>OU744309.1:10000000-14800000 GCA_916610205.1 Griposia aprilina | reverse complement strand
CGACATATATAGCGACGCTATCGCAAACTACCGATCGCTAAATATTAAGGTGAATCCTAGAAAATTTGGCGGCCTACAAAGTCCGCTAAATTAAAATTTTCTTTGAATTTGACGATTGATATGAAATTGATGATTATTATTCGATAAATATATAATTCCCACAGTCGAGAATCCCATTTTGATCAACATACGACTTAAAACAGAGCTGCAATTTGCAAAAAACTAAAGAAAATTTGAATTTAGCGGACTACAACTAAGGATTAACCTTAATATTTAGCGATCGGTAGTTTGCGACAGCGTCGCTATCTAGTCGAGACTGCCGGCCGGCCCAGGATACAATTAATTTCACAAATAAATCAACCACGTCTTCAGTCTGGACACAAAGTTAAAAAGAACATCGTTAATATGGTAGATGATATACAGACAATGATATAATTAATTATGTCTTCAATATACTCGTAGTGTGAAACATAATAAGCACTGTTACCACAGGAATTAATAACCGAGTTTTATTCATGTGTGTGTATGTGTTTGTGTGTGTGTGAGTGGAAACGCCGGGAGGGGCCGCCCTAGGAAGATATATAGTGACCTTATTGGTGATGTTCTTCAGAAAGGTCAGGTGCGTAGTACTCACAACCGGCGTGCGTGTATGACCAGCTGTATGAACGTAAACGAAGCAAAAGGAGTATGTAAGGATCGTAGCAGGTGGCGTTCTGTAGTTTCTGCCTACCCCCATGGGAAGAAGGCGTGAGTTTTTTGTGTATGTGTTTTATTCATGTGCTGTTAGTGTCTTTACATAAAAATCTTACATTAGTTTTGTTGCTCTGATAGAAGTAGCAACTTCATTTGTACGATTCAGGTGTTTCTCATTTTCAGTGTAGTGGGAATTAGTGATCAAAATATGATGACCGTAACAAGCATGTATTTACAGAATTATAATCATTAAAATGAATACAACTAATGACGTAGTATACATCATTGATTAAAACCCTCTAAGTTCATAAGTCTAATGACTGTTTCATTTTGTTCAACATACAACCTGACACTGACCTGCAAATTGCAAAAAACGTAAGAAATTTTGAATTCCGCGGGCAACTCTGGTGCTTGCCCCTTAGAGGTGTGAGTTTTCGTTTAATTCTTTCATAGAAATGAGTCGTGTAGAAAAATTTGTAGTTTATTAAAAACAAAAAAAAAATACGCACAAAAATGATAAAATAATTAAATTGACTTGTAGGAGTTGTTCTTTTATATCCAATGATTAAATCAAAAAGCATGGAGTGCTTTGTTTACATTAATTAAAAGTAACAACTAAAAAGTACTCCACGTTTTTACGTAAGAAAGCGATTACGAAAATTCTATGCTATTTGACAAGATGAAAAGCTAATATTTAGAGGTTGTTGACATTGCTAACATAAGAGTTCATTATTTATTGATATTTCATAAGTAATTTCATAACTACTTTATTAATTATGCATGTATAATGGCGAAACGTTTGTTTTTACTTGTTTGTTTTTAGACTCTTAGCGTTAAGATAAATAAATAAAACATCACGACTACAATAATCATTCAAATTAAGTTACAAATAATATTCTGTAGCATGCTAGTTATTAGAAAATAATTTTCCAATAAAGGTTGTATAATAAAACTGTTTACAATCATACATTAGGTTGACTAATGTAACAATGAACATGGGAAAATTTAATACAATGTTTGATGGTGCTTAATACTTACTTATTCTGATTGATCGCTTCATATTGTTTGAATTATTTAAAGTTAAGTAATTGCTAATTTATTGATAAAATTACCAATTCAATAGTTTTATAGTTCAAGTAATTTGAAGTGACTTATTTAATGACGATTTTTTTGTTTGTTTTTCATCAGGACCGGAAACGAAACACCTATTGGCTATTTTGTTGCGTATAAAAACCTGTTATAATTTTTTTTAGAAGGTATTTATGCTTATTAATTGGGATAAAAAAAATGATTTTCAACTAACTGCCTATTACATCCCCCTTTTGGACAAACAACAACTTCAACAGTAACTTGAGATTAACGAAAACGTGACTACTTGCTGACCTCTGTCACATCCATAAACTATGAAACAATGATAATGGCATGGTATTGACGTAACCTCCTGAGCACGTGATTTTTATATGCCTTAAAAATCTCGTACCAACATGGATATATGCCGTCAACAGTATGAAAATATCACTGGTTTTGGCTTTCTGAATTGAAGCTCTTGTATAAGGTGGATGCGCCAAGGTAGCCCGCGAAATTCAAATTTTCCGACGATTTTTACAATTCGCAGGTGTATGTTCACCTAAATATGATTCGCGGCCATATCAAATATTTATTTATCATAAAATTCATCCATACATCTCTCTAAGTTCATATTACCGTATTGAATGACTATTTCATGAAATCATAACATTTGAGGCCAATTCTAGCTTAAGGAATTGCTGATTCTATTGATTATAATTCTGTAAAGCCCATATTTGTTACGGTCGCGAATCATATTTTAATCAACATACAACCTGACAGTGACCTGCAAATTGCAAAAAATGTAAGTATTTTTGAATTTCGCGGGCTACCTTATCGCATCCCCCATAATGTTTATTAACTATCGATACTATAGTCGATCCAAACGCAGTGGCATTCCATTGTGTTTATTATACGTGTTTATGTTTATGGCCTCGCGTACGTAGCGTTTGGCGAGTATATTGCGTTTGAATTAAACAAACGATACTTAAAATCCGTAGTAATACGTGTAATTCAAACTGCCTACATTGAAATTGCTAATCCATTTCATTGCATTTTATTTTATGTAATATGGGATTTGCCTGATTTCATTGTTTTCTTTATTTTATTTCTTCATATGTTTGGATAATTGGTGTGAATGATGTGGAACTGTCAAAATGAAAGCCATTGCCATTGTAAGAGTGTTACAGAATTGCCTCTCAGTACTTCATCACATTTCCACACATTTCCTTAACCATTTCAAAGAAAATTTCAAACCTTACTTATTTTAGTCACGAAAACTGATAATGGTAGAATTTATCAAAGATTGCAACAAGTAAATAGCAGGTGGTGTTGTCATTATCATTTCCTAATCATTAGGAACCGGTTTTCCCTCAGTTACCTTATAATTCGTGATGAATGGAATTAATGATATGACGTTGTTTATAATCTTATCTAAATCTTAGATTTATTACGTAGAAAAATCACGTTTATTTGATTGATAACTTACCTATTTTGTTTTAATTGTCATCATAGAAACTTTTGAACTTAAAAACATGCTACTGAAACGTGTTTCTTTAATAAATCTTTGCTTTATTGCCTTTAAGATTAATGATGTTTTCGAATCACCTGTTGCCTTTTAAGTCGATCATGTCTTCGTAGATCTCCATATATATTATATTCCATATATTTTATATGTTTTTTTTAGATCTTTATCTAATTACACCCAATATTATTTATTATTATATTATAAAAACTTGTAAGCATTATGAATTCTAACACATTTTAAGTCAGCCACTCGGGACTCCCGGGTTTCCTGCCGTGTCTCATTAGTCACCGCTTCGAAACGTTAACTAACAAAACATCGTCTAAGACGCTGTACCAGATATTAAATTTGAAAACATCCTTTGGATTTCATTAAGCAGTAGCTCACGTGCTAACATTCACAGCTCATCACAAACTAGAGTAATGACGATACTTATGACAAGTCGAAGTATCTCTATGAATTATATCTTTCTATTCAAAATATCCTTATCCGGCGACTTCACAGTTGCACCTGCATAAAGAGGAAAATGTCTTAATGAAGGTTTTGAATATGAATTCGGATGGCTATACTTTAGGAGTAAGTGAAGACCTAAGAAACAATGGATAGACTGTGTGAAAGGTTATATGGCTAGAAAGGGGAGACTACCGAGGTGGCGAATAATAGAGACAGAAGTATGGAAGAAAATACATGTTGTGCCAAACCCAAATAAATCGGGATTAGGACAGAAGAATGATGAGTATCCCCGCACATCTAAACAAAGTGAACATAAGCTACAAAGTTCTATGACAAACTCGATTCATACATAGAAAGAAAAGGAAAACTAAACAAAATAGCATCGGAATTTACCCGTAACACTTTGTAAAGAACGAATGTCTATAAGGCTTCCATTTAGATGGTAAACAGTACACATGAAGATATATCAAGCTATACATTTGCAGTATAACCTGACATTTCATTGTACGGAAAGCTTACATTAGGTTTAGCTAGCACTCATATTGTACACCCAATGTGAGTGCGGTGCTGTCTAGAACATGATCCACTTGCTGGAATGTCCCGAGTGTCCATGCAGCACCTTAGAGGATATAATGGAACGCCACTGATACTGCTATTAACGTTGTCACAATCTGGGCACAACTCTTCTTCTGCTTCACCTGTCGATTTGACTCAAATATCAGACTAAAATGTAGCCACCTAGACAGCTCTATCACTGGCTCGTTTAAATCCTGGAAGGTGCAGGTGGTTGTGCATGATGGGCAGAACAGGAGGAGAGGCATATCCTATGAAGGGGCGCCACATTGGCACTGTGGTAGGGATAGGTCGAGGATACCTCATTAGGCTAGATTATTTCTACAGCGATCAACCTGGCCCGCAATCGGTTAAGAGATTTCCATATTAGCCACTATAGTTCGTGTGCATGCGGCAGATGTTCTACCAGAGTCTTGAAGTGTGGAGGGGTGGGATGTGAGGGGGTGGGGTGAAGTGAGCCCAACTAAAGGCTCCCACAGACAGGCGTGACGCGACTCTAGTAGAACAATTTCTATGAAAACTTAAAGGGAATTGTTCTACCAGGATCGCGACGCACCGTCGCATCGCGCATTTAAAAACTACTATCATCGACTTGAAAAGAAGGAACGGAAACCTGATTAAATTTGAGGTCATACTGGTAATGTTTAACTTGATATATCGTCGTGTGTACTGTTTACCATCTTAAAGGAAGTCTCTTAAGCATTCGTCCTTCTTTACAATGTGTTACGGGTAAATTCCGATGCCTTTTTGTTTCGTTTTCCTTTTTTTGTATGTATGAATGGAGTTTATAATGATAGTTTGTTGCTTGGCCCTGTTTGTCCTCATTTCAATAGAAATAGGCTTATTGACGTTACTGTAGAAATAATATGTATAAATATACGGGACTAAGAAGTAAATGAATAAGAATATTTAATTGATGGTGATTATATAAGTTAGTTAGGTAGTTCTTATATTTAGTTGATATGAATCAGTTTTACGCATAGATTCTGCATGAACAGGTCAAAATAACCACAGTAGGTACTTGCTTTTTTGTAGATAAAAATTGTTTAAATAATTATACAATCATATACCTATTGAAATATATCAACAAAAAATATCCTACATGATTAGTTAATAGGTAGTTAAAATAACGATGAATACATTATAGTTTCCATTATAATAATATTTGTATTTTGTAAGTGTTAAGTTCATATCATTTGCTTAGTGTATAATTGTTTGTTGACTTTGCGATGTTTACTCATTATAACAGCTTAATTTGCAACAATGAGATATGAATTATATTAATTTTGCTATTAGTAATTTTGTAGACCGCATAAGTTTTCAATGAAAGTTATTATTTCCTTTTTTCTTAAGGTCCTTAATCAGTGCCTTTATAATTAAAGCCCATCTGGGACCAATTTCAGAAAGCTGCAGAATGGACCAAAAGTTATCTTCTCGTGTACAAATAATTAATTTAGTAGAATAATTAGAATGAAAATTAATTAACTGCATAATTATAATATTCAATTGGTAATTAAAACAAAGTTCAATTTAGAATTAGAAATGCAAATTATTTATCCGTATTGTAGCTGGTATCTTATTATACAAAAATATACAACAATTATTTTAATCTTCGTGCTTACTGCTCTTCGTAGCCAGTTATTCAGGTCAACAGATTACAAACCAATGTTAAATACAGTAATATTTTAATGATGTTCCGTATGTACTTTTCAAACAATATACACCCGATAAATAATAACTTCGATGTGACAAAGGCATCTGACATTGTTTATCACAAGTTAACTCTTGTCCTCTCGCTTATTCCATTGTTTCCTATTTAAATCCTTATTGGAGACAGAGGTCAGTGCCAAGTATTGTCTGCAATGTATCTGAGTCACGTCAGGGTCAAGGTCCTAGTACTGAATAAAGTAAACACGTGTGGATCGCCGCAAGGAGCGTGCTTAGGACCTGTGGTATTCATACAACAATGATTTGTTAGATAATTGTTTTGGAAACTTTGACATGATTGAATAAAAGGGCAGATGAAGGCGTGGCTAAATTATGTATGTCGGTTCGTTATTATAACAATTTATTACTCTCCGTCTGGTCCTGCCGCGATGGCGTTTGCTATTAAGCGGGACTCACTGGGTCATTAGTTTGGCCCATTGATTGGCAGGATGAGCTGGACTCCTTTAATAAACATTGGTTCTGGGCAGCTCAGGACAGAGAAGGTGGATAGAGAGTAGAGAGGACTTTGCCCACATTAATGGCTAATAAAAAATAAAAATAAAATATGATTAATAATAAAGTTACAAAATGTATCCCAAAAAAAGTACGTCTAATTATATAATTAAAGGCGCCCTCAGACAGGCGTGACGCGACAGCGCAACACAAAGGCGCCGATCGTCACGGGCGAATCGCGTTGCGTGTCGCGCCTGTTTGTAGGAGCCTTAACTCTCAAGTAAAATCAAACCTTGAATACCTAACTGAACTATGGGGATCAGCCGCTAAATCTAATCTAAATTCACCACAAAGAATACAAAACGAAATTATCAAAGTATTATTTCAGTATCACTATCATATGTATAGATATCCAACAAAAAAAAAAAATACGAAAAAACTAACCAACTAAATCTCACACAACTTTACACATAATTACCCACACACACACATTAATTGACCTGCATTTCTCATTAAAAAAATCACTACGCATTATAACTACATAAAAAAACAATAACATAAAACACAAGAAGTTAATCAAGTTTCAACTAATAATGACAGCACGTGCACGGACTAATTACGGCAAAAAACAATATTGGTTGAGGGAGCACAACAGTTCAACGATTAACCGGAGGATTTAAAGAAGTGTGATAGTATAAACATGTTTAAAACAAAACTTAAGAAACATATATGTACCCTGTAAATTCGCCAATACTCCAGAGGCAATTATGATATTATTATTAAGATGTAAGTACTTTGTATCTTATTTTTAAGTGAACTGTGATTTAAGTTCTGATTAGAAATAATCTCTTTAAACCTAATTAGTTACTGATATTAGTTTTTTCAATGTGATCTCTTGAATAAGAGACTCCTACCACGAGTGGTTTTTATATATCTGTAAGATTATGGTAAAGTAAATTAGAATAAATAAATATACGCAATTTTCAAGGATGTAGATATGAGGAAATCAGCCACTGATTAGCGTAAAAAATAAATAAACTTTGAAATAGTAAATTTTTTTTCGAAGTTAGTAGTTATTAACTTATTATCAAATCAAATCAATCAAATCAAAATATTTTAATTCACATAAACCTACACGGGCACTTATGAAACGTCAGAAGCTAGGTGCACGGTTCCTATTGGTTGTTTCCTATGGAGAAGAGCCGGCAGGAAACTCCACGGTTACTCTTTTAAAAATAAGGGGCTTTTACAATGTTTCTAATTACAGTGTTGATAGTTACGGGAGGACAGTGTAGGCCTGTCAACAAGTAACAGATACTCAACAAAATATAACGAGGTCTACAAATCTACAGTCTACAAGTTAGGCCTACAACGTTCTTACATTCACAAAATATAAAAATAAAAGCCTATTTAGACCAAATGACATGATTGCCATTACAACTGTAACAAATCTAAATCAAGATCCTATCCACAAAAATCATTATCTTAATATCAGTTACCAAATTTAAATATTGTGTAGCATAGTGCTAAGATACTTGAATGCAGCATCTCGAAGCCTGAACCTTTTAATTTTTTGGTACGAGGCTTTTGGCTACATTCTATGCTTGTATTATTATTAATGTAATTTTTTTGTAATGTGCGTTTTGTTTGTGCAGAATAAACTATTTTTCTTTCTTTTTCTTTAATCAGACGGATTAATACTTGTCACTTATTATAACTTTACGTGTGTAGACAAAGACGGTCAATTGTCTACGTAACTTATACCGTCCGAGTAAATGCAGATTTGCCAGCACTACATATTTTATTATACGTCTATGCTAGTCCATTCTTCTTATTTATCTCTATTCCCATCCGTGGAAGCCTCTTTCCGGAAAGCCATTATATTGTTTACGCCTTCAAGGAAATATGTACTCGTGTTTTCATTAAGTGGAGCAAGAGTAAAAGGCTTCCGTACTAACATTAATTAATTGCTTTCGTCTAGGTAATTTATGTCTCTACAACACAATATACTTAAATATTTGTCACCGTGTTTTGTCTCTTAAAATAAAACACTTTCGAGGACATTTTGGGTAGCCTTCTCATCACTGAAGACCTGCATTGTCATACCTGCAAATTCTCCTCTGCCTAGCTTTTTCCTAACTATATTGGCGTCGGTTTCCAGTCAGCTATATACCAGTATTTTATATGGAGCGACTGCCTATCTGACCTCCACAACCCAGTAACTAAAAAGCTATAACCCATAAACGCATTGTCTTTCTGACAAGTCTACATCCACCTTTATCCATCAGAGTGTCCATTTAACACCGCTCTATCACCTATAAAGACAACGTAATCGATTACTGAGATGAACGTTACTCAACCGTTCATCAACGACCTCTTATGTCATTTGGTTGCAGTGTTGTGGCATTGCTTCAACTAGTAATAGCTTGTAGCGGTAGATTTTATACTTCTATAGGATGGTCTGGCTAGAAATGGTGAAAGATCAAAAATGATTCTCTCAATATTATGGGGCTAAACGTTGTGATGGCCTTTGGAACCTGTAGAAATGTGACTTTTCAATGTGTCTGTAGGACCTTAAAGCAAGCATGATGGTTAATGGTCCTTTCTTCCATATGTGACAAGAGGGCTTAGGCAGGCAACAGCAAAGCTCAGGGACCTTTACAGTCTTCCCAGGGTTGTTTCCTAACAGGTATTATACAGGGCTCCGAGGTTGTCTTTCAAGAGGACACGGTGCTTATCCCACAATCCCGGTCTTATCCTTGCAGGCCGGGCACTTTTTGAAGGGGTACTCCCGAAAAAAATAAAGAACAGCTAGCAGGAGGAAAGCAACAGTCTGAAATTATTTATATTTTGTAGCTCCAAGTCACAAATAATCTCCGCATCACTAATTATATTTTTTCGTAAGTCTGTTGCCTCCAAATTGTACAATCTTGTAGCACAATGTCCTCGTCATTAATGTCGATACCTTTTGGAAGGTCATCAATTATATCTATCAAGATTTTAGTTCACCTTGTTTGTGTTTTTGTTAGAATATTGTTAACGTGCTGTAAAAAGTTATATAATGTGGCAATGTCGTTACCAAGATTGACGATTCTTATGTTCGAGAATATAAATATATATGTATGTAAATTGTGTAATGTGGTCATCTTGAAAATGACGATGTTAGTTACTGAATTCATATACAGGGTAACCTGGTTAAGTGGGCCCTGGATATTTCATAAACCTCTACTACTGATAATTACAATGAGATTCGGACACTTTTGCATTGAAATAAGTATAAGTATAACACAGCGTTTATAAGTGAGAATGCATTTGTTACAGTTTTTCCATTTATACCTCTATAATTGGGACTTTGTAGTTCAATAAGTAATACAACTAATAATTATTTATCATTTTCAAAATATGAAATATTCATTGTTAATGAACATTTTCATTTCTATAAATTAAAAACACGGTACGTATTGCCCAGGCGTAGCAGTAAAACAACTGTAATTTTGAATCAGACTATTTGGGAAGTGGGTAAGTGAGAAGCCTCTTTAAGTGATAAATAATCCTAATTTCCTGGAGATCCCACTTATCCAGGTTACACTGGATACACAATAATAAATAAATTAAATAAATACACACAATAATAAATCAAGTGTCTTGACTTAGCACACGAGGTTGTCGACATGTGGGACGTGGACTCTGCAATCATTGTACCGATAATTGTTACACTAAATGGCCTAATAGCGGAGAGTCTCGATCAACACCTCAGGAGGCTCTCATTGCGCAGCTGGGTCAAGGGCATGATTCAGAGAGCAGTACTCCTGGACACGGCACGCATAGTGAGGAGGTTCCTCTCTCTAAATTCCTGACCACCGGCAGCTTGGACCCTGTTTCTGATGCCGATAGCCCAGTATTTTTTTATATTTTTAAATGTTTTTGTATGATTATTGTAAAAATATTTAAAAATGTATTTAATATGTAATTAGATAAATAAATTAAATAATAAATCATTTTATTTCGGACAACTAAAAAGATCCACAAATTATTATAATTATACTGCTGTGATTTACATAACATATAAAATAAAGTTTTAAATTAAATAATTTGGTTGTGTTGTGGTGTTTTTTGAGATCTCTCGTAAAGATACTACAGGTTCCTGTCCTGTCTGTCTAAAGTAATCTTTTTTTTTCTAGCATAACGATTTATCTCAGTTCGCAAATTAAACTCTGCAATAGTCTAGTCTGCAATATCCAGGATGACGAGACCCTCCCGGCCTCGGAAAGCACGTTGAGCCGTTCACTAAAAAGATCTATAAATTATTATAATTATACTGCTATGACTTGCATAACATATAAAATAAAGTTACAAATTAAATAATTTTGTTAGAATGTCATTAAGATAACAATGTCCTTCACGTAACACAAAATAAATAATTCCATTAGAATCTTCTAAATGCGAATTTAAATCTCAAAACAGTCAGTCATATTGAGTTTTTATTTTTTCCTAAAATATTTCTGGGGTTTCCGTATCTTTCGAGATCTCTCTTAAATATACTACAGGTCTGCCCTGTCCGTTTAAAATTATCTTTATTTTTTTCTACCATAAAGATGTATTTCAGTTTGCAAATTAAACTCTCCAATAGTCTGCAATATCCGGGATGACGAGACCCTCCGTGCCTCGGAAAGCACGTTGAGCCGTTTGGTCTCGGCTGCCGTAGATCTTTGGCAGTTGTTACGGGTACCTAGTCAGAAGCACAAAAAGTCTGACAACCAGTCTTACCAAGGGGTATCATGTACCTAAGTGGGTTGTGAAAGTCAGATAGGCAGTCGCTCCATGCAAAATACTGGTAGTCAGCTGCATTCGGTAAGACTGGAAGCGACATAAAACTGGTGGATGCCAAGCTTCACAGCTTGGCTCATCGCCGCAAGGTTGCCTGCTTGTCGGTCTTCTATAGATTGTACTTCGGTGAGTGTGTCCAAGAACTCCACGACCTCATTCCACCGGCCCCCTTCTACCATCGGACATCTAGGCGCACTGCAAGTTACCATCCCTAGCTAGTTGCTAATTCGCACTAAGCTCTTCCAAATATCTTTTATAATGCGCACAGCAAAAGAGTGGAACTCTCTACCTGCGTCTGTGTTTCCGACCGCATACAACCCAAATCTCTTCAAAGTGAGAGTGAACCGGCTTCTTCTGGGTATGCTCACTCCATTGTCGAAATTGTCTCTGTCATCTCTGACCTAGACTAGAGTCAAGAGCAAACCCATCACAAATAAAAATAAATAAAAAAAAGACTGGGCAGATTGATTGAGTTTGGCAATATGCAGGATGCGTATTGTATGCGCAGAATTGCGCTAGTTTAGCCTCAATTGCATAGATGCGCGCGAGCATGCGCTTTGTGTGCATTCATAGAATAGCCATTCACTTTCTGTTGCAGTTATTGTGCTATTGTAACATGATTTAACTATTCTAAGTGTGTTAGATTGGGTCGATAAAGCATCCTGTGATGTAATAATGACTGAACAGCGGGGTAATTACGTAACACACTAACAGTAGCAATGGCATTTCAACAATATTCATTGCGTTATTTACGTTGTTGAGCAGACAAATTTTTCAAACGTATGAAGTAAATGGATTAATAGCAATAGGCTTCAAAATGATTCAGATTGTGATGGATAGTGTGTTACGTAATTAGGGTGATTAACGAGAAGCGAGTAGAGCTAGCTACTAAAAACGAGGTGGCGAGCAGCGAGTGTGCGACGGCGACGATCGATTTATCGCTGGTATGCGTACCAAACGTGAATCTCTCAGCGAGTATTCTGCCCGCCAAGCGAGCGTCGCTGAGCGAGTACTATCTTTGATAGCTTTTGTCGTCGCTACAAACGAGTACTCGCCGGCGGGGTGAACAGTCAGCGATCAACTATTATTATATGTATCTCTTTTATTTATAAGGGAACTACAATCTTTTGTATGTTTCTTGAGCGTGAAATTCGTTTCGAGAGCCCGCGGCTTCCCCGACGGCGCGGTGCCGGTGAGACAGAGGCCTTAGCTGCATTAGAACTTGAGATGTTATACAATTGTTTTTGGAAAGCTAAAAGCAAAGGGCCCTCACAGATAAGCGCAACGCGACTCTTGTAGAACAATTGTTTTCCATGAGTTTTCATAGAAATTGCTCCACTAGAGTCGTGTTGCGCTGTCTCGTCGCGCCTGTTTGCCTTTAGGCATAAGTATTTCAGGTTATAAAATACTTAATGCCTTCTTCTTCTTTTCGAGTCGATGGCAAAAGTTATAATGTATTATTATGTTGGATGAGTTGGACCCAGTAGGAGGCCACGCTAATCGCGGCATCAGTGGGGTTTTTAGGTCCTCAGAAGTACAGGTGTATGGTAATTTTGGACACTTCAACATGTTACGGGACATGGTTCTAAATCCCTCTAAAAATTTTTTTAGCTTCGTACTCTCGGTCAAGTCACCTTTCTAATAAAACAAAATAAAGACAAAATCGGTTTAGCCGTTTGAGAGCAATAACGCAGCCAGACAAACAGATATACACGTTAAACTTATAACACCCGTCTTTTTCCGTCAGGGGATAACAACTATTTATTTTTTGTTGTTACATATAAAATTAACAGCAAAATTACGGTTTTCCTGATAAAAATGTGTGTTAATGACAAATTAATTGTGTGACACACGTTCTTAATGATGACAAAACCAATTAGTCTTTTTTTATTTTTAGCCACACAATCACTTTCGCATAATTATGATTCGCGTAAATAAGTGTTTTGACGCATGTTTTCAATACAAAATAATGATTGATTGTTAATTATTGTATTACTATAGAACTTTGAACCTGCAATACAAAATCACCATTATGGTAATTTCTCTTAATTTAAAGATTGCGTTGTTTCCTGCCTTTTTTTTTGGTGGGAAATCATTATATGACCTCTCCCGCTCTGGGCGGAGCAGGAGGGCGTGTCAGACTCTTACTGACTAAAACCCACCCGTGTTCCTTCAGTTGCCGCCTGTGCGCCAGGGCCACGGTAACTCTTTCGAACAAGCCGCGAACGTTGTTTCCTTCAATTCAATTCCCGGGTCGGACAAAGTGTTATTGGGTTTTTCTACCTGGAATTTCTCGGTAGCTGCCCGGAGTTTGGATTTGTGCCCGGTTGATGGCAATAGGCAATAATTATCTCTTAGATACACGTGTAAAAAATAATGAATTATAATGAGCACCATACTAAGAAACAATAAGGAAATGGAAAGGTTCGCTCTTGGGGTCAAATGTCAGTAATTGTTTGATGTTAATTACTAATTAATTTATTTTTATTAATAATTGTTGCTACATATTTTTTTGCGAAGCAAAAAGGAGGGTTATGATTTTGACCGGTATGTAAAGAAAAGAAAGAAAGAAAAATAGGTTTATTTGTCACAGAAATACGACGGTGACTGTGACGATGTATGTAATATGTATGTTCATCTGTTCCCTCATAACTTCAATACAACTTATCGTAATTTGACATAGAATGAGGTGTCGTTAGAAGCGTTTCGATCGTCCGCTAGTTGGTAGCTTATTGCGGATGAAAAGAGGTGGCGAAAAAAAGATAGTTTAATATATCGTGTTATTGTTAATTATATTTACGTAAACCCCAAATTTTACTGTTGAATTATCGCACCCTCGATGATCCCAAACCCCAGAATAATTGAAATAAAAATAAACTAAAATCCAACTACGACAAAAACAACAACTAAAAAGGTATATAACAAAACATCACAGACAGACAATAAAAAATCCGTGGTCACGCGCAATCGATTTATGTCTTAATTACAGCACGTGTGACTCCAGATTTTTAATTTGTCTATCTCTGATGTGTCTGGTGTTTCTAGAAATTACTGATTATTAAAATAAATGTGTACATTGTATGTAAATGTTGGCTATTCTAATTAAGTAAGTGCATAATTATATTTTGTCATTAAAAAATAAAAAGAATGTACGTAATTAAAAACAGATTCAGTTAAAATATAAAATTAAAATGATTAAATTGTTACCGAATTTGCCAATTAGATTCTATACTAATAATAAAATAATGAAGATGTAAAATTTGTTTGTTAGTTTGTATGAGGGGTAATCTCTGGAACTACTGGTCGGATTTGAAAATAAACTTTTGCATTTGATAGCCCAATTCTTAAGGAAGCTTATAGGAAGCTTCTAACATCACGCTATGACCCTTAGGAGCCAAGCAATAAGAAAAACAAGTCAGAACGAACACTAAGCGAAAACGAAGTGATACCGCGGTCAGGTGATGTGATGCGCCGGAGTGGGTCGAGGGAGCAAGAAATTTCACCCAGACGGAGTCGCGGGCAGAACTTAATATGTAATATAAATAAGTAAATAATAATAAATAAATAAAAGTGACTATAAAATAAACAAATTCCAACTCAAATTTTGTGTGAATAGAACGAACATAACAATTCAAACGTTTTATAAACTTGCTTAATTGCCGTCATAAAATGATCTATGCAAATGATGTAGGTAACATAGATGTGCTAAAGTTTAAAATCACTTAGCATCGTCCCATGAAATGTAGAAAAAGATAATTAGTTAATTAAATCCCAGATGTAAATATTGCTCATCAATTACTATTGTGTAGATGTTTATAATAAAAAGACTTGGAAGAGCATAAGCATCATCTGTGTAGGTACGTATTTCTCTGTCCTTTCTTCTTGTCTATTTATGTGTAAATACACTGTTGAAAAAAGGGTACCTAATTGCTTCTCCAACAGTTTATTCTAAGAAGTACATGGAGGACTTACAGCTACTAAACACAGACAAAAAAGGAAACCATAGTCACGAGAAAGCCAATTACAAATCCTCACGTATAGACTTATAATAATAATTTACGGTGTGAGCACAAAAACCACATCGCCTCAATTAAGTTTTCTATTTCCGATACATCTAGTAGGTATAAATTGATATTGTAACTTCGTCTGCAAAAAGATAGATGAAGTAATAAAGAAACTAACACTTACTTTTAATTAACTAACAGATTTTTACTGGATAAAAAATCTTGCTTGACAAGTGATTTATTTTAAACTAGCTGCGCCCTGTAGTTTTACTCGCATGAGTCTCAATCTCGTGAGACTATCGGGATAAAAAGTATCTTATGTGCTTATCCAGGTCATAGTCTACCAATGTGCCGAATTTCATCCAAATCTGTTTAGCCGTTTTAGCGTGAAAACGTAACAAACAAACATACAAAAAATCAAATCTTTTCTCTTTATAATATTAGTTTAGATGTAAAATCGCATCAGATAGACGTTAAGCAAAGTAATGCAGACGAAATCAAGCAGAAAAAAAGCCGCTACCGCTACAACTGCAGGGGGTCTACTATTCAAAGAAGATACGGATCCGTCCGAAAATAGCGGCGCAGTCCAAACACGTGTATAATTTAAATTTTCGGACGAGGAAATACACATCGGGAGTAAAGACAACTGTCAAATCGTGTTGTTGTTATTCATTCTTATTTCGGGCCCGGAATAATCTTATGGCCGTAAGAGATACGGAGTTGGAACCGCCCGTAACTTTGCCTGCTTAGGGAGTAGACCCCTGCTTCGCTGATGTAAATGCTAACAGTAGATATATACTTGAAATAAATATGACGATTTATTAGGCCATGATAGAGCACAGACACATAAACCTAGGTATTTTTTACAAGCTTTTTTGTTTTTCAGAGCTAGATTACGTGAATATTATAGCATAGACTGAAAGTACCTACTACCTACCTTTAAGGCTCCTACAAACAGGCGCGACACACAGGCACCGCCAGTTGCGCGACGACCGGTGCCTTTTAATGCGTGAGATTCGCATCGCGTGTCGCGCCTGTTTGAAGGAGCCTTCGATTCTATAAACTGCTAACGTTACTGAGCACTTACTGTGGCTAAGCGTTATACCTGTCAATGTCGCCCTGCTGTCAAACTACAAGTGCAAGATGGAGACGTGAATATGCCTAAACTAAAGCATTTGCTAAGTGCCTTAATTTGTTCCCACCTATTTCCAAATTACTAAAATGCATTTTATCTTTGTTACAGAACAATGGATGAAGAAAAGTCACAATAATGAACATAGCATATTTTACTGTGATTTAAGTTTTAAATCGAAAGATCTCCTAAAGATAAGCATAAATGGTCACAGTTATATAGAAGCAGACTAGTTTTGTTAACATGCCTGCGATTTTGACAAAGATTAGGGAGCAGGCTTCGAGGGTACAGCCTTCGATAGCGTTGGGGGTTGGAGTAGGGGTTGCTTTAGCGGCCTGTGCGGTGTATGGAACGAGGGACAAGAAACAGACGCCTCCGTGCAACAATAATAATAATTATAAGGTAAGTAATTTTAATTTGTAATATAAAAGATATATGTAGATTATTTAATTGACTGTTATAATAGTTGTGATGAGACATTCCCGTTAACAATGTTAATCAAGACAGTATTTTATCGAATGTATGATCAGGATTTATATTCAGAGTAAAAAAAAAAAAACATACAATGTGACTGATAATCTTCCAATGTCTCTCAATCGGGCTATGCAATAAGTAACTTCTCGTCAGATGAGGTAAACATATAGATTTTTCGACGGTGGAAAGTTAAGAATAATGTACACAAAGTTGTAAAACTATCGTGTCATCGACAGAAAGGAGAAGAGAATTTTGACAAAACAAGAAGCTATCCATTTCCTGAACATCAGTATTTAAATACAAAATTTTCCTCCCAGGTCGCTAAAAATGGCAAGCTACACAACGTCGAAAATGGCACAGCAAATGGGGACACATGCGGCGGACGCTGTGGAGCAGAACAGTGCGCTCTCTGCAGAGGAGATGCAGACACTGACAATAAACAGCATATTGTAAGTAATATACATATTTCCAACCTACAACAAAAAGAAATACAAAATGTTTAATTCTGTACCAACTAGTTTACATTAGTTTATGATTGGAGCCTCCTTTTAAGCATGATGACGCCTGTGTTAGGAGACTCCGCTCTTCCATAACTTTCGCTGTTTGTACAACTTACAAAAATATTTTTGGACAACATATTGATAGATAGTCACATCAGGGAATTCTAGATGGAGTTAAAGCTAAAAATTTACTTGAAACGAGACTACTAGAAAAGAAAGGAGGCTTATTTCCTTCAATTTGGGTAATTCAAGGCTAAAATTATGATGATAAAATATGAACTTACTTGAGAAAACCCAATCCCAAAATTAAAACTTTTTAACAGATTCAGGAATGACTTTGGAGTCGAAATCGAACTTTCCAAAGATTGTCACCATTAGTTCCCTAAAAAAATTGGAATGTTCAAGTTTTTGGCAAGTTTAATGTTTTTGACAAATAGTCCTATAATATTGACATAACAAGACTTGCTGCTAAAAGACATAAAAATGTTATTTACGATGCTATAGATAATTGAGCGCACAAATGTGATTATGTAAGCTAATTGGTCATTAAAATTCACCATCCATAGAAAATTACGCCTAGCAACAGCTAGACGTAATTTTCTATGTATTGTGAATTGTTTGTTGTATGTATTGTGTGTTTTGCTTTTTTGTGTATTGTTCTCTAGTAATAACTAGAGAACACTATGTTGTTTCATATCGGAAAGGATTGGTTATACTTATTCATATTTCCAATTCCTATTATTGTTTATTGCAATGTTTCACTTTCTCACGTTAATGTATTTAACATAAGTCTAGAATTCGTCAAAGCTTTTTATCAGATTCCAATAGTTTAACAAATTACTTTGATTCCACATGTGCACACACATTTAGATTACTTTCTTTGAATTTTGTGTGTCGAATTTGAATAACTACGATTTCACATGCACCACAATAATATGTAAACATAAACTACAGATAAAAAAAAGAAACATTATGTAGATGATATCATTATCTGTTTAGTAAATTATTTCTTTAACCTTTACCCTAATTGCGTAATCACAATCTGAAGCATTTTGAAGGATATTGCTTATCCATTGCTTCATATGTTCGAAAAGTTTGTCTGCTCAACAACGTAAATAACGCGAAGAATGTTGTTGAACTGTCAAAATGAAAGCCATTCCTACTGTTAGTGTGTTACGCAATAAATGATAAATGATTTTATTTCTGTAAGTAGGTTTGTACAAACACCTTTACACGTAAATCAAATTTTTTAAACTAGATGATGTTGAACGTTTCCTATCTGACTACTCTGAGAAAAGAAAGGCCGAAACAAACTCAAAGGTCACAGTCTCTTTTAAAGTCCAGACATAATCATGGTCAGATCATGTGAAGACCATGTAGATTGGTATCTGAAATGGTCTTTTGAGGAAAGAACCACACAGATTGAGTGGACCTGTCCAGTCAGTGCACGCATTTGTCAGTAATCGTGCAGCTCAACTCAGGAAGTTAAGGAACTCAACGATTCGATGAACAATACTAAAGAAAGGACATTTGGGTAGGCCGCAATTACCTCGCTCTGGTCAGTATTTGTCCTTAGTGACATTAATTTGTACTTGGAAGTAATACTTATTGCTCGAGGGGCTCGTGGCTAAATAATAACAGCCGCACGGGTCGATCTTCAAGGTTAAGCAACGCTTGCCGAAGTCGGTCCGTGGATGGGTGACTATTCATAATATACCGAGACCCTTCCTGGCCTCGGAAAGCACGTTAAGCCTTTGGTCCCGACTGTTATTCGTAAATCTTTGACAGTCGAGAGCTTGAAAGTCTGACCACCAGTCTTGCCAAGGGGTATCGTGTTACCCAGTCACTGGGTTGTGGAGGTCAGATAGGCAGTCGCTCCGTGTAAAATATTGGTATCCAGCTGCATCTGGTTAGACTGGAAGCCGACCCCAACATAGTTTGTTTGTTTTTAAGTAATACTTATTGCATTATCCTGAGCTAAAATAATTGATATCCCCATAAAATCGGTATGGGAACCGCCATCCTTTACGTAGCTCTATATTCCTGTTGGGTGGTCTACATCTGACACGGTAAAGATGCATAATTTTCAATCCCAAGCTCCTTCCACAGGAGGATGCAGACGAAACCCAATCAGTGGAGGAACACATCCCGGGCCTTAACCTGGAGTTCCTCCGGCAGCTGATCTCCCTCGCCAAGATAATGGTGCCAGGAGTCAGGAGTCATGAGGTGGCCTTGTTGTCAGCGCACACGCTGTGCCTGTTTACTAGGACCTTCTTGTCCATTTACGTGGCTTCGTTAGAAGGATCCATTGGTGAGTGGCATTTGTTGAAATTATTTTTTCTCTTAGTTTATCTGCTTTTAACCTTCCATTTTAAGTAAATATGTTGCTGTAAGTAAGTAGTTCAACACTGAATAAGAAACCGTTACTTTTACAGCACTAACTTTCAAAAGTAATTGTCCGATATTTATCTGAATTGTTCTTTTAACGTCAAAATGCAAAAAGCATTTTTTATGAACTATAAAAAAAATAAACGCTTACAGTTTTTGTTGAATACAACCAAAAAGAAAAGGTTTCATAAATACTGAACTACTTGTTACATGTTTTGATTTCTATAACGTTATGAAACGTGATCGCCAGATTATTGCATCAGATGCTCGGTAGCAATCGTAGACACAACACCATTGTTACTAGCCACAATTATAATCATATATCGTTTATTATTATAATAATATAATTGTGGCTCATTATTCATGATTTGACAAGTTAATTTAACGTCAGTAACATTATTACAACCTCTCCCTTTCAGTGAAACACATAGTCCAAAAAGATATGAAGCGGTTCGCAGCTCTCCTCCTCCAATGGTTCGGCATCGCCGTCCCAGCCACCTTTATCAACTCCATGATCAGATACCTGGAGAGCCGCCTGGCGCTCGCCTTTAGGACCAGGCTGGTCAACCATGCGTATGACCTGTACTTCAAGAACCAGACTTACTATAGGGTCGCCAACTTAGATGCTAGGATTGAAAATGCTGATCATAGGTAAGTGTTTATTGTTCTATTAATATTTTCGTCGGTTATGTTTAAATTCCTGTCTTGTTTACTCGGTCCTGCGCATCCCTAAAGATACAATTTGGCTTTAGAAATGCGTTTATGGGAATTCGGAGTCCCAGTGATCGACTTCCTGTCTTCTATATCTATATACATACTATAGATTAAAGTCGGTTTTCGTATTTGTTTGTTATTATTAAACTTACATATCGCAGCTATAAAGACAAACCGTTACTAAACGAAAATAAAAAATATAGCACAAGAGCTTAAATAAAAAAAATGCACGGCTTTTTCGCAATATAATTTATGTTATATGTAAATAAATATCCATCATTGTGACCTCAAAAGATAGCTCAAAGCACCATAATCTTAAATTCTATTGCGAAATAGCCGTGCATTTAGTTTATTTAAGCTCCCGTGTAAAATTTTATATTTTCGTTTAGTAACGGTTTGTCTTTATAAGGTGCGATATAATAAATAAATTTCGATTTCGTCCGTTCGTAAAAATCGTGCGAAGCAGGAGTGAGTCGCTAGTTATTAATAACTAGCTTTCGCCCGCGGCTGCGCCCGCGTAGTATGTCAATAAAAAGCCTAGCCTATGCCTAGCCTGTCCTTCCCCAGAGTTCAAAGTATCCCCATTCCAAATTACATCAAAATCGGTCCAACCGTTTCGGAGATTAGCCGGAACAGACAGACAGACGAGCCAAAATTAAAAAAAATGCTTTTTTAATTATTTGTACCTACCGTATATCTTTCATATGCATTTTGTAAAAAGCTGTTATATACTCGTAACATTACAAGCGGCCTAGACACTTCAATTTTATTTATTTGTATGTATGTATGTATAGAAGAATACAACATAGCCGTGTATCGTAAATTGTTTCGAACATTTTACATCACGAAGTTTCAGGCCCTGTTGGAAAAATAAAATGGTGTCGAAGACTAGTCTTCATCACTATGTTAACCGTTGCTACTTCTTATGTTAATTAATAATATTATGCCGAAATTTTCTATAGCATACGAGTCTTTCTTATGCCAACTTTCTAGTAAATAACTAAGATCTTACGATTACATACATACATACATAAACTCACGCCTTCTTCCCATGGGGGTAGGCAGAAACTATAGAACGCTACCTGCTACGATCCTTACATACTCCTTTTGCCTCGTTTACGTTCATACATCTGGTCATATACTCGTACGCACGCCGATCAATACACATCACGTATACGCATCTTACGATTAATATATTGTAATTTCTCAATTGCAGGCTAACAGAAGACGTGTCAGTGTTCACGCAGTCCGTAGCACACCTGTACAGCTCGCTCACCAAGCCCTGCTTCGATCTGCTGCTCATTGTGCTCACACTCGCCACCTACTCCAACAAAATGAAGGGCAATATATTTATTGGTAAGCAGAAGATTTTCTTACTAGCCTTATGACTAAAACTGTGGGAGGCTTATGGTTTAGCAAGTATACAACTGACTTGATGGTAAGCGCTCACCGCTGTTTCCAGACCAGATATAAATAAGGCTTCACAGGTGCATGGCCTTTCCAGACATAAAGCCTTATGTATCTGTAATTATAGCGGCAATTACTCTCGAAACCATCAGCTTCCCTTCTTACAAAGACCTGCCTGAGAACCGGGTTAAAATGTAAATGGCTGCTAAAGAATATCCGTTTTTACGGAGGTATGTTTTCATAAAAAAACAATCATAGATTTTATATCTATGCCCCAGCTTAAACGCAATGAGGTTAGTGACACGGGTACAAAATAATAGTCATAAACGTAATTTTAGTTTTCTTTTTGAAATGTGTCAAATTTCCACAACTAGCTGACACCGTCCCCCGTCACAGACGTGACAATAATCAACTGTGTTCGCATACGTCAAAGTGGGAAAAAGCGTTTTCTGTATGGCTGCTAAAATTTATAATAATTAATAATACATTTCTTTAAAAAGAAGATTCGATATTTATTAACAGACAAGTGCTATTATAATATACTTAAATGACTTTTTGAGTGACAGTATTTGACATTTTTTATTTATTTTATTAATCTTTATTTTTTGTGAATTTTGATGATTAATTTATTTAATGTTGATTACTGACTATTATGTACTTAGTAAATTAGTTTTTATTTTATAATTTAGTGTAGTATTTTTTGTAAATTTTATAAATTTGTACGCCTGCCCTTACGGGTGAAACATGTACGCACGAAATATTAATATTGTGACAATATACATTCATAATTTACATGTATGTATACTTATGTTTTGACAAATAATTTTTTTTTTCTTTAATGGTTAAAGGGTTTTCTAAAATTAACACATAAATCTCACGTTTCCAGGTCCCAGCATAGCAACAGTAGTGATCTGCATGACGGGTCAGCTGCTGCGACTGTTAAGTCCCAGGTTCGGAGCGCTGGCCGGCGAGGAGGCACGAATGAAGGCCAACTTGAGGCACGTGCACGCGCGGCTCATTGCTCATGCTGAGGAGGTTGCCTTCTATGGAGGACATAAGGTAATTGTTATTAACCTGGTGTCATTATAAGGGTTAATTGAGGGGTTAGGTGAATTTCATGTAATATGAAAAAAAAGAAGACGAAAGCATGATTTTAATACTAACGGAGTTATGATTTAGGGAAGTTCAAACAGAACGACTGATACATTGGTCTATCTGTTATTGAACATTGAAGAATTTGATACTAGGAGTAAAAAACGTTTTTACAAAAAAAACAGCCGATTTAAAAAAGACACTATAGTGAAAAATAACTTTAATTTCGTAAGTCGGTGTCTTTGGATCTGTATTTTAGATTCTTGCCACCGACTTCCGAAATTAAAGTAATTTTTCACTTTGTAGTGTTTTTTCTTAAATCGGTTGTTTTCTTTTTGTAAAAAAGATTTTTGTTGTTCTCTTTTTAGTGAGTCAGTTATTAATTTATCTAAGTTACAATAGCCTTATGTCAACTGCTCATCACCTTTTACAAAATATTCCTTTTCCCGATGCAGGGACGTTAATTGTTGAGGAGTTCTCTTGGTAAGAACCAAAAGAACTGGAGTTGATGGTGAAGGCACCATCAGCTCCATTTCAACATATACATTGTGACGACCATAAATTGCTTCGCAAACATATTAGAGTAATCGAATCGCAGCCCGTGAAATACTTATTATTGAGTAGTTCCGGTTGCCACCAATGGCCTTCATCATCAGGTCCACTTCAACGAATGGTGCTTGCCGAGAGCAAATGCCCGAGTTACTATAAAAAAAATACCTAAATCGCTATAGGTGTGCCTATAAAATTTGAGGATTTCCCTCGATTTCCATGGGATCTCCTCATCAGATTCTAACTTGGTGCCAATGGGACCACCTCGAGAGCACATCCTTTCGAACAAAAAAATAATTTTGCAAATCCGACTATTTATGACGGAGTTACGCCTGAATATACATAAAAAAATATAAACATCCGAATTGATAACCTCCTCCTTTTTGAAGTCGGTTAAAAATATGGCTCGGGCAACTGTGACATATTTTTTGTTATTTTTATTCGGGTGACTATCGCTATATTATATATACAGGGTTAGTTTTCAAAGACCAGCCAAATTTAAGGATGTGGTACAGACCATCAAACTGAACAACTCTCTCCATGGGACCAATATCATCATCGCGAAAAATTTATAAACTGTCCCATAAAAAACTTCAATACCTACTTGACCTAAATGTATAGGACCGCTGATTGTTTTTTCGTGATTACGATTTTGATCCCAAGGAGAAAATTGTTCAGTACGCTGGTCTGTACCACACCCTTAAGTTTGGCAGGTCATTGAAAACTAACCCTGTATATGTATTAGGTACAGGTTATTAGTAGCAAACATTTGTGAGATTATGAGAAGTGTGGTCAACACACTTGATTCTATAACTCTCCAGTGTTAACCCCAATCAAGCATCTATTTATTTTCATTATTATTCTTATGTTAACCCTATTTCTGCGTTTTTATCGTCGTTAGCCATAAACCGACTTAATTTTATGCCTTAGTACGGACCATTGAAGATATTCTTCTATTCTATCATCTTGTCGCACATTCCAGGTGGAACTCGGTCAACTCCAGGACGCCTACAAAGAACTAGTAGCCCAGATGACGTCAGTGTTCAACAAGAAGCTGTGGTACGTGATGCTGGAGCAGTTCTGCATGAAGTACGTGTGGTCCGGCACAGGCATGGTCATGTTAGCGCTGCCGATACTGACGGCCAAGCATTCTAGCAGTCAGACAGGTCAGTATGGTCAGTAGAACATTTATTTTTGCGTACATTTTCTCCCTGCTGGGAAAAGAAAATTACCCATATTCTTTCACGCCCCCATTAGCATACAAAAGCCGAAGAATTAATCTAAATAAGACCACTTACAGCTTACAGGGTCTTAGGAACTGTCTAACAATGTGTTAGAAAATTTGACAACAAATTTTTTGCCAGACCTTTTTAGCATGGTTTCAGCGACCAATTTCCTCCAACGTTTGGTCCACCCACCCTATTACCCTATCTTACTAAGCTTGTGATTGGTGAGTGTGATGTGTAGATAAAACAGATATTCAAAAGCCAAATGTGAAGTCGCCAACTTTAGTCTTAAGAATTACCAAATTATTCGCCATTACAAAATACAAAAATACAAATATTTTATTGGAACAAAAACATATTACAATTTTTGTGTACGTTAATACTGCGTTAGTTTAGTAAGTGTCGCAGTTATTAGCGCCCACCGCAGGAGCGAAAGACAACTGTGTTCCATTACAACAATTTTGGTTATACTTATAGGTAGAAACTAGACATAAACATTTAATAATAAAAAACTTGTAGCAGTATAAGTGGGTGTGTGTGCGAAGGGTGCGTGTATGTGTATGCGGAGGATGTGATATTAATATACTTTAAGTTTGTATGAGGCTCTCTGTTTCCTCATAAGTCAGGTTTTGGAGCTATTTTTCAATTTTCAATTTTACACTCTCGTAACGAGAGCGGATAGATATTTAATTGTACCCATAGAATTAGCAATATTGTATAAGAGTTGTTTTACAATTTTGGTATACATTGATGTATATTCTATCTATGTATTGTCCCTCAAAACTACATGACGACTCATTTTGTATCTATTGTGTTGCAGGCAGCAGTATAAGTGATCGAGCAGAATACATGACGACGTCAAGAAATCTCCTCAACTCAGCCGCCGACGCGATAGAGAGGCTCATGTCCAGTTATAAGGTAATTAATACATTATAACTAAGGTTTGTAAAGGCCATTGTAAGTCTCCTTGAGAAATCTGCTGTAATAATTTATAAAGGTATCAGGAACACGGTGTAAAGTTCACTCATCCTCTATAGAAAAGGGAGGATCCTCCGACCAGACGGATGTCGTGTCTGGTGGGCAACTGCACGACGATTGATGTCGGGACGTTGTATATATGCTAGTTGCGCGGCAAACTCTGCTTGCGCGATGCAGGATTTTGCGTGACGTCAGTGTGACGCGTAGCTCGCATGTGGCGTTGTAGATGCTGTTACAAATTCATGGTTGTTGGGCTGAGTATCACTTTTTTTGAATTACAAGGGAAGGCAAAAAGGAATTTGTCCTAATCTCTCGTGTTAATTTATCAAATTTGTTAATTATCGCTGTTTATAGTTGTAAGCACGCAAGAGGTCGATGCTGTCTTGATTTCGATGTTATTTTGAACTATTTATTTATTATGGCACTCCAACGACTAATTCACAAACTCAAACTCGAAACATTTATTTCAAATAAACCAATTACAGGTACTTTTGAATTGTCAAGGGGTCGGTCAGTCAGAAAGATGAAACTAGTTGCCCATTCCAAAGCGTAGTAGGTACCTATGGAGGAGATAAGAAGGCGTACGTAGGATTTTGCCGTTTATGCCATACGCTTAACCGCGAGGTTTCCTTGTACTCGCGAAACAGACATTATGATACTGCACTTTTAAAAAGTAATACGATACGATACGATGGTAGTAAGTCACTGTCATCAAAACATTTGGTGATTCTTCGTGCACTACAGCAAATGATTGCCGCTTTATTTAGCGCGTGTTTTTACTTTATTTAAACACTTGTGACAATAAAATTATGTCAAATAGAGTTAGTTCGTACTGTTTTATGTCACTTTCAGAAAAATATATATGACAAAAACTTATTAAACATATCCTTTATTTCTCCAATTACAGGAAATAGTGACCCTGGCCGGCTACGCGACGCGCGTGTCGGACATGCTGGTGGTGTTCGGCGAGGTGGCGCGCGGCCAGTGCGTGCGCAGCGTGCACGTGGCCGCGCAGCACGCCGCCTTCTGCGTCACGTTCCGCGACAACCGCCCCGTGCACGAAGGTACGTCTGCACGCCGCGCTGCCGGCCGCCCCACAGCACGACCTCATACCACGGCCTCATACCACGGCCTCATACCACGGCCTCATACCACGGCCTCATACCACGGCCTCATACCACGGCCTCATACCACGGCCTCATACCACGGCCTCATACCACGGCCTCATACCACGGCCTCATACCACGGCATCATACCACGGCCTTATACCAATTTTCTTAGGTGGTACCAAGCAACCGGACAGCGTCCCGCAAGATACTCGAGCAATTTTTCGTTGAAAACTAATTAACTAGAATCGAGTTGACAAAAACGTACAAAAGACGATTCCCTGTGGAGAATTAACTTTATGGTAACTTGGCAGCAAATTAAGAACAAGCTCGAACATTTTTCCACATAGTGGGCGCTGACCGTAAAGTACAAACTAAAATCTTATGATAGTTTCATCTCAAATACTCACTCTTTGAACACTTTACCTTAACCCTTGCTTCTACATTCAGTTCTTTATAAAAGTTTTATTTATCATTTCAGGCAAGATAATCTACACAAACGACCTCGCGATCCGTTTGCGCGGCGTGCCCATAGTGACTCCCGCGTGTGACGTCGTGGCGGGCGGAGTTACACTCGACATCGCGCCCGGGACGCATCTGCTTATAGTGGGACCTAACGGATGCGGGAAGTCTAGGTAAATATCCACTGTACCAATAACCCTCGAAAATTATAAAAAAGATTTAATGGCTACACTGAGGAGAATCTAGCACGGGATGTGGGACGCGACTATGTACGTCGATTGTTTTAAATCATTAGGAGGACACACGAATACTCGCGACAGTTTCAACACCTCCATACAAGTTGACACAATAGACGCGAGCGGATTTCTTCACGCATCCTGCGACGAATTTGCTTCAATTTGGCTCACAGTTCGAAAATACATAGTTATCAGTGGTTTTTTTCCATCTGGGTACGAACATGCGGTCCGATGAATTTGAAACTCGACAATAATGTTCTTGATAAAAAATAAGAACAATAAAATTTTGGGTTTTTACAAAAATCAAACCCCTAACTGGATGAGAAGAGTTTTAGGAGAGGATTTTACTGCTTGTTTCGATTAACTTGGAAAAAGGTTATAAATTATCATAAAGACAAGTAATGGAACTGAAACAAACAATTTTTCAAAAAATCAATCCCTGTTGGGGTGAAAAGGGAGAATTTAGTATAATTAGATTGAATGAAAATCATAATCCTTCGGATTAGAATCATAAATACTTCGTCAGCTTAATAAAAAGATTAATTTTTCAACACTGGTCTTTAAAGGGGGTGTTGAAGTTCGTTGGGGAATGTTCGAAATCAGCGCGAAGTGCTAGTCAGGATGATAAGGGATCTTTAGTTTCAAGCTTTCCTTAATTTTTGTTAACAACTATTAATTACTTAGTAACACAGAAATGGGATCTTTTATTGTTGTCTTGCAGTACCAAATTCATTACATTACATTTATACCTCATATAATATTTATAATTAGCATGGTGTACATATAAGCGCCACTTGCGCGTTCATGGGTTGTTTACCTAGAGTTAAACTTTTAAATATTTAACCCACCGATGTGGGAGAGATAAGTCGCTAAACTCTGGGTCAGTGTTAGTAATTTCAAAATAAATTGACGTTATGAGGTACCGCTGATAAATTATTTTGTATTTTATATTGTATGACGTTGTAGTACGTGAAAAATTGGTACAATATCATCAGACAATATATTTATACACTCGTATAAATGATAATATACTTAAAACGAAGTTTTCCACTGAAGTTTTCGTCAATCAATAAACTAAATCTCCAAGGAAACCTTATATTACCATTAAAATAAATGTGATGTTATAAAATTCAAAGACAAGAAAGTATTACGTATCGAAATGTAGTGTCTATAAGATGATTAGGGTATACAATTTCCGTTCATTAATTTTGGTGGGATTACATATCAGGGCACAGACATTGCAATTCTATATTATGTTCCGTCGGTTAAACTGCAATGTTCCCAACTCAAAAAAACACTAATGTCTGCTTAACTAACCCACGGTACAAGTCAACGAGTAATAAGAGTTTTAATGTTAATTAATTACTTAACTTTATTCATTTAACCACCCAACTAAACGTGCAAGTGGGCCTAAAAAAGTATTCTAATCTAATGATTAGAATACTATTAATTATTGTATATACATAGATTATAAATTGGATTCTATTTAACTCTTTTGATATTAATAGGTCTTTACCTATGAAATTGCCGTTTTGTATGAAAAAATTTAAACGAATTTTTTTCATGAATTTTTTATTTGTATTAATCGAAGTAATCACCCATGCAATCAATGCATCTTTGCCATCGCAGTGGCAGTTTATTGATGCCCTTCTTAAAGAAATCAGCTGGACGGGAGGCAACAAATTCTTCAAAGGCATTTTGTACTGCCTCTCGGGTATTAAATTTTTTTCCCGCCAAGAAGTTATCCAAATTCTGGAAAAAGTAGTAGTCTGTAGGCGCAAGGTCTGGTGAGTAGGGCGGATGACGGAGAGCTTCCAACCCCAGTTCTTGCAACTTGGAGACCGTCTGCTGTGCAGTATGAGGTCGCGCGTTGTCGTGCAGGAGCAGCGGAGACGAGCGATTGACCAATGCTGGTTGGAGATGCGCCAGCTTCTCCATCATTGTGTTCAGTTCTTCACAGTACACATCTGCAGTAATGCTCACCCCGTTTGGTAAGAAGCTGTGATGAATCACACCGGCGCTAGACCACCAAACAGTGACCATCACTTTTCTAGGGGTAAGTTTTCGTTTAGGGCATTGTTTAGGTGCTGAACCAGGATCCAACCAACTTGCTGAGCGCTTACGGTTATCAAACAGAATCCATTTTTCATCGCAGGTAACAATGCGGTTCAAAATTCCTTCATTTGTGTGTCTGTTGAGCAGTGCAAGGCACGTCTCGACGCGTACTTCGCGCTGGCGATCATTGAGTTCGTGGGGCACCCATTTGTCAAGCTTTTTTACCTTGCCAATTTGACGCAAATGGACCAATATTGTTTTGACGCTAACGTCGAAAGCTGCTGCTAATTCAGCCGTAGATTGTGTATCATCAGCTTCCACAATCGCCTTTAATTCGTCATTGTCGACCAAAGTCTTCAGACGACCGCGAGGTTCATTTTTCAGGTCGAAATTTCCAGAACGGAAGCGAGCAAACCAATAACAGGTGGTGCGTTGGTTTGTAGTGTTAGCTCCGTAAACGTCGTTGATGTTGCGTGCCGCTTGTGCCGCGTTGCTGCCACGACGGTACTCATATTCCATAATTACTCGAATTTTTAACGTATCCATGATGACGAAAAAGATTGAAATGCGATGAAAATGTAACACTAATCAATAAAGAAATGACTACTTTTAGAAAAAAAAAACCATGTTTTTAAAATAAAATTAATTTGAAATTAGAATTCTTAGCCAAACAAAAATTATTTTGATTTGAAATGGCCAGTACTGCAGAACGGCAATTTCATAGGTAAAGACCTAATATAAACTCTGCCGAAACTGAGTATTTCAAAAATGCATAAGACTCATTTGAGTGTCCCCCTCCACGGAAATCTTTAGTAAAAGGCGAAAGATTTATACGTTTTGAAGGGAAACCAGAGATACAGAACCAACACAATCCAAGAGACCCAACCAAACTGCGGAGAATCTTAACACCGCGATTCAGAAACGTGACGTCAACCCACAGTGACATCTGTTGCTAAAATGTGGAACTAAATAGGCGTGTTTAGTTTAATCATAAAAAACAGGAAGGAGACGGGCGGACTTATTGATAATGGAGTTCGTTGGCTGGGAGAGAACAAAAATTAATAAGAGCTGGGGTTTGGTTACAATAGGAGTGTTTTGTAATACCATTGTAGGTACATAATAGCTATCCTTTAGGCTACGCGCAGCCCATATTAGAGCGCAGAGCATTCTGGACGTTTTGAAGATATAGAAAAACTCACTTTATAATTAGTGACATAAAGTGCATAGTTGTGCAAATGTCGACGCAGATAACAAAAACACTTTGAACGTCGTTGAATGGGACCTCGTTTGCACTTTGACACATCTACACTAATATTATAAATTCGAAAGCAACTCTGTCTGTGTTTCCTTTTCACGCCTAACCACTGAACGGATTTCGATAAAATTTGGCAAGGAGGTAGATGGCATCCCGTGAGATAATTTCCAACATCCAAGCGGGCGAAACCGCGTGCAGAAGCTAGTATGTATATAAAAGGAGAAACCGACTGACTGACTGATATATTAGCGCTCAGCCGAAACTACTGGGACTAGGAACATTGAGTTATAATTATAACTCAATGACTAGGAACGTGAAATTTTGCACACGACTTCCTTTTATAAGGTAGGGGACCAATAAGAAGGGGTTTTTGGAAATTCAACTTTTAAGTGGGTGGAAAGGGGAGGTTTGAATTTGTATGAAAATTTTCATTCCGTGGGTAAATAAACTTGAAACTTGGCATAAATACTTGCCTAAGTAAATAATAAAGTTTGTTATTATAAGTTTTCCAAAACTACCCCGATGATTTGGGAGAGTTTAAAGTTTGTATGGAAAAAATCTTAACGCGCTGTCCGATTCTCTCCGAACTCTATATTAACACTATTGACAGAAAATAAGAGTTACGACTTGTTGGGTTTTACTGTGTGGTTTGATTAAATCCTAAATTGTATACATACTATAGAAATTAAATGATAAAACACATGTAAAAGAATTTTCAAAAATTAACCCCTATTGTGGTGAAAACGGTTCACAATACAGTTCATATGAAAATTTTGATCAATAAATTTAAAAATTGACTCGAATACATCTAAACAATCAATAACTGATCGTAACCATCAATCATTTTCGAGAACTACATTTTAAAGGACCCCCCTTTTTTGCATTTTTTAGGGGAACTCAAGAAATCGATGAACGAAGTACAGGTGATGTGCTAGTATCTCATACCTTCTTAGTCTAACCATTATTATTTTCCTCCACAGTTTATTCCGCATAATCTCCGGCTTATGGCCGGTGTTCGGCGGCGAGCTGCATGTGCCGCGGCCTTGCGCCTGCGCACACTGCGCCGACGAGACCAACCTCGCCGACACAGGGTTCTGCACATCTAGGCCTATCATGTTTTACATACCGCAGAGGTCAGTATTAAAACTAAATATTCTATGACAATCTAAATGCTCAGACCAGCTGTCATATACCTACCTCATCTTTAATATTTACTGAAGACATTGAAATTCTAGAACAAACGTTGTTCAGACCAAGATCTACTACCATTCTATAGCATTAAATATGTTATTAAAACAAACTAAACAAGGCGTTCTCAAATTAGTCTTATGTTACTCAAAGGTGTTCAAACATTAACCATAACATCAAAGTACTCATTGCGGTAGCGATTTACATGGAGCGACTGCCTATCTGACCTCCACAACCCAGTTACTGGGTAATACGATACCGCTTGGTAAGACTGGTTGTCAGACTTTCCGGCTTCTGACAAACCGTAAAGACTGTCAAAGATCCACGAATAACAGCCAACCAACCAAGGAACCAACGACTTAACGTGGTTTTTGAGGCACGGATGGGTCTTAGTGTAAAGATGGTCACCCATCCACGGACCGACTGAGGCAGACGTAGCTTAACCTGATGGATCGACCTGTGCGGCTTTTATTACTTAGCCAGCACGAGCCTCTCTTCTCGGTACAAGGATATTGCACATCATTAACGATAACATAGGTACTGTACATCAATATACATATTATCAATTATACATTATATGTATATTGCAATTAATAGAACTTATGGGCGGTTTCTACAAATGTGCGACCAACAATGTTCTCCACAGATACACAAGAAGACGAAGACAATGTTGATAAAGTAAAAGTTGGACAGAATAGATCATTATATGGAATAAAAAACACATAAATTACAGCTACTGCTAAGGAACGCTAGAGATATCCAATATTATTATTCACACATTTTTTTTTACTGTGTCAAGCAAAATGTTTCTAAAATATCCAACGGTTAAGGCGGTACTCTGACCAAAACCTTGTCAAAGTGCGTTATTCAGAGGCTATTAACTCATTCACTATGGGTAATAAACTACATCTAAAAGCACATTATTAATGTTCGATATCCTATCATCACATTGCACGTTCTTATTTGTTTTTATGTGTTATAAATTCATCTGAAATCTCCTTCTAAAAAAGTGACTAAAATTATTGATTGCATGCATCTCTTGCTAAAGGTGACGTTCTATTCATTTGAGGATTACACTAATGGATAGATAATTTAAAAATCTAAATAATACACGTTTTATTTTATTTTAAAACATCATTTGTCTTTTTTTATTCAAGTAATTTCATTATTTTTGTGAATTATATGATAAATGAGCGTGCGGAGGGAGCGAGACAGAGCGAGACTCAGCGACGGGACAGAGAAGGACCGAACGCTCAAGGTCGTTTGGTCAGGGAAGCGTCTTAAAGCGAATAGATTCAAGTTAGAGAAAAGCCTATTGAAATTGCCTGTGTGGCGACGTAGAGGTGCCCGCAAGCCTGCGTTCGTACGACTAGGACTGACGGCGAAAACAAGTCGTGTGCGCACCTCACGTCCCTGAATGGTTCGTACAGATCGTATGGAAACATAGTCTCTACAAAATTACGTCTAGACTTCAAAGAGAGCAAGTTGTAGTTTTTCAGTAAGTCGCTATAGGAGTTGGTAAATACTGCTTCTAGAACAACGTTAATGCATAGTTATCAAGAATTTGCGTTGTAAACGCTCGATACAATCAGTATAATAGGTAGGGAAATAGTTTTTTGTATTTTATAGGTATAAAGTTGTAGTAAAATCTCTTTGGCTGTAACTGTTTGTATCTGGCTGGTTTTGGTACTATTCATTAAATGACATTAAAGAAAAGTAAAAACAGTTTCCCGCCATTTTTCAACTACTTTTCTGTCCGCCGAAATGAGTGAATATAACGAAAAAAACGATACATTTTGAAGTATTATTTCAAAAATTGGAAAAATGCGATACAAGCTGCGACAAAAATAAGTGTCGTTTATGACTTTCAGTAAGAGAAGCACATTAAAGTTGGTTCAACCGTTTTCAGTTCGGGAATTTTGATGTCAAAGATGCAGCTCGCTCTGTTCGCCCTGTTACGGATAAAGTGGATGCTTTTCTTGAAAAAGTAGAGCAATATCATATTAATAGTTACGACATAGCTGAAGAGTTAGGGGTTGACCACAAAACAGTTTAGAACCATTTGCAAAAGTCTGGCTATACAAAAAGGCTCGATATTTGGGTGCCACACGAGCTCTTAGTCTTGAATTTGTATATAACAAGCTGACTCGACAGACGTTGTCCTGTCTTAACTATGAATGTCATATGTCGTTAAGGTTTAGTTTTGACTATTGACTAAAACTATCGACTCATTTATCAACCGATCAATCTGTGTTAAACGATATTTGCAGCGCGCATTCTGTCAATCGCTGACAGTTATTTCAAACAACTGACAGTTATGTAAAATTAATATTGGCGTTAAGTTTTTTTCAAATTTTGTAACGTTCCGATCAACTTCCTTAGTTTTTTATTTCATAAGATCCTTCTCCTGATAAAAATGAACACAACAAAAAAAAAATTGTGAAATCGGTCCAGCCGTTCACGCGTGATAGTGTGACCAAGGGTAATAGGGATTCATTTTTATATATACGAAAGAACTTTTCTCCCGACCTAATATTTATTGTAATGGGAACTCTACACCGACACTGCTTATTCTAGTTGAGACCGAATTAGTGATCGATACAAATATAAATATGTGTATGTATATTCATTGCTGAGCTAATTACGTATCCATACATAAGATAAGCCTGACTCATAATTTTATTCACATGTGCGTCCAGGTGCTATTTATCATCGAACCATATTCCAAGATCACGAATTGTGTTAACCCGTGACTAAACTTTCACTTTGTAGCGCATAGGGGTCATTAAATTGGTTTTTATTTTTAGTAAAGCTGATGTAGCAACATTTGGGAATACTAAGTAGGAGTTTGTTTTTTAATGTACTACTCTACTAGGCGATTAAGATTTGATTGCAGTAAGTGACAGTCTAATATTGATCTAATGGGACTAAAAAGGAATTTAGAGTTAAAAAAAACACATTGATATCGTTAATTAAAATACAAATAATAGAGGTCCGATAAGTAAGCCCTGAGGAACCCCTGACGTTGCGGTTGGGGTGGTGGAATGGAACGCATTGACAACCACTTTTTGTGTTCTGTTTGACACATAACAAATAAACCAACGTAACAAATCCCCGCGGACATCGTTAAATGGTAGCTTCTTCAAAAGCAATTCATGATCGACTGTGTCAAAGGCTCTTCGAAATTCAGTATATTAGTTGTTGTAGTCCTTCTTCTTACAAAACCGTGCTGTTATTGTAGTATTTTGTCATGGACAATCGGATACAACTGAGAATGAATTGCGAGCTTGCGATTGCCGATTAGAAACAAAAGTCCAGAAATACTTGGTGTTAAGTTTTATAATATATTCAACTGATTTTAGGTATAGTCTGTAACAATTCTTGGAATCACTTTGGAATCTGGACATATAAAATAAATACTGTCCATGTTTTGATAGCTCTTTCATGTATTCAATTTATTTTTAAATATGTGTATTAAAGAGGGGGAAAACCAAATTGGAAATGTGGTAGATCTGATTGTCTTTAGGGGAACATGTTCGTTTTTATTTGGTAAACTTCTGCAGGCTGCCTGTGAAGTTCATAATTCCAGTTAATTTTGAGCAGATTACGTTTAATGTGTTCACCGTAAAATAATTGTGCTTTTGAACCGCCTTACGCATCTCTTTATTAATATAAAGCGCGTTCTTGATTACAGTGATTACTGTATCCCCAACTTAAAATATTTAAAACTTTGTGTGAATTTTGTATATCTTTCACAATTTAGTCATTTATTGCGCTATATTGATGACTAAATAAAGTGGTGATAGAATACACGGTACTCAACTTTTTAATGTCGTGATTTCGTGACCTGCACCTTTATTTATGAGTTTTCCTCTTCTTCACAGGCCATACATGTCCCAAGGCTCCCTAATAGACCAAGTGACCTACCCCTCCCGGGCCAAGGAAGGCGACGTGGCGGCCGAGCGGCGCGCGACGCACATCCTGAAGCTGGTGCGCCTGGACGCGTGCGGCGCGCGCCACGGCGGCCTGCGCGCCGTGCGCGACTGGCGCGCCACGCTGTCGGGCGGGGAGAAGCAGAGGATGGCCATGGCCAGGATGTTCTACCACAGGTAACTGTTACCCTGACATGATACTCTCTCAAGGCTAGCAAACATTTGGACTAGCTGCATCCCAACGCAAATCACTTTCATACATTTTGTATGAACTATCGTTTTTTTTGTGTGTTGAAGTGCGATACGCTGCCGTACGATGCGGCTGTAAAATGCGCTAACCTTCAGGTCCTCATTCCGCCTTCCTTCCCCACTTGTCCACATGTAGGCGCCGGTTGCCTACTTGTTGACTACGATGCCCACTCACAGGCCCCGGTAGCTCACTCGTAAAGTCAAAGTCAAAGATTTATTTGCAGATAAATACGGTTACAAAAGTTCTTACAGTGGAACTACAATAGTAGCTTAACATATTTAATCATAACATAATGCAAATTTTGGTACTTATACAATTAAATTATTTTAATTTAAACTGAAGGAATAATTTTATTGTATAGAAGGAATTCTCAATCGTAGGCTACGTTACCAATTCGCTGGTACCGGTTGCTAACTAATAGGTCCAGTTACCAGCTCATCAGCTCCACATTAATTCCGTGTATATATTTCCAGGCCCGTATACGCGTTACTCGATGAATGCACAAGCGCCGTCTCCATGGAGACTGAGGTAGTGATGTATGAAGAGGCCGTGAAGGAAGGCATCACTCTGCTGTCCATAACGCATAGGCCGAGTGTGTGGTAAGTAAAGAAGTTAACAGTTGGTTATTATTAAAACTATAAGGCAAAATTCTCTCATGCAGATCTAAAAGAAACATATCATGAAGAAACTGCTGGAAAACCGGCTCTTTACTTTGATGTGGGTTGCCATACTAGTGTGGCATTTTCTGTTAAGATTGATATATAATGTCAAACTTAACAAAAACTGAAATTTTCTGACTGATTTATTGTTATTTTAAATTACACGTTTCTGATATTGTGAGTGACGAAAAATTATCCTTACTAGACTCTTCCATGTATGACTTAGACTCTTCCAAAATCTTTGCAATTCTGCCAACCTAGTATTAGAATTAGTACCAATGGTCCTGAATATTTTTAATTTAAACCATTCTATCCCCACAGGAAATACCACACCCACGTGCTAGAATTCGACGGCTGCGGCAACTGGTCGTACCGTCCTCTGGACAAGGATGCTCCCGTCACCACGGCACTCGCCACTCTCGCCACCACCTCCACCATTCCCACAACCACAGACATAGTACCGGCTGTTGAACACTGACATAAGTATAGAGAAAGAAAAAAGTAGGTATTTCTTGGGACCTTGGGACAGGAAGAACACGGGCTAAATATTAACAAAACAAATAAAAAAAAGAAAGGATGAAAAGGTGAAGGAAATGGGAGAAACCAGGTTTCTGATGTCGAGTACAGAATTTCAGCTTATTAAGTAAAGCTACTTACTACATATGGTTAGTTCTACCTTCAGATTCGTCGGATACATATATACATAAACTCACGCCTTCTCCTATCGGGGTAGTCGGAAACTACAGAACGCCACTTGCTACGATCCTTACATACTCCTTCCTAGATCCGTCTGATCTGAACAAAAAACCTGTGCAATGTAATTCATACTTAATGCCGTTGGTGTAAGTCACATTATGCATAATCATGGAATTCTACAACTTTGGTGTAAGATTCAATATGCATTATCATAAAATTCTGTAACTATGGTTACTGTGTCTCGATTCATTACATTACTGATTACTTAGTAACACACACACACAAGAATGGCAGGCCAACAAAAACTGTTTAAACTCGATGTAGGATTTATGACGACACAAGCTAACTTTTTAAGTTGTCGCATATATCAAGGCGCAAATCTACTGCTACTTATTTGTGCATGAAGAGGTTACGTTCGTTAGCTGTGCGGTTCATTCGTTTGCCAGCTATGAATTCATACGTAGCCAAGCCGTGGGTTGCATTGGACGACCCAGTCTACATATCCATACAAAGCGACGCTAAGTACATGATAAATGATTTTATTTCTGTAAGTAGGTTTGTACAAACAGTTTTACACGTCAATAATATTTTAAAAATTAGATGAGGTCATGAACCGGGTAGCAATGGGACTGCGCCTCGAGGCTCGAATCATATTCTTCATCACGTCATTATTTTTATATCGAGTTTAGCTGAACAAAAAGTGATAAAAAAAAATCTTCAGCGAAGGCAACTATTTAGCAACTAAGTTTTTCTGACCAAACACAGACCACTAAATATTCTAAATAGTAGCAACTACCACAAGTTTAGCTATAGATTGATTTACACTTCTCTACTTTTGATAATTTTCGTGGTTTCGGACTTAGAAGGCACTTTTAAGTGCTCAAATTTTGCAGCTAAGGTTAGATTATTTTTGGGCTCAATACTACAATTCATTTTGAATGAAAAGTAAACCTTTTAATACTATAAAATAATGATAGGAGAACGTATTAAATTAATTGCCTAAAAACTGTTCTGACACGAATAATTAAATAGGCAATGCCTATTACTTGCGATGCAGTACGGTCGATGAATCATAGCCGGTCCGAACTCTGGTGACATGAGGCGAGTGTGAGCGAGTGAACATGCTCGAAAATTCGGACAGCCTATGTTCATGGCCATTATACATCGGCCGTATTTTACCTATTATTAAGCATAATGGTGATAAGCCTTAAGGCTTTAAAAAATACTTACCTTTTGGTATAATGAATGGCTAAAGGTGAAAATGATGATGTATACTTTTTAAAGGTTTCTAATAGAAACTAAATATTTTAATGATGGCAGGCTGTAATCAGGTTTTTAAGCCGATTTTAAGTATTTTAAATCAATTTTATTTTGGTGCAGGCATCGAGCGCAAAAGTTTTAATTTATAAAGAATACAGGTTACTATAATAGAACATTGAAAATGATGAGATTATAAAACTACATTCCACAAAGTTTATTTTTATCAAAACGGTGAAAAGAACTGGTTTTTATCTAATTGATTACCAGAAGTTCACAATAAATTATATTTGACCCATTTAATTTTATTTATATAAGACTAATAATTGTGTAAAATTATTAGCTAATTATAGATATTGCGCAGATATTTAAACTTAGACGCATACATCAGAAAAAATATAATTAGTCTTAAATCATATAATCATTTGGTAATTAAACGAAATGACGAAACAATACCGTGTCCTTACTGATTAAAACGCATTTTCTCAATGTCCTTCAATTTATAATAAACACCAGTTACTGTAAATTAGATTTATTAGTTAATTATTATTATTATTTCTTATGTTTTTTTTATATTTTTTTATTATTATTATTGTGAGATTATCAATCATGGCTGTTATTTATTGTTTTTATTTTGGAAAATTTTGTATTATAAGTATAACATATCGAAATTATAAGGACATTATTTTTCCGTATATTTATTTTGGTACCTATATGTTGAAGTGTGTATATTGTAAATATGATAGTATTACGTACAGTTACAGAGGTTATTAAGGGAGATAGATGAGAAATAAAGTGGGTTTTATATAAATTTTTGACTTTTATTTACAGCCACCCTTTTTTTTTTGGGTGGGAAATCATCAAATGACTTCACCCGCTCTGGACAGAGTGGAAGGGCGTGTCAGACTCTTACTGCCTAAAAACCCACCCGTGTTCCTTCAGTTGCCTGTGCGCCAGGGCCACGGTAACTCTTTCGAACAATCCGCGACCCCGGCAGGCATCGGCCCTATCGGACCCCGTCAATGATGCTGACATCTCTTTGAGTCGCGAGTGGAACACGACGGCCCGTACGATATACTTAAGTAAGTCTTGAAGGGTGCCTCTTATACCAAAAAGATATTTGTAAGGAATTCGAATTAAAATGTCATAACAAAAATGCTTTAAAGCGCTCTTTGACGAGCTAATTCGAGTAATACATAGTGAAACCAAGTTTATGCAGTTGCACCAGGTGTATCATACGCACTGTACTGATGGCGCGAGAAAGCGGAGCGGTGGACCGATGCAGCGAGAGATCTAGCTTTGTTGGTCACAGCTCAGCGAGATCCTGGTCCTGCCAGCCGTCGCTTGTTCGATAGTCGGAAGCGCCGAGTCGATGGATGCGGTGACCTTCTTCTGTGCAACCGTCATTTCGCAGAAGGAGGTTGCGGAAAGGCAGAGGGAGATCGAGATCATTCTCCCGACCCGCAGCAGGCGGACTGGGAGTCGGTGGAGGGCGGACAACGCTCTTTTCCATCCCGTAAACAGGTCCTGAGGGAGGCGGACTCAGGGACGTCCGCCGCCCCCCATCCAGCAGGGCATTCCACGCCCCTGTTGGGAGTCGCAGGGGGAGTCTCACACCTTACCCCCCGCGGGTCTGAGGAGGCCCGTAAAGGCGGAACTGCACCAGCTGGGGATCGTGGAAGACGCACAAGTTCCTATGATACCCGGTCCAAGTGTGGGAAGGGAACACTGGGTGGATTTTAGTCTGTAAGACTCTAACAGACTCCTCCGCCCGCTCCAGGACGGAGGACATCCATGCAGATTTACCAACACGGAACAACAAAAAAAGGCGTATCATATGCCCCGTTTTGTTTAAATGCGAAGTTATTTTTGTACGCTAAAGAATATCTGCTAATTCAAAAGAAAACCATACAAAATTTGCTAAAATATTTTCTAAAAGTTTCAACTTAGGTGAAGTGAACTTTCAGTGAGGTGTCACATCGCTAGGTATTGACAGGTCAGAAGGCATTGGCATTCGCTTCGAAGCGATTCTATTTCTACAATCGCCATCACTTTTGCTAATGTTTCCACCATACGAATCGAAAACTAGCGATAACGCTTCTCAAAAAGTACCACTCGGCTACGCATCTCTATGGAAGTAATCGTTCGACGCTGTCGATTCATTTCATCTAATTTCTATTCGTTGGCATATGGTCACGTGACATTTCGATAGCTTAAGTCAACCCCATACACTTTTTGGTTTTTCTACTAGCGTCATCGCTAATTAATTAATTAATTATTTATTTTCTATATTGTTATGAAATAAATTACTTATGACTTACTTAATTGAATGTTACTTTGTCTAGGCCCTCAGTTCAGCTAAGTTTTTGATGAGATTGATACAGTAATAGACCAGCAGAAATTAATCAACACCTCTTATCAAACTCTTATCACTCCTGAACGAAGGTTTTCCCTAAGTTTCCAATTACCAAAAGCAATATCCATATTAAATTACCCCCGCCGGATTCTGTCCTCCCGCAAACCAATTCATCTTGTAATCATTGTTAATTATAATTACTTAAAAACATTTATTATAGCTGATATGAGTGAGTGTGTTCAAGTTTGTAACACTGGATGATTCAGTGGCTTATCGCGAAGTGATAGAGTTGTTGTAAATGTTATAATTACAAAACTTGTTATAGTGCAAGTCACAAGCTGAAGCTGTTTGTAGACAAATTGCACTTGAGAAGACGCTTTCGCGATAGTTGTGGATATTACCAATAAAGTGAGTACCTATTTAGACAAATACTTACGCCAATCAACTGAGATATCGACACCTCAATTCTATTCTTACCATACCTACACTCATGGTCTTCCATTAATTCAATGAGCTAAATAATCGAATAGCTACGAAGATTAAACGATGATTTTATTTCTGTAAGTAGGTTTGTACAAACAATTTTACACGTCAATCATATTTTTGAAACAAGATGAGGTCGGCGTTTCCTATCTGACTACTCTGAGAAGAAAGGCCGAAACAAACTCAGAGGTCACAGTCTCTTTTAAAGTCCAGACATAATCTTGGTCAGATCATGTGAAGACCATGTAGATTTGTGTCTGAAATGGTCTTTTGAGGAAAAACCACACAAAATGAGTGGACCTGCCCAGTCAGTGAACGCATTTGTCACTAATCGTGGAGCTCAACTCAGAAATTAAGGAGCTCAACAAAAGGAGATTAACAACGTTTTTAAGGCGACAATAAATGCCAGCGACCTTGAGCGAGTGGGAGGAGCATACGAAACTTTTAAGCGAATAAAATTGCACAGAGCGTTAGCGTCTACCCGGACATTGGTCAGCGATGAACTGCCGCGCGTCGCCCGCAAGAGCCCCCGCTTCAACGCGCATCAAGTTTATTCGCAAAAACAGCCCACCTTGATTTCTCAAACACAATACAATTAAAAGCCGTATACCAAAATTTGGGTCGTTAAATTGTCTTTTAGATGGTGCAGATTTTATGAAAATACGCCCGATAATTTTTGCGTGATTATCGTTTTAGTGTTCGTGTTAGACATTACTTTACAAATTAATTACAATATGTTATAAAAATATAACTTCAAATATTCACATATCAAACTACGAAGAAAATAGTCTAGTTAATCCTTAGTTTATCATATATTTTTGTCAAACAAATAAGACTATTCGGTGGTGTTCAATTTGAAATCATTAAAAGTCGTATATCTGCGCCTTAACTGGCTAAAAATAAGTGCAACATTTCCACATAAGTAGGTAGTCCATAGTGCAAGTAAGTAGGTATACAGTGGACTTTACTTTTATCTGCAACATCATCATTATCTGCCTGCTTTCCCCATCTATGTCGTGGTTGGCTTCCAGTCTAACTAGATGCAGCTGAATACAAGTATTGGAGCGACTGCCTATAAAAGAGAAAGAAAAAAAAAATGACCCAGGTCTAGGCACATAATATTCACTCTCTTATTAACATTATTATACACATTCTTATTTTTAAAAGAGTAACCGTGGAGTCTCTTGGCTCTTGCCGGCTCTTCGCCATAGGAAACGACCAATTGGAACCGTGCACCTAGCTTCTGACGTTTCATAAGTGCACATGTAGGTTTAAGTGAAATAAAATATTTTGATTTCTGCCATTAAAACAAAAAAAAATAAAAAAAATGTATTGTGTGGCTCACGTTTGCGCCAAATACGTCCAGTTCAGCATAAATCACACACAGCTTTACTAGTGCCTGACGCTGGTTTTCCAATCCTACCTATCTAACCTCCACAACCCAGTTACTGGGTAATACGATACCGCTTTGGTAAGACTGGTTGTCAGACTTTCGGGCTTCTGACGACCTGTAATGACTGACAAAGATCCTCGAATGACAGCCGGGACCAACGGCTTAACGTGCTTTCCGAGGCACGCAGGGGTCTTGGTATATAAAGATGGTCACTCATCCACGGACCAACCGCGGCAAGTGTTGCTTAACCTGATCGATCGACCCGTGCGGCTGTTATTAGTTAGCTACAAGTCTTTTATCTGCAGCATAAAGTAACAAAATCTAAACCAATATATGAATTAAAGTAGTAATAAAATTTAAAACCCAAATATTGACGTCGTATCATGATCAAATAGCGTGATAGTCACGACTTTGATAAAATAATAATTTACGGATTTTACTTGTCCTAGATTCTAGGACGAGTAAAATATATAAATTATTATTTTAATTTACGGATTTTTTTGTGAAAGTGAAAACTGCGCATGATACAAAATAGTTGTCTATTGACTGCGTAAGTTAAACAGCCTGTATTAAGTATACAATAATAATATATTTAAAAAAAAAGTAATTACAGTCAAACAAGACACTTCAGCTGTGTATCTGGAGGGAAACGCACCTAAGATGCCTCTGAAGATGCCCATAGCGGTGTTGGTGTGACCATCAAGTTCACCATTCAATAACATAAAAAAATATCTAAACTAATATTATAAAGATAAAAGATTTGATTTTTGATTGTTGGTTACGTTAAACGGCTGAATGGACTTGGATGAAATTTGGCACACATGACCTAGGCTACTTTTCATTCTGGATCGCAGACGAAGTCGTGGGCAACAGCTAATAAATAATAAAATTACAATAGTATAGGCAAAAGCGATTACTAAGTCAGCACAAGGGTGGTCATTGCTCCAATATCCTCAATGACCGTAACTGAAGCGGTCACTAACTGAAAAGTACTGACTATTACGAGTATAAGTAATTCTAGCACTTGCTTTAATGTAAGCAACCCTTTCTAGACAAAGGCCGGGATCGGTGAATCTATGAGGTTAATCCACGATTGTCTTCTTAGGTCATCCTGTTAATATCTATTCTTTATCTCTTCGTGGCTTAAAGAGTGTGAGACTTGGTACGTTTAACCATAAATCGGGTATGTTTGCCGATGCGAGGGTAGATGATTTTTATGCCATCATTCGAAAGCGATGCGCTTCTCTCCGGCACAGAACACACGTCAGCTCCCATAGCATGTTGAGGGCATTGAGTGACCGGTGGGACTGCCCGATGCTTGGCCGATGGGTGAGTCTGCACACACTCGGCTGTATGTAGTTATGGGGGAAAACATTGTTTTCTTTGTTTTTTATTTTATTTTCTTCGTGATTGTGTGTTACTAACAATAGTTTAATAAGTATGTAATATGTCAATACTAACACTATGGACTTTCAAGGTCTGTAAATAAAAGTTTATTATTATTATTTTAAATTACTGTTGTTGGGAGAACTTAGAAACCCGACACATGAAAAATGTGCTTCTAGTGCAGAATTTTCACACTAGTAACATTTTATAGGAACACTAGCAGCAAGTCTACTTTGCTTTAAATTTACCAATTAAAACTGTGAAAAAACTTACTTCTGGTGGGTAAGACAACTGGCACCGTAAATCTTACCATTGGAAATTGCATGTGGGTAATAATTGGTGGGTTGAAGGAACTGGGTTCTTTGAACACAGACAAGTAAAATACTGAAAACAGATAATAATATGTCTAGCCGCATCTCGTTACAAAGCCAGTCAACCCCAAGAATTTGAGAAAAAGCCAAACAGATGCTGAGGTCATCAACCCAACCACTACAAATTGATAAGCATAAACAATGACCCATTTATTTTATCACATTTCTTTCCCCAGTAACTTTGTTGGGGAGATTCACAGTACGCGTCACTGTGTGATTAACCTCTTCAGTTAAATTAACAACGTTGTTATTTGTTGTTTTTAGAAAAAAACAACGATTTATCTGGAAGTTCACTGCGGTGACAAACAGAGGTGAAGTAACCAATGAACTTAGCACAAGCATAGCATAATCAGCCTATAATGTTCCCACTGCTGGGACACCGGCCTCCTCTCTGTGAGAGGGAATGGGCCTTAATCCACCACACGGGCCCAGTGCGGGTCGGAGGATGTCACAAGTCTTCGGATTTTTGGTTTTTGGACATGCCGGTTGCCTCACGATGTTTTCCTTCACCGTTTATAGAACAGCGGTGATGAAATAATTTACACAAAGTAAAGTGCCTGTTTGGATTCGAACCCACGACCTACTCGTAAGTCGCGGTCGTAACCACTGGGCCAACACTGCTAAAGCAATGAACTTAAACATTATTCCTGTTGTTTTTACCTTGACAAAGAATTTTTATCTACATATTATTTTTATTAATTTTTTTTTTTATTTTTTATTTTTTTTTATTCTAAAATATACGATAAATACCGGGATGAATAATAATTCTGTATTAAACTATTACCACAATTTAACAGAACGTCGTGAAACATGTCTGTTATAATGAAATTTGGTCCGTTATACTTTCGCCAAAATACGGTTCAATTCACACACACATAACATTCCGCCTGTATTCCTCGAAAGGTTGAATGATTTCGCCAGTTCTTCTAATAATATCGTAGGTTAGCTGATGAGGGGCAAGTGGATCTCAACGTACCGGTAACCTTTCCCTCGCAGTTACTAGATGCTTCTATAAATAGATCTCTTGGAATCAGCCTATTCCAGTCTTTGCAAATATCTCAGAAACTACACGTCCAGGTCAAACGTAATTAAACTTTCTCCCTTGCCTGACACACTCTGGGAACTTTGTCTACAGATGAATGGATTACTTTTAATTGAGCTTGACCTGCTTGACCGTGACCCTTGTCTCATTATTGTTGGATTTTTAGATCATGAAGCCGTGTTAACATACTGTTGTAAGTTCTTCGGGCAACAGAATTTTACAAAATGTCATGAGATTCTTCAAAGCGCTTATTCCACGTGACTAAATTTTGTCGTCTATCAACTCAGACATATGTAATGTTAAGTTGTGGTTGGGTCTACGGTGCGGCTATGCTTCGCCTATGATGCGGCTACGCACCCCGTGCCTACGCCCCTGCTACGGCGCGATTACGGTTCGCCTATGATGTGGCTACGCCACCTGTGCTTATGCCGCTGCTACGGTGCGGCTACGCTTAACCTGTGATGCACTACGCTGCCCGTGCCTACGCTGCGGCTACGTTTTGCCTACGATGCGGTTACGGTTTGCCTATGATGCCGCTACGCCGGCTGTGCCTACGCCGCTGCTACGGTGCGGCTACGGTTTGCGTTTGATGCGGCTACGCCGCCACAACAAGCGATTATAAACATACGGTCGGAGCCGCGAGAAAAGTAGTAGTAAAAAATTCGCACTAGTAGGTAAACAGCCTTCCACTCATAACTGGTATAAAAATGAGAGCAAATTCGGGTTATGAACCTTTCGCTAAAAGATTATGAACGAATTCCCGAGAACATTGACCTCTGCTTCGGATGGTTTTAAATAATTAATTCATATGTACCTAGATTGTGTTGCTAAGTTAATAGGTGGTCACGTGAATTAAGGGAAAGATGTAAACAATATGCTTATTTCTTAGTAAGAATCAGCTGTAGCTTGCGTAATACGAGAAAAAATATAAATAAATATATCTCAAGTAATTTTCTACTAGGACATTGTTTTGTTTTTTTTATGTTATTGGATGACAAACAGTTTGGTAGCCCACCTGATATATAATGATTGGTGGTTTACGTCGCCTATGATCATCTGCAATACCAATGACATCGCAGATGCGTTGCTATTCCAAAAAATAGAGCTGAAATGTCTCACGTACCTGTAATTAACTAATTACACAATCTACCCTTCAAACCGGAACACACCCTGCTTGGCGACAGAGATAGGTATGATGGAAATCGGTAGCGGATATTTATGCACTGATGAGAATTGTGAGTCTTCATGAGTGACGATACCAAATGGTGCCTACTTTGGTATCGTCACGTGAGCTTCTGACAAACATCTGCCTTATTTGATATTCTACTCATAGTTGGAACTGGAGAATTCGTACTACAGTAGCACAGTCACGGTCAAATTTGAATGATAAATCCATAACCTTACTTCCTTACTTAATATTATTTTATTATTAATATTATATAAGCGAAAGAAAGTTTGTTTGTTTCTTTGTTACCTTTTCACGCCTAAACCACTGAACCGATCATCCTGAAATTTTGCATATACGTTGTCAGGTGTACAGAAACGGACATAGGGTACCTTTCATCCCGAAAAAAAGTACTGTTCCGGAGGAAAACAACAATAACGTTCTTATGATAATAGACGGTGCCACGTGTCTTTCGAATCATGATTGAATTATAACCCGAATTGATTGTCAAAGTCTAAATTAACGCGAGCGAAGCCGCGGGCAAAAGCTAGTAAGGTATAAATTAGAATTAATGCAAAGAGTTTGGTCAAACTCTCGGTATTCATTCTAATTTATCTAAACTAATATCATAAAGAGAAAAGAAAAAAAAAAGAAAAAATGTTCTTGTGTATGTATGTTTGTTTGTTACGCTTTCACGCTAAAACGGCTGAACGGATTTGGATGAAATTTAGCACATGGATAGACCATGACCTGGATTAGGACAAAGGATACTTTTTATCCCGATATTCCCAAGGGATCGAGACTTATGCGGGTGAAACCGCGGGGTGCAGCTAGTACCTTATAACTTGAGATAAGAGTTACATTGTTGGCTGGTATTACGTCAAAATTGATCATCCAAACATGGTGAATGTGCTCCTTTACAGTCCATTCACAGTATTTTACCTCTTATTTATGATAAACACGTTAATTATTTTCAAGAAAACAGTGTTGTTTTCCTCGGTTCTTATTTTTGTACCAGAGGATAAGTCTGATCAGTAAATTTTATATCTTTCGTTTTTTTATGTCTCTCGCGCATACCTCGTCATCATCACCCGCAGCCCCACTTCCCCCACTGCTGGGCATAGGCCTCTCTTTCCAGTGCCAAACTCTACGGTTCTGTGCCAGCCTCACCCAGGTTCTACCCGCGTGCATACCTACTAAAATAAAATTAAAACAAATAATTGAACAATAAATAGTAAGTGATACTATTTAAGTTTTCTTTCTTGCATTCTTATAAAAGAATTATAAATATAAAACAAATAATAATAATATAAATAAGTATAATATGTCCTAACCTCTGGTAGCTTGGATCCTGCTCCCGATACCGGCGGACCACTATTTTTTTATATTTTTAAATGTTTTTATAAAAATATATTTGATATGTATGAAAATAAATAAACAAAATATAAATAAATATAAAAATCCAACCAAAAAGAACCATATACCCAGAAACCAACCATAAAGCATACCATCCAAAAAAAAAGACCACAACCATAAACCACCGTAAAACATTAAAACAAAACTAGTATACCTATGTGTGGTATAAACCATAGATTTATTATTTTACGTGGGATTAGAGACCATACTCACACCAAATGTTCACGAGAAAGAGAGATGATACTTACTAAAAACCACGTTTCCTATATCATTATTTTATGTAAATCAACCTAGTCAGGCACTTTAGTGGTAATAATATTAAATACACTTAACCACTGCTCACAAAACGGTGAAGGTAAACATCGTGAGGAAACTGGCATGACTTAACCAAAAATTCGAAGGCATGTGACATCTACCAACCCGCACTGGACCCGCGTGGTGGATTACAGCCCACTCACTCTCACAGAGGAAGCCTGTGTCCCAGCAGTGGGAACTTTATAGGCTGGTTATAAATGCTATGCTAAATAAATCCACTATACTGCATCATTAAATTCGTTATTGATTACACGCACTGCTGTCACATTCCACAATATTTGTAGATACCTACTAGCTAACAAAGCTGACCAGATAGTGGTTTTATTTTTAGTTAATGAATAATTTACTTCTACCTTGCGTAGTTATAGTATAGTAGAGGTCCCGATCACTCATTGAGCGCGTGTCAAACTGACCGCTGACACGGAGATAAGAAAGGTTGTTCACATTTTTAATGAGAGACCCCATTTTTTTAATTTATTTATATAGATTACAAAGATATTTCGTATGTAATTGGATGCTGGCGCCTAAATGTCAATACATTTGTACTGGTATAATTGATTTACTTGATAATTTAAGTGTACATAAGAGGGGCTCTTGAGCTTTGAACGTGTGCAGTATTTTGTCATTTTATCTATGTTTTTTTTTTATTGTAGTGATTCAGGCGAAGTTTTTACAAGTGTATTAGCAGTATTTACTGTATTGATGCTAACTATAACGGGTCTCAAAAAAACCTACAAGAAAAGGTTGACGTAGGTACTTTATGTAGATCTCCTGAAAAAAAAACGAGCGAGCTTTACAGTAATCGCAATTATGATGTGTAAAATCTAACATCTTACCTTGTTAATAAGCAACATTAACATTATATTCTGATAAAAATGATTTAGGTATTATTTGAAATGTTTTTCCTAACGTAGAATATTTTTTTTTAATGAAAATTATATTTTATTTAAATAACACTAGGAGTAATGCAATTTTTTATTGCAGATAGTTATTTTTGTGCAATTTGGGGGAGACCGGAGACAACGGCGGCGGCGACTTTCAAACTAGCGCAGGTAAAACTATCATAACTTCATAATTTATGAAGATATTGAAAAAAAATAACGCTTCATTAAATGCTTCGTTCGATTCTTTTACATGATAAAAAAAAATAACGGAACTGAAATATTTATTAGAATAATTATTCATTATTAATCACTTGCATTTTTTATCAATGATCTGCACTTTTTCAGACACTTATTATCAACAGCAAATACATTTACTAATATAGTTTATTTATAAAGTTTAGGTATATAACAGCACACTTTATACAAAATACTGTAGGTTAAGCGCACAGCTGATGCGTTCTCCTTCTCCTTCTCCCTTTCTGTTTCTCGTCACTCACACGCACACACTATTGGCTGACATTACCAACCTTTCGGAAAACGGGTTGGTATCATCTGACGGCCAACTCTACCACCGCACGCGCTCATTGGTCAAATCAAATAGCGCGCACTTCCCCGGCTTCCTGTTACACACTTCCGTCCCTTTTCACGAAATCACTCCCCTAGATTGCAGGAAAATTGAGAGCAAAGATGTTACACATCAAAAAACAGTCGAAAGGTGTCGTGGGACACACGGTTATATCGATGTTCCTTTTGTTTAGCATACTTAGCGAATGAGACAACAGTGTAACATTCGTCGGTCAGTTTTTCGTTCTACCTCTGATTTGCCAAGTTTGCTGAGTATAACGTGTTATAAAGAAATTCGTTCCAAACTGATTCCCACGCCCATTTAAACACGAAAGTTGCGTGTCTCCTTAATACCTACACATAATGCACAATGCAATGCAATATTTAATTTAAATACGAGTTACCCTACCTATCTACCTACCCTACCTACCTACCGAACCCTACCTACCTACCTACCCTACCTACCTGCCTACCTACCCTACCCTACCTAACTACCCTACGTACCTACCCTACCTACCTACCTACGTCTTCTGTCTCATTTACTTATTTTTTTTTAATTTTCTTATATACAAACCTTGTCCTCACAATAACGAACACAAAAAAAAAGAATTATCCAATTTAGTGCAGTCGTTCGGAAGTTAGCGCGTACATATATTTCGGCGATTCATTTTTAGGGCTCCTTAGTTCAAGGAACTCATAAAGTTTCGTCATGTCCGTCTGTCTGTCTGTCTGTCCGAGATTTTGCTAAGAGACCGTTAGTACTAGAAAGCTGTAATTTTGTAGGAGTGTGTATATCAATGACGCCAATAAAGTGGTAAAATAAAATTTTGGAAAATATTATTTTTTAGGGTAGCTCCCCTACGTGTGAAGTGGGGATTAATATTTTTTTCGTCGTCTACCCCATCGTGTGGGGTATCGTTGAATAGATCTTCTAGAATGACATGGGAGTAGCTAAAATTATTTTTCGATTTAATGCTCCATTTACGAAATTTTAAGCTTTTAAGTGCAATTTTTGTTCCAGTAGGGCGTCCCTCCCCCTCTAAAAGCTAAACTGCGGGCTTGAAAAATCTGGAAAAACTCACGATGATAGTGCATTTTATGAACTTTAATGGAAAATTATAGCGGTTAGATAACTTGATTAGTTTAGCAGTAATAGTCGTTGAACTTGGCTGTTGGATAATTTTGTACCAAATAGAAAATCCTTAGCATTAATCCTTTAAAGTGACTATGATGAAGTAGTTGCTTGGTTATAACGGGTAAAGACGTGCATTGAAAAACAAAATATGAAATAAAAACAAAAAAATCGATAATAAATTATAATAAGCTTCACAATACTGCCGCTAGATGGCGCTGTACCAACGGGTTACGTTTTTATTATATTCAGTATAAAGAACAACAGAATCGTACTATATTGTGATAACGGGCTACTACGGAACCCTACACTGTGCGTGGCCCGACACGCACTTAGCCGGTTTTTATTTATATACTTAGATGAGCAACTAAGAGTAATTTTACAAAATGCGGCCTGTATGAATTCACTCAGAGTACAATTGAAGCACCAATTGAATTGAATTCATATGAATGTAATGAATTCATATGTATAATGTCGGGCTTTTCAGTTTTAAAATAATTAAAGAATTGTTTATTTTATGGGCGATTTTGCTGTGCCCGACAGGGTCCACAATCATCATGTGTTTGTAAAAGCCACCTAAAGGTCACATCGTGGAATACAATTTAAACACTAGCTTTTGCGCGCAACTACGCCCGCGTGGATGTCGGAAAATATCCCACGAGAACGTAATACCGGGATTAAAAGTACCCTATGTGTTAATCCAGGTTATAAACTATCTGTGCGCCAAATTTCATTTAAATCCGTCCTGCCGTTTTTGCGCCAATCCGGAACATACATCCACAAAAACAAAAGGACAAAAATTCAAAAAAACTATATTTGCGGTATCTGACTCATTCTCCCTCTCGTTCAACATGAAAGATGTAACTAATATTTTGTAACAATATTTTGATTTAAAAGTAGAGTGGAGTCTATCAAGTTTCTTACCGTTATTCTCTATAGGAACTTACTACGCTTTGGAATGAGCAACTTGCTTCATCTGTCTGACTGAGCGACCCGACCCCTTGACAATTCAAAAGTGTCTGTAATTGGGCTTTGATTTGAGTTGATTTAATACGCTTGCGGCAAAGAGCATAAACTGGTAAAAACCCATTTGCTCGTGCTAAAAGGTGACCAAAACAGAGCAGTATCACCCGGAGAGTACGGTTGTGACACGGCTGCCGCACACGCCAACCTTATCTCGTGATGCTTGGCCCGCGGTTATCAGCCTCTAATTAAATCACCATATCTGTAGCTGCTTACAAATTGTGCCTTACGGATGTTAATAACTGTCTAAAGAATTGGGAATGTCAAACGTAATGCATTGTTGTGGGTCAGTTAGGGGAAAAAATGCACGACTAAAAAAAACCCTAAGTCTTTAGGGTTTTTTTCAATTCGGGGGACTCCCGAATTTCACTGTAATGGTGCCGATTCTCTTGTACACCGAACTAAACTAACTAAACTATCACTAAAATTCCTTACTTTCGTCTATGAGAATCTTAAAGCTATTCTGCAATAAAATCTCTCTAAATTTAAAAATCATTTTGACGCAACTAAAATTTAATTTGACAATCGCGACTCCACAAATGTTACTTGTTTGCCCTACCCCGTGATTTTTTTAGAGCCGGAGGCGCGCATGGGTGGCAGCCTCGGCGTGTTTTGTATGGAAAATATTAAATAAAAAATACCCACATGTAGAGTTATATGGGTTTAAGAGTTTCATAAAGGGGGTCGAAATTTTCATTATTTTTGCGCTAAGACACACCGTTTTCGAGATATAATCAAAATAAAAATAAAAAATACAGTACTGTTTTTGCCCCTGAAGTCGAGGTGTTGTGGTGAATCTTAGTTCATGACAACTAATTTTATTCCACACCTTTTTAATCGCTATTAAAAATAGCCAGATTTAGTTAAGACAACCAAAATTTTTGGTGAAAAACGTCAAATTCAGAATAGCAAAATTGCCATTTTCACTAAACTAATTAATCAGTACCATCTTAGTGCTGTCAAACTAAAATATAGTTAAGTTGTTTCACTTTAGTCTATTTCAGAATGAGAAATCGTCTTTTGACAGGAATAAACTAAATTTTAGTGATTTTTAGTCTAGTTTAGAGAATTTTGTGACAAGAGAATCGGCACCAATATCTGACTTTGTCTCCCAAATCCAATCTATTGCAAGATCTTCTATTTAAGTTCAGTTTACCTAGATTTACAAATGTTTGATTAGTGATTACATTAAATGATACCTTCAACCAAAGGCCATGGACTGTGTGTGAAATGAATTATTATTTGATAAAGGCCTCCTCTGTATAGAATCATCTGTCACACTTAGGTTAGATAATTATTTACAATGCCTAAATTTCAGCGATTGCATGCGCATGCGCACAGCTCGTGATTTGCACGACATCCCGTGAGGTCGCGACTCGCGAGGCTAACCGATGGTTTATTTAAAGCGGACAGTTTGAAATTACAGATAAGCCATAGTAAACGCCTAATTATCAATCAGACACGGAATCATAGTTGTCAAGAAATTATGGGATTAGTTTTTTAACCGACTTAAAAAGGAGAAGGTTATGAATTCGGATGTTTGTATTTTTTTTAATGTACCTATGTTCGGGCATAACTCCGTCATATATAGACAGATTTGCAAAATTCCTTTTTTGTTTGAAAGGGTATACTCTCGAGGTGGTCCCATTGTCACCAAGTCAGAATCTGATGAAGGGATCTCAAGGAAATCGAGGGAAATCCTCAAATTTTATAGGCCCCCCTATAGCGATTTGGGTATTTGTTTATAGTAACTCGTGCATTTGCTCTCGGAAAGCACCATTCGGTGAAGTGGAACTGATGATGAAGACCAGAGGTGGCCACCGGAACAACTCAATAATAAGTATTTCACGGGTCGCGATTCGATTACTTTATTATGATTGCTAAGCAATTTATGCTCGTCACAATGCATATGGTGCAGTTCTTTTGGTTCTTACCAGGAGAGCTCCTCAACAATTAACGTCCCTACATCGGGAAAAGGAATATTTTGTATAAGGCGATGAGCAGTTGACATTTTTAGGCTATTGTAACTATTGTAACACATACATTTATAAGTGCCTCACTAAAAAGTGAAAAATAAAAAAAGAATACAAAAAAAAAAAAACGATTTAAAAAAAAAACACTGTTAAGGGAAAAATAACTTTAATTTCGGAAGTCGGTGGCAAAAAACTAAAATACAGATCCAAAAACACCGACTTCCGAAATTAAAGTTATTATTCCCTTTGCAGTGTTTTTTTTTGAAGTCGGATGTTTTTATTTGTAAAAAAGTTTTTTTTTTCTAACATATTCAATGTAGGTACAGTTTTGACTTCGCTACAACTTTATTATACATGTCATACATGAGTATGCCAGTCGAGTAAAAATGACATTTGACCAAATAAATATATGCACCTACATATATATGTAAATATAGTATACGCTTTTTCAATAAAAATAAAATATAAAAATTAAGTTTGAAGTAATGTGTGACACTTTATTGACACTGTTAAGCAAATATTAAAATAATTAAGTGGCATCAAATTAAAACCCGGTTACTACAAATCCGTTGGGGGCATTATCCCCCAGCATATTATGACACACCTTACTAAATCATAATAATTAAATTATACCAGTTTTTCAATTCATGTGTGAGATAACGGTTATCTTCATGATTATTTGATAGGTATTTAAAATATAAGTCAATCACGAGTTTTAAGATCATATGTGTCATGTCATGCGGGGTGTGCATGCTTTATTACAATGTGTTATAAGATTCCAGTATTCATGTACTTGCGTATCTTTTCTTCTCGAAGAAGTCTTGGAAGATCCTTTGTATGAGGAAAAAAGAGGGGAATGACGAGCTCCTGCTGACTAAAGTGAGATGAAGCCGTCATCTCTGTTCTCTCTCTCCGTTCAATTGAGATTGCGTTTTCCGGTTGAACGCACCGGTGCAACACTTCCTGGCTCTTACTCTGCTGAATACATGTCTAAATTATCTCTGGCACCTGATAATAGACATAAGACCTGATTATGTTGAGCTTCTTCTAGGTTTTAAGTTAATTCAAGTGACTTTCATAGTAAAGAATATATACACGAACGAAGCTTTTGTATTCAAAAGCACACCGGGTCATGATAACTTAACGGCACATAGCTTGACTTCCACTACTCTTTTAATATAGATATTATTTTTCTACTAAATACTACCAATTGCACAACAATCACCATAGATTACAACACCAAATTCCATGTATCGGTAGGCGTTTTGAGTTTGTAACCTCTGAGATAGAGATGTCCACCCGGAATCGAGATAATTAAACCAATCTACCTAACACTTTGATATAAAGCTAATTAGATAATTAGATGAACCTGGTACCTATCAGTAAGAGGTTAAACACGATTATACATTCTCTTTATTCATGACTTGTTGCTAAACTAATTTATTTGAATTTTTTGTGTTTCGTAACGTTAATTACTTTGCATACTTATAGTATAGAATCAGACAATTGTGCTGCTGGGGAGTTTGTTGCGACACTTCTTCGCAGCTAAAGCACTAGGAAGTGGTGTAGGGCGGGCGTTTTGGGGGACTGTCTCATTTACTTGTGACGTTCAAAAAATTATAATTCTCAGCGTAGTTTGTTTAGATGACTTTTGATTTTGTTTTTGAATTTGAATTTGATGACTTGTGATAGATATGTAAGCAACTTTATATTCTGAGTAATCCATGGGGAAAATATTTAACTACGTAACAAAAGGAACCTAGCCAAAATAGATCTAAGTATTCTCACACATACCGAGTATAAAATTGGAACAAAATATATTGAAAAAAAAAAAACCTGATAAGTAATTAAATGAAAAATCTGCAAAAACTTACGGTATTCACTTTCCCGCTAACTTATGAAAATTATAAAAGTTTGCATCCAATTAATCTGAGTAGTCGTTTACACCCTTACCGTTGTGTAACACACTATTAACAATAGGAATGGCTTTCATTTTGACAGTTCTACAACATTCATTGCGTTATTTACGTTGTTGAGCAGACATATTTTTCGAACATATGAAGCAATGGATTAGCAATATCCTTCAACATTATTCAAATTGTGATTGAAAGTGTGTTACACAATTAGGGTGCTGTTCCGTACTGTTGTTTACCGGTGCAATTAAATAGCTCATTGGTGATGTTCTTCAGAATGGTCAGGTGCGTAGATCTTGCAACCGGCGTGCGTGTAAGACCAGACGTGTGAACGTAAACGAAGCAAAAGGATGTAAGGATCGCAGCAGGTGACGCTCTGTAGTTTCTGCCTACCCCCATGGGAAGGAGGCGTGAGTTTGTGTATATATGTTAATTATGACTCATAACTGAAATTATTCAGGAAGCTTACAGTATCGATAACAGTAAAAACGTTCTTTAGAATCAACATTCATGCAATATTTGCTTACAATTCCAGCGCACACACAGCTATTGAAATTAAATGTTGCTATGCTATCAAGTTACTGCGCGAGCCACTCGGTACTAGTTTGAAATTTCGGAAGTCAATGTCTTTGTTTTTGTATTTTCGCTTTTTGCCACCGACTTCCGAAATTAAAGTTATTTTTCACATTTTTTGTGTTTTTTTTTGGAAGTCGGTTGTTAATACGCTTTTATTAGCTTCATACGTATGTTAGTATGTAACGGAATCTTCGAACATGATTTTGTCCCCCTTCAAAACGTCGGATTAACTCGAAATTTGGCATACTTATTAAGGACCGATGACGATTCAATATTTTAAACAGTTTGACCCGTTATTCTTACTAGGATAATCAGTATTAGCGAATTTTTGTTTTCTGATACCCGGAGTGTCTGTGTCAAGACCAATAAAGGAAACTACTTGGCGCGCCGATCACCTATTTCTCAGATAAGTTACCGACTGTGATTAACATAAAATTTTCGGAGAGGGAACCTGAGAACAGGCTATCTCATCCAAGGAAGGCAGTAGGCACTCAATTTACCCATGTATCGGATAAGTTAGAGACTTAGAATAAACATCAATGACGGCTCAATTTTATTGAAAATCATTGATTTTCATAGTAGGATATCGAAAATATTGTGTACTATAGTTCGTCAACTCGCTATATCGATATATTCTAAAAGCAGCCAGTATATACTTAAACTCTTTTAGTAGTAAATTGATGTAATGAAAATCAAACTCACTTTAGTAGTAAATTATTGTAATGAAAAAAAAAATTGAGCCACATTTAGAGACATACATGACCTATTTATTGAGACAAACATATGACTACTCGTCAGAAAAAACAAGGTAATTTCGTACGTTGCAAGAGTTCTGATATAAAACAATATTTATCGATTTTATTTCGACTGCAGCCAATAATTATTCAAAATCTACTTTAATAGTAAATTGATGTAATTACTATCAAGTTTTTTTTACATTTGATATAAAATTTCTTTCATACGTCGACAAAGTAGGTAACGTAGAATTTTCTTGATGATAAATTCACACACACACACACATTCACATTCTCTGTCAGACCTATTGGTAACGGACGTGTCGAAGTTGTTGAACTTCTTGTTCAACATGGTGCGGATGTCAATTTAGTTAGTCCAAAATGGGAAAATGGGTTTACCCCATTAGACCAAACTATTTTGAATAACGAGAAAGAAATTACAAGGATACTAATATTTGGAGGTACTCATATTAATACTGACACCTGGATGTCACCAATTCATTACGCTGCTTCGGAGGATAGTGGTGAAAGATCAAAATTTTGCTAGATAATGGAGTCTACGTTGATACTACAGAATGGCAGAACTCCTCTAAATATTGCCATCAATGCAAACAATTTACAATCTGCAGAATGGGTTTCAAAATGCTGCCCTAATCTAAAGTGTCAAAATAATAATGACATATTTGATACCATTGACTTTTATAATAAATATGAATCCAAAAAAAGTTTAGCGATGCTTCTTAAATATGGTATTATAATTGAACATCAACATGTCAATAATAAGATAGTAATACGTACAGCGGTTGAAGTAGGCTTTGTTAATATTGTGGAAGAGCTGTTAAAATAGGGAGCTAATCCCAATACTGTTTTAAGAAACGATTTTAACTATTGCATGCTACACATAGTCTGCCGTCATCATCTGCGTAAAATTATTAATTTATTAATAAATAAAGGAGCATATGACAATTGCAGAGACCGTCTAGGTGAAACACCGCTCTTCTATGCAATAGCTAATAGAGATGTAAATATCATAAATCTATTGCTAAATAATCACTAAAAAATTAAAAATAAATAATAGTTCAAGAAAACTAAAAAATACGCTTTCATAGAAAATTCAACAAAAACTTGAAAAATAAATAATAGTTTAAAAACAAAAAAAAACCCAACTAAAAAATACAAAATAAATTTTAATTAATACGGGATATTAAATTGTTGGATATTAGAAATCACTGGGTTTGTAAATAAAAAACCATTTTACAAAAAAAAAAAATTGTTTAAAAAAACAAAAAAATATTACCATTTTTTCTTACACAATTTTTTTGAAATCAAATTTATTAAAATTTATTTTCTATTTTTTAGTTGGATTTTCTATAAAAGCGTATTTTTTTGTTTTTTTAAACAATTTTTTTTTTTTGTAAAATGGTTTTTTCATTTACAAACCCAGTGATTTCTAATATCCAACAATTTAATATCCCGTAAAATGAAAGGGTTTTCTGATTCATCCGTGGTTGCTTTGAATAAGGATGAAGCTACATCTAAAACAATGAACTGCCTCGTTCGTTTAGTGGCCGCAAACGCTACTGCAGAGCATGAGGTCCTGAGTTCAGTCCCAGGTCGGGCAAAGTGTTATTAAGTTTTTTCATTAGGAATTTCTCAGTAGCAGCCCGGAGTCTGGATTTATGCCCGTTTTATGGCAATAGGCTCACTCCCTATTACATGGGATTTAAACATAACTGGCGAAATGTGGGTGTTCTATAGGTAGACGTACATACCTGTGCTAAACCTTTCATGTTATGTGTAAAACAATGAAAACCAAGTCTGACAACCAACCAACAAACCAGATATGCCAGCAATTGGATTGTAAAGGTCAAATGGCATTTTTTTCAGGACTTCACTGGTATCCGGCTCAAGTAAGATACGAAGTTGACCCCAATATGTTAAAAAAAACCGGACAAGTGCGAGTTGAACTCGTGTGGAAAGGGTTCCGTACGATGAATATGTTACCCACAAAAAAAAACATGTAAACTAGGCTGCCAAGACTTACATGACGCTTTCACAGTTAAAAAGTTATCAGATATAATGTAGGGCCAAGCCCCTAACTCTACAAACCCTACATCTTGGTCAAAATGTATGGCTTGGCCGTTCCATTAAACTTGCTAATGCATGACGCAACATTATAGACCAGTGACTTAATTTCTTACCATATGCCCATAGGAGCGTCTGTGCGACGGCCGCGAAACGGCCAAATGTACATTTTGACCAAGTTTGTAGAGTTAGGACTAACTAAAGGTTTTATTTTATATACAGACCTACACCCACCATTGCGAGGGTTAGAGGGTGAAATTTACAGATTTCTTATTTTTGTTGTTATTTGAGTGCATATCCTAGCCTGCATACCAAATTTCAGCTTTCTAGGATTTCGGGAAATGCCCTAGAGGTTTTGATGAGTAAGTGAGTGAGTCAGTCAGTAATGAAATCGACGTATTTCAGGTATTAATAAAATCCAAAATATAAAAGCTAGAAAATCAACCAACAGACAAATGAAACTAAGTGTGTTTTAAAAGTCTGCTAACTACATTTTCTCCTGAGAATTTGAGCTCTCTAGCATTAGTCAGGTCGAAGCTATGAGGGTATAAAACACGACGAAACGTTTCGAAAAAAAGTAGGTAGTGCGTTTTGTTTTTGGCTCATCTTGGCGAACAAGGACCCAAGAACAGACTTGGCATTGTAGTGGAAAAACATGTTCTCCCATAAATCCCAACTGCAAAAGTAAGTTTGTTGACACAATATTGAAATATTTACCATGCTATTTTAAGCCTATAGACTTCTTATAGGTTTTCCTGTAATCTGTAAGCAAAGAACTAATTTTCGTACTTTTTTCAACATTTTAGGCTCACCAGTTTCAGAGATTAGGGGGACGGAAATGGTCGACTTTCATATATTTTCTTAAATAACTTCAAACTGTTGGTTTTAAAAATATACAAAAAAATATTTGAGACCCTCACAACAAGCTCTTTCATTTGATATATCACGCGGTAGGTACAGTTTGTAAAACTTTTCTTAATAATTTTCTAGTTCTCCCTCCAAAAGTGACCCCTATTTTCAAAATTCATTTATTTACGTTACACGTCCGTGTTTGGTTCACAGAAATTCATATGCGTACCAAATTTTAACTTAATCAGTCTAGTAGAGTCAGAGCAAATGGGCTGTGACAGACGGACAGAGAGACAGACACACGAGTAATCCTATAAGGGTTTCGTTTTTTCATTAGGTCGTATGGAACCCTAAAAATCATAAAAACACTTAGATGCGTAGTGTAGATGACGACGCCCACCGAGCTTTGAAAGCTGGATCAGTAAATCTCATGTTTAATTTAATGTTAGATCTTGTGATTAGATCAGATGACCAAAATATCAATCAAAAGATCAAATGGTATATAGGCTTTTAGTAATCGTGGTGAATGAGTCAATGACTGAGAGAAATCATGACACCTTTATCTAAATACGTAATAAGATTATTAAGCATTTTTTTCCTGTTTAAGTTGCAAATTTAGCAATCCCAAATTAATTATTTGAAATATTTGGAGCAATAATATTATCTTGTAGGCACCACATGTGGGCCACGCGTGAAATCTTTGGTTTTTTTAATATTTATACTAATTATTATTATTTTGCAAGGGGTTATCTCATTACATTTAGTGAACCCAAAGAGTGGGATCCGATAATAGCGAGGTCTTAAGTCTAATTAAGATCCTATTTCGACTCAATATTAAGATGATTGAAGGTTCTGGAAAATCTTTAGAAATACTGTCATTATAAAAATGGGATGGTGATGTTCTTCAGAAAGGTTAGGTGCGTAGTACTCGCAATCGACGTGCGTGTATGACCAGATGTATGAACGTAAATGAGGCGAAAGGAGTAGGCATGTAAAGATCGTGGCAGTTGGCCTTCTTTAGTTTCTTCCTACCCCTTTGGAAAAAGGCGTCAGTTTATAAATGTTTAATAGAGAGAGAATAGATATAATGTACAGATGAAAAAACCTTCTTATTAAAGAAGCTATTTGTTTATTTTTTATAAACCTGCACCCTAATTACGTAACATACTATCCATCACAATCTGAATCATTTTGAAGCACATTGCTAATCCATTGCTTCATATGTTTGAAAAATTTGTCTGCTCAACAACGTAAATAACGCAATGAATATTGTTGAACTGTCAAAATGAAACCCATTCCTACTGGTAGTGTGTTACGTAATTACCCCGCAGATGTCGTAATGGCTTAAGCTGTTTTCTACGAGTTTCAATTGTCAGGGAAGAAACTGTTGTAGGTGAAAGTAACACGCACCAGTAAGATGGACAATAATAATTCATAGGCATAAAGTCTTAAATATTTCTGCCAAAGTTTTCTTTGCAAATAAGGTTCATTTATCATCAGTTCATCACGCACATTTCGTCATGACACGTGGCACACCCACATTTCACTATTTAGGTTTTTAACATAACATTACAAGACGCCTATAATCCCGAAAGGTTAGGCAGTGGTGTACCTATAGTACACCCACATTTCGCCAGTTAGTTTTTAAGTCCCATGTAAAAAATAAGGCGAGCCAAGGTGAGAAAATTCTTAGAAGCAGCCTAGAGTCGAGTACGACTCTAGGCTGCTTCTGAGAATTTTCTTAAAGAAAAATCGCAATAGCAAGGCCAGAAAGAAGGATTTTTTTATCAACCTAATAGAGAATATGTATAAGTACTTAGGTACCTACCTACCAGCCACCTTATAAATCACAGAGGATACTATCTACAATACATGACACATGAATATGATAGCTTATACACGCTTAAAGTTACATAAGTCTATTAAAACATCGTGTTAAAGAACAATGAGATTGCTTAATACTTTATTATTATTTGCCTCTCGCTCACACTCTCACGGCCGTGCAGAAAAGATAAATGCGTGTGCCGTTTATGTTCCTCTCTTTCACTAGTCTGTCTGTGGAAATCTCTCCTCCATTGATTCCAAAATATACGTTGTCAGTTAATTGCATTTAAGAAATGCATACTAACATAAAATCATAAAATCACGCCTGTATTCCCCGAAGGGTTAGGCAGAGGTGTACCTATAGTACACCCACATTTCGTCAGTTATGTTTAAGTCCCATGTAATAGGGGGCGAGCCTATTGCCATCAACCGGGCACAAATCCAGACTCCGGGCTGCTACCGAGACATTCCAGATGGAAAACCCAATAACACTTTGCCCGACCCGGGAATCGAACCCAGGACCTCATGCTCAGCAGTAGCGCTTGAGACCACTAGACCAACGAGGCAGTCAAAATGCATACTATTAATTAAAATTTAAATGTAGTATCTTGAATCACTTTGGAAATTAATAGGAAAGATTCTGCTTAAACAGTTGCAATATACTTCCGTATGTATTTGTGCATGTGTGCGTATGTATATGTGCTAAAATGACACCAGTTAAAACTACGAAAATACTTGCATTATAAAAAATAAAATAAAATATCTTGGTACCAAACCCTTTTGTGAAACCAATCCACTTAAGAAGTTACATGCATGGATAGGTGAGTTACAGAAAGAGCAAGCTCTAAGAAATTATTCTAAGAGTACTGCCTATACTCTTAGAATAATTTCTGCTTGACATTCTCCTAATTCTCCTTTGTTCTGATAACATACATATATCACCAAAATGCAAGAAAAAACACAATAAATTGGTACAAAATTGTCATAACGAAATGGACAACAATAACAAAATCAACTAATGTTGTAGAGGATACGGTACGAATATATGTATTATGTCTTCAAGTTCCTACTGTCTTATACCTAATGCTACTAGAATACATTGTTACGTGAGCGAAGCCGCGCGAACAGTTCTTAGAGGAAACGAATTTGACACCGTGAACGACATCAATTATTAGTATTATTACATGTTCTACCAATCCGGCCTGGATTTACAAGGTATAATGAAAGCGAGTGTGTGATGGGATGTAAGTATATCAAGGCATAGCTCGTCACGTGACCGTGTCGAGGGCGTTGTCAGACGAGCCACCATGACCTTCCACACGACCCGGCGCCGTACGCTACGATAGTGGATTAATTACTTCAGTAAGTTGTGGCTGATAGCGTGATACCGGCCACATATAGGCCACTCCTTCTTAGTTTCGTAATATGACTTAATGTACATAACTGACTAAAGTAGCTGATGGGTCACTTCATGTCAAGCGTTGACATCATCTGCATAGCTGGTTCCCAACTATATTGGAGTCGGCTTCCACTGTAACTGGATGCAGCTGAATACCAGTATTTTATATGGAGCGACTCCCTATCTGACCTTCACAATCCAGTTATTGGGTAACACAATATCTTTTGGTAAGACCCTTTGTCACACTTTTGGGCTTCTGACTACCCGTAACTACTGTCAAAGATCTATGAATGACAGCCGGGACCAACTGTTTAACGTGCTTTTGAGACACGCATGTCGAGCGTTTAACTCTGCATATAACAACTCCAATACCCTGAATGGCCGCCTTAGGTAATCGAGACAAAGTCAAAGCCACCCTAGGGTGGATACTCGGAAAATCGTGTTCATCTATCCACCCCGTCTGAGGTGGATAGATGAATGTTTTGAGTATATTCACCCTAGGGTGGCTGATTTAGGGTGGATAAACGGAATAACCGAAATTTTCGATAACTTCTAGCCTGACCCTTCAAAATGAAACAAAAAAATGTCTAAGGAATAATGACATTTCCAGCAACATGCAGCTTCACGCTTGGGAAAACGTACAACGTGGCGTACAACTGGAGAGAGCTAAGTCCAGCCGTGGACTGCTAGATAGGCAGATGCCCTGATGATGATGATGAGGAGAGGTACTACTACTGCCTATACAGTAGCGGAATAATCGAGTCGAGTCCTACTATCTCTATGATACACTCGTAGATATAGGGAGCATAAGTGGGTACGTCAAAATTAGGAATTTTAATTTACTGACAGATTGCCACGTTCTGCAAGCATCAAGTTTAATTTTATATTAAAAAAAAAACAATTTGCACAGGTGTTAGACAGCAGTGGTGGCCCAGTGGAAAAGGCCACGACTAACGAGTTGTGTATAGATCGGTAGGTTCGAACCCAGTAAGGCGCTTTACTTTGTGTAAATTATTTCATCCCTACTGCTCTCAAAACGGTGAAGGAAAACATCGTGAGGAAACCGGCATGTCCTAGAACCAAACATTCGAAGGCATGTGAGATCTACCAACCCGCACTGGGCCCGCGTGGTGGATTACGGCCCACTCACCGAGAGGAGGCATGTGTCCCAGAGCATTGGGAACATTATAGGCTGACTATGCACAGGTGTTTAATTTTGATCCGTGAATGAAATATAATTTGTGACCCTTGAATTATCAATTTGAACTGCATAATAATTGCAGAGTAGAGAGAGAGAAATAGAAAAAGCGAAAAATAAAAACCCTTTTACAAAAAAAACACAAAAAAATGAAAAACAACTGAATTTCGGAAGTTGGTGTCTTTGTTTTTGTATTTTCGTTTTTTGCCACCGACAGTTATTTTTCACTTTATTTGTGTTTTTTTGGAAGTTGGTTGTTTTTTTTTATAAAAAGGTTTTAATTTTTCACTTTTCAGTTGTGGTAGGTACCTACCCCACACAAATTCGTATACCACTAGTAGATATGTAAATAACAGAGACAGGAAATTATTAAAACATCATCAGTCTAAACTAAGTGGAAAAAAATACGCATTATTAAGGGTAATTCAAAAACTACTGGTCAGAACTTGATAAGTTATCGCAAAATAACCAGTATAATGCTGTAACACAAGGGTCAATTGTCGTGGAATGGAAAAAAAGTGTGCCAAAACTAGTACCGAGTGGCTCGCGCAGTGACTTGATAGCATTGCATCATTTAATTTCAATAGCTGTGTGTGCGCTGGAATTGTAAGCAAATATTGCATGAGCGTTGATTCTAAAGAATTTTTTTACTGTTATCGATACTATAAGTTTCCTGAATAATTTCAGTTATGACTCATAATTAACATACATACACAACCTCATGCCTCCTTCCCATGGGGGTAGGCAGAAACTACAGAGCGTCACCTGCTACGATCCTTACATCCTTTTGCTTCGTTAACGTTCGCACGTCTGGTCTTACACGCACGCCGGTTGCAAGATCTACGCACCTGACCATCCTGAAGAACATCACCAATGAGCTATTTAATTGCACCGGTACACAACAGTACGGAACAGCTCCCTAATTGCATAACACACCTTCAATCACAATTTGAATAATGTTGCTAATCCATTGCTTCATATAATAGGTCTTTACCTATGAAATTGCCGTTTTGTATGAAAAAATTTAAACGAATTTTTTTCATGAATTTTTTATTTGTATTAATCGAAGTAATCACCCATGCAATCAATGCATCTTTGCCATCGCAGTGGCAGTTTATTGATGCCCTTCTTAAAGAAATCAGCTGGACGGGAGGCAACAAATTCTTCAAAGGCATTTTGTACTGCCTCTCGGGTATTAAATTTTTTTCCCGCCAAGAAGTTATCCAAATTCTGGAAAAAGTAGTAGTCTGTAGGCGCAAGGTCTGGTGAGTAGGGCGGATGACGGAGAGCTTCCAACCCCAGTTCTTGCAACTTGGAGACCGTCTGCTGTGCAGTATGAGGTCGCGCGTTGTCGTGCAGGAGCAGCGGAGACGAGCGATTGACCAATGCTGGTTGGAGATGCGCCAGCTTCTCCATCATTGTGTTCAGTTCTTCACAGTACACATCTGCAGTAATGCTCACCCCGTTTGGTAAGAAGCTGTGATGAATCACACCGGCGCTAGACCACCAAACAGTGACCATCACTTTTCTAGGGGTAAGTTTTCGTTTAGGGCATTGTTTAGGTGCTGAACCAGGATCCAACCAACTTGCTGAGCGCTTACGGTTATCAAACAGAATCCATTTTTCATCGCAGGTAACAATGCGGTTCAAAATTCCTTCATTTGTGTGTCTGTTGAGCAGTGCAAGGCACGTCTCGACGCGTACTTCGCGCTGGCGATCATTGAGTTCGTGGGGCACCCATTTGTCAAGCTTTTTTACCTTGCCAATTTGACGCAAATGGACCAATATTGTTTTGACGCTAACGTCGAAAGCTGCTGCTAATTCAGCCGTAGATTGTGTATCATCAGCTTCCACAATCGCCTTTAATTCGTCATTGTCGACCAAAGTCTTCGGACGACCGCGAGGTTCATTTTTCAGGTCGAAATTTCCAGAACGGAAGCGAGCAAACCAATAACAGGTGGTGCGTTGGTTTGTAGTGTTAGCTCCGTAAACGTCGTTGATGTTGCGTGCCGCTTGTGCCGCGTTGCTGCCACGACGGTACTCATATTCCATAATTACTCGAATTTTTAACGTATCCATGATGACGAAAAAGATTGAAATGCGATGAAAATGTAACACTAATCAATAAAGAAATGACTACTTTTAGAAAAAAAAATCCATGTTTTTTAAATAAAATTAATTTGAAATTAGAATTCTTAGCCAAACAAAAATTATTTTGATTTGAAATGGCCAGTACTGCAGAACGGCAATTTCATAGGTAAAGACCTAATATTTGCAAAATTTGTCTTCTCAACAACGTAAATAACGCAATGAATGTTGTTGAACTGTCAAAATGAAAGCCATTGCTACTGTTAGTGTGTTACGAAACGGTATAAACGAGTACTCAGATTCATTGGATGCAGAATTTTATAATTTACGTAACTTAGCTGGAAAATTAATACTGCAAGTTTATAGCAGGTTTTTTTATTTTATTATCACGTTTTTTTTCCAAAATATGTAGTTCCAATTTTCTACTTAGTGTGTGTGAGAATATCTTATATCTATTTATCTAGGTTCCTTTCGTTACGTAGTTACATATTTTCCCCTAGGATTACTCAGAATATAAAGTTACCTATATATCTACTTATCAGAAGTCATTTGTTTCAAAAACAAAATCAAAAGTCATTTATGCAAACTAGGCTGAGAATCAGCAGTTATTGAACGTAAAACTACTTACGACACAACCTCAAAACGCCCGCCCTTCTACAATTCCTAGGCCCGTATTAATAAACGTTCCTTAATGACGTGCCCAAGTGCGCAATCATTTGATACGCCATTATTACGATATCAGCATCTCAAGATCATTGCTAATTAATAAACACATGAATACAATATCTCAGTTACCAAGATCAGCTCCTCAATGCGCTGTACTTGATGGCTTGATTTCGTGAACGATTACGTCACATTGACCGAAGTTTAGAATGACATGCATCACATTTCATTATTTTATGTTGTTAGATTTATTGAAATACTTGTATTTTGTTAAAACTTTAATGGATAGCGCTGTATCACGTTATAAAGTTGTTTTCTACCCAAGAAAGCCTTAAATTGTAAAAAAAAAAATGTTTTTATTTCCCATTTTTTTTTTTTTTTTTATATTTGATGCTGTAGGTTGTGATAAATGTATTAGGTCACCATAAACAAGCTGAAATATGAATTTATTAGATTACATTTTCACATAAATATATTGGGTTTTAAAATTAGATTAATTGGATTTATATGGTACCTACTACTTTTAATGTTTGTTTATTTATTAAACTTTATACAACTAAAGAAGAACATTTGTGGACTTAATGGCTTTGTGTTATACTTACCTTTAAATAGTAATTAAATAAATATTATTATACTTATGATAAATGTATTTAAAATATTTACATAGGTAGATAGGTACCTACCTGAAATGATGCTGTAGCATAAAACCGGTCATAAAATATCGTCATAGTAGGTACTCTAGTTCATCGTAATAATTAATTTCACCCAAAATATTTTTAAACTCCATGTTTTGCGCTACTAATCCCGACCTTAAGTCACGGACTGCCTACACTCAGGTTTACGCATCTCGAGTACACACACCTATTGTATACTTAATTAAGTGTAGAGTTCTGTTTATTAATCAGTCCATAACTCGGCTGATAACGTAAACCCAAGCCGTAACTTAAGTACACAAATTATTATGTTTATTAATACGGTCATGATCTCAAGGTTGTCATCAAGTGCGACCTCTTGGGCTGAGGAAAGTTTATTAATACGGGCCCTAGTGCTTTAGTTGCGAAGAAGAAGTAGGTAACGAACTCCCCAGCAGAACAATTGTCTGATTCTATAATGATTGTAAGCAAAGTAATTAACGTTACGAAACACAATAAATTCAAATAAATTAGTTTAGCAACAAGTCATGAATAAAGAGAATGTATAATCGTGTTTAACCTCTTACTGATAGGTAGCAGGTTCATGTAATTATCTAATTAGCTTTATATCAAAGTGTTAGGTAGATTGGTTTAATTATCTCGATTCCGGGTGGACATGTCTATCTCAGAGGTTACAAACTCTAAAACGCCTACCGATACATGGAATTTGGTGTTGTAATCTATGGTGATTGTTGTGCAATTGGTAGTATTTAGTAGATAAAAAATATATCTGTATTATAAGAGTAGTGGAAGTCAAGCTATGTGCTGTTAAGTTATCATGACCCGGTGTGGTTTTGAATACAAAAGCTTCGTTCGTGTATAGATTCTTTGCTATGAAAGTGACTTGAATTGACTTAAAACCTAGAAGAAGCTCAACATAATCAGGTCTTATGTTTATTCTCAAGTACCAGAGATAATTTAGACATGGCTTCAGTAGAGTAAGAGCCAGGAAGTGTTGCACCGGTGCGTTGAACCGGAAAACACAATCTCAATGTATTTACTGGAACGGAGAGAAAGAACAGAGATGACGGCTTCATCTCACTTTAGTAAGCAGGAGCTCGTTATTCCCCTCCTCTTTCCTCATACAATGATAAATGATTTTATTTCTGTAAGTAGGTTTGTACAAACACTTTTACACGTCAATCAAATTTTAAAACTAGATGAGGTCGGCGTTTCCTACATAGGAAACGCCGAACTCATCGAAACAAACTCAGAGGTCACAGTCTCTTTTAAAGTCCAGACATAATCTTGGTCAGATCATATGAAGACCTTGTAGATTTGTGTCTGAAATGGTCTTTTAGGAAAAAACACACAGAATGAGTGAACCTGAGGGCCTAGACAAATGGCATTCGCTTCTGAGCGATTCTATTTCTACAATCGCTATCGCTTTCGCTAATGATTCCAAAAACTAGTGATAACGCTCGTCAAAAAGTGTCCCTTGGCTATGCAATTCTGTGGAAGTACCTAATCTTTCGACGCTGTCGATTCATTTCATAATCGAATGTTGTTAACATTGTCTAGCTAATTTTTATTCGTTGACCTACAATCACGTGACATTTCGATAGCTTATGTCAACCCCATACATTTTAACTTTTCTACTAGCGTCATCGCTAATCGAATGTTACTTTGTCTAGGCCCTCTGTCCAGTCAGTGCACGCATTTGTCAGTAATCGTGCAGCTACAGAGGATCTTCCAAGACTTCTTCGAGAAGAAAAGATACGCAAGTACATGAATACTGGAATCTTAGAACACATTGTAATAAAGCATGCACACCCCGCATGACATGACACACATGATCTTAAAACTCGTGATTGACTTATATTTTAAATACCTATCAAATAATCATGAAGATAACCGTTATCTCACACATGAATTGAAACACTGGTATAATTTAATTATTATGATTTACTAAGGTGTGTCATAATGTGCTGGGGGATAATGCCCCCAACGGATTTGTAGTAACCGGTTTTTAATTTGATGGCACTTACCTATTTTAATATTTGCTATACAGTGTCAACAAAGTGTCACACATCACTTCAAACTTAATTTAAATATTTTATTTTGATTGGAAAAGCGTATGCTATATTTACATATAAATGTAGGTACATATTTTTATTTGGTCAAATGTCCTTTTACTCGACTGCCATACTCATACATTACGTTTATAAGAAAATTGTAGCGAAGTCAAAACTGTACCTACATTGAATATGTTTGAATAAAAGTAATCGCTATCAGTGGGGTAATTACGTAACACGCTAACAGTAGGAATAGGTTTCATTTTGACAGTTCAACAACATTCATTGCTCTATTAACATTGTTGTGCAGATAAACTTTTCGAACTTATGAAGCAATGGATTAGCAATAGGCTTCAAAGTGATTCAGATTGTGATAGATAGTGTGTAACGTAAATAGGATGCGGGTCTGAGAATGATTCTGATGCCGAAAATATAGTTTTTTGAATTTTTGTATGTTTTTTCTGAATGTATGTTTCAGCATCACGCAGATTTTATTCAAATTTTGCATAGTTATTTTCTATAAGTCTGGTAAGTCTATTGGATATAAATTGGGATGAGCAATATTGCAATTTCTTCGTATTTTCCTATAGTTTACCGCAAATTGTAAAAAGACTAGCCAAAAGGTTAACATATTGCAGACAGTTACAGATTTTTGAAAACACATTGCAGATAGTTACAGATTTTTGAAAACATATTGCAGATAGTTACAGATTTTTGAATGATTATCATCACGCTATAAATTTATGGAGATAAGCAGTCAATTATGACATAGGATGGATTTTTGAGATGGGGCATTAAGGGCAGGTACCTTAGCTGTTGTCGTTACATGAAAACAGTCTTAGGAGACTGTCCTTAATGCTAATCAACTTTCAACAAAGCAACGCTTAGCGGTTGAACGACTGCTCTGCAAACCGAAGTTCGATTCCCAACATCATTTATTGTGCTTCTTTCTTTACGTTTTGTTATATTATTATAATTATGATAGTTCGTAGAAAGTACACAGAAACACATAAAGTTTAAGCCTTTTCTGTCATCTTTGGTTATAATAAAAATAAATATCTACGGTTAGGTGACTGTTAATGAGAAATCTTGTGTGTTTATAATCTACTGTTATGTTATTTCAGTGATAGCTGTTCGTCAGGATCAATAATCTGTAAGAAAGCATCAGTCAATGAAACTTGCAGGAACGCAGGCGTTCATTAATTCGTAAAAACGAAAAACTTCGCAAGCAATGGGAAATTGCTACTGAAGGGTGCGGGTTTCGACCTCAGGACGAGCTGCTTCTCACACGGACAACATACTGTAAGTCGCTTGCACCCGCGTCACCAGTCCTGACTCTCTTCATATTTTGGCTGCTGAGAGCAAAACTACAAACATTGTATACAGGGAAGTTGTATAAAAATGTGGTTGCTATTTTAATGTATTGTACAGTTCTCTATCAAATTCCACGCGAACGAAGTCGCCGGCAGTAGCTAGTCCAAACTAAGATTGATTGAACACATACTAAAATAACTGCCATCAGCGGCATCAGGGTGCTTGAAAAATTATCTTGTTTTGAACTTTTTCATTTGTTTTTGCAGCTGGTTATAGAATAGAATACTCTTTATTATGTACACCATAAAATTTACAGATATAAATGTAGACATTTTATATACGGTGACACAATGGGCGGTCTTATCGCTAAAAACGATATTTTACAGACAAAACAACATCATCACAATATAGCAATATGTCATTACAATATGGTCTATGGTAAAAGGTCTTCGAACCCTACCAGTCAGCACTATTGTCACCGTGCTGACTGGCGATATTTTTACCATGGCCGAGCTATACGAGTATACTGTTTCTCTTTACGAAAGATAGAAGTAAATCTTCTAACTATTTTTCGGCGTCTAATGAACCGTCTCCGTTTATAAGAATAGTCTATGAATAAAATATATTTTGTTAACACTTTGTCCGCGACTTTGAAAACTCATACCTGAAAGCCGCGAATACACTAGGGAACAAAATGTCCCCCAACATGACGCGCAACGCTCCAGCCTTGTATACACTAAGGGACAAATGAAGCAACATGTTACGGAACATGTCCCTCAGCAACTACGTGGAATGTCCCGAGGCATATGTCGCGGAACATTTTGCAGGCCACACTAGTCAGTGTATATAGAAATGTTGCCCGATGAGTTTGTGGCGATTACTGCTGCGTATATACTTATTTCGAGGAGTTTAGCGAAACGTAATCGAAAACGGAGGTGGTGGATGCGGAATTGCTAACTACATCGAGAAAAAAAAAAAACAGCAAGAAATAGCGCGGCACTAGATTGAGCGTTGCGCGTCATGTTGGAGGACATTTTGTTCAAAGCCAAAGTTAAATCATTTATTTCAAATAGGCACTCAGAAGGCAGTGTACGTCAAAATTTACAAAAAAATAAAATCAATTGTATTTTCTTATGGAAAAGAATGAGCAAGAAATTCCACCGTTACTCTTTCTCTAGTGTATTCGCGGCCAAGTGTAGACGCATTTACATGACGTGGAATATGCTGCTCGCTTGCGCACGTATTGCGGGTCAGTGCCACGCTATTTCTCTCCTAAAATATTACTTGTTTTTTCTCGTTGTAGTAAGTTATTTTCCGCATTCACCACCTCCTTTGTCGATTACGTTTCGCTTAAACTGCTCGAAATAAGTAGGTATATAGTCCTCGGGCGACATTTCTATAAACACTGACTAGTGTGACCTGCAAAACGTTCCGCGACATTCTCTCGGGATATTTACGTAGTTGTATTTATTTAGTCCGTTTGTCGCTTAATGTATTCGAGGCTTTATGTGCACGTTTACTTAGGTACCTACACTTATAGTGCAACTTATAGAGCCTTTATTTACACCGAACATAACGCTTATATTCCCCGAAGGACAACGCAGAATTGTATGGTAGGTACACCCACATTTTGCTCCCTTATAGCAAACGCCTATTACAGCCGCATCGCATATCAAAAAAAAAAAGAGCGGTGTGGCCTGTCTTTAACGTGTGATGGTCCATACAAAATGTTTCAAAGTGATGAAAGGGGAATTCTGAAAGAAAGAAAAAAGTATTTACTGGGACTCACACAGGATTATCACAAACTAAACTAAACACACTCATAAAAACATAAAATAAATAAAAAGTAAAATGAATATAACAACAGAAAGTCTTGTACGAAGCCAAAAGGCTCCTATCTCAGCATGATGCTGCGACATTTAAAAATAAGCGTTATGGTGCGGCACGTGCAAATGTGCGTCAGCCTAGGTCCTAGGCGAACCCCTAACCTAACTATTATAGGTGAGCCTATTGCCATCAGGCAGGACAGGCTGGCAGGCAGGCAGGTTTTGAATATAGGTATAATTATATTGAAGATATGAACATATTATGTTCAATATATTTAATCAAAACTGTTAATCCGTCATGGTCAGTCAGTGTTTACTGAAGCTCTTTCTATTCTGAACATCTTATATGGTATTAAGGGGTATTGTAACTGGATTGTGGAGGTCAGATAGGCATCTCTCCATGTAAAATACTTTTATTCAGCTGCTTTCGGTTGGACTGGAAGCTTACCTCAACATAGTTAGGAAAAGGCAGGCAGATGATGATATGGAAATTACTGCTTTTCTTAATTTTAAGTTTCTTTCGTGAGGAATCTCCACAATACTATTAAGGCGACAATAAGTGCCAGCGACCTTGAGCGAGTGGGAGGAGCATGCAAAACTTTTAAGCGAATAAAATTGTACAGAGCGTTAGCGTCTACCCGGACATTGGTCAGCGATGCACTGCCGCCCGTCGCCCGCAAGAGCCCCCGCTTCAACGCGCGTCAAGTTTATCCGCAAAAACAACCCACCTTGTTTTATCAAACACAAAAGCTATATACAAAAATTTGGGTAATTAAATTGTCTTTTAGATGGTGCTGATTTCATGAAAATACGCCCGATAGTTTTTGCGTGATTATCGTTTTTGTGTTCGCGTTAGACATTACTTTACTAATTAATTATACTATGTTATAAAAATATAATTTCAAATATTCCCATATCAAATTACGAAAAAAATCGTCTAGTTTATCATATTTTTTTTTCAAAAAAATAAGACTATTCGTTTAGACGTGATGTTCAATTTGAAATCATTAAAAGTCGTATATCTGCGCCTTAAGAAATCTATACTAATATTATAAAGGGGTAAAGTTTGTGAGCCTGTTTGCAGGTGGTAATCTTCGGAACTCCTGATCTGATTCCGAAAATTCTTTCACAAATGTGAAGTTACAGTATTGCCGAGTGTCATAGAATAGTCACGCGGACAAAGTCACGAGCGGAAGCTAGTGTTATCTAAATTAGAACACTAGAAATGTAGCACCACTCACAAAATAAACTTTATTTACTTTTGTTACTGTAACTACCTCAGTGCAGATTTCTAGCAATCTTAAACGCTAAAGGTTATGAAATTAATAAGGCTAGAGATAAAGTAAATACGTTTAATTATAACTCAGCGCATGAGCAGTATTTCTTTACGTAGGTAAAGATTAGCTACTTATTTAATTGAGCCAAAAAAATGTGTTTGTGTCTGTTTATTATATTTTCAACAAATGCACGAACTTTGGGCAAGTTCACTTGCGTTAGAGTCGCATTAATCTTAAGTTGAATGAACTGAAAACATTTGTATTTGCGGCTTATTTGCGGTATTAATTACTTTGAAAACATACATTACTGCTAGGTTGTATTATACTAATTAACCAATGCATATACCCACCACACATAAATTAACTAAATAAACACGACTATAGAAACTATATCTAAATATTGATTTAGGTATAACTTAAATATTTTAGCTGTCCAGAGGTTATGGAACTTGCACAAGTACCTACTTGCAGTCTGGCAAATGTACCAACTGACCTGCAGTAATAATACATCGTGAGGAAATCTGGGGCTATCTTCAATGTAGCATCGTTTTCATTTCATTTATTTTATTAAAACAGGTTTCGAAACAATAAAAAAGTACATAAATAACAAATTAATTATTTGAAATAGTTCGCAATTCCACTGCTATATTGGTATGTAAAATGAAATTCTATTCAATTTACATCTTTTGCAGATCGCCCTTTTTTTTTTCGGGTGGGAAATCATCAGACTACTTCTCCCGCTCTGGGCGGAGCGGAAGGGCGTGTCAGACTCTTATTGACTAAAACCCACCCGTGTTCCTTCAGTTGCCTGTGCGCCAGGGCCACGGTAACTCTTTCGAACAATCCGCGACCCCGGCAGGCATCGGCCCTACCGGACCCCGTCAATTATGGTGACATCTCTTTAAGGCGCGCGTGCAACACAACGCGCCGTCCTGGAACATACCGGACGGCGAGCTGCCTATGCCCTAGTTTCTATTTCTTCCTAGTATGAGAAATAGCCTTTGCCTAGTCTACAAACAAAGGAGAGCCACAATTTAGTTGTAGGACATTACAGTAGTTACAAGCTAGCCTTGTTACCCCGTTCATGAATTCCTTGAAAAATAGGATTGCCACCAAGGTACTGACCAATTTACAGTAGAAATTGCCATACAGCATTTTTTTTTTCAACGAATCAAATGTCTATCGACATCAAAGTAATTATTGGGAGCAAGATGTTCATGCCCGGCGTCGCCCGGGGTGAATTTCATACAAAAATAACATTCAAATTTCCGACCTTCCCGGTGGATTTTCCAAAAGAAAAACTTTAACAAACCTTGTTCTGACAATTACAAACACAACAAAAAATGAATTTGCCAAATAGGTGTAGCGGCTTTGAAGTGATTGGCGGACAAACATTTTTGGCAATTGATATTTATTTGTTTATATATGTGTCGTTATTTGTTTATATACGTTAAATCAATCATTTGACTTTGACTAATAGGGACGCCAGCGCCATAAAGTATCGTGCACACTGGTCCGACGCGACAGCGTACACAAAAGGACCGCGTGCAGCGCGACGGGTGGCGCCTTTGTGTCGGGCTGTCGCGTCGCGCCAGTGTGTACGAGCCTTAAGCCGGCGCTCGACAGAGTCTACGACATAACGCTAATGCTGGACCAGAGTTAAAGCAGTTTGTCAGTGGCGGTCCAGCAGTGAACACGTTAATAAACTGTCGCGCGTTCCGTATAGTTGTGTCGTGTACCTACAGTGTGTGTTTCGCTGGTGTGATGTATTTGTTCGTAAATTATGATTTGATTTGAACTGCAAACGGTTTTTCTATTGCGCAATAACCAACACTTCCCATGGTACACCCACAGTAGTTAAAATATGGCTGATGATAACGAGAGAGACGTACGCTTTTGCCCGCGGCTTCGCCCGCCAGACTCTCGGCATCGGTCGCGAACGGTTGTGTGCTCGCACTCTCCCGTTCTCGATTTTTTGTCGTAGTTTAATTCTTCTCGCTGCGGACCTCGTAGCGCCCTCGTAGCCGCCCCGGCTGCTTCCGATCATCGGTCAATTAATTAAATTTATTTTAATTAATTGGTCGAATCAAGTGATCAATCAAAAACTGCCTTTTTCAAGGCAAAGTGTTATTTCTTTAACTGCGCGATAGTGTGAGTAGCTTCATTAGGCCCCTTCTGGGCAAAACCACAGTTTCGTGGTCCTCGGTGGATACCTAGCGGTGTTAACGATCCGAGTGGGGTGTTGTCCCAACACACCCGCCGAACCCTTTCAGGGCGAGGCAGTCAGTTGGACGGGTCCCAGAGATAACCGGCCTTAGGGGATCTCCTAGTCGGCTCTGGTGACAGTTTTCCATTCACAGCTACTCACCTAGTGTCTCTAGGGTGTGTCTACACCCTTCGCGCTAGACTGTCAGGGCCCCGTTCGCACAATAAGACTGGCGACGGGTTTACAAGCTTAAGGCTCACCATAGGTACTCACCTCCCTGTCTATACCCGACAGGGAGGGTAACTCATCCCCAGGAACACCCACCCGGGGAGTTAGGCATAGGGAATTTTAGGCCGGAATCCTATATTCCAACATCCCCCCCAATTAGTAGCCCCGCAGCCCCCCAACATGGGGGATGCCATTTTATTAACTTTCCTCAAGGAGGTCCTCCTAAAGGACCCCGAGTTCATCGCCAAATATGGCGCCAAGTTCGCTGCTTTGCAGCCCCCCACCCCCTGTCCTCCCGACAACTCTGCCGCCATCGCTAATTTTAGCGATGCACTAGAGACCCCCCCCCCCCCCCGGTGCAAACCCCCCCCCCCCCCCGTACCGATGGAAACCGACCAACGGACCACGACTAGACGCCCCGTCTCCCCGTACTCCTCCGGCTCGGAAACCCTCACCAACTCCTCCTCCGAGGATGACCGACCCCCGTCGTCGCCATTACGACCGCCCCCCCCCCTCGTTGAGCCCCCCCCCCCCGGCTCTCAAAGCTTTCCTAGAAAGCAACCCCAAAAAGACCCCCACCCCCCCCCCTGTCTTCATCCAAGACAAATCCAAATGGACTGAAGTGTCCAAATGGTGCGTCGATCTTAGGATCGGCTTCACCAGTGCCCGTTCAACCGAGCAGGGCATAAAGGTCCAGGTCCCTAAGTCTAACGACTATAGGGAACTCACAAAGCTCTTCAGAGCACGAGGTGTGTCCTTTCACACCTACTCCCTCCCCGAGGACCGCCAGACCCGCGTAGTAATCAATAGGATCCCTAAGGAGATCGCTACCTCCGACCTTAAAGAAGACCTTGTGTCACAAGGCATCCCCGTAGCCGAGGTGCACCGCATGCACCGTGCCCGAGGCGGCGAGCCATACAACATGGTCCTTGTTGTATGCCCCCCCGTTGAAGGACACCACCCGATTTTCAAAATAAAGTCCCTTTGCCATCTCACTGGATTCGATATCCAGAAGCCCCGCAAGACTGGAATCGTCGGCCAGTGTCACCGCTGCCAATTATACGGCCACTCTCAAAAGAATTGCCATGCCACACCCAGGTGCTTCAAGTGCCTGGGTGGGCATGGCACTTCCGAGTGCTCCCGTCCCAAGGACCGTACCCTCTGCATGGAACCACCCAGCTGTGTGCTGTGTGGCCTCTCCGGGCATCCAGCCAATTACCGTGGCTGCCCCAAAGCCCCTAAGGCAACAAATCCTAAACTGGCGAAGCGTACGGACGCTCGTCAGGGAAGGGAAGCCCCCTCCACCCAACTTCCCGAGCGCCTGAGTCCCCAGAGACCCAACGCTTGGAACTTATCCCAGCACCAACAGGCCTTCCCGGCCCTGGTACGCAACCAACCCCCCCCTCCTCCCCTCGTCGCTCATCAAATGGACCCCCGCATTCGCGCACACGCGCCCCTCGCTACTAACCCCCCGGCTCCTAAAGCCACTACCCCCGCCCCAGTCGCGCCCGTTCCTTCCTCAACCACACCCGTGGCTGTAGGCCCCAACCCCATGGATCCGTTCAACGTGATCTCAGGCACATTCACTGCCTTCCTCACCCCTCGCGCCCGTCAAATGGCCAATGAAATCGTTGCCGCCAGAAATGTCGGTAACCTTTATGCCATTCAATGCATATACAACGCGTACCCGGATATTACGCACGCGCTCCAGTCATTCGTAAACTCCCCCAATCCCACTAATAATAATAATAATAATAATAAATAAATCTTTTTATTTCGGGCAACTATATGGTCCATAGATTGTTAGTAACAGTTATACACTTAAAATACTATTGTTAGTGACTTAACTAAAGACGAATTCATGCGAAGACCACCCAACAACTACACCCCCAGAGACTATGGAATAAGCCTTCGCACAAATTGCCTTATTACGGCGGAGGAAATGTCTGTCGCCACAGCCATCAGAATACTATTGCGACTGCCTCTTATTCTGCTCAGGAGTGAGGCTGTTTTTTTGCGGATGATGGCATGGAATCCATCGGTATGATTTACCGCAAACATCTCTGAGGCACTGCAAAAACGAGGCAGTCGCAACAGCATCCTAAAAACATTATTATATTGGACCCGCAGGACATCCAGCGATCTTTTCGAGTAGTTGACCCAAAGACTCCCGGTGTACAGATTCTGACAATAAGCTTTAAAAAGCGTTATCTTAACTTGGTCTGTACACCGAGCAAATCTTCGTGCCAACATATTACCCCTGACCGCTAGAGCCCTGCGCTCCCTCTCAATGTCACAATGGTCCCTGAGGTCTTCGGTAAGAAAATGCCCAAGATATTTAAACTTTGTGACTCTACGTATTGGCGTACCGTTTATGAAAAGATCGAGGACATGCTCCCTGCGCTTACCCGCGATCCCAATGACCATGTATTCACATTTTTTGGCATTATAGACCATTCCATGTGCAGCAGCGTAGGTCTCACATACTTTGAGCAACTCCACGATTGCTCCCGGCGACGGTCCCAGCAGCACCATGTCGTCCGCATAACTGATGTTGTTACAACTTACACCATTTACCCTGCATCCGACACGCATGCTGCTGAGCTCGGCAATGAGGTCGTTTACATATAGATTGAAGAGCCGGGGAGACGACAAACCACCCTGCCTCACCCCGCACTCCAACCCATATGACTCCGAGAGCGCATTAGACCACCTAACACGATTCGTCTGGCTACGATACCAAAACTGCAATACACTGAGCAGTCCTACCGGTATACCCCTACTCCTCAATTTACTCCAAAGCATATCATAGGAAACGAGCTCGAAAGCCTTGGAGAGATCAAGGAAGCAGGCGTACACCGGCGTCTTACGGTCAGTGTAGTATTTGACAGCATGCTTGACACCTAGGATAGCACTTTCGGTAGACAGCCCAGGACAAAACCCAAACTGTGCATCGTGAAGCTGTATATATTTTGCCAAATAAGAGTCAAGCACACTGTCCAACACCTTAGCCGCAACAGTTGCAAGAGAGATCGGGCGATAATTGCCTATGTCCGAGATGTCTCCTGTCCTATTCTTGGCGATGGGTACAACAATGGTCTTGATTAAGTCTGCCGGTAAATACGAATGGCTGAGACACATCGTATAGAACAAGGACAGGACCCTCGGCATATGCATGCCCGCATATTTAAGATGTTCTATGCTAAGCCCATCATGTCCGGGGGATTTTCCCCTACTCATACTACTTATCACCGACCTTACTTGCTTCGTGGTGAAGCGCAGTAGCGGCTCCTCCCCTCGGTCATGAGACACAGAGCCGATTCCTGACACAGAGGGGCCAAGTGGAGACCTTACTGTGAAATGCTCCCTGAATAGATTAGCAATGTCCCCAAGCTCAGTAACCCCTCCCACGTCCGCCGCGAGACCAGGCTTAGCCTCCAACTTACCTGTGGACTTCCAAAAAGCACAGAAACAACACAGACTAATGGATAACGGAATCCTCTAGCGTCTAAAACCCCGATCCCTAAAGTTAGGTTACTTCAATGCCAATGGCATCCAAGGTCAGCGCGACGAAATCTGTACCTTCCTCCGCGACCACCAGATCGATGTCCTCCTCGTACAGGCGACATTTCTAAAACCCCACATGCGAACGCCGTCGATAGCGAACTATCGGGTTGTTCAAAACGACAGGACTCGGTGTCACAAGGGTGGCACCCTCATTTACTACAAAAAATCCCTCTACTGCATCCCCTTGGACCCGCCCCCCCTCTCACGACTAGAAGTCTCCATTTGCCGGCTAGGCATGACAGGCCACCAACCGATCACCTTGGTATCGGTCTACCTCCCCCCTACGAACCAATCAGAGAACTTCCAACTCTTGACTGACGACCTGACCTTACTCCACGGCCTGAGTGACTCCGTTATCATAGCGGGGGATCTCAACGCCAAACATCACGCCTGGAATAGTACCAGAATCTCTACCCGAGGGAGACACTTGTTCGGCCTCTGTACCCCTCTAAATTTCGATGTCATCGCCCCGATGACTCCCACTCATTTCCCCCACTCGGTTATCCATACCCCTGACGTGCTCAATGTATCACTTTTAAAGAATATCAACCTACGGTTGGATTCTATAGAGGTGATACACGAACTATCATCTGACCACCGACCAGTTGTGCTTAAGCTAGCCCCTCGCGTAGGCCTCCCCGACCCCGATCAACCCCCCTCCACAAAAGTGGTAACGGACTGGAGGAAAGTAAGCGAACGCCTGAAATCCAACACGTCCCCCCACCTAGACTCCATCCCCGACCTCTTCGACTCTATCGCTGACACGACGGCTGCGATCGACTCATTCACTGGACACGTACAATCAGTCCTGAACGATTGTTCAAGGGAAGTTCCAGCGACGGACGACCGTCGCTGGAAGTTGCCGGACGATGTACGTGAACTGATGACTGAGAAGAACGCGGCCGTCCGTGCGTACAGCAACTTTCCCTGCGACGCGAACCGAGCCCATATGCGCTACTTACAGCGAGCTGTAAGGACACGTGTAGCGGAGCATCGGGAAACGGGCTGGGATAAGTTGCTGAGCGAACTAGAGCCTACCCACCTAGCATTCTGGGAGCTTCAGAGGAAACTCAAATCCCGAGAAGTAGCCCCTATGCCCCCCTTGATCCGCCCAGACAATACCATCGCTTTCGATGATGTCGACAAGGCCGAGTGCCTAGCCGACAGTCTTGAGGCCCAATGTTCGCCCAGCTCTCAACCTGTAGACCAAGCTCACCTCTCTGAGGTCGACGCCGAAGTCGAAAGGAGAGCCTCCCTCCCCCCCGTAGAAGACCCCGAGTGCCCTCTGCCTCCCGTCACCCCCGACGAAGTGCAAGAGCTCATAAAGGGCCTTAAGCCCCGTAAAGCCCCCGGCTCTGATGGAATGACCAATAAGGTGTTCCAACTTTTCCCTGCCCACCTGATCATGCTAATGACCACCATCTTCAATGGTGCCATGAGCAATAACATCTTCCCCCAAGCGTGGAAACAGGCCACTGTCATCGGCATTCCCAAGCTGGGCAAGCCTAAATCCGCTCCCTCCAGCTACCGCCCCATCAGTCTCCTCAATGTCATCGGCAAAATCTAGGAGAGGCTTATTTATAAGCGTCTCAGAGACTATGCCGAGACGAAAGGTCTCATTCCCAACGAGCAGTTCGGTTTCCGAACCCAACACTCGTGCGTCCAACAGGTCCACCGTATCGTCGAACACATAAGCGTTGGCTTCCAACGTGGTTCGTTGACGGGTGCTGTTTTCTTTGATATAGCGAAAGCGTTCGACAAAGTCTGGCACAATGGCTTATTATATAAGCTATACCAACTTAAAGTGCCAGATCGTCTCGTGCTCATCCTGCGAGACTTTTTGTCGAACCGCACCTTCCGATTCCGCATCGAAGGAGCGCTATCCTCCCCCCGTCCCATTCGCGCCGGAGTCCCTCAGGGCTCCGTGCTCGCCCCTCTCATTTTCACGCTATTCACCAGCGATATCCCCAAAAGTAAAAGGGCTCAGTTGGCTCTGTTCGCAGACGATACGGCCATTTACTACACCGGCGTAAGCCCCGACGCGATATCTCGCACTCTCCAAACCACAGTCAACCAGCTCGGTGACTGGTTTAGGAAGTGGAGAATCGAAGTCAATCCCGATAAGAGTCAAGCGGTTCTATTTTCGAAACCGAGACTCAACCTCACCCCTCCCCGTCCGATCACCATGTTCGGCAAGCCTATCCCTTGGGAGAAGCGAGCCAAATACTTGGGTGTCACTCTGGACCATAGACTCTCCTTCGGTGAGCACATAAAGCAGGCGCGTTCGCGCGCCGCTTTCGCTCTCGGTAGACTCCACTCCCTATTAAATGCACGCAGCAAATTGTCACTCATGTGCTAATTGCGCATTTACACAGTGTGCATTCGGCCAATCATGACCTATGCGAGCGTGGTTTTCGCGCACTCGAAACCCCACCACATCCATAGGATGCAGACCCTCCAAAACCGGTTCCTCCGTAGGGCAACCGGCTCCCCTTGGTTCGTTCGGAACGAGATCCTCCATCTCGACCTTAAAATCCCCACTATCCGTCATTTCATGAAGCGCATTTCCAAGCGCTTCTTCGACTCCGCGGCCTCACATCGCAACCCTCTGGTTGTCGAGGCTGCCAGATATACCCCCTCCCGCATTAGTCGTACCCGCCGTCCAAGGCATGCCCTGTCCGACCCCGATGACCCCATAACTCTCCTCCAGGAGAGCAGTAGGGCCACCAGTACAGTACACAAGAACAGACCACCATCGTTCCGACCTCGCCGCCGAGGTCCTACGCGACGCCCCCGACGTAATTGTCCCCCCCCCCGACGCTTGCTCGACGACGCGCCAGCCCGCGCCGTAGCTGAGCCTGTAGTTTTAAATTCCCCTGTTAATAATAATATTATCTCGATCCAGCCTGTCCTATCTTGCTGCCCTCCCCTCAGTGACGCCCTAAGCCGAGGTTCGTACCCCACAGGGGGTGCCCTTAGCGTGCGGTCACCTAATTTTTAAGTATTTTTCGCCCCTGGCTGGAGGCTTTAAGTTAGTAGTTTAAGGCACCCACAGGCTTGCCCGGTTAAGTAGCCAGGACCCTAGTGGTCACAACTACGAGCTGCCAAATAGGAAAAAAAAAAAAAAAAAAAAACTTCGCACGCGTGGAGGTCGGAAATTATCCCACGGGAACTTGCTACCGGGATAAAAAGTATCCTACATGTTAAATCCAGGTTATAAACTATCTAACTATCTGTGTTCCAAATTCCATCCAAATCCGTTTAGTAGTTTTTGCGTGAAAGAGTAACAAACATCCATCCATCCATCCATCTTCACGAACTTTCACATTTATAATATTAGTAGGATTAGTAGGATAGGATTGCTTGTAGCAGTATCAAGTTTTACGAAACTTGCATATTACCAACACTATACTGGGTGTTTTTACTGATCGGTGGGAGTCCTCCATGCTGCAAAGGTGGGTGCGGCTTCATGTCGTAATTTAATTTTGTTGTTAATAGGTACTAACATTCGTTTTTTAAGTACATTGTTACTAACAAAATATGGACCTGGTCTGAAATAAATGTTTATTATTATTATTATAAACTGCCTCGTTGGTGTAGAGGTTATGAGCGCTACTGCTGAGCACGAGGTCCTGGGTTCGATTCCCGCGTCGAACAAAGTTTTTGAGCAAACTTTGGGTTTTTCCGTCTGGAATTTCTCACAGCCTGGAGTCTGGATTTGTGTCTAGTTGATGGCATCGCCCCCTGTTACGTGGTTAGGATATGCCTACACCTCCCTTCGGGAAATACAGGCGTGATGTATTTAAAAAAATATATATGTACAGTATTCCCAAATTAATAATGCGCATGCAGTTCTTCGCTAATTGTCGTATTCCCGGAAACACCCGAATCATTGAATCGTAAGAGCCCTATTTATGCATGAAGAAAATGCACTTAACCACTCTATATACATATCGTCTTCCGACGCTCGGGGAATACGACCGTTGCCGAACAGTGACGAAGATTCCTATGCGCATTATCACTTTGGGAGAACTGTATGGATATTAAAGAATACGCTACATAGGATAACGCTACGTTAACCCATCTATATCTATAAAAAAAACAGATAAAAAAACATATATCTACAAACAAATCACGTAAAATACCTTTCGATTTCATCATCCCAGTCTTGTCTTAAGTATGTTAGGGCCGCTCAACAATCTAACCACAGCTGTGGCTGAATTTAATTATTAAATACACACAATATCACGCCTGTGCTACTCGAAGGGGTAGGCAGAGGAGTTAACACCCATTTCGCCAGTTACCTTTAATTCCAATATGTTTTTAGGGGCAATTTAATTAATCGTAATAGGTTCCCTTAATTGAATTCAAATCTACTGGCTCATGGCTGCTACTGTGAATTTCAAATAAATTAATATATAATAATAATAATAATATTTATTCGCAAAAAACATGTGTATACATACACACACACGTAGGTGCATATATGTAGGATGGCAAAATACAAACAAAGTAGTTGTGCTTAAAACATGTTTGCCAAAACGTCATGGCATGCAAATCTTTAGAAAAATTTAATTTAAATTATTTAATTTTCAACTAATTACAATTAACAGAATAAAATCTTTATATAAATTTAAATTGTATGTAAGTAGAATAAACATGTCACAGTCCAATTACTAATACAAGATCATTATAACATGTCATAATTATAAAAAAAGAAGTACAAATAATAGTCAAAAAATCAGAATAACAAGTTACAATTATAATTAATAAATTAATAATGAATTCAATTTGGTAACTTATCTGCTATAAAATCGGTTAATGAATAATAACATTTATCCACAAGTAATTTTGTAAGGTGCTTTTTAAATTTAAGTAACGGTTGCTCTCTTATACTATGGGGTATTTTATTATAGACAGCGGGTGCCATACAAATCACTCCCTTTTTTAACGGTGCTGTATTATATGCACCTGTGTACAATAGACTCTTCTTCTTCTTCTTTCTTCTTTGGGTTATGGTTTCCGCACTTAGTCCTTCATATGGACCATTGTGCGTGGGCCATGGCGGCCGTCGGTGGTTATTCCAACCAGCCCACCTCCCTCCAGAAGTTGGTGATATCTCCTGGTCTGCTGAGAGCATCTGTGTAGGATATGGGTGCCCCGAGGGTTTGTGACCTAATCTGGGTGACGCCAGTGCATTCAAAGAGCACATGCGCAACGGTTTCCTCAGCCTCCATGCAGGCCCTGCACAGAGGACTGTCCGTTATGCCTATTGTGTGAAAGTGTTTGTTTAGCGAGCAGTGACCCGTGATGGTCCCCGTCACCAGGCGCAGACCGTTTCTGTCCAGACGTAATAAACGTTTGGTAAGCTTGCCATCTAAGGATGGCATGGCTTCCCTGGACTGCCTACAGCCGGGTGTCGAGGTCCACAAGCTCTCCGCTTGTGTATGGGTGTACTCCTGTAACCATCTCCGTAGCTGGTTAAAGGGAATGGGCACGATGGGTTCGGGTCCACAGACTGACGCGCTGGATGCTCAATAGACTCTTATACTGGGATCTCATAATGTTATTTCTTTTCCTGACGTCATTTAAATATTGAAATAAATGTTTATTTGTTTTGACGAATATAGCCAATTCTAAAATATACAGACATGGAAACGTTAACAGTTTATTCGTTTTAAAGACAGAGATACAACTATCCGTTACTTTTAGACCATATATTTTATAATAACAATGTTTTATTTTATTTATAACTATAGTCCGTGGCTTCGCCTGCTTGGAGGTCGGAAATAAGCTTACGGACACGTGCTACCGGGACAAAGAGCCTATGTTACTCCTTATAACATCAGGTATCTGCCAGTGAAAGTCCCGTCGAAATCGGGCCAGCTGTTTCGGTAATTAGCCGGAACAAACAGACAGACAGCCAATTTTTTTTTTTTTTTTATAAGTACCTTATATACTTTCATATGCATTTAGTAAAAAGCTGTTATTTCCACATTACAAACAGACACTTCAATTTTATTTATTTGTATAGATAACGTTTTATTTGGAATTATTATTATTGATTTATTACGATTCGGACTGCAAAGAAGCATTATCTATTTAGGTACTTTTTTCTGTCGCACAATTTATTTACCGCCCTTTCGGGTTGGGTGCACCTGAATGATCGCCAATTGAAACCAGCTTGGCTAGCACTGGCTTCCAACAAGGCGACTGACTCCAAGACTGTTTACTGTAGGAAGTAGATATAAGGAGTTCTTTTAACACGAGGAAGCATTCAAACACCAACAGCCTATCACAGAGAATTGCTGGAAATAAGCGTCTCCTAATAGGTGGTTCGTCCGACATTCACCACGCTGATTTGGTGGAAAGTTCTTCTGCTAAGCCGCATTGCCGTACGTACTGTTCGGCGACACCCTGGGTGATGCTTTAAGAGCAGGAAAAGCCATTATTATAACTGACTCAGAAAATAATAAAACCCTTTATAGAACACCTCCGCTCCTTGGGAATTATACAGGATGTCCCGTAAATAATGGATCAAACGTAACGCGTAGGTAGCTCACCTTATTTCCAACAACTGATTTGAATAGTTATAAAGAAACTGTTACGGTAACCAAGATACTTTTTCATCGTAATAAAAAAACTTTTCAATTCAAGTTTTTTTTTTCTAAGGCAAATAACACGTTATTTAAAAAAAAAATTATTTGTAACATTAGTAAGCTATTCAGAAATGTTTAACAAAAATCATACCTAAAAATGTTATCATTTGCAGCTACAGCATTAAAAAAAAAAGCTGAATTCTGGTAGAGAAAATGGTAAAATTCGAAAGAAAAAAAATCTTGGTTAACGTAACGATTTTTTTTTATACTATTCAAAATTAGTTGTTGAAAATCAGGTAAGCTACCTACCCTTTTTACACTTGAATAAATTTTATATATAAATTTTATTAGGTTGGCAGAGACATCGAAGCGCAAACTGTAACCATGATTCAGCACAGGATTCTAGACCCCCTTTTTTTCTTTTTTTTTGGGTGGGAATTCATCAAATGACCTCTCCCGTTCTGGGCGGATCGGAAGGGCGTGTCAGACTCCTACTGACTAAAACCCACCCGTGTTTCTTAAGTTGCCTGTGCGCCAGGGCCACGGTAACTCTTTCGAACAATCCGCGACCCCGGCAGGCATCGGCCTTATCGGACCCCGTCAATTATACTGACATCTCTTTGAGGCGCGCGTGGAACACAACGCGCCGTCGACCCGTGCCTGGTCCTTACCGGACGGTGAGCTGCCCATTACTCGCCGTCCGCAGGCCCGGGCCTCCGGTGGCCGGGAGTCGGCTATCGACTCCCGACGCCCAGTGTGTCTCCTCCTGCGGCGACTAGGGGCGTGAAGGCGCAACGATTGCCTCTCCCTCACGCGCTCCGCCTCCTCCTTCGCGAGCATTACTGCTTCGCAGAAGGAGGTGACTGCTTCCCATTCCCTCTCGCTCCGTACCATGGCCTGAACCAGGGCCGGACGCGAGAGATCGCCGCCACCGATCGCCGCCACGAGGACACGGCGGTGATTCTAGACACCCTAGCGCAGAAATTTTTCTTCGTTACGACGAAAAATGTCATGTTCAGAATCCATGATAACAGGTTGCGCGTCGTCCCTGCTTCCCTGTATAATGAATACCATTCAATAACGTTCTATAGCTATGGGCGCACGTGCAATTACGGCCACGCACGTGATACACACTCTATGGGATAACAACACTGCATGCCTCTGGTATTGCAGTTGTCCAGGATGGGTGGTGGTGACTACTTGGCATTAGTTGGACCGACATTTTGACTGTCATCCAATAACGTTAAATAAAATACGTATCCTTATGATATAACTTTCAACTACCAGTTGTTACGCTTCTTGTTTTAGGATCTGCCTAATGCATATATATATTTGAATATATGCATAGTTATATTTATCAATACCGTCGCTTCCATGGGGGTGTAATTAGACTTCAACCCCGGACGCCGTAACTCCGGAACTGTCAACCGATAAGCTCAGTAGATAGAGTTGCCACTTGCCGGTAGAGTCCGGTTTAGGTCGCGTACTATATTATGAGATACTGCTTGACCTCCTTACCCGGTTGAGGAGTCAGGTATAAGAGGAAGCGAGGTAGTCGTCATTCGTTTATAAGGAGGAGGATTCCCCAAATCAATAAATCATCTCCCTTTAATCCATCCAAAGGTTGTCTGCAAAAGATCGCTTGTAGCGATAAGACCGCCATTTGTGTCACCCTATGTAAAATTTGTACATTTATATCTATAATTTTTATGGTGTACATAATAAAGAATATTCTATTCTATTCCATCTTTAGAAGACAGTCGAGTAGAATTTTTGGGTCCTTAGTAATTGTGTTTTTAACGTTGTTTTTTCAGTCAAAGTGCTTGCCATCACGTTTGATTTCGATATTTTTATCTTAAAAGGGGACAGCGGGATGACAGGGGCATCGACAGAGCATAGTCCTCCCGTAAAACCAGTCACCAATTTTATAATAAGTATCTACTAACCTTAATTGGGATTATGACGATTTTCTGACTATCATATTCAGCAGTGACGTGTGGTCATATTCGCCAGTGCTATTGTTTTACATAACGGTAGAGCCACCATGCTAAAACGTCTACCATTTTCGTTTTATAGGTCGCAATTGAACCTGGCATGAGCAATATACGGAGATCAGATACACCATGTTCATGTACTACATATTCTAGATCCATAGTGCGTGATTAAAATTAACCGCATTCCATTTTATCTTTTAAATTTATTTTGAAAATTACTGAGTGTGAACTCTGATCCAAAACTACTGATAGGTTTTGCCCAAAAATGTAGGTAACATTGAGGTCATTACACTCTAAAAGATGATGTATGCGATAAAAACGCTACCGCCCGTAACAGATACCACACAAATGCATCTGCGACGAGGCGAGACTTTGTCCCCCAGGACATTATTAAACAGAGACTGCGACACAAACAACAAAACATCGATACTAAAGCTCCACACAATCGTAAACTAAAGGAAAACACAATTACTGCCAGTGAAAGCGTTGATTTATTATACCTAGGAGTATCACGCGCGTCCATTGTCCACGCCGCGACCTCCGGGGTGGCGAACCACGAACAATGCTCCGATAAACGTTAAATAAAAAGTCCACGGAACACCCCCAACGCGAGCGAACCTGCGCGCACGCATCTATATTAATCCGTGTATTTTTCACGCGTGTCAGTAGCGCACCGCCTGTCGCAGTCACCGCACGCATGCGGCTCGATCTCCTCTATTATTTCAATTGTCTACGTCGTAGGAATTTACCGCGATGGGTAAATTAATGAATGTGATCGTGTTCGTTCTAGTCAGTAATTTTTTAAGTTTAGAGGGAGAGCTGTTGGGTAGTTGTGCGAATTGCGCGAACGGGGACCTGAGTGTGGCGGAGGTGACTCAGGCGCGGATCGAGTTCGTGAAGCAGCAGATTCTGAAGAAGTTACGGCTCAGTAAAAAGCCGGCGGTGGCTCTGCCGGTGAACAGCCTGCCCATGCCGGTGGCGCAGGGACAGACCCTCAGCGAGGGCACCAAAAAGCCGCCGGAATTCGACGACTATTATGGCAGAACTGAACAGAAGATTATTTTCCCTGTTGAAGGTAAGCTTTCATACTTAAAGTTATGTTATTAGAAATGGTTATGTGCAGTGTGGTTAGAGCTAGCTATTTTGCTCAGAGGCTATTAGATCAACTTGATGCAGGTGCCACTATTGTCCCTGACAAACCCTGATTAATTTGAATATTTTACAAAATATTAGAGAAAGTTCAATGCGACAATAACTATATATTATTAAGGTAGGTAACTAATTGTTTGCTAGGTATACTTGGGTAACATCACTTTACTTACTAAACAAACTTATTGCAGAAAAAGCTCTATTTCTGCATAAAGCCAAAAAAACTATTTCAATATGAGCAAATCTCTCAAAAAATGCTGTTAATTATTGTTACATAGCCTTAGCTTCCTGGGTGGTCAGTTTAATAATTATGTGGTACGGAAACTCTAATCTTGGCTATTGTAAGCCTCCTGAGTGGTAATTTTGACGATATAGCTCTATTGTTAATTTCAAGTTTCCTTTGTTATTTATTTAACTGCATTTATGCAATGATAAATAACTTTATTTCTGTAAGTAGGTTTGTACCAACACTTTTACATGTCAATCATATTTTTTAAACTAGATGAGGTCGGCGTTTTTTATCTGACTACTCTGAGAAGAAAGACCGAAACAAACTCAGAGGTCACAGTCTATTTTTTAAGTCCAGTCATAATCTTGGTCAGATCATGTGAAGAGCATGTAGATTAGTGTCTGAAATGGTCTTTTGAGGAAAGATCCACACAGATTAAGTGGAACTGTCTAGTCAGTGCACGCATTTGTAAGTAACCGTGCAGCTCAACTCAAAACTCAACGATTCGACGAACAATACCAAAGAAAGGACATTTGGGTAGGCCGTATAAACTACTTAAACTGCCCGACCATGATTAAAACTGAAAAAATGACCCACATAGTTCTCACATTCACAATTATTAAAATAATATAATACCTTTTTACAGTACATATTCATGTCAAAACTATTTAGCTAAATAAAGTAAAAAAATCAACATTCACTGTGTAAAATTGGAGCAACTCCTTTTTGTCCTCAATATAGTATTTCTCAGTATAATAGGCTTACTGGCATAGTTTCTGGGTAGTTGGTTTTATTTGAATGTATTAAGGCTTAGAACTTGAATGTGGCTAGGAAGTTTATTATAAAAACGTATACATTGGCATCTCAAGGAGCCACCTATTTTCTAGAGCCTGGATTTAGGAACAACAAATTTATGTTTGTTCCTAGTATTTATGCTATGGTTAGCACTGTATTTTTTAAACAGATTAATATTTGTATGTGCATACAAAAGAGTTTTATAAATATACTGAGAAGGCGCAGTCATTATATTAATCTCTTTAAATTTGTCTCTGAGGGAGTGTCGGGGACTTAATTTTGTAGCTTCAACGAATTGCCCTTTTTTTGTAGAACAAGAATTGTTTGAATATCGGCGTCATTATCCCTTATGACATCACACTATGAAAATAACTTAAGTATACTAAACGGGCCGTCTCTTAATCAGTTAAATCACGTTAATAATGACCGAATTACATAATTAATTCCTATGTGGCAAAAATTCGGGACATTTTTACAAATCTCAAAACGAGCAATCTACAAAAATATCACCATTGTATATACACAGGTAACTACAGAGACTTTTTTAAATTGAAAGTCACTCCTTTACCCTTAAAAAATATTTTAATTTCTGTAGGTAATTTGTAAAACTCTTAATAACACACACACATAACACATAACATCACGCCTGTATTCCCGGAAGGGTTAGGCAGAGGTGTACCTATAGGTGTGTAGTAGTAACTCTTAATAAGTAACTAATTAAGTCAGTATAATATCCACAGGTCTGAAAAAGATGATGTAATAATCACATAAAGTTACCTAGCAAATTACCAGTGTTAGGGCAGGAATCAAACTTTGGACCGAGCAGTGCACGGTATGGCAGCATGTTAGTGTCCTAAGGTCGTCTGTAATAGTTTCTGCAAACTTTGCTAAAACAAATTGTGGACTTTGATTTGGTGGTTTTGACTATATCACTAAACGTAAAGCAGGTGTATTACGAAATAATAGATTTTTTCTTATGAATTCAAAGTCGAATCATTTATTTAAATGAGAACATCTAGGTATTCTATATATACAAGATATTTTAGACTTTATAAGTCGAAAATTAACAAAAAATAACCCTATTTTTTTAAAATTTTCGACTTTATTGACTTAGTGCGACATAATTTATTTATGTTTATGGATTATTAAAAACCGTGTGTCTGAGAATATTTCATCTGACCTGCTGCTGCAGGGGATTTGACCTATTGACAATTTTGCGAAAATATAAAATAATTGATAAACAAATAATCTTTTGTAAATGATAATTTTACAATCTGTATTTTGTTATGATATGTAAGCCTTGTTAATAGGCATATGGTACTGATAGATAATAGCTAAATACTTATAGCGATTACGAAATGCATAATCAACCGCTACCCATTTTTTGGTACGACAGGAACCCTTTTATTTACCACCTTTTATTTTCAAAACGGAAATTCCGTAACTAAGCCAAAGGGCAGCTGAACTAGTTTCGACAGCCATTTTGTCTGGTAATAAACCTCATCACAAACACTGAACTGCTCGGAGGAACTTTGAATAAAATCCTCCTTAACCCTCCACACCCACTAAGGTAGGTCAGGGAGGGTGTGTACTTGTTCCTACACCCTCAAAATAAAATAATCTATGAGTGATTCTTGCTACAGCATTTCTTGTGTGCCAGTGACGTATTTGGTATGAATCAGTAATATTATTATACAATTCTAATAATAAATTTTAACGTACGATTTATAAATAGAACAATTGTGTTGGTACGCTAATTATAATAGTTAGTTAATCTGTTATGACGTCCGCAAATGATTTAATAGCAGCTGACACGTCACAAGCAGAACTTACGTTTGAACAACGTCATCTGGACATATTTCACGCCTCCATTCATGATAAACCATTTCTAAATAATTTAATATGGTAATGGTAATGATTTTATAAATAGTTCATTTCGAAGGACGAGATTGACTCACCTTTGATTTCTTATAGTTTCTAAAGGATTATGTTAAATCATCGATACATGGTTTTTGCAGATCTTTTCCTGGCCGAGTTGAATAAAACAGCATAGGTATTAAGCAAGTTCGTCTTGGGTAACATATTTTTTTGTCCCAATGGTAGAGAATGCTACGTGGGCCCAAGTTATCAATTACAGTATTGGATGGTATGGGAGCATTTGCAAAGTTTATTTTATTCTGTTACAGCAATGAACTCACTATCATTTCTCCTGAAAAGATCAAAGGAAAATCTGTCATGACTGCCACGCTTAAATACAAACTTAGAGTTTTATTTACAAACGTTACTTAGTTCAAGTGAATCCTGCCAAATGATAAGCGACCGTTTAACCACACATTTTTGACGTTAAAGGCTCGTACACACTGGCGCGACGCGACAGCGTACACAAAGGCACCGCGTGCCGCGCGACGATCGGCGCCTTTGTCGTGCTGTCGCATCGCGCCTGTTTGCGGGAGCCTTTATACGTCTCATAACTCGTTCTCTAATCGTTCATTTGTTTATAAGATCAACAGAAAAATAGAAGTGTAGGTATAAATTTGCAAAATAATAAAGCTATAGGTGGTACATTATTATGCCTACTCGGGAAACAAAACATGTGAATACTTTTGTGTTTATTATCTTCGAAGATAAAGCTCGATCCTGACCCATATATCGGCGACACATTACAAATATTTACTACTTTGTAGTAAAATATATGTGGTTATCATTGAGTATTATAATATAATAATAATAAAACTTAATTTCAGACTATAAGTTCCATAATTTAGTTAGTATTTTGGTGCTACTAACAATGGTGCTTAAATAGGTAGGTTAGTATTGTTAGTTTGCAGGCATTATTTATTTATGTTGACCAATGACTGTCCCTACCCAGTGTCTCTGAAAGGGACAGACAATCCGGTCTGGCAGCTATCATTTTCAGGATGCTATTGTGACTACCATGCAAGCGCTGTAGTAAGGAGGCCGCTTTCTTTCGCATGATGGCATGGAAACCAGCTGTGCGTGCCACCTCGAACATTGAGACGTACTTACGTACGTACGTACGTATTGAGACGCAGTTATTCGTTAAACGAAGTACCTACTATGAAATGACAAAGATTATAATTAAATCTGATAAAAGCTGACGTATCTTACTTTTTGAAATATTTTTATTTTAGTTAGATTAATAAACATCTGATAGGTATTTTTTTTGTCATAAAAATTCTTCGTTTTTTCTACGTACCTATTTCAGCTGTAGGTACCTACCTATATATATTGTAAAATAAATAAATACTTTACTGACTAGGTGAAACTTAACAAAAATTTCGATAATTTATACCAATACAAAAGTTTTCGTAGTGGCTCGCCCTCTGGATTGTGCACAATAGGTACACCTCCAGCCCTTTGGGGAATCAAGGGTGATGTTATGTAAACCCAGTTCTTCTTTCCTTTATGACAATCTTACATAGTAATGTATAACGCAATAAATAAATTGAATTAGGTGGAATAATAATGAAGTTATTAGTCATTGTTTCTTAATTGCCCGTGTACTGTGACCTGAAGTAATTAGTTTAATAGTTGCATGTGGCTCTTCCTACTTTCGTGATAAGATAAGTGTTCTGAGAGAAAATAGACGAATGAATGATGATTCTAGGTTACGACTAATAATTAACATAAAAGCAACTCTACAATGTCTACTTCTGAACCTTTTTGAACATTACAATAAGAAATTTATCTCATAATTCCCTTGTAAAACAAAATTTGTTAGTGATTTTATGTTCATAATGTTTTGTGACTATGAACGAATTAAGCCCCTTTTACAAAATGCAAGTTTCTAGTCTGCGGCATACAATAAAATTGAAGCAACAAGTGATTTACATCGTCTAAACACTGGTTACACGGTGCAACTTTTATAGTTGCTTCAACTTATGGTGTGCCACGGACAATAAAACTGTACCATGTAAATCAGGCTTTAGGCTAGTAAGTAAAGGCTTCTATGCCAGGAACCACAGTTTTAGAAAACGACTTTGCAACATTTCCTTTTGTAACAAAGAACAAAGTTTAAAAAGTAACAATGAAAACATAAAACAACTTTGAAAAGTTTAACGGAAAGCTCAGTATTTTTCCACTAATTAAAACAAAATGCGACACGGAACTGAATTTTAATTAATTATATCTTAGTGGGACGGGAGAGGTAATAAAAAACTGTTAGTTTGATCCCTGAACTGTAGTAATTAAACTAATTTAATTTGAGAGATATCACGAGGCGTGTTCACGGAGCAACTTGATAAACCCTCTAATAGAGAGGCCATGGATCATTTGGTATTATAGTTAGAAGCTCTTTGGTTTTGAGGACGTAAAAATTACTAATAATGAAGCTGGTTAAAAACTACTAACTAAAGTTAAAAAAAAACTTTTTTACAAAAAAACAACCGACTTCCAAAAAAAACACTAAAAGACGTGAAAAATAACTTTAATTTCGGAAGTCGGTGCCTTTGGTTTTGTATTTTCGTTTTTGGTCACCGACTTCCGAAATTAAAGTTATTTTTCACGTCTTTTAGTGTTTTTTTTGGAAGTCGGTTGTTTTTTTGTAAAAAAGTTTTTATTTTTCACTTTTTAGTTGCGGTACCTACCCCACACAAATTCTTATACCACTACTTGGTGTGTAAATAACAGTGACAGGAAATTATTAACACATCATCCATATAAACTAAGTGGAAAAAATATGCAATATTAAAGATAACTCAAAAACTACTGGTCAGACCTTGATCAAATTTAAATGGGACCACATGTGAAGCACCACCTATCAAATAAAAAAAGAATCATCCAAATCGGTTCAGCCAGAAAAAAGTTATGAGCTAACACACATAAAAAAAAAAAAAAAAAAAAAACATACAGACGAATTGAGAACCTCCTCCTTTTTGTGAAGTCGGTTAAAAATATGATTAAATGATAAATGATTTTGTTTCTGTAAATAGGTTTGTACAAACACTTTTACACGTCAACCAAATTTTAAAAACTAAATGAGGTCGGCGTTTCCTATCTGACTACTCTGAGAAGAGAGACCGAAACAAACTCAGAAGTCAGTCTCTTTTAAAGTCCAGACATAATCTTGGTCAGATCATGTGAAGACCATGTAGATATGTGTCTGAAATGGTCTTTTGAGGAAAAACCACACAGATTAAGTGGACCTGTCCAGTCAGTGCACCGCATTTGTCAGTAATCGTGCAGCTCAACTCAGAACTCAAGGAGCTCATCGATTCGAGGAACAATGCTAAAGAAAGGAATTTGGGTAGGCCACAAAAATTACTCAAACTGCCAGACTATGATTAATACTAGCTGAGAGGGGAAAAAAATGCAACAATGACCCACATAGTCTTCACATTCACAATATTAAAATAATATATATACATTTATTTTGATTATTCTGCACGAATAAGACGCACATAAAAAAGTAAACAGAACATAATCTACGTAGCCATAATACTTATTCAGAAACAATTTCCACACAAACCTAATGAAAGATAATCACGTAAATCAGCCCAAAATTATCAAAGATTTGATTTTCGTAGCGCTCGTAGACCGTAGGCGGAATTGTCGTAGCGTTCGTAGATCGTAGGCGGAATTGTCGTAGCGATCATAGCACGTGCTACTTTATACAAAAACAGACAAGTTTAATGTCCCGAAGTATTTACATTTTGTTATGAATTAATCATGTAGTTAGTATGACATTGAATACCTACAACAAACTTATAAATATTGATTTCAAATTAACAGAATAATGAATTCTTTACAAGTAGGATTCTTTGAAAAAGGGCTTGTCCGGGGAAGTACTACAACCATTCTATATATAGATGCATATCTCTGTTACTAAGTACTTAGTAGGTACTGCCTTGTTTCTGTAGGAAAACTGCAAGATATTATTATACGACGTGAAAGATATCTACACTTTATTTGTCATACAAGAATTCCTGTATCTATTCTGTTTTATATACTTGCGTAGCTGCCTTTAATCGGCTATAGTCTAGAAGAAGAAGAAGAAAAAGTATTGGGACTCGCACAGGATTATCAGAAACTAAACTAAACACTGTCACAAAAACAACAAAAAACAAAAAAAAAGTAAAATGAAAATAACAACAGAAAGTTCTGTACGAGGCCAAAAGGCTCCTATCTCAGCATGATACTGCGACATTTAAAAAAAATAAGTGTCGCAGCGCTGGTATTCTGAGAGAGATAGAGAGAGAGTAGAGAGGAGGAGAGGGTAGAGTTTTCTATTCTATTCTTATATTAAACACCTATAAATTCCTACTAGAGTTACTAATTGTACTATTATGTATTCTTTGCTACAGTATAAAACTAATACTACACACAATAATCTTAAAATATCCCGTTTATCTAATAAGCACCTATTCATGAAATCGATGATCACGCGCATCGCGGGTGTGACCAAGATAAACATGACCTCTTGGGTGTATATAACCGGTCACTTCTGTATTATGTAGATAGGTATTAGTTACAAGAACGACAGTACCTAATTAAGAAAAATGCTCGGTTCCTGGTATAAATAGAATGTGTGAAACCATTGTGTCATTATTTACCTGGTATATTAAGGATATTAAGGTCTAGTTCTTTCGAGAAAGTTACCAGCAAATTTGATTGCTCCAAGACTATTGCTTTTCTCGAATTTTATCACCCTTTGTAGCTGCTGAGTGGTTGCTTTTATGCATAATTACCTATTATTCAATATTAAGAGTAGATAAAATAGTGAATTGATAGCTGTCCAAGATGATTCACTCAGACACCTTTTAGGGAAGCGCTGTAGATAAAACAGCTGAAATAAATAATCATAACTGGCACCTGTCACAAGCATAACCTACCAACTTAAAAACCTATGTAGCTGCCACTGAATTTCCATAGATAAGCATCCCTCAACCTCTGGGTGGTAATTTATTTATTTATTTTTTGCTGACCCGTCAGACGTTGTCCTATCATAACTATGAATGTCATACGTCGTTTGGTTTTATTAAATTAAAACTATCGACTCATTTATCAACCGATCCATCTGTGTTAAACGCTATTTGCAGCGCGCATTCTGTCAATCGCTGTCAGTTATTTCAAACAACTGACAGTTATGTAAAATTAATATTGGCGTTAAGTTTTCTTAAATTTCCTAATGTTCCGTTCAACTTCCTTAATTTTTTCTTTCATAAACCTTTTCCTGGCAATAATTAACACAACAAAAAAAGAATTAGCGAAATCGTTCCATCCGTTCACGCGTGATGCGATGACCAAGGGAAATAGAGATTCATTTATATATAATTATATATATATAGATTTTTATAGATATATATTACCTCTATCTTAAACCATTATTCTGTTATCAGCATGGGAACATTTATCTACATGGTACAAAGTTAACAACTGTTTGTTTATTTGTTTAATTAAAGCATTTTCAACCCAATTAAGCTAATTAAAGAGACAACTGTTATTTATTATAATAATTAACTCGATTATTACATGCCTGATTGGTGGAACGTAGTTTTATGATCGCTTTGTAGAAATATCTAAGCTTTTTGCAATGTAAGTAAAATCAAGTATATAAAGTATTTTAAAATCACGCACTACCTAATTAAATATTGAAACAACTTAAAATGTTTTTAATGTATACTTATGATCAATTTTGTAAACAAAGAAAAAAAATATACTGTAATAATTAAGTCTATTATTATAATAAGAAGACTATTAATATTACTAGATACCAATTAATATTGTTTACCTCATACAGAAAAAAAGTTTATTTATAAACAATTGCTTCTAAATAAATACATTAATTATCTTAATTAATTATAGGTACTTTAATTATATCATGTGTCAACTGCGTTTCTCAAATCGAGAACAATATTGACTAAAGAACTTTATAATTTTATCTTTTACCGAAAATTCTGTGTTTTGTCAACAAGAAAGTTTAAAGATCATTGGTACATTGAGTTTCTATTACTCATGATATATATATTTATGGTTCAATATTTATTATAACTTTGATCACTTTAGCCACTCCATATCATATCGGTCGTAGAAGGCCATAGCCAGTAGATCTAGGAATATTTTAATTCATCCCGGTCATATTTTTTGCCCATTTTGCTACAATTTCCTAGTATTTCTTTCTAGTCTAGGCTAACGATGAGAAAACAATTAGCTAAACAATTATTTCTTGGTACACTGTTTAAGAATACATGAAAGCGACATTCCTATCCAATGTCAAATGAGTTACCTACATGATTACACAGTTTGTAATAATATGCCTGTATATGAATCATGGATGCTACTCGTACATGCAAAGCTTGCACCTGATATTATTATAATAATGGATACTTACGTAACCAGAGAGTGTACTTATAATCAACTTAACTATGGGATTCCGTTTCTACTTGAACTAAACCTGAACTGAACTAGCAACCAGAGCTGAGTAGTAAATAGTCTATACTTACCTAGTCTATACTAGATTTTCAAATTATAGGTGTTTGCTTCCAGCCTTTGCTGGAGTCGTAGCTTTTTTTGGATAAAACGTTACTATGCTTATAAGGGCAGGATATCCAGAATCGATCAACGCAGTATCCAAGATCTGATAACTTTCACTACAAATACAAAACAGTCAGTGTATGGATCAAACACTTGTTTATTTATTACTTTACTCACAAGAAGAAGCACAAACAGGTACCTACTTATTATTGACCTCTCTTTCTTTGTATATGACTCGTCTCCGTATAAACTTCAGTAATCATCCTTATCTACACCTTACCGGATACGGACGATATCAAAAGATACATCGTAATATCTTACTGTGTGTGGACTTTGGAATTCTTGTTGAAAGTCATAATAATTCATGTTTGAATCATCATTGTTTTTATCTTAATCATGAGAAGGATTTAAATGCTATTAATGAATACCTTTTCCCTTACCTATTAAGTCGTGATTGGCTTCCATTTTAGTCTCCTATATTTAGTGTTTTTTGGACTAATTACCGCTAAACTTTCGTTCCCCAAATATGTATGTACTGGGTTTATTGAAATCCTAAGTTTTGGTCTATTGTTAGATATCCATGCAACTTAGGTACTATGTATTGACTGTAATTGTACCTAATTATAATAATACGGTACCTAGATAATAATAGGTCAATCGAGAGCAACAATTAATCGTGCTCTTCAAAGAAAATGCACACATTGAGACTTGCAATATCTATAATTATGTAGATACTGCATCATTTGTATAATTAATGATTAGGTAATATTCACTCTTATAATCTCGAAATGTTTACATTTTTTCACCAACTCCGATACTCCTACAAATCTTTTGATTATTCCAGCTATTCTTAGTCACGTATATCTTATCAACATAAACAAATTCCGGGCAAAGCCTATGTTTGAATCAATCACCAAAATGTGACCAATTATCGTAATTATACAGTAAGTTGATTCCAAAATGAATAAACAATATTTTACTTATGATTACTAAAAGAGTGTCGTGGGTAAAACGATTAAATACCTACACATGTTCATTTGTTATCGGTTGGAATGCCCCAAGGGTCGCTCCTTGGTCCAATTAACATAGGTCATACAGACCGTGTATTGTATGTACCTATCGCGTGTTGGGAGATAATTATTTACTTTAGATTTGTTCGACAGGTAATTTAACGTTTGCTTTATTGAGAATTTTGTTATTATGGGATTTTTTTGAACTCATGAACATGATAAAACTGTTGTACTTTGGGCCCCTTTGTGTATAAACAGATAAAACGGATACAAAAGTTAAAATTGATAAGATTCCTGCTGATTCTTCTTCAAATGCCAAATTGGTACTGAAATCTCATTCCCACTCTAACGGCATTGTAATTTTAAAGTTTAATTTAGTTACGATAATAATAAGAATATGTAATCTTTAAATTGAGTACCTAATACTAATGATTGAAATGAAAACGGTTGTTAAAATTTTAAATTGAACATTTAGATACGGACGTAATTTAAAAAACTCTACGAAAATTACTCTCTAATCTACTCCACGTGTAATTGAAATTGTTAAATAAAATCAGATGCAGATATTAGCTAATTGATTTTCCGCTAATTATCCATCAGATTCAACTTTCTACTAAATTAATTAAATCTCAATTATGTTTACTTATACGCAAATCTTATTTTAACTTAGTTAATTTAACTTCTTTTATTGTAATGTAGCATGATAATATTTAAACTCAATTAGGGCATTTGACTCCATAAGGAGCTTATGCTTCATCATTAAGTATTAAATTCCCATGATCTTCACAACTTCTTTTATCGTTTTTTATTTTTTAAAGACTGATGGCATCCTCATGATCTGCCTGACTTTTCGCAACAATGTTGGGGTTGGCTTCCAGTCTAACCGGGTGCAGCTGAATGCCAGTAATTTACATGGAGCGACTGCCTATTCGACCTCCACAACCCGGTTAGACTGGGTTACACGATACCCCGGTTATGCCCATATTAAGAGTGGTTGTCAGAGTAAAGGCATAAAGTAATACGCGTGCGTAGTACGTTGACCTCCTAATTTTTGTGGCCTACCCAAATGTCCTTTCTTTGGTATTGTTCCTCGAATCGTTGAGCTCCTTAAGTTCTGAGTTGAGCTGCACGATTACTAACAAATGCGTGCACTGACTGGACAGGTCCACTCAATCTGTGTGGTTCTTTCCCCAAAAGACCATTTCAGATACCAATCTAAGTACTAGATCTTCACATGATCTGAACAAGATTATGTCTGGACTTTAAAAGTGACTTGTTTCGGCCTTTCTTCTCAGTGTAGTCAGATAGGAAACGCCGACCTCATCTAGTTTAAAAATATGATTGACGTGTAAAAGTGTTTGTACAAACCTACTTATAGAAATAAAATTATTTATCATAAATAATTGCGTTCCTGTTTCCTCGAACGTGTCATGGTATTTATTTATACGTTTCAGCCTTCTATGTTTTTACCGATATTAGTCTAAATTAGTTCTCTCTTCTTTCCAGGTGAATGCCTAACGTCAGGCAGGTATCCGTTCAAGTGCCTGCAGTTCGAACTACCACCTGATGTGGAGCCCGAAGAGGTCAACGTAGTCGAGTTGTGGTTCTATAAGGTATGTATCAGCAATGTTAAACAATAGACATTTCTATATGTTTGCTTAGTGCCTGTTTTGCAATGTCTGAATAGGTACTATACCTATTTATATTAGACTAAAAACTGGAAGAGAATTTGCATAGAAGTCTCTCTGCCAAATAAGTTATTATTTCGATAGAGGTACTAAAACAGACCCTTCCAAACTTGACTGTGAAGCTGATTTTGAGATACTCAGAATTTTTTAAAAAGATTATGTGAATTCCGAGAGAAATCATAATTTTATTGTTCTGTAGAAAAGGCAGATTGCTAAACGGACAGCAGCAAATTTTGTATTTGTATCTAGTTTGATTACACAACGAAGTTTAACACATTGATAAACAGGCCAGTCTCGTATCTAAAATATATGTACAAGAAGCCAATACTTATTTAAAATTATATTTAACCAATCCTCTCCATATTTCCAGGAAAGCGACCCATTAGACGAATACAACCAAACGTTCGTGATATCGGAAGCAGCTCACTGGGACAGCCAGCAACAGTTTAAGAAGACGAAGCCGATTGCCATCAAAGAGACGGACATAGGCGAGGGCTGGGTGCGAGTCGAGCTCGCATGGGCGGTTCGAGTGTGGCTGGAGGGAATGGAGAGGCTGCATACGTTGCATGTGGCGTGTAGGACTTGTCAGGTAAGAATCTCATCTTGTGTCTATGGATAGTGTCTTGATTATGGAGAAAGTTGACCAGGCTTCAAAACGCTTAGAAAGATTAGCGAGTTTTCTTCCTCCACCGTCCGTGATTGCTTTGATTTGATTCATCTTTTAAACTCAGATTAAACTACTCTTTACCTCTTAAGAAAAGTGTCTAAAATAAGTGCAATATGAGGTTCGTTGGTACCTACTGGACTGCTTGAAAATATTTTACTAATAGCACAGTATTTTTAAAACACTGGGATAAGCCAGTGAATGTACAACATTCGGCCATAAATTCAACCTTGGAGATCATTGTCTCTATCATTTCTTCCCGTGTTTCAGTCTTTTTCTAAATCTCGGGGTGTCAAATTAATTCCCGGTTACTGTAAGTTAAAGATATTCAAATTCAAAACTAACCTATAATCTTTTCCCCCAGCTACGTCGCGCGCCTCTCTCCTTCCACGAAAAACACCGCCCGTTCCTGGTCCTCTACACCAAGTACGCCGGCAAGCGCCGCAGGGGCAGAGCCCTAGAATGCGGAGCCACCACCAGTGAGTGCTGCCGAGAGCCCCTGTACGTCAACTTTAAAGACCTTGGCTGGGATGACTGGATCATCAGGCCTGCGGGCTACCACGCCTACTTCTGTAAGGGTTCCTGCGCGCCCATATCTGCGTTGACGAATACTGATAGTTATCATCATAATTTTATTAGAGTGAGTATTACTTTAATTGATTTGTATGTTTCTTTAATTGAAAGAAAAAATGTTCTGTTTATAGGAGCCGCTACTTTCTTACCCAGTTTCTAGTTCAACGCATTTTCCTGTGATAGAACTTAGCACAAATCATCATACTTATGTGCATTGATTCTTCTTATTTTTTTTTTAAATTGAGGATCAGCAACAATTTTTATTGGATCTATGTTTCTATTAAAATCTTAAAATAGAATCTGGCATTACTATCCCAGTTCTAAGCTTTTCCCATGATCTCGTGAATTATATTCTTAAGTAGGTAGGTAACTATTTATTTTTCAAATGACTAACAATTCCTTATTCTTTACAGAAATACTTCTACACGGTATCAGAACGAAAGGCAGAGTTCAAGCCTTGCTGCGCTCCGACTACGTTCAGCTCTCTACAGCTGCTCTACATGGACTCTACGAATACGGTGACGCAGAAGACTCTACCTAATATGGTGGTAGAGTCTTGTGGATGTATGTGAGAGTAGACACTAGCTAGATATGCTAGCTTTTGAATGGATTAAAATGTGATACGAAATCAACCTGGTGGGACTATAAACAGATAGTGTTTTAAGAAATCAGCTTGTTTGAAATTACAAGTGAAATCCATCTAGATTTAACCGTTATGGTTGTACTGTTTTTCGATTGAAGATTTGACTAAGATAGGCATTGTTTTCTTCGTGATTTAAATCTAAAATTTGGCTACTGGCGCATCCAAGGTAAAGGTTACTTCAGTCACATAAAAACTTCGAATGAAAGTAGTACCTTTTGTATAGAGCCAGTTATTTTTTTTAAGACCAATCGTTGGATGCGCTAGGACCTATACTTGGCCCAAATTTGCTCGGCTGTGCTCTTAGAAGGACAATAATTTGTGTTTACGATTTTTATATGACAGTAATTATTTGTGTGCGTTGTGTGTGAGTGAATAGAATAAGATGAGCATTTTTGTGTATTATGTTCTTTATAAGCAAAATGTGATATCATATAAATGTTAGTAATTGAAGGAGATAGTGGAAAAACAAGGACAAATTGGATTAAAAGAATATGAGTTATATAATGAGTTAGATAACTCAAGTAAAATTACTGGTTTTTAATTTTACTTTCCTAAGAAATTGCGTAATAACGAGAAAACCCAGAGGTCCAATAACTTCTTTTTGTGTTTTTAGAGCGTTTTCTATCGGAATAGATAAAGCCCTATTTCTGCCATATCAATTAATTTCAAATGACTAACCTCGCGTTTTCTAATTTCTTATAAATTAAATGGTTCTGCTTTTCTAACACTGCCTCCTTCAGATACAATTTTATTAATTACCGTTGTGATTGTAAGATTAATTTAATATTAACCAGTGCATTTATTTTATTTATAACTGTAATGTGACATGACATGCTATGCTGTCTTGTGTATTTGAATTTTAATATACTTGCCATTTTTGCGATATCTTGCGAACAGGCTCTTTTTAGTTTTTCTTTTTTACACACTTTTCTCACGTTAGCTATAATAAATTTTCATTTTACTTAGCTAATTAATACAAAACCAAAACTATTCATATTGTTATTATTGTTTCAATGTCGAATATTTCTAATGGTTGTCCTTTGTTTAAAATTAAGAGTCTGTAAAAAGTTGTGTAAGTATCTATCTTTTCATTAAAAAGTATATTTAAGTTCGTATTATTATAAAATTAGATATTTACGTTGATTGTAATGTAAATGTTAAGTATGATAAATTATCAAACTTACTTGTAATATAGTTAGATAAGTTAAGGATATATTTCTGTAAAGAATTTGTTCCTATAGTTTAAGTTAGTAAATTCAATATTAGGCCAAAAATACTATAAAATTCAACTAACAATTGGTTTAATACTAAAGCAGAAAATCATGTTAAGTTTATACTAAAATATAGTATTTTTGGCCTTAAATTTCACTACAATAAATATCAGTTAATTTAGGAAGTGTTTCCAATAATTTGAACTAAAGGCACTGTCTTTATCATTGTGTAAAAATAAGTTTTATAAAAATGTACTTAAATATTGTCGTGTCCCAGTTATTCATTGATTTCGTCACAACGGTGTCTAAGTATTATAGTTTAAGGCCAATTTAGAGAAAAAATATTGAATAATTAAAAATAAAATAAGTTTTCTTTTTTAATCTGTCGTTTGATTCTTACCAAACTGGTTCACTGGCACTAATTTATTTGGTGCTTTACCAGTTGAACTCAACTTAAAATATTGCTTTCCTCTTCTTGCAGCAAGAGAGCAATGGAAGTAAGTCAGAGTTAGGCTGACTTTGTTTCTGTCTCTTTCGTGCTTAGCCTACCTATTTTTTATTTTTGCTATATTTAGTTTTTTTATTTTATTTTACATACACTTTGACATTTTGATAATTATTATATCTACAATGTCATGACAATTTACTTTGTGAAGTATAGTATTATTATTTAATTATTGTGAATGAGAGGACTATGCAGGTCACTTTAATTTTTTATTAAATTTTTCTCTTTCTCAGGTAGTTTCAATGATAATCTGGCAGTTTGAGTGCTTATGCGGCCTACCCAAATGTCCTTTCTTTAATAATAATAATAATAATAATAAGCCCCCTAAACAACCACACGTCCTGATTGACCATCTAATCACGTGGGGGGCGGACACACGAATGAGAAATTACTGGCGTGGCTAACGTGGCTCTGGAAACCCACTTAAAAATGGAGACCCGTTCAAAAACAAAACGTATAGGACCGCTGCCCGGGGGCGATCGCCGGGGCGCACTTGGAGCTGACGCTAAGTGTCTCAGCATGCGACCCGTCAGCGGTGAGGAGTTGAACAGGCGGGCTCCCACCGACAAAGATGCTACAGCCGAAGCCATTGATGATGGTGATAGACTGACAAACAGGACAGACACCCCTGTAGAGCCTTATAGTCCAAGTACAGTATCGTACGCACCTTCAAGAACATCATCACCATCAATACCATCTTCACCCATATCATCGTCACCACCCTTAACTAGTTTGAATACAGTCTCACCCACTCTGGCCTTGAATGTTGCGCGGGAGGTATCTACCTTCTTACCCGCGTCCACCAAGGCTGGGAAAGCAAGAGTTCGCATGAGATGGAGCAAAGAAGTTAACCTATTCATCATGCGAACTTATCTATACATCACTAAATTAGAGACCGACATGACCACCTACAGACAACAACTGCATGAACGTTTTTCACGTCAATATCCTGAGATTTCCGTTTCAGAACAACGGATTTCAGATCAACGAAGAACTATAGATAGGAATAAACTCTTGTCGCAAGTCGAATTAGATCAGTTAAAAGAAGAAGTACGCACACAATTACGACAAGAATCAGAAAACTATGCAGACACTAACACTATCATACTAACACAAAGCACAAACGAAAATATTATGCAAGAACAACCACAATCACTCGCTCAATTACATCCTAATAGTCAATCTCTAATATATAACCAATCACAAGCTCACACGCAAACAGCACACACATCCACACAAACCGAAACCTTAACACTAACGCTCGAAAATGATATAGAATCCTTAGTTGTTACAGATCAAAACCTAACTACAGATTCGTATAACCAAGAAATATATGACAAATTTAGAACAACAATAACACAATACTCTGGGATGGATCCAACAGTCCGACCAAAACTACCTAAACTTAAATACACCCTTAACCTATTTCGTTTAGTTAATTTATTTAATGAAAGTATACTCATACAATTTATATCTGATGACACCGAACTTATAGACATACATTTACTTATATATTGCACAGCGGTAGTTATATCTAAAGAACTGAATTTTATAATCACGGACCACACAGGAGCCACAAGAACAAGTCATATTGTCAAACCAGCATGGCAACAGAGACTAGAAAAAGACATCGAAAAATTAAGAGCAGACTGTGGCCGACTTACACATTACATCAACGGCATCAGGTCACATAAAGTAGTTAAAAGAGTCGAAGCAATATTTCAAAACTATTTTACACACACAAGACACGAAAATAATAATAGAAAACCTGATGAGTTTTTGGACACATTAAAACAGAAATTGGCACATAAAGTCCATAGGCTTAGGAGATATTTGAAGGCACAACAGCGCAAAAAAGATAATGCCATATTTTCTACAAATGAAAAAACATTTTATAGAAATATACAGAAAGCACACACCGATTCAACAATAGAGAACGACACAAACACACCCTCAAAAGAACACTTGGAAACATTTTGGTCTAACATATGGGAAGAGCACGTACATCACAATGATAAAGCAACTTGGATTACAGAAGAAACAACAAAATGGAGAGCAATAGATGAAATGGAATTTAAGGAGATAACAGAGTCTGAAATTACTTATTTAACAGCTAGACTATATAATTGGAAGTCACCTGGTATAGACAAAATACAAAATTTCTGGTATAAAAAATTAACGATACTACACAAATCCATAGCAAAAAATTTAACAGATATAGTATTAGGAGAACAAAACATACCCGAATTCATTGCCACAGGAATAACTTATATGCTACCTAAAACTAAATACACATCAGAGCCTTCCCAATACAGACCAATTACATGCCTACCCACAATTTATAAAATACTAACATCAGCAATCACTAATAAAATCACCTCACACATTGAACACCACAATATGATAGCAGAGGAGCAAAAGGGATGCAGGAGAGGCCACATGGGATGCAAAGAACAGTTAATTATAGACTCTACTATCCATAAACATGCCACCACAAAAAATAGAAACCTACACTGTACTTATATAGATTACCAAAAAGCTGTCGATAGCATCCCACACTCTTGGCTAATACAAATCCTAGAAATATATAAAATTAATTCCAAAATAATAGATTTCTTGCGCATTGTAATGACACGTTGGAAAACCACACTTCAGATAAATAATCGACTCAGCACTCTCATAACTCGACAGATAAATATTGGGAAGGGTATCTACCAGGGGGATTCCTTGAGCCCTCTTTGGTTTTGTCTCGCTCTAAACCCCTTGTCTCACTTACTCAATCGGTGCCGGGCTGGATATAATTTTAAAAACAATACCGAAGAAATTATTGTCTCGCATCTCATATATATGGATGACATTAAATTATACGCTAAAACAGAAAAAGAAATGAAATCTCTTATAGAAGTGACCACAACATTTAGTCAGGATATTAATATGCAATTTGGATTAGATAAGTGTAGGACTTTGCATATTATAAAAGGAAAAGTAAAACCCGGCAACTATGCAGTCAATGACACCGACACAATAGCAGCTATGGAACCAACAGATATATACAAATATTTAGGATACAAGCAACTTAAAGGACTCGACCACACGTCAATTAAACAGACACTAAATACAGAATATCGAAGAAGAATTAACGCAATTTGCAAAACACAGCTATCTGGAAAGCATCTTATAAAAGCCTTGAATACCTTTGCCATACCAATATTGACCTACTCATTCGGAGTAATAAAATGGTCAAAAACTGACATCGAACAGTTAGAAAGAACTACACGCACAACACTCACAAAACACAACAACCTACATCCTAAATCTGCGATCGAACGACTCACCATCAAAAGACAAAATGGAGGAAGAGGCCTAATCGACATACAGCACCTTTGGCAGGAACAAATTACTAGGTTAAAAACATTTTTCTACACAAAATCTCTCACAAGTAATATTCACAAAGCTATTACCTTAAATGATTTTAACTACACCCCGCTTAACTTAAATGAACAAAATATACAAGACATAAACATCACCGACCCGCAAAACCAAAAAATTGAAAACTGGAAAAAGAAAGTCCTTCACGGTAGACACCCCCATGATCTAGAGCAGCCCCACATAAACAAATTAGCATCAAATAAGTGGCTTAAAATAGGAAACCTTTTCCCTGAAACAGAAGGCTATAACATAGCTATACAAGATCAAATAATCAACACCAAAAACTACAGAAAATTTATCATTAAAGACCCTACCATCACAAACGACAAATGCCGCAGGTGCCATATTCAATCAGAAACCATACAACACATAACAGGAGCATGCATGACCCTCACTCAGACTGACTACACTCACAGGCACAACCAGGTTGCAAACATTATCCATCAAAAACTAGCACTCAAACACAGTCTCATTCAAAACACTAGCACTCCGTATTATATGTACACGCCACAAACTATCCTAGAAAATGACACACATAAACTGTATTACGATCGCGCCATACTTACAGATAGGACCATCCACTTTAATAGACCAGACATAACCCCACAGGATAAAATAAGAAAAACCACTTACCTCATAGACATTGCAGTTCCCAACACCCATAACCTACAAAAAACAATCGCTGAAAAAATAAGCAAATACGTTGACCTCAAAGAAGAAGTTACAAGAATTTGGAGACAAGATAAAGTTTATGTTGTTCCTGTCGTTCTCTCTACGACAGGTGTTATTCCCAACCATCTCCTCCGAAGCCTAAAATTAATAGACCTAGAAGAATCCCTTTACATTAATCTGCAGAAAGCAGCCATCCTGAACACATGCAGAATCGTTAGGAAATTCATGCAGTTAGACGAAAGTACTTTCTCATCATAAAATTCACCACACGCTGCATTTACTTGGCTTTGGCCCGTAAATGTAGCTAAAACCAGCCTAAAAGCTGAGAAAAAAGAACGCTCCCGATAATAATAATAATAAAATAATTTATTTGCGTTAAACATGGTATACAATGGTGTTAAGCATAGGTCAGAGTGGCACAAACATGTTTAGCTAAGACATAACATAGCATGCAAAAATTTAATGTTACAGGGTCATTATAATTAAGTACAATAATGTTAGAGAGAATATAATGTCAATATTTTTTATCCATAAATTCTATCAAACTATAAAAGCTACATTCATTTAGCCAGTTGAATAATTTGTTTTTAAATAGTCTTAAATTTAATCGTTTCAGATTGTTAGGTATTTTATTATAAGTACGCACACACATTGCTAGACAGCTTTTATTATATTTGGTAAGCTTTGGTAATTCATTTAATACCAGTCCATAAGGATCACGTCTGCTCCGAGGATATACATCACTTGCCCTCTTGAATAATTGTTTATTCTTGGTCACAAACATACATATTTCGTAAATATAGAGAGAAGGAAGCGGCAACAAACACCCTGAGCGTCGGGTGTCGATTGCCGACTCCCGGACACCGTAGGCGCGGGTTTGCGGACGGCGAGCAATGGGCAGCTCGCCGTCCGGTAAGGACCAGGCCCGGGTCGACGGCGCGTCGTGTTCACGCGCGCCTCAAAGATATGTCAGCATCATTGACGGGGTCCGATAGGGCAGATGCCTGCCGGGGTCGCTGATTGTTCGAAAGAGTTACCGTGGCCCTGGCGCACAGGCAACTGAAGGAACATGGGTAGGTTTTAGTCAGTAAGAGTCTGACACGCCCTTCCCCTCCGCCCAGAGCGGGATAGGTCATTTGAAGATTTCTCAACCAAAAAAAAAAAAAAGCCCACGCGCGATGTCAATGTATAGGATTAGGTATCACGTTTCTGATCTGCTAGATTTTCTCTACAAGGCCTAGATATCGAGAATTTATCGTAATATGTTGAGATATCGGCATAGTAAAGAAATTTCCAAAAAATGCATTACTAGTCTGTACATTCACTAACGCTTCTATAAAGTAGTTGACAAAAATAAAGGAAACAATGAACATAGGTACTTAGGTACCTACCTATGTTCATTGTTTCCTTTATTTTTTTATATTTATTAGTAAACTTTTACTAATAAATCGACATTCGACTCGAAACGTTATGAATGAATAGTAAGTACAGCTAATAAGAGCTATCACTCACACACACATGGCTGCGCACCGCGTCTGTCCCCCGCTCGCCGCACGCCTTGTTTTGTCAAACAGAGATAGCGATATTCAACGAATTTTGCACTTGTTTCGAATTGTGAGTTGCAAGCGATGTTCGTGGGACCCTTAAGTTCTGAGTTGAGCTCCACGATTAGTGACAAATGCGTGCACTGACTGGACAGGTCCACTCATTCTGTATGGTTTTTCCTCAAAAGACCATTTCAGACACAAATCTATACGGTCTTCACATGATCTGACCAAGATTATGTCCGGACTTTAAAAGAGACTGTGACCTCTAAGTTTGTTTCGGCCTTTCTTCTCAGAGTAGTCAGATAGAAAACGCCGACCTCTTCTAGTTTTAAAAATATGATTGACGTGTAAAAGTGTTTGTACAAACCTACTTACAGAAATAAAATCATTTATCATTTACATATTGGAACGAAGTTCTTTAACGCGGCTTGCGGTAGGAGTCGACTTGTAGAAATCGTCGCGTAACAAAAAAGCGTTATGTCCTTTTCCTCCATGCGACTTTTTCTCCCTCTCCGTCTCTTCTTATTATATACGAGTGTGTGTGTGCGTGCGTTTTATGTTTTAGAATTTTTCAGTCTGCTAAATAGAGCCGTAGCTGTTATTTCTTCGTAGGTATTGGTGTTCACCACATTATAGGAAGTATTCAAGTAGGTAAATTAAACAACAATTCACTGTACAACAGCAGAGGTCACACGTCCGCATCGTTCGGGCGCCAGCAACTAAGTAACCACTCTGCGCGCGTGCGCCGCTGTGCTAGTTCATTATGCCGGTACGCTACAGTAGGCATATGAATTCACCAAGAGCATAATAATAGGTCTTTACCTATGAAATTGCCGTTTTGTATGAAAAAATTTAAACGATTTTTTTTCATGAATTTTTTATTTGTATTAATCGAAGTAATCACCCATGCAATCAATGCATCTTTGCCATCGCAGTGGCAGTTTATTGATGCCCTTCTTAAAGAAATCAGCTGGACGGGAGGCAACAAATTCTTCAAAGGCATTTTGTACTGCCTCTCGGGTATTAAATTTTTTTCCCGCCAAGAAGTTATCCAAATTCTGGAAAAAGTAGTAGTCTGTAGGCGCAAGGTCTGGTGAGTAGGGCGGATGACGGAGAGCTTCCAACCCCAGTTCTTGCAACTTGGAGACCGTCTGCTGTGCAGTATGAGGTCGCGCGTTGTCGTGCAGGAGCAGCGGAGACGAGCGATTGACCAATGCTGGTTGGAGATGCGCCAGCTTCTCCATCATTGTGTTCAGTTCTTCACAGTACACATCTGCAGTAATGCTCACCCCGTTTGGTAAGAAGCTGTGATGAATCACACCGGCGCTAGACCACCAAACAGTGACCATCACTTTTCTAGGGGTAAGTTTTCGTTTAGGGCATTGTTTAGGTGCTGAACCAGGATCCAACCAACTTGCTGAGCGCTTACGGTTATCAAACAGAATCCATTTTTCATCGCAGGTAACAATGCGGTTCAAAATTCCTTCATTTGTGTGTCTGTTGAGCAGTGCAAGGCACGTCTCGACGCGTACTTCGCGCTGGCGATCATTGAGTTCGTGGGGCACCCATTTGTCAAGCTTTTTTACCTTGCCAATTTGACGCAAATGGACCAATATTGTTTTGACGCTAACGTCGAAAGCTGCTGCTAATTCAGCCGTAGATTGTGTATCATCAGCTTCCACAATCGCCTTTAATTCGTCATTGTCGACCAAAGTCTTCGGACGACCGCGAGGTTCATTTTTCAGGTCGAAATTTCCAGAACGGAAGCGAGCAAACCAATAACAGGTGGTGCGTTGGTTTGTAGTGTTAGCTCCGTAAACGTCGTTGATGTTGCGTGCCGCTTGTGCCGCGTTGCTGCCACGACGGTACTCATATTCCATAATTACTCGAATTTTTAACGTATCCATGATGACGAAAAAGATTGAAATGCGATGAAAATGTAACACTAATCAAAAAAGAAATGACTACTTTTAGAAAAAAAAATCCATGTTTTTAAAATAAAATTAATTTGAAATTAGAATTCTTAGCCAAACAAAAATTATTTTGATTTGAAATGGCCAGTACTGCAGAACGGCAATTTCATAGGTAAAGACCTAATATTAAATTCTTTATCAAATTTAGCGATGCCAACATAATTATCATGTAAGTGCTATAAATAACACTATCGTTACTGCCATTTCTATTACAGTATTTTTATCTCACGAAGCAACGCGCGCTTTACTTGTGGTTACCAAGTGTACAAACACGCTGTGAATATGTGTGTAAGCGCAACTCTCGGTAACGTCCGAGACATTGACCGAAGTCAGTAGTGAGTGTGTGTTTATTTGTTGACACACACTGCTACTCGTCTTCACACACACATTCACAGCGTGTTTGTGAACATGGTTACCACAAGTAAAGCGCGCGTCACTTCGTAAAATAAAAATACTATAGTTAAATACTTCACTGAACGAGGCTGTGTTACAGGCTCACAGTCCTACCACCTAGGTACTAACTTCAAATAAAACAAATTTTAGTTAACGACACGGAACACTTTTAATACAATAAAGCAACAGATCACAATAGAAATGCATCTTTAAACTATAGCCTATCGAACAAGTGCGGGCTATAAACTATAGCCCATCGAACAGGCAAAGGCTATAAACTATAGCCGGGCTTGAACGGGCTTGTTCTATAAATTATTCTTAAGTCTAACATTCGTGCAAGCCATCACTTCACTTTTTAAAATACTTTTTATACTTAACATATTCTGTTCGGGTGGAACATTTTGGTTGATTTGACGTTCAAATAGTAAAATAGTCGATCTTAATAGTGAAATTGACCATTGTAAGATCAGCCGGTTAAAATCGAATTTAGTTCAATAAAGGTGTATTTTGAATTAAGGAACTCTCGATCGACACTCAGGTATTTTTTTTAAATAATTTTTCAAAATAACCAAATTGCGTCACCCGAACAAAAATAAAACATAAATTATATAAGGAGGGTGACCAGACAACACTCTCGATTTCTTGTATTGTATAATAGTAAATAATTATAAAAATCACAGAATTTGAGGATACAAGCATGTCCAAGTTATGGAGTCTACAACTAGTTTGCAGCTGCTAGCGATTGCTTTTGTATGATAGTAAGCTAAGAATAGTTAATAAAACATTGAATAGTAATACATTTTTATATCATTCATGTTATACCCATCAGATTCGTTATAACATACCATCACGACTGTTCCCCGAAGGGTTAAGCAGAGGTGCACCTATAGTACACCCACATTTTGGCTAGTTATGTTTAAGTCCCATATATTATGGGGCGAGCCCATTATGTCCTATCCTATCAAATTGACAGATTGGTCTGAAGTCGGACGATTCTGAATTTAGTCAATAATAAATACGCAAGTACGTAAATTGTTATAGACAAGATTATTACAGCAATGTATGTGGATAATAAATTCAATCGTCGTCAAAGTCATTTCAAAGCAATTGATAGCAGTTGCAAGTTCTACATAATGACTCTCTTTGCAAAAGAGGAGTTTTTTTTTTTAAAGTTTTGTATTTTATTTTTATAAATTTCATAGGACGGATGTACAACCATTTTTATTTATATTATTTTTATATCAAAAATTATTAGAAACATTTTTGATTGGGCATCTCTATATAGGCATTCTCTTTATTACAGAACATGAATACGAAACGTGTTATTAAATAATTACAAATTTGATTATTAGGTATTGTTATTGATTGTTAGGTAAAGGTTTCGATTCGATTTATTTTAGTGACAGTTTCAGCTGAAAATAATTTGCCATGCGCTTAAGCTAGTTTCTTGGAAGAGTGGTGGTCGCCACTTAACGGCTGTCATGAAAATGATGGCAGGGGGGATGGACTCTACGACGTCAAAAAACGCTCTCTAAGAAAACACTCCAACTTACATTCATATATGACGTTTTAGTGACGCCATAATGAAGCTTTAAGCCTGGCTATCACTTTCAACAGATTTTTTCATGTCTATTTTCATGTTTTGATATCATAATAGTGCATGGTCTTTTATTATTTTTACTGTATCATTAAGCCAATCGTTTTATGGCACGTTTTGCTATTTCAATTTATAAATGGCACTGATAGTCTGGATTTATATTTAATGATTATAAACTAAATTATCTATAATATGTAAGACAGTTTAAAAATGATAAAATCCCATCAGAACTGATTGTATTTACTATAGCCAAGAATAGGGTTCCCCTACTTTTCTGCCCATATATATTATATTAATGATAGCATGGGCCTCTGATCAGGTACCTAGGATAAGTTCTTAACATTTTTTATCCTTTGCGTTTTTTTTTACCTTACTAAAAGACAATATTTTTAAGTTTTGTGGGGAGACCTATGGCTAACAGTATACATACTTCTAAAGGGTAATGTCTTTAGTTTCATCAAATACAAACCCAGTTTACAAAATGTTATGCTGGACACAAATGTATATGACTCCTAGCGGATAAAGATATTATTACATAACAATAATTAATAATTATAACTTAATAGCTAAGAAACAACACTTTTGGAATGAATGGACGATCACAAGCCTTGGGATAATATATTTTTGTGTAATGTACAGGCGTTGCGTTGAAAATATAATAAAGCTGTTCAAAGGGTGAACAGTTGTCAAAAATAACACCGAAAATTATTTCACTGGCAACACATAATTTTGCGTTATAAATATCTATGAGTACCTATAGAAACAAAAAATGATTTATTTTTGCACTTTTCTACTTTTCCCGACATTCAAGGAAGTCAAGATTTTCTAAACAAAATATATAATATTTAAAAGATAGTTTATTTTTTTAATACACAGTATTTCCAAAATTATAGAGAAGATATAATTAAAATTACAACGGCCTGTACAATAAAAGCATCGAAAATCTAAGGCATTAAGTTCAAGCAATGTACTTAGATTATTATTGCTCTATTTGAACACGTGGCGAGCAATATTACCGATCAACATAACTTTACAAAGAAAAATAACGTTAACTAGCAGTAATCCCGTTTAAAATATCATTTAAATAAATTACACACTATAATAAATATTGCTCGTTTAATAAAAAAAAATGCTCGGAAGCACGCGCTGTCGGGACTCGCAGGAGAAAATATCAAATCACTTTCATAATCGTACACTACTAATCTCTTTTCGGAAGCACCATATACATCAAAAATATCTATCAAAAATACAACTACTTACAACAAAAAAAAAAAAAATTACGTAATTGTGACGAGTTCTGATATTTTACGTAATAATGTAAAATAATCGTATCGATATGTCTTCGCATGACAAGTCTTTAATTATGCTTAGTGAGAAATTTTCTCTATTAATTTATTCCTTTACATTGGGCTCTATTCCCAGTAAAGGAATGAACTTGAACTGGGAAAGTTCCCATCGAAATTTTCTAATCTTTGGACGAGCATTTTTTTTAATCACATCAATTTTGACTTTCAGTCCATCACAGATGTTTCTAAGCCATAGAATATTAATTGTGATCTACTGGGTAAAGATTGGTGAAACGTAAAATGAAATGTAACACAAATTAGCAGTCTTGCTTTATGTAATGTAACATGAAATGCAACACAACAACAAGGCGTATTTGTTTCAACGTGTGTTACATTTCATGTTACGTTGCACCAATCTGTACCCGGCATCACAAACATCACGATATTAAGGAACTTGATACACGAACTAAGCTAAAACTAAAGTTTTTACATTGGTCAGGCGTAAACACATCGAGCTTTTAAAAGAGACTGTAACACAGTTACAGTATTTTTATCTCACGAAGTGATGCGTGTTTTACTTGTGGTAAGCAAGTGTAAAAACACGCTATGAATGTGTGCGTGAAGGCGAGTAGCGTTAGCACGTAACTCACATACGCACACATACACTTCCAATTTCGCCATTGTCTGGGACGGTTTCGAGAGCTCCTGCTCTTACACACACATTCACAGCGTTTGACAGCGGTAACCACAAGTAAAGCGCGCGTCGCTTCGTGAGACAAAAATACTATATGAGTGACAGAGACAACACCAGTTACAAAACTGAACTCTTTCTAAAACGAGACATTATATTTACGACCGTTTACTATAATTTCCATGGCTTTGAAATTGAACCTCAACACCTCAAACATTTGCTTACTAAAACTACAATACTTACCAAGAAAGTTCTTCAAGAACTTTTGAATAGGAATTTTCCCATTTCAAGTTCTTTCGTTGGGAATATTTCCCAATCATAAATCACGGGGTCGATTTTTACAACCGTTTAGCCTTACCGTTGGCTTGTAATTAGTATTATTTGTCTTTATAGCTATATAGTAGACACAACTTAAGAAAGTTCAAGTCAAAGTTTCATTCAACTGATGTGTTTTTATAACTTGTTTAAACTTCTTTACTTCGAATGCATAGTGAGTATAATGCCTATCTTCTGATTAAAGTTTCTGTTTGATAATACAACAAGTTCGAAACACGGAACTCGACTTCTTATTCATAAAACACACATAAATATATCTTCCATCTCTTACTCTCATATCCGTTGGAACGAGACAGGGATCAAAATCCTTTATAGTAATATTTTATGGATAAGAAGACAAGCCTAACTGCCTTTGAAAAGGTTTCTCCAACGAAAATCAACACCAAAATTAGTTAATAAATTGATGGAGGTCAGGAACGAAACCAGACATTTACGCACCCGGCTCGATTGTTTTTTTATTTTTATTCGCACTCAAAACCTCAATTTACCTAAATTTTATCAATTTCTGAACAGATTAGGTTCAATTAGTGGCTTATGTCACGAGAAAATGTAATTTGAAAAGGAGTATTCTGTACAAAAGGTAACATTTACATTCGAATCATGCATACCCCTAATACATTTTTCTCGGTTCCTGAGAAAAAAAGAAAAAGCGTAAATGTCACTTTTTGTTCCTGACCTCCTCAATTGTCAATTGCTGTGAGTTTAATTTGACACGTCGATGATATTTATCCAAGAAACCAGGCGTAAATGGCATATAAAACTCTTTTTTAATCAATCGGCATTAAGTTACATAAATAGCACTAGGCACATTCCAACCAATACCTTTCAAAAACGTTGATCGCTTTTGGGCATTGTCAAATTAAACTCATTCGCTGTCACATCACATTTTCGACGATGTCTTTTGCATCGTTTAGTAGGACAAAGTAAGGTAAAGGTTTTCATAAGTTGACTGGACCTACATTTCTTACCTCACATTTTTCAGTTACAATAAAGCCTATATTCGCATAACTTCATTCACATTCTCTGCGTTCTATATCGTTGTTCAGTGGTCTCCAACAGCGGTGGTTAATTTAGCAGTTTCGCTGTCAGAAGGTGGTGCAGGTTGTGTCGCGGTGACCTTGATGAGGGTGGGTACTGGCGTGCTTGGGGGCTCGGGACGGTTCGCCAGGGTGAGGACTCCCGAGTTCACGTCCTCTATGGCTTTGCGGAGCTGCGGAAGTTAGGTTTAAATTAAAGCTTTAGAAACAAAAAACCTGATTCTAAGATAAATTTAGCACGCAGATTTCTCAAGCGCTTAAACACTTACGTCTGTAACGACTATCCGTAGACTATATTTCATATGAAAATATCAAAGCTTGGACTCTTAGGGCTGATTTTACCAAAGATTGTTTTTTTTTATCTTTTATCTGTGGAATAAAATTGACGTCTGACAGTTCTAGTATGGAGAAACTGTCAATTTTTTTTTTCTCAGGATACGACTTATTCTAGGTATAAAAGTATGGTGAAATTCGCCCTCAGTAGCATACAAGTTAATCTCTCGGCTACTACTAGCTAGATGATTAGTGAGTGGTTGCAATGACAATATGAACTTAGGTCGCCAGTCTTGAGTAAAACCAAAATCAGAATGTTTTTTGGGGGCATTGGTAACGGCGGCTACTTAAGAGTTGAAGGTCGTAAGTTCGAATCCAGACTTTACTTTGTGCAAATTATTTCATCACCACTGCTCTCAAAATGGTGAAGGAAGACGTCGTGACGAAACTGGCATGTCCTAGAACCTAAAATTCATGTGGCATCTACCAACACACAATGGGCCTGCGTTGTGGATCACGGCCCACTCACTCTCACAGAGATGAGGCCAGTGTCCCAGCAGTGGGAACATTTAAGGCATATTATGCTAAATAATGACTAAAATCTCGAAAACTATTTTACATCTACGACAGGGTGGCCTGCAAAGCCACTACACACACATATAGCTACGAATGAAATTCTTTGGTTTAAAATATAAACTTACTTCTTTGAGAGACACGACTCCTATGAGCCTTCCTATAGCAGTCACGTACGCTCTGCTCACGCCCAATGTCGAAAACAGCGAGTGGACCTGCAGAAAAACATAATTTGGCATTGTCACTTTATCATCCCATCAGACATAAGTATTTTATTATAGAATTCACTTGAGAATAGGGAACATTACGCACAACTCTGCATAGGGGGCGACACTAGCACGAACCGCCATGATGCATCATGGCGGTTTGTCATGTCATATTTATTAGTAACAAATAATTAGTGAAAACGTGTTAAATTATAATAGTTTTATTATTATTATTATTCATGTATTAAACAACCTGTACTGTGATATTATGGCATGCTACGGACATTTAAAAAACTGTTTAAGGTTTGTGCTAGTGCTGCACTCTGGCGGCAGAATATTGCAGTAATACTCCATATTGTCAAGGAGTCAGAAAGTTAAAGCTAATCGCCCGATTGGCAAGAAATACTATTATTTTAGTGAGTAGTGAAAGGCTGACTTTACATACCTAAAACGTTTTATATGAATTTGAACATTATTTTATACGAATTATGTTAGTAGTAGGTTTTGCCCGCGGCTTCACCCGCGTCGCTAATTATCCCTCGGGAACGTACTACCGGGATAAAAAGTATTCTATGTCGTAACCCAAGTCTTGGTCTATCCGTAGGTATGCCTTTCATTCGATTCAGTTCAGCTGTTACGGCATGAAAGGTTACACATATTTCCAATCCCTTAAAAAGAGTTACACAAAAATGTCAATATTAAATTCACGTAAATATTAAAATCATCCCCTGTTTTGCCCCCGTCGGGGATGGTTTTACAAGGACGCGGACGCTGTAACACGTAATTCATTATTTCTTTCCAAAAGCATATATTTTAATTTTCATATCCCTAATTTAAGAAATATTGGGTTTCCTATACAAACTTTCATTCCCTATATCACACCCTTTAGGATTATTTTAGAGACAAAAAGTAGTCTGTCCTTCCCCAAGATGGCATTTATCTCCTCGCCAAATTTTATCACAATCCGTTCAGTGGTTTAGGCGTGAAAAGGTAACATACAGACAGACAGAGTTACTTTCGAATTTATAATATTATTAAGTATGGATTCGTATGAAACGCTTACTTAGCCATGGTTATTAAAATATCAGTCTGACAGTCAAGAATATGTTCAAGGGATTTGCACAACCACAGTCAAAATGACTTCCAAGCTTGATTTACTAAGAAAATGTATAGAACGATGATGAAGTGTAGCTTACCTTGAGTAACGAGGTCCTCTCAACCAGCTGGAATGGCGCTGGGTCGATGTGGCAGATGTACAGGTTCTCATCTTCATACTCTGGGTCGTCCGGGTGCTGTAAGAGGGATTGAAACGTTTTTTTATAACAGTAGAATTACTTTCAACAGTATGGCGATAATCACATTAATCGAAACACGTATTTTAAACAAACACAATTAAAATAATTAATAACAAATAACATTCTAGCTGTGGGACCTTCTTTTCGTTTTATTATTTAACAACATCAAATTTAATTTGTGATTATTTGGTAACAATACCATAAAGTTTGTGTTCAATTGTTGATACCATCGCTCCGCGCATATCTAGTGCCTTAGTATAAAAAATCGGATATTCGTATGCATATTCCGCTAAAGTTGAGATGTTGGCTAACATGGAATGAGCTTTTGTAAAAAAAAAAAACTGAACTTTAACAATACCCACCACCCCTCCTCTTACAGTCTACATACACATATTTGCATCGGGCGTTAAACATTCATTTTAAATAAATCTGCATCTGAATCGAAGAATCCCGGTTTTTTTAATTAATTATTTTTTTAGTAGTCGCTTCCATACTATAGAAAGAAAGAAAGGATAAATATTTATTGGGACTCGCACAGGATTAGTAGAAACTAAACTAAACACACTCAAAAAAAACAAAAAAAATAAACAAAACAAAAGTAAAATGAAAATAACAACAGAAAGTCCTGTCCGAGGCCAAAAGGCTCCTATCTCAGCATGATGCTGCGACAATTAAAAATAGGTGTCGCAGCGCTGGTATTCTGATAGGGCCCGCTGTTGTGATGTCACGGACAGATACAGAAATAAATAATAAATACAAAAAACAAAATAAAGATAAAATAAAAATTGCTATTTATGTGTAATACACACACACACCCGACTTGTTATGCATTCCCGGTGTTGCTGGCATCCCCGGATTTTATTTACAAAAAATATATTTTAAGAAGCCGCTAAAGAATTAATGGGCATAGTAGCGAGAATAAAAAAAAAAACCCTTGCAGCCACATTCAAGAATATGAACTCGACTCTAATAAGTAATAGCAAAATATAAAAAGTGTTTAAATTCCTTTCCCCTTTAAAAATAGTGATAAAAATTGTCCAAAATGAGTTAGTTGATTTCGCGTTAAGTTTTTTTTGTTTAATATTACGTTGATTTTCTGTTAATTATTAGTAAATGATTGTAAACCATAAGGTAATGTTTTTTGTGGAAAGAGGCAAAAATCACTCCTTTACCCAAAAAATCTAATCCTACTTCCTTTTCAGAATACCGTCCTATCTCCATCTTACCTTTCCTTTCAAAAGTCCTTGAACGTCTTGTCCACAATCAGCTTAGTGCTTTTCTTTGTAAGAATAGTCTGCTGAATCCTTTCCAATCCGGTTTTCGTCCTGGTCACAGCACCGCTACAGCTTTAGTTAACGTCACTGATGACATTCGGTTAGGCATGGAAGCGGGAAATCTAACGGTTCTTTGCTTACTGGATTTTAGTAACGCGTTTAATACTGTCGATTTCGATATCCTGCTTGGCATGCTTCGCTCGCTTAACATATCTCCAACGGCGATTGACTGGTTTCATAGTTACCTGTATGGCCGCCGGCAGCGTATATGCATGGAAGAGTCTTGCTCTTCTTGGTGTTATACTGCTGCCGGTGTACCTCAGGGTGGCGTTTTATCTCCTTTACTCTTCGCAATATTTATAAACTCCATTTCCAAAAAACTTCTTTCTTCCTACCACCTTTATGCAGATGATTTACAAATATATAAGCAAGCTGCCCTTTCGGATTTGGCTGATGCAATTAATATAGTAAACAAAGATTTGGGTTCAATTTGCGAATGGAGTGAGGCACATGGGTTGCAGGTTAATCCATCAAAGACTCAGGTCATTGTTGTTGGCAGCTCAAGGATGACCCCCAAGATAAACTGGTCGCAGCTTCCCCAAGTACAATTTAACGGAACTGCTATTCCAGTCAGCGAAAAGGTTAAGAACCTTGGGGTTTGGATCGACAAACATCTGTCTTGGGGTCCTCAGTTACAGGACGTAAGTCGCAAAATTTTTGCATCTGGTAAGTCCCTGAGACGATTGCGGAACTTTCTTCCAACTGCCACTAAAACTGCGCTTGCACAATCCCTTTTACTTCCCATCCTTGACTACGCTGATGTCAGTTATCTCGATCTCACTGAGGCGCAACTCGATAAACTTGAGCGACTTCAAAACTTTTGCATAAGATTTATATTTGGCCTGCGCAAGTATGATCACATTTCTGAATTTCGTACAAAGCTCAAGTGGCTTCCCATACGTCTTCGCCGGAATTCTCATATCTTGTTTCAGCTCTACAGTATTCTGTTCAACCCTAAAACCCCCTCTTATCTTAAAGAACGTTTCAAGTTCCTTCATGACACACATAATAGATACCTGAGGTCATCGGAAAACTTAAGACTAGAGATGCCGAGGCATTCCACCAGTTTTTATGACAAGTCTTTTACAGTTCAAGCAGTACGGTTATGGAATGCCTTGCCCATGTCGATAAGGCGTGCTCAATCTTTGTCCACTTTTAAAATTCTGGTTAAAAAAAACTTCCTCTCTCCTTAAACATTGTCATTACATTTAGTTTCCATACTCTTGTTTCATGTTTATTATTGTATATATTATATTATTTAGATAGGTATATGTTTTATGTATGTATGTATTTGTTGTATATGTAAATGGTACACCACTGACTACCTGCATTATTGTCTCTCCTTCTACCTTGAATCCATCCAAAGGTTGTCTGTAAAAGATCGCTTTTAGCGATAAGACCGCCCATTGTGTCACCCTATGTAAAATTTCTACTTTTATATCTGTAATTTTTATGGTGTACATAATAAAGAGTATTCTATTCTATTCTATTCTATTTATGCTGTACTTACTTCAAAAAACTGAATACCAAATTAAAAACGTCCCTGTCATCATATCTCGTTTTCTAGCTATATGGTCATCAAAAAAAGAAGAATGTTAATATAGTAATCTCACCATATCTCGTTTCCGGGCGATCTGCAGCATGCGGTCGAAGTCGATCTCCTTGGCCATCTCCATCTGCTCCCACGCCTTCTGGTCCTCGGGCGACATGTCGCACACGCGCTCGCGAGGCTGACGTGGGAAATAAACGAGATTTATTATTAAATTTTAGTCTTCAGTAACCTTAAATTCGTTAGGAATTAATTTTCTAAGAAAAGTCTATGAATAAAATGGTGCCTACACATGATTGCTTTAATGCTTTTAATATAAATAGTATAATATAATTTAGGTATATATTATATAGTAAATATGTATGTATGTGTATTATAGTATTTAACCTGTTTAGGTACTTGTATACCTATTTTATTTATGCTATCTTTGTAATATTTTTTATTATTATTACTAATGCCTGTTATGCAGAACACCTGCCATCTTATCTCTTCACCACCCTTGGTTGACTGGTACAGAATGCCTAAGGGATTAAGCCCGCCTTTGTATGCTATTGTGTGCGAGAAGTTTAAATGAATAAATTTAATAAACACATTCAAAAAACAGGTCATTAAGATGACCAATTAGAATTTTTGAACAGCTTTTAAGCTGCAGACTACGACAGATTGGTTTATTGATGCAGGCTACCACATTAATCTCTTCATATTTCTCTTTTCTTCTTGCTGCCCTAATTTTTATGCGAACTTAATCATGGACTGCAGCAGCCACGGTGTGACGGGACCATGTCCTTAATGCTTAAGGTGCATTCTCAGTTGTAGCCGGCCTAATTCAAATTTCTTTTACCTAAGAATTTTCCTATGAAATATTCTGAAAAATTCTTAGATGGAATAAATTTCCAAAGTTTGACGATTGATATGAAATTGATAGTTATTATTCAGTAAATATATCATTCCTACAGTCGCGAATCGCATTTTAATTAATTAACATACGACTTAAAACAGAGCTACAATTTGCAAGAAACCAAAGACGTGTAAAAACACTTTTACACATCAATCATATTTTAAAAACTAGATGAGATCGGATCGGTGAAAAGGATCCCCCTTAACGCTAACTTTGTATAGAGTTCAATTCGTTTTGGTAGATCCTGTGTCCATGATACCCAGCTATATCGTATGATATCAAAAGACCATAATCGTTGAGCTCCTTAAGTTCTGAGTTGAGCTGCACGGTTACTGACAAATGCGTGCACTGACTGGACAGGTCCACTTAATCTGTGTGGTTCTTTCCTCAAAAGACCATTTCAGACACCAATCTACATGGTTCTCAAACATTATGTCCGATTTTTTTATATACACATTGACATTGTTGAATTTTATATACACAATGACATGAGTATTTACTTGTAAAGTAGTATGTTATTTCAATTATTGTGAATGTGAGGATTATGTGGGTCATTGCTTTTTTTTTCGCAGTTAATTTTGATCATGATCTGGCAGATTGAGTAATTTATGTGGCCTACCCAAATGTCCTTTCTTTGGTATTGTTCGTCGAATCGTTGAGCTCCTTAAGTTCTGACTTCCTGAGTTGAGCTACACGATTACTGACAAATGCGTGCACTGACTGGACAGGTCCACTCAATCTGTGTGGTTCTTTCCTCAAAAGACCATTTCAGATACCAATCTACATGGTCTTCACATGATCTGACCAAGATTATGTCTGGACTTTAAAAGAGACTGTGACCTCTGAGTTTGTTTCGGCCTTTCTTCTCAGAGTAGTCAGATAGGAAACGCCGACCTCATCTAGTTTAAAAATATGATTGACGTGTAAAAGTGTTTGTACAAACCTACTTACAGAAATAAAATCATTTATCATTTATCATATAATCACACATCAGGTACTGACCAGTTGCACTTTCTTGTTGATGGAAGGACTCCTGGGCAGTGAGGTGGGACTCAGCTGGTCCGGCAGGCCTCCTTCCACGTCTTGTAGCAGGGAAGAACGCTTGAAGATGGCTTCGAAGGCTGCTCGTATCCTGTGGAGAATAGGTAATATAGTTTAAAAGCTGCTTCAAATGTCATATTGTCACTATATTTCGAAGTTATCCAACAATAACTATAATGGGGTGAGGCAAGGATTAATTCCTAAGGTTTGGAAGTTCAAAAACATGTTGTTTAATCTTTGTATCTAGAATGCCGTCTGTTAATCACTATTAGACATATAGAGGTATGAGGAACAAGGTGTAAAGTTCATTCATACCTCCATAGAAAAGGGAGGATCCTCCGACCAAACGGGTGTCATTTCTGGTGGGCAACTGCCCGACGGTTGATGTCGGGACGTTGTATATATGCTATCTGCGCGGTAAACTCTGCTTGCGCGATGCAGGATTTTGCGTGACGTCAGTGTGGCGCGTAGCTCGCATGTGGCGCTTGTAGATGCCGCTACAAAACTATTTCCTTATCAGTGGCTCTTTTTGAAAGCGACTTACAGATAACAAAATTTTCTTAATTGAACTTATCATAACTTTGAGTACATATGAGTAGCTAGTCTTTTCTACACTGTGATTACCGATTCGTCTGCCAACCGCGGCTAGTGAAATTATTAATTGACCATTGAATAAGATATTCCAGGAATTAAAAAATCTTTTTACGGGCTAAAATGACGCATTCAAAAATCTTACCTGCACCCTAATTACGTAACTCACTATGAATCACAATCTAAATAATTTGAAGCCTATTGCTAATCCATTGCTTCAAATGTTCGAAAAATTTGTCTGCTCAACAACGTAAATACAGTAGTGTAGTCTTTTACAGTTCAAGCAGTACGGTTATGGAATGCCTTGCCCGTGTCGATAAGGTGTGCTCAATCTTTGTCCACGTTAAAAAACACTTCCTCTCTCCTTAAACATTGTCATTACATTTAGTTTCCTTGCTCTTGTTTCATGTTTATTATTGTATATATTATATGTAGATAAGTATATGTTTTATGTATGTATGTATTTGTTGTATATGTAAATGGTACACCACTGACTACCTGCATTTTTGTCTCTCCTTCTACCTTGAATCCATCCAAAGGTTGTCTGTAAAAGATCGCTTTTAGCGATAAGACCGCCCATTGTGTCACCCTATGTAAAATTTCTACTTTTATATCTGTAATTTTTATGGTGTACATAATAAAGAGTATTCTATTCTATTCTAAATAACGCAGTGAATGTTGTTGAACTGTCAAAATGAAAGACATTCCTACTGTTAGTGTGTTACGAAATTACTCCGCTAGTCTCAGCTTTCGTGACAGTGGTAACAACAGACGGCTGTGGCGTGGTTGGCGTTTGTGCTAATAATTACAAACTCTACAACGCCACATGCGAGCTACGCGTCACATTTACGTCACGCAAAATCCTGCATCGCGCAAGCAGAGTTTACCGCGAAACTAGCATTATATACAACGCCCTGACATCAAACGTCGGGCAGTTGCCCACCAGACACGACACCCGTCTGGTCGGATGATGCCCACTTTTCTATGGAGGTATGAGTGAACTTTACACCCTGTTTTTCATGTCTCTATACCTTTTTCCAAAAGACTTGACGGCAATATCCCCTTTGATTAAGAAGCTTAAAAGTTCAGAACACAATTTTTCAAGGCTGTCATGATAAAGACAGAAGTCTTACCTGGTCTCAGCTCCAGTGACAGTAGTATAGACAGAAAGTTGTGGCGTGGTGGGGGTCTGAGGAGCTGATCCACCTGATGATAGACCGCGGGTGAGGGTGAAGGAGTTCGTCTTCTTCAGGATCGACTTCGGACGGAATAGCTGGCCGGGCGCTAGAGGGTTATTATAAAATTAGTAATTTTTAATGATTTGCTTCAATGAGGTCTGTAGGTTTAATATTGTGCTGCTGTTCCGACAGCTTGACGGCCCACAGAAGCCTGTTTTTGTTAATTATATAAAATGGCTGTTAATGGCCGCCAAAAACTTTTTATTTGGGATCGCCGTAACAAACATAGTCGAAAGTGAACAATTAAAAACTTTCAACTCTGACCACTGCGTATGCGCCGACCTTATATTATCCGTTACAATCAAGCTCCTGTCCTGCTCCCTCACAGAGAAGAGGTCTGTGTCCCAGTAGCAGGAACGTTAGAGGCTGATTATGTATGCAAGCAATCAAGCTTTCAAATGAAACCATAAGCTACCTAACTAAAAATAAAATCAGCAGTGATAGTTAGTAATTAGTTTACTAACCAGGTATAAGTCCTCCCTGATCTTTGGTGGTGAGTGAGGATCCTCTGGTCATGCCGGTGCCAGGCACTTGTAGCATATCTGGTGCTGGAGTCACCTAGAAATAACACACATATTTTATTACACGTCTGAAAATAACTGTAATACTCATAAAATATTATTTACCACCGTGTTTCGTTTCGCCCACCATTTTTCTCTTTGCATTATTATAATGTAACGAGAAATAGGTTGAATGACTTAGATTTAAATGTATAAAATATTTTATCTTTTTGGATATTGCCAAATATGTATATGCCAAAATTTATGGTGAATCTTCGGTATCTGTCTGTTTGTTTTGATAAAGATTAATACTTTATAGTACACCAAAAAATTACAAAAATTATAGAGTCCTAACTTAGATAGGGCGTTTTAGATTTTGTCAAGACAAATTTGCCTGTAAGCCTAAAGGGTAGAAAACTTTAAAAAAAAACTGTAGGTACTTACCTCAAACCTTGAAGGCCTCCTAACTTTCTTCCTCGCTTCCTCATCCCTCCTCCTCAACTCAGCCTCCCTGTGCCACAGAGCCGCGATCTGCAGCCGTCTGTCGCGGCCCACCTGCTTCTCGATGACCTTCACCAGTTCCCAGCGGTGGATGGAACCGAGGAGGACCATGGAGGATGGACTGTCTACTAAGGGGAAGCTTTTGATTGTCTGTGGGAGAATGAAAAAAAAATCTTTAATATCAGACTAAAGTCCTTTTGGTTTGTATACACACGACTTAGAAACTAGTGTTAGTACTAACATATACTAGAGAAACAACATGAGCTATTTATTACTGCGCTCAGTAGCATGTAGGCGTACCCAATGTCCCAGTATTTGGCTGTTCTGCCTCATCATCATCATTTCAGCCGAAAGACGTCAACTGCTGGACATAGGCCTCCCCCAAGCACCGCCACTTCGACCACTTCTGTGCTTCTCGCATCCAGCGGATTCCTGCGGCTTTCACCAGGTCTTCGGTCCACTTTGTGGAAGGCCTTCCAACGCTACGTCTTCCGGTATGCGGTCGCCACTCCAGAACCTTACGGCCACATCGGCGATCAGTTCTGCGAGCAATGTTGTGCCCACTGCCACTTATGTAAGTTTGGCAATTCTTCGGGCTATGACGGTTACCTTGGTTCTCCTGCGGATCTCTTCATTTCTGATTGGATCATGTAGGGAAACTCCAAGCACTCTCCATTGCCATTTGGGTGACTTTTAGCCTTCTAATAAAGTCCATTGTAAGTGACCACGTTTCAGTGCGTCATCATTGGCAACACCCACTGGTCAAAGACTAGACTTTTGTCTTTACTGTTCCACCTCTCTGCCTATATTTTTTTTTAATTCATCATGATGATAAATTATATCTTTTTCTGTAAATTTGTTCTATGAAACACGTCACGACACGTTTTACACTTCAAAAAATTATATTTTAGAACTAGATGAGTGCGGTGTTTTTTATTAGACTACTTTGTGAAGAAATACCGAAATAAACTCAGAGGTCATAGTCTCTTTTAAAGTCCAGATAATATCTTAGTCGGATAATATGTGTAGCGTAGCAACATAATAAACTAGCGCAGCGGCGCACGCGCGCAGAGTTGTTACTTAGTTGCTGGCGCCCGAACGATGCGGACGTGTGACCTCTGCTGTTGTACAGTAAATTGTTGTTTAATTTACATACTCGCTTACTTCATATAACGTGGTAAACACCACATTATGATCATGCCTAAGTTCCATGTGTTAGGGGGCGAGCCGAATGCCACCGCAATGACAAATTCCTGATGGAAACACCTAATAACATTTTGTTCAACCTGGGAATCATTAGCAACGCTTGTGAACACTAGACCAACGAGGCAGTCGAGGCATTATGTTATATGAGTGGCAGAAAGCAGGTGGCCGATATGAAGGTAAGTGGTGACCACCACCTATGGACCTCTGCAATACTAGACGCATCGCAGGTGCGTCCAGACAGGACGTGGGTGCGTCCAGACGCATCGCAGGTGCATCCAGACACATCGCAGGTGCGTTAAAATCCCAGAGATAAAGCTGAAATGTCTCATGAGCATGTAATTACGTCATATAAAACTTCTGTCTTACCTTGTTTTCTTTGAGCAGATCCTTGAGCTGTTGGAAGGTCATCCTGTTCCAAATGTACTTCACGTCGCGCACCATGAAGTCTTCCACGCAAATGTCGTACATACCTGCAAAAATTAACAGTGATCAAGCAAATTGGTTTTGATTTCAAAGTATTACTGCCTCACTTTAGCCGACTCTCTATTTTAATCAATTGGAAACTTCTTAAGTTTCTTTCTTATAGTCGATAAAGTTAAGTATGCTGTTGGGATGTAGACCAACACTTGGTTGGAATACACGCGGTTGTGGGCACTTTATTTGCAGGCAGCGTTGGTGGCGTTATTCAAAAACCCTGTCGGAGAAATATTTGCTTATGGTGGTCTTGTTCGGAAAATTGCATGCATTGTATGTGGGTCTACGGATTTATGTTATCCGGCTGGTCTGATCTTCGCCCTTTTCGGATATAATAGTTTTACTATTTGTCAAGATACGACCGCGGTGGTATTAAGTTTTCATCCTTCAGGATCGTCTTACAAAAACTTCGCGAGTTGGGGTCAGATAATGATCAATAATTTTTCGTCTTTTGACTATGGGCTTCTCAAAAACCTCTGTGTTTATGGCTCGTTGTGTCCAATACTCAATACTCAATACTCAATTCTTTATTGCATTCCATATGCACCACCTATGCACCTTTTTCCACCTATTTTATTTACGACTTTTGTAAGTACAGGGTGGCGACTCATTTTATTTGTAGTCAGAATGACTTTGTTTGTGATCCGCGGGATTTGTTAACTCCTTGGCTCCTTTGACGGGATGCTATAATTTGTACCAACTGCATTTTGTTTCGGAAGTATTTTTGTCATATAGACTATAATTACCTATAGTGATGAGGTCAGTTGTGCGGTTGCTCCAATAATATTGTATGATGTATTGAGGTTACAATGTACTTGATATTGCTGTTACCCACGGGCGGTTACTCGCATCCCTGGGTAACTACTGCCTAATATAATGGGATAAGAAATATCCTATATTTTAATCTAGATTATAATCCACCTGTGTGCCCACTCAAATTCTTTCAGCCGTTGAAGCGTGGTTGAGGAACAAACATACAAACTTTCACGTTTATACTTTTGATGAACATTTAAATTGGAAAATGCATGTAGACAATGTCTCTAGTAAAATAAATAAATTAAGTAACTAACTTAAAGGTAGCCATATTAGTTTACTACGCATACGTAGAATCTAGACTGCGCTATGGACTTATAATGTGGAGCAACAGTACCGACCAACATAGAATATTTGTTGCTCAAAAATAGTGCATTAGAGCTCTATACAGACTCCAACCTGACGAATTATGCAAACCAGTATTTAAAAAACTTGGTTTGTTACCGCTACCTTGACTATACATCTACGAAATATGCTTGTTTGTATGGAAACATAAAAAAATATTTAAAACAGCGAACGATATATGTCCTCGAAACCGTAAAGACCCTTATAGGCTCGTACTAAGCAAACTATAACAAAAGCTGCTTAGCCATGTGTGTACGGATTTATAAAAAAAAATGCCTGGTGACTTTAAATTGTTACATACGAGATACTGTTTTAAGCGGAAAGTGAGTGCATAGCTAACCCAAAATAACTTTTATAGTCTGAAACAGTTCTTTGACACTAAATGTTAGTTAAGTAATCTTTATTTTTTCTTTTCGAATTTGCATGCTGAGTCTAAGCCCGGCAGAACATGTTTGTACTATTTTTAACTGCAAGACCTGTTATACCATGTTTTGAGCAAATAAATATATTATTATGAAAGATTAAGATCAGCGGGGTAATTGCGTAACACACTAACAGTAGGAATGGCTTACATTTTGACAGTTCAACAACATTCATTGCGTTATTTACATTGTTGTTGAGCAGACAAATTTTTCGAACATATGAAGCAATGGATTAGCAATAGGCTTCAAAATAATTCAGATAGTGATTGATAGTGTGTTACGCAATTAAGGTGCAGAATTCCTCACGATATTTTCATTCACCATGATACTCACTGACGCACATAATTATATTAACATAACTATTGTATAAGAATTTCTAATACAACGTCATATCAGTAGCAATATTGCTATTATGTAAATATTCACAAACAGTTGTTAAAACACAATAATATGCTGTTAACCTCTGGTCGCCTTTGCCTTTCAACTTTGTAAAGATCATCTACCAATGACTATAGACTATTAAGTTATAGGCCGGTACTAATATGTGCCATACGGAGAGCTATTGCGCATTCGGTACTGATACTTTTGAGTGATTTAATGCAAGCTTTTTAATTGACTTAAAGAAGAGGTCGAAAATTTTCTATTTCAAGCTAATAACTGGATGCTCGTCTTGGAAGACGTAGCTTTGGAAGGCCTCCCACAAGTTGGACTGATGACCTGGTGAAGGCCGCAGGAATCCGCTGGATGCGAGAAACACTGGACCGGTCAAAGTGGCGGTGCTTGGGGGAGGCCTATGTCCAGCAGTCGCCGTCTTTCGGCTGAAATTATGATGAAGAACTGGATTCTGCTGATCAGGAGAACTTTACTAAGGCTGAAGTCATCTGAAGGATAATTCCCGTATTTATTTATTTATTTATATATCCTTTACTGTACAACACAAAATATATAACAAAAAATAAATCAAACACAAGATATACAATGGGCGGCCTTATCGCTTTATGCAATCTCTTCCAGGCAACTTTGGAATAGACAGTGATATGCCTGGACGTAAAATGGGGCTGTCGTTGGTGAAAATAATAAGTATACAATACACTAAAATAAAATTATTTTATTTCACATAAACCTCCATGGGCACTTATGAAACGTCAGAAGCTAGGTGCACGGTTTCACTTGGTCGTTTCCTATGGGAAGAGCTGGCAAGAAACTCCACGGTTACTCTTTTGAAAATAAGTGTTAATAGGTGTGAGAGGACAGGGTAGGCCCGTCAACAAGTAACAGGTACTCAACAAACTAGAAAAAGGTCTACAAGTTAGGCCTACACAGATATAGACATTCCTAAATAATGAATAATCGTAAATCGTATCTAATACCGTTCAAAATCTGGTCGCGATCTACCAGCGACAATCAATGTCAAAAACTTGTCAAAAATGTAGGTAAATTGTAAGCCCATTTGACAAATTGAGTCAGAGATTAGAATGTGAACGTTCTTAATAATACGGAAATTGCACCTCAGATAATCGCCAAGCAAAACATTACCGATTTCTAAAAGTATTATTCATATTGTAAAGTTTTCGCATCCTCAATAACCTTGCCAGTAGCTATTTAGTTAAAGACAACTAAATAAATAAGGCTGCATTATCTGTGAATTTGAAGTAAACGTTCACAAGACGAGGTGGCCGAGAGGTTAAGGCGTTGGACTGCTAATCCAATGTGCTCTGCACGCGTGGGTTCGAATCCCATCCTCGTCGGCGGAGATTTTTTATAGTAATCGGGAACCTTTCCGCCATTGTCACACGAAACGAACATTAGACAGTGATTTGAAGTAACTGACATTTTTATGATCGAGTAGTTGCTCTCTCTCTCTCTATTTAACAATTTTTTAAACGCTTGTAAATTGGCATTATTAAAACATTTATTTTTAAATAAAGAATAATAAATGGGGACACATATTCATTATCCTCCTCTTCTCCTCATTACATCGTATTTAGGGTTTGTGCATTTCTACTTCTTCATTAATTAATTTATTTCTTTCTTCTTCACTTATGATTAAGAATTTCTGAGGATATACCTACTCTACGTCTTGATTCAGGTATTACATAACATTTTAAAAAGTTAGCACCTTGTAAGTCTTGTAGGCAGTAGGCATCTCCCCCTTTTACAAACTTTTCTGTCGAATTACCACTGTATAGAATAATTGTCCCTCAGATAATCACCACCCAAAATAACACCGATTTATAAAAGTATTATTAATGTGGTAAAGTTTTCGCAACCCCAATTACCTTGCCAGTAGCTATTTGGTTAAATACAACTAAATAAATAAGGCTGCATTCTCTGTGAACTTGAATTTGAAATTAACGTTCACAAGACGAGGTGGCCGAGAGGTTAAGGCGTTGGACTGCTAATCCAATGTGCTCTGCACGCGTGGGTTCGAATCCCATCCTCGTCGAGACGGTATTTTTGGATATAAGAAAAAGCAATTACAAAAATTGTATACAGTGGTAATTCGACAGAAAAGGTTGTAAAACGGGAAATGCCTACTGCCTACAAGACTTACAAGGTGCTAACTTTTTAAAATGTTATGTAATACCTGAATCAAGACGTAGAGTAGGTATATCCTCAGAAATTCTTAATCATAAGTGAAGAAGAAAGAAATAAATTAATTAATGAAGAAGTAGAAATGCACAAACCCTAAATACGATGTAATGAGGAGAAGAGGAGGATAATGAATATGTGTCCCCATTTATTATTCTTTATTTAAAAATAAATGTTTTAATAATGCCAATATACAAGCGTTTAAAAAAAAGTTAAATAGAGAGAGAGAGCAACTACTCGATCATAAAAATGTCAGTTACTTCAAATCACTGTCTAATGTTCGTTTCGTGTGACAATGGCGGAAAGGTTCCCGATTACTATAAAAAATCTCCGCCGACGAGGATGGGATTCGAACCCACGCGTGCAGAGCACATTGGATTAGCAGTCCAACGCCTTAACCTCTCGGCCACCTCGTCTTGTGAACTTTACTTCAAATTCAAGTTCACAGAGAGTGCAGCCTTATTTATTTAGTTGTCTTTAACCAAATAGCTACTGGCAAGGTACTTGCGGATGCAAAACTTTACCATAATTATGAATAATACTTTTAGAAATCGGTGTTGTTTTGCGTGGCGATTATCTGAGGGGCGATTCCCGTATTATTAAGAACGTTCACATTCTAATCTCTGACCCAATCTGTCAAAAAGACTAACAATTTAAATACATATTTGAAAAGTTTTTGACATTGATTGTCCCTGATAGATCGCTTTATTTGAAATACCAATTGAATTTCAACTCTATCCACCGAGACATACGGCTCAAATTGATATAATTTAAAATTACGAGTTTACTAATAATAATATCACGCCCGTGTTCCCCGAAAGGTTAGGCAGAGGTTTATCTATAGTGCACCCATATTTCGCCAGTTATGTTTAGTTAAGTCCCATGTAATGGGGGGCGGAGCCTATTGCTATCAACCGGGCACAGATCCAGACTGCAGTCAGTCTCCTTCTGAGAAAACCTAATAATCGAGTCCGACCAAGTCTACTAGTGCGATTTAATTTTGTTAAACCAATTTCAACCGCACACACAAAGCAATAAAGCTGAATTTTAATAGGGAGTATTATTGCAATTTTCTGCCACCAGAGTGCAGCACAGGCACAAACCGTAAACGTAACCTTTTTTTAGACCATCCACTTTTAAATGTCCGTAGGATGCCATAATATTACAGTACATGTTTTTAATACATGAATAATAATAAAACTATTATAATTTAACACGTTTTCACTAACTATTTGTTACTAATAAATATGACATGACCACTAGCCAGAGTTTTCCATAATGTTCCCTATTGCGATCAACGATTTAAATTGACCATTACTGTCTCTATGTCCGCAGACTATTGCTGTATTCCTACAATTAAAATAATTCAATACTCACGGCTAGCTGAAGACAGCAGGTCAGGCAGATAGGGCAGCTTCTTGATGAGAATGATACTGTCGAAGCAAGATGGTTGCAGTAGCGAGGCGGTCGCGTTTGCTGCCAACACGGCAGCCATTATTGGTAGCAGATGTGTCACCTGAAAGGAATGAGTTCGTGTAATATTACCGAGTTTGGTTCAGAAAGTAGCTAAGAAGATATATCACACTAGAAGACTACAACAAAGTGAAAAATGACTTTAATTTCTGAAGTCGGTGTCTTTGGTTTTGTAATTTCGTTTTTTACCACCAACTTCCGAAATTAAACTTATTTGTCACTATGTGGTGTGGTACCAACTCCAAACAAATTCGTATACAACTACTTGCTATGTAAATAACAATGACAGGAAGTTATCATAACATCATCAATATAGACTAAGTGAAAAAATACGTAATATTGAAGCTAACGGAATAACTAACGAAGCAAAATTAATAATAATTTTAAGGGACCACCCCTGAGGCATACCCTATCTATTATCTATTAAGAATTTTCAATATCGATCCACAAGTGCTGGAGATATCGTGTCAAAAAAAAAAAAACCAGACGAATTGAGAACCTCCTCCTTTTTGAAGTCGGTTAAAAAGAAGAGAAGTTATGGCCAAGATAAATTTTCTTTATTAGTTCATGTCTGGGGGCTCGTGGCTAAATAATAACAGACGCACGGGTCGATCGAAGGTAAAGCTACGCTTGCCGCGGTCGGTTCGTGGATGGGTGACCATCCATTACATATCGATACCTCTCCGTGCCTCGGAAAGCACGTGAAGCCGTTGGTCCCGGCTGTCATTCGTAGATCTTTGACACTCGTTACGGGTAGTCATAAGCCAGAAAGCCCGACAACAAGTCTTACCACAGGGTATCGTGTTACCTAGTAGCTGGGTTGTGTAGGTCAGATATGCAGTCGCTCCATGTAAAATACTGGTATTCAGCTGCATCTGGTTAGACTCCAGTCTAACCAGATGCAGCTGAATACCAGTGTTTGTTGTTTGTTTAGTTTTTGTTTTTTTTGTCGGGGTCAGCTTCCAAGCTGACCCCGACATAGTTGGCAACAGGCAGGCAGATTGATTTAGCGCATGATTTGCGTGAGAATTGTTTCTGTCACTGCAACTCTTATGGAAGGTAGAAAGATAAACACACTTAAGCCAACACACGTGCTAAGTAACGATTATAACCAGAGATCGGATATTCGGATGCAGATTCACCTGCAGTTCAGAAGTTAGCTAATATGGAATGCGCTTTTGTATCGAAAAAATATGTTTTATTTTTATTTTCAACTAACACATACCATCCCTCCTCTTACACCCTACATACACATATTTGCATCGGGGGTTCAACATGAATCTATACATATAAAAATGAATCCCTATTTCCCTTGGTCACGCCATCACGCGTGAACGGCTGGACCGACTTCACAATTTTTTTTTTGTTGTGTTCGTTATTCTCAGGAGATGGATCTTATGAAATAAAAAAATAAGGAAGTTGGTCGGAACGTTACAAAATTTAAGAAGACAACTCCAATATAAATTGTACATAACTGTCAGTTGTTTGAAATAACTGTCAGCGATTGACAGATTGTTTTAAATAAATATGCATCTGAATAGTTAAACAACCCAAAAAAACCCGTTTTTTTTTTAAATTCATATTTATTACAGTATTTTTATTTTAATATCTAAAAACATGGCGAACTTCTATGCGTGTTAAAGTCAACATTATTAGCATCTGACGTCACAACACAGGAACGCCATTGTAACTTCGCGCCGTTCTCAATTCAGTACAATTATCGTTTTGCGTGACAAGGATAGAAGAATAATTTCGAAAGTGGGTAACTTCTCCATTTTTCCACCAATGTTATTTTTTTTTTTTGCAAATCTTCTTATTTTAGGAACATCTCTAAAATATCTTATTGGTGATATTCTTTAGAAAGTACTCGCAACCGGCGTGCGTGTATGACCAGATGTATGTAACGAAGCAAAAGGAGTATGTAAGGATCGTAGCAGGTGGCGTTCTGTAGTTTCTGCCTACCATCATGGGAAGAAAGCGTGAGTTTATGTATGTATCTTTAAAATAAGTACATACATACATACATAACATCACGCCTGTATTCCCCGAAGGGTTAGGCAGAGGTGTACCTATAGCACACCCACATTTCGCCAGTTATGTTTAAGACCCATGTAATAGGGGGCGAGCCTATTGCCATCAACCGGGCACAAATCTAGACTCCGGGCTGCTACCGAGAAATTCCAGATGGAAAAACCCGATAACCGACCGACCCGGGAATCGAACCCAGGACCTCATGCTCAGCAGTAGCGGTTGCGACCACTAGACCAACGAGGCAGTCAGTAAAATAAGTATGAATTAATGTATATTATTGATACTAGTCAAATACTCTGATGCAAAGGGGATCTTTGGCTAGCCTAGCTAAGACTAGTTTCCTACCTAATAAAGACCAAATTCTTTTTACCTAGATTATTCCGTCGCAGATTTAGGTTTCAACTAGAGATGGGCCGACTAAGACTTTGGCCGACTAGTCGGCTACAAAATGGCTGACTAGTCGGCCAAGCCAATCATTGCTTTCGGCTTGTAGGTGTGCGCGCAACACCCGGCGGCCAGATCTAACTCTAATTCATTATTATTAGGTTAAAGGAAGAGTTCCTATTTCTAAGTTGTAAACCTACTTATTGCCAATTGTTTGCTATAAAGTTTCTTCTTTTTTGTTCAGAAATAAAATAAAATAAAATTAACTAATACTAGAATTATTAGTTAATTTTATTTTATTTTATTTCTGGATCTAAGTCCAATTAATTAAAATACCAAACGAAGGGTTCCTATTCCTACCTATCCTATTCTAAATTGCACTGAAATAAACTGTAAAACTAATTCTGTAATAAAAAATAATAACAGTAACGTATCAATTTCATTTCAATAACCCTTTTAAATTTTTAAGCATACTAATACGAGTAAAAAATGGGCCGACTAGTCGGTACATCACTAGTTTTAACTAAGAATGAGTGTAACCATCGCCTGGTACAAATTTATCTGAATTAGCGTCTACTTAGTTATCGGTTTAAAACATTAGAATTAGATTCTTACCTGTCCCGTCATCTCGCTGACAATAACAATAGTAGACACGGTGTGTGTGACAGCTCCTGTAAATGCCGCCGCGCCGACAACCGCGTAGCCCCCTGTAAATATTATATAAAATACTTGTTTATAACATGACACCGCTGTACTCGTGATATCGGCCGACATGAATTGTACACCTACATTTCGGCAGTTATGTTACAAATCACCTTTAATAAAGGGCGAGCTTATAGCTATTTACCGAGAGCCAATTCAGCCTACAGCCTGCTACTGGGACTTATGAGATAACCCAATATTATAATACTTTGTTTGACATCGGAATGGAATCCAGAATTCAACGCTCAGCAGATGCGCTTACGACGCAAAACCAACGAGGTAATGAATGTTAAGAGATATAAAAAAAAACTTGGTGAAATAGATTTATTTATTATTTTTTAAGGATTACCAAACGAGAGACACGTTACAATTTTTGAAGTGAAAACTTCTTTAGGCGCGTTGAGCACTTTTTGGCTGAACAAAAGTCATGGAACCCGCGTCGTTGTCACCGCACGATTCTCATGAGCTGGTTTACAAGTTACTTAGTTTTCACTTCTATCGGCAGTCCCCAAAGACTGCCCCGACTTTTTTTTTCTTTTAGAAGCTAAAACTAGATAACTCACACGTAATGTCTTGGATTTGACAAGCATTTTGACATCCTGTACAATCACCACGGTCTTTAGTCGGTCGGTCCATAGGTACACAGATTATAAGAGTATATATACTGACCAGGCAATATCTTCTGTATATGTCCGCCATAGGCGACGCCGAGCGGACAGAAGTAGTGCATTACTTCTCCCGTGAACCTGCCCAGGGAAGCTCCCATCTTGAAGGCTGGCACGAAGATACCGGCAGGAACGGGCAATGTGCACGAGACCAGGCTTAGGAAGAACTGGAGACGAGAGAGAAATAGTGTGAACAAGATGGTCGATGGTTTTTGGTAGATCATGATCAAAATATTATTTAAAACTATTTTTTTTTTAAATAAAATAACAATTTAAGACTAAATAGAATCATCTGTAGGTACACTTGACTTATGCTTGTTAACAACAGAAGTGGGAGTTGCAACCAGCACCCTTGCTAAGTTATGAAATACATTGTATTAGGGGCAGTGATATACGCTCATACATACTTTGTTTTTGTAAAAATAATTACAGACAGAATAAGTGTTTTTTATGCATAATCAGCCACCCACTGCTGGGACACAGCCCTCCTCTCTTTGAGAGGGATGGGGCTGTAATCCACCACACGGGCCCAGTGCGGGTTGGTAGATTTCACGTCTTCGAATTTTTCGTTCTAGGACATTTTTGGGTGGGAAATCATCAAATGACCTCTCCCGCTCTGGGCGGAGCGGAAGGGCGTGTCAGACTCTTACTGACTAAAACCCACCCGTGTTCCTTCAGTTGCCTGTGCGCCAGGGCCACGGTAACTTCTAGCACATGCCTGGGCATTCACGATGTTTTCCTTTGCCGTTTTGACAGCAGTGGTGATGAAATAATTTACACATAGTAAAGTGCCTGCGGGGGTTCGAACCTACGACCTTCAACTCGTAAGTCGATGGCCGTTTCCACTGGGCCACCCACAGCTCTCTGTTTTTTATACCATAATTGCAGAAATCATAAATTAAAATGTATTGATATATTTGGATTATTGTGTAATGGTGATGGTGTGTAGTGTGTGGCTGTAGAATGTGTTTTATGTTCTCGGTGAAAACTACTTCTTTTGCTCTCATGTCAGCACAAGATATATGAGAAAATATGTCCACCTCGAGAACCGATACTTAAATGTACGTTTGCGCATCTTGGGCAGTCAGCCTTGTAACTGCCTTCCTTACTGGTTGATACAGCCCGATTCATTCTATATGGCGGCTCGGAACATGAGGCGAGTCGCTGCGCAGTAACACATACAGGGGAGTACTGCGCAGCGAGTAGCGCACTTCGGAGCCGCCATAAAGTTTGAATCGGGCTGTATTACCACGGCATTGAATATCCTTATAGTTCGTTGGTACGAAAGAAGAATCTCATGTCATTGCTAACAAAGATTTGCTAGTCAGCATGTTGGCAAAGCGGTAACTTGCCCAGGCCGACCCGGACGAACAGGTTGATGAAAATTTTCGGATTTTGGTTAAATACTACACTTTAATTTCACATGGTGCTAACATAAATTCCTTTATTTTTGACATAATAAGTACCAAGTAAATAAAGGCAATAAGTACTACAGCTGTTACATAACAATAAAATCTTTTATTACCAATTAAAACAATTGTGCAAATAAAGCTAGTAAGTAATAGATAGTTATTACATTACGCAGACTATAAATTGATACTTTTTTTCACAAGACGAGGTGGCCGAGAGGTTAAGGCGTTGGACTGCTAATCCAATGTGCTCTGCACGCGTGGGTTCGAATCCCATCCTCGTCGAGATGAATTTTTGATTAAGTTGCCATTTAAAAACATGTTGGTATTTCCAAAAAGTATTTCATTTGATGATAATGATTGTAGTCATGATTTTTTTATACTTTATTTTAGCGAACTTTAGTGTTAAATGTACAGGGTGAAATTAAATTAGCTAGCGAAACTCCGCAGACGTGATGGGTATTAGGGCATGCAATTCCGGAGTTCAGGAATTCCGTTAGAATTTGTCTGATATCTCAACTCCGGAATTGAGAGGAGTAATATCGTAATTCCGATATTCATACAGTGTTTCAAATTCATTGATATTTGTTTTTTTTTTTTCTGAACGCAACTTACGCAACTATCTGACGTTTGCGTAACATTCCAAGCAGCTAGCCAACCAGGCTTATAGTCCGTTCACAGCTATTTTACCTCTGAATTTATATCACTGTCAATATCACAGTGATCTTTATTGCCGTTACAATAAGGTTGCTATTGGATCCTACCACGAAACAGTTTATGCTCAAGTAACTTGAACGGAACAGCTTTTTGAGATCTAAACTTCCGATGAACTTGCGAAGTCGTATAAAACAAATACGACTACTACTAGCAGATGTGCTACACTATTTACATAATCCGGAAGACTTCTCTGCACAAGCAGTGGACGATACCTTTCCAAAACGCAATAATGAAAGGTTTTCTGATTCAAATAGGAATCGTATGTTTTTTATTCATAATATTTTACGTTTAATTCTATTGTGATAGCCTTGTTGATTTTACTGTTTAACTGTCTAATCCTAATTACATAGTTTCTCTATTAGAGACAATTAAAAGTTACCAGTTCCGGAACCAGTTCCGGAATTCCGGAATCAGATTTCCGGTATTGGAATTCAGTTCCGGAATTGAGAACCTTCCCATATTGCATGCCTTAATGGGTATCGATATCTAAACAAGATAAAATTAAAATGTCAACGACCGCTGGTAGCGTTGTTACATGAAGTATGAGTTGAAAAAATATGTTTTATCGTGTTTAGATAATAATAAGTATATTTATTATTCTCTTCACAAATGTACAGTAGTAGTGCTTAAATCTAGCTTAAGGAAAAGTTTTCATTTGTTAGAGACTGGTGCTTGACATAGACATTGCAAGAAACGTCTGTGGTACAAGTCAACAGGACCCCACGACGCTTCATGTGTGCAAGCTTACATTGATAGCTTTTAAGACACTGAAGAGAATTAATAATATAAGAAAAATACAAATAAGTTAATAAACAACGTAACGTAATTAAAATAACAAATATAATGGAAACTTTCCAGAGTGAATTTGACCGTGTGTTGTGTGCATGTGTTAGTCAAGTGAGTTTACTTGTGTAGGTGTAGCGTTTAATGATAAATGATAAATGATTTTATTTATGTAAGTAGGTTTATACAAACACTTTTACACGTCAATCATATTTTTAAAACTAGATGAGGTCGGCGCTTCCTATCTGACTACTCTGAGAAGAAAGGCCGAAACAAACTCAGAGGTCCCTGTCTCTTTTAAAGTCCAGACATAATCTTGGTCAGATCATGTGAAGACCATGTAGATTTATGTCTGAAATGGTCTTTTGAGGAAAAACCACACAGAATGAGTGGACCTGTCCAGTCAGTGCACGCATTTGTCACTAATCGTGGAGCTCAACTCAGAACTTAAGGAGCTCAACCACTCGACGAACAATACCAAAGAAAGGACATTTGGGTAGGCCGCATAAAGCACTCAAACTGCCAGATTATCATTGAAACCACCTGAGAAAGTGAAAAAAGAAAATAAAAAAAGAAAGTTACCTACATAGTCCTCACATTCACAATAAATAAATAATAATACTATACTTCACAAAGTAACTTGTCATGAAATTGTATATATAATAATAATCAAACTGTCAAAATTTATGTAAAACAAAAAACTAAAAAATATAGCAAAAATAAAAAATAATCAAAAAAAAAAACATTCAGTATGCCAAAAATTGGAGCAATTCAATCCCAAGCCTTTTTGTCCTCAATATAATCCTTAACGGTATAAAAAGCTTTCTGGCACAACTTACGTTTAATTAATGATTTGAATTTATTAAGGCTTAGATGTTGAACGTGGCTTGGAAGTTTATTATAAAAGCGTATACATTGACACCTGAACGAGCCGCCTATTTTTTTGAGCCTTGTTGTAGGTACGACAAATTTGTGTTTATTCCTAGTATTTATATTATGTTTGTAGTTTTATGTGAGATTATGTGTAAGTAAGTAACAGGTACCCAACAAAATATAAAAAGGTCTACAAATCAACAGTCTACAAGTTAGGCCTAAAACGTTCTCACATTCACAAAATATAGAAGAATCTATATAAATTGGTCTATTAACACCTAAGTGTTTAAGAGAATCCGTTCTTTGGAGGGTCGGACAGTCGCAGCCAGTTATCACCAGGTGGTGACATGAATGAGCAGTGATAGATAGAGCCGTAGGAGGTGGAAGGTTTTTTCTAAGAGCAAATGTTATGTATTTCGTTTTTGTAGCATTCAGCGTAAGTACATAGTTCTCCTGTCATGTGCAAACGGTATGAAATTCACCCTGCGCATAACGAAAATCATCCTCCTATTTCCGTAGAACAAGAGCACAGTGCCATTAGCGAAGGTTAATATTCTTCCGTTATGAAGTTATAGCTGACAAAGATCGTTGATATAAACTAAAAACAGTGAGGGTCCAACTATACTTCCTTGCGGCAGACCATAGCTTCCATTGACCTAATCACTGGTCCAGTTGTCTATTCTAAATCTCAGTAGTTGAGATAGTCTTCAAAAAGTAGGAGAAGAAGTCCTGTCACTCCAATCCTGTCTAGCTTCTTCAAAAGTTGTGGGTCAGAGATCGTGTCAAAGGCCTTGGCCAGATCCAAAAATATGGTTAAGCATTTTCTTTTGGATTCTAAATTGGAAACAATTGCATTGGTAAGCTCATGCATCGCGTCAGCAGTAGATGACATAATAAGTACCAAGTAAATAAAGGCAATAAGTACTACAGCTATTACAAAACAATAAAATTATTTATTGCCAATTAAAACAACTGTGCAAATAAAGCTAATTAGTAATAGATAGTTATTATATTACGCGGACTATAAATTGGTACTTTTATTCACAAGACGAGGTGGCCGAGAGGTTAAGGCGTTGGACTGCTAATCCAATGTGCTCTGCACGCGTGGGTTCGAATCCCATCCTCGTCGAGATGAATTTTTGAATAAGTTGCGATAAAAAAAATGGCTATGTTGGTATTTCCAAAAAGTATTTAATTTGATGACAATGATTGTAGTCATGAAAAATCATCAAATTAATATATTTTTTGTTTTATCCTGTTTAGATATCGATACCCATCACGTCTGCGGAGTTTCGCTAGCTAATTTAATTTGACCCTGTATATTCATTGAGCTACTATCCATCATTATTACAAAAGGTATATTTATTCCCTTAACGGATTGTCTCATTAAATATAGCTGCTTACAGTTCACTTACTTGTATAATTCCAAAAAAAACTTGACTCAAAAATAGTCGTCTAGAATTTTCTAGATTCTAGGCCGTTTCAGCCCCAATGTTCTGGAAGGGGCACTTAGAATCAATTCTATATATATACAGGGTGGAATTTTGTAATGCCACCTGGAGGGAAAGTACTCTTAATACTGCAGATAGAAAATTTTACTCAAAGGAAACATTCCTTTATTTTTGAATAGAAAGCAAACTGCATTCAAATATTTTCGAAAATTCTCTTCTCCCACACCCGGGAATCGAACCGGCTAAAATCTGAAAAAATTATACCCTGTACTTTTATTGCATCGATCGTTAGGGTCAATTATAAGGATGAAATCTCTCTAACAAACATGATAAATTAAATGAAAGGAAAACCAGGAAATCTGAAGTTACAAATTCAATGAGTCAAGTTAAACTCTTTAACTAACATCCATCTTTTGTAATGCAGACTCCTTTGCGACATACTCGTAGCTGCGTGTATGAGGTAATTTAAATATGGAATGTTAGATTAAAATTTGAAAATTAGATTGTCATAGTTGTTATTCACATTTGATTGTTTTTACAACTCATTTCACATTTTGTCTCACGGTGAAAATGGCTTATCAAGAACAGTTTGATTTAATGGAAGCTTATTTTTTAAATAACAAAAACGTGAATCTAGCTCTGCGGTGGTATGGAGAGAGATATCAAGACCGACAGGCACCAACTCGGTTCGTATTGAAAAGAATGGTAGAAAATTTAAAGAATACGGGTGGTTTCAAGAAGAGACGGCAAAGTATTCAGCAAAACTATTTCGATTTTGAACTAGATGTTTTAACATACTTTGAATCATTTCCAAAGGCTTCAAGTAGAGATGCTGCCAATGAATTAGGAACAACCCACACTCGCGTACTTAAAGTGCTGAAAAAGTATAAGTATAAATGCTATCGTGAAGGTCGGTTGGTGCAAAAATTGCATATTGGGGATCGTGACAGACGATTACAATTTTGTGAAAACATGCTTGGAGAAATTGTCCGAAACCCTAATTTTTTGAGTAACATTGTATGGTCTGACGAAACCAACTTCAGCAATAATGGCATGTACAATCGCCGCAATAACCATTATTGGTCTCGAGTGAATCCTGTTCGTGTTCATGAAACTAACAATCAAGTCAGATTTTCTTTCAACGTTTGGTGCGGAATTATGAGAAATAATGTAGTGTTAGTCCACGTGTACGAAGGTCATTTAAACACTGTCAAGTATATTGAAATACTGGATCTCTTAAGAAACGAGTTAAATGGTTTCCCCGAGGAAGAGCGAAACCAAATAATTCTACAGCAAGATGGTGCTCCAGCACATAACAGCAGAATCACTACTGCCTACATTAATAACCATTTTAATACCTGGATTGGTACAAACGGCACAATCAGATGGCCTGCGAGATCGCCAGATCTCACCCCATTAGATTTTTTTTTGTGGGGATATGTAAAAAATCAAATTTACATGAAATCTTATGCGAATGACAACGAGTTGAGAGTTGAAGTTCAGAATACGATTTATAATATTCACCACAACACTTTATTAAAGGTTACTAGAAATGAATTCGTTAAAAGAATAAATTTGTGTATCCAAGAGAATGGAGCCCATTTCGAGCAACTAATTAGTTAGTTTACCATTTTTTGTAAATAATTAAATGAATTTAAGATTTCCTGTTTTTCATTTAATTTATCATGTTTGTTAGAGAGATTTCATCCTTATAATTGACCCTAACGATCGATGCAATAAAAGTACAGGGTATAATTTTTTCAGATTTTAGCCGGTTCGATTCCCGGGTGTGGGAGAAGAGAATTTTCGAAAATCTTTGAATGCAGTTTGCTTTCTATTCAAAAATAAAGGAATGTTTCCTTTGAGTAAAATTTTCTATCTGCAGTATTAAGAGTACTTTCCCTCGAGGTGGCATTACAAAATTCCACCCTGTATATATATAAATAAAAAAATCTCGTGTAACATGTTTGTGGTCGCACTCCTCTGAAACGGCTCGACCGATTTTTATGATTTTTTTTTATGTATATGTGGTAGGTATGAGAATAGGTCTTAAAGTATATTTCATACTACTCCCACGGGATCGAAACTTATGCAGGTGAAACGGCGGGGCGCAGCTAGTTTGCTTATAAATGTTGACGATCAAAACTGCTTTTTAATGGTGCTACTTGAAATAAATGATTTAGCTTTGACTTAATCACCGCGTTCTGGGGACCACATCATAATTATTTGCAGGGCAAGTGTGGGTAACAGTAAGTACGCGGTACAAAACGCTTGAAATTTCACTTTTCATCTAACATTGACCTGCTTCAATAGTGTATGATAACCGTACAGAGCTATAATCGTAAGAAGAATCATAATGTACACTCACGATAGAGAAGAAGTATATAATGAGGCATCCGAAATGGTCCACATCTAGCGTATGCCAGTGGGATACCACAGACGCCTGTTCTGCAGTCAGCTCATCTGTCCAGGTGAAGTTTGAGAACAATGATAGGACCTGGAAAAAGGATAAAAATGTTTACCAGCCACACTATCACTTCCTGAATATTAAGACAAGTTGTTAGAACGAATGGGTCTGATTCACTAAAAACCCAATTTGACAAGTTTGACAAATCATCGTGTATGTGATGGCGGGAAGTTAAAAATAATAACATTGTAATACAAACGTCATAGGGCTAGAATATGATAAAACCAGAGATAATTAAAAGATTTTCAGAATTCTTTATACATTTAAACATTTAGGCCAGTATCATACAACAATCAGTTTTATTGAAACCCGACGTTTTGACGTGACAAGGAAAGTATACCTCTGACAGTAGCAATCCAATAGCAACCTTATTGTAAGGATTATAAATATCATTGTGAATTTGACAGACTTGTCAATGATAGTAACCCAACAGAAACCTTATTGCAACGGCAATAAAGATCACATTGATTTTGACAGTGATGCAAACTCATAACTGTGAACGGACTGTAAAGTTAACATTCAGCTTCCCAAAGAAATCGCTTCGGTAATCTTCGTGTTTCCGAATTAGCACGAACGTCACCCCAGAGAGGAACCCCCCACTGAGCCAATGATTCTAGGCTTGTAATGCCGTGCTTGTCACTCAAAGTTTTGGAAAAGTTTTTTGCAATTGCATAGAGTCGTTACTCTATAAGAAAACATGTTAAAACAAAGAAGGCAAGGACTATTGTAACAGTTCTACAGGGTGTAAAAAGACCCATCACATAGCCGTAAACTACGCATTCTGTACATCAAACTAAGTAACATTGTCCAAAAATTCATGCTGGGAAACGATTTGAATTTTTGGTGTGAATATTCGCTGTTTACGATAGTGCGCAACGTAACGCACGCAAATCATTGTGCTTATGGGTGCATGCAACGGTACAGGGGTCGTGGGGATATTTTAAGTTGTGTTAAATAATAATAAAGGTTTATTGCAGAAACTTGTACAACTTTTACAGTAAATCTTACATAGGGATCTCCTTTTAAGTAAAAGATATACCTGTGCTAGGAGATCCTGCTCTCCAATGATAGAAATTATGGAATGGTAAAAGTGGTGTACAAAAAATTACAAGTAAAAACTAAAACTAAACAAGACAGGACTTGAACTATAACTAAATAAAAGAAAAATAAACTTAGAGATGTATCCTAAAATTTTGTGCGTGTGTGTGTGTGTGTGTGTATGCGTGCGCGCGTGTATGTAGTTTTCAATTCATATTGACGATGCTTGCACAACAATTCAATATCATCATAGGACTTCATTTTTAGCCATTGAACAATTGCCTTTTTGAAGTCTTTAGTAGTCATATGATAGATGTTAATTATTTTATTTATTTTATTATATAGGGCAGCGGAATTTGTGTTGAATTGTCTTTTGGCATATGCAGTTTTAACGAATTTGACTGGTGCTACACTGTATTTTCGCCTTCTTTCCTTCTTTCCTACATTTTTCTGTGTTATGAAATTAAAAACTTCTTCGTAAAAAACCGTCAGTAAACGTCCGCCCGTCGTATTTGAATGTTACACAATTCGACAAAAGAACTGTTACTAATTGAAAAAAAATATTACACGACTGATGAATTTCTAAATGATAAATTAATTAAATTCTAAATTTATATCTGTAATTTTTATGGTGTACATAATAAAGAGTATTCTATTCTATTATATTCTAATGTAGACTTATTTATTTGACTGGAGAAACAATTTTTATTTATTATTTTTACTGAATATTGTGACTAATTGTAATTTATGATTTTTTATTTATGTATTGACTGTAGAAATTATTCTATATTGGGACATTTATAATTATTGTTTTTAATTATATAACATCATTATTTTAATTTTGACATACCTACCAGATAATTTATGTTTATCTCTCGCACGATCAATATTTTATTTTGCATGCAACCGTATTTGTACGCCTGTTGGCATAACTTAGCAACATTGAAACTTTAATTTAAGAACTGTATTCACTACATAAGTTACACAAATAAAAAAATATTATTATTAAAAGTTGGAATTTGACCTTCAATATCTTCGTAACCAGTTGGTTCCCAAGTATGTTCTAGTACAAAAAAAATATTACAATGACGGGAAGTACAAGTGACTCTCGGCATCATTAAGCGTCTTTTTACACCCGTTACATTAGATCTCATTATCACGTGGTCGTATTTCCGAAGATACACGATGTTTCCCGAAGCACATTATTTTCTTTGGAAAGCTGTACTTACGGACGGGACAGGGAAAACACTTCCAATAAACAACAATTTTAACCCTCATATTTTTTTAATAGTAAAGGCTCGTACAGACTGGCGCGACACTTCATCGCGCGACACACGGTGCCTTTGTGTCGCGCTGTCGCGTCGCGCCTGTTTGCAGGAGGCTTAAAGATAAAACGGCATTCTATTTACCTGCTCCTGATTTCCAAGATCCGCAGCCATATACTTTCCAATACCAGGCGGGAAGAGTATGGACATTACCGCTAACGTTATGAAGCCAGGGTATATGAAGCGGCTGGAAAATAACAATTAATGAACTATAACAACAGCCTACATTGTCTAGTTGTTTTGAAGCTAAGACAGACTTCTTTCTTTCTCGTTCTAGTGAAGGAGGTTTGTGAACGAGAGAAAAGGATCACGGTTTTTTTTATTATTAAAAACGTTGCACAAACAGCCAGACCCGGAACAACTACTTGTAGGTCATACAAATATTTTTTCCGTGCGGGAATCGAACCAGCAGTCAATCGTTTAACCACTGCGCCAACCGTGCCGTCGAATTAGTTTAGCTCAGCCCTTACAGGTATGGCATGTTCTTATAAAGAGAAGATACGAGAAATGAGTACAACGATTGGCTTTGCGTCAGTATGAAGACCTTACTGCAGTATATATATAGTTCTCCAGATCGTATTTCGGCCATGGCGGCCAATCTTAACGGAGACTAGCCGTCGGCGCCGGACATATTGCAGTGCAGCTGTGTGTGTGGCCAGGCCGGCCCGCACGTGCGCAGGCGCAGGGGCCGCGCCCACACGTGCGCAAACAACCACCCCCCACAGTCCTCCAGTATAACAAGGAATCGAACACATGAATCATGTTAAGTATCTGCCCTAACGACTTCTTAACTAGGTACTAAATAAATATAAAAAGGACTTACTTCTTTTGTAAAAAGTTACTAAGTGACTTTGTATTTCTTATAAATAGCACATATTGTCGATGGAGGAATACCCATAACGCTGCCAGGAGACCGCATACGATACTGGAATTAAAAAATAAAGTCATATTACGAACTGGTTTAATAAAAAAACATAAATTATTTGTGATAATGTACCTTATTTCTGTGGAATAGAGTTTAGTTTCCATTGCGAGCTAAATCCAATGAAATTTTTGTTTATTTAATTTTAAAATTTCTCATCACATTAAAGGAGCCTTGGCTTTCAATCCCGTTACAAATCTTACTAATTGCAGAGGTTTTATTTTTATGAAAGCCTTACTGTGTCAAAGGAAATCTTAATCTGAACGGAGTTCAATTTGTTCTTGTATAAGTAGTACCGACTCCAGCATGCGTAGTATAGCCAATATAGAAACAGAAGACAAAGTGACAGATTGTAGAAAGATTTCAACGGCGCGATGTCAAAATTCAAAAAGAGAATGACTTTTTGTTAAGAAAGTACTTTGTCTTCTCTTCGTAGAGTAGAGACAGAAGTGGTCATGCGACGCATGCTGAAAAGAAAGGCTGTACTTTTTAAACCTCGAGTCAAAATAAAACTAGCTATTTTTAAAAGCAGTAGTTTTGATTCATCATCATGATCATCATCATTAAAAGCCTACAGCTGTCCACTGGTGGACATAGGCCTCTCCTATTGTATCCCCTATTCAGCTCGATTCTCGGTAACTCTCATCCACCTGCTACCAGCTACCCTGCGAAGATCGTCGCTCCAAATGTTTATTAACTTACCCTAATAACACAAAAACAGCAAACTCTTGAGGATCGAAGGGGAAGTCTTGCGGCAAGTTGGTGGGGAAGAGCGGCTTCACAGTGGGCATAGCGCCCGACCATACTGATAGGAGCCGGAACATCTGAAATGGTATAAAAGATTTAAAGGAAATGTTGCATTTTGCCCATCAAAATAACAAGACTACGATTATACGGTCGTAAAAATATCGCGGTCGGATTTTATCGCGTATTGGATTTTCAACTCTCGGTGTTGAACCGAGCATTGAGAATCCAACAGAGTGCATCCCGCGCGTCGAAAAAACACACTTTTGGATTTACAACTCCCGCCGTTAAAAAAAAAAACCCGTCGCGATATTTTGACGTCCGTGCGAACGTGGATTTAACGTTGCTTTTTAAGGGGGATGCACTAAGGTAGCCTGCAAAATTCAAATTTTCTTACGTTTTTTGCAAATTGCGGGTCAGTGTCAGGTTGTATTTATTTAAAATATGATTCGCGACCGTAACAAATATGGTTTTACAGAATTATAATAATTAGAGTCAGCAAGTTGATGTAGTGTGTCAATTTGATAAATAATATTTTTTTCCCGACCATATGTTTAAGCAAACTTTAATCATTACTTAACTCTAACCAACGTAAATAAATAAACAGCATGTGTTCCCCGATGGGATAGACAGAGGGCCGCAGTTGTTTGAGCCCCATTTAAATTATTATGCCTAATGCTCTAAGATTCTTACTGAAAAGATCCAATGACACTTGTTAAACTTTCGCAACAGAAATGCCCGACCTGGAGAAATCAGATTGGGTCATAATAAATGTCCTAATGGCCGGCTGGAGTGAACAATGATGAGGAACAGAGCTCCCACCTCTTTCTTGCCTTTATTAACCGGCTTGAGTGGAGATTCGCAAGAGCAAATGTGCTCGGAGGAAGGAAATATTCCAGTAAGATGCTTGATAGTACTTCCGGGATTGTCCTGATAGCCGTGGATTACCTCTCCACTCCTCCTAAACATCTCAGAACATGTTGCCCCGTTGTTGCTACGTCACTATGTGTCAGCGGCCGTTTTAGGGGGGCCATTATTGAGTGTGCAAATCACCCCCTGTCATTGGTCAGGCAGGGGCTATAGTCTTTCTATAGTCCTAGATAACCAGTTCACTTCAGCCACCCAAACTCATAATCCAATAATAACTTTGTTTCCATATCCTGCAGTAGTTCTCCACCAACCGGGGGTTGTCCTTGGGTGCACTTGCATACCGAACAGGGATAATCGTCGGTTGGTGCCTCATTTAATTGAAAACGTCTAACGGGCTCGTACGTCTTCCAAAGGTCCAGGACCCCAGGGTCCCGCGAAACGTCAAGAGACGTAAAAATAATACTAATGTCCTAATTTGACGTCTACAAAGTGAGCTTTTGTGGTGGAATTCGACTCGCTTTTTCTGACAGAGTGAGACCTAAGTCCGGCAGTATAAAGCTATATTAGAGGGTTATAATGAAGATGGGCATATTCAGTTTTAAATGAGACGATCATAGCGATGCCGCATTCGTGTGTACATACAATTCTGTGCGCAGAACTTCTTCATCAATTAGCCTAAATGAGCGCGCGCAGTTTTGGTATTTAATGAACTAGATAATTCTAGTTTAAACAAATGAATATGTTGATCACTTCTGGATAGGCACACGAGAACTTTAATGAATGTGGGCCTAATAAATGGACACTTGGACGATTACAATCACAGTTTTATTGCCAAGTCACGGTCACCTCCCATTTATTTATTTATTTAAGGAAAAACAAACAGTAGCACAATAAAAACAGTCAAAATATCTTATCTTATCTTATATTATATCTTTGTCATTTGCACAGAGATGCTTATTTTAGTCTCATCTAAACTAATGTAAAAATTGTTTGTTTGTTTATAAGAGAAGCTTCTGCCCGTGACTTCGTTCGCGTGAAATTTCTGGCTCCCCCGACCCACCATGTCGCATCGCATCGCCTGCCCGCGCTATCACTTCGTTTTCGCTTAGCATTCTTTCAGACTTTTTTTCTTTTTGCTCGGCTCCTTAGGGTCCTAGCGTGATGTTAAATAGCCTACAGCTATCATCAAGAATTGGGCTATCAAATGCAGAGTTTTTGAAATCCAGTATGTAGTTCCAGAGATTACCCCCTACTTACAAACTTAAAATGTTTAAAAAATGCTTGCTATAAAACCTGTTTTTTTTTAAAATTAAATTAAACAAAGCGGCTAACATATACTGTTTTGTATTTAATACTAAAAAACAGAGACATAGGGACCGCACCATTTTTTATTCGATAGAAAAAAAACGATAATCTATACTACATACAAATTAAAGCGTCAATAATCGAATCGATAATCGAAATGTTACAGTGCTGCAATCACTAGTTCCATGTGTCAAAAAGTGAATAACCTCTTGGACACAGTGTAGTATAGATATCTCATGTCTCTGGAAGTACTGATCCGAATACAAAAAGTCTCTCGCTGAAAGAAACCTACACTATTGCTGATTGGTATAGGATTTGTTTCATAGTACATGTGACTTACACGCGGACGAATTCGCATGCAATACGAGAGTTGAGATTTTTAGAAACCCTCCCATTTTTTTAATTAAATTCATTTAATGAAAGCATAAACTAAATTACCATTTAAGAAACCAATTATGTATTAAACTACTTTCATTCGAAGGCCTCCGCATTATGAGGTATCTTAAGGCGACAATAAGTGCCAGCGACCTTGAGCGAGTGGGAGGAGCATGGGAAACTTTTAATAAAATTGCACAGAGCGTTAGCGTCTACCCGGACATTGGTCAGCGATGCACGGCCGCCCGTCGCCCGCAAGAGCCCCCGCTTCAACGCGCATCAAGTTTATTCGCAAAAACAACCCACCTTGATTTATCAAACACAATACAAATAAAAGCCGTATACAAAAATTTGGGTAGTTAAATTGTCTTTTAGATGGTGCAGATTTCATGAAAATACGCCCGATAGTTTTTGCGTGATTATCGTTTTTGTGTTCGCGTTAGACATTACAAATTAATTACACTATGTTACAAAAATATAATTTCTAATATTCAAATATCAAATTACGAAGAAAATAGTCTAGTTTATCATATATTTTTTTTCAAATAAATAAGACTATTCGTTTAGACGTCGTATTTAATCTGAAATCATTAAAAGTCGTGTATCTGCGCCTTAAGTAAAATATGATTACTTACAATAGCACTGCAGCAGGCCGCGAAGAAACCGCGCCAGTAGTTACGTACTGCGAAGTACGTTGTAGTTACTTCTATGGAGAATAGTACACCTGGAAACAAACGTTTATTTATTTATTCACAAAATCCACAGCTCCTTAAACATTTCACTTAAAAAAATTGGAATCTTACAGCCAATTATGGATTTACAATTTAGTAGCTACAACAATTATATGCATCACAAACAAACAGGATGACATGCCAACGCCGTGCTGTGGGTCCCCCATAGCACAGCATCATGCTGAGTGGAAGCCTTCTTGTCACAGTCATGACGTGCAGCTGTCGACTATTTCTGTTTTGTGCTCGTGATTATAGATCTATTTTGTTTGTTTTTATTTTACATTATTACCAGAGCTAATTATCTTTTTTGTATGCACGTGTTTCTGTGACAAATAAAACAATTTTTCTTTCTTTCTAGCGCCATATAAGCATCGTATGGGTGGGTGTGTTTTAATTTGATAAGCTGATATTAAAGTAAATCCCCGGGGTGACCTTATTAGTGATGTTCTTCTGAAAGGTCAGGGCGTAGTACTAGCAACCGGCGTGCGTGTATGACCAGCACCCTAATTACTTAACGCACTTTCTATCACCTTCGCAAAGAACTCAAGTGGCTCCCGATCCGCTTTCGCAGGAACACTCGGATTTTATGTCTCCTCTTCAACATCTTACACAACCCGTCTTATCCTTCCTACCAGCGTGAGCGATTTTCTTACGCTCGCCCTAGCGACGCACCGTGTAGATCTCATCTTATATCCCTCCTCAAATCCCATCCTCATAAAACAAGCTACTATTCTTATTCCTTCTCTGTTCATGCTGTAAGATTATGGAACGCACTCCCGCCTAGCATTCGAGATTTAAAATCTATTTCTCATTTCAAATACCGAGTAAAAGAGCATTACCTTTCCATTTAACTGTGAGAATTTATATATTTATATATACGTTTATTTATTTTAGCATTATGTATTTATTTAAGTATATGTTATTGTTATTTATTTTTGTATTATATGTAAGTATATTTAATATTCTAGTATAAGACGTCACCAATCAAATTCTTCTCTTCTTGTTTTCACACACTATTGTCTACATTTCTTTTTCATTTCTCCTTTCGCAGGTCTGCTGGAAGAAATTTCTTAAGAAATAAGCAGTACCTTTGTACTTAATACTAATATGCCGTATCTGTATCTATTTTACTGTGTGTACATAAATAATAAAATATATAATAAATAAATAAATAAATCTGAATAATTTTGAAGCCTATTGCTAATCCATTACTTCATAAGTTCGAAAAATTCTACTGTTATTGTGTTACGTAATTACCCCGCCGATGTATGAACGTAAGCGAAGCAAAAGGAGTATGTAAGGATCGTAGCAGGTGGCGTTCCGTAGTTTCTGCTTCCCCCCATGGGAAGAAGGCGTGAGTTATGCATAATATGTAAGATATTAATAACTATCTTGCCTCGGATGAGAGCCTAATACTTTGCATAAAAGTTTAGCTACATTCTCACTTAACACGGGAATCATATCATATGATTTCACGCTTGGTTGTCATCAGACTTCAATCGAATTGTCATAAATTAATGACGTTTCAATAACCAATTGAATCTGTCTCATCAAGTGTTTTGCTGATTCAAACTAGGTCATTGGCATTGGCAAATATAGGATAAGGATCGTAGACTTCTTATACGTTTTTCGTTTCATAACATAAAGGGACATAGGATTATAGAGTTCTCTTATTTATAAAAAAAAAAACCTGAGCAGAGCAGCTGGATTCAGTTATTAAACCTAGCTAAAGGTACGGTGTCCTAGAATAGCGTTTCCGATATAATAGGACGGGAAAAAAGTTTTTCGTATTTTTTAATGAACAAATATTCAGTAAGAACAAATATTTTACGGAAATTCAAGACATATTTTTAGTTTAACATTTTTTTACAGTTCTTTCGACTATGAAGTCGTAATGTAATGTAGATTCTGTATGGTTTCAGCTACACACACGATTTTTTATTAAGGTATAAGTTCGGTGGGTTTCAAGTTATTACACTTTATGTTAGAAATGACCGGTGCGCACGCGCGGTTTAGGCTAACATAGTAGCTGTGGACGTACGCAGACCAGCAGGCGCTTGACGTTGACGTTTGAGCGGATAGGTATAAAGTTGTAGTAAAATCTCTTTGACTGTACTGTTTGTATCTGGCTGGTTTTGATACCGTTAAATAAATGACATTTGAAAAAATATAAAAAGAAAGTAAAAATGATTTCCCGCCGTTTTTCAATTGTTTTACGGTCCGCCAAAATGATCTAACGAAGAAATTCGATACATTTTGAAGTTTTATTAAAAAAGGGAATAATGTGACACAAGCCGCGAAAAATGATTTGACGTTTAAGGACTTAACGCAGTGTCAGTAAGAGTAGCACAAAATTGGTTTTCAGTCCGGCAATTTAGGTTTCAAAAATGCAGCTCGATCTAATCACCCTGTTACGGATAAAGTTGGTGCCATTTTGGATAAAGTGGAGCAAGATGGGCATATTAGTAGTTACGACATAGCTGAACAATTAGGGATTAACCACAAAACAATTTTGACCCATTTGAAAAAGTCTGGGTATATAAAAAAAGCTCGAGATTTGGGTGCCACACGAGCTCTTAGTCCTGAATTTGTATACAAAATACGAAAGAACTTTCTCCCCAACCTAATATTTAGAACGGACATCATGCAAGTCTGTAATTTTCACTAGTGTTTGACATTGAGGTGTCAAAAAACGCCCAGCAGGCTTAGCACGAGCACCGTTTTGTCGACGGAAGAGTAGACAAAAATATGTCGTTCCGTGTAGACAGTTATAGAAACTTTTCTACTGTCTTTAGCATGGCAAATACAAAATCAAATTGTCTTCACTACCGTAGACAACTGTCAGTTGTCAGTTTGATTTTGACAATTTGGGATAGAAAACTTTCTTCTGAAATAGTCTACATAAAAAAGGACCTAGACAAAGATCGTTAGAAACGATAGACAAAATGACAGATTTTCTCACTACTACGAGTATCCCAGTAAAACAAAAACGCTGTATATTTTGTGGCACGAGCGAATCAAATCAATTTTATTTGCCTTATGTGTTGATACAATTTCGGTCTTAACATAAATAATTAAACAGATCCATAACACTTCGTCATCAGTCATAGAAAAAGAAGAATCCCGATTTGTGATCTGCTTGTAGATTCAAAAATAAAGGTCTCACTTCCGAGGAAGTATGAGGCTACACCTACTGCGCAGGCCGCAGCCAGCATTTCCCTGGTCCTGGACTCGTTGGAGAAGATCCCTTGGAACCTCATCATCACGGGCATAGACCCTGAACTCACCTCCAACTGGGGCTGCGAAGCATGAGGCCACACCCACTGCGCAGGCCGCAGCCAACATTTCACTGGTCCTGGACTCGTTGGAGTAGATTCCTTGGAAGGTAGTCACTAGTTTAGATAGGAGAGTCGCTACCATTGATGCTATGTGGACTGATGGGCCCTGAGGAAGAAGAACTTTGAATTACTATTTCTTCTTAACATTACATCATGTCTGTATTGGCAGAGGTGGCGTTGCCATAATATCGCCAGTGATTGTAATAGGGGGCGAGCCTATGCCATTTAAGCCCCCCCCCATTCACACAAAACAAGTTTCTCGTCTGTGGCTTACAATAAAATTGAAGCAACAAATGAATTGGCCCGTCTAAGCACTGTTATCTGACCAAGATTATGTCTGGACTTTAAAAGAGACTGTGACCTCTGAGTTTGTTTCGGCCTTTCTTCTCAGAGTAGTCAGATAGGAAACGCCGACCTCATCTTGTTTAAAAAATATGATTGACGTGTAAAAGTGTTTTTACAAACCTACTTAAAGAAATAAAATCATTTATCATTTGTTTACACGGTGCAACTTTTATTGTTGCTTCTACTGATGGTACACCCCAGGTAAATAATAAATGTAAATAAGGTAAATGTACGGTAGGTAGGAGTTTGATCTGCATAGTGATCGTGTATCTAGACCTAGCCCCAGAGTTCACATGCTTCGAGTACCGAGACGAAATAATAAACTACCAGATTGTTTTAAAACTCTTAACTTGTAAATGTAAATTGTTCAATTATCTCGTAAGTACTACTACTCGACTAATGATTCTAATGATTTTAATGTTTGAATGATTTATTACTAACATTTGACTCATTTTCAATTTGAATGTTATCGTAATTCATTTAATTCAATGTGATATCTGAGAAGCTAACCAACACCCGAAAATGTATTTGTACGCCGGAAACGGCTGAATATTATGAACTGTAAAAATTATGTAACATCTCTGTAACAATATTTTGACAAATAAATGTACTATTACTATAATTAAATCGTATCGTGTAAATTAGGCTAAATCAGGCACAAATTCCAGGCTGCTGCTGAGCAATTCTTAATGAAAGACATTTTACCCGTTCTGAAGATCGAACCCAGGCAGCCACGCTTGCCACCAGTCAGTTCAACGAAGCAGTTCTTATGCAACATTTTTCAAGAATATAATGACGTTCATTCCTCAGGTAAAATAATGCATGTCACACGATTAATTAATATAATCTGTGCTTTGTACTGATCTAATTATAACTACACGGAGGAATGTGTCAAGATGCTTATTCGATTTGCTAAACTGGTTTTGCATGTATGCAAATCATCACAGACACCCCATGACCTAGGATACTGTTGATTGTATTATCATTGGACTACTGGCATTTCTAGCTGGACCTATTAGGTCGTGGCGATTGAAAATAATAACAAAAATGAAAAATGCATCGTTTTAATGCGGCAGTTCATCGTGCAGTGGTATTTGTGAAAAGTTAGGGCTGATTTTTCATTCGTCAAATACTTTTATCTTAAGAATGAATACGGCGCTTTGACATTTTTTTTTTTCAATACCAATGCTTAACGTTGTATGATTGTAAAACGATAATTTGAATCACACTTCGTCGTCAGATTTTAAATAGTTTGACGACTTTCTATCGTCAGGATTTAGTGGGAACATTCGTACATATTAATTTTTTAAGTTATGCAATCCCTTTAAAATAATTTCGTATATTTAAAAATCTTTATAATACTGACCTCTTTACCCAGTGGCAGACCAGAGCCAAGCGTGGCAGTTAGACCGACAATCTTGGATATCATCGCTCGATACGTCAGGTACTCTTTTAAATGTACTCCTCGGAGTATCGTCTTCATTTCTGGTATTCCTGAACCTGTAATAGAAGTTTATGGTATAAATTATACGATTAGAAATCATTATTTGCAATGGGTGGTGTACCTAAAACTTTAATGTATTGATTAAGGTATTGATTATACTCAGGATATATTACCGATGTGGAATAAGTAGTAGTTATTTTTTTTTATCAAGAAGTATTAGTTTTATTTTTGTTTTTAATTGGTGTCGAAAACAGCATCTAAGTGATTATGGTCCGAATATTTATGACATGGGAAAACTATTGCAACTTTGCCTTAAAAGGGCAATTCTTGAAGTGGTGCTTTTCTCTGAAGATCCTTCCTTAGGTATATGCTGAGGACAGCTACCAGTAGGTCACGTTAGGAGTCTGGCCAACCTACTCCGCCTTTCCGTGACGTTACTTCCTGAGGATTTCCATAACACCTAAATGAAGGTAACATTGATAGGTTGAGGGCACCTTTAACTAGTGAAGCTAAACAAAGATTATTCTCCATTTAATCAGCTACAAGGTTTAAGAAGCAGCTAACTAGAAACCGTTCAAAAAAGTATGATATATCTTACCTATACTCTGAGCAGCAACGATATGCACAAATCCAGCGGCGAAGAGTATCAGGCAGACCGGCAGGGACACCCACGCCACGTACTGACTGAACGTAGACGTCGCCAGGTCATTGTACATCCACATGCGTGCTGGAAAATAGGGCTACAGTTAAAATTGGAGGGTCTTAAAGCCACAACAGGAACAATCTTGATGATCAAATGGAGCAGCCAAAATCATATCTGGACTACAGGTTTCCCTTCCCTTGATTGATTGAATGATGCCCTTTACACTTTGCACTGATGACTGCCTTCAGGGTTCTGCACTAAATCTTGGTTTGTTCAATTAGGTGAATCGGTAGATGACACAAATACTCTGCGGGTAATTACGGCATTTGTAACCTCGAAATACGTTTTCAAGATACTCACACTCTTCATCCTGTTACGGAAGCATGAAAAGATAAAATAACAGTTGAATCATTTTGTACCAACATTTTTTTAAATCCATAATAATCACCTACTGCCTCCGCAATTGCAAATACAGCCGTCTTTTGATGGCGGAAAAGAAAAATCTCCCTAGACCCTAGTTGGACCAAGAACATGGTTCTCGGGTTGTAAAACAATACGAAAAACCAATAAACTAAAATCCGAAAACAATGATTTAAATAGTGTCTTTGGGACATACATTTTCAAGATACTAATAAAATATTCCTTACCATTCTGACAAACAGCGATCCCCCTGTCCATGGCGAAGTTGACGATGGCCATGATGATGCCCAGCAGAGCCAGGAACACCCAGTCCTCCCCAAGACGAGCGAACGTGTGTCTCCACACATAGCCTGCGACAAACTTCATGCACGTGAATATTTATTATCATAATTAACAATATGGTGGAACTTTAAGAGTCTGGATGACGATTTAGTTATATAAACTGTTTTAATCGATCATAGCACCACCACCATCGAACGAACTGAATTACGATAATCATCAGACGAAGGTAATGTGGATCAATTTTCTCGGTGACAAGACATATCTAATTACCACATTCGATAAATATCGCTTGAGGGAAGTTCTAATAATAAAATAATAGTTCTGATAATGAATATCGATGGCTTCAGAGTAGGGGAAGTCAAAAGAAACAATGAATGAATTGAGTGTGAAAGATGATACGGCAAGGGGACAACTTGACTACTTAGATGACGGCTAATAGAAAAACAATGGAAGATGAGGATGTTGGTTGCATGTCGAAGGATTTTTAAGCGAGGCTTATCATAATAATTATGCTAAACAATATGTGCATAAAGATATTATATATGTATGAGGAACAGGGTGTAAAGTTCACTCATACCTCCATAGAAAAGGGAGGATCCTCCGACCAGACGGGTGTCGTGTCTGGTGGGCAACTGCCCGACGATTGATGTCGGGACGTTGTATAGATATATGCTAGTTACGTGGTAAACTCTGCTCGCGCGATGCAGGATTTTTCGTGACGTCAGTGTGACGTGTAGCTCGCATGTGGCGTTGTATAGGAGCATAGCAGCCGGCAAGGTATCGTTAGAAACATGTTGCTTTTTCTGGGAATATTCGCTGCCACAAGAGCCCGAGAGAACAAAACTATATTTCCTTTGAAATGAATTTTGAAATAAGTAGTCATCATTTTGTCGTGTTGGACCAGTAGTTAAGGCCTCACATGCACAAGATTGTGGTTTCAAAACCGGGGAAGTACCATTCTGACATTTTCAATTCATATGTACTTTCTGAGTTTATCTTGGACATTAGATACTGAAATCGTTGAAGGAAAAATATTGTGAGCAAACCTGGACTCTAAAGTCCAGGTTTGCTCACAATATTTTTCCTTTCCTTAATGTAAGCATGAAATCACCAAACTCGTCTTGATTAAGCGCGGTGATCAATGCTCGTGCCTTCTCTGTATGAGATGAGGCCTTTGTCTTGCAGTGGGACAATATTATAGGCTTGTCCTTTTATAATCAGACATGGAGACACTCACCTAATACTTTAAAGAACTTCCCTCGAGGTCTGTGTTTTCCGCTTGCTTCTAGTTCCTTCTGTCGTAGCTTGTCGTCTTTTCTCCTCTTCTTCCGAAGTCGTCTGAGTCTTCTTGCTTCTTCTCTAGCCGCTTCGCTTAGGTCGCGTTGATAGCGACCATACATCTGGAAAGAAGAAGGGTATTGGTTATTTATTTGTTCACTACTGCATTCTTCTTTATCTCAACTAACTAGAATACTATCCTAGTATTCTCATCCTTCACATTTTATTTTGATACTTGTTTGAATTTTAGTTATAATTGAATAAGTGCGTTATCTTCAAAAACCTAGGAAGCTATTATAATTTGCAACTGTACAATAACGCCTACACATAACACAAAGCAATTAAATGCCTCATTACATAATTACAACGAATACAAAAAGGTACATGAAGAACATAAAATATTTTTGAAGTGAAAACTTCTTTAGGCGCGTTGAGCACTTTTTGGGTGAACAAAAATCATGGAACTCGCGTCATCGTCACCGAACGCTTTCCATGAGCTATATGTATACTGTGTATATATATGTGTACTTTTTGAGTGAACAAAAAGCGTGAAACTCGTGTCATCGTCACCGCACGCTTCGACGATACAATTCACAAGTTACTTAGTTTTCATTTGTATCGGCAGTCCCCATAGACTGCCCCGCATTTTTTTAACCAGCTATCCTACTGTAGCATTGCAAACTTGCAAGGTTTCCAATTTCTGAGACTAAAAGTACCAATATCATTCTCGAAGGGCAAAACTCCAATTTCACTGTTAGTCGAAAAACCGTAACATAAATGCATAGGTATATTGACTTCATTAACGGTTTCTGGCACCTTGATTAATTATCTAGTCAGCTGTCAAATGTTATGTTTACTTTTGTGATTGGCTGGCCGAAATGACAACCAACCAATGACATGAGCCGTCATAATGTTTACAACTGAGTAACATAAGTTAGGGCGAATTTCACCAATTAAAGTGGACGCGACTAGGACATTTAATCATTCAAAGCTGTCCATTGTTGTGAAATATTGAAACTGACAAGTCTTCACCGCGGTTTAGATATGTTGTATGAAACTTTCAGAAACCCACTGTCTAAAGTTTTTAAATTGTCGTTTCATATTTCTAATGAAACGAAAAAATTCAATGTAAACATATACCAACGTAATTAATAAATGAATAAAGCGCTCTTCCTCTCACAATTTATTTATAAATCTGCTGTGCCCGACAGGGTCCATAATTGTTTCTATTATAATTTATTTACCACCTGTAAGTTTACATTATGGATTGCAATAAACTATTTAAGATTAATTATTAGTTAAAACCTCATTGTTGTATAGAATTCACACAGGTAATAAAGGCAGTTGGGGAGTTATTATTATACACTACTGGTAACAACGGTGATGACGTAGGCTTGTGTCACCCACGTGACCACTGTGTCTCGGAATGGTATACCTGGCGAAGTATAATATATTATTATACCATTCAGAAACCGAGAATTATGTATTGTCACATTTATAACGCCAAGGTAACCTACCACCACCCTGCTACCCCTTTCGACCATCTCGTGCGAATCCATCATGTTTTGATAAGTAATCGCGTTTATTCATTAACAATTACACGTTAAAACCAACTGCTGCCGGCAAAGAAAGTTAAAATACTGAAAGGCTAATTAGTATAAAACAGCCTTGAATCCAGGTTCTGTTTGCAGAAGCTATCAGATTAACACGTGTTTAATTAAGATAATAAATCAGAAAATACCAATATTTGAGTTTTATAGTACTTTTTGCAAATATGTGGTAGATTAATCTTAGCCTAAAACCTTAGGCTTAAAAGATGAAGTTTGTTCAGGTCAAAGAATCTTGTATTGTGTTTACCATACCAATATTTGCGAAAATGAGTAAGTAATCTCTTTATGAGCTTGGCACAATTTTCATCGTTAAACCACAAAACGGAATTTGATAATATTTCGGAAAGGGAAAGCTTGGTAGGAACTTGGAGAAAGTGCATATACTCGTAGGAAGCAATATAATCAACATCTGTCGTTCATGAAACTAAGAACTCGATTAATGGACACGGTCGAAGAAGCGAGAGGAACTAATTCAATTCAAAGCTAATAGGAAGAGAGAGAGAAGTAGAGCATCAAACAAATAATATTTTTAAGGCCCACTTGTACCGCCAATCACTAAACACGTTTAGCGCTAAGCGAGTTTTAAACATCATTCTGTCTCTGTCATCTTCAAGCATTTGACAGAAACACAATAATGTTTAAAACTCGTTTAGCGCTAAACGTGTTTAGTGATTGGCGGGGCAAATGGGCCTTAGTATTATAACAAATGTGATTATTATAAAAATCAAGACTCACGCAAAAACGACAGTCCACTCATAACATTAATCCGCAGATAAGGCAATAAAAATCAAAACAAACACAAATGTTATCGCGAAAACCAGGTAGTCAGCAAATGACCTTATTTATCTAAGTATAAATCACGTATTTTCCATGTCCTACTAATATTTTGTTGTATTACAAGGTAACATGACAAGAACACATGTTTACGATAAGTGTTGTCCAAAACTTTATCTGTGGTTGCGAAGACGTCTCAAGTTGCTAAGTGAGTTGTTGTCGATCAGTGCTTATAGGTCGTAGATAGAAGATATACAGACCTGCACGTTAATTACGTAACACACTATCTATCACAACATGAATCATTCTGAAGCCTATTGCTAATCCATTGATTCATATGTACGAAAAATTTGTCTGCTCAACAACGTGCATAACGCAATTAATGTTATTGAACTGTCAAAATTAAACCCATTCCTACTGTTACTGTGTTACGTAATTACCCCGCTCTTATAAATTAATCGTACTTCAACCAGAAACTGGGAATTTAGCTAATCAAAAATTCTGTAACCATTCAATAAGAACATTTGCAAGCACTGCAGCAACTTTCGTATAAATGATAAACGATATTTATTTCTGTAAGTAAATTTATACAAACACTTTTAACACGTCATTTATATTTACAAACTAGATGAGGTCAGTCTTTCCTATCCGACTGATCTGAGAAGAAGGAAATAAACCCGGAGGTCACAGTCTCTTTTAAAGTCCAGATATAATCTTGGTCAGATCATATGAGGACTATGTAGATAAGTGTCTGAAATGGTATTGTAAAGAACAAGAAATAATTTCCATGGTCATTCTTTCATTAAGGTATTTTTATGTAATTAGGTGTCAAACAAGGATGTAGCCCACCTGATAGTAAAAGTTTTCCATAGCTTGAACATCTGCAATACCAGAGGCAGTGCTGCTATTCGAACCGGAACGCCACATCGCTGGTAAGCGGCACAACTAGGTATACGGTTGTAGTACTTTTACGAACGAGCACTTTCGCAAAGAGCTTTACTACTACTAAATTAAAATGATATTGGTAACAAAGTGACTAATTCTGGAGTACGATCAATTATAATTAAGTCGCATGCGAAGCGAGCAGAAATATCATTGTGATTTGTTCACCCAGTTGACAGAAATAACTCTGAGAAATCTTTGACATTACCAGGAAGTAACAGCCCGGAGTCGGGATTTGTCCCTGGTTGACGGCAATAGGCTCACCCCCTATTACATGGGACTTAAAACTGACTAACTGGGGAAATGTGGGCGTTAGGCCCAGTTCACATTACGACGGACCGATAGTTTTATCACTGACCGCCTGTCGGCTCTTGCTGTTCACACTATTCGTCAGTCAACCAGTGACAAAGTACGACCGATTAAGGTGCCGCTGCCGACACTTTTTTGGATTAGGTAATGAGTCGGTACGACATAATGTGAACCTGGCCTTACTCCACACCTTTGCCCTAACCCTCGAGGAATACAGACGTGATCTTATCTACGTATCAGGAGGAATTTTTCGTCTGATATCACACGGTTCATCCAAAACTACGCTGTGTCGATCGGCCGCATCAAGACGCTAATTGACTTATTTAGCATATAAGTGGCATTGGTCATTGGCACTCTGAAATCAGGCCATGGATTATGTAGTATTGAAAATGTTTTAGACACACACGTGTTACGCAAGTCATCAGTCCTGTTCATCAATGGTAAGGTAGGAGTAAAACATTCGAAGAAAGAAAACTCAATAAAAATCGTGGCCGTTTTACGAGTATTTGGCAGAAATTGATAGCCTACCTTTTGGAAAGCAGTGAGTGCAGTTGTCTCTTACAACTGCAAGACCCAACGAATTGCTGACATAACCGACCTTACAAAGAAAGTTGTTGATCTCATGTGAGTAACTTTAGTTTTATCGGCACTAAAAAGGTTTTTTAGAAGCCGAAATGCAAAAAAGCTTGGCGATAGCATAACCATGGTGTAGAATAGAATCCTCTTTAATATGTACACAATATAAATTACAGATTTAAATATAGAAATTTTACATAGGGTGACACAATGGGCGGTCTTATCGCTAAAAGCGTGTTTTTCTTCTTTTTTTGGTGTTACTTTCCAGTAGTTCCTAGGACGAAAACTTTTACAAGAAGTTCAAGTTACTATTGTAAATACCTCAGTTAATTACGCACACTTTATTATTGAGTCAAATGGGAGTCGGGCCCTGGAATTCAAACCCCACAACTCTGCTCAATATTGATGGGATGACATTTTTGACCTAATGGCGACAAGGGCAAAAAGATTGGACGTTATCGGACAACTTTTCAAGCCGAAACCAAAACAAGTTAAGTATTTTATTGCAGGTTTGTTGCGAACCCAGTTCTTCAAGGTTCGGGTCGTCGTAAACCGGAGGCTGCTGGCTGAACCTGTTTCACCAAATGGGGGACGATGACGCCCATTCGTATTTTATGCTTGTTTACTGTTTTCGCAATAAGGCATTTTGGATACTTCATCGTTATGGTGATAACAAGTTTTGTTTTGATCTTCCTCTGAAGTTGATACATGGCTTATTACTGCTATTTCTTTATCAGAATTCGTTACTAAATCAATAAAATGTTTTGTACCTGTATCTTTGACTGTTTCTGCTAGTTCGAAGAGGTAATCACTAATTACTTTAGTTTCTTTCTCAGGATTCGTGACTACATCCATAAAATTTTCTTTACCTGTATTTTTTACTGTGTCTGCTCGTTCGAACAGAGAAGTGGTTGCAACTCTAGAAATCTAAGCCATTAAATCCTCAAAAAAAAAAAGTCAATTATTTATTTTACTAACTGCCAATTACATTAGCTAAAGATAAACTTTTACTAGGTAAAATGTTCATACACTCATCTCACAGAACTCCAGATATGACGCCATGATCTTCTTCCATTCATCCGCGACACACATCACAATCAGGTTTAGCGTCCAAGAGAGCGTTGAGCGCGTTGTCATTGATTGTAATTAAATAATTAATTATTTGCTTCATCACACACATACTTTCAGACTTTTCACGCACTTTTAAAAACAATCCCAAGTTACTAGACAACACAAATTCTTACAATCATCTCACACTATAGAACGCAATAAAAATTCATCTACTCAAGAGAAATCTGGTCCAAAGAAGACACAACTAAACGGATCCTAATAACACCCGTTACGTTGTACTATAAATTAAAACCGTATGTAATTAGTCTCCGAGATGCGTGGGATGTGGACTATTTATAGACCTGTCTGTATGCATGTTTGTTTTTATGTTCTGACTGCAGGGAATTCCTGGAGTAGGCGGCTATTTTGTGACAATGATGTTGGACTTGACTTGATATATGACCATGGAGTATTGTCACTGATACTTGTACTTGTTGTGTTGTATTGTTACTTCTACACAGTTTCTTTTTTCCGTACTGATAAAACATGATCATCATGTGGTTTTGATCAGAGGCTAGCCTGAAGAAAAAACGAAATAATCATGTCATCATACAATAGGGTATATGTTCCTCAGCTAAACCCTTTGGTGTTTGCAGGCGTGATGTTATGTTGTAATTATAGGGCAACATGCAATAAGCCCGAGCAAATCATCTTCGGTAGTTACATCTAATTTAAATTCATCTTAATTTTCTCGAAAGAATAATAAATAAATGATAAATGATTTATTTCTGTAAATAGGTTTGTACAAACACTTTTACACGTCAATCATATTTTAAAAACTAGATGAGGTCGGCGTTTCCTATCTGACTACTCTGAGAAGGCCGAAACGAACTCAGATGTCAAAGTCTCTTTTAAAGTCCAGACATAATCTTGGTCAGATCATGTGAAGACCATGTAGTTTTGTGTCTGAAATGGTCTTATGACAAATAACCACACAGAATGAGTGGACCTGTCCAGTCAGTGCACGCATTTGTCACTAATCGTGGAGCTCAACTTAGAACTTAAGGTAGGCTTGTATTTCAACTTCTCCATGTTAAATATTATTATCCATGATCAAACAAACGTATTTAGGTCTGCCTACATCGCTATCTCGAACAACAAATATGTGAAAATCAGTGTTCTCGATAATCTTAATCTGTGCAAACCTTACCTTAGCTCGAAGGTTAGTATAATCGTTCACGTGATTGTCTACGTAAGTCTTATCTTAAGCTGCTCATCCGCACACACACACAATCTGTTTGAAATTCTACTGTCAACAGTGGCTGGTAGGTTTTTATTGTACGGTAGTGCTTGTTCAAGTATTTGTGTCAGGGTTTAGGAAAATTGGTTTTCCTTGATACTTAGTGGTTTTCTTGGCAGGATTTGTAGGAAAACTGATCTTATAGATATGGGGGACTGAAAAAAACCCGCGACACAAAAAAGAGCTGATGACCTTGAAACGGCTGAACCGAGTTTGAAAAAACATGTCTAAGAACCAGTGCTAGAAAACCTGCTTTTAAATAAAAAAAACCGCATCCAAATTAGTTCACCCGTTTAAGAGCTACGGTGCCACAGACATACACACACACATAGCGGTCAAACTTGTACACCCCTCTTTTTACGTCGGGGGTTAAAAATAACATAGCTAGACGACCGTTATTCTGGCAGAATTTTAAACTTCAAATCAGGGGGTCTACTCTCTAAGTCCGTTAACGAAAATACGGGAATGTCCGAAAGTAAGTTAGTTGATCCTTAAAAAAAAAGCGACCTTTTTTTTTTCTTACGGGCCGAAACACGTCCTGTTTAGGGATAACTGCCAAATCGTGTAGACATGCATACTTAGTTCGGGCCTCAAACTAATTTCATGTCCGTAACTAATACGGCGTAGGTAATGGCCGTGAATTCGGCCGAAACTACGGATTTCGTGCTTTAGGAGTAGAGCCCCAGAAACAGCTGCCTCGCAGGATTGTTGATTGCATCGGTCGGTGTGAAACACCATATCGAGCTGGTGATGGATGACTAAGACACTTTTGTTGATGTTTCCTAACTTATTCATGTCCATGATTATTGTTTAAAGGAGCTGTCATGACATCAATGTAGATTTAAGTTTAATGCAAAACGGCTAGTCTTAAAAATGCCATGCCTTGTCAATGTTTGTCTTGTGTACAATGTTTTGTCTTGTTATATACTTTAATATTATATTATTAATTAAGTCATTCAAAAGTTCTCATAATTAATTTCTTTTAACCTTAAAAATCTAGACACTAACGCGCCAATGACTCAATCCAGTTCAAAACATAATAAATAACAAGAAAAAGTCTTGTTTTAAATTCATGAATAAGCTCCGTATTGCATAAGAAGTCGTTAAACTAGTTGCAGTAAGGTTATAAGAAAACTACAACAGCACTGCGCATGCGCATAATGACGTCAAAAGCGGTGTCAGTGACCCGAGCGAAAAGCTCGAGAACACGTACAACCCTGACCAGAAAATAACACTAATTTATGATAACCCTGATTTAGTTTAGATACAGGAAGGGTATTTTTACAAAAATAATAAAAAAAAGCCCACACACCACACCCACCCACTACTGCATACTGCCTCGTTGGTCTAGTAGTCGCAAGCGCTACTGCTGAGCATGAGGTCCTGGGTTCGATTCCCGGGTCCGGAAAAGTGTTATCGGGTTTTTCCATCTGGAATTTCTCGGTAGCAGCCCGGAATCTGGATTTGTGCCCGGTTGATTGCAATAGGCTCGCCCCCTATTACATGGGCCTTTAACATAATTGGCGAAATGTGGGTGTGCTATAGGTACACCTTTGCCAAACCCTTCGGGGAATACAGGCGTGATGTTATGTATGTAATAAAAAAAACCTTGTGTAAAAAGTTCTAAATCTTTGGATGATAATGTTAGAGGAGCCTTCAGCGCTTGGATAAATATATGGATGAAAAAACGGATGTATGTTATGTAAGGCCTTATCGATCATTAGAAAACGAGAGATGATTTAAAAAAAAACTCACTATAAGAATTCTTAGCTCGTTATCAGACTATCATTGACAAAACAAATAATAAGAATAATACTTTGAGGTCTAAGGGTTATTTATTATACATATTATGTATTAATTTGGTGATGGATATCAAAATGGCAGTCACTCGGTCACAAAACGTCAAATATTAATTCAGGAAACCTACGCCAGCATACTTCTTATAAGTAGGGGCTCGTGGCTAAATAATCACAGCCACACGGGTCGATCTTAAAGGTTAAGCAACGCTTGCCTTACCGAGACCCCTCCGTGCCTCGGAAATCACGTAAAGCCTTCACAGTTCCGGCTGTCATTTGTACATCTTTGACAGTCGTTACAAGTCAGAAGTCCAAAAGTCTGACAACCAGTCTTGCCAAGGAGTATTGTGTTACCCAGTAACTACTGGGTCTTATAGGTCAGTCAGGTAGTCGCTCCATGTACAATTTTGGTATTCCGCTGCATCCGGTTAGACTGGGAGCCGACCCCGAGCTAGGCAGATGATGATGATTAGTATAATATCCCAATCAGCATACACCAAAGGAAGTGATTAAGATCAAAATCTAAGCTAGTTAAATCTCACACATCTTCGCACAATAACAGAATATTACGTAACCGGTCTTACGACTGAATTGACACGGATAAATCATGTAGTCACGAGCTTAACTTTTAAGACTGTTACGAGGACAGTAAACAGTAAGCCAATAAAAACAAACAAGTGCAAACGTTAAATACTCAGCTGAAAGTAAAGAAAAGATGGATAGGAATGAAGCTTACACTCCGATGACGCTTTCCATCTACGGTGTCTTCGATCCATCCTCCGCATTAAATGGCAGGATCGTGTTCCTAATACGGAGGTGCTATGGCGCACTGGAATGGTGGGCATGGAGGCGATTTTGATGAAGATCCAAATGAGAAGGTGTGGTCATGTACAACCCATGAATGCCAGCAGACTAGCTAAAACCGTTTTCTATTCGGAGCTCGCTCAATAAAGGGAAAACGTGCACATGGCGGGAAATACCTATGCTACAAAGACGTTCTAAAACGTCACCTTATGACTTGTGGCATACCCGTTGGTAGGTGGCAAGAGCTTGCTCGAAACCGAGAAAGGTGGTGACGCACTGCAATCCACAAAGCAACTGAATGCTTTGAAACAAATCGTCATGAAGACTTAATCAAGAAGCGCCAAATACGCAGTCGCCTAAAGCCTTCATATACATACAAATACAACGATGCTGATCAGCTCTTCTGTACACGATGTGACCGGGTTTTCAAAGCCAATTGTGGTTTTGCAAGCCATCGGAGAGCTCACGAAAGGAATGAAAATTAGTCTCTGTCGCCGGATACGCTGAAGAGGACTATATTTTATACACTCCGATGACGACTGGTAGAGATAAATAGAAGAAAAAGACAAAAGTACTTTCCTTTTTATGTGAGGAAATCCTTATAAAGCCTATGATGCACTGGGCTTTAAAAGGATTGGAAGACACAACGATTTTTGAGAATTAAACCTTACATATAGCTTAAGCGATACTTCACGGTTCTGACAGAGAAAGACATGATAAATGTTTTTATTTCTGTAAGTAGGTTTGTACAAACACTTTTACATGTCAATCATATTTTAAAAACTAGGTGAGGTCTGCGTTTCCTATCTGACTACTCTGAGAAGAAAGGCCGAAACAAACTCAGAGGTCACAGTCTCTTTTAAAGTCCAGACATAATCTTGGTCAGATCATGTGCAGACCATGTATATTTGTGTCTGAAATGGTCTTTTGAGGAAAAACTACGCTACCATTAGTCTAAGTAAATCGGGATTGGGCAAGGGGATGTTACAGGGAGACACACGCCTCCAGTCGTTTTTAAAAGCTTTAGCAGAATTTTGATTGGCGAAAACCGACCAAGCCAGATCAACTAAGGGATGGTTCTAGCTCATCATCATTCTCTTTCCCAAATTCCAATTTATTTGAGGTCGGCGAAACATGTCTTCTTCCATAGATCTCTTAGTAGTCATCTCGGTAGTCGCCCCCTATCTAGCCATATCATCTTTCACACAGTCAATCCATGGTTTCTTTGGTCTTCTCTTATTCCTATAGCCATCCAAATTCATACTCAAAACTTTCCTCACGATATTTTCGTCATTCCTCCGCATCCCATGCAGATATGACCACCAATTTCCACACATGGAGGATTAAGTTTTAAGCACGTTGGTAGTGGAGGTACCTGTTACATAAGACCAATTGTCATCCCCTACGATTGACGATACATACGTATGCCTATAGCATCAACCTTGCTCGGCACCACAGCATCAGCTATTCTTCTATACCTCATACCGACATGAAAGAAATATCAAGCCACTGTCTTCAAAACGACTGTCCTCGTCTAAAACACGATTTATCCTCGATAGCTTACAATCGTTATAATAGCCGCAATTACATACATATGTAACTTATGTAAATATGCTGTATATAATGACGTTTTATGTGAATATTATGAAAATGTATCACATGACCAGATGTTCAGGCACGTTTTGTTAATAGTCAAGTAGGTATTAACATCTTTGCAAAAATGTAGATATATGTATTTATTTGCGTAGGCTGTGACATTGGAACTGGTATTTTAAGTAATTATGATGATGCCTAATTAGTACTGATATTTAGGTGAATAGGATCACATAAAAACCTATCCTGCCATGTACAAAATCATAAATTTTGACTTAATTACGTGAAATTAAAAAGATAATAGGATATTCATACTTCAGTTCATGAATTGCCAGAAATATATAATTTCAAATAAGTATAAGCAAACTCAGTCTTAGGCCCACTTGCGCGTTCTTGAGTTATCATAAATAACTCGAAGTTAACAGCTAACTTAGGGTTAATCCGAAACTTAGGGTTAATCCGGCCGACCTCATCTAGTTTTAAAATATGATTGACGTGTAAAAGTGTTTGTACAAACCTATTTACAGAAATAAAATCATTTATAATTTATCATAATCTGAATCTGGATTTGTGCCCGGTTGATGGCAATAGGCTCGCCCCCTATTACATGGGACTTAAACATAACTGGCGAAACGTGGGTGTGCTATAGGTACACCTCTGCCTAACCCTTCGGGGAAAACAGGCGTGATGTTATGTTATGTTTTTGTCATAATCAAAAAATTCATCTTGCGCCACCAAGAGTTAAGAGGTAAACCTAGAGTTAAACTTTTAAATATTTAACCCATCGATGTGGGAGAGTTTAGTGCTAAATTCTAGGTTAGTGTTACTAATGTCAAATAAATTGACATTATGAGGTACCGCTGATAACTTATTTTATATTTTTCGACGTTGTAGTAAGTGGAAATTTAATAATTTATCAGCAGGCAATATATTCATGAACTCATATGTAAATAAATCCAAATTATAAAAAAAAAAACTTAAAACATACTTTTCCATTACTGACGTTTCCGTCAATCAATAAACTAAAACTCCATGGAAACCACATACAATACGATTAAAATGAAATATCACGCTAAAAAAATTAAAGACAAGAAAGTATTACGTATCGTAATGTAGTGTAAAAGAGATGGATATACAATTTCCGTTCATTGTTCGTTCATACATTTTTGGTCGGATTACATATCAGGGCATAGACATTGCAATTCTATTTTATGTTTCGTCAATTGAACTGCAATGTTTCAAATAAAAAAAAACACTAATGTCTGGTTAACTAACCCGGTATTATTTTTTAGTGGCGTTACGTGTAATAAGAGTTAAAATATTAATTACTTAACTTTACAAACTCTACATCTACGCATTTAACCCGACTAAACGCGCAAGTGGGCCTTAATAATTTATTTAAATTCTGCTAAGAATCAGCACTTTTTTAAAATCTGAAGTTACAATAGACAGCCTTTAAAAGGCCAACCACTTCTTAGCGTTAAGCTGCGAAGAAGTGGCGTAACAAACTACACAGGAACATTTTTCTTTCTGCAATTTCATCCTCTACTTAGATATTTATAAATACAGGACAATCTCGTTGTGAAAATCAGTTAATAGCATAAGGAAATATATGGTTTCCGTGACTTGCTATCAGATAAGGAAACTTAAACTTACCATCTTAGGTAATAATTAAAAAATTAAACACCTCACAGATGTCAAAGGCGACCTAACCGTGGGTATAGGATGTGACGTACTAAAGATTATTTCTAATTGTTTGAAAATTAAAAACTACAGCGATTATTGCGTTTTCAGCATATTTTGATTAGCAGAACATGCTGAGCATGAGGTCCTGGGTTCGATTCCCAGGTCGAGCAAAGTGTTATTGGGTGTTACGACCCGGAATTTCTCAGTAGCAGCCCGGAGTCTGAATTTGTGCCCGGTTGATGGCAACAGGCTCGCCCCCTATTATGTACATGGGACTTAAACATTATTGGTGAAATGTGGGTACACCTATTCGGTGCACTTCTGCCAAACCCTTTCGGGATTACAGGCGTATTGTTTTTGTGGTTGTGTAATGAAGGTGGTGGATAGTATACAGCTGCATTCAGTTATACTTGAAGCTGCCCCCCCACTCATTTGGGAAAAAGCTAGGCAGAAGAGAAAGATGACTCGTAAAAGGACCTTAAATCTTAGTTTGGCTGTATTGACACGTACACGTTCACTGCCCCGTCTATTTTGAGTAATTTCGTGGTAAGTCCAATTGTTTTTATTTATAAAGAGCTTTATTTTATGTTCCTATGAAAATCAAAGCTCTAGCTCACACGTCCAGCCCAGGAAACGCGGTTCAGTTGCCTTTGGCTAATGCATTACATGTGATGCACGAACGTCACAGCAAGACCAAAAATGAATTACATGTAGGTAATGCACGGACAGTCAACTAGTTGATACAACCGCGCACTCGTGCACGACCCCGATTTGCGAGATAAAAATATGCATATAGTTCTCGCAAAATGCGACGGAAGAAGACTGTTTTCTCGAAATAAGAACGTAGTAAGTGCTGAAGGGTTTCATCGTAATAAATTCAAAAATAATAATAATTTCATAATACGCCTGCACAATTAATTATCTGTTACAAACTAAACGTCATAAGCATATTAAGTACAAATCGAAAATGCGTGTAAATTAGAGGTAACTTCGTTCGCTATGATTTTTTATAGAGATCAAATTTACAATTAACTGTTATGCTTTCGCCAGGCTCTTAAGTTTCTTCGCCTCTATGTTACGCATGTGATGAGCACCAACCAGTCAAGAAAATATCTGATCAAATGATTCAACGCAGTACCTTCATTTCTAAAGTAGATATTGATTTCTGCGGTTAAGCAGAGCCGTTTACTGTTCGCACTATAACTAGTAAATTCTAGTAGGTCTGTATAATAGTTCACCACAAACTGATGGTGGATATTATCCTTGGATTTCTATTTTTATATTGTTACTCAATAATAGACCTAATCATTGGTAGCCTTGATTTTCAGTTACTACGTTAAAAAACGTCTAAACTGTGCTAATTTCAATTTAGTCGCAAAAAGTCTGGTATATACATTTCAATCCTTCGACGTGGTATAAAGAAAGAAATAAAATAAATCTAAAAATTAATCACAATACAATACACACAACACAATATCACACCCCAACAACACACACAAACACATCGCACACAACACACACACACACATCGCACATCGTATCACACACAACACACACACACACACACATCGCATATCGTATCACAATATCATTACTGTATTCCACGAAGAGTTAGGCAGAGGTGTACCTATAGTACACCCACATTTCGCCAGTTATGTTTAAGTCCCATTAGTCGGGGGCGAGCCTATTGCCATCAACCAGGCACAAATCCTGACTCCTAGCTAGCTGCTACTGAGAAATTCCAGATGGAAAAACTCAATCACACTTTGCCCGACCCGGGATTCGAATCCAGGATCTCATGCTCAGTAGTAGCGTTTGCACCCACTAGACCGAGACAGTCGACTGTGGTATCGTAGCTATCAAAACACGGAGTCCTAGTATCAGAAGAAATAAAGGTAGACTAATCTTTGCTAGAGAACATTCAGCTTAGTACCTAGTTCCCACAGTTAGGCTGATAAAGCTTAATTTAACTGACACAATTACATTAGCAACGATTGTTGACATTACCGGATGCGATGATAGGTGGGTACCAACGTTACCACCTAGGCTGCAGGAATCAAGTTACTAAACGTGCTCAGTACATATGTTTTAATGGTACCGAAATGTTTGTCTGCATTTACTAACATAGCATGTCTCGATATCCCACTGCAGAGCATGGCTGCGTGTTGGCGAATTTTGACTTCAATGCATCGGGATATTTTACTGTGGTACATAATACAGTCACCGAGGTTTTCGATCCTCAAAGCATCGGGCCTATAAATCACAACTAAAGTAGGAGATCTATAATGATTATCCGGTGGTGAAGTGCGATGAGCTGTAGCTTATTGATTCAGAAGTCTCGAAGCTGGTAAAGAGAGTTGGAGAGAGAGACAGAAAATACGGCTTCATGAAAATTCTGCAACGGGATGAATTCCTTTATTCTTAAGAAGCCTTCAACCTAAGCTATGTTTTCACCAAACAAACCACATCCTGGGCATCAAGTTGCAAAGCGTTAAACACAACACCTGGACTAATTCGCAGCTATTACACAATTGCGCTGCAAGTGGGAGGAAGGAAATACCGTCTGATGAAGTAAATTTCACAATTACCACAAGTGGCTCGCGTGAACTGGGGACAGGAGCGAATGGCTTCTCATTTATTAGTGTTGGGTTTCAAGGGATAACGGTATAGCCTTTCTGGACAATGGCTATTAATGATAGTGGTATCCTTCATTATCTAGATTGAAAAGGTCTGGTTTCCAAGTAGGGTTTAGTTTGTTCTGAAGTGTGACATGTAATCTACTATTGGGTCTTCTTCATTGTCTCGAAGGTTTGTTAGGCTCTAGTTCTAGTATCTTCTTTAGCTTTTCTATAATGGGCTAACTTTATCATAATGTTGATTTCAGCCACCACACGGATACACTCAGCCACCGGACACACCACCGGTTGTGTTGTGTTGTGTCCGGTGTTTCTTCACCGAACAAATCTCTTTAATTCACCAAAACGAAGAATCTTTTGTCCGCCATAAATAACTTGATCCTTCAGTCAAGTATTTCAGCTGAACGAATTTGGATCATTTATCTTGGATTTACTTCTGGAGTTATCCTGAAGATTATACTTATACCATACCTTTTCTACAAATATCGGAGTTGCTCAATTTTTTTGACTTTCTCTTCACAATTATTTCATATAGAAGACCACAATAATTTCTAAGACTTACACCTGTCTTTGCACTTAACGACAAATGATCACAAAGCTCTTTTAATGAACTCCTTAATTTAAAAAAAGAAACATAGTTCATCAAAGACCCATCCCGTAACTATTGATAACCTAATTAACTACTGTCTTCAGAGTACCACAGGCTAGGTGTTACATTGACATTAACCTTAAGAGATCGCGTGCAGGACTCGATGTGCCGCCATTACGGTTTACCGGCTTCAGCTATCCTGTTTAGACAATCTTAACTAGGTAAATGGGTTCCTTATTCCTTAAGGACGTCCGTATTGTGTAATATCTTCTGGATTTTTTTAAGATGGATGTCTGTGTAAAAGATGGATTACTTTAAGATTAAATGGAATGCCTTTCTGTTCTCTCTCCTTTCTACTAAGGTCTATCGTGTTACCCACTAACTGGATTGTGGAGGTCAGATAGGCAGTCGCTTCGTGTAAAATAATAGTAGGATTCAGCTGCGTCCCGTTAGGGAAGCAAAAGCAAGCAAGGAAAAAAAAAACGCAAGGCAAATAATAATAAAGTGCCTTTCTATTAGTTCTACTGCTGGCTTTTTCATCAGATAAATCAAATAAATAAAGGAAAACTGCTAATTTCTTTTTCTGGTTAAACAATTATGAACTATTTATAGATTAAACGTTTTCAGTGCTTATTTCTTCTACCTGAAAAAAGGTGTCCATTGTCATTTGAAGAATTGACAATTACCTACAAGCTCATTTATCATCGTTATAAGAAATTTTACCTGTTTAAAGCAGTTTTGGTGCATATTGTATTGTTATATAGCCTTTATTGACGGAGAAAATGGCTGTTATTATTTCACACCATCTGGAAAAACAGGGTGGTTGTTTGTGCCACACTAAAATCTCCGTCGTTTGTGCATCCGCTTATATAGAGGGACCACGAAAACTGTTACGCATTCGTGACCTCTCAGCCTTTTTTGGTCAGTAACGGGCTAAACACTTCTCGATTTTCAAACTATTACAGTATTTGACCGTTTGTTTATGATTCCACCAACCCGCAGTGAACCCGCGTGGTGGATTTAACGGCCCACTCCCTCTCACAGAGGAGGGCTGTGAACTTTATAGCCTGATTATGTTGTTTAGGTCTCAATTAGGAAAAAATACATGTCCCTTCTAATCCGGCTCGAAGGACCATTAAGATGTATGGTTTGGGACCTTACACCTTGAGTTGATGCTGATTGATACACTGATTACTGATTGATAAAAGTATGATTGCATGATAGATGAGTGCACGCGGTATGAATGCTATTCGTGTACTACTTTGGCCGGCCCGGCGCAGGTAAAATGCTGACATATTGATATGAAAACTGTGCTGTGCTTGCACTGTACAAGATCACTTGACCAAAATACAAATTCAGTATAAAAACAAGAGCATCCTTATAAATGTATATGACAATATGTTAACCATTATATTGTCCTGCGTGGGTCGTGCCCTGTGTGAAGGCAAGGAGATAACATCAGTAAAACTTCAAGATCGTTTGAAGCAGAATTCAGGTTATGTGCCGAAAATGTCACAAAAAGGTTGTTTTTTAATATTTATTTGAGGATAGAGAATAAGTTGGGCATGCTGTAGCAAGGTTGCCAGATTGAAAATAAATTTATGTGACGCAGAATTTTAGACATGGCTACGTAATTATAACTGCTGCAAAAAACAAAAGATTTCGACTAGGTATAACATACATTACGTTTCATTTCAGAATACTAAAAACTTCACACGTATTCAAAGCCGCAGGGACATTAAGTTAATAACATTTTACTAAAGTCTAGAAGTGTAGGACAGGCGAAGTCTGATGTAGTGATGATTTTGATCAAGGTAATTCAACGGCGTCTGCTCCGTTCTGTTGTGCGGGATTCCTATGATGAACGATATACGAATGGGGCATTTCCAAATAGACAAGTGAGGTTCCTGAGATTTTTCCCAGACTGGAGAAGTTTTAATTGTTAATAATTGCCAGCATCGTCTTTGAGTCACTTCTCTAACTCTACATACTTTATAACAAAGTCGCTCCCGGCCGTTTGCACGCTTAGATCTTTTAACTACGCAAGGGATTTTTATGCGTTTCATCAATAGATAGAGTGATTCAAGAGAAAGGTTTGTATGTATAATACATGCATATTATAGCAGAGAAAAGCCGAAAATTTCAAGGATTTGTAATGTGATGTCATAAAAATCATATTTCTGTGCGCTTACATTGCAAACGCTGGCTAAACCTTACGAGATAGATCAAAATAATGTACTACGGAATTGTATACCTTAAAAAGATCTACAATTTTTTTTCATTTGTTAATAACTATTTTATATTTACAGTCTGCACACATACAAGTTATCGGTCAATACTAGTAATTACACATACAATCATAAATTAACTGCCACTTATTAAAATCAAAATCTGTCTCTAAATCAAAATTTCTGAACACCTTGCGATTCTCCATCACACAGGACCAACTCGCCTTGCTAAGACAACGCACAATTACATTATGAAGTAACAGTATATAATAAGACTTGTCACGATTTCCGTCAAGTTTGACATAAGCAGACCATAATACACACATCGGCGATCATTTCTCAGTTATTTAGATCAAGTCCGTTCCAAGGCACATGCACGATTATAGGAAATCATGTGTTTCATTTATTTTTATGTAAATAGATCATTTTATGATTGTTTCTATTGATTAGTGGGAGTCATTATAGTGTTTAATATTTTTAACTGTAACTTAAATAACGCACAACCTCTTAAGGGGTCATTGTACTCATCATTATGAACAACTTTTACTATGGACCGAACCTGAAGTCGCGAAAAAAAAAATCTGCTGTTCCCTACATTTATGTTCGCATAACTCGTTAAAATGTAGGGAACAGCTGATTTTTTTTTCGCGATTTCAGGTAATTTCGCCAAATTTCATCCAAATCCGTTCAGTAGATTTTGCGTAAAAGACTAACAAACATCCATCTATCCTCACAAACTTTCACATTAATAATATTAGTAGGAAAAAGGATAAGCTAAGGAGTTATTCATTGTTCAACCTTCGTTAAATCGCCATGGGTACTCTTCGCCTGACAATCACGTATCTTCCTTGGACGAACGGTGTCTAAAAGGATTTTTACATGTATGATAGAATAATGGTCCTTATTTGCCGGGACAATGAAGAAGGGAGCGATTGCCGCTTTGCGTGGAGGTGTCGCATATTTATCCCCGACTCGTTCTTTTGTGTTGTATTTGTGTCTTTCTCTGCATCATGTTTACCGCAAATAAACGCATTTTCTTTCTTTTTTTTTTTTCTTGTATCATAGTTTCCACTACCCTTCAAACGAAGCAGAATAGAGCTAGGCCATAGACGGAAAGGGACATTTAGGTACAACTGGGTTACAACTCACTAAAAGTTTTGCATAGTTTTAGCAAGCATCACGTGTCTAAAGCTTCGATAACACTCTTTGGCAACATGACCAGTATCAAATTAATTAAATTATAAACAAAACAACGTCTTGAACTTTGATTCGTAGTTATCACTTTCCCAGAAGATAAGAGTCATATGATGTTATTTATGTGTTGTTTTTAATATCGTGATATAGATGACACTCGTTTCATGTTTGTATACTATTCTATACTATAAAGTGAATAAACTTTTAATAAATAAGTATTCGAGATTGCTTTAGTCGGTATTTTTTTATTTACGAGTATGTATCTATATGAATATTATAAAGAGGTGAAATTTGTTTTTTTACAAGGGTTAATCTCAAGAACCAAAAGTCAGATTTAAAAAAAAAATGCAAGTGATAGCCCTATTCTTAAGGAAGGCTATAGGCAACATCACGCTACGACCCTTAGGAGCCGAGGAAATAGAAAAATCACAAACAACGCTACGCGAAAACGCAATAGGTAATAGCGCGGGCGGGCGATACGATGCGACGCGCTGCGTCGGAGCCAGAGCGAGTTTTATAAAGATGTGGGTGTAATTTAAGTATAATATTATGTGTCTATTTAGTATAATAGTGTACGTATCTTTAGTCTAATATTATATTATATGACGGAGAAGGTAAGTCTCTCTAGTTATTATCAACCATATTTTAACTACTGTGGGCGTACTATGGGAAGTGTTGGTTATTGAGCAATAGAAAAGCCGTTTACAGTTCAAATCAAGTTATAATTTACGATAAATCTAATCACATTAGCGAATCACACACTGTAGGTACACGGCACAACTATACGCAACGCGCGACAGTTTCTAAACGTGTTCACTACTTAACCGGCAACAACAAACTGTGCTTTACCCTGGTCAAGCGTTATGTTGTAGACTCTGTCGCGCCGCCTGGTGGCGCTGGCGTCTCGATTAGTCAAAGTCAAACGATTGATTTAACAACTATTCATTATTATTTTTAAAAAAAATATTGTGTCGGAAATATCCGACACAATATTTGACGTTCAAGTTCCTTTTATGTGCCTATTTGAAATAAATTATTTGACTTCGACTTTATCTCACGACTTCCACGCGAACGAAGTCGCGGGCAGTAGCTAGTCTACTATAAAGTGAATAAACTTTTGATAATTAATAGGGATTGCGTTGGTAAATATTTTTTTATTTAACTATGTTGTGTGATAAAAGTTAAAAACCTTGCATACAACGTTACTCACGCTTGTATGACCTAAATGGGTGGGCAGAGTACATAGAACTCACATTTCGACATACAAGTTCAAGTAAAAAAAAAAAAAAACTTTCACACTACACTATGTACAGTCAGCAACAGAGATAAGTATGCTGGGTCAAATTAAATTAAATTAATAGAAAACAAACTGGTGATTTATCAAATTAAATTTAATTCAAAAACATTCATCGGTTTCTTACTAAACTTCAACTATATCCGACGCCCCGTGATACTTATCTCTTTTGCTGACTGTACCTACAAGGGGAAATGTATACAGAATACTCAAAAAATAACATAACATCACGACCATATTCCCTGAAGAGTTAGGCAGAGGTGCAGCTATAGTACCCCCACATTTCACCAGTTATGTTTAAGACCCATGTGTAAAAGGAGGCGAGCCTTATGCCGTCAACCAGGCACAAGTCCAGACTGCTACTGAGAAATTCCAGATAGAATAACCCAATAACACTTTGCCCGACCTGCGAATCGAACCCAGGATCTCATGCTCACCAGTAGCGCTTGCGACCCCTAGACCTAGCGAAACACTAAAGTTATGCAGGCATAAATATCTCATGTTAACACAAACTCGACCTGAACCGATTTTCAGGGAAACCCACTGTCCTAAATCTATTTTCGGAGATATATTGTCATAAATATTAACTTACTGATTTTTCATTGACACCAAGATTGTCCAAAAGAGCACAGTTAAAATATTATACACGGTGTCCCTGTTGTAAAAAATTAAGTCAACATAAAAACCACATTTCGATCAATAAATTATTTTTACAGATGTTATAAAATTTATATTGCATTTTGCCGCTTACTTCAAGGTTTAATTGTACTCTTTCGGGTAAACCAAAAAGTCAGTTATTAAACATTACTTTCCAATAACTGGACGTGATCGGACTCTACTTTCCATAAAGTACTTTATTCTATATTACTATAAACAAGCCTGTATATTCCTCACATTCATGTGCTGCTAAGGATCGGTACCTAATTATCATAAAATTTCAGTTCATCACGCCATCGTTTTTAGGGTTGCGTACACAAAGGGTAAAACGGGACCCTATTACTAAGACTCCGCTGTCCGTCCGTCTGTCTGTCTGTCTGTCACCAGACTGTATCTCATGAACCATAATAGTTAGACAGTTGATGTATTTCTGTTGCCGCTATAACAACAAATACTAAAAAACAGAATTAATAAATATTTAAGGGGGCTCCCTTATAACAAATGTGATTTTTTTGCCGTTTTTATAGATAACGGTACGGAACCCTTCGTGCGCGAGTCCGACTCGCACTTGGCCGGTTTTTTATAAAAGCCATCTAATATTTTAAAATGTCGTACAGAGATGATGATTTAATATTTTAAAATCGGTCACACAAAACTTCATAGTGTCAACCCTAGAAATCGCACTAAACACTCAAATTGGCGAGCGACACGAAATAACAATCAGCACATGATCTTGTGCTAATCATCGACAATGAATAATTAGTATTCTCACTTAAAACGGCCATATTAGCGTATTGTAGGTAGATCATAGTTTCATAGATCATGTGCTTTGCGCCTATGCGCATCCTTGAATCACGGCGGGTAATGGAAAAGAAATTACGAATATTTTCTTTGCTGTTGCCTCATGTAACTTGGAGTCGGCGCAAAATGACTTTCTCTTAAAGTCTCCACTGTCAGCTGTCACGTAATCATTCACTCTTTTTTCATTCATATCATCCCTCATACAATTCATCCATCTTTTCTTTGGTCTTCCTCTCCATCCATAAACATTTATTTTCATGTCTTTTTAACCGACTTCAAAAAGGAGGTGGATTTGTATTCGATGCGTTACTTTGTCACATGCCTGTTGTCTATTTCAAAATAAAAGGATGATATATTGTTTTAGTGATGTTAATAATATCTATGGAAACGGAGATTAAATAGATTTTTAAGGTGATCAGACGTCATCACCGTGATCATCCCATTAGATCCTACCTAACACATATTATTTGGAATTAGCGCTTTTCAAGCCATTTGTCTGCGCTTGCGCATACTTGCGTCAAATTCAAATTTATGATGATAAAAAAATTATGAGTATTTATTTATTTAAGGAAAAACAAACAGTAGCACAATAAAAATAGTCATATCTTAAATATACTATTTTAAACAATTATGCTACCCACCACGTTCTCCACAGATTACAATAAAAAGTATTTAAAAATTACCCAGTAACACAGATACAATATCTAAACTGACAATATCCTAGAACTCATATCTGGATTTTTAAATTTATAAAAAAATAATGTAAATTTGTGTGCTTAAATTATAAACATTACGTCATTTTATAGAATAGAATACTCTTTATTATGTACACCATAAACTTACAGATATAAATGTAGAAATTTTACATAGGGTGACACAATGGGCGGTCTTATCGCTAAAAGCGATCTTTACATCATTATATAATACTTTGCTGATCCTTTAGGGTTGCTTGGATTTGCTTCTTAAATGATTTTTTACTAAGAAAAAGAATTAGAAATTATGATTATGATTTAGGTATAAAATAGAGTTAAATCATGTACCTAAGTTATTTTTTCTCTCGTTTTAGGCCGTACTGACCCACTACTAGGTGAAAGCCTCCCTTTTCTTTTTCACACACTTCCTGTCCTAAGCCTTTGAAATCAAATGCCTTTATAAAAAACAAAAGTATTTTTGAGATACAGATAGAAAAAAATTCTTCATGGTTTTTCAAGCCAATTTAAGTCAATATTGAAAGGAATTTTGCAATAATAGGTAAAATCACATGACTTACATTTCGTCTGGAGGATATTCTGATAATAGTTTTTCCTCATTTAGTCGATAAAGACATTAGTTTGCTATTAGCATTAGTTCGTAATTAGCATAATTGAGAAAATATTACTTTAATTGTTATTTGCACAGAACACTGAAGATTTTGGAGAAAATTTTAATAAGAATGTAAAGTTTTAAATATTTTGATGTTTGTTACTAACCGGTGTGTACCTACTACATGATTTTATACAAATGGGTGCACAACATGTTTAGCTAAATATTTAAGCAGAACTTTTAGATTAGTAAGTACTTATGTCAAATTAGTATTTAGACTGTTGTTGAACTGTCAAAATGAAACCCACTCCTACTGTTGGTGTGTTGCATAATTACCCCGCTGGAGTATAAATGTGGTGCTGTTCCACAAAAAATGGGGCACTTAATATCGTGTCCAAAATGTCCCTGCATGCCCCCCCCTGCTGTAGCCTGCACGCTATAGGAACTGATGGACACACACTGATGGAATTATAAACCCCAGATTTTGGCTATGAGTTTAACACCTTCAGTAGATGCTAAACTCATAGCCAAATTCTGGGGTTTATAATTTTTATGACATTGATTTTTACATTATGTAATTACTTTAACTCACACACTAAATTATTACTTGTGAAATTTTGGAAAAATCATTTACTTTTCAATATTTGTAAATAATTATGTGAGCACCGTGTATCTATCTCATAATTAATTTACTTGTCATTGCGTTATATTTAATTCTTTTTACCTATTGTGGTGTAGTAATTTTATTCTAGGTGCATCGTCTTCACATATAATTAATGTATACATAATATTGTAAAACATTTTAAAAGAGTAACGGTGGAGTTTCTTGCCCATTCTTCTTCATACGGAAATACCTTTTGGAAGGGGCAACTAGTATCAATTCTTTTTTTTTGTAAATTTTGACGTTCAAAATTGCCTTTAGTGTGCCTATTTGAAATAAATGATTTGACTGTGACTTTGGGGTGACTCTATCAAATTTGCCATCGACACGCTAAGAAGAAGATTATGAGAATCTAATAAAGAACTTTTCATAAACTCAAAAAACTCAAACTCAAAGCATTTATTTCAAATAAACCAATTGCAGGCACTTTTGAATTGTCAAGTGGTCGGTCAGTCAGAAAGATGAAGCTAGTTGTCCATTCCAAAGCGTAGTAGGTACCTATGGAGAAGAACGGCAAGAAACTCCATGGACACTCTTTTAAATCAACGTAACGTTACAACACAAATTTGGTTACATCATTCATGTTGAAATTATACATGTGAGAACGATGTAAAAAGACGTGCACGTTCAAAGCGTCCGTAATAAAAACGATAAACACAAAAAAAAACAATTCAAATTAAAATAAGCCGTGGCAGCTAAGAGATGACCAGTCCCTACTGACGGCGCCCGTTCACGAACATGACGCATGGATCAGCACCATTCGGCTCAACCATTTTGAAGGGAACTTAAGAGGCTTACAAGAGCTAAAGCACGGTCACTGTCGGATTGCATAGAAAAGAAACAGACGCGCGATGACACAACGCTGGTAATTTATTGCAAAATGTGAAGCAATTATGGATTTACAAAAAATCTATTCATTGGATTAAAAATTAAAACACTATTACGTTAGCATGTTACTTGTAGAATAATCTGACAAAAAAATCTGAATGTTTGCATGTATATTAGTATGGTTTTTAATCGTAAAAATATTTTTTTAGAGGTATCTTCGTGATTTTTTTCTATCATATCAAGTTAATTGTATTATGTTTTCAACACACTATCTAACTAGCATATATCCAGAAGAATATCATATATTTTTCTGATTTTGGTTACTGCAGTGGATCATATATTTTTAGGCATTATAAATTTGCGTTTAGGTCATGTAGTCCCCTTAATGATCCAACACACACGCCACCACCAGCGAGACATTTGAGTGGGCATGACATACTCTCAGCCGCCAGGGCACATCCAAGTCAATGAAAGACCATCCTAGTAAATGGTAGCTCTATAATAGATACATAGTGCTCACACATGTGCTATGCAATTGTACATTACAATATGCATTACATTACAATATAAGTACGGTTATGCTGGCACACATGTCAAGCTTCAACATCGAGACAGCCATTACTTTTTAAAAATCAGTTAAGTAAGTATCCGGTTCTTATCAATAAACATTGTCACATCTCACCAAAATTTACATGCACTTATCAATTAAAACCCGTTTTTACAGTAATCTCACCGAAAACCAGTTTAGGGACCGCATTCAGGGGTCACAAACACAACATGCTTAATTATGAGCAAAAAAAGGGTTCCATAATATTTATGTTTACTTTAGAAGTTAAGTTTTGTTTTGTTGAACTTAATTGAACTTATGGCAAGGTGATCTCGAAGGTCGGCAAACTTTTTGTTATAATAAGGGACAGGGTACGAAAAAGAAAAAAATCTCTTTTGCACATACTGTTAATTAGGTAAGTAGGTACTTACAGTCAGTACATATATTTTGAAAGTTTAAAAAAAAAAAATATGAATGATGCGTCCCGCGGTTTCATCCACATTAGTCTCGATCCCGTGGGAATATCGGGATAAAAAGTATCCTATGTCCTAATCCAGGTTATGGTCTACGCATGTGCCGAATTCATCCAAATCCGTTCAGCCGTTTTAGTGTGAAAGAGTAACAAACAAACATACAAAAAATCAAATCTTTTCTGTTTATAATATTTACTGGCTACTGCTCGCGGCTTCGCCCGCGTGGATGTCGGAAATTATTTCAACATCCAAATCCATCCAGCCGTTACAGCGTTAAAAAGGACAGACAGATAATAAATGTAAATATTTTTTTTTTCTTTATTTAACAGGTTTTAATGATTCAAAATGACTAAATTAAAAAAAAAAATACTTCATTAATTTGAAATACTCTAGCGCCACCATTGACCACGTAAATACATATTAGCTCAGATATTTTATAACTTCAAATTATTGTAATAACTTTTAAGCGGGTGGCCGATTTAAATGAAATAAATACTAAAATAAATAATACCTCAAGATACGGGTTCTTACTATATTTCCAATTCCTTAAATCTTTTAAAAAGATCTACACAAAACTTTCAATAATCATGTGAATTTTAAAACCATCCCCTATTTTACGCCCTTGGGGGTTGGTTTTAAAAACACACTGAAAAAAATATTGTTTATTACTTACGAAAAGCATAAATAAAAAAATTCATATCCCTAACTTATGAAATGCTAAGTTTCCCATACAAACTTTCATCCTCTTTATACTCCCTTTTAGGATTCTTTTTGAGACAAAAAGTAGCCTATGGCCTTCCTCAGGATGCCATCTGGCTCCTAGCCAAATTTTGTCGAAATCCGTTCAGCGGTTTAGATGTGAAAAGGTAACATACAGACAGACAGACAGTTCCTTTCAAATATATAATATTAGTATGGAAGTATGGATTAGTTCAGTTATTGGATTTGGGAGGGTAACTAAGGCTGCAAAAGTCGGAAACTTTTAATTATTTTTCTACGTAATAAAGAATTTAAGAAAATAACTAATTAAGTTATTTGATTAAAATACATTATATGCGTTTAGTAACAATTTTATTTTTTTATTTTTATTTGGCCACTTGTCTATATTTATCTAAAATACTAGACTTTTAGCTTAAAAGTCGCTTCATTCTAACCGTCTACGACATATTATTCGGAGTCATTTCGTAGAGGTTCTTTTTAAAGTAGAAATTTACAAAATAAGAATTTAAGGTAAAAAAATTGGGATTTCACAAAACCATTAAAATACATCGTTAACATAAATTACTTCATTAAAATTCGAAAAGCGTATAAAGGACCAATAAAGTTTCCAAATTGTTTTGTGCCGGATTTAGTATCCAACCAAAGAGTCAAGAAAGTCCAGATGTTATTAGTAAAATTGCTCACACGCAGGTGCCCAATTAGTTACTTTAAAAATTGAGATAACACCATAAAATCCGCGATAAGACCTAAGCATTAATTACGTTCTGCCCGCGACTTCGTTCGGGTGGAAGTCGTAAGACACGACAATGGGCGTTTCTTCATTGGCCCGACACCGATACCGACACCGGCAGTACTCAACGACACTGCACCGACAGCTACATTCTTCATTTGACCGACACGACACGACGGCTATGATATTCCACAGAACATCTATACTGCACGCACGCCCACATAGAAGCTTGCGTAGGTACACAACACATACGTAACGAAGCCCGACACAACTTCGAGACTTGCTGCGACGACGGTCGTTGTCGGTCGATGTCGGTGTTGGGCCGGGCCAATGAGACAGCGTGCCCTACAATTTCATAGAATTATGCGTCCACCGATGTCGGTGTCGGTGTCGGTGTCCGGCCGGGCCGGCCAATGTAGAAACGCCCATACAGGGTGACAGCGACATCAACGCGCTAACTGAAACCATTAATTCAGCACATGATTCTAGACACCCTAGCATAGAAATTATTCGTAGGTTTAAAAAAACACTGATTTTTCATAGAAAAATGCAATACCTACGCGGTCAAAATGTATGGCAAAGCATTTTTTTTTTAAATAACCGATGAAAAATTTCTGCGCTGGAAGGTTCAAAATCATGTACTTAATCCATGATAACTGGTTGTGAGTCAATGTCCCAGCCACCTTGTAGACTCAAATGATGACCCACCTTGTCACATCGCATCGCCCGCCCGCGCTATTAGGTACTTCGTTTTCTCTTAGCGTTTTTTTCTGACTTTTCTTCTTTTTGTTCGGTTCCTTAGGATCATAGGGTGATATCAATAACCTATAACCTTCGTCAAGAATTGGGCTATCAAATGCAAAAACATTTTTTCAAATCCAACTGGTAGTTCCATAGATTAATTCCACGTTCAAACAAAAAAACTGGCAGATGTGACACATCGTGGCGTGTCGCCACGGCATGCATCGCCACGGCAACAATTGGTTTTACTCGCGGCTATACATGTTTCACATCAATAAAACAAACAAACTCTTCAACTTATTATATATTATATTATATGTACGGTCACCAAAAGTGATAAGTAACTAAGGTCGTCGATATAGTTGAAGTTTAGTGAGAAACCGATAAATGTTTTTGAATAAATAAAATAAAATTAATAGAAAATAAACAGGTCATTTATCAAATTAAATTTCATTCGAAAACATCCATCGGTTTCTTACTAAACATCAACCATTTCCGACGACCCTGGCCCTGGTAACTTATCTCTTTTGGTGACTGTACATAAAAGTATAGATTTTTGTTATTATTATGAACCAAAATTTTGGTATTTATTATGGGTTAAGTAGTTTTTAAGGTGATCTATCAACATGACAAGATTTTATAATAACAACAATCTTTTTTTAACACTCCCGGAAACCTGCGGTTCTGGTAATTCCTAATAGGCAACAGAATTAATATCGATAATTATATACTCAAACATCTTATTGTTTTGTCATCTTTCCAAATTAGTCTATGTTAAATATAATTTTGGTCTGTTGATTGGTCATACTCTCAACAAATTTTGCACGATTACTGACAAATGCGTGCACTGACAGGACAGGTCGACTCAATCTGTGTGGTTCTTTCTTCAAAAGAACATTTCAGACACTAATCTACATGGTCTTCACACGATCTGACCAAGATTATGTCTGGGCTTTAAAAGAGATTGTGACCTCTGAGTTTGTTTCGGCCTTTCTTCTCAGAGTAGTCAGATAGGAAACGCCGACCTCATCTAGTTTAAAAAATATGATTGACATGTAAAAGTGTTTGAACAAACCTACTTACAGAAATAAAATCATTTATCATTTATCTACCACAATATGGGTTCCAGAAAACGTCCGGCGACATAGAGTCAGACCCAGGAGAAGATGGTGAGATGAGCTTGACGCCTACATACATGTTTGGTAGACACTGGGTAAAGAGTGGAGATTGGAGAAAGTGAGGCTCTTGCCCTGCAGTGGAACAAAATGGCTAAAATTTAAATAAAATCAACAAAACTTTGGTATTACGCGTTCGTTCACTTTGCTAATCGAAAGTTCGTTTTAGGAAATTTCGCGCCTTCATCGTCAGTAGATTTTAAGCTGAAATTCTGGGTTAAGTTAATTATGTCTAGTCTGCAAAGATCTTTTCAGCTTCTAAAACGAATGTAGTTGTTCATTCCCGGGTTCCCCACGGGAACATCAGAAACATTACCAGTAACTAAACCGTCAGGTTTATTCAATTTCAGCGTGGCTTTTGCTGCTGTAACGAGTATTGTCTCCGTTTTGAGAGGCTTTTATTAAAATCAGCTTGGATATATGACAATCATGAGAATTATATTCCTCTTCTCTTAAAAAGAAAGTTAATGGAAATTGGAAACATGGATTTAAACTGACAATGATGAAAACGAACACCAGAAAATTAAAATCGCGAACAAATCTAAATCGCGATCAAAACTTGAATGAAAAATATTTTAAATTACGTCGGTAGCTAACAGCCACATTCCTTACGCGTAAGTAGTAAGGATCAGCTGATAGTCTCTAGGTAAAGTGGAGCTCGTAGGCGAATCCGCAGGCGTATACTACTCAGACGCAATTGTTGATGGCACTTTGGCATATATATCGCAGATATTGTTACTATTGCGTAAGGACGGTTATTTAAAATGCGATGACCTCTTGAATTTATATTTGTTATTTTGGACATGGAGAAGAAAGGTAACGGAAAGTATTTGGATCTGTTGAAGAAGTAAACGTCAGTCCAGGATTGGAATCTTGTTTGGTAATTGATGGTCCTACCACATTGGAAATTCGGCTCAGACAAAAGACAAGTCTTCTTGGAGACGTAATTCTAGAAAAAGAGAGGACTTCCTAACAAAGTTGATATAAGTAATTCACTAGGGTTCTCATGTGATATAATAAGTTTCACGTGATTATATGGTTCGTCTGATAGCTTTATAAATTAAAAACATATCATCATTTTGAATGCATTAAGGTGCATTATATAAGAATTGATAAGATTAGAATAACAATCTCGAATTAAGTTTCAAGTAAATTTTGGCTCTCCACAAGGTGGGCCGACAAACCAGTGAAGTTCGCGGGATTCTGCTGGTGGGGTCTTTTCCACCAGCATTATCTATCATTGTGGCAATCCCTAGGAGAGGCCAATGTACAGCAATAGACGTCTTTCATATTTAGCAGAATAAACATGATTGTATTTCATTTCAGCTGCGCTTATTAAGCAAATATACAGCTGACAAAGGCGTCAATCAGTTCCTTGTCTTATTTAATTCAGTTCCACTGGAATCCAGGGACCATAGGCTCTTTAGAGCAACTTTAACCTAGATGACATCTTATTACCACTTACCAAAGTGCTCAAGTAGCTATGTCCTATCTCATCCTCGGAGGTCTCCCCTGACACCAGGCTCTGCTTTTTCCACTTCATAGCACCACTTTTGTATCACCACATTTATAAACAGGATTTTTTTGCGGAGCTTTGCGCGCTAAGCCGATAGAGCTGACGAAAATTATTTGTGAGTGAAAAATTTCGCGGGTTTTATGTTAGTCGTACGAGAAAATGGAATCGCTTTTACGCGTCATTGGGGGATTTGGATTTACCCGTTTATGTGTTTATATGCATGTTTGTTTTTGTTTTGTATTATAATGTGAGTGGACTGTGAGTGATAAAGTTGTGTGTTGAGCTTATTGTTTATGCCAAGTTATCGTTTAAATTAAATGCGAAAATGTTTTAGGTAAGGTATAAGTTTTTCTTTGGTATTTATTGGATGATAAAGTGTGTTTGTGAGAATAGGCAATTATAAAAATATTCTTGTGAATTATTCGCTTTTGAATTACTTATACAAAAGTGAGGTTATTTTCATAAAAAAGCTTAAGGATAAAACGGCAAATAAATGCAGCATATTTTGCGAAATATAACTGAGTATGATACATGCGATTTTTAGAAAATAACCATGATTATCTTATGATTGTCTGTAATTTTTACTAGGTAGTTACAATGAAATGTTCCTATAGTGAGGCACCAATTAGGCTAAAATTACGGTAATGAGACGGATGATTGGCAATGATTAATGAGTTTAATCAACAACTAAAATATAAAGATAAAAGAAACATGCGACTGTCACTCAAAAATAATTTCCACCAGCCAAGAAATTTTCACAACACTGAATAAAAATATGCATTTCAAAAATGCACCGTAAACTTTAGCTCACAGGATTCAAAATAAAAAACTTCGAATAACGAATTTTCGAAAAAAAGTTGCGATCTCGATTGATTTTACACCTTAAATTTTTGCACCTAGAATTCAAATTGCATTAAATTTTGAATTTAGGAAAAATGCCGGTTTGGTTTGTCCTTTACTTAGCGGCCGTCCGTCGCGTCCAGGTGAACAGAACTAATGAGATGCGATGCTCCCGCGCGCATCTGAAGCTGAAAACTAAGGCGGCGGTCTGAGACCTGCGCAGGAGTCTGTGACGCCGAGATTTATGGCGATAGCTTTGTGAGCATTTAATTTTGTTTGAGTGTTGTTCGTATTTTTTTATTGATTCAATTAATGTTACCTACTTACTTCAATTAAGTGTAGAAATAATTTAATAAAGGTACTTAAGGTCTGATTATACATTTGTGTAATTTTATGAATGAAGTTATTTTTTGTTGGCTTAACGATATATTAATTTGTAAGAACCACTCTTTATTTCAATGATATCATCAACATCGTTATGTTATTTAAGTTAAGCCTTTATTTTTTGTATGTTATGCAGTTAAGTATTAATTGAATCTGCATCGCTTTTAACGTTTTTAACCTTATTCAAACATTAAATCATTAATTTGCAAAACAATATTTACATCCTATTTAAATTACCGAAAAACCGAATTATAAACAATGACTACCGTTTCTTATTTTTTACCCGACTACGGCAAAGTCAAAGGAGGGTTATGATTTTATCTTGTTAATTTATTTTGATAGCCCGGTAGGTGGTATTTCATAAAAAAATAAGAGCATTTTCGTAACATAAAGCTAGGACAAAATCTGAGGAACATCACGTGCAGAAAATTAATATCTTTATTTATAAACATCTCATACTTGAATGGTACAAAACATCACGAATAGTAAAACTTTCGAAGAAATAATGACAGTCGATTCATCTACAAGAAATAAGATGTAATAACATTTTTAATTAGGTACTTACTTAGTTTATTACTCATTGCTTACAAAAGTGTTATCACTAAACAATATTTTTTTAGTATCATTCATGTTTCCTGGAAAACAAATCCGCAGGAGGATTCGTTTCTCTTTTAAGAAACATTAAGTCACCATTATCAAGGCTCTTTTAAGGCGCAGATAAACGACTTTTAATGATTTCAAATTGAACATCACGTCTAAACGAATACCTAGTCTTATTTGTTTAAAAAAAATATATGATAAACTAGACCATTTTCTTCGTAATTTGATATGTGAATATTTGAAATTATATTTTTATAAAATAGTGTAATTAATTTATAAAGTAATGTCTAACGCGAACACAAAAACGATAATCACGCAAAAACTATCAGGCGTATTTTCATGAAATCTGCACCATCTAAAGACAATTTAACTACCCAAATTTTTGTATGCGGCTTTTATTTGTATTGTGTTTGATAAATCAAGGGGGGTTGTTTTTGCGAATAAACTTGATGCGCGTTGAAGCGGGGGCTCTTGCGGGCGACGGGCGGCAGTGCATCGCTGACCAATGTCCGGATAGACGCTAACGCTCTGTGCAATTTTATTCGCTTAAAAGTTTCGCATGCTCCTCCCGCTCGCTCAAGGTTGCTGGCACTTATTGTCGCCTTAAACAGGGGCGACACGCGACGCGACTCGCGCGCGACCTAATGGCACGGCACGTCGCGCGACACGCGGTATCTTTCTGTCGCGCCCTGGCCCATCTGGCCCTATTCTAATTTATTTTATTTAGTCGTTCTTTCCTTTTAATCAGCTATCACAATCCATCATGGTGGGTTTCCTGTATAATCCTTAAAAAGTTTCTTACAAAAGTGAAACCACATATTCTACCTGAAAATCGCTTTCCGCGCATCTCAGACCGCAGCCTTACTACTTACTATCATTGCCTCACACATTACCACAGTTTGCCGTAACAATTAGAGCGTCCTCCGCTATCGATAACAATACCGTTTATCGATAGCCCAACTCTAATAGCGCGCTAATTAACGCGTAATGACCAGGGTAATGAATTCACGTGATTTTCGCGGATGTTAGTTGATGTAGGTAAGTTGCTATGGTGAGTTGGTGAGCAAGCTTTTCTTTTATGGAAATGTTAAGTGCTACTAATTAATTTGGGTCGATTATGTGCCAATAAGGAAAGAGAATAATTCTGTGAAAAAAAAAATGGAAGATATATCCTATGCAGATAATAATATCTGCATAGGATATACCAATATAATATAAACATTTTTTTTAACGATCCTGAAATCATAATGGACTCTCCGGACATAACTCCGGAGAGTCCATTAAGATTTCAGCTTGATTCTCCACACAACCAATTACTTCAGTATACAAGGTAGGCACGCACATCGGCGCGAAAACTGTAACCATGAATTCAGCTCATGATTCCAGGGCCGGTAGTCTCGACATAGATAGCGACGCTGTCGCAAACTACCGATCGCTAAATATGAAGGTGAAAAAACCTCAGTTGTAGCCCGACAAATTCAAATTTTCTTTGAATTGGTCGATTGATATGAAATTGATGATTATTATTCGATAAATATATAATTCCCACAGTCGAAAATGGCATTTTGATCAACATACGACGTAAAACAGAGCTGAAATTTGCAAAAAACTAAAGAAAATTTTAATTTAGCGGGCTACAACTGAGGATTCACCTTATAATATTAGGTCTTTACCTATGAAATTGCCGTTCTGCAGTACTGGCCATTTCAAATCAAAATAATTTTTGTTTGACTAAGAATTCTAATTTCAAATTAATTTTATTTTAAAAACATGGATTTTTTTTTCTAAAAGTAGTCATTTCTTTATTGATTAGTGTTACATTTTCATCGCATTTCAATCTTTTTCGTCATCATGGATACGTTAAAAATTCGAGTAATTATGGAATATGAGTACCGTCGTGGCAGCAACGCGGCACAAGCGGCACGCAACATCAACGACGTTTACGGAGCTAACACTACAAACCAACGCACCACCTGTTATTGGTTTGCTCGCTTCCGTTCTGGAAATTTCGACCTGAAAAATGAACCTCGCGGTCGTCCGAAGACTTTGGTCGACAATGACGAATTAAAGGCGATTGTGGAAGCTGATGATACACAATCTACGGCTGAATTAGCAGCAGCTTTCGACGTTAGCGTCAAAACAATATTGGTCCATTTGCGTCAAATTGGCAAGGTAAAAAAGCTTGACAAATGGGTGCCCCACGAACTCAATGATCGCCAGCGCGAAGTACGCGTCGAGACGTGCCTTGCACTGCTCAACAGACACTAAAATGAAGGAATTTTGAACCGCATTGTTACCTGCGATGAAAAATGGATTCTGTTTGATAACCGTAAGCGCTCAGCAAGTTGGTTGGATCCTGGTTCAGCACCTAAACAATGCCCTAAACGAAAACTTACCCCTAGAAAAGTGATGGTCACTGTTTGGTGGTCTAGCGCCGGTGTGATTCATCACAGCTTCTTACCAAACGGGGTGAGCATTACTGCAGATGTGTACTGTGAAGAACTGAACACAATGATGGAGAAGCTGGCGCATCTCCAACCAGCATTGGTCAATCGCTCGTCTCCGCTGCTCCTGCACGACAACGCGCGACCTCATACTGCACAGCAGACGGTCTCCAAGTTGCAAGAACTGGGGTTGGAAGCTCTCCGTCATCCGCCCTACTCACCAGACCTTGCGCCTACAGACTACTACTTTTTCCAGAATTTGGATAACTTCTTGGCGGGAAAAAAATTTAATACCCGAGAGGCAGTACAAAATGCCTTTGAAGAATTTGTTGCCTCCCGTCCAGCTGATTTCTTTAAGAAGGGCATCAATAAACTGCCACTGCGATGGCAAAGATGCATTGATTGCATGGGTGATTACTTCGATTAATACAAATAAAAAATTCATGAAAAAAATTCGTTTAAATTTTTTCATACAAAACGGCAATTTCATAGGTAAAGACCTATTATTTAGCGATCAGTAGTTTGCGACAGCGTCGCTATCTAGTCGAGACTGCCGGCCCAGGGCAGAAATTTTTCGAAGTTATCAAAAAAAAAAAACTGCGCTTTCATAGAAAAGTGCTATACCTACGCGGTCAAAATGTATGGAACAGCATTTTTTTTAAAAATAACCTATGAAAAATTTCAATGCAGGGTGGTTCAGAATCATGTACTGATTCCATGGTAACAGGTTGAGCGTCGATGTCCCCGCCACCCTGTAGAATTTGTTTTCCCATTTTTTGTGGAAAATGCATAAGCCCCTTACGAGAAGCACTCTAACTAGGTACCCTCAACCGCTCATCAGTGGTAACAGTTTCACATTGACAGCGCCTTTAGACAGGGTAGCGATTTAGTCCCCTGAATCCATCAAGGGGGTGACTCTACAGATTCTATAGATTCTACACGTCATTCGAAATAACTTTCGGTATGAAACATACACGAATAGTAAAAAAAAAAACTTTTCATGCATGCATCGAAATTGTCTACTGGTGTATACGAATTTGTTTTTTTTTTTTCACAAATCGGATAAGAGTTTCATAGCGAATTTTTTTTTAAATGACGGGTACAATCACCCCCTTCTGCCGGGGTCGCGGATTGTTCGAAAGAGTTACCGTGGCCCTAGCGCACAGGCAACTGAAGGGATACGGGTGGGTTTTAGTCAGTAAGAGTCTTTCGCTCCGCCCAGAGCGGGAGAGGAGAAGTCATTTGATGATTTCCCACACAAAAAAAAAGAAAAATCTCCCTTGACGGATGCATGTGACTATATCGCCACCCTATATAATAGAAGTACCGAAGGGCGTCTTTCGTTGTGTCTGGAGAAGAAATACAATAAATTATTAATTTCTTCCACCAAACAGCATTTATGTGTTCCGATTCCAGGAGCACGGGGTGCCAAAGTGAAAATACGCGAATTTAAGACATATTCTTGTTAGCTTTAGCCATTTTGAACACGAGATTTACATGTAAATCTCGTCTAACCCGACTCTTACGTACAATTGTACATACATAATGTAAAGTGTTATCGTCATCCTCAGGGTATTAAACTCATTAGTATTCATTATGATGAGGCGGGTATCCTCATCATTGTACCTTAGTAAATTGAAGATCGTGATAAACGTGATTGCTTTGAAGATTATTGTTTATTACGATTTTTATTAGGGAATTAAATGTTTTGGGCAAATACCCTTCGGGGCTCGTGGCTGAACGACAACAGCCACACGGGTCGATACACGGTTAAGCTACACTTGCCGCGTTCGGTTCATGGATGGATGACAGTTCATTACATATAGAGATCCCTTCGTGCCCCGGAAATTACGTTAAGGCGCAGATGTACGACTTTTAATGATTTCAAATTGAACATCACGTCTAAACGAAATGTCTTAACTGTTTGAAAAAAATATATGATAAATTAGACTATTTTATTCGTAATTTGATAGGTATGTGAATATTTAAAATTATATTTTTATAACATAGTGTAATTAATTTGTGAAGTAATGTCTAACGCGAACACAAAAACGATAATCACGCAAAAACTATCGGGCGTATTTTCATGAAATCTGCACCATCTAAAAGACAATTTAACTACCCAAATTTTTGTATACGGCTTTTATTTGTAGTTTGTTTGATAAATAAAGGTGGGTTGTTTTTGCTGCGAATAAACTTGATGCGCATTGAAGCGGGGGCTCTTGCGGGCGACGGGCGGCAGTGCATCGCTGACCAATGTCCGGGTAGACGCTAACACTCTGTGCAATTTTATTCGCTTAAAAGTTTCGCATGCTCCTCCCACTCGCTCAAGGTCGCTGGCACTTATTGTCGCCTTAAGTCGTTGGCCCCCGCTGTCGTTCGTAGATCTTTGACGGTCGTTACGGGTAGTCATAAGCCCAAAGGTCGGACATCCAGTCTTACCAAGGGGTTATCGTGTTATCCAGTTACTGGGTTGTGGAGGTCAGATAGGCAGTCACTCCATATAAAATACTTACTGGTATTCAGCTGCATCTGGTTAGACTAGGAGCCGACCCCGACATAGTTTGGAAAAAGCAGGCAGATTGACCACATTAAAATGACTTTTTATATTAACTTAACTGGGTACACAGCCGACAATATAAATTAAGAAACCACAGTGAACGACAAAAATACCACCGAATTACTTTTAAAAAAAGACACGGGAAGCCCATTAATTTGTGCTAACTATAGATCTTGTATTGATTTCCTCCATTATTTCAAATTAGTCCATACAAGGAAATCGCTAGGTTTCCTTACATTGCAGTACATTAATGATTACTAAACTACATGCACTATTTATGATTTCTTTCTATTGTGCTGTCATTACATTTGCACATTACTATGCAACGTCCGAGGCTGGGACCTATTACGATATTTCAGTCTAATTAGTATAGTATTGTATAATAATGGATAGGATAGTAAGATATAATTGCATAGCACATGTGTGAGCACTATGTATCTATTATAAAGCTACCATTTACTAGGATCGTCTTTCATTGACTTGAATGTGCCCTGGCGGCTGAGAGTATGTCATGCTCACTCAAATGTCTCGCTGGTGGTGGCGTGTGTGTTGGATCATTAAGTTCCCTTCAAAATGGTTGAACTGAATGGTGCTGATCCATACGTCATGTTCGTGAACGGGCGCCGTCAGTAGGGACTGGTCAACTCTTGGCTGCCACGGCTTATTTTGATTTCTGAATTGTTTACTTTTTTTTGTTTTTATCTTTTATTACGGACGCTTTTAACGTGCACGTCTTTCTACATCGTTGTCACATGTATAATTTCAACATGAATGATGTAACCAATTTTTTTTTGTAACGGTATGTTGATTTAAAAGAGTGTCCATAGAGTTTCTTGCTCGTTCTTCTCCATAGGTACCTACTACGCTTTGGAATGGGCAACAAGCTTCATTTTTCTGACTGACCGACCCCTTGACAGTTCTAAAGTGTCTGTAATTGGTTTATTTGAAATAAATGCTTTGAGTTTGAGTTTCAGTGTATAGGCATACATATGAGCTGCAGAAAAAGCATTGGAAGGCACTGGGATTTGTGAAAGAGACTAAAAGAAAAGAAAGAAAGAAAAATATTTTATTTGGGACACGCACAGGAAAACAAACATTAAAAATAAAAAAGGAGCAATTAAAACTAACAAAATTAACATTAAATAAACAACCAACGAAGGGAAATATAACTTTAATTTCGGAAGTCGGTGTCTTTGAAATCTGTATTTTAGTTTTTTGCCACCGACTTCCGAAATTAAAGTTATTTTTCACTTCGTATTGTTTGGTTTTTAGAAGTCGATTGTTTTTTTTTTTGTAAAACAACTTTTTATTTTTCACTTTTTTGTGGATCAGTTATTAATTTATATAAGTGACAATAGTCTAATATCAACTGCTCATAACCTTTTACAAAATATTGCTTTTCCCGATGCAAGGACGTTAATTGTTGAGGAGTTATCCTGGTGAAAACCAGAAGATTTCATCATATGCATTGCGACGAGCATAAATTGCTTAGCAACCATATTAATTGACCACTGAAGGTTTGCCTCAATATGTGCCACAAGGCCCTCTGAAGAGGCCAAAGCTCCCAGCTACCAACAACCATCATGACTAGTAAATCTATTTACTACAACATGCATTACTATCGTAAAAAATATCTACACTCGTATATGTACTAAGTAAAAACTTTTTTACAAAAAAACAACCGACTTCCAAAAAAAACACTAAAAGACGTGAATAATAACTTTAATTTCGGAAGTCGGTGTCTTTGGTTTTGTATTTTCGTTTTTGGCCATCGGCTTCCGAAATTAAAGTAATTTTTCACGTCTTTTAGTTCTTTTTTTGGAAGTCGGTTGTTTTTTTGTAAAAAAGTTTTTATTTTTCACTTTTTAGTTGCGGTACCTACCCCACACAAATTCGTATACCACTAGTTGGTGTGTAAATAACAGTGACAGGAAATTATTAACACATCATCTATACAAACTAAGTGGAAAAAATATACAGTACTAACGATAACTCAAAAACTACTGGTCAGACCTTGATCAAATTTAAATGGGACCACATGAGAATCACCAGCCATCAAATAAAAAAAGAATCATCCAAATCAGTTCACCCAGAAAAAAGTTCTGAGCTAAAACACATAAAAAAAAACGAATTGAGAACCTCCTCCTTTTTGTGAAGTCGGTTAAAAACAAGAAACAAAGACGATTTGAGGACTAAGCGGAAATCAATTACTGGGCAATGCCACGCATTTGGTATCGAATCGAAGGATACAAGATGCGCTGACGCCGATTAGGGCGGAGGACTTTCATATACTACGGGGCAGTGTAGGTACGATTGCCTTCAGGCGTATTACAGGTCATGGGTCATTGTTCATCTCTACGTAACAATGTGTCGCTAGTGACAATAATTTGCGGAAGCAATTTATAGTCCGTGGAATGATTCAACTGAGGGAAACTATCATTACGGTGCACGCAAGGCATGGTGTAGTGACCTCTACATGAATTCTATGATCCTTGGACATCTGACCTAGATTCCAGGAATCATTAGGAGTTCAACCAAGGGCAATTTAAAGATATTCAACTTGTATCATGCAATACGTCGTCTGTTGACTTAACTCCTGGTAGTTATGGTCGTGAATCATATTTTTATCAACTTAGGTACAACCTGACACTGACCTGCAAATTGCAAAAAACGTCAGTAGAATTTCTCGGGCTACCTTAGCGCATTCCTCTTAAGTGGGTGTCCTGTTCTTTTCAATCGTCTGAACGCCGAAAAGAGGTCAGCTAAAATTTAAAATTACGGTATTCCTGACAAAAATCGACGGATACGATCCCTGATTGGATTGATTTCGATTCCTTTCGCAGTCTGCTCAACCTCATTTGCCTGTTTAGATGCAAAAGGACCAGGAAAGATTCGAAGACCAGTTTTTTTCTACTCAGATGTCTGCTCATCCTATAAGTAGGTATTCACGCTACTATCTCTTACGTGAGTCATTGGGAGCATTTTTGCCAGGTCGCAAGGAGTTGGTTACAATGAGTTGAGGAAGTAGGTATAGCCGACCGTGAGTGATACCGATGTGCGCGAGTCCATTTTATGATACGATACGATTTCAAATGAGTGGAAAAGGAACAGAAGCCTACTAATATTAAAATATGATATTTATTAAGTGTGGACGTGGGAACCGCACCCAAGGTACAGGAGAAATTCCAAGTGTATTTTAGTTTTTATTAGTAAATTTCTTTTTGTGCAAAAATATGACTACGTTTTACGACACAAATTCGGGTATGATAAAGTCACATAACATAATATCAGGCCTAATATTCCCCGAAGGTGTAGGAAGAGATAAAAACACAACATAACCAACGATAGCAGCCACGGTTTTATCTAGAAATAAAATTACGGATAGGTACCTGAAACTGGGAGACGCTTTGTTTAAATGCTAGCAATTAAGCGTGATCTGTTCGACTATTCCAGTTTTAGGTATAAAGGAGTCTTAGCCGATGATCTAGAAAACTAGTAAGTAGGTCCGGTGGGGGTCGATATGTGAATTGTATTTAACAGGATATTATAAGCATAGGTACAATAATTCGTTGTTTTGAGTTATTTTGAAATTTCAGGTTAGATATTATTGGCAATACATCAAAAAGCATTTAGGTAAGTTTAGAGCGAACCGAAAAAACCAGTACTGTCTACTTTTTTTGTATTATGCACCATTAAAATTTACTAATTCGTAGTTAAAATCGAAATTATGAAATATTTCAGTTTAATTTAAATATTATTTTAATATCTTATTGGCCCAAATACTAACCCAAAATACGTTTCCTTTTTAACTTTAGTCAATTGCTATTAAAAAATTCATAAATAAAGTTGAGTTGATAAAAGTTCAAAAGTCACACCACTGTCGTGCCGTATCGTTCAATGGAAACGCGCACTGTCTTCCCCTTACAAGCGTACAAATTACCCATTATGATTCTTCCTTTGCGAGACGCGAGCCGCGCGCTGCGTTTGCGCAAATCTCGAGTTGCTGAGTTGACCGCTAACAAAACCTGCCATTTTATCAAATAAAAAGTTAATTTTTGCTGTTTCAATCTTAGGTCATGTCAAAGATGACTAACTTGCTAATAAAAAGTGATATATTATGTATATTAATATTAGGTCTTTACCTATGAAATTGCCGTTCTGCAGTACTGGCCATTTCAAATCAAAATAATTTTTGTTTGGCTAAGAATTCTAATTTCAAATTAATTTTATTTTAAAAACATGGTTTTTTTTTTCTAAAAGTAGTCATTTCTTTATTGATTAGTGTTACATTTTCATCGCATTTCAATCTTTTTCGTCATCATGGATACGTTAAAAATTCGAGTAATTATGGAATATGAGTACCGTCGTGGCAGCAACGCGGCACAAGCGGCACGCAACATCAACGACGTTTACGGAGCTAACACTACAAACCAACGCACCACCTGTTATTGGTTTGCTCGCTTCCGTTCTGGAAATTTCGACCTAAAAAATGAACCTCGCGGTCGTCCGAAGACTTTGGTCGACAATGACGAATTAAAGGCGATTGTGGAAGCTGATGATACACAATCTACGGCTGAATTAGCAGCAGCTTTCGACGTTAGCGTCAAAACAATATTGGTCCATTTGCGTCAAATTGGCAAGGTAAAAAAGCTTGACAAATGGGTGCCCCACGAACTCAATGATCGCCAGCGCGAAGTACGCGTCGAGACGTGCCTTGCACTGCTCAACAGACACACAAATGAAGGAATTTTGAACCGCATTGTTACCTGCGATGAAAAATGGATTCTGTTTGATAACCGTAAGCGCTCAGCAAGTTGGTTGGATCCTGGTTCAGCACCTAAACAATGCCCTAAACGAAAACTTACCCCTAGAAAAGTGATGGTCACTGTTTGGTGGTCTAGCGCCGGTGTGATTCATCACAGCTTCTTACCAAACGGGGTGAGCATTACTGCAGATGTGTACTGTGAAGAACTGAACACAATGATGGAGAAGCTGGCGCATCTCCAACCAGCATTGGTCAATCGCTCGTCTCCGCTGCTCCTGCACGACAACGCGCGACCTCATACTGCACAGCAGACGGTCTCCAAGTTGCAAGAACTGGGGTTGGAAGCTCTCCGTCATCCGCCCTACTCACCAGACCTTGCGCCTACAGACTACTACTTTTTCCAGAATTTGGATAACTTCTTGGCGGGAAAAAAATTTAATACCCGAGAGGCAGTACAAAATGCCTTTGAAGAATTTGTTGCCTCCCGTCCAGCTGATTTCTTTAAGAAGGGCATCAATAAACTGCCACTGCGATGGCAAAGATGCATTGATTGCATGGGTGATTACTTCGATTAATACAAATAAAAAATTCATGAAAAAAATTCGTTTAAATTTTTTCATACAAAACGGCAATTTCATAGGTAAAGACCTATTATTATAAAGAGGAAACATTTGTGAGTTTGTAAGTAGGGGGTGATCTTAGGGACAACTGATCCGATTCCGAAAATTCTTTCACTAATGGGAAGCTACGGTATTGACGAGTGTCATAGGATTTTATATTATACCAAGAAATTTCACGTACCTATATAATTTATTTATTTATTCACAAAATCCACATAAAAAACACAAACTAATCGTACAGCTAATTATGGATTTACAATTCAGTGGCTACACTTATTATATGCATCAGAAACAAACAGGATGACATGCTAGCACCATTTAAGCATATCTAAGTGTGCAGTGTGGGTGGATGCGTAGGAGTGTGTGTGAGGAGTTGTAGTGGTGTATAGATTAATTTATTCAATTCTATTTAGAATTATTAGTCAACTAGCTTTTGCCCGCGGCTTCGCTCGCGATAATTTAGACTTTGACAATCAATTCGGGTTATAATCGGGGAACAGTACTTTTTTACGGGATGAAAGGTACCCTATGTCCGTTTCTGTACACCTGACAACGTATATGCAAAATTTCAGGATGATCGGTTCAGTGGTTTAGGCGTGAAAAGGTAACAAACAAACAAACTTACTTTCGCATTTATAATATTAGTTAGGACTAGTTAGGATTCGTCAGATCATAAAGGCTCATACACACTGGCGCGACGCGACAGCCCGACACAAAGGCGCCGCCCGTTGCGCCAGTGTGCACGAGCCTTAAATCGTAATGTTCGTAACATTGGTCGTGAAAATATTTTGCAAGATTTTGATTACTATTATGATCTGTCTTCGATACATAGATAAATAACTTTTACTGCCTTAATATGTATAAGTATACTGATATTCCATAATCGTTGTGTCATATTTGTTAAAAGGGAGAATTCAATCAATTAACTGCCAACAGCATTTGAGATTTGATTGGATAAATTGAATGTCTGGGCACTCGAGGTCAGGCCGATATTTATTTAGGGAATTGAGGTCCCGGAAACCCTTCTTGATATAATGTAATAAACAGCCTGTTTGCTATACCAGAAATAATCACCAAGACCTCTAAAAAGTTCCAAATGAAATAGCATCATCAGTTTATCAGTCTCGACGAGAAATTTCTTCGCATGGGTGTTCAGAATCATGTGTTGTATCCGTAGTAACAGGTTGTGCGTCGATTTCCCTACCACCCTGTATTTACAGGCAATAGATTTGAAAATAACTACTTTATTTTTAACCGACTTCACAAAAAGGAGGAGGTTCTCAATTCGTCTGTATGTTTTTTTTTTTTTTTTTTATGTGTGTTAGCTCATAACTTTCTTCTGGCTGAACCGATTTGGATGATTCTTTTTTTATTTGATAGGCGGTGCTTCACATATGGTCCCATTCAAATTTGATCAAGTTCTGACCAGTTGTTTTTGAGTTATCCTTAATACTGCATATTTTTTCCACTTAGTCTATATGGATGATGTGTTAATAATTTCCTGTCACTGTTATTTACACACCAAGTAGTGGTATACGAATTTGTGTAGGGTAGGTACCGCAACTAAAAAGTGAAAAATAAAAACTTTTTTACAAAAAAAAAACCGACTTCCAAAAAAAACACTAAAAGACGTGAAAAATAACATTAATTTCGGAAGTCGGTGGTCAATAACGAAAACACAAAACCAAAGACACCGACTTCCGAAATTAATGTTATTTTTCACGTCTTTTAGTGTTTTTTTTGGAAGTCGGTTGTTTTTTTGTAAAAAAGTTTTTATATAATAAAAAAGTTGGCAGCCCTAGTTCTATCCTACGACCCAAATGAATAAGTCAACAAAAACATTAAGTAGTTGGTACAAAACTGCGCGCGCACACTGCATGTGCGTCAAAGCCATTAGCATAAATAAATATCACAATTGCACAATAATTACACTTTTATAGAAGTGTACTAAAATAGACTTGGGCACAAAGAATATGCAACATTGATGGGACAAGAATAAGATTTTAATATCTTGAATACGGGTGTCTCCACCTTAGTGGGAGGCACATAAATGGCCAAGAACCTACCTAATGTTATTGTGACCATAGGTAGCTATTTGTTGCTCATGTTCGATCTCAAGACGGATCTAAGTAGAAAGGGACCCTAGAAGGACATAAGACTTCATTAGTAATGTCCTGCAAAAAGGGAGGTATTACTCGGAAGAGTATGCTTAGATGGTTTGGTCATGTTGAGATGATGAATGAAAGGCGACTAACAAAGGGTATTTACAAGGCAGATGTGAGTGGAAACGTCGGGGGCGGTCGCCCTAGGAGGACATATATAGTGACCTTATTGGTGATGTTCTTCAGAAAGTTCCGGTGCATAGTACTCGCAACCGGCGTGCGTGTATGACCAAATGTATGAACGTAAACGAGGCAAAAGGACTATGTAAGGATCGTAGCAGGTGGCGTTCTGTAGTTTCTGCCTACACCCATGGGAAGAAGGCGTGAGTTTATGTTTATGTATAGGAGAATAGTATTGATAATTCTAATCATAATAATTCTGCAAATACGTATTTATTACGGTCGCAAATCACATTTTGATATATATGTATGTATGTACATACTCGGAACGTGGCTGTACGACCAGATGTATGAACGTGGACCAAGCAAAAGAAGTATGCAAAAATAATTACTTAGGTGATGTTCTTTAATTTGTGCCTACCACAAAGGAAAAGGAATGAGTTTCAGTATGTGTGACTGTATGTTTGTGGAACTAAAACATTCGTCTACCGAAATTGACAACAACCCTGACATAGGCCATTCTCAAGGAAATTTCGCGCCAAAATCTAAAAATAAGTTCTCAAATTAATCAATCAATCATATCACGACACTAATGACACATTGCATACATTAGTGCTAATTAATTCACTATAGTCTAGCCAAAAACAAGGACTATTACTATCAGAATTCAGCGTGCATTGGTCTTCCTCAAGTGTCGCTGTTTAAGGTCACAGAAAATATTGTATAACTGTTAGGTAGTCTTTAAGGGGATCCTTAGTTGTAGCCCGCCAAATTCAAATTTCCTTTGGTATTTTGCAAATTGCAGCTCTGTTTTACGTTGTATGTTGATCAAAATGCGATTCGCAACTGTAGGAATGATATAGTTATTGAATAATAATCATCAATTTCATATCAATCGTCAAACTTTGGAAAAATTTCCACCTAAGAATTATCATATGAAGTATTGTGAAAAATTCGTAAGTGGAAAAAAAATCCAAAGTTTGACGATTGATATGAAATTGATGATTATATTATTCAATAGTATATCATTCCTACAGTCGCGAATCGCATTTTGATCAACATACGACGTAACACAGAGCTGCCATTTGCAAAATACCAAAGAAAATTTGAATTTGGCTACAGCTGAGGATTCACCTTAAGCTACAATACTGGTCATTACTTAGTGAGCAGTGGTGGCCCAGTGGTATCGGCCCTGAATTACGAGTTGTAGGTCGTGGGTTCGACCCAGACAGGCGCTTACTTTGTGTAAATAATTTCATCACCACTGCTCTCAAAACAGTGAAGGAAAACTTCGTGAGGAAACTGGCATACGTCCTAGAACCAAAAATTCGAAGACTTAATTCGTGACATCTACCAACCCGCACAGGGCCCGCGTGGTGGATTACAGCCCATTCCCTCTCAAAGAGAGGAGGCCTGTGTCCCAGCAGCAGTGGGAACATTATAGGCTGATTATGATTATGCTACTTAACATCTCGTTTCTATACTCCAAAGGAGTAAACAGAGGCAGAGGTGTATTACATTTCGCCAGAAGTTATTAAATAGCTCCCATTTTTGGGTGCTTGTACAAAGAAGCAGGTTCAGTTTAGCTTTGTTCTTCTGAAAGGTCAGGTGCGTAGTATTCGCAACTGGCGTGCGTGTATGACCAGATGTATGAACGTAAACGAGGCAAAAGGAGTATGTAAGGATCGTAGCAGTTGGCGTTCTGTAGTTTCTGCCTACCCCTATGGGAAGAAGGCGTGAGTTTTATGTATGTATGTATGTATTCAGTACAGCATCATAATTACGTAATACACTATCTATCACAATCTGAATCATTTTGAAGCCTATTGCTAATCCATTGCTTCTTATGTTCGAAAATTTTGTCTGCTCAACAACTTATATAACGTAATAAATGTTGTTGAACTGTCAAAATGAAACCCATTCGTACTGATAGTGTGTTACGTAATTACCCCGCTAATCAGTGCGGATAATGTAGTCCCGTGTTAACATAAAGGCTCCCGCAAACAGGCGCGACGCGACAGCCAGACACAAAGGCGCCGCTCGTCGCGCGGCACGCGGTGCCTTTGTGTCACGCTGTCGCGTCGCGCCAATGTGCACGAGCCTTAATGCGCTCGCACATAAAGAAACAGCTTAAACATGTAAGGGTTTTTACTGAAAATCAGCCTGCAGCAATCTGTACCGGCCGTTAGGCACGAAAACCTGCATCTTTATGCAGTTGCAGTCCGGAGTCATTTGGTCTCAGCTTGTCCTTTATAAGGATAAGGGACAAGCTGAGACCAAATGACTCCGGACTGCAACTGAGAATTTCCTAATTTGTTGGGTTTTTTTTTTCGGAGAAATTTACTTGTTACTTCTATTCGTTTTTATTGAACAGGGCCTAGGTAAACGTCTAATTAGCTAATTATAGGTATTTCTAAACAACTAGAAGTCAGGACCGTAGTACTTGCAACCGGCGTGCGTGTATGACCAGATGTATGAACGTAAACGAGGCAAAAGGAGTATGTAAGGATCGTAGCAGGTGGCGTTGTGCAGTTTCTGCCTGCCCTTATGGGAAGAAGGCGTGAGTTTATGTATGTAAGCTCAAACACTATATACCTAACGCCTTGGACGAAGCCAATGTCACAGCATACATCTTACAGGAAAGGTGTTCGTCTGAATATTAACGTATGATAAATAATAATCTAGGTGTTTAGGAAGTCTGGATTTTGCTTTGTTCTTGCTTTCCTTCCTCGCATTCAACTAGTGTCATTATATTATTTATTGACGCTTGAAGGCTCCCGAGCGACGCGACGCGACTCTAGTAGAACAATTTCTATGAAAATTCCGTGGGAATTGTTCTACTAGAGTCGCGTCGCGCCTGTCTGCAAGAGTTTTTAGATCCTGTAGTGTAGAGACTAGTGGTAACATTACGCCTGCAATCTTCGAAGGGTTGGGCAGAGGTGTACCTACTTAAAGTTCATCCACATTTCGCTAGTTATGTTTAAGTCCCATGTAATAGGGGCCGAACCTATTGCCAACAGCCGGGCAGAAATCCAGACTCCGGGCAGCTACTGAGAAATAATGGAAAACCCCAATAACGCTTTTCCCGACCTGGGAATCGAACTCAGAATCTCATGCTGAGCAGTAGCGCTTGAGACCACTACACCAGCGAGGCAGTCACACTACTGATGCCGTTCTGCATTGAGTCGTAGATTCTGGTTTGAAAGTAATTTTAGCCTTTTCTGTCGCTATATCTCCACCATTGAACATGATTCAAACTCAAAGCATTTATTTCAAATAAACCAAATGCAGGCACTTTTGAATTGTCAAGGGGTCGGTCGGTCAGAAAGATGAAACTAGTCGCCTATTCCAAAGCGTAGTAGGTACCTATGGAGAAGATCCGGCAAGAAACTACGCGGACATTCTTTTAAATCAAAACATGGTTACAAAATATTGGTTAGGTACATTATTCATGATGAAATTATGCATGTGAGAATGACGCAGCACGTTAAAAGCGTCCGTAATAAAAAGACAAAAAGATTAAAATATTATATTAAATTAAAATAAGCCGTGGCAGCTAAGCCAATCCGTACTGACGGCGCCCGTTCACGAACATGACGTCCATAGTGTCCAGAGATTTAGAAAAAACCGAACGTCTGTATTTCTGCCTGGTTAATGACAATGGCTTTGCTTCCTTTTATATGAGAGCAAAACTAGCAAAATGAGTTTGCACTATAGGTACTTCTGCGACTGCCTCGTTGGTCTAGGGGTCGCAAGCGCTACTTCTGAGCATGAGGTCTCGGGTTCGATTCCCGGGTCGGGCAAAGTGTTATTGGGTTTTTCCATCTGGAATTTCTCAGTAGCAGCCCGGAGTCTGGAGTTGTGCCCGGTTGATGGCAATAGGCTCGCCCCCTATTACATGGGACTTAAACATAACTGGCGAAATGTGGGAGTACACCTCTGCCTAACCCTTCGGGGAATACAGGCGTGATGTTATGTTTATGTTATGTGTTGTACTTCTGCGTTTGGGGAATAAAGGCCCGATTTTAATTATGTATGTTTAGGTCTGATGTAAGCTCATTCATCAACGTCAACTGCTGATGATAAGCTTCCTGATGAGCTATACCAATATTATCAATATTCTATCGATGTTTATGCCGATCATTACAGATGACGGACATAATCAGCTCGCTTGGCAACCAATGCGTTATCAGGCAACGCTTGTCTTCCCTACATAATGCCTTAATCATGGAAGCTTATTTTACCCTTCTGCACGCGTAGCATTATCACCATAGAAACGGGTTTTGTCGACGGAAGAAGACACAAAATGACAGATTGGACAGATTTCTGAAGATCTTTTTCTAAAATCTGTCTCTTTGTCTATTCTTCCGTCGACAAACCCCGTTTCTATAGTGGTCATGCTACGCGTGCAGGAAAACTGATCAGGATAAATAGTGTGATACTTGAGGACAGTGTAGACATACTATCGACCTAATCCCTTAATCATTGTGACTTATTTTACCCTCCAAAAAGCTTAGTATACCCTCCAGCGTAGACATTCCTCATCGGTTATCAATTAAAAAAAAAATAATGCTGATTCATAGAAAAGAGCAATACCTACGCGGTCAAAATATATAGAACAAGTAATAAAGAAAAATATAACTGACGAAAATTTTCTACGCTAGGGAGTATACTAGAATTATATGCTGAATTTCATGGTTACAGTTTGCGCACTGGTTAAAAATGTATCCTGTATATTAATAAATATTTGTAACGCCTAGGATTGCCACTTGATACGAGTACGTATGTATCAATGAAACTGTGGATCACACAGATTGTAATAGCGGAAGCGATATGCAAATTGTACGCTCGTTCGTCTTGAGAGTCGCCTAGTCGGTACAATCGCGGGTCATATCCAGTTGATTCATTTAACTAGTTCAATGATTGGAGGACACGGAATTTTTTTTAAGTGCCTTTTGGTCAGACAGTTTCTTTTTATTAAATCTGAAGGGGTTACCCAGCAGGATTTCATTGGATGTATTCGTATAAACGGCTCGTATGAAGTCGCTGTCGTCATAATCATAATGGTTTTATACAAAACAGGCCGATTCTGAAACGTTTAATAAAATCACGTCAAGAATTTAGACAATATGCATTGCGACAAAAACAACCTAAATTTGGCTCAATTTTTGTCATGATGGCTCTATCAATCTATACATATGCATACATAATCAGCCTATAATGTTCCCACTGCTGGGACACAGGCTGTAATCTACCACGCGGGCCCAGTGCGGGTTGGTAGATGTCACATGTCTTCGAGTTTTTGGTTCTAGGACATGCCGGTTTCCTCACGATGTTTTCCTTCACCGTTTTGAGAGCAGTGGTGATGAAATTATTTCCACAAAGTAAAGCGCTTGCCTGGGTTCGACTCCACAACCTACAACTCGTAAGTCGGGGCCGATACCACTGGGCCACCACTGCTCTTACATATAATAAAATAAACCTATACATATAATAAAATAGTAAAGAACAATTTTGTCCGTTTGTCTGGATGTATGTTCCAGATCGCGCAAAAACGACTGAACGGATTTGGATGAAATGTGGCATACAAACAGTTAATAACCTATCCAGGTTAATCCTAAAACATAGGAAATTTTAATCCCGGTAGTACATTCCCGTGGGATATTTTCCGACACCCACGCTGGCGAAACTGCGGGAAAAGGCTAGTAGGATATAACATTGGCCACAGATGAGTAAGCGACCAATTTCGTATTTGGTAGTACCTATGCGACAGCTTAATCAAGAAGCTTTACGAATTATTGTCGCTTAATGAGCACTGTACACTCAGGACAAAGCGGACTAACAACAAAAAAAAAATGCAATATTTTGCGTCGTTATCGTCATTACAGACGGCATAATAATAGGTCTTTACCTATGAAATTGCCGTTTTGTATGAAAAAATTTAAACGAATTTTTTTCATGAATTTTTTATTTGTATTAATCGAAGTAATCACCCATGCAATCAATGCATCTTTGCCATCGCAGTGGCAGTTTATTGATGCCCTTCTTAAAGAAATCAGCTGGACGGGAGGCAACAAATTCTTCAAAGGCATTTTGTACTGCCTCTCGGGTATTAAATTTTTTTCCCGCCAAGAAGTTATCCAAATTCTGGAAAAAGTAGTAGTCTGTAGGCGCAAGGTCTGGTGAGTAGGGCGGATGACGGAGAGCTTCCAACCCCAGTTCTTGCAACTTGGAGACCGTCTGCTGTGCAGTATGAGGTCGCGCGTTGTCGTGCAGGAGCAGCGGAGACGAGCGATTGACCAATGCTGGTTGGAGATGCGCCAGCTTCTCCATCATTGTGTTCAGTTCTTCACAGTACACATCTGCAGTAATGCTCACCCCGTTTGGTAAGAAGCTGTGATGAATCACACCGGCGCTAGACCACCAAACAGTGACCATCACTTTTCTAGGGGTAAGTTTTCGTTTAGGGCATTGTTTAGGTGCTGAACCAGGATCCAACCAACTTGCTGAGCGCTTACGGTTATCAAACAGAATCCATTTTTCATCGCAGGTAACAATGCGGTTCAAAATTCCTTCATTTGTGTGTCTGTTGAGCAGTGCAAGGCACGTCTCGACGCGTACTTCGCGCTGGCGATCATTGAGTTCGTGGGGCACCCATTTGTCAAGCTTTTTTACCTTGCCAATTTGACGCAAATGGACCAATATTGTTTTGACGCTAACGTCGAAAGCTGCTGCTAATTCAGCCGTAGATTGTGTATCATCAGCTTCCACAATCGCCTTTAATTCGTCATTGTCGACCAAAGTCTTCGGACGACCGCGAGGTTCATTTTTCAGGTCGAAATTTCCAGAACGGAAGCGAGCAAACCAATAACAGGTGGTGCGTTGGTTTGTAGTGTTAGCTCCGTAAACGTCGTTGATGTTGCGTGCCGCTTGTGCCGCGTTGCTGCCACGACGGTACTCATATTCCATAATTACTCGAATTTTTAACGTATCCATGATGACGAAAAAGATTGAAATGCGATGAAAATGTAACACTAATCAATAAAGAAATGACTACTTTTAGAAAAAAAAATCCATGTTTTTAAAATAAAATTAATTTGAAATTAGAATTCTTAGCCAAACAAAAATTATTTTGATTTGAAATGGCCAGTACTGCAGAACGGCAATTTCATAGGTAAAGACCTAATATATCCACTACTGGAAATAGGTCTCCCTTAAACATCGACACAAAGACCGGTCCTACGCTGCCCGTACCCACATCTACTGCAATTTTTTTGCCAAAATCGGCTGTTTGTCAAGATTTGTCTTTCTTTCATCTACACGTGCCATTAAAATTTCTGTCATGTTTATTTATTTACTATCATCACTTACATTTTTACAGGTGGGAACCGAATACCAAAAAGTAGTCACCAATCGCCACACTTTGAGACGTCAGCCAAAGACCTATGAAACACCATCACCAATAAACTTGAAATGTTTTCATCTGTCATATTTTTCACTGACAGTAGCAACTTTATAGCAGAAAATACGTCTTTCAACTATGTGTTCTGTTTTCCAATAACTTCTCAATCGGCATGAATGCGATACAGTCTCAGTAAATAGATTGGAATCAATGTACTAACTCGTTTGCCGCACTTGACTCGTGCGTACAACAAATGCGAGATCATGTACGGGGATTACGGGCGTGATGTTATGATTTTATTTAAAAATCATTTATTTTGCCTAAACCTTATTAATAAGCATGTATTTTTCATCTGCCTGCCCATCTCCCATGTTACTTGGTCGGCACAAATTGTTTTTCTCTGTATCATTCACTAGCTCTTCATTCATATCATCCCTCACAGCTCATCTATGTTTTATATCTCCCCCTCCGTGCATCCATGCACCTATCACAAAATTGTACAGGTGCGGGAAACATTTTTCTTATTTTGACACCTGGTGTAACTATAGGTCAAATCTTGTGATCAATTTTTCACCTACTTTCCGTAATCCTATTGAACTGTTATTTTGCACAAACGAGTAGTTTTGATGACTATACAATATTATGATGTCATATAGTTGATCTGATGATGTATGCAGATGATAATAATTAAAGAACGTAACAAAATCTACCTGAATAAAGAAAAGTGAGTACCTTATTTAACCTACGCAGTTATACTTGACGATTCACCGTTAATGATAATGAGGATATCCCTTACCACTAAGTCATAGAAACATAACCTTATTAGTTAATACAGTACACCATTAACAGAATTCTTTGAATAATCTTTTGGTTTGTACACTGATCACAAAAAAGTATCGCACCAGTTGTCACTTAATTAACAATTACTTTAATTAGTACTGAAAGCACCATAATATGTATAGAAATAGAACATACATCAAGCGACAGAATAGACTCTGAGGCTTCGATAAGCTAGGATTTTTTTTAAATGCTTTTAGTTTCAAGAGAGATGTCCCATATTTTAAGACAACTGCCTTTCTCCAGTAGTGCAGAACATTTTCTCATCGGTGTATAATTTATTAATATAAAACAATACGACAGTTCCTTTAACTGACGCAAGCAGAATTACTAATCGTATACGTTTTATTATTATTGAGGGCAATGCGTTCGAATGTTTTTTTTTATATGTGTATGTATATAATTCTCGCAATAAAACTGGAATGCTTTTTACTGGTATGCAGCGGGTATGTGAAGAGCTTACTGGTGCCTTGATATCATTATTGTTCCGCCGTACGCCTTCAATGATTGTCGTTTTCGCATTAAATCTTATTGAGGTATCCAACCTAATATTGATTGGTATCCTTGCTTGTTTATTATTGTTTTTAATGTTAATTTTGTTAGTTATAAATGCTTCTTTTTTAACATCTGTATTTCCTGTGCGTGTCTCAAATAAAACATTTCTCTTTCTTTCTTTCTATCGTCTATATCTGAATATCTATATCTATACAAATCTATATATAAAACACAAAAATTGATTCTACTTATGTCCGTTATAGACTTTGAAACCATTCTACCGATGTGCCCTAAACCGGTTTCAATAGAAAGGCAATAATGTGAAGATGGTTTTAGACCGACCTCCACGCGGGTGAAGCCGCGGGCAAAAGCTATAAATAAAGTCACTTTCGTGTCTTTCTTTGTCACCACGTTGTTCTTCTAAACAACACATCAGAGTTTGATGCGGTTTTCACTATTATTTAGCGAATTTATTCGGGAAACTTAAGTGTATTATACACTAGCTGCTGCCCAGACTTCATCTGTGTGAAATTTCTTGTTCCCCCTACCGCATCGCATCGCCCGTCCACGCTATTACGTCGTTTTCGCTTAGCTTTCTCTTTTTAATTTTGCTCGGCTCCTAAGGGTCGTAGCGTGATATTAAATAGCCTATAACCTTTCTCAAGAATAGGACTATCAAATGCAAAAAGGAATTTTCAAATCCGACTGGTAGTTCCAGAGATTAGAGCGTTCAAACAAACTCTTCAGCTTCATTATTAGTAAGTATATACTTACTAATAATGAAGCTGAACAGTTTGTTGGTATATACAAGGTGACAGGGACATCAACGCGCAAACTGTAACCATGAATTCAGCCCATGATTCTAGAACCCCTAGCGTAGAAAGTTTATTAAAAAAAAACTGCTGTTTCATAGAAAAGTCCAATGCTTACGCGTTGAAAATGTATGGAAGAACATATATTTTTTAAAGCAATCAATAAATATGCAACATTCACATTACTCAATTTGCATTGTGTCGTTTTTTAAAGTGAAACTTTTATTACATCGTCTCAAAGTTTTTCGTCTGTGTGTTGCATGTCGCGTGACGGTCGGCCGCGGAGTAGGGATAAAGTGAAAGAAAGGAGGTTTTTAGTTAAATGTCTATAATGTGAAAAAAAGTTTCACTTTTACCGTGGTTTCATAAGACCACACAATATTTTTTTTTTACAATCATAGAACAGCTTACCCAAATCAGTGGCAGTGATGGAATATAATATTCTAATTTCCGGAGAGATTAAAACTTTTTTTTTTGAAAATAAGCAACCGACCGACTAAGTAAGTACAAAAGGCAAAATAATTTTACTTTCGGAAGTCGGTGTCTTTGGTTTTGTATTTTCGTTTTTAAGCACCGACTTCCGAAATTAAAGTTATTTTTCACTTTTTTTTTTGAAATCGGTTGGTTTTTTTTTAGTTTTTGTTGTGGTACCTACCCCACACAAAATCGTATAAGTACCACTACTTGCTATGTTAATAACGGTGACAGGAAGTTATTATAACATCATCAATATACAAACTACTACATCAATTTTTTTTTTTTTTGTACGTTTGTTGTTTGATATCTCCGGCAGATATCGAACAACAAACATACAAAAAAAATGCAGACGAATTGAGAACCTCCTCCTTTTTGAAGTCGGTTAAAAATAATTAAATGCATCAGTTCGCGGTTTGATTAACTTTTATTGAAAATGAGTGCTGCAATGTTTGAGATTACTGAAAAAATTGTAAGTAATATTGTATTTCATCTGTTTCTTTCTCTGATCTTTTTTTTCCGATGAGTTGGTATTAAGTTTTTGTTACTAAACAAGTAGGTACGCTTAGTAATTTGCGACGAAAAAGACACATAAGCTATCAAGCGTTCACTAATGATGAGACTTAATTTATCATCTATTGTTGCGAGACCGAGGGGACCAACGCGCCTCAAAGGACCAACAAATAACTAATCAGTAAAACCCTTCCAAATAAACAAAAACATACCTACCAAACAATTTAAACAACAATATTCACAAATTAACACATTTCCACAACAATGTTCGACTCACGCGCAAGCTCACAACTAAATTATCTGACAATAGGGAGCTAATTAGCGTCGCTTGCATCTTTGATAAGTACTTCCCTGGAGAGAAAGACGTATGTGCAAACAATATCACTTGGACTCGATACGCATTGTAATGTTCGTGAGAAAATATTGTAGATGCGACACTGTGTTATCACTAGTAATGAGACTCCTATGATAAAGATCCTTCTTATTTGGACAACGCAGAACAGAGCACACGTCTTTGTACAATGCATGTCAGCGATTTAAAACCGTGGATGAAAAAGCAATCTGCATATTGTATCTATACTAATAATAAAGCTGAAGAGTTTTTTGTTTGTTTGAACGCGCTAATCTCTGAAACTTAATATCGGATTTGAAAAATTATTTTTGTATTTGATAGCCTAATTCTTTAGGAAGGCTATAGGCTATAAAGTCTTTTAATATGCCTATAGGCTATAAAGCCTTTTAATAGGCCTATAGGCGATATGGCCTATTAATAGGCCTGTAGGCTATATAGCCTATTAATAGGCCTTTAGGTTATAGGCTATGTAGCCTATTAATAGGCCTATAAGCTATATAGACTATTAATAGGGCAATAGGCTATTAGACATCACGCTAGGACTTTTAGGAGCCGAGCAAAACGAAAAATAGTAAAAAGAAAGCTAAGCGAAGTAATAGCGCGCACGGGCGATGCGATGCGGTCGGGGGAACAAGAAATTTCACACGGATGAAGTCGGGGGCAGAAGCTTATGCTTACATATGAACGCCTTCAGGCTTAGAGCGAGAATCTTCGCAGGGTGGCTAGTAGCAGCTGGATGAGAGTAGGCGAGGATCGAGCTAAATGGCATGCGATTGGAGAGCCTTATGTCCAGCAATGGACTGCTATAGATTGAGGTTACTACTGTCATCACATGCAGGGTCATGTCCAAAATGTACTTTGTGCGTAAGATTGTGCTGATAGAGGCTAAATGCAACAGGCTGAGCAATTGAGCAGTAATTCTTGTTGCATAACTTTGATGTGAACTGTGGTTTATGTCAAAATCAAAATATTTTATTTCACATAAACCTACATAGGCACTTATGAAACGTCAGAAGCTAGGTGCACGGTTCCAATTGGTCGTTTCCTATGGAGAAGAGCCGGCAAGAAAGTCCACGGTTACTCCTTTGAAAATAAATGGCTTTTGCAATGTTTTCAAATTACAGTGGAGGACAGTGTAGGCCTGTCAACAAGTACTTGTTACTCAACAAAATAGAAAATGGTCTACAAATGAAGTCTAGAAGTCAGGCCAACATCGTTCTCACATCACAAAATATAGAAGAATCTTTATAAAATATTATTAAAATAAAAGTCTATTTAAACCAAATGACATGACTAGTGTAACAATGTGCATATGTCCAGGAATAAACTGCGATTGGTGGTGAATCGGCAGTCTACAGTAGAACTCCTGTGAAACCATGATCTAGCCACTCTGTGCCGAGTTGAATCATGATAAAACTAGTAAATAAATATCACCCTACTTTGGACATCGACCTCATTATTATTAAAGTGATTGACAGGTAAACGACTCGTTAATTACCCTTTGTTTTGACTATAATTTAAAGATATTGTACGGTATAGTGCGGATGCATCGTTTATTTCCTTATCGAATAACTTCTACATTCAAGCAATCTGTTCACCCCAATATTTAGAAAATTTGCACCCTTAACATCCAATTTTGGAACTCCAAAATTCTTTTAGAAAAGTACCAGTTAGACACTACAAAGATCACACAGCCCCTACATTAAAGGTTGAAGTTTTTGCTCACCAAAATATAGTTTTATTATGACCTCCATCTATTATATATCCGTTACTGGAAGCAAAACAAATTGACCAAGCAGAGTGACCATCTCTAAACAATAACACATACATCCTTTTCAAATCTCCGAAGCACCTCGGAGATAAAATTTGAATAATTACTTTTGAACTAAGTGGAGCATACAATATTTACATAACTATGTATTCTGTGAAGAACAATATTGTTATGCATGTTCAGCTAATATTAGGGGTTTAAATATGAAACTGCCGCAGAAGATACCGCGCCGCGCCGCGCGCGTAGTTTGCCGTGCCGTTGCCGAGAGGTTTTAACGGCAAAATCGAAGAAAAAAAAAATTTTTTTTTGCATAACTTCCAGGAAACCCCTGAAGAAAAGTAAAAGTTTGTATGAATCTACACGGATAAAGTCACAAGCAAAAGTTAGTAGGTATCTAACATACATTAGTTTGTACCTATTTACAAATGTTGCAATGGGTAGATTTTCCTCACTGCGAAATAATAACTTGTATGTATGTCACAACATTTCATTTGAAAGCTGTTTTTATATATTGTCACCTTTAGTTTATTTTCTTAAAGGGGATGCGCCAAGGTAGCCCGCGAAATTAAAACTTTCTTAGGTTTTTTTGCAATTTGTAGGTCGCAATTGCAGGTTGCAATTTGCAACTTAATAGGATTCGCGACCGTATCAAATATTTATTACAAATATAATCATAAAAATCATCAATACATCTCTCTAAGTTCATATTACCGTATTGAATGACTATTTCATGAAATCATGACATTTGACGCCAATTCTAACATATGGAGTTGTATTGCTGATTCTAATGATTATAATTCTGTAAAGCCATATTTGTTACGGCCGCGAATCACATTTTAATCAACATACAACCTCACAGTGACCTGCAAATTGGAAAAAACGTAAGAAAATTTGAATTACGCGGGCTAACTTGGCGCATCCCCCTTAATTTATTATAACGGAAACACACTCCCCTATGTGTTTCTTATTATAGCGTATGGCACTCGTAAGTTGCAGCTGAAAATCAGCGTCAGGTCACCTTGTGTTGACATCTGACATTATGTTGAGCTGAGGCCTTGGCATTATAATAATTGTTTTCTGTTTTTTTAATCTGTATAATTTTATTGTGTATTTTTATTTTTTTGCTGTAGTGCCAAAAAACGCATTTTTCTTTCTTTATTTTTATTTCTAACTTTAATTTCGCAATAACTACGTAACTTTGTATAATTAGGAGCCTTTAAACTGTCAATATCGATTTTCCTTAAGTTAGTAATATCGCCTTGTATGGAAATGCAGTGCAGATTTGAATTGCTGATTGCTATGCTACTCTAGATCTGGTCGTTACAGGTCTTTTAAATTAGTTGTCATTACAAGAACTGGGTAACACTGGGAGAGTGAAGCCTCGAACGAAAGGAAGGAGGGTTATATCCAGCAGTGGGTGGAATAGGAACAAGGCTACCAATGATGATGACGATGACAAGAACTGATTATGAGATTATTTAGGGGGGGGGGGGGGGACATACCTTCCTAAGATCTCATTACCTCATCATCATTGCCTTAGTACAGTCACCAAAAGAGATAAGTAACCAGGGTCGTCGATATAGTTGAAGTTTAGTAAGAAACCGATGAATGTTTTCAAATAAAATTTAATTTAATTAATAGAAAACAAACACGTCATTTATCAAATCATTTATTTTTAGCCCAAAGAATCAGCATTGCTATCCAACGTGGTAATGCTGCCAGCCTTTTGGGCACTTATCCCATTGACAGCGATGCGGACGAATTTTTTGATGCCCTATGAGCTATTTAAAAAAATAAGAATGTGAATTAATAAAGCTCTTCCTCTCTCAACTTATTTAAAAATTAGCTGTGCCCGACAGGGTCCATAATTGTTTCTATTATATTCTATTTACCACCTGTAAGTGTACATTATGGATTGCAATAAACGATTTGAGATTCTTCCCATACATTATACACTTGTAAATAGTAGGTATATATATTTTAGTTTGTATATTGTAATCTATGATAATGATAATTTTATCAAATCTTTCCTGCGAATACATCCAGCGGTTTGTTACTAAACTTCAACTATATTCCACGACCCTGGTTACTTAACACTTTTGGTAACTGTACGCCATTGTAGCTTTTATACTCGATATTCCCTCACTTTGTCATTTTCACCATAAATTCCTTTTCTCCTATTATTTTCTTAGCTTAGGGAGTCTATAAGTCTTGGTCATTCCCTGCCATTCATAGCTTTTCCAATAAATTTCTAAATAACATCCAAGATAAGCTGTCCAACCATTTTAAAGAATAAAATAGAATACTATTTATTATGTACACCATAAAAATTACAGATATAAATGTAGAAATTTTACATAGGGTGACACAATAGGCGGTATTATCGCTAAAAGCGATATTTTACAGACAACCTTTGGATGGAAAATCCAGATAGAAAATAGGGAAAGTCGATCAAACATATACATATAGAGACCGTAGTCGCAAGCGTCTAGATTTCTTTACCAGTCCTAGACCACCTAACTAGAAAAAATACCTAGATACTCTTACACAAGACGATGACGCGGAAGGTAATTCACACACAGACCTACGTCATTGAATGCCAGTGTTATCAAAAACCTGTGCTATCAATGCTGTTAAAAATATAAATAAAGATTGCGACGTTACTAAAGAGGAAAATAGTCGCACGCGCAGTTTTGTACAAGAGTTCATTTTCTTTCTAGATTTGAAATAGATAATTGAAGCGACAGAGAATCCCAGTACAACTAGTTTGGTACTACTGGGATTTTCTGACGTTTAAGATTTCCTGGTTTCACAGGCCCTGGGTATTTACATCCTATTTATAATATTATAAATGTGAAAGTTTGTGAGGATGGATGTTTGTTACTCTTTCACGCAAAAACTTCTGTACGGATTTGGATGGAATTTGGAACACAGGTAGTTTATAACCTGGATTAACACGTAGGATACTTTTTATCTCGGTAGTACGTTCCCGTGGGATAATTTCCGACATCCACGCGGGCGAAGCCGCGGGCAAGAGCTAATAGTAAAATAATGATTGGTAGATTCGTTCCAAAGATGAGTTCTGGGCTGTTTGTACTTTACATCTCTATCCTTATTTCTCATACACTTGCTGATGAGTATTATGGCTTTTCTGCTATAGTAATCACGAGTATAACCTTACATTTATGCTAGATTCAAGAGCAATTTTCATTTAGTAGTATTGAGTTTCATTACGAGCACGGTATTGACAGTTTCATTACGAGCACAGTATTGACAGTTTCATTACAAGCACAGTATTGACAGTTTCATTACGAGCACAGTATTGACCGTTTCATTACAAGCACAGTATTGACAGTTTCATTACAAGCACAGTGTTGACAGTTTCAAACCTAGCACAGTATTCATAGTTTCATTACGAGCACAGTATTGATAGTTTCATTACGAGCACAGTATTGACAGTTTCATTACGAGCACAGTATTGAGAGTTTCATTATAAGCACAGTATTGACAGTTTCATTACGAGCACAGTATTTTCGAAACCATGGATACTATTATGAATTAGGTCACCTTCCCTGCTAGTTGTACCCTATGACAATAGACCTAATAATTAGCTACCTCGTGAATTAAAGAAAGCAGCATCATCTGCTCGTCCCTTAAGATCAACCGATTCTTGAAGGTAGACCACTTAAATAAATATTCTCACAGGAAACTGGTAAATCAGAGTCGTACCGTTACAATCTCAGTGCTGCGACGTGACGTCACAAAGAATGCAGAACACTCTTGAGACTAGTTCACTTGTTTAACGTATATATTAGTCATTTGCTCAGGCGCACCTTATGGAAACATCAAACATACAGCAGCAGTACCTATGGCAATACGAGCATTAGTTTACACACTCCTTTCACTTAATCCTGGTCAGATATCTATGATCCTGGTCAGATATCTATGCTCCTGGTCATATTCACCAGACACTCGCACTTGACATTAAAGTATGTCATAACTTACTTTCTAGGTGTCTCCAATTGACCGCTACAATGGATTAACATAGGATATTGCCAAAATGTTTAAATATCTCAGCATACCACTGCATACGCCTTTATCTGTTTCCTCATACCAGTCCGTAACCCAGCGTCTACTGCACAATTTTGATTTGGGGACCTTTGATTTAGATCCGCTACTACAAAAAAAAATGACTTGTCAGACCGATTGATGATCGCAATATGTTGTAATTAGTACACAGAAAGAAACTGTTCCTGTCTCTATATTACCAGCACTTTACAGTATTTCATCTCTATATATAAGTAAGTGTGATGAACTAATTTGTCTGTCAAACAGCCTAAGTTTGTAAGCCAGGCGCGTTTTGTTGTAATCTCGGCGTCGTGACGTCAGAGAGACGCACAGACGGTTACAATACAGACACTTGATTAGAGTGCGCATTGTGACTTGAAAGGTAGTTAATTGTTTTGATTTTGAAAATTACATATGTGCATCTCAGCTTATACCTTCTTCCCATTGGGGTAGGGAGAAACTACGGAACGCCACCTGCTACGATCATTGCATACACCTTTTGCTTCGTTTATGTTCGTAAATCTGGTAACACACGCACGCCGTTTGCTTGTACTACGCACCTGACATTTCTGAAGAACCTCAGCAGGGTCCAGTAGTGGTAATTCTTACATGTATGTCCAGCGGACCCTGGACAGGCAACTCCATTGACTGCCTAATATTTTTACCGTGGCATGGCTTTTCTATTATAGTTCGTGCTGATACGAGAGCAAAACACACACACACACACTTACAGAAGCAACAAAAATAATATACCCCGGATTTTGTAATCTATATCTATATTAATAATAAAGCTGAAGAGTTTGTTTCAACACGCTAATCTCTGGAATCACCAGTCGGGTTTCAACAATTATTTTTGCATTTGATAGCCCATTTCTTGAGGAAGGCTATGTAGGCTATGCTATATAGGCTATCACGCTAGAACCCTTAGGAGTTGAGCAAAAAGAAAAAAGTCAGAAAGAAAGTTAAGCGAAAACGAAGTTATAGCGCGGGCAGGCGATGCGATGCGACAGTGTAGCTCGGCGGAACAAGAATTTTCATGCGGACGAAGTCGCGGGCCGAAGTCCGAAGTTTTTTCTTGATATAAAATAGTAGATATCCTTGGGTTTTCTGTGTTCTTCTCTATAGAGATCTACGTTTTGCAATAGGTAACTAGCTTCGATTTTCTGACTAACTGACCGACTCCTTGACTATTTAAAAGCCTGTAAATGATTTTATTATTGAAATGAGTTTGAGTTTATTATCAAAGTAGCCGAAAATGCACCTTTTTGTGCCACTGCTGGGCAAAAATCTCTCCCATAGACTTGGACATACCTATATATCTCGCCCTGCTGCCTTTTGTCTTGTCTAGTGCTGGAATAAGCTTAAATTAAAAGTAAAATCGCGTAGCAATAAGAATAGTTTTGCAAAAAAAAAAACAGAACGGTTAAAATATTACAAAAGGTGTCTATTTTGAAGTCTTATCCATATGTATTAAAAATGCTAATGTTTGCAAATCTAGCTTATTTTTATCTTTGTTATTGGCATTCAAAATAAAAGTAGATTATAATCAACTAATTTACCGTCTGACATTTACAAGGTCAATTATTATTTACCATTAACTCACACGGTCATATTCCTCAGTTATAAGTTGGCCTACAAAATTAAGACTATATTTAAATATACTTGAATTTTATAGTATTTAAATACGTCGAAGTTTCTCCGTTGTTTTATTATTTTGCGCAGGTGTGTATTTAACCACTTTATCTTACTTGATCTTAATTGGTAATGCGGTCTACGGTTTTTCCCCTACAAAATCCATTATATCCATAGATATCCGTGATTATATCCCATTCGTTTTACCGGTCTCAAAACATAAACTCAAACTCAAAGCATTTATTTCAATTAAACCATTTACTGGCACTTTTGAACTGTCAAAGAGTCGGTCAGTTAGTCCGAAAGTTGAAGCTAGTAGCCTATTGCAAAACGTAGATTTCTATGGAAAAGAACGGGCAAGAAACTACAAGGACACTCTTTTTAAATCAAGATAGTACAAAATCCTTGGTACATTATTCTTGTTGCTTCTATATGTGAGAACAATGTAAAAAAATAAAAATATAAGAATAATAAAAATAAGCCGTGGCAGTTAAGAGATGACCAGTCTCAACTGACGGCGCCCGTTCACGAACATGACGCGTGGATCAGCACCATCCAACTCAACCATTTTGTAGCGAACCGAATGATCCAACACACGTGCCACCTACAGTGAGACAAGTGAAACTTTAAAGTAGATAGTCATGTTTACGAAGATTTAAAAAGAAAACGTTCCTCCTCGCCCCCTATTACATGGGACTTAAACATAACTGGCGAAATGTGGATGTACTATACATAGGTACACTGCTGCCTTACTTTTCGGGGATTACAAGCGTGATGTTGTGTTACGAAAACATCCAAACCAGGGATATTTCATTACTCGCAAAAACATTCCTGCGGGGTAATTACGTAACACACTATCAGTAGGAATGGGTTTCATTTTGACAGTTCAACAACATTCATTTCGTTATTTAATTTAGGTTGTTGATCAGACAAATTCTTCAAAAATAAATATACACATATATGTATATGTATATATATTTTTATAACATAAATATTATGTTTTTAAACATTTAGAACTAGGTATAGTGTATTTATTTTATTTCTTTATTTATTTTTAGTTTTCGTATGCTGCACTGATTTTTGACAGCATCACGTCAACGCCGGCTCTCGCTGAAAACCAGCGCTGGGGCTCTGTCTCGCATAGGGTCGTAGCATTATGCTGAGCGATTGCCGTTTTGCGGGGATGTGACGCATATTTTCCCCCAACTCGTTTTATTTTTTTGTATTTGTGTGTTTTTTCATTGCGTCATGTTTACCGCAAATAAACGTATTTTCTTTCTTTCTTTCTAACATAAGAAGCAATGGTTTAGCAATAGGCTTCAAAATGATTCAGATTGTGATTGATAGTGTTACGTAATTAGGGTGCTGATCTATCAGCAATTTTGACAGAAACTTATGTAGGAACACAATGAGACAGATAGCGATAACTTCGAGAAAAAAACACAAAAATTATTATTAATTAGCTGTTGCCCGCGACTTCATCTGCGTCATTATTTCTATAAACTGTGTCCTCCAGGTCCCAGGCTATTAAATCTTATAACGATCGGTTTAGTGGCTTAGGCATGAAAAGGTAACATACAGATAGATACAGTTGCTTTCGCATTTATATTATTTACGGCCCCGCCGCCGCCAGGTGGTGCACGTTAGGACTTACTACCGCCGCAGTTCCACACCGCGCCGCCAGGGGCGCCAGTTGTCGTTTTTCAAGTTTGCTATGGATGACCATCCATCGCAACGCGAACATCGCTCATTTTTCTAATCAGACATAATAATTTGATTCATTCAGAACAGAACTTGAAAACTAATATAACATATTTGAACCAGAAACGTTCATTATTTCGAAGCCCATTACACAGTGGCAGCAGCCGAAACAATTAGTATGGATCCTAACTCAATGCACACTTTAAATAAACAATTATGCAAGTCAAAAACAACACAGAAAACTGCTTTTTCAAACTCCATTTACTTAAATAGACAACATGACTTCATTTGCATTCCTCTAGAAATAGATTTAAAACGTCGGACAGATATTCTAGTGTGTTCTTCGAACGATGCAGCATTCTATTTAAAACGATACTACTACAAAACTATAAATATTTATGATTTATAAGAAAAAGACAATGCATGACACCTATAATTTTAATATTCTTGCTTTGACGGACAAATTGGTGATCAGTTGATCACAGCATGTTGTTATTGGTAAACAGCACCGTCCAGGAATTAAGGCGCAGATATACAACTTTTAATGACTTCAAATTGAACATCACGTCTAAACGAATAGTCTTATTTGTTTGAAAAAAATATATGATAAACTAGACTATTTTCTTCGTAATTTGATATGTGAATATTTGAAATTATATTTTTATAACATAGTGTAATTAATTTGTAAAGTAACGTCTAACGCGAACCCAAAAACGATAATCACGCAAAAGCTTTCGGGCGTATTTTCATGAAATCTGCACCATCTAAAAGACAATTTAATTACCCAAATTTTTGTATACGGCTTTTATTTGTATTGTGTTTGATAAATTAAGGTGGGTTGTTTTTGCGAAAAATCTTGATGCGCGTTGAAACCGGGGCTCTTGCGGGCGACGGACGGCAGTGCATCGCTGAGCAATGTCCGGGTAGACGCTAACGCTCTGTACAATTTCATTCGTTTAAACGTTTCGCATGCTCCTGCCACTCGCTCAAGGTCGCTGGCACTTATTGTCGCCTTAAATGAGGCAAACGACAGAGCTGTTCAGGTCGCTACGTCAGTTCTTCACCCTAATTGCATAACACACTATCAATGACAATTTGAATAATTTGAAGCCTATTGCTAAGCCATTGCTTCATATGTTCGACGATTTTATCTGCTCAACAACGTAAATAACGCAGTGAATGTTGTTAAACTGTCAAATTTAAGCCATTTCTACTGTTAGTGTGTAACGCAATAACACCTCGGGTCGGACAAATTATAAGACATCAACACGAGAAAATTATGCATCAAAATGAAAATCATAGTTGAAATAAGATGAGCATTTTGCAAAGGATGGCATTACTATCCCAGTTGGTTCCAGTCAGAAATTACTGATGCATTACAGTTACACGATCCTTCTTGAACGACAATAACTGCTGATTTTAAAACCAGATTCCTGGTCTGTCAGGGGATCTAACAGAACAGTAATAGGAAACTCAACTACTCAAGAAGAAGAAACTCAAGCTAGATCACTAATTTTAAACGATGCAACTGCACCATCAATCAGCACGGGGTAATAGCGTAACACACTAACAGTAGGAATGGCTTTCATTTTGACAGTTCAACAACATTCATTGCGTTATTTACGTTGTTGAGCGGATGCATTTTTCGAACATATGAAGCAATGGATTAGCTTAGGCTTTAAAATGATTCAGATTGTGATAGATAGTGTGTTAAGGCTCGTACACACAGGCGCGACGCGACAGCGCGTCACAAAGGCACCGCGTGTCACACGACGTGCGGCGCCTTTGTGTTGAGCTGTCGCGTCGCACCTGTTTGTGGGAGCCTTTACGGAATTTGGGTGCTGGTTTATTCTGCCGCCTGCCAGAATACAAAATTCGTTTTTAAGGGTTCCATACCCAAGAGGGTGGCAACGGAACGAGACCCTATTACTAAGGCTCCGCTGTCCGTCCGTCCGTCACTGGGCTGTATCCTTTAAACCGCATTATGTAGACACTTGAAAACTTCACAGTGTGTACTAGTATGGCCGCCATAACAAAAAATAATAAAAATAAAATGAAGTTATAAATTAATACAAGAAGCGTGTAAAACAATTTGTAGTATTCAATATGGTACGGAACGCTTCGTGTGTGAGTCCGACTTGTACGTGGCCGCTTTTTTGCTAAAAATGCACGGAGATTCCCTTTATTATGGACTCGGCAGCCATTACAGAATAATCACACTAAAAATACTAACCTCCTTACTAATAAACGTTGTATAGCGTCTGTGTAGCTACACACCGATTTCTCTCTTTCAATCGTCAGTAATTTGACTGAAATAGGCTTCCGATAGTGCCTTCCACCTGCATATTACGTGACGATAAGACGGAACCTTCGATAACCGGTTGAAACAACTTCCTTCCATGAACTAAACCTTGAAAATGATCGTAATTAAAAACTAAGCTGTCTCGATTCCTGCCTCATTGGTCCAGTGGTTGCAAACGCTATTAGGTCGAGGTCTGAGTATGAGGTCCTGGGTTCGATTCCCAGGTTGGGTAAAGTGTGATTGGGTTCATCCATCCAGTTGAGTTGCACGATTACTGACAAATGCGTGCACTGACTCGAAAGGTCCACTCAATCTGTGTTGTTTTTCCTTAAAAGACGATTTCAGACACTAATCTACATGGTCTTCACATGATCTAAACACGATTATGTCTGGACTTTAAAAGAGACTGTGGCCTCTGAATTTGTTTCGACCTTTCTTCTCAGAGTAATCAGATAGGAAACGCCGACCTCGTCTAGTTTTTAAAATATGATTGACGTATAAAAGTTTTTGTACAGTTCGCGCAAAACTTTTTGAGCCCTCTGAACGTAGGTGCAAGAACGAAACCGCGCATGGTACAGTGGAGTGAGATTGTGAGAGTTCCCTTGGACACCTACTTATATTATGCATACTGCGCAGCCCACTCGCTGCAACTTCCGAGCGCTCATAAAGTTTTGCGCGAACTGTACAAACCTACTAACAGAAATAAAATCATTTATCATCAGTAATTTCTCAGTAGCAGCCCGGAGTCTGGATTTGTGCCCGGTTGATGGCTATAGGTTCGCCCCCTTACATGGGGCGAAATGTGGTTGTACTGTAGGTACTCCTCTGCCTAACCCTTCGGGGATAAACGCTCATGCACACCGCGGTGCCTTTGTGTACGCTGTCGCGTCGCGCCTGTGTGCACGAGCCTTAACACACGTGATAGATGTCAGCCATGAATTTTCGTAATTAAAAATTAACTATCGCACCAAAATGCATCGTATAAGTAGTAATCTACGTCATAGAAGGTCACAGCTGATAAGAACAGAGTATGCAAACAAATGTAAGAGATGTTTACATTACATATACAGGGTCAAATTAAAGTAGCTAGCGAAACTCCGCAGACGTGATGGGTATCGGTATCTTAACACGAAAAAATAAGATAAGAATATAGATAACTAAGATTTGATGGTTTTTTTTACGGGTCAACGACCGGTGGTAGTATCGATACATGAAGAATGACTTAAAAATATGTTTTATCGTGTTTAAATATCGATACCAATTACGGCTGAAGTTTACTTAAAAATAAACAGTTTTTTTTAAACTGATATTTCAAGTGAATACACTAAGTGCGGTCGATGACCCCATAAAAAAAATCATGAAATTAATTTATTTTTCGTTATATCACGTTTATTTAAATATCGATAGGTACCCAACATGTCTGCGGAGTTTCGCTAGTTAATTTAATTTGACCCTGTATAAATAGCGTTACATGCGACACGAGCGTTGTATGTTGACACTAATCTGTGTGGACAATGCTTCGGTAGATGGCAATTGGAAACAAGATTTGTGGCTTAAAATATTGGTTGTTTGTGGTTTTTTATACGACATTGTTCTAGCTTGAAGAGCAGAGTATTCTCAAAACGGTGAAGAATAATATCGTGAGGAAACCGGCATGTCCTAGAACCATAAATTCGAAGACTTTTGACATCCACCAATCCCAGTGGGCTCGCGTGGAGGATTTCCCACTCACAGAGAGGAGGCCTGTGTCCCAGTATTGGGCTCGTCATGGCTGATTATGCTATGTTTACTGTCCTAGCTATTGTGAGGTTAATAATGGACACCTTTGCGTAAATATAAGAAAAGTTTCAATTATTATATGACGAAGAAGGTGTGTCTCTCTCGTTATTATCAGCCATATTTTAACTACTGTGGATGTACTATGGGTAGTGTTGGTTATTGCGCACTAGAAAAACCGTTTGCAGTTCAAATCAAATTATAATGTACGACCAAATTAATCACACTACCGAATCACACACTTTAGGTACACGACGTAACTATACGGAACGGTCTTCACTGCTTACCCGTCAACAACAATCACTTCTTTTTGCTCTGGTCAAGCGTGAGTGTTATAGACTCTGTCCAGCGCCACCTGGTGGCACCGGTGTCCCGATTAGTCAAATCAAACGATTGATTTAACGTATTTCCGACATATATTAGGTCTTTACCTATGAAATTGCCGTTCTGCAGTACTGGCCATTTCAAATCAAAATAATTTTTGTTTGGCTAAGAATTCTAATTTCAAATTAATTTTATTTTAAAAACATGGTTTTTTTTTTCTAAAAGTAGTCATTTCTTTATTGATTAGTGTTACATTTTCATCGCATTTCAATCTTTTTCGTCATCATGGATACGTTAAAAATTCGAGTAATTATGGAATTATGAGTACCGTCGTGGCAGCAACGCGGCACAAGCGGCACGCAACATCAACGACGTTTACGGAGCTAACACTACAAACCAACGCACCACCTGTTATTGGTTTGCTCGCTTCCGTTCTGGAAATTTCGACCTGAAAAATGAACCTCGCGGTCGTCCGAAGACTTTGGTCGACAATGACGAATTAAAGGCGATTGTGGAAGCTGATGATACACAATCTACGGCTGAATTAGCAGCAGCTTTCGACGTTAGCGTCAAAACAATATTGGTCCATTTGCGTCAAATTGGCAAGGTAAAAAAGCTTGACAAATGGGTGCCCCACGAACTCAATGATCGCCAGCGCGAAGTACGCGTCGAGACGTGCCTTGCACTGCTCAACAGACACACAAATGAAGGAATTTTGAACCGCATTGTTACCTGCGATGAAAAATGGATTCTGTTTGATAACCGTAAGCGCTCAGCAAGTTGGTTGGATCCTGGTTCAGCACCTAAACAATGCCCTAAACGAAAACTTACCCCTAGAAAAGTGATGGTCACTGTTTGGTGGTCTAGCGCCGGTGTGATTCATCACAGCTTCTTACCAAACGGGGTGAGCATTACTGCAGATGTGTACTGTGAAGAACTGAACACAATGATGGAGAAGCTGGCGCATCTCCAACCAGCATTGGTCAATCGCTCGTCTCCGCTGCTCCTGCACGACAACGCGCGACCTCATACTGCACAGCAGACGGTCTCCAAGTTGCAAGAACTGGGGTTGGAAGCTCTCCGTCATCCGCCCTACTCACCAGACCTTGCGCCTACAGACTACTACTTTTTCCAGAATTTGGATAACTTCTTGGCGGGAAAAAAATTTAATACCCGAGAGGCAGTACAAAATGCCTTTGAAGAATTTGTTGCCTCCCGTCCAGCTGATTTCTTTAAGAAGGGCATCAATAAACTGCCACTGCGATGGCAAAGATGCATTGATTGCATGGGTGATTACTTCGATTAATACAAATAAAAAATTCATGAAAAAAATTCGTTTAAATTTTTTCATACAAAACGGCAATTTCATAGGTAAAGACCTATTATATGATGAATAGAATGGCCAGATTGAGATAAAAAGTCCGTCAGGCTTCGTCCTGTACGGCAGGTGGGTTAGGTCTTTCATGAAAAGTACGTTTTACGTTGGCCTCAAATGATTATCATTATTCATTTTCATATCCGTCAAAACCGTCCACTGCGAGGCATAAATCTGAGATAAATTCCTGGAAAAGTGGTGAACATCGTCACGAGTTTCATATAATTAGGGCACTATAATACCTCTTTCAAGTTATACCAAGAGGTTCTAAGGATATTCGGGTTCTAAATATTAAAATAAAACGTTGAATTGCATAACACACTATCAATCACAATCTGAATAATTTTGATGCTAATCCATTGCTTCATTATGTTCAAAAAAAAAAACTGCTAAATAACGTAAAAAACGCAATGAAAGTTGTTGAACTGTCAAAATGAAACCCATTCCTACTTCCATTGTGTTAAACAATTACCACGCTGATCATAAAGTAAAGTATTATTTGTACAGACGGTCATATTTTCTTCATATACAAACCGTATTGAATCAATATTGACATAAAATAATTGGCCATTGATTACAGCCGACGTTTGCGCAGCTGTATTGATCTAGACATTCGCTTTCTCTAGCTATGTACTTACATACTATGATATTCATTATGCTCACCAGAAGCTGATTAAAGAAAATCATTGGAAAGTCTTAAAAATCTGAAAAAGTAAACCGTGAATGGCCCCTATAATTCTATGCATATTGATAAAGGGTGCTACAACAGAGGGTTTCGGTATTAGATAAATGGATTGGCAATCGCGTAACAAATAATGGCAATGCCTTTCATTTTGACAGTTCAGCCACGACATTGCGTTATTTACGTTGTTGAGCAGACTACTTCAAACACCCAATCTACATGGTTCTCAAACATTATGTCCGATTTTTTATATACACATTGACATTGTTGAATTTTATATACACAATGACATGAGTATTTACATGTAAAGTATTATGTTATTTTAATTATTGTGAATGTGAGGATTATGTGGGTCATTGCTTTTTTTTCGCAGTTAATTTTAATCATGATCTGGCAGATTGAGTAATTTATGCGGCCTACCCAAATGTCCTTTCTTTGGTATTGTTCGTCGAATCGTTGAGTTCCTTAAGTCCTGACTTCCTCAGTTGAGCTGCGCGATTACTGAAAAATGCGTGCACTGACTGGACAGGTCCACTCAATCTGTGTGGTTCTTTCCTCAAAAGACCATTTCAGATACCAACCTACATGGTCTTCACATGATCTGACCAAGATTATGTCTGGACTTTAAAAGAGACTGTGACCTCTGAGTTTGTTTCGGCCTTTCTTCTCAGAGTAGTCAGATAGGAAACGCCGACCTCACGACAGTGTTTGTACAAACCTACTTACAGAAATAAAATCATTTATCATTTAATTGTTTACGTTGTTGAGCAGACTAATTATTTACGTTGTTGAGCTGAATAATTATTCAAACCTATGAACTAATGGATTAGGAATTTCCTTCACAACCCTCGGATTCGAATGAAAGCATGTTACTTAATTAGGGTGCCGGTCTGGCAAAAGGATTGGTGATAGCACGAATGTAGAATGATTGTACCCAGGAGTAGCTAAGGGCCCGTTGTTTTTATCAGTAGTCAAACATACTAATAGTTAAAATGCGTTAGTTAACCTAACATTTTGTTAAAAATTACATAAGTATATTTTTTTGAAAAATCGTTAAGCTAACTATAGTTAAAATATTGACACTTTGCTATGAAAGTTAACCATACGTAGACAGAGTAGTTAAAGTTTAAGTATTGTCAAGTGACCAATTGTTAAATTGACTAATGGTCATGTTTAACTATGTATCAACCAACGGGCCCTGAGTTTTTGGGCGACCTCTGAGCCTAATCTCTTAAGTCTTCTTTTACTTATGACATTCACGTTAGCAAACTTGAAATGGCTGATGAAGGATATAAGGAAGCCTTGGCTGGTAGCAGCTGGATGAAAGTAGCCGAGTAGTTTTAAATGGTCCCAGTAGTGAACTGTAATGGGCCAGTATGGTCTGGTGATAATTCATAAAATATGAGGAGTAGAACCCTTTAATCACAACTAATTGTAGGAAATGACAAATATGTCTCAGTCACTTACCCCCTGGCCACAGCCAAGAGCGGCGCGGATTGCGGCGCGGCGTGAGGCGCGGTAAGCGGTGAGCGGCGAAAACAAATGGTAGACAACCTATGAAGTATGCTACAGCTACCGGCGACGCGAACTGCGGCGCGACTTGCGGCGCGGCGAGAGACGCGCGGCGCGCGGCGGCGACGGGCTGCGCGGTGTGCGAGTGAAACAAATGTACTAGCGAGTATCGAGGTGGCCACAGCTCAGAGCGGCGCGCGCGGCGGCATCGATGGACGCATTCAGGCATCGCGCGACCGAAACAGATAATTTTGTTTTTATCGCGCGTTGACCTTAAAATAATGGATATGGAATAATTGATTAGTGAAATACTGAGTAGACCAGCAATATGGATGTTAAAACATCCACATCATAAATATAGGCACGTTATAAAAAAAAAAAATGAATTGATCTCGTATTCTAGTTGCTTGAATAGTAGCTCGATTATTCCGTCTTGACCTGCGTACGCTATTGTGATTATTCGAGTCTCCAAACTGTGAAATATTAGGTCTTTACCTATGAAATTGCCGTTCTGCAGTACTGGCCATTTCAAATCAAAATAATTTTTGTTTGGCTAAGAATTCTAATTTCAAATTAATTTTATTTTAAAAACATGGTTTTTTTTTTCTAAAAGTAGTCATTTCTTTATTGATTAGTGTTACATTTTCATCGCATTTCAATCTTTTTCGTCATCATGGATACGTTAAAAATTCGAGTAATTATGGAATATGAGTACCGTCGTGGCAGCAACGCGGCACAAGCGGCACGCAACATCAACGACGTTTACGGAGCTAACACTACAAACCAACGCACCACCTGTTATTGGTTTGCTCGCTTCCGTTCTGGAAATTTCGACCTGAAAAATGAACCTCGCGGTCGTCCGAAGACTTTGGTCGACAATGACGAATTAAAGGCGATTGTGGAAGCTGATGATACACAATCTACGGCTGAATTAGCAGCAGCTTTCGACGTTAGCGTCAAAACAATATTGGTCCATTTGCGTCAAATTGGCAAGGTAAAAAAGCTTGACAAATGGGTGCCCCACGAACTCAATGATCGCCAGCGCGAAGTACGCGTCGAGACGTGCCTTGCACTGCTCAACAGACACACAAATGAAGGAATTTTGAACCGCATTGTTACCTGCGATGAAAAATGGATTCTGTTTGATAACCGTAAGCGCTCAGCAAGTTGGTTGGATCCTGGTTCAGCACCTAAACAATGCCCTAAACGAAAACTTACCCCTAGAAAAGTGATGGTCACTGTTTGGTGGTCTAGCGCCGGTGTGATTCATCACAGCTTCTTACCAAACGGGGTGAGCATTACTGCAGATGTGTACTGTGAAGAACTGAACACAATGATGGAGAAGCTGGCGCATCTCCAACCAGCATTGGTCAATCGCTCGTCTCCGCTGCTCCTGCACGACAACGCGCGACCTCATACTGCACAGCAGACGGTCTCCAAGTTGCAAGAACTGGGGTTGGAAGCTCTCCGTCATCCGCCCTACTCACCAGACCTTGCGCCTACAGACTACTACTTTTTCCAGAATTTGGATAACTTCTTGGCGGGAAAAAAATTTAATACCCGAGAGGCAGTACAAAATGCCTTTGAAGAATTTGTTGCCTCCCGTCCAGCTGATTTCTTTAAGAAGGGCATCAATAAACTGCCACTGCGATGGCAAAGATGTATTGATTGCATGGGTGATTACTTCGATTAATACAAATAAAAAATTCATGAAAAAAATTCGTTTAAATTTTTTCATACAAAACGGCAATTTCATAGGTAAAGACCTATTATATTGCTGAAACTCTTCATCTCTGTCTCCATCTCTTTCTCTTATAATATTGTGTAACAGGCTCTTATAATATTCTCTCCTTTTCTGGTTAACTGGGTGCGCTCCTATTCTTGACTGAATGATATCTTGAGCTAAGAATGCACTTGTTTCAAGGCAATACCGTGCCACTTTTGATAGGGGCATTTTAATAGTTTAGCCGTTCTCTAAATACGTCCACCGCTGACGCCGCCGCGGTCGCGACTAGTCTAGCTGTGGCATACCACCGCAAATCGCGCCGCCCGCCGCGCCTCCTGCCGCACCGCGCCCCGCACCGCCAGAAACTGTGGCCAGGCCCTTAGTGAGTGGCTTTATTTATCAATTTAGAAGCGTCTTGTTTGGCATTTTTTATCATTGAATTGCGAAGTGTACGGTCGGGTCAACGACGTTCACAGATTTACATAATTAATTGCGTAATTATCGTAATCAAGGTCATTTGGGCTCATTAACCTTTTATATCAACAAATTCAATTGCGAATACGTTGCTATAGAGTTGTTTTGAATCGCTATATCAAGTCAGATGAAGTTTTATTTTCATCCAGCTAGGCAGAAGAGAACCTTGAAAGAGTAGGAAATATGCTTAGATGATTTCTGTCATTCAAACTCAAACTCAAAAACTCAAAGCATTTATTTCAAATAAACCAATTACAGGCACTTTTGAATTGTCAAGGGGTCGGTCAGTCAGAAAGATGAAGCTAGTTGCCCATTCCAAAGCGTAGTAGGTACCTATGAAGAAGAACGGGCATGAAACTCCACGGACACTCTTTTAAATCAAAAATATGGTTACATCGTTCTTAGGAAACAAGACAAGCTTGTTTTTGGGGACTAGACATAGAGATAGATAAAAAAAAACAACAAACAAAAACCAAACCACTAAAAACCAGCGCTGGGGCTCTGTCTCGCATAGGGTCGTAGCATTATGCTGAGCGATTGCCGTTTTGCGTGGATATGACGCATATTTTCCCCCAACTCGTTCTTTTTTGTATTTGTGTGTTTTTTCTTTGCGTCATGTTTATCGCAAATAAACGTATTTACTTCTTTTTTTTTGGATAAAAAGAGAGATTAGTTAAATAGGGGAAAACTGACCTAAGGCAAACCTTCATCACTCAGGTAAAAATGATGGCTGCGACGTATTATAATTATTATAGATTTCCAGTACGTCCAGGAACTGACTCAACAGATTAAAATGGAAATTTCTGGAACAGGAACATTTATTCTCGCACCCTCTTAAGTTGAAGAAGCATTCCCGTTATGTATTTATTCAAATAAACAAAATAACCTCGGTCCTTATAGTCAAGAGCATGAGCAGCAGTATCGACTTATGCAGTAATAACAACAAAACACTTATCAAGACTTGGAACACTTAAGGACGCGTCCACCAAGAATGCTGATTATGATAACAGCATTGTTTTCACAGTTGTTTCTCTTAGCTTTCCCGGACCTAGGCTCAGAGTCACAGTGATCATGTTATCACACGTATTTAGCTTTAAGTGATAACGTTTAAGGTTAAAGGACAAAACTGCAATCTTAGTGAAAAATTGCTGCATGTTCGCACGCGTATTTTCCGTGAAAATGCTCCCGAGGAAAGTATGAAGGCTCGTGCACACTGGCGCGACGCGACAGCGTGACACAAAGGCACCGCGTGCCGCGCGACGGTCGGCGCCTCTGTGTCGGGCTGTCGCGTCGCGCCAGTGTGTACTTGCCTTGACAAGTGACGTCTCACTTTAGTCGATGTATGAACGTGAATGAAGCAAAAGGAGTATGTAACGATCGTAACAGAAGGCATTCAGAAGTTTCTGCCTACCCCCAAGGAAAGAAGTTTTGAGTTTATGTATGTATGTCCGTTTGGTATATGTAATCAACCACTTTGAACAAAAACTCCCAGTAAATGGAAACTTTACTAAGGTTGAAATTATCTAGCTATCACATCTTACTAATATCCGACTAATTCTATTCTACTAATACTATAAATGTGAAAGTTTGTGAGGATGGATGGATGGATGTTTGTTACTCTTTCACGCAAAATCTACTGAACGGATTTGGATTGAATTTGGAACACAGATAGTTTATGACCTGGATTAACATGTAGGATACTTTTTATCCCGATAGTAGTTCCGACATCCACGCTGGCAAAGCAGCGGGCAAAAGCTAGTTGGTCATAAAGTAAAAATAGACTAGACGTTTTATTTATGTATTAAAACTTTATGCACAAGTAAATAAATACTGTACAAAGGCGGACTTAATGCCTGAGGCATTTTCTACCAGTCAACCTTTAACGATCGGTAGAGGAGAAAACGAATCCAGAAAATCAGCGCTGGGATGTTTCGGCCAACTTCTGATGGATAGAAAGAAAGAAAGAAAAATTATTTATTGAGACTCGCACAGGATTATCACAAACTAAACACACTCATAAAAACAAAAACAATAGATCTCGTTTTCTTTAATTTTGACAGTTCAGTAACGTTCATTGCGTACGTTGTTGAGCGGAAGAATTTTTTAAACCTATGAAGCAATGGATTAGAAATATCCTTCAAAACTCTCGATTGTGTTTGAAACTGTGTAATGCAATAGGGGTGCAGCATTTGATAGAATAGAAGAGAATATATTTATTTGCAAAGAATGTAGGTACCTGTTACAAATCAGATGATACAATTAATGTTAGAGTCCTTGTACATTCTGCCTTTAAGGCATGCAAAAATATTATGAGCATTATAGCTATACAAATATACCGCTCATCGCGCGACAGGCGGTGCCTTTGTGTCACGCTGTCGCGTCGCGCCAGTGTGTACGTGCCTTTACGAAGTCTGAATCTAAATAATTTTTATTTAAGTATAGTAAATTATCGGCAAAAAACTCAGCTACAGAATAATAACAATTATGTTTTAGTAATTTAGTAAGATTTTTTTTTAAATATTCTAAATGGTTGGTTGGTTGTTTGGTATTGTAAAAACATTTCAATTTCGGGTCAACTATTCAAATAAGTAGAAAAAATACCTATAGACTGTGTCGACATATAATCTAGTGCTAACAGTAATGCCATCACACACAAGAAAAAGTGCGAGCAAAATACATATTCAAAGTGAGCGAATTCACATCAAGCTTGACCCAGTTAACTTATAAATTCGCGATACTTCCTGTCCCCGATTAACTGTAATTACGTATTAGATTACTGTGTTACTAATGCTACATTTAATGAAGGAAAGTTCAAACGATTCTGTTATTCTTGGAGCTGGCCGGATGGGTCGTGAAATAAACTTTCAAAGTAATTCTGGATTGATGAGACGCATCTGTTCAATTAAAGTAGAATGTTTGAAATAGTTAAAAGTTGGAAATCATAAAGAAAATGGTAACAAGAAACGTCAAAAATACAAATATCTTAGGACTGTAACGCCCCAAGATCTTTTGAGGTAACGAGGTGAGCGTTAAAAAATGCGGTTCATCTACCGACTCACATGAATTTAAACTTAAACCCGTTTCTAATGGTAGTAGGCAAAAAACTACAAAACTCCAAATGCTAAGATCCTTACTTACGCCCGATTTCACACACGTTCATACACAATTTGGTTCCAAAATACTTTATATAAAAACCCAATTTGTGATACAGAAAAACCAGTCATTTCGTATAGTTAAAGCTCTTACAAACAGGCGCGATTCGCGTCGCGTGTCGCGGTTTGTTTTTATTAAGTTCAAGGAGACATTGTGTATGTATGCGATATCAAGAAATATGTCTTAATTTGCAATAAATCGACCTTTTGTATTAATGTTTCACTTGCAATCGTGAAATATGTAATTGTTTTGTCAGTCAGATATAATTTCGAGGTATTTACAAAATAATGTAAACCAATAATTGAAATTGTTATTCAATACATTACTTACATAACTGCCTTATGGTCTAGTGGTCGGGAGCACTATGCTGAGCATGAGGTCCTGGATTCGATTCCCAGGTCGGAAAAATTGTTATTGGGAATTTCTCAGTAGCAGCCTGCAGTCTGGATTTGTGGCCGGTTGATGGCAATAGGCTCGCCCCCTGTTACATGGGACTTAAACATAACTGGCGAAATGTGGGTGTGCTATAGCTGCACCTCTGCCTATCCTTTCTGGGAATACAGGCGTGATATTATATCACTTACATAAAGTTATCGTAATAACCTGTCTAAGCATCCACCGCTGAACATGGACGGCCCGTCAGACAGCTCCGCAACCTTCTCATAATCACTACAAAAAGCCACAATAAGTACTCGCAATATGTTGTTACTATTGAAAAGGAGGACTGCTTCCCATCCTTCTAATATGGGTCCTTCATCCTTTACAAGCCTTCTACGACATTCACAAGGACAAAGGTGATCGATGTATGTATTTTTAGCAGAAAGCAGTTCATACTAAAGTGCGTGCAAAATAAGCCTGCACGCGAGTTTGACCTTCAAGACGAAATCCCTGCCAGCACTTTTAATAAAATTCGGCATAATAATGGCAATTATTTACTTTTGGAAAACATGGAACAGAGCACACACTCTTGACACCTGATACAAACGTCGAGATGGCAGCAAACGATTATTTCCGATTTCGGCCGCGTGCAGACTTATTTTGCGCGCACTCTAGTGTTTGGTTTTCTGAAAGTATGTGATGAGACGGCCGATTTCCAAAATTAAAAACATTCAAAAACTGGTAGCAATAACATCTCAGCGGTAATCAAATTTAAAAACTTGTCAAAAATTAAACAGATGAGACAAGACTGAGATTTTACTTAAAAATACGGAAAATGCTCCTCGGTACTTAAATCTGCCGTCAAATCGAATGGCACTATTTAAAAAATAATTTTAAACATGGGCTCAATGAATAAATGTCAGGTCGCGGAATAGGAATCTGAAATGTATAATATTGGTATAATACCTTATAATAATCAATTGATTTTCAAATACTAAGTCAACACTTTGACCTTATAGAATGTTATAACAGTTATGACAATTTATAATTATTTAAATACATTCTTAATCTGGCATTATATTATTATTAAACTTATGAACTGATACAGGTATAACTTTGACATCAATTAATTATTTTTTTCCTATAAATCCTAATGCATGAGCTCTTATTTGTTGTTGGTCTTTTTTTTAATTTATAATAGACTAGCTGGTGCCCGCGACGTCGTCTGCGTGAACGCTATACAGCACCAAAAATACCTACGATTATACCTTTTAAAATAACATTCATTTACCCGTTTCATCTTTACATTTCATATCTACAGAATGTGCAGTAACAGAGGGAGACTGTCTTTTATAAAATTGACCTTTAAAAAGTGCTGATTTTCAGCCTGCTTTGAATAAATGACTTTATGGTGATTCTGCTGAATAAAGTCATAAGTTGTGACTGAAGCAGATGTTACTATTTATTCTGTACTGTAAAAAAAATGAGCATGTCTTATCTTTGAGATATAATTATATGGCATGCTTAATTTTCCTCTTTCTTCGACAGTTAGCTCAAATTGCTTACAGCGTGCCGTTTTCGAGTTTAAATTTTGTTATAAATGTTTGCAGTTATTTTTGAGTTCTGATTGTTATTACATACAGACAAACTCGATGAATCTTATAAGAAATAGATGAAGCAGCTTAAACCTTATATAAACACATTTTTTTTTATTGTCTTGCTCATCTCTGAAACGAATTAACGATACAATTTTTAAGAAGAAAATGCACAACTCCATCTATGACTCTTAAAAACAACTATTAACCTCGCCAACATGATCAAATTTAAATTATTTATATCCAAAAAGGGCTTACACATGTAATTCGACTTGATGTTTTTGAAATCTCATAATTGGCGCTACTTTAAAATTGTCTTGATACTAATTATATTCATTTAATTATGTTTATCGGCCTAAGTTACTTATATTGCGTGATTATTATAGTGTGAAGCTAGCTTATAGCATGGTTAACATAATAACAACATTCAAATATGTGTCGTTAGACTACACGTTGTTACAGAATGCGTTGAAGAAATAAAGGTTCACTGCTCGTTCCCCGTAGGTGATAGCGTGATAATATGTAGCCTATATGTTGACCCGACTTCTTAATAATATTCGTGCCAAAGAAGTAAATCCATGCAGTACTTTTTGAGTTTATCCCGGACATACACACAGACAAACAGACAAAAAATCTAAAAAATAAATGTTTTGGCTTCGGTATCGATTGTAGATCACACCCCAAGTATTCTTTTAAAAAAATATTCAATGTACAGTTTTGAGTTTCCTACCATTTCATTATATGTATAGATAAAAAGAAAGAATATTTACGCACCATAAGTACGAGTGGTAGAACGTAATAATAGTTTTAGGATCATACATTGTAAAACAAAATTCTGGCAACATAATGAATTTGAATCTATCTGTTAAGAATGGCTAACCGAAATACCTAAAAGCATTAAAAGCCAACCATACTCGGCCAGAGAGTGGACAACATCTAAAATTGGGATTCTTTAAAATAGCGACGACACGGATGCGTGGCGATGGCTTCCGGAGCAACCCGGGGCAGTCACCTTCGCTACCATCTTACTGACTGGCTCGTATCTTTACGAGAGAAGAGAGAAACGAGAGAAGAAAACGCACTTGTACAATGAGATCCTTCATTGTATCGCGCTTAAATTCGCCGATAGAGGCGCTAGAGTAGAGTAAGAAATGTCAAATGTCACTAAATGTTCTCTGTTTGCGGGATTTATCGCGGATTTTTATTAATTATTCATAATTATTGTAAAGATTATGCCATTCCTGATTAATTATGCCTAAAAATTGTAAGCATCTAATTTGGTATCACTTGAGGAAAAAAAATATGCTTGCATATTTTAGGAAGTCTTAAAATGTACTAAAATAAATATTATGAATGAAGTATGGCTACTGAAACATAATCCTAAACATGACAAATAAATGTACTGTCAGGACTTTACTCGCCACTGGCGCCAACTGATGAGCACAAAAACCATAGTAACCATTGCAAAGATTATCATAAACCAGTCATCATCAGCTTTTCCTACCACACCTGCAGCTCTAGAAGCTCCAGTCGGGGAATGGTCAGCGCCCGTCGCGGTGCCACCTTAACTTTGGCGCATTTTGGGATTTCCAGTCTAATTGGATGCTGCTGAATAAGTGAATACCAATGTTTTACATGTCTGCGACTGCCTGTGTATATCTGACCTCCTAGTAACCGGATCTTGGTAAGACTGGTTGCCAGATTTTTTGATGTTTCTGACTACAGTGCTACAAGGATCTTTTGGCGCCCGATTGACGTTGACAAGGGGGTGCTGTTGGTAAAACATTTGTGAAATGTATTGAGAAAACAAAATGGCGGCATCAGTTCCGATTTTAGCTACGCGCCAAAAGATCAAAGTCAAAGTTGCACAGCTCTAACGACTGTCAAAGATCTACGAATGACCATAAACCAGATTCAATCAATCTATCTAGCCTTTTTCCAACTATATTGGGATCAGCTTCTAGCCTTACCAGACGCAGTACTTTACATAGACCAACTGCCTATCTGACCTCCACAAACCAGTTACTGCGTAATGCGATTCCCTTTGCTAAGACTGGTCGTCAGACTTGGCTGATACGAGGCCTCAAAATGCAGCTGCACATCAGAGGACAGTCGACGTCTTAGACGTCAATGGACAGGAGACCATTGGCCAGATCAAGGAGCGCATCCGCGCCCTTGCCGAGGTCGGTGCTGAGGAGGTGACCCTGTCCCTCGGCGGTGCCCCCGTTGAAGATGACTGCCTGGTATCAGAGCTCTCATCCAACGAGCTTGACCTTACAGTGCCAGTGCTCGGTGGTAAAGTGCACGGATCCTTGGCTCGTACTGGTAAGGTCAAAGGTCAGACCCCCAAAGAAGAAAAGCAGCAAAAGAAGAAGAAGAAGACCGGCCGTGCTAAGAGGAGGATCCAGTACAACTGACGATTCGTGAATGTTGTGCAGACCTGCTGCCGCAGACGCGGACCCAACTCCAACTCTTAGTTTTTTTTCAGACTTACGGGCTTCTGACGACCCGGAACGACTGTCAAAGATCAACGAATAAAACAAAACCAACTAGTTTATTTGTTATCGCCACACTTCATAAGCGCAAAGCAACTGGAACAACAAGTTAATAAAGGCATGAAACGCATTCGAATGCTTCATAATCGTTTAGCTTATCTGCATATTAGTTTTCAGTATTATGTACGCTTGCAGCCGGAAAACGTAGGGTGTCGTATTATCCTGTCAGTAATGTTATAGGAGAAGTGTTTCGTGCTTTCCACAATATTAAATTTCTGGGCGATGGGCAGTTTGTAGTTGTTTACTTTATAAAATATCAAGAAAGTAATACGATGTTCTTTTTGCATGACGCTGGTTTAAGATTACAATCAATGCAACTGCGTCAAAAAGGTTTTATACATTCTGCCCGTTTTCGCTAACACTTACAGGCGACACCAAGCTGAATTTACAAATAAAAGCGCCGCGCTGTTGGATTTCCAACCTTCGGTGATGGGCCTAACGTTGAAAATTCACAACGCACTTTTATTAAGGATAGGGTTGCCAACCCTACTACATACAATATTACGAAACTACTATATTTTCGATGAAAAATTAAATAGCATTATTTTATTAAAATAAATGTTAAACGAAACTCAGACTTAAACTGTTTTTGTAAGTTGTATTCAGAAAGAAAAAAACTGGCTATTGCTCTTTCTGACCAAAAATGTGTTGCTAAATCTACTGACTGAAAAATGGCAACAAATTTTTCTCAGTGATTTTGACTTTTCTTATATTTTCAAAATAGTATCTGTTCTTTTGTCTATACCAACTTCAGCTTTTACTAAACCCATATTTTCAGTGATGAATACAAAATGGCGAGATGAGCACAATAGGGCCAGTATTAATCTCGTTAAAGGTGAAATAAAGGCATTTTGTAACCATAATCAATTTTTAGAGTTTAATAATAGTTATGAGACTTAAAAAAACTGTTTATAAAGCCTCAAAGTAAGCATTTTTTTTTAAACTTACCTAGTTTAAGTAAGTTTTTTATCTTTGCGCCATCCTACTATCCTACTAATCCTACTAATATTATAAATGTAAAAGTTTGTGAGGAAGAATGTTTGTTACTCTTTCACGCAAAAAATACTGAACGAATTTGGATGGAATTTGGAACACAGACAGTTTATAACCTGGATTAACATGTAGGATACTTTTTATCCCGGTAGTACGTTCCGACATCCACGCGGGCGAAGCTGCGGGCAAAAGCTAGTCTACTATATTTTTACAGGCAATAACTTCGGAAATACCATATTTGATATAAAAAAAAGTTGACAACCCTAATTAAGGTATCCATTTAGCCTAGTGATAGTGAAAACGAACATAAATGTTGTTCCTTCAGAGAAAAGTGTCTTTCTATTGTATTAAGGAAAGAGTTCAAAGACAGTCTACACCAGCTTCAAACTCCACCTAAATTGAGTTTCCTCTGAACACGAAGACACTGCTACTGGTCGAAGAGATTCTGGCAAGACACCCATCTATTTTGAAGCCACTTCGAAAAAAATCACGCATGAACGCAGACGCACACGCATGTTGCTTTATTGCATTAGTTGTTTCGGCTCTACCCATTGTTATAGGCGATTTACTGTGTGACTAAACTTATCATAATATGGCCTGCAGCAAATGTTGGGATAATCGTAATTGAAGCTTATCGTGCGAGCGTGCATATTAGAATGAAATAAAGTATTTTTTTTTCCTTTCGAGCCAAAAATAAGAATAGAATAGAATACTCTTTATTATGTACACCATAAAAATTACAGATATAAATGTAGAAATTTTACATAGGGTGACACAATGGGCGGTCTTATCGCTCGCTAAAAGTGATCTTTTACAGACAACCTTTGGATGGATTCAAGGGAGAAGGAGAGACAATAATGCAGGTAGTCAGTGGTGTACCATTTACATATACAACAAATACATATATACATATACTTATCTACATATAATATATACAATAATAAACATAGAACAAGAGCAAGGAAACTAAATGTAATGTTGATGTTTAAGGGGACTACATGACCTAAACGCAAATTTATAATGCCTAAAAATATATGATCCACTGCAGTAACCAAAATCAGAAAAATATATGATATTCTTCTGGATATATGCTAGTTAGATAGTGTGTTGAAAACATAAAATAATTAACTTGATATGATAGAAAAAAATCACGAAGATACCACAAATATTTTTTTTTAATGATTAAAAAGCATACTAATATACATGCAAACATTCAGATTTTATATCAGATTATTCTACAAGCTACATACTAACGTAATAGTGTTTTAGTTTTTTAGTCCAATGAATAGATTTTTTGTAAATCCATAATTGCTTCATAATTTGCAATAAATTACCAGCGTTGTGTCATGGCGCGTCTCTTTCTTTTCTATGCAATCAGACAGTGGCCGCGCTTTAGCTCTTGTAAGCCTCTTAAGGAGAGAGGAAGTGTTTTCAAGTGATTTTTGTGGGTTCATAAGTGGAAACTAGCCAAAAAAAAAGTATAATACTTTTATGTTAGATTTTTCTACAGAATTATTTTATCACGGAAGCAAATACACATGCAGAAGTACATGGGCAATTTTTGCTTCAATTTAATCATTAAAATAATGATAAAATCATAGCAAAATTGTCTTCCGTCGACAATGGGCCACTTATCTTGTTATTGTAACTGCAAAAAAATGTACCATCCCGCTAGTGCTCTTGCATGGGGAGCTGACCTCCAGGTGATAACCATCTTCATCAAGATTAGAGGAAAACATGAACATTAGAGAAACGAAAACAGGAAGAAAGAAGATATATAATTACATAATACTTAACGCGGAACCTTCAGGGTAGCCCGCGAAATTCAAATTTTCTTATGTTTTTGGCAATTTGCAGGTCACTGTCAGGTTGTATTTTGATTAAAATAATATGATTCGCGACCGTAACAAATATGGCTTTACAGAATTATAATCATTAGAATCAGCAATACATCTCTCTAAGTTCATATTACTGTATTGAATGACTATTTCATGAAATCATGACATATGACTTCAATTCTAACTTAAGGAGTTGTATTGCTGATTCTAATGATTATAATTATATGGGACCACATGTGTAGCACCAGCTTTCAAATAAAAAAGAATCATCCAAATCGGTTCACCTAGAAAAAAGATCTGAGCTAATACAAAAAAAAACAGTCAAATTGAGATCTTCCTCCTTTTTTTGAAGTCGGTTAAAAATACCATTTATACTGAAGTATTTGTAAAGACGACACCTTTCGCAACTCGCATTAGTATGTGACGAAATAACACAGATGTTGTGTTCCCATTAAAAATTCAAAAGTGAATTTCACAACCGTGTTTACTAAATAAATTGTAGGGATATTTCAGCACCGTTACCCTTTTCATCATTCACTAAGTCCCTCGGGCGTTTCACAACAGCATACTGAAAACTATAGCTGAAGATGTACGTGCACCTGTGCTGAGGCATTTCCTTCGACTGATTTTTAAGAAGGTATGAGGTATCTCCCTATTGGTTATCTTGACGGGGCGGGGTGTCTCGGGCCAGGGGCATTTGTGTATTGAATTACATGTATAATAAATGATGAGTGTTGCCCTTTGTAATTGTATTTAAGTACTAACCATAGATTTTAAGTTTTTGTATACTAAACCATTGGATCTAGTTGTCCCAATTTTTTTTTAAATTTGTTTCACAAAAATAATTGTTCAGTAATTGACGAAACTAGAACTTGCAGCTCATCGCCATCATTCTCCTACTCTTCTCCAAATTTATTTGTGGTCGATGGGTATCTTCTTTTTCTTCCATTAATCTCTTCTAACCTTCATCTCAGTAGGTAATCTCCTCTTTTCTGTCCATACCGTCTTTCACACAATCCAGCCATATTTACTCCTCATCATCATTAAAGAAAAAAAATACATTTATTTGCGGTAAACATGACGTAGACACACAACCACAAAAAATACAAAGTTGGGGGGAAAAGATTTGTCACATCCACGCAAAACGGCAATCGCTCAGCATAATGCTACGACCATATGCAAGACAGAGCCCCACCTCATCATGAGCTTATAGCAATCCACTGCTGTACGCGTGCTGTAAAGCATGATATGCTTTCAACAAAGAGATCATTCACTTAGCAAGGTAGGTAGCTGGGCCGACTACCTAGCAGCGTCAAATGTAGTCAAGGTTCATCACATCACCCATGGAAGGCCTTTCAGTGCAGTCCAAAATGAATAAAAATTACAATACTGCATAACTCAACTCAACACCAACAAAAAAAAAAACAGAATAATCCAGATTCTGCTTTTAACAACATCGATAGCCGAAACTACAATGTTTATACCTCTAACGGGTGTAAAAAGACATTTAACGAAGCCGAGAGTCACTTGTATCCCCGTCATTGTAATCATTTGTTTTCTACTGGACCATACCTGGGCACCTGGTGACGGAGATATAGAAGGTCAAAATTTCAACTTTTATCGACGTTTTTTTCGACGGCAAGTTTTTAATGGTATAATACAATTTCAAATACCCCCATGACCCCTGTACCTTTGCATGCACTCACAAGCTCAATGTTTTGTGTGTGTTACATATTTTGATGTACAGAATGCGTAGTTGACGGCTATGTGATAGGTCTTTTTACAACCTGTATATAATTTATTGTCAATGAATCTTATCTAGTACTAAATTGACTAGACTAGTATTCCATAACATTCAATGTTATCCGGATATAATCCTATCTGATAAGAGTTGCTATCGTCCTGAGAAATTAAGATAGCGAAATGGATTAGATAAGGAGTACTTAACTATGTTTTTGTTGCGGTATCGCCTGCGAAATCACGTTTTTCAGGTATGAAGAGTGTTGTCAAGAAGTATCGTGTTACCCAGTTGTGGTTGAGGAGGTCAATAGGCAGTGGCTCCATGTAAAATACTGGAAAAGGCAAGTCCGATGATGAAGTGTGAAGATTGTTGTGATGTAGAATCCAATAGAATTATCGAAACAAAAGACATCTCTGATTGCATTTACAACCGATCAAAATGTTCCAATACTTCTATTGGCGTAACTTCTTTCATAATAAGTTATGGCACTTCAATTACAAACTGCGAAATTGCTAATACGATGGATGATCCTTGCAATGTAACTGATGTATGGCGAACACTTCATCTCAGCGGAACGAAGTCGAAGACCCATGTTTTACAATTAATATTTTATGGGGTGATATGACGGGAGCGCATCAGCGGACAGTCAACGTGGATGTCCAATTGCAATAACACGCTGAAAAATTGTTAAAAACGGGGATATCATGTCCATTATGTATTTGAGAGCACTGGTGGCCCAGTGGTATCGGCCCCGACTTACGAGTTGTAGGTCGTGGGTTCGAACCCAGGCAGGCGCTTTACTTTGTGTAAATAATTTCATCACCACTGCTCTCAGAACGGTGAAGGAAAACATCGTGAGGAAACCGGCATGTCCTAGAACCAAAAATTCGAAGACATGTGACATCTACCAACCCGCACTGGGCCCGCGTGGTAGATTATAGCCCACTCCCTCTCAAAGAGAGGAGGCCTGTGTCTCAGCAGTGGGAACATTATAGGCTGATTAAACTATGTATTTGGGGGTAGGTATGCAGCCAATCTATTTTGTAAAAATCTCATCGTGTAAACTTACATAAGTACAGTGTCCTGTCAATGTCAATAGCATCAGGTAGAATGACACTCACTTCAAGCTCACTTCACTTAATTTTTCCCGGTGAGATTTTTTACAGAATACACCGGCAGACCATAAAATCTCACTTACTACGCTAAAATGAAATACTTACTTCTACATTAAGCTACATCTGGTTTTTTTTTTGGTGGGAAATCATCGAATAACTTCTACCGCTCTGGGCGGAGCGGGAGGGCGTGTCAGACTTCTATTGACTAAAACCTACCCGTGTTCCTTCAGTTGCCTGTGCGCCAGGGCCACGGTAACGATTTCGGACAAACCCGCGACACATCTGGTTTAACTGGCAGGTTATTCTACTTAGGGCTATGCTGGCAGAGACAGATAATTCGACTGAAGTAGCCTCCTTCTGTGAGACCGTGATGGTCAAGAAGGAGGCCCCTGACCGGGATCGGGAGAAAGCTGATCCTGCTCAGAAAAGGAGGCGTCGGGGAAGCAACCGCCTAGGCGCCTAATACGCCGAAATCCACTTACCGAACAAGGTAGGTGGTCCTTTGGGGTCGCAGGCGCACAGAGTGGGGACTCGGTCCGCCCACCGAGTGACCCCAGGGAAGACGGTGGCACAGTGGTCACGTGCTGCCGTACATAGTAGCTCGGTGGAGGCCCCTTTACAGTCCCCCAGGGATGTGCCTTACAGGCGTTGCACAGGGGGGGTTGCGGAATTGGTATTTTAAGAGGAACCGGGACCCCCTCCTATATGCTGATGGTGATCACCGGTGTGGTTTTAGTGAGGTAAAAATCCCACACTCCCCGACCTCCGTCCCCAGAGGACGGGTGGCTTTTGAAGGTTTCCCTCCGAAAAGAAAAAAAAAGAAGGTTATTCTACTTGATGAGTTATCAACAAACAAACAGAGGGACATATTTTGCAGTACATAATTCTTACACAGCTCTCTACGATAACGTCCAGATTATCTCGACCGCTATCAATGTCAGTGTAGTTTAGTGACATTTCCTCATGTTTGGGCTGATACGTTTGTTTGACTAATTACGTAATACATGACAATTAAGGTGAAATTCAAGAATGCACATTATCTGCGTGTATTTCAGTGGTCTAACGTATTTACTATGTAGTCATGCAGTTTGGATTTTCAGTGGCATAGCATAATCAGTCTATAATGTTCCCACTGCTGGGACACAGGACTCCCCTCTGTGAGAAGGAGTGGGCCATAATCCACCACGCGGGCCTGCTGCGGGTTGGTGGATGTCAATATCTTAGATTTTTTTCAGTGTCCCATATAACTAACTAAATATTTTGTATTGTATTTGGGTTGTAATTTATCACAACAGAGTGCAGTTGGTGTCCAGTGGTAACGGCCGCGATATACGAGTTGTAGGTCGTAAAGTCAAACCCAGGCAGGCACTTTACTTTGTGTGAATTATTTCATCACCATTGCTCTCAAAACGGTGAAGAAAAACATCGTGATCGGTAGAACCAAAAAAAATGAAGATATAGTGACACCCACCAACTCGCTCTGGGCCCGCGTGTTGGATTACGGCCCACTCCTTGTCACAGAGAGATGGCCTGTGTCCCAGCAGCGGGAACATTATAGGCCGCTTATGCTATTAAAGCAATACTTCATAGCTCGGAGAGTGGTCGTGCTGCCTGGCATTTCTGCATAGGTAGGTATCACGGAGACCCCTTTACAGTCTCCCTAGGGAAATGCCCAAACAGGCGTGCACAGAAGGGGTTTCGGATCGGTATTTTGAGAGGTAACGGTGCTCCTTCCATGTGCAGGTGGTGACCAACAAGGTGGTTTTAGTGGGGTAAAAATCCCACACTCCTTATCCCCTAAGTCCGGGCGTATTTTGAAGGTTTCCCCCCAAAAACAAAAAAGGTAGGTACCTACGTACAGGCGTGATATTTTCTTTATAATAATAATATTTTATGGACATAAAAGTCATTTAAGGAAACCCTGGCTCCTTGCCCTAGGTTGTAACCTGTGTTACAGGAATCAGTGTCTTCTCCCAGTAGTTTTACGATTCATATTCTTTATGATTCATAATTGCGCCCAAATATGAAATATGCTGGCCACAATTTAATTTATTGCTGGTGATACTCGTAGCAATCTTATCATGAGCATTATTTTTTAACGATTTTTCGTCGGTAAGTGGATTAAATTCTTAAGAGAGTTTCAGAAAGATTTATTAAGACTCAACGGATTTAGATTTTTTCGACAGTAAGTAGGTCCAGAAATGTGTGAAGTCTGTTTTTAGCTACAATTTTCTAACTAATATCAAGCATTTTAGAAGAATTATTTTCGACATTTTCTACTAACTGTCCCTCAATAGGCAAGTATTGCTGCCAACATAACAACTTATAAAAACAAAAAATAAAGAAAAACGAATGAAGATCGAAGAAAGATAAAAATAATTGTCATTATTTTTGTAATAGCCATTATTCCAATAACATTTTTACGATGAGTTTCATAGACAACAAGTAATAATCTTCAAAGAGTCATTAAGTAAGAGAATTTTTACTGATAAAACCAAAAGAAAACAGGGTACCTAATCATAGAATGTTCACATTCATAGGTATTCTTGTAAATCCAGATTATCGACAGAACGTCACATGATTTTGATACTTTTCCGACAGCTGAAGCTGATAAAGATTATCTTTCGTAGATTAATGACGAGGCAACAAATACCATTTGATACCACTGGTCACGTCAATTATTTTATAAAGGTGTTAGTACCGGGAAACCTTTCTTGGTCTGGCCCATTCATCTTTTATGTTTGATATTCGTAAACGGACTGTTTAATGGCGTCCTAGATGGGACAGACCAATCCATTGGTTTGGATTGGTTGGATTGGACGGTAGCAGCCCGGAGTCTGATTTGTGCCCGGTTCATGGCAATAGGCTCGCCCCCTATTACATGGGACTTAAACATAACTGGCGAAATGTGGGTGTGCTATAGGTACACCTCTGCCTAACCCTTCGGGGAATACAAGTGTGATGTTATGTATGTATGTGTAGATTGGACAGACGACCTGACAGTGAATACAACATCGTCCTGCGATCCGATTTATGGTTATATTTACAACAATTCGAAAGGCTTCCGAGTCCAAATTACACATTACGGTTACCTGATTTGCCTGGTGCAGCAAAAGCTGTCGTCTACTTGGTATAAACTGTCCAAAATTGGTTTCGGATTTGTGAAAAGCGCTTAGAGTACTGCTTCGATAACTGACATTGATGTTTGACGATTCGCCACGGAAACGAATCGAGTGGTTGTGAATAGCTATACTGGATATAAATGCGATTGCTAATCCCTGAAACGCAGACATGAACAAATTTATTTGGGGTTGGCGCAACATTTATTATTCCTCCATACTTCTCTATCAGTCAAAATCTTCATAGTTACCTCTTTTCTAGCCATGTCATGTTTCCCACAATCCATCCATAGTTTCTTTGATCCTCCCCAACTCGTATAGCCATCCACATTTATACTCAAAACTTTCCTCACGACATTTTCTTCACTCCTTCGCATTACATAACATAATGATAACTGATTTCCACATAACTTTTCAGTGGCCAGTGCCACTTCAAGACTTCTTCTTATATACTCGTTTCTTATTCTATCCATCTGTGTAACAATGAAATCTCTTTAAGCATTATAGGTATATATTCCTGAAACCCAGACATAGCAGCTAAAAGATGCCTCCAAGTTTTTAAGTACGCGACTCTAACATGACCGATGAGTTCCATTCCTTATGAATACAAGTCCATTCAAGATTTTTATGACCACTATTTAGAATACCATACGGACATACATATTTATGTAGCAATACCAGATTGTCATCAGCTAGAACAAGAGGAAAATACTTACGATGTTCATAAAATATGTTTGGCAGTTAAAAAGTCACATAAAATAACGTTTAGCATGTATACTGTACTTATATTATTATGTAAAGATAACTTTTGCATAATCTTTGAATGCTATAGTTACGTAATACTGATAACAGATAAGATATTGTTATTTAATAGTGATATTGGAATATCTCTGCATTCAATTAGATTGAAGTTAGCGTATTTTCGAACTAGCCTTGTGGTTTTGGCAAGGAGGCACTTTTCTTCAAGGATTTTGTAAGCAGGTTTTCAAAAGGCACAAGACGGAATATCTAGATCTAATCTAATAGATATATATATGCCTTGTCGCAAGAACATGAGGTCCTGGGTTCGGGTCCCGGGTTAGTGGGTTATCTCAGTAGCAGACCGGAGTTTGGATTTGTGCCAGGTTGATGGCAATAGGTTCGCCCCCTATTATATGGGACTTAAACATAGCTGGCGAAATGTGGGTGTACTATAAGTGATGTTATGTGTTATGTTATGTTATTCATATTATAAAGAGGTAACATTTGTGAGTTTGTATGAAGGGGGTAATCTTCTGAACAACTGAACCGATTCCGAAAATTCTTTCAATAATGTTAAGCTGTAGGAGTGTCATGATATATTTAATGTTAAAACAAGATATTTACGCGGACAAAGTCGCGGGCAGAAGTCTAGTTCTGTGATTAATTGATTTTCCATTTTGATAGCTATTAGTACTTAGGTCGTTAATGGCCTGTTCTGTTCAGTATCCTATCCTACTAATATTATAAATGTGAAAGTTTGTGAGGATGGATGGATGGATGTTTGTTACTCTTTCACGCAAAAACTACTGAACGGGTTCGAATGCAATTTGGAACACAGATAGTTACCTGGATTAACAGGTAGGTTAATTTTTATCCCGGTAGTACGTTCCCGTGGGATAATTTCCGACATCCACGCGGGCGAAGTTGCGGGTAAAAGCTAGTCTGGTACTAAATTCACACAAGCTGGTTCCAGTATGATAATTTTTGTAACTAGATATATTAACGGATAAAAAAGATTTGCAAATACATAAATATCTAATCATTATTCATAAAGGTCACTTCCGCATTACATTCTAATATTCAACCGCATTTAGGTAGAACGGAAAATTGGGAGCCAACCGTTAAGAAAGGGCTAGGACGACATTAAACATGGCAAGGAGATACGCTCCTTGCCATGTTTAATGTCCTCCTAGCCCTTTATACACATTTTATTTTTATTTATTTTATTATTTATGTACACACAGTAAAATAGATACAGATGCGGCATATTAGTATTAAGTACAAAGGTACTACTTAATTCTTAAAAAAAATCTTCCAGCAGATCTGCGAAAGGAGAAATGAAAAAGAAATGTAAACAATAGTGTGTGAGAACAAGAAGAGAAGACTTTGATTGGTGACGTCTTAAACTAGAATATTAAATATACTTACATATAATACAAAAATAAATAACAATAAAATATACTTAAATAACTACATAATGCTAAAACAAATAAACTTATATATAAATATATAAATTCTCACAGTTAAATGGAAAGGTAATGCTCTTTTACTCGGTATTTGAAATGAGAAATAGATATTAAATCTCGAATGCTAGGCGGGAGTGCGTTCCATATTCTTACAGCATGAACAGAGAATGAATAAGAATAGTAGCTTGTTTTATGAGGATGGGATTTGAGGAGGGATCTAAGATGAGATCTACACGGTGCGTCGCTAGGGCGAGCGTAAGAAAATCGCTCACGCAGGTAGGAAGGATAAGACGGGTTGTGTAAGATGTTGAAGAGGAGACATAAAATCCGAGTGTTCCTGCGAAAGCGGATCGGGAGCCACTTGAGTTCCTTGCGAAGGTGAGAAACATGGTCATACTTTCGCAGACCAAAAACAAAGCGAATGCACCAGTTTTGCAAGCGCTCAAGCTTGTTTAATAGCTCCTCAGTAGCATCCACGTAGCAGGCGTCAGCATAATCTATAATCGGCTGAATAAGTGTCTGTGCCAAAGAAATTTTAGTCTTCAAGGGCAGGAGACTTTGAAGGCATTTCAGCGAATGAAAGGAGAAATGTACCTTTCGACTGACCTCATTGACCTGAGCACGCCACGAAAGATTGGAGTCTATAATTACACCCAAATCTTTGGCTGTTTCGGTATAGTCAATCAGAACACCACCGAGATATAAAGGCATCAGAGATGCAACATCAGCCGCATTGCGAACGAATCTGCTACCTATGATCATGGCCTGGGAATTAGTTGGGTTAACTTGCAAACCAAAAGACTGCGCCCAAGCGCTGATACAGCCAGGTCATGATTCATTGCAGCAATTGCAGAACCCGCGTCTGCTACAGTAAAATGTCTATTTTTTTTTTTTTTTTGTTATATGTAGATAAGTATATGTTTTATATGAAATGTTGGATAAGCTTGAAATGGGTCAAGCACATTCATCCATACAAATAGAGTGACGCTATGCCTTGCATGGCCAGAAACTCTTCGATTGTGGTACCTAATATGAAGGTCGCAAAATCCCAAAAAGACACGAGAGACAGATGCCTAAATATCAAAGACAACACTCCACTCACTCCACCCACTCCACTTTCTCCACTTTTAAACTTCTGGTTTAAAACATTTCGTCTCTCCTTAAACATTGTCATTACATTTACTTTCCTTGCTCTTGTTTCATGTTTTGTATTTTTATATATATTATATGTAGATAAGTATATGTTTTATGTATGTATGAATTTTTTGTATATGTAAATGGTACACCACTGACTACCTGCATTATTGCCTCTCCTTCTCCCTTGAATCCATCCAAAGGTTGTCTGTAAAAGATCGCTTTTAGCGATAAGACCGCCCATTGTGTCACCCTATGTAAAATTTCTACATTTATATCTGTAATTTTTATGGTGTACATAATAAAGAGTATTCTATTCTATTCTACAATCAACAAACGGAATTAGGAGCCTAATTCGAGCAATTGACACACTGCCACAACCTGTTGTAGATACGAGCATCATGTTTATAGAAAAAAATAGAATAGGTAAACAAATCTGTTGGCACGAAAAGAAGAATAACAAAATAAAGTACACACTTTATTCCCCACATAAACTATAAAGGAAAACCAGAGAAACCACATTAGTTAAAGTACGATAACAATTTGCGTGTACCGAATGGCATTAGGTAACGGTTTGTTGATTATAATCAACGCTGCGGCATGGACACGCTCGCATACCAAGCGTACTCCATGTAAACATGGATGTCAATATTACAAAGAAATGGACCCAAGAGCAAGGAGATTCCTATCCCTTCCTATCGATACAAAATTTACTGCAGAAAAGAAGTTGGCTACAGAAGGTCGGAGATTTTGGTGTTGTGGTCCACCAAAAGCTAGTAGAAAATGCTCACTATGACCAACAACCTCAAGAAATATAAAGACTAGAAGCTGAAGACGGAGATCAGAATGTTACGACTTTTAGATCTAAAGGGAATAAGTTCCTAATTGCAGATCCAGATTCCAGATGGACATATATAACTGAGTGACTGACTATATTATATGTCCATCTGGAATCTGGATCTGCAACTAAAATTCAGACTAATATAACTGAGTGACTGACTATATTATTAGTCTGAATTTTAGTTGCACGTTTGTGACTACACTATTATGACCAACAAACTTAAAAGAAGGCGAGGCTTTATGCAAGACAACTTTATCTTTTTGTTAAGACATAAAGTGGAATACATTTTTGTTTAGCAGTAACCCAACGCCGTCTAAATGACGACTTAAAAAGACAAACAGCTATTAAACACACTCCAATTAACACCAGCTTATATTTCAAGGGAAGAAACATGATGATCATGACGTGTTTATATATGTAGACCAGATAAACGATAGTAAAGATACAGCATACCTTCGTTTAATTGTATACTCTTGATCTCAATTCGAAGTGGAACAGATGGCAAATAAAAACCTAATTCTATCAAATGAGAGTTCTATGCTGTTGTTTTCATAACCTAATTTGTTTTGTGTCGATTCTGAAGCAATGATTTCTATTTTTGTTAAGTGGATTCAATTATTTAATTAAGTAGGTACTTAGAAAATGAATCAGCACACTGATGTTTATAGCAGTGGCATTGAGTGGGATTTCGATAATATTTGGCTAGGAGATAGATGGCATCCTGGGGAAGAACACAGGCTTTTTGTCCAGGTAGCACGTTCCCCTGGGATAATTTCCGACATCCACGTGGGCTAAGCCGCGGACAGAAGCTAGGTGACCCAGCATTTTGGTTGTGGAGGTCAACAAGGCAGTCGCTGCATGTGAAATACTGGTATTCAGCTGCATCCGGTTATAATGGAAGCGGATCCCGACATAGTTGGATAAGACTAGGCAGATCATGATGCAGAGGCTCATATTAGACCGGTATTATTTATTTCTTTATTTATTAAAACTTTATGCACAAGTAAAAAAATACTGTACAAAGGCGGACTTAATGCCTGAGGCATTTTCTACCAGTCAACCTTAGGGTGATGCAGAGACTAAACATGGCAGGTGCAATATGCAGGATAGATAGCTTGGAAATAACTATAAAATGCAAGAATAAATATTAATACATAAATACTAATACATACATATAAACAAAATAAACTTTGTCAGGAGAAATAACGATCGGTAGAAGAGAAAACGAATCCAGCATATCACCGCTGAGATGATTCGGCCTACTTCTGACGGATATGCTCACGTGCCTTCACTTCAAAAAAGATAACCGACTGGTTGCCATCTTGATGTTCAGAGGGAGCGCATTCCAAAGAAAAACTGCCTGGACAAAGAAAGAAGAATGAATGAAGCCAGAACGTTGAGAAGGACATCGTAGAAGGCGATTGTTGGTGGAAAGAAGATTTTTACTATGAGCAGAGTATAAATATTGAATTTGGGAAGTCAGGTAAGAAGGAGAAGTGGGTTTGTCGAGAATCGAGAACAACGTGGACAGTGCGCTCAACTCTCTGCGCTGACGAATGGGTAACCATTTTAAAAGTCAGACACATGGTCATACTTACGAAGATTGAAAACAAATCGAATGCAATTATTGAGAAGGCGGTTGGTTCCATCTGATGTTAGTGATGATACTGTCGACGATGGTGGTAGGTATCACTCGATACTTGAAGCTTTGTATGTAGCTGTGGCAGTCATTATAATGTACCTAATTAACTTAAGAAGATAGGTACTAGACAGAGAAGTGACAAATCATTAAGAATGTTATTGGAACAACCTCTGAAACAAAGACAGAACGAAGTCAATGTAACCTACATCCTTCATCAAATATTTGTGTTTAATTAGAAATATATGTAAAAATTATAACGAAGTTTTAGTTTAGTAAAGATAAGGTTATCACACTGTGGACGGATGTTATAATAACGTCGGATGATTGAAGGATGTTTCAAGGTGTGGTTTCAAGTTCAATTCCTATCATTAAAGGTATAAATGCGTACTTTTAATTAAGTGAGAAATTACAAAGAGAACAAGGAAGTGATAGCATTTTGAGGGATAAATATTGTTGCCATGGTGTTAACAAAGAAGCTACTCTAATAGTGGATGGCTATAAGAGAAGAGGAAAACCAAAGAAACAATGGATGGACTATGTAAAAGATGATATGGCTAGAAAGAGGGTTATTACTGAGATGACGACAAACGAGAAGAATGGAAGAAGAGATGTTGTGCCGACCCCAAAAATAAAACCGTGTGGGGTCAGGAGACCCCCGGCAGGAACGAAGTACAAAATGAAAAATTTCGCAGCTGCCATCTTGGATTTTCATTTTGACCTCACTATTGGCTTCAGCATTCTCGAAAACCATGAAAACGGCACCCATGATGAAAAAAATATTTTTTTTCGCAGCCGCTATCATTATTATTATATTCATTTTGACCTCACTATCGGCTTTAGCACCCTCGAAAACCATGAAAATTATCTCTCTCTGTCTCTTTCTATTATTTATGTATGTTATATATGTGTTTTATGTTATATGTATGTTATAACATAACACTTGACCAGACCACTTGTTTTTTATTGCGCAATAACCAAAATTTCCAATAATACGTTCACAGTAGTTAAAATATGTCTGATGATAACGAGAGAAACCTTCTTCGTCAGATATAACAAACAGTCGCATGGCGGTGGCATAACGCTTTTTCGTTCCGTGACGATTCCTGCATTTTTTCTAAAATTTACTCTGCAAGCTGCGTTAAAGAACTTCGTTTCAAAAATTGAGATAAAGGCAAGATCATTAATTAGGAGGAAATTTAAAGAAAAGTGTTGGATAAGCTGCTAGATCTGAATAATTCGATCAAACGTTATAATAATATGCTGAAATGGGCCATGGTTTAATAAAACTTAGCAAACAGATTAAGTGACGGAATACCTACAGTTTGAACAGTAAGGCTTATGAGCTTAAGCCTCATAGAAATATGATTCAAAACGCCGTGGCTAAAGCAGATCTTGTCTTTCGTTGGACATCTATCACTCGAAGTGAGAACGAAGAAGTGAACGAGAAGTGTCTGAAGTCTGAACTCATAATGAACCAAAGTGAAATATTATTTTATTAGAAAAACGATCCAACGATGTTGTATTTCAGCACTGGCATCTTTCATTCGCCTAGCGAATGTTCTTTCATTCCTATGTGATTTTGTCAGTATCGTGTAAACGTGATTTGAAACAAAAATAACCATTCATTCGATCGAAGCGTCTGATACTGACCTAAGGATCAGGCGTAAGCCCTATAGGAGTAGACATATTTACTTCTAACTCGGTATTTAAAAACATTGTGGCCAAAAGTTCAGTGAGTGTGAGGAAAATCTTGAATAATATAAGGCCCCACTTTTAAAGGTTCAGACAACAAATTTCAAAAAGGTCGTTCAAGAAATCCTTAACAAAGAAGTACGTCTATGTGGTGAATGAGACTATAAAACTAAATAAGTATGCTATCAAGGTGGTGACAGGTGGCTAGTTGGTCGCCTACGATCGTTTCAATGGGTCGTTTCCCGTTGTTGAATACAATAGTTTGAATGAGGTGATAGAGCATTTAAATGTTATGAAGAGGTCTAATTGTTCGCTGGTAGATTATGGGATGTTCAAGATAAGAACATCACATCACACATTTTCTTAACATTTACACAAAGATATGAATATGATATGAATCATCATCATCATCAACATCAGCCTATAGCAGTCCACAGCTGGACATAGGCCACTCCAATTGCACGACATTCAGCTCGATTCTCGGCAACTCTCATCCAGTGGCTGCTAGCCACCCCGCGAAATTCGTTGCTCTAACCTGAGGGCGTCCCACCTAACGTTTGCCGATCCGCGGTCTCCACTCAAGAACACGTCTGACCCAACGCTCATCGGTTCTACGGCTAATATCGCCGGCCCATTGCCATTTTAGCTTGCTTATTCTATGAGCTTATGATATGAATATGAACTGGAAACCTCGGGCCGAATTTTAGTTCAATTAACATCAGGCATTTGGTAAGAATAAATTACGGCTAGTTGCTAAGATTTTGGAGAGGTCATCTTCATCTGCATAACCTTTCTCCAGCTATGTTGGAGTCGGCTTCCAGTCTAACCAGATACAAAAGAATACCAGCATTTAACATGGAGCGACTAAAAGAGATTTTGAGAGGTTATCAGTATGAAAAACATCCTACGTACTTATCATTATTTTTTACCGACGAAAAACAGGAGGACGTTTTCAAGTAGAGCTGTATACTTTTAGACTCTTTTAGTAAGAAGTATATCATTATTGGCAGCCTTGTTCCACTCACTGCTGAGTATAGGGCTCCTCCTCTTTGTGCCATGTTTCCCTGGTTTGATCGCCTGATGCGATTCTCTGTAGGTCGTCTACCCACCTGACCATTGGTCTGCCAACGCTTCTTCTACCATTTCTCAGCAACCATTCCGTTAGGGCTCTGCCAGAACTGCCATCATCTCTTGTAGACAAGTGTCCTGCCCACCTCCATTTCAGAGCCGCTACCCGTAATCCTACGTCTTGAACCTTAGTCCTACGTCGGATCTCTGAGTTACAGATTCGGTCTTTCAGTGATAGGCCTAAAATTGCGCGTTGCCCTTTATGCAACTTGGACTTTTTTTTTAAACATTTTTTTTACTTTTAACTTGGTAACTTCTGATCCCTAAGAACATCATCCAGGTTGCCAAATACCAGTTGTATGCGCCTCGAGATTTCTTAAGTTCGGTAGTCTCTTCCAAAAGATAAATTATGTCCCAGATATACCTACGTAATGATCTACCACCTCCATCGGCCTAAATTCCCGGACGGGTCTAAATTGCTCTATTATTTTCACATCAGGTGATCAGGGTAAGCAAAAAACGTAAGCATTTTGTTATAATTTGTTTACCATTAAGTAATGGAACCAATTACAAGAAATAGGTTACTAGAGTGCTTGCAAGCGATAAGCTAGACTGCGTTTGCGCAACCTTAGACAAATAACACTTTAACATACTTAATAATAATATTATTAAGAGCGATATACTTATTTATTTCGAGTTATTATTATTGCATGATACATAACATAACGCTATTTGGCGTGGCCGTGGCGTGACAAAGTAGACGTGTTTGTGTGCAATGATCATAGACAAACAAAACTAAAGTACCGTAAAAAATTACTACCTAACATTTTGAAATTATTAAACATTATGCTTTTGAGCATAGCCAGCATTTTCAGACACATTAATTATATAACCTTAGGAGAAAAAAGACATAATTACCTATATCTAACGACATACTGTTTGTTAAAAATCGATTTGGTTTAATACGGTCGATGTATCATGGCCGAACTGAACTTTGCGCAGAAGTCTGCGTAATATTTTTTTAGGAACCAAATGGTTATTTTTAGGGTTCAAAGAGTAAACGCGCTCAAGGCAGAGCACCGGCTTAATGGTCAGACGCGATCAAGAATTTACCACACACGCATTTACCGAGTGGTCCATACTGCTGAAGACCGCATAACTTGGAGACGCGTCGTATGCGGTCGCGATCCTTAACATTGAGGGAACCGTGAAGAAGAAGACGCAAAGGGTGCCACAGGGCTCGGCAATTGTAATAGGTAGGCACTAGAAATTTTCAGTGTGTGTGTACTATTATGTGTACTATACTGTACTATTATGCGCTATAACAACAAATATAAAAAAAGAATCATCAAAATCTGACTACTCTGTAAAAAGTTATGCGTGGTCAATTGGTCATACATAAAACTAAAAAAAAAAAAAAAACTACACGGGTCGACTTGAGAATCTCCTTTTTTTTCGACGGTTACTAAAGTATTGAACAATAAATTGTGTTTAATACGCACCGGTGGTACGGAACCCTTCGTGTGCGAGTCGCACTTGGCCCCTTTTTTATAGATTTTTTTAATGTATTATTTTGTTATTATACCTACTGTTGATTTCTGTATTGTCATAATTATTCTCTTGAAGAATAATAACACAGAAACTCATGTGAGATGTACATAATAAGTAATAATACAATAAAGAGTATTGTATTCTATTCTGTTTAAATATTCAATGATGATGTAAGTAGGTTTGTACAAACACTTTTACACGTCAATCATATTTTTTAAACTAGATGAAGTCGGCATTTCGTATCTGAATACTGTGAGAAGAAAGGCCGAAACAAACTCAGAGGTCACAGTCTCATTTAAAGTCCAGACATTCCTATGTACTTTCACGTTTTCACTTCCTTGAAGAATGCCAATAAATTAAATTTCAACCTATTAAATACAAAATTACAGATAGATAGGATTTGGTACCTAATACTACATATATGTTATTTATTACAATGTATTGGATTGAAGGGAATCATGAATGAACGGCCACATTACTGATAATACTGGCAGTAATGTAGGTACCTACTAGGTACATTATAAACAATACCTAGTATGAAGTAAGTATGTAATTCTACAATAATGTCAATATTACAACATTTCTACAGCTGTTAATAATTAATATTATAAGTTATCATTGTTTTAATAAATGTCATAATTATTATATTGTCTGAGATAAGATAAGTCTTGAAATTTTCTAATGTTATTCAAGTATTAATCAAATTAAATTATTGTAATAATATACCTTTCTATGTCTTGAAAGGTGCCTTATTAAACCAACTTCAAAAAAAGGAGGAGGTTCTCAATTCAGTTGTATTTTTTTTAAATGTTTTTTACCTCATAACTCCATCATTTAAGAACTGATTTCAAAAATTCTTTATTTGTTTGAAAGGGTATACTTATAGGATGGTCCCATATTTTGCTCAATCTCTGATGAGTGATTTTTGAGTTAGCTTCAATAATACGTATTTTTTGTATGTTGAGTTGATGATGTTATAATAACTTCCTATCACTGCTATTTATTTACTTAGCAGCTGAAGGTATACGAATTTGTGTTGGGTAGGTACCACAACTAAAACGCGAAAAAAAAACAATCGACTTCCAAAAAAAACACTACTACAAAGTGAAAAATAATTTTAATTTCGAAAGTCGGTGGCAAAAAAAAAAAATATAAAACTAAAGACACCGACTTCCGAAATAAAAGTTATTTTTCACTTTGTAGTGTCTTTTTTGTCGATTGTTTTTGTGTCCATAGTCTGTATAGGCATGGACACAAAAAGCCGGTGACTTCAGTGATGACGACTTTAAGAGAAGTATCGAAGAAAAAGACATGGGGCGCCTACCGCAAATTAATTGGGATACCGGTAGGAGAATGATGAAGTCTCGATAGACATTCCATAGGTATCCCTCAAACATACGGACACCTATAAAAGCGAGCTGGACCAAGTCCCTAGTCTAAAATACCATAATCTTGATTCACCCTTGATGACGATATTTCATTGATGATGCTCATGTCCCATGTAACACAATACGTAATACAAATCAGGCTAAAAATAAAACTGAGTGGGTTCCAGTTAAGAATAAGTCGTCCTATTTAGCATTTCATTAATGAATAATGGGGAATCTTATAGGAATAAATTATTTTGACAGCGGCAAAGCCATAGGTGCAGTACTTTAATGAACATAGGGCTCAAATTAAGCCTAGGGTACTTACCTGTGGATGTATACCTAAAATCTTGGTATTCAAAATAGTAGTAAGAATAGTATAGTTAATAGGTTTTAAGAATAAGAACAATTTATTTGCTGAAAATACAGGTTTACTTAATCGGCACCCTAATAACGTAACACACTATCAATTACAATCTGAATCATTTAAGGATATTGCTAATACTTCACAGTTTGAAAATAAATTCTGTGCAACAACGTAAGTAACGCAATGAATTTTGTTGAACTGTAAAAATAAAACCATTCCTACTGTTAGTGTGTTACCCCGCTGATGTAAAAATTGGTGGATTATGCACAGTCCATATTTTGCCTGTTTAGGGCATGCAATTAAGTTTTACATTAATAATACCTACTTAGGTAGGTACTCATTTTAGCAAAATCTACACTATGTTCTAACATAAATAAGGTACAAGCAATATTTACTTGTATAAACCCAACTTTGAAGGATTGAGCAAACTTTAAATTAGCTCTAAAGTACTAATTGATGGTGTTGGAACTCTTTACTGAACATGTTAACCTTGCAATTATTGTTAATTTCAAAAGATCTAATAGTATATTCTATTCTGAAACTTAACTAAAGTATATCTAGTCATGAAGTTGCTCTTTCTTCTCAATTGTGGGTGTGGGCTATAGAGGACAGTCTTATGCAGTGTTCTCTGGATAAAATGCACAACCGAAAATGGGTGAAACATGACCGTTATTCAATTTCAAACCTAAAAAAATCGTAATAATTACTATCGATTTTTTATTGCCTATTAAAGACCCACTGTATTGAACACTTAATAACTTTTATTAATTCAGTGAACTTCATTAAGCACAATAAAAACAATTATGATGGCTGATAATTGATGCTGCACGGCAAATAAAAAAAAAACCCTTAGCAAAACAGTCTACAAATAAAAAAATATGTTTCTTTGAAGAACTTTTTGAAATTATAGTCTGTTTTTTTTTCACTAAATTACGATTTTTATAAAACTTTTTATAGATTTGGATGATTTATAATTTTCTAGTGTCACCCATTTTATAATTTGACTCATTACTTTTTGCATTCCACAATGTGTACTTAGGTGGAAACTTAAAATTATTATGTGATCATACAGGATCATTATGGATCCTGTCGAACACAGAAGAATAGTAGGAGAGAGAAAGCTTTGAATGTTAGCTTAACAGTCTTCTGAACTAAACCTAATATCATTAGAATAGAATAGAATACTCTTTATTATGTACACCATAAAAATTACAGATATAAAAGTAGAAATAAATAGATTATGGATTATGTTTTTTTTATGTATTCCAAAGTTTTAAGTGAGCACATAATTCTTGGCCTATTTTGTGGATGATATTTCAAGATGCAATAAAAGCATGTCAGCATAGATATAAAAACATTAGACCTATATAATGATAGTAAAATATTAATCAAAAGAAACACAACACAGTGTGTGTATTCATGTAGCTAAAGAAAGTACCTATGCTTAATGACAATTTTTTACCTATTTAAAAGGTCAAATTGTAAAAGAATTCACCGGCATAATCATTGGGGTATTAAATTATACCACAATGCAATATAAGCAATGTAAGAATGTATCAAAGATTGTATTAATTTTCATTAATTTTTAAATTTCATCTGATCTGGGATGTAGAATCTATTAACTTCAAGTTTAGAAACAGAAGAAATTTACTTTTTTTCCTATTTTATGAAGGAATTTGAATGTTTTATGTTTGATGTTTTAAATTATTTACTGTTTTAATGATGTACCTAGTGTTTTTTTTTTTATCAAATAATATTAATTATAGTAAGGTCCTAATTAAAATACAATATTTGTTGGGGAAAATATTCATAGATATATTTTTTTGCAATGAATGCTATGGTATTGATGTACTTAACTTTTGGAGTTGAAAACTTTTTAAACTTTATTTTTATCATTTTGATGTTAGGTAAATAAACCTTAAATCTACTTAGCACTTAAGATTATAATTTTCGTCTTAACAGTTGCAAATTAAAATACAGTATGGTACAAGTATCAAAATAAACTGGTACAATTTATAAACAAACTTCTTTCCAGCACAATCCATGAAAGAAACCTCGGATAAAATCCTGATTGCAATGGTGTCTGCACACGCACAGACAGCCTAGAACGGACTCTTAAACTAGGAAGACAACTTTGTAATAAGTAAATTCTAGAAAATAGAAAGTTGCACATATGCACTTACCAACGTATTCTGGTATCCAAGCCCGGTCTCCTCATCCGAAGTCTCCTCCTTGCTGTTTGAGTGTGACAACTTCATTATCACCAAAGAGTTCTAAACTTTAACACAGAAAACTGAAATATCAAAACAATGCGAACACAGCGGTTCGCCGCGTTTCGTAACTTTTTTTTCTAAATTTACAACAGTGGCAAAGAATCACAGTGTCCGGCGGTGTTCGGTCATCTCCCCGCTATACGCACAACCAACGTACTAGCGTAATAAGATAATATGTAATTGAATAAACGCAATTTCAGGCAAATTGCTCGTGTACCGGCGGATATGTTTAGCACACGTTCAAACCGAACGTCATCGACTGACCGACTGACAAGTTGACAAAAAGTTGACAAGTGACAGTGCACATTCAAAAGATTGGAATGGCGACCATGAACTTGAACTGATTCGTTAACTATATATTTACTTCAGACCGTGTCTAATTTTCACCATCAACTTTAATTTATATTTGGCAGTCAATACAAGCAATTAAAGTCTTGTTTATTTAAATTCAGTCACACAGGCGGAGCGCGCGAGACATGCAAACGTCATGATATTCCGAACGCAACTAATCTTTTCATTTATCAACGTTCCGTTCCGCATGTGATTTGATGTTTATTTAGTTTCTTATGTAGCACTCATGATAAATGCTTTTATCAGATTAATTTGCGAAAAACATGTACTCTATTACTTCTGTATATCTGATAAGCCTATCACACATCTGACATTATGAATTTGCATCACCTATGAACGCCTCTAAAAATGCGAGTCTGAAAATATGGTGGGATTTATTATTTCATGCGAAATCCACCAGACAATCCACCAGAACACTTAATAATGGTACAATAAACTTTCATAGTTCTGTAGGTGTAGAAAGGAAACAAACGACGCCGAGCGACGGTCGTTGTAAAACGTTTAAAAACAAAAGATATTCATCCCATTGTTAGTCAGACTTGTGTTTGGTTGACAATTAGTCACACAATAATTATTGTAATATATTTGAAGTCCTCGTTGTGACAGTTGGCAGCACTTATGAGAACTTACACGGGCAACATGGTATGTTTGGTAATTTGAACGCCTGTTCTTTAATTTGCCCATTATGGCGAATGGCGGTTGACTGTTGACAGTTGCCGCGCCGCCGCCGCGCCGCCGCTACAATATAAAGCTTAATTACTTTTCTAATTATGTATCTTTTGCAGCTCAATAGCAAACGACTAAGATAAGAGCTATTCTTATGTTCCAAGACATAGGGATATCTCAGCTCTTAGAGAGAGAGAAAGAGAGAGAGTGAGCTCATGGGGTGTCCTAAGAGATCTCTCCCTTTACACTCATGAACTCACGTAACTTGTAGCACTACTGCTGCACGTTACGTGAGTTGCAGACCTGCAGGTGGCTTATGTGGCCTCCTTGAACCTCAAAAGGTAGTCCTCCACTAGTCATCAAGAATTCAAGAAGGAACAAGATGGTGATGTAGATTCTTTCGGAGAAGAACTGTCTAGACATATCGTTGTTATTATTTTAGGTAGGTTAGGTATAGCTGATAATTATAGCACTAATAATGTCCCAGTATCAATTCATAAGAGACAACCATCTGATTCTGTACTGCCTCCTATATACGAGTAAGCCATCATTTTCTACGTAACAAATACCTGGTGGCCTTGATCTTGAATAATTGTTGACCGAACTCGACACTTAGCAAAAAGAAGTGAAATACTTACACAAAAACGCTGTTTGTCAAGTGGTTAAATAAATACAACTTTATTATTGTCTCTATGTTGTTCTGAATAGAAGGAAAAAAAGTTAATCTAGAAAGTAAGGAAATTCGAAATTGGTTCAAAACGCTTTCGATTGATTAAAATGTAGTTAGTTACAACTAACAAAGCAAATAATTGAAAGTATATTTTTGGATCTAGGTAGTAAATGGTCTGAAAAAGAAGCTAAAGAAAACGCCGAGATAAAAATATCAGTTGGTGACTCAAGTTAGAATGAAAGGCTAAATATGCTAACCAGGGGTGCCTGTGTGTGAGGTGATCCGGCAAAGATCCAAAGTTGTCAACATAGCTCACAGAATAAGCAAGCTAGCGTGGCAATGGGCCGGCCATATTAGGCGTAGAACCGATGACCGTTAGCGTAGACGTGTTCTTGAATGAAGACCGCGAATCGACAAAGGTAAGGTAGGACGCCATTAGGCTAGGTGGAGCGACGATCTTCGCAGAGTGGCTGTTAGCAGCGGGATGAGAGTTACCGAGACTCCAGCTGAATGGCGCATGGCGTGCAATTGGAGAGGCCTATGTCCAGCAGTGGACTGCTGTGGGCTGATGATGATGATAAGATGTGCCTAAATCTCAGTCCTAAATAGGGCGAATCGTCCGCCAATAACTGCAAGCCTTATTATTACTGGACTTTACCCACCAACCGAGAGGGAGTGGGCCTTAATCCACCACGCTGGCCCAGTGCGGGTTGGTGGATGGTCTTTGTATTTTTGGTTCTAGGACATGCCTGTTTCCTTACGATGTTTTCCTTCACCGTTCTGAGAACAATGGTGATGAAATAAATTACAGAAAGTAATGTGCCTGCCTGGGTTCGAACCTGCGACCTACGATACGTAAGTTGAGGCCGGTACCACTCTGCTCTATCCTATAGATAAAACTGTTTTAAATCAAATAAAATCATTTTTTTTTATTTCACATAAACCAATATGGGCACTTATGAAACGTCAGAAGCTAGGTGCACGGTTCAATTCTAGATAATTTTGGGCGACTTACTTCCCGTTAAGGCTATTCATTGTAAAAATATTACCTATTTGTGAAAGCCAGACACAGGTAAGATATTCTCTGGGGCATGACGAGCTCGTCATTCTTAATGTTCGACCATTACATCGCAGGCCAAAGTACCTAACTAACTACAACCCAACAGTACCAAGAAATCTGAATTAGGAAATTAACTGTATGAGTAACCCCACAAACTTGTACGTGGCGAATATCCCTATTACGTGCCTAACCAATCTAAGCATGCAGCGAAATGAAGATGTGTATAAACTATAGTATACCTTCTTCTCTTCGTCGTTCTAATTGGATGGCATAATGTGACAGCCTTGTATCTATTATAACCAAACTCCCTACTCGAATGATGTTCAGGCACAAGTCTTAGACCAAATCAAACCAACAGGTTTTACAAGTATCACCATCATCCACAACCAGGATTTGCCCTTGCAGACGCTCTGCATAGGTCAGTCCACTTGAGCCAATCTCCACGCTCCTGCGCCTGGCATCCAGGTTCTATAAAAAATAAAGTCCGCCGTTCACTTCCGGGACTGCCAGACGACGTAAGTATTCTGGATTTACAGTCTAAATAGGTACCTACGGGCTTATACCGTTATTATTCATGTCTTTGGCAACAGCATTTTCTTTATTGGGAGGCCAATTTATGTTGGTAAAGATTTGTGTTAGACAATGAAATTACTTTCTTCCGCGAGTTGCATTAGTAAACTAGGGTAAGGGACAGTTAACAGCGTATGATGGGCTGGCAACCTATTTGTCATGCTCAGTTAAATGTCTCACTGATGCTGGCGCGTGTGTTGGATCATTCGGTTCCCTACAAAATGGTTGAGCTGGATGGTGCTGATCCACGCGTCATGTTCGTGAACGGGTGCCGTCGGTTGAGACTGGTCATCTCTTAACTGCCACGGCTTATTTTTATTTTTAATCTTATGTATTTTGAATTATTTCTTAATTTTTTTTAGTTTGTTTTCACATATAGAAGCAACTAGAATAATGTACTCAGGATTTTGTAATATCTTGATTTAAAAGAGTGTCCTTGCAGTTTCTTGCTCGTTCTTCTCCATAGAGATCTACTGGAATGGAATGGGCAACTAGCTTTAACTTTCTGACTAACTGACCTACTGTTTGACAATTCAAAAGTGCCTGTAAATGGTTTAATTGAACTATATGCTTTGAGTTTGAGTCTGAGTTTTTGAGTTTGTGTAATCTTGCAGTGCGTTAAGGCACATAGTCTTTAAAAACCTAGATATTATACCTAAGGGGTCTTCGAAGATGCATAGTAGGTACAATACCAACATTTCGCCAGTTATTTACGTACCTAATTATGTTATTTAAATGCCCAAATTTTCATAGGGACCAGCGGAAGGATGGAAGTGCCGTTATTATTACCATATAACCAGGATTTAACCCAGGACTCCACGCTTAACAGTAGTACTTGGGACCACTAGACTAAGGCATGCAATACCGGTTTCCCGGTTTTCATTTTTACCGGTAATTTATCGATGTATAAAATATTTATTTATGTCTACAAAAAAAATAAAAATCTTTGCAGTTGTCGTCAAACATGCAGTAGAAATTATTTGTAGACGAGATGCCACAGTAACTGCTGATGCTGCACTTCTAATTATCATCAAAAAGTTAAATTATTCAAATCAAATAACCAGCTGCATTCTGCACCCTAATTGGTCAACACACTATCAATCACAATTTGAATAATTTTGAAGGATATTTCTAACCCACTGCTTCATAAATGTTCGAAAAAAATATAATGGATGTTGTTGAACTGTCAAAATGAAAGCCACTCCTACGGGAAAAAAAACAGTGTGTTACGCAATTACGCTGCTGGTCAGAGATAACGATAGAAGACTTATGGAAGCGTCTTTTTTGTCTTACTTGCACAATCCTGCTAGGATTGTGCAAGTAAGACATACTTTCAAGAAAGAGAAGAGACTTTCTGAAAAACATCTCATGATGAGACACTTGATAAAATGATTGATCTTTTACAAAGACTTGATTTATAACAGGAAATAAACGAAACATATAGATGAAATTGAGATTGAGAATCACAAAGAAGTTGGAATGGCAGATAGCGCTAGTGAGGCTAATTTAAAAAAATAACAGTTGGAGAAAGCGGTTAAAAACATGACATCAGTAGGATTTATTTCGAATGCACCAGGAACGACCTGTGACTTCGGAGAGTTTTGCAAATCGAAATGGCTTTGTTTGTTAATGGTAGGCACCATTAACAAAGTCACCAGTCTCTTGTCCACCGAACTAAAGTAACTAAACTATCACAAAAAATCCTTACTTTTGGCTATGAGAATCCAACAATGCGAAAAATAATTTTGACACAACTAAAATCAAACTCAATCTCAAAGTATTTAAATCAAATAAACCAATTACAGGCACTTTTGAATTGTCAAGGGGTCAGTCAGTCAGAAAAATGAAGCTAGATGCCCATATCAAAGCGTAGTAGGTACCTATGGAGAAGAACGGGCAAGAAACTCCATGGACACTCTTCTAAATCAACATAACGTTACAAAATAAAAATTGTTACATCATTCATGTTGAAATTATACATGTGAGAACGATGTAAAAAGACATGCACGTTAAAAGCTTCCGTAATAAACGATAAAAACAAAAAAAATGCAAAAATAAACAATTCACATTAAAATAAGCCGTGACAGCTAAGAGATGACCAGTCCCCACTGACGGCGCCCGTTCACGAACATAACGTATGGATCAGCACCATTCAGCTCAACCATTTTGACGGGAACATAATGATCCAACACACACGCCTCCACCAGCGAGACATTTGAGTGAGCATGACATACTCTCAGCCGCCAGGACACATTCAAGTCAATGAAAGACGATCCTAGTAAATGGTAGCTCTATAGTAGATACATAGTGCTCACACATGTGCTATGCAATTATATACATTACAAAGAGATTGAATTTATATAATGCAAATATAATTTTATTATCTTCAGCAGCTCCAACAATATTTTCGAATGCTAATCAATTAATTTATGCGCCCCTGGTGGAGCAGGACCAGCGGTGAGCCAAGCATCTTTGTCAGCGATGTAATACCTCAACTTATAATATGGTTGGCCGCATAGTGTGCGTTTTATACAAGAATTAAATTTCGTTTCATTCAGTTGGAGTATGTGGGGAGGTATTTTATTGTAACATTTTAAATAGTACCCCATGAAGGATGAGTCTACTTTATCCAGTCTGAAACCTGTTTGAACTAGTTGGTCCCTATTTCTAGCCATATGTCTTTCACCTCTTTTACTGAAAATATTTATTTTTTTCCTTCCGTAGATGATGTTTTCATAGATATATTGACAAGGTACCGTCATAATGTTAATATTTTTAAACAGTTCCCTTAGCGAATCGCGCCTGCAGAGGCAATATATTGCTCTGATGGCTCTTTTCTGCAGAATAAAAAATAAATAAACTCGATATCTGCATCCCGTCCCCACAGTAAAATACCGTTCGACATGATAGTATGAAAGCAACTGAAATAGACTAGCCTCGCGGTATCTACATTAGTAAATAGACGAATTTTTCTTACAGCATATGCTGTTGAAGTGAGCCGTCCTGCAAGAGATGTTAAATGAGCTCCCCAATGCAGCCTTGAGTCAAGCGTGATCCCCAGGAAAACAGTTTTATCGACGAATTCTAGTTTCTCTTTATTCAATACTATGTCACAATCACTACTTTTAACATTCGGTAAAGTAAATCTTATGCATTTAGTTTTTTTTCCATTACTAAATTATTAGGAGTGAACCAATTAAGTAGGGCGTTATATACGTCGTCAAGATTTGATGCACGTCTATTTATCTTAAGGGGACTCCATAACCTAAACACAAATTTATAATGCTTAAAAATATATGATCCACTGCAGTAACCAAAATCAGAAAAATATATGATATTTTGCAGGATATATGCTAGTTAGATAGTGTGTTGAAAACATAATACAATTAACTTCATATGATAGAAAAAATCACGAAGACACCTCTACAAATTTTTTTGAACGATTAACAACCATACTAATATACATGCAAACATTCAGATTTTTGTCAGATTATTCTACAAGCAACATACTAACGTAATAGTATTTTAATTTTTTAGTCCAAGGAATAGATTTTTTGTACATCCATAATTGCTTAATATTTTGCAATAAATGACCAGCGTTGTGTCATCGCGCGTCTCTTTCTTTTTTAAGCAATCCGACAGTGACCGCGCTTTAGCTCTTGTAAGCCCCTAAAAATCGAATTTGACAATCGCGACTCCACGTGGTACTTGTTTGCCCTACCCCGTGTTTTTTTTTGTTTTTTTATGGAATTTTGTTCACTTTTTGTATCGCAAATACGAAAAATTATGACCTACAAGCATGTTGAGTTTTCCGGGTTTATGTGTTTCTTATAGAGGGTTGAAATTTTCATTATTTTTGCGATTGGACACACCGTTTTCAAAATATATAAGCAAAATTAAAGAATAAAAAGATACAGTACAGTTTTTTAGTTTTGTTGTGTTGTTGTTGTGTTGTACCCTTTACCTAATATTATTATTGTTGGTGTTTGCACCTGAAGTCGAGGTGTTGGTGTAGATTTTAGTTCATGACAACTGTAAAGTAACAGTAGGTGATTTTTAGTCTAGTTTAGAGGCATTTGTGACAAGAAAAATTGGCACCAATGACGGTCTAAAAGGAAAATATTTTTTATTAAATTTACAATTGCTTACAGACAATAAAATTATTCCAACGTCAGGTAGAAGGCGATACAGCTTTTGCAGTCGCACGAGCATTGTATACCAGAGTGAGAGCCTCGCTTAGTGACAAATCTTTGCATGCATTGTTTCCTTAGAAGCCATTTCAGAGAAAAGAAAAAAAACAAAAGCTAGTAAGACTTTAGACTTTTCATTATAATGGACTTTAATGGACGTCGTATCACGGGCCACCCTTTATAAGAAGATTGTTAATAAAGCCTGATTATTATTTGATAATACACGTAATAAATAAATAAATAAAAAAGCCTTTTATTTCATGCATTCAAATATTTGTTTAACATTTTGTTTTTAACATAATTGATTTCATAAGAATTGTTATGTAGGTACATTAGTGTTTTTTGTTATTGTTTCATAATAGTTATTTAATAATTTAATAATTTCCAGGCTGTTTATTATTTGATAATACACGTAAAATATTTGAAATCTGCAGCTATATCTTAATTAGGTGCTTATTATTTGACTAGCTTTGCCCGCGGCTTCGCCCGTGTGGTTGTCGGAAATTATCCCAAGGGAACGTACTACCGGGATAAAAAGTATCCTACATGTTAATCCAGGTTATAAACCATTTGTGTTCCAAATTCCATCCAAATCCGTTCAGGAATTTTTGCGTGAAAGAGTAACAAACATCCATACATCCATCCTCACAAACTTTCACATTTATAATATTAGTAGGATTGTTGATTCAAGTTCTGATAGTTTTATAATAGAAAAAGTTTTATTTGAAAGTTATGGGGGAGCGCCCGGGCAGCCCGCGAAATTAAAATTTTCTTACGTTTTTTGCAATTTGCAGGTGAGTATCAGCGGGGTAATTACGTAACACATTATCAGTAGGAATGGGTTTCATTTTGACAGTTCTACAACATTCATTGCGTTATTTACGTTCTTGAGCAGACAAATTTTTCGAACAAATGAAGCAATGGATTAGCAATAGGTTTCAAAATGATTCAGATTGTGATAGATTGTGCGTTACGTAATTAGGGTGGTTGTATGTTGATCTAAATATGATTCGCGGCCGTTACAAGTATGTTACACTTACAGAAACTTACATTATTTTGTTATTTTTACTTCTCCGTTTTATTAACTTTAGATAACGAGTTTTAATTTTTACTGATCGTATTAGGTATCAATTTGGTGAAATCATTGGTCAGTTTTTCGCAGCAACAGGTAATTAGATATGTTACAACAGGTTATTGGGTATTTGGTAAATTCCCTGTTCTGTTTTTATAGTGTATTTCATCTAAATAATCGCAGTAAAAATAACTAATGATATATACTTAATTGTGTAACTCACTTCACACTGTTTTTGCTTGGTTTTTTGTTGTTAACGTAGCATGTAAATTTTTCGGTACAACTAATTACCTACCTTATATTTAGAATGCCAATTTAAGGTTTAGCAGACTATCAATTTTTACGACTTGGGAATTGAACTCGAGTCCACCCGCTTAAGCGGCTTAGCAGCCAGCCACAGTATGACAGGTTCGTGTCTAATTCTTACTAATTACTAACGCATTCGTCACCTGCTTACCGATTACTAATCCAATATTTTCCCTTTTCATTTGCAGATCATGAAGAAACACGATGCCAGTAGCGTAGTGACAAGTGACCTAAGTTTTTGGTCCTTGATTCAAGTCTTTTGGTCTTGGGACCATGCTCCTTGAAACAGGACTACCTACTCCTTTAATGAATAGATACAATGATACCTCTTTCAAAACAAAGTGACATTTTTGACATCACGTCATTTTCACTCACGTTTCTCCCGTGTATATTTAGAGGTACCGTAAGTTTAGTGTGGTCATGTGGTTTTGTCTAGAGACAAACAAAAATAGTAGATTGTTATACAAGGGGCTAAAATGACCCATTATATACGAGGTAGTTTTACTTCCGAGCTTTAACGAGGGAGCAAATAGAAACCGACTTATAATGTGTTTTTAGCGCCGTGTGTTACACTCTACTTTTAACTACGATTGCGAGAAGATAAATTAATAATCCAATACAATATTAAATAGTTTACTTTTTTTTATTTCTTCTGTAGCCGCAATACAATGCACGCATTCTACCGAAGACATCACCGCTTTTAGTAGTTACGATTTTCAAAAATAATATGTTAATTTTTTATGCAACGGTAATAAGTCCAGTCTCATGATTATTCTATATATGAATAACGACTTTTTCGTTTTTGTAGGCTCGGTAACACACAAAAAATAAAAAATAAAACTTTTTCCCCTAGAGGTAAATATGCTATTTTATCCCCGCTCTGGTACGCTACAATAACGGACTTTTTGGGCAAGAGGAATGAAAAAGAATTTGTATTATTTTATGATTATTTGACTGACGGTTCACCTAATGATAGAGTAGGTAAGTAAGAAGCCATCGCCGCTTATGGACGGCGGCATCGCAAATGCGTTGCCATGCATATGTCGCTGATAAGCTTAATTAGCATTAAGTTAACAGCCTAGCCTTTTTATTAAACGGCGCCGTTTCAGTAGCGGCCTGAATGATATATTCATTATAGGTTAGGTTGGAACTGTGACCAACCGCGCGAGGGCTTCTTGCAAAGGCTAGGCTGTTAACTGTTGTTAGCTGCGACAAATACACGGTCAGTGCTACCTTTCGATTCGTCTGATCTCCATCAAAGTTCATAAAAACAAACGACAATTTAAAACGAATAATATTTAATTTATTCACATAAAACTTTTAATGTTACAATATTTTAACGATATCTATGATTTGTACAATAATAATCAATTAAGTATTCAACTTTTTATAAAATCTTAACCTTCTCAAAGTCAAACGATAAAAATAAAACAACACAATATCCTACTTATACGTAAATTTTGTGAGATTGACTATAACTTGACTAGGTCTAAAATAGTCTAGATCATAAAAAAAAAAATAACTTATTCACCTTATTGACGATAAGGACAATCATTAAACTTGATTACTCAGAAAATAATTGTGCCCCATTTTGCAATTAAATACCCCCAAGTCAGATCTTCGGATTAAATTGGTGCAAACTTAGTCTAATCCAACTTGTCTTTTGTTTATGTATTTATTCTTATATAAGAGCAATTTACACACGCGAAATAGGTACGACACATGGAAAATGAGCTTATCTTTTGGAAAACATTACAGAAATACCTACTAGACGTTTTTCTATGCGTATATGCGTAGTTGATAATGTAAATAATATTTTTACAGTTTTTAATATTCAGAAGTAGGTACACACATTTTTAACCCCCGACGAAAAACAGGGGTGTTATAAGTTTAACGTGTGTATCTGTCTGTGGCATTGTAGCTCCCAAAAGGCTGAATCAATTTTTTTTTTTTTTTTTTAAGGTGGTTTGATCAAGAGTGTTCATCAAACAGACGAGACTTATATCTAGCAATATTGAGGAAATGATAGCTGCTGTTCTACTTTCATTAGCTGGCCCCCGACGTGACGACGCGACGCTTGGAGCAAAATATTACCTACAACTTATCTAATCTAAACTAATAATAAAGCTGAAGAGTTTGTTTGTTTGTTTGTTTGAACGCCTAAATTCGCATTTTGCATTTGATAGCCCAATTCTTGAGGAAAGCTTAGGCTACTTAACATCACGCTAGGACCCTCAGGAGCCGAGCAAAAAGAAAATAGTTAAAAATAACGCTACGAGCTCGGACGGGCGTTACGATGCGACGGGGTGGGTCGAGGGAACAAGAATATTCCTGCGGACGAAATCGAGGGCAGAAGCTAGTATTAAATATAAAGGGCCAATACATATATTTTTGTTTACATTTAAGAGGTTTAGGTTTGTGTCGGGGATATTTAAAATTTTAAATTTGCTTTTTATTTCGCTACACCTTATATCGACTGCCATAGGTACACCTCTGCCTAACCCTTCGGGGATAAGGAACAAGCGTGATGTTAGGTATAAACTGGGTCATACACAAAAATTGTAAATAAAGTGTTCGCTTGTTGTAAAATCGTTTTGGTAAAAAATTTACTCGCTTGAACTATTTATTTTCTTAGACTGATTATTAATGGATTATTCTATACTAAGATAAAGGTGTTTTCGTTACGTTTAAATTATTTTTATTCAATGTTTAATGAAAAAAGTCCCCTCCTGTAGACTGTTCGGATACTGAGTACTGGAATTTAAGTGGCAATTAAAAGCATTCAACATTTCGTTTTTCCATAGGTCTTCTTGCTACAAATTCCAACATTTACTTAGGTTTACATTAAATTATTTTGCAAAATATTTACGGTGTTTATTTGTGAAATAAAATTAATAAACATGTGTTCTCAATTTCTTGGTCTCTTCCTGTCGACGCATAAAATAGGTAAAAAATCTGCAGTTACGGGAACCTCTTTTAGTTTTTATTTTTTAGGCTGGCAGCATTTTTGTCTCTGTAAGTTACTGATTAAAAGTTTTACAACGGCGTGTGAAAGATTAAAAATATTTGATTATAGCGGCCATGTATATTTTAAGGAGTGATGTGTAAATGCTCGTTTGTTGGATTTCGAACGTCAAAAACAAGCCCGCTATCTTTTTATTAACTATGTGTATATCTCCTGTAGACAAATTTTCTGTAGAATCAGAAGGCTAAATGTAGAAGCAGAAGGCTGATCGTCGAATCAGAAGACTGATTCATCAATGGAAACATTTCCCCCAAAAAAGCGACCAATTCCTAAAATATAGGATGATTCCGGTGATGAAGCCATGCTCGAATATTTCTTCTACAGGACGATATGTCTTTTATGTGGACATTCTTCGATTTATTTTTATTGATCCTAACTTGATCGTTTTCCTTAGGTATATTATGAATGATTATGGTTAAGAAAAATAAGTATTAATGATTGTTATGAAAGTCAGATTTGACATGGTTGTTTTGTATAGGTAAGATATTAAATTAAAGTATATTTCTGTTATTTTCTGTAGACTAAGCGATCTCACCTGTAGAAATAGAATATAAAAAATGTGATTTTTGTCGAAATTAATGAAGACTGATCTATTTTGATATTTTTGTAAGGCTGTTAACGATTACTTTTAAATAAATACCAACTTTCAAATCGCTAACTGACTTTTTTTTTTTTTTTACTTTTTGAGACTAGATTGTGTGTATGACCCAAATAGAGTTGGTTGTCTAGTTATTGATAAGGTTTGGCAATTGGCAATTGCCATATCAACTAACTTTCAGTAACAAGTTTTGGCTCTATATCATTAGCTACAAATAGTAAATTCCTTTCAGAGTATCTAACTACCCAAGATACACTATGATATAGTTTTTTTAATACTGTTTAATTAATTAAGTAGCAAGTAGGTAATTATTTCTATGATATTTATATTTCAAACGAATCGTTTAAAATAAGTCTTAAAACACACTTTACGAAAAGATTTTTAAGAGGAACAAAGACTGTCCTTAACAGAATCCTTATTTTTTTGAAATAGAACCCTTCTGTGTTTTGATAGTTAACACAATATGAATCCATAATGATACCAACGGGGTAACTGCGTCAAGACTCGTTCACACTGGCGCGACGCGGCAGCGTGACACAAAGGCACCGCGTGCCGCGCGACGGGCGGCGCCTTTGTGTCGGGCTGTCGGGTCGCGCCAGTGTGCACGAGCCTTAATTTTGACAGTCGGTACACCAACATTAATTGCGTTATTTACGTTGCTGAGCATACGAATTGTTCAAACTTATGAAGATATCTTATCTATCTATAGCATATGGATTAGCAATGTCTGCTTGTGATTGAAAGTATGAACGCAATTAGGATACGAGTAAGTTCAAAGGGGTTCGAAAATGCCATTGAATTACTCAAGTAGTCTTCTAATACTTTAGCAGAAGCTCGAAGTCTGAACATCAATGTTCAGGTGGAAACTCACTCCAAAACTGATATTCTGACTACCCGAACATTTGTAGAAGCAGAGAGCCTAGAGTCTAGTCAAATGGCATTCGTTTCGGAGCGATTCTATTTCTACAATCGCTATCGCTTTCGCTAATGTTTCCATCATACGAATCGAAAACTATTGATATCACTTTTCAGAAAGTGCCACTTGGCTACGCATCTCTATGGAAGTAATCGTCCGACGCTGTCGATTCGTTTCATACAATCGAATGATGTTAACATTGTCTAGCTAATTTCTACTCGTTGACATTTAATCACGTGCATTTCGATAGCTTATGTCAAGCCCATAATTTTTTTGGCTTTTCTTTAAGCGTCATCGCTAACCGAATGTTACTTTGTCTAGGCCCTCTGAGGGCCTAGACAAATGGCATTCGCTTCGGAGCGATTCTATTTCTACAATCGCTATCGCTTTCGCTAATGATTCCAAAAACTGGCAATAACGCTCGTCAAAAAGTGTCCCTTGGCTATGCATCTCTGTGGAAGTACCTAATCTTTCGACGCTGTCGATTCATTTCATAATCGAATGTTGTTTACATTGTCTAGCTAATTTTTATTCGTTGACCTATGATCACGTGACATTTCGATAGCTTATGTCAACCCCATACATTTTAGCTTTTCTACTAGCGTTATCGTTAATCGAATGTTACTTTGTCTAGGCCCTCTGATCTCTTAGCTTATCGACGGATTTAAACAAGTCCATACCAATATAGACGGAAGAAGTATCTGTTTCACAATAAAAAATATTTACTTAGTCTGGCCATAAATACTGTTACAGTTAAAAATAAGAAAGATATTACATTTGAATTTGGAATCTGTCATTTTTATACGATTGTTCATTGAGTTTTCTAATTTTGGCGCGAATACATTGTAGGTACATTACGAGTATTTTGCGATATTAAAATGGAGTGGGGTGATAAAGAGAACCGAATCGCTGTGATTGCATTACACAAAGTTGGTATGGAGCCAAATGCAATTTTTAAAACTGTCCATACGCTTGGTATTAGTCAAATGTTTGTGTACTAGGCTATTCGTAGGTACAATGAGACCTCCTCTGTTTGTGACAGAAAAAGATCTGGCCGTCCACGTAGTGTTCGTACGAAAAAGGTGTTCAAAGCAGTAAGGGAAAGAATTCGAAGAAATCCTGTCCGAAAGCAAAAGATTTTATCTCGGGAGATGAAGATAGCACCCAGAACCATGTCGCGTATTTTAAAAGATGACTTAGGACTTGCAGCCTATAAGAGATGACTGGTCATTTTTTAACTGATAAAGGTCATTTTATTTAAAAAAGAATAGGGTGGTAAAATCGAAACAACTACTGAAGCGGTACGCAAAGGGAGGTCACAGAAAATTTTTGTTTACGGATGAGAAAATCTTTACAATTGAGCAACATTTTAACAAACAAAATGACCGTATTTATGCTCAAAGCTCTAAGGAAGCTTCCCAATTAGTCGACAGAGTGTAACGTGGGCATTCTCCGACTTCAGTGATGGTTTGGTGGGGTGTTAGCTATGAAGGAGTGACTGAGCCATATTTTTGTGAAAAAGGTATCATAACATCGGCACAAGTGTATCAAGATACCATTCTTCAGAAGGTAGTTAAGCCCCTTAACAACACCATGTTCAATAACCAAGTATGGTCCTTCTAACAAGACTCGGCGCCGGGTCATAAAGCTCGGTCCACGCAGTCTTGGTTGGAATTGAACGTTTCGGACTTCATCAGAGCTGAAGACTGGCCGTCGTCTAGTCCCGATCTTAATCCGCTGGATTATGATTTATGGTCAGTTTAAGAGAGTAGGGCTTGCTCTAAACGCCATGATAATTTGAAGTCCCTAAAACAATCGATACGATTGGCAGTGAAGAATTTTCCCATGGAAAGAGTGCGTGCTTCTATTGATAACTGGCCTCAACGTTTAAAGGACTGTATTGCAGCTTTTTATATTTTAAATTGTTTTATATTTATGTAAACACACATGCTAACACACTGTAAAAGTAATAAATATTATTTCCAATAAAAAAAAAAAATTTTTCTTCGTGTCATTATTTATGGCAAGACTAAGTATATCAAGAAACAACAAACCGAGAATTAACGAAACGAGAGATTACAAAAAGCACTGATGAACATGTACGACCGCTAGTGCCTGATTGCCTGATTCATAATTTTCACTGTAGGTTTAGGTTTAAATATATTTTATTAAAAGAAAGAGACAAACATGAGAACAAAGCTTAAAATAAATTATAAATAAGTATAAAGTTCATCACAGACGTCACGGTAGCAAGCAAATACATAATAAACAAGCTAACCCGACAGACGTTGTCCTATCTTAACTATGAATGTTATATGTCGTTTAGTTTTAGTTTTGACTATTGACTAAAACTAAAACTATCGACTTATTTATCAACCGAATGCATCTGTGTTAAACGATATTTGCAGCGCGCATTCTGTCAATCGCTGACAGTTATTTCGAACAACTGACAGTTATGTAAAATTTATATTGGCGTTAGGTTTTCTTAAATTTTGTAACGTTCCGATCAACTTCCTTATTTTATATTTCATAAGATCATTCTCATGACAATAAAGAAAACTTTTTGTTTTTTGTTTTGTGAAATCTGTCCAGCCGTTCACTCGTGATGGCGTGACCAAGGGAAATAGGGATTCATTTTTATATATATAGATGATACTACTATACTACTTTGTAATAAAATATTCAGCTAATTAAGTTTTGAATGCATTGAATCAGTGTAACTTTTTAATACATGAGGGTATTTTGTTTTAATGGGGAAGCGCCAGGGTAGCCCGCGAAATGAAAATTTTGTAACGTTTTTTGCAATTTGCAGGTCACTGTCAGGTTGTATTTTGATTACCGTACAGATATGGCTTAACAGAATTATAATCATTAGAATCAGTAATACAACTCCTTAAGTTAGAATTGGCGTCATATGTCATGATTTCATGAAATAGTCATTCAATAGGGTAATATGAACTTAGAGAGATGTATTGCTGATTCTAATGATTATATTTCTGTAAAGCCATATCTGTTATGGTCGCGAATCATATTTTAATCAAAATAAAACCTGTCAATGACCTGCAAATTGCAAAAAAACGTAAGAAACTTTGAATTTCGCGGACTACCCTGAAGGTTCCGCCTTAAGTACAATATGCTCCTACATTATATATATTTTTTGCGATACTTAGTACTCATCTTCGGTAAAATCAGAAAATAGCTTGGCGAGTATTACGTATGGGTAACTTGCTTTACTTTAGTAAACGATGTCCAGGTTATCTATCAAATCCATAAAAAAATGGAACAGAACGTGAATTTTGCGACACTAATTAAACCTTTTTAATGGGCGTAAGTTTATTTCAGTTTCGATCTATATTAATGAGCAAATAGCACGGACAGCTACATCTAAATCCATCAGATATACTGCGCGAAGTGTATCCAGTAGATAGCGTTCAGCACAGAGAAGAGAAGTGGGAAGAACACGCGGGAGAATCTGTCGATGCCTATGGCTCGCATCTTGGCTTTGGCTGCTTCCTGTGCATCCTGGAATGTGGAAAGCATCTGTCAGTCATCCTCATCATCCACAGCCAAATTACACCCACAGCTCGCATAGGCCTCTCTTTGTTTGTGGTTTGTGCCTATCTTCTAACCTCATCCAGGTTTTATCTATGCAAAATAGCATAATCAACCTATAATGTTCCCACTGCTGGGACACAGGCCTCCTCTCTGTGAGAGGGAGTGGGCTGTAATCCACCACGCGGGCCCAGTGCGGGTTGGTAGAAGCCACATGTCTTTGATTTTTTGGTTCTAGGACATGCCGGTTTCCTCACGTTGTTTTCCTTCACCGTTTTGAGAGCAGTGGAGTAAAGCGCCTGCCTGGGTTCGAACCCACGACCTACATCTCGTAAGTAGAGGCTGTTACCACAGGGCCACCACTGCTCTTTTCTTCTTTTTTATCTATGGCAACAACTTAATGACTGTTTGTTCTACCAGCTGCACTGTCTATGCAATTTCTAGAATGTATTCCTGGTTGTAGGGCTCACTCCCTCCCAGAATATAATTTTCGCCACAACTTCTGCATCCCCGATTTTTGACTATTAAAATTTTGTTAGATAGTCAAATTAGATTTCATCTTACCTTAACTTTAGCGCCGTCTCCCAGCACGATGTTGACCAGGCAATACTCCATCAGCGCCATGAATACGAATCTGGAATTAGAAAGGGAAAGTAAAGAAAAAAATTACAATCTGGAAAAGTAAAGAAAAAAATTACAATCTGGATGGTCAGTACGGGATAGCCATGATATCTCATTTAAGTAGGTATAAGATGAGATAAAACATACCTAATAGATACAGCTGCTAGTTAAGAAATGATCTACGTATTAAACAGGGTCAAATTAAATTAGCTAGCGAAACTTCGCAGATGTGACAGATGGGTATCTAAACACGTTTTTTTTTTTGTTTTTTAGGGTTCTTCTACGGCTGGTAGTATTGTTGAATGAATTATGAGTTGAAAAAATATGTTAAATCGCGTTTAAATATCGATACCCATCACGTCTGTAAAGTTTACACAAAAAAGCGAATTTTATAGTTTTCCGAGACACAGATTTTACCTAGTTTGGATATCAGGAGTTCTTTTAGGTTAGATGCCTGTTTTAAGCATGTTATGTTTTTAGTATTGAAACTGCAGTAGGCTAAGTTCTGATTTTGTCCAATAAACGTTACTATATTATATTATTATTTACTTAAACTGATATTTCAAGTGAATAAACTAATTGCGGTCAATGACCGTACAAAAAAACCCATCATTTTTTTTGTTTTATCATGTTTAGATATGGATACCTATCACGTCTGCGGAGTTTCGCTAGCTAATTTAATTTGAACCTGTATACAGAGTTGCAGAGACATCGACGCGCAAGTTGCGCGTCGATGTCGCTGCAACTCTGTATACCATGGTAACGGGTTGCGCGGCGCAACCCGTTACCATGGATTCAATACATGATTCTGAAACACCAAGCGTCAAAATATTTCATCGGCTATTAAAAAAAAAATGCTGTTCCATACATTTTAACCGCGTAGGTATTGCACTTTTCTATGAAACAGCTGATTTCTTTTTTGATAATCAAAAAAAAAGTCTACGCTAGGAATTCATGGTTACAGTTCGCGGGGCGACGATGTCCCTGCTACCCTGCATACACCGTGTTCTTCACGTTATCCATAAACTTAACGCTTCTATAGGTTTTACAAATCAAATCTAACACAGGAAGTAGTACTTTTTTTTTTTTGTTGGGTGGAAAATCATCAAATGACCTCTCCCGCTCTGGGCGGAGCGGAAGGGCGTGTCAGACTCTTACTGACTAAAACCCACCCGTGTTTCTTCAGTTGCCTGTGCGCCAGGGCCACGGTAACTCTTTCGAACAATCCGCGACCCCGGCAGGCATCGGCCCTATCGGACCCCGTCAATTATGCTGACATCTCTTTGAGGCGCACGTGGAACACAACGCGCCGTCGACCCGGCCCTGGTCCATACCGGACGGCGAGCTGCCCATTGCTCGCCGTCCGCAGGCCCGCGCCTACGGTGGCCGGGAGTCGGCTATCGACTCCCGACGCCCAGGGTGTCTCCTCCTGCGGCGACTAGGGGAGTGAGGGCGCAACGATTGCCGCACTCTCACGCGCTCCGCCTCCTCCTTCGCGAGCATTACTGCTTCACAGAAGGAGGTGACGGCTTCCCATTCCCTCTCGCTCCGTACCATGGCCTGTACCAGGGCCGGACGCGAGAGATCGCCGCCGCCGATCGCCGCCACGAGGACACGGCGGTGCTCCAACCAAGCTGGGCAGACCTCCACCGTATGCTCCACCGTGTCCTCCGGTCGATCCACACAATGCCAACACCCGGGCGTTTCCTCCCGCCTTATCTGAAACAGGAACCTCCCGAAACAGCCATGTCCGGTGAGGACCTGCGTCAGGCGGAAGGTGAGGACGCCGTGGCGCCTCTCAAGCCACTCCTCAAAGAGGGGACTTACCGCCGCAATTGTGGCGTGCTTAACGCTTCTATAGGTTTTACAAATCAAATCTAACACAGGAAGTAGTACTTAAAAAGGCTTCGTTACAAAGCAAATACAAGTAATTTCATTTAATGAAATTTAATTGAGCTATGCAGTAAGAAAGGGTCTTAATTTGGCCTATGTTGCGTCTTAGTGCATTTAAAATGATAAATCTATCAACAGCTATTTGTTAATCATTGGCACGTTTAAATTTTTTGTCAACTGTCATAAATTTTAAAAGTTTTGACAAGTTTCAGGCCGCCAAATCTTATGAATGATGAATTCGGATAAAGACTGTATGCATATCGGGTAATTTACGTCAAAGTATTTAGTTTGTATGAAAATTTACAAAAAATAATAATTCATTAATGAGTCCATAATGAAAAATGCTTATTTCCATGGTCTGAATATCTGGTCGAAGTTTATGTATATCGTCCGGAACACGGTGTATAATACCTAGATAATTTCGTAACTAGCAGCTGTGTCGATTATAGTCTGTTTTGTCTCATCTTAGTAATTACCTACTTATTTTGATTTGTAGTCTGCGATGAAATAATCGACTCTATTTATTGTATAAGGAAATCCATTTCTTCCTGCGTATCATCATTATATTCCTGTGTATCATCATTACCTTCCTGCGTATCATCATTATCTTCCTGCGTATCATCATTATCTTCCTGCGTATCATCATTATATTCCTGTGTATCATCATTATCTTCCTGTGTATCATCATTATCTTCCTGCGTATCATCATTATCTTCCTGCGTATCATCATTATCTTCCTGCGTATCATCATTATCTTCCTACGTATCATCATTATCTTCCAGTCCTCGTCCCATCTTACTTGTGGTCACCGCAACACGTTTTCTTCTTCCATTCTCCCCAGCCAACCGTCATGCTTTCATTCACTCCCTTCTCTTTCAAATCATTCCTCAAACAATCTGTCCATCTTTTCTTTGGCTTTCCTCTCCCTCTCCATCCATCGACATTTATAATCATTACTCTTTTATTCACATTCCTGCGTATGATATTTAGATTAGGAACACTTAGGTTTGGTTATTATATGTATTTTAATTTTTAATAATAGAAGTTTATCCAGTCTAAACAATTTTATCCCCCATTAATTATTATACTCCCTATTAATACTTATAAATTTCATATTTATTTACATCGAATATATATGAAAATTTAACAAGCTAATACTCTTAAAATAATAATAAAGTACATGTATAAAATAAGGACGGGGGAAGGAATTATGGGGCATTTCTTCCTTTTCCAGAACTTCGACTCAAAATTGTTTTAAACGTAAACTATACTTACACAGTACACACCGACATGAAAGCATCAACAGCCTTTAGATAGGACACTGGTGGCAGCTGCGCTTGTGACTTTGCGTGCTGCGTCGACAACGTGAGCAGTGACGTCACGCCCAGAGTGACGCGCGCCGGCGCAGCGTCCGGCTTGATCCAGAATGATACCCACTGGAGAAAAAAAGAAAGAGGTCGTGATGAAAGCTATGTAGGAAATCAGTTACTCAATTTTACTTTTCACTGTCATAGACCCCTTGCAGGGATCTGGACTCCCCGGAGTCCAGTTTGGGAATGAGTGCTTTAATGGACATATTACAGCTTTTTAATGACTTAACCTTAATGGTAGTCAATAAGGCCATGCAATTCGTCGCTACGAGGGGACATACAGATATTGTCCTTAGAAAAGCGTATTGGGCTCGTCTTTCCTTGGGGGACGTGGAAAATACGAAAAACCATATACGCAACCAGGCTCACATCTAGATCCTAGATGGGAAGACCTAATAGGTAACACTTTGCCCGAGCTCGGAATCAGGACCACACCCTCAAGTGTTGCATTGGACACTAATAAGGCCTTGTCATAATATGCGAGCACTGACTGGACAGGTCCACTCCATCTGTGTGGTTTTTCCTCAAAAGATCATTTCAGACACAAATCTACATGGTCTTTACAGGATCTGACCAAGATTACGTCTGGACTTTAAAAGAGACTGTGACCTCTGAGTTTGTTTCGGCCTTTCTTCTCAGAGTAGTCAGATAGGAAACGCCGACCTCATCTAGTTTTTAAAATATGATTGACGTGTAACAGTGTTTGTACAAACCTTCTTACAGAACTAAAATCATTTATCATTTATCATTAAAGCGATCGACACGTGAATACGGAAACACACGACCATAGACTGGACATTTCAAAGGCATAACAGGTTTGGTCCTTTAAAAACACACCTTTATTATAATAGAGAATTGGTTACGAACTTACAGACATGATAACAATCAAGCAGGTTGGTATGTAAGTGTTGAAGAGGTGGTATCCCAGCCGCCGCTTCAGCTTGAAGATCACCTCTAGGCAGGTGAAGTTACCTGAAACAAGCATCATTAAAACTATACTAGTCTTCAACTACCACTGCTGAACAAACGCCTGTATTCCTCGAAGGAGTAGGTTAGAGGTGATATCATCATCTGCCTAGGCTTTTACCAACTATGTTGGGGTCGGCTTCCCGTCTTACCGGATGTAGCTGAATACCAGTATTTTAAAGGAGCAACTGTCTATCTGACCTTGACAACCCAGTTACTAGGTAATACGATACCCCTTGGTAAGACTGCTTGTCAGACTTTCGGGCTTCTGACTACCCGTAACGACTGTCAAAGATCCTCGAACGACAGCCGGGACCAACGACTTAACATGCTTTTCGAGGCACGGAGGGGTCTTGGTATGTAAAGATGATCACTCATCCACGGACCAATCGCGGCAAGCGTAGCTTAACCTGATTGATCGACCCATGCGGCTGTTATTACTTAACATCAAAAGGCAGAGGTGATATAATAGGTCCAAACTCTTGCACGTTGTGATACGAGTATCACGTAAAAGGAACAACCAGAATTCAGATTCTTTATTGCCAAATTCCTAATGTGAAAACCCGTTAACACTTCGCAGGACCTGGGAGTCGAACGGCTCGGCTCTTCTCTTAAAGCTTTCAAAGTATTTCTGAGAAAAAGTAATTCAAATTCAAAAATTAAAATTATTTATTTTGGGACAACTAGATCCAAAGACTAGTATACAAAAACTTAGAAACTACAAATCACAATTACAAAGGACAACACTCATCAATATACTTGTCGATCTTTATACACATACATGATCATGGTTTTTATTTATTTATTTATTTATATTTGTTTTCTAAACAATTTTGTATTGATTTATCTTCTTATTAATGTTTTATTTTAAAATTTAAAATTTATTTATTAATAAACCCCTAGGATATAAGGATGTCCGTGTGTGTGTGGCATCACAACGGGCCCTATCAGAATACCAGCGCTGCGGTACTTATTTTTTAAATATCGCAGCTTTATGCTGAGATAGGAGCCTTTTTGGCCTCGCACAGGTTTTTAATTTTTTATTAATTGTTTATAGTTGTTTTTATTGTTAATTTTGTTAGTTTTAAATGCTCCTTTTTTATTTCTTTCTTTAATTTTTTACACTTTGTATTTCCTGTGCGTGTTCCAAATAAAATATTTTTCTTTCTTTTCTTTCTTTCTTTCTTTCAATACATCTAATTTTATACACAAAATGGCCCTGTGCTGAGACACCCCGCCCCGTCAAGATAACCACGACACGGTAATGATTACCTACTTTGGCTTATCGATGCATTTTTTTAAGTATTTTTCTGCACAAATTGTTCTGTAAACTGTTGATTGGTATCAGCCAGGGTTATTTATCAAGTTGGACGGTTATTCCACCATCAGTCGATCGTTAGAACATCATCAATCATTCTGGAGGAGCACCGTATGTGATGGTGACTTAGATCACTAGAGATTACGTACTTTTTTTTAAATTAATACTTTTAGTGAAGCATCCTTTTTTTCATCGCTTTTAGCGATAAGACCGCCCATTGTGTCACCCTATGTAAAATTTCTACATTTATCTGTAATTTGAATGGTGTACATAATAAAAAGTATTCTATTCTATTCTATTCTATCCTTTTTAACCGATTACAAAAAAGGAGGAGGTTCGCAGTTCGTCGGAATCTTTTTTTTATTTTTTTCATGTATGTTCCTCGATTACTCGAAGACGGCTGGACAGATTTAAAAACATTTTTTTTTTGTTTGAAAGTGTAAAAGGTCTTAGCAAGCAGGCCATAAAAAATACTTATAAAAAGAAGTGTATACTTCCCAGGTGGATCCATTGTCATTAGGTCACGATCAGATGATAGGATCCTGGAGAAATCGAGGGTAACTCTTCAAATATTGTAGGTAGGTACACCGATAGCGATTTGGGTACTTTATTTTTTTGTAGTAGTAAAAAGTGTTGTTTTTGTTTTACAAAATTTCAATCGATTTCCAAAATAAAAACACTACTAAGTGAAAAATAATATTACTTTCGAAAGTCGGTGTCTTTGGTTTTGTATTTTCGAATTTTGCCACGGACTTCCGAAATTAAAGTTTTTTTCACTTTGTACTGTTTTTTCGTTTAAAAATGTTTTTATTTTTCACTTTTTAGTTGTGGTACCTACCCCACACAAATTCGTATACCACTACTTGCTATGTAAAAGACAATGACAGGAAGTTACCCTAACATCATCAATTATATACACTTTGTGGAAAAAATACGTATTATTGAAGCTAACTGAAAAACTACCGAAGTAATGTTAATAAAAACATTATGGGATTAATAAAAAATAAAAAAAACAAATCGTTACACAATTGCTGGAGATATCTCGTAATAAACATACAAAAAAATAACATACAGAAGAATTGAAAACCCCCTTTTTGAAATCGGTTAAAAATAAAAACTTTTTTACAAATGATGATGTACGCTATCCGTTATACAGGTTTACTATACAATGTCAGTGACTCAAGCTTTTAAAATTTATATACTCGTAATACAAGCTGACCTGACAGACGTTGTCCTGTCTTAACTATGAATGTCATATGTCGTTTAGTTTTAGTTTTGACTATTCACTAAAACTAAAACTATCGACTCATTTATCAACCGTTCCATCTGTGTTAAACGATATTTGCAGCGCGCATTCTGTCAATCGCTGACAGTTATTTCAAACAACTGACAGTTATGTAAAATTAATATTGGCATTAAGTTTTCTTAAATTTTGTAACGTTCCGATCAACTTCCTTATTTTTTTATTTCTTAAATCCTTCTCCTGACAAAGACGAACATAAAAAAAAAATATTGTGTAATCGGTCCAGCCGTTCACGCGTGATGGCGTGACCAAGGGAAATAGGGATTCATTTTTATATACAGGGTGTCCCGTAAATAATGGATCAAACGTAACGGGTAGGTAGCTTACCTCATTTCCAACAACTAATTTAAACAGTAAAAAAAAAACCGATAAGGTAACCAAGATATTTTTTTTTTTCGATTTTTACTATTTTCTGTACCAGCATTCAGTGTTTTTAATGCTGTTGCTGCAAATGGTATCACATTTAGGTGTGATTTTGTCAAACATTTCTGAATAGTTTACTAATGTTATAAGATACCATTTTTTTAAATAACATTTTATTTGCCTTAGAAAAAAAATCTTGAATCGAAAAGTTTTGTTTTTACGATGAAAAGACCAGAATTGGAAAAATTCTCCTGTAAAAAAAATGTATGACACCAAAGTGTACCATTATTTTAAAAACTTGTAAAATTACTAAGGTTTGCAAATTGGTATAAAACTTACGTCTAGTCCTTGCGGTTACAAAGATATTGCTATGAATGTGATGAAGAAGACAGAACTGAAATTAAAATGGTACTATCTAACTTTTCTTTCTCGTAATGGCTTATGCTTGTAATCTAAGCATGTGGTTAAGCGTGTAGCGTAATTCCGAGCCGATGACGTCATCTGTTCGGAATTTGGGACCGCTACCTGCGGAGTTGCACCTCACTCAGTGTGAAAGGGATAGATAGCGCCGCTTTTGTATTTTTGGTAAATCGGTGTCTTTGTGCAGGTATTTTTTTTCCTTCACCCTTCACTCATACAGGGCTTCATTGTTGCATGATTTTATTTGTTTAGTTGACACGAATCTCTCTTCGAGTTGATACGTACGTCAGACTACTTTCGCTCCCGCTGTGCCTAACTGTTGTGTTCCTTAAAATTAAACTTGTGCTGTGTATTTGGACTTTGCTTTGCCTAACGATTTGGAACTGTTTGTGTTTTGGACGAATGACTTGGCAATCCTACGGACTTCGAAAACAATCGTTTGTGTGAGGTTGTACGTGTGTGCAGTAGTACGATGCCTCGTTACGAGTACACGCCACGGGAGTATGCCGAAATGCATTTTATCTACGGAGAAGCAAGAGGTAATGCCAGGGCGGCCGCACGATTGTATCGTGAAAGATACCCGAACCGGGATCGACATCCCGACTATCGCGTATTCATTAGAGTGCATAACGCGCTTCTTGAGGGAAGAATTCTTGGCACCGGAGTTGGGGGTGCCAGTGAAGGGCGACCGTCACAAGTCAATGACGAAATTATTATTCGAGAAATCGAGGAAGATTCGTCGGTCTCAATTCGCGTCATAGCGCAACGCACAGGTATTCCAAGATCGACGGTACATCGAGTTCTAAAAAGGCACCGGTTGCACCCATATCACGTGCAACGTGTTCAAACGCTGACGTCACGTGATTACCCGCAAAGAGTAGCATTTTGCCAAAGGATGCTTAGAATGATACGGGCGGACCCACAGTTTTTTTATAAAATTTTATGGAGTGACGAGTCTTCATGCCGGCGAGATGGATATCTCAATTTGCATAATTTGCACAGTTGGCAGCTGGTAAACCCACATTTGATGCGAGAGGACAGGAGCCAACATCAATTTAAAATAAATTTATGGGCAGGAATAATCAATGGGCAAATAATAGGGCCCTTTGAACTACCAGCAACTCTAAACGCCGAATACTATCTGCATTTTTTAAGGAATGAGTTGCCAACGTTATTAGAAAATATTCCAGAAGACGTGCGGCAAGCAATGTGGTTACAAAATGATGGTTGCCCCGCTCACTATGCGACGGCAGTAAGGGCGCAACTCAATGAAACTTACCCTGACAGATGGATCGGCCGATTAGGACCAATTTTGTGGCCTCCGCGATCTCCGGATTTAAATCCCTTAGATTTTTTTTATTGGGGATGTTTAAAAGACAAAGTTTACAAACAACGAATAACGTCGGAAGAAGAATTACGTCAGCGCATCCAATCTGCTGTATCAGAAATAAACAACAGCCATTTTGTCCGTCGGATAAGAGCTTCCTTTATTAGGAGGTGCAGACTTTGCATTCTCGTAGGGGGACGTCAGTTTGAACATTTACTGTAAAAAAAAAAAAAACGATTTATTTGTATTTTTTTTTAATTTAACCTCCTAATTTTTTTCATACGCTGAGATACCGAAACATTTTTAAGAAAATAGTTTAATTGTGCACACTTTTTCAAATTTTATTTTATTTCGTAATTTGGCACCTCTGTCAGATTCATAGCAATATCTTTGTAACGACAAAGACTAGGCGTAAGTTTTATACCAATTTGCAAACCTTAGTAATTTTACAAGTTTTTAAAATAATGGTACACTTTGGTGTCATACATTTTTTTTACAGGAGAATTTTTCCAATTCTGGTCTTTTGGTCGTAAAAACAAAACTTTTCGATTCAAGATTTTTTTTCTAAGGCAAATAAAATGTTATTTAAAAAAATGGTATCTTATAACATTAGTAAACTATTCAGAAATGTTTGACAAAAATCACACCTAAATATGATACCATTTGCAGCAACAGCATTAAAAACACTGAATGCTGGTACAGAAAATAGTAAATATCGAAAAAAATAATATCTTGGTTAGGTACCTTATCGGTTTTTTTTTACTGTTCAAATTAGTTGTTGGAAATGAGGTAAGCTACCTACCCGTTACGTTTGATCCATTATTTACGGGACACCCTGTATATAGATATGTATTATATATTTTACATTTTAAAAAGATGTATATTTGTATACGTCCTTATAACTTACCTATCTACGTAAGTACGTACGCCTATATTATGATGATGAGTTACAGAGAGAGTGGTTATTCTGAACCTAGAATACACCTACTTTATGTATACATTCAAATACATATTATATGAAAAATGTCACATTTTTTTTTCCTTTTTAGTTCACTTTTCTTTTTATTTTAAAGCTTCTTTAAAAAAAACTTTTAATTTATTTTTAATTTTTAGTCTTGTTTATTATTATTACTTAACATCTTTTATTTTCAAAACCTAGCTTATAACGTTTTAATTTTTTAGACTATTAACGTTATTTCACTAAGTACATATTTTACATTATTTATAACATTAAAATTAAACGAACCCAAATTCAATTTTCCTACTATTTGCCATGTTACTGAGTTCCTGTGGCCACCTTCTGGCTTCATCATCAGACCCTGGAGCTGGACATCATCTACTAATAGAGTACTCGTCAAGACAAATCAAAACAGCCCAGATTCGCTGTGATTACTTGTTTTATTACAGTTCCTGTGGCCACCTATCGGCTTCATTATCAAACCCTGGACATCATTTTCTAATAGAGTACTTGTCAAGACACATCAAACGAGCTCAAACTCGGTGGGGTTGCGTCGTTTCGTTATAGAGTCCCTATGGCCACTGTCCAGCTCCATCATCAGACCCTGGCTATCATTTACGTTCAGAGTACTAGTTAAGACAAATCAAACAAGCCCAAATTTGATGTTATTGCATTGTTTTAGTAGTGAGTTCGTTTGGCCACCTTCCGGCTCCATCATCACATCAGCTCGATGGTAGCAAAATATTGCATTGTCACGGACTTTACATACGCATGCCAAATTTTAGCTCAATCGAATACCGAGAACTAGGTCAAAAACTTGCAAATTTTGAAGACTACAGCTTACTTAGGAACATTGCAAATTAAATAAAAGCTTGTCATAAAAAGGGCAAAATGCGTAACAAGCTGCAAACAAAATATGTGACGTTTATGGACCCAACGGAGTTTCATTAAGAGTGAGTTGCACCAAGTAACTTTAACGATAACCAATGCCTTGTAAGCCGTCAAATCTCTGGTTAAGCGAAATATGGGTTGCACCATTCCAACAATAGTTAAAATGATGTCACAAATAACGATAACATTTAAACATCAGAATATGGAGATTATAGTTTTATATAATTGAAAGTTCACTCATGTGGTATTTATAAGTAGCGGATATAGGTATTATGAATCATCATCTGTTATGTAAGACCTAACGTTATTACGAGTACGTAGTATGAACTAGGAACCGAAGATAGTTTTTTTAAACTATGAACACAATACCTACTCACTTTGTATTGAAGTTGTGGAGCAAATGGCTATTATATTTTAACTTTGTTTATCTAAAATATTTTGTAGCAGAATTTAAATAATGAATAATCCTGATAAAAAAAATCCTTTGAACTTGGTTAATTTTGAAAGCGTGGTGGCAAGCTTGCAGTGTTGCCCTTGTAAAAAATTACCCACGTAAATTTTGGGGAAATAAGACGTCTTTTCACTTGTCACCCTTTTAACTTTTACATATTACATGATGGTGCAACAGTAGGTAGTTCAATTCTATGGTCATTGTTAATGTTACAGATAAAATTAACTTTGACGGTAACTATAACGTAGCTCTTGGTACAACCCACCATAAGAGTAGCACAATGTTGGTTCAAGCGTTTTCAGTCCGGGAATTTTGATGTCAAAGATGCAGCTCGCTCTGGTCGCCCTGTTACGGATAAAGTTGATGACATTTTTGAAAAAGTGGAGCAGTTGTTACGATAGCTGAAGAGTTAGGGGTTGACCACAAAACAGTCTCGACCCATTTGAAAAAGTCTGGGTAGGTATACAAAAAAGCTCTTATTTGCATGTCACACGAGCTCTTAGTCTTGAATTTCTATATGAAATACGAAAGAACTTTTCCGTCGACCTAATAATTAGGTGTTTAAAAACAAAATTGGCATTTCTCCATTGTGAATGATGACTGTACACCTTAATTAGCCGTAATTATCAACGGATTATAAGATAAAATTAGAAATGAACATAATCCATCAAACAGAATTAGCAGTACAATGACGGTCATTACTATAATCCGCATTTTGACCTAGTTTCCTTTGATAATCTTTACACAACTTGTTGAAATAGGTTTAAAAGTCTGGCTTTTGAGAGATTTGGTGGTAATTGATCTTAATTTCTGACCCAGTTTTATTTGTTAGTGTAATGATATCAAACAAGGCTTTGAATAGAGCGTATGTTATGTGGATTGCCCACGCGCATGTGTCCTGAACATAACTCCACTAACCAACTTTGAACCTACCATATCCGACGAATGAATATAATATTATAAAAAAAATATTATCGTTTTTTTTAATCATTGTTCCTGTAAAGTCTAAACCATAGGTTCCCAAAGGGGGCGGTATCGCCCCCTAGTGGACACTGGAGCTTTTTGTGGGGGCGGTAGGTAGAGAGAGAGAGAGAATTAATTTTTAATTTGTGATTATCAATAGATAATAGACAGACATTTATGATATACAATTGGTATAACTAACTAGTATGTGAAAGGGGCTGTTGGATATTTTTTTTCTTGTAAAGGGGGCGGTAGTCAGTAAAAGTTTGGGAACCTATGCTCTAATCCAAAGCACCGGCTATGTTATCTTTTCACCACCCTTGGTTGACTGGTAGAAATGCCAAAGGCATTAATTCTGCCTTTGTATATTTTTTGTGTGCAAAAACTTTAAAATCAAATATCAACAAATAAATAAATAAATATCTTTGTATTTGTGATGTATCAAGAAAAAAATTGTCGTTAATTTTTTGTGTGCATAGAAAAACCTGGCAATTTTGCGTCCTCCACGAATGATACTTTAATTATTTGTTAAATGTATGTACTAACACTCGTTTTTTAAGTTGTTTGTATAATTACTAGCAATTTGGAAGGTGTTTTCTGTAAAATAAATGATTATATTAATTTATCAGAAGAACTAGACCCACTTAGGCCGATTTTTAGGGTTCCGTACAAGATCCAATATGTATTGTGTTTGTTCGTCTTAGACGTTTTTCTCGAAAGATACGTGACGAAGGAATGACGAAGGAATAAGAGACTCGATGGCTAGGAACGCGCACATTTTCCTATAAGTACACACGGCTAAATATCAAGCTATACATTGCCCGTATAAGCTGATCTCGTATTATATAGGATTTCCTTGCAATGAGAGTTCAGCTTATAATGGAAATTTATAGCTTGATATGTAGCCGTGTGAACCTACCACAACAATATATAATTATGATAGTGAAAGTAGGATGTCTTGTAAAACATTAAGGCATATGATCGACCACCTCATAAATAAAACATTCAAATGAATTATTTAAACATGTAAACAATTTACTTACCAGTAGAATAAACCTGAGTACAATCAGCAGTAGTGTTCTGGACCAGCTCCAGCTGAGGAAGTTCGATGTTCTCGTCCACCACAAGAGGAACATCAGGGTCCCACTGGAAGATCAGGTCGTCAGTCGTGTGGGATACTGTGGACATAGGGAAGAGGTATTTACTTCCACATAACATAATTAATAGTTTTGATTTTATGTATTTAACTTTCTCTCAACTCTTACACACGTCTACATCTCTTTATCGATATTCCTATCGCAGAATCAAATCAAATCAATATATTTTATTTCACATAAACCAACATGGGCACTTATAAAACGTCAGAAGCTAGGTGCACGGCTCCAATTGGTCGTTTCCTATGGAGAAGAACCGGCAAGAAACTCCACGGTTACTCTTTTATAATTAAGAGACTACAATGAGAGTACAATGTTTCTAATTACAGTGTTGATAGATATGGAAGGACAGTGTAGGCCTGTCAACAAGTAACAGGTACTCAACAAAATATAAAAAGGTCCACAAATCTAATCTAATATATAAAAATAAAAGCCTATTTAGACCAAATGACATGATTGCCATTACAACTGTAACAAATCTGAATCAAAATCCTATCTACAATGGCAGAGATGCTGGAAGAGATTTCTTTAGAAATAATTATCATGTTTGTACGTATTTTTCTGTTCTTCTCATATTGTCTGTTTATTTAAGTGTGTACATAAATCTGTACTAATATTATAAAGAGGTAAAATTTGTTTGTTTGTATGTAGGGGGTAATCTGTGGAACTATCGGTCGGATTTATAAAAAATCTTTTTGCGTTTGATAGTCCAATTAATGAGGAAAGTTATAGGCTAATTAACATCACGCTACCACCGTTAGGAGCAAAGCAAAAATAGTAAAAAAACAGAATGAACACCAAGCGAAAACGAACGCGAGCGATGCGATGCGACAAGGTGGGTTGAGGAACAAGAAATTTCACGCGGACGAAGACGGACAGAAGCTTGTAATTTATATAAGTCATATATCGCCAACCCGCGTTTAGAAAGCGTGATGATCAATGCTCATGCCTTCTCTGTATGAGAAGAGTATTATTAACTGAAGGTCGGTAGTAGTGCAATACCTACTTACACCCGCATTTTGCTAGTTTGTAGATACCTTTTTTTCTTTTTTGGTTGGGAAATCATCAAATAACTCCCGCTCTGGGCAGGAGTTATTTGTCAGACTTTTACTGAGTAAGACCCACCCGTGTTCCTTCAGTTGCCTGCGCGCCAGGGCCACGGTAACCCTTTCGAACAATCCGCGACCCCAGCAGGCATCGGCCCTATCGGACCCCGTCAACTAGTGCTGACATCTCTTTGAGAGTTCGTAGGTACCTAATGTTCTAACAGGCGTTGCGCAGAGGGGGTTTCGGATCGGTATTTTGAGAGGTATCTAACGGTGCCCCTTCTATGTGCAGATGGTGACTACCGGGGTGGTTTAAGTGAGGTAAATATCCCGTACTCCCCGGTATTACTTATCCGCAAATCCCCGGGCGTCTTTTCAAGGTAAACCAGCCAAAAATAAAAAATAATGGTTGCTAGTTGTGAGAAGTGAGAATAATCGTGATGCGATTGTGATCTGAGTGATCTCACATCAATGCAAAAGTATCTCATACTAAGCAAACACTTTTATTAAGTAAGAGCTTCACAGTCTACAGAGAAGTAATGAGCATTGTTTACGACGCTAGTTCACTAAATGCTGGTTCACAGGGTTAGAAATTGATACGATGTTTTCTCTCATCATTGCTCTACCTATACAACACCCAGTTATAATAAAATCAGCCTTCTCTCTTAGCGTCTTAGGAGTGGGCTATAATCTTCCACGCAGACCCAGTGCAGGTTGGTAGATCATGTCACATTTCATGTCTTCGAACTTTTGATTCTAGGACATGCCGGTTTCCTCACGATGTTTTCCTTCACTGTTTTGAGAGCAGTGGTGACGACATTATTTACACAAAGTAAAGCGCCTGCCTGGGTTCGAACCCACGGCCTATAACTTGTAAGTCGGAGCTGTTACCACTGAGCCACCACTACTCTCAATAATACAACTAGTTAATGCCTCTTTATCTGCAATCTTACGATACCATAATGGCCTTTGGGCAGCACTCTTTTTTTTAACTTGGTTATAAATGTTTGACTTGAATGTAGTCGTTAATTTTTTTTCATATTCCCAGCCAGACTGAATATTTTTGTGACAGACTAAAAGCAAAAACCTCAGCTTTTCCGTCTGCAGAATCGTTCGTCGTTTTTCCGTAAATTATCGCAGTTCATGTCTCTTTCCTTCATTATAGTCACAGAAATGCTTTCACGGAGATGAAATATAACTACGAGCTGCAGTATTTACGTAGACTTTGGTAGTTTATGACTGTTTTTTACTTCTTTTTTTGTCGTTCTTTTGGTATCTTAACGAGCGAATGATGTTCAAAAGTTTTAGAAACAAACGCACCATATTTAAATGCAGACCCAATCAAGCGCATTCTCGCTTTTTCTTCGCTGCACTAAGAAATTGCAACGACAGTTTTTTTTTTTTTCTTGACAAGGTTGTGTAGCAGTATCTACACCGCCACGTGCGAGCTACACGTCATACTGACGGCGCGGAAATCCTGCATCGCGCAAGCAGAGTTTACCGCGCGATTAGCATATATAGAACGTCCCGACATCAACCGTCGGGCAGTTGCCCACCAGACACAGCACCCGTCTGGTCGGAGAATCCTCCTTTTTCCATAGAGTGTGAGTGAACTTTACAGCCTATTCCTCATACCTCTATAATTGTACAGAACAATTGTCAATTTTAGAGTATTCAAAAAAAAAAAACATGAATGAATAAAAAGCTGATCGATTGACGCGTAAAAAGAATTTAATCGATTTGTGAACAAAAAGTATGTAATGGCAGGAATTATACTGCATTTGCCCTGGGTGTTGGATAAATCAGTAATCCCCCACTTCGACAAATTGTGTCACTCCCGCGCCAGCACGTTACAATTCCTAATCAATATTTAAGTGCACTACAGAGTGATATTTTATTATTTCATTCAGTCATAATCAGCCTATAATGTTCTCACTGCTAGGTCACAGGCCTCTATAATTCACCCCGCAGGCCTAGTGCGGATTGGTAGATGTCTCATGTCTTCAAAGTTTTGGTTCTAGGACATACCGGTTTCCTCACGATGTTTTCCTTTACCGTTTTGAGAGCAGTGGTGATGATATTATTAACACGAAGTAAAGCTCCTGTCTGGGTTCGAACCCACGACCTACAACTCGTAAGTCAGAGCTATTAGAACTGGACCACCACTGCTTTCATTCAGTAATATTGACGAATTAATCAAAACAGTGAAATATTTTGCCAAGTTTCCAATCATGGTCCATACCTCTTAAGGCGCTTCCCAGACCAAACAACCTTGAGGGTTCGGTCCTTCTCTGTCCCGTCACTGAGTCCCGCTCTGTCTCGCTCCCTACCCACGCTCATTTATCATAAAATTCACAAAAATAATAAAAATATTTTAATAAAAAAAGGCAAGCGATGTTTTGAAAAAAAATAAAACGTGAATTTCACCTTTAGCAAAAGATGCATGCAATCAAAAATTTTAGTCACTTTTTTACAAAGAGATTTTAAATGTATTTATAACACAACAATTAAGAACGTGCAATGTGATGATAGAATATCGAATATTAACAATGTGCTTTTAGATGTAGTTTATTTATTACTCATAGTGAATGAGTTAAGGCTTGTAATAATGCCAATAACCTTGAGCATTTGGGCGGAGCTACCGACCAACTGAATCTAAGAACGAGTGCGGGGGTGACGTAGACGCAGTCATTAAACGGACGCCTTTTTAATTTATTACAATAAAAATAATACATATTTAAAAAAAGTAACAAAACCAAATCATTTTCCTTTGTATTGCAAAGCAGTAGATATTTTTTTTGTACTCTTTTGTATAAAAGCGAAGGAGTAAAATGGTTTCATCTCAATGATTTGGAGGTGATTTGGTGTATTTTAATTTTATTTTGTGATACCGATAGAAAAATTATGGCTAAACCAAATTACGTGTTATATCAGGTAGATTACTAATATTTTTTTTCAGATGTAATTTCTCTGTAAATGCCGACGAAAAGTTGCTTCATCTGCATGCTTTTTTCAAGCTTTTTTCGAGAGAGCAGCCTTAATAGCCTCTGAATAACGCACTATGGCAAGGTTTTGATCGGCGTACCGCCTTAAATTGAGCGATTTAATGTTGGTTTGTTTGTTATGCATCGAGAACATTTTGGAAATAAGCACGACTATTTTCCTTCTTGTCTTGTACCGTACTCGTCGAATGTATAACCTCCTGCTTATTTCGAAGTTAGTTCAAATAAAAAATTAGACACATGGTTAGCAAAGATTGTCACGCGGCTTAGTTCCCGGTGACATTCCGAATTCTAGATATCGTCACATGCAGAAGCTCAACTCAGCCTATCGCAGTTCACTGGTGGACATAGGCCTCTCCAAGGCAGCGCCACAACACCCTGTCCTCCGCTTTTCGCATCCCAGCCACTTTCTTAAGGTCGTCGGCCCATCTAGCCGGGGGGTGTCCCAAGCGGCCTCATTTATATTATGCAGCATAATTTATTATCAACACAAAGATCATCCCCTCAAAACGCACTCACGTCGCGTCTTCAAGTGCATACAGATGACAAGCATCATTTTCCCCATCAGCTCTATTTATAGGCTCCTCAGTCCTGATCTCGCGATAGGATGGGGCTGGCTCCAGCCCCAAGCCCCCTTGTCCCACTTGGCCTACATTTTACAAGCCACTTGATGCGATAATTTTCTGTATCACGCGACAAACTTTACTCAGGTTTGAAGGGGACTCTTATTGTTCGGGTATGGGTCTGAGTGATTTTTACTTTTACGTATTTTTGTCGAGTATGGCGGTATTTGTGATTGAATAGGGTTTTTGACTTGATTTTTGAAGGAAGGACATCGCTAAATGGTAACCAGATTTAGACTTCTTCAACACATACATAGATCGATTTTGGGAATACGTTCCATGCGTCATGAACAGTGTAGGGCCATACTCGACTATGCTAGGGTGCGCCGCCTAAAATCACAGTTCTCAGCGTGGGCGTGGTGCGGCGGGATTTCTATAAGATATGCCATGAGTACAAAAGAGACAAATGTATGAATGTTCGGTTTCACCACATCTCATAATTAGAAGGAATTTCTAGAACCTCTCCAAGTAAAATACACTATGATATATAAATTACTCAGCATTTAGGATGTTGAACAGTAAGTATAGTAAAATTTTGAACAATTAAAATATTTTCAATTATTAATTGTGTTTTAATGGATTATTATATTATATTACAATTAACCTTTTCAAATGGCACGTTATAATTCTGCTTAAATATCCAAGAAACTTGTCTGCCGACCTGTAGGTGTCTTATAAAAAAACTTTTTTACAAAAAAACAACCGACTTCCAAAAAAAAAACACTAAAAGACGTGAAAAATAACTTTAATTTCGGAAGTCGGTGTGTTTGGTTTTGTATTTTGGTTTTTGGCCACCGACTGCCTCGTTGGTCTAGTGGTCGCAAGTGCTACTGCTGAGCATGAGGTCTCGGGTTCGATTCCCGGGTCGGGCAAAGTGTTATTGGGGTTTTCCATCTGGAATTTCTCAGTAGCAGCCCGGAGTCTGGATTTGTGCCCGGTTGATGGCAATAGGCTCGCCCCCTATTACATGGGACTTAAACATAACTGGCAAAATGTGGGTGTACTATAGGTACACCTCTGCCTAACCCTTCGGGGAATACAGGCGTGATGTTATGTTATGTTATGTCATCCATATAAACTAAGTGGAAAAATATGCAGTATTAAGGATAACTCAAAAACTACTGGTCAGACCATGATCAAATTTAAATGGGACCACATGTGAAGCACCAGCTCTCAAATAAAAAAGAATCATCCAAATCGGTTCAATCAGAAAAAAGTTCTGAGCTAAAACACATAAAAAAAAAAAACATACAGACGAATTGAGAACCTCCTCCTTTTTGTGAAGTCGGTTAAAAACAATAATAAATGGGTAAATTTGGCTAACATGGCAACCCTAAATAAATAAATATTGTCTATGTAGTGAGCCCATAAGTAAAAATGGTTGCATATTAGAAAATCAAAACTTTCTCGAGCAAATTTCAAAAGAACAATAAACGAAATAACAAAATTTAAATGACCAAATGTTTTATTTAGAAAAAAAATAAAATCCCAATGTATGTGACATTAAATGAACGACTGATCAAAAGTTGCTAGATGTAATTTTAAAATATCAAATCATAACTAATCAAATTTTATAATCTCAAATGATTTCTTAGATAGGTTAGGTTAGGTTAGAACAGTAAACAACCGCTACGTCCAAGTTGCTCGCAGATTTTATTTCACCATTTTCATATAATCCGGGTTTTTGCAATATCCGAATTATCAAATTACCCTGCGACATACATAATAAATAAATATCGACATTTAGGACATTCGATACTCTGTACTTCGATATTTAGGACATTCGATACTGTGTACTTTCGATATTTATGTATTTCGATGTCACTTTTGTAGATAATTAGATTTTAGTTATATTGGACGTAGGTTATCTAACCATTCTACATTATAAACTTACGTTATTTTAATTTTCGGTTATATGGTCATTCGATATTTAAGTTTTCGATGTTTTGTACATTGACATTTTACCCGTAGGTATTTTAATCTTCCGACATTCAAATATGTACCCGACAGGCGCTATTCACTAATATTAATATTATTTTTACCTTTTTCAGTTAATCCATTTGATAATTAATAATTTATCCAGTAATCCATTTTGACCTTTAAACGATTTGGTCAATAGTGTAATAAATAATTTGAACATTGATATTCCAGACTTTGGTCAGCTGAACTTTTGATCAAATGACCATCGTTATTTTAAACTTTGTTGATTTGTACGTTGTTCTTTTGAAATTTGCTCGAGAAAGTTTTGATTTTCTAATATGCAACCGTAGACATAGAATAGAAGTTTAGAATCTGCTGCATGTGCTGAATTCATGGTATCAGTTTGCTCGTCGATGTCTCAGCCATCTTGTATACCAAAAATAAGTGATCCAAAATAAGACAGATAGATACAGAACAAACATGGAATGGTACAGTGAAGGTTAATAAAAGCTGATCAGAACCGTGATCCCCAAAATACTCTATCACCTAATGATGAAAGCTCAAGACAAAACAAACATAGATATACTATGAAGAGAGAGATACTTTGTCAGCGCTTTGTAAGAGCCACTCGATCACGATGATGCAATATAAGGGCTAATTGCCCATATTATAATACATAATTTTGTTTTTAAGTAGGTAGATCAAAATATTTCGGACATCATCTAAAAAGTACTCAAAAAACAAAAGCCTGCTTCGTATATTAATTAGAAACAGTTGACTTAGTGTTTAATGCCAAACAACAAAATAGCTATGAACATTATTAGCATAACAGCATTAGCATAACATAGGTGGTATAGTACACCCACATTTCGCCAGTTATGTTTAAGTCCCATGTAATAGGGGGCGAGCCTATTGCCATCAACCGGGCACAAATCCTGACTGCACCATAATTACGTAACACAGTATCTATCACAATCTGAATCCTCTTGAAGCCTATTGCTAATCCATTGCTTCATATGTTCGAAAAAATTGTCTGCTAAGAAACGTAAATAACGCAATGAATGTTGTTGAACTGCCAAAATGAAACCCATTCCTACTGTTAGTATGTGATGTTATTACCCCCCAGGTTGCTCCAGAGCATGATAAATGATTACGTATTTGATAGAAACAAAAAAAAAAAAAAAAATATACGGGTCGACTTGAGAACCTCCTCCTTTTTTTTTCGTCGGTTAAAAATGAGTAGGTACTTGATAATTATGCCAAATAGAAGTGCGTTCCGAAATCATTCTACAAGATTCTTCCTTAACATATATATATATATAGGTGCAGCGAACGTAAATAAAGACTGATCAAAACCGTGAACCCCAAAATACTCTGTCACCTAAAGATGAAAGCTCATGACAAAATGTCAAACATAGATTATAATTAGAAGGGAGCTGGGAAGGGAGGCTGTGTCGGCGCGTCGCAAGAGCACTCGGTCACAATGACAGTATAACGAGCTGGCTCAGGGACTCTCGAAGATATTTTTATGGTTAGACGAAGTTTAAGTCTATAGGTATTGAACTTGGCGAGGAGAATTGAATGGCTGGCGTTCTACGTCGGGGTTTTTGTTTTGTAGTGACGGGTATTCTGTTGAATAAGATTTTGCGGCGCGGTTTTAAAATTTCGGTGTAATACAGTTATAACTTTCGGACGGTAAACTAAATAAAAAGTCTCCGAGACACAGGGAAACTTATTATTTATTTATTTAACCATTTATGTACACACATGTAAAGGGTGGCAGAGACATCGACGTGCAAACTGAAAGCATGAATTCAGTACCTGATTCTGAACCTCTCAGGATTTAAATTTTTCGTCGGTTATTAAAAAAAAACTGTTTCATAGAAAAGAGCAATACCTACGCGGTCAAAGGGTAAGGCAGAGGTTCTTTTTTAATAACTGTCTGTAAATTTCAATGCAGGGGGATTCAGAATCGTGTACTGAATCCATGGTATCAGGTTGTACGTCGATGTCCCTGCCAGCCTGTATGAACAGACCCCATTACTACGACTCCCCTGTCTGTCCGTCTATCTGTCCGTCTCTCACCAGGCTGTATCTCATGAACCGTGATAGTTAGACAGTTGAAATTTTCACAGATGATATATTTCTGTTGCCGCTTTATCAATAAATACTAAAAAACAGAATAAAAAAAAGGATTGTGTGGTTTTACGAAACCACGGTAAAAGTGAAACTTTTTTCCTACTCCGCGGCCGACCGTCCGGCGACATGCAACACACAGACGAAAAAGTTTGAGACGATATAATAATAGTTTTACTTTAATAAATATTTAAGGGGGCTCCCATACAACAGACATGATTATTTTGCCGTTCTTATAGATAATGGTACGGACTCTTCGTGCGCGAGTCCGACTCGCACATTGCCGGTTTTTCACTCCAATTTGTCCCTCATTGCATAATATTGACTCTTTTGGACACGGAAACGAGATCTACTGAGATAATGTTTTTGAATTCGCAAATTATTATATGTATATACCTAAGTACTTCGTTTTTTTTTTTCATTCTAAACGCATAGCCGACGAAATACCCTTCGATATCTCTTATGCTGTAAAGTGCCACATTCCTAGTTGCGAGATTCTCTTTGTATTACTATTTCGCTAATGTTAGGTATGATAAGTAACAGAATTTATAGCCTTACAAGAATCTTTTGTCGCGTTCTTGTCTTTATTTCTCCTGTTTTTTCAACACGTTTTACAAAACAATTGCACATACAAGTTTAACAACAGCGCCGCCCAGTCAACGTCATTCGAATGCCAATACATCCTCGTAGTAGTTGAAAAGATAATAGGGTACTCACAGCTTTCCATCTGCAGCTTACACTCCTGAGTATCATGTGGATAGATCAGGAAGTTCATGGCACACGACAGTCTCAGGGTCAGCTTCACCATGTACAGGATCGTCTTCTCCTTGGACAGCCAGACGTAGTGATTGGGGATGGTCATGGTTTGAAACGTCACGGACTTGGCATTCTTAAAGAAAGAGTCTGGTCTCCACATGTGTTTTAGCCAGTCCACTTCGAGAAGCCTGGAAGATGATAGCTTGTTAATTAGGTAGACCTAGAATCTGGATTAAAAGTTAGTCCATACCTAAGTAGAAAGAGATCCTACCAAAAGGGAGGTAGTGACTTCAAGTCATGCCCGAGAATCGAAAGTTGCATGAGAGATTTTGCTTACAAGCTGATGTTAATTAAGGAGGTTAGGATCAAAACCACTACGTATAAAAAAAATTCAATAAGGCAATAAGGCAGAAATAAAAAATACTTAATAAATAATGAGCACATATTTTTGTATATTTTTTTAAATAATTCCGTTTAGGTAATCACCAAAAGTGAATACCTATGTTGTGGTTTTGATTGAATTGTTTGTCAAGGGCTAAAAGGTCCATCGCCTAGCAATTTAATGCCTGGAATGCCGGTTAAATTGTTATTAAAGAATATATCTGACTTAAGTACAATGTTGTATCATTTACCTGTATTCTGTGGTCATATTTTCTGGCAACCTTAAGCGATGATCCTTCCATGTTTGAGCAAAGAATATGTCTGCAGCGTAAGTCTAAAACGAGGAGAAAGAAAGTATTTACAATCCGTTTTTTTTCTTTAACTAGACCTCTTCGTGTTTTGGTCAGTAATTAAAGGCAGACTTAGAAAAATGCAGGAGGTCAAAGTCTGTCATTATCATTAAAATGGCCGTGTCCCTACGTAATGAGGGTGCATAATTTGGATGGGAGCTAAAGTCTGTTCACACGTTTACACATACTCGTTTTTGACGGATCCATTCTGCTTGCACGTGTTCGTCGCAATTTTACATGATTCGTGTTCCTGTGAATGCGGTCGACGAGTTAATGAGTCACTTATAAAATAAAAACGATTCGTCTTTAATCTCGATCCTGAAAAAGGACGATTTTTATCCATGTGTGATTTGGCAATTAGGTATATTATTTTGATTAGAAATCGAACCTGCCATTAAATGTGCAAGGTTAATCAATGATGATGTGAAAAAGTCTTTGCTTAAACCTATAGAAAAATATACCTATTTTATCATTTACCTACTAGCGACCCACGTACCTACTAGCGACCCACGTACCTACTAGCGACCCACGTACCTACTAGCGACCCACGTACCTACTAGCGACCCACGTACCTACTAGCGACCCACGTACCTACTAGCGACCCACGTACCTACTAGCGACCCACGTACCAACTAGCGACCCACGTACCTACTAGCGACCCACGTACCTACTAGCGACCCACGTACCAACTAGCGACCCACGTACCTACTAGCGACCCACGGACCCGCCTCTACTGCGCACGGTGTTTACGTCTTCACAAAACTTCGAAACTTCTTTATTATAATAATGTGTAAGTTTAAAATTAATGTTTTAACACATAAGCCTTCCTGAACCAATTATCTAAATGATGGTAAAAACTGCATCACAATGCGTTATTCTTCCTAAATTTCCGAATACAATAACGACGTTAATTGTATAATAATAATCTATCTATATATATGTAATAAAAATGAATTGCTGTTCGTTAGTCTCGCTAAAACTCAGAAACGGCTTGACCGATCAAATTTTTTTTATTCACCTGTTTATTGAGGTGGCTTAAAAGAAAAAAAAATAGGTAAAACACAAAGAAAAAAAATACAGGACGACGTCTCACGGGTCAGCTAGGTAGGTAGGTAGGGTAGGTAGGTAGGGTAGGTAGGTAGGGTAGGTAGGGTAGGTAGGGTAGGCAAGGTAGGTAGGTAGGGTAGGTGGGTAGGTCGGGTAGTTAGGGTAGGTAGGGTAGGTAGGTAGGCTAGGTGTTAGTTACTTAGTGCTACCTGTGCGAAGCCAGGCCGGGTAATGCTATATGTATATAATCTTTCGGTTAGGTCTAGGATGAAAATGCATAGCACCACATAATTTTGCATAGCGCCAGTCATACTTAACCGCTTACCATGGTCAATCAAAGAATTGAACGTGAGCATATTTACGAAACGGCTAAAACTTCTTACTGGTGAACAAGGTATATTACAGTATTTTGGAATTTATATACTACCCTGTATGTATGTTTAACAAAATAAATGATTGATTGATTGATTGACAAAAATGTAAAGACAGAATGTTGACATTCTAATAAAATATAATACGAGTATGTATTGCTTGCTGTCCTTGACATAAGTTTTTGTATATTGACATTCATATTGTATATTGACATCAGTATTGTATATTGACATTAGTATTGTATATTGACATCAGTATTGTATATTGACATTAGTATTGTATTTAGTCTTATTATTTGTTTTTCAGTGTGTGTTGACATGCAATGTATTGAAATATATTTTTCTTTTGCTCTTTTTTGTTGACATTGATCTCTATTGTTATTTATTATTAATTCATTTGAATTATGAAATGTGAGATTCTTTATAATTTTATTTTTTTGTGTCCAGGTTTATTGTATTTGATTTTATCATTGAGACTTGGCTGGCTTGATTACATAATTACAAATATTTGTATGCCCTCTGGCATAACATAGCGCACTCTTTATTATCTTTATATATCATTATGATTGTACCTATGTTAAACACATGAATAAATGAATTACCATGGAAGTTTCATCAATAGAGTCCAACCCCATGACAGTGACGTGAAAGTTAACAATAGTGGGCTGCTCGTTGATCTTCGGAGGCCGCATCTTGTCGTAGAGCCTCGGGTCTTCCGGTAGCAGGTCTTGAAACGTCAGGAGTGTAGATCTGGTGACAAGAGAACCTGGAATTAGGAGCCGTTGGGGAAATAGGCTTGGATTTCCTGGGTTTCCTAAAGCTGCATAAAATCATGTCAAAAAAGATGGACAGCAGTGGCATCCCAAGAGGGATCATATTCAGAATAATATTAGGTAAAATGACGACATCGATATCCAAAATTGCGACGCGAAAGTAACTATGTTTATAATACTTTATTCACGCAAGGAGTTGGAGAAGGATATAGGCTACTTCCCATCCTATAAAAACCGGCCAAGTGTGTGTCGGGCCACGCATAGTGTAGGGTTCCGTAGTAGCCCGTTATCACAATATAGTACGATTCTGTTGTTCTTTATTCTGAATATAATGAAAACGAAACCCGTTGGTACAGTGCCATCTAGCGGCAGTATTGTGAAACTTATGATAATTTATTATGTTTTTTTATTTCATATTTGTTTTTCAATGCAGGCCTTTAGCCGTTATAAACAAGCAACTACTTCATCTTTGTCACTTTAAAGGATTAATGCTAAGGATTTTGTATCTGGTACAAAACTATCCAACACCCAAGTTCAATGTTCTTTGTATAACAGAACATTGGCTTAAAAGCCACCAGTTCTTGTTCAATTTTAATAATCACCAAGTTGGTAGTTCGTTCAGCAGAGTAAATGCTATACATGGTGGCTCTTTAATTTTATTATGTAACTAGCTTAAATATAAAGAACGTAAGGATATAGTGAGCCTGTGTGTATCTGTTGAGCGAACAGTTGAAATAGCCTGTATAGAATTGGAGCAGTTTATGGTATTAAGTGTGTACAGAACCCCCCTCAGGAGTGTATGACTGCTTGGAAAAGGTAGTGGATGAAGTGTTAAACAAGATTTGTAACTCGTGATTTTAATGTTAATTTATTAGAAAACTCGGGTTCTTGTAGTAAAATATTAAGTCTCTTTCAGTCCTACAATCTTGTAAACCTATTTTTGGAGCCTAAAAGAATAACGCCTACTAGTGCAACATGCCTAGATAATATTTATACAGATGTTATACCAAGCCACAAAGAAATTATAAAATTACTAGATTCTGATCATTGCGAGCAAAGGATTACTATCCAAAACCAAAACATCAAAGTGGCTAAAAAGGCTAATACTGTTAACCCCAAAACTGCAAGTCGCTTGGAAGTTTTAAAGTTAAAATCATTAATAAATTATCAGTTTTGTCTATTTATGCTGATCCTAATCATCTTTAAGATGATTTCTTTAATTTATGCTGTAAACAATTTGATTCCACCTTTATTCCCAAGACTATCTCGGTTAATAGTAACGCATCTTTCAGTGATTGGGCTACCATTGGTATTCATAAAAGTAGAACACGGCTTTATGAGCTGTACAATGAAAGGACTTCTGTAAACACTGCTGAATTTAATTTGTATGATGAAATTATTCGAAATTATTTTAAAAAGTTTGTTCTATGGCCAAGTCGCGTTATTTAAGTTCGAAGATTAAAAACAATAGTAATGTAATAAAATAAAACGACTTGGAATATTATTAATAGTGAAACGGGAAGGTCTACGAACCGAAATGCTGACTAAAGCCTGTCCATTAATGACAATATAATAAAATCAGACTCACAAGTCGCCTTTGAAAGTTTCGTGTCGGCCATTCCTGTTTCAACTACTAAATTCCTAAACACATCACCTTCCGTTGCTGAGTCTTTCCTTAAAGAAAATGTTCATGTTTGCGATTTGGAATTTCATTTTGAACATTTATTACTTGTAGAGATATAATTAAGACCTTTCACACTATAATGTAAAAAAATATATAAAAAATACTGCAGATTTGTGGGGTAATTTAGAAGTAGAAGTTGCTAAGACTATTATTGATATTGTAGCACCTACTTTAGCTCTTAACTTTAATAATTGTATCGACTGTGGGAAGTTTCCTGACCTTATGAAAAAAAGTAAAATTATACCTTTGTTTAAATCAGGTAGTAGTTCAGACCCCACAAAATATAGACCTATTTCAGTACTACCTACTTTTAGTAAAAAAAAAATTAAAATAATTTTGGACCAATTGGAAAGCTTTTTTAATAAACATAAATTATTACATAGCAAAAAGTTTGTTTTTACTAGGGGTCGTTCAACTACTGATTGAACTTTTAGGTCATATTTATAATGCATAGGAAGATAAATACGATGCTTTGGGCATCTTTTGTGACTTGTGCAAGGCATTCGATTGCGTTCTTCATGAAACGTTAATCAGGAAACTCCGCCACTACGGGATCCGGAACGCCGCTCTAGGTCTTCTTGCTTCATACTTGAGTAATAGGATTCAGAACGTTGACGTTAATGGAAAAAGATCTCCCGGATCTATAGTAACAATGGGAGTCCCGTAGGGTTCAATTCTTGGTCCTTTCTGGTTTCTTATTTATATTAATGACTTGCCTTACCTCATAAAGGATAATCATGATATAGTGTTGTTTGCGGATGACACTTTACTTTTGTTTAAACTTAAACGTCAGCAGCTGGTTACTGACGATGTAAATAGCGCGATTTCAAAAGTAGGTTATTGGTTCAATGTCAATAATTTACTCCTAGCTAAGTTCCGCAGCATACACTGTTAGAAAAAAACGTAATTTAACCGACACAGAGACAGGCCACTTAGTGTACTTTAGCTATTTTCATAGTGTTATCTCGTACGGTATTGTGTTATGGGGAAATGCAGCAGACATTCAGACTATTTTTGTTTTGCAGAAAAGAGCTGTTCTATCAATTTATAAATTAAGTCCGAAACAATCTCTCACAGAGAAATTTCAGGAGATTAATGTAATGACTTTCCCTTCTCGATATATTTATGAAAACCTTTTATATGCCCATAAAAATATAAATTTGTTTAAAAAATACAGTAATATCCAAAATATATACTAGGGACAAACACAAATTTGTTGTACCTACAACAAGGCTCAAAAAAATAAGTGGCTCGTTCAGGTGTCAATGTATACGCTTTTATAATAAACTTCCAAGCGACGTTCAAGATCTAAGCCTTAATAAATTCAAATCATTTACTAAACGTAAGTTTTTTTTTTTTTTTTTTTTCCTATTGGGCAGCTCGTAGTTGTGACCACTAAGGTCCTGGCTACTTAACCGGGCAAACCTGTGGGTGCCTTAAGCTACTAACTTAAAGCCTCCAGCCAGGGGCGAACAATACTTAAATTTAGGTGACCGCACGCTAAGGGCACCCCCTGTGGGGTACGAACCTCGGCTTAGGGCGTCACTGAGGGGAGGGCAGCAAGATGGGACAGGCTGGATCTAAATTATATTATTATTATACTGGGGAATTTAAAGCTACAGGCTCAGCTACGGCGCGGGCTGGCGCGTCGTCGAGCAAGGGTCGGGGGGGGGGACAATTACGTCGGGGGCGTCGCGTAGGACCTCGGCGGCGAGGTCGGAACGATGGCGGTCTGTGTTTGTGCACTGTACTGGTGGCCCTACTGCTCTCCTGGAGGAGGGTTATGGGGTCATCGGGGTCGGTCAGGGCATGCCTTGGACGGCGGGTACGACTAATGCGGGAGGGGGCATATCTGGCAGCCTCGACAACCAGAGGGTTGCGATGTGAGGCCGCGGAGTCGAAGAAGCGCTTGGAAATGCGCTTCATGAACTGACGGATAGTGGGGATTTTAAGGTCGAGATGGAGGATCTCGTTCCGAACGAACCAAGGGGAGCCGGTTGCCCTACGGAGGAACCGGTTTTGGAGGGTCTGCATCCTATGGATGTGGTGGGGTTTCGAGTGTGCGAAAACCACACTCGCGTAGGTCATGATGGGACGAATGCACGCTGTGTAAATGCGCAATTTGCACTTGAGTGACAATTTGCTGCGTGCATTCAATAGGGAGTGGAGTCTACCGAGAGCGAAAGCGGCGCGCGAACGCGCCTGCTTTATGTGCTCACCGAAAGAGAGTCTGTGGTCTAGAGTGACACCCAAGTATTTGGCTCGCTTCTCCCAAGGGATAGGCTTGCCGAACATGGTGATCGGACGGGGAGGGGTGGGGTTGAGTCTCGGTTTCGAAAATAGAACCGCTTGACTCTTATCGGGATTTACTTCGATTCTCCACTTCCTAAACCAGTCACCGAGCTGGTTGACTGTGGTTTGGAGAGTGCGAGATATCGCGTCGGGGCTTACGCCGGTGTAATAAATGGCCGTATCGTCTGCGAACAGAGCCAACTGAGCCCTTTTACTCTTGGGGATATCGCTGGTGAAAAGCGTAAAAATGAGAGGGGCGAGCACGGAGCCCTGAGGGACTCCGGCGCGAATGGGACGGGGGGAGGATAGCGCTCCTTCGATGCGGAATCGGAAGGTGCGGTTCGACAAAAAGTCTCGCAGGATGAGCACGAGACGATCTGGCACTTTAAGTTGGTATAGCTTATATAATAAGCCATTGTGCCAGACTTTGTCGAACGCTTTCGCTATATCAAAGAAGACAGCACCCGTCAACGAACCACGTTGGAAGCCAACGCTTATGTGTTCGACGATACGGTGGACCTGTTGGACGCACGAGTGTTGGGTTCGGAAACCGAACTGCTCGTTGGGAATGAGACCTTTCGTCTCGGCATAGTCTCTGAGACGCTTATAAATAAGCCTCTCATAGACTTTGCCGATGACATTGAGGAGACTGATGGGGCGGTAGCTAGAGGGAGCGGATTTAGGCTTGCCCAGCTTGGGAATGCCGATGACAGTGGCCTGTTTCCACGCTTGGGGGAAGATGTTATTGCTCATGGCACCATTGAAGATGGTGGTCATTAGCATGATCAGGTGGGCAGGGAACAGTTGGAACACCTTATTGGTCATTCCATCAGAACCAGGGGCTTTTCGGGGCTTAAGGCCCTTTATGAGCTCTTGCACTTCGTCAGGGGTGACGGGAGGCAGAGGGCACTCGGGGTCTTCTACGGGGGGGAGGGAGGCTCTCCTTTCGACTTCGGCGTCGACCTCAGAGAGGTGAGCTTGGTCTACAGGTTGAGAGCTGGGCGAACATTGGGCCTCAAGACTGTCGGCTAGGCACTCGGCCTTGTCGACATCATCGAAAGCGATGGTATTGTCTGGGCGGATCAATGGGGGCATAGGGACTGCTTCTCGGGATTTGAGTTTCCTCTGAAGCTCCCAGAATGCTAGGTGGGTAGGCTCAAGTTCGCTCAGCAACTCATCCCAGCCCGTTTCCCGATGCTCCGCTACACGTGTCCTTACAGCTCGCTGTAAGTAGCGCATATGGGCTCGGTTCGCGTCGCAGGGAAAGTTGCTGTACGCACGGACAGCCGCGTTCTTCTCAGTCATCAGTTCACGTACATCGTCCGGCAACTTCCAGCGACGGTCGTCCGTCGCTGGAACTTCCCTTGAACAATCGTTCAGGACTGATTGTACGTGTCCAGTGAATGAGTCGATCGCAGCCGTCGTGTCAGCGATAGAGTCGAAGAGGTCGGGGATGGAGTCTAGGTGGGGGGACGTGTTGGATTTCAGGCGTTCGCTTACTTTCCTCCAGTCCGTTACCACTTTTGAGGAGGGGGGTTGGTCGGGGTCGGGGAGGCCTACGCGAGGGGCTAGCTTAAGCACAACTGGTCGGTGGTCAGATGATAGTTCGTGTATCACCTCTATAGAATCCAACCGTAGGTTGATATTCTTTAAAAGTGATACATCGAGCACGTCAGGGGTATGGTCAACCGAGTGGGGGAAATGAGTGGGAGTCATCGGGGCGATGACATCGAAATTTAGAGGGGTGCAGAGGTCGAACAAGTGTCTCCCTCGGGTAGAGATTCTGGTACTATTCCAGGCGTGATGTTTGGCGTTGAGATCCCCCGCTATGATAACGGAGTCACTCAGGCCGAGGAGTAAGGTCAGGTCGTCAGTCAAGAGTTGGAAGTTCTCTGAATGGCTCGTAGGGGGGAGGTAGACCGATACCAAGGTGATCGGTTCTAAACGTAAGTTGTGCCAGAAAGCCTTTTATACCTGCTTGCGCAAGGTTTAGTATTATAGTTACTATAATATTGCCGACCGCAATTTTGAGCTATATTTCCTTCCCTCCCAATTCCCATACAATAGAACGACAGGGATGCTCATCACAAGCGCCGAATCAGAGGCGCTTCCGCCGCAGCGATAGCCAATCGCAGCATAAATCCCATGTGATTTGCAAAAACACTCTTGCAATGAGACTTGAGTCACCCGCTCGCACCGCTAATAATCCGATACTATATCAAAAAAATCAAAACTCTTTATTTTATAAGTGTTGGCCGACACAAGTGTGACAGTTAAAAACCAAGTGATAGTGCATCATAGTGAGAGGAAGAAATTCAGTGAACACGTGGGACGTCTGCAAAGGCTGTCCTTGAGTCAACGTGTTTCGTTCAGAAGGTTCTCAAGTAAGTCCATCCATCCCTATTTTTCTCACTCATAACCTCATATTCCCTTTTGCTCAATTCTGTATGTCGTCCAATATTTCTAACCCCGCAAAATAAAACAAAAAAAAAAATACATCCCCGCTTATTGGTCTTTCGAAGCCGCGTCAACTTATACACCAATACCGTTAAGGATTATATTGAGGACAAAAAGGCTTGGGATTGAGTTGCTCCAATTTTTGCATACTGAATGATTTTTATTTTTATTATAATTTTTTATTTTTGCTATATTTTTTATATTTTATTTTACATAAACTTTGACATTTGATAATTATTATTTATATACAATGTCATGACAATTTACTTTGTGAAGTATAGTATTATTATTTAATTATTGTGAATGTGAGGATTATGTGGGTCAGTTTTATATTTTTTTTTCACTTTCTCAGGTAGTTTTAATGATAATCTGGCAGTTTGACTGCTTTATGTGGCCTACCCAAATGTCCTTTCTTTGGTATTGTTCGTCAGTGGTTGAGCTCTTTAAGTGCTGAGTTGAGCTCCACTATTAGTGGCAAATGCGTGCACTGACTGGACAGATCCACTCATTCTGTGTGGTTTTTCCTCAAAAGACCATTTCAGACACAAATCGACATGGTCTTCACATGATCTGACCAAGATTATGTCTGGACTTTAAAAGAGACTGTGTCCTCTGAGTTTGTTTCGGCCTTTCTTCTCAGAGTAGTCAGATAGAAAACGCCGACCTCATCTAGTTTTAAAAATATGATTGACGTGTAAAAGTGTTTGTACAAACCTGCTTACAGAAATAAAATCATTATCATTTAAAGAGTATTACTGCTAAACTAATGAAGTTATCATAACCGCTATAATTTTCTTTTAAAGCTCATGAAATGCACTATCATCGTGAATTATTCCAGATTTCTCAACCCACCAGTTTAGCTTTTAGACGCCCTACTGGAACAAAAATTTGCACTTTAAAGTTTAATATTTTGTAAATGGAGCATTAAATCGAAAAATAATTTTACCAACCCCAAGTCATTTTAGAAGAACTATTCAACGATACCCCACACGATGGGGTAGACGACGAAAAAAATATTTTCTAATATTTTATTTTACCACTTTTTCGGCGTAATTGATATACACACTCCTACAAAATTACAACTTTCTAGTACTAACGGTCTCTTAGCAAAACCTCGGACAGACAGATGGACATGACGAAACTTTATGGGTTCCTTGTCAGAACTACGGAACCCTAAAAATGATGAAATACGAAACAGATAGATAGAACACAAACACATTTTCTTACACTATCTTTTTTTTCCTCAAAATTTTTGTTTTGACGTGAAACGTCTTTTTGCTCGGTGTACTGGTGTTGAGTTCAATATTTCTGACCGCCAAAAACATGTTAGTAAGAAATCAACCGCTAATAACTACGAGACTTTTAGTGCTAGAGTAAAGGTTGAGCATTCAAAAGATAGGTCATATTTATAATAATTTTGAGGCACAATATAGTTTGCCCACTACTACTACTAGTTTGTTTTGTTTATTTGTTTGTTTGTCTGTTTGCACACTGCGAGTGCACGCGCGTGCGCGCGACCCTTTTCTGGTGTCGTTGTCAAGATTTGACGAGGCAATACTCAGGACAGGAAAGAGAAAAACATAGAAATCGACACCTGCAAGGAATAACATTGTAACTAATATTTAAGTCAGATTTCGGTTAAGTCTTAATGCCAACCAACCTTGAAAATATGAGTCAACGAGGGAATAGCTACATTTTCCTATCATACTTCTATCCTATCAGACTTAACCAAAATCAGAGTTTTTTTTTTAAATCTTTGACGCGCTCTCCAGTAAAGTTACTAAATATTAGTTACAATGGTATTCCTTGCAGGTGTCGAAATATTGGCCAAAATAGGGTTAAAAAATTATATGAAGTTGACAATTGCAAAATAGTTCCAGATATCGTCTTATATTGGCCGTAAATCTGATCAGAAATGAAAAAAGTCTCAATCGAAGAAAGCTGGCATTAAAAGAAATGCAATGCGCTTAAAAAATCTAGTGCCGAGCAAATACAATAGCTTCGGTAGTGTCAGAAACCGTGATAAAATTTCGTGCAAATCTCAAAAAAGGTTAAGATGTTGTATCATATCGGCCGTAAATCTGCTCAGAACTGAAAAGTATCATAATCGGTGAAAGGTTACTTTATAAGGAATGCAATGACTTAGTAGGTTATGTCAAGTGTCAAGTAAACACAATAGCTACGGCAGTATCGGAAACCGTTGGAAAATTTGTTACAAATACCTATGTAAAAAACATATTTCGCCTCTTATCGGTTGTAAATCTGCAGGTAATTGTAAAAAACGACAATCGAAGAAAGTTTATATCATAAAGAACTCAATAAGCTTAAAAAGTACACTTATGGGCGAATAAAAAAGCCAGGGTACCACAGGAAAAAAACAAAAATCATCAAAACTGGCCATGTTACTAATCGGTGGCGTCGTGTCATCGTGCAAGTAATTATGCGTGAGCATTACGAGATCAATAAGAGGTTTAAACGGCAGTAGACTTAGTAAGGAGACGCTCGCTCTGACTGAGCGAAGCGAGCATGCCACGGCAGTTACTGGTGCAAGACATGCATCGGTTAGCCAGAGATAACAGCTTGGTTCTACCTTCCTCGGTAAGCAGATTAGGTTAGAGCTGTAAAAATATGTCTTACGAGCCGAGCGAAGCGACCGCTTTCACGATACAGCGAGTGAAGCGAGCCCGTTCTTGACACGCATGAGTTGAGCGTGCTTACTTACAAGATGAGCGAGCACTTAAGAACAGCGAGCGAAGCGAACTCTCTTACAAGAAAAGCTAATGTAGTAACACAGATGGGAATCCCTCTCTTGGCATAAAAGGCATAATATAAGGCATAATATTGTTTGGCATAACGTTTTCGCATAACTTTTATTAGCATAATGATACTGTTGCATATTAATACTTTGGCATAATGCAATCGTTAGCATAACTGTCATTTGGTCTAATTTGTTTTGGCACATTTTGGAGTTGCATACATGTTTAAGGCATAATATTTATTCGTCTATTCATTAATACACGAATAAATATTATGCCTTAAACATGAATGCAACTTATGACTTTTTGTATTTATGGCTCACTATTGTGAGCTATAAATACAAAAAGTCATAATTGGGTGATTGCGTGTTGTAGCCAATAATTTTATGTTGAATGTTAGGTACTAGGTAATGAAGTACCTACTTGCAGTTGTGGTCAATGATATTTTTATAGATAGGTATAATAAAACACATTATTTATTATAATTTGGGAATTACTCTATTGGATTAGGTTGAGGTGCGGAGTGGGTGGTCCCTGGGCCACCCTTGAGCCGCGAACATGTTTGTTTTTATATGAGTTACCTATATCAACGCAAAAAGTAAAAATTAAATACTTAAATGTTTTCGAGAAGTTGTGATTTGGTATTTGTTTTGATATCAATTCGTGATTTTGGTCGTCACTTAGTTTTATAATTACGCCAGAGTTACACTTATATTATAAGCAGTGATCGGAGTAGGTAGATTGATTTTTAGTACTTGTATCATAAATGCACACAGAAAGAATAACATGGATAAGCCATTTTTCCGGAAAGTAATTCCGGTATTTCCGGATTTAGTATTTCCGGCGGGCGTACGCATTGTTCTGATAACCGGTTATTGTACCACCCATGATCCTTTGTTCTGATTGGTCGTTGGGTTTTGTCAAATCGTGACAAAAAAAATAATAGGAAGAATAATAAAGAATAAAATTGCTCATTTTATTACAATTCCTACCTTTTTTTTGAGGATGGCAAATCATCAAATGACTCCTTCCACTCTGGCAGAATACAATTCCTACATAAGTTCCGGTTTTTTTTTAATAATCCACCAATTCCGGAGGAATGTCCATAGTAATATATACGTTCCGGATCAATGACCCCAGTTCAATCTACCTACTCCGATCACTGATTATAAGTCACGTTGCAGCATAATTCTCACACCCAATAATATTTCTTTTTATATTCCCGATTTTTTTCGTTTATGAAACCGTTATATTTATTTTAACACGTCCTCTTGTGGTTTGGAACGTATGCACCTTATTTTCCATTTTTTTTATAAATTATGTAATTCACAAGATGTAGGTACCACTGCCAGCAAACAGTAATCACCGTCAAATAGTTTGTGGTACCTACAAAAATGGAACATAATAAAATAATCAGTCTACCGCCGCGTAAAGGCTCGTACACACTGGCGCGACGCGACAGCCCGACACAAAGGCGCCGCCCGTCGCGCTGCACGCGGTGCCTTTGTGTACGCTGTCGCGTCGCGCCAGTGTGCACGAGCCTTTAAGCGCTTACGCATTACAGTTGGAGCAATAATCAATAATGTGATATAAATAATGTCTACTACCGTTAGGAGTTATTTATTTAGGTTTATTAATTTTATTCTAAAGAACATTATGTGTCATTAATAGAGGTCGGAATTAGGTAGAATTATTTGTGTACTTGCATCGAAATGTTGATATTAACATGGATCTTCCCGGGCTTTCTAATAGGCAATCCCGTGTGACCAACAATATTACAAATAAATAGTAATAAAAACCTCAGAGATAGATAAGACTAATAAAACAAAGATAATTAACATACAATTTGCGCATTGGAATTTCGCAACTTCGGACATCCGATGTCGTTGATGTAAATATGGCAACGTCGCGCGTGCAGTGGTTTAAATTGTGTAAAAGTAAATAACTTTTTATTTAAAAGACTAATTAATTGTCAAGGGGTCGGTCAGTCAGAAAGATGAAGCTAGTTGCCCATTCCAAAGCATAGTAGGTAGGTAGATAAAGCTAGCTTGGCGTAATAGTGGCTGACAAAGTGTTGGCATCGACTAAGGATTGTTCAGAGAACTCCTCTCGTTAGGTTAGGTTTGGTTACAGCTGTAACAAAAGGTTTTCTCGAAAACAACTGGTGCGGATTCGAACGGCGGCGGCGCCTACTTAATTTTATCCCTTTTTTTACTTCTGTTTATTAGAAACAACTTGAATATTCACAAAAGAATGTTCTCTTCCCTATTTAGTCCCGTTTTGCTACTTGCATGTTTCCTGAACGGGCATAATATCAATTCATTAAAACTTTACAAGATTTTAAACGTTGTTAAAATATTCAAACATCTCGTATTGTTGTTATTTATCTTTATAGGTATTTTTATCCTTTCCTCAATCCCCTGCCCTTTCGTTCCCTTTTCCGTCATTGTCCAAATATCGTGCATAAGTAATAAGTAAAAGCTCCGCAAGCCATGTGACGTATGACAGAAATAAACGGAGTAGAGACATTATGACGATTGTTCGATGGACATTGTTTGCTGAAATTACGGGAGTGTTTTCAGATAAAAGGTATTTTTCGGTGTATTTTTAGGAAGGCTTGGGCTATATATTTAGACTTTTTGTTATGGTTTTATGCCAATTTAAATTCGCTTTTAGGCATAATGGTAAACAAAATGGAGTCGCAAATGCCAGCATTTTAAGAGCAAATACGTAGGTTGAGTAGATTGAGCAGTGCTGGTCCAGTGGAAATGGCCGTGACTTACGAGTTGTAGGTCGTAGGTTCGAACCTAGGCAGGCGCTTTAGGTAGGTACCTTGTGTAAAATATTTGTTTGTGGAAATCATCGAGAGATATGTGTCATCCAACAATCCGCACAGGTCCCGCGTAGTCCACTGTGTCCCAGCAGTGGGAATAGTATAAGCTGATTATTAAGACTGAGTAAACAACAGATAATTTTCAGTTTCTTCTCCGTCATATCGATGATTTCATAAATCTAGGTATATCTACTGGGTCAAATTAAATAAGCTAGCAAAACTCCACCGACGAGACGGGTATCTATATTCGCCTTTATTTATAAACGTTGCTTAAAGTTAAGAAATAACTATTTTTAACCATACATTTTTGACGTTTTAACGTCTCTTAACTTTAATCACTGTTTATAAATAAACCCCTTTATGTTTAGATGTCGATCGATACATAAACGTCTGCTGAGGTTCGCTAGCTAATTTAATATTAACTTAATATAGGTTTCGACTAAAAAATCAGTCCTATGTAATTTTGATCTTAGATCGTACTTGATTAGCGTAAAACTTAAACACCAGGTACCGTCAAACGTGGCGAATAGGAATGCAGGGGTGAACCGAGACGAAACTTTAAAAGGGATTTTAACATTGAAATGATATAGTTTCCAGTTAAATAGGAAGACATATAGTGACCTTATTGGTGATGTTCTTCAGAAAGGTCAGGGGCGTAGTACTCACAACCAGCGTGCGTGTATGTCCAGATGTTTGAACGTAAACAAGGCAAAAGGAGTATGTAAGGATCGTAGGAGGTGGCGTTCTGTAGTTTCTGGCTACCCCCATGGGAAGAAGGCGTGAATTTATGTACCTATGTATGTGATATAGTTTGTTGCCAACAAGTGCACTTAATCTTTAATTATAATACAATAAACACATTCGAGTCCTTTTTGACAACAAACTATATTATTTCAATGTTAAAATCCCTTTTAAAGTTTCGCCTCGGTTCACCCCTGCATTCCTATTCGCCCCGTTTGACGGTACTTAAATGTTTTTAATTGGTAGAATCAAATCAATCAACAGTCGGCCTCTAATTAAGGCGGAAATAATTACATGGGCACCTATAGAAAAATCATCGGAACATCCACAGAACACATAATACATAACATCACGCCTGTATTCCCCGAAGGGTTAGGCAGAGGTGTACCTCTAGCGCTCCCACATTTCGCCAGTTATGTTTTTAAGTCTCATGTAATAGGGGGCAAGCCTATTGCCATCAACCGGGCATAAATCCAGACTTCGGGCTGCTACCGAGAAATTCCAGATGGAAAAACCCGATAACACTTTGCCCGACCTGGGAACACACACATCACAGAACACACACACCACCACACACACACACACACACACACACACACACACACACACACACACACACACACACACACACACACACACACACACACACACACACACACACATCCACAGAACAAAAGAATATTATAGAAAAGTTTCAAAAGAAATAGGCTCGTTTCATGTCCCATGTAAAAGGAGACAATGTATTACATGAAGCTTAAACATAACTAGCGAAAGTTGTCGCCAAGGAACTCCGCGGTTACTCCTTTAAAAATAATTGGCTTTCACAATGTTTTCGAATTACAGTGCCAGCGTATCCTGCTGTCTACGCGCTACAGGATCCAAATTCATCGACGCACAACCTGTTACCATGGATTCGGTAGCCTACATGATTCTGGACCAGCATGGAAATATTTCACAAGTTTAAAAAAAAATGCTGTTGCCTACAAAAGTATAATACCTATACAGTGTGAGTCTTCATAATGTGCACATATCGAAATGAGGGAAACTAAGCTTAATTTTATCGACGGAAAAAATATTTAAAAAAAACAAAAAAAAAACGCATAAAGAAGTGTCTCTACCTGCTAAAGCAAAGTACGTAGCCGAGTGCAAGGCTTTAACAGTTGATAGGAAATGTTGTGATTGTGTTATAAACATGGTATTTTTTCTTTTAGAAAGCTGATACGATGGATAATAATTTAAACTAATAAAAAAGGGTAGGTAATCGGGGCTTTTATTGTGAAATTTAACAATAAATGCAAAAAAAATTGAAAAAATATTTGATTTTTGTTTTAAAAAACCCTTAATTCTCAATTGAAAGCGATTTTTTTTTCTTTAGTTTATTTTATGAGGACGTCCTGTTACTTCCACTCATTACTGAGTTTGCTTCATCTTGATAGATCGTTTAGTTTAACAGTTATACCGATTTGTTTACACAGGGGTCACAGCAGCGAACGAGAATTTAAAAATGCTATAAAAATATTAGGTAATTTTTTATATTTTTTATATTTTTCCCGCCGATAAAATTAAGCTTAGTTTCCTTCATTTCGATATGTGCACATTATGAAGACACACTGTATTAGCGGTGAAAATGTATGGAACAGCAATTTTACTTTTAATAACCGGAAAAAAAATAACTTGTTAGGTCCAGAATTATGCATTGAATCCATGCGAACAGTTTCTGCGTCGATTTCCCTCCTACTCGTAGATTGCCATCGACAAGATAAGAAGAAGGATTGTTGCTGCTATTCCAGTCAGCGAAAAGGGGTTTGGATCGACAAACATCTTTCTTGGGGTCCTCAGTTACAGGACGTAAGTCGCAATTTTTTTGCATCTGGTAAGTCCCTGAGACGATTGTGGAACTTTCTTCCAACTGCCACTAAAACTGCGCTTGCACAATCCCTTTTACTTCCCATCCTTAACTTACGCTGAATCAGCTATCTCGATCTCACTGAGACACAACTAGATCAGATAAACTTGAGTAACTTCAAAACTTTTGCATAATATTAGATATCTGAGGTCATCGGAAAACTTAAGACTAGAGATGCCGATACATTCCATCAGTTTTATGACAAGTCTTACAGTTCAAGTAGTACGGTTATGGAATGCCTTGCCCGTGTCGATAAGAGAGAGATAGAGAGAGAGAGAGATAGTAAACAAACATAACACATAACATAGAGTGTTAGTAAACAAACTTATTATCTACTGTTAGTACCAACCACCCTCCGCACAAACTGCTTTACAATTGGAGAGCTGAAACTCTCCGCTACAGTTCTCAGGATGCGGTTGCGACTGCCTCTCACTCTCGTCAGTAATGAAGCTGTTTTTCTGCGCTAAATCGCGTAGAAACGGTCGGTACGAGCTTGCGCAAACAATTCCGATGCGCTACAGTAGCGAGGAAGTCTCAACAACATCCTGAAACCATTATTATTCTGGACGCGCAGGACATCCAGCGATCTTTTGGTGTAATTGATCCATAGATTACTCGTGTACAAACTCTGGCAGTAACCCTTAAAAATAGTAATTTTTACTAGGTTCGTACACCGAGCCAATCTACGAGCCAACATGTTGCACCGGACGGCGAGTGCCCTGCGCTCCCTGTGTATATCTACATGGTCCTTAAGGTAGTCGGAAATAAAGTGACCTAGGTATTTAAAAGTGGATACCTTCTTAATTACTGACCCGTTTATACGTAGCTCGAGTCCCACTTCACGGCATTTGCCGCCGACCCCAAAGACCGTGTATTCACATTTGTTCGCAATATAAATTAGTCCATGTGCGGCAGCGTAGGCTTCACAAGTCTTAAGCATCTCTCTGATTGCCCCAGCAGACGGACCCAGCAATACCGTGTCGTCAGCATAGCTGATGTTGTTAATGCTAACCCCATCAACATTGCAACCGACACGCATGCTGCTGAGTCCCTTTATCAGGTCATCTACGTAGAGGTGGAAGAGCCTGGGAGACGTCAGTCCTCCTTGTCTCACCCCGTACTCCAACCCATACGGTTCAGAGAGCATACCGTCCCATTGCACATGATTGGTCTGATTACCATACTAATGCTGAAAAAAATCACATATTTCCGCAGGTACACCCCTTGCTTACACAGGGCACATCATACGAGACAAGATCGAAGGCCCTGGAAAGATCAAGAAAACAGGCGTACACTGCGTCTTGCGATCTATATAGTATAGAACTGTATGCTTGAGACATAAAATAGCGCTTTCCGTTGAAAGTCCGGGACGAAACCCAAACTGCACATCATGAAGATGTATAGGTATAATCATTTATACAAGTATCAAGCATACCGTCCAACACTTTTGCAATTATTGTCGCAAGAGAATTGGGATGGTAGTTACCCTTGTCAGAGATATCACCCGTCCTGTTCTTCACAATGGGAGCCACTATAGTCTTCATCAGATTAGCAGGTAAGTACGCGTGACTATACAAATTGTGAAAAACATAGAGCAGACGCGCGGTAGATGTACACCTGCGTGCTTCAAGTGCTCCATACTGAGCCCATCATGTCCTGGAGATTTGCCTCGGCTCATACCGTTTATGATGGCACTCACTTGCTTAGCCGAGAAACGCGTCAGAGGTTTCACTCTACGACTTCCGGGCTCAGAAGTTTCCTTCACGATTGTGGGACCGAGAGGGGCCTGAACTTGAAAATGCTGTTTGAACATGTCAACAATTCCCCGGGGATCACTTAACCCTCCCACACTCTCAGAGAGACCGGGCTTCCCATCCAACTTACCAGTGGATTTCCAGAATTCACCGAATTTCTTAGTAGCTCGTTGTTCGGCTAATCTATCCATAATAATTTGCTCAGCATTGTTTTGACAGAATATCAGCCGACTTTTAAAAATGCAACGTTTCTCACGCATTTTACCATAGACAGGACCTGAAGAGGGATGTTTGTTTAGTATCCAAGCCTCAAAACTAGATCTGGCCTCGAGATGAGCGTCCCTTACGTGTTCATTCCACCTACACACACGCTTACCTAGCCTCGGTCCCCCCTCGTGTGTCACTTTAGACTGCCTGGCTGCCGCACATAGTATTTCTACAATTTGTTTGTACAAATTGTCCAGAGGGCCTAGACAAATGGCATTCGCTTCGGAGCGATTCTATTTCTACAATCGCTATCGCTTTCGCTAATGATTCCAAAAACTAGCAATAACGCTCGTCAAAAACTGTCCCTTGGCTATGCATCTCTGTGGAACCTAATCTTTCGACGCTGTCGATTCATTTCATAATCGAATGTTGTTTACATTGTCTAGCTAATTTTTATTCGTTGACCTATGATCACGTGACATTTCGATAGCTTATGTCAACCCCATACATTTTAGCTTTTCTACTAGCGTTATCGTTAATCGAATGTTACTTTGTCTAGGCCCTCAGAACAACTTTATGTTCAACCAAACTACAAGATCAAGTACCGCAACTGTCAAACTCATGAAGGAAATCAACGTCGCGTAACTGACTGTTACAAATATTATGGTAATTACGCGTTTCTGTCTTAGTTCTTTCACCCCATACAACAGAGTTGCGGCAGGTCCTCCAAGTCAACAGTTTAGACCGCACCACTTCTAAATTACACTCTACACACATTGGTAGATGATCCAACACGTAAATATCCTCGGATACATCAACATTTACAATTGTATGCCAAGCTGCTACAGATACCAAGTAGTGATCCAACCACCTCCTACTCCCGTAAACATCACTTATAAAAGTGTACGTATCACTATCAACCCCTCGTTTCTCTATATCAGCACAAATCCAGGATTGATTAGTACAAAAGTTAATTAACTCTCTATAAAACAACTTATGAGGGTGAGCATTGAAGTCGCCCAGCATAAAAACGATTATTAAAGAGTATTCTTTTCAACAGAATAGAATACTCTTTAATAATCGACACAACCTCACAACTACAACACACAACAACAGTTATTAGGTACACCTTTGCTAAACTCTGGGGAAGGCATGATATCATGATATCCAAAACTGAAAAATCTGACGTAGAGTTACTACGTAATATTCTACAATGGTTCAAGAGAGGTAGGTCAAGGTTGTGTATTACATACATTTTCATTTTCCCTATTTAAAATGGGTCGGCAAACGTGGAGAGCTCATGATAGGAAGTGGTTACCTCTTCAAAGGGATTAACGATGCGTTGACAACCTTGACGAGAACGTTCTAAAGTCTAGTGTGCTTGTAATTTGCCACAGAGGCTGTGAAAGGGGACCGGGAGAGGTCGAGCAAAGGGATTATGACGGAGGCTGGGGGTCTACTCTCTAAGCAAGAAATCCGTAGTTTCGGCCAAGTTACGGGCGATTGCTACTGCGTATCACCTACGGACATAACATTACTTCGAAGCCCGAACTTAGAATGAATAACAACACCATTTGACAGGTTCTCCCTGGTTGTCCTTGTACTTCCGATGAGTTTTTGCCCGTCCAAAAAGGTTTATTAATCGGGAGCAGGGTTCATTCTGAAGTATTAAACTACTTTCGGATAGGCCCGTATCTTCGTTAACGGACTTACAGAATAGGGGCACAGATTCTTTTTGATTCCTAGTTTTTGCAATTTTCAGCAAAGTGGATTTTGACGGACTAGGTTTACAGAGTTTACCCCCTGCATAGCACGGTCAGCAACAAAACTCAGTTTATATTATTACTTTTACATAATTATTATTTAAATTACCCTCACAATTACATATCTCGAACGATGGAAGTAGTGGACTTTGCACCGGAGCGGAGGGGGAAAGCGTAGAGTAGCATAAAAATATATGTCCGATGATGTGAAGTACCTATATTGGTCAACTCAAGAACTTATTTTATTAAATAGGTAGGTACGGTACCTACCTACATTAGAGACTTACATTCTTATCGTTACGTTAGTGTTATCGTTACGTTGCTCCTACTGTACGTAGGTACATACGGAGGATATTTATTAAAGCTTTACCAGTTGACCATAGGTACAATTCTTCTGGCCAGGATGTTGAAAGGTAGGCTCATATAGAATCTACTTGCTAGGTGCTAGCTTAATCAAGCACTAAGTCGAGACAAAGCTACAATAATATGCTTTAGGTAGGGCATAAATAAAAGTTTACTTACTGAGCATAGCACAGGTCTGTAGCTCCAAGCCATAGTCGAAGAAGCACAGTCGTGAACCACAACAGTCTTTCAGCCGCCATTTTGAACACGATATTTAAAAAATACCGTTTAAGTTTTTAATTAATTAAGTAATACCGTATCATAATTTCACTCTTCTAATATTTTATCAACGATATAATATTTTAATACGATGCAATAATTAAGTATCTACATTATTTTTATTAATTTGTTGTATTAAACTCTATTAAAACCATCCGTGATTAATATTGATTTCAAAAAGTTATGTACGAATACATAATCTATACCTAATCTTGATTAAATTATTGAAATCAGCATATTTATTTTTGGATTTTTGAGCATGCTTCTACGAACTTCTAACTTTTATTTTATTTACAACTAAAAACAAAAGTTTTTATTTTATTTTGCACGAGCATAAAAAGCGCGCCAGTTTTGACAGCTGTCGCGAAACCGCGGGAAACGTTATGACGGAGCCGCGGAAAAAATAACGCGATGACCATCGGATGCGTTTTAAAGTTTGTGACATGCGCATTGATATTCTACATATTTGATGGATTTTATGCAGCGTGCACTACTGGTTTGCTACGGTAAGTTGATGTTAAAATAAGCATAGCGGGCATTGTAACTTTAATGGCTCGCATACCTTTCGGTACGATGATCTACCTGCCCTCCTATGCTTTCAATTTAATTACCTGTTAGGTAAAGGTATTTAGAATTTACGAGTATAATTTACGTTTTTTGCAATTTGCAGGTCAGTATCAGGTTGTATAGTGATCTAAATATGATTCGCGACCGTATCAAATATGGCTTTACAGAATTATAATCATTAGAATCAGCAATACATCCTTAAGTTAGAATTGCTCTCAAATGTCATGATTTCATGAAATACTCATTCAATAGGGTAATATGAACTTATACGAGATGTACAATAGTTTTGCTGATTCTAATGATTATAATTCTGTAAAGCCATATTTGTTACGGTCGTGAATCATAATTTAATCAAAATACAACCTGATACTGACCTGCAAATTGCAAAAAACGTAAGAAAAATTGAATTTCGTAGGCTACCCTGAAGGTGCCGCCTTAAGTATTTTAATAATTTTAAACTAAGTAGGTACCTACCTAGGTACATAGGTCCTACCCCAGTAAACATTTAAGTTGAGAACGGAAATACGGAATCCGATAACTTTGGAATTAGGTACAATATTAGAGGGCGAGGAACTTTACAATTCGGAGAGCGGGGATGCCCAATATCTACCGATGTTTACATCCACTTAAGAGTTGACAGATCCAATTCGAACTCTATAAAGGCGCGAAACGCGTGTAGATGACCAACAGTCATACCTAATTCCTTCTTTATACCCTCTCTAATCGCCATCTCCTGAATCTGGAAATCAATAATTTCCAACCCTTATTTTTCCCACATTGAAAAAAAAATCGATAACACCTACTTATGACGTAATACAGTGCTGACGATTCGCTAGCGTTCGGGGGTGGGCAGGAGGGGCGGTCGACAATACTTGAGCACGATGCGGTCAAACGCTACTCGTACTGTATTTGCTTGCTACTTAATAAGAGCTGTCGATACCACTTGGTAATATTTTCTAGTCGAGTCTGAGAAAAACACTTGCCTAAATAACTTTGCACATTGAAAGAAGAGGGCTTAGACTTTCTTTTTTGTAGGGGTAACCGCTACAGCCAATTTAATGTCAAATAAGAAGGTACCTACTCTAGACGCCAGAGTCAAAATCGAATGGTCCAAATGAAAGTTCAAGATGGCGGGCATAATAAAAGTATAACCTTAATATATGACAAGATAAACCAGAACCAAGATGGCAACCAGTCGGTTATCTTTTAAAGTGAAGGCACGTGAGCATATCCGCCAGAAGTTGGCCGAATCATTTCAGCGTTGATTTGCTGGATTTGTTTTCTCCTCTACCGATCGCTATTTCTCCTGACAAAGTTTATTTTGTTTATATGTATGTATGTATTAGTATTTATGTATTAATATTTATTCTTGCATTTTATAGTTATTTCCAAGCTATCTATCCTGCATATTGCACCTGCCATGTTTAGTCTCTGCATCACCCTAAGGTTGACTGGTAGAAAATGCCTCAGGCATTAAGTCCGCCTTTGTACAGTATTTTTTTACTTGTGCATAAAGTTTTAATAAATAATAAATAAATAATATATAAGTATTATGCTACAGGTATTTGCTGAAAAAGTGGTAAAAAAATAATTTATTCATAACATATTTTGCGTTGTGTAGGTATAATGAGCTCTTTGCAAATATATCTGAAGCCTCGCTACGTGTTCAAGCAGTAATCTCCGTCGGTTCACGTGCAGCATGGGTGTTCCGTCACTGAGCCGGTTTCCGCAACCACTTGACCGGCTCTTGATGGTTCAATACAGCATGTCGCGGAATTGGCTACAACATCTCGATCAATAAATCCCGCTGATTCTATTTAGATCGCATCTAAATTCCTGGTGCTTAGTATTATTATCTCACGAAGCGACGCGGGCTTTACATTGTGCTTACAAAGTGTACAAACACGCTGTGAATGTGTGTGTAAGCGCAGGATTGCAGGAACTCTCGGTACCGTCTGAGACAATGGCTAAGTCGGAAGTGTATGTGTGCGTGTGAGTGTTATGTGCTGACGGTACTCGTCTTCACGCACACATTAATAACGTGTTTGTACAATTGGTTACCACAAGTAAAGTACGCGTCGCTTCGTTAGATAAAAATACTGTAGCACCTTAGTGCCAGTATTTTAGTGGTAGAGTTTATTTTAGTGGTAGAGTTTATTTTAGTGGTAGAGTTTATTTTTAACTGACTTCAAAAAAAGGAGGAGGTTCGCAATTCGACTGTATGTTTTTTTTATTTATGTGTGTTAGCTCAGAACTTTTTTCTGGGTTAGCTGATTTGGATGACTCTTCTTTTATTTGATAGCTGGTGCTTCACATGTGGTCCCATTAAAATTTGATCATGTTCTGACCTGTAGTTTTTGAGTTATCCTTAATACTGCATATTTTTTCCACTTAGTTTATATTGATGATGTGTTCATAACTTCCTGTCATTGTTATTTACATATCAAGTAGTGGTATAAGAATTTGTATGGCGTAGGTACCGCAACTAAAAAGTGAAAATAAAAACTTTTTTACAAAAAAACAACCGACTTCCAAAAAAAACACTAAAAGACGTAAAAAATAACTTTAATTTCGGAAGTCGGTGGCCAAACACGAAAATACAAAAAACTTTTTTACAAAAAAACAACCGACTTCCAACAAAAACACTAAAAGATGTGAAAAATAACTTTAATTTCGGAATTCGGTGTCTTTGGTTTTTAACCGACTTCAAAAAAAGGAGGAGGTTCTCAATTCGCCTGTATGTTTTTTTTTTTTTTTTTTTTTTTTTTTTTTTTTTTTTTTTATGTGTGTTAGCTCATAACTCTTTCCTGGGTGAACCGATTTGGATGATTCTTTTTTTGTTAGAAAGGACATACCTCAAGGGTGGTCCCATGATAAGGAAATCAGGATCTGATGATGGAATCCCGGAGAAATCGAAGGGAACCTTCGAAAATCGTAGGAGCGCCTAGTGCGTTTGTTAATTTTTTCATTAAGTATTTTGAAGAACTACAATTTAATGAAGGTCTGGAATCGATCTGATGATGGAGCCGAAAGACAGTCGAGGGAATTCCTCAATGATTTACAGCAGGTACCTTGTGTTTGGGCTTGATTAATTTGTATTTATGAGAACTTTACACCTGAGGGGTTGTGACTGTCATTAGGGGTCTGATGATCAAGATGAAAGACAGTTAAGGGAACTCCTCAACGGTTTACAGTAGCTACCTTGTGATTCGACTTAATTCATTTATATTGATGAGAACTTTGCACCCATATGGGTTATATGTGCCATTACAGGTCTGATGATGGAGACCATAGACAGTTGAAGGAATTCCTCAACGATTTACAGCAGTTACCTTGTGTTTGGGCTTGATTAATTTGTATTGATGAGAACTTACACCTAGATGGGTTGTGACTGTCATTAGGGGTCTGATGATGAAGACGAAGGACAGTTCTGTTAAGGGAACTCCTCAACGGTTTACAGTAGCTACCTTGTGATTAGACTTAATTCATTTATATTGATGAGAATTTTGCACCCATATGGGTTATAAGTGCCATTACAGGTCTGATGATGGAGACCATAGACAGTTGAAGGAATTCCTCAACGATTTACAGCAGTTACCTTGTGTTTGTGCTTGATTAATTTGTATTGATGAGAACTTTACACGTAGATGGGTTGTGACTGCCATTACCTCTGATAATTAATACGAAGGACAGGTAAGGGAACTCCTCAACGGTTTACAGTAGCTACCTTGTGATTCGTTTTAATTCATTTATATTGATGAGAACTTTGCACTCATATGGGTTATAAGTGCCATTACAGGTCTGATGATGGAGACCATAGACAGTTGAAGGAATTCCTTAACGATTTACAGCAGTTACCTTGTGTTTGGGCTTGATTAATTTTTATTGATGAGAATACTATACCTAGATGTGTTATGACTGTCATTAGGGGTCTGATGATGAAGATGAAGGACAGTTAAGGGAACTCCGCAACGGTTTACAGTAGCTCCCTTGTGTTTGGACTTAATTAATTTATATTGATGAGAACTTTGCACCCATATGGGTTATAAGTGCCATTACAGGTCTGATGATGGAGACCATAGACAGTCGAGGGAATTCCTCAACGATTTACAGCAGTTACCTTTTGTTGGGCGTACTTCATACGGTTCAATATCCCAAAATATTCAGGTCGTACAAAAATAATACCCAATTAAGATTGAAGTTTTTCATAGGGCAACCACTACGTACTAGTCATGCTGATGCGTCAATTTGAGACTGAATTTAAGTTGCGTAATCGCGTCATCTCTAGCAATGCTCTTTCGTTGGTTGCTAAGCAATTTATGCTTGTCACAATGCATATGGTGAAATGGAGCTGATGGTGGCTTCACCATCAGCTCCAGTTCTTCTGGTTTTTACCAAGAGAAATCCTCAACAATAAACTCCTCAATTCCTTGCATCGGGAAACGAGATATTTTGTAAAAGGTGATGAGCAGTTGACATTAGGCTATTGTAACTGCGATACATTATTGTCTAACCCACTAAAAAGTGAAAAATAAAAACTTTTTGACAAAAAAAACAACCGACTTCCAAAAAATACACTACAAAGTGAAAAATAACTTTAATTTCGGAAGTCGGTGGCAAAAAACTAAAATAAAGATCCAAAGACACCGACTTCCGAAATTAAAGTTATTTTTCACTTTGTAGTGTATTTTTTGGAAGTCGGTTGTTTTTTTTGTCAAAAAGTTTTTGTATTTTCGTTTTTGGCCACCGACTTCCGAAATTAAAGTTATTTTTCACATCTTTTAGTGTTTTTGTTGGAAGTCGGTTGTTTTTTTGTAAAAAAGTTTTTATTTTTCACTTTTTAGTTGCGGTACCTACCCCACACAAATTCGTATACCACTACTTGGTGTGTAAATAACAGTGACAGGAAATTATTAGCACATCATCCATATAAACTAAGTGGCAAAAATATGCAGTATTAAGGATAACTCAAAAACTACTAGTCAGACCTTGATCAAATTTAAATGGGACCACATGTGAAGCACCAGCTACCAAATACAAAAAGAATCATCCAAATCGGTTCAACCAGAATAAAGTTATGAGCTAACACACATAAAAAAAAAAAAAAAAAAAACATACAGGCGAATTGAGAACCTCCTCCTTTTTGTGAAGTCAGTTAAAAACCAAAGGCACCGACTTCCGAAATTAAAGTTATTTTTCACGTCTTTTAGTGTTTTTTTTTGGAAATCGGTTGTTTTTTTGTAAAAACGTTTTTATTTGTAAAAAAGTTTTTTGTAGTTTTTTGTCAATTGCCACTTGCGGAGTCTATTCGTAAATAGACTCCTCAAGTGGCGATAGACACTTAAAAATACGTCCGGCGGATCTTGGGCAGTTACCAATTTGTTGACTGCTTAATATTTTTGCCACGTCATCGAGCCTATAGCCTAATCTTTAGTCCTATAGCTTTAAACTTCTAAAGGTTTACGAAAGAAAATAAAATAAATAAACACAAGACGAATATTATTTTCAACATGCCGTACAAATAAACTCACGCCTTATCATCATGGGGGAAGGCAGAAACTACAGAAAGCCACCTGCTACGATACTTACATATTCCTTTTGCTTCGCTTACGTTCAGGTCATACACGCATGCCGATTGCGAGTACTTGCGAGTACCATGACACTAATATTATTATTGTGTTGTAAGAGGGTAGGTGTAGTGCATGCCACGGTACGCACTGACAGGCCATTAGTTAGTTTTTGTCGTCACTAAAGGGATTTGTATGCGATACACTGTGATAAAACGTACGTATACGTATACGTACGATAACTTATTGTTTTGAGCTAAAAGTGATAGAGGTCACAGGGGCGAAATCCAATAATAATTATATTTTTGTGCAACGCCTGATAGGGCACCTCCCTGGGGAGACTTTGGAGTCTCCCACCAGCCACGCTGTGCACGGTAGCATGTGACCACAGCGCCTCCGTCTTCTCTGAGGGTTTTTTATGGGTGAACAGAGTTCCCGGATTCATAATAGTGTATAGTTTGGCCAGCGAGTCATGGTACAAGGAAATGACGGCTTTCAGCGGGCATTATGAAATATAGTCTCATAATCAGCCTATAGTGTTCCTTTAGTGTATTATGAAATATAGTCTGAAATTATCATAATCCTACATTCCTACTCATATAATTCAATTAACATAAAAATACAAAGGTAACAAATCGTTTTTTTTTTTCATAAGTATTTCATGCTGGTAACATGAAATACTTATGAAAAAAAAACGGTTGTTTATGAAGATTTTTTAAATTTGCCGCCATTTCCATAAGCTACGACTCGCTGGCCAAACTGTACTTAATACTATAATATTAGCGCTTGGTCTCCTTTGAATTCTTTGTACCGCTATCGGAAGGTGTAAATCTAGAAAACCGTGTTGCATCGTTGACTACCGCGCCGGCGCTAATATAGACAACACTCAACGGCGAGCGTAGTATCTGGCATAAAATCATAAAATGTTTCTTGGTTTATACCACGTTGAAATTTTTTTCTTAAAAAATCAAACTCATCACAATATTCGAATTCAGATTCCTGAACGAAACAATCGCTATCGTCGACGGAATAAACCGGATAAATAAAATCGTTAGCTTGATCAGACTAGAACTTTATGAAATAGTTCTTAACTCATAAAGATAAAGCTCAATATTGATTGAACCGTATTACAATGACTAGACTGATTCGACTTTAAAATTTTGTTGTCTTACTTTTTGACATTCGATTTATGAACATGTAATTTTGTAAAAGTTGTCAAAATGAAATGAAAGTAATTTACATTGTAAAATACATTAATTAATGTTATGAAATTAATTATGATATTTGGGTAGCTATAGTAAACTCGTAAACTCTAAAATGGATGAAAGTAGTACTCGAAACCACAGTTACGTGGAGGAAAAACCAGAATCTGTAAAGAAATATTGTTTTGGTTGTTTGTGCGTAAATGAAGAGAAACATGTACAAAATTATGCATTTCAAGGTGGTCCCCTCAAGAATATATTCCAGGTAACGTGTTTACATGTAATTTGCGTGATGAAATACCTACGTTTTAAACCAGGTAAACCATGATAAACTTGACCCTTGGGTTAGGTAGGAAACGGCAGTGTTGGCACAGTACCACCATCTAATCAGTAGGATAACAGTACAATATGTAGATACATAAATACAATACTTATCTTTCTGTATGGTTTGTGGCAAAACGATTACACTTAGACAGTGGGCACCATTGTCACCTGTTTCAATAACAGAGCGAAACACACAGAGTTTAGTTCGTTGATTTTCCTGTGTGAGTTGCATTAAACATGTTTCCTTTCTTTCAGTCATCTTTCTGCTCTAGCATGTAGTTCATGGCAATTTCTTATTTAACTATTAATTGCAACTAAAAATTTTATATTCATATTCATTATTATAACTAGGTACATCATTTACACTTTTTTACTCCATTTACACCCAGTGCCACATTCATTATCGTTATCATGTTATTCTCAATATTGTTACCATCAAATATAAATATCCTAATCTCAAATTTACTGATGAAATCTTTATCAAAGTAAATGCGACCTTGTTAATAATGTAACATTGCAAAAATCATAATAGAACATGGTTGCAAAAATGTCTTATGATGATGCAAAAAATTACCATACTTACTATTTATAGTAGATAAATTATTTACTATTAGTTTTATTTAGGAATTTTACTTATGTATAAGCACTTGAGTGAGATACCTGAGATACAGGTTTATTCCTAGTTCAGGTAGAATCCAATTACTATATACCTAACTCTAGTATAGGGCCCTATTTTGTCAATATTTATGTAAATAATTTATTTCAATAAACAATTTCAATTTTATTGCAGACCACATGATCTAAAAGGAAAAAAAAACAACATCAACTACAGAACACTAACACAATTACATAATGTTTCTTTTTTATTTACAGATGGACTGCATATTCCTATGTTACCTGTGCAAGAGGGTGGCGCAACACACTGAACAGTTCATACAGAATGTGCAAAGCAATCAAATACTATTAGAAAACTTTCAGAATGTGAGTATACAATTTAAAAAAAATATATACGGGCAGTCTTTGGGGACTGCCAATAGAAGTGAAAACTAAGTAACTTGTGAATTGTATTGTCGAGCTATTAGATTAGCTCATGGGAAGCATGCGGTGGCGATGACGCTAGTTTAACGCTTTTTGTTCACCTAAAAACTACACATATATACCCAGTATACATATAGCTCATAAAAGCCGTTAGGTGGCGATGACGCGAGTTCCATGATTTTTGTTCACCCAAAAAGTGCTCAACGCGCCTAAACAAGTTTTCACTTTAAAAAAACATGCATTTGGGACTCACATAATCTTGAGTTGTTTGTTAACCCTGTAGGAAAAACCAGGGATTCATTACAAACATAATATCAGTCTTTGGAATAATCCTGGCAAATGCACAGGCGTCTTACCTCACAGAAGGAATAAGCATTGCAACATAAAATTTTGATGGTGATTTAATATAGAACTATTAAGTTTGTTCCAAACGGATCTAATGAAAGTGTAAAGCAACCCTGTTCGGGTTATTTTTTATGCAATCACTCACTAACTGAATTGGTAACACATTCATCTGTATTTACAATATGGCCGATGAACCATGGCCAGTCTGAACATAGGTTCTCTGAACTTTTGCGCATGTTCTCTCACTCACACTCGACTCAGTTCACAATTTAGTTCCTAAAAAAAATTATTGAGCAGTGAAAGGGTTTTTACTGTATATCTCACCACGTTTTCCAACATTTATCATTTGAAATTTAAAAGATTAAATTGTAATTAAAAATAAAACAATGAAAATTTTATAATTTTAAAATTAAATCGAGGTAATAAAAAACATCTTCAAGGTGATCTAAAATTTGAATTTTGTTTATGTTATAGAGGTATGAGGAACAGGGTGTAAAACTCACTCATACCTCCATAGAAAAGGGAGGATCCTCCGACCAGACGGGTGTCGTGTCTGGTGGGCAACTGCCCGATGGTTGATGTCGGGACGTTGTATATATGCTAGTCGCGCGGTAAACTCTGCTTGCGCGATGCAGGATTTGTGTGACGTCAGTGTGACGTGTAGCTCGCATGTGGCGGTGTAGATACCGCTACAAAGCATTAAAAAAATCAAATCAAAGCACTCAATTTTTAAGTGGCACTTCAAATTGGCATCCACAGTTATGTTTTCTGAACAATTTGTTTACATTTTCATCAGAGACTTTGGACAGACCATAAGTTTTTAAAACACTGTTTTCCTTCACTGTATTAATAAATCTAGTTAATATTAACACTTTCCAGGTAATGGATGAGACATTAAAATCAGTATGCACGCAGACACAACCCCTAGTCAACTTAACGAAAGTGCCATTAGATATGATAGAGTTATCAGAGAGAGACGGCCATAGTTCTGAGGAGACCTTCTCTGTCGTATGCTCGAGGAACAGGAGTAAAGATGTCCAGGTCAAGACTGAGATGAAAGAGGAAGAGTATATGGAACATCTTGAAGGAGAGTTTATCAATGGTGATGGTAAGGGACTAAAATACACGGTGGCAGGGTCATCGACGTGCAAACTGTAACCATGAATTCAGCACGTGATACTAGAATGTACAGAATATTCGGCGGTTTAAAAAAGATAACTGCTGTTTCATAGTAAAGTGCAATACCTACGCGGTCAAAATCTATGGAACAGCAGATTAAAAAAAAACGGGGCAGTCTTTGGGGACTGCCGATAGAAGTGAAAACTAAGTAACTAGTGAATTGTATCGTCGAAGCGTGCGCTGACGGTGACGCGAGTTTCACGCTTTTTGTTCACCCAAAAAGTACACATATATACACAGTATACATATAGCTCATGGAAAGCGTTCGGTAACGATGACGCGAGTTCCATGATTTTTGTTCACCCAAAAAGTGCTCAACGTGCCTAAAGAAGTTTTTACTTCAATAACCAATAAAAAAATTCAATGAAGGGGGCTTCAGAATCATGTACTGAGTCCATGGTCACAGGTTGTGCATCGATGTCTCTGCCACCGTGTATACATTTATCTCAACCACAGGGCCCTACGAGCCCCGATGCAAAATAGTTCGTCTAGTATGGAAAGTAGTGCAAAGCGTAAAATATAGAAAGTAAATATTGGTAAAATAATTAAGAACGTTTAATAAAAAGTAAACCACAATTTGAGGAACATTTTAAAGTTTATTTTAACATAACTGAAATTCTTTCATGACTTTACATAACATAAAAATTAAAAAAAATATTCTAAAAAACATAACGCAAAAGTATTCGTCTACCCTTGTCACTCACGCAAAATAGTTCGTCTACCACTTAGTTGTGTCGCCTTTGCTCTCAATGACAGCTTTAATGCTAAGAGGCATGGTTGCAACCAACGCTGCACACTCCTCAGGCGTAATTGACTCCCAGACAGCCAAGAGTTTAGCCTTTAAGTCGCTCTACGATCATGATGGATTTTTACGGAGACCTTTTTTCATTTTCCACCATAGGGTTTCGATCGGCGACAAGTCCGGGCTGTTAGATGGCCATTCGATTGTAGGGATGCTTTTCGCCAGTAGCCACGTCTTTGTTGTCCTTGCAGTATGGCAGGAAGCACCATCCTGTTGAAAAATGAAGGAATCTTGATGCTTAAGTTACGGAATAGAGGCAGTAAATTCTCTTCCAAAAGGTTTTGATACCTTGCAGCATTGATAGAACCATCCACAAATTTCGTACCACCAACACCTTGTGCAGACATGCAGCCCCATATCATAAGAGACGCCGGAAACTTCACTTTGCGTTTGAGACAATCAGTATGAAATGCCTCATTTTTGTTCCGAATCACTATTTTCCTTTCATCGCCGACTGTCACTTCAAATGTGGACTCGTCACTCCAAATGATACTACGCCACTGATCGGAAGTCCAATTTAAATGATCACGAGCAAACTTCAACCTCTTTTTCTTTTGTACGGCAGTCAACAGTGGTTTGTCCTTAGCGGTGTAAAATCCGTAACCCATTCGTTTTAGGACTCTTTTGCAAGTATCAACTGAGACGTCTTTGTGAATCATGTCCTTCCATTGCACCGTGAGTTCTCCAGCTCGAGCACGACGATTATTTTTAATAATTTTCTTCACGATTCTGTTTTCTACTGCACTTGTGACGCGTGGTCGACCAGTTTTCTTCAAACAAGAAGTCGTTCTATTCTTTTTATAGTGCTGAATGATAGATTGGACTGTAGACCTGGGAAGTATCAAGTCTTTAGATATTTGGTAACTTGATTTGCCAGGATCGACCCCACAAACTATTCGCTTTCGAAGCTCTTCACACACTGGTTTGCCACGACCCATTGTTATTTGAAAAGTAATGAAAAAAACTGAAATTTTCAGAATTTATACTGTCTCACTTGACAAATGACACAGAATTACTTTTACAAATTTAAATTATGCCACATAATTGTACAAAGAAGGAATAATCTTATTTAACTCACCGATAGACGAACACTTTTGCATCGATTAACAATTAGACGAACTATTTTGCTTATAACTTCTTCAAATTTAAAACCGGATATGTATAATTTTAAAAAGCTAAAATAGTTCATTGGTTCATAATTAAAAAAATGGCATAATACGCGACATGTGATAGTAGAACAGCTTAATATTTTATATAGATATACAAAAATAATGAAGTTAGAAAAAATCTCACAGAGAAAATTTCACACTAGACGAACTATTTTGCATTAAGGCTCGTATACCATAATACTTTAGAATTAGGTACAATGTACAAGTTATAAATTTTCAAATTTGTAAATCTTACTAATGCGTGTAAAAAGTAAGACGCACAATTGTAACGAAAAATCCTTACAAATATGTAAATTGTACTGACAAGTCTAAAATATATTGTATCTCTCAATTTCAGGGTTACACAAATTTTTTTTTTTTTTTTTTGTAGCATTGTAGACTTGTAAATTTTTGTATTTCATGTAGTTTCATCAAGAGATTTTTTGCAATTTCTGACATTTCAAGTACTCAAACATCAGTTGGTCCAATAGAGGTTTTTGATCCTTATCGGAAACACGATCGACCGGCATAAAAAAAAAGTTTTTGTGAGAATTTCCCATTGCCCATTTTCCTGCTGAATGTATTTTTTTTTCAAAATCTGTGAATGCAAATCAAAATTTCTCAATAAGTTAAGGAATGTCTCGTAAGACCGTTTTCCTGTAGCTAGAACGGTTAAGGTAGCTGCCCTTGCTGCCCCATTTCAAAAATCCACCTGTATAGTATAGATAGAACTACAAAACAATGCTCGTTCTCTGGTTGCACATTTTTTTTTTTGTGAAGTTTTTTAGAATGAGCATTCGCTCGTTGTGTCTACACCCACCTTTACAAGCGCGTTTACAAAGAGACAGACAGAGAAACATTGCGTTTGAAATAATAGGTAAAATTAAAATACCTCCGACACAAAAAAGAGCTGATGACCTTGAAACTGCTGAACCGATTTTGATAGAACATATCTAAGAACCACCGCTAGAAAACCTGCTTTCAAATAAAAAAAACCGCATCCAAATCGGTTCACCCGTTTAAGAGCTACGATGCCACAGACAGACATACACACACACATAGCGGTCAAACTTATAACACCCCTCTTTTTGGGTCGGGGGTTAAAAATAAGATCGACTTGTAAACTGCCTTTATCCAATGTGCTTACAGAAATAACCAAAGCAAAATTCCTTCGTATTTTGCAGACTTCCCAGAGTCATACGTAAAAGATGAAGAAGACGCATTTCCCCTGAAAGCGTTACTGAAAGAAGAATTAGAACTGGAAGACATTGACAGTCTGGACCTGATGAGTCTTAGTGCAACGCTCAAAAAGAACAAACATAAAATGAGAACTAAATTCAAACGGGAAAAATTGACACAGATCAAAAGAGGTAGGATAGAAGAATATTAATATAACTGCCCGTTTGGTCCAATGGGCGCAAACGCTACTACTGCTAAGAATGAGGTCCTGGGTCCGATTACCAGGTAGGGTAAAGTGTTATTGGGTTTATTCAACAGGAATTTCTCAGTAGCAGCTTGGAGTCTGGATTTGTGCCTTAAAAATACTGGGGAATGTAGGTGTACTACAGGTACCTGCACCTCTGCCTAACCCTTCAGAGAAACAGGCGTAATCTTATGTTACTTATAATAAATTAATGGCGGGTTATGAATAAAAGAATAAATGTGGACGAAACAAAACGAGTATTTTTTTTTTTTTTGTTTTAAATAATTAATTGTTGTTTTATTTTGACGTAACAAACAATAAAGTACTTAGTTCTGAATTCAAATTATACACAATAAATCTAATAATTGATGGACATGGAAATTAGCATTCATACTGAAGTCTACCGCGATTTCGAAGCGCGTCATTTCGGCCCGTTTGTATGAAGACGTAATACTGCTTACTTTAGTATACTGTGCTCATGGGAATGGCGTAAGCTTATGATGAATTTCTTACCAAGATATTTTTTTTTATAATATTTGTTCAAACCCACACTTTGGAAAAAGATTCATATTCTTTCTCCAGTGCAAAGTGCAATATTGTATTTATTTTGAATTTCAGACATTCCTAAAATAAAGACAATATACATAACTAGAGAACAATGTATGGAAGAACGTACGCGAATGGAGCAGGACCAGAAATATGCGAACTTTGCTTACAAATGCGGAAACTGCATCAAAGGGTTCAGCTTTAAAGGTAGCTATGATAAGCATATGGAGAAACATAATCAGGTATGTATCATTTAGGGCCTTAGTACACCTTCGATGTGAAAATAATGATGCTAAACCGCTTAACGAATTCCGCTGCGAAACGTTACTACATTATGTCGCGATTCGAGTAGCGGAACATCATGAGAGTCAGTTGATCGGAGCAAAATGTCGTCGATTTCGACTTAGTAAATACAGTACCGTCAAACGGGGTGAATAGTGATGCAGGGGTGAATCGTAACGAAACTTTAAAAGGGATTTTAACATTGAAATAATATAGTTTGTTGCCAACAAGGGAACTTAATCGTTAATTATAATACAGTGAACACACTCGAGTCCTTTTTGGCAACAAACTGTATTATTTCAATCTTAAAATCCCTTTTAAAGTATCGTTTGGATTCACCCCTTCATCCCTATTCACCCCATTTGACGGTATAGGTCTACTTCAGACCTCTTGGACTAGTTTTTCCGTAAAACCAACTCCCATTTTACAAAAAAATCAAGTTTCGTTTTATGAACTTCTCGACTGCCACAGATACGTGCGAAAGAATCGCGGCGCCGCACAAAAATGGCGGGCTGAGCGCGGAGGTGTAACCGGCTTCCTAGCAGATCGGTGAAATCACGCAGGAATGAGATATAATCATAATCAAACCTGTGCATTAGACAGGCAGTTTCGCTTCTGTTTCGTTTGTCGTACAACGGACAAGTCATGGCGGAACTACTGCGGTTTCGTGGCTATGGTTTCGCGGCGGAGATGTGATACCCGCCTTAAATAGCTACTGCAAGTTTCGAAACTTAAAATATGGAATACGCTTCTTCTTCGTCATTCCCTCAATGCTGAGGATCGCGACCATATACGACGCGTCTCCAAGCTATACGGTCTTCGGCAGCGTGGACCGCTCTGGACATGCTGCCTCCAACAGCCTTCTTGATCGAGTCTGACCATCTTGCCGGTGTTCTGCCTTCTTTCCACCCCGCCCAGTAACAAGCCTTTCCATACAATGCTTAGGTGAACGCATAATATGTCTCAAAAAGCTAGGACACGCTCCTGGTATATTGTAAATAACCGGTTGATGATGTTGAGTTTCTCCATGGACTCATTCGTTCTCATGGCAAATGTATGTAAGTAGCTTGCATACCGTTGTGCAAGTTGCAGTTTTAAATGCACTCTGGACATTCAGAACTGCTATCATAGTGCTGACTGGTTAATATCTTCACATACATAAAATCACGCCTTCTTCCCATGGGGGTAGGCCGAAACTACAGAACGCCACCTGCTACGATCCTTACATACTCCTTTTAAATGATAAATGATAAATGATTTTATTTCTGTAAGTAGGTTTGTACAAACACTTTTACACGTCAATCATATTTTTAAACTAGATGAGGTCGGCGTTTCCTATCTGACTACTCTGAGATGAAAGGCCGAAACAAACTCAGAGGTCACAGTCTCTTTTAAAGTCCAGACATAATCTTGGTCAGATCATGTGAAGACCATGTAGATTGGTATCTGAAATGGTCTTTTGAGGAAAGAACCACACAGATTGAGTGGACCTGTCCAGTCAGTGCACGCATTTGTCAGTAATCGTGCAGCTCAACTCAGGAAGTCAGAACTTAAGGAGCTCAACGATTCGACGAACAATACCAAAGAAAGGACATTTGGGTAGGCCACATAAATTACTCAATCTGCCAGATCATGATCAAAATTAACTGCGAAAAAAAAAAGCAATGACCCACATAATCCTCACATTCACAATAATTAAAATAACATACTACTTTACAAGTAAATACTCATGTCATTGTGTATATAAAATTCAACAATGTCAATGTGTATATAAAAAAATCGGACATAATGTTTGAGAACCATGTAGATTGGTGTCTGAAATGGTCTTTTGAGGAAAGAACCACACAGATTAAGTGGACCTGTCCAGTCAGTGCACGCATTTGTCAGTAACCGTGCAGCTCAACTCAGAACTTAAGGAGCTCAACGATTCGACGAACAATACCAAAGAAAGGACATTTGGGTAGGCCGCATAAACTACTTAAACTGCCAGATCAAGAATATAACTGAAACAATGACCCACATAGTCCTCATATTCTCAATAATGAAAATAATATAATACTTTTTACAGTAAATATTCATGTCTAAAATAGCTAGCAAATTAAAATCAACATTCACCGTGTAAATTTATTGGAGCAGCTCAATCCCAAGCCTTTTTGTCCTCAATATAGTCTTTCACAGTATAATAGGCTTTCTGGCATAGTTTCCGTTTTATAAAAGATTTGAATTTATTAAAGCTTAGACCTTGAATGTGGCTAGGAAGTTTATTATAAAAACGTATACATTGGCATCTAAACGAGCCACCTATTTTCTTGAGCCTGGTTGTAGGAACAATAAATTTGTGTTTGTTTCTAGTATTTATATTGTGGATATCACTGTATTTTTTAAACAGATTAATATTTTTATGTGCATACAAAAGATTTTCATAAATATACTGAGAAGGCACAGTAATTATATCAATCTCCTTAAATTTATCTCTGAGGGAGTGTCTGGGACTTAATTTATAGATAGAACGAATTGCCCTTTTTTGTAAAATGAAAATTGTCTGGATATCGGCGGCATTTCCCCACAACAGAATACCGTACGACATCACACTATGAAAATAACTAAAGTATACTAAACGGGCTGTCTCTAAATCAGTTAAACCACGAATTTTTCTAACGGCGTATGCTGCAGAGCTAAGCTTTTTTGACAATTTATCTATGTGGGGGCCCCATTGAAGCTTGGTATCCAAAGTTATGCCTAAGAAAACTGTGGTATTTTCGGGTTTCAGCACTTCACCCTTTATGAGAACACTAGTTTCTACTTGTCTAACATGAGGTATCGTAAACTTAATACATTTAGTTTTTTTCTCGTTAAGAAGTAGGTTATTAACATTAAACCAGTTAACTACTATTGCAAGGGCGCTATTTACATTGTCAGTAATCAGCTGCTGACGTTTCAGTTTAAATAAAAGTGAAGTGTCGTCTGCAAATAACACTATATCATGTTTATCCTTTATGAGGTAAGGCAAGTCATTTATATAAATAAGAAATAAAAATGGCCCAAGAATTGAGCCCTGGGGGACCCCCATTCTTACTACCGATCCGGGTGATCTTTTTCCATTAACATCAACTCTCTGAATCCTATCACTTAAGTAAGAAGTAAGAAGATCCAGAGAGGCGTTTCGGATTCCGTAGTGGTGCAGTTTCCTGATCAATGTTTCATGAAGAACACAATCGAATGCCTTGGACAAATCGCAAAAGATTCCCAAAGCATCGCATTTGTCCTCCCATGCATCATAAACATGTCCTAAAAGTTCAACTCCGGCCGGCATCAGTAGTCGAACGACCCCTCGTAAAACCGAACTGTTTGTTATGCAGTAATTTGTGATTATTAAAAAAATCCTTGCATTTGATTCAAAATAAGTTTTTCAAAAATTTTACTAAAGGTAGGTAGTACTGAAATAGGTCTATAATTAGTAGGGTCTGATGTACTACCCGATTTAAATAACGGTATTATTTTACTGTTTTTCATAAGATCAGGAAACTCACCACGATCAATACAATTATTAAATATTATTATAAATATTTTGCGTCGTGTACGTTCGGATGACTTTTCTGAAGAACACCAATAAGGTCACTATAAGTCCTTCTCGGGTGTCCCCTCCCGGCGTTTCCGCTCACATCTGCCTTGTAAATACCTTTTGTTAGTCGCCTTTCATTCCTCACAACATGACCAAAACAACTAAGCATACTCTTTTAATTTTTTGTCACATATCTTTATCACGGCTATATTTTCATAAAGTTCGTGCCAATACAAGAGAAGTTGCACTGCAATATAAATAAGGGAAATACAAATGATACTATATTTTTTAATTCAAATCTTAAATAATTATCAAGTTTTGGAAGAAAAAACTCAATGTTATACATTACAAAGTTCAAATTCCATTGCAACTGTTTATTTAGGGTTTTTATAATTCAAACGGTCAATCTGTAGCGGCATCTACAACGCCACATTCGAGCTACGCGTCACACTGACGTCACACAAAATCCTGCATCGCGCAAGCAGAGTTTACCGCGCAACTAGCATATAGTATAAAACGTCCCGACATCAATCGTTGGGCAGTTGCCCACCAGACACGACACCCGTCTGGTCGGAGTATGAGTGAACTTTATACCCTGTTCCTCATACTTCTATAAATCTAAAATCAATTGAGACATCATAATGTTAAAGTAGATAGTTGATTAAGTGGCAATACATGTAAATTATCTAAGATTTTGTATTATTGACGTATTTTTATATTATTGCAGTGCATGGGGGACTACGAATGTGATATTTGTAAACAGAGAATGGACACGGAAGACAGACTGGTTGGCCATATGAGGTATCATTTAATGTGAGTAACCGTTTTTTTTTATGTTTGCTTATTTATACTCAGTACGGTCAGCAACGAAAGTCGATTAACACTTTTTTATTTAGCAAAATATTTAATCAAAATTTGAACAGAAATAAATGAAAAAATATGAACTCTTAGTTTTTATTTGAGATGCTGAAAAGAAGTTTATCGAATAATTTTGTGTCAATTTTCATGTTAATTTTGACTTTTATTGCTTACCGAACTTAAATGATACAGATATCCTACATAAAAGAAAAAGCTTACATGGGCTTATGGCTAAGTAATACCAGCCGCACGGGTCGATCGATCAGGTTAAGCTACGCTTGCCGCGGTTGGTTTGTGGACCATCCTTAACTTTCCTCGGAAAGCACGTTAAACCGTTGGTCCCGGCTGTAATTCGTGGATCTTTGACATTTGTTAAGGGACGTCAGCAGTGGCGTGCCTAGGGGCCAAAACTAGGTCAAGCCGACAAAAAAAAAACTACCTATCGCACTGGTAGTACTAAACTACCTATCACACTGATAGTAGTACTTTACAAAATGGCAACTATTTCATTTTCAAGTTATCAGTTGGTTTAAAATATGAAACGACGGATAAGCGCCATCTATTAACATTCACATTTAACTTGCTCAGTTTTTAATGATAAATGATAAATAAATGATTTTATTTCTGCAAGTAGGTTTGTACAAACACTTTTACACGTCAATCATATTTTTAAACTAGATGAGGTCGGCGTTTCCTATCTGAATACTCTGAGAAGAAAGGCCGAAACAAACTCAGAGGTCACAGTCTCTTTTAAAGTCCAGACATAATCTTGGTCAGATCATGTGAAGACCATGTAGATTGGTATCTGAAATGGTCTTTTGAAGAAAGAACCACACAGATTGAGTGGACCTGTCCAGTCAGTGCACGCATTTGTCAGTAATCGTGCAGCTCAAATGCGCGGAAACGCGCGATTTTTTATGTTATTATTCTTATGACATGATTGAGTTAATTTACAAGTTTACATGACGTGTAGTTTGTTTATTTTTTTATTGATAGGCTGACGTTTAACTGAAAGCCGGGCTTTCCGGCTTGTATGGAAGGAACGCCACCGGTCGTCAAAAGCCGAAAGTCTGACTACCAGTCTTTCCAAGGGGTGTCGTATTATCCAGTAACTAGGTTGTCGTGGTCAGATAGGCAGTTGCTACATGTAAAATACCGGTATTCAGCTGCATCTGGTCAGACTGGAAGCCGACCCCAGCATAGTTGGGAAAAGGCTAGGCAGATTGATTTTGGCTTATTAAAATTTTGGTTTAAAAATTATTTGACATCGCTATCAACGGTAAACGCGCCCAAAAGACAGCATTAAAACATTGTATGGTAATGCTGATTTATTGACTATAAAAGTCTAACGTTGCCGTAGGTGTGGGGTACCAATGAAAAGGCACGGTTTTCCTGTGATATACTTTATTGTTCCACAACACACCTAAAGTTAGGGCACAAACAGACAAATTTTAATGGAAGGAGAAAGAGTCAAGGTATATAGATTTTACAACTTATGAGAGAACGATAGGGGAAGCGAGCTACTTCGTTACGACCGCATGGAAGTAAACAAAGGCAGGGGCGCGAGAGGGCGAACGATGCCACGCAAAGAGTAATTTAGGTAATATAGGTTAAGAGAGCCCTCTCTCGAATCTTTTACGCATGACAGTTTTAAGCGCCATCTATATTTCTGATCAGAAACTAATTCCCAATCTATAGGTACCTACATATAAATAGCTATAGAAGTTTAGAGATATAAGATACTACATAAGTAGTTACCACTGATGTAGGTGAAGGTAAAATAATGTGTTGGAAATTGGAATAAAACAAGCTTGCCCTGAAGTTATTTTAGCGTCTGTGCTCGTGAAGTACTTAGATTATTTTTATCTAAGCCGGCGTAATACAATTTCTTCACACGGCAGCAAAAAAATAAGTACTGATTTTCAGGTAGTAGTCTACGTATCAGGACAGAGGAGCAATTTCCGCTCCACGTATAGAAAACACTCGGAAAACCACTAATTACACACAAAATAAATGAGGAAGCAAAAACAAGCGCAGACGCACCGACGCACCGCATGTTCCGGCAGCCATAATTATTGTCTGTGTATACTCTGTGGTGTACAGACATAAATACCCTACGTGTACAAACTACAACTAGCACAGTTAATAATTATATTATTTAGTCATTTAAAATGTACTATATTTTTTAAGTAATAAAGTTTTTTTTTTTTTTTTTTTCTTATTGTGATAGTAGTGACATCTATTGGCACTTTTTGATACTTCTGAAGACATGTTTCCCAGTTCAGTAACAAAGATGGCCCTAACTTCTTCACAAGGTAATCAATGTTCTATGGGTCAACCCCCTGATGACACATCTCGACTAGCGGGCGGCCGTGGGCGATGTTCGCGCGCAGCTCGCACACCCGTCCCGCAACCGCGCGCGTCCCCCTCAACATTCCAGCGCCTGCGGCGATAAGGAAGCGGTCACCGTGGCGCGCTAGCTAGATCTATTCAACAGATGTGTGGAGTCCGCCACATTGACCTAGTTATTGATCCAGCTTTTTGTTGGTTTGAGAATCTAACAATTGCTAGACGATATCGCGAATTTTTTTGCGAGATGTCGGATCCCATAATCATGTTATAAGTCAATCAGCCTATAACGTTCCCACTGCTGGGACGTAGGCCTCCTCTCTGTGAGAAGGAGTGGGTCGTAATCCACCACGTGGGCCCGGTGTGGGTTGGAAAATGTCATATAATTATCTTAGAAATGTTGGATCTAAGACAACGAAGTTACCCTTACTTCCTATATTAAATAACTATTTTTCTTCCAGCCGCTACAAATGTGAAGAATGTGGTTTAATAAGAAACTGTCGTATGACGATTCAAGATCACTACAATGCGTATCACAGTCAGTGTTTTCAAACGTGCCCTTATTGCAGCAAGAATTTCAAGTGAGTTTGCACCTTATTGCTTGAGAGATAGAGTCTATAATTACTTGACTTGGATGTTTTATAATCTTAATGTAAGATTTTAAATACTCAGTATTGTAGCAAGTATTTAAATGTACCTTATTGTTAGGTTTATAAGGTCTACAATGGCTTAAAACGAATGAAACGGTTACTATAATTTAGCCAGGTTTTAGATTGTTATGTTTTCAAATTAAATATATTTCTGTCTCCAGACGTCAGACGTCACTACGCAAGCACATACACTACGCACACACGCACAAGGGCCGCGTACAGTGCGCGTACTGCCACAAGACGTACGCCGACAAAGGCGTACTGCGCTCTCACATGATAATGTAAGTACCCGAGTTGGGCAAAACTCGTTTTTTTTTATTGTTTTGTCCCCATTTTGTTATAATTTTTGTCTCAAACATTTTAAAGTTAACTTTGACGTAATCTGGAACAGTTACGTTCTAAGGCAGCTGTCAAAATGTGAATAATCTAGTGATCAGAGTGTAAGTCCTATTCAGGGTGGATTTTTGAGATAGGGCGGCAAGCGCAGCTACCGTAAACGTTGTATCATAAGCAACCAGGCAACAAACTATCTCGATTCTGTTTTCAAAGCAAATTAAATTATGACGCGTATTCGTTCGAAAATTGAAGTTTTTTTTTTTGTTTTTTTTCTAATGGTCACAAATTTAGACTCTGGGCTGCTGCTGAGAAATTCTTAATGGATAAACCTACCATCATCTACCTTTTCCAACCATGTGGTCAGCTTCTAGTCTAACCGGATGTAGCTGAATGCCAGTAATGGAAAAACCCAATAACATTTTAACTTGTTCACAGTAAACATTCCAAAGAAGTATCAGCGGTTCCAATTAGCAAGAAACATGTGTGCCAAGAGTGTGGCATGGCTTTCCAGGCACCTTCTCAGCTGAGGAACCACAGCATCAAGCATTCCGACAGCCGAGACTACTACTGTGTGGAGTGTGATAAGTATGACATCATCATTTTTTTTTCAAATATACACATACATACATAAACTCACGTGTTTACCCCCATAGGGGTTGGCAGATCGCCACCTGCTACGATCCATACATACTCCTTTTGCTTCGTTTACGTTCATACACTCTTGTAGACTGTAGATTTGTGGACCTTTTTATATTTTGTTGAGTACCTGTTACTTGTTGACAGGCCTAAACTGACCTCCCATATCTATCAACACTGTAATTGGAAACATTGTAAAAGCCCCTTATTTTTAAAAGAGTAACCGTGGAGTTTCTTGCCGGCTCTTCTCCATAGGAAACAACCAATTGGAACCGTGCACCTAGCTTCTGACGTTTCATAAGTGCCCATGATGGTTTATGTGAAATAAAATAATTTGATTTGATTTGGTCATACACTCACGCCGGTTGGCAGTACTACGCACCTGACCTTTCTGAAGACCGTCACGAAAAAGGGTTTTTTTTTGTCATTCATCACAGTCCTCCCATACCTATTACCTATTGAAATGTAATTTGAAAATATGGTAAAAGACAATAATTTTTTAAAGAGTAACCATAGAGTTTCTTGCCGGCTCTTCTCTATAGGAAACGGCCAATTGGAAACCTGCACCTAGTTTCTGATGTTTCATAAGTGCGCATGTAGGTTTATGTAAAATGGAATATAGGGTGGCAGGGACATCGACGTGCATACTGAAACCATGACTGCAGTACATGGACATACAAAGTCACAAAAAAAAAAAGTTTCATAGAAAAGTGCAATACGTGCTGTCAAAATGTATGGAACTGATCTTTATTTTATAAATAACCGCCGAAAGTATTTACAATTAAAATATAATAATCTAACCTAACTAAAACTATTAACAAATTAAAAGATGGCGTCGAAAAATTCCTCCGCATCGCTGTCGACTGGTAATGTACCCAAGAGACTGGCGGCATCGCCGCGTTGTATGGCAATGCTTAGCCTCTAGCCAAGGTAAAATCCAGCACTTGGGTCAAAAAAAAATACCGACGAAAAATTTCAACGCAGGGGGGGTTCAGAACCCATAGTAACCGGTTGCTCGTCGATGTGATGCCAGCCTGTATTTTTAATTTGAACGTTTCAACGTTTTTCCTTCCATGGCTCATGGTTATACACCCGGTTTCCTGCAAATAACATCGAATCGGTCCCGATATAATAAAAAGCACTTTGAGTAACACCGGTTACAGTATTTTTATCTCACGAGGCGACGCGCGCTTTACTTGTGGTAACAAGTGTACAAACACGCTGTGAATGTGTGCGTGAAGACAAATAGCGTCAGCACATAACGCACACATACTTCTGACATCGCCATTGTCTCGGACGGTACCGAGAGCTCCTGGGCTCACACATACATTCACAGCGTCTTTGTACACTAAGTAACCGCAAGTAAAGCGCGCGTCGCTTTTGGAGATAAAAATACTTTAGCACGGGGTGATTAGCAGGATATTTAAGGAATTATTGTGCAGTGTGCTGGGGTAATGTGATTAATTTTTTTTTCAGGAGTTTCAAATCAGATGCCGCATTGAAAAAACATTTGAAGACTGCAGCAATCCATGTCAGTTATTTAGAATTACCGTAAGTATTAATAGTTGTTTACAGTACGAAATCGTACACATGCATGTCGCATCATCGGTGGCCGAGATGCGAAACATCGGATCTTCTTCACGATACGACATAGTTTTGGTAGATGTGGGCACTGTAGTGGGTACTTCTAACGAGAAGATTATTTGAATTTAAAGTAACTTTAATAAACTAGCAATTAACAAACGAAACAAACGTGCGTTGGTACTGGGCGTTTGCCAAGACTGTCCGAACTCGACTGTAGACTGTCGCAACACTCGGCCTCTCCGCGGGGTTGGGCTCGCTTGCGTGTCCGATCACATGATTATTCGTTTACGAATTAAATAGTTAGATGGCGCTGTCCGCTGTACTGTGACGCCATCTATCAACGACATGCATGACATATCTAGCTTTAGAAAGAGACTGTCAAACAGGTGCTAGTGTCAGAGGCGACTGTAAAAAACCGTCTCTAAAATTGGATTTGCAATTTACGGTCGGATGTACGGTCAGTTTGAGGGTACTCATCATTTTCCTGCTCTTATCCCAATTTACTTGTGGTCGGCACAACATGTCGTTTTCTTCCATACTTCTCTATAAGTCGTCATCTCGGTAGTCACCCCTTTCTAGCCATATCAACTTTCACACAGTCCATCCATCGTTCCTATGATCTTCCCCTGCTCTTATAGCCATCGACATTCATACCCAAAACTTTCCTCACGACATTTTCCTCAATTCTCCGCATCACATGCTCATAACATGACAACTGATTTCCGCACAACTTTTCACTTACCGTTGCCACTTTCAGACTTCCTCATATGTACTCATTTCTTATTCTATCGATTCGTGTAACACCACAAATCCCTCTCAGCATTCTGATCTCTGTAGTTACTCAACTTAACTACATGTAGTTAGCCATAAAAACGTACTGTATAATAAAAGTCATGCGTGAAAAATAGGTTGAATTTAATACTTTTATAAAATAACAAAAGTGGAAAAAGTAATGGACTTGCCAGTCTGTTGGAGGAATGAATGCAGAGAGAAAAAAAATGTTGCTAGACATTGAACAATGTTAAGCTTGATCATAATGTTGCAAACTAATAAATTACTTAGTAATCGATTACAATTATACTTACTAAAATGACAAATTATTGCAGATTAAATATTAAATTGATACAAAATTAAGTTTGTAATATTTATGTTGAATTTACTTACTTACTACTAAAAAAACCTGATTTTGTACGTGTTAGTACAAAATCAGTTTTTTTTATCATTACAAATGATTACTTCTTTCTAATTAATGAGACCTATAAGTATACCAATAAAATAATATTTAAATTCCAGATTTCCCTGCCTTCAATGTGATAAGCGATTTGCGATACGTCGAGATCTAGAGCGACACACCAACAGAGTACACCTAAATATCAAACCGTTTACTTGTGATAGATGTGATAAGGTAAATAATAATATAACTACAATACATAACGCATGTGTTCGCTGAAGGGCTGCAGTGCACTTAAACACCTGTCATGTTAAAAGTACCAAGTAATAATAGAAAAAAAAAACTCTATTTATTTTGATTTTACACGTATTATTTCTTCACAGTATTTCTTCCTTATCAGCAACACTATAGCCCGGTGAAATAATTAATAAGTACATCATTTGCAAAAATATCTGATAAAAAAATTAAATGCTGGTTTATTCTTTCAATCGCCCCATACGACAAATGTTTTCGTGCCCATGATGCTTCAGTCGTATTTATACGACCGAGAACCTATGTTCGTTTTTGGTTTTTTATTTCATTTCACGACCCTATTCGTCGTAAGTATTGCAGGTGGTGCATTTATGAGATGGGCGTTGCATAATCAGCCTATAATATCCTCACTACTGGGACATAGGCCTCCTCTCTTCGAGAGGGAGTGGGCTGTAATCCACCACGCGGGCCCAGTGCGGTTTGGTAGATGTCACATGTCTTCGAATTTTTGATTCTAGGACCCTCATGTTGTTTTCCTTCACCGTTTTGAGAGCAGTAGTGATAAATTTATTTACACAATGTAAAGCGCCTCTCTGGGTTCGAATGCACGACCTACGAGTTGCAAGTTGGGGCTGTTACTACTGGGCCACTACGGTTCGAGCAAGGCACTGGGGGCACGGCAATTGATATACAACCAAGCGGTCCAATAGGTTGAAAATGCTGGTTTACTCTTTCAAAATCGAGGTCTTAACGATAACCTATAAAGCTTAGTCAGTCGTTTCGGCTTTTTCCCACCTCAAATGACCAAGCCTTTTTTTTTTTTTGGTTGGGAAATGTTCATTTGACTTCTCCCGCTCTGGGCGGAGCGGAAGGGCGTGTCAGACTCTTACTGACTAAAACCCACCCGTGTTCCTTCAGTTGCCTGTGCGCCATGGCCCCGGTAACTCTTTCGAACAATCGGCGACCCCGGCAGGCATCGGCCCTATCGGACCCCGTCACTTATGCTGACATCTCTTTGAGGCGCGCGTGGAACACAACGCGCCGTCGCCCCGGGCCTGGTCCTTACCGGACGGCGAGTTGCCCATTGCTCACCGTCCACAAGCCCGCGCCTACGTTGGCCGGGAGTCGGCTATCGACTCCCGACGCCCAGGGTGTCTCCATAGTGCATCTGCATAGTGTTTTTTTTGTTACTTGGACAGAATGGATTGTTGTTGTGAACTTGTTCTCGTAGCTGTAGTCACCTGTAGTCGTCATTTATTTTCGTTGCTTATACAAGGTGTCAGGAAGATCGACTCACATCCGGTTACCATGTATTTAATACATGAATCTGGACCGAATCTGCGTTGGAATTTTCTGTCGGTTATTTAGAAAAAAAACCGGCCAAGTGCGAGTCGGACTCACGCACGAAGGGTTCCGTACCATTATCTATAAAATCGGCAAAAAAAATACGTTTGTTGTAACGGAGCCCCCTTAAATATTTATTTTATTCTGTTTTTTAGTATTTGTTGTTATAGCGGCAACAGAAATACATCATTTGTGAAAATTTCAACTGTCTAACTATCACGGTCTTGAGATACAGCCTGGTGACAGACAGACGAACGGACAGACAGCGAAGTCTTAGTAATAGGGTCCCGTTTTTACCCTTTAGGTACGGAACCGTAAAAAAAAACAGCTGTTCCATACATTTTGGCCGAGTAAGTATTGAACTTTTGTAGGAAACAGCAGTTTTTTTTTAATAACCGACGAATGGTTTCTACTCTAGGGGGTCTAGTATCACGTGCTGAATTCATGGTTTCAGTTTGCTCGTCGATGTCCCTGCCACCGTGTATATTTGCTATGTATGTACAGTACAACTATTTTCTTAATGTCCTTCGGCAAACTTCGTGTTTTGTCAGTCATCGGATTTCTATGATTAAATTACGTTAAGTTAAAAGAGTATTAACAATTCTATATACCTACTTCCAAGTAGATTGCGAGCGTCCGGTCTGCACCAAGTACAAAGGCAACTGATAGATATCCGACGACTGACGAATAACGAAGTTTGCTGAGGGACATTATGAAAATAGTTGAACTGTATTTATGTATCCATTATATAGCATTATAGCATATTATAGTGTATTGTATATATATACTTATTATTTTGCACCAATGACAACCCCATTTTTATGTCCACGCAATCACTGTCCATTCCAAGGTTGTCTGGGAGAGATCGTAGAAAGCGATAAGGCCGCCCATTGTATGTTATGTAGTATTCCATATATTTTTTTGGTAAGTATTTTGTTATATACTTATGAATAAATATGGCGAATCCATAGCATATAAGGGGAAACTGTCTTATGACAAATTTCTTTTCATGAAAAAAGAGCTAATGTTTCCTAAGACAGATTCTTAATACAGTAAAAGCTCTTTAATCGCGGAGTATATGTTCCGTAAATATGCCGCGAATACGGAAACAGTGAATATGGAATGGTAATTTATATGGAGGGGATACGTTCCTAAGTGACAAAGTAAAAAAACAAATATATAAAAAAAACAATTTAATTGAAGTTATTGACCATATTGATTAATTATTATCTTCAGGATTAGGCAATGGTTTAATGAATTTTGTAATTTGTTCTTGCTTGGCAGTTTTTAAAAGCTCCTTCAATTCAGACTGATATTCAGCATTGGCATTAGCAATTTGCCTCAGCATTTAAAAATATACTTTATGTATTGAGTAATAAGGTTGCTTTCATTCTGTTTGTTTACATTCTCAAAAACACCAACCGCGGCGAAGGCGGCTTATGTCCAAGGCCGAACCAATAGAGCGGCGATATCATCTAACAACATACTTTAGGCATAGTTGTAATAAGGTCTATTTTACTTTTTTATCTGTCCTTTTGGCGACGCGTTTACAAAGGATATTGGGTTGGATACCTATTGGAATATTTTTTATTAATATGTATGTACCGATTAGATACTCGAATAAAGAAATCTTTAGCCGCGAATATAGGAACTGGGTCGCATTTTTTTAATCCGCGAATAAAGGAAGCGCGAATAAGCTTTTACTGTATCTACTATGGATTTGAATTTCCCCATATTGCCCCAGTAAAAAACAACACTGTATAAACTCAAACTCAAAGCATTTATTTCAAATAAACCAATTACAGGCACTTTTGAATTGTCAAGGGCTCGGTCAGTCAGAAAGACGAAGCTATTTGCCCATTCCAAAGCGTAGTAGATACCTATGGAGAAGAAAGGGCAAGAAACTCCATGGACACTCTTTCAAATAAACATATAGTTATAAAAATATAGCAGAATGATAATATCATAATTATCTGTGTTACAGAATTACGTTAACAATTGGTCTTTGAAGGAACATCAGCGGTTGGTCCACGAAGGTTATAAGAGACCATTACAATTTCCATGCCCCATGTGCGACAAGGTATTCGATGTAAGTGTCTATCCTAACTTCCTAACTAATATTATGAATGCGAAAATAAGTATGTTTGTTTGTTACCTTTTCACGCCTGAACCACCGAACCGATCATCCTGAAATTTTGCATATACGTTGTCAGGTGTACCGAAAAGGACATAGGGTACCTTTCATCCCGAATAAAAGTACTGTTCCCGAGGAAAACAACAATAACGTTCTTATGATAATAGATGGCGCCACGTGTCTTGCGATTCATGATTGAATTATGTTATTATATAAATTTTAGTACTGTGTTAGGAGTTTTTTTTATTTAAGTACCTAATACATTTTGTGAGTCGTAGAGTGTCGATAGACCGGTTTTTCATCCTCCTAACTATAATTCCCCGAACAACCCGAATTGATTGTCAAATTCTAAATTAACGCGAGCGAAGCCGCGGGCAAAAGCTAGTGATCTATAAATACGAGTAATATAAAACAAAGTCGGTTTTTCTGAATATTTCATGTGAAAATTCTTAAAACAAGGTGGAACAAATTTTGACGATTGATATGAAATTTATGATTATTATTCAATAATATATCGTTTCTAAAGTCGCAATTTGCCTTTTTGATCAACATGGGACGCAAAACACATCTGCAATTTGCAAAAAACCCAAGAAAAAATTAATTTGGCGGGCTACAACTAAGGATTCACCTTAAGGGGACTACGTGACCTAAACGCAAATTTATAATGCCTTAAAATATATGATTCACTGCAGTAACCAAAATCAGAAAAATATATGATATTCTTCTGGATATATGCTAGTTAGATAGTGTGTTGAAAACATAATATAATTAACTCGGTATGATAGCAAAAAATCACGAAGATAACTCTAAAAACATCTTTTAACGATTAAAAACCATACTAATACACATGCAAACATTCAGTTTTTTTGTCAGATTATTCTACAAGTAACATACTAACGTAATAGTGTTTTAGTTTTTTAGTCCAATGAATAGTTTTTTTGTAAATCCATAATTGCTTCATATTTTGCAATAAATTACCAGCGTTGTGTCATCGCGCGTCTCTTTCTTTTCTACGCAATCCGACAGTGACCGCGCTTTAGCTCTTGTAAGCCTCTTAAGCATAGGAAAGAAATCTCCATGTTTTGACTTGTCCCCATTGCATCCATGCGAAGCAGGCGCGCCATGAATTTATATTTATTTTGTCATTGTTACAGCGCAATCACATACTAAAAGGCCACATTCGCACCCATACTGGCGAACGTCCGTACCAGTGCAGCAAATGTTCAGCTTCTTTCAGCCAGTCCAGCATACTTCGCACCCACGACAGACTCATACACCTCAAACTGACCAGGGATGGACGGCCTAAGGTCAAATAGACCTTACATTTACCAGAGACGGAAGATTTAAGGTCAAATAGACCTTATATTGGCCAGAGACGAAAGATTGAAGGTCAAATGAACCTTGAACAGACCAGAGGCGGAAGATCTTAGGTCAAATAGACCTTACTCTGCCAAGGGATGTAATATCTTAGGTCATATACACCTTACACTGACCAAAGACGGAAGGTCTTTCTCAAATAGATCTTACGGCAATAAAATATTATTTTTTGATGTGTAAACATTTTAGCGCTCGATCTACGGTAGGGGCTAGCTGGGACTTCGAGCGTCAGACGCGTAAGCGTAAGACTTCAGCGTCAGATGACGTCAGCGTAAGACCCGTGTCTATGTGAGCGCGTGAACCAAACTGATGCGAGCTCACATGTTTACACATCAATTTTCGTGAGTGCCAAACCAACTCACACCGATTTTTCAGTTTCTTTTCGTTATTTTTATCATGGTTGGTTTTACTGACGTGCATTTTTCGGGAAAGTCCGACTAGTTTCTGACCGGCAGGGTCATTGCGTAACACACTAACAGTAGGGGGATGGTTTTCATTTTGATTCATTTTGACAGTTCAACAACATTCATTGCGTTATTTACGTTTTTGAGCAGACAAATTTTTCGTAAATATGAAGCAATGGATTAGCGATATCCTTCAAAATGATTCAGACTGATTGATAGGGTGATACGTAATTAGGGTGATGATCAGAGCCGTTAGTCCAAACACAAATCGATGTCCGTACACTAGTTAGGAAGAAGGAAAATATAATCGCATTTATTTTCCTCCTAAAATAATCTATTTACGCATCAATCTTGTCTTGTTTGCCTGTGGACTTAGCACGAACGCGCGGTGTTAACGTAACGTAACGTAAATACGTTACGTTAACATCGCGCGGTTGTGCTTCGTCAGGTGACAACGTTTGTCCACCCACCACCGTCAACGAGAAACGAGATTATTCGAACCGAACGTGACGTCCCGTTGACGGACGTGCGGTGGACACGCGGTCATAGTAAGTGTATGTGTCGCTACTTCGGCGCCATCACCTCGTTGACGTACCGTTGACGATGGCAGTGGACAAACGCCTTGAGTACGTAAAAACCGAAATTTAAAAAAAAAACATTCGAAGCAATTCAAATGTGTATCTTCAACCCACTTGCTTAGCGCCGAGAGTTGAAAATCCAACATTGTGTTTTTTCGACGCGCTGGGATGCACTCTGTTGGATTCTCAATGCTCGGTTCAACACCCGAGAGTTGAAATTCCAGTGCGCAAAAAAATCCCGCCGCGATATTTTTACGTCTGTGCGAACGTGGTCTTACAGTCCGGCCGTCGAGAGAACACGTGCTTGACATCTGTCAGTTTCAGCAATCGCACAAGTTATTAAAATGTATACTACAAAGAAGGTACTCATAGTTTATGGTCTGTAGGAAATTACTTGGGTGATGTTACGGGTCCGGTTGTGAAACATTGTAATAAATATGTTGTAAATACTTGCTGTGTTTTATTCCAAATAATTAGTGGTTACTTTTTTGGGAAATAATAGGTCTTTACCTATGAAATTGCCGTTTTGTATGAAAAAATTTAAACGAATTTTTTTCATGAATTTTTTATTTGTATTAATCGAAGTAATCACCCATGCAATCAATGCATCTTTGCCATCGCAGTGGCAGTTTATTGATGCCCTTCTTAAAGAAATCAGCTGGACGGGAGGCAACAAATTCTTCAAAGGCATTTTGTACTGCCTCTCGGGTATTAAATTTTTTTCCCGCCAAGAAGTTATCCAAATTCTGGAAAAAGTAGTAGTCTGTAGGCGCAAGGTCTGGTGAGTAGGGCGGATGACGGAGAGCTTCCAACCCCAGTTCTTGCAACTTGGAGACCGTCTGCTGTGCAGTATGAGGTCGCGCGTTGTCGTGCAGGAGCAGCGGAGACGAGCGATTGACCAATGCTGGTTGGAGATGCGCCAGCTTCTCCATCATTGTGTTCAGTTCTTCACAGTACACATCTGCAGTAATGCTCACCCCGTTTGGTAAGAAGCTGTGATGAATCACACCGGCGCTAGACCACCAAACAGTGACCATCACTTTTCTAGGGGTAAGTTTTCGTTTAGGGCATTGTTTAGGTGCTGAACCAGGATCCAACCAACTTGCTGAGCGCTTACGGTTATCAAACAGAATCCATTTTTCATCGCAGGTAACAATGCGGTTCAAAATTCCTTCATTTGTGTGTCTGTTGAGCAGTGCAAGGCACGTCTCGACGCGTACTTCGCGCTGGCGATCATTGAGTTCGTGGGGCACCCATTTGTCAAGCTTTTTTACCTTGCCAATTTGACGCAAATGGACCAATATTGTTTTGACGCTAACGTCGAAAGCTGCTGCTAATTCAGCCGTAGATTGTGTATCATCAGCTTCCACAATCGCCTTTAATTCGTCATTGTCGACCAAAGTCTTCGGACGACCGCGAGGTTCATTTTTCAGGTCGAAATTTCCAGAACGGAAGCGAGCAAACCAATAACAGGTGGTGCGTTGGTTTGTAGTGTTAGCTCCGTAAACGTCGTTGATGTTGCGTGCCGCTTGTGCCGCGTTGCTGCCACGACGGTACTCATATTCCATAATTACTCGAATTTTTAACGTATCCATGATGACGAAAAAGATTGAAATGCGATGAAAATGTAACACTAATCAATAAAGAAATGACTACTTTTAGAAAAAAAAATCCATGTTTTTAAAATAAAATTAATTTGAAATTAGAATTCTTAGCCAAACAAAAATTATTTTGATTTGAAATGGCCAGTACTGCAGAACGGCAATTTCATAGGTAAAGACCTAATATTTAATTGATCCTCTAAAAACGTACTGACCTCATGGTTTACGCTTTTTAAACTAATGAACCTCAAAACTTTTTGGGCTTCTAATGATGCACGCTTTTTCAAATAAACGAGCCTCTTTTTAACTTGGTCGCAGTAAATAAGCTAGGGCACCCTGACCAAATGAGCCGAGCGAGCTTTGCTGCGCGGTAGCGGTCGGCGAACGCTACATCCAATTAGATGGTCGCAGTTGGCTTTTTAGTATCTATTTTAATAACACCATACGAGGCGTTTACAAAAAGAGGCGCATTCAATATATTAGTGTTCATTAATATTTAGGAAAATGAAATGGGAATAGGTAGGTACGTGTTTGTCCTTTTCCGCATATTTTTATCCTCTAACTTCCCCTCTGCTATAAGTAGAAGAACGTAAACGGTGTTTGGAGCCCCAATGATAGCCACTTCAAGATAACATCACGCGGGTACTTAACGAGGATATGCAGAGGCAGTGTATTTGCTAGAAAACGTACAGTTACGCACTTATGACCATTGTCTAGGTCAGGGATGGCGAACCTTTATACATCTACGTGCCATTTTATCCAAATAATTATTTTATGTGGCCACGACGTGTTAACAAACAATCTTGAAGAGTGACTACTAAAAAAAAACGAATACTTTCACAATAGTACCTACTCTTTACTTGCAATCAAAAATAGATATTTACCTAAAAGTAATCTTATCTAATCATTATAGTAATCCTAGCATTAACAGTTTTATTTAAATGAAAGAACAAATTAGTACAACTTCTGCCGTCGCAAACTATATGCCAAATAATTTATTAAATAACCGATTTATATTTTATTACTTTTAACAAAATGCAAGCTGAACTGGAATCATCTGACAAACTTTCTTAGCGACTATTTTATGTTAGTCTTTCTGAAAATAACGACTCAAAATTCATCTCGGCTCAAATTTTCATCTACCTTTGCCTAGGTAGATGAAAATCTCGATTATTCCCGATCGGTAACACTGTTGATGATCGTGAATAAAAAGTTCCGTTTTCCGTTCCGGAACTTTTTATTCCCGATCGTTCTTACATATGCATACTTCACGAGTGCATTCAATTTTTTTATGCTTTAATTACAACTTTCAACGCACAAATGAATGTTAATACATCACCATAAAAAATGCTTCTTTTCAAACAGCGTATAAACAATTTTGCATCGAAATAAAATCAAATAAATTAATACTTCTATCTAATTGGCCTGAGTATCTCGATATATATATATCGCTCACCTAGTAATATATTGGCACATCGTTTTTCACATTTTTTGTTTCCGACCAAAACCCCCCCCTGCCGCCGCCGTTATACGCGCCATGCGGGGGGAAACAACAATAATGGTATAATGAATTAATGACACTAACGACCTCTCTGGATGAATACTGAATCTACCGCTGTGCCGTTTTGCCATTTTGTAGATTATATGCACTTTTAAACAATTATGCCGTCTAAACTCAATTTCGCATTTTTTGCAGATATTACTAGGTGAACGATATCTGGTTTTTTCCATTTTGGAATTTCTGCTCATGAGAGCCGTGCGCTCATGAGTTCCGTTCGTTCAGTGTGAACTTTTTATTCAGATCTTTTTATTTCAGACAGGGTGTTATCATTCGGAAATAATCGGAAAATATCGCGCTCAGATTACTATGTTTGTAACTGTGACTTAGGTACCTAAAATCCTGAATCGATGCCGTGCCCAAATAATTTTGTCACGTGCCACCACGCGTACCATTGGTTCGCCATCCCTGGTCTAGGAGCTTTATAAGGCAGTAATCTATTTTTACCCACAATATATTAGTCAGACCTTAAATACCTACTGAATCTTATCATCATTTGAAAATAATAAAAACATTCACTAGGTAGATAAAACATCATTGTTTAATGTTAAAAACAACCAGTTTTGCCACGGGGTATTGTGCTACCCAGTAACTGGGTCGTGGAAGTCAGATAGGCAGATGCTCCATGTAATATTATTTATAATAATCTAACTTAACTAAAACTGATAAACTAAAATATGGTGTAAAAACATTCCTCTGCATCGCTGTCGACTGGTAGGTAATGTAGGCTGGCAGAGATTGGCGGCATGACACGTTTGGCAATGCTCAGCTTCTGACCAAGGTAAAAGCTAACCCGTGGGCCACGGGAAATGTCAACCAACCGTTTAGAGATTTGCCATCATTATCGCCTGTTTCATCGGCACCTCTAAATATTTTTTTAACTTTTGTACCTCGTTAGATAGTTGATTGAATGAAAATGTCTTCCCCGTAATTTGTATGCTTAATGCAATCGTAAATTTTTGAGATATCTGGTGTCAAAGCTCATGTACGTAGATTATTTTTGGAAATGGTTAATAAACTACTTCTTTTAATTGTTTGATGTTATAGAATATTTGATTACATCGAAAGGTTTGTTAAAGTATCAGGTACCTATCTAATGGAGTAGCAATGAAGGCCATTAAATTCGACTGTTTAGAGAAAAGTGATATTTAGTGAAAAAACTGGGAAATTTTCATAAACATAATACGTATACTCGAAAGGTTTAGGTAGTTAAATAAAGGTAAACAACAAAAACCACGTTACTCATCGATGCTAAACCTTTTATTTCAAATGTTAAAATCATATTATTTTTGTCATATAATAATATGTTCTATTCTGAATCTGAAGAACTATCTGTCACATTAATAATAAAGCGTTCAGTGGGTATCATCAATTATTTTGTTTAATTTAAACATTTTCTGTTCTTCTTTTATTACATGACCCTCGCAACTTTTCCAATTCTCAGCAGTCACATTAGCTAGCCTCTGGCAAAATAATGTTTAAGTCAGACATTATAAAAGTTTTATTTTTCTCGGCTACAAACCCTTTAACTTGATCCCATATTAACTCAACTCAATTGAATTGCGCTCACAGTGGTATGGTGGCAGCCGCAATACAGTGACACCATATAACATTTTTTCTAATTCATCCATAACTTATAAGCAATCTGGTTAACCGACTAAACGTAATACCTGCTACGTCAGTTGCCATACTACGTCCCAGGTGTACTCTTCAATTTAGCAACGTTTTATTCGTTGTATTTTATAAAAAGTTTACCGAACCTGTATTTTTGGGGTCGTAAAGACTGATTACAAAGATTATTCTATTTTATAAATCGCAACAAAAAAATTGTGCTCAAGCAATTACATCTACGAAGAGTGGTTTACGAATAAATGATAAAGTTTAACATAGGTACCTACATTAATAAAAGAGAAAACTATCGTATAAATCGAAAATAAATTTAGTTTTGTCGTAACGTATTTTTAAACAAGAAAGTGTCAACTATAAAAAACCCTTTTTACGATTTGTTTACCTTTATTTAACTTGGGACCTAAACCTTCCTAGTATAGTTGAATTTTCTCGAATCCCATGAATTTTAAGAGCAGTGGTGGCCTAGTGGTGACGACCGCGACTTACGAGTCGTAGGTCGTAGGTTCGAACCCAGACAGGCGCTTTACTTTGTGTAAATTATTCCATCGCCACTGCTCTCAAAACGGTGAAGGAAAACATCGTGAGGAAACCGGCATGTCCTAGAACCAAAAATTCGAAGACATGTGACATCTACCAACCCGCACTGGACCCGTGTGGTGGATTACGGCCCGCTCCCTCTCACCGAGAGGAGGCCTGTGTCCCAGCAGTGGGAACATTATAGGCTGATTATGCATGAATTTTAGCCTAGGCTTTATGGGGTGCTTAGGTAATTGTTGCAAATGGGTCACACTATCACGTCCTGGAAGGAATACGTCAAATTACAAGTCAGCCGCATATAATCACTTGTAAACAAGCAAAGAGATTTAATTGTTTACAAAGACATTAAATTATTTGTTTTACTAATTTAATGTCTTTCTAAACAATCCATGGAGCAACACGCCTCAAGAATGTGGAATTATTGTTACTGCGTATCTGACAAATTATTAATCTGTTGTTTTATCGCAGCTTGAATTTCGTCGACGTTTTCCTTAACGTCGTCGTGTTCCCTGTGAATTCTCGCGTTTACCGCAACAAACCACGAACCTTCCAAGTCTTGAAAGCTAGCATTGAAGAAGAAATTGCTAAATTGGAGCCAGATGTTATGCCAGCAACAAATCAAAATGCCGTAAAACGAGCACCATTGTGCATCAACTCGGGAGGTCGCCATTTGAGTGATTTAAGGATCTATTCTTTTTCCAATAAATGTCATCAATTTTACACTTTCAAATAAACTTTTCATGAAAACAGAATCTTTTTTTTTTTTGATTTCTTAAAATGGCTGACAATTCAAATAATGACATTACTTTTGCGCCACCTGTACTAGTAGCAGACGTGTTACGTTCCTACTTCTCTGAAGAGCGCCTCATCCTACCGTCTCTGGGAAGATATAAATCTTAAAATATACTTGTCATACAGATCTAAAAATGGGATAAAACAAAATCACTTTTCGTGTCTGTCTGTGTGATCTCGTTGTTCTTCTAAACCGCAACGAATATTGATTCGGTTTTCACCATCATTTGGAGCATTTATTCCGGAGGTTTATGAGTATAATACGTTAATATTTAACTCATGGTCTAAAAAAACAAGGTCTGGCATTCCGGGAGTTACACATGCTTACGTCACTATCCAGTTGCCACTTTATTGCAACAAAACACGAATTATGGAAACATTTTCAGTCACCATTCTGTTAAAAAATATATATAAACCATTTAAATTGTCGTATTTCTCGGTAGCAGCTCGGAGTCTGGATTTGTGCCCGGTTGATGGCAATAGGCTCGCCCCTATTACATGGGACTTAAACATAACTGGCGAAATGTGGGTGTGCTGTAGGTACACCTCTGCCTAACTCTTCGGGGAATACAGGCGTGATGTTATGTATGTACTCGGTTGTTAAACTGTCATTTCATTTTTCTAATCAAACGAAACAATTCAATTTAAACAATACCAACGTAATTGTTAGTTAAAACCTCTTTGTTTTATCGGATTCGCTCAGGTAGTAAAGGCGAATGGGGAGTTATTATTACACACGTAACACAGTGGTGATGACGTAGGCTTGTGTCATCCCCGTGACCGGAATGCTATACCTGGCGAAGTATATTATTATACCATGATTTAACTTAGTTATAGCACAGAAATCTCGATGTTTCGACAGGTCGCCATTGCACTCGTGCGAGCCAAGGGGTCGTTAGTGTAAGTATCTTTACATGATTAAGGGTCGCCAAATTATCTGGGTGATGTTAATGCCCTCATATAATGCGACCTCTTATCAAGTTTTTCTTATCACCAGTAGGTTTACCTAGAAGACTATTTAATGTTGAAGAAAAACCGTTTTGCTGTATTTATTATCTATCGTTCCCTAGGGGTGGACGCACCATCTACCTCGTTGGATCAACTTTGTATTTCTGAAGTATAAAATGAGTAGAACGCAGTGTGTGCTGCCGTTGGTAGCGCTGGTCGTAGGCTTGGCGCACTCCTGGGGTGAGTATTATTACAAAAAGCGTAGGTACTAGCGTTAACTCAATATTAACGATATATTAAAACAATGTGACGTATCCGTGCGTGACAGTGCGTGTGCGTCTACCTATTATTTATTAAAGTGAAACTTTTATTACATTGTCTCAAAAAAAATCGTCTGTGTGTTACATGTCGCGTGACGGTCGGCCGCGGAGTAGAGAAGAAGTTTCACTATTACCGTGGTTTCATAAAACCACACAATCCTTTTTAAAGTGAAACTTTTATTACATCGTCTCAAACTATTTCGTCTGTGTGTTGCATGTCGCGTGACGGTCGGCCGCGGAGTAGGGATAAAGTGAATGGCGCTCGTCTAGTTAAATGTCTATAATGTGAAAAAATGTTTCACTTTTACCGTGGTTTCATAAAACCACACAATCCTTTTTTTTATCTATAGAAAAGAAAAGAAAGAAATAATAGTAGATTGTTATACAAGAAGCTAAAATGACCCATTATATACGAGGTAGTTTAATCCCGAGCGAAAGCGAGGGAGTAAATGGAAACCGAGTTATAATGGGTTTTTAGCGCCGTGTGTTACACTCTACTTTTCACTACGATTTCGAGAAAATAAAATAATCCAATACAATATTAAATAGTTTATTAAAAAATAAATGTGCAATTTGTGCTATTTTGGATATTTAACGAGATGTTTTTTCCCGGCAAGTTAATTTCAGTCCTCTGTGAAGATGACTGTTGAGTTTGTCTGTTGGGTAAACGTGCGAGATACACGTAGTTCCAAGTTTGAGGGTCCCTCGTTCGAATGTTCTGAATACAGAATCAGCTGAGTTGACTGGTCTGGTGATGTCGATGGTCGTGGGCTAGTTGGGAGAATATTGATGCGTTCTGTGGTACGCTGGGTGATATCAAATTTGTTTTGAATGGAGTTCTCTATTATAGCCTTCCACCACTTGATCGGAACTCCATCCACCGTGGCGTTTTAGCGTTGTTATATTTGCACCAGAATCCGCCAAGAGAGTGGCGGATGTTCTTGGGAAACAAAGGCCAGTGTACTGTTCCGGGGTAGGTAAATTTATGGCGATCAATTTTGGCATGTTGCTTAGTTTATTTTTGCCTATAACTTGCCTTGTGCATTTTCCGTTTTGATAGTTGAGAAAAAATCTAGGCGTGCCCACTCCACTCGGCCGTAAACCTTGGTAGGCTTTGACAATTTTTTGAAATTCTCCACTTATAACGAATTTCTTTTCCTTATTTGTCTTTGTATTGGGCAGATTTATGGCTTGAAGATGGGTATCAGTTTCGACATCGTCCACTGTTATGTTAGCTAGTTCTATCTCTCTGCAAGGACCGCCGATCCCAAAAATTAAAGCAACCTGTAAAACATAAAATAAGCGTGTAAAACTGTATTTTGTTTGGTACCTACTAATTTAGTTTGATGAAAATAATAGAAAAACATTTAAAAAAATGTAAGTAGGTAACCTTTGTTGCCAAGTATTTTTCATTTGGAGCCTTATTTACGAAATTCTCAATATCTTTCCTCGTGAAAAGCCGTATTTTACATATTTCTTTGTATGGACATTATATCTTGTCTGTACGCCTACTTAGTTGTTCGTAACATTGAATACTTAAAAAATATTGATGTTGTTTATTGTTGTTTTGATATTTTTTGGAAAGTTCATCAAAATACGTAAGAAATACTCGTTCCGTAAGCGAATCCACTCGTTTTACTGCCCACCACTTCATAAACTTTTCGTAAGTATTTAAATAAATGCTTCGTGACCTTGACGGCAACAGATTGAAAATTATTTCTTTTCCTTTCTCGTCCATCTGCAAATTAGGGTCTCCATTCTCACTAGATGATGTCATTGAACAACTTGAGACACATATATACGCCACTATTCTCACACACCCACTCACACACACACACACACACACACACACACATTTCTCTTCTCTTATATTTTCCAAATGCTTTTGTACAATAGTTAATAAGTAACCATAAATAATTAATCTATTGTGTATCGACGTAGTTTATGCTAGCATATGTTTTTGGAATCACTGACTCCCAAGTCACAGGCAATAAACCTAGTTTGGGAGCCAGGAGATTAATTAGTCTCACATCTCTGTATCAAATTATTATCTATACAATTGTTTTTTGTCACCAAGTTACAAATAAATAAATTATTATTATATTATATATTATTATTATTTTCACTGTTGTAAAATAAATTATTAGGTACGGTCACCAATTTAATTTGTAACTAGAGAATAAATCTAAAGATTTCGCGCCAATGCCATTTTTTATTTCATCTGTAGCCGCAACGCAATGCACGCATTCTACCGAAGAAATGACCGCTTTTAGTTCCATTTTCAAATATAAAATGTTCTTTTTTATGAAACAGTAATAAGTCGAGTCTAGTAATGATTATTCTACCTAAGAATAAATACTTTTTCGTTTTTGAAGGTTCGTTGGTAACAGAAAAAAAAAGTCCCTTAATGGAAAATATGCCCACTCTGGTACGCTACAATGACGGACTTTTTGAGCAAGAGGACTGAAAAATACGTTTTCAACACATTTGCTCAAAAAATGCATTTACGATGCCTGTGTACATGGTTCGAAAGTTAAAAATTACGCACCATACAACGGAGCGTGCGGTAAAATCGGTACTTATGTGTGAGTACCTATTTTACCGCACGCTCCGTTGTATAGCGCCGTGCGTATCCTTAACGGTTTATTTTTAATTTCCATAAAAAATATATAAGAACTACACCACGGAGTTTCACTTTACGAGAATAAATAAGCTGAATAATCGAACCTCCTTGAAAGCGCTTTTGCTCAATACGTTTGTCTCACTTTAATACTGAAGAGAAAATGAGACGAAAGATGTAGTTCTAATTTTTACCAGGCGCACGTGGCGCCATTTTCATATTAGTAACGTCAAAGATTGTTGCGACTTTCCGACTGATATTTATTAACAAAGTAATAATAAATGAGTTCAAAAGAGGAATCCGATATTACCTAATATTGTACTGTTTTCTCGCAAATGTGTTGAAAAACGTTGTATGACACACGTGCGGAAATTGGTATTTACAAACTCGTGACTATGGTAAGCCCTCGACTTCGTCTTAGACTTACATTCGTCGACTCGTTTGTAAAAACCAACTTACCGCACTAGTATCATAAATAACTATTATTAGCCTACAAGAACGCGCGCGTGCGTCTATTATATCTATCAGCTTGTTACAATGATTCCTTTGTTTCAGACGTCGCCATAACTGCAGGAGATCGACTAGAATTTTACACAAACGAAACCAAAACGGACACCGTACGTTTAAATTCCCAAAATGTCCTAGCGTTAGCTTACGATGAAGTTCACAACATGCTGCTGTACGTCGACAAACAGAGCGAAAACGACACTATATGTGGCTATAAAATATTTTCCATGGAATATAAATGCTATATCGAGAGAAATGGAAGGAATATTCACGGACTCGCCTTCGATCCGATCACAGAAATACTCTTCTTCACTGACACGAAGGAAAGAAGCATTAATTGGCTTTCTTTTAAATCGGGAGCTACAAACAATGTTTACGGAATTTTTTTAATCAAGATAGACGACGGGGTCCCCACTGACATTGCCGTGGATAGCTGTAGAGGGTACGCTAACGATAATATTTTGACAACGTGTAATTTCACAAAATCCATACTTAATAATATTATAATTTACAGGTATATTTACTGGATCAATACAAACCTTACGACGCCTACAATAGAGAGAGCTCGATTTAATGGTTCCGAGAGAGAAGTAGTTATTAAAGGAGATAAATACAAATTGGACCCACACAGCTTGGCTATTGACCAGCAGACCCAGAAAATATACTGGATTATGCGTGGGACTAGACCACTAAGCTATATTTACAGTGCAGATTTGAATGGCAAAAATAAACAACAATTAATTATTATGTTGACCTCCTACGATTCACATAGTAGAGAGATTCCTTATCCAAATACATTAACCGCTTCAAAAAAATTCCTCTACTCGGTGAACTGGTGCATAACCTGCGGTTCCCACTTCGTTAAGAGATATCCAAAGCCTACAACACAAACTGTTAATCACAAGGTTCTCTTTATGGTTCATACTAAAAGTGTCATCGGTATAGCGGCAAACTATAAAATCAGCGATCAAATTCAGGGAGTTCTGGATTGCAAAAGGCTAGAAAGTCTGGTACCAAATAACGATTTGACCAAAGACTCTAGGAGTGAAGAGCCGTTTTGTGATCATGGTATTAAAGTTAACGGACAATCTCCTTGCAAATGCTCACCTGGGTACATCGGTAAACGCTGCAATGTTGCAATTTGTGAGAACTATTGTTTGCAAGGTAACTGTAGTATCAATGAAGATGGTCTTCCTGCATGCAGGTAAAACATATTCTACTTCATCTAACAAACATTGATTTTTATTTATTTATAAATTACAAGATCTAAGGGATTACGCAGACAGATTTTTGACAATGTATTTCGAATTGGTTTCCACTACCTCATTTATTTTAATTGCTATTTCACATTTTTATTATTTAGAAAGAAAGAACAATTGTTTATTCTGCACAAACAAAACGCACATTACAAATAAATGACATTTAAAATACAGACATACAAAGTAGCCAAAAGCCTCGTATCCAAAATATATAAGTTATTAAAGTTTTTTTTTTTCAGATGTAATGCCGGTTATTCCGGAAAAAGGTGCGAAGTCGACGCGTGTCATGAGTATTGTTTAAATAACTCTACCTGTTCCTTAAACGAGGAGGGTTCAAGATGTAAACCGGGAAAAAATAAAACTCATAAGTACTACTCAGCTGGAAGAAACCTAACCTTAGCTGATTTATTCGTAAATTGGTATAACCAACAACCCTGAATACCTGTCGCAACAATCTCTGTTGTTGTTGAAGTCTCAGACCAAATAAAAAAAGGATTGTGTGGTTTTATGAAACCACGGTAAAAGTGAAACTTTTTTTCACATCATAGACATTTAACTAAATTTTTTCGGAATAATATGCCATTAAGGGTATAAAAATCGCTTCATCAATCTCCTTTCCCCCCCTCCCCGCCCCCATCCCTACTCCCTCCTCCTCGGCTCTGACGAGCGCCTTTCACTTTATCCCTACTCCGCGGACGACCGTCACGCGACATGCAACACACAGACGAAAAAGTTTGAGACGATGTAATAAAAGTTTCACTTTAAAAATGAAGACAAAGCGCTGGGAACAATACAGCGAAGCATGTAAAACTACACATTGCTCTGTGCATACACGCTCACACGCACACGTTTATAACCAAACTACACCTCATTAAGTTCTCTCACATGTTTACAAAACCGGCCTTCACTGTTGACAGCGCTATGGCCCGGACTCCACAAAAGCGAAGATGTGCGGAGAAGTCCAAAGCGGACACGAGAAGAGATGTTTTTATGTGTGAATAACGAAATTCTATTGGTTGTTTAAAAACATCTCCTCTCCGCTCGTATCGTCTCCGCTTTGGTGGAGTTTGGTGGTTTGGTGGCGCTTGATTTTTTATTTGATCTGAGGTTGAAGTAACAATTAAGTTTAAGTAACATTAAGTATTCAAGTAAGGGTAAGGTTGCGATTTTTTGCTTAATGTTTTGTGTTTTACCAACCTATTCATTTAAGTAAGTCGCATTTTTATCATTTGGTGCATCCCGATTCTGGACCTGACATCGGTTTTAGGAAATATTGACTGAAACTGAAAATATGGCGATTTAGGGACTAACCATTTATTCGGCTCTGTTCAGCTTTTGTTAATAGAAAACAACGATTTTGTATGGAGATGCGTAAGCATCCGTTTAGCTTTCCGCGTCTATTTAGTTTTCGCGGCAAATAGGCACAAAATTAGGACAAGTGTGTTTTTATCACGCACATGCTAACGACAGTGGTCGACTAACATTAAAATTAACATTAATTATAAAAAATTTCATTCATTATGTTCCGTGTGTAGAAATTACGAAAATCGTCCAGCGAAACGCGAATGGAGCTGAGTAAATGTAGTTACTCCCTAAGGAGGGTATAAGCATTTAAGAAAGTAAGCGCAATTGGACATCTTAAATAAAATACTTTATTAAAAAACATGTCAGTAAATCAGTTCATTATTATTATCAGCCGTTTTGTCCCACTGGGGGGCAAAGGCCTCTCCCTCCTCTTTCCACTTATCCCTATCTACTGCTATTTGTGATAAATCCTTAAAAAGTTGAGTTCGTCCGCCATCTTCTTCTCCTGGGCATGTCAGTTAAAGCTTCGTAAAATATTATAATACGTAAGTGTATTCTTGCCATCTTCAATTATGGTTCTCAAACATGGTTTTTGACAATTCAGCATAGGTCCACGCTCGAGGTTTTCCAGAGAGCTATGGAACGGAGTAAATATGGGTATTAAATTTGTGGACCGGGTTAAGAATACAACAATCCGTTCCATCACTAGAATAAATGATGTCAATGTCACTCGGAAGGCTGGAATTGGTCTGGACACATCTGTCGCACGTCAGACGATCAATGGGGATCAAGTACGTTGGGGTGAGAGAAACGGTGAAAAAATTAATAATTATTATGAGTACTGTAATGATAAACTAAAATTAATAGATTTTCCTGATCAATGTATCACGTGTTCTCATAAAATGTGGACAGTTTGCTTGATCAACAGTTGGCTAAACACGTTGAACTCCATGACGCGCAATTTGGCTTTAAACCTGGTTTATCCACGGAAAGTGCTATTCTGTGCCTCAAGCAAACTGTTCAATATTATACTTCCCGAAAAACACCTGTTTTTGCTTGTTTTTTGGACCTGTCAAAGGCTTTCGACCTGGTGTCGTACGAGGTACTATGGAATAAGTTGCGGAGTTATACAACACTACCGAATGAAATGAAATCCTTGTTTCATTACCGGTACTACCACCAGAGGAATAGTGTCAGATGGGCCGAGGCTCAGTCGGATGTGTACGAGCTGGAGTGCGGGATGAGGCAGGGGGTGTTAATTTCACCACGCCTCATAAATTTGTACATAAACCGGCTGATCGGTGAGCTTAGCAGCACCAAAATTGGATGTCATATTGACCACGTTTTTTTGAATAATATTAGTTATGCGGATGACATGGTGCTGCTAAGCCCATCGATCGGCGCTTTGAGGAAACTGGTGGGTATTTGTGAGTCCTATGCAGTGTCCCATGGGCTAAAGTACAATATTAAGAAGAGCGAACTTATTATGTTTAAAGCGAATGCCATAAACTATTCGGATGTTCCCCGTGTCTCGCTCTGTGGCACTCCTTTAGCATGGGTAACTAAGTTTAAGTACTTGGGTCATTGGGTCACTGATGATCTTAAGGACAATATGGATATAGAAAGGGAGCGCAGGTCGTTGGCTGTTCGATGTAACATGCTGGTTCGAAGATTTGTACGTTGTACAAATCAAGTTAAAGTCACTCTTTTCAAAGCTTTCTGTCACTCTTTCTACACGTGCAGTCTTTGGACCCGTTTTACACAGAGGAAATACAGCGATCTGCGCGTCCAATATAATAACGCGTTTAGGATACTGTTGGGGCTGCCGTGGCGTTGTAGTGTGTCCACAATGTTTGCGGAGGCCCACACTGACGATTTTTATAATAAGAAAAAGGACCGCCTCCTTAGTCGGCCGGCTACGCGCCACCACCAACAGTCTCCTGAGCGTGTTCTCAGATCGGTGGGACTCTCCTCTGCTGCGTCACTGGGTAAGAGTCCACACCAATTGATATTTAAAGTATGGTCTCCTTATTACTAACACTAGTTATTAAGCTATTTTGTTGATACTAACACTATGGACACATGTCTGAAATAAAGAATTTGAATTTGAATTTGAATGGGTCAAACTTACGACCCCGTGGGTCCCGCTTAGTGGCAAACGTCATCGCGGCAGGCCCAGACGGAGATGGCTGGAAGCGCTGGACTCCTTTAATAAAGATTGGATTGGATAAAGGGTGCTTATGCTAATAATACCTAATAAATAAAAATAAATAAATTGTCTTTAATAAATGATTTTATTTCAGTAAGTAGGTTTGTACAAACACTTTTACACGTCAATCATATTTTTAACTAGATGAGGTCGGCGTTTCCTATCTGACTACTCTGAGAAGAGAGACCGAAACAAACTCAGAGGTCAGTCTCTTTTAAAGTCCAGACATAATCTTGGTCAGATCATGTGAAGACAATGTAGATATGTGTCTGAAATGGTCTTTTGTGGAAAAACCACACAGATTGAGTGGACCTGTCCAGTCAGTGCACGCATTTGTCAGTAACCGTGCAGCTCAACTCAGAACTTAAGGAGCTCAACGATTCGACGAACAATACTAAAGAAAGGACATTTGGGTAGGCCGCATAAACTACTTAAACTGCCAGATCAAGAATAAAACTGAAACAATGACCCACATAGTCCTCATATTCACAATAATGAAAATAATATAATACTTTTTACAGTAAATATTCATGTCTAGAATAGTTGGAAAATTAAAATCAACATTCACCGTGTAAATTTATTTGAGCAGCTCAATCCCAAGCCTTTTTGGTCCTCAATATAGTCTTTCACAGTATAATAGGCTTTCTGGCATAGTTTCCGTTTTATTAAAGATTTGAATTTATTAAAGCTTAGATCTTGAATATAGCCATATAACAAACTTCCTAGCCAGGAAGTTTATTATAAAAACGTATACATTGGCATCTAAACGAGCCACCTATTTTCTTGAGCCTGGTTGTAGGAACAATAGCTTCTTTACCCGGGCGTCGTCACCGAGGCAGGCCTAAGAAACACTGGCGCGGCGACCTAGCCTCGTTTTTGACTGATTGGCCGGAAAAGGCAGCAGACAAAGACGAATGGAAAAGTATGGGGGAGATCTTTGCCCAGCAGTGCGATTCGCCCACAAATAATTTAACTTCGTGCGAATGGCCTACAAAAAATAATAATTTAAAAGTGTCGATACGTCCGTTTAGGGCGAGTAAATTCGTGCGAATTAACCAATAAGCCCATTTGATGCCACGAATTACATCCATCAGACATTTTTATTATAAGGTAACATGTAATATTCTATAATTTTTAAAACTTGCTAAAAGCAAACCCACTCTAAAACGAAAGTTAACAAAACCGAACTTTTGTAAACAAGTCTTAGTGAACTTAACATCACACAATCCCACGGTGCCTACATCTCTTTTTATCTACTTTCATATCACACCTGTGATAGAAAACAAAAGAAAGAAAATACGTGTTTTTGCGGTAAACATGACGAAAAGAAAAAAGGATTGTGTGGTTTTATGAAACCACGGTAAAAGTGAAACTTTATTTCACATTATACACATTTAACTAAAAACCTCCTTCCTTTCACTTTATCCCTACTCGGCGGCCGACCGTCACGCGACATGCAACACACAGACGAAAAAGTTTGAGACGATGTAATAAAAGTTTCACTTTAAAAACACACAAATACAAAGAAATAAAACGAGTTGGGGGAAAATATGCGTCACATCCACGCAAAACGGCAATCGCTCAGCATAATGCTACGACCCTATGCGAGACAGAGCCCCAGTGCTGGTTTTCAGCGAGAGCCGGCGTTGACGTGATGACGTCAAAATCGATGTAGCATACGAAAACTAAAAATAAACAAAAAATAAGAAATAAAATAAATACACTATAGTTACCTAGTTCTAAATGTTTAAAAACATAATATTTATAAAGTGGTAACATTCCGTGCAAAGTAAAGGATAGGAAAGTAGATAAAAAGAGATGTGGGCATACATAGGTTTGCATGTATGTATCTCTTATAAGTTTTTTTTTTTTTTTTTAAGATTTCTTTAGCAATAATCATCGCCTTTGTACGTATTTTTCTGTTCTTTTCTTCTTGTCTGTTAATGTGTGTTAAGAAGTGGTTAAATGAATAACTACCTTAAAGGACCCGGTCTATGGGTATCTAAAAAGTTAAAAGTCTCAGGCTGTCCCTTCACCCTTCATTCTAGTAGGAACGAGGGGCGGAAGTGCTGGCTTCCACCGCGACTAACTACTTCCTATAGCGCGACAGACAACATGTTGCTACGTAGATCTATATTATGAGATGCTGGGGCACACGGGATTCGTTGTGGCGATCTGTCTCGGGATATTTGGAATGTTGACACGGATTTTTGGATGGCAGATGTTATAACGGTAGTCTAAAGTATTATGGAGAAGATTGGGTGGAACTCAGCTCTTGATTGAATAATTGACAGACACTTTCTGAGAAGCATGAAACGAGGCTGCGTGGGTCTGATCGGACTCCCCAATCTAGGTATCCCTACTCAAATAGCAGCAAGTTGTTGAAAATGATTGACAGCACAATAATCTAACTCTCCTCGAGTTAGATTATTGTGCTGTCTTCAATTTCTTTCAGATTATCTTATATTTCTGCGGGGTAATTGAGTAGCACTATAACAGTAGGAATTGCTTTCATTTTGACAGTACAACAACATTCATTGCTTTATTGCTTTGCGTTGTTGAGCGGACAAATTTTTCGAACATATGCAGCAATGGTTTAGCAATAACCTTCAAACTGATTGAGATTGTGATTGATAGTGCGTTACGCAATTAGGGTGGTGATCAGAATATTATTATACCTATAGCATCCACTGTTAAGTTGTGAAAGTTTAGTACCTAGGTATGATAGTAACTATAATGGTGCCGATTCTCTTGTCACAAAATTCTCTAAACTAGACTAAAAATCACTAAAATTTTGTTTATTCCTGTCAAAAGACGATTTCTCATTCTGAAATAGACTAAAATGACACAACTTAACTACCTATGTTTTAGTTTGACAGCACTAAGATGGTACTGATTTATTATTTTAGTGAAAATGGCAATTTTGCTATTCTGAATTTGACGTTTTTCACCTAAAATTTTGGTTGTCTTATCTAAATCTGGCTATTTTTAATCGCGATTAAAAAGGTGTGGAATAAAATTAGTCGTCATGAACTAAGATTCACCACAGCACCTCGACTTCAGGGGCAAAAACAGTACTGTTTTTTATTTTTATTTTGCTTAATTCTCGAAAACGGTTTGTCCTATCGAAAAAATAATGAAAATTTAGACCCCCTTTATTAAACCATTAAACCCATATAACTCTACATGAAGGTATTTTTTTTTAAATATTTTCCATACAAAAAGTGAAAAATTCCATACAAAACACGCCGAGGCTGCCACTCAGGCGCGCCCCTGGCTCTAAAAAAAAATCGCGGGGTGGGGCAAACAAGTACCATATGGAGTCGCTATTGTCAAATTAAATTTTAGTTGCGTCAAAATGATTTTTAAATTTAGAGATATTTTATTGCAGAATAGCTTTAAGATTCTCATAGCCAAAAGTAAGGAATTTTTGTTATAGTTTAGTTAGTTTAGTTCGGTGTACAAGAGAATCGGCACCAATGGCAGTTTAGAAAATCTAATCTATTCGGCCAAGACTTTCAAAATAGGATCTTCTGTTCCATAAGCGGTGAACGAACTCAGCCTAAAAAATACATCTTTGTGAGCAAAGTTTACTCAGACGCACTGCTTCTGCTATTAGCATATACCAATCTAGGTGATGACTGATAGTGAAAAAATGCTAATTGGAACCTAGATATTTTTGTTTATTCGTAAAATTAGGTTCCTCTAATGGCCGTAAAAAAATGTATGCTTTCGCACATACCTATCTAATTCTCTACCTAGAATCGAATAAGAAAGTACTGAGTTTCTGCCTATCTATAATAAGTTTTTATTGTTAGATCGAGTATTCGCATGTATTCTTGCAAAATAATATGCCTGATTTAAAAATCTGCGGATGTATCTCCATACGTTTGCCCGTGTGTTCCGGAGCCGGATGTCGTCACATCCGCGGCTCCCCCCCGGATGTCGCGATGCTCCCGTGGGAGTCGTGGCGACACCAGCGCCATCTATACGCACTCATTACCACCAGTTACCTTTGCGACTGAACTTGGCAAGGTGGGAAGGGTTTGGTTACTCGTGACTATATAATTGTACGAAATACTTCCAATGAGTAACAATGGTTGATTCCATGAAAATATGTTGTATCTACTTATAATATTATTAAAAATGAATTGGCATTCGTTGGTAAGCGCATCACTTCGGAGCGGCTGGACCAAATTGGCAATTTTTTGTTTTAAAATGGTCGAGGAAAAAAAAATAAGTTGCCGGGATAATTGGAAATTTCGGGAAAACTGAAAGTGCAGTTTGAATGGGAATTTTGTATGAATTATTGAAATTTGGACAGGACGTCGAACGTCTGTCGGGTCAGAAATAGAAGTACCTAATTAATGTTTCAATTGCCACGTCTACTTTCCCTATGGGAAGAAGGCATGAGTTTATGTATGTATGTATATAAAGGAGTGCCTCTCAAAACGGTGAAGGAAAACAACGTAAGGAAACCGGCATGTCCTAGAACCAAAAATTCGAAGACATGTAACATCTACAAACCCGCACTGGGCCCGCGTGGTAGATTATAGAGGCCTGTGTCCCAGCAGTGGGAACATTATAGGCTGATTATGACTGAATGAAATAATTAAATATAACTCTGTGTTCACAATCTAGTGCACAATCTCAGTATTGATTAGGAATTGTAACGTGCTGGCGCGGGAGTCACACAATTTCTTGAAGTGGGGATTACTGATTCATTCAACACCCAGGGCAAATGCGTGCAGGGCAACGCGTGGTGGATTAAAGCCTACACTCTCTCACAGAGAGGAGGCCTGTGTCCCAGCAGTGGGAACCTTATATGCTGATTATGCTAAAGGAGCGGCTGGTGGAAAATATGGTAATACCTACCTGATTTGATCTTGATTCGTGGCTACATGGTAACCAATTGATGGCTAAATAGAGGTAGATAACTGCTGGTTCATATCCTGTATCGCACTCAACGCTTCGCCTCAACATTGATTATGTGTACAACCAATGTGGGTCTGTCTACCAGCGTCTGCAATCCCCGCTTCTATCATACATAAACCAAATAACACATCAATCTTCAAAGTAAAAGTGAATATGGTACTATGGCTTCAGAACATGGTTCTGGACCAGCTGCGTGTTTCGTCGGTTATCAAAATCATGGGAATCCAGAATCATGAACTGAATTCATAGTAACAGGTTGCGCATCGATGTCGCAGCCAGCCTGTACATCTGAGTACGCTCGTCACGTATTTGACCTCCAAAAGTATGTCAATTGATATATATTATAAGGTACCTAACAAATTAACAGTATTGGTATTTTCAGTTTTGGGCTGAATATGCGTTTTATATCGCATGCGCATATTAAAATCGAATCGCAACCCGTGAAATACTTAAGTATTATTGAGAAATTCCGGTGGCCACCTCTGGTCTTCATCATCAGTTCCACTTCACAGAATGGTGCTTTGCAAATGCAAATGCACGAATTACTATAAAAAATACTCAAATCGCTATACGTGTGCCTATAAAATTTGAGGATTTCCCTCGATTTACATGGTATCATCAGATTCTGACTTGGTGACAATGGGACCACCTCGAGAGCATATCCTTTCAAACAAAAAAAATATTTTCAAAATCGGTCCACAATTGACGGCGAAATCGGTGAACATACTTAAAATAAAAATAAAAACATACATACAGTCGAACATATAACCTCCTCCTTTTTGGAAGTCGGTTAAAAAAGGGAAGAACTCATTGTGCATCAAAAATTCGAAAAGTGCCCAAAAGACTGGCAGCGTTGCCACGTTGGATGGCAATGCTGATTCTCCGATCTATAAAAATTGCCAGTCCTCTGTCTGGTCACGTGAAGAGTCGACCAATATATTGCATCTTATTTTACATGTAGCACTAGTCCCCACATAGGATTCCAGTACCGTTAGTACCCGCCCGGTGCTAACAGTACCCAGCATCAAAATATTCTTTGAAAAATATGATCAATTAGCAAAATATTTGCTTACGAGACTTGATTGCAAACGTAAACAACAACATATTTCTTTTAGGAATTTTTAAATTTCGTGATTCAAGAGAATATGGTTTGCATTTGCCAATTCATCAGGCAATATTTTCGGAAAGGATCAAAGCGGTTTCCTTTGCGATTTCCTGGGTTGAATCTTCTCTTTTGAATATTGGCAAATTCTTAAAATAAATGGATACTCTTCTGATCCCTGTCTAAATCTATGACGGATAGACCTACACTACCTACTCTACCTACATTATTGTAAACAGGCGCGACGCGACTCTAGTAGAATAATTTCTATGAAGACTCCGTGGAAAATTTTCTACAAGAGTCGCGTCGCGCCTGTCTGCGGGAGCCATAACACGGAGTACAGCACCTATTTCGGTTTGACTACCACGTGAGATTAAACTTTGATGTTCGGTAAAATCTTGCTGAGTTCGGCGTCCTGGGTTCGATCCTCAGTTAAGGCAAATAATTCTGTATTAGAGAAAAATTGGGTCTATGTCCCATGTCCCATATTGCCCGGTCCATAGAAATAGGTTCACCCCCTATTATGTGGGACACAAACATACGAGGGCTGCACTAAAAGTATCGGGAATGGAATATTTCCACTGTTCCTGTCATATTAAATTATTTTAATTGAAAACTCCTTGGTTTTAAAAATCGAATACCATTTATTAATTTAAAAAAAGATCTCGGTCTTGTCACAAGGTTTTGTCAAACTTGTTTAGTCGTTGAGAAAATGGAATTGACTCGAGAAAATTCAAGAGCGATGATTTATTATGACTTTCGAAGTGGTTTAACACAAAAACAGTGTGTTGACCGGATGATTTCTGCATTTGGTGATGAAGCCCCATCCAAAACCACAATTTATCGCTGGTTTACTGAATTTCAACGTGGACGTGTCAAGCTCAGTGATGATCCCCGTCAAGGTCGTCCAAAAACTGCAGTCACCCAAGAAAACGTTGATGCTGTGCGTAAGCTGATTGAGGAAGATCGACATGTGACATACCGCGAAATTCAGGCAACTTTAGACATTGGCATGAGTCAAATACAAATAATCCTGCATGAACAATTAGGTGTAAAAAAGTTGTTTTCTGTGAAGAGCAAAACGCGGCTCGCGTTACTTGGTGCGTCCGAATTCTCGAAAGATTCCACGCAGGATCCTCAAATGCTGTATACAACATCGTATCAGGTGACGAATCCTGGATATACGCGTAAGAACCCGAAACAAAAAACCAGTCACGAGTTTGGGTGTTCGAAAATGAGTTAAAACCAACAAAAATTGTTCGTTCACGGAGTGTTGCAAAAAAAATGGTGGCCACGTTTGTCTCCAAAACCGGCCATGTTACGACTATTCCTCTTGAGGGACAAAGAACGGTTAATGCAGAATGGTATGCTAGCATTTGTTTGCCACAGGTCGTTTCTGAACTCCGTAAAGAGAACTGCAACCGCCGCATCATCCTCCATCACAACAATGCGAGTTCTCACACCGCGCACAGAACAAAAGAGTTTTTAGAGCAAGAAAACATAGAATTATTAGACCATCCGCCGTACAGTCCCGACCTAAGCCCTAATGATTTCTATACTTTCCCTAAAATAAAGAATAAATTGCGTAGACAGAGATTTTCATCACCTGAAGAAGCTGTGGACGCCTACAAAACGGCCATTTTGGAGACCCCAACTTCCGAATGGAATGGTTGCTTCAATGATTGGTTCCATCGTATGGAAAAATGTGTCAAATTTCGCGGAGAATACTTTGAAAAGCAATAAATACATTTCTAAATAGTAATGTTGTGTCACTTCCTTGATTCCCGAAATTTTCAGTGCCGCCCTCGTAACTGGTAAAAAGTGGGTGAACATTTTACCTATTCCTAATTTACTTATTTAATTTTACCTATTCCTATTTTACTTATTTAATTTTACCTATTCCTATTTTACTTATTTAATTTTACCTATTCCTATTTTACTTATTTAATTTTACCTATTCCTATTTTACCTATTTAATTTTACCTATTCCTATTAAACCCCTTCGACGAATCATGTTATAATTTTATATCCTAGGTTACTTTTAAAATGCTCAACTCATGGCCCAATGTGAATCATTTTGAAGCCTTTGCTAATCCATTTCTTCATATGTTCGAAAAATTTGTCTACACGACAACTTAAATAGCGCAATTAATGTTGTTGAACTATCGAAAATAAAAGCCTTTCCTACTATTAGTGTGTTCCGCAATTACCCCGCTAATCTCTAGTATTGCTTGAAGATATTTCTGTATTACACTCTTGGATGTAAACAAACTTGATATTTTTGCACAAACTAACTCTGAACCGGACGCTGGTCGTACCAGACACATATTGAGACCCGCCTCAATCAAAAGTAACGGTTCGGCAGATAAGAAAATGACAAACTCTACTTATTTTACAATTTTTATGACACATTGTGGAAAGTAGAGAGTTTTTGGGTGACGGTAGGTAATAGGAATTGAGGTTTATATGTGTTGAGGTATTTTTAGTATATAATAAAATAAAATAAATATAAAATAAAATAAAACAAAAAATATTTATTTCACGGTTGTTAGTATAAGGAATTTTGCTTATAACTTATGTTAGTAGGTAATTAAAAGTAAAAAGAATACAGGGTCAAATTAAATTAAGTAGCGAACATCCATAGGTAGCTGACACAGAAATCTAAAAATAACAACCGATCAAGTGCAAGTCGGACAAAGCACAATGACGGGCTCCATAGTTGGATGAATTTACCCCAGAAAACAAACTGTACATTGTTGTTGAAAAATATGTTCTCCCATACATCAATATACGTCACGGTCAACTCTGAAACTGCAAATAAGTTGTAATTGCATTTTTTAATGTGATAAAACTACAATTAAAAGAAAGAAAGAAGAAAGAAAGAAAATGCATTTATTTAGCACAAACTACAAGGCACACAACACAACATATAATAAAACAAACAAATAAAAAGTGTAAAGTGCATAGTGAGAAATTAGTAGGAAAGTGTGCCTCGCGGCTGCACTAAATAGGTCCAGTTCAGCAAAAATGTCAGACAACTAGTGCCTGACGCTGTTTTTCAACAGAACCTTAAAAGATTTTCGGACTTTTTCCTTTACTTATGCTGTGAGACCTTGCTGCTTGCCAAATTTTATGTCAACGGGAGGTACCCTACGGATTTTGATTTATTTGCGAGTAATTAAAAAATTCGCATTAACGGCCGTATGTTTTTAAAGTGTTGACTTAGAATATTGTTTTTTTTAAAGCTCCAAGAGACGGTAGACTTACGTATTTGATATTAATTTCAACTTGATACCTCCACGTGTTCTTAAGCAAAAAGGTCTTGACAGACTGACATACAAAGAGACAACGAAGTGATCCTATAAGGGTTCCATTTTTTACTTTAGAGGTACGAAACGTAAAGAAACCACAAAGGTGTTGTGATGGTCAATATCTTCCACTTTTACCACAGTTCGCACCTTCGGTAGGACAAGGGCATAGCTGACAAAACTTACTTAAGTATGCTAAAGTGCTTTCCTTATATGGTCCCTTTTATCCGGAGGAACAAAGACCCGTATCAATATCAGCTTAATGCCGCCAGAGGGCAACAGTGCCGTTGTACTATATTGGTGCATCTTTTTGACTATCTCGGCGTGGCAAGATCTTAAAATAACTCCTGTAAAATCACAAAAATATTATGTTCGGTGTAGCTCTCATTCACCAAGTGTGCACAGTATAAAGTGCGATAGGAACTTTGTTCCAAACTCATTTTCTAAAGACATAATCCTAGTAACTACAGTTCATGCGGTTGTTCACCACATTTTTTTTGTTATTCAAATCATCATATTTTCGTTTTAACCAGTTTAGGCATCTATACTCATTACGTCTGTGGAGTTTCGCTAGCTAATTTAATTTGACTCTGTACTAATTAAAATACCTAACAACATCTGAACCTCGTAACTGCTTTACCACTTTTGACAATATCATCATCAATCTCCTGCTCTTATACCAATTTATTTGAGCTGGGCGCTAGGTACATGTCTTCTGCTTCCATGCTTCTCTATTAGTTCTCATCTCCGTAGTTATCCCCTTTTTAGCCATATCATCTTTCACACAGTCCATTCATCATTTCTTTGGGGTTATTCAATTATTACGGAAGCAGAATTTAAGTAATTTTTAACCCCCAACCCTCTTATCAGCAAAAGTAAGCAAAGCACTTACTCCCCTCCTTAAGTAAACATTGGTATATTTTTTAAATCTGTACCGGTTTCTTGATTTTTATTCATGAGTCTAGAAATAAGGAATTTGTATGTAATTTCCCTACTTGAGTTTTGTCTAACTTAACTATTAAACACCGCTTGAGAGCGAGTAACTAATATCAATTATTTTGGGAAATCCTTGAATAAGCTTTACGCTTTAGAGCATGGACACATAGGGTTGCCATATTTGTTCAAATCAGAACGACAAAATTTTGCAGAAAAATCAGGAAACGTAAATAAATATTGCTAACGTAATCACCATCCAGACCCCCCCTGCCCCATGTCTTCAAAAATAAGCAAAGCAAAGACCCTCCACCCTTTGGTGCTTACGTAATACTTGAATGGTCCAAAGGGACCATTCAAGTATTTCGAGGAAAGTTTTGAGTATGAATGGGCAAGACCAAAGGGTCTTGCCCATTCATACTCAAAACTTTCCTCACGATTTTTTCCTCATTCTTCCGCATCACATACTCATACCATGACAACAGATTTTCACAAAAATTTTTAACTACCGGGGCCACTTTTTGACTTTAGACAACAATTCCCATAAAATAAAATAAAAACAAGAAGGTTGAAACTATCTAACTGTCATTGATAAATCGGCGGTGCAGTATCAATATTTAATAATAAAAAATAAAAAATAAATAATAACAAAAAAAACATGATTTTTCAGGAGGCGATAAAACTTTTCATTTCTATAGTTTTTAACATTTGAATCAAAAATCTACCTTATATCTAAAAAAAATAGGAAACGCTTGTGATGGTGATAATAATTTCAGACCTTATGTCTTTGCAATTACGAGGTCTTTCGTATTTACCTAGGAATATGCAATAAAGTGAAAATCGCCAAAAGTTAGTTATTAGATATTGATACTTCACCGTCGAAATAGAACTTTTCATTTCATGACGTGCGTGTGACAAACTAGAACTCAAAGCATTTATTTCAAATAAACCAATTACAGGCACTTTTGAATTGTCAAGGGGTCGGTCAGTCAGGTTGCCCATTCCAAAGCGTAGTAGGTACCTATGGAGAAGAACGGGCAAGAAACTCCATAGACAGTCTTTTAATCAACATAACGTTACAACAAAAAAAATTGGTTACATCAATCATGTTGAAATTATACATGTGAGAACGATGTAAAAAGACGTGCACGTTAAAAGCGTCCGTGATAAAATAAAAAAAACAAAAAATTCAGATTAAAATAAGTCGTGGTAGCCAAGAGATGACCAGTCCCTACTGACGGCGCCCGTTCACGAACATGACGTATGGATCAGCACCATTCAGCTCAACCATTTTGAAGGGGCATTCAACCTTAAGGTGGTAAAGATATTACGAAGTCGACTATACATGTCATGTTAGTTTCAGGAGTCTCGTAATATGTTTGACTGCCTCGTTCGTCTAGTGGTTGCAAACGCGACTGCTGAGCGTGGAGTACTGGGGTCGATTCCTAGGTCGGGTAAAGTGTTATTGGGTTTTACCCAATGGAATGTAAATTTCTTCAAATAAGTCCAATAGAACATAACGTAACATCACGCCTTTAATTTCCGAAGGGTTTGGCAGAGGTGTACCTATAGTACACCCACATTTCGCCAGCTATGTTTAAGTCCCATGTGATAGGGGGCGAGCCTATTGCCATTGTAGAGATATGAGGAACAGGGTGTAAAGTTCACTCATAGTCTATGAAAAGAGAGGATCCTCCGACCAGACGGGTGTCGTGTCTGGTGGGCAACTGCCCGCCTTCAATGTCGGGACGTTGTATTTATGCTAGATGCGCGGTAAACTCTGCTTGCGCGATGCAGGATTTTGCGTGACGTCAGTGTGACGCGTAGCTAGCTCGCATGTGGCGTATTTGATGCCGCTGCACCATCAACCAGGCACAAATCCAGACAATATGTGCTTTTAATTTCATTTAATTGTAAATGGCTTAGGTGGTTGTGATATACGAAGTAATACCTAGATGCAAGAGTTAGTAGTATGGCCTATAGTAGTGGCAGTTGGTGGTCAAGTATTTCTGAACTATTTCGCAGACGAAATAAGTGGGTTGGTTCACTGGGGGTAGTACAAACTTATACGGGAAAAAAACTCCTTCAATCCTTCGCTTTATTTAGTAATTCCTTGTAAGATATAAAGAATTACTAAATAAAGGTATTTTTATAACTATTTTAAGATTGAACATCACGCTCAATCATAAAACTCAAGGCAAATTCTCCGAAGCATTTACAGTAGAAGATCTTAGAAACCGTTTATATCCGAATACCATTTAAAGGGTACACAAGAAAGACATCTAGCAAATTGCAATCATTGGTAACATTTACGGAATTCAAGTAACCAAACGCCAAAGGAAATTCAACTTTAATACATACATTCAAAAGTCCAAATTGGAATTTCTTTTCGTTCCTGAAAACGAAAGTGTTGTTAAAGTTTTAATATAAGCTACAGACACTGGAATTTAAACCTTAGGACAACCAAAATAGGGTTCAAAGCTAATTGTTTAAGAGCGAACATAGGATGTTTTGATACAGTATGATGTTTTCCACATTACTCTAAGTTTACGATATGTTGCCATAAGGTGAATGAAGATATTTCGCCTGAAAGCCTTCACGAGGATAAATGATTTGATAAGTGGTATTCGGGTCATAGGTAGAGATTCTGTTTGGGTTATACTCGTGTCAACTTAGTAAAGTAAACTTTGTATGCCATAGGTTGTCTCGAGCTTTTAAATATTAGGAAGTGGTGAAGGATTCATAGACATTTCCCCATCGTTAGGTTCAGCTTACAATCTCACCAGATGCAGCTGAATACCATTATTTTACATGGAGCGACTGCCTATCTGACCTCCACAACCCAATAACTGGGTAATACGATACCCCTTGGTAAGATTGGTTGTCTGACTTTCGGGCTTCTGACGACCCGTAACGACTGTCAAAGATCCACGAATGACAGCCGGGACCAACGGCTTCCTGGAGCACGGAAGGGTCTCAGTACTTAAAGACGGTCCACCCATCCACGGACCAACCGCAGCAAGCGTAGCTTAACCTAATCGATCGACCCATGCGTCTGTTTTAACTTAGCCACATTAAAATATACTCTTATCTTTGAAATAAAAAAAATAAGTAATAAACTAAGTAATTTGAGTAAATTTCAAAATTCTAAAGTTGTGGTCATAAAGGAAATTTTTCAGCAATTATGTATCTATCCGAAGGTGTGGAGCGATTTGAAGCAATTGAATTAACTGCTAAATCGAGCGATATGGAGCAATATTGCTCCTTATTACTAATTTTTGCATTTAAAAATGAGCCTCTTGCGAAATCCGCAGGGTGGGTGTCTATAAAATGCTTCGTCCTTTTACAGATGTTTTGTGGTTCAGGAACCACTGAAGGTAGAAACAAGAAAATTATTAGTTATGTTCCTAAGAACTCGAATTAGATAACTATTAAAGATACCCGAAAAGATTTTAAACTAAATCAACCCCAAATTAGGCAACCATTGTGTGATTTCGTGTTTCCGAAAACGATAAAGTTTCGGGCAAACAAGAAAATGACTTCCTTAATAACAAAAGCTAACACCCACCCATAGTAGGGGTGCCAGGACGATACTTGCACCACGCATGCGCGGTCCAGGAGGCTGTGTCAAAACGCTCCTTTGTCCATAAGGGTGGAATCCACAACACAGTGAAATCGTCTCCTCGAAAGTTCTTTCCCAGAAGATACGAAGTTAAAAACTGTAAGTTTTTAACACAAACTCATAATATTTTCAGTATTTTTATACAGGAAAAAAAAGGTAGTCTTCTCAGCTATTTTTCTGTGTAATATTTTGTTGTTAAATTCAATTGTTTTTGGGAAATCGTGTGTTTTGTTTTTCGTGTAAATGAACTGTTGCATTGATTTGTTTCTCTCACGGTTTGATGAACTTTGACGACGGTGGTTCGTTTATTATGTTTTTGAGTAGAATATTGACAAGTTGTATTATGTTTTCCATTGTTTCTAGTGATGAAATGTTTTTATTTAAAAGTAAAGCGTTGAATGAGAAAGCTTTTTAGAAAAAAAACCACTTTAAAGAATCTTTGAAGGTTTATATTATAAGTTTTCAATATTTCATTTGTTTTGGTGGTGGAATATCTGGTCTATTACAACTAAAGGAACGCGTGGAAGGGAAAGTTTCCCTTCGGAATTTTCCGTTTTACAGTCACGAGTAACGTTGTAGTTTTTCTAGACTTACTTTATAGGGTTTATACAGTCCTCTTCACCGGATTAGTCTTGTTTAGTCCTTAGACCACCTATCCGATGACAGCGAAGACTAATTTTGTTACCTTTCGTGAGCTCTCTGATGACTAACAAAGCCAATGTTTCTAAATTTATGAAAGAAAGTAATAATTTTGAACCAACTTGTATTTGTACCTGTTGTTTATTCAATTCTCTCTTTTCTTTAGTTTTTATTTCAAACACTGGATATATAATAAAAATGTATAAAATCACTTCTATACAAACACAAATAAATAAATTTGAAGTGTCTGTTTGTAATGTCAAAGTAACAGCTTTTTACTAAATGCATATGCAGTAAAAAAATAATTTAAAAAAAAAATTGTTTGTGTGTTTGTTCCGGCTAATCTCCGAAACGGCTAGACCGATTTTGACGGGACATTCATTGGCAGATAGCTAATGTTTTAGAAAAAGAAAGATAATCAAAAGGTATTAACGTCACGCGAACGCAGTCGCGGGCAGCAGCTAGTCTTAAAAAAGTGATATTGCTACACCAATGTCTTTTGCTATCAAGTAAGTCCGGTAGAGGCATTAAGTAATAAAGGCAATAAATACATACCTAGGTATCAAATGTATTAAATTTCATGATCACAGGCGAGCTATAAAAGTTATATACATATCATTACATCACGCCTGTATTCCCAGATAGGTTAGGCAGAGGTGTACCTATAGCACACCCAGATTTCGCCAGTTATGTTTAAGTCCCATGTAATAGGGGGCGAGCCTATAGCCGTCAACCGGGCACAAAGCCAGACTCCGGGTTTTCCGGGGGGAAAAGTTATATAATGGTCTCCAATTATTTCAGTGAATAGGCACTCATGAGTTTCCGTCTATTTTGGCGAATACTCAGAACAATCGGGTCCCAGGGGTGACTTTGTAAGGCTTCGTTGAGGAAAATCACAGAAATAAAGCTCCGATGTTATCAAAATAAGTATTTTTTCTTCCTGAATATTATAAATGGCATTTTAATTGTAGATATTCTGGTAAACTTTTATATGGTTTTGTGAAAGAGATCCGAAGCCTATAGATGAATCTACAAACGATTGCAATGTAATTTTGCCACAGCAGAGGCACTATACACAGTCCAAAATTGTATTCCACTGGCTTAAACTCTAGGTACTATAATCGCTTTAGTGTTAATCCTTAGCACGTGTGTATACTGGTTTATACGCACTTAACTGTCGCCTACTTTTAAGACGATTGCCTTTCAAAAAGTCTTCTTCCATTCCTTGTTTTTCTTGAGAAACGTTTTCTAAGTTAACGGAAGTAATTTCATTTGGACTGGTACTTAGAAATAGCAGATACCCAATTATTCTCATCGACGTAGGTCCTTTACTCAACCTGCACTTACTCCAATGACATTTTGCTTTGTCTACCAAACTCTGGATCGAATTTACGACCTATTGCATGAGAGCCCGATACCTAACCGCAATACCAGTTCTAGCAAACCTCATTCACATTCTGTACCACGTTACACGACCCAAAAAACCGCTAATAAAGGAAGAAATAAATAGGCCATACACCATCTAAAGTGTGAACAATTGTCGGGCCGTCGGGCCCACCCCAGTATAGCCAATCGACTCCCGCGCATTGATCCCCCCTTCCGGTGGGGACATATAGGTGCTCATAAATTCTTTCTAAACCTGACAGCTTCATGATTCGCATGTATACCCATGATGTAGTGGCTGCTATGTTAGTTTGGGACCTCACAATCGGCTCAGCATGTGTTGAGGTTACACGTCCAGCCGCCATTTTAGATTTTCGGGTCCTGTTTTAGACTTTGTGATGTGTGTGTGCTGTGCTGTGTTGTGATGCTTGTGTGTTTGTGTAAGTATTGCTTTCTGGTGGTTGATTTTGTGGTTTTGCGTTTATGTGTATCTGCAGCGTTGAAAGCTGGCTTTAAGGTGGCTGGGTTTCCACGGTCAATAGGCCTAAAATATCATTTTTAGAATAAATAAAAAAGTAGAAGTCTTTTAACTTAATTTCAAGTTTCTCAAGTTAACTGGAAACTATGTGGAACTTATAATAGGGGTGGTGAAAAAAGCCATTAGTTTTGAATGTAAATTTAAAATAAAGTTAGTTTCATAAAGTACTAATAGGTTCTACTATGAATTCTGGAAAGAAGTAAAACTTGTATTTTAAATAGAAAGAAACCAAAGCATTGGACAGAAAAGTTAGCAGCAGTTTCTCCTGCTTACCCAGTAAAGCGATGGGGTTAAGTTACGCGTTAACTAAAAGTTGCAGCGATTAATTGACGAAAAATAGCTTGCAATAATCACCCTATTAGTAAAAGTACTCGAGATGTAAATTGCTCCAGAGTTCGAATCTGGGTCATATTGGAAGCATCGATCAAGTTTATAACGACATATTTGTGTCGTCTGACTTAACTTGGAAATTAGCAGGGTGCTTAAGCATCAACTGCAACGAATGATCCTTTAATGATCATAATTTAAGTGCCATGCATTTTTTTCTTTAGAGAAACCGGTGCAGAGTTTTATTTCTGTAAATAAAAATAAAAAAAAAACACTATTATGCATCAAAAATAATTTATAGTTTAAAACTAGAATATGTGGGTGTTTCTTATCCGACTACTCTGAAAAGAGAGATCTTAACAAACTCAGAGGTCTCTTTTAAAGTCCAGACATAATCTTGATCAGGCCATAATATATGGAAAGAACCACACAGATTTGAATGGACCTATCCAGTCAGTCCACGCATTTGTCAATCGTGTTAAGAACTTAAAGAGCTCAACGACTCAGACTAGACAAGATAGTCTTTTTTGTTATAAACTTCTCTTACATGCGTACGACCCGAAACGTAACACATTTTCAGCATCATTATAGGTATCCATTCCTCCCGATTAAAATCTCTCTGCAGGATCTGCTAAAATATTTTCTAACCAAAATTAAACCACATATTTTCGCTTTTAAATTGCAAATGTATGTCGTTCCATGAGAATTTCTCCATCTGTCACTTTGTAGCTTGAAAAGGTTTTAATGTATACGAATACAGAGTGGTGTACATATGTACATGTAAAATGATGGTGCGTTAAAACCACATCCATTACATACAGTTACTTAAGTAAATATTCTGATTTACTAAAGGGAAAGCGTATTTAATTGACAAGTAGCTGTTGCCATTAGGGTAGGTATTTAAATACATTGGCACAAAATGGTACTGATTCCAATATTTCTGTTTCTGTAGAATAGTTGTTTTTTAAAGTGATGGAAGTTGTGACAGAATGCCTTTTTCATTTGAATAAATTCATGTTAAAACTAAATATTTAATAGGTTTCAAGTTTTTCTCAATGACAAGTCTGGTGGTATCATGTCTAGTGGTGTAGTCCTGATGCTTTAAGTAAAATTTAGTATCAATGTTTCTCAGTCCAAGATTCAAAATGTTTCATTTGAGATTTTGTGCAAGGAATTTATAAATATCAGTAAAATAAAGAAATAGCAAGAGTTGTATATTTCTTTAGAACTTGTAAAAAATTGAATTTAACCAGAATACTTTGCAAAATGATAATGATGTAGTAAAGAAATACCTTTATTTCTAAGCTTGATATTTAGCTTTTCGAGCCATGAAAAACAACTAATGCAATAAGAGCTGTCAAAATATGTGCTGCACTTAATTTATGGATATCCCAATTGTTCAATTAGTTAGTATACGCTATCATGATGGAGTTTAATAAGTAAATTGATGTTGTGGACCCTGTTCCGTTGAGCCGTGGTCTGTAATACAACACTCGTTATATTTATGTCCTTCAGATTAGGATTAATAAATCTTCAGAGCCCTACAGTTTCAGAAATGATTGTATGTCTCGTTAATCTAGTTGTCGGAAGCCCAACTGCTGATCTTTAAGGTCCTGGTTTGGATTCCCAAGTCGGCCAAAAATTTATTGGGTTTCCCTATCAGGAATTTCTCAGTAGCAGCTTGGAGTTAGATAGTGTACCCAGTTGATGGCAATAGGCTCGCCCTATATTACATGAAACTTAAACATAACCGGCTAAATGTGGATGTAATTAATAATTCCACGTTCTTCAGGAAAAACAGTGTGTGATCCTACGATGTTATGAATAGTGGCAACGATGATAAATACAACGGCTTGCTAATGAGTCAGACACAATATATTCGGACACAGTGTCCGAATCCGAATTTTTTCTCCGATGTTTCGGACACCAATAAAAAAAGCAGTTGTGTACAATTAGATAAAAAACTTCCTACGTTACCTTAACTATAATACCTGTGCTAATTGAATTTATTTGCGCTTTTTCGCCCGGCACTGCACTTGAGCAAATCCTTATTACCCGACTGCCAAGGCACGTATCTATATGTATAAATCGGATTCAGACACTGTGTCCGAATATATTGTGTTCGAGTTGTCAGCAAGTCAATACAACAATCTGATCACCTTTTCTTCCTTAGAAGTAGGAATTAGAATAGATAATTCCTGTTGATACACAGAATACTCGTAGAATGACTCGACTCACGACTCAGGTGGAAAAATGAATTTCTAGACGAAATTGCAACTACAAAGGCATTTACATAGACACACAAATAGACCATTTGACGGTCAAGAGCAGAGCGGCAGTGTTATAGTTTATATAATAAAGCATCGTTACCAATCGTCGTGTGGATATGCTATCAGTCTAGTGGGGCAGGTCACTGGGGTTCCAGCAGACAGTGAGGTTATTTAAAATGTATAGGGGACTAAATGAAGTGTTTATTCTGATCAGTATTGTTAGAACTGTGGTGATATGTTGTGAGCTGTGCTTTGTGAGTTTGACCGAAACTCTAATGTGAGTAATCAATCGACAATGTTTCTGAAGTTTTTCGGGAGAATTCATTGAAGGCTGATTTTCTTAATTTGGTATATTATGTGGTTAAAGAGAAGAATAATTGTGATTATTAATTGAATCGTTGACCAGTCATATACATACTCGTACATACATAATCTCACCCTTTCTTCCCATGGGGGAAGGCAGAAACTGCAGAACGCCACCTGCTACGATCCCTACATACTCCTTTTGCCTCGTTTAGGTTCATACATCTGGTCATATACGCACGCCGGTTTTGAGTACAAAGCACGTGAGCTTTCTGAAGAACATCACCAATAAGGTCATTATTTATGTCCTCCTAGGGCGTCATATGTTTACCCAATTCCCGTCACCAATGAAATAAATAGGTATACGCAGGTAAATTAGATCAACAACATTTGTTTTCTTGTCAGTGTGACCTATTCCATCTATAAGTCCATTTAAAAGCTGCTCGTTTTATTAAGTGCAATTTCCACTAAGCTTTAAAAGAAAACATTGTGTTTGTATTCAAATGAATATTTCATGCAAATCTTATTTCTTTTATTTGCGTTAGATTTGAGTGGAAGAGTTCTACAAATGTTAGTTTTATAAGATTACTTTGGTGTGGACAGTAGTGTGATGAAGAGATCCATAGGAGAACCAAGGTAATCGACATAGCCCGAAGAATTTCCAAACATAAGTGGCTTTGGGCAGGGCACATTGCTAGCAGAACAGATGGCTGATGGCCCGGAAAGGTTCTGGAGTGGCGAGCGCGTAACGGAGGACGCAGCATTAGAAGGCCTCCTGCAAGGTGGACCGATGACTTAGTGAAGGCTGCAGGAATCCGCTGGATGCAAGAAGCACATAACCGGGTAAAGTGGCGGTGCCTGGGGGAGGCCTATGTCCAGCAGTGGACTTCTTTCGGCTGAAATGGTGATGACGATGAAGTAGTTGTGTTAGTTATGATAGATGTTTTGCGTTCACGTGAATAGTAAAAAGAGTAGGGGTTAATTTTACCTCCTCTCGTCATTCAGCAGCGTTATAAATATTTCTACTAAACCTTAATTTATTTTAAAACGCTTGAATACCACTTTAATTCTTCACCACGTTTTAACAATATTCTATGTTTTGGTTTACACCACCCGAAATAAGGGTGTAGCCACATAATTTAAGTCCTTTAGCACATACATTTGTAACCAACAGTAAACAAATCCCAGTCCCCATCCAATTTTCTTTGGCAAATAAAATGAATACCACAAGTGATGTAAATGTCTGTTCACATTTCACGTTGATATCTCGTAAACACCAGCTTGGCTTTAGAGGGTGTATAGTAACGGTAGAATAGACATGAAGACGTGTAACTACATTATGGAGGAATATACAAAAATCTGTGCATACATTTTCAGTAGACATTGTTTTTCTATGGAAATAATTCTGCATCTGCACTCTAATTACGTAACACACTATCTATCACAATCTGGATCATTTTGAAGCCTATTGCTAATCCATTGCTTCATATGTTCGAAAAATTTGTCTGCTCAACAACGTAAATAACGCAATGAATGTTGTTGAATTGTCAAAATGAAACCCATTCCTAATGTTAGTGTGTTACTTAATTACGCCGCTGGTTATACTGGAAATTGAAATCAACACCAATGGAAAAGTTAGGCTAATGTTCGAATAATTACCTTGGGTTGCCAGGCCCAAAAATAGAAAATCCGGACACAGATTCATATAAAGCCGGACATTTTGCCCTGAAAGCCTGACACAGTGGTTTAAAAAAAAAATGATTGTTTTATAGTGACGCCTGTGACTCCTGCGAGATCGCGAGTCATGACTGTCCACGTGAGTCGCTCGTGCGCTTTATTTCGGCATATTTTGGCTGGGTGAGGTTGACCAATAGCCTAACAAAAGCGGGACGAGCCGGACTTGTGTATATTTGGTCGGAAACAATTGTAAAAAGCCGGGCACTCGCGACCCTACGTATACATATAGGCTAGTTTGTTTTTGTATTTCACTCTTTCGAAAGCAAAAATTTCATTGACATGAGTTCGAATGAATTATTAGTATTCTTAGATCTTCCAGAGTTAAGATTGTAAACTATGACGCATTTCAGCAAATGTATTCACTAAATACTGTAGATTGATGATGTTTATCACCAGATTATATGAAACCTAGTAATTGACTGTCTCGTTGGTGTAGTGGTTCCAAGCGCCAGTGCTGAGCATGAGGTCCTGGGTTCGATTCCCGGGTCAGGCAAAGTGTTATTGGGTTTTTCCATATGGAATTTCTCAGTAGCAGCCTGGTCTCTGGATTTGTGCCCGGTTGATGGCAATAGGCTCGTCCCCTGTTACATGGGATTTAAACACAACTGGCGAAATGTGGGAGTAAGTAGATGCATTAGGTGCACCTCTGTCCTAACCCTTCGAGGAATGCAAGCGTGATGTTATGTTATATTATATAGTGTTTAAAACATGACAAGCTATTTGAAATAGCTTATTCCTTGTTACAGATACAAAATTAGCGGCAGTCTTTATCTAGTCTACGTACTTCAACGAAAATGTTATTACAGTTTCCCTAAAACATAGACATAGTGTGGGAAAGAGACAAAAGAATACGGCAACACATTCCATTTGTAAAAGACAGAAAGATAATAAACAGAGATGGAACCCAAAAACGACGTACGTACAGATGACATCGAACTTAGCGCACAAGGATCAAGCAACAAAACTGGGTGAGTAGAGTTTATCAATGTATGCTCAGTAAGTAGTTCTTAAGTGTAGCAAGGGTCTGTGATAAGCTGAGTGGATAAATACAATACCCGACTGGTTTATAGGTATGGTGGATGCGAGCATGTTTGGTAAGGGTAAGGTTTTAGTATTGGTTGTCAGATTAACCACAGGAAATTTGTTAGCTGCTGCAGGAGCAGAAAACCTCAAACGGCACAAACATAACAATCTTATTGGGAGCTATATGTTTGAGCCGTTTAGGTTTGAAACACTAGGGCCTTGGGCCACAGTGCTCATCGAATATTTTGGAACATCGCCAAGCGGTTGGTCGACTCTTCACATGACCAGAGGGTGGCCTAATTTTAGCCTAAAGAAACTGCCAGTCTTTTGGGCACTTAACCCATTGACAGCGATGCGGACGATTTTTTCGATGACCAATGAGCTCTTCCCTTTTTTAAAGTTAGCTTGTATATTGAAATGTATTTAGATTGATTAAATAAAAAGTTTTTACCACAGGATCACTAGATATTTTGTAATAAAAACAATAATAAGTCCCTAAGTTCAGTAGTGAACTGTAAAAGGCTGAGCTGATTGAATACAGTCCCAGACTGGTTCATAGTTATAGTGGATGCAAGCATGAATGATGAGCGTGAGGTCTTGGTATTGATTCTCAAACTGGGCACACAACATCGATCATTAGTGATCTATGGCATAGAATCATTGATTCTTTTATGAGAAAATTGTCTTGATTATTGGTGTTGTCACGGTATGGGCATACGATGCAGAGGAACGAGGAAAATATCGTGAGGAAAGTTTTGAGTATGAATGTCGATGGCTATAAGAGCAGGGGAATACCAAAGAAACGTTGGATGGACTGTGTGGAAGATGATATGGCTAGTAAGGGGGTGACTACCGAGATGACGACTAATAGAGAAGTATGGAAGAAAGATACATGTTGTGCCGAACACAAATGGTAACATAGTGGGGAGTATAATATAATTAAGACAGCCGTAGTAAAATAATACACCTAATGTCACCGTAACGTTTTTTAATTTTTATTTGCCGGAGTCGGCCCTCCTGCGTCTCTTTAGTTGTCACAGCGATTTATTTATTTATAAGTATTTTTATGGCCTGGTTGCTAAGACCTTTTAGCCAAGTCTTTAGTTTATTTAATTTACTTCACTAAATTTCTTCGGGATTTCTTTGGCGGGAATTTGAAGCCCTTTCAGCACAAACTCCCGCCAAAGAATCCCCTTGTCACAGCGATGCCATTGAGTGCCACAGACACTTAATGCATAGAGAAGTAATTGATGTTACGTCTGGTGCTGACACGCGGATTACAATAATTATAAATATTTTATTTTTTATAATAATATGTTACTCACACTTATCTAATTTTTATTTTATATTATTTATTTATTATTTATGTATCTGTCCGTGACATCACAGTAGCGGACCCTATCAGAATACCAGCGCTGCGACACTTATTTTTAAATGTCGCAGAATCATGCTGAGATAGGAGCCTTTTGGCCTTGTACAGGAGTTTCTGTTGTTATTTTCATTTTACTTTTGTTTTATTTTTAAGAGTGTGTTTAGTTTAGTTTGTGATAATCCTGTGTGAGTCCCAATAAATACTTTTTATTTCTTTCTTCCTTTTATACTATTGTTTGTTTGCATTCTGAGCTGCAAAGAACGGATACGCTCTCAGCAGAATTAGAGCCCATTATGAATTCGGAAATGTAATGGCATAATTGAGACCTTGCGTGTTTATGGTATTTGGTAACACTTCCTTTAAAAAATTGGTCTTATTGACACATCTTGTGGTATGCTGCTCTGCTTGCTCGGTTTATAATACGACTCAATTTTTTTGCGTGAAAAGAAATGTAAATAAAGCCGTTATTAAGGGATTTTTTATGATAACGAAGTATGAAGAGATCCTGTTACAATAATTTAAATGTATATGTGTAAATGGGGAAGGAATTTAATCAATTAAATAGTAATATTTATTAAATAGTTATAATGCATAAATATTTACTTACATGAAAAAACTTTTATACCTACAACAAAAAAACAACTGACTTACACAAAAAAAAACACTACAAAGTGAAAAATAACTTTAATTTTGGAAGTCGGAGTATCTATCTGTATTTTAGTTTTTTGCCACCGACTTCCGAAATTAAAGTTAATTATCACTTTGTAGTGTTTTTTTTTGTAAGTCGGTTGTTTTTTTTTGTTAAAACGTTTTTATTTTTCACTTTTTAGTTATGTTACCTACCCCATACCAATTTCTATGACACTAATTGCTATGAACACCCAAAAAAATACCTAAGTCGCTATAGGTGTGACTATAATATTTGAAGAGTTCCATCGATTTCTCCAGGATCCCATCATCAGATCCTGGCCTACTGACAATGGGACTATTTGGAAAGTATACCCTTTCAAACAAAAAAAGAATTTTCTAAATCGGTCCAGCCGTCTTCGAGTAATCGGGGAAAATACATTTAAAAAAATAATTTTTTGAAGTCGATTAAAAATATAAGCATTAACATAATCTATTTTCCTTACAGCGAAGTAAAGAAAAAAACAAAATCCGACCTACCCGAAAGAGGTTCGTGGGGTAGCAAGCTAGACTTCATCCTCTCCGTCATTGGCTTAGCTATCGGTCTTGGCAACGTGTGGCGGTTCCCCTACCTCTGCTACAAGAATGGCGGCGGTGCCTTCCTCATCCCTTACTTCCTCACCCTGATCCTTGCTGGTATTCCTATGTTCTTCATGGAGCTTGCAATGGGACAGATGCTTACCATCGGCGGCTTGGGCGTCTTTAAGATTGCACCGATTTTCAAAGGTATGGAACAATGTTTATTTTGTTATTTGTAGTATAACTTATTGTACTTGTTGGTTGCCTTTAATTTGATGTCAATACGATTGGTTTTGCTAAAGTTAACTTACTAACTTCCACTTCCTTTACTTTTTCTTTTATTTTGATTGAACGCGCTACTTTGATGAAAGAGTTATACTTGCAAAATAATCTCAGAAGTTATTCATCCAATTAGAAACTTTAACCAAACACCTCGATTGGGTCGACGACAAAAGCTCTTATGTCACGACTGGAATAATTGTAGCTGTTAATGAAAACTACCCTTCTTAACCTTTGTTTCGAGACCCTGGTTGGGTTCAATCGGGTTCCATATTCTTTCATGTTTGAACATATCTTTTGTTAAATAATTTGTAGATTTTGAAAATGGTTTGGATTTATTATTATTTCTTCGATTATTTCGTAACTTCCTCAATCAAAGCTTGTATTTTACAATACGATTGATACAATGTACGAATTTTGGTCTTTTAAAAACTAAACAAGTTACGACAATTAGCTTGAATTCTGAGGACTTGATAAATCAAAGAATTTTGTTTTTAGTTTTGACTTACTCAGATCTGATTCGTCTTTAGATGTTAAGTACATTATTAAACGAAAATTGTAGTCAACACTTGTGTGTAAAGTGGCCCCTACTACTACGTAATAATATCCTACACGGTGAAATTAAAATATGGTGTTTTAAAAAAAGTCACTCAAACTATTGTTCAATCATTGCGCAATTTTCAATAAAGTTAAAAACATTGCACAATTCGTGATATTGTGCAATACAATTGATCATTTTGGGGCCCGCCTTATGTTCATCCAGGGCCCCAATTCTGTATGGTAATTATTTTTCCCCGCGTAATCTTACCACGTCAATATCATGTCTTGTAGAAACGGTTTCGTTTATTGTATCATAGAGATTACGTTAGCAGATGTCGTGGTTAGATAAGGAATTGACGTGGTTTCGAAGTAAGGAATCATTAAATGGTCATAGTGAATTAGGGCCCAGTAATTTTTATTCAGTATTGTATCAGAAATTGGCATGGAATCTAACATATTCGTCAATTTGGTCCAGGTATTGGTTACGCGGCTGCTGTGATGTCCTGCTGGATGAACGTGTACTACATCGTCATCCTCGCGTGGGCCATCTTCTACTTCTTCATGTCCATGAGATCAGGTAAATTCGTCACCACGTTATTAGTCTTCTAATGTTGTAATTAAGTTACTTGGTACTCATTATCTGATTAGCCTTTTCCTAACAATATTCGGGGTCGGCTTCCAGTCCAACCAGATGCAGCTGAATGCCAGTATTTTACTTGGAGCTAATGCCTATCTGACCTCCACAACCCAGTTACTGGGTAACACAAATTAAATTACTTAGTACTATCAGCAACAAAACTACGTATCCACTATTTAAAGTTACAAAAGAGATCATAAATAATGAAAACTTCACTCATATCTTTTGAGACGTCTTTGTATCAATTTATTGCAGACTTGTATTATATCTTGTTTATTTAACTAAGAGTTTATACAATTTTAATAGTTAAATCAAATCCTATTTAAAAAAAATGCTTTCGCCGCTGAGTACAAACATTTGCTGCATGTATGACCCATCGTAAGAAGTTAAAGCTGATGATACTGTTACAAGTAATACAATCGAATCAGAAAAATATCTAATGTCCGATTCACCCTGTATATGTCATATGGGGCGATGTCTCATGTTGTATTGTTGTACTCTTGTGAAGTATTGAGTGAAAGGCTCTACGTTCCATCTATATTTTTTTCTTCTTTCTCATTCCTAACTATTGTTTCTTTTCCCCAGATGTGCCATGGCGAAACTGCGACAACTACTGGAACACGGCCACCTGCGTGAACCCCTACGACCGTAAGAATCTGACCTGCTGGTCTACCATGGACATGACCACTTTCTGCACGCTCAACGGGAAGAACATAAGCAAGGCTGTGCTGTCGGATCCAGTTAAGGAGTTCTGGGAGTAAGTGGTGGAAATGTTCTGAACTCTGAATCCTTATAACAAGACAACTGTTAGTCTTGAAAGCAAAACAAAGATGTTGCCCAGTTTTGTAAAAAAAATAGTTGAAGTAATGGATGTCTCAGAAATAGTCGCAGTTCAAGACTTTGATATTGCAAGAGAATCTCTAAGCTTAAGATTTCTCTAATTTCTAGTTACAAAATGCTTGCACAATGAGTTAACTATTAAGATCGTTTAATAGTGAACTAATACTAAATAATAGTAGAAATTAATTAAAATCGGGCATTGGGCACTTGCCAAAATAGCCGATATTTTATTAAAATGTCGAAAATGAAGTAAAAGATTTCAAAACTGATTGAAAGTACTCTTTTCGTTAATTTATATAAATGACTGTCTAACTTCGCTAATGAAGACGTCGATTAAGCCGGCTTCATTATATATCATACCATAAGCAAAACAATTACAGCTCACTCAAAAGGTGTATTGATAGAGAAATCAATCTGTGTTTGATTGAGAAATTGTATATAAGATTGGCATTTTAATGAAAATAGGAAACCCCACACCATTCTGCCTTGGCTCTATTGTAGAGGGAAGAAATACTTTATTGATTCCATTAATCTGGTCTTGTTTCCGAGTCATGATTTGTTATCCAAATTACTCTCTGGTTCCATCTTGAACATATTTTAATGGATTTATTAAAACCGTTACCATTAAGGGTTCCTCCTTCATTCATAAAACCCTTTTTTCCCCCAGACGCCGCGCTCTCCAAATCTCGAGCGGCATCGAGCACATTGGTAACATCCGCTGGGAGCTGGCCGGAACCCTACTGCTGGTGTGGGTGCTGTGCTACTTTTGCATCTGGAAGGGCGTCAGGTGGACCGGCAAGGTGGTCTACTTCACAGCTTTGTTCCCGTACTTCTTGCTGACTGTGCTGTTGATCAGAGGTTTGTACTGAATTGTACATATTTTTAGAGTTAATAATAATTACCAATAAAATAAAATGAATGCTTGTAAAATGCCTGACTTTAATGTAATGAGTCTACTTTAACTTCCTTTATCGTAATTAGCTGTTGGCTACACAAAAAATTAAGAATACGTAAATGAGTCTTGGCAGTTCTGGACAGAGAGAGATGGAAGGAGAGTAGGGGCTTTTGTCCAGCAGTGGGGCAAAAATGACTTGTGTCAAAAATTGCTTTCAAATCCATAACTATCAATTTCTATAAAGATATTAAATGATAATAGGAAGAATATATTTGCTGTATTAAAATAATCTTTAAAATTACCGAGAAATAACAGCAATTTACAGTCACTAGGATTAAATAGCGTTTATTTATAGTTCTATATTCTTGGCATTTCAAAATCGATTTCGAAATAAGGTTAATAAGTATTAGTACCAGCAATATAAACTTTACTATCATTGTTCTAGGAATCACTTTACCTGGTGCGATGCAAGGCATCAAATTCTACGTGATGCCCAACATGTCCAAGTTGATGGAATCTGAAGTATGGATCGATGCTGTCACCCAGATTTTCTTCTCTTACGGCCTGGGTCTGGGAACTCTGGTTGCTCTGGGAAGCTATAACAAGTTTACTAACAATGTTTATAAGTGAGTTTATTTGGACGATTTATTAATTGTATAGTTAACAAAATATGCAGAGAACAATAATGTAATTATTATTATTTAGTACCTACTGCAAATTTAAAAAAAAATTGGCGATGGTAAAATGGTTTCCATATAATAATCTTTTATAATAAAGAGCAGGACACTGAGATTAATAAATGATTAGTAGGCAGTAAATTCTACTAACTTCATGAACACTTTTTATAGATTGAGAAACATACATTAGGGTTTGTGACCTTCTGTTCATCAAAAAGATTTTTTTCAGGGATGCCTTGATCGTGTGTACTGTGAACTCCAGTACATCGATGTTTGCTGGTTTTGTGATTTTCTCCGTTGTCGGGTTCATGGCCCATGAGCAACAGCGGCCGGTTGCTGAAGTGGCTGCATCAGGTAATATCATCAAACTTTTGTTAATACAAAAAACTATTATCCAAACACGTCCTGTTCTTATTAAAGATGCTTTATGTGAGATTATCCAGTAATACATGACTGTTTCCTTAGCATCCACGGCAAGTAGCTTATGTTAAAATATCTGAGGTTTTCGCCTGCAATATAAGTAGTATATGCGCTACTGCTAAATAAAACTATTCTAAACAAATTGGATTCATAGGTGGTAAAAAGTTTAAAGAAAAAATCAATCATTTCTATTGCTACGATTGTAAATTAAACCTATTCATGCTTTACGATCCCTAAGGTTAATATCGAACGTCCAACAATCCAGCTCAAAAACTATAATCACCGTCTTTTTCCCAGGACCTGGATTAGCCTTCTTAGCCTATCCATCAGCAGTGCTCCAGTTACCAGGGGCTCCACTCTGGTCCTGTCTCTTCTTCTTCATGCTGCTCCTCATAGGTCTCGACAGTCAGTTCTGCACCATGGAAGGCTTCATCACTGCTGTCATTGATGAGTGGCCCAAACTCCTCAGAAGGAGAAAGGAGATCTTCATCGCTATTACCTGTGTCATCTCCTATTTGGTTGGGCTGTCGTGTATTTCTGAGGTTAGTGCATTTTAATTAAGAATTTTGTAAGACGTTGTTTTATAATTGATTTATTGGTGACAAAAAAGTCCGTGTATAACTAGATACAGCAGTATTAAATTAGCAGTGTGAATTATGGCAAAGAATGAAGTACCTGCCAAAGTCTGAATGTCTACGTGCGTAAGAGCACATCCATCGTTTTAATGATCATATTGTTTTAACGTGAGTAACAAAGCTTGATAAATTAAAACATGATAAAAAAAAACCTGTGATTGTAGATCCAGAAATCTGTTTTCATTATTTGGATCGCGAGCTCTTTGTACCATTAAACAGTATACGCATAGCAACAAATTAAAATCAACTTTTTTGAACGTACCTTACACATTATACGTAATTTATATATTGGCATAGAAATTTATTTCATGGTCAACGTCAAGGTCTCGTAGTGTCTACAAACCCGAGGCAAATCTTTTATATGGCATTGAAAGGGAAGTAGTAACTCTCATTCAAATTCAACGTACGTCTTTGGTGGAACATCGTATGAATATCAATTGTATCGTTTTGTGAAGTGCGGAAAAATGTGATAAAAATTATCTGAGGATGCTTGAAAAACAAGTATTCGCATATCATTGGGTCGAACACTATTCCTTACAATTTTATTCTTATCAATTTAAGAAAATATTAGCACTGATATTTTATAGCTATTAGTCTGATATTTTCAAAAATAAATATGAGAGAATTTCAATGTAGAAAACATTCAATATTATTTTAATAAGTTAATCATAGATTTTAATAGTTGATTTGTAATAAAAAATATCTGACTGATGACCTAGCAAACAATGCATTAATCCTTATTCTTGACCAGTGGCTTGTTGACCTCAGGATACCCAACAGGATCATACTCTCAAAAATCTACATCCTCCCTATCTTTCCCCAGGGTGGCATGTACGTCTTCCAAATCCTCGACTCATATGCTGTCTCCGGCTTCTGCTTGCTGTTCCTGATCTTTTTCGAGTGCGTTTCCATCTCATGGGCCTTTGGTGTGAACCGGTTCTACGACGGCATCAAGGAGATGATTGGCTACTACCCTACTATCTGGTGGAAGTTCTGCTGGGTCGGATTTACGCCAGCTATTTGCATTGTGAGTATGCGTTTTGATATTTTCTTTAGCCGCTTTAGTATTGGTTTACAGAAATGTCTTCAAAATAGAAACCTCTTCAATTTAGAAATATATTATTGTTGCAATAAACTCATAAGCTACCCATACTTCATTGGGCTATGAGACTGATATTTTTAAACGTCGTTTTTATAATTATTGGCCTAGAAATATTTCCAAAGTAGGCAAGTTTTCAAATTCATATCTCTTAAAACGAAATAATCGACTTACTTTTCCATCCAGTTTCTAATTAAGTGACATGCTTGAGTTGTTGATCTTATCATGAAAACCGAGTTTCAAATGAGTGTTGACTGTGCCTTTCATTTGTCTAATATTTATATTGTTTAATGTCTTCAGAGCGTCTTCATCTTCAACCTGGTACAATGGAAGCCGATCAAGTACATGAACTACGAGTACCCCTGGTGGTCGCATGCTTTCGGTTGGTTCACTGCCCTGTCATCGATGATGTGCATCCCTGGGTACATGGTCTACCTGTGGCGCGTCACTCCTGGGACTTGGCAAGAGGTGAGGTTTATTACATATCTTTTGTTTTAATCTGGTCTAGAAGTCACACCTGACTCCTGAGCTGTAGTTCTTGGTACCAATTCTTAGTAGCTCAGGTTTTCAACGATTTTAAAGTCATTAGATGTTAAAATCTTTTTTACAACAAATTGTACTTTTTTTGTAGTGTACTACTGTACATAGGTGCAGCTCTGCCTAACCCTTCAGGGAATACAGGCGTGATGTTATGTTATATTATGGTACTTTTTATTGATCCAGACAGTAAATATGTAGTTACTAGTTAATATAAATATGTATATTATTGCAATAGTTACTTATTGTTAGCACTTCAAGCATTTATTGCTGCATTTTTAAAGAAGTAAATATTAGAGCGTAGAAAACATAAACTATGATAGTCTGGAACCTCATATTATATTATTTTTTATTAAATTTTCCAGAAATTCCACAAAATCGTTCGCATTCCAGAGGACGTTCCGACTCTCAGGACCAAGATGCAAGCTGAGGAGCTGGCCAAGCATAACAAGTCTTAATTCCACTAATTCCCACTTAAAAGCAGGATCTCAGACCAAAGGGATTCGGAAAGTAGCACCTTAGTATTGTGTGGTTAGAGTTAATATTTACTTGACAATATAGTATTCAGGTATTATACATATTTCGAGGATGATAGTTGCAATATATCTGGGGGATGATCACTATCTGACATTTTTACATATACTGTAGAAAATGTTTATTAAAAATTGATATATTTTATGTATGTATGAAAAAGAGAGTATAAATATCACTATATATCTCTTGAAATATTGAAACTAACCTTACATGATAACTATCGTGGGAAGTAAAAGAAATAAATTTTTAAACCTCACGCACAATTTTAATATAATATCATAATTGTGTGCCAAATATATTTGTGCCATAAACTATCAAAATATAATTATACTAAAATGATATTTACATTTAATAATTATTAATTCAAAAATTATGTACCGTGTAGTCGTATTTAAAAAACTATTTAAGCGCATTATGTTTTAGATTCTTAGAATAATTTGATGACTTTCCGTTTGCCGTGTGTCGACACGTTCATGTACGTTTAATTGTACGATAATTATTAAGTATATTTAGGTTAAATTAACAGTATTATTAAAAGTTAACTATCTATTGGTCTTCCATGTAGCTGACGCTTAGATTTTACTGTTATTATTGATATTAAATATATTAAATGTTTATTTGTTATTGCTGACTAAAATCTAGTGAATAATTTATATTATAGATCAAGCAACAGTTTACACAATTTTAATAAAACAATGCTTACCCGTTTCTGGGCTTATATAGTTTTATTTTGAGAATTTTAACACAATTATACAACGAAATAAACCTCATTTTAGCAAACACTAGGTTTTGGTCGTAATTACTCAAATTAATTTATCGCTTATTATTATTATTATACGTAAGTAGAAAAAATACATCTTTTATAATAATTATATTTGTTATCCTTAAAGGACTTAAGTGTTAGTTTGATGTTAGATATTTAGATTTTTAAGAGTTTACAATAAAAGCGCTTCGGGACGCGTCATTTTTGAATCTAAATGGTGTATGTCGAAAATTTAAGATGCGAATTGTTAATCATTCTTAAATGCATTTAATCTCATTTATTTTTACAGGCCTATCTATTAGTTAAGCATACATATTATTTTATATAGATGAGTTTATGGTTGTTTTTGATATTCATATCATTAGAATAATAATAAAAAAATGAGTTAACGATTTGGTTAATCAGCTTTAAAAATAAATTATTTTAAATTCATTTTTAACTTAGCTGTATGATTAAATCGTAATATTAATATTTATTTGTTTCGGAGTCACTGCGACCTAAAACATTGGATGTTCAAACCTCTGTGTTCTAATCGAGACCAAAGAATCTAAAAATATATTCTATTCTAGCTAAAAAGTTTCTAATATATTATACTGTAGATTTTATATAAATTATATCTTGAAATATCTTTCTAATTATTTATGTGTACAAGATGGTTAAATAGGTATGTAATCCATAATACAGTACCAGTAATGAAGTATATTAATTATTTGTCACGAATGGGAGATCACATTGATGGGCATTATTCATTTTATAAATATAATAATTATTAACTTTTTGATTTGTCTTGTACACAAAATATAATCATTTTAAAACAGATGCACTACATAACGTGTTCAAAAAGACTTACGTCTATTTATACTGTCAATTTTTAATATATTGATATACTTAGTAGCAAAAAAAAGTAGCCCATTTATAAAATTTATCTATACATTTATTAAAGTAAGACAATATAGTAAGAAAAGAATATTCAATCCTAGTTTTACTAAAACTATTTAGCTTCGTAGTGTTTGAAGAAAATTTTAATAATATTATAGGTGAATTTAATATATATTTTAAATATAAGATACTCGTAGCCCGATTTTGTATAAATGAGTGAGATGATACACAATTATTTGTAGATTTTCAATATATTTATTGTATTTTGTTTTAAATATTGGACACTAAGTAAAAAAACAAAATGAAAAGTTACAGCGAATAATAAAAAGATAAATAATGTTTCATGAAAATAAAAATGTCTATTTTATCAAGTTATCCAGCCCAAATATCTGCAAAAATATAATTATTAGTAAGTGTCTAATATCTATCAATATTATGCGTTGTGTAACATAAATGTGCTTCCATGTATTTTAAAATTATGAATAGAAATTATATTGTTATAATTATTAAATAAATTTATGTACTGTGTACTTTTGAAATATATAAAACTTATTTAAGTAATCATTATTAATTAAAAAAAACAACAAAATATGACATACGAAAATTATTTAAAACGATTCCCATTTACCAACGAAATAATAATAACAGTTTAGAACATAATTATTGTGTAAGCAAAAGTTGAAGGTTAATGTAAACCGCCCATTTACTAAATAATTATTAAATATGAACGAATAAATATAATAATAAATATCTAGTACTTAGGGCATATAATAACCATACAGAGTAATCTATGAGCCGACATGTCATTTTAATCAACATAATTATTATATCAATATTTTTTATTATACTGTAAAAAATACCAGTATGGATACTATAATTATGTATTAATTATTTTATTTGTGATTATTATATTTAATTGAAATAATTATGCCATATACGATTATATAATTTGAGGCCATATTGTATGACGTAATTTTTTATTTTTGAAAAAATGTTTTCGAATCTTATGTAATGTAGTTTAACATCGTTGAAGTATTCATTTAATTAAATAGTAGATAAAAATATGTGTTATGTTATTTTAGATTACCTTATTTCATGTGAATGTTCTGTCTGTGAACTGAAACATCACAAGCGGAATAAAAGCAAAAATTCTCCAGTCAGTGCACGCAAAACTTAAGGAGCTCAACGTCTATTTGTTTATTGTGATAGTTAGATATTTTTCCATACGCTTTGGGTTCTTAGGAAAACGGTGAATGGTCACACAATAACGGCTGCTCAAATACAGAGTATTTTTTGGACACCTCAATGTCAAATACCTACCTAAATAAATACCTACTGGAGAAAATGATAGATTTTCTTGACGGCTGTTTTAATATTATGGCGGAACCGTGGCTTTAGTGAAGTGTCATTTTCCTGAGAACTGGCAAAAGTGATAGAGCTCGTAATTTTGTAGTCGACCTAGTTATTGGTCAACTATATCTAAGCCTTACACCATCGTATCTACATATTGGCTATGTACCAGTGTGACCTGAACCCATCGTGCCACTCCCCTTTGGGTACTTACGCACTCTGGTAAGCAAACACACCAGGGACCAACATCACAAACTGTGGGAGGACACAGGTGAGTGCAGGCAGGCTAAGGAAGCACTTCCTACAATTGATGGCCGCCTCACGAAACAGGTTATCCGACTAACTAAACAACAGCTGCATACAGTTACAGCAGCTTTAACTGGCCACGGGTCATTGAATAAACACCTCTTTGTCATAGGAGTCACAAACAGTCCGCTGTGCAGGGCCTGCATGAAGGAGGGTGAAACAGCAGCTCATGTGCTTCTAAACCGCCCGGTGGTCGCCACGTACAGGGCTAAGTATTTCGGTAACCCAGGTACCCTACGTGAGATTGTCAGTAACACCAAGGCGTTGCTGGCCTTCCTCGAGGAGCTGGGGTGGATCGAATAATCGATTTTCCCACCCGTACGCAAAATACGCGCATTGACGTGGAGTTGCGGACACCAGCCCGTATTACCTATTACCTATACCTTTAGCATCTTTTATTAGATATTATAAGGAGGATGATCCTATAATATTAAATGACGATGTCAGAATAATGTCACTATGCTAAAACCTTACTATTTGATTAATTCATCAGCTACTTTTTGACACAGTCTTGCAAATTGACCGACTCCTTATAAGCAATATGATGTAACCGCGTGGGCTCTCGCCTTGATGTCTACGCTACAAAATAATAGATTTATTTATTGCCTAGGTGATAAAACTGGAGAAATATGTGGGTGTGGTATTGTTTATATTCCAATTACATACGTGTATTAGATGTAAAACATACTGGCAGTAAGATACGGCTTTAGTTAGTCTGATCTTCATCTTTTTTTGGGTGTTGGGTACATATATTTTCAGACAACCTTTGAGTGTGTGTATGAAAGCCTATCAGAAAGTAAAACATGTATGAGATTGACATAAGCTACCAAGAAGCTTATATCGATGTACGGTATTATAATTTGTAAATTGTATGGAAGTACCTACGTGTACGTTAAAAAGTTATCATGGACGGAAATTTAAAAGCGTCTTCATATATTTCCACACATTTAACTTCCACTGTGTTATCGTGATACCGCTTCGTGGATGAGGACGTCCACTCCACGATAATATCGTTGCATGAGAAATTATAAAAGCGCATATTCGCGTTGAAAACTGCTGTAGAAATACGAAATGCTTTGAAAGCGATTGCCAAAATTGTCCCTTAAAACCATGCTGCGCATTTTATTAATGTTGGTAATACCAATGTCGCAATGAAATACCCATGTACAAAGAAGGTAAGGCAGGACATATGATTGAAGAAACTCATCTAAAGATTAGACGCTAATATGGGAAAACCTTGAACAAATCTCCAAAAATGGTGTCGCTGACGTGAAATCGAAAGTAAAAAAGATATCGTTAAATAATCACGTGAGTAGCGAGGCAGACGATCATTGTGTATGTAGGCGGAGTAGCTTATTATAACCTTATGGTGCTACCAGTGACATTGATTGTCTATAGGCTTTAGACATATATGGCTGTTAAACCGCAGATTTAATTATTTAGTTCCAAAAAACTCTACAAAGTGAAAAAAAAACATTAATTTCGGAAGTTTTTTTTTTTTTTTCGGTTTTGTATTTTCGTTTTTTTGAATATTTTTTTCATTTAGAAGAGAGTGTCGCGCGGTGGTCTCCCATATGATTTTTTATTAAGTTTGCATGGGTAGTTTTTGAGTAAGCTTCAATAACACGTATTTAATTCAAATTAACTTATTCATTTTGTGAACATAGGTTAAAATAATACAGATGTTATATACAAAAATGTTGGTCCATACTATGTCCCGCCAAAAGGCATACAAAATAGCTTAGGTAATCGAATGTCAATTAACCAAATAGAAACAAAAAATAAAGTCAATAGGTAAATATATGCCACAATTTAATGCCAAACACTAATATGTAGTTAATAAATAATATGTTTTCAAATTAAGACGCCATATAAACAAAGCATTAAGTCACGATTTCGTATAAGTACAATAAAAATGCAATAAATATGTCAATAAATGATAAATTATTTTATTTCTGTAAGTGGGTTTATACAGACATTTTTTTATAGACAGATTTATATAAATATTATTTTAACTTGCTATTAAAATATTTATTAACAGAATAATGCGCCTTGTCGTTCAATAATTTAAAAGCTTCCGTTTCCTATCTGAATACTCTGAGAAGAAAGGCCGAAACAAACTCAGAGGTCACATACTCTTTTAAAGTCGAGACATAATCTTGATCAGATCATGTGAAGACAACGTAGATTGGGATCAGAAATGGTCTTTTGAGGAAAGAACCAAACAGATTAAGTGGACCTGTCCAGTCAGTGCACGCATTTGCACTGAGCTCAGCTCTGTTCATTCATGTTATTACATAGTACAATATGATCAGGTAATTTGTTATAATGTTTTGGAGCCATTGCATACTGCATTACTATTGTAGAGAAATTTGGTTTTAGTACATAATGGGTGCAACTTTTTCAGCACCGTTGCCTTTCGACAGATTTATATAAAAACATGTTGTTTTCAGCACCATTGCCTTTCGACAGATTTATATAAAAACATGTTGTTTTTTTACAAAGATACAGGCTTCATAGTAGGTAAGTGACGAAACAGTCAAGTAAGTAAATTAAGTATATTTACAAGTTTTTGAAATGTGGTTTATATGAATCCGTTCGTTTTATTTTACATTTATCTCGACATGTATCTGTTCTATTAATACCTCCTCTACTTTAGTAGCATTGCCCCAAAATATAAGAACATATCGCAAAGCAGAGGCGACATAACCATGATAAGCTGCTAAGAGCGCTGTCATATTTACAATTTTGCCTAGCATATTAAGAGCATAAGAAAACTTAATGAGCTTCCCAAATACATTATCCATTTGAGTCCTCCACGACATAATTATCGTTATCAATATGCAGTCCAAGAAATTTTGTAACATTAGTTTCAAGTATTTGGTCACCTTTGTAGTTTACCTAAAAATGTAACAGTGTTTGTCGTCTGATTTAAAATTCTTAATTTTAGTTTTAGTTATGTTCATTTTGAGGTTATTAGCCAGTCATCAATCGTAACAAGACTAGTATTAATGACAGGTTCTATTTCTTTATTACTACCAGTATTATATATAATATAATATAGTATTGTCGTATATAAGGACATTTGGTGCATATTACTCGGGGACGTCGTTTATGTATCAAATGAACAGCAAGGGTCCCACCTCAGAACCCTGCGGAATACCGTACCAAAGAACTCTGGAGCTAGATGAGTTTACTAATTAAATTTTGGACTTAATATCCACTTGACTAATTTGAGTAATTGGTTTTCTATCCTCTAAATAAGATTGTATGATATATTAAGCACGTTACTTTTGATGCTGTATCTATTTAGCTTAGTTAACAGTACTTTATAGTCCACGCGATCAAATGCCCTGGTCCTATCCATATACATTGCCATTACTGGTTTCCTATTGTCCATGTTGTGATGTAGTTTTCAAGAAAATTGCCTAGGGCCATAATAATGGTGTTTGTCTTCCTAAAACCCATTTCTCCTTAAAATATTAGGTCGGGGAAAAGTTCTTTCGTATTTTTTATACAAATTCAAGACTAAGAGCTCGCGTGGCACCCAAATGTCGAGCTTTTTTGTATACCCAGAGTTTTGCAAATGGGTCAAAACTGTTTTGTGGTCAACCCTTACTCTTCAACTAAGTCAAACTCAAACTCAAACTCAAAGCATTTATTTCAAATAAACCAATTACAGGCACTTTTGAATTGCCAAAGGGTCAGTCAGTCAGAAAAATTAAGCTAGTTGCCCATTCCAAAGCGTAGTAGGTACCTATGGAGAAGAACGGGCAAGAAACTCCATGGACACTCTTTTAAATCAACATATAGTTACAAAAAACATTTTTTTTACATCATTCATGTTCAAATAAAAAATGTGAGAACGATGTAGAAAGACGTGCACGTATAAAGTATCCGTAATAAAAAAGATAAAAAAACAATTCAAAAATTTAAATTAAAATAAGCCATGGCAGCCAAGAGTTGACCAGTCCCTACTGACGGCGCCCGTTCACGAACATGACGCATGGATCAGCACCATTCAGCTCAACCATTTTGAAGGAAACTTAATGATCCAACACACACGCCACCACCAGCGAAACATTTGAGTGAGCATGACATACTCTCAGCCGCCAGGGCACATTCAAGTCAATGAAAGACGAGCCTAGTAAATGGTGGCTTTATAGTAGGTACATAGTGCTCACACATGTGCTATGCAATTATACATTGTTAAGAGATTGAATTTATACAATGCAAAGATGTTGTTGTTTTTACAATCTTCAGCAGCTCCTACAATATTTTCGAATGCTAATCAATTAATTTATGCCCCCCTGTGGAGCAGGACCAGCGTTGAGCCAAGCATCTTTGTCAGCGATGTAATCCCCCAACTTATAATATGCTTGGCTGCATAGTGTGCGTTTTATACAAGATTTAAATTTTGTTTCATTCAGTTGGAGTATGTGGGGAGGTATTTTGTTGTAACATTTTAAACAAACAAGTCGTAACTACTAATATGCTCCACTTTTAAAAAAATGGCAACGATTTTATACGTACCAGAGCGAGCTGCATCTTTGACACCAAAACCGGTCTGAAAACGCTTGAACCAACTTTGTGCTACTCTCACTGACACAGCTTTAGGTCCATAAACGTCACATATTTTTTTCGCGGGTTGTGTCGCATTTTACCCATTTTTTTTAATAAAATTTCAAAATGTATCGAGTTTCTTCGTTAGATTCATTCATTTTGGCGGACAGAAAAACAGCGGAAAAACGGCGGGAAATCTTTATAGTTTTTAATTTTCTTGTTTTGCAATGTCATCTACTTAATGGTATCGAAACTAGCCAGATACAAACTGTACAACCAAAGAGATTTTACTACAATTTTATACCTATAAAATACGAATAAACTTTTTCTCCGACATATTATTATGTTTTTCAAAGTAATTATAATATAGTAATTATATATACTTTCTCAAAGATCTTTAATAAATCAATCGTTATAAGAGCTACAGGTCTATAATAACTTATTTTGTCATCTTTTTTATGTAATGGCTTGATAATGGAAAGCTTTAACTTTTGCGGAAATATACCATTTTGAATACAACTAATTAAAATGTCACTTATTAGAGGAGCCACTGCTTTGGCTACTCTAATGTCAAAATATCATCATATTACTATTGGAAGTTTTAGGGTTATAGTAATAATGTCCTTTGGTATGGTCGGTTCTATAAACATAGATTTATGGGATCCTAATGTATTAATATTATTATTCGTCTGAAAATGATTGACATTCGGTTGAACTGTGTCTACAAAATAAGCATTAAAACTCAGCTATTAATTCACTTTGTGTTGTTGGTGGTGTTATAAAACTTCCAGTCACTGTTTTTTCATAGCAAGTAGTGGTGTACAAATTTGTGTGGGGTAATTGCGACAGCTTAATATTAAAAATTTTTTTTTGTTGGAAATCATCAAATGACTCCTCCCGCTCAGGGCGGAGCGGGAGGATGTCAGACTTTTACTGACTAAACCCCACCCGTGTTCCTTCAGTTACCTGTGCGCCAGGGCCACGGTAACACTTTCGAACAATCTGCAAACCCGGCAGGCATCGGCCCTATCGGACCCTGTCAATTATGCTGACATCTCTTTGAGGCGCGCGTGGAACACAACACGCCGTCGACCCGAGCCTGGTCCTTATCGGACGGCGAGCTGCCCATTGCTCGCTGTCCGCAAGGCCGTGCCTATGGTGGCCGGGAGTCGGCTATCGACTCCCGACGCCCAGGGTGTCTCTTCCTGCGGTGACTAGGGGCGTAAGGGTGCAACGATTTCCTCCCCCGAACGCGCTCCGCCTCCTCCTTCTCGAGCATTTCTGCTTCGCAGAAGGAGGTGACGGCTTCCCATTCCCTCTCGCTCCGTACCATGGCCTGGACCAGGCCTGGACGTGAGAGATTGCCGCCGCCGATCGCGGCCACGAGGACACGGCGGTGATCCACCCATAGTAGGTACGACAGCTAAAAAGTGAAAAATAATAAAGACATATTTTCCAAAAAAAAAACACCCAACTTCGTTTTTTTTATTTTTAGGCATAAACTTTTATTATTATAAAAATATCCAGGATAAAAAGTAGCCTAGGTCCTTCTCCAGATGCCAAGCTACTTGTCTGTCAAATTGCAAAATTATCAGTACAATTTTACTTTTACATTTAATAATATTAGTATCGAAGACCTAGGCCAGCTGATTGAGATTGCCGACTGATTGCAGATTTTACATTTGCATAAAGTCTTTGTCATTCATTACTATCAACAATATAATGATCTCACTTCTGACAGTGATAAGTAGACGTGCCGTGTTTAAAATCAGCTGAATGATCTAAGGAATGTAATAGTTTAATTTAAACGGATGTGGTTGCAATACGCGAAGGGCAAAGCTAGAAAAACTAAAATATATAAATTTCTAATAAAGGTAGAATGGATTTAGCGCTGCTTTCAGTACTCCTCATCTACACTACATCACTTTTCCCGGTTAAACCGGATGCAGCCGAATGCCAGTATTTTACATAGACCGATTGCCTATCTGACCTCCACAGCCCAGTCACTTGGTAGCACGATACCCCTTGGTAAGACAGGTGGTAAGACTTTCGGGCTTTTGATTACTTGTTACCCACCGCAGGTTTTAAAAACGCCTAATACAAATTCAACCTTATCCAATATTAATTCAGCTCATGTCACTAGCGGCCTTCGAGGTGGAATAAAACATTATTTGGCTTAAAATATTCATGGATTATACTTACATGTACTTGTAACTACTGTCTGGCTTTTGTTTTTTTGAATGTATTCTCCATTATATTACTACTTACTTGAGGAGTGACTTTTCAAAACGGCTTATTTCGGGTTCCCAATTTTACTTATTTTTTTAATGCCAATCGGGACTTTATGTACACTCACATTATATGACGTGAAGTGTCCGGTTCTAAAGTACTTTAATCTCGAAGAAAAATGGCCATAGAAAATGCTTTCCGCAACAAAATAGCTTAATTCACGTTAATTCTCGGCCCTACTAAATTGTGATAGGAGTTTTTTCAAAATAGCTCATTTCTAGAACATTTTGTATGGAAATTTTGTTAATACGTATCAAAATGGCTTATTTCTAATCTGGTATCACAGGTTATTTTGGAGGGTTGAAAGATAGCTTTAATATCTGGAAGTGGATCCGCAAATATATTTTTATACATTGGCAACACTTTTTATTTGACTACGGCCAATTAAAAAAATATTAAACGTCATGTGTCACCTTGCTGTCAACTTCTCAATACTTTCATGTCAAGGCTGAGTGTCAAGGTGAAAAATATTTTCTAAAAATGGCTTATTTCTAGGAGTGCCAAAACAAAATGGCTTATTTCTTAGGAGTGCTGAAACAAAACATCTTATTTCTTGGAGTTTGCGACTAAATGGCTTATTTCCTTAAATCATATGATAATAACTCATAATTTAGAGTATTAAAAAAAAAATATACACTGTGAAACGATCTATTAACGTACCTAGATTATGTACATAGAAGTTTGTTACTAAAAATATTCATATATGAAAAGTTTTCGTATTTTTCTTGGTCCTGAAAAAAATGACCATACAGAAATAAGCCATTTTGAAAAGTCACTCCTCACTTGAGAGTATTGGTGTAGAGGTGTATACTCGTATATTGCAGCGTTGCGCTTGCTGCTAACACGCCGGGGACTTGCAACGCGGCAATATGTTGGTCTTGCTTGATCGTTGTAGATTTACTTTCTATGTAAAGTTTATTGTAGACTACTTTGCCTTCTGACTTTTATAGGTATAATAAAACTTTATGCATAAGTCAAAATAATCGTGCGAATGCAGACTTAATACCTTAGGCATTTTCTACCGGTCACCTTAGGATGATGCGGAGACAAAATATAAGATGCGACATTATAGAAAATTAATTTGAAAATAATAATATCTAAATTACAGGAATGCATTTCCAGACGGAGGGGATGACGCCTGAATTTACTGCATTAAAGTTCCTTGGAAAAGGCAATTACGTTCCAATAATGCAGGAATTTCTACTTGAAAGCACAATGTTGGATATGGAATAATCAAAAATATGGTGCATTTTTTAACCGACTTCACAAAAAGGAGGAGGTTCTCAATTCGTCTGTATGTTTTTTTTTTTTTTTTTTTTTTTTTTATGTGTGTTAGCTCATAACTTTTTTCTGGGTGAACCGATTTGGGTGATTCTTTTTTTATTTGATAGCTGGTGCTTCACATTTGGTCCCATTTAAATTTGATCAGGGTCTGACCAGTAGTTTTTGAGTTATCCTTAATACTACATATTTTTTCCACTTAGTTTATATTGATGATGTGTTGATAATTTGCTGTCACTGTTATTTACATACCAATTAGTGGAATACGAATTTGTGTGGGTTAGGTACCGCAACTAAAAAGTGAAAAATAAAAACTTTTTTACAAAAAAACAACCGACTTCCAAAAAAAACACTAAAAGACGTGAAAAATAACTTTTATTTCGGAAGTCGGTGGCCAAAAACGAAAATACAAAACCAAAGGCACCGACTTCCGAAATAAAAGTTATTTTTCACGTCTTTTAGTGTTTTTTTTGGAAGTCGGTTGTTTTTTTGTAAAAAAGTTTTTTTTTTAATACGAAGGAGCCTTAACTTTTTGTCAACTAGTTAGTGATTGACTGAAACACAAACTTAACAAACGATTATGTGCAGATTAGATAAGTTACTTATCTTACTTATCTGACCAAGATTATGTCTGGACTTTAAAAGAGACTGACCTGTGAGTTTGTTTCGGCCTTTCTTCTCAGAGTAGTCAGAAAGGAAACGCCGACCTCATCTATTAGGTTGGGGAAAAAGTCTTTTCGCATTATAGTATGTATGAACTTGTAATAAAATCTCTTTGGATATACTATTTGTATCTGGCTGGTTTTGGTATCATTGAAACTTTAAATTTTAAAGAACATAATTCCAAATTCAAATTAGGAAAATGTGTGATTTTCATTTGTTTTTCGTACTGTCAAGATGAGTGAATCTAATGAAGAAATTCGATACATTTTAAAAGTTTACTACAAAAAAGGTAAAAATGCAACGCAAACCGCGAAAAAAATTTGAGATGTTTATGGACCTAGTGCAGTGTCTGTGAGAGTAGCACAAATTTGGTTTAAGCGTTTTCAATCCGGAAATTTTGATGTCTAAGATGCAAGTCGCTCTGGTCGCCCTATTACGGATAAAATGGATGTCATTTTTGAAAAAGTGGAACAAGATTGCATATACAACACGACATACACGATATCGATAGTTACGAAGTAGCTGAAGAACTGGGAATTGACCACAAAACAGTTTTGGCACATTTGAAAAAAACTGGGTACACAAAAAAGCTCGATATTTGGGTACCTCACGAGCTCACTGAAAGAAACCTAATGAACCGTGTACTCATTTGTGATTCTTTATTACGACGTAATGAAACCGAACTATTTTTGAAGAAGCTGATAACTGGTGATGAAAAGTGGATCACGTACGACAAGAACGTGCGAAAAAGGTCGTGGTCAAAGGCCGGTCAGGCTTCACAGACTGTGGCGAAACCCGGGTTAACTCACAACAAGGTGATGCTGTGTGAGTGGTGGGATTGGAAGGGCATTATTCATTATGAGCTGTTACCACCAGGCAGGACCATCGATTCTGAACTCTACTGCGAACAACTGATGAGATTAAAGCAAGAAGTTGAGAGAAAGCGGCCGGAATTAATCAACAGAAGGGGTGTGGTTTTTCATCATGATAACGCTAGACCTCACACATCTTTAGCCACTCAGTAAAAATTAAGAGGGTTTGGCTGGGAGGTTTTAAGGCTTCCGCCGTATAGCCCTGACCTTGCACCTTCAGATTTCCACCTGTTTCGGTCTCTTCAGAATTCTTTAGTCAGTGTCAGGTTAACATCACGAGAGGACTGCCAAAATCACTTGTCGCGGTATTTTGATCAGAAGTCCCAAAATTTCTATAGCAATGGGATCATGTCCCTACCTACAATATGGCAAAAAGTTATCGAACAAAATAGTACCTACATATTTTAGTTAAATGTAAATAAACTATATTAAAAAATGTTTTGAATTTTCTTAAAAAATGCGAAGAAACTTTTCCCCAACCTATTAGTTTTAAAATTTGATTGACGTGTAAAAGTGTTTGTACAAAGCTACTTACAGAAATAAAATCATTTATTATTTAGTCTGCACATTATAATTTGTTTGTGTTTCAACCAATCACTATCTAGTTAATAACGCGTTAAGGCTCCTTGAAACAGGCGCGACACGCGACGCAACACAAAGGTACCGCCTGTCGTCTGACGAGCGGTGCTTTTGTGTCGCGTGCGATTCGCGTCGCGTGGCGCGCCCGTTTGTTCCTACAATCCAATGCCTTTAGTATCTGAGTCGCGTCGTGTACTGACTGCCATTGAAATACTAGTCCTGTAACATTCTGGCTTCTCATTGGTGATTTGAGTTTGTAACACGTTACTTCTGAGTAGCGTCGTGGATGGTGGGCATAACACAAAACAATGTACTTAAGTACCAGCCCTGACAAAGAACTGCGGGGTAAGTAACAGTAGGAATAGCTTTCATTTTGACAGTTCAACAACATTCATTGCGTTGTTTACGTTGTTGAGCAGACAAATTTTTCGAACATATGAAGCAATGGATTAGCAATAGGCTTCATAATGATTCAGATTGTGACTGATAGTGTGTTACACAATTAGGGTGCTGTTCTTATTGTCATACATAATTCTAATAAAAACTGGGTAGTCTCGGAAAGATCCGCATAACACTTTAAACAATGGGAGTATTTCTTATTTCCTGTGTATGTGAGAAGTTGTTATAATACATAACGACATTGCATAGTTATTAGATCATATCGATACATATCTACTTAGATAATAGATGTACAGACAGCAAAAGAGGAATGTAATATTATCTATTGTTAATAAAACCAATAAGCCGGTAATTTATGGAAAACTAAAACTTTCCTCGCGACTTCTTTTGCGTGGATTTCGGTGTTCTCGGTTGAATTTTAACACCTATTTCAACCTGAGCAGGCCATGTTTTTTAAACATTCCTGTGTCCGTCGTCAGGTTTTTCATTGAGCCAACGATGGACAATTTCTCCGTGACGATAGACAGCATGGAAATCTAAGCAATAACGCACAAGTTGGACAAATAGACTACCGGACATTTCTGTCCAGCGGACAAGACCATCGTCTGGCCAGCGCTTTTTATTTATTTATTTATTAACTATGGATGACTTACAGCTAGAAAAAACATAATAAAAATAATATATGAGACTGACAGCCAAGTAAAAGTCATCACTTCTAACAACAGATTGGAAATAAAGAGTGTGAACAACAAAACACAGGTACCAAAAATGAAATAAAAACAGTATAACATTCAAGCTTAAAACTAAATTCACATTTCAAATTCAACACCAGAATAAAAACCTGAACATACAAAAATATTAATTAAAAAAGCTTTTTATAATCATTTACTTGACAGCATAATTATGTCATAGATTATTATGGTCTTAAGTTTAGTCAATGGTCTCATCATATTCTGCCACTTGTGGCGTGCAAATATTAGGTACAAATCCGTATTCTGCAAAATATTAGGTATATATCCGTGTTCTGCCAATATTAGGTACATATCCTTTTTTTTGCAAATATTAGGTACATATCCGTGTAATGCCAATATTAGGTACATATCCGTGTTCTGCAAATATTAGGTACATATCCGTGTTCTGCAAATATTAGGTACATACATATCCGATTTCGTTTCTGGAAGAAATTCAAAGTTGTGTATCTATTTTATGTATTGCACTCCAAATCTATCATTGTGTCAACATCAACTAGTACCCGAACCCACTACCGATACGGTCATCGGTCACTCAAATGATCTAAACAAATAGCATTGTGTAGGTTTGTGTCGAGTTTCTGAGAAACACTCCGAAAGCATATACAAACAAAATATTATGGGCAAGTGTGATTGGTTACTGTGGGGTTCTGTATATTGTATTTATTTTATTCAAAATGTTTATGTTTACATCATAATATCACGCCTGTTTTCCCGAAGGATTAGGCAGCGTTGTATCCATAATAAACCCACATTTGGCTAGTTATATTTAAGTTTCATGTAACAGAGGCAACAACCAGGCACAAATCCAGACTCCAGGCGCTTCTGAGCAAAAACAGCTACAGTCGTATTAGTTACAGTGTTTTCGTTGTAGGTACCTTCATGAGTTTATTCATTATTGTATACACACGTACATAAACTCACGCCTTATTCCCATGGGGGTAGACAGAAACTACAGAACGCTACCTGCTACGATACTTGCATACTCTTTTTGCTTCGTTTACGTTCATACATCTGAATGCGTTGCATGACCACTTCTATCTCTGCTCTACGAAGAGAAGACTAATCAATTTCTTAACAAAAACTATTTTTTTTCTTGAATTTTGGTATTGCGCCGTAGAAATCTTTCTATAATCTGTCATTTTGTCTTCCGTTTATTCCGATTCTATAGTGGCCATGCTACGCGTGCAGGTCATACACGCATACCGGTTGCAAATACTACGTACATGACCTTTCTGAAGCACACCTCCAATAAGGTCAATATAATTTTATCCTTCTAGGTTTCCACGCACAAATAAAAAGACACATTACCCTCTTTTTGGACACCACTGCAGTCGAGTAAAAATAGCACCGACATTTCCGAACACAACACGATGTATTAATTTCAAGGGCTATCAACAAAAAAAGTATACAGCCGATAGCTTTCATAATGGCAACATCTTGTTTGAGTAACATTTTTGAGCCTGCTACCTCTCCATATGGCAACCCAAAGCGGTTTCGCAAGATTCCTTTACGATACCCAAAAAAAAAAAACGACCCTTATTAATTTTTATTATCTCTGCGTGGCCCACTGACATTATTATAATACATTTTAACATCGATAAACTGTTATTTATTTTATGATATCTACGTGAATAATGTTTCTTTAATTTACTGCAAATGAAGATGCTCTTTTGTTTTCGATTTAAACGTGACAATCCATTGAGTGATCGTCTTTTGTCAACTTTAGAAGTAATTTAAAAGACCTGTCTGTAGTACTGTTTTGTAAAGTTCAATTTTAAGTTCCAGCAATTTACAAGCGAAGACATTTAAAAAAAAAAACGCGGATATACACTTCGAAATAATTCTAATTGCGGATGTTTAAGGAATACCTCACACTACTCATTAGCTGTATGCTTTTTGGAACGACAGATATAACTGGCACACAAGCAACATCTTTTTGTCTGTTTATCATGAATATTACAAAAATAACCTAAGTATAGAACCTAAGGTAGGTATAGGTGTCCTGTGCATACAGAAACGCTACAGTATCTCCGTGATACCCTTGTACAATAGTAAGTAACGAATAGCTTTTTACATGTTCATCCACGGAACCCTAAACTCTTAACCACATGATAAGCGTCCGGTCATCTCAAACCAAACATTTGCCTAAACAATTAGTTATCTTTAACTGCGACAGTGAAAACTGTTAAAATTATCGTAATCTAACACTATCGGAGTCGGGTAAACAGAGGGTTAGGAGTTTGTCGCAATTTCGGTGTTAAAAGGTGTTACATAATGTTTGATGTTCTCTTGTGTCGGCGGCGTGAGATATTCGTGAATGGTTCATCCGATGGTCAACTAGTATGTTTCGTAATTGAGCTTACTGCCCAGGGTTCACTGGAAATAAATAGGTATCTGATCAATCGGTATTTTGGAAATTTCTGCTACGCTTGCCAACGGTTCGTGGATTGGTGAGCTTCCATTACATTTCGAGACCCGTCCGTGCCTCGGAAAGCAAGTTTAGTCGTCATTCCTAGATCATTGACAGTCGTTACGGGTAGTCAGAAGCCAAAAAGTCTGACAACCAGTAACCAAGGGGTATCGTGTTACTCAGTAACCGGGTTGTGGAGGTCAGATAGGCACTTGCTCCTTAGAATACTCAGCTGCATCCAATTATACTGGAAGCCGATCCCAACGTAGATGGGAAAGACCAGGCAAATTGGGATTGAGGTATTTTGGAAGAAAACGTATTGCGCTGACCCCAAGTAGGTGCCTGACAGGTGACGAGGATAGGAAGAAGATGATGATCATGATTTGGGAGCCTATGACCCACGGGGTAATTACGTAACACACTAACAGTAGGAATGGGTTTCATTTTGACAGTTCAACAACATTCATTGCGTTATGTACGTTCTTGAGCAGACAAATTTTTCGAACATTTGAAGCAATGGATTAGCAATAGGCTTCAAAATGATTCAGATTGTGATAGATTGTGCGTTACGTAATTAGGGTGCAGGATATTATGTGCACCTTGCATCCCGAGTACCTAACTAATAACTAAACTCATCGCAAAACCGGAGCATAACATAATCAGCCTATAATGTTCCCACTGCTGGGACACACGCCTCGCAGAAGGCGAGCAAGGCACTCTCATAAAAATATTAATATTAAGGTCATTTAAAGGTGTAGTAAAGCGTCTACCTTTTTCAGTTGTCTGAGGGCAGATTAAAGGGACCAATTATTTTTACCCAAGTTATCCTTTTGTTTTAACTTTCGTATTACGTACTGTGTAACATTTTAATTTACTTATACAGAATTCAGAATTGAATGCAATGTTATACGATTGTCTCTACTACAAGTTTTTTTTAAAAGCACTATTACACAATTGTACTACTTTGTACCTGCTACGCTTTGGAATGGGCAACTAGCTTCATCTTTCTGAATGACCGACTCCTTTGAAAATTCAAAAATGCCTTTAAATGGTTTAATTGAAATAAATACTTTGAATTTGACTTGATTTGGAGTTTGTGTTTTATAAAACATCGATGTTTGAAATTTTGACCGCCAATATAGCTAAAAGGGCATGGTCGCCGAAAGCCAACACCCCCATAACATCGATTCCCGTTGTTTTCGTGGTGCCCGCAACCTCGTAGGCCAGAGCTAGTTTTCATAAACTTGTTCTTAGACTGAAATAGGACATTAGAACATGTCCTGAGATATTCCGCTTAGTCAGCCGACATATCCGCGGTGGGAGGGAGGACATAGATCAGTATGTAGAGGGGACTTGGACTATTTAAGTGCCTATGCATAAGGAGCAAGCAAGAGATCATACTTTAGAAAAAACATTTTTTTTTGGAAAATATAGTTAGTGGATATAGTTTATTTAGGTTTTTTTGCTGTTTGTTTTTTTTGTGTTTTATTTTTGTTCATTTTTGCGTAAGCTCTGTTAACAAAAGTAACAAAATTTAAATGTCGGGCAAACGCACGGAGTATCTTGACATGTAATTTTTTTTGAACGTATGCCTCCTTAATGGTAAACCTGGAGTGAAATGTTAAGTTAATACTGGTGTAACCTGACGCTGGGCTTATAAAAAAGGGCCATGCTGATTAATTAAAAGAAACTGTTGAGCATGAATTATTTTGCCACTAAACTAACCAAATGTGTTAGTGGCCTTAATAATTTAAGTACCTATTGTTAGTTCGAAACACTTAATTATAGTACCTAATAGACTGAATTACGAGGAAAATATATATTAACTCACCATTAACCTATATGTCGCATCTGTCCATAAACCAAAAAATCTGTGTCAAGAAAGAGACGGGTGCAGTGCGAACGCGACCGAAATAGATTGCGCTGTGCACGCGCACGGCTCAGACTCCTGCGCAGCCCGCCGTTCAAAACAAGGATCCATTGGATACATGGATCTTTCTCGTTCAAAATCTACTAAGAAATTTTATAGTGACGTTATAAATTGATATGGCTCCGTGAATTTTTCAGACAAAAGTGAATGATTTTGGATTTATTTTTCTTATTAATTTAGTGAAAATGCGCTTGTGTTTTGCTGTGTGTTTGTTCGTCTGTGTGACCTTGTGTCCGGATGCTTATGGTAAGTTCATTAAAAATATTATTTTTTTGGTTTTGCTGTGATTGAGTTTTTGGGATTTGGGCCATGAGGGCAGCAGAGTTTACGGTTATTTTGTTTCGGCAGTAGGTTATAAATTCGATTGACTTATTAGTTGATTCCAAAAATATATTTAAATGAATACCTACTTATTAGTATCGCGCATGAAAAGATTAAATAATTATTTTGACCATTTAGAATCCACAATTTGGAGTTATTAATTAATAAAATAAAGTAGGTACATAATATTATTTGTGCATAGAATATTATTTGAATCCATCTTATTAATTGAATTATTTAATGTTACAATATAGGTAACACGTCTTTAAGTTCATGCTATTTAAGGTTTTTACGGTGCAGTTAAAAGCTTCGTTTTGTAGATAAAGTTCGTAGAAGTTCAACATAATAAATTAAAATGATTAGCAAATAAAACTTCAAATCCTCCTTCAATATCTGAGCTGCACGAAGGTCTTAAGGCTTTATCAAACAGGCGCGACACGTGACGCCAATTGCACATTGGCACGCGACACAAAGGCACCGACTGTCGCGCGACGAGCGCTGCCTTTGTATCGCGTGCGATTGGCGTCGCGTTTTGCGCCCGTTGCAGGAGCCTTTACCTGAATCGCAATTAAGCATATAATTACACCCTAATTAAGAACTGTATGGTCTAAGATTTCGTTACATACTTGCAACAGGATCCCTGTTATCTTTTTACAATTCATTAATAAAATCTACATAGTGATAAAAAAGTCGCAATGAATTAGATGTTTCAAGATTAGCTTATCATGATACCTATTGGTTTAAACCTTTGAGGAACCTAATAATGTGACTGTTTTATCTCTAAGTTAACCTTGAACAACACTGAATTAAGGATACGAAAAACATCTTAAGGAAAACTAGACTTTAATAACCTTATTTCGCAAACACGTATTGCGCACGCGTCTTGATGAATGCTCTTTCTTTCTCTGCTAAGTTCTCTACATTATAAAAAAATAAAAATAAAACTTCGCAATATTTTTTTCTACCTTATTTCACCGGCCCCCTTCTACCATCGATTTCTAGACGCACTGCAAGTTACCATTCCTGCCTAGTTGCTATTCCACCAAATTGCACTAAGCGTTTCCAAATGTCTTTTATAATGCGCACAGCAAAAGAGTGGAACTCTCTACCTGCGTCTGGGTTTCCGACCGCATACAGCCCAAATCTCTTCAAAGTGAGAGTGAACAGGCTTCTTCTGGGTAAGCTCACTTCATCGTTGACTTTGTCTCTGTCACGTCTGACCTAGACTAGAGTCAAGAGCAAACCCATTTTTTTTTTTTTTGTAAATATTTTTTTTTATTTTTTTTCTTCTGTAAATAGGATATCGGAATCACTTTTAAACGACATGTAAAAAAAATAAGGTAGATGGAGTCGACATATCATATCTGACTACCCCTGAGAAGAAATGGCGAAACAAACTCAGGGGTTCAAGTCTCTTCAGATCATGTAATAATATAGTCCTCCAGACCGTATTTTGGCCATGGCGGCCAATCTCAATGGAGACCAGCCTTCGGCGCGGGAGATATTATAGTGCACAAGTGTGTGCGCAGACACATGTGCACTCTCTCTTCCCTCACTCTCATAGTCCGCTGGGACGGCAATCCGTCACGACCGGAAAGAGATCAGGCGCAGGACCAACGACTTAACGTGCTTTGCGAGGCATGTGGGTATCACACCGCCAACTTCCAAACTTCAGGCTGTTGCTAAGAAATTCCTAATGGCAAAACCCAATAACACTTTACCCGACCTGGGAATCGAACCCAGGATCCCACGCTCAGCAGTCCCCTTGTGAATCATGTGTGGACTATGTAGATGTGTAGGAGTGGGATAATTGCTCTTGGAGGCTGTTATTATTATGCATGGCCACTTATGAAAACGTCTGAAGCTAGGTGCACGGTTCCAATTGGTCGTCTCCTATGGAGAAGAGCCGGCGAGAAACTCCACAGTTACTCTTTTAAAAATAATTGGGTTTCACAATGTTTTCAAATTACAGTGTTAATAGCTATGGGAGGACAGTGTAGGTAGTGTAGGTTTATCAGTAACTACCAGGTACATTATAAAATAGAAAATGGTCTGCAAATCTACAACATACAGGGCCTACAACGTTCTCAAATTCACATAAAAGAAATCATATAAAAGAATCTACATATATAAAAGACAAATAAAATAATAAAAATAAAATCCTTATTACACCAAATCACATTATTGCCACTACAACACATTAGTATGCATGATTAATAGTGGGCTGTAAGCATGTGGTAATTAATCACTGCAAGCATAAGCAATCTTTGATAATTATCAGGAAGATGCATCTTCGTTACTAACTAACCCACGCACTACATTTCAACGGCGTTACTACCAAGAAGGCCATTTCTTGTGTTTAAAAACATTTAAAATCTAGTCACAATCTCATCTCACCAAAAATCAAGGGTTTATTTACAAACGTTGCTTAGAGTTATGTAATGATAAGCTATTGTATAACTATACATTTTTGGCGTTTAAATACGCGACGTCTAAATAAAGGAGACTACAATTATTTTTTTGACAAAATGGTCATTAAAAAAAAATTGTAGACGTATTTTTGACAGATGCATACTGAGATTAGAATACGAACTGTCTAAAATATATTTATACACTTTAGTATTTTTAAAAGAGAGAGATGGTTTTCTAAGCCATCTGCTACTTACGCTAGATGGTTTTCTACGCTATCTGCTGCGTAAGCTAGATGATTTTCTACGCTATCTGCTACGTAAACTAGATGATTTTCTACGCTATCTGCTACGCAAGCTAGATGTTTTTTTCCGCTATCTGCTACGTAAGCTAGATGATTTTCTACGCTATCTGCTACGTAAGCTAGATGATTTTCTACGCTATCTGCTACGTAAGCTAGATGATTTTCTACGCTATCTGCTACGTAAGCTAGATGATTTTCTACGCTATCTGCTACGTAAGCTAGATGGTTTTCTACGCTATCTGCTGCATAAGCTAGATGATTTTCTACGCTATCTGCTACGTAAGCTGGAAGGTTTTCTACGCTATCTGCTACATAATCTGCTACATAAGCTAGATGACTTTCTACGCTATCTGCTACGTAAGCTAGATTGTTTTCTACGCTATCTGCTACGTAAGCTAGATGGTTTTCTACGCTATCTGCTACATAAGCTAGATGGTTTTCTACGCTATCTGCTACGTAAGCTGGATGGTTTTCTACGCTATCTGCTACGTAAGCTAGATGGTTTTCTAAGCTATCTGCTACGTAAGCTAGATGGTTTTCTAAGCTATCTGCTACGTAAGCTAGATGGTTTTTTATAATCTTTGGAATAGCAGCTTTTATTTCTGTAAAGTTCAAAGCGTTCGGAAAGTTAAATAATAAATGATTTTATTTCTGTAAGTAGGTTTGTACAAAACCTTTTACAGATCAATCATATTTTTTAAATTTGATGGCGTCGGCGCTTCCTATCTGACTACTCCGAGAAGAAAGGCCGAAACAAACTCAGAGGTTACAGTCCCTTTTAAAGTCCAGGCATAATATTAGTCAGGTAATGTGAAGATCATGTAGATTGGCGTCTGAAATGGTCTTTTGTGGAAAGAACTACACAGATTGCGTTGACCTGTCCAGTCAGTACACGTATTTGTCAGTAATCCTGCAGCTCAACTCAGAACTTAAGGAGCTCAACGATTCGACGAACAATATCAAAGACAGGATGCCGTTGCGGGGGTACGCCGCATAAATTATTCAAAACAAACTGAAAAAAAAAGCCACAAGAACCACTGACCCACATAGTCCTCACATTCACAATAATTAAAATAATATAATACTTTATAAACTTAGATGTTATGCTCATGCCATTTTTCGCTTGATATAATTAGTGCAAACCCTGGCAAAAGGCAATTACCCTAAGCATGAGGTGGAACGTAGTGTAAATGAAACCTTACTTTATACGTCGGTCTATGAAAGATGTACAAATCACTACATAATGATATATTGCGAACTCTCAGTACGTTGCGTTGGCAAATCTGCCGAAGTTCGCTTTGAATTGTCAAGGGGTCGGTCAGTCAGAAAGATGAAGCTAGTTGCCCAATCCAAAGCGTAGTAGGTACCTGAAGAATCCTGTTGATTCCGTATTTAAGTTGAATATATTACTTTACTGGTTCACTACCACACCAAGCTCTATCGTGCAGACCCTGCTTCACTTTGTCTGTTTCCCGCCATTCCTCGTGACTGACAGGTGACATTTGTGACAGCAGCTACCCCTCTTGGGTGAATGAGACAGTGTTTACATAGTTATTAAATAGATATATAATAGACCTATGGAGATGAACGGGCAAGAAACTCCACGGACTCTCTTTTAAATCAAAATATTGTTACAAAAAAATTGGTTACATCATTCTTGTTAAAATTATAACATGTCAGATGGATGTAGAAAGGCGTGCACGTTAAAAGCGTCCGTAATAAAAAAGGTAAAAATAATTCCGAAATTAAAATAAGCCGTGGCAGCTAAGTGATGACCAGTCCCTACTGACGGCGTGCGTTCACGAACATGACATATGGATCAGCACCATTCAGTTCAACCATTTTGAAGGGATCATAATGATCCAAAACACACGCCACCACCAGTAAGACCTCATAAATAACATTTCTAAATTAAACTTCAAATACATAATTATTGAAACGGTATGTTTCAGGAGATTGAAGTTACGTGAGTCATTCTATAAAAGGTGTGCGAATCGAACGCTCAGTATGTCTATCAAACGATTGTGGCCTCTCTGCTAAAGTTCACTTTAGGTTCTTGTTTTGTACTTACGGCTTAAATATTTGTAGGGCCTGCTAGGTATGAATTAAAGATTTGTTCCTGCAACATAATTAACTAACTAACTAACTGCAGTTTTTGAGCTGTTTGGGGTCGAAACGTTCGAGTCATGGGCCCGAGTGGGCGTCTCTTTTTTAAGGAAATTTCTCGCCGACTGGTCGACAGTTCACGTGACCAGAGGGCTGGCTCGTTCTTTGGACAAAGAATTAGCATCAGGGACTTGAAAGCGGAATGAATTTCGTTCCGTTACACTAAATGTTATCTTATAACGTTCCAAATTTGTAACGATACTAAAACCTAAAAAGATCAATAACGTTACAAAAATAAAAAGTTATAGAATTTCGTTCTCATAGAACAATATTTTACGTAACGTTATAGGTATCAGTAACATTATGCTTATCCGCTTGTAATAACGTTACAGGCAAAACGTTCCAGATTCATTTTTAACGTTATTCTTAAAAACTTTTCCCGCTGACCACCGCTCCGTCGCGTCGTTGCCCGGTTGCCCCGGCACACGCCATGGCTGTATTCGTTTCGAGAGTGCGCATCTTTTCCAAATAGTGTTGTGCGTTGTGAATGAATAGTGATTATCTGCCTACTTTTATATTTTTATGTGATTGTGTCAACTTTAACTTTTTTTGATGTGAAACATCTATAGCCGCGGGTAAAACCGATTGTTGGCGTGACGACGCGTCGCCAAGCTATGCATATTACTTGTCTATACTTATACTAAATTATTATAAAGAGGTAAAGTTTGTGAGGTTGTAGGGGATAATCTCTGGAACTGCTGAACCGATTTTGAAAATTCTTTTACCAATAGAAAGCCACGTTATTTGTGAGTGTCATAGGCTATATATTAACCCGAAAAATTAAGACGTTTTCATGGTAGTCGAATTTGCAAAGTAAGTCGGAGAAAAGAAAAAACGGTCGAACGAAAACGTTTCTTACGAACGCTGCCTTAATGATGAGAGATATATGATTGAGTTCTAGAGAAAAGTTGCAGCTTGATAAGGCTAGGTAACGCGTTAACAACTCAGCTAGGTAACTATTCTGATAACTTGACTAACATTATAGTTGGAAGAGCACCCGGTCGACAAGTTTATTATGCTGAGTGACTTTAACCAACCAAAAATAACATGGACCCCTGCAAATGATGGTTATTCTCTGCACCCTTCAAACCTGAACGGTCATGGCTAATCCATTTTTTTCGACAACAATAACGCATGTAACCTGTTGCAGTACAACTGTCACCTTAATAAAAAAACAGTAAGATTCTGGACTTGATATTTTCCAATACTGAAGTTTCTGTCTCCTGCAGCATTAATCCCATAGTTCCTGAAGATCCGCACCACAACGCACTGTGTATCACGGCGGACTTTGTTAAGCTGCATAATTTGCCAGCTCGTCCCTATGTTAAATTCTTGTATAGGTCTGCTGACTATGCAGCAATTAAAGATGAACTTAACGTCGTTGACTGGCAATACGAGTTGGGCCACAGGTCACTAGACGATGCCGTGGCATTCCTTTATGATGTTTTATATAAAGTACACAAAACGCATATCCCATCGAAAACAGTTGTTTCCCAGTCTAAACACCCCTTGTGGTATAAAAGTCCATTAATAAAAATTATTAAAGAAAAATCCAAATTCCACGCAAAATTTAAAAAGTATGGTACGATTCCGACCGTCAATCTTTTGTTATATTACGCCAACGTGCAAAGGATTTAGAGAAGTGCATGTTCGATGATTACATGGCAAACGTAGAATCCGCTATTCGCAACAACCCTCGAGCCTTCTGGAGCTACATAAAATCAAAAAAGCATAACAAATCCTACCCTTCTGTGCTACGGTTTGAAAACCTGTCCTCTAGCAATGGTGAAGAAATTTGCAATTTCTTTGGCGAGTATTTTCTGTCAAACTTTCGCGAATCCTCCAGCTCTGACAATAATCCGCAATACCATTGTACCAGTGAGCGGACTGATTACAGTCCATACGATATTGCTGCTATCGATGTTTGTGAAGACGAGGTTATGAAACTGCTAAAGCATTTGGACATAAATAAATCTGCTGGTCCAGTCAAGGTTCCACTGGTTTTCATAGTAAACTGTGCTACGAGTACAAGCCTCTCGGTTTCTCTTAGAATCTTACTCAGACGATCTCTGTATACCGGGGCTATGCCTGCCATATGGAAGTCGGCTTATAGAACTCCTATTCACAAAAAGGGACCGAAAAACTGCGTTGAAAACTACAGACCGATATCTAAACTATGCGTGTTTGATAAAATATTAGAAAAAAATGTGTACAGGCAAGTTTACTCTGCTCTCAGGCTCAGTTTCAGTGAACACCAGCATGGATTCTTGGGTGGTCGATCAACAACTACAAACCTCGTTCTCTGTAGTAACTTCTTGTCGGAGGCTATGACTAATCGGTTCCAAATCGACGACATTTATATAGATTACGCAAAATGTTTCGACAGAATTGATCACGTCGTCGTTTTCATGCGTAAACTTCTATCGATGGGCATTAGGGGTAATCTCCTCCGTTGGTTTAAGTCGTATGTGGAGGGCAGGTGTCAGACTGTTGTGCTGAATGGGTATTCATCAAGATCAATGCCTATCCCATCTGGAGTTCCTCAAGGTTCTTTATTGGGGCCGCTCTTATTCAATTTATTCGTCAATGATATTGATTCCTGCTTCCTTCACTCTAAAATACTTCTATATGCAGATGACATGAAAATTATGTCAAAGATATCCTCCTTATCACATGTTCTATCATTGCAGGAGGATCTAGGTTCCAGTACTACTGCATCACTAACAAGCTCCATTTAAACATGTCCAAGTGTTATGTGTGCTCCTTGACTAGGAAGCCCGTTCCTATCACATTTGACTATAAACTTTTAGACAGATCTCTAGCTAGGGTTAACACAGTCAAAGACTTGGAAGTTGTATTTGATTCAAAATTATTATTTGATCAACACGTAGATAATAGCCGAGCGAGCTTAAAAATGCGGTCTGCCGGGACGTCGACATCGATGTTTTCAGTACTAGCATTTCAAAATTTAGAAGGACCCTGTACTTTATTTTTTGATAACGTATACTAATTGATATTACAATTTACGCCGTTTGAAAGACATTTATTTATACACATTCCTACTGCCTTTACTTAAAACACACTGTCTACCTTCTCAAATATTCTTGTTTTGGTTTATATGCTCTCTTCTATCTGTGAAAACTTTTAATTGGCCTTATTTTTGTTAGTTTTATTCGTGTGAAAATGTTTTAGCTGTCAGTTTTCCTAAAATTGTAAAATAAAATAAAATATATGTATAAGCCCATGGGAAAAACACTGCTTTCTTAGGTCATTGCCCACTAGAGAGAATGTTTGACCCTGGGACTTTTTATTGATTAATAGTGAAAGCAAAACAGATCTTGACGGGATACTGTAGCCTTTTAAAAGGTATAGGTAAATCCGTCGGAATCATGGTTATCCGCGGAATATAATCCAGTTGTCCCACTGCTGGCCCTGTGAGAATGGTCGCCACGATTATATTCTCTCGCAACAGTTTTATAAGCAGCCTTGTGCCGTTACACATGTTGGGGGGCTCAAGTTTCTTAATAGCATGATAGGAATGCCAACTTTTAACATAAGGTCGTGAGGTATTAAGCAAATAAATAATTTGATTTGATTTGATTGATTTGAGGAGTTAAGCCAGAAGGGCTCAAAGATTTTTTTCTTCAGGATCCACTGAGGAGGAGAGCACTGTATCCTCAATATTACACACCGTGTCAATGGACTTACAGTGTTTGACTTGACCGGGAATTTTCTTTAAAATCAGTTTATTTAGCTCATTCACTGTATCGTTTCTGGGTGACACTATTGCCCTAGAACAAAGCCAATGATAATTTCTTTCCAATAAATTTTCAAGACCGGGATATATTGCGTCTATCAGATGTTATACTGTTGACGAATTCCTTAATGATAAATTGCAAGTTATTCGAAATTGATATTTATTTAATTTTGACATTGTATTGTTATCTTTATTTCCATTCATTATGTATATGTTCAATTGTTAATGTTTTGCTTGTTTTTATTTTTGTTTTTATTTTTATTTTAATATGTTGATTATTCTTTTTCTATAAATATTCCTAATTTATATGCGAAAGAGTGTACACATTTAAGGTAGATTTTTGAGGAACTACTTAATTTATTATTAATATCTCATGTAAAATGTACCAAAAATCACACCAATAAATGAATTTGAATTTGACCTAATCTATCGTCAAGTTTAATGTCATCGCTAGTACTGTTTGGTGATAGGACAGCGATATTTTCCTTCTCCAAGATTCAATAGTTGATGAGGAAAGTCGGTATCGTAGTTGTCGCTCCAATGGACTCTCATGTTTGTTCGTAAACTGAGAGTTTCAACGGAACTCCATAAGTAAGGGCATGCGCGAGTGTTCCTTTTGTTATTACAGGCAGTGTTAAATAATATTTCCTTGGTGATAAAACAGGCACTGTTAAACAAAATTCCTTTGGTGATAAAGCAATTTATTTCTAGATAAATAGTTTGACGTGTTGTATATGAAAAAACCGTCTTATAGAAATATCACTCAATAGCTAAACTATTAAGACGCGTCATCACGCCAACAATCGGTTTTACCCGCGGCTATAGATGTTTCACATTAAAAATAATTTAAATCCTTAGGTCATGTTTATTGGTCATATTATCAACAATTATGAATTCTTATCGAAATAAGTAAATTTATCGTCTCAAGTGTATAAAACAAAAGACTTTTCCCTTTTACTGCATATAATTTGGACGAATGGTTAAAGAGATAATACGAAATAGGTATGGAACCGCGACAGTATCGTAATCTGTTGAGTGATTGATATACTGTCAAAACTCAAACTCAAACTATACGATTGAAATCAGATAATGTAAATAAATAAACACGGCGAAATGCTACGTTGCCATACTGCGCTCGGGAAATAATCTTAGTACCTACTAGTAGGGACGCGTTGCGTTTGCGTGGCCGCACGCAGCCCGCAAGGTGATGAAGCTGGCAACGTTGCGTAACGAAATGAATAACGGTATTATATCGTTATATCAATAACGATACTCTGTTAATATTGTTATTAAGCATTTTTAGATTTCGTTCCGTTTGTCAGTATCGTTATAGCCAGGGAATTAATTTTGTTACGATCCTTGTGGAACGATACAAATTAACGTTACCGGAACTACGCGTAACGTTATTTTGAGTAACGTTTCAAGTCCCTGATTAGCATGTCAACGTGGCAATGCTGTCAGTTTTCTGGCTACGTGTCTGGATGAGAGTGATGCAGAAGAGTACTTCGACGACGAATTGACCAAAAAGCCAAAAGGATTTTTTGTATTTATTTGTACCTATATTTAGTTAGTTAGCCATTTAATTTAGTATTTAGTATAAATAGTTAGTTGCGTTATATATCGCAATCATTTTATTTTATTTATTTAACCATTGATGTACACACATAATTATATAAACAGACAAGAAGTAAATAACAGAAAAATAGGTACAAAGGTGATGCTTATTTCTAAAGAAATCTCTTCCAGAATACCTGAAAAGTTAATTATGAAAGTTAATTATTAAACACAATAAACTTTTAAAAGTTAATTAACTATTACAACAAATATAGCTCTTACATAATGTTAAAAACAAGACTGAACAAATCATTTGACAATCCTTTTCCAAACTATGCTGCTGCTGTTGGTTCTAGTCTAACGAGATGCAGTTGAATACCAGTATTTAACATGAATGACTGCCTATGGATCTGACTTCCACAACCCAGTTACTAGATAACACAATACCCCTGGGCAGTTGTAGGCCATAGCTTCGAACCCAGGCAAGCGCTTTACTTTGTGTAAATTATTTCATCACCACTGCTCTCAAAACGGTGAAGGAAAACATCGTGAGGAAACCAGCATGTCCTAGAACCAAAAATTCGTAGACTTGTGATATCCACTAACCCGCACTGAGCCCGCGTGGTTGATTTCGGCCCACTCCCTATCACCGAGAGGAGGCCTGTGTCCCAGCAGTGGGAACATTATAGGCTGATTATGCTTATGTCTTGGCAAGACTGGTTGCCAGACTTTCGGGCTTTTAACTACCCGTAACGACGGTCAAAGATCTACAAATGACAGCCGGGACTAACGGCTTAACGTCCTTTCCGAGGCACGGAGGGTTCTCGGTATGCAATGGATAGTCACCCATCAACGGACCGGTGCAGCTGTAATTATTTAGCCTCGGCCTCGGGCCTCGGCCCAAGACAAGACAGAACAAAACCACAACATTAATTGATCCAGTTTATTCAATACAATTGCATTCCAAACATTATGAGTTCATCATAACAGCTTTTAAATTGAATGGTTGATGGGAGCCCTTAAGTACAATCAACATCATAAGTGCTTAAGTGATGATTGATAACTCTAGAGTATGCATTTCAAATGTGTTAAATGGAAGGCACTTAAGTACAGCAAAACTATTTTCTTAATGTCCCTCGGCAAACTTCGTGTATGTAATTTATTAAAAAAATGGGAAGAAAGCTGCTAAAGTCGCAGGCACGATAGACATAAAAAAAACAGTTGTACTCTGCGTACTTGTTAACACCTCCTACTGAGCTTTATGCTTGTGTTAGGAGAGCAAAGGCATCATGGCGAAGGTCAAAATTGAACTCAGGAACTCACTACCTCTCCCTCGCATTCGCCACTCTGCGGATTTAAAACACTACAGTAGGCTAATTAAAACCTTCAAAAACTGGTCGCAATCTCGTCATAATGACAATTAATGTCAAGAACTTGTCAAAAATTTACGAAAATTAGGTACATGTTGTTGACACATTGAGACTGCGAATTGAATGCGAACGCTCTTTAAAAACGCGGGAATTGCCTATCCGTTTAATTAAAAAAAAAAACTTATCGTTTATTTTTACGTCTAAGAACTGTATCTATTTCGTTAAAAATCACATTATATTTTTACCAAACAGAGCATAGGAATCTTGTTAGTTATTCACACAGGGCATAGTAATTATGATAATAAGTTTTACATTCAGATTCAAAATGATCATAAGTCCAACTATTTTCTTCCCGTGAAACATAGACATACCGCTCTAGCCCAAAAAAGTGTTGATACTTTATATCTAACAGTGGGAACCATAGATAATTAGTTTGGTTCGCCTCAAATTCAATTAATTACAAAACTTATCATCCTCGTGCCCTAATACGAATTTGGGATCGGCGCAGCACGAATCACACAATCCTGCTATTACTCGTACTCGTACCACATCTAATTTGTTTTCTTTCCGATAAAATATAAGAATATTCATCTACTTTTGCTTCTAACTGCCCAAATCAATAAGAAATACATAAAACAAAATCAAATGAAGTTCAAAAAGCTATTAAAACAAAGTGGTTCAAGTAGCACAGGCTAGAAACGTCGTAAGATAGGATGCTGCGTCGATTAGATAATTGAGATGGTAATCTGTTATGAGGATACGTTTTAATTGAGTTTTATAATAGCTTACATAGTTTTATTGCTTTGAGAATTGAGTTTAGATTATGAAGCGTGAGATGAAGTGTTTTAAGGAAAAAAAATATTTTTAGAGTAGGCAGCTTGGATCTTGCTTCATAGGACCTTGATTGTCGAAATTTTATTATTATAGTCTGTTCTTTATATTACGGATGGTTTAAATATTTAAAAATTAATGAGCCAAGCCATGAGCAATTTTATTACCTGTTTAAAAAGCAAAGTTTTTTCTTGTTTTTGCGCTATGTTCTTCTATTATGACGATACCTGCCTACCTATCAATTTGACTTGTTTTTTTTTTTTCGATTTGTATTGACATAGTTGCATAATTGATTTGACATGATTATTGTTTACAGGTCTTATTAACTTATTTTTGTTTTTTATATTCGGTTTTTTTTTTTGTTATTTTAAATTTATTACAATATTATTATTATTCTTTAATAAGCTACTTAATTTACTGTTATTTTAAGAGAATGTTTTAATTAATAATATTTCTTGACATTTGTACGTCACATCATGTGGCAAACATGTCTGTACCTAGTAATGTTGTTACCATCCTATATGCATGTCTTTTCTTGTGTGTATGACACATGTTTAAGCAAATAAATATTATATCTATCTATCTCTCTCTCTCTCTCTCTAAGTTTAACGTTACACAAATTTGGTGTTAGTGCTATTCAATGTGTTAATTCAACCAATTCATGAGACCTGTCTACTGAAATCACCTTCGATAAACCATAAGTCTTAAAAGGATTATCTGGTTCTCGTAAGTTCGCATACCTTGATTAATATATCCCACGCAAATTAATTAGCAGTATCTATTTATATCGTTGATTAAGGCATTGCTCATAATCTAATTACTTATGCAAAGAGGGTCCTAGATAAAATCCTAGGAGATAAGCATATTTGAGACTCTTAATTATTCAGACAGTAAACGTATCCGTAAACAGAAATAAAAATAAAGGCTGATTAAATAAATGATGGATGGGTTTAGACTTTGTTAAGGACGAAAGTAATCCGTTAGATGACGGGTAACGTTGAGCTCCTTAAATTCTGAGTTGAGCTGCACGATTACTGACAAATGCGTGCACTGACTGGACAGGTCCACTCAATCTGTGTGGTTTTCCTCAAAAGACAAATCTACATGGTCTTCACATGATCTGACCAAGATTATGTCTGGACTTTCAAAGAGATTGTGACCTCTGAGTTTGTTTCGGCCTTTCTTCTCAGAGTAGTCAGATAGGAAACGCCGACCTCATCTAGTTTTAAAAATATGATTGACGTGTAAAAGTGTTTGTGCAAACCTATTTACAGAAATAAAATCATTTACCTTTTATCATTTAAGAGAGATAGATCAAACACAAGGAATGGAAGAAAAAACGTGTTCCACCGATTGCTTTTACTTATTAAAAACATAAAATTTATTCATTCACTGATAGGTCACGCATAGCCAAGACCGCAGGCTCTAGAAGCATGAAGTTTTGCTTAATAGTTCCTTATAAAACAAAGTGGAGCACTAAGAAAAAGTTAAAATCTGTTTCATAGTTTTGGCATGAAGCTCAAACACACGAACAGATGAAAGTGCTTCATTTCTATTGGCAGGTTGTTTAAATACTAAAGAAAAACTAATTATATTGTCACAGACAGAGCCAAGAATTCATTGTGCTTCATTTGAAATTGTCGCATCATTTAGTTTCTGGGATTAGAATCGTGTTGTGCTGTGCATCTTCTATTTACAATAGTTATACGAAAAATCAGCGCTGTGCTGTGGGTCCCCCATAGAACAGCATCATGCTGAGTGGAAGCCTTCTTGTCACAGTCATGACGTGCAGCTGTCGATTATTTCTGATTTGTGCTGGTGATTATAGATCTGTTTGGTTTGTTTTTATTATACATTATTACCAGAGCTAATTAGCTTTTTTGTATGTACGTGTTTCTGTGACAAATAAACCTATTTTTCTTTCTTTATTTTCTTTATATACAGTAAAGGCTACATATTTCTTCCATTCCTGTTCCCTATCTCTCACCAGCAGTTTTAATAACAAAATAATATCAACTGGCGGCATTGCCAGTTACCGTGGCAATACCGCCAGTCTCTAGCGTACATTACAATTGGACAGCAATGCGGATGAATTTTTCGACGCCATATTTTAGTTTGATAGTCGTTTTTGTTAAGTTAGAATATAATATTTTTATTGATTAATTAGGTTTAAGTTATTATTTTATAGGTATACTAGCTGCGCCCCGCGGTTTCACACGCAGCGGTATGAAATATACTTTACGACCATTTCTCAGATCTACCAAATATACATTTAAAAAAAAACATAAAAATCGGTCAAGCCGTTTCGGGGGAGTTCGACAGCAAATACTGTGACACGAGCGTTTTATATATTAGAGAAGATTAGATTAGTTAAGTACTATGTGTTATGTGATATCTAACCAATTCGTCTGCCAACTAGCTGCATTTTTCTGACTGAACGAACCCTTGACAATTCAAAAGTGCCTGTAATTGGTTTATGATACTAATATTATAAATGTGAATGTTTGTGAGGATGGATGGATGGATGTTTGTTACTCTTTGACGCAAAAACTACTGAACGGATTTGGATGGAATTTGGAACACCGATAGTATATAACCTTCTTTTTATCCAGGTAGTAAGTTCCCGTGGGATAATTTCCGAAAACCACATGGGCGACGCCGCGGGAAAAAGCTAGTTTGAAATAAATGCTTTGAGTTTAAGTTTGAATAGAGAAAAATGTTCTGGTACTGTAGCGGTCGTTAACGCACCAAATTAAAGTATTACTGATATTATTACCTACTTATAAACATCAGTAAGTAGTAAGTAAGTACCAATAAGGAAATTGTTATTTCTGAAGACAAACTTGCAGCGGCAAATGTGATGTCATCTGTCCATTATTATAATATCATAGAAATAAAGTAAGCTCATTGTTTTCTCGACACAACCTTTTTTATATTTATTTATTTACTAGCATCTGCCTTTGGCTACGTTCGCGTGTTTTTTTTTGTCAACCTCACCCACCCCGTCACATCGCATCGCATCGCCTGCCCGCGCTTTTACTTCGTTTTCGCTGAGCGTTCTTTCTGACTTCTTTTTCTTTTTGCTCGGCTCCTGAGGGTCCTAGCGTGATGTTAAATTAGCCATTGGCTTCCTTAAGAATTAGGCTACCAAATACAAATAGTATTTTTTTTTAATCCGACAGGTATTTCCAGAGTTTAGCGCGTTCAAACAAACAAACAAATTCTTCAGCTTTATTATTGCATGCGTTTGTAAAACAAGATTGAAAATTTTAATTAACTTGATGGAGAATGTGTATGGCGAAAATAATGAGTGTCAGAGGGCCCTAGACTAGTGGTAATCGCTTTCAAAGCGTTTCATGTTTATACGACGAATTTCAACAGCGGGGTAATAACGTAACACACTAACAGCAGGAATGGCTTTCATTTTGACGGTTCAATAACATTTATTGCGCTATTTACGTTGTAGAGCAGACAATTTTTTCGAACATATGAAGCAATGGTTTAGTTATTGGCTTCAAAATGATTCAAATTGTGATTGTAGTGTGTTACGTAATTAATTAATTAAATTAATTAAGTTGAAGGATTGACATAAGCTTTTCAATCCCATACATTTTTGACATTTCCATCATTGTTATCGATAGAATGTCAGTTGGTCTATAAATTTAGATCCTCTGAGCTTGCAAGTTTAAAAAAAAATTAAATCAATAATTGAGTAAATATCACTATTCTTGCAAGATTTATTTATGTATTTATTAATAGGAGAACCAACAGCTATAATTGATGAATAACAATTAAATGTATAACTCAGAGCCAATTACAGACTCTCACGGATAAAAACAGAAAAAGTAGTAGAAATCTTACGATCACTAACAAGCACGATATAAAATATTATATTACATGTAAATATAAGGTACAATAAGCACTAAGCACTTTTAAAAAAGTCTGCATTTAGCTGAGTGCGTGCAAAATAGGTTTTGGTGGTAAATGGGTCAAATGAGAACTCTTTTCATTCGACTCACTTTTCGCAGGTATTTTAAGTGTACCTTGTATATAGAAATTTCTGCTTACACCGTAACCAATAAAGCTTGAACATACTCTCTTTTAACAGATCGTAACACTTTATAAGTGTCATTAAAATCAGGTCGCTGAAGTTTCTCCTCGATTGAGATGGTATCGTTGGACTGCTGCGCAAGAGTTGAAAATGCACTTTATCTTAATGCTGACAAGATTTAATATCGACTGGCAATTAAATGAGTTAAGAGTATGGGATGTTGTTCAGTTTATATTGCGTTTCAGTGTTCTGTATACATGTTTATAAAAAGGGGTTCTTATTTCACATTTATGAGTTGTTTAAGTGTTAGAGTCTTGATAGCTACTAGATAAAAACGAAAGACTGTTTTTTTTTAAAGTTATTTATTTTTCACTTCTAAGGGCCTGTTGTTTGATCAGTAGTCAAACATACTAATAGTTAAAATGCGTTAGTTAAATTAACAATTTGTTAAAAATTACAGAAGTATATTGTTATACTCGTAGTATTAGTAGTAGTAAGTATATTGTTAAGTGTATTGTTGTACAGTTAAAAAAAATACAATTTGCTATAAAATTTAACCATGCGCAGACAGTAGTTAAACTTTGACAGCTATTGACTATTGTCAAGTGACTAATTGTTAAATTGACTAATGGTAATGTTTAACTATGTATCAAACAACGGGCCCTTGTTACCTACCCCACACAAATTCGTATATCACAACTTGTTATTTACACAACAGTGTAAGAAACTTATATTAATTAACATCATCATCATCACCTGGCTATCCTTGCCACAACTATGTTGGGGTCAGCTTCCAGTCTAACTTGATGCGGCTGAATACCAGTATTTTACATGGAGCGACTGCCCATCTGACCTCCACAACCCAGTTACTGGGTAGTACGATACCCCTTGGTAAGACTGGTTGTCAGACTTTCGGGGTTCTTACTACCCGTAACGACTGTCAAAGATCTACGAGTGACAGTCGGGACCAACGGCTTAAAAGCTCGTGCACATTGGCGCGACGCGACAGCGTGACACAAAGGCACCGCGTGCCGCGCGACGGGCGGCGCCTTTGTGTCGGGCTGTCGCGTCGCGCCAGTGCGCACGAGCCTCAACGTGCTTTCTGAGGCCCGGAGGGTTCTCGGTATGTAAAGATCTACGGATCAACTCCGGCGAGCGTAGCTTAACCTGATCGATCGACCCGTGCGGCTATAATTACTTAACCACGAGCGTTAAATGCATTGAACACGCATTATTGAAGCTAACTCAAAAACCACTAATCAAAACTTGACCAAATTTATGAGGGACGACTGGAGTTATAATAACCCTATCAAACAAAAAATATATTTTGCAAAATCGGTCCAGAGTTGATGGAAAAAAGTCTTTAGGTATTTTTTTAATGTATATTCATCATACATTAAAAATATACATACAGATAGAAAAGCATCTCCTTTTTTGAAGTCGGTTAAAAAATAATGGTATGCTAGAGATAGCACCCTCCTCTCCCCCCCCCCACCACCTCCACCTCACCGCACCTCCTCTCTGCTGACCATAACCAGGGTATTTTTTTTTCTATTCTTTCTTTTCACAACATTAGTTTATCTAGTGACTGACACGGACAATTATTTTGCAGCTTCATTATCTATACACAAGAATCTCTTTTTGTGAGTTAATAAAAAAACATACTTCCATTGTCTGGTAATAAACCTAGGTATATAATAAATTGCAAAGTGCATACATAAAATACCTATTGCACGCCTCATAAGCGAAGCGCGTGAGGTAGCGCTCTACTCTCGCCTAAGAACAAGTAATTCCTTGAGCTAAAAAGTCTCTATTTACTTCATATCGCACTTGTAGAATAATATTCACACACAAACGTCAAGAAAAAACACTAGTATCAACACTCATGTTATTTTCAAAAGACATTTTGCTATTTAGAATAATGAAAAATCTGTTTAAAAAAATATTCTGTGGACGTCCGTGAGTCTGTTGACTCCCGAAAGAGTTAATTAATCAAGTCCTTTTTTTATTAACGCTTCAGTATTATCGAAAACTAAGTCCTTTCGAAAATCACGGTATAATTCAATGTATACATAGTTTAATTGTAATTAGTAATATAAAAATATGACTGGACATTTCGTTCGTTATAATTTTTTTTATAGAATTGTATGAGATTATGAGGCGTACACTTTTGGATTTTCAAAATTTTTATAGTAATGGGTACTTTTTTATGTATGGAGTATAATGGTACTTGTCGACAGGCTTACACTGTCCTCCCATAGCTAGCTGTTGACACTATCATTTTAAAAGAGTAAACATGAAGTTTCTCCCTGGCTCTTCTCCATAGGAAACGCCCAATTGGAACCGTGCACCTAGCTTCAGACGTTTCATAAGTGTCCTTAATAAGTATGAGAAATAAAATATTTTGAATTTAAAGACCAGCATTTATCATGCGTCTATCAATGGCCGTTTGTCCTATTTCCTGAAACTTATTAGGCAGTTAAATCGTTATTAGGTCGAGAGTACCACAAATAACTTCAGGTTATTGACTAGAGGCTAAAGGCCTGAAATTGATCATTTCCTTCGGTAAATAGCATGAGGTATTTGAGTACTTACCTACTACATCCATTTTCATCGGTTCGTTTTTAAGACTCGGAAATAATGAGTTTGCTCCATTTTCGGTAAGACAAGTCATAGTTAGAACTATGTCTGAGCAAAACCTGGTACCTACTTAAGAAAACAAAACATCATTGTGTTCGCCGAAAGGTCAGGCAGCAGTGTGAAGTGCATCCACATTTCGCCAGTGACAGCTTCAAACTTTTTGTTTGAAATCAGGCACAATCCCACACTCCAGCTAGTATTGAAAAATTGCTTATGGAAAACTGCAATAACACTGTATGACCTGGGGTTCGAACCGAGGAATCCACACTCAACAGTCTTGCTTCCGACCACTAGACCAAAGAGGCAAGCTACTGCCCACAGACTTATTATAAATGTTTGTTTTTTTTTGTAACTCTTTTTATATATACTTTATTTTTTAAATAATTGTCCCCTTAGTCACCATTCACATTTCCCATAGAAAAATAACAGAGGCAAAACAATATATAAATGATTCCCACGAAATAAAAGTAAATAGGTACTTAAGTACTTGATTTCGTTCACATACTGACCCAAATGAATATACAAACTGTAATATTTATATCTTCTCGCACTTGACCGTATTTTTCCTCATACTTCAAATTATTATCTGTGTTGCAAAGCTGGTGACCCACTTTTAAAGCTTATTTGGAACATTTGATTCATCGATCGTAATTTGTTTATTTTGACGAGAATAATTAATTTCTGGTACACCATGTGGTGGCCATACGCGTGGTTCTAAATGAAGAGTTATAATAATGAGCTGTTAGGATTGAAATATTGGTTTTGGCGGATTCATGTATTATGTCATTACGATGTATGTATGTAGACTTGAAAGCATGGCAGTTGAGAGTATGTCATGCTCACAAAACTGTCTCACTGATGGTGGCGCGTATGTTCGATCATTCGGTTCCCTACAAAATGGTTGAACTGGATGGTGCTGATCCACGCGTCATGTTGCTGAACGGGTGCCGTCGGTTGAGACTGGTCATCTCTTAAGTACCACGGCTTACTTTTAATCTTATGTTTTGAATTGTTTCTTCATTTTTCTTTTACTTGTTCTCACATATAGAAGCAACAAGAATAATGTACCCAGGATTTCGTAACATCGTGATTTAAAAGAGTGTCCTTGGAGTTTCTTGCCTGTTCTTCTCCATAGAGATCTACGTTTTGGACATTGAGTTAATATATATCAATGGTTTTGAAACGTAAAACTAGCTTCAGCTGACCGACTGTTTGACAATTCAAAAGTGCCTGTAAATGGTTTAATTGAAATAAATCTTTTGTGTTTAAGTTTTAATGAATTAAATATTTTGTATCTTTTTGACTTGTAGTGGTATTTGACATTTGGTATGTGTCTGGGTATTTGGTTTTTGATTTGTACTTATTTTCTCGAATATCTTAATTATAACAAAAACTACCTAGTGGGTATCGAACTTACATCTGACAATTGAAGGCTCGTGCACACTGGCGCGACGAGCGGCGCCTTTGTGTCGTGCTGTCGCGTCGCGCCTGTTTGCGGGAGCCTTTATACTAAAAACAGATACAACAAAATACCAATATAATATTCTGATAGGGCTGGTGTTCTGATAGAGCCCGCTGTGATGCCACGGACACACCTAAGGACATCTATAAATCCCACAAGGGGATTAAATAAAAAATTATAAGATAGTAAAGCAATCTATCTAGTTTAAATAAATAAAAACCATGATTATGTATGTCAATGAATATTAAGATCAACCCACGCCCGACGCTCCAACATCACCTAAAGCCTTTAATGCGGATTTTGAAATTGAAAAACCCTAAAGACAAAGTAGAAATCTTTTGAATATTGCAATGCTGCAGGCGGGAGGAATATAGCGTATTACTCACTGAAAGGTTATTCTTTCATGAAAGACCTTTTAATTAAACTATAACTTTTTAAAGTGAAACTTTTATTACATCGTCTCAAACTTTTTCGTCTGTGTGTTGCATGTCGCGTGACGGTTGAGTAGGGAAAAAGTTTCACTTTTACCGTGATTTGATAAAACCACACAATCCTTTTTGTTTAAGCACTTAAATAAAATAAGATGGGCGAGATTGGCGGACGATATAGTTAGCATTCGGGTAAATCCTGGATGAGGCGTTTACAGGAGCGTGAGAATTGACACAAGAAACCTTTTTACAAAAAACAAGCACTGGGTATAAAGTGAAAAATAACTTTAATTTCGGAAGTCGGTTCTTTGATTTTCTGTTTATTGCCATCGATTTCCGAAATTAAAGTTATTTTTCACTTTGTTGTGTTTTTGTGTTTTTTTTTTGTTTTTATTTTTCACTTTTTAGCTGTGGTACCTACCCCACAAAAAATCGTATACTACTACTTGCTATGTAAATAACAGTGACAGGAAGTTATTATTATTAATATATTATATACTTGGTGTATTTATGTAAACAAATCGACCATAGCACACTGAATTCAAGTATATATTTGCACAAAATTTAAATTTGATATCGTTCCGTCGCAACTTCCCTATAAATATTTAAATCGCTTCCACAGATAGGTACAGACTGATGCAATCGAAATATTCGAAACTATAATCTGTTACAGTAATTCAAAATGCTTTATGGTTTGTTTATTAAAATTCTACATTGCAGGTATGCAATTATCAATAATGAGGTGAAGTTGCTTTATAACTTGACGGATATTGAGTACCTACTTAAAAAAATGATTTTGGTCATCGACTTTCGGCGGTAATCGTCAGATAGCAGCGATGTTGGCTGTCGTCGATGACATGTGTCGTTCGTCTTTTAACACCTTCAGTTAGGATGTGTGTCCTTACTTAAGTAGCGAAGGAAAGTGACTAATGCACGCTACTGATGACGCGAAACTCGTTAGTACATCCAGAGGGCCTAGACAAAGTAACATTCGATTAACGATAACGCTAGTAGAAAAGCTAAAATGTATGGGGTTGACATAAGCTATCGAAATGTCACGTGTCAACGAATAAAAATTAGCTAGACAATGTAAACAACATTCGATTATGAAATGAATCGACAGCGTCGAAAGATTAGGTACTTCGACAGAGATGCATAGCCAAGGGACACTTTTTAACGAGCGTTATTGCTGGTTTTTGGAATCATTAGCGAAAGCGATAGCGATTGTAGAAATAGAATCGCTCCGAAGCGAATGCCATTTGTCTAGGCCCTCTGGACCGACCCAATTTAGATTGCCAAGCTGAGAAGAAGCAAGGAAGTGGTAGGACCATATCTCACTGGGATACCAAGGCAGAGCGCAATGGTCGCGCTGTAATCAATTTAGTTAAATATTTTTCTATGATACTGGAACTGGAAATTAGTTTAGAAAAAGGCAATTTTCTTGCATAGTTACTTTTATCTAGCACATTTCTGCAACCTTATTGCGAAACACACTCAATCATAGTCAGAATCATTTTGAAGGATATTACTAATCCATTGCTTCATATGTTCGAAAAAATTCTATGCTCAGCATCGTAAATAACGTAGTGCATGTTGCCGTTGTTAGTGTGTTAAGGAATTACCCCGTAAGTAAAAATTAAGGCTAAATGCACAAAGAAAGTGAAGTTAGTTTATGAGCGTATGCAACTATATTTATCGTAAGCGTTATAAATCTGTTGAGATTGATGATGAGAGCTTTACCTAAGTGATAAGTTAATCAAGCAATGTCATAAGAATAACAAAGTAATTAGGCGCCTCTTTGTTGCTAATTATCCAGATTAGCGTCGGAATTCGTTAGGTATTTCTGGTTTTATTACTATCTAGAGATGACGGTCACAATATATTGAAATGTCATCAGCACAAGCTACAATTATAGGTTCACTGTCTGATCGATACTAATATCCAAAATATTTCTTACATTTTCACGAATAAACCGTTGCACCGATTTTTATTATATCTATTTATATATATATAAAAATGAATCTCTATTTCCCTTGGTCATCGCATCACGCGTGAACCGATGGAACAATTTCGCTAATTCTTTTTTTGTTGTGTTATTTATTGTCAGGAGAAAGTTCTTATGAAATAAGAAAATAAGGAAGTTGATCGGAACGTTACAAAATTTAAGGAAACTTAACGCCTATATTAATTTTACATAACTGTCAGTTGTTTGAAATAACTGTCAGCGATTGACAGAATGCGCGCTGCGAATATCTTTTAACACAGATGGATCGGTTGATAAATGAGTCGATATTTTTAGTCAATAGTCAAAACTAAAACTAAACGACATATGACATTCATAGTTAAGACAGGACATCGTCTGTCGGGTCAGCTTGTCTATATATGTATATAAAAAATGAACCCCTATTTCCCTTGGTCACGCCATCACGTGTGAACGGCTAGACCGATTTCACAAATTTTTGTTTGTTGTGTTCGTTATTGTCAGGAGAAGAATCTTATGAAATAAAAAAATAAGGAAGTTGAACGGAACATTAGAAAATTTAACGCCAATATTAATTTTACATATCTGTCAGTTGTTTGAAATAACTGTCAGCGATTGACAGAATGCGCGCTGCAAATAGCGTTTAACGCAGATGGATCGGTTGAAAAAATAGTCGATAGTTTTGGTTTTAGTCAATGGTCAAAACTAAAGCCAAACGACATATGACATTCATAGTTAAGACAGGACAACGTCTGTAGGGTCAGCTAGTTAAAAATAATAATCACTTAAAATTGTCTAAGGGGCGTCTGCAAGTTGGCTTTGGCTCCTCATACGCCGTTTTTACGCTAGAACCCTCCACAATCGCGAGAATGCAGTCTCAGGCAATATTTCCTAGAAGCCGACGTGTGGATGCATCGAAATGTGGTCGAGGTAGACAAAGACCTCACCCCGCTCTCCTTGGCTAAAGAGAACTGGAGCAAGCATGTAGGCCTTGACACTAATTATCGCGGGGAGGTATGGCAGAGTAAGGAGCTACATGGACGCTTTTTCCGGGACATACATGGACCCGATGTAGATCTACTAGCATCTGTTGCCTGGCTGCGTTTCAGTAACCTCTTTGGGGAAACCAAAGGTTATTGCTGCTATGTTGAATAATTACCGGAGATTTATTGTGAAAGACGGCACGGTCGATATCTGTCGGGCATGTCACCGTACGGGGGAATCAATCAGACACATTATCTCCGGATGTTCTCGTCTAGCTAACGAAGAGTACTTGCATAGAGACAATCTTGGGATTATCCATCAGCAACTTGCTCTGAAATAAAGCCTTGTGGAATCGAAAGTGCCGTACTACAGGTATGTGCCTATGTACAAAATAGCATTAACTCAGCTTTTATGAGATTAATACTGGCCCTGTAGCGCTTATTTCGCCATTTTGTATTGAAATGAAAATTTTGTAGTTTCGCCTACTATGTATATATTTTATTTTGAAATATGGTATTTTTTTTTTTTTTTTGGGTGGGAAATCATCAAATGACCTCTCCCGCTCTGGGCGGAGCGGAAGGGCGTGTCAGACTCTTACTGACTAAAACCCACCCGTGTTCCTTCAGTTGCCTGTGCGCCAGGGCCACGGTAACTCTTTCGAACAATCCGCGACCCCGGCAGGCATCGGCCCTGTCGGACCCCGTCAATTATGCTGACAACTCTTTGAGGCGCGCGTGGAACACAACGCGCCGTCGACCCGGGCCTGGTCCTTACCGGACGGCGAGCTGCCCATTGCTCGCCGTCCGCAGGCCGGCGCCTACGGTGGCCGGGAGTCGGCTATGGACTCCCGACGCCCAGGGTGTCTCCTCCTGCGGCGACTAGGGGCGTGAGGGCGCAATGATTGCCTCTCCCTCACGCGCTCCGCCTCCTCCTTCGCGAGCATTACTGCTTCGCAGAAGGAGGTGACTGCTTCCCATTCTCTCTCGCTCCGTACTATGGCCTGAACCAGGGCCGGACGCGAGAGATCGCCGCCGCCGATCGCCGCCACGAGGACACGGCGGTGCTCCGCCCAAGCCGGGCAGACCTCTACCGTATGCTCCACCGTGTCCTCCGGTCGATCCACACAATGCCAACACCCGGGCGTTTCCTCCCGCCTTATCCGAAACAGGAACCTCCCGAAACAGCCATGTCCGGTGAGGACCTGCGTCAGGCGGAAGGTGAGGACGCCGTGGCGCCTCTCAAGCCACTCCTCAAAGAGGGGACTTACCGCCGCAATTGTGGCGTGCCCAAAATATGGTATTTAGGCCTCTAATATAATTACTAGGATACTGTATTATATAGTTGGGTTGGCCACCCTATATATGCCCGACCCAGTTCTCAAAAATGGAAATATCACATTGTACTGCGATCGATCCATCATCACTGACTGGACTATTGTTGCCAATAAGCCTGATATCGAGGTGGTGGATCGAATAGAGCGGCACGCAATGATACGGGAACCTCGTGAAAGCCGAGAACGAAAAACAAATCAAGTATCTTGACCTGGCTCGCGAAGTTGTCGACATGTGGGATGTGGACTCAGCGATCATTGTGCCGATAGTCGTGACAGCCAATGGCTTAATAGCCAAGAGCCTCGACCAACACCTGAGGAGGCTCTCGTTGGGCAGCTGGATCAAGGGCTTGATCAGAAAGCGGTACTTCCGGCCACGGCTCGCATTGTTAGGATGTTCTTCTCTCTAGAGACCGACCGCTAACTTGGACTCTATTCCCGATAAAGGAGGCCATTTAAAAAAAAAATGTTTTTGTATTCTAATATTTAAAAATGTAATTTATAGGTATATTTATGAAACAAAGAAAATAAAAATAACGATTAATTATCCAAAAGTAAGAATACAATATGTAGCATATTAAGCCGAAGTCGCAGGCGAAGTAGAATCGATGTACTTAATACTAAAATATGCTTTCTCAGTGATGAAAACTCATTAAAATTGCAATCACAAATATTTACGATCATCCTTCACAACATTGATTTATGATGAACGCGATGCATCAAATATGGCGGCTATGGCAATAAATTAATTTTATAAGGTTTCATGTATTTTATTATAATATATGACCTGTATGCGCGTAGGCATCGTTGATGTGTTACGAGGTCGGGTTATTAAGGTTTCTATTTTTATTAGTTTGTGGTAAGCTTTTGTCAATATCTAACAATTATTTATTGATTTATGTCTGTTTTCACATATACTCGGTGATACCCTAAATCATCACCTGCTAGCCTTTTCCCAGTTATGCTCCTACTATACTCCCTTTGGTAAGATTGTTGTCAGACTTTCGGGCTTCTGACGACCAATAACGACTGTCAAATATCCACGACTGACAGCCGGGACCGAAAAATTAACGTGCTTCCCGAGGCACGGCGGGGTCTCGGTATGTAAAGTTGGGTACCCATCCACGGACCGACTACAGCAAGCGTAGCTTAACCTGATCGATCGACCCGTCCGACTGTAATTACTTAGCTACGAGCGACGCCAAATGAGTGCCTAAATAAAAGTGCACTGTTGGATTTTCAACTTTCGGCGCTGAGCCGGCCTTGAAAATAAAACAGGCATTCTCATGTCAGCACACACTGACGGGGTCCGCAGGGTCGCGGGTTTGTCCGAAAGGGTTACCGTGGACCTGGCACACAGGCAACTGAAGGAGCACGGGTGGGTTTTATTCAGTAAAAGTCAGACACGCCCTCCCGCTCCGCCCAGAGCGAGAGAAGTTATTTGATGATTTCCCAAACAAAAAAAAGGCATTCGTTTCGGTGACGCCTAGTATTAGTGAAAATGGGCATTCGGTTCTTTATCATCTGCTAAAACTTCTGAACTAACAACTTGTCAGTTATATTGTTGTAATTGTAAACTTGGCGCTAATTAAGTGTGGGGACACATTGAACGGAGAGTAGCTACTTTCTTTGCTCTAGAATACAACCTATTAATTACTCTAATTACCATAATTTTAACAAGAGGTGTGCAGCTTGTTCCCGTTTTAAACATGGGACTTTAACATAACTGGCGAAATATAGGTATACTTAATACATCTCAGCCTATACTCCTTCGGCGAATCTCTGTCTCTTCTTCAACTCGTATCCACCCAATGCTGAAAGCCGGTACCTATCCTCATTTTCACGCCACTTTAGTATTGGACCCAGTATTGGGCCTCCTGTTTCCAACTCTTGCCTGCTACTTTGACCGGGTCGTCGGACCATTGAGCTCGTGGCCTGACTCACGCTCCTATGGCCAGACAACCGTGGAATATTCTGTGTTATCATATTTTAGATTCTTTATTTCATTTCATCATTTTTTTAATTGTTTTCAGGCTACCTCGGTGATGATATGGCGGAGACCATACAGCTGTGCTGCAACGAAGGAGCAGGGTTTGCCAGGAACCACACACCAACTGACTGCCAGGGTACACTGTCGGTGCCACCTGAAGTTCCACTTGCCTTCGAGTCTATGTGTCTGCTAGCTAAGGGACAGTGCTGTAAGGAATACTTTAGGTAAGTTTGGGCTTATTTTTAACCGACTTCAAAAAAGGAGGAGGTTCTCAATTCGACTACGTTTTTATTTTTTATTTTTATGTCTGTTAGCTCAGAATTTTTTTCTGGGTGAACCGATTTGGATGATTCTTTTTTTATTTGATAGCTGGTGTTTCACATGTGGTCCGATTTAAATTTGATGAAGGTCTGACTAGTAGTTTTTGAGTTATCCTTAATACTGCATATTTTTCCACTTAGTTTATATTGATGATGTGCTAATAATTTCCTGTCACTGTTATTTACATACCAAGTAGTGGTATACGAATTTGTGTGGGGTAGGTATCGCAACTAAAAACTTTTTTACAAAAAAACAACCGCCTTCCAAAAAAAAACACTAAAAGACGTGAACAAAACCAAAGACACCGACTTCCCAAATTAAAGTTATTTTTCACGTCTTTTAGTGTTTTTTGGAGGTCGGTTGTTTTTTTGTAAAAAGTTTTCTATGACTCAAACAAGCTGCCTATACGGATCAATACAATAAGAATAAGAATAAAATAAGATAAATTTTATTGTATAAGAAGTTACAATCGAATGCGTTGATTCCTGGTACTCACACTAGGATTCCCTGTGTCGTGAGATCCAGGCTCCTTCGTGCCATTTACATTTATAAGTTTAATAGGTATACGTTACAGTGACATAATCGTTGTAGTAAGTTTCTGGTAAAGGTGCTCTAACGGCTAGGGCTTTGTAGGTAGACTACGCAGGCCGTTAACTAATAGGTAGGTAAAAGAAACACGAATAATGTTCATACATATTATATTGTACTATGGAAGTAGGCTAGGTCACGGGTAAGGTCACATTTCACCTGCACTGAGCACTATCACACTTATTGTTAGGAAGACAGCCGGTAGGCCTGTCCGCACAGACTCCGCAAGAGGCCGGTCAGGCCTTCGTAGGGCCGCAGTTAGCAGGCGTCGCGTCGGTAGCAGGCCGTAGGACGCCGGTAGCTTGCAGATCAGCTACGCAACAGCGCGCTGTTCGGAGCAGCGTGCAGGTTGGATTTCCCCTGTCCTTAGCCAGGACGTTTAGAACCCTGGACGTAAGATCCTGGACGTGGAATCCAAGACGTTAAACCCCTAGGTCAGGGCACAAGGAATCCTGAGGGTCAGGGAATAGCTCTGCTAGCTAACCTAGCGCAAGATGAAAATGGACGAGTGTTCTTAGGAAATTAGTTTTGTTCCATGCAAGTAGTTTTAGTGATGTGCTTAGCAACTTACTAATTGTGGAATATTTAGCATCACTCGACTATTTACCGTTGAGACTCCTCGCAATGCTACAGTGCTACAATGATTTAAGCACTTAATATAACCCAAATCGTCTGAGAAGTCAAGTTTTAAATGTGACTGATATGTTTATAAATCTGTCAAACAATAGGTACCAAGAAGAAATACCTACTAGGTAGGAATTACCTCAGTGCCGCGGTTGTTATATACATAGTTGTTATTTTTTTTAATCCCTGTAATTAATAAGGTAGTCACGTTTTTAAAACCGGCAATTTTATTTTAAATATTGTTTACAGTTTACTTGTTTTGTGTTTTAAGCGAAATTATTTAGGAAATCATCTATAATAATATGTAGAAACTTAACTACGGTTTCCTTGTTATGTATTTTAAATAGAAATACTAAGAACAATGAATGTTTTGCTCGAATACAACAATGTTTTTAGTAGGTATTGTTTATTTAGCGCCTAACAAAGTCTTTATATTCTTAGGTAGGTATCACAATGAAGTAGGCACAAGGTTTTGAGTAGTTTTTTTTTTATTATTATTTATCTGCGATCGGCCTTTCGGCTAAGCAAATGTGCTCTTTGGTTAATGGCGGGGTTATGCAGGGCTTCAGTGAGCACCGCTCATATGGTAATTATTTATTCAGCTCGAGGATATAGTGCCTTTTGAGGCGCTTGGTGATATTTGGTTGAAGCAGCGGGGTAATTTCGTAACACACTAACAGTAGGAATAGCTTTCATTTTGACAGTTCAACAACATTCATTGCGTTACTTACGTTGTTGAGCAGACAAATTTTTCGAACATAATATATGAAGCAATAAATTATCAATAGGCTTCAAAATGATTCAGATTGTGATTAAATAGTGTGTTACGTAATTAGGGTGCAGGTCTACGGCCAACTGATTTGAATTGTTTTTAAGGGACTACATGACATATACGCAAATTTATAATGCCTAAAAATATATGATCCACTGCAGTAACCAAAATCAGAAAAATATATGATATTTTTCTGGATTTATGCTAGTTAGATAGTGTGTTGAAAACATAATACAATTAACTTGATATGATAGAAAAAAAAAGTTACCTCTAAAAAAATATTTTAACGATTAACAACCATACTAATGTACATGCAAACATTCAGATTTTTTGTCAGATTATTCTACAAGTAATATACTAACGTAATAGTGTTTTAGTTTATTACTCCAATAAATAGATTTTTTGTAAATCCATAATTGCTTCATATTTTGCAATAAATTACCAGCGTTGTGTCATCGCGCGTCTCTTTCTTTTCTATGCAATCCGACAGTGACCGCGCTTTAGCTCTTATAAGCCTCTTTAAGTCTGTCCTTGTATGCATTTTCTACCATCAGTATATTCTCCTTCACTGTGTTTACTTTTAGTTGCTAATTTCTCACAACGCACTTTACACTTTTCATTTGTTTTATTTATCTTTTATACTTGTATTTGTTGTGTTGTGTGCGTTGTAGTCTGTGCTAAACAAATGTATTTTCTTTCTTCTTTCTAATTGCTCGTGAATTTCTGCATTGGTGATATGAACCATGGGGCATTGTAAACACGGACTTAATGAGAATAGATTAATACTGCTCATCTCATCATTTCAAGACTAGCTAAAATATTTAAGCTACCGGAAAGTTTAAAATCCCTAGCAAATGACTCAATTTTCTCGAAGCAGTTAAATCTTTGTTAATAAAGAAAGGCTACTATACCGTTGAGGAATTTAAAACTGACTTATTCTGAATCGACCGGCCTAGTAATAATATGCTTGACGTAAATATTAAATAATAAATAACTATAAGTACTATATTTTATGACAAAATAATGAACGAATTGATATTAGTGATGTATTTTAAAATAAAATGAGAATTGTAATAATTAGAATCAATATTATATTATGTAGATAATTTAATAAATTGATACAAAACAAATTGCAGGCGCTTACAGGGCGCATGTCTGAATACTGTGTTATGAAATTTTAACGCATGCGCAGTAACCAGCATTTTACATGTTAGCAAATAAATAAATTAATTGAGTTCAGAATTTAGTTTTTTTGTCGTTGATTTTTATGTGTTGATGTTTACATAATCAGCCTATAATGTTCCCACTGCTGGGACTCAGGCCTCCTCTCTTTGAGAGGGAATGGGCTGTAATCCACCACGCGGGCCCAGTGCGGGTTGGTAGATGTCACATGTCTTCGAATTTCTGGTTCTAAGACATGCCGGTTTCCTCACGATATTTTCCTTCACCGTTTTGAGAGCAGTGGTGATGAAATTATTTACACAAAGTAAAGCACCTGCCTGGGTTCGAACCCACGACCTACAACTCGTAAGTCGGGGCCAATGCCACTGGGCCACCACTGCACTGTTGATGTTTGAATCCGAGGAACTACCCTATAGCGGTATCCCGTAGGGCTTTATCATGGCTTTGTAAACCAGTTACTTTCACCCATGAATTTTGGGTGAGAGTTTAGAGTTTCTTCCCAGTAACCAGTAGTTACATGTCCCTAATAGTGATACTAGTCTGCACCCTAATAGTGATACTAGCCTGCACCCTAATAGTGATACTAGCTTGCACCCTAATAGTGATACTAGCCTGCACCCTAATAGTGATACTAGCCTGCACCCTAATAATGATACTAGCCTGCACCCTAATAGTGATACTAGCCTGCACCCTAATAGTGCTACTAGCCTGCACCCTAATTGTGATACTAGCCTGCACCCTAATTGCGTAACTCACTATCAATCAAAATCTGAATCATTTTGAAGGATATTGCTAATCCATTGCTGTCAAAATGAAAGCCATTCCTACAGTTAGTATGTTACGCAATTACCATTACCTGCTCGCGCTGGTATCTTTTGGCTTTGATATGGGTTTTCCAAGTTAGCCGCCAGACCAAGTGCTATGATAATGATTAATATTTAGCTCAAATACAACAATGTTTTTAGTATTGTTTTGTTAGCGGCTAACAAAGTGCTCATATTCTTATCACAATGAAGTAGACACAAGGTTTTTAATACTTAGTGTCATATTTGCAAAGCCTTGAATTATTTTGACCTATATTTTAAGGAAAACGTAGGTAAGTACTGTTTTACATACATTATGTTCGAATGTGTGTTAATGATGTTAAAAGGTAAAATATGCCAATAATAAATGAAGAAAACTGTGTTGTTTTTGATTATACAATAATCAATGTAGAAAATCAGTAAATAAGGAAAATCACACCAAATAAATACCAAAGAGGTACCGTTCCCAGTTTTTCAATTCTTTTTTTTTACAACCATATAATGGGCTCGTGGCCAACTAATAACAGCCGCACGGGTCGATCGAAGGTTAAGCTACGCTTGCCGCGGTCGGTTCGTGGATGGGTGACCATCCATTAGGTACGTATCGAAATTCCTCCATGCCTCGGAAAGTACGTTAAAACGTTGTTCCCGGTGTCATTCGTAGATCTTTGACAGTCGTTACGGGTAGGCTGAAGCCCAAAAGTGTGACAACCTGTCTTACCAAGGGATGTAATATTACCTAGTAACTGTTTATGGGGGTTAGATAGGCAACCGCTCCGTGTCGATTACTGGTGTTCAGCTGCGTCCGGATAAACTGGAAGCCGAACCCAATATTGATGGAAAAAGGCAGCTAGGCAGATTTACAACCTATGTTGTAGGTATTACACTAACACTAGCCACTAAATACAGAATGGACTAAAGCTAGAGTGTCATGGCGGGAAATAATAGAAATTGCAATGTTTATTTCAAAATAATTATTGTTTGTCTTGTAAATTATTGGCTAAGTATGTTGTAATTTGTACGGTTAACAAATATCTCGGATTTGCCAGTCTCGAACTCCAAGGATCCTATGCGGCTGGTAACAGCTCGCAAGCGTAGTAGATAGTCCGGTACCCGGAAAAAGAGCCGGAAGCAGTCCTTTTTAAGTGGTTCTACACCTACGTGATAAATAAAATAGATTATTACACCAGAGAAAAGGCTAAAACTTCCGTTAAGAGAGAAAAAAAGGAAAATTTTATACCAGGTTCGAAGAAATATTACATCATTTGAGTAAAGATAAAAAAACTTTGTTGACTGTGTACAAATTGCGGCAATAAGATTAGGTATTAGTAGTAGACACGAAAGAAACTGCTTGCCTCCAATAGAATTGGTACGACGGAAATTTATAAATATCGCACCGTTTAAAATTTTCTGCAACTGAAGATTTCTTCAATAATCAAAAGGGGCCTTCTCTATGTCAAAATTAATTTGAATTCAGAATGAAAATTGACGGCCAGGTATATGAAATAGGGTGCAACCGCAGAGGTCATGCAGAGGTCACGCTGCAGTATTTAGGTTACATTTATAGGCAGATTTTTGTTTCTAAATTGTTGGAATTAGGTAGAACACCTTGGATTTTTCTACTCTGTAATGTTGTGCATACATAACTGAATTACATTGCTACAAGTTGTAAAACGTTCGAAAGTCAACTGCTAGTGAACTCAGTGCAATGAAATGTAGAAGTTGACGGTCTATCCCCCATTTTTTAATAAACATGATGTTCTATTGTTTCAGAAAGCAGAGCGACTGTGAGACTGGCATAGACATAGCAACGAGCACCTACAGTTGTGAATCTACACAATCTACAAGTAAGGTTAGTAGCTTTATTTAATTACGGCATGAACTTAGTCGAACCTCTAATAATTCCCATTTTACTTTCCTAAAAATATTATTGAACACTCTAATAAAATGATTGCGTCTCTTTTTGTGAACCTCAAATACTTCCTACTTTTGGGTCTTCATCATCAGGCCACAGCAGTCCACTGCTGGACACAGGCTACTCTAATTGCACGCCATTCAGCTCGATTATCGGCAACTCTCATCCAGCTGCTACCAGCCACCCTGCGAAGATCGTCGCTCCACCTAATCTGAGGGCGTCCTACCTTACGTTTGCCGATTCGCGGTATCCACTCAAGAGCACGTCTAACCCCAACGGTCATCGGTTCTACGGAAAATCTGGCCGGCCCACTGCCACTTCAGCTTGCTTATTCTGTAAGCTATGCCGCCGACAACTTTGGTTCTCTGCTGGATCACCTCATTCCGGATTCTATCTCTCAGAGATACTCCAAGCATAGCTCGTTCCGTAGCTCGTTGAGCTACTTTGAATTTAAGGACCAGCATGTGAGTGTCTACGTTTCGGCTCTGTAGGTCATAACAGGCAGGACGCACTGATTGAAGACTTTAGTCTTTCGGCTCTGCGGAATACGTGACGAGAAGGTTCGACGAAGCTTCCGAAACGCTGCCCAGGCCAGCTGAATTCTTCTGTTAGCATCCTTCTCAAAGTTTTTCTTACCAAACTGCAGTTTACTCGAGGAAAATGTATTCTCGAATAACCTCGGAAGCACCACCATTGACGGCAATCGGTCCCAGTGTAACGTGTTCGTTGAACATAACCTGGGTTTTGTCCAAGTTCATCTGAAAACCATTGGTTTTCAGATAAACTTGTACAGAAGTACAGAAGAATCAACTAAGCCGTCCAGAATCTGCTGCAAGTCATGCAGCGATTCAGCCAGTTTTTTAAATTATTTTTTATTATATTTCTGTAAGTAGGTTTATACAAACACTTTTACACGTCAATCATATTTTTAAAACTAGATGAGGTCAGCGTTTCCTATCTGACTACTCTGAGAAGAAAGGCCGAAACAAACTCAGAGGTCACAGTCTCTTTTAAAGACCTGTAAAGACCATGTGTATTTGTGTCTGAAATGGTCTTTTGAGGAAAAACCACACAGAATGAGTGGACCTGTCCAGTCAGTGCACGCATTTGTCACTAATCGTGGAGCTCAACTCGGAACTTAAGGAGCTCAACCACTCGACGAACAATACCAAAGAAAGGACATTTGGGTAGGCCGCATAAACCACTCAAACTGCCAGATTATCATTGAAAGAACCTGAAAAATAAAAGTTACCTACATAGTCCTCACATTCACAATAAAACTATACTTCACAAAGTAAATTGGCATGACATTGTGTATATAATAATTATCAAAATGTCAAAATTTATGTAAAATAAAATAAATAATATAGCAAAAATAAAAAAAATATCAAAAAATAAAAACATTCAGTATACTAAAATTGGAGCAACTCAATCCCAAGCCTTTTTGTCCTCAATATAATCTTTAACGGTATAAAAGGCCTTTTGGCACAACTTACGTTTAATTAATGATTTGAATTTATTAAGGCTTAGATCTTGAAAGTGGCTTGGTAGCTTATTATAAAAGCGTATACATTGACACCTGAACGAGCCACCTATTTTTTTGAGCCTTGTTGTAGCCACTGAAGCTTAGCATCCAAAGTTAAGCCCAAGAATACTGTGTTATCTTCAGGATTCAATTCTTCGCCCTTCATCAATACATTCGTTTTCACCTGTCTAACGTGAGGTAGCGTAAACTTAATGCATTTGGTTTTTTTTTTCATTAAGGAGTAAATTATTGACATTGACCGATGAATTACGATGTCATCAGCAAATCTCAAATGTGAGATGTACTCGCCGTTGATGTTACTACCGCGTCCTTCTCAGTTCAGCGTCTTAAACAATTGACCATAGAAGTTTTTAATTTTCGAGAGGATCTCGGGCCTCCAAATGACGATATCCCCACTAGATTTAGTTAACTTTGTCAGGCTTATCCCAAGTGATTGGATGAACACTTTCGACCATCGATTTTGCTCAATAGCTTCGTTTATAGAGCGTGTATTGGAGCGTCGGAGGTCACGTCGTACCACTGTCCTAATATTTTTGGTGAGTGCCCGTTGTTCTGACGAAGTAATAGGTGGGTTTTCGCGTCGTTCCGTCATAAGCTCCAGAGTCTCTTCTGAAAGTTTGGACTTCTTGCCCGTACGCCGCATTTTGCAAAATCGCGTACCTTCCTCCCTAAGAATTTCCACCATTTGGTTGAATGCCTGGTCGGCGTCATTTGTAGTTGCCACGGCAGCTAATCGGTTGTCCAGGTCTGACTGGAACGCTTTAGATCCTAGCATAGTTTGGAGCATATTTGGTTGCAGCCTAGACTTCATCAAACGAGTTCGCTCGAGCTTGAAGTTGATATTCAAAGAGAGTCAAGTCAAGTCCAAGATCACTGCCCGGTATTGAACCTGTTGTTCACCGAGACATCCCTGAATATATGCTTTTTATCCGTTATCTTGAAGTCTATCTCATTTTTCGTCATAGTGTGGGGACTTCGCAACGTCCACTTCCTTTGGGGCTGTTTCTTAAAGAAGGAATTCATCAAGAAAATCCCGTCCTCAAGGAAGTTGACAAACATTTGCCCTCTATGATTTCTGCTGCCAAACCCGTAGGATCTTACTACCAAATCGTTGCAATTCTTTACTCCCACTTTAGCGTTAAAATCCACCATGAGAACGTTGTGGTCGGCATTAGTGGTGGAATGCAAGGCCTTGGAAATGTCCGGAAAAATTTCCCCCTTTCGTCATCCGAGTGTGCCAAGGTTGGTGCGTAAACCTGAACAATCTTGAGGCTATACCTCTCGGTTAGCTTAACTACGAGGTACGCTACCCTATTCGAGACACTGGAGACTTCCACAACGTTGTCACAAAGGGATTTCTTTACCGGAAACCCTACTCCGCCTTGGGATAGCTGGTCTCCCTCTCAAAAATTCAAAAGGTGGCCCAATTCAAGGGTTATTGTGTCCTCCCCTCTTTTCGGACTTCACTCAACCCAAGAATTGGCCACCTTATTTTTCCGAGCTCTTCTTCTACACTAGGTGTTCGTTGATCCGTGACGAGCGTCCGACGTCGCCAAGGACAGTTGGGTTTGATGGCCATTCGAAACCCAGGAATTCTCCGCACCCCCTACCTTGCCGTTACCGTGACCGACACCAAAATCAAGAATCAAGGCGACAGGGAACAGGGCACCGTGATTGATTTTGGCTTGCCATTGGAGGGTTTGCCCATAATCGCCATGCTGGGCATGCGGGTTGGCGATGGCAGATCACAGCTTCTCGCACTAGTGACGCTGCTTTAGGGTCCTAAAAATACTAAATATCAAGTAACTGCGACCAACTTTGATGTAGAGCTCGCCGGCTGCCTGCCGCGGTACCGCTCGCTAAGCTCGGCTCGTGCGCGGTTAATCACAGTTCTAACCTTACCTAATCCATTCGGTCCGGGTGCCCTAGCTTAGTTACTGCTACCAACTGCGCGAAATTTCATCATTAGGAGATTTAGGAATTTTTTGAGGATCAGTTAAATGCTTCCTTTTATTTATATCCAATTATTATATTTAATACATATCATCACGCCTTTGTTTTCTGAAGATGTATGTACAGATGTGTAACCCCATAATTATATCGCCGGTTACATTTTTAAGCAGATAAAATATTCAGTTTTTTAAAAACATTTTGATTCGTGTATGAACATAACATCAACAAGTAATTGCTAATAATAACTTAACTATTAAAACCCTTTAATTGCAGTTGCATAGGTTTAGATAAAACCGCATCATACAAAAAGCGACGCGATTGCGATAGTATTTAGCTCACAACTATAAATTAACGTAAGTTCTTGTACAAAAATATGTGAAGGAGCTCATCTGTCATTTTATCTTTCGTTAATACGGTGGTCATGCTAGGCGTGCTGGGAAGCACTTCTAGTGTACTTATTTCTGCCACCAAGTAGCTTTTCTGTGTTCAGATTTGAAGGGTATGGTGCCGATGTAACATACAGACACATGGAACCTTTCAACGTTGTCTCTGGCAGGACAGAGCACCAGTGATGCCTCTGGAATTGTAGAAGTCCATAGGCGGCGGCAACTTACCATCAGGTGGACTACCCGGTGGACCACCATAAAACGAAAACCTGCAAACGGGTAACCGACATAGCTCGAAGAATTACCTAACAACGAGCAGTGGCAGGCAGCAGTGGCGGCAGTGGTCAGGGCTTATTGCTCACAGAATGGATGGTTGGCTGGGCTGCAAGGTTCTGAGGTGGCGACCGCTTAACGGAATGCGCAGCGTTGGTAGACCTTGCACAAAGTGGACCAATGACTAGGTGAAGGTGTTGAGATTCTTCCTAGATGCGAAAATCACAGGACCGGTCGATGTGGCGATGCTAAGTCCAGCAGTGGACGTCTTTGGAGCTGAAATGATGAACACGAAAAAAGTCTAAAAGCCAACTATCCAATCGCCATAGCACATCTTTACCTGTTCTACAGCCGCAACTCAAACACACAGTAACTAGGTAATTGGGTATCCGTTATCACCACGCTAACTGATAACGTGCAGATGTTATCCGTGTTTGTACAGTTTACGTGACTGAGTTATAATAACCCTTCCTTGTTTGTTTAAAACTGAGCTATCTTTATGCTCGCTTCCTGTGGAGGTATGCAGAAATCTTGGTAGTTTTTGGGTGATGCCAATCTGTTGTATATATTTCCGGCCTTTTTATATCCTTATGAGGATTCCATAAAGGTACATAAATAGGTACTGGTATATTTAGCTGAATTTTCTGGAAGCCTATCCCAACAAAGCTAGGAAAAGGCGAGGCTGATGATAATGAAGATTCCATTAGAATTTTCCAAACTAAATTTTTCATCTGGCAAAAACGAAAAGTTTTGATTGACTCTTTCTCTTGATGGGCTTGGGAAGCAGGCAGCAGACCATCTAATTCGCACTTTCTTCAACTCGCACTTTCGGGACTTAGGCTTATCGTATTGTACGTCTGAGATCGATTTGCTACCAGTTTCATCCATGACAACATTCATACATCTGTTGCATATTGCCACTCCATGCTTGAGGGCGTAATACCTTAGCCTCAAATGCCACTGTTATTCAAAATAACCAAGGTTCACTACTACAACAGTAAAACATACATCATTTGGCGCTTTGAATTTCTAATGTATAGCTGCCATGTATTCTTCATTAATTAATTAATTTATTCAAACTTCCCGTGGACGTTACAAAGGCGGACTTAATACCTTAGGCATTCTCTACCAGTTAACCAAAGGTAGTGTAGAGATAAGATGGCAGGTGCTTTGTTTAACAGAAGTTAATAATAATAATAAGCTCCCTAAACAACCACACGTCCTGATTGACCATTTAATCACGTGGGGGGCGGACACACGAATAAGAAATTATTGGCGTGGCTAACGTGGCTCTGAAAACCTGCAGGGCAGCATGTGGCGAACTGTTGGGCAGTAGCGGCCCCACGGACCCTATCTCCCGGGAGAAGTCTTGTTCCTTACCTCTAGCTTGCCTTTACTGGCCGGCTGGAGTGAACAATGACGAGGAACAGAGCTCCCACCTCTTTCTTAACTCTATTGGCCGCCTTGAGTGGAGATTCGCAAGAGCAAACGTGCTCGGAGGAAGGAAGTATTCCAGTAAGATGCTGGTAGGGATCTTGACCGTACTTCCGGGATTGTCCTGATAGCCGTGGGATACCTCTCCACTCCTCATAAGCAGCTCAGGACATGTTGCCCCCTTGTCGCTACGACACTATGTGCTAGCGACCGTTTTCGGGGGCCCATTATTGAGTGTGCAGGTCACCCCCTGCCATTTCATCCGTGTATTTTATATATAAAGCATTGGTTAGGCAGGGGCCATAGTCTTCCCATAATCCTAGATAACCAGTCCACTTAGGCTACCCCAATCAATAGTCCAATAACTTTGTTTCCATATTCTGCAATAGTCCGACACCAACCGGGAGTTGTCCTTAGGCGCACTTGGACAATGCATACAGGGATAATCGTCGGTTGGTGCCTCATTCCATTTAAAATTTTCTAAGGGGCCTCTGCGAGTTGGCTTCGGCCCCTCGTACGCCTTACAAAGGTCCGGGACCCCAAGGTCCCGAGATATGTTAATATAAAAATATCGTAATAAAAATATTAAAAAAATAACATTATTAATTATTTAAAAAAAAATGGTATACAATTACAACAATAGATTATGAACTTATTATACACATAGATACATATTATAATTTACTAAAATAATATATATATGTTAAAGGGAAAGAGGTAATTGAGATGACTCTTTCTATTTCTCTCTCTCTCTCTCTATAATTCATAATGTTTTTCACAGGTATGCTGCAATGACTGCTCTCGTGGTACAACAGCTGGTACGTCCAAGGGTCCCGACGCGTGTGTGAAGAGGAAGAATGGCATGAGTGCGGAGGAAATGCTAGCTGATGACGCGTTTATCACCTGTTGTCAGGTAAGGTGTAAGGGAAAAATATGAATACTTTAAAATCAATTGGCGAGCAAACGACTGCCCTCAAAAAGGAGTGTTGTGTTTTTTGCTCTGATTTCTATGTTTGTGAAGTTTGAAGACTTTTAGGTTATGTGGAATCTATTAAAAATTGCTCTGTATGTCAGAGGGCTCAAGACCTCTAGCAAGATCGCAGGTGGCGTTCTGTAGTTTCTGCCTACCTCCTGAGGAAAAAGGCGTGTGTTCATGTATGTGTGTGTATAGACTTGGAAGTTATGGGGGGGGGGCTTGTCCAGCTGTGGGATGATGGAAGCTTACAGTAACAGCTTTAAAAATTACAGTTTTACCCCTTACCTGAGTATTTTGTAAACACACACTGTAAGTCGACTTCTTAAAGTTTTGAGCTGGCTAAGTAGCTTTGCTAGAGGGTTTAGCATTTTACAGCTTTAAACATTATACCAGCGAGAAGACTGATTGTGCACCGATTTGATACGATTATTAAGTTCCAACCAAAAAAAAAAACTGCTAAATACGTTGTAATATATGTACTAACCCATACTGGCTTAACAGTCACATGGCTAATAGAGCTTATAATGTCTACATTCCTTTCAGACGTAATGTCGTATCAGCCTGTTGCGTCGAGCATGTGGGTTAAATTAAAATGTAACTGATGTTCGTCCTACTTGAAGTATTTTTAATATATTTTATTTCCAATCCTGCAAGATGATGATTAGAAGATTGTTTTATGACATAGCGGGGACACGTGCACTATCGCGATTTTTTAACTATTTTACCAAATTTACATAATACAACGGACAAAGTTTTTGCTATCGCGGATTTCTTTTTAGACCTATTTTTGAGTATCAATCCCACCATACGAGTACATTATTTATGTGCAGTTGCTGTGGGAATACTACGTGTATCTAATAATACCAGGGGGGACGTAGAGTTTAAACACGTAGTATTCTTTAGAATGTAAATATATTAATATCAAGGAATTATACACCGGCAGGCCCTAGCTCTGCCTGTCTACTTATTAAACAAACTACCATCACTTTTTCTTTTGAATCTTATTTTAAACTCGCTTGACTGTTCGAGGCAAACCAACGATAACATATATCCAGCCAGTCAACATAAGGTTGACACATGCAGACAACCTCTACAGTACATCTAACGGTTTCTGCAGCGCACGCCGGGATAGCTCTCAAACGGCAGGGTTTCGTCCGATTTTTTCAACTATCATTGTCACATTTCAGCCAATTTACACAAAACTTTAATGAATTATATACCTAAACTTTCCTCATGAATAAGTTCGTCCATTGGTGAAAACCGTATGACAATCCGTACGGTAGCTTTTGAGTTTATCGCGTACAGACAGACACACAGACGCGGCGGCGGACTTTGTTTTATAATATGTAGTGATAAACCAGGAATAATACGGTATCTACTAATGGTACTAATTTACTCAGCAGTCCAAACGCATATCAGTAAGACTAGCTAATATTTGTACAACAAATATTTGTCCTGATACGGGAATCGAACTGCGGTCTTGTGGCAATTCCAGAAACCTCCGTTGTCCTTGGGTTTATCTCAGTTTTATTATAGGTAGTTTTTTTTTAATATCAAGTTTACGCTGCTGCAAAAAAAGGTATAAACCTCACTTATGACTTTACGGAGGTCCTGTCGATCACAGACCACGGAGCATTTTCAAAATTGTGCATAAAACCACGTTTACTCACACTACAACACGAATGACGTATTAGAATCTGATGGCTTTTATGGCGTTTCGCGACAGAAGTAGAGCGCTCGACGCAGTCTCGGCGACACGAATTTTATTAGTACTGGCATCCCTAGACGCTGCCGGCGCGGGCGCGGCGATTCCGTGCTCTGTGATAACGTCCATTTCTTTTTATTACAGAAAGCAGCAAAAGACTGGAAAGGCGACTCAACTTCAAGAAGTTCAAACTCCATAACATTAGCTAGTAAGTACTCTCTTTAACAGCTGTGTACTTACTATAGTTATACATAATGTATTCGCGAACTGATAAGGAATGTTTAGTCGGTACGTCAGAACCAACATAAAATTAATATTATCTGTTAAAGATGTTTGCTAAACAAACAATCACAAAAGGAATTTTAAGGCGACAATAAGTGCCAGCGACCTTGAGCGAGTGGGAGGAGCATGCGAAACTTTTAAGCGAATAAAATTGCAAATTGGCAGCGATGCACTGCCGCCCGTCGCCCGGAAGAGCCCCCGCTTCAACGCGTATCAAGTTTATTCGCAAAAACAACCCACCTTGATTTATGAAACACAATACAAATAAAAACAGTATACAAAAATTTGGGTAATTAAATTGTCTTTTAGATGGTGCAGATTTCATGAAAATACGCCTGATAATTTTTGCGTGATTATCGTTTTTGTGTTCGCATTAGACATTACTTAACAAATAATTACACTATGTTATAAAAATATAATTTCAAATATTCACTTATCAAATTACGAACAAAGTAGTCTAGTTTATCATATATTTTTTTCAAACAAATAAGACTATTCGTTTAGACGTGATGTTCAATTTTGAAATCATTAAAAGTCGTATATCTGCGCCTTAAGCTGGTGTTCTTTTAACAATGTACACTTTGAAGTACATAGGTACATACTACAATGCTTAAAAAAAAAAGTTTATATTTTATATACAGGGTGACAGGGACATCTACTCACAACCTGTTTCTATGGATTCAGTACATGATTATGAACCAGGGCTTTTTTTTGGGTGATAAATCATCAAATGACCTCTCCTACTCTGGGCGGAGCGGGAGGGACCAGAACGCACCCGTTTTCCTTCAGTTGCCTGTGCGCCAGGGCCACGGTAAATCTTTCGAACAATCCGCGACCCCGGCAGCTGCGTTGGTATGATTAGTAGGTAATTAAAAAAAAAATGCTGTTCAGTACAATTTTGACCACGAATGTATTGCAATTTTCTATAAAACAGTAGTTTGTTTTTTGATAACCAAGTAAAAACTTCTGCGCTAGGGTGTCTAGAATCATGTGCTAAATTCATGGTTACAGTTTGCGCGTCGATGTTCCTGTCTGCCTGTATTAGATTTAATACTTATCATGGACCGAGCCGCGCTGTGTGCCGAGCCTCGTGACAGTCCTAGTCATAAAATGTGGGAGAAGGAGGGTTATTATTTTCTACGGGATTTCTAAAAGTCTCTAAGTTGCGTCTCATGGTATTTCGCTCCCACGTTTCATAACCGTGGCTGACATGCACATTGGTGTATACTACCCTATTTCTTAACTGAACTGCTGATCATAGACTGCCCCTAATTTCCGTCTCGTCAGCCAAACTGTATTGTGTCTTCGGTCTGTACATATTCTGTATCTTTAAACCTTTGTCTCCAGCAATGCCATCTCTTTGTGAAGACTATGCTCCAAATGAGTTGTGTGCACATCACTGCATACCTGTGCCAGGGTCTTACAGGTGTGAGTGTAACCCTGGCTTTATGCTGATGGCTGATGGAAGGAATTGTAAAGAGGTGGGTAGTTCAAGCTCATTGTTCGATTTAAGGTTTAATTTTGATAGCTTGCCGCGTGCCTGTTCAAATGCGTCTTAACTTGCAGTGAGATAACAGTTCAGGGGATATTGCCATGTCACCGTATTAAGTAGATGGATTGGCGATTTCAGTACCTATATTAAATAAGCAAACCGGATTGCTGATAGGAAGACAGTTCACAGTCCACGGGTGGAATCAGAGCAACAAAATTTTTCATACAATAATAGTGTCGTAAAAAAGTTATCATTGGGTCGTGTCAACAGGACTGGCATTAAGATATTGCAGCGTCTACGCAATCTGGCTGTTGCTGAACGGTGGTCCTTCTACATTTATAAAAAACTCCATGATTAAAATGCTACGGTCGCTTATTAATGGTACCTGTTTCTTTCAATAACTCATTTTTTTATTGACTTCCGCTCCTCTTATCTCCAGGTGGGTAAAAACAGATGTAAGCCGCACAATCCTTGCCAGCACAAGTGCAACGACAACGGCGTGGAAGTCAAGTGCTCATGCAGAAGAGGATACGAGTTGATGCCTGATGGAACTTCTTGCCAGGGTATGTTATTCTTCGTCGAGGATTTCCATATTAGGGATTCTTCTAAACAGCAGCAGGAATTAAGAATAACAATACTACATGTATTTGCAGAAAGTACAGATGTCACCAGTTGTAAAAGTTGGTGACTTATGCAGCGTGGAAAAGTTATCAGCTATCCCATACAAATTCTTCAACACCTACTTGACCCAAATGTATGGGACAACTGATCAATTTTTCGCAATTACGATGTGCTTCCCATGGAGAAAGTTTTTCAGTTTGCTGGTCTGAACTACACCCTTAATTATGGCCACACATTTCTGATACACGCTGTATACAGTAAATATGTGGCATGCAAATAAATTTTACATTATTTATTTATTTATTTAACCATTTATGTACACATATAACAGACAGGAAGAAAGGAACAGAAAAATACGTACAAAGGTGGAAGGGTTAATAACACTTAGGTAATTTTTACACGACAAGTTTGGAGTATAAGTCCCGTCATGTTAGATGATGATGACCAAACTTGACGACGATATTGACATTCTCAATATCGGGCTAACAAAATAACCAACCATTTTAATTTCTCTGTCGCCTTTTTCGGTCAATTCTTGCAATTTTTACATCACAAGCTATCTTCTCACAAATTCCTTCAAACTTATGTTTTTAGTACGTAGTTCAAATAGTTACTTCAACAGTTTACCACGAATCGTCATAATTATTTAGTAATCTTCCCTCATGTTTGTCTAATGCCCGTTTTTTGTAAAACTCGGCGACATAGATTATCAACGCTCAGCTCAGCGCCGAAATTTGAAAATCCAACAGCGCACTTTTATTTTGGTATTCATTTCGGCGTTAGTGAAAACGGGCATTAACTGGAAGCGCGGAAAAGAATCTGGTGGGCAGCTCCCCATCAGACGGGGCAGTTGCACACCAGATAGGGCAGTTGCCCACCAGACAGGGCAATTCCCCACCAGACAGGGCAGTTGCCCACCAGACAGGGCAGTTGCCCACCAGACATGGCAGTTGACCACCGAACAGGGCAGTTGCCCACAAGACACGTCACCCGTTTGGACGGAGGATCCTCCCTTTTCTATGGAGGTATGAGTGAACTTTACACGCTATTCCTCATACCTCTATAGTTTCGAACCCAAGCAGGCATTTCACTTTGTATTTTATAACCATGGCTCTCAAAACGGTGAAAGAAAACATCGTGAGGAAAACGGCATGTCCTAGAACCAAAAATTCGAAGACATGTGACATCTACCAATCTGCAGTGGGCCCGCATGGTGGATAACGGCCCACTCCGTCTCACCGAGAGGAGGCCTGTGTCCCAGCAGTGGGAAAATTATAGGCTGATTATGCGGAATCTAACAACCAAACATCTCGTTTCGCAGACATAGACGAATGCCAGCTCGACGTGCACGTATGCCTGGCGGGCACTCAGTGCCACAACCTGCAGGGCTCATACCGGTGCATATCAGTGAAGAAGAACAACGTGGAGAAGGGACGGTGCCCTCCAGGGTTCGCCAGAAACCTTAACAATCATGGTTGTGATGGTAAGTATCGTTGATAATATAGTAATTGTAATTTATTTATCTCAAAAAGGTAGAATTTTGGGACATAGTATCTAAGTTACAGGCAGATTTAAACCTCTGTGAGAGCTGGAGTCTATACTGGGTTCGGGACCTGTAAACTGTGAGGTACAAGTAGCTCAGGATTTTGCCATTCGTTCCTGATGTGGTCGACGATGGTGCTCGCCTGCCTAGAAAGAAGCAATTTGTTCACTTGTGACTTAAGTACTGGTAAAGAAAAAGAAAGCAGGTCTGCAGACTATCGCTATGCTAGTCCTGCTCTATGGACAAAATCACACTGGTTGCGAATTAAACCGTATAATTTATTATTTTTATGACATTGATTTTACATTCTGTGATAACTTTTTTTTTTTTTTTTGAGATTGGTTTGCTCTTGACTCTAGTCTAGGTTAAAAATGACAGAGACAAAGTCGACGATGGAGCGAGCTTACCCAGAAGAAGCCTGTTCACTCTCACTTTGAAGAGATTTGGGTTGTATGCGGTAACTTTAACATATTGACTTATTACTTGTTGAAATTTTAAGAAAATTATCTACTTTTACAATGTTTTTGGAATATATTATAATGTAAAACATTTTAAAATATTAAAGTTGGACTTTCTTGCCCATCCTTCTCCATACAATACAAACTTTGGCAAGGGGTAACTAGAATCAATTCCATTTTCTTGTAAATTTTGACGTTTAAAAGTTCCATAAACGAGTATGAGACTATTTGAAATAAATGATTTGACTTTGAGTTTGATTGCGGATTCAAAATGGTAGCACGTAACCTGCTCACTAACATGGTGGTGCCGTAATATTAAAGGACTCGGTTTTCCGTCTGGTTTTATTTTATTTTATTGTAATCTATTCTGTTACAATTAATGTGAATGGGTTTTGAATTAAATTATTTGCTTTAAATTAGACTAGTGATCCCTAAGTTTCGTTATGTCTTGAGAATCTTCTTAATTATGATGTTTCTAAACGTTATGACCAATTAAAGTTGAATAGTCATAAGGTAGTTAAAACTTAAATGTACCAAGAGACATTTCAATTATAATGGCCTGATGAAAATACTTTCCACGCCATTTCCTCGCAAGTGTTGTATAATTTTCTCTCGATTTTTTTTCCAGACATAAACGAGTGCCTCCTTCCGAACCCTCCATGTCCCGCTTTTGTGTGTGAGAACACGGTGGGCGGCTACAGCTGCGGCGGCGTCACCGGCAACCCCATCAACCTTAGCACGTCGCCGCGTGCGCACGTGGAGGACAGGTGTCCGCCGGGATTCAAGGTCGGGGTGCATGAGGAGTGCGAGGGTAAGATGCTTTTTGAAAGAAACATAACATTTACCTCGCAGGTATTTTTTGGAAGAATTAGGCAGAGATGAATAGTTATTTAGACCCTTCTTCGCCAGTTATGGTGATCGGGTTAAAGCACTCAATATAGAACTTCAGAACACATAATCTACTAGCTCATGTTTTCGTTGGTCTAATGATTACATGTGCGGCTGTTGATCATTTGTGATACTGGGGATTTCCCATCAGGAATATCTCAGTGGTAGCCCAGGTCTTGGATGTGTGCCTAGTTGATGGACCCATCATGAGTTTTTTTTTTTAACTGGTTATGGTCCCGTTGTTTGGTCAGTAGTCAAACATACTAATAGTTAAAATGCGTTAGTTAAACTAACAATTTGTTAAAAATGACAGAAGCATGTTGTTTGACAAATGGTTAAGCTAACTACAGTTAAAAAAAAATGTCTATTTGCTATAAAAGTTGATCATGCGCAGACAGAGTAGTTAAACTTTGACAGCTATTGACTATTGTCAATTGACTAATTGTTAAATTGACTAATGGTCAATTTTAACTATGTATCAAACAACGGGCCGTTAATGTGGGTGTAATATATACCACTGCTTTTGGGGAGTACTCAAACATTTTTAAAATAATTCAACCACCGTTTTCTTTCAGATGTAGACGAATGTGCGATACGCAAACATGACTGCAACCCTCTCTCCCAGTTCTGTATAAACACACACAGTTCCTTCTACTGCCAGGACAAGGAGTCCAAGTATTGCCCGCCAGGGTTCAAGATAGACTCCACCACTAACAAGTGTGAAGGTAAGAGACAAATTGAAAAAACCGGCCAAGTGCAAGTCGGACTCGCGCACCAAGGGTTCCGTACCATTATCTATAAAAACGGCAAAAAAATCACGTTTATTGTATGGGAGCCCCCCTTAAATATTAATTTTATTTTGTTTTTAGTATTTGTTGTTATAGCGGCAACAGAAATACATAATTTGTGAAAATTTCAACTGTATAGCTATCGCGGTTGTTCAGATACAGCCTGGTGACAGACAGACGGATGACGGACGGACATTCAGCGAAGTCCCATTTTTCCCCTTTGGGTACGGAACCCTAAAAAGAAGGAAAAAAATATGGGAAGTCTGGGAAAAGATTTTTTGCGATTTTTAGCTTTCTAGTTCTCTAACCTCAGTTGGTATAGAAGAGTCTTTAAATCCATAAACAAAACTGAATTAAGTGGCAAATTAAACGTGAAAATTGACGATTTTATAGCCGACTTTGAGTGCCCAGAATCTGTGACTGCAGTTAGCAATTGCTCAAAAAGTTAAGGACAGTGTCCTAAAAACGTTTTCTTGTACCTACTATTGGGTTATTTAAAAATAATAGCCGATCGATAACACAACAAGAAATTTATTCTCAACAGAAAGTAATTTAAGGGGGATGCGTTAAGGTAGCCCGCGAAATTCAAATTTACTTACCTACGCTTTTTGCAACTTGCAGATCAGTGTCAGGTTTTATGTTGATTAAAATGTGATTCGCGACCGTAACAAATATGGCTTTACAGAATTATAATCATTATAATCAGCAATACATCTCTATAAGTTCATATTACCCTATTGAATGACTATTTCATGAAATCATGACGTTTAAAGGCAATTCTAACTTAAGGAGTTGTATTGCTGATTCTAATGATTATAATTCTGTAAAGCCATATTTGATACGGTCGCGAATCATATTTAGATCACCATACTACCTGATACTGACCTGCAAATTGCGAAAAACTTAAGAAAATTTGAATTTCGCGGGCTACGTTTGCGCATACCCTTAAACAGACAGATTAAGCCAACAAAAACGGAACCGGATGCAGTAGGAGTGACTGTATTCCATTATAATTAGAAACCAAAGATTACCGCGTTGTCACCGCTGAGGTTGGGCTTTACATATTTAACAATATGATATTTTAAACAACGTCTACAATGGTTTCGGTACAGTCTCCAGCAGGTCAAACTACACGAAACTGTCAAACTTCTCCAAACGATTTTAAACCTTAAAATGTTGATGGTTATGTTAAAAATCGAATGAGAAAATTTGACCGTTTGTGGTAATTTGACATGCTGGCGACTGTACGTGCGACTGATTTAGAATCTATTTCAGTATATCAGGATATGAAATACTGAAATAGATGTTAAATAAGTCGTTGATAATAATTTATTTATTTATTTAATTTTTAGGAAAGCTTACAGCTAAACAGATACAGTAAGTAAATAAAGTTTGAACAAAATAAGGCCAATTACAAGTTTCCACATTTAATATGTAGCACATATGAACATAACAGAAATTTGACTATAAAAAAAACAAAACAAAAATTACTATTTGCGCTCGAAAAAGCAATGGTACTATGAGAAGTTGACCGGTACTGTGACTGATCAACTCCTTTACAAGGAAATATATCCCGAGCTCATAAAAGGTACTTCCAAGAACTGATTGTTCCCGGGCTTACTTATATATAGATCGCGGTAACGAAACTATAGCGAGATCAAATTTTTCCTGTGCTGCCATCTATCGAACGTGGATATAACAACATGTGCTACCATCTATCGAGCATTGATGTAAACTTTACGTTGTGTTATTTTCCGTTTTTAATTTATAGGCTGTTTATGATGTACCTACATTATCTGTCAGTGAATTTAAGAATAATATTTGGGTGAATCCTCAGCTGTAGACCACCAAATTCAATTTTTCCTTGGTTTTTTTGCAAATTGCAGCTCTGTTTTACGTTGTATGTTGATCAAAATGCGATTCGCGACTGAAGAAATGATATATTTACTGAATAATAATCATAAATTTCATATCGATCGTCAAACTTTGGAAATTTGTTCCATCTAAGAATTTGCATATGGAATGTTCCGGAAAATTCTACAGTCGCGAATCGCATTTTAATCAACATAGACGTAAAAAAGAGCTCCAATTTGCGAGAAACCAAAGAAAATTTGAATTTGGCGGGCTACATCTAAGGATCCCCTTAAGCACATAAATCATTTTGATAATTTCAGACATAAATGAATGTGAAGAGGGCATTTGTCGGCCTGATCAAGAATGCGTCAACCAGCTAGGACGGTATGACTGCAAGCCAAAAGTTGATCACAGGTAATTATAATGTCCTTAGGACCTAGATAAGTGGTAACCGCTTTCAAAGCGCTTCGTATTTTCTACAACGACTTGCAATGGAATGTACAAAAGCGTTTCGGTAGCTCATGTGAGTCCCATACATTTTTTTTTTTTTTATCATTGTTATCATTGATAGATTGACACTTTTCCTAGACCCCTTTAATTGGATAAATGAATGTGCTCTATCGAAAAAGTACGCTTGTGGTTTTTTTTGCCAACCAATAAAATAAAAGTCTCTATGCGATGTCTGTTGAGGAGAAATTAAATAAATACTTGATTTCAAAAGTAATGTTAATTGGTCCATTTGACTTCTACTTAAGCCGCGTCTGCTGTAACCAAACGCAATCTTTATTTAAGAAGGAAGAAAAAATAAACAGGGTAACAGGAACATCGACGCGCAAATTGTAACCATGAATTCCGCACATGATTCTAGACCCCCTAACGAATTTAGTAGGACATTAAAAAAAAAAACAGCTGTTTCATAAAAAAGTGCTAAACCTACGCGGGCAAAATGTATGGAATAGTTTTTTTTTATATGACTTGCGTGGTTCATAATCATGTATTTCCATGGTAACAGGTTGCGCGTCCATGTTCCTGCCACCCTGTATAGGATATTTAGATAGTACAATATGAATTTGCAATAAACTTATTTTTTGTATTACAGCAAAGAACAGTGCCCTGATGGTATGCGGAAGAAAGCTGGAAGCCTTTATTGTGAAGGTAATTAATTATCAAAAGAAGTGTCAAAGTCATTACTGTTCCAGTGCGAAAGAGGGATGTCGCTACCCGTCATGTATATCTCCATCTCTTCCTCGCAGTGGAACGATGGTGACTTCATGCCTACATGGTTGGGGTGTGGAATATGTACTCAAATCGGAGATAGTAAATTTATCATATGCCTCACCTTTTTCCAACTAGGTTAGGATCGGTTTCCAGTCAGCTGAATACAATTATTTTACATGGAGTGACTGCCTTTCTAACCTCCATAACCCAGTTACTGGATAACTGCTTGTCAGACTTTCGGGTTTCTGATTACCCGTAGCGACAGTCGAAGATCTACAAATGACAGCCGGTACAAACGGCATTACGTGCTTTCCGAGGAACGGAAGGGTCTCAGCATGTAATGAATGGTCATCGTTCCACGGACCGTCTTCGGCAAGAGTTGCTTAACCTTGAAGATTGACCCATGCGGCTGTTATTACATAGCCATGAGCCCCTAACATTTTTTTTAAATAATTCCTTTGCAGATATCGACGAATGCGTTGAAGGAACTCACCTTTGTGATCAGTATCAGAACTGTCTGAACACAAATGGCAGTTATGAGTGTGACTGCAAGTTGGGGTACGAACTGGACATCATTACTGGAGCTTGTGGTGGTAAGTACACAGAAACATCACGCCTTTATTCCCCGAAAAGATCGGCAGCGGTGTGCAGGACAGAACTGTTTTATTCAGTTCAGTTATGTTTAAGACCCATAATGTAATTGGGGGCTAGCCTATTGCACATGACTGAACTCTGACTTCAGGCTGCTATTGCTTTTTTGATGGAAATATCCTTTATGTTTTGGTAGTTTCATTATTTCTGTTATAGTCGCTATGTGGATTTACTTTTACCTGCCCAAACTCAGTTGCAGCATAATTTTTAGCCACTGATTTAAAGCGGCAGTTGTTTATTGTAGTTTTGGTAAACTAAAAATTACAAAATGCATGTTTATTAAATTTACGTGTGGGCAGTTAACGAATCGGTATTAGTTGGTACGAAATCTAACTTGGAAGTAGTGCTCGCTCGGCTCGCACGTGGTTGGTCACAGTTCCAACCTAACCCATGGACTGCCAAACTATTTACCTAACCGCCCATTCCAAGTTTTTTACTGCCACTGGTAATGTTATTAATTTTTCTCTTTCTCGTCAGACATAAATGAGTGTGCGACTCGTCAACACGACTGCATCCCTGAAGCTCAACGTTGTGACAACACGGTCGGTTCTTACTTGTGCATCAGGATTACTTCGTGTGGTACCGGATATGTGCTGCATCATTCCACTGGGAAGTGCGAGGGTAAGCATAACCTACAGATTCTTCATAATCAGTATTTCAGCTGAAAGACTTTGCAGTTCAGTTGTTGGCCTCCCGCCAAGGATTGCCATAACTGTCGGTCTTGCGTGTCCGTATCCAGTGGATTCCCGCGAACTTCACCAGGTCATTGGAGCAGAGGGGTTTTGCGAAACACACTAACAGTAGCAATGGCTTTCATTTTGGCAGTTCAACAACATTAATTGCGTTATTTACCTTGTTGAGCAGACAAATGTTTCGAACAGAAGCAATGGATTAGCAATATCCTTCAAAACGATTCAGATTGTGATTATGTGTTTCGCAATAAGGGTGCAGGTCGCGGAGGACCCACCTAAACACAAAGAGTTTTAGACCTGCAGCTGCTCTGTTGCGTTATCAGAACTTTCTGCATAAATAAAGTATGGGATAAATTTGAGACAATCTCATACTAAAGTTGTATAATGGTGATTTCTTTAGGAAACTGAATGAACTGAAATGAACTAGAAGATGGCTATCAACTTAGGTTTTGGTGTCAAATTTTCAATGCCTAAGTGACATTTTAAGTTGGTCGAGATTGTATTATGTAGTAGCCATTTTCAAAGTCAAGTCGAGTTTAATTTTTTTATTGTCTTCAATGAATTCATACTTGATATTTTTATGATTTATTCAAATAATCAATCAATCAAACAATCAAATGTTGTTCTCCAGATATCGATGAATGCGGTCTAGGCCTACACAACTGCGGTCCAGAATACAATTGCTTCAACATCCGTGGCTCGTTCCGTTGTGTGCGCAGACGCACCACTACTACATCCACTACGCCACAGCCAGATTATGAGTACGAGTATTATGATTCTGAGTAAGTATCGAGGGCCGCATAGTATATACGGTTATTCACAAAATCAAGTTTTTTCAGGAGAGCGTTTTGAATGCAAAAGTGTGAAAATTTATAGAAGAACAAACCTATCTTCTTCTGTTTTACTACAATTGATTAATAGACAATAAAAATAAAGAAAATACGTTTATTTGCGGTAAACATGACGCAGAGAAAAACACACAAATACAAAGAATAACGAGTTAGAGAAAAATATGCGTCACATCCACGCAAAATGGCAATCGCACAGCATAATGCTACGACCATTTGCGAGACAGAGCCCCAGCGCAGAAGATGTAGTGACAAAAATTTAAAAGGGTATGCTAAGCTGGTTTGATCATGTTGAGAGGATGAATGAAGGCCGACAAACAAAAGGTATTTACAAGACAGATCTGAGTGGAAACGCCGGCAGGGGACGTCCTAGGAAGTCATATAGTGACCTTATTGGTAATGTTCTTCAGAAAGGTCAGGTGCGTAGTACTCACAACCGGCGTGCGTGTATGACCAGATGTATGAACGTAAACGAGGCAAAAGGAGTATGTAAGGATCGTAGCAGGTGGCGTTCTGTAGTTTCTGCCTAACCCCATGGGAAAAAGGCGTGAGTTTATGTATGTATGTATGTAGCCCCAGCGCTGGTTTTCAGCGACAGCCGGCGTTGACGTAGTGACGTCAACCAGTGCAGCCTATGAAAAATAAAAAATAAATACACTATATTTAGTTTTATATGTATGTAGGATTACTGTTTTTTTTTTTCATAATACTGTAGATGTCTCTATCTAATTCGTACAAAAAAGTTAACTAAATGAGTCAACTGCCCTATATCCGCTTCTACGCGAGACTTTCGGTTTGCTAAACTTTGTATACTTTTAAATATTAAAACAGATGTTACCTACCCCTTCATCTGGCCAGTCAAGTCTGGTAACGGCCTTGACGATGCCTCGCCCGTTTTCGGACCACTTGCGTCTAAACCCCAATTTCACGCTATGTGACTATGAAACCCATTTAAAACTGTGACTGTTTCATATTCTATACAATATTTTCTATTCGTTCTTATAACTTTTATGTAATTTGGTTTACAATAAAACGAGGATGACTCAAACTAAAAACAAGTTTTGTTATTTTCACCCATTCTTGTCATTCAAGACCATAGAAATCAAAATCTTGCACATTTTGAGAATATTAAATCATTTTTATACGAAGTTTATTAACCTATCAATAAGATAAAATAGTTAAAACCATTTAAAATAAATGTCCAAATAACGAATTGAAACACGTCCTAGAATTTCTCGGCGCCGACCCGACTCACTCAACGCTCTGTGATTATAGTAAACATGTCAAAGTTGTTTAAGTTGAGAGTTATGTTGCTTGTCTATAAGTGTAGCTAATTATTTACAAACACACATTCATCAAGTTTAAAAAAAAGACCACTTGATACCAAATACAGAAACAGCCGACCGCAACGGTCGTAATATGTAGATACAACGGGCAAAAAAATAGGTACCAAAGACTCACTACTAAAAATCCTCTCAATTTTCAGAGAAGAAACAGAAACCAACCGTACAGCATCCGCAAACAACCAACCAAAGGAACCATCGACAACCACAACTGTAACACCAAAACCTGCACCACCAACCACTTCTAGTACAACAATTGAAAAACCTAAAGAACCCGAACCAAGAATCGAAGAAAATAACGTGGAACCACCTTCTACATACAACAACATACCAGATGTATACAAAAACGAAGCCAACGATCCTTATTCGAAACCAAAATATGAGCCACCTACGACTACAGAACCAGAGGAACAAACGCATCTCATACCAACTGAAAAACAAGAATATATAACAGTAACCGAGCCTACATATACGCCAAAGCAACCAGAAGTAACCTTTAACCATCCCACACCACCAGCATATATTCCCGAAGAAGAATTACCGAAGAAACCCGAAGAACTACCTGAATCAACATACCCTCCGAATGGCGAAGAACAAACAAACGAGGCAATACCGCCTGATGTAGAACCGCAGCAACGAGAAACTACGTATAGACCTACAGAGGAACCAAAACCTTTTCCTACGTACCCTGTTGACGTAAATGTAGGGAATGGTGGGAACACAGCAACGGTTGCTGGGGATAGGAATGAGGATGGGTCGGTACTTGTCGATACCCAGCTGCTTCCGAGGAATCCGTTGCCTAATGAGAAACCAAAAGAATGTCCGATAGGATTTGAGGCTGATGAGTATGGATCTTGCTTTGGTAAGATTTGTTATTTTCTGTAATATAACCGTGATCTTTTTGGTACAGCATTAAAGTCTTCCATCATGTGGAGTTTCTGTACTCCTTCGCGACCATAATGATGCTTCTTCTTCTTCTCTCGTACCAATCAAAATCTGTGAGAAATTATGCCTCTTTGCTTTTTCTCTTTGTGTTTTACGAACACTTATTCAAGCGTATATCAGTTGTGATTGGATGGTGGTATTTTGTGCAAAAAATCACTATAACTAAGTACAAAATTCAACCATTGATAAAGTATCATATTTTAGTTAATATTTACATAATTTAAAAAGCCAACAGTCTTAAAATAATAATATGTACAAGTATATAAAAAAAGAGGGAAAATAATCATATGGCATCAAAAAATTCGTCCGCATCACTGTCAATTGGAAAAGTGCCCAAAAGGCTGGCAGCATTGCCACGTTGTATGGCGATGCTGATTCTTTGGCCTAAAAATAGGGCATCCCCCTGGTTACGTGACGAGTTAATTGATATGACTTTTAGAATATGGGACTTATCCTCATCACTATTTGAAAACAGTCTTAATTAAGGTTCATCGTGTTTGACAAAATTTTCAGTTGTGTAGACCGCTAGATTTGCGATAAATGCACGTAACTGCATGATAGATTCTTTCTAATCGCCGATGTGTGTTATACCTATACGGGCGAACCTTCTGTTATTTCACAAAGGGAGTCGATTCAATCGAAACCCATATTATATCCGTGGGATGACCTAAAAATATGGTTGTACACTCTAATATAATAAATGAGCCATTCAACTGCGACCAACTTAGTTGCAGCGCTCGCCACAGTTCTAACCTAAATAACCCATTTGGTTGGTTACTGTGATCAACATTGAGAAAAGGCCAGAGAGTTTAAAGGGACAAAGCGTACATTATCAAAGCAAAAACATTTTTTAGAGGCTTATTTATAAAAAAAAAAACATACGTCAATAGAAGGTCAATAAGTTTTTATAGGGTCAATTAAATATTTCCCTTTCACAAATCTTTCAATTTAATCACTAGATAAAGACGAATGCGCCACAAACCGCCACAGCTGTTCCGGTCTCACCGAGGTCTGTAGGAACACGATTGGAGGATACACCTGTAACTGTGCGCCAGGATTCCGAAGAGACTTGGTCACCAAGTCCTGTGTGTTCATCACCACGACTTCTACGACCACTTCTACAACTACACAGGCGCCGCAGCTACCTACTTCTACTAGTAAGCCTTCTTGTTTAACAGAATTTTCTTTTGATCAAGATGACGCTACTTCTTCTTTCGCGATAATGACTCTTGATATACATATCAAGAGAATTGATCAAATTGAATTGATTGATTGATCTTTGATCAAACTAGACAGGCTAGATATTATCACTGCTGTATATGTTTTAAATGAGGATACATTTTGTTTTTCATAGTTCGTATCATTACCATCTTCATGAGCTATAAAACAGTGCGCTGCATAACATAGGTCTTTTCAATCGCAATCCATTTAACTTGAACTTCAGCTATTCTCATCCAACTGTTAGTTCTGTTACCAGGTACCCTGCGAATATTCTCGCTCAACTTAGCTTGAGGGCGTCGTACCTTTCGTTTACCATGAAGGCTTAGTTGGTATAAAGACTGAAATCTTATTTATATACACAACTGTAGAAAATAAAATAAGATTTTTCTCTTACAGAAAAGACATTCTTCTGGGGCTATCCAGAGTATACCGGAGTAACGACGCGAACCTTCCGACCAAGAAACCTGTGTGACTCTGGGTTCCATCATGTTGCTAAGACCGGAGAGTGTGAAGGTAAGTCATATTTGCAGCTAGTAGAATTTTGGGTCAATATTGTGATGACCCGAGAGGTATGGGATCTTCTTTGTTTGGGTTTCTTGGTCCTTTTTGGCGCAGCCGTGACGTGCACACAGTTATTGTAAAAAAACTCCCTTTTTAAAATTTGTATTTTGTGTTTCACCAAGTGTTGCTAAATAAATGTTATTCTTTCTTTCCTTTCTTTTCTTGCGTTGTAATTATTTTAATAGTAAGACAGCTCTACGAATAATCTTTATTCTTTTTTTTCCCTTGGCCCAGACAAGCTCTAGGCAAGTCTACCACAATACCTACTTTTGCCGCCAAGCAGCGTTGCTGTGTTCCCATTTGAAGATACATTTCACATGAGATATTTCAGCTCTGTCCCTTAGATGGCAACGTTGTGACGATACACTTAACATGTCCATAGGTGTCGGTGACCACCCGGTGGGCTGTCCACTTATTTGTCTTCCAATACCATTAAGATAATCAATATTGCAGATTTTGTTAAAGAAATCTCGTGGCAACCTTGAATTAAGTTAACACATAATATTCTATGACTGTGTTGAATAAAAAAATATTATTATTCATTTGTTCCTTTGTCCTGTTGTGGGACAATTCCAATTCGAATATCCTTCTAATCAATTCAAACCCACTTTTCTCCAGACATAAACGAATGCACAAACGGCCAAGCGAACTGTGCGGCCGTAGAGATCTGTATCAACACTCCCGGCGGGTACCGCTGTGAGTGTCTTCCCAACTGGCACCTCGACGAGGTGCGGCATCGCTGTGTGCCGCTCAGGAACAACGGACAGTTTCCCACAGGATACGGGAATGAGCCTAGTGAGTATATTGAGACAGGATTTTTTGCAGCTAAATCATATGAGGGAGAGAGTTGCTGCTTTTAAATTATATCGCTGTTTAAATTAAATGATTGAATTTGGTCTTCAGCAAGTAAAATTTTATTTAAAAATAAATACAACATTAGATAATGTAAACCTCAATCAAAGTCAAAGTCAAATCATTTAATGGACAATAACAATATAACAATCAATTGGATCATTAAAGGGCACTTTTTAATTTTCATTAGAAGGTACTCAAAAATTATACCTCAAGATAATATTTTATTCCCCGGAACAGCTTTTGGTCGTTAGACACCTTTTTTTAGCCTAAAATATTTTTTATATATATTCTAATTCCCTAATCCGGTTTCAGTCTACCCGTCCGTGCCTCCAAAGAATGTGGTGCACACGACAGGCACCAAATACGTGGAGCCCGAGATCACGCAGTACCACAACCGAGGGTCTGTGTTCAGGTGTCCCGCAGGGTACAGGCTCGCAGATGATAACACTTGTGTTGGTGAGTAGTATATAGGCTGTTCAGTTGGGTAGCAAGTACATGGACCCTGAGATCACGCAGTACCACGACCGAGGGTCTGTGTTCAGGTGCCCCATGGGTTACGGGGTTGGAGACGATAACACTTGTGTTGGTGAGTAATATAAAGGCTGTTGAGTTAGGTAGCAAGTACATGGACACTGAGATTACGCAGTACAACGATCGAGGGTATGGACTGGTGCTCTGCAGGGTACAGGCTCGGAAATGATAGGTAAGTAGTATGGAGCCTTTTGATGCCAAGTCTGTAATACCCAAGTACTAGTATCCTATCCAATCAAATGCGTTTCACGAAAAATTTAATGATGGCATTGAATTTTTCGTGAAACAAAATTGTTTGGATTGGGTAAAAGTATATTTACAAAAAAAACAAAAATCCAAAAAATATTTTTATTCTATTACATTGCAAAAAAAAAAAAAACTGGAGATACCGCAGCGACTGTTATTGGTTTAATAGTTGTTAGCGAGACTGCTAAACACTGAGTCCTGGGTTCGATTCTCAGGTCGGGCAAAGTGTTTTTGGGTGTTACGATCAGCAATTTTCAGTAGCAGCCTGGAGTCTTTCTGGCCAGTTAATGGTATGGTTTTTCCCCTACTACATGAGACTTCAAACATGTGTGTATTTATGGGGTATTATTATGTCTCAGCTGCCCTGCCTCTTGGTGTGATGTTGGGTAAACATCATCATCATTCTCTTACCATCATTACAATTTATTTGGAGTCAGCACAACATGTTTAGGTAAATATACAAAAAGAAAACTACAAAAACCTTCTCTCTTCTAGACGTAAACGAATGCCTAACCGGAGAAGCGAAGTGCGGTCCCCAACAAATCTGCTCCAACCTGCCGGGAGGGTACTCTTGCAACTGTCCCAGTGGACATCGCCTGGTCGAGGACCATAAGTGTGAGGATGTGGATGAGTGTGCGTTAGGTGGAAGCATGGTAAGTTTCGAGTACCTTATAGTAACGACAGTAAAAGTGAAGTCAAAGGGTTGTTCACTTGTCTTCCTAGCAGTGCCGTACCTCTTTCCATATCGTGAAGCCATTGGCATTTGTGGAGAAATCGTAAAAGTGCCATGTCAGCGTATTTTGAACTGAACAACTAAGTATATTGACAAATAAGGAATAACTAGAAATAAACCTGGTAATGATCGCAGGAGTGCAAGAAGCTCAGAACCAGTCGTTGTGGTCTTGAACTTCCCGCATGCTTGGGAGAAACTTAAATGTGACTAGCAGTGAACGTTTTTCTGGCTGAATGATACTTTTTTATGCGGACTGCAAATTGTCTAACTTAACTCGTCTGATTACAGCCCGCCTGTTCCCAAAACGCGGACTGTTTGAATACTATCGGATCATACCAATGTAAATGTCACATTGGGTTCAGATCTGCACCTGTAAATGATAAGGTAAGATATTATTAACATTGCTATTCTATTCACCTCGTAATGGATGAGAAGAAATATTTGAAGTTGATGTAGGTAATTAGACAGGCAGCAGAAGAAGACCCAAATTTTCTGAATTTGCCAGAAGTAGGAAACGGCTTTTGTGACCAAAAAAATAACTTCATTCTTTAAGGTATTTCGCCAAGGTTTTTAGGTTCTTTCGAAAATATGACACTTAATTAGTTCCTTTAGACAATCATATTATCCTACTTACTAACTGGGTTTTAATCTAATTTCCACCAGGTATGCGTCGATGTGGATGAATGTATGGAGTCTCGCCCCGGCTCGCTCTGCCAACACAGATGTAATAACGTGTGGGGAGCGTACCGTTGTGCCTGTCACAGAGGATACAGGCTAAATCCTGATAATAGGTGAGAATATGGAACAAAACATAAATAACTGCGTTGTTGGTTTAGTGGAAGTGCTTGCAACTGCTGAGCTTGGGGTCCTAGGTAGTGGTTATTGATAAAAGATCGGACAATGTGTTATTGGATTTTTCTTCACTGGGATTTCTCAATAGCAGCCAGCTGCCCGAATTTGTGGTCGGTTGATGGTAACATGATAGCTCCCTTCGTGGAACTTAAACGAAATAAACATGGCTGTTTGAATCAACCTTTACCTAACTGAAGGTGTACAGCTGGTGTGATGTTATGTTTTTGAATTCATATTTTTGTTGGTTGATTCTGGGTCGGTCAAGTTTCAGGAGAAAACTTTGTCTTCAGCCCGAAGCCGTTTTTTTTTGTGCGTTTAAAAACTTATTGCAGCTTATGTTTCATCAGATAAGCTAAACAGCTGTAACAAAACCTCTCTAACAACACCCGTATCGTTTTTTGCAGCACATGTTCTGACGTAGACGAATGCACAGAGTTCAAATCAAAAATCCCATGCGTGGGGCGCTGTCTCAACGAACCGGGTAGCTACCGATGTGACTGCCCCACGGGATACAGGCTATCTGAAGATAAGAGGAGCTGTATTGGTGAGTGGTTTTATTTTTATTGCTCAGCGGCCTGAACAACCTGGGGGAAATTACGATGACGAGGAGGGCAGAAAGAAGGATGTGCTTGTACTTCCAGACAGGACGAAGATACGTCATGGAGAGTAATCTGAATACACGGGCCTGAGCCAGATTTGCCTGACCTGGAGAGATAAGGCAGATCTGAAGTTGGACCTGATCATGTATTGTAGCCTTAAGAGACCAGCAGACAAAAGGATAAAAGTCTTTTGCCCTGCTGTATGTATGACAACCAAGACTAAGAATAAAAAGGCTTACTTGTGTAAAGGCTTCAAGGCATCCAACTTACCCCGATGATCCCACCGTCATAAAAACGTATGCTATAACTTTGAACAAGATGTAACTAAAGATTATGTTTAATAATTAATTATTAAGTTCCTCAAAGATTTATTAATGCTGATGAGTCATAGAACAGTTTCTCACCAGTATCTTTTTTGCAGACATTGACGAGTGTGAAACAGGCGAAGCTCCTTGCTCCAAGAGTGCAGGAGCATCTATAACGTCGAGCGACGTGTGTGTAAACACGCGAGGTAGCTACCGCTGCCAGCGCATCTCCTGCCCTGTTGGCTACCACCTTGAGAATAAACAGTGAGTAGATACTGAATCCATTATATCACATCATTCAGCGGAAAGACGTCCTCTGTCGGGCATAAACTTTCCCCAAACATCCCCACTACAGCCGAACCTGTGCATTTGGCATCTAGCAGGTTCCCGTGGAAACAACCCACCAGGTCATTGATGCACCTCGTGGGTGGCTAGACAGTACTCACACTGCGCCCTTTGAGATAGCAGTCGGCACTCCAGAATGTTTCAGTTCCATCGGCAATCAGATCAGCTAGCAAAATGGTCCACCCATGACCCACTGTCACTTAAGTTTGGCAAATCTTGGGGCTATGTCAGTTACCGACCTTTCATAATTATTTTCTAACGCATCACTGTCAAAATCACAGTGATCTTTATTCTCGTTTCAATACGGTCGGTATTGGTTTAGCTGCCAGATAACTGTGAAAGGACTGCACTTTGGTTCTCATCTACGTTCATGATTATAAAACGTGAACATTATCTTCCAGCCGCTGCAACAAGGTGGAGCGTGTGTGTCAGACGGGTGACTGGGTCTGCGCTCACCAGCCGACCACCATCTCTTACAACTTCATCACCTTCGTGTCTAACTTGTACATCCCTGATACTAAGGTTAGTACTGTTTTGAGATTTTAGGTATCCGTGCCAACGGGACCTCATAACTAAGCCTTAGCCATTTGTCTGTTTCAAAGCTGTTCACTCGCCATCCTGACGCTCAACTAGCGAGCGTAATGTAGAGTACAATGTTACTGAATAAGGGACTAACCACACTTATTTAGCTCTGTTCAGCTTTTGTCCATAGAAAACAACGGTTTTGTATGGAATGCGTACGCATCCGTTAAGCTTTCCGGATGTGAAATCGTTGTTTTCTATTGACAAAAGCTGAACAGAGCTGAATAAGCGTGGTTAGTCCCTAAATATGCAGTAATTATGAAAACAATTTACTTGAATGTATTTTGAATCGTAGTTATCACAAAAAGTTAGTGAACTCCTGACATGATTACGTTAGGATGGCGGTAACGGGTTAAATCCTAATCTTAATTAAATTGCTTATTGATTATTGGCAGTTGTCATATCAATGTCATAATTTGCCTGGTCTTTTTCCAACTATGGTGTCGGCTTCTAGTCTAACCAGATACAGTATGAGGTCCTGGGTTCGATTCCCGGGTCCGCCAAAGTGTTATTGGATTTTTCCATCTGGAAATTCTCAGTAGCAGCCCGGAGTCTGGATTTGTGCCCGATAGCAATAGGCTCACCCCCTATTACATGGGTCTTAAATATAACTGACGAAATATGGGTGAACTAATGGTATACCTCTGCGTGACCCTTCGGAGAATACAGGTGTATTTAATATTACAAGTAAAACCATATGACTGATGGTGATGAAATAATTTGTAAATGCATTTTCAGTTAAAACTGTTCACAATGCGGGGACCCGTTTCGCCGTACTACAAGATGAGGTTCGAACTCAAAGTGGTGAATGTGAACGCGCCACCTAGCATTAAAATGAAGGCAGATATCAATGATTTCTTGTAAGTATTCCAAAATATCATATTTTTTAAGGTTTGTAGAGAAGAGAGGATTTACCAGCATCATTATTGGCAGCTTTGTTGTGCCTTCTCCTTTTGTGTCATGTTTCCTTGGTTTGTGTGTCAGATTCAGGTCTTTCCAGGTGTTTATCTGCCAACACTCCTCCTTCAGTCGCTTGACAGCCAAAGTCAAGAGTTGATTATTATCATCCCCTATTTTCAATTTCTTTTTCTTTTCTTTGTCGCGAGATGCGTTTTGCGTTTTAGCTCGAAATAATTAATATTGTTTGGCGCTTAAGTTCGGGTATATGAGCCGAACAGGAAAAAACTTAGTTTGGACTAGGAGAAAAATAAAACAGATTTCTAAATAAAGTTCGAAAATATCTACAAAATAATAATTTCCTTACAATTCCAGATTAACACAAAACAACAACGAAGGTCTAACCTCGTTAGTGCGACCGCTTGAAGGACCACAGAGCATAGAGTTGGAGATGTCTATGGAACTGTACACTCACGAGCAATTTGGGGGAACAGCAATCGCGAAGCTTTTCATTTATGTGTCTGAGTACGACTTTTAAAAGGGCGAGTTGTAATGGCGAGCAAGAAAAGTGGCACAGTATTTATTGCATGTTGTTTTTTATGAACAAACTGTGTGGTAATTGCGTTACACTTACAATTGCAATGTCTTTCATTTTTTTTTATTCAACAGCATTCATTGCGTTATTTACGCTGTCAAGCAGACAAATTTTTCAAATAAGTAAAGCAATGGATTAGGGTTTTTTTCAAATTCCTTTACATTGGGTAAGAGTGTTACGTAATTGGGATGCAAACAACAGAAATAATTATTAAACTTGACCAATATTGTAATAGAGTGTGCCCTAAGGACTAGTTATTAATCAAAGATAATTACTCGCCTCTTTTATCATACCAACTATGTATTTTCAAACTGCATTCTGTGAATTCAGTATTGTTTTGTTTTAAATAAATAATAAGTACGTATTTTTATTTTTATAGCCATACTTTTACCCAACGTCATAATATTTACAATTATATGATAATTATTTTGAGTGAAATATGAATTTGAGTGATTTAGGACCTAATTAAAGTAGAACTTCCATACAATTTTTTTTAGACTCTGAATTTATTTGAGATTCGCTGCAATAAGTGCTTTAATTGTAGTAAACCCGAATAGTGTTTTACTTTAAATTTGTGATTTATTTTCAACACTTACAACTACCAAACTCCTCGAAACTGACACTTTATTTTTTACTAGCTTCTACCGATGCCTGCGTCCGTGTGAAATTTATTGTTTTAACATAGTATACAGGTGTAAGGGACAGCCCTATGGGGTGAATCCAGTATATCATACTAAGATGACAGGTACATGAAATAATTTCAGGAACGTTATGGGAATCCAATAAACATGATTTGTTGTATTACCTCACACGCAATGTATAGTTACCGTGGCAAACCACACGTAGGGAACGGCCGGCATTGCGCTCGCGCCACGTGATTTATTTCAAGATCCATTGCTGATGTTTTTTATTTCAGCTGTTTTATTTACATAAATAGAATGCTGCGTACAGAGAATTTAATTTTACATTGAATTAGAGGTAACTGAAAAAACGATAAAAAAAATGAAAATTTTACTGAGAAAATTTCCGGTGGAATATGATTCAAAATAAGGAGCTGAATGCACCCTATTAGTTTGCGGAGGGCTATCCCTTACACCCTGTATATCGTATGATAATCAGCAATTACTGATAATTTCCATTAGTGAAAGAATTTTCGGAATCGGATCAGTAGTTTCGAAGATTACAAAATTTTACCACTTTATAATATGAAGTACACACCTGAGTCTAACCTAGGCAACCTGACCTAGAGACCTGGGGAACTTTCACAGCGCCAGCATTGCAATTCTGCAAACATACCACCATGAAAACTCAGGTGAAGTATATATGACAAGATCGGTCACTTTTTCTGGCATGACTTGTACGAAAGATTAATGCTATTTTGGGTGAAAGCTAAAAGTTAAAAAAAAAACTTGAGAGGTGTCAAGGGACACCCGGATGGAACGAAGTTCCATAAAAATAAAAAAAAAACTGGCTTGCTTTCTATGAGAGAGAGAGAGAGAGAGAGACAGACAGACAGAGAAACACGCGCATGCCGCACGGCTTACAACTATAGCAAAAAGTGTCGTTACAACTTTTGGTCTTAATTTTTTCCGTCTAGCCCCCTTTCGCAACGCGCGATAAGGAACTTCGTTCCAATAAGTTATTTCCACTGCAGTTAATCTGAAATAAACATCAATGTACCTACTATAATTAATAAAACAATAGACATAACACGTAGTATTTATTATTGTATAGACTTATAAATAAAGTATGATTAAGTACATTTTATTTCTTGTTTTATTTCTTATTCTGATAGATGTCTGACATGTTTTGAAAGCCGTGCAATCAATATAAGAATAGGCTTGAATTCTCGCCAATTCAGTCGCATTTGTTGATTTTTCATAAGATGTAGAGAGAAGTCGAAAGTCGAAAAAAAAAAGAAGGAAAAGGAAAGGGAGTAGAGAGAAGGGGAGGGGGCGAGGTAGTGGACGGAAGATAAGTCTACAAAAATTTAAAAGAGTATGATTAGATGGTTTGGCCATGTTGAGAGGAAGAATGAAAAAAGACTAACAGAAAGTATTTACAAGGCAGATGTGAGTGGAAACCCCGGTGGGGACGCCTTAGGAGGACATATAGTGACCTTATTGGTGATGTTCTTCAGAAAGGTCAGGTGTGTAGTACTAGCAACCGGCGTGCGTGTATGACTAGATGTATGAACGTTAACGAAGCAAAAGGCGTATGTAAGGATCGTAGCAGGTGCTGTAGTTTCTGCCTACTCCCATAGGAAAAAAGTGTCAGTTTATTTATTCTAGGGTCCAGGTGCGTACCAAATTATGGTTTGGATTTCCGCACTATTGTGCTTCCTGTAAGAGCGAGAAGGGTCCCAGTCTAAGGGTAGTCCTATTCATATTTTGATTGCATACCTTATCTTAAATTTATTTCAACAGACTAGATATTTAAAAATATAGAAGTTTATGAAGAGGTATCTTGTTAAATACAGGTACTGACAGAGGTTTCGTGAAGGAAGATTAACTACTTAGGAATCTACTTAAAATAAACGTGTGTCCAAATACGAAAATTTGCTAGTATCTGTTGCATCGCTGTAACACTGTATTGCAACGTGTTGCATGGTAGCCAAAGTTGTGCGATATTGTTGTTGCAACATGATATAGTGTCTGGTAACATGATTCACACGAATACCTACTAAATAATGTATAATTAATAATGTTGCAGCAACATTATTGCGGTACTTTTGATGATATAGTCCACAGAGCACGGAGTCGACTCAGCGGCCACTGCCGCTTCTGGATTCGACACTTTCCATGCAAACAAAGCGTGTCACTGCTTACTTGACTACGACACAAATGACGTTGAAAACTGACAGCTTTGAAGACGGCCCGCGACATTAGTTATGCGCTCAACGCACTTTCGGCGCCACGAAGTTTATTACTAGGTAGTGTCATCTCTAGACGCTACAGGCGGCGCGGAAAATTCGTGCTCTGTGATACAAGGACATATTCATATTTGAATACACTTACAGTAACAGCTATTTCCTTACAATGATTTAAAAAATAAACATTTTTCTTTCTTTTTATAGATTATTTGTCTATAGTTTGACATCTAAGCATGATAAAAAAGCATTTTATTTCGATTTCACTAGAATTATACAAATTATTTAGTCATACGATATCGATAAGCTCTCTCTCCAATACAATGTTATTGAAAATATTGTTTCTAAGTTTGCAGGTAGGTAAAGAAAGAAAGTTTTTTTTTTATATTTTTTATTTGTGTGAACACAATATTCACACAAAAATAAAAACTTAAAATAGTATTGTGTGCCTCACGGCTGCGCCAAGTAGGCCCAATTCAGAATAAATGCCAGACAACTAGTGCCTCACACTGGTTTCCAACTGGACCCTATGTTACGAGGACATCTTACTCAAGGTAAGGTAGATCATAATATGTATACATATTAACATGCTTTACAAATGTTTAAATGTATTGGAGCAAAAACCTATCAAGATCGGGCAATGTTTAATTAAATTATGATAAAAATTAATTGACAATAAGGACGGCGTTTGTTCCAAAATCGTTTAATAATAATTTATCGTTTTTACGCACTAATGAGACTACCAGGCGAACACCTAATGAAACAATAATGCTAAAATATTTTTTTTAAAATGAAACAAACGCCTATAGTGCTCATGAGCACTTAGGTGGCTTACACGCACGACGCTGCCTACCGCCGCGCCGTGGAGTCGGTGTAGGGGATTTTGATGCGGTGCGCCGCGCAGACATCGATATCTATTTTTAAGAGAGTGCAACACACCCTTATCTCACAGTGATCCACGCTGTAATGCGGTATCTCGTGTGCCAAGCGCCGCTCTAGGGCGGAGGCGGCGCGAGCGCAACTCGTCCATACGGTCGGGCGTGCCTAACGTGTTACATACAAGCCAATGCGACGTGAGATCCGCTTCACCGCCTACTGCGTCGGTGCGCGGCGTCATGTGAGTATTGCCTTACTTTTACAATTAACTAGATTTCTTTCGACTTCTGAATTCCACTAATATTGATGTCCTACGCACTACCCTAAGTGCTCGTGCGAAAAGAACAATATCCAAGCATTAATAATTATGACAAATCGAGTTTGAGAAAGAGACTCTCACATATCGGGTGTAAAAAGACTATTAAATTAACGAAGCGGAGAGTCACTTGTACTCCCCGTCATTGTAATATTTTTTCTGTACTAGACCATACCTGGGAACCTTCTGATTACGGAGATATTAAAGGTCAAAATTCCAACTTTTACTGACGTTTTTTTCACGAAAACAAGTTTTTAATGTTATAACACAACTATAAATACCCCCACGACCCCTGTACCGTTACCTGTACATTTACCCAAAATCACGATGTTTTGCGTGCGTTACGTTGCGCACTACCGTAAACAAGATTTTTCACACCAAAAATAAAATTCCCAGCAACTATTTTTAAAGAATACGTAGTTGACGGCTGTGATGGGTCTTTTTACATCCTGTATATCACTACAAAGTTCTTTTGGCGCGTGGCCAAGATTGGAACTAACGCTGCCATCTTGTTTTTTCAATATATTTCACAAAACAATTGCACAATTGTTTACCAACAGTGCCCCCCTGTCAACGTCAATCGAGCGCCTAAAGATCCTCGTAGTAGTGTAGAAAAAAAACGGGGCAATCTTTGGGGACTACCTATAGAAGTGAAAACTAAAGAACTTGTAAACCCGCTCATGAAGCGTTCGGTCACGATGACGCGAGTTCCATGATTTTTGTTGACCCAAAAAGTGCTCAACGCGCCTAAAGAAGTTTTCACTTCAATAAGTAACTGGGACAACAACGTCCTACAAAGTTGTTCTTTTCCTAAACTCGATCTGTCATATTAACAGCAGTATACTGTGTTAACAAACACTACCACAACTCTTTCTGAGATCCATACCAATAACCTTCATTGTTTCACATCCCTACTTATCACAGAGCATACGACTCAGCATGTGTGGTTGGTCTTCACCCGTGATTAAACAGACCGCGAAAAAGTATCCCCTAAGCCTTAGGGCATACTTTTTCATAGCCTGCCCTTGAATGGTTTAGCCCTTAGGGCCCAAGGACTAAACCAGATATTTCGCATTTTCCTATGACGTACTCTAGTCCTTTACTGATATTAGAAAATCCTTCACTAAAGCGAGAAAGATTACTTGCAACAGCGGGCGGAAAGGTCTGGCTCAGCCCTTATTCTGAAGTTTCTCATCAAAGAGTAAAAAAATCTGAATCAGTGCACATGAATTTTGTATGCATGTTGGGCATTTCAACTTCAAATCACTGTTTTATTATTAACATTTAGACATATACAAGAATATCTGAACAACTCTTGATCTCCCATTCCCTTCTCCCTGCCTTTCGTTCTTCCTTTTCCCTTTTTTTGCATAGAACCTCTAGAAAACCACGGGCCGCTACCACACCACACACACCAAGCTAATCACAACCTCTTCTCTACTCATACGGGTCCACAATATCCAGGACTGTAAGACACCCGTCCTGCGATGCTATGGCCACTGCCTTCCCCCCGTGGGCGCTGGCAACACCTGTCACTTCTGCTGGGGCCCGGTATTCGGCTATGGCGCGGCCATCTACCCTGTAATGGTGTATAAGGTTTTTTTTTTAGTTTTAGTGTTTACATTCATGGAAGGTAGAGAGGGATCTAATTGGTTAAGGTATATTGATGGTCTGATCTGGTTGAAAAAAGAATTTGGCTTTAACTTTTAAGCGGCATCTACAACGCCACATGAGACCTATGCGTCATACTGACGTCACGCAATGTCCTGCATCGCGCAAGCAGAGATTACCGCGCAATTAGCATAATTATACAACGTCCCGCCATCAATCGTCGGGCAGTTGCCCACCAGACACGACATCCGTGTGGTCGGAGGATCCTTCCTTTACTAAGAGGTATGAGTGAACTTTTTACACCCTGTTCCTCAATAAATAAATAACTTATATAGGTCTATAAGTTATTTATTTATTTATTGATTTCATTTAGGGTAGCTTCACAGCTAACACACAGTAAGTATAACATCATTATTATTCTAACGCCAATTACAAATTACACAGAAAACGTAAGAAATATAGAGAGTGACAGAATTATTAATATTTCTAGTATGTATGTATGTATGGCGAAAAGCGAGCGGCAGAATGTCGCTTAGCTACGCTGAATGTGCAGGGAGGTATAAAAGATAAGATGGATGAGGTGTGTGAGATGGTGAAGGATAAAAGGATAGATGTGATTTGTGTGAATGAGACGAAAAGAAAGGGAGCGGATATATCTAAACACAGTTCTCTGACCGCTATCTGGTCCTGAACAAAAGTGGCCCTAAACCCTATCTTTATTTTGTGCGTTTATGCACCCGATATGGGAAGCTCCCCTTCGGAGAGGGATGAATTTTGGGGCAGCTTAAGGGATTTAGTGAATGGATGTAGGTCAAACGAGAAGATTGTTATGCTTGGAGACTTTAATGGTTGGGTTGGTGTGAAGAGGAATGGGTACGAAAAAGTATTAGGTGCGTATGGGGACGATAGAGTGAATGAGAATGGGATGAGTTTACTAGATATATGTGTAGAGAAGAATTTGTCTGTTATGAACACTATGTTTAATCATAGAAAGGTTCACAGGTATACGTGGGAAAGGCAAGACAGCAGAAGTATGATCGACTTTGTGATTGTGGATGAAAGATTAAAGTGTAAAGTTACAGATACTAGAGCATATCGGGGAGTTAATGTAGGGACTGATCATTATCTGGTTATGTGTCGGGTGGATGGTCTGTTCAGGCATTGGCATCATCGAGTTCGAGTTCCTGTGACTGCTCTAGAAAGAATAAAAGTAGAAAGACTGCAAGAATTAAAAGTAAAAGAGGAATTTACGAGGGAAGTAAAAATGAAGACGGATAAAATATTTGATGATGCGAATGACTACAGCCTAGAAAAAGTATAGGATATAACAAGAAATTGTATGGTGCAAGTAGCCACAGAAGTATGTGGTCTGGCGCAGAGAAAAGGTGGTAGTAGAACGAATGATTCTTGGGTAGATGGTGAAAGAGGTTGTGAGGAAGAAAAAAGAGGCCTGGCTTAATGTGTTAGCCTGTAAGGCCCAAAATAGAATGAATCAGGCAACGAATGTGACAGATGATTTGGAAAAAGTGAAGAAGAGATACTCCGAAATGAAAACGAACGTGAAAGAGATGGTAAAAATGAAAAAGAAGAAAAGTATAAAAGGAAGTTCTCTGATAACTTCAGGGCCAATCTTAAGCTGTTCTGGAAACAGGTAAGATTGGCTCGCGGAGTGACAGGAACATCGAGTATGAATGTTATAAGAGCAGAAGATGGATGTTTATTAAGCGAAGAATGTAAGGTCTTGGAACGCTGGAAGGGATATTTTGAAAGTTTATTTAGTTGTCAGGATAATGTGCAAGGAGTGGGCAACTGGGCAGAAGCCAGTTCTGAAGACCCAAGCTCAGATGTAGATGAAGAGAATGAAATAGAAATAGATGAGATCGTAAGAGCGCTGCAAGGGATGAAAGTTGGGAAAGCTGCAGGGTACGACAGAGTGTCTGCTGAAATGCTGAAGGGAGGTGACGGGGTGGTAGCAAGCCTGCTGTGCCGGATCTTTAATATGTGTTGGAGATATGGTCGTGTGCCGGATGATTGGTGCAAAGCTGTAATCGTACCACTATATAAGGGAAAAGGCTCTCAGCAGGAATGTAAAAACTACCGCGGCATTAGTCTTTTGAGTGTTGTCGGCAAACTATATGCGAAGATTTTAATAAATAGAGTGATAAGAGTGACAGGTGAGAAAATATGGGATGTGCAGGCAGGATTTAGAGAGGGAATGGGATGTATGGATCAGATCTTCTCCCTAAGGTGCATAGCCGAAAAACATTTGGCAAAGCACATGAAAGTCTACTGTACTTTCGTGGACTTGGAGAAGGCCTATGACAGTGTGTGGAGGAAAGAACTGTGGTCGACACTATCCTTGTACGGTATGGACTGGCGCTTAGTACGGGCACTGAAATCTTTATACAAGGATTCCAGTGCTTGTGTTAGGATAAATGGGGCATACACGAACTGGTTCTGCATCTCGAGGGGTGTTAAATAGGGTTGTGTAGCGTCACCATGGCTGTTCAGCTTGTACATGGATAGTTGTCTGACAGATTTGAAAGAGGGTGAGTATGGATTGACGATGAATGAGTTGCCTGTCAAATGCCTTCTCTACGCAGATGATCAAGTTCTACTTGCATCGTCAGCGGAAGGTTTGCAAGACATGGTGACTGTGATGGATGAATCATTTAAAATAAAAGGGATGAATATAAATGTGAATAAGACGAAGGTCATGGTGTTTGAAAGAGAAGAGGATGTATCGGTATGTGATGTGAAATTAAATGATAAGTATGTGGAGCAAGTAAGTGTGTTCGTATATTTGGGGAGTCTATTTAAAAGGGATGGAAAGATTGATGGAGATGTGGAAAGAAGGGTAAATGCGGGAAATAAAGTGGATGGTGCTACACATGCAATTGTAACCAACCAGTGATGTCCAAATAAGCACGACTGGCTGTTCACAATGGTGTGCTGGTGCCTACGCTTATGTATGGAAGTGAGTGATGGGTGTGGCAAAAGAAGCATCAAAGTAGAATAAATGCTGTGGAAATGCGTTCCTTGCGAAGCATGTGTGGTGTAACTATGAATGATAGACTGAAGAATGATGTGATAAGGCAACGGTGCGGTTTAAAGGAAGATGTAGTGACAAAAATTGAAAAGGGTATGCTAAGATGGTTTGGTCATGTTGAGAGGATGAATGAAGGGCGATTAACAAAAGGTATTTACAAGGCAGATGTGAGTGGAAACGCCGGGAGGGGACGCCCTAGGAAGACATATAATGACCTTATTGGTGATGTGAACAGGGTGTACAGCTCACTCATACCTCCAAAGAAAAGGGAGGATCCTCCGACCAGACGGGTGTTGTGTCTGGTGGGCAACTGCCCGACGGTTGATGTCGGGACGTTGTATATATGCTAGACGCGCGGAAAACTCTGCTTGCGCGATGCAGGATTTGCGTGACGTCAGTATGACGTGTAGCTCGCATGTGGCGATGTTGATACCGCTACACGTGTATGACCAGATGTATGAACGTAAACGAGGCAAAAGGAGTATGTATGGATCGTAGCAGGCGGCGTTCTGTAGTTTCTGCCTACCCCCATGGGAAGAAGGCGTGAGTTTATGTATGTATGTTCTAGTATGTGCGTGCGTGTATTTGTGCGGTATAGGTGCTGCAAAAGTATTTGATGATGTGTGTATGTCTATGTACGTATGACTAAACTGGCACTACATAGTAAACTGAGTATCCGGCATTATTCATCATATCATTGACAAAGGGCACTATTCATTTTGGCTTATCTATTTAAATAGGTGAGTATAACAAAATAATAATAATCTACGACATTGCAATCTTATGCACGAAATTCGTCGACTTCCCTTACAAAAAACTTTCACCTTTTGACCGCTAGTAGTTTTGGGTGGAATGTGGTCACTTTTAGTTCAGCCAACTGCACGGTAGTGGTAATACTTGCACTACGATAACCACCCTTATAACTACTACATAAAGGCGCTATCACATATTATTGTCTATTGCATTTTTTATGTTTTCAGGGGTATAGTACTTTTATCTCACTTAATGACGCGCGCTTTACTTATGGCAACCAAGTGTACAAGTACGCTGGGATTGTATGCGTGAAGACGAGTAGCGTCAGCACATAACACACACATAGGCAAACACATATACACTTCCATTGTCTCAGACGGTACCGAGAGCTCCTGCGCTTACACACACATTCACAGCGTGTTTGTACATTGGTAACCACAAGTAAAGCGCGCGTCGCGTTGTGAGATAAAAATACTGTTCAATAAAGAGCTAAACATAGAGCAAATTTTGTCCTATGCTTAAACAAAGTCAGAAAACACCACCAAATCCAAACCACCAAACACCAAACACCAAACCCACCAAACTCACACCAAATTCACTAACCTGAAAACCCTCAAAGTCTTCCTCCCACTATGATAGTAGAAAACATACTGGTCCGTGGAGCTAAACATGGTGATGATGGAGAAAACGCCCTCAGCAGCCCTGTAAATCAGCTGCTGGACTGAGGCACCTTTCTTCAACTCAATGAGGTCCAGGCCTCCTCGGGAGGGGGCACAGAGGCCTATTTTGCCGTCGCGAGTGCAGGCGCCGTTCCAACGGGGGACGAATCTGAAATAAGTATAGATACATAATCAGCATAATATTCCCACTGCTGGTGTTCCTATTTATGAGAAAAAATGGGCCATAATCCACCACAGGTGCCCGGTGCGGGTTGGTTAAATATTAAGTAACAGACAGGCAGGGTCACCTTCAAGAAAATAAGAAAAACCATACCAAGCTTCTTTGATTCGGCAGTTTCTGCAGTCAGTCAACTATTTCGGATTCAAAATATTCCACTTTAATCTTAGCCGTTGCTTGGGGAAAATAAAAATCCTACTGAAAGCAATTGGATGCCAGGAAACGAAAGCAGAAGTTGCAATGCTCACCTAATGTGCCTCTTAGTCTTGATGTCCAGTATGCTTGCCTTGTCGTTGCCTACAACTGCCACCCACAGTGGCTTGTGTGGGAGCGCCACTATCGACTGCATGTCCTTGATGCCACTATTCTTTATAGGGATCCTGAAAAGAGACGTTTTATATTAGAGTTGACTATAATATGTAGGGAGATTTGATGAGTTATTACCTATTAAAGTTTATGATGTGGATGAACGAGGTGTGCTGCAAGGAACATCGCAAATGAGCATATTTTTGTCTCAGATTCTAAATTGCATGCAAAATTTATTTGGGGTCCTTTTCTTAGGATGTCAACTTTAATAACCGATTAAAGTTGCCAGTTCTAAGAAAAGGACATCATCATCAACACCAAATATATTTTTTCACTCACTCCCTTACTTTCACCCTCACTCACTTCAGCCATACTCACAAACCCCCACTTACTTTATCCTTACTTACGGTCATGTTTAGATGGCAGTTATTTAAAAAATTACCTGTGCAGCCTCGCGCCAGTCCTCGCATGAAACACATGTAGACAATCCCTGGAAGACTTGTCGACTCCTGGAGCCACAATATGGTGCTCATCTGCTGATACCACGGCAGCCTTGTATCCTGTGCCTCGGAGCTCGTACTTAGCGGTGTAGATCCTTTCACCCTCTGAAATAAGGTTAGCAGTTTTAAAGAGTCACTTAGGTTTATGAATCATTTTCAAGTTTTCGAAAAGTTGGTCAAGAGCAAACCAATCTAAAAAAAAAAAAAACTGAAATAGTATTAAAAATATATTTCTCAAACTCAATCTCAACTCAAAGCATTTATTTCAAATAAACCAATTACAGGAACTTTTAAATTGTCAAGGGGTCGGTCAGTCAGAAAGATGAAGCTAGTTACCCATTCCAAAGCGTTGTAGGTACCTATGGAGAAGAACGGGCGAGAAACTCCATGGACACTCTTTTAAATCAAAATATGGTTACAAAATATTGATTACATCGTTCATGTTGAAATTATGCATGTGAGAAGGATGCAGAACGTTAAAAGCGTCCGTAATAAAAAGACAAAAGCAATTCAAATATTAAATTAAATTAAAATAAGCCGTGGCAGCTAAGAAATGACCAGTCCCCACTGACGGCGCCCGTTCACGAACATGACGCATGGATCAGCACCATTCAGCTCAACCATTTTGAAGGGAACTTAATGATCCAACACACACGCCACCACCAGCGAGACATTAGAGTGAGCATGACATACTCTCAGCTGCCAGGGCACATTCTAGTCAATGAAAGAAAAACCTATTAAATGGTAGTTCTCACGGCTAATGTCAATCAAAATCAATCAATCGGTCGGTCGGTTGGTCCTGTCAATCTTTTATTTTTATCAGTTAATACCAGACAAGGTAGCAGGGGTGTAGTAGATTTGGAGTTGTAAAAATTCTAATAAAGCAAAAGGACAAAGTCTAAGAAGAAAGAAAATAAAAATGTGTTTATTAACATTACAACAATAGAAAAAAACATCTTAAAATATAAATAACAGAAAACAATGCTTTTATTTAGGAGTCTATATCTATACATAATTATAAATTAAAGTTGCCTTTCGTGTCTGTCTGTGTGCCCGCTTTGTTCTTTTATACTACGCAACGGATTTCGATGCTGTTTTCACCATTATTTAGGGAATTTATTCCGGAAGTTTAACGTAAAATATTTAACAAACTTAACACTTTATTTTATTTTATTTATTATGGGACAATAAACAGCTACAATATAAAATGTGTGAATGTGTGTGTGTGTGTGTATGTGTGTGTGTGTGTGTGTATGTGTGTGTGGGTGTGTGTGTGTGTGTGTGTGTGAAATGTGTTTGCGGGACACTAAAAGACCCCAGACGTAATAACAATACAACTTTTACGGTCTCTCGTTTAGTGTCCATCATCCGATTAAATAAAGAAATCTAGATGTTTTATCAAGTCGTAAAAACCGTTCGAAGCTAGAGCGGGTCGCTAGTACATTTATATAATAAAGGCATAAATGATAAATAATTTTATTTCTGTAAGTAGGTTTGAACAAACACTTTTATACGTCAGTCATATTTAAAAAAACTAGATGTGGTCGGCGTTTCCTATCTGACTACTCTGAGAAGAAAGGCCGAAACAAACTCAAAGGTTAAGTCGAGACATAATCTTGATCAGATCATGTGAAAACCATGTAGATTGGTGTCTGAAATAGTCTTTTGAGGAAAAACCACACAGATTGATTGGACCTGTTCAGTCAGTGCACGCATTTGTCAGTAAACGCGCAGCTCAATTCAGGAACATAAGAAGCTCAACTATTCGACCAAGAATACCAAAGAAAGGGCATTTGGGTAGCCAGCAAACATTACTGAAACTGCTAGACATGATTCATATATAAAAATCCAGAACTTATCTTGGTCAAATAATTTGAGGACCATGTAGATTATTGTCTGAAACGGTCTTTTGAGGAAGGAACCATACAGATTTGAGTGGACCTGTCCAGTCAGTGCACGTATTTGTCAGTAATTGTGTAGTTCATCTCAGAACTTAAGGTAAGTTGCCAAAGTCGGTTAAAGAACTTAGCGATGGAAAGTTCAAAACCCACACCAAACGTGTCAAAAAAGCATAGTATAAGATTATAGACTACGTTGAAGATAAGCAAGTTTGGCAATAATTCCTTCGGCACATATGGCTTCCCTAGTACCTCATTGACGGCATAACTATGTAAATGTCTATTAACGGCTCCCAAATTACGATGTTTTTTTTTTTTTTTTTACATGCTTCTTTGACATAAACTTCTCATTGTTTGACATTATATACCTACAATTCTATTTCAACTCTGTATTCGGTAGTGGTTGTAAACGCAATCATGTCATTTAAATGTCATGGTTTAAATTTTTATATTTTATTTATCTTTTATGTATGTATATAGATTATTTTATATTCTGTGAATGTGAGAACGATATAGGCCTTGTAGACTGTAGATTTGTAGACCATTTTCTATTTATTAAGTATCTGGTACTTGTTGATAGGTCTACACTGTCCTCCTTTACATATTAACACTGTAATTTGAGAACATTGTAAAAGCCAATTATTTGTAAAAGAGTAACCGTGGAGTTTCTTGTCTGCTATTCTTCATATGAAACGACCAATTGGAAACGTGCACCTACCTAGCTTCTGACTGTTTGACTGTTGAATTTTGATTTTGAATGACCTACCTGGAATCGTCCTCGCTACAATATTGGCTATTGCAACATTGTCAACATTATCCAACGCCGCTTGCATAGAGATCGTGATGAACTTGGTACCATCTTCTAGAAGGAGCACTTGCTTGATGCCTTTCTGTTCTTCTTTGAATATGGCCTGAAAAAAAGGAGTATTTCTAAGTAGTGCTGCAATTAAAGTGTTGGGTTAATTTCTCGTTTTTTGGACCCCGGTTAGATGTAATTATAATTTCCATATAAAAAGTGCCACCACAATCCAATCAAGGTCTATGGTATAATTTATGAATGTGCTGTTACTGAAATGAAAAATAAAAAAAACTTATTGCGAGGTTTTTGTACTAATATAATAATTACCCACTGACGGATTTAACGTTCAATTTTCAACATCGAGGAAGCATTACAAATGCCATCAGAAACACCTTCAGCCACAGAACAAAGTAATTCCTGTATTGCATAAGTAATGAATAACCTGTTTCTCCGGCGTATCCCAAATCACCACATTGCCGGACTCAGCCGTCACCACGTTGTCCCCGATGGGGGTGATGACCGCGTGCGTCACGATGGCGCCCAGCGGCGCGTCCGCGAGCTGCGCCAGCAGGCGCCCCGTGCCGGTGTCCCACAGGCCCCAGCAGCTGCGGGTCACTGTTACTGCTAGGCATTTGTCTCGAGCTAAGCTGGAAGTAAAAACAATCTCAGTCAAGAAAAAGTTGACAGAAGAATTTATTTATTTTACACTGATATGGCAAACTAAGGTGCTTACCTAATGCCCAAGATCTTATTCAAATTATGAATTTAAGAGGTTGTAAAAAGAATTTGAGAACGACAGCTTCCCGCGTTTGCCTTCCGTGATGTAGGTAAAATTCATGAGCTTTATTTAACGCGACGAAACAGAAGTAGCTCTGCATAATTTAACTTGCAATACTCATTATTATCATCATCATCTGGCTAAGCTTTTCCCAGATAATTTGGGTTCGGCTTCCAGTCTAACCAGAAGAGTATTTTACATGGCACAACAGCCTATCTGACTTCCACAATCCAGTTACTGGGTAACGCGATACCCCTTGGTAAAGCTGTCTGCCTGACAGACTTTCGGGTTTCTGACTACTTAGAAGAAAACTTAGAAATAATATGCATTTTTCAATTTACCTGATACAATCGATTGGAAGTTCCTGTCGATCAATTTTATGGACTTGCTCAAAGATGTTGTCAATATTCCATATCTTCACTGTCCTGTCAATAGAGGAAGTAATGACATTGTTCCATGATCCTACAGTCAAGGGCTCCAGTTGGACTATCCTTCCGAAGTGGGCATCTAAGACCTTGATTAGTTTCGTAGTCTCCAAACTCCAGACGTAGAGATTTTTTCTGGGAATAGATGGAATGGTATGTGAGAAACAGAATAACAATATACGTCTGAATTTTTGTGACATGGCCAACAGTTCCGTATTTTGGCTGTAATGATGATGGTGATGAAATCTTTGTGCCATTTGTTTTGTGAACAAACCAGGATCTGATAGGTTACGGTTACCAGCCCATAGCAAAATGAGTCATTGGATGCTCAATAGATTTCGGAAAGTCATTTATATATATGAAAACTAATAATGGTCCCAGAACGCTTCCCTGGGGTACACCGAATTTTACTATACATTCTTGAGACAAATACGTAGTCGCTTTTTTGGTACGATCTATTCTTGAGATTGCTGTGATTTGCCTTCTATTAGACATATAGGATTCCATTAATCTAAGAACATTGCCTCTAACTCCATAAGTATCAAGTTTATTAATTAAAATAGTGTGGTCAACGGAGTCGAATGCTTATGATATATTGCATTTTCATTCATCCTTAACATGAAAGTGTGTAGAAAATCATACACCGCCATATTGATTGTCTTATTGCCTTTCCCAACTGGAAAGGCAGTGGAGTGCACTCCAATAAGTTCGATCGTCAACTATCCCCATTTGGGTATCAATTATTATAGGCATCTAGGATAAGGGTAAGAGAATAATGACGTTTATAACCATCATACGGCAAAACGGCAGCTATAACCTTGATAATTATATTCTACGGCCAGTGGCGTAACTATACCATCCGGGGCCCGTGGCAAATGCACTGGATGGGGCCCCAGTAAAACTCGTGACGTTCTAATTTAATTTTAATAAATCACTAAAGTAGTTAGCCAACAGTATTACTAATATTGTGTGCAGTTTAGTTAAATATCTAATAAATTTAATTTTCAAAAGCATGGGTATAGCAAGCATAGGTATTTATAATAAAATAACAATTTAATTTTAACAATATATTTATTGATAAAATTCTTTTCTTCGAGCTTTCTGTTCCGCAAAAGTATCTATAACATCATCAAAGTTTAAAAATCGGGCCAGAGAATTTTCAATAGACAGAATAGCCAAGTTACGTAGCCTTTCTTGTCCCATAGAGTTCCTTAAATAGGTTGTTACTAATTTTAGTTTTGAAAATGATCTTTCAGCACTACCTGTAGTCACAGGAATTGTAACAAATAACATTAATGCAGTAAAATCATTTTAAATCTTTAAATCTTCAGGAAAGCTGCATGACATAAAATTATTCTTTATTATTAATAAATCAGCAAGTTCTCTAATACACAAAGACTTTTCTATTTCATCTCTGAAGGTGGAACGAACACTGAGGATTTCCCTGGCAAATGATTCAGATATGTCTTTTTTATATATTTCAACAAATTCTAGGGTTTTTTTTTATAGATCAGTATCATTTAAATTTTGCAAAGTGGTAGGTTGCAAAACACTGAAATTGGAAACAATTTCATTCATTGAAAGGAAACGCGATTTCAATTGATCAATAATGATGTCCACTACTCAATAAAATATGTTCACTTTGAAAAAACATTCCGGATCTTGGAGACGCTCGTCAAAAAAGCAAAAGGCAAAGTTCGTCAAAATGGCGTTTCACCTTCCTCTGACGAGTTTTAGAATATTCAGGGTTGATGGAAAACATTTCTGCTACACTATTAGCTTCCTTTTTCAAATTCATGTCGATACCTTTCCAATTCTTCCATTTTTAAGGCATTTGAAAGATCGGTGGCTTTAGACTGAAGTGCTTTAGAGGCTGCATCGATAGTTTGTAGAATTTTGCAATGGAAAACCAATAATAAAATAAAATTGTAGTTCTCAATCTTCTTCTTAAGTGAAATAGCTTCATTTCTTTCATCTGATTTGCAATTTAACAGAATTGTTTTCGTTAGCGCTTTTTGGACTTCTACAAACCGAACTTTTAAAGCATAAATAGCATCATAACGTCCTGCCTACCTAGTAGGGTTCAATGTTTTTAATGTTACCGAAGTTGAAGACTCCCTTTCTTTATCAGATATAAAACTCGATAAGATATTCCATCTTTTGATACTATGCCCAAAAAAATTATAAAGTTGAACTGTTTCAAAAAAATGTTGCATATCAATAACCTCTTTTACTGCATCATTAAGTACGAGATTTAAGTTATGAGCAGCACAGTGAACATATATCGCATTAGGCTCAATATCTTTTACGAGTTTTTGAACTCCACCATAAGTGCCTTTCATTGTGTTAGCAACATCGTATCCTTGTCCTCGACACTTATTTAGAGGCATATTTTTGTCATTTATGGACTTAATAATTTGGTTAGATATTGCTAAAGCAGTTTGGTCCCTAACTTCATGAAATCCTAAAAATTACTCTTTAATGACTAGCGCCTTTGGGATTCCATTTTCGTCTTTCTCGATCATAAAATAACGATAAAGTTCACACATTTGATCTGTTTTTGAAATATCTTAGTTGTATCAAATATTATAGAGTAAAATGGTGCGGCGTTTATTTCATTTATAAGCGCAGTTTCTACGTTTAGAACCAGAGCAGAAATGAGCTCATTTTGTATTTTTGGACTTAAGTATTTTATCCCTTTGGTTTACTTAACAATTCTTGTAAAATTGGATCGTATTTTGACTATAACTCAACCATACTCAAAAAGTTTCCTCGGGAGCTTGGATCATTGCTATCTCCGTTTTCTCTGTGGCCACGAAAGGCTAAATTACACGTTGAAAGTGTTAGAGTAAGATCAAGGAGTCTAGAGAGTACTTGGCGCCAAAAAGATTTTTCTTTCTTGATCATGGACTCTTGCTCTTCATCTAGTGTTCCATGTAGCCGCCATTGTTGAATCCAGGTGAATTTCGAGGTTTCGTGTCTTTCTATGGCGTCTACAATATGTTTCAAGTCGTCATAGCCTTCAATCCAAACATATTGTATTTTTTTAGATTTGAGAGATTTGTATTTATTTAGTTGTGTCTATCTTTAATTGATTTTAAGTTAACATTTATAATTGTTAAATTAAAATTCGATTCACATATATTACCATTGCTGGTGTAGAAAAATTAAACAAGCTAAGTGCATGCAAATTATAGACATTACATTACGAGTTATAATAAATTAATAAAATTGTTTATGAATTAATATTTTTAGTTTGATACAATAACATTGATTTTGATTAATTGAACAGGATTATTATGTAATGTCAAAATATTAATTACTATGCAAAAAATATATATTCAAAATACAAATAACATTAACAAAAAAACAAAAAGTTATGTCAAAAAATATAAGTTCTAGTGTCAAAATATTTAATAAAAATACTAATAGCATGGAATATTAATTACAATGTCAAGAAGAATGATTTAAAAATTCATTAACGGAATAAAAACACATGTCTAAAAGCCAAGTAAACATTTTACATTTGAATTTATTCATAGGTAACATTCTCAAGCCAGGTGGTAATTTATTATAATTTTTTACTGTCATGCAACTGGCATTTCTGCTATATAGTTGCAATCTCTGAGGAGGTACTAGCAATTTCCCGGCATTTTTTTTATTCAGTCTTTGGGAGACTTGTTCATTCAATAGGAATAAATGAGGGTATTTTTTTGCAAATAAACAAACCTCAAAAATATACAGGCACGGGAGTGGCAGAATTTTTAATTCTTTAAATAATGGCCTGCAATGGTCTAAATATTCTGCTCCGCTCATGGCTCTGATACATTTTTTTTGTACTTTGAATGCTCTGTCCACATCCACTGAATTGCCCCATATCACTAGGCCGTATCGCAATACTGATGAAACATACCCATGATAGGCATTTAGGACAGTTTGTTTACTGGACACCAGTCTTAGCTTGCGAAGAGCATATACAAATTTATCTAGCTTGTTGCATACTCTTTCTACATGTTCTTTCCAGTTGAGTTTATTGTCAATTATTATACACAATATTGTTCCAAAATTTTGTTAAAAATATTAGATTTCTTCTGAGAGCGCGGCCTCTCGGGCCAGGGGCCCCGTCGAGTCCGGGTCCCGTGGCATTTTGCCAGCCCTGCCACCCTATAGTTACGCCACTGTCTACGGCCAATGTTAGCAGCCTATTGCAAATTTCGCTTGTTCATCCCTGTCTTGGGCTAATTTTAAAATTATTGAAATTCAGTTAAATATTGGTAGCAGGAGTATTTTCGAAGTAGCTGGTGTTGAGGACATACCTGACCCCAGCAACAGCATAAGTGTTATTATTGCTGATCATGAAAGAGTTGGAGAGCGTCATTTTCGTTGAGATGTTACGGATAGTGTGAGGCAGCTTCAAGACTATGCCGTGGAGACGATGGTCTATCTCAGGTTCTTCTGGTTTCTCTTCCTGGAAGCAGGGGAGTTAAACTTCAGTTTAAGAAATCTAAGTTCCTATCTACCTATATTTTTAGCCCATAATCTCCCACTGCTGGGAAAGGCCTCTCTTTCCCTATTCCACATACGTCTGGCTGCAGCCACTGCAGGCCAGTCCCTTCGGTAGGAGTCAAGTTCGTCCATCTATCTTCGTAGCTTGAAATGGTTTTTTTATTTGCCTACTTCGTGTCCCACAAAATCCTCCCATTTCTCCTTCCAAACCTCTCTGTCTTGTGCGATCTCTAGCCATAGTTGTTTTGTGGTTCAAAAATATATGTATTTATTGAACGGATATTTTAAATATTTGTATCTTTCTTTAGAAATAGGTATAGGAAACTTTTGTTTACTGCTGCAAATAACAGTAAAATAAGAAAATTCTTCTCTGAATGGCATTTATAACCGAAATTAATTAATTTCTTTAAAAGGTCTCCTAAGTTTAGAAGTAATAGTCTTCAAAAGGTTACAAAGAAAGATGATAACTTACTTCTTCTTCAACGGCTTTATAGCCGAATATTTTTTTGTCGTCTTTTTTAACTTCAGGCTCAGGTTTGACTCTGGGTATCTTGAAATCAAAATCCCACACAACGAAACTGTAAGTTGTTGTAGCTGAAAATACATGAATTCAATATTTTGTAACGGGAAAATGTTTTTTTTGGATATAATAAATAATTGCTAGCGTTAGTTTCCTTCTTTAAAAAAATTGAGCTTTCCGACATCTTTACATTAGAGTGTTGTTATTAATTCTTACGAGCTGACAAATTTTTATCTCGCATCGCAATAAAATATTGAGGAATATCTCTTCAATCAACTCAGCCACTGCTGGATATAAGCCTCTTCCAAAGTTCAGCCACAAATTGCGTAGTAGGTAAAGTGGTGGTCACTGTGGTCAGTCAGCAAAGTGCTAACCTTAGTATCGGCAGTCGTCTAATGTCCAAGATACGTTCCATAGCCTAAATTATGTAAATAAACTAGAATAAACTGAATGAGACGAAATACAAAACTTGTATAAAGCGCACACTATGCAGGCAGGCATTATTGTAAGTAAGCACAGATGTGAGTACTATGTACTATAGGGCTACCATTTACCGGGTAATATGTCTTTCACTGACTTGAATGTGCCCTGGCGGCTGATAGTACGAGTATGTCATGCTCACTCAAATGTCAAATGACGGTGGCGGGTGTGTTGGATCATTTAGCTCCCTTCAAATTAGTCGAGCTGAATGGTGCTGATCCATGCGTCATGTTCGTGACTGGTCATCTCTTAGCTGTCACGGTTTATTTTAATAATTGTATTTTTGGATTGTTGATGTGGAACATCTATAGCCGCGGGTAAAACCGATTGTTGGCGTGGCGACGCATGCTGTGGCGACGCGTCGCCACGCTATACTATGGTATGTTTCATATCTGCCAGGCGTCCCGTGGCGGCTCAACTTTTTTTTTGTTTCTGCATTCATGCTCTTAACGTGTACGTCTTTTTTACATCGTTCAACTTTAGTGATGTAACTAATGTTTTTGTAACAATATAACTTAAAATGAGTCCATGAGTTCCCGTTCTTCTCCATAGGTACCTACTACGTTTGGGAATGGGCGACTAGTTTCACATTTCTGACTGAGCGACTCCTTGACAATTCAAAGGTGCCTGTAAATGGTTTAATTGAAATAAATACTTTGAATTTGAGTTTGAATAATGTATATTTACCAAACAACATGCGATCTTTCTTGCCACGTTTGAGTTGCAGCATCGCTTCAGCGGTATCTGTCTCTTTATGGAAGATCTCTTCCACCTTGTTCCAGCATTTCTCGTCTACGTCTAGCTCGAAAATTGAAATCTAAAACAATAACCTGATGGTAAGTTCTTATAGGTAAGTAGTCAAATAATAATAAACTTAGCATCGTTCATGTCCAGTGACCTGTAATTCCGCAGGATTCGGCAGACTAAGGTAGTGGGTTAATGTCGGCCAGTGGTCACACCACTGTCTACATGGAGGTGTCGTTATACGTTTATACTTACTTTTAGGTAGGAATAAAATTCGTCTTAAATAATATATGATAAAAAAACAAATAATCTATAATTTTGGAATAGTTAGACAACAAACATTCGTTAAAATTGAAGGGCATTGAAAAAAACGAATACAATTTAGAGTCGGGATTTAAGTATAGATAACGGCGAACAATTTTACCTGATACCCCCTCTCCGGATCACTAGTATAAATCCTGGTCCAATGCTTGTTCATAGCCAGAGCTCCGCGGCATCTCAGTGGCTTCATCCACTCGCCATTCTTGCAGAACTGCACCAGTAGTCGATCCTCATCCAGGTCTCCACTCCACATAACTAGCAAGAAGTTCTCCAGGTCACGGAATTCCATTGCTATAAATAATGACATGTATTTTAGTTGATGGATTGATAATGTCTAATGGTGGCGCCTCATATAGACACTTTGCAGCACCCATATTGATATTGCGTTGTCCACATTACAGACAAAAGTAGTTCATACTTGTAACACTAGAATTTCATAATGCACTAGAATGAGTAACGGTATCTAACAGCAACACAGTGACAGTGCAATGGATAAAAGGACACAGTGGATCATTGGGTATCGACGCAGCTGATAAACTGGCTAGAAGAGCATCTATTGCGGGAGTCTGGGGACCCGAGCCCATCGTGTCCATCCCCTTCAATCAGCTACACAGGTGGCTACAGGAGTTCACCCACATAAAAACGTAGAGCTGGTGGACCTTGACACCGGGCTGTAGGCTATGCCAGGGAAGCTATGCCATCCTTAGATAGCAAGCTAACCAGATGTTTATTACGCCTGGACAGGAACGGCCTGCAACTGGTGACGGGGACCATCACGGGACACTGCATTCTAAACAAACATTGCCACACAATAGGCATAATGGACAGTCCTCTATGCAGGGCTTGCATGGAAGCTGAGGAAACCGTTGCGCATATGCTCTTTGAATGCACTGGCGTCACCCAGATTAGAACACAAACCCTCGGGGCACACAGATCCTACACAGATGTTGTCAGCAGACCAGGAGACATAATCAACTTCTGGAGGGACGTGGGCTGGTTGGAATAACCACCGACGGTCGCCTTGGCCCATGCACAATGGTCTACCTGAAGGACTAATTGCGGAAACCAAACCCTAAAGAAGAAGAAGAAGTCCATACTTGTAGTTTCTTGATAACTTCAACGTACGATTTTGTTTTGGCGAGATCGTGACGAGGTTAAGCGTAAAATATGTTTAATAGGTGCGTAAGTGCCACTGATAACATGACTAATTTCTAACTGATTAAAGTCCAATTTCCAAAGTTATTTAACGATTGTTATAAAACACTACAGGGATCATTTATAGACCCTGATTTTACTTCATGCATGTAAGGTTATAATTCCACTTTACGTACGATATAAATTTCTATCAGATAAAGCAGTTCAACTCATTTTCTTTTATTTTCAAATTGGTTTCAATCGCTTATCCATCAACCATACTCACAGAGTATCTCCCAGGTGACGTCATCATAGGGCTCCGTGTCTGGCGCTGGCAGGGTCTGCTCGTGCTCCCCTCGCATGCTGTACTGCACCCAGGAGTGAGGGCCGTAGATGAACATGTGGTGGTTCAAGACGTACACGCCGCGAACTGTTTCACCTGGTGGTGGAAAAGAGGAATAATATATGAAAACGGACTATTTTTCATATTTCTATATTTAGATCTATAATTCCCATTTAAAAAACATAACATGTACAAAAATTAAAATCTCACAACGCATTTCTTTTACCGCAAAAAGTTGTGAGATCTAATGTAAAACTAAGTCGATTAATTTATTCAGTAGCTATGTATGGGAGGATCTATCCCACAACTTTGACATAAATTGTTACCTAATTAGTTAACTAATAACATTCTTTAGTGACCGTATCAATATGAGACATCTTTATTTCTTTAATAAATATAATGACTTGGCAAAGGCACATCTTGGAGGATACTGATTGTACCTACCTTTATATTCCACGTGCTATTGGGTAGCTACACTAGGTACCTAATCCTATGTAAATAGAGGTAGCGCAGGTGATGAATATTTTTACAAACTGTTTGTTTAATATGATTATGAAATTCAAATACTTCGAAAAAACGATGGTACGGATGTGCTTTTGTTTGTTTGTTTTGCTCGACTTGGCTAAGGCACTGCCTTGCCGCCAGATGGCGTATATAATAAATAGTATTCTATATTAACTAACCCTAAATTGAAATGTACGATCAATATGGAACCCTATAAAAGTATTCAAAAGTTTGCAAGAGTAGAAGTTCTAATTTCCAAAATGTTGATTAGATACTTATGTGTAGTTGTGGAAGGGACGATTATATTTACAACTTGGTAGAAAAACTTATTAGATTGTCATGTAACAAAAATAAACGTTTTTTTTTTAAAACATATTTTCGAGAGAAAAATTGGTTGACTTGCAGCTCCAAAGTCAGGTAAGTGCTAAGGTAAGAACTGAGGTGATAATAATTAAAGCCTTTACTTACCTTCATCAAGAGGATTTTCAATCGTAACGTATTCACTAGTTAGCATGTTCAGGAGCATCGACTGAAAAATAACAAGACACCTTTATGAATGAGAAGCTGACCCGACAGACGTTGTCCTGTCTTAACTATGAATGTCATATGTCGTTTAGTTTTAGTTTTGACTATTGACTAAAACTAAAACTATCGACTCATTTATCAACCGATCCATCTGTGCTAAACGATATTTGCAGCGCGCATTCTGTCAATCGCTGACAGTTATGTAAAATTAATACTGGCGTTAAGTTTTCTTAAAATTTGTTACGTTCCGATCAACTTCCTTATTTTTTTATTTCATAAGATCCTTCTCCTGACAATAACGAACACAACAAAAAAAAAAATGTGAAATCGGTCCAGCCGTTCACGCGTGATGGCGTGATCAAGGGAAATAGGGATTAATTTTTATATATATAGATAATGATTAATGATTTTATTTCTTTATGAAGGTTTGTACAAACACTTTTACACGTCAATCTTATTTTAAAAACTAGATGAGGTCAATCATAGTCAACTAAACAAAAAAAAAACATAAAAATCAAAGAAGAAAATTAAAGACAAATTTACCACAGAATTATTTGTAGAGGCAGCAGCCCATTTATTATCTGGTGACAGCTCCAAGTTCTGCATGATGCCTTCGAGTTGAGGACACAGGTCTCTGGCCAGGTCAGAAGTGGACAAGTCCCAGGATATGACTCTGCTGGAGATGGAAACGACGTAGCGTTTGTCTGAGCTTAGACGGAACGCGAACACTGCAAACTGATGACCTTCTAAGGAGTACTAGAAGTAGAAATAAATGAGCAAGTTTAGTTTAGAGATAATTCAAAAGGATGTGATATGGCAGACAGTGGCTTTGTTCATCATAATATTAGGTCTTTACCTATGAAATTGCCGTTCTGCAGTACTGGCCATTTCAAATCAAAATATTTTTTGTTTGGCTAAGAATTCTAATTTCAAATTAATTTTATTTTAAAAACATGGATTTTTTTTTCTAAAAGTAGTCATTTCTTTATTGATTAGTGTTACATTTTCATCGCATTTCAATCTTTTTCGTCATCATGGATACGTTAAAAATTCGAGTAATTATGGAATATGAGTACCGTCGTGGCAGCAACGCGGCACAAGCGGCACGCAACATCAACGACGTTTACGGAGCTAACACTACAAACCAACGCACCACCTGTTATTGGTTTGCTCGCTTCCGTTCTGGAAATTTCGACCTGAAAAATGAACCTCGCGGTCGTCCGAAGACTTTGGTCGACAATGACGAATTAAAGGCGATTGTGGAAGCTGATGATACACAATCTACGGCTGAATTAGCAGCAGCTTTCGACGTTAGCGTCAAAACAATATTGGTCCATTTGCGTCAAATTGGCAAGGTAAAAAAGCTTGACAAATGGGTGCCCCACGAACTCAATGATCGCCAGCGCGAAGTACGCGTCGAGACGTGCCTTGCACTGCTCAACAGACACACAAATGAAGGAATTTTGAACCGCATTGTTACCTGCGATGAAAAATGGATTCTGTTTGATAACCGTAAGCGCTCAGCAAGTTGGTTGGATCCTGGTTCAGCACCTAAACAATGCCCTAAACGAAAACTTACCCCTAGAAAAGTGATGGTCACTGTTTGGTGGTCTAGCGCCGGTGTGATTCATCACAGCTTCTTACCAAACGGGGTGAGCATTACTGCAGATGTGTACTGTGAAGAACTGAACACAATGATGGAGAAGCTGGCGCATCTCCAACCAGCATTGGTCAATCGCTCGTCTCCGCTGCTCCTGCACGACAACGCGCGACCTCATACTGCACAGCAGACGGTCTCCAAGTTGCAAGAACTGGGGTTGGAAGCTCTCCGTCATCCGCCCTACTCACCAGACCTTGCGCCTACAGACTACTACTTTTTCCAGAATTTGGATAACTTCTTGGCGGGAAAAAAATTTAATACCCGAGAGGCAGTACAAAATGCCTTTGAAGAATTTGTTGCCTCCCGTCCAGCTGATTTCTTTAAGAAGGGCATCAATAAACTGCCACTGCGATGGCAAAGATGCATTGATTGCATGGGTGATTACTTCGATTAATACAAATAAAAAATTCATGAAAAAAATTCGTTTAAATTTTTTCATACAAAACGGCAATTTCATAGGTAAAGACCTATTATAAGGACAGGACAAAACTTAATTCATGACTAAAATATAATTTTGTTGAAAAAAAAAAACCGGTAATCCTGGTCTGAAGAAGTCTGTTCCACAATAATCATTTTTTTTACTTTCTGATAGTTTTATGCCGGTGTACTTAATAACTTAAATAAAATAACAGTCACGTAAGACATTATAGCTTTGTTTCTAGTATGGTGTGAGGACCATGACTTGATTTGCCTCTGTTATTACAGAATATGTCCGTGGGTAACTTGCTTGATTACCACCCAATGACATAATATAAAGTCAGTTCCAAGTACCTATTGCTACTACTAGCTGTTTTATATCTACCTTCAGCGGTCCACCAGGAGTATGCAAACAATGATGCGAAGGCAGCAGCGCGCAGTGCGACTTCCCGTTGTGGACGCACTGCTTCAGCAGCGACGCTATGGCGGGGTTGTGCGGCGCCTCGGGCAGCAGGCGCCCCACCAGCTGCGGCGCCAGCATGTCGGAGTGGGTGCCGAGGATGGCGCCCCCCAGGCGGAGGGCGTCGGCTACTAGCATGAGCTCTCTGGAAATTGTATGGTTAGATTTTGTACTTTTTAGTATAATGAGAATTAAGGAGAAGTAGACTGCTTCTAGTAGTCCCAAGCGACTACCGAGGGATTGGTCTGTAGCGACTACTACTTTGCTACATGCGAGCTACGCGTCATACTGACGTCATGCAAAATCCTGCATCGCGAAAGCAGAGTTTACCGCGCAACTAGTATATGTAAATCGTCCTGACATCAATCGTCAGGCAATTGCCCACCAGACACGACACTTGTCTGGTAGGAGGATCCTCCCTTTTCCACAGAGTATGAGTGAACTTTATACCCTGTTCCTCATACCTCTATATTGGTGACCCCAAACAAGAACGTCAGCGCAGCCTTCGTGCAACTACTATAGCGTGACGTCATCATCGTCACTTCCACAAGCTTTAAAGCGGCTAGTCATAAAACCAGCCAGCACTCTCGGCTTCAACGGGTATCGTGACCACCAGCAAGCAGCGACCGCGCATACCTAGTCATCACCTTCAGCCTCATCAGCAACCTTGGCAGGGCACACTGCACTTTTGGCCATCAACAAGAAGAGCCCTTAAACCGTCTCCTGGTCGACGCCAGCAGTCAGCCTCAACCGGCTCTGTACCACAGCCGACGCACCGGAGCATAACGCAGCGCCACTCTGACTCATTGGGGAATCACCGTAGACAGTTCCGACCCACTGTCAACTATGCGGCACCTGATTCTGACCCACTGGATCCTCAACTGGCCTTGGCAAGCATCATATGATACACGACTCAGCCTACTATCGTCCTCCGGTCTCCAGAGGGGAGTGATGTAGCGGCTACTACATCGCCTCGTACTAGCTATGCGTCGCATTGATGTCACGCTAAAATCCTGCATCGCGCAAGCAGAGTGTACCGCGCAACTAGCATATTATATACTACGTCCCGACATCAATCGTCGGGCAGTTGCCCACCAGACACGACACCCGTCTGATCGGAGGATTCTCCCTTTTCTATAGAGGTATGAGTGAACTTTACACCCTGCTGCTCAAACCTCCAAAGTTCAATAGAACCCAGGACACCCAGGTCGGATAAAGTTCTATTGGGTTTTCCATCAAGAATTTGTCAGAAGCAGCCCGGAATCCTGTTTTGATACCGGGTTAGTGGCAATAGTCTCGCCGTGTACACCATTTTTTTATTATTATTTTTTTGGGTGAAAATAATCAAATGACCTCTCCCGCTCTGGGCGGAGCGGAAGGGCGTGTCAGACTCTTACTGACTAAAACCCACCCGTGTTCCTTCAGTTGCCCGCCCGTTGTGCGCCCGCCGTGTATACCATGGGACTTAAAACACTCAAATGTCGAAATGTGGGACGGGGGTACCCCACTGGCAACCAAATCTGGGGGATACAGGCGTGACATAACTTAATACATTTTATCTTCCCTCTAAAAATAATACATAAACTCACGCCTTCGTCCCATGGGGGTAGGCAGAAACTACAGAACGCTACCTGCTACGATCCTTACATACTCCTTTTGCCTCGTTTACGTTCATACATCTGGTCACACACGCACGCCGGTTGTGAGAACAAATAATCAAAAAAAAAATGGTTGTGTCTAAAAATAGTAAATAAATAAATTCATTTATTTCAGGTAACTAAGACCAATTGCCAAACATAAATTAATAAAAATCACATGAAATAAATCAAATAAAATCCCAAATGAGATCAAATAAAATAATATATTATAAAATCAAATAATGTTTTAATTTATTTATTTATTTTATTTTATTAATTATGTACACACAGTAAAATAGATACAGATATGTTAAGTAAAAAGGATTTTAATAGTTTTACTAAAATTGTTTCGAGCAAAATGTGGGTGTGTCCGATCCCCGATACTTGATGTTATGTTATGTTAAAGATAAATAATATTAAATTTTACATACCTCACAGCATCCTTATGAACATGCTGCTTGGCATCTTCGAAGTCTGCCAGCACAGCTTGCAGAGGGCAGCAGTTCAACTTAGCATGGAGCCATTCGTAGTTGAACAGCACTTCGGCATACAAGTCTGTGAACCGCTTGGAACGGACCAGGTGGAATGGCAGCTCACCGAACTGGAAATAACACAGTGACTATGCTGTTACGACTGTTAAGTGCAGTTTGTTGATTCTTTTTTTGTATTATGGCTGATGAGTAAGAGAGATAAATTCTTCTTTAATGACAGCTCTTTTCAAGAAAAGCAGCCATTTTAGAACTACGAGAATGAAATCACCCCAGGTTAGGCTTATATCGAGAAGCTTGATTAATCTGCAATAAAGATGGCTAGATTATACGAATAAGATATGTTACTAAGGAAGGTCGATTTTAGGCCTATATCTTGGACTAAGATTTTATTATATCTTAGAAGAAAGAAAAAAGTTAAAGGCACATTTATATAACGTAAGATCAACCGTACTACAGTGGTAACACAAAATTTAAACCGCTCTTAAACGGTAAAATAATGACAATGTCAAGTTGTTACCTTTAACGAGCGGTTAATGTTAATGTTATTTAGTACGAGGTTCAGGCAGTAAGCGGAAAGAATCTTTGACAGAACCTTTGTCAAAGATGTTGATGTTATTTATGGGAGTGGGATCTCAAGATATCTAATTTTTCTTATATCATCTGTTAATATCAACATGCTTTGTAGTAATTTTTTTACCTTCCTCAAGTTATATCTCCTATTAGCACCATCAGCGGACATGAAGACCAGCGGCTGGAGAGGCACCTTCCTGTCTGCTACTCCCTCTCTGTCGGCCAGGTTGAAGCGGTGACGCTGGATCTCCGTGTATTTGAAGGGCTTAGGTGTTCCACCGCCCCAAATACCTGGAATTATCATATTATAGATCCGTCAGTATATGTAATCTTCCGACTGTATGGTTTCTAGGCAAGAAAAATACCTAGCCAGCTATGACAAGCCTATAGAAAAGCATTTTCTGGTGCGTGCCGTTGTGTGTTAAGCCAAGCTCACATTACAGCCGACAATGCCGCAGCACAAAGCATTTTCATACAAAAAAGTTCGGTGCGGTCCGCCTGTAGTGTGCGTTTGTTCATAGAAAATATACGTAATGTATAAGGACTTTTGCAATGCGGTGCCACCCGCCCAAGTCTATGTTACCCTTTAGACTCTAAACTATCCCCTTTTTTATTGAATGATTATGAGTGAGTCCACTCTAAATACCATACCTGAACAGCCGCAGATAAAGGAAACTACTATTTTGGAGGTTAATTTTACAGACTATGTTGGCTTTACATATAAAAAAAAACATGTATACCAGATAAAAAAAACCATTGGCGAGGCGAGGTTGTTAGTAACAAGGATACAACACAATCAACAACATAAAATCACAATCATACACACAAAAAACAACAAAAAAAAACAATCAATCAATAAACAATCAGTCTAGAGTTAAGGGCATATTTTTATAAGATCCTCAATCAACTCTGCGTTTCGCAGTCCAGTGCTGGATATATCACGTTAAGAACCTAACACGATAAAAAATCAGAACTTATTACCTACCGAGATAATAATCAGCGATCATGGAGTGGAAGTACATGGCCATGTTCATGTTCTTGAAGTACCTCTCCCGCGCAGTGTCCCGGAACTGCCTGTGGTACCAGTTCATCACGGAGACGCCGTCAGCTTCACGCTCTGATAGATAGTTTGGAAGATCGTTGCGGATCCTGAAAGGTTTCCCTTATATACAAACTTATCAAGTGGAGATATTTAATTTAAAACGTGGCATTCATTTGACACCTGACAAAGACGTTGCTAACAAGAAAAATATTGGAATATGAAAATGAATGAATAATATGAAAAATATTATTAAAACATTAAAAAGACATGTTGAGAGGATGAATGAAAAGAGACTAACAAAAGGTATTTATAAAGCAGATGTGAGTGAAAACGCCGGGAGGGGGGACGCCCTAGGAGGACATGGTGATGTTCTTCAGAAAGGTCAGGTGCGTAGTACTCGCAACTGGCGTGCGTGTATGACCAGATGTATTAACGTAAACGAGACAAAAGGAGTATGTAAGGATCGTAACAGGTAGGGTTCTGTAGTTACTGCCTACCTCATGGGAAGAAGGCGTGAGTTTATGTAAGTACGTATTTATTCATAAAAAATCAAGTGTTCGCGTTCAGTGCTGTTTTAGTGTTCTTTAATCAGATAACAGATTTGATTTTTAATAATCCTTCGTTTATTCGATGGATTGAGAGGGAGAGCTATTTCTACGAAGAATAGAAACAGCTAGTTCTTTCTATACAAAGTGACATTTCGTTTCTTCATTATTGAAATCGCACCGTAGAAATCCTTCCTACAATCTGTCATTTTGTATTTCGTTCTAACGATCTTTGTCTAGGTCCTTTTTATGTAGACTATTTCAGAAGAAAGTTTTCTATCCCAAGCTGTCAAAATCACACTAGGAACTGACAGTTGTCTAAGGTAGTAAAAACAATGTGATGACAGTAGAAAACTTTCTAAACTGTCTTCACGGAACGTCATTTTTGTCTACTCTTCCGTCAACAAAACGGTGCTCGTGCTAAACCTGCTGGCAGGGGAGAATGGATGAAAAAAATATTCTTCTAATCTATCGGACTTACCTAGTCCACAACAGTGGTGGTATTCGTCTCGTAGGTGGTAAATGATACTGGTACACATCATCTAGCACTTTGTCATCCAGAGAGATCAGATCCTCTAGTTCTGTCTCTGACAGACCACTGCGTGCGGCTGTGATGTACGCAAGTGCGTGGAAGACCAGAAGGCGGCCGTGCTGAAGGATATAAAAATAAATCCATTCTATTAAAATTAACAACAATTATTTTTAAAATGCAAACAATTCTTTAAAAATCTAATAATAAAATACAGTACAACTATTTTATTAACGTCCCTCGGCAAACTTCGTGTTTCATCAGTTTCCTCCCATTTATAGAATAAATTACATTAAGTTAAAAGAGTATTAACAAAATCTATATACTTCCAAGTCGATTGAGAGCGTCCGGTCTGCACCAAGGGCAAAGGGCAACTGATAGAAATCAGACGACTGCCGAAACATGAAGTTTGCCGAAGGACATAAAGAAAATAGTTGTACTGTAATATTCTACTTACGGCCCGTTGTTTGATCAGTAGTCAAACTTACTAATAGTTAAGAAGCGTTAGTTAAACTAACAATTTGTTAAAAATGACAGAAATATGTTGTTTGACAAATGGTTAAGCTAACTATAGTAAAAAAAATGACAATTCGCTATAAAAGTTAATCATGCGCAGAGAGAGTAGTTAAACTTTGACAGCTGTTGACTATTGTCAAGTGACTAATTGTTAAATTGACTAATGGTCATGTTTAACTATATATCAAACAACGGGCCCTTATACGTACATAGGTATATCTGGCGAAATGTGGGTGTACAGTTGGTAAACCTCTGCCTAACCCTTTGGGCAAGAGATGCGTGATGTTGTGTTATGTATATTCTATTTATTATAAACTTTATTATCTACCCGCCTTTACCGTAACTTATTTGGGGCGGCACGGTATATTTTCTTCTTCGATGCATTTTAATAAGGCTCTATAGACTAGCGGTGATACCCTTTCTAGTCTAATTCTCTTCATTTTAAACTTATTTCTGAACTGCCTCTAAGACAGGGGCGTAGCTACCACCGTATCAGCCGTATCAATGATACGGGGCCCCCCAGCTACAGGGGCCCCCAGACGCGACGTGAAAATCCGTAATTGTTATTGATAAGAGGCCCATAATAAATGAGTACCTAATGAAAACAATCACGTTAACAAAATTGGTTTGTGGCTTCAAAACTACAAAGTATTTATTTCAATTAAACCATTTACATTTGAATTATCAAGGGCTCGGTCAGTCAGAAACATGAAGCTAGTTAGTTGCCCATTCCAAAGCGTAGTAAATATCTATGGAGAAGAACGGGCGAGAAACTTACAATAATAGTTTTACTTTCCAAGTCAGTGTGCTATTTTGAAAAAAACAATACTTGATTTCTAAAGCTTCGCTGCAGTTGGATAAAAAGGGGCCCCACCAAATTTTGATACTGGGCCCCTTAAGGACTAGCTGCGCCACTGTTCTGAGATATCTTCTCTGGCCAGTAATAATAGTATTGGGGATTATTAAGAATTAGATGTACCTGTTTCTCAATCCTTTCAAACAGCATCATGATAGAATCCATGACAGTTGATGCCAAGTGGGTATCTTGAGGCTTTGTGTAACTTCTCCACCTGCACACCTAGAAAGAGAATGAGGAAGATTGAGTTGATCAATTATATTTGCTAATGACGATCTATTTACAAAATCGAAGAATACAATAGCAGAAAGAAGCTCTAGAAGATGATACATACACACTTATATACATAAATTCACGCCTTCTTCCCATAGTAGGCAAAAACTACAGAACGCCACCTGCTACGATCCTTACTTAGTCCTTTTGCCTCGTTTACGTTCATACATCTAGTCATACACGCACGCCGGTTGCTAGTATTACGCACCTGACCTTTCTGAAGAACTTCACCAGTAAAGCCCTATACAGGGTAGATTTTTGAGATGGGGCAGCAAGGGCAGCTACCTTAACCGTTGTAGCTACAGGAAAACGGTCTTAGGAGACAAACCTTAACTTTTTGAGAAATTTTGATTTGCATTCACAGATTTTGAGAAACATGTACCGTGAACAGGAAAATGGGAAATTTTCACAGAAACCTTTTTTGATGCCAATCGATCATGCTTCATATAAGGACCAAAAACCTCTATTGGACTAACTGAGGTTTGAGTACTAGAAAAGCCAGAAATCGCAAAAACATTTCCCAAACATTTCGTAAGAAATGAGACTACAACTTACTGTTTTAACATCGATGACAGCTATAAAAAGAGTAATCGTAAAACTAAAAACAAATAACTTCTACTTTGGGTAGTTTTTTTTTTTTTTTTTTAAACGTTGCCGCACTCTAGGAATTTCTCCTGTATTGTGGGTGCGTTTACAAACATTTAATCTCACATACACAAACAGCCAGACCCGGAAAAACTATTTGTACCTACAAATATTTGTTCCGTGCGGGAATCGAACCCGCGACACGCAGCGCAGCAGTCACTCGCGTAACCATTGCGCCAACCGTGCCGACAATTTTTTATTATTTTCAACTTAAAATTAAAAACTTGAAACTTTACATTTAGGCTCACCTACAATTTTAATTTTTGTGCTCTAAGATTTTTTGTGCTCAAAATGGTAGCCGTTTTGTCGTAGGCATAGGTTTACTCTCTTTACTACAGAGCGGGTAGCAGCTGATAACGTGAAAGGATGAATGCCTTAGAGAATCGTGGTAACTGAATCTTTTAGGTCCTGAACACTGTCGTATTTCTTTTTTAAAGTTATTTATTTTAATAGCCCCATATAAAAAAATCAAGAGGCGTGAGATTAGGACTGCGAAGTGGCCACGGTGTAGGGCCATTTATGTTACTGTCCACTGTCTCCCGAATTGCCGGTTCAAATTAGAACGGGTTTGGTGGCGGTGGTTGTAACGCGGAGCGCTATCATTATCTTCAGACTTTCAGAGGTCATTTTTGTCACAGAATTTCGAAAATCATAAGCAACCAGGCAACTAACTATCTCGATTCTGTTTTCAAAGTAAATTAAATTATGACGCGCATTCGTTCGAAATTCGAAGTTTAATTATTTTTTGTTTATTTTCGGCCAGTCTTCATTGTAACGGTTAGTCTATTCATAGTTAAAAAGTAAGTTGTAGTCTTATTTCCTACAAATGTATGGGAAAAGTTTTTTGCGATTTCTGACTTTTTTTGTACTCAAACCTCAGTTGGTCCAATAGAGGTTTTTGATCCTTATACGAAACAAGATCGGTTGGCATTAAAAAAAGTTTTTGTGAAAATTTCCCACTTTCCTGTTCACGGTACATGTTTTTCAAAATCTGTGAATGCAAATCAAAATGTCTCAAAAGTTAAGGAAAGTCTCCTAAGACCGTTTTCCTGTAGCTACAACGGTTATCCTCCTGGAAGATGATCAATATGATAAAACCAAGTCTTACCTCAGCAAAGACAAGCTTAACGAATATTGGTAGCGAGCACGACGCGATAGCATTAGATACTAAACGCCATTGATAGTTTGACAGATCACGAGCTGCTGAAGCCATCCATAGCCTAAAATAAAACAAATTCGGAACGTGAACATCGGAGTGCCCAGAAGGCCAGAACCAGCAACTTTAAAATATTTCGCAGTGATTTTAGTTCCATCGCGTAAGGCACTGAGGCTTTTAAAGGTAATTGCTTTCATATTCGTCTTTTCATAATAAGTATTTATTTTAATATTTACATTATGTTCCGAAACACTTTAAAACTTATGTCCCTACGTAATGGAGCTTACGTACTTCAGAACTTGCATCGCCAGATCTTCTCCTAGAGCTTTGACTTCCAAAAAGTTTTCTTCAGAGTCAATCATGCGTCTGAGCACGTCATATTCTTTGGAAACCTCTGGATTAGCTTCCTCACATGCACAAGTTACTATAATCTGAAAATCAGAAGATATTACTTTTCTATTGTTTTATCTTTGCCATTTTCTCGGTCATCATCATTATCTTCGCACAGTTAAAGGTTCATTAGAAAACCAGCGTCAGATAGCATCTGTCTGGAATGAATGCTGAAATTAACCTTTTCGGCGCAGCCGTGAGGCGCACACTGTTGTTATTAAACATTTCTTTCCCTTTTTTGTTTTTATATATGTATTTTGTGTTTCAAGAACTATGCCCAAATACACTTTATTATTTCTTTCTTTCTTAGCTTGGATTCAATCTAAATTCTAAGTGCGCAAGTAAGTTTTTTTACGGATTGTGTGCTACCAATCTTTCAACCTTATTTAGAGCTGATAAAGTCTTTAGTTTTTCGAAAATTTATGAAGCTGTAGCGGTATCTACACTGCCACATGCGAGCTATACGTCACACTGACGTCACGCAAATCCTGCAACGCACAAGCAGAGTTTACCGCGCGACTAGCATATATACCATGTCCCGACATCAACCGTCGGGCAGTTGCCCACCAGACACAACACCCGTCTGGTCGGATGATCCTCCCTTTTCCATGGAGGTGTAAGTGCTCTTTACACCTTGTTCTTCATATCTCTATAAAGCTACGTATAACCTTCAACTCTCCATTTCCAATGGGCACAAAATAAATAATCTAAAATGTGAGTTGGGTACCTAATGTGTATGTGAGTAAAACGTGTACTTGGTAACGTTTCATGAAACACGAAATACAAAAAGAAAGAAAGTGAAATGCTTTAAAAACATTGTGTACCTCACGGCTGCACCTAAAAGGTCCTCTTTAGCATTACTGCCAGATAGATATTCCCTGACGTTGGTTTATCTATACTTCTATACATTATTAAGAGGTAAAAATTTGTTTGTTTGTAAGATTATATGTAGGGGGTAATCTCTGGAACTACCTGTCGGATTTCAAAACATCTTTTTGCATTTGATAGCCCAACTCTTGAGGAAGGCTATAGGTTATTTAACATCAGGGTAGGACAAGGGTCCTACCGTGAAAAAAGTCGAGCAAAAAGAAAAAAGTCAGAAAGGACACTAAGCGAAAAAGAAGTTTTAGCGCGGGCAGGCGATGCGATGCGATGGAGTGTGTTGGGGAGCCAGAAATTTGACGCAGAAGAAGTAGCGGGCAGCAGATAGTTCATTATATTTAAGAGATATTCACCTTACAATGTGCCGGCAACCTAGTTGGAAGCCAGGACACCTTATTATTCTCAGTTCCTATCCCAGTGAGCTGGTCAACTGAATCCAGGAACAGGAGCAGTGGTTGCTGCTGGTTGGCCATTGTAAGGAGGTGCTTGAAGTGTGCTGTGAGAGGCACCAGGTCATCTGGAATACCCTCGAAGGGAAGGGCAAAGTTGTAGGATATCTGGAATGATTTTTTTTAAAGTTAGGCTTTGTCAAATGTTTCCCATAACACACTAATAACAAATACAGGCTGTTCTATTGCACTTCTTTAAAAATAGGATGACATAACAACGCACAAAATAAAATTTTACAACTAAATTGAAAGCCATAATAACTGGAGAGTAGAGGCTTCTCGGGGCTCTTCTATGAGAGACCTTTTCAAAATGACCTATAAATATAGCAGTGACAATTTTTTATCATGATCATCCAGAGACCGACTCCACCCACAGTGACATGCGTGGCATGACCACTTCTATCTCTAGTCTACGAAGAGAAGAAATATCACTTTCTTAACTAAAAGTCCTTCGTAGTCCTAGTCTTCCGTTTCTATAGAGGCCATGTTACACATGCTGGTCATATACCTCTCATTATGCTTGTGCCAATGTCCACGTTCATAGGCCAGTTTCATCCAGTTATACCCGTAATGGCAAAAATATCGTCCGTCCATAGCACAACATAGGTATACCTGCTGACAAATTGAGATGAGAGTAGGTGTGAGAGCGCTGGAGTCAGGAGTTGTCCCGAGGAACCTGATGATGTTGGTAGGACGCACTTCTGCGAACCAGGTGTCCAGGGACATGGCTGCGCTTTTTGATAGAAGACTCGTTTTTCCACATCCCCCTGGACGAGGAAAGAGCACAATATTTAGATATCGTTTTTGGTACCTATGTGTTTTTTTATCAATACTAAATGATTTTTTACAGTGGTGAAACATGTCGGCGCTAGGAAGTTGTGATAATCTCAATATTAAATTTTGATTTCAGGAGTTCAGGATTTCAGAATTTAGAGTCTAGACAAAATCAAACTGGTTGCTAATTTAATTGTATAATTTATTATTTTTATGTGAATTCATTTACATTCTGTGATTACTTTAACTTACACACTGACTTATTAATAAACTGTTAAAATTTTAGGAAAATCGTATACTTTTATAATGTTTGTAAATATGTGAGCACCATGTATCTACCACATAATTAATTTACCTGTCATTGCTTTATATTTAATTCTTTTTACCTATAGTGGTATAGTAATTCTATTCTAGGTGCATCGTCTTCACATATAATTATATAATAAGAGTGAGTTGCACCAAGCAACTTTAACTATAACCAATGCCTTGTCAGCCGTCAAATCTCTGGTTAAGCGAAATATGGGTTGCACCATTCTAACAATAGTTTAAATGACGTCACAAATAACGATAATATTAACCGCTCAACTTCCGGTTTGTGTCATTTTTTTTGCAGTGTGGCATTGAATTCCGTTTCAATGTTGTCCCATGCTTGTTTTTTTTGGTTTTGTGCTAGTCCCGTCTGTTTTTTGCACATTAAAAATATGTTTTTCTGCAAAAACTTGTAATCTAGTAACTTCTACCTTGCTAAGATTAATACTTGAGTTATCTTATTAATAAACTAATCATTTATACATCAGAATATGGAGATTACAGTTTCACATAATTGAAAGTTCACTCATGTGGTATTTATAAGTAGCGGTATTAAAAAAAGAATGACATTAATTCGCATAAGTCTGTTGTGTAAGACCAAACGTTATATTATTTTAATTACGTAGGATGAACGAGGATCCGAAGATATAAAATTAAAAACAAAACTATGAAAGCAATACCAATACTTTGTCTTGAAGTTGTGGAGCAAATGGCTATTATATTTTAATTTTGTTTACCTAAAATATTTTGCAGTAGAATTTAAATAGGTACCACGCGTATAATGAATAATCCCGACGAAAAAAATCGTTTGAACTTGGTTAATTTTGAAAGCGTGATGACAAGCTTGCAGTGTTGCCCTTGTAAAAAAATACCTACGTACATTTTGGGGTAATAAGACGTATTTTCACTTGTCATCCTTTTAACTTTAACTTTTACATTTTACATGATGGTGCAACAGTAGGTAGTTCAATTCTATGGTCATTGTTAATGTTACAGTTAAAATTAACTGTGACGGTAACTATAACGTAGCTCTTAGTGCAACCCACCCTTAATGTATAAAAAATATTATAAAACATTTTAAAAGAGTAACGGTAGAGTTTTGTTCCCATACTTCTCCATAAGAAACTACCTTTTGGAAGGGGAGACTAGAGTCAATTCTATTTTATTTAATGTAAATGTCGACGTTCAAAACTGCCTTTTATGTGCCTATTTGAAATAAATCCTTCATACCATTTATTTCAAATTGAATATGAATAAGTTTTATTCATAATATTGAATAAGAATTCATACACACTTAGTGGTCATAAGCAGAATTAAACCTAGGTTAGGTTGTATCCTGCGACACAAAAGGTCGCCAGTATTGTAGCGGCTACTACATCGCCATATGCGAGCTACGCGTCACACTGACGTCACGCAAAATCCTGCCTCGCCCGAGCAGCACGCAACTAGCATATATACAACGTCCCGACATCAAACGTCGGGCAGTTGCCCACCAATCACGACTAGTGTTGAAAAAAGCAGGAAAAATTCCCGTTTCTTTCCAATTCCGTTGTTTTTTTTTAATGTTTCATTCGAAAGTTTCAAGAAAATTTGCCAGTATATGTTTCATGTTTTTTTCCAATAAAACCGAAAAAAACCGAAGAATATGAAAGAAACCGGGAAACGTTTCATGTCTTTTTAGTCCATATACCAATCTAGAAGTGGTTTTTGGGCCAATGAAATAATTTGGCAACCAGTAAACGATTTACACCCTCGCGACTGGTGGAAAGGATTTTGTCACTCTAAACAACTTTCATGTGTTGCCTTAAGATTGTTGAGTGTTCCACCGTCATCTGCGGCATCTGAAAGAAATTGGTCAATTTTTGGTCGAACGCATACAAAGATCGGAATCGACTTCTTCCAGAGCGACTTAATAATCTTGTTTACGTTCGATCAAATTTACATATAATGCAAGCTAAAAAAGAAGCTATCGAATTCGAGCTGCTGACGATTCTTCGGACAGTGAAACTGGGATTGTGGCTGAGAAGAACTAGATGGATCTATTATCCCCTATTATTATTATTACCAATTCGTATTCACCTCTCGTATGTTTTCTTTTTTTGTTTTGTATTTCACATATTAAAATATATTCCAATTTCAGTAAAACTTGTTTTTTTTTCAAGTTTTCAAAACATCAACCGAAACATTCGAAAGAATCCTGTTTCTTTCCAAAGGATTCCTTCTGTTCATTTTTCTATGTGACGTGCGAAAAAACGGAAAAAAAACAAAATCCAAAATCCGCGATAAAAACAATTTGTGTTTCGGCATTTTCAACGCTAGACACGACACCCATCTGGTCGGAGGATCCTACGTTTTCTATGGATGTATGAGCGAAGCTTACACCCCGTTCCTCATACCTATATAGTATCAGGTATATTAAAGTCTACCAACCGCTTTTTGTTGCAGTATTTTTTAACTATTGATTCCTACAGTTACCTTCTCCATACAAAACCAGTGGTTTATCAGACGTGTTCTTCATGTAGTCTTCAATGAAGTTCAGGTCTGGTTCTCTGCCATGGAACACCTTCACAGAATTATTACAGGCGTGAAGATGCTGCAGTATTTCTGTCACTATCACACCCTGGGCACTGCTGTCTTCTTTACGCATAGCTCTGGAACCAAGAAACATTATAAAAAGATTACCTCTGGATGCCTGAAGCGCACTAGTTATATTTATTTTATTTTTTGCAATGCTTTGGGGAGGTTTATGTGCAGCAATATTCAGTCGTCAAACGATTTCATCACGCGTGCCAGCTGGACCTATACGGAAATGGTTAGAACCTATGGTGAATTGAAAATACTAAGTACGAGAACACAGGTTGGATTTTTGATTTTTAGGGGACGATCTGCAACAGTAGTAAAGACTAAAAACTTTATTCATACATTTTTGCTCCTAGATGAGTTCAAAATGTGAACTAAATCTACCCTTGCACTGAGCGACAGAGTGACGATCGAAATTAAATCCTGGCAAAAAATAATCGTCAAGAGTTAGTGGTAAAATTACATAAACAAGTGAAGTGAAGTGAAATAGACTTTCTAATTAATTCCACTTCAATCCACGTCAGGTTACCTAAAATAAAATAGTTTGCAACTAAACGTATGCAATGCAAAGGATAAGATTAGTTTTGAACTCTCTTTGATTCATTTACATGTAAATTACTTCCTATGCTAAATTCTATGCAAAAGTTATAGGGTGGATGTCGTTGATAATTAACTTTTTAACCAAGTTAACGGAGGAGGTTCTCAGTTTGACTGTGTGTGTCGTCATTACTGGTTATGGTTAGCCTGTATCATCCCACAGCTGGGCGAAGGCTAGGTCTCCCTATGATTTCCAACTCTTTCTATCCAGGGCAAATGTGTACCGCTGGTCGATTGTTTTGTTCAGCTCGTCTCGCCACCATCTATCGTCATTATAGCTACAGTTGTTTTGTTAATTTCTCGAACTTTACTGACCTGTCAACTAATTTGATGATGTTCTTATAGAAGTGCGCTATAAAATGGCTGAGATATTCGCTGTGCGTCTCTGTATCCAGACCCTCGCGACCAATCCACTCCACTGTGTATCTATAAGTAGATAATAAATATTCAAAACTCCTTGTGAAAGAGATCCTCTAGACTAGAAGAAATACTCTCCTTGTGAATGAGCTCTTCTAGAATAAATACTCCCCTTTTAAAAGTCCTCTAGAAGAAATACTCTTCTTGTGAGAATTTTTGTAGAAAAATACTCATCTTGTGAAAGAGCTCCTCTAGAAGAAATACTGCGGTACTTATACTAAATATATACAGATCGTGAAGAAAAAATTAATATGGGTATTATGACTGTTTTAAGTGTGACATTTCAGGTACATCATTACCATTAGCCAAAACATTCCACTGCTAAGCATGACTTCTCCATTAGCAAGACATTAAATTCACATCTCGGGCATTCTGCTATCAGCCACCTAGCCTGTTCTCTAAAGGCGTCCAGTTAAATTTGCATACGCATGTATTACACTGGAGTTGAGACTGCGTATTGGTAAGCATAGTGTGGGACTCCTCTAAGCTAGATGGACCGATGACCTTAAAAAGTTGTCTGAAACAGACTGGATGCGGAAGGCGGAGGACAGCGTATTGTGGCGCAGCCTGGCAGAGGCCTATGTCCAGTAGTGGGTGCGATAGGGAAGATGATTGATTGACAGGAGCATGAGAGATTTGTACTTGATTGCTGGGATGGCTATGCCTTTGGTGTTACAGATAACCAAGTGGTTGTGACCAAGTACCATCAGGTGGGCCATTTGCTCGTTTGCCTTAGAAAAACATAGCTATTTTTAGATTTGATAATACTCACTTCTGTATATTAGTAGTCTCAATCTTATCCGGGAGCCTGACATCTCGTAGATCAGCCAACAGCTTGGAAGCCTCAGCATCCAAACTCCTGTTGATGATGTCCACAAAGTTGCTGGCTTTCTTCAGGTTCTGAAGGTTGATGTTGTTGATGTACCTGACGTACGCCAGGCAGTGGTTTTTCGTGTTCTTCACATTTAAGACGCCGTTTATTACTTCGCGTTCGGTTACTGGAATTTGAGAATTTCGTTTCAGGTTTAAAATAAAACGTAGTGAGAAAAATTTAAAAGAGTATGCTTAGATGGTTTGGTCATGTTGAGAGGATGAATGAAAGGCGACTAACATAATGTATTTACAAGACAGATGTAAGTGGAAATGCCGGGAGGAGACGCCCTAGGACCGACAGCGAAAGCGACCTTATTGGTGATGTTCTTCAGAAAGGTCAGGTGTATAGTACTCGCAACCGGCGTGTGTGTATGACCAGATGTATGAACGTAAACGAGGCAAAAGGAGTATGTAAGGATCGTAGCAGGCGTTCTGTACTTTCTGCCTACCACCATGGGAAGAAGGCGTGAGTTTATGTATGTATGTATGTTTCAGGTACAGAATACCCAACTAGCAAAGTATCGTCTTACAAGTATCTTATAGATCTTTGAAAACAAATGGCAACACCATTATTATTTGAATTTTGGTAAAAAGCTTCCTCATGCAGAGCAATTCTTGGTTAGTTTTGATAATATTGGTTTGCTACATGAGTAAAGGCTCCCGAAGACATCCACGACGCTACACTAGTATAATACTTTCTATGAAAACTTCATGGAAATTTTTCTACCAGAATCGCGTCGCACCGTCGCGTCGCGCCTGACTTTGGGAGCCTTAATTCGGAAGCCTACATGAGTAATGCTATCAAAGTTGTAATACCAACCACTAACCATAATTATAATGCTAGTTACATACTAAATCGGGGAAAAAGTGCTTTCCTATTTTATATACAAACTAGCTTTTGCCGGCTTCGCACGCGTTAATTTAGACTTTGACAATCAATTCGGGTTACAATTCAATCATGATTCGAAAGACACGTGGGCCATCTATTACCATAAGAACGTTATTGTTGTTTTCCTCGGAAACAGTACTTTTTTTTCGGGATGAAAGGTACCCTATGTCCGTTTCTGTACACCTGACAATGTATATGAAAAATTTCAGGATGATCGGTTCAGTGGTTTAGGCGAGAAAAGTTAAGAAACAAAGTTACTATCGCATTTATAATATTATGAGTAAGGAAGTAAGGATTCAACACTAAGAGCTCGTGTGGCTCACAAATACACTCGAGAGCAATGAATCCGGGTCACTTAAAGAATCCTAAAAATCTCGGAAACTAAAAATGCTAGGTTAATGCAATAAATTGTATTTAATAGACAATGTAATACTCCTTAAATGAAGGTATTAAAACTTCTTAGTTATTGTAAAGTTATATCATAAAAAAATCAAATTTGAAAAAGGGCCACTTTCGAAGATGGAACTACGAAATTACAGCATTTGGTTTTGCTTTTGTTTGTAATCTGTCATTTATGTGGGTACATAAACCATGTTGATAGTGCTCTATATTCATTATTCAAGCTGAAATTATGTCGCTTACGCCTGAAGAATGCACCAGAATTCTTACAATGCTGGAAACCGGCCGGAGTCAGCGCGATACAGCCAGGACTGTCGGTGTGTCGCTGTCAACAGTACAAAGAGTTCTCCGACGTTACGAAGAAACTGGTTCTAACCTACGCAGACCAGGAACGGGCAGAACCAGGTGTACCACAGCACGAGAAGACCGATACTTGGTGAACACCATGCTTCGAAATCGCTTTCTCACAGGAACTGAACTCACAAATCAGTTTCGACGCCTCGGAGGAAGTAACCCAAGTGCATGGACAGTAAGACGTCGGCTTGCTGAATCTAACTTAAAACCCCTTAGACCTGCAAACGGCCCTAAACTGGAGCGTGGGCATCGTATTTCAAGACTAAGATATGCCCAGAGCCACGTAAATTGGAGTATTGAAGATTGGTCAAAAGTTATGTTCTCCGACGAATCAAAATTTATGCTCTACAAGCACGATGGAAGACACAGAGTGTATCGAAGACCAGGGGAAAGATTCAAGCAAGCATGCATCGAAGAAAAAGTAGCCTACGGTGGTGGGTCTGTACTTGTGTGGGCCGGAATTTCTTCTGAAAGTCGCGCAGAGCTGGTGATCATAGAAAACGGCTCTTTAACTAGCGTAAGATATGTGGAAGAAATCCTCAATGATCACGTTGGTCCATTTATGGTCAATTTAGGTGAGGATGCTATATTTATGCATGACAATGCCCGACCTCATACAGGTAGGATTGTGAATGACTACCTTCAAGAGATGAACATTACTCGTATGGAGTGGCCAGCGCGCAGCCCGGATATCAACCCGATCGAGCATGCTTGGGACGAGCTAGGCAGATGCGTAAAACAACGAAACCCTCCCCCAATCACGCTTCGTGAGCTCAAAATTGCTCTCACAGAGGAATGGGTGAATATTCCCCAAAATCGTATAAGGAACTTGGTGTACAGCATGCCAAACCGCGTAAACGCAGTAATGGAAGCACGAGGAGGCAATACGAAGTATTAAAATTCAAGAAAATCGTAATAAAGTTCAAAAATTTCATGTTTCCTATTTTTGTTTTAAGGAGAGATCAGCAGTTTTTTTCTTTATGTAATTTTGTGTTAATAAAATGTATGGTGACTCATATTTTTTTTACTTTCATTTAAGGAGTATTACATTGTCTATTAAATACAATTTATTGCATTAACCTATCATTTTTAGTTTCCGAGATTTTTAACATTCTTTAAGTGACCCGGATTCATTGCTCTCGAGTGTATCTAGCTTTTTTGTATACCAAGATTTTTAAAATGGGTCAGAACTGTTTTCTGGTGAACCCCTAACTCTTCAGCTATGTCGTAACTACTAATACCCGACGTTCCACCACTTTTTCAAAAATAGCATCGACTTGTTCGTAACAGAGCGACAAAGCAAGCTGCATCTTTGATATCAAAATTTCCGAACTGAAAACGGTTGAACCAACTACTTAGTACTACTCTTACTGACACTGCGTTAGGTCCATAAATGTCACCTAATTTTTTTCGCAGCTTGTGTCGCATTTTTCCCTTTTTTGTAGTAAAAATCATAATGTATCAAATTTCTTCGGTGGAATAACTCATTTTGGCGGACTGAAAAACAATAGAGAAATGGCGGGAAATCGTTTTTACTTTTTATTTTTCGTTTTTAAATGTATCAAAACCAGCCAGATACAAACAGTAAAGCCAAAGAGATTTTACTACAACTTTTTACCTATAAAATACGAAAAAACCTTTTCCCAGACCTGTTACTTAAAACAAACAACTGAATAAATTGAAATATTCAAAAAAAGGAGAAGAGTAAAGATTTATTTCAAGGTTCATGTTTTGCAGAGGATAGCCTTAAAAATAATGACGATTCGCTCGTTCAAAAACGTACCAGACATAAAGTAATTGTGCATACAGTCTTTATCAATCTTTCCAGCATTGTACAATTGTAATGAAGCCTTTCGGAAGAGTTTCTGCATTTTACCGAGCGTGTCCCACCACACTGCTTGATCCTCGGCTTGTAGTTTTGGGACTCTCTGAAATTTTACAGAAACTTTTATGAATAAATAATATTGATTGAGAATAATTCACGGAGTAGACATTAAGTAGATAAAATAGAAACCGTTCCTGTTTTATCTACGAAATGTCTACATCTATAAAATGCAGTAAAATCGCAAAAAAAAAAAAAAAAGTATTCAAGCCAATTATCTTTGGAATCTTGAGAATCTTCTGTATGATTATATCTGATTCATATCACGTTGCAATAATTATAATTGTACATACTAAAGAATAAAGGCTCCTTCAGATAGGTGCGAGAAGTGACGCGACACAAAGGCACCGCCAATCGCGCGACGACCGGTGCCTTTGGGTGGCGTGTGATTCCCGTCGCGTGTCGCACCTGTTTGAAGGAGCCTTAAAGCTGAAAACATAACACCATCACTTTATTGTTGGTGCAGAGCAGCGTGGTATCGTCAAGTTACACTTATCTTGACGATATCACGGTGATAGTAGATACACTTGTCTACTTCAAGTTTGCCTGTACAGTGGAGGGGTAGCTCATTCTCATTCATCTCCTTTGTGTAGCGGTATGTTTAGATGTCAGCAACCATTTTCAAATCAGGATACAGGTTATTTTTTCTATTTTCTGAATCGAGTTGAAATCTATAGACCACCTGATACAATCTACACTGAATTACGCACTGTTTTGTATAGGTACTGGTAGAAACAAGCTACCTTATTGTTAAAATTAATCAGAATAGATGAGATGGGTTGCAGCACAGACACTGGGGGTACTGCGTTCGAGTCCTTCTTATACCAGGTGTCCATCAGGATGACGTCCACTCCTCCTGCCACCAGTTCCTCCTTCAACATCTGCAGTTCTGAAGATAGCACGTATGTTGGGATTGGCCTGAAAAAGATTTCGTTAAGTTTACTTAAATTTTAACTAAGTAAGTTTTTTTTTTTTTTCAATGCTGAACTGAGGAAAGTACTAGATTTGTTTTTTTTTTTAGATTTTGTTCTACTACGGTAGTAGGCCGCACGTGGTAGCAAAACCACTGTAACATAATCAGCCTATAATGTTCCTCCTGCTGGGACACAGGCCTCCTCTCTGTGAGAGGGAGTGGGTCCTAATCTACCACGCGGGCCCAGTGCGGGTTGGTAGATGTCACATGTCTTCGATTTTTTTGGTTTTAGGACATGCCGGTTTCCTCACGATGTTTTCCTTCACTGTTTTGAGAGCAGCGATGATGAAAACAAATACACAAAGTAAAGTGCCTGCCTGGGTTCGAACTCGCGGCCTACAACTCGTAAGTCGAAGCCGATACCACACGGCCACCACTGCTCACTACCCTGTAAAACCACTGTAAGCACCCTAATTGTGTACCACACTATCAAACACAATATGAATCACTTGGAAGCCTATTGCTAATCCATTGCTTCATATATTCGAAAAATGTGCCTGCTCAACAACGTAAATAACGCAATAAATGTTGTTGAACTGTCAAAATGAAAGCCTCCAATTGTTAGCGAGTTACGCAATTACCCCGCTGGCCTCTGATTCTATTGAAACTCCGTACTACGCTAAGCCAGCTCAAGGTAAAAGTGTTACCAACGACGTGCAGTCGACTGTACCTACCTCAGTTTTCATTAAAGTCACAACAAAACTTAGGTTTTACAAACCCGGCCTACCTGAAAATATTAGTTTTTTTTTTATGCTATTAAAAAATTCTCCCTATAACCCAATGCCAATTTCCGCGGACTTTTTAACGGTCTCCGTCTACAGAAACAATACAGTGCTTGCAAATGAATAGTGTATTGTTGAAAGTATCGTTAGAACGCCGCCTACGCATAATACAGAATATCGTTTGAAAATTGACTTGTGGTCAGTTATGGATTTTTCTTTATATGTAAGGTTATCTTTTTTTACAGTATCATGTCTTTAACATTTGAGGTCACATCTGTGGCATTTGTTACAATTTTAGTTATAATTGTATAGTGAACTAAAAACTAGAACCACTGGTCGGAACTAAAGTTGTGTTGCAAAACCTAATCAAAAATTTGCTGCTTCATACAATTTGTCGATTATGTAATGCAAATATAATATTATAAAAGTATGAAGCAGCAGAATTTTATTTGGTACCGTAGATACTTTTCAGGTATTCAGTTATTCAATTACACCTTGTAATGTCTGTTCTATAAATATAAACGAGTATATGACGGAGAAGGTACCTACGCTCTCTCGTTATCATCGCCCATATTTTAACTACTGTGGGCGTACTATGGGAAGTGTTGGTTATTGCGCAATAGAAAAACCTTTTGCAGTTTAAATCTATATATATATAAAAATGAATCCCTATTTTTTCACTATATTTCACTTTTTTTTTTTTTTGTTGTATTCGTTATTGTCAGGAGAAGGATCTTATGAAATAAAAAAATAAGGAAGTTGATCGGAACGTTACAAAATTTAAGAAAACTTAACGCCAATATTAATTTTACATAACTGGCAGTTGTTTGAAATAACTGTCAGCGATTGACAGGATGCGCGTTGCAAATATCGTTTAACACAGATGGATCGGTTGATAAATGAGTCGATAGTTTTAGTTTTAGTCAATAGTCAAAACTAAAACTAAACGACATATGACATTCATAGTTAAGACAGGACAACGTCTGTCGGGTCAGCTTGTCAAATTATAATTTAGGAACAAATTAATCACACTAGCGAATCACACACTGTAGGTACACGACATAACTATACGGAACGCGCGACAGTTTTTATTTTATTTTACTTTATTGGGACATAAAACAGTTACACAAAATTTTAGTGTGACAGAATAAGTTAAAAACTAGGTAAACGTGTAACCCACACCAATGTCCGCGAAATAATGGTTAACGGATAGTTTAATGCGTGCGTTAATTAAACAGGAAAGTAAGAAATGCTCGTACGTATTTTTGGAATAATAGGTAATTAGATGGCTAGATTCGATAGCCATCTTTTTGAACTTAAAGTGGGTAAGCGCGAAAATGTTCAATTCGATGAAGTGTGTGTTATACGTATCTACAATGCGTCGGAGAGGCGCCCGTGCACCACCATGAGTTCTGCACCTTGCGGTGTGGAACAGCCGGGGCACACGCGCCTCTCGAAGCATCACAGTTCTGGGTACAATGTAACAAAGGTTATTGGTAATATCTAGACAATCGAACCTGTTATTACACAGACCATGAAGCATCATGGCCATCAGTAGGCTGCGTCTTGACTCCAAGCTTTGAAGTTTATAACGCTTTAATAAATGAGTGTATGGTAATTTAGACTTAGTGCATAACACGTAAATATTTTTTTGAACCATTTCAATGAAACGTGTTCACTGCTTAACCGCCAACAACACTCTCACTCTCAACGCTCAAAAGACCATTTCAGACACCAATCTACATGGTTCTCAAACATTATGTCCGATTTTTTTTTTATACACATTGACATTGTTGAATTTTATATACAGAATGACATGAGTATTTACTTGTAAAGTATTATGTTACGTTGTGTTAAGTGTTATGTGTGATTTGTGCCCGGTTGATGGCAATAGGCTCGCCCCCTATTACATGGGACTTAAACATAACTGGCGAAATGTGGGTGTGCTATAGGTACACCTCTGCCTAACCCTTCGGGGAATACAGGCGTGATGTTATGTATGTGTATGTGTATTATGTTATTTTAATTATTGTGAATGTGAGGATTATGTTGGTCATTGCTTTTTTTGTCGCAGTTAATGTTAATCATGATCTGGCAGATTGAGTAATTTATGCGGCCTACCCAAATGTCCTTTCTTTTGTATTGTTCGTCGAATCGTTGGGCTCCTTAAGTCCTGACTTCCTGAGTTGAGCTGCACGATTACTGACAAATGCGTGCACTGACTGGACAGGTCCACTCAATCTGTGTGGTTCTTTCCTCAAAAGACCATTTCAGATACCAATCTACATGGTCTTCACATGATTTGACCAAGATTATGTCTGGACTTGAAAAGAGACTGTGACCTCTGAGTTTGTTTCGGCCTTTCTTCTCAGAGTAGTCAGATAGGAAACGCCGACCTCATCTAGTTTAAAAATATGATTGACGTGTAAAAGTGTTTGTACAAACCTACTAACAGAAATAAAATCATTTATCATTTATCATTCAACAAACTCTGGTTTTATTTTGGTCAAGCGGTATGTTATAGACTCTAACGAGCGCCACCTGGTGGCGCTAGAGTCCCGATTAGTCAAAGTCAAATGATTGATTTATACTTATGATTTAAACAGACATATATATAGTGTATATGAAACACAGGATTACCTAGTTCAGGCACGTGAATCTTAGGAATATAATTTACATTTAAGCAAAACTGTACAAATTTTTATACCTTGTAATTTTATGAATAAATATTATTATTAAATATTATTATTATATGAAAAGGTAAACAAATGGAACAGAAACACCTGTGTGTTTTGTCAGTTAAAAAATGATCTCAGTTGAAACCTAACATAGTTGTTAACAGGATTGACTGATAATAAGATAATCAAGAAGTACATACCTGTATCCATATTTCTGTCCGAGGAACACCACGAAGTTAGGGCCCATAGAGAGACGCTGGCAGTTCTTGATCTCTCTCATGCAGAGCTCTGTGGTCATGTGATCATCTGTAGCTTCGTCTCGGACTCCCCAGCGCATGTCCACCACCTGAGGAGAAGGTGACTGTGTCAGATCTCTAAACATTATAAATTAAAAGTTGCATTTTGTGACTGCCTGTGCGACCATGTTGTTCTTCCAAACTCCGCAAGAGATATTGATGTGGTTTTCAACATTACTCATATAATTAAAAAAAAACTGGAAGTATTAAGTATTATAATTATACATGAATAATTGTAATGAAATTTCGATGTTTTGGCAGGTCGTTAAAATTGTGCGAAACAGGCTGGTGGCTAGTTGAAGATAAAATTAAGTAATGTCGAGGATATGGATGGGCTATCCCAAGGCAAAATCTAGGGTAAATATTAGAAAGAAGAAAAAAAATCAAGAAGGAAATTAAGTCTCATAAGGATCAAAGTATGAGGTAGAACTACTTTTTGTTACCCGGATCGGTTATATATATATATTAGTTAGCTCGTAATTGGTTAAACACCCTAAAGTTGCACGTCACTTGCACGTCATAAAATGACAAGGTCTATTTGTCTATGTGACAGTTAGATAATTGCAACCTTAGTGAAGTTTCAATTTACTGGGAATTGTTGTCAAAAATGATAATGCAATTACCAGTTCAAGTATACTTATATAAATACACGCCTTTGTTCGATGGGGGGGTGGGAGAAACTATAGAACACCACGTGCTGCGATTCTTACATCCTACTCCCTTTGCTTCGTCCTCGTGCGTACATTGACACGTGGGACCGGTTTTAGGGACTACTAATTAGTCGCATTTACTCATATTTCGGTGATCCTATTAGCCAGAAGGTCAGTGTAGTAAACAGTAACCATAGCGTTTCTTGCCCGCTCTCCTGTATAAAAAACGACCATGTGGAACCGTGCACTTAGCTTCTGACGTTTCATAAAGGCCCATGACGTAGGTATAGAAAAGTTAAATTAAGTATTTATGATACGAGTGCGGTAAGTTGGTTTTTACAAACAAGTAGAGTAGACGAATGTAAGCCCGAGACGAAGTCGAGAGTTTACCATAGTCACGAGTTAGTAAATAACCTATTTCCGCTCGTATGTCATACAATGTTTTTCAACACATTTGCGAGAAAACAGTACAGTATTAATATCGGATTCCTCACTTGAATTCATATTTATTATTAACCGACTTTTTTGTTTATAAATGTCAGTCGGAAAGTCGTGTGCGCAACGTGCGCGTGGTGAAAATTAGAACTACATCTGTTTTCTCATTTTCTCTTTAGTATAAAAGTGAGACAAACGTATTAAGCAAAACCGCTTCCAAGGAGATTCGATTATTCAGCTTATTTATTCTTGTTATGTGAAACTCCTCGGTGGAATTCTTATATATTTTTTATGGACAAAAAAAAACCGTAAAGGATACGGACAGAGCTATACAACGGAGTATGTGGTAAAACAGGTACTTATGTGAGAGTACCTATTTTACCGCACATTCCGTTGTATGGTGAGTCTTTTTTTACTTTCAAACAATGTATACAGGCTTCGTTAATGCATTTTTTGAGCAAATGTGTTGAAATAAACATTTTGTATTCGAACTACTTAACTATTCTCTGCAGAAACTTCAAACCTGCCACCACCAATGCCCACGCTCGAAGCTCTTTCGCGTCATGTATCAACATACCATTCTCCAACATTACTCCATAATCTATGGCCTCTTAGTTCAACAATCCCGAAATAGTTGCCACAAACACAGGGCATAGGAATTGTAAACATTTACAAAAAGCGAGCTAGGCACCCTCTGGGCTATTTTGGGTGACGGAAGGCAACTCACGTGCGAGGGGCTATAACCGGCTATAAGAGTGATTTACGAAGCTTGAGCCGTTTCTAGGTAGTTGACCGTTATGATTGATAAGCCTTTGTGGTTTCGATAGTTTTGTTATAAGACGTGTTAATCGTAGATAGAGTGTGAAAGATGATATAGCTACAAAGGGGGTGACTAGTGACATGTCGGCTAATAAAGATGTTTAAAAGAAGAACACAAGCTACGCTGAATTCAAATAAATTGCGATTTATATCCCAATTTATTTGAATTCAGCGCCAACGTCATCAATCTCCTGCCCATAAAGCTGGCGATTTTCAGAAATAAATATGATGAAAATGCAATTAAATAAAAAGAAAGAAAATACGTTTATTTGCAGTAAACATGACGAAAAGAAAAACACACAAAAACAAAAAAAGAACGAGTTGGCGGAAAATATACGTCACATCCACGCAATTCTGTTTCAATGCTATAATGTGGTTCTAAATAAAAATCGATTGGTGTTGTTTGCAGACTGATTGCCTCCATTTTCCCAATGAAAGGCGTTTTTAAAGACGCGCCACGCCAGAATGAGCATCGAAGAGTTAGACAGAGGCCATGGTTCTCATCTTTATACAAATGTCTCCGTGTTGTTTTTCTAAACTACGCAACAGATTTTAATGCGGTTTCCACGATTATTTAGAAAATTTATTGCGGTAATTTTTTGTGTATTGAACCAACATAATGATAAAGAAATTTCAATGTTTTGTCAAGTAGTAAAAATCGTGCGAAGCAGAGGCGGATCGCTAGTTATAAATAATTTGCAGTTTCTACGTAAAATTATTGACAAGGCTTCATGTGTACTTTTGCTACTTAAATTCAGATTTATTTATTTGCCAACAATATAAGACAAAACAGATACAAGATCGGACATCATTAAAAGTTTCTACTACATTACCATTATATTTTAATTGTAAATATTATTGTAATTTTTCCCAAATAATTAAAATAAAATTTCAAAGGTTTAAAATCAAAAAAAGATAAGATAGTAACTACATTACCTTACATACCCTACGGCATGCAATGTCATAAAAACTAAAAAGATACTATTTATATAATATAAATTAACAACTAATATGTCATACTGATATAATACATATAAACTCTCGGATAATATATCATTTACATTTTTTTTATTGTTTTATTTTATTATCATTTAAAAATTATTTTAAAATTTTATTTTTCTAATAATTATGCCGTAAGCTTAATTTTGAATATACGTATAGGAATGTTCTAAGTTAGTCTTAGAACTATGTCTAGGTACAGAATACTGCATGAATAAGCTACCTGGATGCTTATGTCTTCTGAATTTCAGAATAATTTAAGCCAGCGAAGGGAAAACATTCTTGGGGTTGTTTAATATCAAAAATGTTGAAAATGTCGAGATATTGAACATACTTAAATTTCCAACAGATCATCGGATGGTCAGAGCCACTATTCTCTTACAAGGAATACAGAAAAGAAGAGCCACTTGGAAACCACCCTTAAAACAGAGGAAGAAAGGAAATTATATACAGTCAATCTGATCAACTACATACAAGAACTGGAGACACAAACACCTAAATGAAAACGTTCAAACATAGGACAACAAACTGGAATCAATTATCAAAAAGAGCATAATATATAATTAAAATAAAACAAAGAGAAAAAAGCCAAAAGATCTGAACTAATCCGAGACAGATCCCTTAAGTACAGCTGTTACTTGTTGACAGGCCTACACTGTCCTCCCATATCTATCAACACTGTAATTTGAATCATTGTAAAAGCCCCTTATTTTTAAAAGAGTAACCGTGGAGTTTCTTCCCGGCTCTTCTCTCTAAGAAAAAACGTTACATAAGTGCCCATGTTGGTTTATATGTTTTTTTTTTTTTTTTTTTTTTTTTTTTTTTTTATCAAATTAAACATAAAACAAAGAAAATGAAAAATTAACCAACTAAACTATTCAAACAAACAAATAATGCCATTAAAAAGACTATGAAAATTACAGATAAAATATAATAGAAGAAAATCTAAGTCGGTACAGAAGTACAAAGAGAACTTATAAAGAACTAAACACACATAAAAATTGGATTCAGAATCTGAATAAAAAAACTAGAGGAGAAAATACTAGGCAAGATATTATCAACTGCGCCATAGAATTCTGCAGAGAACTATATGAAAAGACTAATGAATATTATAACGTAGACGACTATGCGTAAGATGAACCAAAATAAAAAGAAGACCTAGAAGAAATAGATACACATGAAGTAATTATCAACATTAAAAGACTAAAGAACGACAAAGCCCTGGACCTGACTGTAAACCGAATGAAGCCCTAAAAATTGGAGCCCCTATGCTAGCTCGCCCACTAAGCCACCTCTTTAACATGGCTATAAACTCAGGCCGAGTACCAGAACAGTGAAAAAGAACAAATATAATATAAAAAAAAAAAAAAAAAAACAAAAGGAGACCCAAAAGACATGGGAACTATCGCACAATCAGTCTTCTTTCAAGTACATACAAACTATTTAAATCAACCCTTCAAAACAGAATAAGCCCAAAAGTTGATAATCACCAGAAGAACAAGCAGGCTTCCGATCTGGTTTGTCCACAATAGACCATATCAATGTAATGAAACAAGTGATGGAGAAATACAAGGAGTTCAACCGACCTTTGTACCTTGCAGTATCACACGATTCGATCTGGAGAGCCCTCAACGAATGTCCTTTTCATAGAAAATACATAGAAACCGCGATAAACATCTACTGGTAAGCCGCGGCTCGGAGAGTTAAATAAGGAGAGGAGTACGAGAGGGAGATCCACTGTCACCAAAACTTTTTTTAGCAGTGCTGCAGAGCATATTTATAAAACTTAACTGGCAGGGTAGAGGTATTGAAGTAGCTGGACAACACTTGTCACCTTAGATTTACGGACGACATCGTTCTTTTCTCACAGCCAAGTACTAAGTTGGAGGAAATGATACACGCACTAAGGGTTGACAGTGAAAAAGTAGGTCTAAAAATTTATGAGGATAAGACGAAAGTAATGACAAACAGCAATGCTTACCCAATCACTCTCAACGGCAAGGTTCTGGAATATGTGAATGGATACGTGTACTTGGGAAAACAATTTATTATTTAGAAACAAAAATATCGAAGACGAGATCGAACGAAGGGTGGAATTGAGTTTGAAGAAATTCTGGGCCCTCAAGGATATCTTAAAAGGCGACTTCTCCCTTCACCAAAAAAAAGATTGAGCTTGATAAATGTATCCTACCGTGTCCCACTTATGGTTGTCAGACTTGGCCATATTCCACAAAAATAAAATAAAATATAGTTATCTGACAAAATGCTATGGAAAGGAGCGTAGAGAAATTAAGAAAAATACAGAAAATCAGAAGTGAACATATAAGACAGGAAACGAAGCTAACTGATGCTCTGCATAATGTCGTTAAACTCAAGTGGAAATTAGCCGGACACCTGGTCCGATTAACCGACAAGAGATGGACTACATAGGCGACCCGGTAGACAGGACCGAGAGGTAAGAGACGACAATGGCGGCCTAGGAAGCGCTAGATAGATGACATTATAGCAGTAGCAGGAAAATAATGGACAAAAGAAGCCGCAGACAGAGAAAACTGGAATAAGCTGGAGAAGGCCAATATCCGAAAAGGGGTTTCCTATCCCTAAGATATAGATATATTATATAGGGTGGCAGGGACATCGACCTGCAACCTGTCACCATGGATTCCGTACATGATTCTGAACCCCCATGCCAGCGTGTCTAGAATCGTGTGCTTACTGCATGGTTACAGTTTTCGCGTCGATGTATCCCCGCCAGCCTGTATAAAAATTATATAATATATAAGAAAGAAAATAACGGAAACAACACAACTGAAAAAATATCCTATAGAACTTTGTAAATCTAGCTGCTAATTACTCGTATATTAAGAAGTGAAATGTAAATATTGTACGGATAAAAGGCTTTTTATTTTATTTATTATAAATAAGGGATCATAAACCTGTATGAGGCTGGAACAAGAGCTTTGGATTTGCACCACCACAAGAGGATTGGCACCACCAACGCTCACCAATGCCCAGCAGTGGGTAAAAAAGTCGGGCTGTGGATAATCATGATGATAAAGGTATTTAAAAAATCAAGAGTATGAGCAGCAAGCAGCCTCTTTTGGTAGTGATTAATAAAACTGAGGTACCAAACTGTTATTTCGCTGATATAGGCGCGACTAGGTCCAATCCCGGGTTCCGGACAAACTATTATTGGGGTTGTTCTAAGTCTCATGATATGGCTCCCTATATAAGGGACTAAAACATAATAGAAATTATGAATCAGTTATCATTTTATCATTCTACGCTCATATTCCCTCAGTGAAAAGAATTTGCAAACAAAAAGAGCAAAATGCTTCGAACACAAGTTAGAAACTTTACAAACAATACAAAATAATGGTAACGCAGAACACTAGCAGTCGGCCTTGAAGTGAATAGTATCGGCTTCAGCTCGAGACGATCGATAGAAAGTGGTTCTTTGTGTCAGTAGGAGCTTGACGCAACACTACAGGTTGAGTCGATGAAACTTATGTATTTTAAAGTAGGTAAGTAAACATCATGTATGTTTTACCTGAAGGGCTTATTAATTAATTTAGAATCACCAAAACAAGGTATACATGACACAAATAATGGGCAACATCAGGTATTAAAAAGCCAATAAGTATTTATGGATCGTAGCAGGTGGCGCTCTGTAGTTTCTGCCTACCACCATGGGAAGAAACCGTGAGTTTATGTTTGTATGGATGAGGTATTATGTACGTGTACTTCTTAAATGAGACCACAGCATAACTAACATAACTTTAAAGTGTTTAAAGAAAAATTTAAACAAGTAACTATGGTAAAATTTGGAAAAGTTAATTAATGGACATAAAGAAAATATTAGCTAGACAGAGGTTTATATAATAGTAGCCCACTACAACCCAACCCCCACTCACCCCATATTAACTACATCTATGTCGTTAGTACGGGATGTATGTTCCGGATTGGCGCAAAAACGGCGGAACGGATTTGGATGGAATTTGACGCACAGATAGTTTATAACCTGGATTAACACAGGGACATACACGCGGGCGAAGCCACGGGCATTAGCTTGTACCAAATAATAAATTTCCCGACCTGTGGAGCAATTGCGTTACACACTAACAATGGCAAAAGGTAACTTTCATTTTGACACCTTATCGAGCCGACGATATTTTCAAACAGATGAAGAAATGGATTAGCAATTTCCTTCAAAATCCTTCCGATTGTGATTGAAAGTGTGCTAAGCAATTAAGGCGCAGGATATTGAATGAAGGACCCCACGCTGGCATAGTAGTTAGACCAACGAGAGAGATTAACTAACAGATTATTCCCTTTACCAGTTAGCTATAGCTTATGTGTAGATTTCTGAGAATAATAGTCCAAAACAGAACCGTCAATCATAGTTATTACCGGTAAAACGGGGTGAATAGGAACGCAGGGGTGAATCGTAACGAAACTTTAAAAGGGATTTTAACATTGAAATATTATAGTCTGTCGCCAAAAAGGACTAACGTGTATACTGTATTATAATTAACCGATTACGTGTCCCTGTTGGCAACAAATTATATTATTTAAATGTTAAAATTCCTTTTAAAGTTTCGTTACGATTCACCCCTGCGTTCCTATTCACCCCGTTTTACGGTACTTAAAATATTTAAAATCATTTTCCGGTTCCACAGAAAAATTACTGCGGTACCAAGATTATTATTGGAAAGTCCATCAAAGGACCGAGTTAATAGCGAGCTTCTTTGTAATATAAAATAAGTAATGATTATCTTAGTTTTATTTTCCTTCGGATAGGATTCTAGGTAGCTCGAAAGTTAGCTTCTGATCTTATTAAACAAACTGCTAAGTTAGTAGTAGGAAATTAGGATAATAAATAAATGATTTATTTCATAGAAAAAGCTTGGTACTTGACACATTCATTTGTTTTTTTTTTTGGATGTACCTGCTATGTACAGAAAGGGAAATGATTTTTTAAGCAAATTGACACTCTGCGTCGATTTGCCGTGTTATAGCCATTACATCTAACTGTGACAGAATGATAGTTGTAATTTGAATAGGTATAAGCACTATTTAAGTTGGTCAAATGAAATTGCATAGCAATTAATTTGCCTGACTTAGCAGTTACATTTTTGATGACTTATTCTTTTTCAATCCGTTAATAATGTTGGTGCTTTCTTGATTTATGAGACTAAAACTCATATTTTATTAATGAGTGTTCTCTTTTTTATCAAAATATTATTAAAAGCAGTGCCATGTCATTTTCAAAAAATATAACCATGCAAGTCGTTTCGCACCTCAGCAGGGAAAACCCTGAAAACGCATTAAATATACATGGAAACTATGAATTATGTATGAGCCGAGCGACGGTGGCTGACTCGATTATTTCCCAAATCGATACGCCACTCGATTTATTGGATGCCGATTTTATAATCGATTAAAACCAATTATGAATATTTTGTCGGTAGCACGTGAGTCTGATTTATTGAGTGGCAATTTATTAATATGTTGTTTAATTACATTTCAGGTACTTAAAATAATTAAGTTGGTTGTGAACAATATAAAGTGATAAGGGGGCCTAAAATGGACGCTTTGGCAGAATCATTATATGATCTGCGTACAATTCGTATATCCCGCAATTCATCTGTTTGACAGCTGTTATTTGACATTAGACTTCATTAAAGCAATGCATAATTTGTGGACCATTTTACGAAACTTCATACAAAACTGTCAAATAGATTAATTGCGGGATGTTAGTTGTACGCAGATCATAATACGATTCTGCCAAAGCGTTCATTTTAGGCCCACAGGTGTTATCGGGTTTATAAAATTTCTGGGTTCTTTTTTCCATATCTTCATTTTACATTCAGTAGCCGTGACCCGTGACTTAGTTCGCATTCAAACTCATACTGCATAGAAAAATCTAAAACCCAACCCTTGTCTAACCGTTAAGGGGTTGACTTTTAGAAAATCCTTTCTTAGTGCAACTTTATCCTTATCCTGCACGAGTCCCACATATACTTTATCTTTGATTTTTTCTGATGTTACTTCTTCCTTCTAACTCTTAAATTAGCTTGAGTATTTATCTTTTAGACCAATAGGAAGTTACCTAATCCGATAGTTTTCTTTCATGAAATGATTCTATAACCCTGGCTATATCAGATGTACTGAAAAATCCTTCAACCAGGCCTTCCAGACAAGACTAAATAAATATATTATTACGCATAAGGTAAACAACAGAATCCACTTGTGCTATGACAATAATAATATACTTCGTAAAAGTGATTTCCCCTAGGATGTCGTAGCCGTAGCGCCGATGGCATTGACTTGCTATCGAACATAATTGTACCAGCGCAAACTGTGCGTCTTGTCGATACGTCAAAATGAAGCCTTTAGGTCCATTTGTGTTAGTACTTATTATGCAAAAGCGATGGAGCAATACAAACACACATGCAACTTCCTCGGCGCTTACAGCAAGACTGACGCTGACCTGTCGCAGGCGATACGACTATCGTTGCGTATGCGGGTGCATCGTGCGTCTAGTCACTGCAACAAGTAGGGAGAGCGTGTGACTCCCCTAGCCTGTCATTGCTGCTTTGCAACTGGACGCCAAGTGTGCGGAGCTTTGGACAAAATATATGAAAATTGTCTGCCGTAGCCTGTCGTTGCGTCTAGTCGTCGAGCTGTCGCAGTCACATGTCGCATAGTGTGCGCCATGTCTTCGATATTTTATTTTATATAACTAGTGGTACTCTAGCTAATAGGTAGGTATAGACCACAGAATATTAACTAACATTGTCTTTTATCCGTGTCGTTTTTGGGTGACCACTGTAAATCAGCGCTGAGCTCAGCATGATAATGTGCTGTGAGTTCCCCATAGTACAGCATTATACTGAGTTGAAGCCCTCTTGTGACAGTCATGACGTGCAGCTGCCAACTACTTTTCCGTGCTTGTATTAGAGCAAACTCATCGTGTGTATACTTATCCATGTATTTTTGTGACACTTTATTATAAAGCAAAGGGTAGCCAGGATAACCACATTTCGGTCGAAGTATTCGTGCAGACGAAGAAAAGTGTTAAAAATGAATGTGGATAGAGGCAGATCAAGGAAAAAATGGTTGCGTTAAAGGTGATACCTATGACTAGTATTAGTGAATATTGAGATGACGACTTGATAGAGGTGTATGAAAGAAAAAGAAGCAGTACGCCGATACCAATCAGATAGGGGGGGGGGGAGTATGATAACAGTCCTTAAAATATTATATTACCACGAATCTTCACTTAACCATAATGTAGATAGCAGTGGTTGTTGTTACAGAAATATTTGACGTTGTCGCATGATATTTTTATGTAAATTATATATTAGGTAAAAAATATTCTTTAAAACTATAAATAAGGCAGTAAAAAGCAATGACTAAAATATAAACCTTGTATTTATGATCCACATTTTCCCACAGAAAAAGCCGTATGAAAAATAAGGAAAGGCACCTTTTGCTCTTTCAATTTGCACAAGAAGGCTTGACCTTACTCCCGGTACCTTTGGATCCACCCCAATGCCTTATATTTACATAAAAAACGGACTGAACCAATACCAATAGTAATAACATCCAAAAATATTATGTTGTATTAAAACTGGCAATTTCGGGAAGTATTTTGAGGAGTTTTATCTTTGGATACATCTCTACAAAGACCCTAATTGAAATTAATAATCGTGATATTATTATGATGAGCTGTGCCTCTGATTCTGCCTGTCTGTAGGTATTGTGTTTAGTTTTCTCAAAAATGTTCAATGTGCCACTCAGAACCACAAATTGCCTTTTATCAATACATCAGTCTTTAAGTTTAGCTATGACGACGCACTGTAGCGGCATCTACAACGCCACATGCGAGTTACGCTTCACACTGACGTCACGCAAAATTCTGCATCGCGCAAGTAGAGTTTACCGCGCAAATAGCATAATTATTTATAACGTCCCGACATCAATCGTCGGGCAGTTGCCTACCAGACACGACACCCGTCTGGTCGGAGGATCCCCCATTTTCTATGGAGGATGATTGAACTTTACACCCTGTTCCTCATACCTCTATTGCACTATACACAGACAAAGGGTCAAACACTATGTTTGAAGGAAAATTATAACCACCACTTCTTTTCCGTAATAAGAGATTCTGTCAAGATAGTGAGAAGCAGTTTTCTTATTAGGTACGAACATACTGCAATCAGATACAAATGTAGAAATAGAAAAATAATTTTACGAATCAGAGAACTCAAACAGTAAAATAGAAAAAAAAACTGAGTTTTAATACTGAAAGCTTGTCCTTAATCCAACATAAAGATTTGAACTACGTTCCGACGGAAGACATCATTTTTTATAGTATCATTATAAGCGAAAATAAGCGTTTGATATGATATTCGTGGAAAATGTATAGTTCCCATTATTTATTATATTTATTGGGAAGTAGACTTTTGTATTTCTTGTGAAGTAAACTTTTTATGGATTAAAGACATAAAAAATACATTCTTGGAAAATTAATGAAAGTCAATCACGAAATGGGACCTAAATATAAATTAATTTAAGAGGCACTGCGCAGTTCATTTAGTTTTCCAGATCAGATAAAAATCTTAGAAACTGTGGATGCCAGGGCCGATGAATGGATTAGTGACACAATTGTATTTCAATGAAAGTTTTACGGAAGTACGATTTACGAAACCGAACGATAGTTTTACGGAAACCCATTGTCGTTACCCATTTACCTCTCATCCACCCCGAATGTTATTTTTAACCGACTTCAAAAAGGAGGAGGTTATCAATTCGGATGTTTATATATATTTTATTTTTTTATGTATGTTCGGGCATAACTCCGTCATATATAAACGGATTTGCAAAATTCTTTTTTTGTTTGAAAGGGTATACTCTCGAGGTGGTTCCATTGTCACCAAGTCAGAATCTGATGACGGGATCCCATGGAAATCGAGGGAAATCCTCAAATTTTACAGGCTTAATTAAATAAAAAATTAAAAAAAAAATATAGCAATTTGGGTATTTTTTATAGTAACTTGTGCATTTGCTCTCGGAAAGCACCATTCAATGAAGTGTAACTGATAATGAAGACCAGAGGTGGCCACCGGAACTACTCAATTATAAGTATTTCACGGGTTACGATTCGATTACTTTAATATGGTTGCTAAGCAATTTATCCTCGTCACAATGAATATGGTGAAATGGTGCTGATGGTGGCTTCACCATCAGCTCCAGTTCTTTTGGTTTTTACCAGGAGAACTCGTCAACAATTAACGTCCCTGCATCGGGAAAAGGAATATTTTGTAAAAGGTGATGAGTAGTTGACATTAGGCTATAGTAAATTAGATAAATTAATAGCCGACTCACAAAAAAGTGAAAAATAAAAAACTTTTTTGTAAAAAGTTTTTTATTCGCTGACAAAGACCACTTGCACATGCAAGAGGTCTACACATACCTCTGTGTAGACCCCTCGGGGTCCAGGTGGACACTTTGGGAATGACTGATTTACCTATACGATGAGATAATAATAAAAATCGTTCTTACCTGAAACTCTAAGCCGTGTTTCTCTCGGCAGTAGTCCTTGATGCGGGGGTAACATTTGGCCATCAGCGTATTTCTTTCCATTGTGGTATCTGAAAATCAGGAAAAAACAGGAATTAGAATATTATTTGTAGTCATAAGTCTTACAGGAGAAAAGAAAAAGATAACTGAAGAGGAACGTTCTCATTCGAACGTCGATCTCAATCTGTCAAAAATACCGGTAACTTCGCTATATTTTTAACCCCCCCGACGGAAAAAGTGGGGTGTTATAAGTTCGTGTATCTGTGTGTCTGTCTGCGGCATCGTAACTCCCAAACGGCTGCACCGGTTTTGTTTTATTTTGTTTTGTTTGAAAGGTGACTTGATCGAAAGTGCTTTAGTCCACAAAAAAATTAAGAAAAAAACTGTTCAGCCGTTTTTAGAGGTTTTTGTTTGAGCCGGCGGTTTTTATAATTTTTTACATTGATTGTTGCTGAAATGTAGTTGCGGCTTGAATTTGAACGTTTTTAATTACGGGAATTGGCTTGCTTACAGTACCTACTCTGGCATAAAATCACAGTCTTTCGGCTTTAGAAAAATATTTTAGAACACTGTTTCTATTACTCATACCTGTGAAGGTCTCAATGTATCATTTCTACGGGTATTGTACGAGTAAGTACAGTATTTTTATCTCACGAAGCGACGCGCGCTTTACTTGTGGTTACCAAGTGTACAAACATGCTGTGAATGTGTGTGTAAGCGCTGGAGCTCTCGGTACCGTCCGAGACAGTGGCGAAGTCGGAAGTGTGTGTGAGGGTGTGTGCATGTGTGTGTTATGTGCTGACGCTACTCGTCTTCACCCACACATTCACAGCGTGTTTGTACACTTGGTGATCACAAGTAAAGCTTTGTGAGATAGAAATACTTTACATAATATTAAGTTTTTGTAGAGTTGACATGGTGGCCCGAAGGCCGTGGGGTCATACTTGTGTCTTTTTCATTCAAATCCTTCGATAATATGTACACCATTTAGTTTAAAAAAAATATTGATACTAATTGTGTTTGTCACAGAAATTTAAACCAAAATGCTATGGGATAGTTATATCTTCGATAAAAAAATCGCTCGAATTTATCTAATGTTTACGACGTGCTTTCGTGGTAGGACCTCAGGGTTGACGGCGCGTTGTGTTCCATGCGGGCCTCAAAGAGATGTCAGCATAATTGACAAGGTCCGATAGGGCCGATGCCTGCCGGGGTCGCGGATTGTTCGAAAGAGTTTCCGTGGCCCTGGCGCACATGCAAATGAAGGAACACGGAAGGGTTTTAGTCGGTAAGAGTCTGACACGCCCTCCTGCTCCGCCCAGAGCGGGAGAGGTCATTTGCTGATATCCCACCCAAAAAAATAAAAAAAGGTTCCGAAAACACCTACATGTAGTAGCCAAGTGTAGTGACCAAAATTCGTTCACTCCACGTTTATAAATGCAGTCTGATGATATTTTAAGTATGTTCTCAGAATTAAATTCACGAAATTATCACAGCATTTTACGATACGATAAATATTTCGGGGAAAATCCCAATCCGTTTGGATAAAATTTCGGATGTAACAAGCTGGCGATAGGGTATTGTCAATTTATCGAATGATGCAAAGTAGTGATACTCATTGTTCTCGATAATTCGGATTTTTGTACATTCACAACCAAATATTATATTCATCATCTTAAGGACTATTTTTCCCTGCTCATTGCACGGCAGAATCTGCTTTAATGACTCAGCATTATATAGTATATTATAGCGTTGTAATGACAATACTGCAGAATGAAATTCAACCTTTTCACATGACAGACCGAATTCAAAATGTGACACTTACAGGCTTTGACATTTTTCTAATTTGTTTATCTATCTTCTATCTATATATATAAAAATCAATGTTTGTTTGTTTGTCCTTTATGGACTCCGAAAGGGCTGGACCGATTTTGATAAAACATTGGTGCGTTTTTCTGCATGCGCCCGTGAAGGTTTAGGGGTAGAGTAGGGTAGGGTAGGGGTAGGACGCCACGCGAACGAAGTCGCGCCGGGCAGCTAGTATTCCATAAAATGGCCAGGTCATCAAAAAGATTTTAGGTGGATGTCGACTCGATATTTTGGTCAAAAAATTATGCTATTTTGATCTTTGTTATCAAATAATTCAATATAAGTAGTATTACTCTATATTGAGGGTAGGCAGAAACTACAGAACGCCACCTGCTACGATCCTTACATACTCCTTTTGCCTCGTTTACGTATACGTTAGTTTATGTATGTATGTATGTATGTATGTGTACTCTATATTCAAAAGGTATTAGATGTCCTGATTCAATAAAGGAAAAATATTGAAAACTGACGAAAATATAAAAGGCTGAACTGTACACTCCACACATATTTTCAACAATGTCAAAAAAAACGGGAACAGGTAAGAACCCTAGCGGTTTTATTTTTGTAACTATTTGGGAATCTTCATGAAGGTCCTCCGCCCTGGGGCGGACGGAGAGGTCTGTTGGACTCCTACTGCCTACAACCACCCCGTGCTTCCTTGAACACTTGCACCGGGGGCTACGGGGGCACTTAAACAATCTTCAACGCAGCCCCCGACTGGTGCCGGCCCGCCTCTGTGGACTCCATCTGGTCAAGCGGGGTGCGCGAGGTGTTTATCAGTCCCCCCGCGACGTCAAAAAGGGGCGTGGAACGTTATGTGCCACCACCTCGACGGGTCTTATGTGATAGGAAAGGAAGCGACAGACGTCTCTGAGTCTGCCGTCTCTGGACCCATTTAGGGGGGCCGGAAGAGGCCTTCATCTGCCGTCTGCCGACGCCCTGTGAGCTTACAGCGGGCTGGGAAAGCACTTGAAATTTCCCTCTCCCTTTCCGCTGCCTCTGCCTCTGCCTCCCTTGCCGCCGACGATAGAACGAATCCGTTCGAACGTTCTTCTCCATAGGTACCTACTACGCTTTGGAACGGGCAACTAGCTTCATCTTTCTGACTGACCGACCCCTTGACAATTCAATATTGCCTGTAATTGGTTTATTTGAAATAAATGCTTTGAGTTTTGATTTTGAGTTTGAGTTTGAATCACAGCCGGCAGCGTGCAGTAAGCTAACCTAATCCAATCTATTTGACATTTATATAAGATTTTGAGCGAAACACCTCGTCTATCTTAAATTAAAAGAGTGTCCTTGGAGTTTCTTGCCAGTTCTTCTCCATAGAGATATACGATTTAGAATGGGGAACTAGCTTCAACTTTCTGACTAACTGACCTACACCTTGACAATTCAAAAGTGCCTGTAAATGGTTTAATAGAAATAAATCATTTGACATTGAGTTCGAATCTTGTTTATTTCAGCGGTTTATCTAACTTTCTTATCTCAGATTTTAACCTCTCGTTGTATAACAGTATTTTTAATAGTCAAACCGATCAGATCAGATTCCTCTGTTCAGATTGATATTTCCGATGGGCCTTAACCCTGATGATCATAGGCCACAAGACTCAAACTAAGCGAAATTACGAGAAAGTACCACCGCCTCGTTATTCAGTAGTGTGCCTGCAGTCAGTTGACGCAATATAAATATTCAAATATTATTTATTGGTTTCGCACAAAAGCTCGCTAATTCTGACATCACTAAATCTGATTCCATTTATAAATGCTAAATGTCATTTAAAACCTCCAAATAGTAGGCATTTTTGGTTCCAAAGACCACAAAACTGAAACTATACTTTAAGCCTACGAGTCTTAATGACACCTGCTGGTTTCATTGTAGTGTGCTTGAAATGTGCTACGCAGTCAGTTCATAGCATACCGATTAAGTTATATTTTATCAATCAGAAGAACAGAATATTATTATTTCTTGCTTTTGCACAAATTACCGCTTCTTTAAACATCTGCAGTACCTCTGCTTGGAAGAACGTCTCATCCATTTTGGAAAGTGTCATTAAAACATCAAATTTTTGAAAGCATTTTGAAACAAAACTAAGCTTACGAGTCGCAGTTAGTAACACCGCTGGTAATAACAACTCTCGCGTACAGAAGTGTGCTTGCTATGTGCCATGCAGTCAGTTGACGCAGTCCGTTACGGAATTAGGTCGGTTCCACGCAAACGTTGAGGAGGTACTGTGGCGGAATTTATATTTATGTTTATTGGTTCTGGGAAAGATGGGTTTGTGGAATTTTGGTGTAGATGTGATGAAAGTGGAAGGAATTAGTTAGAATACTGTTAACATCAATTTTGATAATGATCAGCGAGATATTAGGCTTTCGTAAATGGTAGGAGTATTATCAATATTTATTTTTCTTATGGGGGATGTGCTAAGGTAGCCAGCGAAATTCTAATTTACTTACGTTTTTTGCAATTTTCACGTCAGTGTCAGCCATGTTGATTAAAATGTGATTCGCGGTCGTAACAAATATGGCTTTACAGAATTATAATCATTACGTATAGAATCAGCAATACTACTCCTTATGTAATTGGCCTCAAATGTCAAGATTTCATGAAATAGTCGTTCAATAGGGTAATATGAACGTATAGAGATGTACTGGTGATTTTTTGTGATTATCTTTCTATAAATACATATTTGTTACAACCTGATACAGACCTGCAAATTGCAAAAAACGTAAGAAAAATTGAATTTCGCGGGCTACCCTGGCGCTTCCCCCTTAAGAAGACAAGGTTATAATGACTGTCATACTAAACTTCGAAGTTTAAAATACCGATGTCCTGTATTCATAAAGTTCAAAAGTAAGAATTACATGAGTTAGAAGGTACGCTATGGCGAATTATTTAATTGAGAATGTTCATCATCGCGATGTACGGAACTTCGAATGTTTGCTTCTTGAACTTACAGAGTTGTATTGATAAGTTTCATATAAACAATGACACGAGTATTTACTTTGTAAAGTATTGTATTATTTTAATCAGAATCAATCAGTTAGATTTAATCATGATACATTTTAGACACCAATTTAATGGTATTCATATGATTTGACCAAGATTAATTAATTAATAATTAATATGGACTTTAAAAGAGATTTTGACCTCTGAGTTTATTTCGGCCTTCCTTCTCAGAGTAATCAGATAGGAAACGCCGACCTCATCTAGTTTTAAAAATATTATTGACGTGTCAAAGTGTTTGTACAAACCTACTTACGGAAATAAAATCACTTATCATTTAGCACTTAAAAGCGACACAACTTTAAAAGAGACCTCTGCCTTTGTTTCATCATTTCTTCTCAGGGTCAGTTAGCTAAGAAAGCGGCGCTGTCTTTAAACTGTTTTAAAAGATCGACTTACAGAAATAAAATACATTTCATTTCTTTCAGCATATAGTATAAATCAATTCACACGGTACTCCGGCATCGTGCAACTTTTGAGTATTCGCACGGCGGCAGTCGAGTGGCGGTGACAAGCCGACTAGGGTAATGTGGTACACTTTGTATTGTACCTACCTGTGCTAGAGGCACCATTATTGTGTACCTATTTCATAGGAGGGGTATTTGTAGCGAAACAGCTTATCTGGGTGGAATCGATGACAGGTCAGGTTTATTGGCGGAGGTCAAAATTGTAGCACGGTAATCCATTCTTTCATACCAATATTATAAATTCGAAAGTAACTCTGTTTGTATTTTACCTTTTCACGCTTAAACCACTGAACGGATTTATATAAAATTTGGCAAGGAGATAGATGGCATCCCGCGAAAGGACATAGGTTATTTTTTTTTGTCCTGGTAGCACGTTCCCGTGGGATAATTTCGACATCCGCATGAGCGAAGCCGCGGGCAGAAGCTAGTACTTTATATTATAAACGCAAAAGCAATTTTGTATGTTATCTGTATGTATGTAACCTTTTTACGCCTAAACGGCTGAATCGATCGTTATGAAATTGGACATTTAGATAGCCTAGAAACTGGAGAAGAACATAGGCTACTTTTTTTTTTGTTTTCTTCTTTTTTTACTGGATTTTGAATATGATAAAATACCAAGTACACGTTGATAAAGTCGCGGCCAACAGCTAGTGTATCATAAAACTTAAATGTAGATAGATTGTGTCATAAAAACTCTAAAGAGAACATGGAAACTTGGGGAGGAATGTACCTAGATTCAGGACTTTAAGAGGCTTGCAAGACCTAAAGCGCGGTCACTGTCGGATTGCATAGAAAAGAAAGAGACGCGCGATGACACAACGCTGGTAATTTATTGCAAAATATGAAGCAATTATGGATTTACAAAAAATCTATTCATTGGACTAAAAAATTAAAACACTATTACTTTAGTATGTTACTTATAGAATAATCTGACAAAAAATCTGAATGTTTGCATATATATTAGTATGGTTTTTAATCGTTTTTTTTTTTTATAGGTATCTTCGTGATTTTTTTCTATCATATCAAGTTAATTGTTTTATGTTTTCAACACACTATATAACTAGCATGTATCCAGAAGAATATCATATATTTTTCTGATTTTGGTTACTGCAGTAGTTCATATATTTTTAGGCATTATAAATTTGCGTTTAGGTCATGTAGTCCTCTTAAGAAGGGAATAATGAGCTGTGGGAATTGAGAACCCAAGCAGTTTGTAGATATCAGAATGAAAATGTCCATTTCTGGAATAAATAATCTTCTTCTACAGGATTTGTATTATTTACTTACTACAACTAAACTTATGTCACTAAGAAACTCGATCAAAATGTTTGGTTTCATCCAGAAATCAATCCACGACCGTACATCATACGTAATATTTAGCTACACATACAAACAAATACTTGATCCTCAAAACACTGCAACAAAATTCTTACTGCAATATTAAACCGTTCTAAAACACCGTCAAAAGTAGGTCAAGTGAAATTAAATTTTCCAAAACCGATCACTGACTGCTATCGTTAATTAAAAGTTGTTCATTTGTACCCTTGTACCTCACCTCGATGGAGTGTGTTTAAAGTTGCATTTGATCACGAATTGAAGTAAGGGTATCAACTTGGTTCGATAAAAGATATTGTAGATTTTGAATTAGTTTTCCAAAGTGGATTTTCATGATTATCTTTTAGGAAATGGAATATTAAGAGACACAAAACGCAGTATTCTTTTTAGAAAATAGACTTGACTAAAGTACCTACAGACATCAAACAAATGACCTAATGCAGTGATCTAAAAATTGAATGTTTGACACTAATTAGCATAATTTAATTAATAACGAAACAGCTCGCTTATTACACGCATTCATTTGTTTTTGGCCTTGGATACTGTTATAATTATCATTTGGGATATTAAAATCGTTTTGGACATTCATTCATCGATGAAACTTCAGTACCTAATACGATATTCTTAAGTGACGAAGGACATTTTTTATCAGCTTAACACACACTGACGAGCAATAAAAAAGGCCACTTGCAAAGTGCCTAAAGAAATCTAAATATCTCCTAAACGATTTTAAGATTCATGAAGTAAAAAAAATCTTAAACACAGATTATATTGCCAATTAAAACCTTATTACATACTGGCCTGTTCGAAATCATTGATAGATAAAAATGAAAATAAAAATTGGTCACGTTGATTTAATTATTGTTTTTACCTTTGCGTATCGATTTTTTAACTAAAAGTGCTTACAACAGATATTGACTTGTAAATAAAGGTATTATCATGCCTCTCACACCCCAGGAATGTACTGGGATCATCACTATGGTGCAATTAGGGTAATCCCATAGACAAATGGCCAGAACAACGGATGGGACACATTCTACTGTCCAACAAGTGCTTCGGAGTTTTAGGGAGCCTGAACTTATACTAGAAGATGAAAAAGCAATGGCAAGCCAAGGTGCGCAACGGCCCGAGTATATCGCTTCATTGTGTCATCAATGTTAAGAAATCGACATCAGACGGGATCGAGCAACAACTTTTGTAGACCCAAAGGGTCCCAATCAGTGAGCGGACACTCAGGAGACGTCTTGCAAAAGCCAATACCAACCAGCAAATAGCCAAAAACTCGAATGGCATCATAAAGTTGCAAGATTAAGATATGCCCGTGAGCTCATCGAATGGAGTGAGCACGAATGGGGCAGTGTAATGTTCTCTGATGAATAGAGATTCGTGTTGTATACTTAATCATAACGGGACACGTTGAGTGTACAGACGGCCAGGAGAACGTTTTACACAAGTATATTTCCAAGAAAAAGTCCCATACTGGGAGTTTCTGTACACGTGTGGACCGGAATTTCGCCAGATAGTCACACAGCGCTAGTACCAGTAGAAAATGGCAATCTGACTGCTGTGAGATACGTAAACGAGATTCTCACTAAACATATTTTTGGTCCGTATTTGGTCAATATGAGCGACAATGATAATGCCTGGCCCAACACAGCTCATGTGGTAGACCAGTACCTACCTCCAAGACGTTTGAATCCATCAAATGGAGTGACCAGCGAGAAGCTCTGACCTAAACCCTATCGAACATGCCTGGGACGAGCTTGGCAGACGTGTTGGAAGCCGAACACCTCCAGTCACACTTCGTGCCCCGAAACATGCACCTATTGAAGAGCAGGAGAATATTCCTGAACATTTGCTGAGGAATTTGTTACTCAGCATGCCAAATCGTGTAGAAGCCGTATTGAGAGCACGCGAAGGCAGAAGGCAATACGAAATGTTGAATGATAAAAAAAATTAGTTTTAATTTCGTAAAGCCACTATAAGAAATAATTGTTTTTTACCCAAATGGCCCTATTTTGGTTTTTCCTTCTATAAGGCACAATTTTTTTGTGTCAATCTGGTGTTTTTTTATGCGTTATTAAATACATTTGAATATCGCTTTTCACTTCGAGAAGCTATCTTGCGTGATTTCGGAAATATTTCATGATAAGTTAGTGCCTTTTTATATTGCTGGTCAGTGTATGATTCGAGAGACGAGAAAAAAACAAAAAGGACGTTAAACAAATACGTATAAACCAGCTCTAAACAAAGAAAGCCGACCATCCACTGCGTCATTTACGTCACCGCTCCCCAACAGCAGGGATCGTTTCAAATTGCACTTACTCACGTAGGTGAAGGCGAGGCTATATCAAATCTTGTCTATTTTTAGCTATGCAAGCAACTTCAGTGTATTTTTCCATGTAAATGTCTTATTTGTTAAACAAGGTTAGGTTTCCCTTAGGTTTTTCAAAATCCATACGCATACTAACAGTGGCTAAATAATAACAGCTGAACTGGTCGATCGATCAGGTTAAGCTACGCTTGCTGCGGTTGGTCTGTGGATGGGAGACCATCTTTACATATCGATAACCATCCGTGCCTCGGAAAGCACGTTAAGCCGTTGGTCCCGGCTGTCATTCGCGGATCTTTGACAGTTGTAACGGGTCTTCAGAAGCCCGAACGTCTGACAACCAGTCTTACCAAGGGATATCGTATTACCTTTAAGCCTCTAAGCCTTTTATATCGTTAAGGATTATATTGAGGACAAAAAGGCTTGGGATTGAGTTGCTCCAATTTTTGCATAGTGAATGTTTTTTTTTTGATTATTTTTTATTTTTGCTATATTTTTTATTTTATATTCCATAAATTTTGACATTTTGATAATTATTATATATACAATGTCATGACAATTTACTTTGTGAAGTATAGTATTATTATTTATTTATTGTGAATGTGAGGACTATGTAGATAACTTTTATTTTTTTCACTTTCTCGGGTAGTTTCAATGATAATCTGGCAGTTTGAGCGCTTTATGCGGCCTACCTAAATGTCTTTTCTTTGGTACTGTTCGTCGAGTGGTTGAGCTCCACGATTAGTGACAAATGCGTGCACTGACTGGACAGGTCCACTCATTCTGTGTGGTTTTTCCTCAAAATACCAATTCAGACACAAATCTACATGGTCTTCACATGATCTGACCAAGATTATGTCTGGACTTTAAAAGAGACTGTGACCTCTGAATTTGTTTCGGCCTTTCTTCTCAGAGTAGTCAGATAGGAAATGCCGACCTCATCTAGTTTTAAAAATATGATTGACGTGTAAAAGTGTTTGTATAAACCTACTTACAGAAATAAAATCATTTATCATTTACCCAGTATAATATACTGGTTTCAGCTGCATCGGGTTGGACTGGAAGCCAACCCCAACACAGTTAGGAAAAGGCTAGGCAGATGATGATGATGACTTATATAACTTTATATACATGCGAAAGTAACTCAGTCTGTCTGTTACCTTTTCACGCCTTAAAGACTTAACAGACTTCGATCAAATTTGACACACAGATAAACCAAGACCTGGGTTAGAACTGTAGCGGTATCAACATCGCTACATGCGAGCTACACGTCATACTGACGTCACGCAAATCCTGCATAGCGCAAGCAGAGTTTACCGCGTGACTAGCATATATACAACTTCCCGACATCAACCGTCGGGCAGTTGCCCACCAGACACAACACCCGTCTGGTCGGAGGATCCTCCCTTTTCCATAGAGTATGAGTGAGCTTTACACCCTGTTCCTCATACCTCTATAGAATATAGGATACTTTTTTATCTCGGTTGTACCTACGTTCCCGTGAGATATTTTCCCACCTAAACGCGGGCGATAGCTAGTAAGGCTATATTTCGGCGACTATCTTCCGAGAATGACTGGTAGCAGCTGGATGAGAGAAACCGAGGATCGAGTTAAATAGCGTTTGATTGGTGAGACCTAAGAGTATGTCTAACAGGACTTCCCATAGGTAGATAATAATGATAGGACTTGGGTAAGTCTATCGTCCACGACCCTACTCAAAAGTAACGTGTTACAAACTCAAATCAACAATGAGTAGCCAGAATGTGCACTAGTAGTTCAATCCATACACACGAGGCAACCAATCACAAACTAGGATGAACGGCGTGGTCCATTATTACCTAGTTTGTGATTGGTTACCTCGTGTGTCAAACTCAATCTCAAAGTATTCATAGTAGAAAAGCGTCGTGTATAGTTTGTGGTGGGTGGTTTGGAAGCGTGGTGGCTTAGACTCTCTAATATCGGGTACTCTATTGCTTGTACTTAAACATTTAAAGCAACAAAATTACAAAGTGCCAATAAAGCGAACTCTTACGATTTAAGAGGCATCCTTTACTAGTTGCTCTAAATGTGCCTGAAATAGTTACAGGCGACGCGACGGAGCAATAACTTCTTACTGGAAACTCGTAACGAAGAACAGATATTTATTTATAAAAGCAATGTCGGGTTTGGTTGTATAATGTCCGATTGAATTTTTTTTTTTAGACCGGTATCGGAAGCGATATTTGCCTGACTTGTATTTCGGAAAAAAACCGACACTGAAAAAAATAATATTTTGTTTCGTTGATAGGTTGAATTTTTGTAAAATTTAAAGAAATGCAGTGTCGATTTTTTTGTCATTATATTTAACCGTTTAAACTTAGATCACATGAAATTTCCTTTTCTCAGAGACATGATTATAATCTAAGAATCTCATGTTTTATGCGAGAAAAACCATTTTTTATACATTTTCAGATATTGTGTTTTTGTTGTTGTAACTATTGATTTTCTCTGAATAAATAGATTAAAAGTCTTGATTTACCAGCACTGAATTTAAAAAAAAAAATTAGGAATTGTATGTTTCAGCCGAAAATTGCCGAAAACCGAAAATGAAATTCGGTCGCATTATAGTTACGTTCCTAGACTTTTGTTCACCAGTTTGTACAGCAGCAAATTTTGGACTGAGTTAGTTAACCGAGAATGGAATTGTATTTCTGGAAGTATATTTAATATAGTGTTTTAAACTATCGATTATATATTATATGTTAGCCTGGGTCGTAATTTTCATGTGGCTGAGGGTCCCAACATCTCACTAAGGTGTTGCAAAATGTATTGCATGAATACATTACACTGTTCTTTACTGTTGTGGTAGAATCTTGAGATGCGATGCTTAGAAATGATTTAAAAAATGGATCATCTATTCGAAATTCATAAAAATACTCATTAAATTATCTTTATGGAAATCTCACCGATATTATACAGGGTGGCATCCACATCGACGCGCAAACTGTAACCATGGATTCAATACATGATTCTGGACCCCACTGCGTTGACATTGTTCGTGTGTTATAAAAAAAATATTGCTGTTCCATACGTTTTGACCGCGAAGGTATTCCTCTTCCTCTTTTCCCTCCTGCCCTATCCCGAGTTTATCTGGGGTCGGGGCTTTTTGTGCATTTGCGCCAGGAACGTTAGTCCCGGGGTATTTCAGGCGATAAGTTTTTAGATGTTACGCCCTTCGTGACTGGGCACGCCACAATTGCGGCGGTATTTCCCCTCTTTGAGGAGTGGATTAAGAGGCGCTACGGCGTCCTCACCTTCCACCTGACGCAGGTCCTCACCGCACATGGCTGTTGCGGGAGGTTCCTGTTTCTGATAAGGCGGGAGGAAACGCCCGGGTGTTATCATTGTGTGAAACGACCGGAGGACACGGTGGAGCATACGGTGGAGGTCTGCCCGGCTTGGGCGGAGCGCCGCCGTGCCCTCGTGGTGGCGATAGGCGGCGGAGATCGGAACGAGAGTTAATGGGAAGCTGTCACCTCCTTCTGCGAAGCAATAATGCTCGCGAAGGAGGAGGCGGAGCGTGTGAGGGTGAGGCAATCGTTGCGCCCTCACGCCCCTAGTCGCCGCAGGAGGAGACACCCTGGGCGTCGGGAGTCGATTGCCGACTCCCGGCCACCGTAGGCGCGGGCTTGCGGACGGCGAGCAATGGGCAGCTCGCCGTCCGGTTAGGACTAGGCCCGGGTCGACGGCGCGTCATGTTCCAGGCGCGCCTGAAAGAGATGTCAGCATCATTGACGGGGTCCGATAGGGCCGATGTCTGCCGGGGTCGTGGATTGTTCGAAAGAGTTACCGGGGCCATGGCGCACAGGCAACTGAAGGAACACGGGTGGGTTTTAGTCAGTAAGAGTCTGACACGCCCTTCCGCTCCACCCAGAGCGGGAAATGTCAATTGATGATGTCCCATACGAAAAAAAAGGCCCTTCGCGACAGTAACCACCATGTGGTCTGCTTCTACCTCTTGGCTTTGTCATCTCGGCGCATAATATGTCCATACACACAGGGTCTGATCTCTTTAAGTTTGTCTGAAATTGGCGCTATTTTGAAAGATCCTCGAACGTATTCGTTACGGACCTTATCCACGTTACACCCCCTGCTGATCTCAGCATTCTCATTTCCGGTGTGTTTAGCTGTTGTTCATGTTTCTTTAGGTTTGCCCAGCATTTCGCCCCGTTTATCATGGCGGGTCTCATGGCGATTTTGTAGATTTTGCCTTTTGTTTTTATAGGCATTCTAGAATCGCAAATAACTCCGGAGAGCGATGGCAACTTTAACCATCCGTTGTTTGTTTGATGGGTTGCATCCTCATCCACGCGCGCATCAGTTCTTTGGACAAAGCCGAGGTATTTAAAGCGATTGACTTTAGGAAAAGATGTGTTCTCTATCATTAGGCTGTAGTTTAACTCTTCTGTTCCTCTTTGGTCACACTCCATATATTCTGTTTTTATACGGCTAATACGCAATCCGTGCTTTTCGAGTTTTTCATGCCATGTCTTCAAGGTGTTTTGTAGCTCCATTGCAGTTTGTGTAACTAGGAGTATATCGTCCACATACAATATGCTCCAGGGGATTTATGACTGTAAGTCCTTCGTGATATAATCCATGCACAGGTTAAAAAGCAATGGACTTAATGCAGAACCCTGATGGACGCCAACTTTCACCTGGAATGGATCAGTGATACCGGCAGGGTTTCTGATTTATGTGATTACGCGGTTATACATATCCTGTAGGATAGCGAAATAGGTATCTGGTATATTCTAGCCCGTATTGCTTGCCACACTACTTTTTTGGGGATGCAATCAAATGCCTTGTCTAGGTCTATAAAGATGAAATAGAGGTTCATTCTGCTAAGTTGGCATTTTTCCATAAAAATTCGGACTGTTTCGATAGCTTCTGTTGTGGACCTGCCTGCTGTAAAGCCAAACTGATTTTTGGTTAAATGTCAACCAATGGAGTCCAGTGGGCAACGATAACTTGTTCCCAAAATTTGAGAGTATGACGTAAATTTAATCCCCTGTAGTTATTACAATCTGCGACATCGCCCTTGTTTTTATATAGTGGACATAAGAAGCTTAAGCGCCACGCAACGAAAATGCAGGCTTCGATCTTATTAAATATTCAGTAAGCCTTGGTAGTGCTTCATCCCTCCGTATAGGTATTGCACTTTTCTATGAAACAGCGATTTCTTTTTTGATAACCGACGAAAAATTTCTCCTTCTAGAATCATGGGCTGAATTCATGGTTACAGTTTGCGCTTCAATGTCACTGTCACTCTGTATGTATACCTAAAATTACCTAATGCCTTCTGTGCCAAAGTGAAAAAGCTACATAATCCTAAAAAAAAAAAAAAATTGAATACTAATAAGATTTTTCTCACCTGTAAATGTAGAGCTGGTGAAGATCCTAACAATCTTGGAGCTGACGGGCGGCAGCAGCTTCAGAGAGCCGCCGAAGATCAGGTCTACCGTGCGGTCGTCCATGGTTCACGTGTGTAGCTGGTACTTGAAAAAATTAATTAAAATGTTTTATTTTTCATTTTTGTTTGGTTTATCGTTGTTCATGTGCACTTAAATATAACTGGCGAAATGTGGCTGTACTATAGGTACCTACGCCTCAAATAGGTGTGTTATCTTGTTTTGCCTATTAATTTTTAGGGAATAATAGTACTCAATCTTCTTTTCCAAGCTACTGTTTTTAAAATAATCAAAATATTTTTTTAATTGTGTAACATAGGTAGTGAATACAGTTCTTAAATTAAAGTTTATAGATCGCTATGTTATACCAAGAGGCGTACAAATATGGTTGCATGCGAAATAACAGGTCAGGTTATTTGGTAGGTATGTCAAAATTAATAGAATGATGTTTTATAAATAAAAACAAAAAATAAAAATGTCACAATATGGAATAATTTCTACAGTCAATGCATAAATAAATAATCATAAATTACAATTAGTCACAATATTCAATAAAAAAAAAATGTTTCTCCAGGCAAATAAATAAGTCTACATTAATTTATCATTTAGAAATTCGCCAGTCAGTCGTATAATAACATTTTTCAATTTGTATAACTTTAAAAATAAAATGACATCAGGTAATTTATTGTAAATACGCGGTGACATGCCTAAAACGCTCTTTCTCAATAAGGCAGTCTTACAGCGCTGATTGCTTAAAGAGTTTCTGTTCTGATAAGTTTCTTTCAAAATAGTGTGATAGTTAAAATATAGTGAAAACGAACGGACAGATAAACACACACATATCATCGCACTTGTAATCCCCGAAGCGTTCCGCAGAGATGTACCTATTATGCTACACATCAGTTATGTTTAAGTCCCATGTAATAGAAAAAACACACATAACACATTACATACCTCTCTTAAATAATAATATCTAGGCTTATGAATGCGACTGCAACCTGTGACGCTTTTACAACGACTGTCATCAAAATTACAGAAAAACCCGAAATGATACAACTACATACCTCCCTCAGCACGATATTTTTAATTTATTGTAAAATACAGACAATATACGAGTAATGTTCTTCGTATTTCGTGATCTGAAGAAATAGAAGACACAGCTACCCTCTTATTCTTAAGCAGCAATTCAATAAACAAATTATATTATAGGTAATTTATTGGAAAATCCTCAAATTATTATCGTTTTCCAATAATTTATGATTGCTTTGAAAAACACTTGACCTATTTATGGTTAAAGAAACTTAAGGAATTTACAAAAAAAGAAACAGGAAATGGGGAAACATAATATTTCAAGTAAATAAATGATATTAGCGAGTAGACGTTTACAGAGACGACGTAACAGCAAACTTTGTTTTTTTGGGTGGGACATCATCAATATAACGTCCCACCCAAAAAAAAAAAAATGACTTTTCCGGGCGGAGCAGGAAAGCGTGTCAGACTCGTACTGACTAAAACCCACCCGTGTTCCTTCAGTTGCCTGTGCGCCAGGGCCCCGGTAACTCTTTCGAACAATCCACGACCCCGGCAGGCATCGGCCCTATCGGACTCCGTCAATGGTGCTGACATGATTGTAATTTCTTATAAAATAAAATTATTCTTATTCTATTCTTATCTCTTTAAGGCGCGCGTGGAACACAATGCGCCGTCGAGCCGGACCTGGTCCTTACCGGACGGCGAGCTACCCATTGCTCGCCGTCCGCGGGCCCGCGCCTACGGTGGCCGGGAATCGGCTATTGATTCCCACACACAGTACACAAAAAAAAAAAACGAATATAAAACTTAACATGCTCAACAGTAACAAAATACGGTAATAAACTTAAAAAAAGATTATTTCGAAACAAAAATCAGTTAACGGGGAAAGAATAAGAACTTGCTGTACTTTATTTGATTACATACATAAGCTCACGACTTCATTCCACTACAGAACCCCACCTGCTGCGATCCTTACATAGTCCTTTGGCTCCTTTTACGTTCATACATCTGGTCATACACGCACGCCGCCGGTTGTAAGTACTACGCATCAGACCTTTCAGAAGAAGAAGAACCTCACCAATAAAGTCAACATAATTATGTCCATCTAGCTAGAGTGTCCCCTCCCAGCGTTTCCACTCACATCAATCAACTCAATTTGATGAATACACAGTAATAAATGCTACTTATTTAGTTCATGTAAGTACGCAATAATAAAGGATTCCTCACTCACACAAACATGTTATATTTCGTAATACACCCCATGTTTACTAAAGTCGTGATGTCATCTTCAAAGGGGGAGATTTGCATAGTTTTAATGGAATACGAATGAGGTCATCCCCATGGATATAGGGTTTAGGGTCACACGAACAAGATTTGGTAAAGTTTGCTGTAGCAAGTAGGTACACGATACAAAATTGTAGAAATTATGGTTTTGATGAAGATTTTGCTTACTCTACTTGAATCCTGAATCTTAGAGGGTTCTAAGTTTAGGTGTTGTAAGTAGATGAATCAATAGAGTAGTTAACAATCGAAGATTTCTTAGAAGCTCTAAAATATGCAAATTCATTTAAATATGGTACTAACTCTCTTAACTACATGGACGTACCAGGCGTTCATGCATTGTTTCCTCCCCAAAAAAACATTTGTTCGGCGTAAGAAACAACTCTGTAATCTGCAGCTCTTTTGGCTTTCCCGCCAAGTCTTATTCCCCCTCCTTTAAAATAGGTCCCTCATTGTCCCCGATCGTGACTTGTTCTCATAATGTTGTGGATAGAGATTCTTAATTTTTAACATTATTATGGTCTGTTGCTTGATTGAGTGCCACGTTCACACGCACTTCCAGTTGCTCAGATACCTGTCTCACTAATTACTACTACAGTATGTTTTTCATCAAAGCTACTGTTCTCGTTGATAATACTATTGTATTATATAGCTTAGTACCATTATTCCTGAGTCATTCTGTCCATCGGATAAATAAATATAAATATATATAAAAAGATTTAGCTTTTCGGGCCACGCGGGCAGTTCAATTCAGTTAGTGATAGCTTATCTTTAGTGATAGCGGTGGTTATTGATGTGCGATCCATTATTGACCAGCTGATAACCTTAGCATGGTCAGGAACTATTTCAATCTAAAGACTGGTTAGTCATGGGGATGGATTGTAATTAATACTAGCACTATTGAATTAAAAGCTCTTGTAGCATGAGTCCCATCTTTCTTTCTCTCAAGTTCAGTTAAGTTATATTAGAGTCTGTTGTCCTCGTTTTCTACCTCCTTTTCAACTTTGGAGATTATGCATACTATGAGGTCTTTTCCATTCACCACATGTATTCATAAACAAAACATAGGACCCGTGAATCCTTGTGATATCTAAATATTTTACGATGTCTATAATATTACCATCCGTGGGTACCATAAAAAGGTATTAATTTAAATGGACAGATTGGTTGCAATCACCATCTTTCCTTCTAATATGGTTATATATTATTGAAATGTATTTCTAAAATATTGTGGTTGTTTTGCGATGTTCATTTTTAGTTAGCATCAGACAGCTTCTGTCTCATAAGTTCCGTTTAGAATGTGTCAAGATCATGGTTCACGAATTAAATACAGGATGCATCTTCTTTTTTAACCGACTTCAAAACAGGAGGAGGTTCTCAATTCGCCTGAATGTTTTTTTTTTGTGTGTGTGTTAGCTCAGAACTTTTTTCTGGGTGAACCGATTTGGATGTTTTTTTTTTATTTGATAGCTGGTGCTTCACATGTAGTCCTATTTAAATTTGATCAAGGTATCACTAGTAGTTTTTGAGTTATCCTTAATACAACATATTTTTTCCACTTATTTTATATTGATGTGGTAATAATTTCCTGTCACTGTTATTTACATACCAATTAGTGGTATACGAATTTGTGTAGGGTAGGTACCGGAAATAAAAAGTGAAAAATAAAAACTTTTTTACAAAAAAACAACTGATCTCCAAAAAAAACTTTTTTACAAAAAAACAACCGGCTTCCAAAAAAAACACTAAAAGACCTGAAAAATAACTTTAATTTCGGAAGTCGGTGTCTTTAGTTTTGTATTTTCGTTTTTGGCCACCGACTTCCGAAATTAAAGTTATTTTTCAGGTCTTTTAGTGTTTTTTTTGGAAGTCGGTTGTTTTTTTGTAAAAAAGTTTTTATTTATCACTTTTTAGTTGCCGTACCTACCCCACACAAATTCGTATACCACTACTTGGTGTGTAAATAACAGTGACTGGAAATTATTAACACATCATCCATATAAACTAAGTGGAAAAAATATGCATTATTAAAGATAAATCAAAAACGACTGGTCAGACCATGATCAAACTTAAATGGGACCACATGTGAAGCACCACCTATCAAATAAAAAAAGAATCATCCAAATCGGTTCACCCAGAAAAAAGTTATGAGCTAACACACATAAAAAAAAAAATTAAAAAAAAACATACAGACGAATTGAGAACCTCCTCCTTTTTGTGAAGTCGGTTAAAAAAACACTAAAAGACGTGAAAAATAACTTTAATTTCGGAAGTCGGTGGCCAAAAACGAAAATACAAAACTAAAGACACCGACTTCCGAAATTAAAGTTATTTTCCACGTCTTTTAGTGTTTTTTTTGGAAGTCGGTTGTTTTTTTGTAAAAAAAATATTTATTCAATTCCATATTCATCTACTGGTCTATTTTCCTCTGGATCCTCTATAAGTCTGTTGCCGTCTTCAGTTATGCATTTTTCTGATAGAACACACTCTTTACACCGTCGTCAGTACACAAACCATCAATGTAAGTCATGACATACCGTCCCGAATGCAATGGTGTCCGCTAGTATTTCTGTCTCCCTCGTAAACCCGATCAAGCGTGAAGATGTTCCCCGCACATAGTGGTAAATATAACAAAGTATAGTTTTATGTTTTATGTCCAGTTTCCTGAAGTTAGTCGTGTAATGGTTGAACTGGACTTTGGTTTTATTATTTTAGTGCAGTTTTGCGTTTTGCTGCACGATTCTGTTTTTCATAAGGCGCTTCCCTGATCAAACGACCTTGAGCGTTCGGTCCTTCTCTGTCCCGTCGCTGAGTCTCGCTCTATCTCGCTCCCTCCGCACGCTCATTTATCATAAAATTTACAAAAATAATGAAATTACTTGTATAAAAAAAGATAAGTGAAGTTTTAAAATAAAATAAAACGTGTATTATTTAGATTTTTAAATTATCTATCCATTAGTGTAATCCTCAAATGAATAGAACGTCACCTTTAGCAAGAGATGCATGCAATCAATAATTTTAGTCACTTTTTTAGAAGGAGATTTCAGATGAATTTATAACACATAAAAACAAATAAGAACGTGGAATGTGATGATAGGATATCGAACATTAATAATGTGCTTTTAGATGTAGTTTATTACCCATAGTGAATGAGTTAATAGCCTCTGAATAACGCACTTAGACAAGGTTTTGGTCGGGGTACCGCCTTAAGTGAAATGCGACGGGTTTAAAAGTATTAACGCATAGAAATACGAATGAAAGCAAATTGCTCAAATAAACAAGTTATGGAACTTAGTAAAAAAAATGGTAGCATTTATTGTTTCTACCAATTCAGTAATTTTAATTTAATTCTGATAATCTTACAAGAACGATAATGATTTTCGTTTAATAAATAAACTACCACCATCACTAAAATCACTAAAATTATGTCGATGGATAATCACCATCGTCATTTAGTCCTGATTTTCTTAATAAGTCAGTTTAGTAAAAAAAAATATAGTTTACAGTCGGAGACCTTGCAGTCAGTGGTTTTCAATTTCCATAATTTTCGGACCCTAAAAATATCATTTAAAACTAATAACCAGATTTAGACGGACGGTCCTCGTAAACCGTCGGTGGACAGAAAGCCATAATTATTTTACGAGTTTCAAATTAGTATTTCGCGGTGTTCACTTCCTGTATTACTTCTCATGTGGTGCGTTTGATTTTTATTAGGTTTCTGAACATATGTTTCGCGTTTGGAAGATACAAGAATATGGTCGTGTTTTGTGGTAACAGTTAATGGCAATGTAGCTACCGTTCGTCTTGATCGATTCTTATTATGGGTTAGTTGGGGGATCTATCGATTTTTCCGCTAAAAGATCTGCCCGTGTCTTTAAAACTCTTATATAACTAAACTATTATTTTATAGAGCAAAGATTTGATTTTTTGTATGTTTGTATGTTTGTTTGGTACGCTTTCACGATAAAATGGCTGAATGAAATTGGATAAAATTTGGCACATGGGTAGACCGTGATCTGCGGGGTAATTGCGTAACACACTAACAATAGGAATAGCATATCATTTTGCCAGTTCAGGAACATTCATTGCGTTATTATAAATAATATTGTAAAACATTTTTAAAAGAGTAACGGTGGAGTTTCTTGCGCATTCTTCTCCATACGAAACTACCTTTTGGAAGGGGCAACTAGAATCAATTCTATTTTTTTGTAAAAATTTGACGTTCAAAAGTGCCTTTTATGTGCCTATTTGAAATAAACGATTTGACTTTGACTTTGACTTTGTTATTTACGTTGATGAGCAGACACATTTTTCGAACATATGAAGAAATGGATTAGCAATAAGCTTCAAAATGATTTAGATTGTGTTACCCAATAATATACCCAGTGTTGGATTAGGACATATTGATACTTTTAATCCCACGGAATCGAGACTTATACGCGTGAAACCGCGCGGCACAGCTAGTTTTTAATATTGACAGAGTCTAGTCAAAAACATGTGGTCTGTTTAAAATAATTAATACCAGTGGCTGGAATGGAAGCTAACACTTATTATCGTTTACGTAGTAATTAGGAAAAATATTTATCAAGACAGCCTTAGCAAATTTTTAAGCTCTTGAACGATGATTTTAACAGTCAGGAGGACCAGTCAATTCATTATATTTGTGGATACAATTTTTCCAAATGACTCATTAAGTTTAAGAAGTGACGTCAGGAAGGACACCATCATTTATTAAAACCGTACCGTTAATACGTCTGTATCCAACTCACGCTTCACATTTTTTTTTTATCTTAAACCATATAATCCTGATGTCACCAATGAGTCATGGGCGTATAATCAAAGTTTCATTATAATACTTTATCACTGTGTCATTATGTATCTCTGGGAAGCCATCAAAAACTTGTCATTCTTATCATATTATGGGCACAGAGATTTACTGTGTTCTGCTAATTTTGTTCAGTTACTAAGCACTTTTCTAAAGAACATGTTTATACTATCTAACGAATGTCGTCATCTGCGCAGCCTTTTCCTAAATATTTTGGGGTTGGCTTCTAGTCTAACCGGATCCAGCCGAAAACCAGTATTTACATGGAGCCACTGCGTATCTAGCCTCCGCAACCCAGTTACTGGGTAACACAATACCCCTTAGTAAGGCTGATTGTCAGTCTTTCGGGTTTCTGACGACCCGTAACGACTGTCAAAGATCCAAGAATGACAGCCGGGACCAACGGCTTAACGTCCTTTCCTTTGCTAGGCATGGAAGGGTCTCGGTATGTGAAGATGGTCACCCAACCGCAGACCAACCGCAAACCCGTGTGGCTGTTATTAATTATCCACGAGTCCTATCTAACGAATGTATTGTACATAATAAATCTATTATTAAACGGATGGTAAAATTAAATTTACAAATAGCAACTAAATAATTTCATAAAATAAAAATATTATATAAACTAAAATATGGCGTCGAAAAATACCTCCGCATTGCTGTCGACTGGTAATGTAAGCGCCCAAGAGACTGACGGCATTGCCACGTTGTATGGCAATGCTAAGTATAGCTAGTAAGTAATAGAACAATCTTGTGATCCAGTTCTCACCCATTTCCATTGGAAGACGTCGTGAGGAAGGTTTTGGGTATAAATGTGGATGGCTATAAGAGTAGGGGAAGATCAAAAAAATGATAAATGGACTGTGTGAAAGATAATATGACTAGAAAGGGAGATCATGATGATGAAAAGAGAAGTATGGATGAAAACATGTTGATGATGATTTTTTGATTGTGCCCCACCCCTGTGTGTAGCTGCTCTTATGATGGAGACGGAAAATGGTTCCTAGTGCTAGCCAACTCTTCTCTATTTCATGTTCAAGTAGTCTATTAGCACAGCACGTTAAGCCATTGGCCCCAGCTGCCAGAAGATCGGAAGTCTGGCAACCCGACTTATCAAGGGATATCGTGTTATCCAGCATCTGGGTTGTTGGCATATTGGTATTCAGATCCATCCGGTTACAGCTGCATTTATTAGACTGGAAGCCGATCCGAATACAGTTGGCGAAATACGAGGGAGAATGTGATTATGGTTTCTAGTTTAAATTCAATTCCGGGTTGAGATCGCCTTTGTACATAAGCTTGCCTTGTACAAACATACATACATAAAATCACGCCTTCTTCCCACGGGGGTAGGCAGAAACTACAGAACGCCACCTTCTACGATCCTTACATACTCTTTTTGCCTCGTTTGCGTTCATACATCTGGCCATACACGCACGCCGGTTGTGAGTACTACGTACCTGAGCTTTCTGAAGAACATCACCAATAAGGTAACTATGACCTAAGGCGTCTCCTCCCGGCATTTCCACTCACATCTGCCTTGTAAATACCTTTTGTTAGTCACCTTTCATTCATCCTCTCAACATGACGAAACCATCTAAGGATACCAATAATATTATAATATCCTTGTAAAATTGTAACATTTTCTCCGTAATGGATGTGTATAATAAGAATAAGAATGATGATGAGAATAACAGACTTATATAATATAGTCCTCCAGACCGTATTTCGGCCATGGCGGCCAATCTCAACGGACACTATGCTTCGACACGGGAGATATAGTACACAAGTGTGTGCGACTTTCAAAGTCCGATGGGACGGCAATCCGACACAACCGGAGAGAGATCTGACGCAGGACAAACGGCTTAATGTGCTTTCCGAGGCACGGGGGTGTCACACCGCCACCATCCAAACTCCGGGCTCTGGATAGATACTTAGGTTCTAACACAGGCCAAAATTCTGCATTAAGTCTGCCTTGTTTATTTTTACTTCTAAAAGGCCGATATTCAGCTTGAAAAGCTTAATAAATTTCTACTTTCAGCTCACGTGTGAACGTTGGCAGTGACTTTGACTTGGTAAGTCAGCACATGGTATGTTCCGAGCACGAAACCGCGGCGGGAAAGTTCAATGGCGGGACTAGTTACTTTCTTTTGTTTTTAATAACGAAACAATGGATTTCTGGCAGTGAAAACGATTCTAAAATACAGGACTACTTTATGTTAGAATATCTAGTTTAAGGTTGGGGGTTGGGGGTGGTTGGGTGGTAGGTTGTTGTGGTTTCATACCTACTAATCTTATCTCGAAAGTTATTTTAAATTAGTTTATTAGTATTCATTTATGTATTTTTATTGAAAAGTAGATATATTCTGAAATTAAGGAAGTGTTCACTAGTATTTTTTTTTTTTTTTTTCATTTTGTGTTTTATTGTTTTTTCTTTTTTTAATTCTGCCTTTCTTTGATTCACATCTATTAATAATTATTCAATTATAACTGTTCCGGAATAATTTTTATTAAAGTATGTTTTCATAGTTTTGCGACCCGTACCTGCTAAAGGGCTTTAGGTACATCAAATAAAAATGTTTTTGAGCTTACAAAAAATCGTTCTAACACTAATTCTAGCTTACATAACAAGCCAATAATCATACTAATGCCTAGAAACTCACCTGGTTTAGTGCAAAACTTTAATCAATACGTCAGAAGGTCATGAACAAAACGCTTCGTTAGCTTTCACTTTCAAACCGATGTTTAAATCGATATACAAACTCGATTAATAATACCGATTCTCATTTCAAACTATTTCCTTATTTTGAAAAACCGATTCTTTTTTTAATACGCGTGTTTTCCGATGGAGATGTTTTGTTCCACTGATATTTATTTCACGGTTATGAAGACTTGTTATCCGGTTGCTACGCGACGGTTGCATGCGATTGCCGGTAAAATAAAATGATTTGACGTCATCCAATATGGTCGAAGTGTGAATCTAGATTTTGATATTCTGATTATAGCTATCTTTATGGCCTAGAGAAGATCTAGGGCAATATAGCTTATTATCTAGTTTATGACGGTAGGTTTTGGCAAAATCGACTGGACTGGAACTGGATGTCTTATTTTCACGTTGTTACAGGTGACTTACGAATTATTTTGAAAAAAGGTGCTGTTAGCTAAAAATGTAGGTACCAAGTCATTTTATCAATTTAGTCATTCTGGCAATAATCCCTCAGTTTAGTTAATTGGGCATTGGGATACCTAACCATATATAATGATGTTCATTATATTTCCTGTTGATAAATTGATGTCGTCCCCTGTAGACACTAGACTGCAAAACAAAGATTTTATTAATTAAGGGAATTACGCTGGCCCCTTATATTAATAGGGGGACCGCGTAAAAGCGCGGAATAAAATTACAACCAGATTTAATAACGTTCAGATTTACCATACATTTTTCGAGGATTAAATTTGGCATAACTTTACTCTTCGTTAACTACAATCTCAAGTCTCAATTATTTTGTGTTTTTTTATCTAGGAAGTTTTCATTGTTTTATCTTGGAAGTTTTCATTGTTTTATCTAGGAAGTTTTCATTGTTTTATCTAGGAAGTTTTGATTGTTTTATCTAGGAAGTTTTGATTGTTTTATCTTGGAAGTTTTCATTGTTTTATCTTGGAAGTTTTCATTGTTTTATCTTGGAAGTTCTCATTGTTTTATCTAGGATGTTTTCATTGTTTTATCTTGGAACTTTCATTATTTTATCTAGGAAGTTTTCATTGTTTTATCTTGGAAGTTTTCATTGTTTTATCTACTACAATCTCAAGTCTCAATTATTTTGTGTTCTTTTATCTAGGAAGTTTTCATTATTTTATCTTGGAAGTTTTCATTGTTTTATCTAGGAAGTTTTCATTGTTTTATCTAGGAAGTTTTGATTGTTTTATCTAGGAAGTTTTGATTGTTTTATCTTGGAAGTTTTCATTGTTTTATCTTGGAAGTTTTCATTGTTTTATCTTGGAAGTTCTCATTGTTTTATCTAGGATGTTTTCATTGTTTTATCTTGGAACTTTCATTATTTTATCTAGGAAGTTTTCATTGTTTTATCTTGGAAGTTTTCATTGTTTTATCTAGGAAGTTTTCATTGTTTTATCTTGGAAGTTTTCATTGTTTTATCTTGGAAGTTTTCATTGTTTCAACTTGAAAGTATAATTATTTTCTTATTTGAAATTTTATAATAAATAAAGGAAGTTTAATAATTTTAAAATTATTATCATAATTAAATATTAATTAACAGAATATTGATATCTCTTCATTTTAAATTTAGTTTTTGTTCTATTTTCTTCATACTTATCCGTAACACCTTTAAAACTTTCAGCGACAACACCATGATGCGTACTTTCTTTCCGATGACGTCACGACCAGTAGGTACCTACCTACCTACCTAACAATGATAAACAACACAAAAGGCAATCCATTAGTAACAGTGTATGCATGCCGCACCTTACAGCGACTGCTGGGTGGAGCTGTGGGGTGGTGTTAGTGATAAGCGGCAGCGGGGTTGAGGACGAACCACGGAGTCGGTGTATAGCAGGTAATGCTTTTTTTTTATCACAAGGTTGCTAGCATGTAGAAAAGATTACTTTACCTAGGATTTTTTTCTTTTTTTAGAACTTTTTGTTGCCTTATTATTCTCAGCCCTCCCTTTTTTGTATACTTTAACACATTATTATTTTAAGACTGTTAGCTTATATAAATTATGTAAATATTATCTTGGAAATTAAAATAACTATGTCTTTCTTATATGGAATTTGCTAAGTGGTCGAAATGTCTGGTCTTTGTCATGGTCTTTGACATAAATAGTGTTGGGAGTACTTTCAAGAAAGTTACTCTTCTAAAGAAAGAAAAAAAAGACGTTAAAATAAATTATTCTACACATTTATAACGCACATTATAAAACTATAATTATTCTGACTAGCTTTTGCCTCCCTGCGTTGAAATGTTTCGTCAGTTATTTTTAAAAAAAATACTGTTCCATACATTTTGACCGCGCAGATATTGCACTTTTGTAGGAAACAGCAGATTAAAAAAAAAACCGACGATATATTTTAACACAGGGGGGTCCAGAATTATGTACTGAATCCATGGTAACAGGTTGTGCGTCAATATCTTTGCCACCCTGTATACTTACCTATGTGCCAACATTCATGTTGTTCGATCAAACGCTGTTGGAGTTCACTCTAGACTCACAAAATGTCTTACTTATATTTAGTAAAATTAACTCTTTACATACTACAAAGTTTCTAATAATATAATTAAATCATGATTCGAAAGACACGTAGCGCCATCTAGCGTCCTAAAGCAATTGTGACCGTCGAAAGTTATTGTTCTTTCCCTCGGGAACAGTACCTTTTTTCTGGATGAAAGGTACCCTATGTCCTTTTCTGTACCCCTGACAACGTATATGTAAAATTACATGATGATCGGTTCAGTGGTTTAGGCATGAAAAGGTAACAAACAAACAAACTTACTTTTGCATTTATATTACCAGCTTTTGCCCGCAGCTTCGCCCGCGTTAGAGGTTACAAATTATCCCACGAGAACGTACTAGTGGGATAAAAAGTTTCGTATGTGTTAATCCAGGATATAAACTATGTGTGTTCCAAATTCTATCTAAATCCGTTCAGTAGTTTTTGCGTGAAAGAATAACAAACATCCATCCAGCCATCCATCCTCACCAACTTTTACATTTATAATATTAGTAGGATTAGTTAGGATGAGGATTGATTCCATAGACAGTTGAATAGAAATATGGTTTTGTTGCCCCCTTCGTTAATATTTATACCATAAAACCGAAACCCTACCACAGAAAATAAATAAACACTGAAAAGCATGAATAAACAGGATTCCAGTCTGAAATCATAGTCGTAAGCCGGTTTAATTATAACCTACTTTTAATGTTGAAACCCACAGGGATTATAAAATTTAGGTAAGCGACGAAAAAAAAAATACATACGTTTTATGATGCTAATAAATTAAACCCACATTTTTTACACAACAGCCGAGTGTCCTCTCTGCCCTTATTACTAGGCTAACCTAACAATAAGAGAACCTTAGAGCTAATCAATTACATTACAGTGTGTGGCGCACCTAGTCTGGTGGGTGCAGCCGTGGTGGTACGAAAAGGGAGAGCCGGCGGCTTTTATGTGTTTGTTTTCATACACTACAGTGGAATGGTAAGGCATTTAACTGTTATTTTTGTAAAAAGTGTGAATGTTTGTTGAAAAGAAACGCGTCTTTATTTCTGGGATAATACGCGTCGAAAATCATAAAGTAAACGAGAATTTGATTTTTCGTAAAAACAAAGCAAGAATTTTTCGCAAAACGTTGATATTTTCCGGATAATTTAAAAACAAGCGCGATAAGTATCTAAGATTTTTAGAAGATGAAGGTGAAGAAAGATGTGAATCTTTACTTTTTATGTCGAATATCCATTCTTTAAAACCTTGAATTTACAATCACAATATATTAAAAAAAAAACGGTGTGAGTTGGTTTGGCACTCACGATGGTGATGATGTGTAAACATGTGAGCTCGCATCAGTTTGGTTCACGCGCTCACATAGACACGGGTCTTACGCTGACGTCATCTGACGCTCGAAGTCTTACGCTTACGCGTCTGACGCTCGAAGTCCCAGCTAGCCCCTACCGTAGACCGAGCGCTAAGATGTTTACACATCAATAGCAACATAATGGAGAATGAATAAAATCATATGTATATACGAAATTCGACAAGTACTTGCTTGAAAAATAAATAGTTTGAATCATTTTGTTTAGCAAGATAACCATCAGATTTCTACTGAATTATATCTTAGTTCTATATCCCAAAACTACAATCACGGTCCGCCAAATCGCCTTCTATCATACCTTGCACCACACACCAACGGAAGCGCGTCTATTTTAGCCGCGATATGTACCTGCTTTTCCACGATTAGACTTTAGCGTGGCGAGTTCCGGCGCGGCTCGATTTCAAGCGATATTGACGATATTGAAGATATTGTGCGAATTGATGCCCGATGTATTGAGGAGTATTGGGGTATTGGTAGTGGTGAAAGATGTGATGGTGGAAAGAATAAAAGGTAGATATTTTTCCCAACAAGATGTTTTTACTTGCAGGAATATTTATTATATTTCATGATTCTTTGTTCGTTTTCTTCATCGGTCTTTGAGAGGCTTATTATCAGCAGTACTCTACACGCTCATGATAATATGATCTTTCACATTAAGCAAAAGATCTAATTAATCATTCAAGAATCGCTCATACCATTTCAATAGTGGCCGTGTGATGTTCAAACCCATAACCAATTGTAAATCTTAGATGATTGGACTATTTACATTTGATTTGTCATTATACCGTAAAAACAAAAGCATACATTAACACTCATACCCAGGGCAACTTCTTCTATTTTAGCGCTATATTTTTTTTTTATTCCGTGCAGGAATTGAATCTACGTGACTTTCATAGAAGCCAATTCGTCAACCACTGAGCCCACCGTTCAATCAAACCACACAGCTCATCATTTTCTCTTTAGTCTTATTATGTATTGTGAAACGTGACTCAGGCATTATATCAGAGGGGTAGCCAACCCCATGTTGCCATCGCTAATACGTTTGTAAGGTGCGGTGATTATGACGTTTTTATTTTTATCGTAATGGAGGTCTTCGATATGTTGTGGTAATTTTTTTATGTTATAGGTTCTTGCATTTACATTATAAAAATTTAATAATTTTGCTGGCGGATATCCGGCGTGTGCAATACGCTAATAAACAACAGTAAAAAAAAAGTAGTCTAAAACCATCTTCGCATTATTGCATTTCTAATGAAACCGGTTCACACACACACACATCGCACACACCAACACACACGCGGCACATCGGGTGGGGCGTATCCAAGTCTTTAACGGACATAGGTAGAAACAATTTTTGTTGTTTATGAATTTATTTTTTATTAATTTTATTTTTTTATTTTTTATTTTATTAATTATATGGTTAGATAGATGGAGGTCTACGATTTTGTTGTGGTTATTTTTTATACTATACATTCTTGCATTCACACCATACGTAGAATTTAATAATTTTATTTTGTAATGATTAATTCGACTAATGTAAACTAGATGGCGTTTAAAGACGATTTGCCTTAAAATGTTTATTACATTGCATTGTCTGCATTTTGCTGGTGTTTTTGTTTATTTCTCCAAATAATAACCTCATTATGCTTTTAATAGCTTGTAAGGGTTTGTAACATTATTAATAAAGGCAGATAGAACTCAAGATTACTCCCTTACCAGTTCATCCCTCGCTGTTGGTAGACATGGTGGACTTTGTGAGGGCCTAAGGACCTGCTGGATGCCAGAAGCACAGGACCGGTCAATGTGGCGATGCTTGGGGGAGGCCTATGTCCAGCAGTGGACGTTTTTCGCCTGAAATTATAATCACTATGATGTTAGCTACTGGTTTAATGGATACAGCATCATTGATAACAATGTAATGTTTCCTACAAATATCCTAGTTCTTACCCATGGACTGAAGTCTCAAAAATCTGGCAAATCTAACGCCAATGCAATGCAATTACTTTTTTGCATGCACGTGTTTTAGTGACAAATAAACCTGTTTTTTTTTCTTTCAGTGAGGGTTTTCATAAAAACTCAAAACACCAGTTGGCGCCACGTTGACAGGAGGTCTTCCATTTCGACAATGAATATAAAATACATGATGAAATTCGTCATTCGTTTCATTCATTCGTTCATCATTCAGTTATGACTAAAGGAAATATAGGCGCTTTGACAGTTGCCTGGACCTGAGGTACAAGATTAAAAAACCGAGCAGAAGCAAAGCTTCATACTAACGCCGCCGCGCCGTGCGCGGGTACACTACTACACGCACAGCTATGTGTGCGTGACCTGTCACCGACACGGCACGCGGCGGGTGCCCGCCCGGGTAGAAACCGGTTTGAGCCAGCTCAGCAAGCGAACTAAGTTAAGGTGTGCCATCGGCTGCAATACGACACGGACGTTTTATTTTTAGTATTTTAAATTGTTTAAAAAAATGCCGAATTGTTATACTCCACATACACACATAACATAACATCACGCCTGTATTCTCCGAAGGTTTAGGCAGAGGTAGGTGGGAGGGGGGGTAGGGGTAGGTGAGGTGGATTGTTATACTGTGTGTACAAATAATGGTAATAACACCAAGGAAATTTATTTTTCAAAGGATCCTGTCAGGTAATTATACAATATATACCTTTAATAAGTTATTACAGAAGAACTTAGTTACGAGGTAAGTAATAGGTATAATTATGTAAGATGGCGATACAAAAGGATTTCCCATAAGAAAAAATATTTATTATTCTTATAATTTACCTACCGCCTGTATTATTGTCCGTCTCCCTTATTTGTTTCGTACTTTTGTTTTAGTAGGCTTGTAGGTACTCGTACCAAAGTGTGTTTGTAGGGCGTCTTAGCAAGATTCCGTTTGACCTTTTCTATTAGATTCATAACCTAAGTTCGTGAAATAGTAAAACAAGGAAGGAAGCCTTATAGTTTCGCCATGTCCGTATGTCCATCCGTCCGTAAGTCATCGTAATTTTATAGGTCCTTTTTTTTTTTTTTGGGTGGGCAATCATCGAATGACCTCTCCCGCTCTGGGCGGAGCGGAAGGGCGTGTCAGACTCTTACTGACTAAAACCCACCCGTGTTCCTTCACTTGCCTGTGCGCCAGGGCCACGGTAACTCTTTCGAACAATCCGCGACCCCGGCAGGCATCGGCCCTATCGGACCCCTTCAATGATGCTGACATCTCTTTGAGGCGTGCGTGGAACACGACGCGCCGTCGACCCGGGCCTGGTCCTTACCGGACGGCGAGCTGCCCATTGCTCGCCGTCCGCAAGCCCGCGCCTACGGTGGCCGGGAGTCGGCAATTGACTCCCGACGCCCAGGGTGTCTCCTCCTGCGGTGACTAGGGGTGTGAGGGCGCAACGATTGCCGCACCCTCACGCGCTCCGCCTCCTCCTTTGCGAGCATTACTGCTTCACAGAAGGAGGTGACGGCTTCCCATTCCCTCTCGCTCCGTACCATGGCCTGTACCAGGGCAAGACGCGAGAGATCGCCGCCGCCGATCGCCGCCACGAGGACACGGCGGTGCTCCACCCAAGCTGGGCAGACCTCCACCGTATGCTCCACCGTAATTTTATAGGTCCTGACAGCAGCAACTGGCAGCAACTTGGGGCCTCTCGAATTCATAATAATGGTAAACGATTTGCCGCAAGTCATCAGACATGGCACATGTTTACTATTTGCAGATGACCTGAAGTTGCTGCTCGAGATCAAATGTGAGTCTGATGGCGATCGCTTGCAGGAGGACATAGACAGGATAGTGCAATGGAGTCACGAGAATAGGCTCTACTTCAACGTGTCGAAGTGCTCGGTGATGAGTTTCACCCGCGCACGTGCACCGCTACTTCGTGAGTACGTGGTGGACGCAGCGCCTATGCAACGAGTCACGCAGGTACTTGATTTAGGGGTTTCTGTTACTCCTGAACTGTCATTTCGTGATCATGTATCGAAGATCTGCAAAAAGGCGTTCAGAAATCTGGGTTTTGTGCTGAGACAGACACGAGACTTTACCAACATAGCAGCAGTTAGGGTTCTGTATGATGCACTGGTCAGGAGTCATCTGGAACATAGTGCTATCATATGGGCTCCACACGAAACCAAATACTCTGTTATGTTGGAACGAGTTCAGAACAAGTTTACGCGATACTTGTATAGGAAGCTTTACGGGGTATATCCGTTTTACCCGTTGATGTATCCCACTTTATTTGTACTGGGTATGGTCGGGTATAATGAATTGAGGGTGCGACGGGAGTTTACACTGGTCGCTTACTTAGTCAAGTTACTCCGAGGCATTGAGCATAATCCGGAAGTGCTGCAGCGCTTAAGTCTTTGCGTACCAGACCGCTATGTATGGAGGCGACGGCGCCCCCCACTGCTGGCCGTGCCGACAGCCAGAACCAACTTACTCGCCAAAACGCCACTAACCCGAGCAATTCGGGTCATTAACGATCTTCATAACAAAATTGATCTATTCACATGTAATTTGAGTGAATTCGCAAGGTTATTGTTGTTTATTTTATGTTATACCTAACGTAGATTAGTGTAGTACGAGTATGTTATTGTGGGATAGGATGTATTTTTATTGTCTCGTAACAGATATTTTATTGTATAGGTATGTAATTGGATGAAACGTTAGTAATGTTTCCTATACCTGTAATATGTTAAAGAACTTGAAAGTTCCAAAAAGTTTTGAATAGTAAATGATTTTTATTATATAAAGACAGCATATAAAGTGACCGCGCTATCGCATTAGGTGACGAACCTGTAATGATAGTTTTTATGGGAGAAATAAATAAATAAATAAATAAATAAAATAAATAAATATGAAATTGGCGTTTTGTCGAACTAGTCACTTTGATCTCAAATAACTGGCGTTTGGTTAGGAATTCCAAATTCAAATTTAGGCTTGTGTATTTGACCAGGCCCATGTCGACGGCGCGTTGTGTTCCACGCGCGCCTCAAATAGATGTCAGCATAATTGACGGGGTCCGATAGGGCCGATGCCTGCCGGGGTCGCCGATTGTTCGAAAGAGTTACCGTGGCCCTGGCGCACAGGCAACTGAACGAACACGGGTGGGTTTTAGTCAGTAAGAGTCTGACAGGCCCTTTCGCTCCGCCCAGAGCGGGAGAGATCATTTGATGATTTACCACCCAAAAAAAAAAAGGCTTGTGTATTTGTGTTTCGAATTTAGTGATTCATTTGTTTTCGCGATTTGATTTTTCTTTGACATCGTTCAGTTCACAATATGGACAACTTAAAATATGGTGTTATTTACGAATATGAGTTCCACGGTGGCACCACCTCTGCAGAAACAGCTCGAAGGATTAATGATGTGTCATGAGGATCCCAAGGCAAACCAATTAATATGCGAACTAATTGTATAATCTGCTGAGCAAATAATTATTTTATAGCGAGATTATTTATTCAGTAGACAAATAATATATTAAGGTGACCGAATACTCCGTCCGTCCATCTGTGCTCATTGCCGAATCCCGACTCACACTTGCCCGGTTTTTTATTATTTTCTATAACCGAGTGACAGCCCTATGAAAGTAGGTAAGAATTTTGAGCTCTGTTAAGAAGATTTTCTTCTGCTCGGTTTTTTATTCTTGTGCCTGAGGTCACAGTGCTCATTTTAGAAAACCTTCAGTGAATGCCCACAACAAGGAAGACTTTGTAGGAACCTTTTGAGAAAAAGGGAGATTTTCTACCCTAGGCCTATTCATTACAATGTGAAAGCAAATTAACAAATTAAGTATTAACGCGAGCCGTAAACGTGATTTACGTTATTACGGTGTTGTACGGAAGCTATATATCCTGGCCTGGAAGACTTTGGGCTGAGATTTTATTGAAACTTTTCGTTTTTATGTAAGACTAAGGGTGTATTGGGGGCCTTAGAGTTGCTGTGAATTGCGATAGGCCGAGTTGATTGGTAATGGAGCTAATATTGTGGCCTGTACCAAAGGCATTGTCCTATCTGAATGCGACTGTCGCACGACCACGCAATTTTCGCGATCGTTTCTATGAATATGACGGAGAAGGTACGTGTTTCTCATTTATCATCACCCATATTTTAACTACTGTGGGCGTACTATGGGAAATTTTGGTTGTTGCGCAATAGAAAAACCGATTGCAGTTCAAATCAAATTATATAATTGATGAACAAATCAATCACACTAGCGAATCACACACTGTAGGTACACGATACAACTATACAGAATGCGCGACAGTTTCAAAACGTGTTCACTGCTTTACCGCCTTCGAAAAACTACCTTCTCTGGTCGAGCTTTATGTTGTAGACTCTGACGTGAGCCGCCTGGTGGCGCTGGCGTCCCAATTAGTCAAAGTTAAACGATTGATTTAACGTATTTCAGACAAATGTGACATACCTACTCGCGCGATTAATCAAGTCGCGTATGAAGGTCATTATTCAAGAAAACGATCGCGTAATAGCATATTCTCGCGATATTCATATTTGTTTAGGACGCAGGCTGAGCCTTTTAAATTAGTAGAAGCTAAAGTTGCATTGTACATCCACAATTTAACAGTAAGGTGCTACCAGAAGAATTTTGACAGATGTAATTGAACTTAGTACCTTATATTAAGTAGTTGTAGTAACTTGTATTATAACATTAAAATTAACTCTTCAAAACACCAACAATAATTTTCGGTTTTAATCCACGTATCTAGTATTAAAGCTGAACGACCAACCATGCACTAAAAAAGTAAATTCAAAATCCCAACTGCTTAAAAAAGATGGAAACTAGATGACCTATTTACATTTTATTATTTACACTTTTTATTTGTTTGTTTTATTATATGTTGTGTTGTGTGCCTTGTAGTTTGTGCTAAATAAATTCATTTTCTTTCTTTCTTTCTTTCTATTTCTGTGTCCAATCCCACACCCCGTAAGTACACCATAAGCCGTACAATCTCATTAAGCCGCAGGCAAAAAAAAAATTTTGTAACAAACATTTTTTGTTTTTATTCAAATTTTTTATTTGTCAATTATGAAATGTTGTTTTCATGTGCATTTTGCAATTTTCGCATAGTTGATGATTTTTGTCGCTTTTTAAAATTAGGTTTTAAAGCAGTAAAATTCTGGGTTTGTCACTCGATTTTAAGAATTATGTTGAATTATAATAAAATAATTATTTTTCACTTTAATAAGACCTATTAAACGAGAATATAAGAACATAAAGTCAAAGTCAAATCATTTATTTCTAATAAGCACATAAAAGGCACTTTTGAACGTCAAAATTTACAAAAGAATAGAATTGATTCTAGTTGCCCCTTCCAAAAGGTAGTTTCGTATGGAGAAGAATGGGCAAGAAACTTCACTGTTACTCTTTTAAAAATGTTTTAAAATATGATGTATGCATTAGTTATATAATTATATGTGAAGACGATGCATCTAGAATAAAATTACTATACCACAATGGGTAAAAAGAATTAAATATAACGAAATGATAGGTACATTAATTATGAGATAGATACATGGTGCTCACATATTTACAAATATTGAACAGTAAATGATTTTTTACAAAATTTCACAAGTAATAATTTAGTGTGTGAGTTAAAGTAAAAATCAATATCATAAAAATTATACAATTAAATTAGCAACCAGTTTGATTTTGTCTAGACTCTAGATTGTCCTATGGAGCAGGACCAGCATGTTTCCAAGCATTCTTATCTAGGATATAATCCTTTTATTTGTATCTAATATGCTTGTTTACGAAGTGTACTTTTAATATGAGTTTTAAATTTTCTTTCATTTAATTGCAATCACAAGGTATTTTGTTGTAACATTTAACACAGTACCCCATAAAAGATGTATGTACTTTAGATAATCTATAAAATGGTTGATCTATTTTATCTTTATTTCTAGTATTAAAATTATGTCTATCACTTATTTTATTAAAAATATGTCGATTTTTTCTCACATACATAATATTTTCATAAATGTATTGGCAAGGTACCGTCATAATAGTTCCCTAAGGTATTCGCAACGACGTAGATTGTAAATGGCCCTGATAGCTCTCTTTTGCAAAATGAAAATTGATTCAATGTCAGCAGCTCGAACCCATAGTAAAATGCCATATGACATAATGCTGTGGAAGTAGCTTTATCACAGCTTTATTATTAGTTTTGAAAATTTTGGTGAGAAAGGTTGCTAACCAACTTTAAATCGTTATACTCGTAGATCCTAAATCGTCAATTAAAATAAAAAAATGATGCGAGATACCTACATATATTTTCAGAACTATTCAACGGCATAGTTCGTCGACTTCTTTTTTTTCTTTTTCGCAATATGGCGTCTGGTTGTCGCCATATTGAATTTTGATTACTGTCATGTCTTTAGTGACACTCACAAGATTAAGACAAATCGATTGACGTAACAATCATCGAATTCGACCCACACTTTTGGTCTCTAGTTCGCCACAAAGGAACAAACATACATACATAGGCTGATAACGATAATCCTTTGCGTCACGCAGACGGGTAAAAAAAGACTAAAGGCTTTTGCATAAGAATAACAAGAAAAATACATACCTTTACGTGTTGTGGCGAAATAGATTGAAGAAAACACATCCGCCACTTGCAATACTTTTAATTTTTATTAAAAAAAAAGAGATATACAGAAAAATACAAAAACATATATTAAAAAGTAAAAAAGACAATCAAAATTTAAACAATCAAATCATAATCAAAAATAATTGCAGATAGGGTTGTCGATTTTTTTTCTTTTATAAAAAGAATTACACGCGAAAAACTTAGGCGCACGAGATCGTTTTTGCTGTGCGTCCTAAAGAGCTCGATTACAAGCGGCATTCTAAGGACGCGCATGTTAAATATAAGGTTTCTAGGAAATATTTTTTTTGAGAGACGTTGCTAAGTTAAACCGTGGTCATGGTACGAGAAAAAGACTTCCAATACAAACGCGTGATAACAATTTTATTGTTATGACTAAATTTTGCAACAGTATAGTTTGAAATAATAAAAGTATAAATAGCTTGAACATCCACCAATCCTCGTGCGCCGTCGTGACAGGATCACGAAGTGTCTGTAATCTCGTTGCAGGTCGAGGGGTTAATTCATTACGACTCACAGGCTAGACATTTAGCCCCGGGGGTGAGACCGAAATTCGGCTTAATAAACACGGTCAATACCTAAAACAAATAATAGGGAATAAGGACCGCGTTACAAGCAGATTTTTTTATATTACAGAAGATAAGAAAATTTATATACCGTTTTGTTGAAGGTATGATCCCTATTTCTATAAGGCACTCGAAGAATAGTGTACGTTTCACTGAACGTTCCTAAGAAGTAGAACATAATATCGAGACAAACAGACAAAGCTTTCGATAGTTTGACCGAATAAGAATGAATACGTACCTAGTTTATAGCGGAATAATTAATAACTTCATTATAATCTGACTGATAAATGATACTAAATCAAAATAAATTATAGTTCACTCGAGGAATTTTGGCTTCTTTTTCTAATCAAATCTACCCAATCGGTTAAAAAAAATCTTTAATGACATCAATGGATGTCATTAAAGTTTAAAGTTTTGTTTTGTTTTGTTTTTTTTAAACTCTTGCGTTTGTCATGCAAATTTCTCTTGCAATGGCAAGAGAAATTTTCATGACAAACGCAAGAGTTTTACAAAAAGATCAAGAAAAAAAAATTTATTGCCGATCAAGTAAAGCTTAAAACAGGTTGAATAATATATGTTTTAAACGAAGGAGGAATATTACAAAAAAAAAAAACGCAAGTATATAATACTGCAGTATACAAATCCGAATCCACCACCAGCCACCAGCACTGGGGCTCTGTCTCGCATAGGGTCGCAGCATTATGCTGAGCAACGGTCGTTATGCGTGGACGTGACGTATATATTCCCCCAACTTATTTTTTTTTGTGTTTGTTATCTTTTATGTTTACCGGAAATACTCTTCTCAATTTTCTTTCAAAACAAACTATGTATTTGAAGATTTAGACTAACTCCTTACAATACATGCCAAGTTACAAAATAAAGTATGTAGGTAGTATTGCCAAATTAGTATGTAAACTGTATGCTAGACTATCTAAAAATGAATTAAAGATATAAGTTAGTGTTTAATTCATTCACATCCTGATACCAAATACGGATTTATTGTACAGTCGGGCAAATTATTTGCTGTTTAATCGATTTTAATTTAATAGGTGAATTAATTATAGCGGCACCAGAGGGCCTAGACAAATGACATTCGCTTCGGAGCGATTCTATTTCTACAATGGCTATCGCTTTCGCCAATGTTTCCATCATACGAATCGAAAAATAGCGATAACGCATGTCAAAAAGTGCCACTTGGCTATGCATCTCTATGGAAGTAATCGTTCGACGCTGCGCTGTCGATTCTTTTCATAGCATCGAATGATGTTAACATTGTCTAGCTAATTTATATTCGTTGACATATGATCACGTGACATTTCGATAGCTTATGTTAACGCCATACATTTTTTAGCTTTTCTACTAGCGTCATCGCTAGTCGAATGTTACTTTGTCTAGGCCCTCAGATAAGATCTTTTGGCGTCGCTCAAGATGAGTCGAGTCGTATACGCTTGAGTTATTTTAATAATGTTTTGTTTTGTTTTTATTCTGCAAACGAATTCAACTTAATTTTGGGGACTCACTTTTTAGCGGCGTAAATAACGCTGAGTTATCCTCATTAGAACTATGTTTTTGACCTTTATTACTAGTCTACCCACAATGTTATATTAAAAAAAAATCTCTAACCGTTAATAAACTATGTTCCACTAGAACTCTCTTTACAAATTATTCTGCACTAAATTATTAAGACACACATTTTCTCACTTAATTCCGAGACTCAAAAATATCAGCTGTCAAATTACTTACCATACACTGCCTGTCAAATTAACGAAGCACACCGTTGTATCGATGCCGATGGCGGGTCGTGTTGCGTTTTAGTTTACTAAAGGCTCACAAGGTGGCACGACGCGGCATGGCTCGGCAAAGCATTAAGGTTCCTGCAGTCATGCGGGACGCAATTCTGGTAGCACAATTTCCATGAACTTTTCATAGAAATTCTTTAACTAGAGTCGCGTGGTGTCTGTTTGAGCCTTTTAAATTTTTGTATAGCCTTCCGCGGCGTGCGCAGCTTCCAACGGTATGCTCAGTTCCCCTTGTGACGATTTCAACGAAATGTGAGTACTAAGGCTATGGAAATACGATGCAAAATCAATTCCGCTTACAAAAATCTTTTGCAATGCCAGGCCGTGCAGCCTGCTGAGCATTTAGTTTTAGTTTAGTACAGTGTACTTGCATTGTCTGACGCTTCTAGATGAACTTTGAATCTTCTAGTAAGGAAGTTTATGGTATGCAAGTGATTGCTAGCTGGAAATACATCGTGTTAAGTTTATAGTTTTGGAGAGACGAACTCCTGTGCAAGATCGTAAAATGGGACACGATAACAGAATGACAAATAAAAAAATTGTGTGCGAGTGAAATATTTCTAGACTGATTCTTAGGTTCTCAAAGCTCCTCTGATTGATCCAATGGTGTAGAACTTTACTTTCTACTTACAACAAAAGTAACGGACTCGCGCTCTGAACAAAAACCTGATGTTTTTGTGTATGCACTGAAGAGATAAATACTGAAACTATTTCTTTAGGTGTCCTCCTAAACAGAGCTTTTAACTTCCACTTTCGAACGAGTTCACCATTATTAATCTTAATAATTAATTAATCATACAAGTATCTTGACTTCGCTCGCGAGGTTGTTGAAATGTGGGATGTAGACTCAGCGATCATTGTGCCGATATTCGGGACAGCCAATGGCTTTATAGCCAAGAGCCTCGACCAACACCTGAGGAGCCTCTCGTTGGCCAGCTGGATCAAAGGCTTGATTCAGAAAGCGGTACTTCTGGACACGGCTCGCATTATTAGGAGGTTCCTCTCTCTGAAGCCCTGACCGCCGGTAGCTTGGACCCTGTTCGTGATACCGGTGGACTACTATTTTTTTATATTTTTAAATGTTTTTATATTCTAACTAGCTGCTGCCCACGGCTTCGCCCGCGTGGATGTCAGATATTATCCAACGGGAACGCACTACCGAGACAAAAAGTAGCCTATGTCACTCCGCATAACATCAGCTATTTGCCAGTGAAAGTCCCGTCAAAATCGGTCCAGCCGTTTCAGAGATTACCCGGAACAAACAGACAGACAGACAAAAGTGTTAAAAATTGGTATTTTGTTTTATGTACGGGTTATTCTTTAATATGCATTCAAATTCAAATTTAAAATCCTTCCTTAGTGGATACCTACGTCATAAGAGAAATACGTGTGCAAATTTTAAGTTTCTAGCCCTAGGGTTTGACCTGTGTTTATTTAGAACTTTCATCCCCTATTTTATCTTTTTAGGGGTTGAATTTTGGAAAACTCTGAAATACGTAACTCATTATTTTTGCCGTAATCAATTCATAAGAAATTTCATGCAAATACGTCGAAGGAATAAAAATTTTCATACAAACTTTTATCCCCTATTTCACCCCCTTGGGGGTTGAATTTTGAAAAATCCTTCCTTAGTGGATGCCTACGTAATAAGAGGAAAACGTGTGCGAAATTTTAAGTTGCTAGCCTTAAAGGTTTGGCCTGTGCGTTGATACATCAGTCAATCACTTTTGCCTTTTAAATATTTAGATATTAAAAAATATAATTTGTATGTACTAAGTTACGGTATGTACATACCCTAACTTCCTAATCCTAACTAATATTATAAATGCGAAAGTTAGTTTGTTTGTTTGTTACCTTTTCACGCTTAAACCAGTGAACCGATCATCCTGAAATTTTGCATATACGCTGTCAGGTGTACAGAAACGGACAAAAAATACGTTTCATCCCGAACAAACCTACAGTTCCCGAGAAAAACAACAATAACGTTCTTATGATAATAGATGGCACCACGTGTCTTTCGAATCATGATTGAATTATAACCCGAATTGATTGTCAAAGTTTAAATTAACGGGAGCAAAGCCGCGGACAAAGGCTAGTTATGAAATAAAGGAAATTCAATACTAGCTCAATTCAAATGCACCCACCTGTACTACCTCAAGGTAAACACACGCATTCACAGATTGTCACTGCGGCCGTCGTGCGCGGCATGTTAATGTCGTTATGTCACTTTATGCAGTGTGCTAATAATCGGTGTTAGATACCTTAGATCATAGGTTCCCAACCTCTTACAGACTACCGGCCCCTTTACAAGAAAAAAAATCCAATGTCCCCTTTTACATATTAGTTAATTATACCAATTTTATATGTCCGTCTATTATCTATTAATAATCACAAATTAAAAATTAATTCTCTCTCTCTCTTTACCTACCGTGCTCCCACGAAAAGCTCCAGCGACCACTAGGGGTCGGTAGCGCCCCCGTTGGGAATCTATGCGTTAGCTACTGAGATACTGTTTAGTTGTACAGGTGGATATAGGGTTTAGATTTATGCAATAACTAGCTTTTGCCAGCGCCTTTGCCTGCGCGGATGTCGGAATTTATCCCAAGGGAAATTACTACCACGATAACAAGTATCCAATGTGTTAATCCAGGTTATAAACTATCTGTGTGCCAAATTTCATCCCGATCCGTGCAGCTGTTTTTGCATGATTGAGTAATAAACATCCAAAGTTTCACATTTATAAAAAAATCAAAGTCTAAGCATTTCGTTCGAATAAATCAATTATAGGCACTTTTGAATTGTCAAGGGGACAGTCAGTCAGACAGATGAAGCTAGTTGCCCATTCCAAGGTATAGTAGGTAACTATGGAAAAGAACGGGCAAGAAAATCCATGGACACTCTTTAAAATCAAAATATTGTTCCAAAAAATTGGTTACATCATTCATGTTGTTTTAATGTGAGAACTATGTAGAAAGAAATACGTGCACGTTAAAAGTGTCCGTTATTAAAAATACAAAAAAAGAACCATTCAGAAATTAAATTTTGTAGGAAGTAGGATAGGATTCCTTGGTTAGTAACTGCAATCCTACTGATATTATAAATGTGTACCTACGTTTGTATGTGATTGCTCGTGACTAAATTATAACAGCCGCACGGGGTGATCTTCAAGGTTAAGCAACTGTTGCCGAGGTTGGCCCATGGATGGGTGATCATACATTAAATACCGAACTCCTTCCGTGCCTCGGAAAGCATGTTAAGGCGTTGGACCAGACTGTCATTCGAAGATTTTTCATAGTCGTTACAGGCAGCCCGAAAGTCTGACAACCTATCTTACCGGGGTATCGTACGTGTTACCTACCGAGTAACTGGATTGTGGAAGTCAGAAATGCTATCACTCCATGTAAAATACTGGTATTTAGCTTCATCCGGTTAGTTTGAAAGCTAACCCCAAAAATAGTTGAGAAAATGATAGGCAGATTGATTGGATGTTTGTTACTAAATCATGCTTTAATGGCTGAATGGATTTGGATAAAATTTTGCACACATGGGTTCACATACGTAGGATACTTTTATCCGAATACTTGAAGAAACTCCTCTAGGATGCCAGTGACACTGCGGGCAACGGCTAGGTAATACAGACAGTGACCTGAATTACCCCACCCTCTTCTTTTTGGTAAAAGGGGTCAGGCAATGCGGAACACTGACCCTACCTAAGTAGTCCAATGGCACCGCTGCTGCGGCTGTGGAAAGCCTCCAGCGGCGAAATCCTAATAACCTTATCGGTAATTATATTTTCGAGCCGTTTGGGGTTGAAACCCTCGGGCCGTGGGGTCCGAGTGCCCATGTTTTGTTTAACGAAATCTCCAAACGCCTGTTTGACACTTCCCGTGACCCAAGGGCTGGATTTTACCTTGGCCAGAGGCTAAGAATTGCCATACAACGTGACAATGCCGCCAGTCTCTTGGGTACATTACCAGTCGTCGCCAGTGCCAGGGTAGCGGAGGAATTTTTCGACGCCATATATTTCGACGACATAATTTCATATTTGTAAATACGAGTAAAGCATGATTGAATATAGGTAATCATAGGTAAGATAAACCTGTCTTTTTTATAAACAGAGCCAAGTCTGTCATACAATTTAGCTTCTAGTGTCTGCTAAAAGAAAAGTCCAGTTCAGTTTGCACAATTTGAAAAATCTTGTCTCCAATATTGTCTCATACGCCCGTTACCATGTCAATTGAAGGCAGAAACCTTTACAAAAATATTCCAAGTAACAACAACCCAATTTTTCAAACCTAATTAATAATGTAAAGATATTTTCCAACATGCCAACAGCTCGATAAAAGAAAGAATCGTGAGAATTTGTACAGACCTAACGATAAATTATGAACGTCTGTCCTTGTGAATAGCAGCACCTGTTATTTCATTCGATGGCCGCTGTTGTACCTATGTGGGGGTACCCACTACATGAAACATGCACGATGATTGCCGATGGACGATTCAAAAAGCCATTTATGTGACTTTCAGGTAGGCTCTCTGATTCGGGTTGATTTTTTCACATTGGTATTTCCAGTTGGTTACGTACCCAAAGGGTAAAACGGGACCCAATTACTAAGACTCCGCTGTCCATCCGTCTGTCACCAGGCTGTATCTCTTAAATCGTGATAGTTAGACGGTTGAAATTTTCACAGATGATGTATTTCTGTTGCCGCTATAACAAGAAATACTAAAAAACGGAATAAAATAATTATTTGAGGGGGCTCCCATACAACAAACGTGATTTTTTTGCCTATGTTATAGATAATGGTACGGAACCCTTCGTGCGCGAGTCCGACTCGCACTAAGCCGGTTTTTTCACTTTGGTATTTCAAGTTGGTTTTTTATTTAATGACGTTTCAGAGTATTTTTCAGGGAACTGTGGAAAGACGACACGGTATAAAATACAAGGTAATTTTACTGTTCTTAACTTTTTTCAATCTCAGATAACATTGTTTAAAGAAAAAAATTGTATGAGATTTTTCTCAGACAAATATTTTCTTTTCCGACACAAATCTAATATGGACAAACACCTAGACCGCGAACAAGTGCTGTGGGGTTCAAACCTGCAGTCTTATCGACAGTTTGCAATCGCTCAGCTAATGTTCCGTTTCTATAAACAAAAACAAATCGTTTTGCTTACCAATGGTAGCATTTTTTATTGCCAAACTGGGCATATAAATAGATTCGTAAGCAAATTTTTCTTGTGATAGCTACTTCTATATGGAAGGCTCTACTATGCAAAGTTATGAGGTCTTTGATTCATTATTGTTAAAGATACAAGAGTCTTAATTTTAACCAATAACGGTCTGTAAATTATATTAGTAAATGAGATTCCGTAGAAATAACTATTTTTGATTTAACTCTATTTCAATAAGAAAGCAGTTAAATAAATCTCCTCGTTTCTTGAGGTTTGTTAAGGAAGTGGAATTAACATCCTTCTCTAAATAATCAATTTCAATAAAAGTTGTTATAATAAATATTATTTAAGTAATCTACATATATTAATATTATTTATAAAGAGGTAAAATTTGTTTGTTTTTGCATTTGATAACTCAGTTCTTGAGAAAGGCTATAGGCTATTTAACATCACGCTATGACCCTTAGGAACAGAGCTAAAAGTAAAAAGTCAGAAAGAACGCTAATTAAGCGAAAACGAAGAGATAACGCGGGCAGGTCACGTGCCTTACAGGCGTTGCACAGGGGGCGGTTCCGGAATTGATATTTTAAGAGGAATCGGAACCCCCTCTATGTGCGATCCCCGGGGTACTTTTAGTGAGGTAAAAATCCCACACTCCCCGACTTGAGATCCCCAGAGGTCGGGTGCCTTTTGAAGTTTCCCCACAAAAACAAAAAAGTTTATGCGATGCGATGGGGTGGGTCGGCGGCGGCGGTACAAGAAATTTCATGCGGATGATGTCGCGAGCAGAAGCTAGTTACTTTATACAACATGTAATTTGAAATTTGTTTGACTACCTCGATTCCCAGGTCGAGCAAAGTGTTATTGGGTTTTTCTATCAGTAGCAGCCCGGAGTCTGGATTTGTTGGCAATAGGCTCGCCCCCTATTACATGGGACTTAAACATAGTAGGCGAAATGTGCCAAACCCTTCGGAGAAACAATTTAGGGCATGATGTTATGTATATGTATGTTAAAATTTATCATTTAGATGTTCGTTGACATTGTAGCGACATCTACAATGCCACATGCGAGCTTCGCGTCACTCTGACGTTATGCAAAATCCTGCATCGCGGAAGTAAAGTTTACCGCGTAACTAACATAAATACAACGTCTCGACATCAAACGTCGGGCAGTTGTCCACCAGACATGACCCCGTCTGGTCGGTGGAACCTTCCTTTTCTATGGTGGTATGAGTGAACTTAACACCCTGTTCCTCATATTTCTACGCCTCGGTGAACCTGACGTGATCTGATCGTGATCGTCCTCATACCTCTATTACATTATAATAGCATTTAGGTAATCCGTCCTATTAAAGCATGCTGTTCAAGCACAAGAAATGAACACTTAATCAGGCAATGAGGATCGTTTGCTCTATTTCGTGACAGCATTACGGATGTGCTGCGTTCACTCGATCAAGGTGATTTGCCCGGGCGTGACTTGCCAGTCACAGGTTCCACTGTCTCACGATATTTTAAACTAATCATGTCCGGTAATTAATGTCGAAGGAATTAGATCTATGCCATTTGAATGTCGGCGATAGGCTGTTATGCTGAATTAGGATTGGGCTGGTCACGTCAGTTTCATAGTGACCTCGGGGCAAGAATCTCCACACAATGGCTTTCTGTCGAAGCTGACCCAGAAAGAGGTGAAGAGAGACCAAGGTGCGTACCGTGATGGTCAATTCGAGGTGGTTTGACATAGGAAAAAAGTAAATACTAACAATACTTGAATATCAGAGACTGAATTCTTTCAGCTACTGTCAATCATATATAATATAATATGATTATTAATCTAAACAAAACGACAAAACAAACATAACAAACTACAACACAAACAAAACATAACTAACAAACAAACATAACTGGTGAAATGTGGGTGTGCTGTAGGTACACCTCTGCCTAACCCTTCGGGGAATATGGACGTGATTTTATGTTATGTGTTATTATTAATCTACCTACAGAATTTATAGTCTTTGATTCACTTGTTTATGCCACCAAACATTAAATTAAATTTAAAATCTAAAAAACATTTATTCTACCATAATTAATTAAAACGCACCTACATGAAAGTTTATAATTGAAAATTAAAAAACATTTTTAAGTTTACAATTAATGCATTTTATATTTACTTATTATTATATTTGTTTAAAAATTAATTAAATTATTTGAATTACATATACTTTTCTTTATATAAAGTTACTACAATGGTAGACTCCTCTTAATTTATTCGTGTAAAATTAAGAAATGGCATTTGGACACCAGACATATGAAGCATTTATTAAGCATATTATGGTTCTATTAAGACATAAAAACTGGCGAATTTAATAATCAAATAATAACACCAACAACACAAAGACATCCATTTTATAACCGTGCCGTGTAACAACGGACCCGCGCGCTCATAGACGGTCGATCAGATGACTTTAAAGGCGAGTTCATTGTACCAACGTTTGACAAACAGCTGTTTTTTCAGTCACCTCCTACTTTAGGCTGATTATACTAAGAAATCATTATTAATATTGTCAGACAGTCACAATGACACGTGTTATGAGAATTGAGATTTCTTCTTCGTCTGTCGTTACAATTTTTTCTGCATGTTGTGAGCGTACTGCAAAGTTTTGCAAACTAACGCACTCCTTATCAATCAGCATAATATTTGTCAAGTTACTACTCGGTACTTTATGTTTCCATCTCTGGGACATAGACTTCCTGTCTATGAGAAGCATTGGACCATAATCTAGCACGAGGGCCCAGTACGGGTGGCGAATGACACACACTAGACGTGCGAAAATAAGAAACAGCGTGCGGAGCTGGTATTCTCACTCCGGAAAATTAATACAAGCACGAAACAACCACTCAAAAAATAAAATGTTTGGTTCCCATGTAAAGAAGCAAGGCATTCCACATTAATTATCAAGTACAGTTTAATTCCCAAGCTCTACAAAAATCCAGATCATATAACTTAAATTAACCGGATCTGAATTATCGATTGACGAGATCACGACTATATAAATACTACGCCTACTTTAAAAATCTATTTGCGAAATGCTTGATCAAGTTGTAAATACTTACGCTCGCAAGTTCGCAAATCTTAGGCATACGGAGGTGCCCGTTTCATACAGCAGCGGATCCAGCCCTCAAAAAAGGTTGTGGTCACGTTGGATCCTATTGATGACTCCGAAGTCTTAGGAGTCGCTCACGATTCACGATCGATACATTGTATTTCTACAAAGAAGACGTTTTCAAAATGTATGACGCCACGGACAAGACCTTGCAAAGAGTATGAGTATAGGTCCACGCGGGCAAAGCCGCGGGGCCAACACTAATAACATTTTACAGGTTTAAAATGTTATTCTGTTTGCTCACGAACATTACTATAGTAAATCCTTTGGTAAGGTTATAAATGCTCGCTCATAATGTGTGTGTGTATGTCCTGTGTTTTGACGTATTATTGACGTTTAAAGTTTGAGCAACGTATTTTTTTTTTTTTTTTTTTAATTCGTGTTTCCTGGATCTTGTTATTCGGCTTAAACACGTAGCAGACGGCCAGACGGATCCGCCAATTGTAAGGTCACCAAAAGTGATATAACCCGGGTGTCGATACAGTTGAATTTTACTAAGAAACTGATGAATATTTTCGAATAAAATTTAATTTAATTAATAGAGAACAAACAGGTAATTTATCAAATTTAATTTAATTCGAAAACATCCATCGGTTTCTTACTAAACATCAACTATATCCGACGACCCTGGCCGTGCCCACAACTGGATCCGCGCTTGATTTTTTATAGTTCAAATAAAAACTTAAGGTCAATTAAAGAGCTGAACGTGTGGTATACCACCTTTGAATTCCCGAAAGAGGTAGGACGAGTTATATAGTACTCTCACATTTCGGCAGTTATGTTTAAGTCCCTTATAATAGGAGCGAGCCTATTGCTATAAGCTGGGCATCCACCTGCTAAATCCAGTATACGGCTGCTAGAAAACTCAATTATACTGCCCAACATGCAGAGGACCCAGGACTTAACGGTCAGCAATCGCAGTGCGACCACGAGATCAACGAGGAAGTCGTCTTTGGGTCAATCTTACACCTAGTAATTTACAACTATTATTTTACGAAAAAAGTTAAAAGACGGTGAACAGTTACAGCAAGTGCTCTCGCAAAAAAATCATCTCGGCTCAACAAATGCCTTAAGGCACGGTAAGACGCAACTTTTTTGGTAATTGATAATAGCGCATCACGGCAAAAAATAAGATTCAATACAGTAATGCGTTTGTTGTAAGTTGAATCGAATGACAACCAAATTTTGCAGTTATAATTAAATTTTAAAATTAATGCATGGCTCAGTGGAATGATTTTTAGGTATTTCTTTAGTTGATTGAATTCCCTTTATTATCATTATATACAATATGATAGTTTACGTTCAAAATTTTGAGAATTATTCGACGAAACTTAAATTTGAGCTCTGTTTTACGATTTTTTTAACCGACTTCACAAAAAGGAGGAGGTTCTCAATTCGTCTGTATGTTTTTTTTTTTTTTTTTTATGTGTGTTAGCTCATAACTTTTTTCTGGGTGAACCGATTTGGATGATTCTTTTTTTATTTGATAGGTGGTGCTTCACATGTGGTCCCATTTAAATTTGATCAAGGTCTGACCAGTAGTTTTTGAGTTATCCTTAATACTGTAGATTTTTTCCACTTAGTTTATATGGATGATGTGTTAATAATTTCCTGTCACCGTTATTTACACACCAAGTAGGGGTATACGAATTTGTGTGGGGTAGGTACTGCAACTAAAAAGTGAAAAATAAAAACTTTTTTACAAAAAAACAACCGACTTCCAAAAAAAACACTAAAAGACGTGAAAAATAACTTTAATTTCGGAAGTCGGTGGCCAAACACGAAAATACATAAAAACTTTTTTACAAAAAAACAACCGACTTCCAAAAAAAACACTAAAAGACGTGAAAAATAACTTTAATTTCGGAAGTCGGTGCCTTTGGTTTTGTATACATACAGACGAATTGAGAACCTCCTCCTTTTTGTGAAGTCGGTTAAAAACCAAAGGCACCGACTTCCGAAATTAAAGTTATTTTTCACGTCTTTTAGTGTTTTTTTTTGGAAGTCGGTTGTTTTTTTGTAAAAAAGTTTTTATTTATCTTATTACTATTTCATTTTCATGAAATACTAGCTGTTGTCCGCGACTTTATCTGCGATCGAGGATGAAAAGTAGCCTATGTCATTACCCAGGTCATGGTCTATCTGTATGCTAAACATCCAAATTCGTTTAGCCGTTTTAGCGTGAAAGCGTAACAAACAAAAAAACTTACTTTCGAATTTATAATATTAGTTAGGATTTTTGAATACGTCTTTTCTTTAAACATTTAACAATAAACTCATTTTTTTTCTAGCTTGTATTTATGTACAAATACGCCTGTGTGAAAAAAAACTGAGCATTTTACTGTGTATTGGTACAAATTACAAGCCAGAAAAAAAATAGTGTATTGTTAAAATGTTTAAAAAAAGACTTATTCAAAAATATTTCATAAAAATAAAATAGAATCGTGGTAAAAAAGAAACGTAAAACAGAGCTCAAATTTATTTTTCGTCGCATAATTCTCAACATTTTGAGCGTAGACTATCATATTTTAATTAAGTTTTTTTTTTTTTATAATAAAAAGAAATCAATCAACTAAATAAATATCTAAAAATCATTCCACTGAGGTGTGCATTTATTTTTTAATTTAATTTAAAAAAAACGTACTACGTTACTTTTAATTTTTTGGTGGTCATTCTATTCAAGTAACATCAAATTCAATTTCAAAAACATTTATTAAAATCCATTTAAAAGATCTTAAGTATGTTGAACATTTAAATAAAATAAAAATTAAACGCATCGCTGTTTTGAACCTTATTTGTTGCTGCGATGCGCTATTGTTAATTACCTAAAAAATTGCTGCTTACCACGCCCCGTGAACAATCCGTGTCAGTCTTGTGTTACTATTCCATTCCCCTGCTGATATTAATATAATTTCTTGCTTCTATATAGATTTATGTATAAGCATGTGACGATAAACTCCTACATATATTAGGTCTTTACCTATGAAATTGCCGTTCTGCAGTACTGGCCATTTCAAATCAAAATAATTTTTGTTTGGCTAAGAATTCTAATTTCAAATTAATTTTATTTTAAAAACATGGTTTTTTTTTCTAAAAGTAGTCATTTCTTTATTGATTAGTGTTACATTTTCATCGCATTTCAATCTTTTTCGTCATCATGGATACGTTAAAAATTCGAGTAATTATGGAATATGAGTACCGTCGTGGCAGCAACGCGGCACAAGCGGCACGCAACATCAACGACGTTTACGGAGCTAACACTACAAACCAACGCACCACCTGTTATTGGTTTGCTCGCTTCCGTTCTGGAAATTTCGACCTGAAAAATGAACCTCGCGGTCGTCCGAAGACTTTGGTCGACAATGACGAATTAAAGGCGATTGTGGAAGCTGATGATACACAATCTACGGCTGAATTAGCAGCAGCTTTCGACGTTAGCGTCAAAACAATATTGGTCCATTTGCGTCAAATTGGCAAGGTAAAAAAGCTTGACAAATGGGTGCCCCACGAACTCAATGATCACCAGCGCGAAGTACGCGTCGAGACGTGCCTTGCACTGCTCAACAGACACACAAATGAAGGAATTTTGAACCGCATTGTTACCTGCGATGAAAAATGGATTCTGTTTGATAACCGTAAGCGCTCAGCAAGTTGGTTGGATCCTGGTTCAGCACCTAAACAATGCCCTAAACGAAAACTTACCCCTAGAAAAGTGATGGTCACTGTTTGGTGGTCTAGCGCCGGTGTGATTCATCACAGCTTCTTACCAAACGGGGTGAGCATTACTGCAGATGTGTACTGTGAAGAACTGAACACAATGATGGAGAAGCTGGCGCATCTCCAACCAGCATTGGTCAATCGCTCGTCTCCGCTGCTCCTGCACGACAACGCGCGACCTCATACTGCACAGCAGACGGTCTCCAAGTTGCAAGAACTGGGGTTGGAAGCTCTCCGTCATCCGCCCTACTCACCAGACCTTGCGCCTACAGACTACTACTTTTTCCAGAATTTGGATAACTTCTTGGCGGGAAAAAAATTTAATACCCGAGAGGCAGTACAAAATGCCTTTGAAGAATTTGTTGCCTCCCGTCCAGCTGATTTCTTTAAGAAGGGCATCAATAAACTGCCACTGCGATGGCAAAGATGCATTGATTGCATGGGTGATTACTTCGATTAATACAAATAAAAAATTCATGAAAAAAATTCGTTTAAATTTTTTCATACAAAACGGCAATTTCATAGGTAAAGACCTATTAGAATGAGTTCGTCCTCCATATTTGGGTCTACACGTGCAGCAATTCTCTACTAATAATAATATTATTAAGAACGCTGAAGAGACTGTCTGGTATTGTCAAAAGTTTGCGAACCGATTTTGGTATGCCCGAGTCGTGGTTTGTTGGGAAAGGAATTAGGATAGGTCTACATTATTTTATATTATGTAGTGTTGTTAGTTACTATTATTCTGGACAAGAACTTTTACTTAGCTTAATGTAAAGTTAGGGAAATTAATTGTTAAAAAAAAAAAAAACATGTTATTTGTCCGTTTGCAGCAAACTGACGTAGGGTGTCAATTTGCTTAACAATTATTTTTCCATGACTGTACAATGAATGGGGAACAAACTGACGACCTCCGTCGACCGACCTCGTTATTCGTTTCTATGTGTTGTCCCAAATCCTACGCAGGCAAAGACGTAGAACAAAACTATCAACAAGTTCAAGTTTATTTCTACGTCATACAAGCGTCGCGCGTCGTGATGCACCAAATAAGGCTGTTTGATCATACTGCGTAGAAGCATGACATAGTCTGTGGTATCTATAAATATGGCGAGTAACATTTGAGATGAATGTCAATGCACACGGTACCTTTAGGCCGGCGGTGGTTCATGGCCGAAAGGCCAGCCTTTTCTGGCACTACACTAAGGCAGGTCTTAGAACTGGTGGTATTGGTATTGGTATTAGTAGTCATTGCCCTGGTTGAACTATAAGCCAGTCACTAATGGCCGATTCCTATAATTTACGGCCCGTTATTGGTTAAAATTAAGACTCTTGTATCTATACTAATAATGAAGCAAATACCTCATAGCTTTGCATAGTAGACCCCTCCCATATGGAATTAGCTATCACAAGTAAAATTAGCTTACAAATCTATTTTTATGCCCATTTCGGAAAAAATGCTACCATTGGTAAGCAAAACGATTCGTTTTCATAGTTGGTTGAAGAGCATACATCACCACTTTGTAGACTTTTCTATTAGTAGGTATATTTCCCTAGAATAGGTAATATTTGTCGCTTGGCTATTTATTGTACGATCCTGGGTCGTACTTCAGGGCTCCACCATAATTATTTACAGGGTAGGTGATGTGCAGGGCAAGTCATTGGAGCGAACATGGAACAAAATCACATAACTCTTAACATTTCGTCCTAAATTGAGTTGCTTTAAGAATGTATGGTAAACCCCAAAAGGTAAAGGAATATTGTTTTCCTGCTACAAGCTATGAATCAACAAAATTGACTTTACGCAATTCTTGGGATGCCAGGATGTGAAAAATCAGGTTAAGTATGATTCAAGCAATGAACAAGGACAGTTCTTCCTCACCAACATTAGGTGTCATAAAGGTGACTCAAGCATTTACGTCTAGAAAATAATGTGTAATAGCGTCCTTCGGTCTGTTAAAAACCTACCTACCACCCAGATTCCTACAGGTTTACTAGTAGTAGGTATAGCTCCATGTAAAAGAGCTTCTCTAGGGAAGTACTACCAGCTTACCTTTCTGCCGTTAAGCAGACAATGTACCGGTTTCATCATCATCATCATCATCAGCCTACCGCAGTCCACTGCTGGACATAGGCCTCTTCAATTGCACGCCATTCAGCTCTATTCCCGGCAACTCTCATCCAGCAGCTACCAGTCACCCTGCGAAGATCTTCGCTCCACGTAGCCTAAAGGCACCCTACCTTATATTTGCCGATTTGCGGTCTCCTCTTAAGAACACTACTACCCCAACGCTCATCGTTTCTACGGATAATATGGCCGGCCCATTGCCACTTCATCTTGCTTATTCTGTGAGGTATGTCGACAACTTTGGTTCTCTGCCGGATCACCTCGTTCCGGATTCTATACCCTAGAGAGACTCCAAGCATAGCTCGTTCTATAGCTCGCTGAGTGACCTTGAATTTATGAACCAGCCGTACCGTGAGTGCCCACGTTTCGGCTCCGTAGGCCATAACAGGCAGGACGCACTGATTGAAGACTCTGGTGTTCCGGTTTGAAAGGCAGTAATCACAGGCACGGGATTTTTGTCTGCTTTGTTGCTAAGACCAACCCGTACTGGGCCCGCGTGGTGGACTATGGCCCAATCCCTCTCAAAGAGAGGAGGCCTGTGTCCCATCGCTGCGAATGTTTTATGCTGATCATGTTTAGTTAGTAACACACCTTCGTCATTGTAGCTATTAGAATTATCTATACTTAGTCGTCATTGATAATTTGTCACCTGTAGGGCCACTAGCTAAAATTGAATTCCACTTTCATTAAAATAGGCGTTATAATTTACCCCTTGTCTATTGTAGCGGTCATTCATGGGTGTTCAGCACTAATTTGACTTGATCTCAATATTTTGCAATAAAGTCTTGTGGCATTTAGAGGATCACTAGGTGACAATTTACGTTATCTAACATTTAGTCAAATGTCAGTCTAAGAGGTTAATGGTTGCGGCACGATTTCCATGTGTCTCAGTTTTAATGGCGGCGAGTCGTGGACCACCACGACTTGCTGACGTGGCTGTTCGGGTGGCATTTTGGGAAAGTGTAGTATTCAAACCTGAAGGAATGATCTCTTTGTTTGCTAGAACCTGTACATACATATACACGGTGGCTGGAACATCGACTCACAACCGGTTACCATGGATTCAGTTCATGGTTCTGGATACTCTTGCGTTGGAATTTTTCGTCGGATCTGCTGTTTCCTACAAAAATGCTATACAAACGCGGTCACATGTATGTAACAACAATTAAAAAAAAAAAATATCTTACCTTAAATTTCAATAGAGGGGCTATTGCAATTTTAGGTAGACCAGTATCATGTATTTGAATCTTTGGTAACAGGTTGTGCGTCGATGTCCCCGCCACCCCGTATATGTAACTTATGGTACCGTAAAACGGGGTGAATAGGAACGCAGTGGTGAATCGTAACGAAACTTTAAAAGGAATTTTAACATTTAAATAATATAATTTGTTGCCAACAGGGACACGTAATCGGTTAACTATAATACAGTATACACGTTAGAGTTCCTTTTTGGCGACAGACTATAATATTTCAATGTTAAAATCCCTTTTAAAGTTTCGTTACGATTCACCCCTGCGTTCCTATTCACCCCGTTTTACCGGTAGTAGGAATGTATTTAGCGTTACACTAAATTCGACGTTACGATCGTGCAAACATTAACAACTTATGTTGGTTTTATCTCATAAAAAGTAAAAAATAACCTCTCAATTTGATACATATCCTAATATCCTTATACATGTAACGAACCAAACATTGTACTGTTCTTTATACAAGCCCTTTTACTAAAGTTCACCATTTTAAAGGAGAACAAAATGTGCAAGTCTGCTGTCGTAGGTTATTTGAACCTCATTTTGATTAAGTCGGAAGTCCAATATACACCTTTGCGTGACTGCATGCTCCACACGTCATTGCAATAAATAACAGCCACACGGGTCGATCGATCAGGTTAAGCTACGTTTGCCGCGGTTGGTCCATGGATAGGGGGCTATTTTTAAAGCACGTTAAGCCGTTAGTTCCGGCTGTCATTCGTGAATCTTTGACAGTCATTACAGGACATCAGAAGCCCGAAAGTCAGACAACCAGGCTTACTAAAGGGTATAGTATTAGTGGAAGTCAGATAGGCAGTCGCTCCCTACAAAATTCTGCTACTCAGCTGCATCCAGTTAAGCTAGAAGCTGACCCCTACATATTTGGGACAAGGGTAGCCAGCTGATGATCCATATAAATCAATGACTATAATGCAATGCGATGAGCTGACCTGAACCGTGGCAATCGCTTTCAAAGCGTTTCGTTTTTCTACAACAACTTTCGACAGTATTGACATAAGCTTTTCGGTAGCTTATTCCAATCCATTTTTGACTTTCCATCATCGTTATCGCTGGTAGAATGTCACTCCATTTACTCCCCTTTTTTTTTTGGATGGGAGATCATCAAATAACTTCTCTCACTCTGGGCGGAGCGGGAGGGCGTGTCAGACTTTTACTGACTAAATCTCACACGTGTTCCTTCAGTTGCCTGTGTGCCAGGGCCACGGTAACTCTTTCGAACCAACCGCGCCCCTGGCAGGCATCGGCCCTAGCGGACCCTGTCAATTAGTGCTGACATCTCTTTGAGGCGCGCGTGGAACACAACGCGCCGTCGACCCGGCGGCGACGGTCGACGGCGAGCTTCGTTTAGTCCCTCTGATGGTGATGAGACAGACGCAAACATACTATTTAAAATTTAGATCTAGGTAGTAAGTATTTCAGACTGTGGTGATGGTAAACCATTAAATGGTCCATTAACTCTTATGACTGCAGCAGTAAATCTGTACTCGACTTTATAACGTCGTAAATTTTTATACATGCAAGCAAAATTTTCGGTTCTGAAATGTGCTGATCTGATCTGATTTACTTTCACATCTGCGGTACCTTAAGTATACCTAATCTATGATATTTAATGAAGACCCGTGGTAAGACAAGAAAAATACAAAATCTGTACATGTAATTAAAAGAAAACAAAATCAAAATATTTTATTTCACATAAATCTACATGGGCACTTATGACACGTCAGAAGCTAGGTGCTCGTTACAAATTGGTCGTTTCCTATAAGGAGAAGAGCCGGTAACTTATTTTTAAAAGAGTAACAGTGGAGTTTCCACGGTTACTCTTTTAAAAATAAGTGAATTTTACAATGTTCTCAAATTACAGTTATGTAGATATGGGAGGACAGTGTAGGCCTTTCAACAAGGAACAGGTACTCAACAAAATAGAAAAAGGTCTACAAATCTACAGTCTACGAGTTAGGCCTACAACGTTCTCACATTCATAACATATAGAAGAATCTATATAAAAAAGAAATAAAATTTTAAACTAAAGTTGCTTTCGTATCTGTTTTTGTTACTGCGATTATTCTTCTAAACTACGCAACGGATTTTGATACAGTTTTTTCCATCGTTTACATAATTTATCGGAAAGGGTTTATGTGGATTTAAAATGTCTCGATGTTTTTTCAAAACGCAAAAACCCGAAGCAGGGGCGGGCCAGCCTCATGGCCATGGCATTCCTGGTCTTCCTGTTTTTTGTGACACTATGTTATTTAGCAAAAAATAATCCTTATGATGAAGCCTTTCGATCGGTATGATAAAGCTACAGGTTGATTATTTTTCTCGTGTAACGAGTTCGATTTCCGGTTCAACCATGTAATTATTTAAATATCTATGAATGCAGTTATTTTTTTTTTTTAATTCAATTGTTGTCTTAAATATTATGTTTTTAAACATTTAGAACTAGATACGTGACGCATATTTTCCCCCAACTCGTTTTATTTTTTTGTATTTGTGTGGTTTTTCTTTGCGTCATGTTTACCGCAAGTAAACGTATTTTCTTTCTTTTTTTTCTTTTTTCTTTTCTTCTTTCAGTAAAATGTTCCATCTACAATATTCAAGGTACTTTCCCTCCATGTGGCATATCCGTGGGACGCCCTGTATATCCGCCGTCAACTAAGCGTCCTGTACATCAAACTAAGTAACATAGCATAAAACTAATTGCTGGGAAACGATTTTTTTTTTGTAGTAAAATAAAGTATTTTTGTAGTCGCTGTTTACGATAGTGCGCAACGTAACGCACGCAACACATTGTGCTTATGGGTGCATGCAACGGTACAGATGTCGTGGGGGTATTTAAAGTTGTGTTATAATATTTAAAACTGGATTCATAAAAAAAACCGTCAATAAAAGTTGGAATTTTGTCCTTCAATATCTCCGTCACCAGAAGGTTCCCAGGTATGGTCCAGTACAAAAAAAATATATCAATGACGGGGAATACAAGTGACTCTCGGCTTCGTTAAGTGTCTTTTTACAACCGTTATAAAAACAAAAGACTGACCAAACCAAGCTATATTTTTCCTACTCGTGTAGTCCTTACACAAAAATACAATGAAAACGCTACAATTCAAAATATTTTTTTAATCCAACAGCTAGCGCCATCTATGCTTGAAAAGTGGCAACACATGCCAGTTTTTTTCTCTAGTCATATGACTCCGTCTAATTTTTAAAACCGCAAATTGTCATACATTTTGCAATAGGTATACATTATGCTAAACTAGGTTATAACTACAGTTGAACAAAAGGCTGCTAGACAGTAATAGAGATACTGTTAACTCTAGTTTCATTGTCTCATTGGTTAGGCGTGAACGTTGCTGTTAGTGTGGAAAATAGGAAGGTTTGTGAAGTGTCTAATTGGGAAATAATGTCCTTGAGAGTGTAGCGGTAGCTACACCGCCACATGCGAGTTACACGTCACAATGATGTCACGCAAATCCTGCATCGCGCAAGCAGAGTTTACAAGCGACTAGCATATATACAACGTCCCGACATCAACCGTCGGGCAGTTGCCCACCAGACACAACATCTGTCCGGTAGGAGGATCCTCCCTTTTCTATAGAGTATGAGTGAAATTTACACCCTGTTCCTCATACCTCTATAAGAGCATGACAAACCTTTGTAGGCGAAAATAAGACGTATCTTCTCTTTTCGAGGGTTATGTAAATTGTTTACTTGTTAAAAAAAAGTCCTTCGTAGATAAGAGGACACTACAAGATTCAGATATATATTAGATTCTAAGCTTTCTGAAGAATTAATAAAAAAAAAAAAAAAAAGAAACGCACATTATAAATAAAAAATACATAAATAAAACACACACACTAACTATCTGTATCTTTTCTATCTATTTTAAAAATAAGAGAAGTGCCATCAGCGAATAAAGTTATATCCGATAAGTTAGTCATCATGTAAGGTAGGTCATTAATATAAACTAGAATTAAGAAAGGGCCAAGAATTGAACCTTGAGGTACGCCCATCTTAACTAAGGACCCCGAGGACGTCGTCCCGTTAACGTTTAATTTTTTTGCTGCCTGTGTGCATTTACTTGTGTTGATACTGAATATTCAACCGGAAGATGCGATGCCAATCAAAGTAAGTATTCCATGACATAATCCAATTAGTCATTTTCAAAAAACTCACACAAATCCACCATCCTACAACATACATACTACGTAGGTAGGCCGCTAACAATGCTATGACATCACCGGCGTGACAGCGAGCGTGATCTGAATGGGACGGACGGACGGAGTGATTATGTAACTAGTTTGCAAACTATGCTTTACTAGGATTACAATATTAGTTAACGGTTAATATGGATATCTACCGATGATCGATAGGATATTCTTGTATGGTGACAGCGAATCGGCAAACGAAGTTAGGACACTAGGATAGCAGCTGGATGAATTAAAGTACCAAGTTGTTTAAAATCATCCAACCATCCATCATTTATGTAAACACTGAAAATATACTAAAAAGTATAAAATTAAAATAAAGCCACCCACACACACACACATATTCATAAACACACGCACGATAGTAACTAATAAAATAATATTGTAATACTTACATTTGCACCGCACCACACTTGTAATGGCAGCTCGATCACTGTGGTGACGGAAGTAACAGGAAACACAGGACTCCTCCTAGTTTAAGCCCAGTTGCACATGTCTTGTATTTTGCCACTAATTATGTAAGTCTAATCTAAGGTACAATAATTGTAAATAGGTTTAAGTTAAGAACAAATAAATATTGTTTATCCCTGCTCAATACAATGTGAACATATATTTTGATATTCTGAAACATTATAAGTTGATGCAATTAATTGCAATAATATAAAATGATACAGAATCAAATCAAATTAAATATTTTGTATTTTTTGTTTTTTTATGTATGCAACACTGTTGTGCCTTAAAAATGTTTTTTAAGTGTGTCAACACACACCTTTCTTAGTCTCTTGTAAAAACTGCTTTGAGTGTAACCCGCCATTGTTTTTTCATTTAATTAAAAGTAAGTTCTATATTTTACTTTCTCTATGTCTATTATTTCATACAATCCCTTTAACAGCACCCCTCTGTTTTCCCCAGAGTTAGGAGAGGTGCGTAGTCATCTCCTTTTGCAAGGTATGTTTAAATTCCATAAAATAGGGTGTGAGCCTATTGCCATTAGCCGGGCACAAATCCAGACTCCGGGCTGCTACTGAGAAATTCCAGTTGGAAAACTCAATAACACTTTGCTCGACCTGGGAATCGAACGCAGGACCTCAAGCTCAGCAGTAGCTTGAAGAGGCAACGAAGTAAAAAAAACAAATCTAATTAGTAGCCGTAGCAATACAAACTCAAAATGCATAAACAAAGTGATCTGAAAACCACCCAATAATTTGAAACTGAAAAACTACTTTCATTGCTGAAAGTTAATGGAAGCAAATGAAAACGTAATGAAAAGAGAAATTAATTAAAATTCATTTCTCTTCACATTAAAGTGTCATTTTAAAAGTATCGTATTGGTTTTCCGAGGATTTCAATGGAGTGTTCGTTTTATTTTGCTGTAAGATAGATACGAATGAATTAATTAAATGCAGTGGGTTAGTTTGAAATTGTACGGTTCTGAGTACCTTGGTGTATTTTTAAGATTTTAATAAAAATAAAGGTTATGTCGGTCGTTAAGGGTGGTTTGCCCAAACGTCTGGCAACTAGTCTGACCGAGGGGTATCGTGGATCCTGTAACTAGGAGGACAGATAAACAGTCGCACCATATAAAAAAAACATTTTTACAAAAAAAAAAGTATTTGCCTTTTTTACCACCGACTTCCGAAATTAAAGTTATTTTTCACTTTTTAGTGCTTTTTATTGGAAGCCGGTTGTTTTTTTTGTAAAAAAGTTTTTATTTTTCACTGTTTTGTTGTGGTTTTTTTACAAAATTTAATACCATTACTTGTTATGTAAATAACAGTGACAGGAAGTTATTAAAACATCATCAATATATACTAAGTGGAAAATATACGCATTATTAAGGATAACTCAAAAACTACTGGTCAGATCTTGATCAAATTTATATGGGACCACATGAGAAGCACCAGCTTTCAAATAAAAATAGAATCATCAAAATCGGTTCACCTAGAAAAAACTTCTGAAGTAACACACATTAAAACATAAATACAGTTGAGTTTGACTGTATTTATGTTTTCATGTTTGTTACTTCAGAACTTTTTACCGACTTCAAAAAAAAAGGAGGAGATTCTCAGTTGAGAATCTTTTTTTTTGAAGTCGGTTAAATAACTGGTATCCAGCTGCATCCAGTTACACTAGAAGCCGACCTTACCATATTTGGGAACAGGCCAGGCAGATTGATTTTTGTTATGCCGGTGACATAACTTTATGGTAGCGGATTCGTCTCACGTTCATAAAAGTCGTGGAAGTTTTTATTAACCGACCTAAAAATGGAGAGGTTTCCTACTGTTTGTAATTCCTTGGTATTTTTGTGAAATAATTTCTCTTAAATTGCAGGTTATTACCCGACTTCAAAAAAAGGATGAGGTTCTCAATTCGACTATGTTTTTCTGGGTGAACCGATTTGTATGATTTTTTTTTTATTTGATAGCTGGTGCTTCACATGTGGTCTCATTTAAATTTGATCAAGGTCTGACCAGTAGTTTTTGAGCTATCTTTAATACTGAATATTTTTTCCACTTAGCTTATATTGATGATGTGTTGATAATTTCCTATCACTGTTATTTAAATATCAAGTAGTAGTATACGAATTTGTGTGGAATAGGTACCGCAACTAAAAAGTGAAAAATAAAAACATTTTTACAATAAAAAACAACCGACTTCCAAAAAAAAACACTAAAAGACGTGAAAAATTACTTTAATTTCGGAAGTCGGTGTCTTTGGTTTTGTATTTTCGTTTTTGGCCACCGACTTCCGAAATTAAAATAATTTTTCACGTCTTTTAGTGTTTTTTTTGGAAGTCGGTTGCTTTTTTGTAAAAAAGTTTTTTAGACTATGTTCTTTTCGCAAGAACAATATCCGTTTAGTAAACAAAAGTTCAAGGAATTTCAACTCAGCCATCGACAACAAAACATGCACGTTTTTCTCCTCCACCAGGCCATAAGAAAGCCATACAATAGCCCCGTCAAGATGCAAAGCTATTAAACTAGAAATACCCTCGAATCCACCCCTAACTGGCTGTTATTAAAAAGCTAGGCATTTCATGGGGCCATTTCAACCCCTTTACGAGTATGAAAGGGTAAAAAAATATCTTCCAAAGGTACCATAAAATGCAAAGACTATAAACCAGAGAGGTCTTATTATTTCATATATTGCCTATTAGTAGATGGTTGGGGGTGTCCCCTATATTCACCCTGTTGATTTTTATGTCACCAGGTAGAAGGGTTGCACTAATAAGGCAGTTTGGAGAATTGTCGTCAAATTGGGGGATAGGAGCGATAATTTGGAATGGGTTATGGGGTAGTTTGCAGTTTAGAAATGTTTCTATGGCGCATGTGCAAGGAAAGAAATTGATACAGATATAGCAACATAACAGGTACTTCCCGTTAGTATCTTTTGTAGCGACTTATGACACAAAGATCATACCGACAATCTTGTGAAGAATTATATGACCATTTTGCTCATACTAAGAGTCTTTTAGCTGCATGCACCATTGCCGTTGTGGACCCCAAAGTATTACAATTAAATTTCGGAAGACCGCAAAACAGCACAATTTCCTTTTGAGTCGAGAGTTAAAATGGTTAAACCGTCTTTATTTCTTTGTAGAATGTCCGCCTTGGGTGTCCTCTTTTAATAAGACGAAGGAAAATAATAAAAAGGCGGAGGCACCTCATTTGTACGAAAGGATTAGTTAATAAGGAGACTGTCCTTCATTCGCCGTGGAATTATTTCTGAGGTTAAATTAATCTAGATGAATCTAGTTGTTTGTTAGGTATGTCATATTTCTTGCCGATCGTCGTCGCTAATAATAATAAAGCATAATAAGGCACAAACCCAGAGTTCTCGGGGCATAAGAAACGTTTAATTAGTCAAGATAAACAAGTATTCTTAACAAACCTGACTGGGGCAAAAGTATCATAAACATACATATATACACTCACGCCTTTTTTCGAAACTACAGAACGCCATATCATACAACCACAAACCACCACCAACCAACACCACCAACAACAAATAAACCTATTTTTCTTTCTTTCTTTCTTTCATACATCTGGTCATACATGCACTGCATTGCAATGCAATGCATGCATTTAAGGTTGCGAGTTCTACGCACCTGACCTTTCTGAAGAACATCACCAATAAGGTCACTATCTGTGTCCTTGAAGGGCTGAAGGACGATAATAGTGACCTCCCGGCGTTTCCATTCACACCTGCCTTGGGTAATTACCTTTTTTTAGTCGCCTTTTATTCACCCTCTCAACATGACCAAAGCATTTAACCATAGTCTTTCAAAATGTTGTCACTTCATCATCTTATAGTATAACAAAAGCCGAAAATGTAGAGCAATAGCAAGATTTTTTAAATCATAGATGCTCGTGCTGTTTGCCATCAGATATTTACGGTCGTGTCTTTTGTTTAATATTGCCTCTTAGAGACCTCGGAAACCACGTTCAGCAGTTGGTCCCGGCTGTCATTCGTAGATCTTTGACGGTCGTTACGGGTGTTCAGAAGGCCGAAAGTCAGACCACCAGACTTGCTGAGTAGTGGAGGTCAGAAAGGCAGTCGCTCCATGTAAAATACTGATATCCGGTTATGTTGGAAGCCGACCCCAACATATATAGTTAAGAAAAGGCTGGACAAATTGATTTGCCTCTTTTAAAGGTTTAAAAAAAAGGCAAATCAATTTGTCCAACCTAAACGAAACATCGCATCTTCTAAACCATTTAATCTATACCATTATAACTGCCATCGTAAAGCATCACACAGAATAATAATCTTTATAACTATCCATTTACGAACAACAGCCGCCTTGTTTCGTATAGCTGTATGAAATTATTGGACATTACTCTTGGTGATATTATTATGGTTTGTAGGCAAAATACTTGGCTTGATAATATATGTTTGTTTGTGTTTGTGTGTGGTCTGGGGCATACCTACTTAGGTCATGATATCTCTGTATGGATGAAAGCTGATTTGGATTTGGTTACTATAATAGATGCACTGTTTCGCCTCATGGTTTCTGAGAAGGAGAGTTTTTTTAATGTGGAGCCGATGTCGTTTATTGGTATAAAAAAAATGTGACTTTTTAACCAACTTCCTAAAAAAGAGGATGTTTTATTTTTGTATAATATAATTATGTTACGCGATATCTTCGGCAATTGCAGATCAATTTCGAAAATATTTTTTTTATTGTTAAGGTATGCCTCAGGAGTGGTCCTTTATAAATTTTATTAAGTTTCCTTTGGTAGTTTTTCAATTAGCTTCAAAAATACGTATTTTGTCCACTTGGTGTACATTGATGATGTTATAATAACTTCCTGTCACTGTTATATACATCAAATGTAGTGGTATACGAATTTGTGTGGAGTAGGAAACTTGGTTATAATAAAGAAAATACTCTGAGAAAAACCATGGCCGCCGATACGCAGAAAGTTAGCATGGTCATCAATGCTTGTTCTTCTTTGTACAAGAAGTGGTATTTGGTCAAGAAGTGGCAGCTACTGATTTTTTACTGTCTATTTCTTTCGAAGAAATTATATCAGGTAGGGTGCTGCAAATAAAACTTGGCAAAATGGACTAGTCAAATCAATCAAAAATATATTATACAAATAAGTTTGAGAACTTTTGGAACGTCAAAATTACATAAGACAGTCCCCTGAAATGCCCGCCTTTCACCCCTTCTTAGTGCTTTAGCTGAGAAGGAGAAGGGGCGCAACAAACTGGCCAGCAGCAGCTGTCTATTGAGTTTGTGTGTATACACACGAGCGATACACGTCAACGGTAGAGGCAACTGCATGCGTCGACGAGTGTCGACGGCAGCTACCAACAACCGTCGACGCCCACCGTCGACGCTATGGGGGCTGCCGTCGACAAGGTGCCGCTCATATATTTGTGCATGGTGTTCAAATACAGGAGCGGCATGTTGTCAACGGTAGCTGCCCACATGCGTTGACCACAGCCGTCGCCTCGTTGACGACTACAGTTGCCTCTGCCGTTGACGCGTGTCTCTCTTGTCTATGAGCACTTAGAAGTACTTGATTAGTCCAACACCCAATGTGAGTACGAGGCTATCCAGAACATGCTTGCTGAAATGTCCCAAGTGTACACCTGCACCTTTGAGGATCTAATAAACGCCACTGACTTTGCTATTAGCGTGGCCACCTCCTGGGCCCAAATAATCGTAAAAGTACCATTGACTCGAAAAGAAGAAGACTATATAACATAGCATCACACCTGTGTTTCCTAAAGGGTTAGGTTAGGTAGAGGTGTGCTTATAAAACTCCCATATTTCGCCAGTTATGTTTAAGTCCTATGTAATAGGAGGCGAGCCCATTGCCATCAACCAGGCCCAGATCCTGACTCCAGCCTGCTACTGAGAAATTCCAGATGGAAATATCACTTTGCCCGACCTGGAAATCGAACCCAGGACCTCGTGCTCAGCAGTAAGGCCTGCGACCACAGAACAGACGAGGCAGTCATAAGACTATGTAGGTATATTCTTTTATCGAGCAACTATGAACCTTATTAGAGAATTCAAACTCTTATTTATTCCATTGCAAAATAACAAATGAGTGTTGTATATTGAAGTATTTTGCATAAGTGGCATATCTAGGATATTGGAGCGCGGACCAGAAACGTCTGTGTATTGAAGTCAGAACAAAGATCTGTTGTTTAGTTTACATAATAAATTATATACAGAGTTCTGTTAGCAAGAAATGTGGAGCGGACGAATTTATTACTCGAGTTGCTTTGAAAAATGGATGAATAGAGTTGTACAGTTTGACAGAAAGCAGGCGAATTTAATTCACAACTTTCATAATTACCAGTCAGTTTTGGAAAGAAAATACGTATGTGAGAATAAAAATTATTTCATGATTTAGGACCATCATAGCTGCATGCCTTGATCCTTCATACTTACAGCAATTTAACTACGACATCAAGAAAGTGGCTGAGACACAATGGAAGCAGAAGGTGAAGGACAGGGTGTTGTGGCGCAGCCTGGGAGAGGCCTATGTTCAGCAGTGGACTGCGATAGGCTTATTTGATTGACTGACAGCAACTTCGTTAAAATAGGTCTTTTTCTCAATAAAATACTAGAATCTGGATAATTCATAACGTATTTTTCTTGCCTTGCCCCAGTTATTTTTCCATCACCTCAGGCCTTTATTTCATCCACTGACAATTTTTTACGAAATATACTAAAAATCTCGTCAATGAAACACCTTGTTAAAATTGACGTATTCATAAACATATTTATAGGCGTAGCATTAGACAGGAACTGGTTCCTATATCCAGAAACGGTATTCTACGGGATCCACGACTACCACTACATAACCAATTCCTGAGTAAGACGCGTCATGTGTGACATTCTGGCTACTCATTGGTGTTCTGAGTGTGTAACACGTTACCTTTGAGCAGCGTCGTGTACAATGGGTCTTAAGCCTACTGTCCAAGGAGGCCTAATTTCATAGACATGTACCGGTATCTACAACGCCACATGCGAGCTACGCGTCACACTGACGTCACGCAAAATTCTGCATCGCGCAAGCAGAGTTTATCGCACAACTACCATATTCACAACGTCCCGAGATCAAACGTTGGGCAGTTGCCCACCAGACACGACACCCGTCCGGTCGGAGGATCCTCCCTTTTCTATGAATGTATGAGTGAAGTTTACACCCTGTTCCTCATACCTCTATAGACACTTCAAAATATGCCGTGCAGCTTGTGCAGCCCAGCGTACTGAACTCTGTCTATGAGGCGTATTGTACGCGTACGTTTTCAATCATTTGTGACAATGCCGTTATACGAAGAAGACTTTATTTTGGCTTATTACTACATTCGAAGGCGCCGACGACGAGAAAAATGTTCAGCCGTCCATTTTATTTCATTCGTCACCGCACTCCAAACCCTTTTTACGTGCCTATGAAGCTACGCTTCCGTGGACAGTGGGCCTGTCTTACCATTTGCAATTATTGGTACGAAAAATATCCAGTTGGACACTGGCTGCCCAGGCTGATCCAACAGCTCATTAAACTATAGCCATTCGTGGAGGTTATTTTGATGCACTACTTATAATGGAGTGACCATGCAACACAACATAACACACATTACATACACAACTCGCCCTTTTCAGGGAACACAAAATGTCGTTAAAAACTGTTTTATTTTTAAATTAGAGTCCTAGCTGTGACATACACTAAAATTGAAGCAACAAATAACATGGTCGAAAAACTTTTTACGCGGTGATATTTTTATTGTTGCTTCTACATAAAGTGTATGCCACCAAATTACAATTTTGAATTAAATTGCACCGTGTAAATCAGGCTTTAATATAGATAAACTAAAACAGTAATAAAAACTTTTTACAAAAACACCACTACTTGCTATGTAACAGTGACAGGAAGTTATACCATCATCAATATAATATACACTAAGTGGAAAAAATACGTATTATAAAAGTACCCAAGCAAAGTTACTAAAAGGACATGACCAATTTATGTATGTACGTGGGCATAGTTATCGAATTTAGTGTACACCAATGATTTTAATGTTTTATATGGGACCACCCACCATGTGTTTTATGTGGCATCCCTTGAGGCTATTCATTAAAAAAATAATTTCCGAAATCGATCCACAACTGCCAGAGATATCGCGTAACAAACATACAAAAAAAATGTAAGACATACAGACTTGAGAGCCTCCTCCTTTTTGAAGTCGGTTAAAAAGACAATGCATTTGTTTTTTTTTATTACTTTAGTAATACGGTGTGGGATGTACTAAGAACACTGGAACAAATGATGCTTTGTCTGTCCTACACTTGATCTAAGTCTATAGGTCAATCAAAAATAAACTAGCCACTAAAACTACAGTTTCCTATGACAGCGACCACATTTTGGCCGCAGTGACAGCTGTCATGAAAATTATGACACTGGGGTTTGACTTCACGTTGTCAAACAAAGCTCTCATGGGAAACACCAATTTACATTCTCATAAATAACGTTTCAGGGTCGTTATTGGACGATAAATTATGACGCTATTTGTCGGTTACAGTCTTAGGCAACACTAGTTTAATTCCTCTTCACGTTAACAGGCACAATAGCTAGACTACTTCTAGTGTATAATTTAAACTTCTAACAAGCCCTCTCGGGGTTTAATCAACGAAGCTTTGGAGAGGACTTGGTCTAGGTTCGCACGGGCGACTTTTAGACGCGACGATTATTAATCACGCACTGGATTTTAAACTCTCGGTGTTGAACCGAGCATTGAAAATCCTACAGAGTGCATCCCAGCGCGTCGAAAACATACGCTGTTGGATTTTCAACTCTCGGCGCTAAGCAGCGCGTTGAAAATTCTGTGCGCGATAAAAAATCGCTAGTAAGTACGGGGGCTTAGTTGGTCTCTCTAAGAAGTAGTTACGTTACAAGCGTTCGTCTTGGGCTTAAGTTATGCATTAAAGTTTTAATCAGATTGCTATGAAAAAAATTGAGGAGAATGTAAGTTTATTTTTGTTGTGAAGAAATATAGGAATTTTTTTACACGTTGTACTTGTACTGTCTTTTTAATTTTTTCTAGCCTTCCGTGTAATTTTTTTTGCATAGTATTTTGCGTTTTGTTTAGGTTGGCATATTATTTGGTCTACCCATAGATGTCTACCTATTATTATGTTATTTCCAACCAGGGATGATAAGGAGCTCCGTAACCGTAACCAAAACTATAGGATATCCGAAATAAAAATATATCCGTAACCGTAACCGTAACCGTATCTGCTTCACAAGTTTCGGATAGTTTCGTATAAGGGCGGAGTCTAACTAATTATTATAACATCTCTAAATAATTACTTACTTATCTATGTATATGACTAATTATAATACCAAATGATAACCTAGACTAGATAAAACCTATAAATAAAACCAAATTATTACATACTATTTGTGTTTATATTTTACTTCAATCTAATATCCGTAACCGAAACTAATCAAAAGTAACGGATAATCCGAAATAATTACATATCCGTAACCATATCCGAAACCGATATAATTTTATTCCTATATCCATATCCGTATCCAGATCGGAATTATCATATCCATAACATCTCTGTTTCGAACCGTTTCTTTACAAATCCTTTTGATATTTTTAAACTAGCGACCCGCGCCTGCTTTGCACGATTTTTACGACTATACAAAACATCGAGATTTGTTTCTATTTATATATAAGTTAAATATTATTGTATGACACACACACTAATCCTTCAGGAATAGATTCTATAAATATAATTATGATATTGAAAAGTGTACCAAAATCCGTTGCGTGGCTTAAAAGAACAAAGCGATCACAAAGACAGACACGAATTGCGACATATTTTTTATAATATGAAACAGATTTACACAAAACATACAAATAAAAAAATTGGTCTACATCGATTAATGTAGGTAATATATCTTTTACATAATGATGGAATTCTTGCCTGTAAAGAAAAATAAACGCACTTCATAAACACACAATAAACAACATCTTCTATTATCATCTCCTCTCTCGCAGAAAAGTAGGCACTAACACACCTGAAAGTTTGCTCACCTTGATTAAAACACAGGTTCGAGCAACAATTCAGGCCCATCAGTGTACCGTACTGTCTTCTTAATCTGCTGTAAGATTCTTCTCTTCTCTTCTGTTCTTACCGCAATCTCTTCTTAATCTGCTGTAAGATTCTTCTCTTCTCTTCTGTTCTCACCGTACTCGCCTCTTAATCTTCTTGATTTTCTGTAAGATTTTTCACTTCTGTTCTGTGATGTTTATGTCATTCTTCTTTTTCGTCTTTTCTTTCTTCTAAACTGATATTATAAAGAGAAAAGATTAGATTTTTTGTATGTTTGTTTGTTAGGCTTTCACGTTAAACCAGCTGAACGGATTTTGATTAAATTTGGGACGTGGGTAGACCATGAGCTGGATTAGGATATAGGATACTTTTTATCTCGATATTCCTAAGGGATCGAGACTTATATGGGTGAAACCGCGGGGTGCAGCTAGTCTTTCAATAAACATGCTCGCACATTAACGCGGCTCTTCAAGTTCGTAGAAAAAGTTCTACTTTGTCTTATCAACAGCCTCAAAAATGTCAGAAGACATCGCGCCATCCAAATAAAGTCCAACAAAATGGATGACAAACCTTGCCACATCAAAAAAAAAAATTATAGCTTATGCAATACTAATTATTACTTCTTACAATTAATAATAGATCTGTCTAGGAGCCAATGATTCAATAAATGATTGATTTGATAAGATATTGTAATAGATCCAGTTTTCGTTGTGCGCGTGAGTCATTTTATTTTGAAGGTAGACTGGTCTGGGCGTTAAGGTTGTCTTGTGTATTATATTTCTTTTGTAATGGATAGTCAAATAAATCTTAATATGGCATATTATTATAAATAACATTCATTTGTTAGTTTTTATAAACTATATATATAAATTTATATATGAATAGTGAAAGGCAATTTATTAGAAGGTATTTATAAAAACAAATAGTTTTGGACAAATGTTCTCTGATAAATGTAACCATGATTTTTTTAATTATTTTTAGCTCTGGTTGGAGGCCTTAATTTATTGAGGCACCTAGAGCCAAGGCCGGTTAAGCGGCCGACAACCTAGTCAGGATTGGGAGCGCCTTAAAGGACTTAATATTTAACGCTAAATGTAATATATATAATAATATAAAATATTAAAATCTAATAAATCTTAACTATGGTCCAATAATCTTTCTCTATTACTGCATATCCTTGTTTAACAGCTAATATTCCTGGGTTGTTTTTAATCTCTTGAAGTTGAGGGCCATGGGTCTTGACCGTCAATTTTAAGATCATGACGATCAGCCACAGCCTGTGAAGGACGTTTAACGTTATTTCACCTATATGTACAGGTACTACGTCCCTATTGCTTTTTCCTGTTACTTTTTCTCTATGATATCTAGGTTTATCTTTACTTTTTCTTATGTTAATGTACTTTATAAATACATTATCTTCCTCTTGTAAGCTTTAGTCAATTTCGTCACCTTTTTTTCTCTGGTTTTTTGTTTAGTGTTAATAATCTTATCGACTATGGTTTGCATGACCTCTAAACTGTTGTGTATACGCCTTTTCTAAATGTATACATCGAATATTTTATTAGAGTCAGTGTGTCCAAATGCTACTTCAAAAGTGTTAATCAAGGAGTGTATTGTATGATTGAATGCCATTATGGAATAGGTCATGACAGAAGCGGTGTCCATACATATAGACTTTTTTTAATTTTTGTAGTATCTTGTAAAACCTAGCCTACCACCCCGTACCCGCTTGACGTTGAGTTTCGGGACATTCTGTATATCTCTATTATGGTGGAGTGAAATCGCTCTACGATGCCAGTAGAGTTAGGATTGTTTGGCGATGTAAAGATATATTATTATTATTTTCTCTATTTTGTACATAGACAAAAGTTCGCGCATACGTTCATTGTTAAATTTAGTGCCAGGGTCACAGGATATTTTCCCGAGAACACCGTATATTGAGAAATACTTTAATAAAGCTCGCGCTACTTCTGTCGTTACCTACTTGAAATTTCAATAGCCTGTGCTAATGTTCTGAGTGCGTCTACCAACGTTAGGTAATATTTAGTTTCTATATTAAATAAGTCAATGAATATTTCTTGAAAAGGGGCACCTTGTGTTTGTGTTACTTGTAACATTGGTTTTATGGGCATTCTATTATATTTACTTAGTTTGCAGGGCTCACCCATATTTATAACTAATGCTACCGCATCTTGCATGTTTTCCCAGTAATAGTTTCTGCTAATCCTAACCATAGTTTCTATAATTCCCTTAATGGCATGTTTTTCCTTCGTGAAGCTTTAGTTTATCAGACTTTTGGTTCTTTTTCGTCTTCTATTATTCTATCTGTGTACTCAAAGAACTCAACTCAATCTTTCTTAAAAATGTCTATAATAACTTTAATAAAATAGCCGTCTATGTATTTCGTTCTCAAAGTAAATAAAATATTTACGCTTGGGTGTAACAGATTCTTTTAAAAATTGCTTAATTAATTCTTCATTATCTAATGGAAGAAATACTTCTAAAACTTTGTGATTCTTTCTAGATACATTTTGAACTTGTATTTTATTTTGAAACCAAGTAAACGCTAATATTTGATTTGGTTTGGTGTCAATTGGCTCTCTTAAGATTGGGATCCCTAATGAGTCTGGTTCTTCGTTAGAAGCTACTAAACGAATAGGGAAGAAGTTATTTTGAAATAAGTCCGCAGGTGTAGTCATGTCAGGGTCAGAATCTGAAATGGTAACTATTTCTGCTTCATTTTCTATTTCAGCCTTAGTTCTAAATTTTTCAAGTTCTTTTAATTGTTTTATTATTTTTTGTATTTCAGATTCATCTACATTAACATTCATTGATGTGCTATCTTCGGAATCTATAGCATTAAGTTTTATGCGTGACAATGCATCTGCGTTACTATTTTATTTGACTTTTTTATAAATAATTGTGAAGTTATATTCTTGAAGGTGGAATCGCCAACGAATCAATTTACTATTGAATGTCTCAGCGCTTGCTGTTAAGCACAGCTACGTCACCCGTTAAGTGGCTAGTCACAACATGCATTAAGTATTCTTGTTGTAATTTTGATGACTTAAACTTACCAATAATATACTCACATTTGCGCAAGAATAAATCAAATGACGTTCATTACCATCAAAAGTGGGTAGAATTTTGTACAATTCATTCGGGATAGGTTTTATTTCTGACATTCTGAACCTATTTAAATAACTTAAGTAATAATTAACTCCACAAACTCTACCAATATTACTTAGTACAATAAATACTAATAGTATACCTAGTGAGTTATAATCCAAAGCTAGTGTTATACCTATATATGCTAAGTATTCTTACATTACACTTATAATACTTAATTATTTAATAAAACCATCAAACAGTCAAAATAAAAATCTTTCAATTCCAAGTTTAACGAAAGGATATGGACACGGATCAAGGAGATGAAAAGTCGTACTCACCAGCCTGCCACGCCCGTCGTCAGCTCTCAGCACTCCTCGTCACCGATGATATTTATTTAGTTCGTTGGATCACTTTGCTGTACACCACGCGTACCGTTGTGAAAATTGAGGAAAGTTTAATCGCGACAAATCACTTAATGCGTGTCAGCTAATTCAACTTAAAAAAAAAAGTTATTAATTAATTAATTATGTATTTAACTCTATATTGAGACGTGTTACAAATTCGGATGTAAGACTAAAGTCACGCACTGCCAACCAAACTAACTAAAACTTAGACTAAACAATCATAATCTTTCAAATGTGCAAGCTCAACGGCCACACAGATCTTGTTAGGTGAAAGTGCTTATACACGCAAAATCTGTAAGGGCTGTGGTTTCATAACTAAGGTTGAAGCGCGAGATCCAATTTATAAAAATAAAATATTTGCTGTACAAAGTAATTTTAAGCAACTTATCTGAACAGAATAAATATTCCCAATTTTAAAACATATCTCTTTGGTACATACCTACCAATCAATCCAAACTCCTATAGAAATAATTGAGTTTCCAATTTAATTTCTAAATGGTAAACCAAAACTAATAAAAATAATATCTTCCACCTGAATAGTTCGAAACAAAACAAAACACACATCATACAAGACACTATCAACAAAAAAAAATCTACATCATTATTACACTGACAGTAAAAATGGCGCGAAAAATACTTTTGACACCTGTCAATTACGTGCGTTCGGAAACGCGACACGAACGAACACAAGTTTATTGCGAACAAACAATCGCTGATATTTAGATTGGCTTAGTTAGAATGGTTGTAGTATTTGTGTTAGTTTCAAAATAATGGCTGTCCGGTTGCGTTGACACTATTCGTAGTTGCGTGACTTGTGCCCGCAGCGACGCATACATTTAGGTTAGTTTGTATGTTATTATGTTTGGGTTTGATACGGTGGCCGTGTTAAACGGACTTACTTAATAAAAAGGACTTCAGGGTGTGTGATAAATGAGTTAAATGAAACAGGTGTTCAAGTGAAAACAGAAAACTTAATCATTTCGTCCGGAAAATGACTTTTTGCCATCACGATTGATGACCACTGTTATCACCTAATTAGGGTTTCACTATCATCTACTGATTATTCTATTTGATATTATTGTCCTTTCCTTATTTTTTGTTTCATTCTGTTTCATTAATACTCAATTATTTATTGAATTCCATAGATGGTCTAACAAAGTAAAAGATCAATATGGACCCTGTCGGGCACAGCAAAATTAGGAGAGAGGAAGAGAGCTAAGCAGCAATTCAAGCAATTCAATATTATTTATATTTATTAGATGAGTTTAATTTGGGTGTATAATTATGTATATATATACCTACCGGTAAAACGGGGTGAATAGGAACGCAGGGGTGAATCGTAACGAAACTTTAAAAGGGATTTTAACATTGAAATATTATAGTCTGTCGCCAAAAAGGAACTCTAACGTGTATACTGTATTATACTTTACCGATTACGTATCCCTGTTGGCAACAAATTATATTATTTAAATGTTAAAATTCCTTTTAAAGTTTCGTTACGATTCACCCCTGCGTTCCTATTCACCCCGTTTTACGGTACCTATATATTATTAGGTAAGTGTATGGTAAGTATATTAGTTATTTTTATTTTATGTAATGCACAATAATAATGTACCTACGAGTACGTAATTATTATGTATCCACATACTAGGTACTGTCCTTACGTAGGTACTCCTCTCAGTTAGTCCATGTTCGGAGGTATATAGTATTTATCACTTCGATATAGAATAAAGTACTTTTTCATACTAAATAAAATAAAAATATTATTTTTATTTCCAGATAAAGCTCGTCAATAGACCCCAATTTGTAAAGTGATTAGGTTGGGTAAACCCTCGTCTCTCTCTCCTCTTTTACTATCACATCATTGAATAAGTATAATACGAGTACTTAAGTGAAACAGAAGAGTCAAATTATTACTTTTAGGTTTCTGTACCCAAAGGATAAAACAAGACCCTATTAATAAGACTCCGCTGTCCGTCCGTCTGTCCGTCTGTTACCAGGCTGTATCTCATGAACCGTGATAGTTCGACAGTTGAAATGTTCACAGATGATGTATTTCTGTTGTCGCTATAACAACAGAATAAAATAAATATTTAAGGGGGCTCCCCTAAAACAAACGTGTTTTTTTCCGATTTTATCGATAATGGTACGGAATCCTTCGTGCGCGAGTCCGAATCGCACTTGGCCGGTTTTTTTTACACCTTCTATTGGTCTTTTCTTTGGTTGGTCGTCTCTTATTCCATATACGAAACTGTATCGATTGTCATCAGAAAAATAAAACGTTTAAATTAACGGTTTTGTAGGTCACTGTTAGTAACATTTTCAAAAATCTGTGGATGTAGTTTCCAAGTATCAAAAAGTAAAAGATGGTCTCCTAAGAACGTTCTGCTGTAGCTACACCGGTTGAGGTAACTGCATTTTTCTGCCCGGTCTCAAAAATCCAACTCCTATAAGCTTATAGTAATACCTGTAGAAAAATCCCTAGATATCCCAACTAATATTATAAATGCAGAAGTAAGTTTGTTTGTTTGTTTGTTACCTTTTCACGCCTAAACCACTGAACCGATTATCCCGAAATTTTGCATATACCTTGTCCGGTGTACAGAAACGGACATAGGGTACTTTCCATCCCGAAAAAAGCTACTGCTCCCAAGGAAAACAACAATAACGTTCTTATGATAATAGATGGCGCCACATGTCTTTCGAATCATGATTGAATTATAACCCAAATTGATTGTCAAAGTCTAAATTAACGCGTGCGAAGCCGCGAGAAAAAGCTAGTCAGGTTATAACCCTCAACATTCTACCTATCATCCTATTCTATTATAGTACCTACATAGAACACGCGTCATGGAAATATAACATCACCGCTAACACGTGTATGGAAAAATCGATGGCCCATCCCTTTTGGGGGCCCCGTTTGCCCCAAGAATGTAATTGGATAGCTTATAGCCTACCTAATTATATGTATAGGTATTGTAATGTAATACATCTACTAATGGGTATTGAATACCGATCAATCTTTATGTTTAAAAAGCTAATGTAGTTGTGCGGGGTAAATTTGTAACACACTATCAGTAGGAATGGCTTTCATTTTTGACAGTTTAACAACATTCATTGCGTTTTTTGAGCAGATCAATTTTTCGAACTTATGAAGCAATGGATTAGCAATGTCCTTCAAAATGATTCAGATTGTGATTGATAGTATTTTATGCAATTAGGGTGCTGGTAGAAACTATTGTGGAATAATTTGCTAAGAAGGGTAGTTTTTTTTATAAAATAATGGTTAGACCTGCTGTCTTGTATGGATCAGAATGTTGGGCCACAAAAGAGATAAATGAAAAACAATTGCGTGCAACTGAGGTGAGAATGCTAAGAGGTGTTACACGAATGGATAGAATAAGAAATGAGCATACAAGGTGGTGACAACCATACTAAAATAAATTAAACTTATATATACGTATACCTAATACCATTCCCAGTCTGCATATGAAAACTCAATCAAATATATCCAATAGTTTAGACAATATAGCTCGTCAGAGATGAGCGTTTGATGAGGGTTTTGAACCACACACCGCCGTTTGGTATTCGTCCACTACTGGACGTAGGCCTTTTCTAATGAACGCCACTGAGCCCGATCTCCGGCTCTTCTCATCCAGTCTCTGCCAGCCTCCTTATACTTTTATAGGAACGCTAACACATTCATCTTGTATTCATTTGGTACGTGCAGTGATCGGCAACGCTAGTTCGCCTGCAAGTCAGTGTTGGATTTTGTACTATAATTATAGTATTTATACGATAATTTCGCCCTTTGTACTATATACCTACTATCTACATCTAGAGATAGTACGCTAAAATACTACAATTTAAAGTTTGCTTCCGAATGCTTAGTTTTACGTCATAATTAGGAACATATATTTATTTCGACCGTGCGTGTATCCGAACGAATTCTGATCTTGTGATGTTTTCTGTGTCGATGGCCGGGGATTCCCTGACTATCTCGTTCCTTCCTTCATTCGAAATTCAATCAAAGTGGTAACAATCGCTTCCGTATTTTTGTGTAAAATAATACGTTTTTAGTGTTTTAATTTTGGAAAGTGGCAGTGATAGTCATGAAAATGACGATAGACCGGGAGTATCCACCCCAAAGAAAAAACGTCCGAGTAGACGCGATATGGTAGAAACATCAGAGGAGTAAATTTTGCCTTAATTGGTGTTGATTTTAATGACTATTATGTTAAATTAAAAATAATGAATGTGTACTATATTTTTTTTATAAATACTATCCTTTTAAAAATTTTGTACTATCTTTTTCAACGTCCCTAAATCCAACCCTGCCCGCAACCACCGCTCGCTATACACGCGCTTACCATGCATCCGTATAAATACGTCTATCATATTACGTTTGGTGAGTAAAAGAAATATCCAAATTATTCAACGTTTAATTTCTCTCCGGACACACACCTAGAACTTTATACACACAAACGCAAAACTTTATATATTTTGCCTCCAAAATAAGAACAAGGAGTACAGTACTTTCTTATTAAATGTTGAATTTCTTAATGTAGTCGAGTCGTCTAATCTTGAACAGACTTTTAGTTGGGTACAGTCGCGAGCACAAATAAATAAGTTAACACATTTTACGTAACTGCAGGGTATTCATGCTCGTGATTGTACCCCTTATGCGTTGATTCGTGTAGTCTCGCAAGTCCTAACTATTGATGTTGGTATTCACAGTAGAAGCTTACATAAAACATACTTATTAGTGGTTATAAATGGCGGGACGAGTGTTCATAAAACAGAAAACCCAAATACCAAACCCACCCAATTTTATTATAAAACGCGGTTCAAATGCTATTGTAAATTTCCCACCGAAAATAACCAGGGTTGTCCAAACCAATAATGAGATCGAGATCAATCCGTAGTGTTGCCAACGTAAATATCTAATCTGCCAACATTCAGTCGTAAACAGACAAAGACGTTTATTTCAAGTCATATTTTATTCTCCTTTGTAAATTGTTTATGAGGAAAGCGTAAAAGCTCCTATAAACAGGCGCGACACGCGACGCGTCACAAAGGCACCGCTTGTCGCGCGACTAGCGTTGCCTTTATGTCGCGTGTCGCGCCTATTTGAAGGAGCCTTTACTGTCTGTGTCTAATGTGAATTTCTAGAAAACTTGGTAAGTAAAGTAGTAATGGTTTTTATTTTATTAGTTTGAGTTGAATACCCAAACAACTGCCTCGTCTGTCTGGTGGTCGCTAGCGCTACTACTGAGCATGAGGTCCTGGGTTCGATGCCCGGGTCGAGCAGTGTTCTTGGTTTTTTCCGCAACGAATTTCTCAGTAGCAGCGCGGAGTCTAGCTTTGTGTCCGGTTGATGGCAATAGGCTCGCCCTATATTACATGGGACTTTTTATAACTAGCGAAATGTGGGTGTAAAATAGGGTCCACCACTACCTATCCCTTCGGGGATTGCTGGCGTGATGTTATGTTATGTCATGTTACTTAAACAAGAGGTGAAGAAATCGAGCAAAAATTATGAAACTTGTTTCATTACTTTTGCTATTAAGCATTATTTTTGGGTTCAATTGTTACAGACACTTTGCAAGGAGTCAAAACTTTATCTTTATTTTTTACTGGATTTCTTTTTTATTGATAGGGTGTCGTAAATACTGCCGAAAAACACATGCAACACCAAGAAATGACGATGATGGTGCGATGGTGGTGGATGACATAGGTAGATAGTATTTTTTTTTAACGAACTTCCTTAAGGCGCAGCTGTAGCCTGCCAAAATCAAATTTCCTTAGGTTTTTGCAAATTGCAGCTCTGTTTTACGTCGTATGTTGATCAAAATGCGATTCACGATTGTAGAAATGACATATTTACTGAATAATAACCATCAATATCATATCAATCGTTAAACTTTGGAAATTTGTGCCACCTAAGAACATTTCATACGAAATTTCTTAGGTGGCACGTTTCTTTTTATAGGTAAGGACTTATAACATTACTTTTTAACGAAAACAAGATTGTTTCATATAGGGTGATTTAAAGACTAAAAATAACTCCTCTCTGCCCCAAGGCCCTTCTTTCGTCATCACGTTGCTGAAAAAAAATAGGAAGCGTCTTATATAATAATGTAATGATAGCGTAAAGTAAATCAAGTATTTTTGTGTGAAGTACTTATTTATATATAAATATCTATTTCCCCATAGCCTCCTCCTCAAATGTTTATACAGCGTGGCGCTACAATGGCGACATTAATTTAACACATAGGTAGGGCTAGTAGCCAGTAAAAATAAATAATATAATAAGAAAGTTTAGTAATAATAATAAAAAAAATGGGTTTAATTTCAATACGGGTGTATTCCTGAAATAAAAATGGTTTGATTTGATTTGATATGATTAATGCTGAAATGAAACTTTTTGGCGCAGCCGTGAGGCACACTGAGTGTTAATTGTATTTTGTGTTTCACGGATATTTTTTATTGTTACCTGCCACTAGCCCTTCTGTTAAATTAATGTCGCGATTGTAGCGCCACGCTGTATATAATAATAATAATAATTTAATTCAGAAAATAAAATCCATATAAAGTTGTTAGTAAAGCTTAAAACTATGTTAGTAACTTATACCTACTTATAAAAAAAAAACTATTTATTTTACATTAAAAAGGCCACTACCAGAACTGTGTACCTTATTCCAGTGCCCCACGATAGGACACTCAACCCTTTCTGTTATGGTGTTTAGAAGGTCGTTGGTGCTGCCCCGTACACGACGCATCAGGGAGGCCACTCTCTTGCGCACTATTGCTCTAAAGCAGTCAATAAAATCCCATAAATACTCTGCTCCATGTTTTAACACCAGTTACAAAAACAGAAAAGAAAATCACACTTAAAATGGCTACAAAACATTGTACAATCACCAGTACCACAAAAGAAAACATAAAACACGTTGAATCAGCACAATTTACAAGCAAAAATGAACACTAAAAAACACGAACGCTGTACTTTGCACTGACACATCATTTATCAAAGGAATATGGCTAGGCGCCGCTCCACGGCAGCCCACAGCTAAGCTACGAACGTGAACTTAGTTTGCTCTGTACTAAAATGTAAGCGGGATCGTCCATCGCGACCCGCGGCCACGCTACAGACGGATGCGTGGCTGGCACACAAATGAAACGCGCAGCTAAGGAGTGCTACACCTTGTTCGTTTCGGCACATCTACACATATTCGGCTTTTATTCGACTCGAGCCGATCGGCAAACTGCGTGCGGCATCTACTCTCATTGGATCATGTTTGGGTCGGCTCGGCACAATTTGAGCTAAGCAGAGCGGTTTCTATCTACATAATTATAATGTATTCAACTTTGACGCCTAGGCTGTGCCGAATCATGGTGAGCCAAACATGTGTGTATTACCCCTAGCATGGCATACATCTCCGTGTACTTCCTACGTAGCAATGGACGGTCGACTGTACCAAATGTTCAACCTACCAACTTGTTGCTGAAAACAGGAAAATTTCAACAAAAACATTGGAGATATGGCACTTTCCTGAAGCGAATACAACTTGAAATTGAGTATAGAGAAACTTCGGAAGTTATGCGAAGTTAGATGGCTAATTTTTTTTATAATTTGAAAAGTAATAATGATTATGTACCTGTTTTTATGACGGTTTTATTGGCTTCTAAGTTAAATAGAAGTCATATTACAATATTTTATTGGGATTGAAGATTGACTTGATTGGCATGACACCTTACTAAGGGCTGAGAATGAATATTAAAATCATTGATTAATATCTGCGTCATATTTTCGTGAGCCGTGATGGCTCTGAGACATAGGATCTGAAGGCCAATTACTGAAATTGAAAACGTTTAAAATCTAGTCGTAATCAAATTTCAGTGACAATGTAAGAACTTATCAAAAACTAACTGCACCCGGCAGCCTCGGCCACATAACTCTTGATTTCGTAAGAATATCAGGACAAAAATTATCCTATGTCCTAATCCAGGTCATAGTCTACCCAAGTGCCAAATTTCATCAAAATTCGTTTAGCCATTTTATCATGAAAGCGTAACAAACCAACATACAAAAAATCAAATCTTTTCTCTTGATAATGTTAGTTCAGATGTACGAAATTTAGAGGTTTTTTGACAAACTGAGGCTAAGATTAGAATTCTAATGTTCTTAAAGATATGGGAATTGCTTCTCTGGTTCTTTCACATCCCAAAAGATGTGATTTTTCCTATACTACTATAAAATTATAACCATCGTGAGAAAACCTGAAAGAAAAGAAATTCTACTAATTTTAATTTCTCTGGATAATTTTCAAAGCTATGCTACTATACTACCTTGAAACTAGCTAAAGTATAAAAGACCACTATTTAAACAGAAACTAACCAAAAAAGTTTGAGCCGTTTGGGGTTGAAACACCAGCGTCTGTGCGCTCATCGAATATTTCGGGACATCGCCAAGCGGTTGGTCGACTCTTCGCGTGACCAGAGGGCTGGTCTATTTTTAGCCCAAAGAATCAGCATCGCCATACAACGTGGCAATGCTGCCAGCCTTGTGGGCACTTATCCCAGTGTCAGCTTGTATATCTATTTAGATAGATTAAATAAAATTTACCTGTGAAAATCCAAAAGATATACCATTTACCCAACCATCCCATAAAAGAAACAAAACACGCGAACTCTGGTGGAACTTTCCTACAAGCTCCCATAGACAGTATAAATTCCATTACTATAAGTACCTCAGTCTATGGTTCATTTAGGTTAATACCACCACACCCGCGGCTCGCGTGACCATAGACAAAGTGATGGCACTACACATAATTGAATTAGCCAGTATCCCCTCATTCACTTAAAGCTATCCATTCGCTGATGGTTATCGTAAAATGTGCAGCCATTTTCTTCTAACTTTAATTTGTTGATAGTTATAATTGATGGATCAGTAATATTTATGGGAAGTGTTTTTTTTTTAAATGTTGCATTATTGTTTTTGTATTTTATGACGTTTTGCTGGTGTGTATTTTTTTGTTTTTATTGAATATTGCTTTTTATAGAACAAGAAATTTTTTTTTTGCACATATAAAATGCAAAGTCGCCAAAAGCCTAGAAGGCCGATTCAACATATTGGAATAAATATAAAAAAAACAAACAGAAATAAATTTAAATTTAAAAGTAGGTACCTACCTAAGTTTAAGGTTATGCCTGTTCTGTCTACAAACTTATTTAGTGCTTTAAGGTAAACTAGTTTCAAAATTATTGACCAAAAATTTATTTGATAATTGTTATGTTACTGTCTATTATTTTTTTGTGTTTTCTGTCGACTTTCCCTTTCAATTCTATGAAAATTACTACCTAAACGTGTTAAACTTTATTTTCGTACTTTGCAAAGTTAATGGAAATACCTTGTAAATGAACTGCCTGGTAATTAGTTACTATTACAGTGTCTGGCAATAAAAAATGGCCCACTTTTTGTATTAGGTAATTGCTTTGGCCTGGATCTTTGCAATTTGAGCACTTATTACTAAGATCAATATTTCTTCGTTTACTTAATTGGCAAATGCCTTAGTACTTTTAATTGGTTTTTCTATGACTTGCTTAGTACAATAGACGCTTTTTGCTGCCAATTTTTTTTTTTAGTAATATTCTTATCTATCCAAGACAAAACGGCCAAGTGCAAGTCGGACTCGCAGACGATGGGGTCCGTATGGTGATACGGACCCCATCGTATACGTACAATATTTAACATATTTTTTTTAAATAACTTAGGAAATAAAAACGACGGAAATAACACATTTCTTGTATGGGGGACGGACCCTCATTATTTAACTTTATTTTATTTTTATTATTTGTTGTTATAGCGGCCATAGTAACACACTGAAAATTTCACAGTGTTTACCGGTTACGGTTTAAAAGATACATCCTTTTGACATACGTACTGACGGACGGATAGCGAAGCTTTAGTAATAGGGTCCTGTTGGCAACTTTTAGGTACGGAACCCAAAGAACTGAGGTCCGTCAGTTGTCATAAGAACACCTGATACACGAAAGCGTGAAACCAATCTTGTATACGGTACTTGCGTTACCTACTAAAATATATAGTGTAATGGCTAATATGATTTCCAAACTTAAGGGGACTACATGACCTAAACGCAAATTTATGATGCCTAAAAATATATGATCCACTGCAGTAACCAACATCAGAAAAATGTATGATATTCTTCTGGATATATGCTATTCAGATAGTGTGTTGAAAACATAATACAATTAACTTGATATGTTAGAAAAAAATCACGAAGATACCTCTAAAAATATATTTTAACGATTAAAAACCATACTGATATACATGCAAACATTCAGATTTTTTGTCAGTACGAGTAACATACTAACGTATTAGTGTTGTAGTTTTTTAGTCCAATGAATTAATTTTTTGTAAATCCATAATTGCTTCATATTTGGCAATAAATTACCAGCGTTGTGTCATCGCGCGTCTCTTTCTTTTCTATGCAATCCGACAGTGACCGTGCTTTAGCTCTTGTAAGCCTCTTAAGAAGTTATGAAAATGTAGACGATACACCTACCCTGAACATTGGATGAGATGCTTTATAAAGAACTCTACAACCTAACAACAATGGCACGACTACCTCTAGGCATATAAGGTAGGTACAAGCATACCAGAGAAGGAATGCGCTTCGGTAATGTTCGTGTTTCAGAATTATCACGAACGTCGCGCCACAGAGTTCCCCCCAGAGGCAAAGCTTAAGTTTTTTGCTGCCGCGCTTTGTAATAGTACACCTATCATTGCGCGTTTGCATGAAGTTTGCTCTCTGTCGGGTTACCTACTCCAATCGCAAATTGTCATCTGACTTTCAGAAGTTTTGAAAAGTTTTTTTGTTTTGCAAATACTTGTGTCTTCGTCGAAGATGGAGCACCGACGCCTCTGATGTTTGTTTCTTCGAAGTATGCACTCCCGTGCCGTTTTTTGGAAATACAGCTACTATTAATAAACTTGTTAATCTATAATTTTCAAATCATAGTAATACAAAAATAGGCAAGTACTTCTATGGGTTTAACAGCTGTATTTTAAAACTGCCCCATTGGTCTCGGGGTTGCAAGCGCGACTGCGCTGATCTGATCGTGGGGTCATGGGTTCGATTCAGAGGTCGGGCAAAGTGTTATTGAGTTTTTCCATTATGAATTTCTTAGAAACAGCCCGGAGTTTAGATGTTGGCGGTGTGATACCACCGTGCCTCGACAAGCAAGTTAAGTCGTTGGTCCTGCGCCTGATCTCTCTCCAGTTGTGTCGGATTGCCGTCCCATTGGACTATAAAAGTGAGGGAAGAGAGAGTGCACCTGTGTCTACGCACACACTTGTGTACTATAATATCTCCCGCGCCGAAGGCTGGTTTCTGTTGAGACTGGCCTCCACACCCGAAAAACGGTCTGAAGGACTATATTAAAACTCATCACCGCGCGTTCGTATTTTCGAAGATTGACGATAATTCCCGAAGCGCATAATTTTTTTGGGATATCTGTATTCTATTCACCTATTAGTTCATCGTGTCTTGAAGACATCAAGTCTTTCCTATAAGATAAACAGGGAGTGGTCCATTTCCATTATATTTCATCAAACTCAGCAGGGAACACAGAAACACACCAGTACTTAATATATCTTTATAGCTTCGTTTAGCGCTTCCATTACATGTTACGGTCAATGGTAAAAATTAGGTTAATAGACAATTTACAAGTTGTCTGAACTAGACAGTGAGTCATGTTGCTGTTCGTAGATTGTTATAATTTGTGTTGGTTGTTGGAATTTGTGGAGTTTGATGTGAGTTGAATTTTGGTGTTTTTTCTCAATTTCTTACGTCCATCCAAATCCTCTATATTTGAAGAGCTCCCTATTCACTCTTAGGCTTCTCTCTCTATTATTTTAGACATAGTCAAATTAGGAAAAATAAGATTTCTTTGGAAATTATTCAATAACAGTTTTTTTGTTTAAGATTTGGTCCCGGGTACCGTCTTAGATTTTGAACCAAAATAAATTATTCCTCAGTTAGCTCTATAACTAGTAAAGACGATTTTTGTTTTTCAATACTTACCTATATTTACAAAAGGTAAGCGTTTTGAGAGACTGCCTGATGTAATTTTGACATTTAAAAATGAATTCTCCGCCTAATTTGAATTATTGACCATACACGAACGTTCCGTTCAAAGTTCATCGAATGTATTCAACATGTGGCTCGTATCCGTTGAACGATTGCTTGCGCACGCGTCGCTCACGCACTTTTGTAATATGGTGACCGACATACTGCGTCTATACCTAAATGCTTTTGATAACCTGAAAGTTAGGGCGGAAATCACAATATGAAGTAGCTAAATACATAGGAACATTATACATATCTCAGGTTTTTGGACCCAATATCCACGGAACTGCCCGAAACAACAACGTCACGACATTTGAAAACCAAGCATAAGGTCAAACCCTATTAATAAAAACTTGCAATTAATTACTTGTTTCCAATTCAATTAATGATTCAAGAGTAGAAACTAGTAATATGTAATCGTTTATTGTAAACAAAAAACCAATACATTCAATTAAAGAAATAATGTTAGACAATGATAGCTGCAGAAGTTAAAACTCTGGCGCAGCTACCAACGCCCGAGCCCCAGTGAGAGGGTAGGTTGTTCCAAGACTAATACTTAACAAAGGTATTTTTAGAAGTCTATGATACAACTATAGATACAAATAAATCTGTATAAAAAAAAAATGTGAGCCGTCACGGGACACCTGGCAGATGTGAAACATAGTGGCGACGCGTCGCCACGGTATGCGTCGCCACGCCAACAATTGGTTTTACCCGCGGCTATAGATGTTTCACTTCAAAATCCAAAATGACCGAATGTGTGCCGACATAACTCAACATATGGCACGTATCCTTCAGACGATCGTATAGGTAAGCGTAGCGCGTGCGCTCGCGCTGGTTTACGCACATCACACATGGCGACGGTTATTATGTGCGATTGATTAAGATTTCTACTGGTGAGGTTTTCACCCTTAGGTGGAAGGTTTTTTTTCAAGTGTGAATTGTGTTATAGTAATTGGTAAGTAACTTTTACCTCTATTAAGTTGAAAGGGTGAAAAATCTCTCGTCCAAAAAAAACAAAGTAATAAAACCTTGATAAACATATTAATTGTATGTAAGGACTAGTTTGTTTTTTTGTAAATTATTTTCGTGTGTTTCAAGTTTCAAAGTAGGTGCAGTAAAATTAGGGTTATAACTGCGTGTTGTAAAAAAACTTTAGGGAAACTACTAAATGCAGTAGTTTCCACAGACTATTTAATTGTGGTTACTACAATAGTCAGTCAGGCATAATATGCGCTAATCTATTCAAAGTGTGCCAACAACCTACCCCTGGCACTTTACCATAAATTGTTATACCACTGCAATGCATAATTGCTACTTAAAATAATTGTGCTTACTGTAAGTTTGATTTGGAACAATTTTGCAAAAATAAATATTTTGAAATGTTGGCAAAATGCCAGTAATTGGTTGTGTTAACCTACTTACTTTTTTTTAAATTTCAAGTAATCAGAATATCAGATTTTATAACTGAAGAAGGCCAAAATTGGCTGCCTTCCAGAATATTGATTACGATATTATAATAAATTGTGTACTATAGATTTTTTTACGAACGATACCGTTTCGGTTCGGTGGAAATACTAAAATATAATGGGTGAAAACGAAATATTGAGAGGACTTGGGTTGTGTCCGATATCTTTGTCTAAAAAGATATTTTTTTCTACATCGAAATGTAGATAAACGGGAAGACAGAGTTCCTATTTCTGGACTTATAAATTGCTTTGTTCTTCCGATTCCTATTTCAAAGTTGATTTTAAATTTTCTGCTTGAATAATAAATAGAGATAATATTTTTTAGATAATATTATCAATGAGTTTTTTATCATGATTGGCAAAAACCTTTTCGCAAACGCCTACTATGTTCCAGATTTTCTAAACAAATTCGATAATTAGTTATGGTAACTACTTATTTGCTATAAACGGATGGTGGGCGGGTGGAGGTGGAGTGGTGAAATGGAGTGGTTTCCAGAAGAAGTAGATGAAAGAGAAGTGTTGGAAACTCCCCAGCTGTCAAAGTAAAATTTTCACTATGGACGTACGGTTGACTGCACCATCTTACTTCTTATTATTTGGGTTAATATCCTAGTTTTATTACGAAATGGGGATCCATTCGATAAACAAGGAAAAATATGAGGGACCTATTTTTTCGTACTTATTGTAGATTATGTAGAGCATGAAGAAGGGGTCACAACATTACATTCACTTTACAAAGTTACGTACTTGACATAAAACAGGGTTTTTGCTGTAACCAATAGGGTTTTAAATGTTCCAGAATCTTTCTGGAGTCTCCCATAGCCTTGATATACTTTTGCCTGGTCAAAATCTCTAATGGGAGAACAACGTGTGGTTTTGGTCAGTAATAGTCTGACAGAGCCCTCCGCTCGCCCAAGGCAGAGGACATCTATGTGGAGAAGGTACCACAGGCAAATCAAAAAAGATTAGGAGGAGTTTTCTGAAAATCTCGGCATCCTTCAAAGATATTCATCTGGATCTTAAATAACCTAAAGAGGTTAAGGGTCATTATTTTAGAATTGCCACTGGCTATAGGTAGGTACGTCTAAATCAGTGCCATAAATAAACCACAGAATCTTATAAAAATCCTCCATCAATATACACTTGTGGCAGTAACCAGTTAGATCGATCTCACATTTAGTGTATTTCGGGAACGTAAGATTAATATTTTTTGGCATAAACTCAAAGTTTCCATCCGTCGAGTGATGCTGCGCAGACGGCTATCGTGTTGTTATTTAGTTTTTATATTTTATTAGTATTACAGACTGTAAAAGTATCTAAGGCTCTGGCTTATATTATGGAGGTACTATAAATAGGCCACTATTAGTTTAACTATAAACCATGGGTTTCGCTGGAGGTGACTTAAAAGATCATTATCTGCCCGCCTTTTTCCAACTATATTGAGGTCAGCTTCCAGTCTAACCAGATGCAGCTGACTACCAGTATTTTACATGGAGCGACTGCCTATCTGACCTCCACAACCCAGTTACTGGGTAATACGATACCCCTTGGTAAGACTGGTTGTTAGATTTTCGGGCTTCTGAAGGCCCGTAACTACCGTCAAATTCCACGAATGACAGCCGGGGGGGGTCTTGGTATGTACAGATGGTCACCCATCCACGGACTAACCATGGCAAGCGTAAGTTAACCTAGTCGATCGACCCGTACAGCTTTTATTACTTACGATTTGACACAAATTTGTGTTATAATCTATGTTGGTATGGTCACAGTAGTTAAATATTTGGTTAAAAGGAACACTAAAAAGATGGATGGAGTCAGTATGATCATTCATTTCTTTAATTCAATTAACAAACATCCTAATTGCGTGACACGCTTTCCTGAAAACAATCTGAAAGATTTTGAAGGTATACAAAAGATAGTAAAAATGACTGGCATAAATTGTGTTATGTATGATGGAGGTGAAACAATTATAATTAACTGAAAATGATCACACAAATACTATAAATTGATGAGTTTATCACACCCATAGATTAATACAAATAAATCATCAATACAAAAAAAAACAGCAATCAATGAACTTTCCGTTTAAAAAATACTCAAAAAAGCCACATCACAATGATGTAGCAAAATAAACAATACAGTTACTTCGCACTAAATAATTTGCAAGGAAAATCTGTTATGATTATGACTTACCAAATCTCCAACCGAGGTACTTAATCTCTTAATGTACTATTATACCTGCAAGAAAAGAAAATATTTCATCAGAATCATCGCAAATAAAAATAAAATAATCTTCACCCAGTAGTATCGTGTTACCCAGTAACTGGGTTGTGGAGGTCAGATAGGCAATTGCTCCATGTAAAATATTGGTATTCAGCTGCATTTGGTTAGACTGGAGGATGAGCCCAGCACAGTTGGGAAATGGCGAGTCAGGCAAGATGCCTCTAACACACTAACAGTAGCAATGACTTTCATTTTGACAGTTCAACAACATTCCTTCCCAAGAACTCCACGACCTCATTCCACCGGCCCCCTTCTACCATCGGACATCTAGGCGCACTGCAAGTTACCATCCCTGCCTAGTTGCTATTCCACCAATTCGCACTTAGCGCTTCCAAACATCTTTTATAATTCGCACTGCAAAAGAGTAGAATTCTCTACCTGCGCCTGTGTTTCCGACCGCATACAACCCAAATCTCTTCAAAGTGAGAGCGAACAGGCTTCTTCTGGGTAAGCTCACTCCATCGTCGACCTTGTCTCTGTCATCTCTGACCTAGACTAGAGTGAAGAGCAAACCCATCTAAAATAAAAAATAAAATAAAAATATCATTGCGATATTTACGTTGTTGAGCGGACAAATTTTTCGAACATATGAAGCAATGGATTAGCAATATCCTTCAAAATGAATCAGATTGTGATTGATAGTGTGATACGCAGTGCTTGGCAGTTCCACTATTACCTTGCTGCTTGGCAGTTCCACTATTACCTTGCTGCTTGGCAGTTCCACTATTACCTTGCTGCTTGGCAGTTCCACTATTACCTTGCTGCTTGGCAGTTCCACTATTACCTTGCTGCTTGGCAGTTCCACTATTACCTTGCTGCTTGGCTAATAATTTTATCATGGCATAAGCATAAAGTTCAGACCTTTACGAGAGTGGTCGAAGATTGATAAGCTATGGAAAATTCTGGAGCATAATATTATGAATTAGCTGTTGAAGGACGTTGGAGATATGTCTCTCTGTTTATGACGCATTATGTCATAAAAGATGTATATGGTATGTACAATATGATGTTATTATCAGGGCCTGCATGCAATAGTGAGAAAGGGAAGTGGAATAAAGGAATCTTTATTGAATATTATTTTGTATAGTTAGTCCGCATTTAAGCTTACGAAATCCACTGCTTATTTTCAGTAATTAATGTGGTTCCTATCCCATTTTTAGAATGACTATCAAATGAATAAGCATTTGTGATCGCAGCTACCTACTTCCTAGTTATATTTGCAGTGCTAAATAATTCTTTTATCAGGCCAATATTATTTATAAAGTTTTTAATTTTGGAAGGCCTCCTCTATTTCTGTTCTATCACCACCTACAGTGTCTATTAACATATTTCTATGTGTCAGTTTAGGCCAAGTTAATATAGAGGTACACTCCCGGTCTCCTAAATCCAGCCACCCTGCATTTATTGAATAGAACTCTGTAACTTTTTAAACGGTCGTGTATTCATATTCGGAACAATGACTACACCAAAATGATGGCCAGTATGTCGGCTTCAAAACTGCATAAAACCTTTTTCATTGACTCATCATTATTTTGATGTTTTAGGTCTTTTACCTCACATGGAATTGCGCGCTTGCTCGACATAGGGTTCCGCGAGTGTTCGTGGGTACAATAAACCACTTGTCGGTGGTAACATTTTGACCTTAAGGCGGTACCCCGACCAAAACTTTACCATAGTGCGTTATTCAGAGTCTATTAACTCATTCACTATGGGTAATAAACTACATCTAAAAGCACATTATTAATGTTCGATATCCTATCATCACATTGCAAGTTCTTATTTGTTTTTATGTGTATACATCTAAAATCTCCTTGTTAAAAAGTGACTAAAATTATTGATTCCATGCATCTTTTGCTAAAGGTGACGTTCTATTAATTTGAGGATTACACTAATGGAAATTCAAGTTTTATTTTATTTCAAAACATCGCTTGTGTTTTCTTGTTTATTTTTCTTTTTTTTATTGAATTCTATGTCATATGAGCATGCGCAGGGAGCGAGACAGAGCGAGACTCAGCGACGGGACAGAGAAGGGCCGAACGCACAAGGTCGTTTGTTCGGGAAAGCGCCTTAATAAAATAAAAGGCTAGCTTATACTGATTTTGTTACTACTGACGTGAGGTTTACTGTATTATACTACAACAATACTGCAGTTAAAGTTAAGTCAGGAACTTCATTTATAAATTGACCCGCATACAGTTAAATAGGTTTAAACGGTTAATACGCGGTAATGTGTGGTGTTTCACAATATTTCGTAAAACACAGAAGTAATGACTTATATGGATACCCATCCATCCATACTTATATTATTATAAATGCGAAAGTAGCACTGTGTGTCTGTTATCTTTTCACGGATTTCGGTGTTTGGCAGACACTTACACTATGACGTGGGTTAGGACATAGGATATTTTTTATCCCGTTAATTCTATTCCGAGGGATAGTTTCCGGCTTCCACGCGGGTGAACCCGTTTGCAAAGATTAGTATTATTTCAAGTAACGTGTTCATTGACTTTTATAGTTTGCCGATTCATGCCTGTGAAAGAAGTTTTTTTTATAAGTAACATTTTAACGCCTAATTTTCCTTCTAACATGAAGTTCGTATCGAGATGACTCTACAACATTGGACAATTATATTAACATTTGTAACACCTATTATCTAAATCTTTAAGTATGTAATTTCTGGAAGCATAACCAGCCGTTTCCTTTTGCAAATTCTCAATTTCACCATCACCAAAATTCACCTCGAATGTTACTAGCAACACCAAATCTTCCAGACAACCTTGCCAGCTAAAAAAAACTTTTTTAAATGACATGCCATGCTGGCAGACAGCAGTTGCTCCAAATCCTTTGATATCGACTCTGATCAAACACAGACGGCTCCTAAAATAGATGTGTTTATAGTAACTAGAATGGCGTAATGTTTCTGGCTAGTAATCTTTTACATGAGAGTCTGAACGGCTGTAAATGTAACGTCAGTTAAATTTGTTAGCTGTTAGCTGATGTGTTGGTTATGGGTAATGTCGGCAGATGTCGCGTTTAAGAATAGGTTGAGATAGATGATAATTATATGTATAGGACTTATTTCAATAAACAATACCAAGAATGGCAACGCCCAGGTCCAGGAGAAGATGAAAGGACGAAGTCGACTCGTTTTAGCTATAGTTAGATATAAGTAGAAGGAAGGGAGGGGGCTTTGATTCTGTAGTAGGACGCACAAGGCTGATAATAATTATTATAGTATGAACATTTAAGAGAATGATAATAAAAAATATATACCAGATATCGTATACAAAACATGAGCAATCCCTTCTAAACATAGTCGACCTTTTAGAGCCCCAAAATACAATGTCGTTGACCTTTTGAACTAAATGACTCGACCACCCTCATTCGACTCATCTAGTACAGACCTAATGAACTTAATGACCGAATATTAAAATGGCGGAAATACTCCAAATTCTTTCAAGTGACTCACTTGAAACAATTTTAGTTAACAATGTTACTAACATAACTGTGTTAACAAGGCGCGTTGTAAATTGACACATGACTGTCAGAGAGTTGATATAATTACATGAACAAAGTAACTTTGTTAGTAATATTAAGGGTACATTGTTATAGTATTAAGGTTTCGACCGGATCGAAAACTCTGCAAGTCATAGTGATTGAATGGTTTCGAATCGAGGTTTTACCAACAAACAAAATGATGAAATAGAAAATAAAAACAACCGTCGGATAGTACAATACCACGTCGGATAGTTAAAGACGGAGGAATCGGGCTTATACTTACTTTAAAGTTCATCAAAATGGACGGTGATAATGATAAAATAGTAAGGAATGAGGTAATAGAGAAAAAATATCCTTAAGTCGTTTATAGTTAATCAAGAGGTCGTAAGGCCAAATTCTTATTACTACGAAGTGTTAAAGTGAATCCACTGTTAGCAGGATTATCTAGCTTAATAGTAATAAGATTAAGGTTCTTTTAAACCAAAGGACTGATGGAAAGCCACATAGTGAATTTAGTTACATCGAGATACAGTACATTATAAATTTATAACGACACATATTTTTATGCCTACCTATATGGCATGTGCTAGTTTCAACTTTCATTGCTCTATAAAAACATTTAGTAAACTATTTGATAAGTATGGTTAATCGGTGAGAATGTGAATACATATTGTGAAATCCACTAACCCGCTCTGGGCCCACGTGGTAGACTACAGCTCGACCCCTCTCAAAAAAAGAAGGCCTATGTCCCAGGAATGGAAACGGAAGTAATAACATGACATTAATAAATTCTCCTTGGTACAATACCACACATTTCTTTTTCATTACCTCACAATAAAACAATATATTCCCGTGTTAATTACAATCCTCTTGAACCACAAATCTTTAAATTTCAATCCCGGAGGCACGTGACCTCATTTTGATAAAAGCTTCTAAAACAATACAAGAGTAGAACGGAACAATAAAATGGGGTTTGAACGAATAGCAATGTAGGAGAGACGTACGATATATATGAAAGAAAACGGAATTTATTGCATAAACGAGCGAGTTTGAATACAAAATATATTTTTAGATTTAGATTCTGAAATTGATTATGAACAGCGTTCAGTTTTATTGATAAAATATATGCTATGGGCATCAATGAAATTGTTATAGGTACGTGGATAGGTAACAGCGCTTCGAAACTTGTAAACTATAAACTGAGACAATTGTCTCGGGTGTCAAAAATAAAATATAAGAAATGGATAAGAGAGGAACTGACATAACAAGAGCGAGTAGTAGAAAAACATACGTTAACACCATAAATGACACAAAATGTTAACGTATAACCGTGTCGGACTGGGAAATAATACACACACAGGGTGACCGGGACATCGACGTACAAATTTTAGCCATGAATTCAACACATGATTCTAGACGTAGCAATAATTCGTCGATCATAAAAAAAAATGCTGTTTCATAGAAAAGTGCAATAGGTCAAAATGAGTGGAACAGGTATTTTTTGTAACAACCGACGAAAATTTTCAACGCAGGGTTTCAGAATCATGTACTGAATCCTTGTTAACGGGTTAGACGCCGATGTCCCTGCTACCCTAGATAACATGTGCATAATAATATAGTTAGACATGAAGACAAAGCACATAATGAAGCTAAGGATGAACTTACTAATGATAGTAATCGAAATGGCAATAACTTAGAAGTGTAACATCGACCAGACGATCCCGATAGTGATGTTCGCAAATAATCGCAATTGCTCTCTCGGGACGACTAAGGAGATTGGGTCTCCGTTAGGAGTAGTTCTGGCTAGCTTGGCAGTAACGCTCTTTGACACCTCTGGGATTGTCCAGGGAGGTGTTCCAATTAACTTGACCGGTCTTCGACTAAAACGTATAGATAGATTCTACTTTAAAAGTTCAAACTATACTTAATACAATTTTTTTTTCCCTACCGATTCATGTCAATAGACACGCCCCTATTACGTAGAACTTAAACATAGCTGGCAGAATGTGGGTCTACTATAGGTACACTTCAGACTAACTTTTCGGAAATTATAAGCATGACATATTTATCAGAAGCAATATATATTTTACAAGAACTCTTCAACAATGCGAAAAGCTCACCTTTACCAACAATTTTATCAACACTTTTATCAAAACTACAGCAGAACTTTCAACGGTACACGAAAACAATCATACTTACTACTCTCCTGCAATCATAACCATTATTTTCTGGCTCAGCTTTAAAAATAAAAAGACAAGTACCAAAAGGCATAGAGAGTAAAATTCTAGATCATTTTGAGAGCGCTGTTGTTTATCTTGCAAAGGATTTGAAGGTGCAATAAAGTCAAGTCTAAAGACATGAAATGCGAGCAGTGAGTAACCTTTTCTATGTTATGCAAGCGTATCGGGTTTATAAAGAAAATTACTTAGATGTTTTGTTGAAGTTCATTTTATGGATCTGAAACCGGAATCGGAATGTAATATTACACTCGATACTTGGAAGTTAGTTCAAAGTTTCGTAAGCTTTTGTAAGGTTAGCTTATTGGTCATTGAACTAATACAACTTTCGAGTTAGGGGTGCGTGAATTAAACGTCTATTTTTTTCTTTATTATGAAAAGTCCTCAAATACTAGTGCAGCAGTGAAGGATTATATGATTTAGGGAAATTAGCAAAGAAACAAGAATGTTAGAAAAACACATTAACAAAATTCGATCACCAAAAATTCTATAGCTCAAACACAATTCCAAATCACAAAATTTCCCAAAAACATTTCGCACAGCCACAGGTCGAAAAATAAGCCATTTTCCACATCCTTTACCAATTTTAGATTTAACATACCACAGTCCCTAGAGGCGGTAGATAATATACCAGTAAAAGTCTATAGGATTCCATTTGGATTCCACTCTAAGCCGCGATGGATTCCCGGGGGAGCTGACGTCATTCAACCTCGAAAATAGGTACACATGACGTCACAGCAGGCTGTACATCTCAGTAAAAGCGGACTTCTCATTGTAGAGAAAGCCTATACAATGTGAGACCAACTTATACTGGACATGTATAACTTGATGTGATGTCGTGTGTACACAGTGATTTTGATAGTCTCTTTCGGTTTTTGTTCTCTTCTCGTCAGGGGTTTTTGAAAACAGTTTTCTAGTATACTGGTATATCTCGTGTGGATGGGTTTCTGGTTTACTGCCTTTATTTTTACACTATGTGTGTGTAGTGTTTGGTAATTGGTATTGTAATCTTCATTTTGTTCTGAAAATCTGGTTTAAGTTATATTGAGAATGTTACATCTATCTAAGGCTGTAATAGGCTTTTATCTAATACTTGAATATATTTCAATAAATTACAATTTTGTCTCACAACAGTCTTTTATTACACTCGAATCGTTCTCAAGAGATTTCTATACGTTTAAATATAGCTTGATGAAAACCAATTTACGTCGTAGAATACATTTTCCTTAAAGAGTACCAAATTAAACTTTAAGCGGTACTAAATATTTTAATATTACCTCAAGCATATATAAAAAAATTACTCTGTCAACAAGTGTTTATTTGATCAACATCAAATACACGCTTGGTCATTTTTTCAAATGTTTTAAGTACCAATTAGCATTAATTTGCGTTATCACTTCCTTCATCAACCAATGTGGTGACTAATATTGATTGCTATACAGGGTGTATCAGAAGGGTGTGGTCAAACTTAAGGGTGTGGAACAGACCATCAAACTGAACAACTTTCTCCGTGGGACGAACATCGTAATCGAGAAAAAAAATATCAACTGTCCCGTAAAAAACTTTCAATATCTACTCGACCCAAGTGCAAGAGACGGTTAATATTTTTTTCTCAATTACGATGTTGGTCCCATAGAGAGAGTTGTTCAGTGTGATGGTCTGTACCACACCTTTAAGTTTGACCACACATTTTTGATACACCCTGTATAAAGCTCCTACCTGGCATCTTTCTTTAACATTAATTCATTTTATACTAGATCATTTAAAGGCATCACCAAAACTGAATTAACATCTATGTTTTAGAAAACTTATAGGTACTTGAAACGCACCTTTTGCCTTCTTCTTCGTCTTTTTCTTATGGTTCCGTTGGTCTCGTGAATGCAAGCGCGATTGCTGACCGTGGGGTGCTAGGTTCGATTCCCAGGTCGGGCAGTGTTATTGGGTTTTTCCATTAGGAATTTCCTGGTAACAGCCGGAATTTGGAAGTTAGCGGTGTGATACCTCCGTGTCTCGGAAAGCACGTTAAGTCGTTGGTCCTACGCCTGATCTCTCCGGTCGTGTCGGATTGCCGTCCTATCGGACTATGAAAGTCAGGGAAGAGAGAGTGCACCTGTGTCTGCGCACACACTTGTGCAATATAATATCTCCCGCGCCGAAGGCTAGTCTCCATTGAGATTGGCCGCCATGGCCGAAATACTGTCTGGAGGACTATTTATAACTATAATTAATTATGGTATACATAAAATAGTGTTCTACTCTATTCTCCTTTTTCAGGTAATCAATTATTACGCAGTCATAGATTTATCACCAAAGTTAAAACGTTATCATAAACAGCTGACAAAAACACCTTCCCTTAATTATATCATGAACGTATCACACACATGAAATATTACCGAAACTGCAGGGTGGAAGGTTCCAGAATCTTTTCGCTCAATTAAATAGCTGAAATCAATTTAAAAGGGCCGTAATTCCGACTCGGCCATCCGTGTTTAACAGCCACTTACAGCAGCTACTTTTTTTTCATGTGAGGGTTCCGACTTCCGGGATTTTTCAGGGCGAAAAAAACGTTTAAAGATTTCGGGATACCTTTGTGATTTTTACTCTATTGTTAGGAAATGGGAATGATGTACAGTCACGAAAATTAATTGCTTATCAAATGGACAGACTACGTCTCAATGAAATGAAATAAAACGCAATTGTTTGAAATGAAATGAAATGAAATTATTTATTCCGTAAATAGAATATCGGAATCTCTTTTACATGGCTTATAAAAAAGAAAGTTACATGGTGTTGTCATTTCATATCTGACTACCTCTAAGAAAACAAGTACAGGGGTCTAAAGTCTCTTTTAAAGTCCGGAAAAATCAGCTGTTTTTTTGTCATTTCATACAACTGTCAAAAATGACAGTTATGATTTGAATACACGGGGAACATAAGTTGTTAGTCATTTTGATAAATAGTTAATTATCCTGACTGTAAGCTGAGGAAAAGCAAAATATGTAAGTAATAAAGGATTATTAAATGTTATGAAGGTGAAGGAATTTCCACTTAATAAAAAAGCATATTAATAATGCTGTTTCGCTAGAAGCATTATTTAAAATAACTAAGGCAAATAGGGGTTTATTCATAAACGTTGCTTAAAGTCAAGTAATGATTAGCGATTGTTTAACCATACATTTTTGACGTTTAAACGTCTCTAAACTTTAAGCATCGTTTATAAATAAAGTGTGGAAGATACAAAGTAAAAAAAAAATGGGGACAAAAGAGTGACTAACACCAAAGTAATTAAATTATCAGCAGTTTAATGAACTCAATTAAAATATGTCTTTTGGAGTAATTGCTCCTAATAAGTACTTTTAACATATTTGATGTATATTGCTAGTCGTATGTACAAGTCTACAGCCTCAAATGGAGCCATTCTTATATTTTTTTGCTAATAACATACACACATACTTAAACTCATGCCTTCTTCCCATGGGGGTAGGCAGAAACTACAGAACGCCACCTACTACGATCCTTACATACTCCTTTTGCCTCGTTTACGTTCATACACCAGTGCCCTGTTTATCATAACTTACAAGTCTACACGTTCACAAGTTACACTTTACAAGGAAGTTTTTACAAGTTCGTGTAAATTACGTTCATCAAATGAAATCTACAGGGTTTGTAAAACTGAACGCTTGTAGACTCTACTTGTGAGTTCTAAAATCAAAAAGTTATGCCGCCATATTCTTTTCCCGCCATTTATTTGTTTTTTTTTATTTTATTGATGCTCTGAAAGTATACGGTTATAGTTATATGCATGGCTGAATGGTATATTGTCTGTGCCTAATATTGCTTAAACTGTCTTTTGTTACACCATGCATGTCAGAAACAGCATGGTATTGAACTCCTGTTCCCAACACATCTAGAGCAATTTGTAATATTAATTTGGTTGACTGGGCGTTGTGTTTCTAATTGAATTCCTGTCTAAATGGCTACCCAAAATGTTAATTAAATGTTCCAATTTTTTAACTTTAATTTGTAACCAATGGGTACAGTTAAATAGGTAATAGGTATAGTTCAATTCTTCTTTTATATGTTGTCGGTTCCGTTATTCTAATATTTTCTTCATCAATTGAATCCTCGACCACATTTAAAAAAAGAAAATCGTATTTAAAAATTGATTACGGTACTAAACGCGTCCCTCGTAAACTTGTAAGACGGAATGGAGAGTCGCCGGACACACGGATTTTCTAAAAGTTGTAATTTACAAAGGATTTTTTGATGAACAAAATCATGAATATAAGTGTAAAAATATACTTGTGACATAAATAACGACACTTGTAACCCGTAAATTACACGTGTTATTTTGATAAACACATATTTGTAATGATGAAAATATTTACAGGAAAAATGCTTGTAATACAAGGCTTGTAAGTTTTGATGAACAGGGCACTGGTCATACACGCACGCTGGTTGCGAGTACTACGCACCTGACCTTTCTGAAGAGCATCGTCAATCAACTCAGCCTATGTCAGTCCACTGCTGGACATAGGCCTCACCTATAACATCACTATAAAATATGTCCTTATAGGGCGTCCCATATCGGCGTTTCCACTCACATCTGCCTTATAAATAGTTACCTTAACTATTTTTGTTAGTCGCCTTTCACAAGAACATCCTTAATTGAATACTGCTTATCGCCATCATCATAGGCCTCTGCAATGTCACTTAAGATGAGTGCTAGACATATTAAAATTATACAAATAAATACCTCTATCATTATCTGCGGTTTCCACAATGATTTCATCACGAACAAAACGTCACACGATGATGTTTCAAATGATTTTCTCATTTCGTCACTCGAGTGATGATGAGTGTTCAAGTTTACACGTGTAGGTTTATGTTTATTAAAATTGGACGTTACTTTAGAGTATAATAGGTTATTTCATATTCTATTTTACTCGTATTAGCAGTTTATCGCACTGGGGACAAAGTTGGGCAATTGGGCAAACAAAAATTATGTGCAAAAATGCATGTTCTTTTTTTTTTGCATAATTTTGTATTGGCATTGATATTTCCACAATAATGTGCTAAGTGTTGCATAAAACCTCAGAAATGTTTGTTGAATTTTACTTTATTGGCAAGTAACTTTGCCTTTTAATCAATTAATGTATACTTCCTTTAGAAGTAGGTACGCGTATCACGGATTTGTTTTGATATTTTTGAACTTCTATTTTTTTTTGTTTTTCCTCCTTGTACCAACAAGTAAGTAGGACGTTTTTTACCAAGGTTTCCTAATCAAAACTGAGCCATACTTAGAAGTCGGTTTGATTACCGAAAAATACTAAAGCATTTTCGAAGTAAAATCATATTAAAAGAAAATCATATATTTTCTTTGGAAACTTTACTGAAAATTGTACTGAATTTTCATTAGATCCCGTAACCAAAGAAATATGTAAAAAAAGAAAAATCTCGAAACTGGGACTCACGCCTCCTCTCCGTGAGAGGGAGTGGGCCGTAATCCACCACGCGGGCGCAGTGCGGGTTGGTGAATGTCACATTTGTAAGCATGTTTGGTTTTAGGACATGCCGGTTTCATATTTTTCATCACCGTTTCGAGTAAATACCTATACGAAATATAGTTTATAATTATTATATATTTTTTATTGACTGTAGCATTATCTTTTCAGTGGAAAAGATAATGCTACAGTCCTTTACATAATCCTGTACTTATCAACAAAATAAAAATAAATTGTAATAAAAGGATCGTTCTAAGCACGTGTTACGTGCAAAAATGAATGAAGTCATTGATATTATAATTAAAAGGAAGGAAAACTCATAAGGAAACAGACATTATATTATCTTGAATCTATTGTAGTCTAGTGGGAAATAAGTCTGTTAATTAATAACGAACAACTCTTTAGAAGGAGGAAAACGGACTGTTGGGAGGAAAAGCCATGAAGTAGAAATAACTATTGTACGAGATGCTTAATTTCGTGGAATGTAACTCAAACTCAAACTCTCAAACTCAAAGCATTTATTTCAATTAAACCATTTACAGGCACTTTTGAATTGTCAAAGAGTCGGTCAGTTAGTCAGAAAGTTGAAGCTAGTTGCCCATTCCAAAACGTAGATCTCTATGGATAAGAACGGGCAAGAAACTCCAAGGACACTCTTTTTAAATCAAGATATTACAAAATCGTTGGTAAATTAATTCTTGTTGCTTCTATATGTGAGAACAATGTAAAAAAAAATATATAAAAAGAAATATGTATATTAAAAAATAAATCAAAATATAAGAATAATAAAAATAAGCCGTGGCAGGTAAGAGATGACCAGTCTCAACTGACGGCGCTCGTTCACGAATATGACGCGTGGATCAGCACCATCCAGCTCAACCATTTTGTAGGGACCAACAGTGAGACATCTAAGTGAGCATGACATAGTCTCAACTGCCCTGCTTTCAAGTCAACATACATAATAATGATATAATAAACGAATCCATGGTACACACATTTAAAAATTGAAAAAAATGCTTCTAAATTAGGTAGTAGGTAGATCATCGGGGTAATTTCGTAACACACATAAAATGGCAATTGATCTCAACGCCTTCCATTTTGATGGTTTAGCCACGTTCATTGTGTTATTAACGTTGTTGAGCAGACGAATTTTTAAAACCAATGAACCATTGGCTTAGGAATTTCCTTCAAAACCCTCGGATTTGAATAAGAGTGTGTTACGCAACCTATTAGGTGGTGTACTGTCAGTTGAATAGTTATCACTGTATAGACCGTTTTAATAACGTTAGGGGCACTTCCACGCGCGCCTCAAAAAGATGTCAGCACTAATTGACAGGGTCCGCTAGGGCCGATGCCTGCCAGGGGCGCAAATTGTTCGAAAGAGTTACCGTGGCCCTGGCGCACAGGGAACTGAAGGAACACGGGTGAGTTTTAGTCAGTAAGAGTCTGACACGCCCTTCCACTCCGTCCAGAGCGGGAGAGGTCATTCGATGATTCCCACCAAAAAAAAAAAAAAAAGGAGCACTTAAATGCACCGCCGGAATTAGCGCGTTGTATTTCCATCTCTCAACGCTGATCCAAGCGTTAAATATCTAACGGTGCGATTTTGTTTAAAAACTACAATTAGGTGTTGACTCGTGTTAATGAAAACTGCCATAAGGGTTGTAGCATGGGACGGTATGTAGTTTCTGAGTCCTAATTCCATGGAAAAATAACGTCAGTTCTAACTTAACAGACAGCTGTGCGGTTGGGGAGTATGTTGCACCACTTCTTCGCCCCAGCTAAAGCACTAGGAAGTGGTGAAGGGGGGGCGTTTTCGGGGACTGTCTTATGTCATTTTGACGTTCAAAAACTGCTGAGTCTCTGCCTAGTTTGAATTAATGACTTTTAAATGAGGGTGTTACATATTTATGCGTTTTACAACTTTTCAAAAAATCTACCTCTTATTCCCCACAAAACATACCTACTTTGATATATTCGTTAAGGCTCTTCCAAACAGGCGCGACACGCGACTTAAATCGCACGCGATACAAAGGCACCGCCTGTCGTGCAACGAGTGGCACCTTTGTGTCGCGTGCGATTCGCATCGCGTGTCGTGCCTGTTTTTAAGAGCCTTTATTCATTGACGAAGTTCTCCACAATTTAATGGGACAAGATACTAAAATACAACCAATCAATCGAATCAATCGGAAATCGGTTCTTTAGTGAGAAGCAGAACCTTTTTTTTTCGAAGCACTGAATACAAATAATGAATCTGAATAAAAATATACAAATGCGGGCGGCATAGAAGTCAAACCTACCATAAAACATATCCTATGACACTCGATTATAGTGTTGGTTTCTATCAATAATTTTTTATTGAAATCGGTTGAGTAGTTTCGAAGATTATTATTACATTCGAACTCACAAATTTGACCTCTTTATAGTATTGTAGACTAGCTTTTGTCCGCGACTTCGTCCGTGTAAAATTTCTTGTTCCCCGACCCACCCGCGCTATGACTTCGTTTTCGCTTAGAGCTTTTTCAGTTTTATTTTTGCTTGGCTCCTAAGGTTCATAGCGCGATGTTAAATAGACTAAAGCCTTCCTCAAGAATTGGGCTATAAAATGCAAAAAGTTTTTTTTAAAACCGACCGGCAATTCCAGAGATTATCCCCTACATACAAACAAACAAATTTTACCTCTTTATAACGTTATTACAGTGTAAATGAAATTCATGTTATTGCTGAAGATCCTGAGACGAAGGCGTCCATATTAATTAAAATATAACAGTAAAACAACTCCTAATTTAAAGTTTCATCTACCAGGAAGGGAAGGAGTTAAAATATTATTGAAAATAGGTTAGTGATAAAAAATTAAAAACCCTTTTTTATCTTGTTTGTCGTGACTTTAAACCACGTTGGACTTAACCTTCACGTCAGAACATTATTTGACTATTGCTCACATCAAAAACCAAGGAAAGAGGCAATTATCCTTATTAGTTCGGCCGAATATTTTAATTAAAAAACTTACAGAAATCATAAATTAGACCAACGGGGTAGTTGCGTAACACACTAACGGTAGGAATAGCTTTCATTTTGACAGTTCAACAACATTCATTTCGTTATTTACGATTTCGTTGTTGATCAGACACATTTTTTTTTAGATGTATGCATAAAGAAATCTGGTGTCCGGTTCCAACTAACGGTTGCAATAAGTTCTATTGAATGAAGACTGGTCAGTAAACCTATTATTGTAAGTGATTTTATAATATTATATTAGTAGAAATATGATTTAAAAAAATGTAAATTAGTATTTTGACTGAAGTAAAATTCGGTACCGGTAAAACGGGGTGAATAGGAACGCAGGGGTGAATCGTAACGAAACTTTAAATAATATAATTTGTTGCCAACAGGGACACGTAATCGGTAATTATAATACAGTATACACGTTAGAGTCCTTTTTGGCGACAGACTATAATATTTCAATATTAAAATCCCTTTTAAAGTTTCGTTACGATTCACCCCTGCGTTCCTATTCACCCCGTTTTACGGTACTACTACCAATCAAATACCAGTTAGTTTTAAACCTTCCACATTTTAATTTTGACAATGATTGATGCAGGAACTACATAAAGATGGGAAATTATATGTGCGGCAACAAAAGTTTTCTTTAGCACCTGCAATCTAGCGTCTTTTTTATATGTAGGCGACGAGTTAATAGAACAGCTTCAATTATATTAATTCATCATCTTTACTATTCCAACAGAATATCAAAAAACCAGCGTCAATTTACGAGCGTAAATTAATATGACTCCGAGCTACCGATAAATATATTTACTTCTGAATTGATAACTCAAGTGACTAATGTTGTAAGTGAGCTACTAAGCGAGCTCGGGACTTAGGGCACCCCGACTCGGACAGGTTAGGTTAGAAGGGAATGGCGGGGTCTAAAAGACCCCGCCATCCCCTTCGTGGTTATTTTTTTTAAACCACCCAGAAGTAGGAGCCCCGCGAAGCGGGGCTCCGTCGACTACGCTTGTCATTATTCATAATGCGCGGGCATTATGAATAATGCCCCTATTTATTACTTGGTCCTTAACGTTGCTTAAGAATTATCACCATGCTGCGTCATATTAACAGTAGCTCATTTTACAATATATATTCGCTTGAAAACCATTTATTAGACGCTAAAAGTTTGTCGCTTACCTATTAATTATTTAGACAACTAAATATATTTGAAGACGAGAATGACATTTTAAAGAAGCTGCCTTAATTAGCACCCCATAAAGATAGACCGATTTTCCTTAATAACTATTACTGATATCTAAGAAACTTGTATTCCACCTTTACCCAGAAGATTCCAGATTTACAGTCCTATAAATCATCTTGAAATTGGAATTCTGTGTGATAAATTGCGCTTAAGCGTTTATTCCTGAAGTTGTCTTTAAGTTTAAGAACTGTTTTGAATACGCCGATTCTTCTCCAAGTTAAACTTCGGAATCGCTTACTTCAGTACTATTCGAATAAATTTTAGAGTTTAAGTTAGTTGGAATAAATATTTTATGAAGAGAAATGTTCTTTAGATTTATTCGCAAAGTTTTAAACGTAAATGAAAACTTTTCTTCGTGATGTTTATGAAGGTTTTAACGATGAACAGATTTTAGAGATTTTCTTTAAATTAGACCGGAAATGTTTTGTTTATAGTTCGCACCTAACATACTAATTGTTTCCTTAAATTTCACTCCGATCAAATGTTTACAAAAAAACTGAAAGAACTCGTTAATTCTTGTTCTAGGCTGGCGTCCAATTATCGGGTGTGGGCGAGTTCGACTCAGAACTGAGTCACTCATTTAACATAACACGATCGAAACAAATTAACACATATTAAGTTAACGAAGCGTACGAAGACGACCGCGCGCGATGTCGTCACGTGGACAACTGAGCGTGTTCGTCGCACGTCCCTCTTTATAAACCAGCGACAAGGGGTTGCGCGCGCACACACAATAAAAACTAAATGCTAGCTCGCCCCATAAAGTGTCCTCATTAGAGAAAGGGCGCGTCGGCTATGTATACACTGGTTTATTGCAGGTGGACACCGCACCTCGTTTGGCGATCATCTGTTTATTTTAAGGTCATTTCTTGTCTTTATCGCTTTTGTAACTTATTTGGGCAGGCTAAGGGCAGTCCGGGCAGGGTAATAATGCGACAGATTGACCGATTATAGTGCGCAATACAGTTATATGGATGGCGCGCCTTGTTAAACAAATGTCGAAGAAAATAGGTAGATGTCGGAATTGTTTATCGTCAGTCAGGGGTGCGGTCGGGCGGGGTTGCAATCGCGATACGCCCTGATTTATCAAGGTAGGTAGAAAATGGGTAGAAAAAAATTAGACCTCACAAATTGGAGTCGCCCCATTTTATTTTTATACCGCATTTTTATCGTGTCCGCGTCAATCTGTACCCCTTTTTAAATATTGGATGCGGCAGAGACAGCTTTTCACCTTTTACGTGAATAGATTGGGACATTCGTTTGCACGGTTTTATTTAGCAATTTGTTTTGTAACGACTTTATTAAATGCACTCTCGTTTGACTGTTTATTTAGATTAAAGTAACAATATCTAGTGATGGACTTTTTCCACTCATTTTCTTCTAACAGAGCTGAAATAAAAAGTGTACAGTTGGCTGCATGATAGTCCAAATTTAGAGACTTGCTATGGCGTCCTGCGAAAGGATAGACAGGATTGTCGTTATGTTCATTAGTAACAAAAAAACACATCAAATGCGTCTGCTAGGTGCGTTTATTTGGACAAGATTTTTATTGAAGATGATAAATGCATAAGTTAAACATTATCAAACATGTTGCTAAGGTGTCAAATAATAAAGAAAATCACCAGTAGGTACTTTGCATCTCTTAAAATAAATAGTCACATTTAAGGGGAAACCATACGGTAAAATAAACAAAAAATATATATGTATTTAGGCGTACCGTTTTTCCTACAAAAGAATTAAAGTTTTTCACGTTTTTGTGAATGAAAGCTTTTTTTTACAAAAACGTGATTTTTTAATAAAATGTAGAAATAACACGCCATCGTTCCGAAAATAAGGGATTTGTTTGGGATTGAAACTTTGACATTTCATCAAGGGGTTTTCCTGAAACCTTTTTAGCCCGGTTTCACGTTTTCGCGAACCCGGTCCAAAAAGGTCATCCCGAAAACTCGTGAGTTTCGCTACTGCCTTGTTGCGAGTTGGAAACAATATTTTTAACTCTAATTTATACAAAATGTATAAAATTATTTGTTCTTGTTCTAGTAGATTTTTTGTAATTTGTTATTTGACAATTTAGAAATATTAGTATTCTATGTTTTTTTGTTGTCTTTTTTAGGTAGGTATAGTGATATCGGTTTTGAACGAATAGTCCAAGATTTTGAAACAGAGTAGGCACTTAAATTACGGTGAAATACCCAACTACCATTACTGCTAACACTAATATTTAACGAAGAGCGATACTGTAAATATTGATGTAGTTTATTTTTTCTCGTAATTAATTTCTATTGGAAAATAACCCAACGCCTACATTTCAGTGAGCAGTGGTGGCCAAGTGGTTAATGATCGTGACTTAAATAAATAAACTTACGGGTTGTAGGTCGTAGGTTCGGACCCAGACAGGGTCTTTACTTTGTGTAAATTATTTCATCATCACTGCTCTCAAAACGGTGAAGGAAAACATCGTGAGGAAACCGGCACGTTCTAGAACCAAAAAATGGTAGACATGTGTCATCTACCAACCCGCACTGGGCCCGCGTGGTGGATTACAGCCCACTCCCTCTCACCGAGAGGAGGCCTGGGTCCCAGCAGTGGGAACGTTATAGGCTGATTATGCTATGCTTGTGTTACATTTCAATATTTTTTTACAAAATTATGCGGGTGGTAACCTAATTGAAAATCTACCTTCCTATCTATGGATTACCGATACGACCTTGGGATACGCCTATGACCAGCACTAAACGTCTAATGACTGCTGACATGATGATGATGAAAACCGGTACTGAAAACCGAGAAAATATCGGTACCGAATCAGAACCACCTGAACAAAAAAGAACCGATACCGATACCGCAGAAACATAATTATCGTTAAAATGTATAGGTACGCACAAAAAATTCAAATATCCGTACAACGACTTAATTATATTTTGGTAAGTACTTACCTACCCTCGTTACACAGATTTTCATACAAATTTTAAGAGAAAGAAAGAAAAAGCAAAAATTGAATAAATTACGTAAAAACCCGAACTTCGCAGAATTTTTGACAGTTTTTGTTCGCCAAGAGAATAACTTAAAAACCACTTCACTGACTAAGCTAGCTATATTAATTACTTAAATGGAAATTTTATTGGAATCAAATTAAATTCCTGGCAAGCTCTCGGTGGTTTCGGCTTTTTGTGAGATTTTAGTACCTTTGTATAATAATTGAGTAATTGTGTGATTGTTGCCAAAACATAGGCCACGCTCCTTATAAACAGAGATTAATTGAAATAACTCCAACCCTGAAAACGTCATTGAACTCTTCATTACGAACAACTCAAAATATTTTTTTTTATTTGTTGAATATGAGGCTTATGGCTACTTTGATTGTACTTTGTTGTTTGTGTGTGTATTGCATGCGGTTTTTTTTTGTAATGTCCGTCTTGTTTGTACAGAATAAAGAATTTTCCGTTCCTTGTTCTATTTGCACCATTTACTGGGGGGGGGGGGGGGAAAAGGAAATCGCGACAAAAATTAGCATCAAATTGACTGTAACCCTAATTTAGCCAAACCTAATGAACATAGAATATATTGAGATATAAATAAATTATCAACGCCTTGTTTAAAACCTTTAATAAGATCATACATTCATACAATTATCAGAATAGTGCCGGTATGAAAATGGAACTTGCGATCCGTAGCGCAGAAACCAACCTCACAATCACTGCGCAACTCCCGTACAATCCACACCAACTTACTCTATTACAAACATAACATACCATAATATCACGTATTCCCCGAAGGGCTAGGCAGAGGTGTACCTATAGCTACCTATAGTACACTCACGTTTCGCCAGATAAGTTTAAGTCCCATGTAATAGGGGGCGACCCCCGAGCCTATTGCAACTAACCGGCCACAAATTCAGAGTCCCGGCTGCTAATGAGAAATTCTATTACAAAAACATAACATAACGCCTGTATCCCCGAAGGGTTAGGCAGAGGTGCACCTATAGTACACCTACATTTCGCCAGTTATGTTTATGTATAGGGGGCGAGCCTATTGCCAACAACCGGGCACAAATCCAAACTCCGGGCTGCTACTGAGAAATTCCAGATGGAAAAACTCAATAACACTTTGCGCGACCCGGGAATCGTACCCAGGACCTCATGCTCACCAGTAGCGACCACTACACCGAAGAGGCAGTCTATTACAAAAAATCTATATAAATCATAAATTACAAGTTACTAACAATAGGAACGATGCAGTAACCCCATAACTCAACATCAATAGGTTCAACTGTGATTAAAAAAGAGAACCATCATTGTTTCAACGGCTGAAAATGAACAATCATTCCATTCTCGGCTGAGACTCGAACCCTGGACCGTGCGCTACTAGTAAAACAATCAGCTCTTGTTAAAATAACTTTGGTTGGTAGGCGGTTTAAGTAACGAGAGATAAGAGTTCTTAAAAGCTCTGTTACATTGAGCTATTACGGGGGTACCTCGTACTTCTATAATAATATAATTATTATCTAAAGTTATGACATCTAAACTTATGGTAACATTAACGTTATTCATGACTCATTTCTTATATTACTTGGTGTTCAAAAAAATTGATCGAGCGAACGCGAAGCGCGAGCCAAGCGTCTCCGATTCAGCTTGAGCAAAATTGCTTTTGAATGTCCGGATGTCCGGCGGATCGCTGTTCTCCTCTACAGGTCGCATTTCTCAACCCATTCTCGTGCAAATTTTGTGAGCAGGTTCGATAATTATAAGGATTTTTTTTATTGATTTAGTTTTTCGTTTTTTTTTATAATGGCGGATACGGGGCTGAAAACGTAAAAAAAAACAGCCATTTTGCACGCTTTTTGTTTTAAGGGGTGAACATTTATTCAGATAAATGCTATGCCAAGACAGACTCGCAAAGTCTACAGATCACAGAGCCACTAGTATAATAATAAAATTACTATGTAAAGATATGACATCTAAACAATATTTATGGTTACACTAACGTTATCCATGACTTCTTTCTTCTATTACTTGGTGTTCAAAATAATAATATAGGAATTGACCCCTTCTTTACACTACATTGTAACGTTTAAACTGTAACCGTCTTAACAACACACGATCAACCTTTATATCGAGCCAGTTTTTGTATTTCGAACTTTAAGCCGACTTTAATGAAGTTCATAATAAAAAATTTACAACCTAAGACTGGATTAAGTTGACAGTTTTGTAAAAGGAATTGAATTTCGATTTCTGTTAAGTTATTATCATATAAAAACCTTGTTATGTAATAAGACCGTTATAATTGTACTTTTCTGGTATCGATAAGAAATATTTTAAATAAGTTTTATGGTACATACCATTTGCTATAACTATTATTAAACATAAGTCGGTATGTTAGACTCACTTTAGAATTCTTTAATTTGTAACATATGAAGTGTTTTATTAAAATAAACATGACATGTGTTCCAAAATCAAGCTCGAGCCAAAAAAAGAAAAAAAAACTCCCACGTGAACTAGAACCAGTTAGTTCAAGAGATATTAATTTTTGAGAACATATTTTGGTTCTGGTGATAAGTTCCATTTTTCGAAATACTGGTACCGACTTGTATAACGAAAAATTGTACTTTAGCAGGAGCAAGCAGTATCTACATGGAACTTAAACAAAACTTGCGAAATGGAGTTGTTCTGCTTGCCCCTTCAAGAAACCTGACTTGATGAATACAATAACAAATTAAATATATAATTTTCGTTCGCATAATTATGATTTTGATATTCCACAGCGTCACGTTTTCGTGCTTAAAATTTCCGGAGAACGGGACATGTATTCAATTATGTGTAAACCAAGTAAGTATTGACTTTATGTCATTTTCAATTTATTGCTTAATTTTCTACGATATTAAATTCGGGTTCATTATATTTCTCTGAAATTAAATTCACGCCTAGAGACACTGGAAGGGAAGGCAGAATCATGCTTGATTTGATAAAATATTGAAAATTACACTATGTTTTCCTACGTTTTGTTTGTCTTCGTTGTTAGGGGACCCTAAAAACGAAGAACGCCCTGTGTACAGACGTACACAGGGCGTCTACTTGGACCAGCTACTCCAAAAGGTCGCTAGATGTCTTGCGCGTCCAATATAATAATATTTTCAGAATGCTCTTGAGACTGCCCCGTTTCAATATATATATAATAAAAAAAAGGATTGTGTGGTATTATGAAACCACGGTAAAAGTGAAACTTTTTTTCACATTATAGACATTTAACTAAACACCTCTTTCGTTTCACTTTATCCCTACTCCGCGGCCGACCGTCACGCGACATGCAACACACAGACGAAAAAGTTTGAGACGATGTAATAAAAGTTTCACTTTAATGATAATAGACTCACATTATCATCATTGGACAGAGCACGTTTTACAACTCATAGTATTTGACCAAGACCAAGATTTGTACACTTGGTTTGCAATAAACGTTTTGGTTTTGACCATCAACATTTTTCTCAAACTAAAAATAATGTTTTCAGATCACCAAATCACTGGAAAGCACAAACCGCTCCCGCGTTTATCTTAGGCTCAATAACCCGTCAATATTAGGCGCTGACTCACAAGCAGCACCAATAGTTATAAGTTTCCATTGTAGCACGTCAAACGGTACGTCACGGCTGGAAATAGGCGCGTAGTTATGAATTGGAAATTCATACATGAGCTTTCGGAGCTTTGCATGAGTAAGGAGGAAGTATGTGTTTAAATTTAGTTTTCGCGTATTATTTAGTATAGTTAAGAAATAACTACCATTTTTCTGACCCTTGGATCTGGGTAAGAGACTATCAAAAGACGTAATCCTAAGAAAAGCTTTGAAATAAATTAAATATGTTACTTCTGGGTAACGGTACTTAACTGTCGACAATCGCTTAAAACGAATAAAATAATTCTAAGGTTTTATTAAGCTTCGAAGTAAATTACGAAGAAATTTACCTAGATTAGACTAGAAGCCGACCTCAACGTATGTAGTTGAGAAAAAGCTAAGCAGATAGTAAGATGACATAAGGAAATATTAAATTAAACGGAAAAAATACACAAAAATGAAACGAACATACGTACTAATAAGAAACACCACTCTAGTTCCACAATGTTATCGAACTGTGAAAACATCAAGCTGTAGTTATAGTTAATTAACACTTAAACACTGAACGAACCCGTTAATAAATTAATTAATAAATTCCGTGCTCTACTGTATTGGTACCTATCTGTATTGGTATTGGCGATTCATTTCGAACCCGCGAATTATCGATTCAGGCAAAGCATTCGATACTGCTGACATTGCTGTAATTGTTTCTGGTAAATTCTAGATTGGTTAACGAAGTGTGTATTTATTACTATCAATACAACAAAAAGAGAAAATAAAGAGAAAACAGAGAGAAAAAATAAAGAGTAATAAAGAGTATTCTATTCCATTCTATACTCGAATCTGAATACAAGCATTTTCTATTGTGAGTGCCGTAAAAATCGTTGAGGTTCTTTCAAGTTCTAAGTCCTGTCTCTTAAGATACCTACATGATACCCTAGTTTAAGAGATAGAGTTTAATCTATTGTGCAGCATCCAAATTTTTGTATGTATGTAAATGTCCTCTACCTACCATTAATTCTAAAATTGTAAACATTAAGTACAATTATCTGTATTTTTTGGGAAATAAAGATGTTTATTATTATTATTATTATAAGATACAGCTGATTTTGATCGCCGTTGACTCGATTTGTTAAGGTGCGGTGTAGTATTCAAGGTATCCGTATATTTACCATGGTGTTCATCAATATCATGATAAGATGCTAGGTCCTGATTTTGTAATAGTAAGAAAACTCTTATATGAAGAATAAGTAATGACCTAAAACGGTCTTTACATTATTTTCCATACATATGCTTTCAAACCGCAATATTTCTTCCTCAGGCATAGATTATTTCCTCACCACTACTCTCAAAACGGTGAAGGAAAACATCGTGAGGAAACCGGCATGTCCTAGAACTAAAAACTCAAAGACATGTGACATCTACCAACGCGCACTGAGCTCGTGTGGTAGACTACAGCCCACTCCCTCTCACAGAGAGAAGGCCTGTGTCCCAGCAGTGGGAACATTATAGGCTGATTATGCTTATTTACCTCAAACCAAGTCAAAATATTTTATTTCACATAAACCTAGATGGGCACTTATGAAACGTCAGAAGCTAGGTGCTCGGTTCCAATTGGTCGTTTCCTATGGAGAAGAGGCGGCATGAAACTCCTCGGTTACTCTTTTAAAAATAATTGGCTTTTACAATGTTTTCAAATTACAGTGTTAATAGGTGTGGGAGGGCAGTGTGGGCCTGTCAACAAGTACCAGGTACTTAACAAAATAGAAAAAGGTCTACAAATCTACAGTCGACAAGTTAGGCTTACAATGTTCCTAACTATTGAAAAATTAGCCCCTAACCAATCAAATAATATTCATTAAGCAGAAGAATCAGATTTGATTAAAATAAAAATATTTATGTAATTAAATGAGACATTTATAGTTTTCTTAAAAACTTGATAATTCTCCTTAGAATAGAATAGAATAGAATACTATTTATTATGTACACCATAAAAATTACAGATATAAAAGTAGACATTTTACATAGGGTGACACAATGGGCGGTCTTATCGCTAAAAGCGATCTTTTACAGACAACCTTTGGGTGGATTCAAGGCAGAAGGAGAGACAATAACGCATACATACAAACATAAAACATATACTTATCTACATAATATAATATATACAATAATAAACATGAAACAAGAGTAAGGAAACTAAATGTAATGACAATGTTTAAGGAGAGAGGAAGTGTTGTGTGTGGTGTTGTGGTGTTGTGTGTGTGTAAAGGAGTGTGTGTGTGTGTGTGTGTGTTTGTGATGATCCTGCTTATGCACTTGCCAATGATCACCCAATAATTAATATTTTGTTCCTTTTAGGGCCAGCCGTGTAGACTGCAACTGGTCTCAAGCTCAAAAGTTTTATTTTATTAAAAATAAATACTGGAAACACTAGAGGCAAACGTTTAATAACATACAGATACAAAAATTATCTAAAGTATCTCCATAACATTACCATTCATTACATGAATGGATTCATTTTATCCCTATAAGTTAATGTTGCTATATTTCACATGTGTTCGCTCCGCGCCTGTGGTAGCAGCAATTATTTTGATTATAGCAGTTTATCGGGCTGGCAACCCAATCACCGCTTAGGGCAATATCATATTACCACTGCGTACTTATTTTAAAAGTATACGTGGAAATATTTCGATTGCTTCTTGGTTTATATCTTTTACTTAATAAACATCTTATGGCGAATCCTCAGCTGTAGCCCGCCAAATTCAAATTTTCTTTCTTTTTTTTATAAATTGCAGCTCTGTTTTACGTCGTATGTTGATCAAAATGTGATTCGCGACTGTAGAATTTTTCAGTATATTTTCATAAGAAATTTCTTAGGGGAAACAAATTTCCAAAGTTTGACGATTGATTTGAAATTTATAATTATTACTAGTCAGTAAATATAATATCATTCGCATTTTGATTAAGAGGGCGCACACGGGTCCCCTAGCGGCACTCCTTTAAAAAAGTATTATCTCGTGACTGAGAAGGAATTTTGAAAAACGGCGCAATAAGCGACCTCGGTAAGTGTGCCAAGATTTTTCTAATACCTTTTACAAACTTTCATATTGAGACACGAAGCAACAAAATACGATCTAAATGAATGTGGCCGCTTTTGTTTAGATCGAATTTTGTTGCTTCGTGTCTCAATATGAAAGTTTATAAAAGGTATTAGAAAAATCTTGACACACTTACCGAGGTCGCTTACTGAGCCGTTTTTCAAAATCCCTTCTCAGTCACGAGATAATATTTTTTTAAAGGAGGCGCTAGTGGACCCGTGTAAGCGCTCTTAACATACGACGTAAAACAGAACTGCAAATTGCAAAAAACCAAAGAAAATTTGAATTTGACGGGCTACAGCTGAGGAATCACTTTAAATTAAATTAATTCACTGACAAACAACGCTCAGCCTACACCATTGGGTCTAGACGCATGAAATTTAGCACAATTTTTTATTATAAGTACAAGGTGGCAGGGACATTGAGGCGCAAACTGTAACCATGAAATCAGCACATGTTTCTAGACCCCCTAGCGTAGAATATTTTAATAAGTTATCAAAAAAAAAAAACTGTTTCATAGAAAAGTGCAATACCTACGCGGTATGTATGGAACAGCAAATTTTTATTTTAATTACCGACGAAAAATTCTGAATCAATGGTATTGAATCAATGGTAACAGGTTGCGCGTGATGTATGCCACCCTATTATACCGAAACTAAGCACTAAGGAAGAATTTAAGAAAATTCTTTCCCTTAAGGGATTAATTAAATAGGGCATTAAAATGTGTTATTATTTTGGCTGATGGGCAATCCTATCGGGCACACGGCTTTTCGTGTTTATACAAACTAGCTTCCGCCTGCGACTTCTATACGCGTAGAAGTCAACTATATCATACAACAATCGTTGAGCACCTCAAAATTTGAGTTGAGCTGCACGATTACTGACAAATGCGTGCAGTGATTAGACTTATTGGCCCAGCATCGTTCAGTGCTATTTATTTAGACCATCAGAGCTAATTCGTCAGCAGTTTGGTAAATACACTTTTTATTCAGAACCTTAAGTTCCTAGTTGAGCTGCACTATTACTGACAAATGCGTACACTGACTGGGCAAGTCCACTCAATCTGTGTGGTTTTTCCTCAAAAGACCATTTCAGACACAAATCTACATGGTCTGACCAAAATTATGTCTGGACTTTAAAAGAGACTGTGACCTCTGAGTTTGTTTCGGCCTTTCTTCTCAGAGTAGTCAGATAGGAAACGCCGACCTCATCTAGTTTTTAAAATATGATTGACGTGTAAAAGTGTTTGTACAAACCTACTTACAGAAATAAATAATTTATCATTTATCATTTTTACATATCCTAAGACACTCGACAATAGTGTAACTTTCTGATTGAAATATTTTTTGTAATCGGATCAGCGCTTCCAGAAAATACTTGTTATGAACAAACAAAAAATGTAACCTTTTTACAATGTCAGTTAAGAAGTTTAGATAAGCGGAAAATTAAGAAAATTTAAGGACGATTTCCACCAAACGGCTCGCATCGCATCGGATTGGAAAGGATACGAACGGATGCAGCGACACTCGGTCGTGTCCGGCAGGATGCCGACGCATACGATCGGCTCAGGCGGAACGTGACAATGAGACATGCTTTTTCGTGCGTGCAGCCGGCGTTCATCAGTTTATAAGACGTTATCACGGCAAAAATTGTGAGCCGTCACGGGACGCCTGGCAGATATGAAACATATCATCGTATAGCGTGGCGACGCGTCGCCACAGCATGCGTCGCCACACCAACAATCGGTTTTACCCGCGGCTATAGATGTTTCACAGCAAAGAAAATTATATAGATACATAATTATAATCATATCACGAGCACAGAACCAAAAATAGTCGGCAGTTGAACGTCGTGACTGTAACAAGAAGGCACACACCATGATGCTGTGTTATGTTATGAGGTCCCACAGCATAGCGCTGATATTCAGTGGTCCCGGAATTAGCATAATAACATTTTAGGCAGAACACCACGCCTCTTCAACCAACCATTTCCAAATATCATGAATACCGAACACTATTTACTTATTTTAATTAAGACTAAAACTAAAAGCTGCTACAACTTACGAAATAATTAGTGCATAATGATTCCTTATCACGATGTGATACAGAAAGTGAAGGGACGTGGATGTTGGAGCGACTAACAGTGTGGTTCACTAATGAAGGGCTCGGTTCTGAGGATTAACTAAATTAATACTAAATCGTCTTATCAGTAAGGAAACTGTATTCGTTATTTATTTATTGGATGTGATAACACTGTTGGCGCTTCTGCGCTGTTTGAACCTATCGATATAATAAATATTCCCCTTTATTTATTAAGCGTTACTTACAGTTAAGAGATGTTAAACGTCAAAAAATGATGTTTATACAGTCGCTAATCATTACTTTACTTTAATACTTACTTGTTTACTAATTTTACCAACGTTAGATATCCGTGATATGAAATTATTGACGTATGACTGTTATACCTTTTTGTATCGAAAAACTGTAAAAAGTTTAAAATAATCTTTCATGGAGTATTTTTTTCTGAGTACCCAAATGATCAAAAGTTTTAGGGTAGCCGTAACATCTGCCTATCAACTGCAACACCTTCTATGCTATCCAAATGAGAATTGTATTTTAATTGGGTTGCAACTTAATCAGCAATCATTCCCATCAAAACGGAATACAGTAATGAGAGCCTAAATAATTTGGCCAAACGAAAATAGGTTAAATCCCGGAAGAACTTTTCACTAAAAGCTGTAGCATACTATAATTTAATATTTTCGCTCAACGATATGACAAAATATTTCAAAGCCCCAAGTGACGCGGTAGGGTGATATAATCTTTAATTTAATACATAATACAAATCTATTATATAAACCGTTTTATAACGTAGGTAAATTTTATATTATAACTAATCTCCACAAGATACGATAGTATAAACCCGTACTGTGTGGCCAGGAAATGGGCGATTTTAGGAAAATTAATAGTCACTTCCTTGGAACTAAATATTAATTTAATAACAACGAAATGTTTGACATCTGCCCTGACGATCCGATAGATTTTGAAGGAAATTTCTAATCCATTGCTTCTTATGTTTCTGTCTGCTCAACAGCGTACATAACGCAATAAATGTTCTTGAGCCGTCAAAATGAGAGCCATTGTGAGTTACGCAATTATAACCCGCTGGTTGAACGTTGCAGACAGCTTATACAAGTGGCAATCATTTTCAAGGCGTTTCGTATTTTTGCAACGACTTTCAATAGGCTTGTCGGTAGCTTAAACAAGCTTTCGCACGCTTTAGCTTACACAAGCTTTCGCACGCTTTAGCTTAAACAAGCTTTCGCACGCTTTAGCTTACACAAGCTTTCCGGTAGCTTATGTCAATCCAATACATTTCTGACTTTTCCATCATCGATGTCACTTGTCGAGGCCCTCTGTGTATAAATCCATCAGGGCCTTGTTACTGTCGGCAAAAAGCAGGAAAAACAAGTATCAGTTTTAGGTGCTGGAAAAACCATTTTTTTTATTCGATTTGAAACCGCTTTGTCACACATGCGATTATGCCGCCCGACAATCCTCTTTGGAGAGATAAGTACAAATGAGTACCAGTCAGTGAATTAATCTTCCCAAACACTTCTATTTGGGAAGAAAGATTAACTCACAGGCTTTGGAAAAACTCATTTGTAAGTACCGAACGGGCAAAAGGTAACCGAATGTGGAGTATAATGATTTTGGAGTAAGTATGTTCTAATTCCAGGAATTTCTCAGTAGCAGCCCGGTATCTGGATTTGTGCCCGGTTGACGGCAATAGGCTAGTTCTCTTTTACATGCGACTTAAACAAAACTAGTGAAACGTGGGTGTAAAAAAACAGAAATTGAAATTTTTCAAAGAGCAGTTTTTTTTTTTTACATCTGTAACTTGTACAAATGAAACCTGTTTAGGGATTTAGAACAAGAAACATTAGTAACCTGCTTACTACATATTATTTATTCTAGCGATCTAGGTATATAATTTATGGAGATATCACGGTTTTTATTAGCGACCCGGAATTTTTGCGATCCAGTGTATGTAATAGGTACACCTCTGCCTAACCGCGTGCCTATCAGCGTGAGATTATGTTCCAATTACTTTTCGCCTAAAATATGAATGCTTTGTCCGTACGTTTCGGGGCCCCAAAAGGTACTGTACGGGCCCTAATCTGTAATATTACGTTGCAATAATCCTTTATAATATTGTTACGCATGAAATGAATGTATACTTATGATTAATTCATTTTGTAAAATGGGGTAAGCAGATCTCGTACTTGAAAGCTTTCAAAGAAGTTGCTATGTCATTTTTAATTGAGTGAATGTTAAAGATACATTGTATAAGCGGTAAAGACTAAGTACAACCATCCTTTTTGATTTTCAAGCATGATAAATAATGTCTTTCGTGGCTATCTAGGTTCATGAAATGGTAAGCAGGCTCACGCTTGAATCTGATCATAGATAGATAAACTATTTATTCAGTGCACCTAAAAATTATTATTTTTTTTAAACCCACTCCGGCACCCTAATGACGTTACACACTATATATTACAATCTGAATCATTTTGAAGCCTATTGCTAATCCATTTCTTCATAATATGCGCCTTATGTATTCTCTACCTGCGCCTGTGTTTCCGACCGCATACAATCCGAATCTCTTCAAAGTGAGAGTGAACAGGCTTCTTCTGGGTAAGCTCACTCCATCGTCGACTTTGTCTCTGTCATCTCTGACCTAGACTAGAGTCAAAAGCAAACCCAACTAAAAGAAAAAGAAAAAAAGTATTTTCGAAAAATTTGTCTGCTCCACAACGTAAATAACGCAATGAATGTTGTTGAACTGTCAAAATGAAACCCATTCCTACTGTTAATGTGTTACGTAATTAACCCACTGGTATTTAAGTAACTTTTTTGATGGTCCCCCGACTAGACGTAAATATGAAAGGACAGATTAAATATAAAAAAACCTTTAAAAGATGTTGATCTGTTTCGGGTTCTACCATACAAACTACTAATTATTATGAATCTTCTTAGTTTTTCTACCATTACGGTAGGTACTTAATTATTGGTTTCTCGTAGGGATAGACACAGCAATAATATAAAATATTGTTACTACATTATTATACTAATATACCTATTAATATCTTTTAAATTGAAGGCACGTGAACATATTCGTAAGAAGTTGGCAGAATCATCTCAGCGCTGATTTGCTGGATTCGTTTTCTCCTCTTCCTATCGTTATTTCTCTTGACTAAGTTTATTTTCGTTATATATATATGTATGTATCTATGTATTAGTATTTATTATTTTTCAAGTTATCTATCTCTTATGTTGCACCTGCCATGTTTAGTCTCTGCATCAACCTAAGGTTGACTGGTAGAAAATGCCTCAGGCATTAAGTCCGCCTCTAAACAGTTGTGCATAAAGTTTTAATATATAAATAATATAACATCATAATTTCACGCCTGTATTCCCCGAAGGGTTAGGCAGAGGTGTACCTATGGTACATACACATTTCGCCAGTTATGTTTTAAGTCCCATGTAATAGGGGGCGAGCCTATTGCTTAAACCGGGCACAAATCCAGACTCCGGGCTGCTACCGAGAAATTCCAGATGGAAAAACCCAATAACACTTTACCCGACCCGGGAATCGAACCCAGGACCTCATGCTCAGCAGTAGCGATTGCGACCTCTAGACCAACGAGGCAGTCGAGGCGCGGTAGTAAATAAATAAATAAAATATAATTTATAAATCAATGGAAACCCTTCGGAGGCTCCGCCTCCATTCCGTCGCGCGTAACAAAATAAATAGCTCAACACACAAAAGCTAAATTAAATGATAACAAATTACATGATTATAAAGAAAAAAACAAGGTGCTAATAGAAGGTGACAGGGACATCTCCACGCAACATGATTCTGAACTCTTGAAACTTTTCAACGGGTATTAAAAAAAATACTTTGACTGCCTCGTTGGTCTAGTAGGCGCAAGCGCTACTGCTGAGCATGAGGTCCTGGGTTCGATTCCCGGGTCGGGCAAAGTGTTATTGGGTTTGTCCATCTGGAATTTCTCAGTAGCAGCCCGGAGTCTGGATTTGTGCCCGGTTGATGGCAATAGGCTCGCCCCCTATTACATGGGACCTAAAACATAACTGGCGAAATGTGGGTGTAGGTACTATAGGTGCAGCTCTGCCTAACCCTACGGGGAATACAGGCGTGATGTTGTTATGTAAAAAAGAAAATTTGCTCTGCCATACATTTTTACCGTGTATCTATGAAAAGTAGTTATTTTTTTTGATAACCGTAGATAAACATTCATATTCTTTTTTTTGTTTATTCTTTGTTTTATTTGTTTTCAAAGAGTAACGGTGGAGTTTCTTGCCCATTCTTCTCCATACGAAACTACCTTTTGGAAGGGGCAACTAGAATCAATTCTAATTTTTTTATAAAATTTTGACGTTCAAAAGTGCCTTTTATGTGCCTATTTGAAATAAATGATTTGACTTTGACTTTTCATGTTACTCTGGCACTCACTATATCCTTTGGAAATATGGATAGCAAAACCGGAAAATTAAAAAAAAAAAATGTAATCTCCTCTTTTTAAAGAGACCAATCGGTGATGGCAATTTGTTCATGAACTTACTGGAAGACACTACCCTCTTAGTAAAAAATCCTTGCATTAAACAGCAACTTTATCCATTAAAATTATGGAAGCCCAAATACCATCACGACATTCTCCTTAACGAGGTCACCCGACTCTACCCTACTATAGAACACACAAATTCTTTTTAAAAACCGGCCCAACAGTACTACGGAGTTTAAGGACCTTTTACACATAAAAAGAATTTGACACGTGTCTTACATTGATATTCAAATGTTGCATGAGTAAAGAAAAGTAGCTTTTCAAATGGCATACGTGAGTAAAGGTTCTGAATTGATAAATGGAAATAAAAAGTAAAAAAGAACTGTATGTGGATAGAAAGAGGTGTGAAAAAAGGGGCAGAGTGCGAGTCGGACTCGCAAACGAAGGGTTCCGTACCACCGTACAATATTCAACACAACATTTTTTTAAACGCTTTTCTTTCTTGTGGATCCCTTTAATTTTTAACTTTTTATTATTTCGAATAATATTTTTTTCCATATACAAACTAACACTGGCCAGCAAATTGTAAAAACGTAAGAAAAATATTGAATTTCGAGGGCAGTCTGGCGCTTACCCCTTAAAGAAATACTAATTTGATTACCCAAATGTTCTTTCTTTGGTATTATTCGGCGAGTTTTAGAGCTCCGTATAAGTTGAGCGTTGAGCTACACGATTACTGACACATGCATGCACAGAGTGGACGAGTCCACTCAAATTTTTGTGGTTCTATACTTAAAAGACCACACTAGTCTGCATGGTCCTCCAAAAACCAACTTCATCTAGTTTATAAAATATTTTGACGTATAAAATATTTTGACGTGTAAAGTATTTTGACGTATAAAATAATCATTCTCTTATGCTTATTCCAATTTATTTGAGGTCAGCGCAGCACGTCTTTTACTCCTTTATTTTGAACTGTAAAAGTGTTTAATAAAACCAATTTACAGAATAAACGTTATTTATCATTTATAATTTTTATCAGCAGGCATGGCATCCATACTAATATTATAAATTAAAAAGTAACTCTGTCTCTATGTTACCTTTTCACGCCTAAACCACTGAACAGATTTCGATAAAATTTGGCAAGGAGATAGATGGCGTCCTGGCGAAGAACATAGTCTACTTTTTGTCCCGGCAGCACGTTCCCGCAAAGCCGCTGGCAGAAGCTAGTATTGTATAAAGTACACTTTCCCTTTACAGATAAATACCAATGTACCTACAAAATATATTTCATGTCATAAAAGGAATCCAAGTAGAAAATGTATACCTAAAGCGGATAAATTAATTACGCAGCAAAGAGCTTGCAAAGCAAATTCTGAAGGTAATCCTTCAGTCGTTATTAATTCTTGGATAATCTTCTATTGAGTCAAAATTGTCTTTTCAAGGCTTTTTGTAATATTTTCTTGTTTATTTTGCGAAATATATGGGTCGGGCTGCTGACCTGATTTCACTTGTGATGTTTGTAAACTTGGTTTTTAACCGACTTCAAAAAGGAGGGGGTTTGTAATTCGTCTGTATATATTTTTTAAATGTCTGTTACGCGAAATCTCCGGCAATTCTGGATCGATTACGAAAACTATTTTTGTAAAGGATAGGATATGCCTCAGGGGTAGTCCCATATACATTTTCTTCACTTTACTTGAGCAGTTTTTCAGTTAGCTTCAATAATACTTATATTTTCCATTTAGTGTCTATTGATGATGTTATAATAACTTCCTATCACTGTTTTATACATAGCAAGTTGTGGTATACGAATTTGTGTGGGGTAGGTACCACAAATAAAAAGTCAAAAATAAATCATATTTACAAAAAAAAAAAAAAACGACTTCCAAAATTTTTATTTCGGAATTAAAAGTTATTTTTCACTTTGTAGTGTTTTTTTTAGTTAAGAACCTTTACAAAAGATTCTTGAGTTAAAAAAAGTGTAAAAGAGAATGGAATGGCAGGGTAGGGCAAGAATTTGGCAAGTCAATACCTCCACAGCCATAGGAGTTGATAAAGCTACTATAAAGTAATATTTTAGGAGGATAGGCAGTTGCAGTACTATTCTGTTTTCTAATCTTGATTGGTTATCATCTAGCTGTCCGCGTGATTGAGGCAAAATTCCTTTTCGACTTTCATAAGCAATTGTGATTTATGCAAAGTCTGTTTTGCAGTAGCCATTTCGATCAGAAAGGTCAGAATTCTATTGAATATCGACCGGCATCTATCACATCGGATCATCAATTTATTGGTGTTACCTCTATACTTCTCTTTCTGATTCCCTGGAGATTATGGCTTATACATGTTATATGCCTTTACTATACAGTGTACCTACTCCTTTTCCATTCATGCGCGTATTTTCGGATTAAGTTTGTGGCGGGTTCTAACTTTCTGAGACAGTTTACCGTCCTTCAGGGATTCGGGCGTGTGATGGGTCGTTGTTTTCTTTGGTCACCACTTGGTCCTAGATCAATGGAGGGATATGGGTGAGAACAACTATCTTTTTATTTTTCTAATGGGCTCGTATTTATCCGCTGTCTCACCTGGGCCCTGTTTAGTATAACTGACAATGCGACATGTTTGTCAAAATATGACAAAATTGTCTCATTTTTAAGACAAGTGCTGTTTAATAAAACAGAAATCTGTGAATGCCTGTCGCCTGTCGGTTTTTAATCCCCGACGGAAACAGAGGGGTGTTATAAGTTTAACGTGTATCTATGTGTCTGTCTGCGGCATTGTAGCTCCCAAACGGCTGAAGCGATTGGAAGGGCCAATACATTTATTTTTATTTTATTAATAGAGATTTGTGATTGTGCCGGTTTAAAAAAAAATTAAATAGGCTCATGATGGTTAGCAAAAATATGGTCAACAATGGAGCATGCTAACTTAGAAGTTAAGCCATTAACTCTTGAATTGAAGTCTCAAGACATACAGATTCTGGCAGGAAATTACAATCCTTAGCTGTACGCAAATTATAACTTCATAAGTTCTAATGATTGTCTATGCATTACTATGAGAAAATAAATTATGCTTAATTCTTGCTTGTTATCGTCTAAAGAATGTGTTAACAAGGCGAGTCCATAATTCTATTCTACCACGACCCTGGTTATTAACCTTTTAATTTTTCTATTAGTAGGTTGTCTACATTGTAGATTCGACAGAACTGTCTGTTATTCCTTGTCCACGTCATCTCTCTAGCACTTTCCTAACTTTGTTGGGGTCGACTTCCAGTCTAAATACCAGTATTTGGCATGGGGCGAATGCCTATCTGACCTCCACAACCCCGGTTGATGGGTAACACGATACTTCTTAATAAGACTGGTTGTCATTTTAGGCTTCTGACTACCCGTAACAACCGTCAAAGATCTACGAATGCCAGCCGGGACCAACGGCTTAACGTCGTTTCCGAGGCACGGAGGTTTCTCGCGATGTAATAGATGGTCACCCATCTACGGGCCAACCTCGGCAGGAGTACCTTCACCTTCGATCGACCTGTGCGGCTGTTATCAATAAGCCACGAGCCCCGCGTGTTAGTTCATAGCCATGGAACAAAAATACACTCTGTTCCCTAGTACAAAAATATTCCAGCTTTTACTCATATTTTTCAATTGTTAAAACACATGGCTCCAGCCATTTTCCACGTATTTTAAAACAATCTAAACAGAGGAATATATCCAAAAATAAATTGTAACATTTCTGTAACGAATGTTACAATTGTGAAGTGTTTCGCACCAAATGTTTCATTGTTTCAGTTTTGTAACATAAATGTTTATGTTACAATTAAAAGTGAGCGTTTGAAGTGCTTTAAAAAATGTAGTCAGACGGAAGAATTTGTTTTTGAGTTTGTTTGTAGAGTCGTAAAGCATAAAATCAATGCTTTTTGTTTTGAATATCGTCATTAGTTTAGTGAGGTTGAGGGTTCAATTCTTGGGTCGAGGATTTTTTTCCCTAATAATACTTTTTTTGTCCCTAGGCAAAAAGACGAAATAAATTAACGTCAAATTCCCACGTTTCAAATTAACCCAAACAAGATTGTTAAGTATATTGACATTTCATAAGTTATCGGTAGTTAATCTTTCATTAACTAAAGTGGACATCTGTGAGTGCGGCATTTAGAAATTGACTTTTAATAAAATACGTACACCTATAAGTATACCTAGAGGTGCACCTATAGTAGGTATCCCCACATTTCGCCAGTTATGTTCAAGTCCCATGTAACAGGGGGCGAGTACCACCACACCAACACACACCACACACACCGTTCTAAATAAGGTAATCAAGAACCTCAACCCAAATTTTAAGCTCATTAGTATAATAACAGCGTGAAATAACAAATTCATACGCCCTTCCACCCATTCTACCGAGAATAGTCCGAAAGGCATGAAAATAGCTCCAAATTTGGTCCCAAATTATAAACTCAGGGCTATAATCATATACCGTTATGGTGACGCAATGATGTATACAACAAAGGATATTTGCATATGTATCTCAACGCATCTGGGCCGAGCTGCACGTGTCCTTTCAATAACCCATTATGCACCCCATGAACTTAAACGCATTCGAAACTCAACCTTATCTGGAACACATATGGTTTATTTAACAATTTTCCGAACGCAAATCGATTTGCGTCGTAACAATGTTAGGTTTGCTGCTCGTGAAGCTGTAAGTATTTGAATGTAGAACTTATATGTCTGCAATAAAGGTGGTGTTAAAGTTCTTGGAGTGTAAGCAGATCGAAGAAGACTTGAAGAATAGGCTGTTTGTCGTGAATGGAGTCTTCAAAGGTACAAAATGAGCATTATATGTATAGATGTGGAGGTTCAAATGAAGTATGAAGCCCATGGATGAATGCGTTGTATAAAATAAGAATCACGTAGTAATACTCGTGATATAACATAGTATCACGCTAGTATTCTACAAAGAAGTTGGCAGAAGTGCATCGTTTTCATTAGTTTCAAATTCAAATAGGTATTTTTACTAGTAAAACATAAGTTATAGATACTTAAACAAAAAAAGTACTGATGTCAATATTAATAAAATGAACGCTATGTCTTGCCGTCAACGGCGCACAAATAATTATTCTAATGATAATTTCGAATTAATTAGGAACCTATACAAGAAAACATTCAAAACATTAATTTGATTTTTAACCGACTTCAAAAAGGAGGAGGTTCTCAACTCATTGTGTTTCTTTTTAAAGTTTGTTACGCGATATCCCTGGCAATTGTGGATCGATTTCGAAAATTCTAATAGATAGGGTATGACTCAGGGGTGGTCCCATATAAATTTTATTAACTTTGGTTTGGTAGTTTTTTAGTTAGCTTCAATAATACGTATTTTTTCCACTTAGTGTTTATTAATGATGTTATAATAACTTCCTGTCACTGTTATTAATTTACATAGCAAGTAGTTGTATACAAATTTGTGTGGAGTAGGTACTACGAGTACAACTAAAAAATGCATTATTTTTTTCAAATAAAAAAAGCAACCGGCTTCCAAAAAAAAAAAACAATACAAAGTGAAAAATAACTTAGTCATTTCGGAAGTCACTGGCAAAAAACGAAAATACAAAATCAAAGACACCGAATTACTTAAGGTCATTTCGGAAGTCACTGGCAAAACATGAAAATACAAAACCAAGGACACCGACTTCCGAAATTACTGAAAGTTATTTTTCACTTTGTCGTGTTTTTTTTAGAAGTCAGTTGTTTTTATTTTGTCAAAATATTTTATTAAGACGTATGTCGCAGGGACGTATAATATGTAACTAGATTATTATCAGTATCAACAGTAACGTCAGCTCTAAGACATCACAATGTAATCCACAGGAAAACCGGAAGACATTTTATCTATTCGTTTCTATAAGCTTTCTATAAGCTTTCCATAAGCTTTCCATAAGTTTAGAACTTGAGGTAAGCTGTGGAGCTGTGGGTTGAATCAAATCAAATCTATTGTTTAAACATGGTATTGTAAATATCTAGAAAGGTAGAAAGAAAAATACTTAATTTGGGACACGCAAACAGTAAACAAAAGAACATTTAAACTAACAAAATTAACATAATTTTTCTTCGACTTGACAAAACAAAAAATAAACAAAAGACCTATGCGAGGTCACAAAGACTCCTTTCTCAGCATAATGCTGCGATATTTAAAAAATAAATACCGCAACGGTGGTATTCTGAAAGGGTCCGCTGTAATGCCAAGGACACACCGATGGACATATATAAATCCCACTAGGCTTGCCATAATATTTTAGAGTTAAGAATTTTTTTTTGTGTTAAATTCAAGTGCCGGGTGTAGAAATTGGGAAAACTGACAGTAAATAAAACTACTGTAGATGTGTATATGTATAATGAGTGTACATGAGAGGAGAGAGTCTCCAGTCTCAGAGAAATTAACATGAATTTTAGTAACTAAAAAACGCAAAATCAACATTAATAAGTAATAATATATTTATTAAAAAAAAACATACCATATTATACTTATGCTGCATATATTATTTACTTATTATTATTATAAGTATGATTACTGACTATACTCGGTCCATCTCCATCCCCTAGCTTCGCCGTGTTGCACTAGCGCCGACCCGGGGAGAAGCAGGATGTATGTATTCGATTTGTCTGAGCAAATATTAAAAATCCGAACGTAATTACGAGTCCGGCCAAAAGTCCGGACATGGTTACCAATTCCGGACAATCCGGCCTAAATCCGGACGTACCTATGGCAAGCCTAGGGAAAACTAGGGGACTAAAAAATTCAAATAAATCAATGTCATCACATCACTTTCTCCATCATTATTTTGACCATCCTGACCACTATAACTAAAAACTCCAAGCATACAGATCTTACTAATGTGATCTCTCATTCATAAATATTTATTATCGTTACATCGCTATTTATTTAATACAATCATCCTAAAACATGTTTGTTTGTCATAATTGTGTGTTTTGTTTTTCTAGAAGGCTCCAATAGAAAAAGTTAATTCTTCATTAACATTTAATCAGGCTTAGAACAGCTGATAAATCATCATTAATAATTATGCTAACTCATGATGACAGCTTTTTTTTACACTGGAAATCATTGCTCTAACAAAGATTACTATAAAATCGCGCTTGTTTGATGTCAGCATTAAGGCTTCTTCAAACAGGCGCGATACGCGATGCGACACAAAAGCACTGCCTGTCGCGCGACGACCAGTGTCTTCGTGTCGCGTCGCGTGTCGTGCCTGTTTGAAGGAGCCTTTAAAGTTTCATTGCTACATATCATAATATCACGCTTGCTTCCCTAAAGGGTAAGACAGAGGTTTTATGATGAGTAAGTTTAATTTGCTATGAAAATATAATATTATTAACATCGCATTTAAAAATTCTTTTCAAAATATAGTACCTACAACGTAGCTAGAGACGCCACTTTGAAATAGGTAATAAATCTTGAACAAAAAAAAAAGAAATGACAGATTCAGTTTTTCTTTTTTACATAATTGCTAATCTGTTATGCTGGTCTATTCCAGTTAATGATTTAGTATAACTTTTGACGTATCTGAGTGCAGCAGTAATAAAGATCCTAAAAAAGTCAAGAAACAAAAATGGAAGCGTCTACCTACTCTCAAGTGGTTACTCTTTTTTAAAACCTGCCATTTTGTCACACAAGCTTAAATTTCAATAATGTTATTCTGTAGTTACGCAAAAGGCCACAGATCTTTCAAAGTCTTCCACAGCGACCACATCTTACCGCGTTCCTTTTGAAACCAATCTGTCAAAAGCACATCTTTATTTACGTAATTCGTGTACAGAATAATAAAACAATCTCACTAACTTAGGGTGAACGCGGGGAAATTGGAACAACCGCGAAATATAATTGTTTATTCCATTTTATTCGAATAAAAATTTTGCTCGCGTTCCGCTCATCCGAATAATACAGATTTCGTTAAGATAAAACAAATGGAATTTCTCATTTCCACCTGTGTGAAGTGAAACGTGTTCATCGTAGGAAATTAAAGGAATGAGAAAAATATTTAATGTAGGAAAAACCAATAGAATTTTACTTTGTAGAGTTACATAAACACAGCAGCATTTTGCTGGTAAAACATTACTGAAAAGCAATCATTTTTTTTACGTAGGTAATTATAATGATAATAGTTATTGCAGTTTGTTCAGCAGAAAACGTTCACAGGCTAATTTAATTAATAGTGATAGAAAATTATAAGCTACAATTCATTCCATTAAACTAGCTGGTACTTACAACATTCGTTCTGTAGCTAGAAACCGAATAATTGTTAATAGTTTCCAGACAAAGCAATTGTCATAAATCGCATAATGAATCATAGATAATTAATGCCTACCGCAATCAACTAAGACTGCCATGTAATAACAATCTATATAGCCATCTTAAATTCCACAAGACGACGACAAGAACTTACAAAATCATGCTCAAAACTAATGAATAGTGAAACTTATGAAACAAAAAAACACATTCATTACGTGTCAGGCAACACGTGTTGCTATAAGTCACTGGCCAGACAGAAATTACTCTAACGCCAGACCGAAATAAAAAAAAATACATGTCAACATTGTCAGCAAACAAAGAAAAAATAAATCAGTAGATGTCCATTGTAACAGGACCCGCCCCACCGCTCTCCGTGCACGTACACGCATTAAAAATGAGTCTACACAAAGAAGGTATACAGACCAACCAAAATTGGCCCCTGCGTGGCCTACATCTAAGCACCAAAATTCTTTTACGGTCCAAATAGACATTACAAATTTAAATTTAGGCCTTATGGCTGTACTATTAAGAATTTAAAGGAGTTATTTTGAAAGGAATATTTAATTTTGCGTTGAACAGCAGGCCTTTTCTTGGCAAGGAAGCCACCATGCTGATGTCATAATGATATTTAATTGGGGCCGGACTAATTCTTGGAGGATATTTAGTTGATAGAGCTTTTCCTGCGGATTTGTAGGAGGAATTTATTTATTTAAGGGGTTGAAAATGATTTTGTGACACTGCTTCCTTTCGAAGTAGTAAAGCTAATATTTAAACGTTATTAATTATTAATAACGTAAATAATTATTAATAAATTAATAATAAATATATTACGTTATTAATTAAGTTTTGTAGCAACATCTATTCTGTCGTTTTCAAAATAAGTGGTTTGCTACTTTTTTGAATCGCGTTAGATTCGCCATAGACTCAAGTTGAAGTTTTCGAAAACAATCTTATATTATCAGCACGAATTGCATTTACCTACCACAAACTCTAATCGATCCAATTCTTTACAAACCAAATTCACACACCCACACAGACGATGATCAGGCACCACATCAAAAAGGACATTCAACTCCAAAATATCGTAATTCCTCAGTTTAACCACAACATTTTACATAGACACATAATGTTTGAACATGATAAGGAGGACAAACAGGGCACGTGATGTGACGTCGTAAATACCTGCTAGATTTATCAGCAGGATTATTAGGCTTAGGAGGATGAATCGTTGCGACTTCATACAGGGATACACGAGGCCTTAGAGGTGGTAGAAGAGGATATTTTATTATAGCAAGGTAAGGAGGAAAATGCTAGAAGTATGAAATAGACAAAGGAAATGAACTAGCATATCGAACGCGCTGGTTCGAACAAAATATTTGTTCTGCTTACATAATTATGGTATGCTGCAAACGCTACATGCGTTTGAATTTTAAGTATTTCAAGTATTGGTGAATATTTCATTATTATCTTTTACGGTTGGTATACGCTTGATTTTTGGTCTTTGTGCACCTATGTTACATAGAAAAAAAAGTCAGCATACAAAATATATAGTTATAAACAAGTTTTATTTCCCAATCCGTAAAAATATGAGGTTACTCATACCTTACAGGTACCTCCCCGTGGACCGTGGTGTCTGAGTGCTCATGGTTTGTTCAACGAAATCTCCAAACGGCTAGTTGACACTTCTCGTGACCCAAGGGCTGGCTTTTACATTGGCCAGAGCCTAAGCATTGCCATACAATGTCGTATTGCCGCCAGTCTCTTAAATACATTACCAGTCGACAGTGATGCGGAGGAATTTTTCGACACCATATTTTAGTTTGTTAATAGTTTTACACGTTTTGAATTTGGTTCTAGATTATTTGTATCCGTGTTTAATAGTAACTAATGTTACCGAGTTTGACAATGATTAAAAAAGAATTGCCTACGTACAATATGAATCCTAAGAATGGATAAGGTATACCAAGAATAGCATTCTATAGAGCCAATTGGAAGAGTCATATATCCATGATTTAACTGTGAGAGGCGATATAAAACAAGTATTCGTAAGTGAGGCTATAAATTATTAGTTAACACTTCGTGACAACAAATTGCACAACACACCAACTAAAATCTAAATCAGCGCTCTAAAGGCTGTCTTTTCGATATTGATACACTAAGGTTGAAAGACTAGAGCGGGATATTTCACGAATGTAATAAATTAGAAAGTATAGCAGAACTTGTGCTGAGAGAGACAATGACCTAAAGGTTATAGCTGATGCTGATCGAGAATTCGCGGAGCCAGATCCGGTATATTGACGGCTTATGAATTATGATAAGGCTTCTGGTGCCAGCATATTTGAAATATTTCTGGCAATCATAGAACAGTTTCGTGACTGACGAACTTATTAACTGAGTCAATGCACTGCCTAAACATGAAATTCGGAACATAAAATATGTGCCACTGCACAATAAAAAGTCTTCCAATCGAGGGATTGTAGGTCCCGGTAAAACGGGGTGAATAGGAACGCAGGGGTGAATCGTAACGAAACTTTAAAAGGGATTTTAACATTGAAATATTATAGTCTGTCGCCAAAAAGGACTCTAACGTGTATACTGTATTATAATTAACCGATTACGTGTCCCTGTTGGCAACAAATTATATTATTTAAATTTTAAAATTCCTTTTAAAGTTTCGTTACGATTCACCCCTGCGTTCCTATTCACTCCGTTTTACGGTAGTTTGTATACGATCGAAATCAATTTGCACTTTTATGGTTTTTAACGTTACGATATAATCGTGAACGTCCACGTCACGGTATCAAGGTAACACAGGGAAGTAAATATGTATGGAAATATTTGAAGACGATTTCAAATTTCCGCCCACGATAACATTATAACGAGCACGTATGTTCATACATGTTAGAACGAAGACGTGGATGTCCACGAAAATATTGCGACGTTAGAAATTTTATAAGTGCACAATGGCAGTTTTTCAGTTTTTTCACCGTAGATAAGTATCAAAAAGATAGATTTAATATCCAGTCTACCTATCTTGAAATTATTGAGATAAATCCCAAAATATTGTATCTGAATTAAGTTAAAATTTCAATCCACAATAATGATCCCATTAGTAACACAATTAACGTTGAAGATACTTACAGTAATAAACCGCTTTCTTCTTTAATGGAACAATCTGTAACAATTAAATTTCATCATTAGTACCAAATAAAGTAAGACCAATTTTTTTATATACTAGCGACCCGCCCCTGCTTCGTATGCTTTTTACGACTTAACAAATAATCGAGATTTTTTACTATATGCAAGTTTAATATTAACCCACCCACACAGACACATTGACCTTCAGGAATAAAAATTCTAAAGGATAGTGAAAACACCATCAAAATCGGTTGCGTAGTTTAGCAGAACCAGTGATGTACAAGATACCTAAAAAAAAGTATCTGGAATACTAGATGCAATATACCTATAAGTAATGTATTTGAAATAACAGATAAATAATAATTAAATAAATAATAAATTAAATCGTAAAAAATATTATTATTACTTTTGGAAATAGTATTTGAAATAGTAAGTAGAAAATACTTATTTGCTAAATACTTTTTTAAGATAATAAAGCACTTTTTGAAAGAAAACATACATTTACTAATTTTACGGTTTAGGTATTTAGCTCGTTTCATTAATTATGAACAGTGATCAAGTGATTAATCGCATAAATGTCAGAAAATATTATATTTTTTCGAACATTCAAACATTTTATCACTTATTTTTCTTCTATGAGGTCTCATTATCATCCCCCTAAAAGAGATGATCGCTCCACAGGGGCCGAACTCAGCAAAAAGGTGTTATATTTGTAGGATACACAATTAAACTCTTTAGTTTAATCTTTATTATTTAAGTATTGTAGCGTTTCTAAGTCAGCTGTGCTAGACCCTGTATTGTTTTCGCTACTTGCAATAGAGAAATCAGAGTCCTCTTAACACTTATAATAAGATCTTCATTTTTAATTCCTCATTTTTTGTCTTTTTTTGTGTCTTCTCCATTGCTGTTTAAAGCCTCCGATTTTTGTTTTTCATATCGATAAATTTTACATTATTCAGCCAAGATAAGATCTTTGACATGTTCTTTGAGTGCTTTTGGTACCCATTAAAAAAATGGATGTGAAAATGAGGCTAAATTAGCATCATTTGCTGCAGGCTGTAACTGCAAAAACTTTTTAATACGTCTAAGTACATAAGTTTTCTTCTATCACACCTAGCAAAATGCCGCAATATTTTAGGTTTTCCATTTTAAGACTTTTGTGCAAATATCAGCACAGTAAAATCGGGCGCGGCGACGGCGACAGGCAAAAGTAACTAGACCATACAGCCTTTTGATAAGTTGATAAATTGGAATTTTAAGAGTGCGTTCAGTTTTGTCTTTATGCAGGGATGCCCGTACCGTAAAAAAAATGCATACGTAATTAATAAAAGTATTTTACCAAACTTAGTATTTACAAAATACTAAGATATCAAAAGAATGTACATACCTAAATACAAGATACAAAATGAAAATTTAAAAAAGTATTTCAGATATAAGATAAAAATACGTATTTTGTATCTTGTATCTAAGTTAAGTCATATCTCTGAGCAGAACAACGCGGCCACACAGACAGACACGAAAAACGACTTTATTTTTGACTGAGTTAGCGCGAAGCGTCTCCGTTTCAGCTTGGGCAAGAACACTTTCGTATGTCCGGATGTCCGCCGGATGGATGTTCTCCGCAATTCGCATATTTCAATCGAATCTCGTGAAATATTGTCAGCAGGTTCGACAATTATATGGATTATTTTGTCAATTCAAATTTCGAAAATTTTCAAAATGTCGGAGATATAGGGGGTTTGAAAACTTAAAAAAAAAAACATATTTCACCCACTTCGCGCTCTTAGCGCGGGCTTTTTGTTTTAAGGTGCGCGGTGAACATTTATTCAGTTTTAAGCTATGAAAAGACAGACTTGCGAGGTCTACAGCTACACACAGCCACTAGTATTAATATAAATTGATATAGATGATCTGTTTTTCTCCTAAACAACCAAGATCTATAAGCAGGCTGGAAATTATAAAGCTGGAAAGCTTAGGCTTAGAGTTACCTATATAATAGTTTCTGATAAATAACATATTATAACATCACGCCTGCATTCCCCAAAGCGTTAGGCAGAAGCGTCGTGTTAAAATGTCAATAGATTAAAAAAAAAACATTATTTTTTTTTGGCAAAAAATTGTGATGTACGATCTTAACAGTGTTACTGTAAAATTACTGTCTGTTAACACTTCTATATAAAAATGGCATTTTTTTTTTTTTTTGTATTTGCTATTCTGGTTCAATTAATTTTTTCGGTTAACTGAATGCAGTTCAAAATGTTAATTCAACCAGAGACATCCAGGATAACAATACTCGAATATACTTCATGTAATATCAATTAATTCAATAAAAACAACACTAAGTTCGATTGCAATTTAAATCAAATAAGTTTTTCAGTTCTTGTTTTCATTTATTGTAGGATTACTCTCCAACTTCTCTAAAGCATAGACTGTCTCATTGGTTTAGTGGTCACAAGCCCTACTGCTGAGCATGAGGTCCTGAGTTCGATTCCCATCAGGAATTTCTGAGTAGCAGCCCGGAGGCTGGATTTGTGCCTTGTTGATGGCAACAAGCTCGCCCCCTATGACATGGGACTTTAATATTACTCGCGAAATGTGGATGTACTATAGGTACACCTCTGCTTAACCCATTCGGGAATAAAGGCGTAATATTATGTTTATATAATGCTTATAATACCAGTATTGTCTAATTGTGCCTTGCGGAAATCGAACCCGGGACGGTTCGATATTGTTCGTGAAAAAGCCAGCGTTTAACCATTAATCGCTACGTCAATCGGATCATCCAATTAACTTAATTAACATTTTCAACCAAGCTCCGTCACAATTTTAACAATATCGCATTACAGCGAATCGACAATTAGAGCTACCTGAAAATGGATATAACGATTACAAAATAAACAAGAGCTTTTGTCTCGGTTTTCTGCGTCACGTTTCGATTTTAAGTATTTATTAAATAATATATAGTAAAATAAACGTAATAATTCCAAAAAAATACATAATATTAACTTTTATCCCTACTCTCCTCGTTCAAACTCGAAACCTAAATCCACTTAGCCCCATTTCACTCTACTCTAAATTTCGCCTAACACTGAAAAATAGCGCACATTACTCTACGTGGCACGTACTTATCTGAAATCTGGATAAATCTAGTTGAATCTGGTTCACGCCGGTATTAGCCAGATAGGAAGGAGGCGCGCCTATTGGGCCAACATCGTTCAGTGCTATTTATTTAGCCTATTTCAAAGGTAATTCGTCAACAGTTTGGTAAATAAACTTTTTTTTCAGAACTTTAGGTTCCGAGTTGAGCTGCACGATTACTGAAAAATGCGTACACTGACTGGACAGGTCCACTCAATCTGTGTGGTTCTTTCCTCAAAAGACCATTTCAGACACCAATCTACATGGTCTTTACATGACCTGACCAAGATTATGTCTGGACTTTAAAAGTCACTGTGACCTCTGAGTTTTTTCGGCCTTTCTTCTAAGAGTAGTCAGATAGGAAACGCCGACCTCATCTAGTTTAAAAAACATTATTGACGTGTAAAAGTATTTGTACAAACCTCTTTACAGAAATAAAATCATTAATCATTTATTAATCAACGTGGAATTAAGTACCTACATCTTCCAATGGAAAAGGTTTAAAATTATTGATAGAATAGCTGCTGATCATTCTTTCATTGAAGACCTTTGACCAATCATAGCACATAGCTGTGATTGGTACATCTCGGAAACATGTTATTCCATGGTTATATCGAAAACATAGTAAAGGTGTATAGAAGACTGATCATCATCACAGCCTACCTTTTCGGAACTATGTTCCAGCTCGGCTCAGTAGGCTTCCAGTACAATAGGAAACAGCTATGGAGCGACTAGAAATGAAAATATCAAACGCAGTTTCAGTTTTGAACTTGCGATGAATACGACAGAACTTTAACATTACTACGATTTTTGGTCCTAAAGATAATCTTTTTATCTGGAACTGAAATTGATAGAAATCGAGACGGTGTTATACAAACAGCGAATGTTTGTAATACAGGCACAGTATTTTTATCTCACGAAGCGACGCGCGCTTTACTTGTGGTTACCAAGTGTACAAACACGCTGTGAATGTGTGTGTAAGCGCAGGAGCTCTCGGTACCGTCCGAGACAATTTCGAAATTGGTAGTACCTATGCGTGCGTGCGTCTGTGTGTTATGTGCTGACGCTACTCATCTTCACGCACACATTCACATCATGTTTCTACACTTGGTAATCACAAATAAAGCGCGCGTTGCTTCGTGTGAGAAAAATACTGTACCCGTTTGTAGCTATGACACAACTGGTTTCCAAAAAAGTTCTTCTCATACATCATCTTCTCTATCACTCATACCTGTGCACTGTGTGACCAGGGTACCATATTTTACGATTACTATGTCGTTGCACAGTATCTAACACGGAACAATCTTTTCTTTTGCTCTCCAATGTGGGTGGTCTAAGACAACGCTGACCTTGCAACTTGGTCACCAGCTAAATGCTCGCCAGTCGTGGGAAACTCTCGCAACGCACACTAACATTGTGTAACTAGGAACATCATGAATGGAGACTTCATTATTCAGAATGACGCATGTGTGTTTGTGTGCATGTGTGCACAGTCTGCGTGACAGACATCATTGTGTATTTAATTACAATAATTTACTAAAGGTACTGCAGCTTTTTGTTATGGATGTAGTGACATAATTATATGAATGAATGGTCAGTTTGTATTTGCTTATGTTATAGCAGAGGCCTCTTCTTAAACAGATAATTGCGATCACCAGCTACGGATAGAAGCACAGGAGCTAACAACCGCTTAAATTGATGATCGAGCTTCAGCTGGTCTTCAACGGATGAATAACTACACAGAGAGACATTATCGAGTCTCGGAAAGCACCTGTTTTGTGTAACACAATCGTTATCAAAATCACTTTCCGACATTATTATAGCTCATGCTTTGGTGCTTAATATCTATCAGTTTGTTAGAAATCGGCAGTGTCAGGGTTGACCTCCTAGGATAAGTCAGATATACCTAGGTATATAGACGAGCTGAAACTGGACGCGGTTTATTTTACCGATGTCAAAAAAAGGAGAAGGTTATGCATTCTCTGAGTAACCTTTCTTTCGGAAGTCAGTGGCAACGACGAATAGACAAAAACAAAACTTCAGAAATTAAAGTTATTTTTCACTTTGTGGTGTTTTTTTTGGAAGTCGGTTGTCGGTTTCATTCATATTGTCGCTTGATCGTATTAGGTCACTACAAAATTTCGCGTAAGACACACTTTTGAAGTTCTTTTTTAACGCCACGATATAACAGTAAACTGTTTAAAATTCTATCGGTGGTGACACAACAGAATGCCCTTCCTTGTTATAGAAAATGAAACGCCACAAGGCGTACTGATTTTATACAAGTCAAAACTTTGACGTCGACAGGCGTACTGCCGTATTATTTTTTGCAGTGACATCGTCGAGAGTCGTTCTATCCATCAACGTGATAACCAAGAGAAACAGCCTTATAATAATTGGGTATATATTTAGTGAGTCAACTAAAAATAATAATAAAAGGACGGAAGTGGGACCGTTCGCGGTATTTCAGTAAAACTTTCAGAAACTATTTTTACTTGACAAATTTATTCTCGTCCGGAATATATTTAGCTTTTCACCGAATTTAGTTCTGTGATTCATTTGTATATTATTCAGGGAATTAAGAAATATTTTAACTTTTGGGTTTGTGATTTCCCGTTGATTATTTCAAGATGAGGCTTTCTTTTGCCATCTAAAAATCCTAACTAATATTATAAATGCGAAAGTATGTTTGTTTGTTTGTTACCATTTCACGCCTAAACCACTGAACCGATCATCCTGAAAATTTGCATATATGTTGTCAGGTGTATAGAAACGGACATATGGTACCTTTCATCCCGAAAAAAGTACTTTTTTCGAGGAAAACAACAATAGCGTTCTTATGATAATAGATGGCGCCACGTGTCTTTCGAATCATGTTTGAATTATAACCCTAAGTCTAAATTAACGCGAGCGAAGCCGCGGGCAAAAGCTAGTGTAGCGGTATCAACATCGCCACATGTGAGCTACACGTCATACTGACGTCACGCAAATCCTGCATCGCGCAAGCAGAGTTTACCACGCGACTAGCATATATACAACGTCCCGACATCAACCGTCGGGCAGTTGCCCACCAGACACAACACCCGTCTGGTCGGAGGATCCTCCCTTTTCTATAGAGTATGAGTGAACTTTACACCCTGTTCCTCATACCTCTATACTAGTATAACAATAAATGCGTTCACTATCGTCATGATGACCTAGGATCGTCAGCATCAGCCTAGACTTTTTCCAGCAATGTTGGCTTCGAGTCTAACCGGATGTAGCTGAATACCAGTTTTTTACATAGAGCGACTGCTGATCTAATCTCCACAACCCTGCTATGTACCCAATAACCCTTTGGTAAGATTGGTTGCCAGACTTTCTGGCTTCTGACTACCTGTAACAACTGTCAAGGATCTACGAATGACCTCGGCAAGCGCAACGACCCGTGTAGATGTTATTACTTAGGCCCGAGCTCCCCTTTTTCTACATAAAAGACTAACAATCAACCATTTTACTACTAACTCTCACCAACCCACACAATACCGACACTCGCTTGCTATCTAAATGAAAATATGTTAGCTTTTGTCCTCCTATCATAAGTAAACAGACTTATCTAAATGGCCGGGCCTCCGACACCTAATTATGTATCTATCTAACTGGTTTCATGCTGAAATTAAAACGTTTACTCTTTAGCGGCCAATTTGCGAAATTGTTTTGCGATAAAAAGAATACGTAATTATTTTATTTCTGTAATTGAATGATAATCATGCTGACAGTCTTTCTGGGAAAGGATCTAGGATGATCATTGTCTATGAATTGAAACGCCAAGTTCCGTAGCAATAACGTTCGAATATATTTTTATTTCATGATTTTTTATACAAATATGCATGATGGAAATGAGCCTATGCCATCTACAGGTCCCAAGCTACCTATCTGCCAAATTATACGATCAGTTCAGTGGTTTATGCGTGAAAAGGTAACAGACAGACAAACAGAGTTTCTTTCGCTTTGATAATATAAGCATGAATAGTATGCATACATGCGTTTTTAGTCTTACTTAAAGTTATAAGTTTTGTCGACGGAAGAGTAGACAAAAATGACGTTCCGTGTAGTGTAGACAGTACGACGGCAGCAAAGTTGAAAGAGTCAACTGCACTTTTTCACTCTTTTACATAATTCGACTCCAAATTCTTTGATTCTGTTTGATTCTCAATTTTTACTGATATTAAGTGACTTATTGCAAGACAACTACAATAATTTTCTCAAAGTGTCGAAGTACCGTATTATGGAACAAAAAAATATTACAATAATATTGGCCTTAGCCATTTCCTTGTTAATGCCCTATTAACTAAATGATGTAAAATAGGAGAACATAGCTTCGTTCTTCTATTAATTATCACAGTTTTGCGTTCAAAACGCTCTCCTGTAAAATCATGATTTTGTAGATAACCGTACATACTTTGCGGCCGTCGAGTAGGAAGTATTCTACTGCCTTTAGCATGGCGATTACAAAATCAAATTGTCTTCACTACCTTAGACAACTGTCAGTTATCAGTGTGATTTTGACAGTTTGGGATAGAAAACTTTCTTCTGAAATAGTCTACTTAAAAAAGGACCTAGACAAAGATCGTTAGAAACGAAAGGCATATTATAGAAGGATTTCTACAGTACGATGTCAAAAATGGAGAAACGAACTGTCACTTTGACTTTTGAAAGAGCTGTGTCTATTCTTCATAGAAATAGCAAGCGTCATGCTAAGCCTGCAGGAGCATGTCATCTCTGATACTCAATCACTTCAAACCGATATACATACAGCAATTCTTACAAGCTAAAGAAGGTTACACAAGGTGTATCCAAACACAACAATTGACCATTTTGAAGTTTAACCAACTTTACAACATGCTGTAGTCGACGTAACACTTGCAAAATCGACTTGCTTTTGCTATTAATTTCTTGCGCGATCAAACTTACTATATAAGCAAGGTTTTAAATTTTAAAAAGGATTCTAATATTATCCAGAGATGTAATACAGCACCCCAATGTAATGGCGTAACACATATTTATGAAGGACTAAAGAAAAAATATGAATTCATGATCTATTGCTTCATAAATATTATGATTGAAAAAATCGCCTAATCGACAAATAACGAATAACAAGTGAATAATGCAATGAATGTTGTTTAATTGTCAAAATGAAAGGTATTGCCATAATGAGTGTGTAACTTAATTAGTCAGCTGATTATTTACAGTTGTCCTATGTCCTTTATGGGACATAGGACGACTGAGGTCATTTTCAGTCGTGTTTCAGCTATAGACAATAGTACTTAGTAACAGACATAATAATATACCGAAACGAGATTATTCGCCAGAGAACCAAGGTAACCGACATAGCCCAAAGACTAAACAAGCTGAAGTGGCAAAGGGCTGGTCACATCTCTCGCAGAACCGACAATCGTTAAGGAAAAGGAGTTCTAGAGTGGAGACCGCGTTTAGACAAACGCAGTGTTGGACGCCCGCTGGCCAGGTGGACTGATGACTTGCGAAAGGCGGCTGGCAGAGAATGGATGAGGAGAGCCGACGCTTGGGCTCAGTGGCGTTCACTAGGAGATGCCTACGTCCAGCAGTGGATGAATATAGGCTGATGATTATGATGTTCCCTATCGTGGTCTATACTTTATAACATTGTATAGAGGTAATAGTGACTTTGTATGTACGAGGTAGGTGGTAGTCTTCGGTGCTAAAGAAAAATTATGTCCGAATTGTAAATACACATTGACATTGATACATTTTATATACACAATGACATGAGTATTTACTTTGTAAAGTATTATATAATTTTATTTATTGTGAATGTGAGGACTATGTGGGTGGGACATTGCTTTTTTGTTTTTCTTTTTTCTCATTCAGTTTTAATCATGATCTGGCAGTTTGAGCTCCTACAGTTCTGAGTTGAGCTGCACGAATACTGACAAATGCGGGCACTGACTGGACATGTCCACTCAATCTGTGTGGTCTTTTTAGGAAAGAACCATGTTGTAACATGGTTCTTTCCCAAAAATACCATTTCATACACCAATCTACATGGTCTTCACATATTGTCTTGGTCATGGTCTTCTGACCAAGATTATTACTGGACTTTAAAAGAGACTGTGACCTCTGAGTTAGTTTCGGCCTTTCTTCTCAGATTAGTCAGATAGGAAGCACCGACCTCATGTAGTTTAAAAAATATGATTGACGTGTAATAGTGTTTGTATCTACTTACAGAAATAAAATCATTTATCATTTAACTACTGATCCGATCCCGAAAATTCTTTCACTAATGGGCGGCTACAGTATTGCCGATTGTCATAGGATTTATATTTTATGTAAAAACAAGAAATTTTATGTGACTGAAGTCGCGGGCAGAAGCTTGTATAAGCCTATCGATCATTGCTATGAAATTATTCTTACATTGAACGTAGGTTAATACTGTACCTAATTATCGCCAGGAAGTGAACCTGCCCATTATTTTTACATAACCGATAACCCCTTGCATTATCGATAGTCTTGACTCGACTCTTAATCAATTTGTTGGCATAGAAACCAATAATTAATTTAATTATGTAAAAACAACACGCTTATTTGCTGGGTTCTGAGAATTTGTTAGTTGGAAATAAGGGTTTTTTTTTAATTCCAGCCTATTTCCGATTTTTTACACTGAATGCTAAAAAGCCTAGGAAATAATATTATTATAAAACCATTCGGAACTTTTGAAGTGTTAGGAGGACCAAAAGTTCTGATGAAGACATACTTTCGGTATTTCCGGATAACAATCCATGTAAAGCATTTATTTTCTTAGAAGAATTAAGATTTCCAATAAAGTTTGCTACGGGTGTCATAATAACTCATAATCACATCCTGCCCTTGTTCCATGTTACCTGGGGTCAGCGCAACAAGTTTCATTATAACTAAATAATAAAAATACTAGCTCAAACCCCAAAGACTTCTTCTAATACAGAGAAGGAATCATAACAAATACAGGTGCCCTGAATAGGTACCCTGGACCTAGCTAGGTATTTACAACAGACTAGAAGAATTACCTATACATAATTGGACAAATGCTTGAAATTTAAATTTAATAGCTATGATTTATGTACCAATTTTATTAGCTTTATTTATTTAATGAATGTAATGAATCATTTTGCATGCTAGTTTTAGCGAATTGTTTTAGAAACTGTTCAAAAATACCCGATCATCTGTAATGTACTAAAGTTCTGGCAAATAAATTTCATTTCTTAAAACAGGGTACAAACAAGAAGTAAATAGCTGTTGGGGCTTGCAATGAATCAATAAAATATCGCTATACAAACAAGAGTAGTGTTGGCCTGCACTTCCGAGTTGTAAGTATTGGGTTCGAACCCAGACAGGTGCTTTACTTTGTATAATTTATTTCATCACCACTGCTCTCAAAGTGGTGGAGGAAAACATCTTGAGGAAATCGGCATGACCTAGAACCAAAAATTTGAAGACATGTGACATGTACCTGGGACCGCGTGGTGGATTACTGCCCACTCTCTTTCACCGGGAGGAGGCCTGTGTCCCAGCAGTGGAAACATCATAGGCTGATTATGCTATACAAACCCACATATAGTAAGTACAATTAACTGCACGTCCATGGCAACAATGTGACATGTGACAACACATTGACAGCCCTCTTATTTTGTAACTGTAACAGCGATTTTCGTACTTCAAGATATTGGTTCTTCTTTTTCGAAGCGTGGGAACGTGGGAGGAGACCAAAGATGTCATAGGAATCTTTTGTAACCGCTCCAAGGCATTTGAATGTGTTAATCACAAAATCATAGTCTTGAAACATGAGATTACGGACTAGGTAAACTTGCGCTCAGTTTAATAAAATCTTATTTAAGTGATACACAAGAGAAAGTTCAAATAAATAGTGTAAATTCACTTGGTTTAAAAGTAAAAATGGGCGTTCCCAAGGCTCGATATTAGGTCCTTTCCTCTCTTTAATATATATTAACGATTTACCCCATTCATTAAAACCAACCCCAAAAATTTTGTTATTTGCGGATATATGTAGTTACTTACTTTTATTTTTTTCATTAAAAGAGGTGAAAGACACAACTATTGGACTAGAAATAGAGACCAATTAGTTCAACCAGGTTTCAGACCGGCTAAAGTAGACTCACTCTTCATGGCGTACTGTATAAAATGGTACAACAAAATAGCTCCCCACATACTCCAACTGAATGAAACGAAATTTTAATCTTGTATAAAACGCACCCTATGCAGCCAAGCATATTATAAGTTGGGAATTACATCGCTGACAAAAATACTTGGCTCTACGTTGGTCCTGCTCCACAAAGGCGCATAAACTAATTGACTAGCATTCGAAACTGTTGTTGGAGCTGCTGAAGATTGTAAAAACTATATTTGCTTTGTATAAATTCAGTCTCTTAGTATTGTATAAATAAATAGCCTATGACATGTGTGTGATCTACTATAAAGCTACCATTTATTGGGTACGTCTTTCATTGACTTGAATGTGCCCTGGCGGCTGAGAGTATATCATGCTCACTCGTATGTCTCCGTGGTGGTTGCGTGTGTGTTGGATCATTAAGTTCCTTTCAAAATGGTTGAGCTGAATGGTGCTGATTCATACGTCATGTTCGTGAACGGTCGCTGTCAGTAGGAACTGTCCAATCTCTTAGCTGCCACAGCTTATTTTACAACTGTACTCACACATTTGTACTCACACATGTACAATTTCAACATGAATGATGTAACCAATATTTTGTAACAATATTTTTTATTTAAAGGAGTGTCCGTGGAGTTCCTTGCCCGTTCTTCTCCATAGATAAGTACCTACTACGCTTTGGAATGGGTCTTCCTTCTTAGCTTCATCTTTCTGACTGGCCAACCCCTTGACAATTCAAAAGTGCCTGTAATTGATTTAATTGAACTAATTGCTTTGCGTTTGAGTTTCACAAACTCTAAAGCTGTCATATTATCGCCCGGTTACTGTATGTTGCTGTAAGGCTTGCAATAAATCAATATAATATCACTATACATACATCTATTATGTTTATGTATGTATGGCAATCACTCGCCTCTTACAGGCGACTATATAAAATTACAGCTTTTATTGTCACCATATTTTTGATGGTCGATGGACAGTGTATTTTTTCCTTTTATTTTGGTAATTAAAATTTCGCTTTACATATCGGTTTCTTTTTTGTATCTGTTGGGTAAAATCATGCATAAAGTTGCTCTTTCTGTGGCAAAATGCATGTTTTATTAAGCATGTCTAGATTGTTTTATTTTTATCGTGGGTATTGGTATAGAGCTTTCGCCTCCGCACTCTGCGCAATCGTTTTTGCTGAAATGGGTGCGTTCATTCGTCACATAGTCAGAGTTGATTGTTTAATTATACTTGATAGATTCGAAAACTTTAAAATTTTGGTAAGAACAAACCTACCTACTCGTATTCATGGCATCTTTCTCTTCATGTAATAAAAACTGCCTAGTAAGATCACACTGTATTATGAGATACTTTGATAACATACCTAAGTATTAGCTTGCCAAAATATAAAAACAAAATGGAACAAGACTACAAAGTAAACATTAAATCGTCATCCAAAGTCAAGTAACAATGACCACCAATTGCCAACCACCCACAGATCAAAAGCCATACAAACGCAACAATTTTTCTAATCAGGACCGTCTGAACACAACGCCACCCTACGCTTGCGTCAACACATGAAGTGTCTGGTTTAGGGGACTGTGATTATCAGCTGAGTGATAAGGCCGCCCCCCCTGCCCCCGCCAGCCGCTACCACCCCCTGTATTGAGCGAGCCCGCATAAGTGCATGATTAGAACGGTGTCGTCATTACTTGTAGTTGTTTCTTGCTTATTAAGTTGATTTTTGGGGTTATTTGTGTGAAAGAGAGGGAAGACAAGATGACAAGATGGATTGTGTGGAAGATGATAGGGCTGGGCAGGAAGTGAATTTTGCGATAGCGGCTCAGAGATGTTAGAAAGAAAAAGAAGTACTACACCGTTCCCAAATAAATTGGTGTAAGGGAAGAAGTATGAAGGATGTGAATTGATATCGAAAGGTTTAAAAAGAAAGTATTTGAAGAAGTGAAACGCTGCAATAAATCTGTGAGTAGAGGCAGACCAGAGTCAGGATTTTTTTTAGTCAAACTATAATTCTATGAAAACAATGGTAAGGCGCATAACCAAAACAGTCTCATAGCCAAAGTTGTCTACAATCTACTAACAAAAACTGTTCACATAGGGTAAGACAAAATTATTCTGACTAAAACAAAGAAAACTATTTCAAATCTGACGAGTGTAATATTATAGCGAAGGGCCGTTGGTTTAAATTGATGGAACTAGAAAGTTGTTTGATCGCATAATATATGATTTGGTCGTCAGAAATCGTAGTGTCAGCTTTTGAATACAAATCGTAAATGTCGAACTTGAAAGTAATTTGACTATTGTGACAGTTATTATTGCTAGTTGGGTTTGTTATGTTTATATAAGTTATTTAGAAGTTTCTGTAGAAAATAACAAACCAATTATTATTGATATATCAGATCAATTTGGAAGTAAAATTCTTTTTGATATATTCGATGAGGATCATTATTAGTGATGTACCGACTAGTCGCCGACTAGTCGGGAAAGCCGACTAGTCGGCCATATTAGTAGTCGGCGACTAGGCGACGACTAGTCGGCAAGTACCGCCGACTAGTCGGCCCATTTTTACTCCTATTAATAAGCTTAAAAATTTAAAAGATGTTGATTGAAATCGTTAATGTTATTATTTTTTATTATAGAACGAGTTTTACAGTTTACTTTCAGTGCAATTTAGAATAGGATAGGAAGGAATAGGAACTCTTCGTTTAGTCCATTAATTAATTGGACTTAGATCCAGAAATTATATAAAATAAAATGAACTAATACTTCTAACAAAATAGAAGAAACTATAACAAACAATTGGCAATAAATAGGTTTACAACTTAGAAATAGGAACTCTTCCTTTGACCTAATAATAATGAATTAGACTTAGATCTGGCTGCCGGACGCTGCGGGGCATCTACGAGCCGAAAGCGTAGTCACGAACATTGCCGATGTCACCCGAACTCAACCGAAAGCAATGATTGGTTTGGCCTGTATATATAATTATTAGTGATGTACCGACTAGTCGCCGACTAGTCGGTTGGTCGGCTAGTCGACCAAAGTCATAGTCGTCCCATCTCTAAGAATTATGTTTTAACGAGTTAAAACTAACTCTTTCAATCAAAATCCATTCGAATTTGCATATGCTTCCTCTGACGTTACGCAGGTAGGATTACCATTAATTAAGAAAGAATTAATAAAGTTAACTAATGTACCTATTCTCCAATCATAATATATGTCGCTTTTCGGCAACCATTTCCAAGTCTACAAATTCTTTTATAATTTGGTTAACTAGCGAAACAAATGCGATAACTATTCGGCAATATATAAAAGGCTATACATATGACTAATCGTCTAACAGTAACCCATAATTACACATTACTATCACACGGAATCTCATCGTTCCATAGCAAATCGATTACTCAATTACAATCGTTACCAATTAAATCGACAATCGCTGTACTATAAATTTTCATCTTGCTCAATTATTGCTATACATGTCATGACTATTATTTCACAAAACTCTGTTAATTACCCATTACATTCCAAATTCATGACTTCATTTTTATTCATCATTATTTTTGTTACGCCAACTATACGTTACTTCTTCACCGGTTTTTTATTTACTTTACCATCAGCAACATTTTCATTACATTATTTTTTTGCAATTTTGATTTCCAGAACATCATCCCCTTCTCCACGTTCATCCATTTAGTGATCACCCATATAATTGATTTACAGCCTATTCTTGATTATTCATTTCAAAAACTATCACAAGTCCAGAGGCATAAAACACTATTTTCCTTAAAAATAATGGACATATTTGATGATCCAACATTAAACCCTATCAGACGGATAATTGCGTAACACACTAACAGTAGGAATAGCTTTCATTTTGACAGTTCAACAACATTCATTGCGTTATTTACGTTGTTGAGCAGACAAATTTTTCGAACATATGAAGCAATGGATTAGCAATAGGCTTTAAAATAATTCAGATTGTGATTGATGGTGTGTCACGCAATTAGGGTACAGGAATAAATATCTCGAGACTTGACTGGTAAGTAAAATTTCGGATTTAGAGCTATGTGAGACGAATGTCTGAGATATTTGTTTGATAACCAAGACTAATTCAATGATTAAAGTTCAGTACACTCGAAATATTGCTAGGACAAAATCAAGGAGGAGGAGGTATGAGGAACAGTGTGTAAAGTTTACTCATACTCTATGGAAAAGGGAGGATCCTCCGACCAGACGGGTGTTGTGTCTGGTGGGCAACTGCCCGACGGTCGATGTCGGGACGTTGTATATAAGCTAGTCGCACGGTAAACTCTGCTTGCGCGATGCAGTATTTGCGTGACGTCAGTATGACGTGTAGCTCGCATGTGGCGATGTTGATACCGCTACAGTGCATCCAAATAAAACAAGCCAACTCCTAATTTAGAGATTGAAGTAAGAAAAATAATCATTAAGTTCAACACACAAATTGGCGCCAGAAGCGTTTTGATGTTGATGCAATACAAATTTGGAAACGCCTAACTTTTAAAATGCCAATTAAGGCGATGGCTACATTTGTCTAATAACTGTTTGCTTAAAACAAGCTGACGGTAAAGTTCAAATATTTTCACACAAGCCCCAAAATTAACTTCATTACATATTTCTTTAAACATCGTTTTAAAACGGCTCGTCAATTCGACTATCCGTATCAATATGTACGACTCGTAGCTGTACGGAACCCGGCGATCGCAGCAGATGTGCAAGATAAACAGGACACGCGCGCGCTGACTCACGCCTGCGCCCGCGCAAGTACAAGCGGTTGCACAAGCGTTTGGTAATTGTATGTGGTATTATTATTAAGGTGGTAGTGTTAAATAGTTATCTGTTTCAGGTTTGTGTAAGTTTTGGAAATGATGGGCTGTAAAAACATATTTAGATTTAAAAGCGCTTCTATAGCGTCCTTTCTTTTTGAAATCGGTTAAAAATATCTACTTAACAAAATATGAGGCAAGGTTTAAAAATCATGCTGAAAAAAAATGCTGCATAAAAAGTGATTTATGCAACAATTTATTCAGCTTTACTTAGTTGCACCCGATCACATAATTCTAAAAATAATTATTTAAAAAAAAACATGAAAACGTTCCATAAAAAGAACTCCCATTATTATTCGCAATATCTCCCACCAGATGCTAATGACTCCATTCATTTTATAAAAGGTGGCGCCGCAAAGCCACATGGCTTGGCAAGGTGCAAAAATTTCAACCCTCTTTCAAATTTAACGCAACCCATTACTGAAACCGAAACATACACTGCGGCAGATGCAGGATAACCATCTTAAAATAAAATGAGTAAAACCAAAATGGATTGAGTGAGGTCACTAAGGTCATGGGTATAACAGCTGCTGGCTTGCCCGGTTGTATTTTTTGGTTGATGACTTTGGAGGCCAAGTATACGTAGGCGTCCAAAGTATTTATAATACAGTGATAAAGAACAACTTTTGTACCAAAGTCATCTGCTCCTAGATGACCAAAGACAACACTGACTAAAATCAAAGGAGATAATATATAGGTACATATAGACTCCTTTGATTTTAGTCAGTGTTGTCTTTACTTAATATCTAGTGTCAGTGGGTACTAACACTAGATATTAAGTAAAATTGTTGCTAACCCTTTGAACTTAGTCTGGAATAAAAGTTTTCTATTCTGTTCTTTAAGCATTATGAATATAGCCACATCGCCGCGGCGAAGCGTGTTGTCTTTTGTAAAAGAGAGCCATTTACAATACACTGCAGTGCGACAGTTTAGCATGATATTATAATAGTAAAACAAAGTGAAGCAACTATACTAGAAGCTTCATCGAAACTTCACCCGAATTGAAATTTAATCCGCCCCATAAATCAATAAGAAACCGGCTGACAATCCAAATAAATTGTCACTGTTCTATTAAACTAACTCAAACACAAAACCAAAAGTAATATTGAAACTTTTTCGAGTAAACCTTGAACAAAATTGCTTTTGTCTCAGAATATAGACTGCGGCTTATAAATCTTCGTTTAGTCATGACGTTTTATGGTTAACCTACTTCGCCCCACCTTTGTGGACACCTAAAATGGCGACTAATGCTAATTACTGACCCACTTGTTCGGCTCGAATAAAGAATACAGTTTAGGTTATTTTTCGTTTTTCCAGTTTTGTCTTCAGAACATTTTCTTTGTTGTCAGTATTAGTGGTAATACTTCCTGCATTGGTATCTTTTGTTTTTGTATTACTTCGTTTTGTTTACTGATGATGATTGACGTCTTTTATACCATGCTACGAAGGATTATCATTGTCAATATGATTGCGAACAATTTTATTACTATGCAGCTTTAAATCGACTAAGACATAGTAATTATATTGAAGTACAGTGTGAAACCATGTTCTCTTAGCTGGAATTGCTGTCACACATATCTTTAAGATACTTAGTTAGTGGCCATCCTCTTGATGTTAATTCCTTTAATCTTCTTTTACGACTCCCATCGGATAGCTCTTTTAGATTAATAGCTTATTCTCTACTATATATAGCATCTTATCATTGGACACTATATACAGTTAGCTTTGGTAGTCTTGATTATACATTAGTCTAAAAATATCGTCTAACTTCATTACCTCATTGATTATCTATCATCGGCTTATAAGGTCGTAATAAGTCGGTAGATTATCATTCAATTACGAGTATAATTTAATCTATGTAGGTAAGCTAGCATCCAACATGAGTCATTCCAGCCGTCCTTGGTCCGATAAAATTATTTTTCAAGGTTCACAGTATATCTACTATAACCTTGCATAGTATGTTGATACCAGTAGACCCATGAGCTTAATGTACTATCCCCAGCAAAGGAAAGGTACACTGTATCCTAAATATATTTATGTGGTTTACTTAAGTTATGTGCCGGGCCTACTAATTTACTGTCCCTACTTTGATATGGATAGTGTGGGCTTGGGTTGCAAAGTGTTTCATAGTTAATTACTATCACACCTACAGAATTAGATAGCCTAGTTCTGTGGCACCTTATTTAAAGCTGATCATGAACAATTTCATAATCTTCATTAAAAAACGATGTTTTCAATCACAAAGTCCATCCCCATTTTTCAACCCTTTCCCAGCTTCAAATTCATCCTGGCACCTCGAGAAGAAAAAGTAGGGTCCTCTACTTAAATGGAATACCAATAGATGGAGCCACCTGTTACTCAGAACATTAACTATATCGACATGGACAGATCGAGTGCCATTCACCACACGAGCTCACGATTGATTACCTGCCTCGTCTTCCGTCGTTAGGGTTCGACTGGTTTCTATAGGTAAGCTTAGTGCTAAAATCCGTAAAGAGGATTTTGGGAAAAATGTAAATGGAAGAGCAATAACCAATAATACAGACGGTACCCTTGATTTTAAGGAAGAAATTGGTGGTTAAAAATATAAAGCAATTGTAGAGAGTCGTAAATATTTGACCTTGACCAAAAAGCTCGAGAATTATGTAGGTCAAACAGGAAAGATTATTTCAGAAGTTGAACTTCTATAAACAGTTTTAAGATGCATAAAGAGATAATAATGCATACAGGTTTATAAAAAGATACCGTCGCAAATAAATGAAAGATATTCAGAAGACGTAACTAATGAAAATTCTAGTCCAATCCTTTCATGAATGAATATAAGCGGGCATTACACAGAGATAATAGCTAGTGCAAATTAAAGTTATCTAAATGTAAAGAGTGCTTCAAGGCTTAATGGAGAACTGAGAAAGAATACCCGTAGTGGAACGCATAGAGAAATACGAACGGTACGTGGAATTTTGTCAAACTCTAGTTGAAAATTTAGAGGTTACGTGATCATCTCTGTTATAGATAATTATTGTCACCAAATGTTTTATTCCAACCACACAAAACTAAAGCTCTCGCGGTAGCCATAGCGATTTTGTCATTGTTTGTTACTGAAGAAATATCAGCTTTTGCTTTTTCTATTTTATTTATAATTCAATTAAAACCGCCTTTTATATAACATTTTGTTATTTTCCTGTGTCTTGGGCGATCGCTGCTTTTTGAAGTCAGCCCGAAAATTTAAGATTCCGAAATATTGTTCCCTTATTTAATTTTGGGCTCAGCTTTATACTTTCCTCTTCGGTGAGTAAAAATGTAAAACTTTTACGATTTAATACAAATGAATTTTCCGGCTTCATTTATAATTAAGTTCTGGCTTGTATTTACTTGCATGATGAATGGGGTTCTTTATTATATTTTTTATTTCGTTTTCTTTTAGTGCTTGAGTGGTTTTTTAAAGTTCCCGAAATCTAAAATGGAGTATATAGTATGTAGTGTGTAGCAGTATTAATAACCAATACCAGTTCCCAGAAATATTTAATTTGAATTGTTTCTAAGAAATGTCCAATTAAAATTATCGAGCGTTCCATCTGTAAGTACGTCCTCATAAGTTTAGGTTTGAGGATCTTCGCAAGGATCAACAGCCTTTCATGATAATTACAATTAAACGTACGTCCGTGTCTGCTCGATAGTACCTCTCGCCCACTTGGAGGCCTCTATGGCGCCTGCTGGTCGCATCCCAGCAATAATTAAACTATGTAGGTCGCTTGAACACCCACAATGACCAACGTTGTACAAACCACCGGCCTATCTTGACCCACCCCACCTCCCACTAACAATCAAACGTCAGACAAGTACAGCACACGGCGAGGCTCAGCGCAAACTGGACGTTTTATGACCTCGCCGACCGCTCTTCTGTTGTTCTTTATTCAATTCAAAATGCGTTCCAGACGTGAACGTTGATGATAAATGACGGTTGAAACTTGAAATTCGATTTCAATTCGGAAGTTTGAAATTTAATTTTGGAATTTGGGGTATTTTCGAGTTCGCGTGTGAAAAGTTTGGGTCGTTAAATATGTGGGGACCGGAGTAATTTGATGTTGGAGGTTTGTGAGGTATTTTATAATTTTTCGGTGAACAAATTAACTAGGTAATTTGATTGTTTTAATAGGTACCCATTATTTTATTTTATAGTTATCATATGAGCGAAATATATTTTATTTCCGAAAATTAAAAGCTCAGAATTGGAACCCAACAAATACCTACTTTAAAGAAAATTCCCATGCCTTGAACTAAATACCAGACAACTTTAATCGAAATGGGAACAACAGCGAACTAAAAGACCAAAATGAAAACCGCGGTGTAGGTACCTAGCATAGTTTCATAAGAAGATTAAAAATAAATCCGTCAGCTTATCTTATACGATGTGGCTTTACAATACAAGAGGCCCGAATAATGGATTTTCTTTCAACTAAAGAAACGTAACAATGGCGATGAAATCATAGAATCTGTCAAATGAAATCGCTACAAAATAAAAGTGTACCGAGGCATTCTTCGTGCTATGACAAATGTTCCCCGCGGCAGAAGTAATTTGCCGCAATTTTTTGAATGCGACCACCCCATTCAGATTCATTCATAAGAATGTTTTTCATCCGCAGAAAAAAAGAAAAGGATGCGCAAACAAATTTTCTTTAAAAAAAATACGGTGTGTAAAATTGGCATTGTCTATTTTATAAAACCTTTTTTCTAATTTATGGAATACCTCAAATGATAATTTAAATATTTCATAAATAATAAAGGTTTTAAAATAAAAAGTTAAAAAACTAAAAAAACCACCGACGTTAAATCTTTATTAAAAATTTCTAGTAAGACAATAAATTCATATTCCAAATGGGCGACTTCATTGGAACAAATCAACTATGGATTCCCACAGCGTAAATAAAATCACCATTAAATTCACGCAACCGCAAGCACAAAGCGCAATAAAATTTCTTTCGAACCATAACTTACAAAAAGTCTTAGATGTTATAATAAAAAGTGCAACACTATAAATCTCAAGCTAGCGCCAATGTGACAGCTATTGCTCCAAATACAACCGTATCATTTACATTTAGCGAGAAAAAAAACGCAAACTCAATATCGGCGTAATTCGACGCTCGCATAAAAAATCCTAAACGAAAACTTCCCGCTTGTCAGCCGCAAAAGGCTTGAGAGCTTTTAATCGATCACTGTATGTACTACAACAGAAAAAACTTACGTTCCGATCCGGGTTCCTTCCGCAAAAGTGCAATGAAAATAAAAAAAACAAAAAAGTCGTTCACATAACTAAAGAGGCACTAAACGGTATACGTCCAAACGCGTTTTCGAGATAAAAAAATGGGTTTGTGTCTATACGACCGCGCGGAGGGCGGCTTGCAGTATACTGATCTAATTTCCAAACGTACGACTGTGAAAGTGACGTAATGCCGGCGCCATGTTGCCCCGCGTCCCCAGCCGCGCCCCTCCCCCCCGCGACCGCGCCTTCTTCCGCCACTGGAAAAATGCACTACCTATTTAATAAATTTCAGGAGTGCTATGGTATGCTACGAAGCTTTATAGGCTTATTGCGTAGTATCACGTTACTGCCTGTGTTAAGTTTTCCGCGAATCGATTAGAATGGCCTTATCTGTCCTTCCGGCGTTAGAAATGGCTTTTGCTACGCAAGTTTGTATAGGACTGGCACGTCATAAATAAGGGCTTCGCGTGCAGGTTGCGTTGAGGTTCTGTTTTTGAAAATATTTATTGTGATTTGATTTTCGAATTGTTTTGTGTTTTGTTTTAGTTGGGAAGTTTCTATTTCTTGTCCATTATTTTGTGAGCTGTGACTCCGACGATCTCTATGTATTGAATGACGTGACTCAAAACACGTCTGAAAAGTATAGCTGTAGATATACTCTTATTTTATCTCACAGGCCGGAACTACAGTCTAGATCTTGAAGATGCATAAATAAATCCATAACGTCTGTACTATGTCAGTGCATCCTTTTATACAAACTGAGTAGGTACTTAGAATGAATAGTCTTGCCGAAATCCTAATCTTATTTCACTACGTCATCATCAAATGACTTTTCCATGTGATCACGGTTGCTGAAAGACATTTTCTTGCTTTGTGAGCTATTACAAAATAGATGAACTGCAATCGTTTGGAGAGCAGTGGTGTCCCAATGGTAACTGCCGCGACTTACGAGTTGTAGATCGTAGGTTCGAACCCTGACAGGCGCTTTACTTTGTGTAATTTTTTCCATCACCACTGTTCTCGAAACGGTGAAGGAAAACATCGTGATTCGTGGTATGTCTTAGAACCAAAAAGCCGGCCAAGTGCGTGTCGGACCAGGCACATTGAAGGGTTCCGTTTCTCCAATACGTTCCAACTGCAAATTTAAGTAGGTCAACTATTATTCGTTAACTTGCCTACTTAGCTGTGACAGTTCTCCTTTTAATTTCGTTATATATACTACTGCCGTGAATTTTTTAACATATCCACAAGCAACTATTTAGGTGGCAGGGAGAGGAGGACACTTGACTCTGATATTTTTTTTACAATTTAAAGCTTAATTTTACGCAAACTGATCCCTGAATCGAAAAATGGTTTTGATAGACCCGTAACATTTTTAATTGACCAATCCAACTATAGCCCACACAATTGGATAAACGAGAAAAAAAAACATCCCCAATATACGTGTACAGGAGGTACACTAAAAAAAATTTTTTTCATGATTTTATTTTGCCACTTTGTCGGCGTGATTAATAAGTATATCTATGCCAAATTATAGCTTTCTAGCACTAAGAGTCTCCGAGCTAATCTGCGGACGGACAGACGCACATGGCGAAACTATAATGGTCTTATTAGAAAACAAGATTTCTCTTTAGACACAGTTTAAACCATCGAGTCTGTTTTTGAAAAAAGAACATAACAGGAATCGAAGTACAGTTCCTTTTACAAAACTGACAACGTAGTCCGGTCTGAACTTTATCAAGTCGGCTAAAGTTCGAAATACAAAAACTGGCTACAAAAACTGGCTCGAAGGTTTAAGCTCGGGTTAAACTTATATCGTGTTTTGAAATAAGACGGTAAGGGTTCCTTGTTGACTACGGAACCCTAAAATGCGGAGACATGATGTGACATCTACCAACCCGCACTGGGCCCGCGTGGTGGATTACGGCCCACTACCTCTCACAGAAAGGACGCCTGTGTCCCAGCAGTGGGAACATTATCGGCTGATTATGCGTATGCTATGAAATCGTTTGTGTTGTGTAACTAGTGACGATATCTTAATTAAAACAATGCGAGTGCCTTCTATCGTTTTAATTTTTATTATCATCATTCATTTTCTTGTCCTTATGTCAATTTATTTGGTGTCAACACAACATCTCTTTTATTTAAAAATCTATTTCTAAAGTCAAACTTCGCTTTCGTTGTTAAGATGGTTAAGGCGAAAGCGTCAGGGTAGCCCGCGAAATTTAAATTGTCTTACGTTTTTTGCAATTTCAGATCAGTATCGGGTTTTGGTTGGTTGATATAAAAATGATTCGCGGCCGTATCAAATGTTTATTCATACAATTATAATCATAAAAATCATCAATACAACTTTTTAAGTTCATATTACCCTATTGAATGACTATTTCATGACTATAATATAACTATTGAGGCCAATTCTAACTTAAGGAGTTGTATTGCTGATTCTAATGATTATAATTCTGTAACGCCATATTTGTTACAGTCGCGAATCATATTTAAAGCACCATACAACTTGACACTGACCTGAAAATTCCAAAAAAACATAAGAATATTTTAATTCTGCGAGCTACCTTAGTGCATCCCCCTTAAGTACTAGTTTAATAATGATTCCTGCTTATTTCTAGTTACGTCATGTATTATTTGGGCCATAATATATTCCTAGGTACAACCATAATTATAATTTTCTTAGTCCTTCGAGTCCGAAACAGGAAACCAGGGGGCCAAGTCTACTAATTTACAAAAGTCACAATGGTCTCTGCATTGTGAGTTTTTGACAGATTAGCTATACAAAATCTGTCAACAACTAACAATGCATAGACCATTGTTACGTTTGTAAATTAGTAGACTTGGCCCCCAGATTATTATAGTATCTTCCAGGAAATCATATCAGAAGAATATTGTAAGTATCAAAAACCCCAAAAGCTCTTCAGGATCGTTCAGGATCAGGATTCAGGAGGATGGATTCATCCATCGGATTTTCCTTATGATGACACTAATAATAAAGTACGGTTTATTAACCTTAGTCATTAGGTAAATCTTTTAGCTATTATATATAATGTCCTTTTCGAGATGAATAGACTCAGCAGTAACTAACGATTACTATTACTTGTCAGTAAATAATGATTATAAGTTGTCTATCATTTAGATCCTTCAACTCTAGTACCAAATGAAGATTGTCCTTGATTTCATCGATAACATAACAGCATAACATAACGCATTAAATTTATTCCGCGAAGGGTTAGGTAGAGTGCATTTATACGAGTAGTACACCCACATTTCGCCATTTCTGTTTAAGTCCTATGTAACAGGGGCGAGCCTATTGCCATCAACCGGGCACAAATCCAGACTCCGGGCTGCTACTGAGAAATTACAGATGGAAAAATCCACTAACACTTTGCCCGACCCGGGAATCGAACCCAGGACCTCATGCTCAGAAGTGACGCTTGCGACCACTAGACCAATAAGGCAGTATTAATCGATAACAAAGCTCCTATAATACTCTAAGTATTATTTATGATTTTATGTATTATTATACTTTTTATATTTTACTAAAACGCGGTTTTGTTATTGGTATCAATATAAGAGAAGAACAAAAATAATTCTCAAACTCAAACTCAAAGCATTAACTTCAAATAAACCAATTACAGGCACTTTTGAATTGTCAAGGGTTCGGTCGGTCAGAAAGATGAAGCTAGTTGCCCATTCCAAAGCGTAGTAGGTACCTATGGAGAAGAACGGGCAAGAAACTCCGCGGACACTCTTTGAAATCAAAATACGGTTACAAAATATTGCTTACATAATTCATGTTGAAATTAAGCATGTGAGAACTATGCAGAACGTTAAAAGCGTCCGTAATAAAAAGACAAAAACAATTCAAATATTAAATTAAATTAAAATAAGCTATAACATGTAAGAGATGACCACCAGTCCCTACTAATGGCGCCGGTTTACGACCATAATGAATATCGAAGTCTGAAAATATCACATTTTCACAAGTGGCTTGAAACAAGCTGTACGGTAGAGATGCGTCAGCTTTCCCCGAGGTCAGACAGAGCTCTGACGTAGAATAATTATTAACGATCGCAGACAACAGGTTTGTACCGGTATCTATCATAGTAAGTTATGTAAGCCATAGCAATCAGTTGTCCCCTCAATTGATTGTTAAGTCATTCGTTCTTTTGTTTAGATAACAATTATAGCAATTTGTTAGCGTCCCATTACATAGCGCTCCTACAAAGAGGGAATGAGTCCCTAATCATTTCTTCTTTGTATGAGCGGTCTATAATGGGACACAACACAACAGACAAGCGTGGTCCTTACCACGCGCTGGTTTGTTGTGTGTTATTGACTTCAGACCCTTAGGACCAGTTTTTGTCATGATGTTTTTATTCTCCTTACGCCAGGATAAACTTTAGAAGCAAATATGACTGTTACTTGGTTTTTATTTAAGGCGGTACCCCGACCAAAATCTTGCCATAGTGCGTTATTCAGAAGCTATTAACTCATTCACTATGGGTAATAAACTAAATCTAAAAACGCATTATTAATGTTTCGATATCCTATCATCACATTGCACGTTCTTATTTGTTTTTATGTGTTATAAATACATTTAAAATCTCCTTGTAAAAAAGTGACTAAAATTATTGATTGCATGCATCTTTTGCTAAAGGTGACGTTCTAATAATTTGAGGATTACACTAATGGATTGATAATTTAAAAATCTAAATAAATTACGTTTTATTTTATTTCAAAACATCGCTTGTCTTTTTTTATTAAAATAATTTCAATTTTTTCGTGAGACAAAACGAGACTCAGCGACGGAACAGAGAAGGACCGAACGCTCAAGGTCGTTTGGTCAGGGAAGCGCCTTAAGCGGGATGCGCTAAGGTGGCCCGCGAAATTCAAATTTTCTTAAGTTTTTTGCAATTTGCAGTTCAGTATCAGGTGTATGTTGATCTAAATATGATCCGCGGCCGTATTAAATATGACTTTACAGAATTATAATCATTAGAATCAGCAATACAACTCCAAAAGTGAGAATTGCCCTCAAATGTCATGATTTCATGAAATAGTCATTCAATAGGGTAATATGAATTTCGAGACATTTATTGATGATTTTTATGATTACAATTCTATAAATAAATATTTGATATGGCCGCGAATTATAATAGGTTGGGGAAAAAGTCTTTTCACATTATAGTATGTATTATGAACTTTTAATAAAATCTCTTTGGCTATACTATTTGTATCTGGCTGGTTTTGGTATCATTGAAAGTTTAAATTTTAAAGAACATAATTCCAAATTCATATTAGGATAATGTGTGATTTTCATTTGTTTTCGTACTGTCAAGATGAGTGAATCTAATAAAGAAATTCGAAACATTTTAAAAGGCGAACGGCAGGCATGTATGGGAATTTCGTACAGCGAATAAAATTTCGTGTTTTGGGATATTTTTTGTTTTATTTGGTAGTTAATATGATATACAAGCCCTTTTTAAATTCTTAGATTTTTAGAAGTTGGGACGTAAAAGTTATAACAAGTTTTATTTTTTAAAGTTATGTTCTAGTGTACCATTGTAGATTGTTACATATAGGTACATAAACAGTGTTTTGGTGATAAAGTAAATGTTCTAGATCGCTTGTCGCTATCTTTGTAGTATTTTACTTACCATTAAGTAGGTAGATTGAAATGAGGATCGTACCTACTCAGTGTGCATAAGGAGATACCTATGTCCAGTAGCGGACTGCAACAGTTTGATAATCATGAAGTTCTGTTGGGGTTTTGAGAGTACCTAGGTCAATAAAACAATACTTGTATTTGTAAGTACATTTCTTTTATTATACGTATAATTAATTTATTCTTCATATTACTTCATCTAAGAAGGGGGCAGGTCGGGTAATACCCTCATGGCGAGTATAGATTAGGTACCCAGATAATTCGCTAAATTGCTTGGATGCACTCACAAACCACAATCCAAAATAACAGCATATACGAGTAACTGAACTCAGAACTGAAAGACAGATTTCCTTTACCTGTCAATAAATAATTGGCATATGAACAAAAAAAAATATGGATGACGAAAATCATTTACTACACACTACACAAATCGTTAACTATTATGATTTTATGCAACAATTATGCATTCTTAGGTATAATATTAAGTGTTTAATTATATTTAACGTTATTTCTATTTCTAAATAACTAATTATCGTTTCGATATTCGTGTTATTTTACACGTGGCAACTTCTAAAAACAAAACTGCGTTTAGTTTACGATTTTATTACGTTTATTCATTAAAATATTTTTATTGATATTATTCATTTAATCCGAAGTTCTAAAAATAGTATACTTATATGAAAATAAATGGCTAAGTTGCCTTAATAAGTGGTACAAATTCTATAACAAAACAACAAAAAAAGTATGCTGTACGAAATCTGCCGTTCAACTTTTACTACAAAAAAGGTAAAAATGCAACGCAAGCCGCGAAAAAGAATTGCGATGTTTATGGACCTAGTGCAGTGTCTGTGAGAGTAACACAAATTTGGTTTAAACGTTTTCAATCCGGAAATTTTGATGTCAAAGATGTACGTCGTGCTGGTCGCCCTATTACGGATAAAATGGATGCCATTTTTGAAAAAGTGGAGCAAGATTGTCATATCAGTAGTTACGACGTAGCTGAAGAACTGGGAATTGACCACAAAACAGTTTTGGCACATTTGAAAAAAAACTGGGTACACAAAAAAGCTCGATATTTGGGTACCTCACCAGCTCACTGAAAGAAACCTAATGAACCGTGTACTCATTTGTGATTCTTTATTACGACGTAATGAAACCGAACCATTTTTGAAGAAGCTGATAACTGGTGATGAAAAGTGGATCACGTACGACAAGAACTTGCGAAAAAGGTTGTGGTCAAAGGCCGGTCAGGCTTCACAGACTGTGGCGAAACCCGGGTTAACTCGCAACAAGGTGATGCTGTGTGAGTGGTGGGATTGGAAGGGCATTATTCATTATGAGCTGTTACCACTAGGCAGGACCATCGATTCTGAACTCTACTACGAACAACTGATGAGATTAAAGCAAGAAGTTGAGAGAAAGCGGCCGGAATTAATCAACAGAAGGGGTGTGGTTTTTCATCATGATAACGCTAGACCTCACACATCTTTAGCCACTCAGAAAAAATTAAGAGAGTTTGGCTGGGAGGTGTTAATGCATCCGCCGTATAGACCTGACCTTGCACCTTCAGATTTCCACCTGTTTCGGTCTCTTCAGAATTCTTTAGGCAGTGTCAGGTTAACATCACGAGAGGATTGCTAAAACCACTTGTCGCGGTATTTTGATCAGAAGTCCCAAAATTTCTATAGCAGTGGGATCATGTCCCTACCTACAAGATGGCAAAAGTTATTGAACAAAATGGTATCGACATACTTCAGTTAAATGTAAATAAACTATATTAAAAAATGTTTTGAATTTTCTTATTAAATGCGAAGAAACTTTTTCCCCAACCTATTATTTAGATCATTATATAACCTAATACTGACCTGCAAATTGCAAAAAACAAAATAAAATTTGAATTTCGCGGACTACCTTAGCGCATCCCCCTGGCTTACAACAAAGAATGAAGGTATAGTCTCTTCTAAAAGTATGTGATGAAAATGTGAACAAATGGATCAAAAACGTACCTGTAGATGCTAATTTGTAGTGCTACTTACAAATTGAGTGTTTGGATTTGATTATTTCATATTTCTACTTTACATGAAATTCTAAATTTAAATCAATTTAAAGAGGTTTCCATTTAACAACTGTGGTTCATTTTTTTAACCGCAATTCTCATCGACGCCTTTTCATTTCCAATCTATTTATTTATTTATTAAAACTTTATGCACATGTAAAAAAAAAAATACTGTACAAAGGCGGACTTAATGCCTGAGGCATTTTCTACCAGTCAACTTTAGGGTGATGCAGAAACATAGCAGGTGTAACATATGGGATAGATAACTTGAAAAATAATAAATACTAATACATAGATAAATACATACATATATATCGAAAATAAACTTAGTCAATAGAAATAACAATAGAAAGAGGAGAAAACGAATCCAGAAAATCAGCACTGGGATGATTCTGCCAACTTCTAACGCATATGTTCACGTGCCTGCAATTTAAAAGATAACCGACTGGTTGCCATCCTGATGTTCAGAGGGAGCGCATTCCAAAGAAAGACCGCCTGCACAAACAAAGAAAAGTGAATGAAACCAGAGCGGTGAGAAGGACATCGTAGAAGACGATTGTTGGTGTAACGAAGATTTTTACTATGCGCGGAGCATAAGTATTTATTTATTTATTCATTATATTTGGGGAAAAAAACATTAGTATACTAGGCATAAACAGTGTAGTCTTAAAATTAAAATTAACAAATATACTACCCACAACATTTTCCACAGATTACTATTTTATATAATAAAAACAAGTTCTTGGCAAACGTTAACTGTAGTAGGGCTAACTTAATAAAAAAGACGTTAAAAGAAAAAGGTTAAACTAGGTATTATATTCTATAAAAGAAGTAACAAACAAAAAATAATAAAAATAAAAATGAATAAAAAATAAAACAAGTGAAAACAAAATTCAAGAAAATAAAACAAAATTCTTGCGTGATGTATCATATAGGTCCCAGGTGTATTGAACATGTGAAGTGAGGTAAGAAGGAGAAGTAGGTTTGTCGAGAATAGAAAACAACATAGACACAACCCTCAACTCTCTGCGCTGACGAATGGGTAACCATTTTAAAGCAACCGGTGCGCGGATACATGATCGTACTTACGAAGCTTGAATTTAATAACGTTATTCAGAAAGTAATAGTAGGTAAAAGTGGTAAAATATAAAGTTGAAACCTTCTAAACACAGATAAATGTGTTACTAATTCCTTATATCGACTGATTGCGTATGAATTTAATCGAAGAGGGTTTGTTAACACTCTCATTAGACCACTTTACTTTGATAAATGATAAATGATAAATGATTTTATTTCTGTAAGTAGGTTTGTACAAACACTTTTACACGTCAATCATATTTTTAAACTAGATGAGGTCGGCGTTTCCTATCTGACTACTCTGAGAAGAAAGGCCGAAACAAACTCAGAGGTCACAGTCTCTTTTAAAGTCCAGACATAATCTTGGTCAGATCATGTGAAGACCATGTAGATTGGTATCTGAAATGGTCTTTTGAGGAAAGAACCACACAGATTGAGTGGACCTGTCCAGTCAGTGCACGCATTTGTCAGTAATCGTGCAGCTCAACTCAGGAAGTCAGAACTTAAGGAGCTCAACGATTCGACGAACAATACCAAAGAAAGGACATTTGGGTAGGCCACATAAATTACTCAATCTGCCAGATCATGATAAAAATTAACTGCGAAAAAAAAAGCATTGACCCACATAATCCTCACATTCACAATAATTAAAATAACATACTACTTTACAAGTAAATACTCATGTCATTGTGTATATAAAATTCAACAATGTCAATGTGTATATATAAAAAAAAATCGGACATAATGTTTGAGAACCATGTAGATTGGTGTCTGAAATGGTCTTTTGAGGAAAGAACCACACAGATTAAGTGGACCTGTCCAGTCAGTGCACGCATTTGTCAGTAACCGTGCAGCTCAACTCAGAACTTAAGGAGCTCAACGATTCGACGAACAATACCAAAGAAAGGACATTTGGGTAGGCCGCATAAACTACTTAAACTGCCAGATCAAGAATATAACTGAAACAATGACCCACATAGTCCTCATATTCTCAATAATGAAAATAATATAATACTTTTACAGTAAATATTCATGTCTAAAATAGCTAGCAAATTAAAATCAACATTCACCGTGTAAATTTATTGGAGCAGCTCAATCCCAAGCCTTTTTGTCTTCAATATAGTCTTTCACAGTATAATAGGCTTTCTGGCATAGTTTCCGTTTTATAAAAGATTTGAATTTATTAAAGCTTAGATCTTGAAAAGGAAGGAACCATACATAGCTATATCATGTATTCTATTAATGTATAAAGTAAGTAAACAGAATGGTTCACTGATTACTTAATCAATAACATTCCCATCAGAAATGAACCGTGATCATAACCAATCGCGACAATTTGTTATACCTTAATGGTACTTTCAAAAGTTTCAGAAAGCAATTTCATGTAAGCCCTTTTTAACTGGTAAGCTCTCCTTTTGAAATTCGAGGATATCGAAGAAGTTCGTTGCCAGTTGTCATCAATATGCATTTAAGGTATAATAGAAAAAAAGGACTCCGCGCCACGCATATTGAAAGTGGAGCACCGTACCGATCTATGTGTGCATGATTCCGTGATATGTTATATATACATATATGTTATGCCTTGGCACTTTTTCTGGGATGTAGAATTATTTTTACACCATTTCACAACACAAAAAAGCATTATTGTTTTACCTACTTGACGAAAACAATACCTACAATGACGCCGTAGTGGCGGCCAGTCGGCACCTTCTGATGTAAATGTGTGCGTGAGGCATGTTTGTACAAACGGTCCTATAGTGCTTCACTTTCGACACGCGTGGCGCTGAGTCCTTCTTTTTTTTCTAGTCCGTTTATAAGAGTTGAGAATTATACAGGGTTATTGGTTATGTGTCGGCAATCCGTTAAGGGGATGTAGCAGAGGTCATTTGCAACCGAATGACCCCTAATGACCCCTATGCAAATGTCAACCATTTTCGAGTAATTTAACATTTTATATATTTTTGAGATATCTGGTATCTTATTGTGTCTCGTTGGATAGCTGAGAAGTTGTCCATGTTTTTGGAATGTTCTGCCGATAAAGTACTTCCATGTTTTTTTTTTGCAGAAATCGACTATTTTAGTCAGATAACCTGCTCAAAATAATAGAAAATTGTAACGATTTGTAAAACTATTAAAGATAATAATTGTCATATTATGGTTGATTAAATCATTATGTATTAAAGTAGAAGCAGATATTGTTTTTTTTTAAATACATTTTCAAAGTTGTGCACCGCTAAAATAATATAAAATATCAAATTACTCGAAAATGGTTGACATTTGCATAGGGGTCATCTGGGGTAATTTTGTTGCGAATGACCTCTCCTACATCCCCTTAATGGATCGCTGACATATAACCAATAACCTTTTATAAGAGTTGTAGGTTTCAACCGTTAAGTTGTTCATTTAAGTATTAAAGAGTGTAATTGTCATTAAAGAGTGGTTCATAAGGTTAACTTAGGTACAACCTTATAACTCTGAAGGTTTCTTCTTCTTCGGCCCTGCACAGACTACATTATGCCTAAGAATCGGTCAAGCTGCGGTAAAAAACAAATTCATCAAGGTGCTAGGGAAACTGCCGGAGTGCGCCGAACATAAATTGCAAAGCGGGGAATGGACGAATAATAGTTGATAAAACTTATAAGACAGTACTATGTACAGAAATAATAAAACCGTTACCGCTAATTAGCAGCCTAAAACGTTAACCTAATTTCTAACTAACAAAAAACAGTAAAGGCAATAATCGCCAGGTATTATTAATGAATGAATACATTTGATCAGTTAATTGGATATATTATGCGGGACGTGGACGGTTCGGGGAAAATTTGAATAAACGTTAGGAACCTACCGTTGTGGATGCGACATTACGATACTTTGACGGGAGATTAGAGAGATTTCATAATTGTAAAATTTTGGATTTAGGTGGGATAGTGTTTTGTGTTTTATTTGTGCTGCTGGAGTAAATAGCGCTTCCGCAATTATAAATGATTTTGTTTTTGTAAGTAGGTTTTTATAAACACTTTTACACGCCAATCATATGTATTTTAAAAACTAAATGATGTCGACGTTTCCTATCTGACTATTCTGAGAATAAAGGCCGAAAAAAACTTAGAGGTCACAGTATTTTTTGAAGTCCAGGCGATGTATGTAGATTGGTGTCTGAAATGGTCTTTTTAGGAATAACCACACAGATTGAGTGGACCTGCCCAGTCAGTGTACGCATTTGTCAGTAAACGTGCAGCTCAACTCAGAACCTAAGGAGCTCACCGATTCGACGAACAATACCAAAGAAAGGACCTGTGGGTAGGCCGCATAAATTACTCAAACTGCCAGACCATGATTTGAGCAGAAAATAAAACAATATTAAAATAATATAATATTTTACAAAGTAAGTATTCATGTCAACATATATATAAAATACATCAATGCCAATGTGCAGGTATTTAAAAATCCGGAAATAATCTTGGTCAAATCATTTGAGGATTATGTAGAATAGTGTCTGAAATGGTTTTTTGACTTATATATTTGGGGGTACGCCAATTTAAAATTAAAAAACCATAATAATCGAGTTGGTGCGGGGAAAGGGTTACTGGAAGGACTTGGGGAGGCCTTTGCTCAGCAAGCAGTAGGACTATCATTTTTGTAAGCAAACTAAAAAAATATATGGAAAACTGCATGTTTACAGTGAAAAGCTTTTCTAAGTGAATCTAATTAACTCAAGGAAATTGCTGTCGATATTTTACGAATCGAGAAGACTGCATGTCTCCTGTTTTTATAACCACAATTCGATTCGATTCGTGGGAAGTTCAAGCTGTATAGAGGAGTATTTCAAAATACTTATGCGTGGAGTATTCCGCCTTTTAAAATAGTTTAATTTGAAGGTATTTGTAGCTGTGTTACCAATCATATATTCGGGATATCATCAGTTTACTTAACCCCAGCGTGAGCTAAGCTAACGTACGTGGGTCGTCGACTTCCTCATTATCCTGCTTACAATCAACTGCTCTAGTTCCTTCCTTACCATCCGGTATTTGCGCCACTACTGAAGGAAATCCTTCGCACAAATTATTGGAAATTTTAATGACATGCAATAGATAACGTATAACTTAGATTTTTTTGTTTTTGAAACGAATAGCAAAGTTATAGTCCTAAGAATTTTTCACACAACTGCCCAGAAAAAAGAAGTACTATTTTACTAGTAAGTAGTTGGGCCAGAACCTTAATTGCGTAACATACTTTCAATCACAATTAGAATCATTTTGAAGGATATTACTAATCCATTGCTTCATAATAATATGTTGGAGACATTTGTCACTCTACAACGTAAATAACGCAATGAATGTTGTTGAACTGTCAAAATGAAAGCCATTGCTACTGTTCGTGTGTTACGCAATTACCCTGTTGCTTTTGACTTCGATCTCGGTTATCTCGGAAGGTTATAGAATTTTTTATCGAGACATGTTAAATGATCCAACATGAAAGGTGAAATGCCTTGCTGAATTTACGAGGCATAGAGTCTAAACGGTGACGCGATAACGTACTGATAGGCCAGGTCTAGATAGGAAACTTTATCTGTACGTCTTTATCATCTGTAGCTTTGCGGTATGGTTGTATTCCATAACTGCCAGAGTTCCTGTTATCCCCTCCAGCTGAGCTAAAATTGCTTGTACAAGGAATAGGTTCACGCCAATACCGCATAAAATGAGGAACTAACTCACGACCTGCTGCTCGCAAGTCCAATGATCCAGCCGCTGGGTTATTACCAGTTATTGTTAACGGAGTTAAAATAGTTAAAGCAGCTAGTTAAATCTCAGTTTCATGTTAATTTGATGTCGAAATGAAATACCTCTGAGATCACAACACTTCATAGGTATTTCTAAATACCATTTTATTAATGTAGAATTCTCACAAAATAAATAAACCTAGATTCCATTCTGCAAACCGTTCACATTAATTATTTCTGGGAAACGTTTTAAAAAACTTATTCGGCTAACCTTAGAGTCGATGGACTCATAAACTGAAATTTTGGATTGCTACCAAATTGTACGAGACGAACGGAAACACGTAAGTAAGCAGAAATCGTTGAATGATTTGTGAACTATGAGAATGTCAAAATTGTGTATCAGGAAGTGACTAGCTTTTTTTGCATTCGAGTTTTGTTCGTAGATTTTATGAGGGATGCCCATGGTTTAACTTCTAACGAAAATTAAATACAGTGTGATAAAATCCATACAAAAAACTACACGAAAAAAAACATGATACGCCATTTTTCAGCAGTATGCAAACTAAAACGAAAAACTGTCATAACCGTGTGTATTAATAAAATTATTATTCAAAACTCCCGAAATACATTTATGGACACATCAAAATATGAATTAGGTCTAATCTATGGAATATCTAACCACTATTTTTCTCGAATTATGAGTAACCTCTTTCTTAGTATCAACACTTCAGGAGACCGTGAAAAAATAAACGTGATTGAAAAAAAGAAATAATTGTATTAGTGATGTTTGTCGTATATCATACAGAAAGTCATTGACAGGATTATTTTTAAAATAGGTGCATGTTTAAAGAGGAAGCGGGGTTCGGATAATATACGATGCGTGGTTTTTTTCAAATTACTGTTCTTATTTGCAAGATTGTCTAGTCTAATCTAATTTAGCGGCAACCTTAACAAATAAATGAAAAATTTCAATTTTATAAATAATTATTGTAACAAAGAAACACCACCAAAACCATGGATGAAATGACCGATTCTAAAACCGGTAAGCAAAAATAATAAAAATATTGACACTGCCCTATAAAAACAACTGCAACTTTCATCCGTTGTGAACCGAACCTTCTGTGGCGAAGATATACTTTCCGCTCCCAATCAACTCTGCCTACGGCAGTCCACTGCTGGACTTAGGCCTCTCCCAAGCTGCCCCACAATACCCTGTCCTCCGCCTTCTGCATCCAGTCTGTCTAAGCTATCTTTTTAAGGTCGTCAGTCCATCTAGCTGGGGGGGCGTCGCAGGAATACGTGGTCTCAACTGCAGGACTCGTCTCCTCCACTGGCCATCGGTCCGTCGACAAACATGGCCAGCCCACTGCCACTTCAGCTTGCTTACTAGGCAAGCTATGTCGGTACCTACCTCCGGATTTATTCCTAATTGTATTTCTGACTTTATCCTACAAAGAATCTCTGCCTTGCGTCTCCCACTTATCTCTTATTACTTGCACCATAAAACTCAAACTCGTAAAAATCAGCAATGATTTATTGGAATATAATTTTAATGCCACTTGACGTTCGTAACTCAGGTTTGACATTTACGTATCGACGTAATATCTAAAATGATATACTGGTTCTAATTTTTACTTAGTTGAAAATTTGGGATCATCGCACTGGTTGGTTTATGGGCAAGACGTGCCTATTATAAAATAATATAACAGCACGCATGTAATCCCGAAGAATTAGCAGAGGTGTACCTATAGTGCACCCTCATTTCGCCAGTTATGTTTAAGTTCCATGTAATAGGAGACAAGGCTATTGTCATCAACCGGCCACAAATTCAGACTCCGGGCTGCTACTGAGAAATTCCTGTTGAAAAGACCCAATAACACTTTGAAATAAAGATAAGGAAAAGGAGGATAAAATATTATTCAATAGAGAGATGGTATGAATAATACTCTTCCTCGATATATTTTTTTCTTGAAGAAAACTCAGAGAAGTCAAGCGGATAACCAGCAATGTTCCTCTTTATGCTAGTATAAAAACAGTACAATTATCGATCTGCCAATATCGACCAGTTGTTTATGAGACTATGATAGTGTTTACTGTCGTATACATTAAATCGTTAGACGTATCCTTTGAGCTTCACAGCTTCTTCTATGAGGACGATCATTTGAAAAACAAAACCAGTAGGTTCTCTAGAATGTTGCCCAGTCATGAATCTCAAAACTATCAGATTTAAACGCAATCTCGACAGAAATGTTTGGAATCGTTTTCGAATTCAGAACGAGGACCGTTCTAGAATACGAGCTAGTCATGAATGAGGCAACTCAATTGTTGTGCCAGTCATTGTTTTAGTATATCAATGGCTAAAGTGGTTCGATATTTGAATCGACTCGAGAAGACTTTAGCAATTAAACTTTTAGTTGTATGGTATGTAGAGAGCCTTATTTCATGCAATTTCCCCGAATTGGGCCGTTCGTTGTTGGCTTACCTAAACTAAAATGACGCACGACATCGTCTCTTCTACGATTTCATTCGTAAGCATTGGGAAGTAACTTATAAGTAATTAATTATAACTTTTGGAAGCCATATTAGGTTTGGAAATGTTCCCCTTTTCATTGTTGTACAGTGACCACTATTCGTGGTTTATAGATTTATTATAAACGTTCTATGACGTGGAAAAAAGTGTCTAAAAAATCTTCACAGCTCTTAGCAGCCGCTGAGAATGGCTCAAGACCAGATAAAGAGCTACGCAAGCTCCTAGCAGTCGCTGAAAATGGCTCAAGTCTAGATAAAGAGCTACGCAAGCTCCTATAAGCCAATGAGAACGGCTCAAGATCAGTTAGACAGCTAAGCAAGCTCTTAGGAGCCACTGATAATGGGTCAAGACCAGATAAAGAGCTACGCAAACTGCTAGCAGCCCCTTAAAATGAGTCCAGACTAAGATTAAGTCAACTGCGTACAATGTTATAACAGTGGTTATGTACTCGCTTAAGATAGGTAGATGCTGACAGAATGGGTTTACCGGTACATATTATGTAAAAGAAAAACCTGGTCATCAATAAACTTTTCTACCAACAATAGTAGGTAACAAAAGATAAATCGAGATCTGATCAAATAACACTGCCAACAAAACATAACATTTTCCACATGCCTAATCCTCGAATGTTTTTCTTATCATCGCACCCTAAAAGTACAAATCTTCGTCCTAAATCGCAACGTTAAGATAAAAAAACTTCCAACAATTCGTAAAAAAACTTGTAACAGTAATAACGTAGTAAAACTTTTTACCCGCTCGATTGAACACGAAGATGGCTCACAATGGATATCGATTTAAGATGGCCGCTTTCCCGCGCTTTCTTATGTCAAACGTAATAAGTGCGTTCTTGCTTTGGTATTTTTTTTCGTTGTTCTTTTTTTTGTTTTTATGAGTTCAAGTGTCGATGGAAGTTTTTGGGCGTGTAAAGTGGGAAGTTTTCTGAGTGTAGTGAGTGGACTTGGTATTGCAATTCTATCGGCAATGTTGTAAAGCAACGATGTTATATCTCTGTAAGCTAGATTATTCAAAATCTGGGAATGAATTTTTGCTCTGCATATTTTTGAAGTATGGCCAAATAAAGTACAATCAAAATCGATCGACAAAAATCATACTTATTTAGAATTGATTGCAGAAAATATAAAGAAAGTTACCAAATTCGTATTAGCAACAGCGGAAGCTATATCGCGCCAACTTCGGAACAGTAAAAGATAATAAATCTAGATGTTTTACAGACACAGAACACCCTTAGGCCCGATAAATTTATTGATGAAGAACGCAGAAAGTTTCGGAAGAAATATTGGTCTTTTGGTACAAATATTTCTGCGGAAGGAGCAAAATGTTTTATTCAAACAAAATATGAATAGAATCTATGTCTAGTATGAATACCAGTTCTTAAAAGCAAATACCATTTATAATTACGAATACATTATGCTATGATACAGGATTGTGTGTCCATTATGATCTCTTCCCACGCAGCTGTGAATGTCAGCTAAAGGGAATGGATAATTACAATGTTCATTGACTAGGTTTTATTGTTCTTTACGATAGTATTCCAGTTCATTTGCCTTTTAAGGCATTAGAAATGTGGATGGAAAAGGCAATAATAATGAAATTAATAGACTAAGCTCTGGTGAATAATAGTTTTGCTAGATGAAATCAGATCGTAAGCTTTTAGTGCCTCATCATAATGGTCTTTAATGATATTGTTACAATCACCAAGCTTGGTAAATCTACTGGTATTGGCTGGTGTCCACAACTCCACGTCAAAGTGCGTATTTTTCGTACAGGTAAGAAAGTCGATTATTTGATCCACCTCAGCTTCTCAAGGAAGGCCAGCAACGCCTTGTTGTTACTATCTCAAGGCGCTTAGCAAATCTATTGGTGATTTTGGAATATGAGAGGATGCTAATGCTAATTTACATTTAAGTAGTTGAAGTAAAGCCATCGGAAACCTAAGTTATCAAAATGAAAAAATAGCAACACGCATTTTGGAAATTGATCCAGTTGAAGACGGACGGGAATAAAATAAGGTATCATTTGATTGACTCCGATTAAAAGAAGAGAAAATAATCAATAAACTTAAAAAAATAAGTAAATTCTATTGGCCGATTGAAAAAATGCCCGATTCAATGTCGACAATACGAGAAAATTCCCACCAAACATTTGGGAAGTAATTAATAGATCCTATATAATCTTATTAGCCTTGTAATGATGGACAATTTTTAAATGAATGAACCTCTAAATACCTACTATTTGCGCTTCTAATGAAGCACACTTTTTTCAATGATTGAGTCCCTTTTTAACTGTCTGGTCTTTTCTCACAGTTGTTCGCAGTAACTACGCTATGGTACCATGACTAAATGGGTTAGGTTAGGTTGGAACTGTGACCAACCACGCACGAGCCGAATTGGTCGCAGTAACTAAGCTAGGGTACCCCGACCAAATGCGTTCGGTTAGGTTAGATCTGTGACCAACCGGGCGCGAGCCGAGCGAGCGAAGCGAGCTGAACCACAGCAGCGGCCGGTGAGCGTTATATCCAAGTTGGTCGCAGTTACTATTTAGTAGGTATTTTTAGGGACCCCAAAATAGGAATTATTTGATGTTCACAAAAAGAGACACAATCATTATATTAGAGTTCGATAATATTTTTAGGAGCGCAAAATGAGAATTATTAGATATTTGAGTCAATACAAATGCCTAAACATTATTATTATTATTTATTCAACTCAAAATACACGGAACATTTGCATTTAGCTCCTCTGAGAAGTTTTAATGCCTTTTATAACCACACTCTATTCTGAACACATAAAGTGGAGCAGCAAGGTTAAATATTAAATGAAATAAACTTGCACATTCCAACATTCATTAATTCTAGAGACCTAACGGAATAAAAATGTCGGGAGTTTTTTTCTAAATGCTGTGACGTGACTTAATTTCCCAAAAGAATTTTTAGCATGCTGCATATTTATATGCTAAACTAGCTAGCATTGCTCGCTTAAAAAATAAATAATTAAGTAGGTAATAAGCTTTTGATTATAATTAAGCAGGTAATAAGCTTTTGGCTATATTTAAGTAGGTTATGCAGAATAGTCTTTTCCTATTACCAAGCTTAAGTAACATTTATTTTCTTGCAAATCTGTAATAAAGTTTATTTTATTATTATTATTATTAATATTAACTTAATTACTTATTCTTTTAAATTCGATCGAGACCTCAATTATTATTTATAAGACTACTAAACGATCATATGTCATAGACATAGTGTCACCTTATTTCTTTGAATTAACTATGCTTTTTTGTGGCTTTTACCTTGGCTAGAGGCTAAGCATTGCCATACAACGTGGCAATGCCGCCAGTCTCTTGGGTACATTACCAGTCGACAGCGATGCAGAGGAATTTTTCTATGCCATATTTTAGTTTGTTAATAGTTTTAGTCAGGTTAGGTTATTATAATTACATTTTAATTGTGCGCTTCTGTATTGTGCTATTTATGTTGTATTCACTCAATAAATTATTTAGCTATCTATTCGTCACCAATTTATTTGCCAAACTTGGTGATTAAGCCTAAACTATTTCACAGCCATTGAAAATTCTCATGAGTTTTAGATCCTTATCATCAAAAATCCAGTACCTATACAATAATTCCCCTTACAACTCAAATGCTTGCCAAAACAAATATCCCAACAATAAATAAATCTACCTGAATACCCCCATATTCGTAAAGATAACTGAAAGTATGGCTTAATAGAATTCAATCAGCGTTAAAGAGGGCGACAACTAGTAACTGCTACAAATAACAATGAACGAGGTGTAGTCATTGGAAGAGAGAGTTTTTCTCCTTTTTCCCTACACTGTAGGACAGAATATGGAGGACGTTGTGGCAAAAATATTTGAAACATTTTGTTTATTGGGTAAAGTCAAAGTCAAATCATTTATTTCAAATAGGCACATAAAAGACACTTTTTAACGTCAAAATTTAATCAAAAATTTAATCGTCAAAAAAATAGAATTAATTGTAGTTGCCCTTTCCAAAAGGTAGTTTCTTATGGAGAAGAATGGGCAAGAAACTCCTCCGTTAATCTTTTAAAAATGTATTACAATATGATGTATACATTAATTATATAATTATATGTGAAGACGATGGACCTAGAATAAAATTACTATACCACAATAGGTAAAAAGAATTAAATATAACGCCATGACAGGTAAATTAATTATGAGATAGATACCTACATGGTGCTCACATATTTACAAATGTTGAAAAGTAAATGATTTTTCCAAAATTTCACAAGTAATAATTTAGTGTGTGAGTTAAAGTAGTTACATAATTTAAAAATCAATGTCATAAAAATTATATATTATACAAAGTAGAGTTAAAGAAACCGAAGCGTTTTTGTATCTAAACGTTTTTAATTACTGAGAAAGTATAGATTAAAACATCTTTATTTATAGTCAGTGTCAGTCTAATCCCTTGCACTGTTGACTTAGAGCGTCAAAAAACCTCAAAGTACTCAGATTTCCGGTAAAATTAAGCTATCATGAATTTTCTACTCTTAAAAAATTTCGTCTAAACGATTATTAAATTATACTTTGCTGTTTGAAGCAGTTTGAAATCGTTACTTCACAAAACCTCATTGAAAAGCATTTTTAACGCAGTATTTAATAAAAACTAGCAGGGCAAAGTTCTGCAATAGGTTAGTATTACGTTCTACGAAGACTATTTCTACCACATTTCTGTTATGTAGGCTAATCCGTGAAACTACGGGCTGGATTTTCTCTACTATGTGAAAATGTTTTTGGTTGCATTTTATAACTAGAACCAATTTTTGTAACAATCTGAATAGAAATCTCTAACATACATCGTTGAAAGGGTTTAATTATCAGAGAACACTTTGTTGTGTTAACCTACTACTATTGTAAATGAAGTTAAAATAATTATAGGGTTGCTGTTTTAGGGATCTGACTTTTTAATAAAAAAATATAATTGTCTTTAAAATAATGTGACCAATTAAAATAAATAGTAGTTTAGTAAGTAAAAACCAAAAATATTTTAAGTAACAACTCTTAAATTACTTATTTTCGTATAAAATAGTAAACATACATACATACATACGTATAAACTCACGCCTTCTTTTCATGGGGGTAGGCAGAAACTACAGAACACCACATGCTACGACTGATATATTTAAAAAAAAACATAATATTTAATGCCATGAATTTCAGGTAAATAAAACGCAATGTGTGGTTTGGTCTAAATTAATCCCTTTTAGTTCTCCGTGAATTTTAGCCAGCCCGAGGTTGGACGATGTTCGATGAAAATTGTTGGACAAAGTTTAGGCAGTAACTGCTGATACCTTCCGATGCAGACACGACAAAGTTTCCAGAGGAAATTTATTCAGGATATTTATAAACTTGTCCACCTGATTTTAGATACAGGCTGTGCAGGATTTAAATAATCTGTAGGATATTATTGATAGTAAGGTTTTGTTTAAATAAGGCATGAATTTAATCAAACCTCGAATAATATTATATTTATAATTGAACTAGCTTCTGCCCACGGCATCGCCCGCGTGTATGTCGATAATTATCCCACGGGAACGTGCTACTGGGACAAGAAGTAGTCTATGTCTTTTTCCAGGATGCCATCTATCTCCTTGCCAATTTTTATCGAAATCTGTTAAGTGGTTTAGGCCTGAAATGGAACATACAGGCAGAGTTACTTTCGAATTTATAATAATTAGTATGGATTAAAACCGTATTTCTTATACGCCTCTACGCCTCTGCCTAACCCTTCGAGGAATACAGGCGTGATGTTATGTATGTGTTGTTCTTATATAATTTTGTTCTTTTCTTGTCCCTTGGGCGATGGCAGCTTTTTTCAAGTCAGTACGAAATTGAAGATTCCAAAATATTACATTCCCTTATTTAATTTTGGGCTTAGCTTTATACTTTCCTCTTCGCTGAATAAAACATCAAAAAAATTGTTAATCGTAAAATTACAATTTAATACATGACGGATGTTCGAGCGGCTGAGACACCACGTGTCGATGCTGATCCGTCCTCTGCTGGTCCTTCATCATGGGCGTGTACGTGCAGGTGTTTGGAAAATAATACTCGCAAAATAACGCACTTAATTTACTTTCAAATATCGCAACGAGACTTAACTATAAACTTTAATGATTACAATGATTATCACTGATTAAGTCCAATCACAATAATTGTTAACCTTGCATTTAGAGCCAATGGATTTGTGCGTTTGCACCGCGTGACGATCGCAACACAATGTGCTCGCCAACGCCGCCATGACACTCACGACCCCATTCGGTGTTACCTGCTCTAAGTTAAAAATACCATTAAAGAAGTAAATTCTAAGCCAGAGATTAAAAATAATCGATTACAACTTTTAAAAAGTGTTACAATAAATCGACTAAATAATCGCGCGCCGTCATACAAAATAATTTTCCGGCTTCATTTATAACTAGCTTCTGCCCGCGGCTTCGCCCGCGTGGATGTCGGAAATTATCCCACGGGAACGTGCTACTGGGATAAAAAGTATTATAACCGTATACCTATCATCCAAATCTATTCAGACGTTACAGCGTGAAAAGGTAACAGACAGACTGACAGACAGATAATAAATGGCAATAATCATTTTTTTTTTAAACATTTTTTTATGATTCTAAATGTCTAATTTAAAATAATAATAATTAATTTTAATATAATCACCATTCATTTGAAATACTCTAGCACTACATCTACCTACATTTACTGAAGCTAAAGTTATTTTCAAACTTACATTTTAATGAAATAAATACTAAAATAAATATTACTTCAAGATACGGACTTTGACTATATTATTTCCAATTCCTTAAATCTTTTAAAATGAGGTACACAAAAATTTCAATAGTCATTTGAATTTTAAAATCATTTCCTATTTTACTCCCTTGGGGGATGATTTCACAAAAATGTTGAAACACAATTTTGTATTTCTTACCAAAAGTATAAATTTGAATTTTCATATCCCTAACTTAAGAAATGCTAGGATTCCCATACAAATTTCATCCCCTATATCACCCCGTTTAGGATTATTTTTGAAATAAAAAGTAGCCTATATCCTTCCCCAGGATGCCATCTATCTCTTTGCCAAATTTTATTGAAATCCGTTCAGTGGTTTAGGCGTCAAAAGGTAACATACAGACAGACAGAGTTACTTTTGAATTTATAATATTAGTATGAATATTGAAGACTAATAAAATGATTGCGCTTATTTTTGTGGACCTCAAATAATTCCTGTTTTGGAGTCGTAAAAATACAAAATAGCCAAGTAACTGCGACTAACGCCGAGAAAAGGCTCAATAATTCAAAAAAATGTGTGCATTGTTAGAGGCTCAAAAATGTTTTTAGAGGTTCATTAATTTTAGAAAAAGTGTTCATATTTAGAAGCGCAAAAAGTTATTAGATGTTCAATTTAATATTTCCCTTTAAATAAGGCGTATTGGACAACTCCAAGAACGAGACTATTAAACTTTTCGTCAAGTAACTACTTACTTGACGAATATAGTTTAATGATAACATAAAAATAATGACCTTTTTTTCTACATAACATATTTCAGTTTAGGTACATATTAATTTATTAGGGCTGCATATTACTTCAGTTAATATTTAAAGAGAACTCGGGAAATGCCCTTTTCACATCCATAGATTAGCTACTAGAAAACCAATAGACTTGACGCGTCGACTATAGCTAAACAGTCAATGACAAGAAGCTATCAACAGATCAAAGAAAACCCTAAATAAATGACGATCAGAAAACCTCATCATTGATCCAGAAATACAAGTGAAACTTAAAACAATGTAGACCCTTTTCTCTGCACGCCAATGTACGGAACACAATAGCTATATTGTTGTACAAGTTATTAGGCCAGGCCAAAGTCAGGCCTTTGTGAACTTATCTCGGGCGTTAGTCGACCTGCCAATTGAATTTTGACCTTCCGAGATTCGTGTTAACTTTCTTTCTTTATTCGGGTGAAAATGGGAGTGATTGAGACTTTTTTGATTAGGCTAGATGCTTAAGGCGCAACCTTCAGGGTAGCCCGCGAAATTAAAATTTTGTTACGTGTTTTGCAATTTGCAGGTTACTGTCAGGTTGTATTTTGATTAAAATATGATTCGCAACCGTAACAAATATGGCTTTACAGAATTATAGTCATTACAATCAGCAACACACCTCTTTAAGTTCATATTACCCTATTGAATGACTTTTTCATGAAGTCATGACATTTGAGGGCAATTCTAACTTAAGGAGTTGTATTGCTGATTCTAATGATTATAATTCTATAAAGCCATATTTGATACGGGCGCGAATCATATTTAGATCACCATACAACCTGATACTGACCTGCAAATTGCAAAAAACGTAAGAAAATTTGAACTTCGCGGGCTACCTTGGCGCATCCCCCGAAAGAGAAAACTTGGTGTTTCAGATCGTTACGGTCCATTGATGCATAAACCGCTGCGAGAAGCAGCCATACTCACACATTTACACTAATTATAATAGATAATAATGCTGTTTTTATCTAAATATCCCATATATTTTTTTCTTATTTTTCTCTCCCTTTTTAACCTTATTCGGACAGTTATGAAATAAAAAAGAAAAATAAATCGATCCAGCCGTTCTCAAGTAATGCGTTTAAATGCACAACAGTATTTAATTTCCAAGATAATATTTTAATTTCACTTTGTATTTATTATTTCTTGATTGTTTTTAACAGCACCTGCGTAAAGTGAAGAAAAGAAGAACTACTCTCACAAGTTTTTCTTTTGGGGTAACCTTAATTTAATGCAAGACTAGTAATGGACATGAACCTTTCCCTTTCAACATTTTAGTCACCCCATTTTCAAAGTATTCTTCTAACAATCCTATTAAAACAACTAGATACACATCGTATGTATGCCCTTTCAGAGAATACAGTAATTCTTTCCATTTTCCCTCACCATTAAAAAAAGCCACAGAATAGAAATATCCGGTTCCTCGCACAATTGTAACAACCAGCGCATAAAGGAAGTTACAACTTGGTAATATAGCATAGGACACTGCCGGTACCCTAGTAACCTGATTACCTCATTACGGAGCTTTCTGCATCAATACTATTATAGCATAGTGAACCAAGGAGTTAGAATGCAGGCAAAAAAACAAAACTGAACGGAAATAAAAACTAAATATAAATAAACAAAAAGTGAAGGTACTCTATAAATAAAAAAATATATAATTTATTTACTTCAACAGCAACAACATACAATAAGTAAATAAAAAAATACAAATCTTTATACAAGAAAAAGAAATATATAATAAGGAATCGAAGTATAGCGGCAGAATAATGTATGTCAAAATTCTACAGACCAACAGTTTTTTTTAGCATATTCTGTGTCTTTTAGTCCATCCTTTGTTATATATTTTCTCAAACCTAGGCACCAAGTGATCATATACTCACGCCAATCTATCTTCTTTATGTCAAAATCGAAAATTTCTCTATCAACAGTAGATAGGGAATCGTAAAGATTGGCAGTATTATTGTCAACAAAATTCCAGCTATTTGTAGAAAAATAACTAATCACGAGTAACATAAGTTTTATTTTGCTGAATAATTTCACGAATCTGAAAAAATTACAAAAGTTGATATACTAAAATAATAAGAGCCTGTGGTGTTACCTAGAGCAAGTCAATTAAATGAAGTGAAGTGTCATGCGATTTTGTACCATGTGTGAACCAACTGTTCTATCATTTTGACTTGACCTGTAAATCATTATAAAAGGGAGTGCCGCTCATTGGTTCTCTTGTTAGGAGCCGTCACAATGACAATAGTCATCAATATCGTTAGGACATCATGAACATCTGCCTGGCGGATGTTACTGAATATCAGTTATTTACATGAATTATTTTACCTGTCTGACCATCACAGCCCAATTACCCTGCATAATTTCCTCTTAATCCAAATTCCCTTGACCACCACATGTGGCCACTTTTTTCTCATTAAATTAGATTTCCAAAAACATCAACGAAATAGAAAGTCATTTGTAACAGAAGAATCTGGACAGCTCTGACTATAATTCTATGTTGATTGATTTAAAATAAAAATGCATCATATACCTCCTCTCCTTTCTTAGAAGCAAACAGGCTCCATCTGCGATATACGCTGGTATCATGTGGATGATCCAGGAATAAATCCAGAAGAGCCTGGGGTCCATGCTCCTCAACGTGAACTGAGACCGAACCGCCATTGGCCATGGGTAATTATATTTAAATTAGTTTTCTAATGTATGCAGAAGGTTTCCTGTATGAAAAAGATAATAATAATTACACAACGAGGATTTTTTTTACACACAGCCCACATACTAAGTAAACTAAAGTGGCAATGAGTCGGCCATATTTACCGTGGAACCAATGACCCTTGGGTACAGGGCGAGTTCGTGAGCGGAAACCTGCAAATCAGCAATCGTAAGGAGACCCTCAGGCTAGGTGGAGCAACAATCTTAGCAGCGACGCAGGTAGCAGCTGGTCGCCGAGGATAGACTTCAATGGTGTGTGGTTGGAGAAGGTTGTGTACAATAGTGAACTGTTATAGGCTGGTGATGATGACTTAAAATTCAAGTTACACATACTTTTTGAAGTTATCACCAGTACTAACAGAGAAACCTGCCAATCTTCTAGAAATCATCAGTCGTCTTTGCCTTGCAATACTATATGAAGACATGAGTTTAGCTAAAGCACTTACTCCAGATTCCAGGGTTTCTCGCTGAAGCAGTCACAGTATAGATCTTGGTTGTCTTCTTTCCAGCAACTGTCTTTCTAGCGGTCTCGTATGCCGCAGATATGGTGGCGTTATTGACATAGTCTACTGGCGTGAGATTGATGTCAACATCGTTGTTGACAAGGGCTGCATGTATCAAACCCAAACCACAGCCTAAGATAATCTGAGACAACAATTTTGAATGTTAGGAGTATTTAGGGTAGTCTTGTTGGAACGAAGTTCCTTATCGCACGTTATACTTTGCGCACTCGGCGAATGAGAGCTAGACGTAACTTTGTAATGTAACAAAAGTGTTGTGACAGTGAAAATGTTACATTACATGTTACATAGCTCTCATTCGCCTACTGTGCAAAAGCGAAAGGAACTGCTTTCCAACCGGGTGTCCCACGGCATTTATAGTTGTGTTTTTTTTAAACCATCCTGTTATGATAATGGGTTGCATAAAACTTTCAATTCCAGATATAACCAACTTGGCCATATTTTCGTTGTAAGAGTAGCCGAGGTGGACATCCGTAACTAAGTATATTCTTTCAAATTATTTATATATTTTTTACAAAAGTGTGCTGATCACGACAATTACGTTATATCTCCTCGGGGGAGTCCACCATGTTTACCCGTAGAATCTTGAATCGACTAGCCCAGTTGTAACGGCCACGACTTACAAGTCGTAGGTCGTGGCTTTGAACCCAGGCGGGCACTTTACTTTGTGTAAATAATTTCATGACCACTACTCTCGAAACGGTGAAGGAAAACATCGTCAGGAAACCGGCATGTCCTAGAACCAAAAATTCGAAGACATGTGACATCTACCCACCCGCATTGGGCCCCCGTGGTAAATTACAGTCCACTCTGTTTCGAATATTATAGGCTGATTATGTTTGAATAGATGTGCTAACAATTAGGTATACTTACACCACTTACTTCATAAACACAGGACATAGCAACAAAATAATTTTCAAAACTATAAGTGCTTCGTCCTGTGGGCCTAGATAAAGTGACGTAATATCAGCGATATAACGATGATGGAAAAGTCAAAAATGTATTGAATTGGCATATTAAACTACCGAAAAAATTATGTCAATCCAGCTGTGCAAGTATGGTTATTTTCTGACAATCGACATTTTGTCAATTCAAATGTCAAAAAGACATGAAGCTTTATACTTAATGAGATTTAAATATATTGTATATCTCTGACTAGTATATTTAATTACTTGTAGCATACTTTCTCGCACTAGTGCGGACGTACAAAGTGAAACGCACACATGTAAAAGAAACTGCATTGTGAACTGGTGCAATAAGTACTACTTTCCGGGCAAGTGTTGAAAATATATTTAAAGAGAACAAACATTTTCAGCATAGAAGAACACCTACCGACTGCAGGTCGTACCACGCAAATAGGCAGCTCATCACCCACTCTCCGCACCATTTCTTCACTAACAGCCTTGGTGAATGTGTAAGTGTTGGGCCAGGTTTTAATTAAACTGAAAAATATATGTTTTCCATCACAAAAATAATTGATGTCACTGGGAAAGTTGTGTGGGAATCGGTTATCATGGCATGGGCGGGCACGGGAACGAGGAAAATGTCCTAAGGAAATTTTATCATTACGAATGGCTATAAGAAAAGCGACCAAAGAAACGAGCGAGGGATAGACTGTGTGAAAGATAATAACGCTACAAAGGGAGTGACTACTGTTAAGACGACTAATAAGTAGAGAAGTATGACAGAAGAAGAACAAATTGGGATAAGAGCAAGAGATTGTTGATATTCAAACTCAAACTAAAAGTATTTTTGTTTCAATTAAAGCGCTCAGCACAACATAATCACAGGCACATTTGAATTGACAAAGCAGTCGGCCAGTCAGAAAGACGAAGCTAATTGCTTATTCCAAAGCGTAGTAGGTTCCTATGGAGAATAACGGAAAATAAACTCCATGGACACTCATTTAAATTATCGTTACAAAATATTAGTAACATCAATAATATTGAATTTATACATATATGTGAGAACGGCGATGTTAAAAGAAGTGTACGTTAAAAACATCCAGAGCAAAAACAAAAAAAATAACAATAATAAAAGTGAGCCGTGGCAGCTAAGAGATGACCAGTCCCAATTGACGGCACCCATTCACGAACGTGACGCATGGACGAGCACCATTCAGCTCAACCGAATTCTAACGTAAAAGTCCTCACCCAGGTGTTAAATCATTTAGTCTCCCCTCTTCTACTGACTCTGCTAGTTTTATCATAGTTTTCGGTTCTAGAGGAACCTCGTAGAAATCTTCTAACACTTCTGTGTTGATCCGCTAGTCGCATGCGTGTGAAAATGCTGTTGAAACGTGGACGTAAGATCTGTAGGAAAAGTATTTTTTTATATATTTTTTTATTACCTGCAGATAATATTCTAATCTTCAACAATGATCAGAAATGATAATGAATAGACAAGCAAAACAAGCGTTCTTTCGTTTATGGCTGCTGATGCAATATCAATGCGGAAATAATAAAGATTTAGAAAATAAAGATAGAACCTTAGAAAATATATATAATAAGTATGCTATACGTAGCATGCACATCTATAAAAGTACATATTATAAAAGCGTAATATGCAGGGTTGATTTTTGAGACAGGGCAATAAGCAGCAGGCAGGGTGGGGGGGCAGGGGGATAAGCTGCAGAAACCTGATGGCGGTTGCAACGTTACTACTAAACCATTAAACTTTACTCATGTCGTGACACCGATTAGGGTCTTAAGTGCGGTGAAGCCTCCGGGGTAGACGACATCTCAGGTGAGCAACAAAACAGCTTTGCCCTGTTGCTGTGTCGTGGTTTCTGCACCTGTACAACAACTTTCTGAAACCAGCTTCAGTACCTCCGTATTTCGAGAAAATCAGAGGTCATAGCAACCTAAACCTGCTGGTTTATCTAAGCCAGATAAAGCGGCAGACGACCCAAAAAACTTCCGTTCGAACTCTTTACCATATCATACATACACGCTATTCAGGAAACTGCTGCTAAACCGTCTTACGAGCGTTCTTGACCCAAAACTAATCCAAAAGCAAGCTAGTTTCAGGCCTGTGTAGTCATTCTGCAACCAGACCCTGCCAACTTGTGCAACACATTGGTGATGGTTTTGAGACAGGTATGGTCACAGGTGCTTTATTCGTGGTATCACCGGTTGCATCAAACCGATCCCGGTGCAAATGCTGTATCCAGTAGCTGGAACAGTGCTACCAAAAGTTTGCAGAACGGTGGCAAACTCAATTGAAAGAGCCAAGATGGTTTCTGACACACGATACCCTTTGCATGATAACATCCTCATGACACAAAGGCTGAAAAGCCACAACAGCTTTTTAACTCCCACTCACAGACAAGCGGTCAAAGGAAAGGCTTAAGTCCTGGCGAGAAAGCGCTTCAATACCCAATCCATTGATTCCACCTGAAAGTTTTTAAATTGATTCTGGATTCAGGTTGGTCGAAGCAAAGAAAACCTGCTCAGGTAGAGATTCACAGATGACTCCACCCTGGAGCGTAAATGTGGTAATGTACCACAAACAATGGGACACTTAATATTGTGTCCAGCGTGTCCTGTTGCCTGCACGATACAGGAGCTGATGGACGCTACTGAAGGTGCCAAGCTCATAGCCAAGTCCTGAACTTACTATATATGTATAGATAGCCATCGAGACGCTAAGAAGAATACTTCAGCTGTAACTTGGGACTTTGGAAGAAGACACAATAATTTTATATTGTAAAGCTTCTTAAAGAATACTAACCGGATCCTGTAACAATTCATGTAGCCTTAGGTTGATATGTTTTCCTTTTTTGGCCTCAGTAAAACAAACACTTTCGATATTTTTGTAGCTCTGTAATTAAATAAAAAATAATTAGTAAATACAAGCCGTGTGTTTTTGCTGATGGGGTTTCTCATCGGTGAAAATTCCGAACTTGTATAAAAACTTTCATCCCCTATTTAACCCCTGTAGGGGGTGAATTATCAAAGATGATTCCTTAGTGCTCGCCTTCGTTATATAAGGATTTTTTTTATTTTTGATATGCTTCTAGACCCAGCAGTTTACGCTACGCCTTGTCTGTCAGTGAATTAATTTACGACTTTTATGAAGAAGAAGAAGATCGGTTCTTTCTAGCTGTTAGGTATATTTTAGTAACCGTGCATCGTATATTAACCATCATTGAGAGAGTTTCATCAACAACGTTTTTTTATCTGAGTTGCTTACTAAGGAAGTCGGACCCGCCCATCACGAGCACCGCGGCGCCGCAGTAGAACTGCTGCATGGCTGAGTCTCCTCCACATAACTACCATCCTCACCTGAGGAGTTTCTCAATGAGCTGCTTGCCGAGAAAGCCAGAGCCGCCCGTCACGAGCACCGCGGCGCCGCAATAGAACTGCTGCACGGCTGAGTCTCCGCTCTCTGTCGCTGTGTCCACCGACTTGTTGCGGGCCATCATCGCTGTCAAGAACACCTGAGCTGGATCCATAGCTTCTACTTTCGCCATGATTTCTATAGCATAACATAAAACATCACGCATGTGTTCCCCTATGGGATACGCAGATGGTGTAGTACACCCACACTTCTTCAGTTCTGTTTAAGTCCCATACGATAGGGGGAGAGCTTATGGCCACCAAACGGGCACAAGTCAAGTTCACAAGGAGTAGCTCAGACTAAAAACAGTTAATGTAAAAATTGAGTAAAAGACATGACTTACCAAAACGATACAAAACCCTAGACTGCTCCCACAACGTCGCTAGGACACGCTTAGTAAAGGAATGATGCCTTGAAAGAAAAAAATCTTATTTAAACATACTGCTACCCGACTGCGATGAAGGCAGTCAGTTCAGTCTGCAAGGTTCATTAACATCACGACAAAATAAATGCATACTGAAAATCTATGCAGACAATGTGTATAAATGAATATTAAAATATATCGACGTCCTATAAATAAGTTTAACATGTTACTAAAATGAAATACCTAGAAAAAACCGGCAATGAGTCGAAAAATTTAACATGTTTTAGGGCGAAAATCTATTCTGGTGGTGATAAAATCACTTACGTACCTTTGTCCACCTGTACTTGATAAGAATGAAATCACTTAACAGATTTTAAATCTGCGGGGTAACTACGTAACACACTATCAGTAGGAAAAGCTTTCATTTTGTTGTTGAGCAGTTTTTTTTTTTGAACATATGATGCAATGGATTAGCAATATCCTTCAAAATGATTTAGATTGAGATTGATAGTCCATTGCCTTATAGACAAAAGTTGCCGTAGCGAAAAAGATGAAAAGCTTTTTAACAAAATCATTTGCATGTGAAAAATCGAATAGGTAATCTGACTTTGGGGCTCAAGTAGTTTACTTTTTCAAAAACCTTGTTGCTACATAATATATCGAAGTCTGACTACCCACATAATCACTAAGTGATTTTTTACGAAAATGCGATTTTTATCAGAAAAGATGTTATGTAGTTTCAAATATCGTTTAAGATAAAAATCTCATTTTCATAAAAATGCCATTTACAATAAGGCGGCGTTCAGGGCTCGATATTTCAACTTAAAAAGGTAGTTCAGAAGACGAAAAATTGGCTTTCTGATGATTGCAAACGGTGCAGAATGATCATTTATTACTTATATTGGCCGATTTTTTTTCATATCGGCATTTATTACATCTGTCTTCTAGACTTTAGAACATCAAAATGTAATCTTTCAACTTGAGGAACCTTACACCTTGTTTCCCCCTCTCAATGAAATAGGATTTTAGTTAATAGGAATTGTGGAAACGGTACACGTAGATCCTTGCCCGACTACGACGAAGCCAATATGTAGGAGTCACATGGAATAAGTGCGATTTATGCTTTATTTATTTATTTAAACTTCTTGTACACAATTAGTTTCGAATGCGGACTTAATACCTTAAACATTCTCTACTAGTCAACCAAGGGTGGCGGAAAGATAAGACGGCAGGTGCTCTGTTTAACAGGAGTTAATAATAAAAAATAAATAAAAAGACAACATGTTGAATTATAAATAAAATAGGTACCTACACAATTTCATAAATAGGTTATAAACTTATAATACACATACATACGTATTTACTATAACATACTTATACCTGGAATTTATACAGGATGTAAAAAGACCCATCCTATAGGCGTCAACTACGCATTCTGTACGTCAAACTAAGTAACATTGCACAAAAATAATTACTTTAATTATTATTAATTATTATTATTAATTAATTTTGACTTTTATTTTTGGTGTGAAAAATCGCTGTTTACGGTAGTTCGCAATGTAACACATGCAAATCATTATCCTTATGGGTACATACAATGATTAAGGGGTCCTGGGGTATTTAAAGTTGTGTCATAACATTAAAAACGTGTTTTCGTAAAAAAAAACGCCAGTAAAATTAGGAATTTTGACCATCAATATCTCCGTAACCAGAAGGTTCCCAGGTATGGTCCAGTACAAAAAAATATTACAATGACGGGTAGTTCAAGTGACATCGTACAAGTGGCTTCGTTAAGTGTCTTTTTACACCCGTTATAGACAAACGAGTATATACAAATTTAAGGAAAATATGTAATTGTGATGACTACGCTAATTACATGACTTAGTGCCGTGTGACTCCAGCTGTACGAAAAACAAACCCTTATAATTCACCTTTATAAAACCTTTATAATTCACCTTTAAAAAAACCTTTATAATTCGCCTTTATAAAACCTTTATAATTCACCTTTAAAAAAACCTTTATAATTCGCCTTTATAAAACCTTTATAATTCGAGTTTAAAAAAACCTTTATAATTCGGCTTTATAAAAACCTTTATAATTCGCCTTTAAAAAAACCTTTATAATTCGCCTTTATAATTCGCATTTTTGCCGTAGTTGGTTTTAAGTATTTAACTTTATTTTTTTATTACCATTATTTTTCATTAAAATAATACCCAAAACCACATTAAAAGCATTGTTGTGTTAATTTATTTGTAATGTCATGAACGTTAATCATTTATGCAAAGATAAACATTATGTAGTACTTACCTAATTAGCTTTAAATACACTTAATACACAAAAAAAAAAATGCTTAGAGTGGTAGGATTTTCATGGGCGTTGAGTTCCTAGAGGTAAGACGAAAAAAGATTATAATTACTGATAAAAGACATTTTTTTGAAATTCTAAATACCTTCTTCTTATGTTCGACGTATTCATTTTTAGGAGAACCTAATAGTGTGACCAACCTCTTACCTCCATTCGGTTCAGTCAGCCACAAAAAGATGTACACATCAACAAGAACTCATTTAATTTTCTACAATCTTTGTTCCATAATATTGTATAAATGTGTAGGCACAAAACACACACACACACACACACATTGGATACTTTATTGTAGCTACAATAAAACCAAAAATAAAAAACAAATGAATTATTGTCGTTACAAACATTTTTTTAGGCTGACTGCACCTTTATCGGATAGTTCATTGTTATTGATGAATTGAGAGTTTTAGCAATTTTTCTGTTAAACTTGCAAAGTCATCATGTTTTAAAAAATTATAAAAAAAAACATGTAATGGTTTTTTTTTGTATTCTATGTTATACAAGATGACATGGGAGATTGACGTGCAACCTGTTACATGGATTAAGTACATGATTATGGAACCGACGGAGCTGATATTTTTGTCCGGTTATTTAAAAAAAAAAACATCTCTAACAAAAGTGCAATACCTACGCGGTCAAAATGTATGGAACAGCTATTTTTTTTTAAATAACCGACGAAATCTTTCAACGCAGGCGGCTCCATAATCATGTACTGGGTATGTATTATAAGTACGTAACACTATAACGCCTGCATTCTCCGAAAGGTAGGTAGTAGAGGTGTATAGTACCATTTCAATGGTTAATGAAATACGAAAAGCCCTATGTAACATGGATTTTTTTTTCCCGGGAAAAGTTATATAGAAGTATCTAATTAACCATTACATAACAGAAACCTTTCAATTGATTTCACTATAAAAACTCAAACCATAATAAGAAAACTCCTATTACGTCACAATAACTACACAATTATGAGAAACATGTAACAAGTACCCCAAATTGATTACGAAACCATTTTCCCGTTTTATTTTTCAAAACCACATCTTTTCATTAATTACATAATACTTTTTTACATTATAGCCTATTTCCTTGAGATAGCGTCCCGTACAAATTTATGTTCTATCTGTAAGATACATTACGATAGACGTCCGCTTACCATGATGGGTCGACTGCAAGTGACAGATGACAAGCGCCATATTGGATTGTCCGTGGCAGACTACACGTAACCCAGACTAGCTTATTGCCGCGGTTTTGCTTTCTAGACTTGATGTTTTAGTTGATACAAAAGTTATCGCGTGAGTGTGGTTTTTGACTGTGAATAGTGAAATCAGTATTAGTTATTTGCCAAATAATAAATTTTCATAGGAGAGGAAAGCATTTTTGTAAATTTCTAAACACTTTTTTTTGGTTTTCTGATAAGATTGAACCTCTAGTTCAATTGAACTGCAAAAATTGAATAATTGAACTTCTGGTTCAATCTTATCAGAAAACTGAAGCTTAATCGGTACTACAAACAGGCGTATATATATATTATATTGACCAATCGTAGTAAAAAGTTCTTAGTAAAAAGCTAATAACTCCCAATTACGTGCGGGAAATGAGAATTTTCTGACAGGAATTCTCAATAGCACTTCTCGACTTAAGAATCGAACGAAAATGCATTATTTACTGTATCTAACACATCTACCTACTATACAGCTGGTCCAAATAGTGACGTCACAAAAAAAAAAGGATTTCTCATGCCCATATCCAAAATTATCCCATGTATGTTCCACCCCTAAGAAGACCCACTGACCCACGATTCTTCGTTTTCGAGTTATAATAAGTTTTATTTTTATTTTTTTGAAAGGGTTACGGGAACCGCTTTCAAAAAATTCTATATTCATTTTTATACGGCTTTTTCCCATTTTTTTTTTATATTTTTCATTTTTATGGAATATTATTATTATTTCAGAAATAAAATCTTCCTATAATTATTTATGATACAAAAAGTTTGCTCGTAAAGGAGGAATTTAAGTCCGAGTGATTTACCTACAGAGTCGAAAAACCAGTTACATTATGATATGTTACCTGGGACGATGGGCATTGTCAGTTTAAGAAATTTGTAACTTTCGATTTTTATAAGTTTAAGTTTATTATGATAATTTGATGTACCTATCTACTATTCCTCTCGCACCAATTCAATCAAAAATTTTGTATCGTAAATTAATGATATTGTAGGGGTATTTTCGGTTACCCCTGGGCATGACGAATATTTTATTTTTATGACGTCACTATTTGGACAATCCTGTATTTTGCATGACACCACTGAAAGGCGAAATATGTCTTTGCACTGAATTTTGATGTAAAATCTCTTGTACCTACCACATTTTATGCAAATAAATGATTTTGATTTGATTAGATCAATGTAGCTGCATTTTCGACCAGTGAAGTAGTAACTCGTAGTAACTGCTTAACACGATAAATATAAAAATTTGAACTACAAACTAGATACCTACATTACTAATATATATTCTGTGCTCCAACACTACTTATCTAATCAATAAAACAGGCTGACACCATCGATCCACCGTCATAGAGACTCCATTATCTGATCGTTCTACCCGATAGTTTTGCCATATATATGACCTGTTAACTATCTGACGGCTTGACGAGGTAAGTGATTATAATGGTCAGATGGTCATGTAGTTTATTAAATGTAATGTGGAATATATTAAATGTAATGTATTAATTGTAATGTCGCTGTGTGGTGATCATGGGAATTTATTATTAGGAGGAACTAGAGTAGGATAATTAAGCTATCGGTGATTGAAAAATCACTATTGTTTGATCTCGGTACTGCTGTATGTTTTATTTTGTCTGATTACGTGTAGTTTTTGGCAATTAATATGCAAAAAATATTTATTTTTTTAAAGTTCCTTTTTTATTCCTTTCTTTTTAATACTTCCTCAACTAAAGTTGTCGTAATCTATGGCCAAAAGATGACAAAATTTTCTCATAATAACTGTTTATTTTAAAACAATTTAATTTAACTTGTATAGTTAGTAAGCTCGTCAGGGGCCAGCAACTTAATTACGTAACACACTATCAATCACAATTTTTCTATAAGAAAAGAATCTATAAAATAAGAAAAGAATTCTATAAATAAATATTTGATATGGCCGCGAATCATATTTAGATCAACATACAACCTGATACTGACCTGCAAATTGCAAAAAACGTAAGAAAATTTGAATTTCGCGGCCACCTTGGCGCTTTAATAAATTCAAATCTTTCACAAAGCGGAAAATATGCCAGAAAGCTAATTATTCTGTCAAAGACTATATTGAGGACAAAAAGGCTTGGGATTGAGCTGCTCCAATAAATTTACATAGTGAATGTTGAGTTTTTATTTTATTTTACTTTTTTTTCTATACCTATATATTTTAACATATACAATGACATGAATTTTTGTTGTTAAAAGTATTATATTATTTTAATTATTGTGAATTTGAGGACTATATGGGTCATTGTTTAAGTTTTAATCATGGTCTGGCAGTTTAAGTAGTTTATGCGGCCTACCCAAATGTCCTCTCTTTGGTACCTATTGTTCGTCGAATCGATGAGCTCCTTAGGTTCTGAGTTGAGCTGCACGATTACTGAAAAATGTGTACACTAACTCAACAGGTCCACTCAATCTGTGTGGTTATTTCCTCAAAAGACCATTTCAGACATCAATCTACATGGTATTCACATAATCTGACCAAAATTATGTATCTGAGTTTTTTTCGGCCTTTCTTCTTAGTGAAGTCACATAGGAAAAATCGACCACATCTAGTTTAAAAAAAATATGATTGACTTGTAAAAGTGTTTGCACAAACCTACTTACAGAAATAAAATCATTTATCATTTACCACAGATATCAACAAATAACCTCGTTTAAAAAAGAAGTGTTACCCTCCCGTCCGCTCTCTTCTCCCTAGGGGAGGTCATTTATCACAATCGAGCTGACGTTTGGAAGCCCTTCATAACCTAATCTATCCAATCAGGGGGGACATTGTAATTGACATTATGATTTAAGTCTATCAATACTTATAGAGTAGTGAGTCGTTAATTTTTTATTTTGGTTACATTTTGATGTTTGTTTTAGTCGTTTTCATCATCATTTTTGCAATGGCCGTGATGTTGTAAAGCTTGCGGGGTAACAAAACACACAAAATGCACAATTCTCGCAATGCCTTTCATTTTGACAGTTCAACTACGTACATTGCGTATTTACGTTGTTGACCAGATGATTTTTTTTAAACCTATGAAGTATTTGATTACGAATTTCCTTCAAAACCCTGATTTAATTGCCAGTGGCATGCTATAAAAGTTGGCAACAATAAAGGATGCAGCGACTGTGATATTTTGATACCCAAAAACACATATTTTATTCTAAATATTGTGTGTATGTGTGACCCATTCCCTACGTTTCATCTGGGCTTCTCGCGTACGTCTCTGGGACGCCTCTGACGTCGACGGCACTCAGCGTGGGACTCCGCAGCTGACCATTCCTGTCCGGGGAGGTTTCTGGCGCTGAGCCGCTTCTCCCGCGTGCCATATGAAGCCGGGACATTCCTTCTACTGAGCGTGAGGCGCTGCCTCTAACGCCAGGGCATTGCACTCGTGAGGTGTAAGACCAACGCGGCCCTCCTGCCGGCTGGACTCTGCCTAATCCGAATAAGAAACAATTAAAATTACCTGCCTTTTATTCCAAGAGGTAACAATATTAAAAAAATCGCTCTAAAGGTTTTTGCTTCACATTATTAATTCCCATCTATACGAGTACAAGGTTTAATAGAAATAACTGAAAACTTATTAAGAGGCCATTTTACTCATCAACAAGAAAGACTTTTAGAGATTTTGAAAAAAGCCCTCGCCTATTCCAGATTTAAAACAAACTGAAAACTGTACACATCAATAAGAAAAAAAAAATGTTTCGTAGCATCCGCGAAATCACAAAAAAAAGTCAGCAACTTTATTAATGTTCGGATAACTCGACAAAATATAATGAACAGCTGTTTTTTTCCGCTATTTCACGATTGGCCGCTTAATAAACATATTTCATAATTATTAGTATAGGTAATGACCAGATCGTTCTAATTCTAGACTATGCAAGGGACTTTTCTTTTTCTAGGATGTGACAGGAACTTTTCATGTACAGTTTCTTGTATATTATCACAGTGGCATACTACCTACTAGTACTTACTAGGTAACCTGTTTGTCAGACCTGACTGGGCCACAGTTACGCTTAGAATAAAAATGCAGGCAATTTAAAAAAAATCGGTGGTGTCAAATAATACTGTTTATTACTGGATTACGCGCTAAAAAGTAAAATTGTATAATATTCAAAAAATAAAACGGCATTAGGCCTCCATTATTCTTAATGTGTACATTCAATAACAACACAATAACAATCATGACATACCTACTCCTATTCATTCTATTCTTATAATATTCGGACCATAATGTACGGTTACTCTTCACTAAAGGAATAAATAACGTTATAACTAATATTTGAACGCTCGTATTACAACAGAAAGTTGTAATACATCCCATCTAACATGGTAAAAACAAAAACATTGCTTAAAAAAAAAATTGATGTCGCTAACCAAAAACGACGCCATGTTTCTAACCTCAATCCATTTATAATAACCGACGAAATTGTTTAACGCAGTGGGGTTCAGATTCATGTACTGAATCCATTTTACCAATCAGTTTGTGCGTCGATGAATTTAAACCGAAATTTTGAATGTATAAATTCATTATATTAGCAGGCAGAAGAAAGAGTGCTATCCAATACAAAATAATCATGACATTCTCCTTGTCAATTGATTCTTAAAATATTCGCGCCATAATGTCCGGTTACTCTTCATTAAAGGAATAAATAACGTGACAGGTAGTACTTGTATGTGCGTTGTTACAATACGTACATAGAAAGAAAAATCAAAAAAATCCCAAATAACAAAATGCAATACAAATATGTTGCTTATAAAGAATATAGACGTCACTGTATAAAAACGACGCCATTTTTCTTTTCGTCGTTCTTTTTTTGAAACCACACTCGCGTTTGTTTCTTTAGAGAGAAACAGAGAATACAAATATTTTATAAAAATGATTAAATTAACAACAGTAGGTATAACGTTGCATATGACTATTATGCAAACATAGATGTACATTTTGCGTATGAATTGGAAATTTTCACTTTCTACTGATAATTCAATAATGAGTAAAATCAATCTACAAATGAGCGATACAACAAAAGGCAAGCCCCAGGCAAAGAGGGTGCTTTTAAGATACTTCCTTTTTATACCTCCATGAAAAACTTTTACAATTTTAACATAAAAAACATAACACATTACCACCAACCAGTAGTTATACACCGTCGTTACAAACATAAACATATAAAAATAAACCAATATAAATTGAACGGTCGATAAAATTATGTCACAATCTTGAAAAACAATCGACAAAATTATCAAACGCATTATATTCACAAGGGTTGCACTGAGATACACGTAGTTGTTGAAATTGCGAAACTGTCTTATGAGGCACCACGAAGTCACTCCGTATATGCACGTAGCCGAGGTCATGGCGAACAGAATGTAGTGTAAGACCGTATTACAGGCTATGATCACTGGCTCCCAGCTTTTAACTCTCACAGTAGAGCAAGGGTGATTGGTGCCGTTACTGGTCAAGTTGAATGTCAACCGTTGTACCGATGCACAGATATTGTAGACATTACCCATCATTGTAGACTTGACGACAAAAATGTGACAAATGCAGATGTGACTAATAACACACTTGTCTTGTTACAATAGGACACAGTGGCTGTTAACGAGAACCGAAGCGAAGTAATGCAGTTCAGCCATCTGAAGTTCGGCACTTAGTGTGCTAATCTATTCTGTTTCCCTTGTCTAATCGGTCGTAATGGCACTGGTAGTCATTAAAAGCCTTTGATAAAGATTATATCGCAAACAAAAATGGCTGTCGTTATGTATGTTAAAGGGGATCCCTTCTTTTCGCATAATGTTCTTTGTCCTAATATACTTCGGCATAACGATTTTGGCACAATTTATTTTTGCATAATAATACTTCGGCATAATTTTTTTAGGTATACATTTTATGTTGGCATAATCATCTTAAAGACTAATTTGTTTTGGCATAAATTTGATTCGCATAACGTTAGTAGGCCTAATGACTATTAGCATAACGTTATTAGGCATCTGTTGGGAGTTGAACACAACGTACTATGCCAATAATTACGGGTGCGATATAATAAACGTCATTATGGCACACCCCGACTCAGAGTACCCCGACTCGGATAGGTTAGGTTAGAAGGCTAAGGCGGGAGCGAAACGGAGCGGAGCTCCTGCCTTAGCCTACGTGGTTATTTTCTTTTAAACCATCCAGAAATAGGAGCCCCGCTAAGCGGGGCTCCGTCGACCTATCTTAGCGTAGGTGGCGATTTAATAAATTTATGCTTTAGAATATAATGGTCAGAGAAATTATGTTTAAAAAAATTATGCGTAAGCTGTTATGCGTAATTATATTATGCGAAAATATAATTATGCCAAACAAAATTATGCTAAGTTATATTAGGTCTTAAAATTTTATGCAAATGGATAGGGAACCATGTTAAAGGTGTTGTTAGTCTTTGTAAATAGTGTACAATAAAAGACTAACTAAGTAACCATACAAAAATAAAAGGACAGTTAGAATAAGGCGTCAAAGTCCACGTCCGCATTGCTATGATCCGGAAACGTGCCCAGAAGACTGGCAGCATTAATGCCACGTTGAATGGTAATATTAATTCTTTGGCCAAAGAACGAGCCAGCCCTCTGGTTATGTGAAGTGTCGACTGGTCAGCGAGAAATTTCTTAAAAAGGAGATGCGCACTTGGGCCCCATGACCCGAGTGTTTCGAACGGATTGCGCTGTGGTGCGGGTGTCGCTTGAGGGTATCAGCAGCTGCAGAATTGCCACCAGCACAGCCCGCCGCGCTAGGAACATGAGATAGCGCAAGGGTGTGACAGAGTTTGCGTTCCACACCAGAGGGCTACCCACCTTCCAAAGCAACAACGTCATGGCTTCGTCCTCTTCCCATCGTCACGCACCAAGCCGCTTGGTTCTGATACACTGGCGGTCACTAAACCTCAGAGAATAATATCGTTGATGCTGGCGTGCCATGCGACCTGCGCTCCTGTAGCAGTACAGGCCATGGTGCCCGAGACTGTCGACAGCTTTACCGCAATTACACCGATGTGAAGCAACATACGGTGCCTCAAAGCGGAAACACGTAGCTTAGCGAACCGAAACGATGAGACACCCATCATAGTGCCTACGGTGGACGGCGGGAGCGCCTGAAGCCACAAGCCTGACTCCCATTCTTCCATAGCCAGCAGACGGGGACGCTCACGTCTCACCGTCTCTGGGAGGACTGGTTGTCGGGGAAATCAGTATTGGGACAAGCGATTTTCCAAGTAATCAACCGTATCCCAAAATCAAGCACTCAGGAAGATAAAATGATTTTGGTTAATTTATCGGTACTGTGGACCGAGGAGATAAAGGCCGGTAAACTTATACTTGAAATTTCGCGGACTCCGAGACCACCCAGACGAATGAGAAGTATGGCTTGTTGCCACGCGCGGTCGTCCAGGGCCACATTTAGGATCGAAGTTAGTGTGTTTCTAATAATTTTGTCTACTTTTCTAGAAGTTGTGAATGCTTCCAGAGATGCGAGGAGTGAAGGCTTTCGGTATTTTTTTCCCAAAGCAACAGTGTCGAATGAAAGTTAATTTTGAAAAGTCAATGATAAATGATAATTAATGATTTTATTTCTGTAAGTAGGTTTGTACAAACACTTTTACCCGTAAATCATATTTTTTCAACTAGATGAGGTCGCCGTTACCTATCTGACTACTGCAGATGCAGATGCAGACGTCGAGTCTATTTTTATTCTGCAGAAAAGAGCCATCCGAGCCATATATGGCCTCCGCAGGCGCGACTCTCTAAGGGAACGGTTTAAAGATATTAACATCATGACGGTACCTTGTCAATATATCTATGAAAACATCATGTACGTAAGGAAAAATCTACATCTTTTTAGTAAAAGAGGTGAAAGACACAATTATATCACTAGAAATAGGGATCAATTAGTTCAACCAGGTTTCAGGCTGGCTAAAGTAGACTCATCTTTCATGGGGTACTGTTTAAAATGTTTCAATAAAATACCTCCCCATATTCTTCAACTGAATGAAACTAAATTCAAATCTTGTATAAAACGCACACTATGCAGCCAGGCATATTATAAGTTGGGGGATTACATCGCTGATAAAAATGCTTGCCTCAACGCTGGTCCTGCTCCACAAGGGCGCATAAAATAATTGATTAGCATTTGAAACTACTGTTGGAGCTGCTGAAGATTTTAAAAACTTATCTTTGCATTGTATAAATTCAATGTTTTAGTATTGTATAATTGCATAGCACAGGTGTGAGTACTGTGCACCTACTATAAAGCTACCATTTAATAGGTTTTTCTTTCATTGACTTGAATGTGCCCTGGCGGCTGAGAGTTTGTCATGCTCACTCTAATGTCTCGCTGGTGGTGGCGTGTGTGTTGGATCATTAAGTTCCCTTCAAAATGGTTGAGCTGAATGGTGCTGATCTATGCGTCATGTTCGTGAACGGGCGCCGTCAGTGGGGACTGGTCATTTCTTGGCTGCCACGGCTTATTTTAATTTAATTTAATATTTGAATTGCTTTTGTCTTTTTTTTACGGACGCTTTTAACGTTCTGCATCGTTCTCACATGCATAATTTCAACATGAACGATGTAATCAATATTTGGTAACCATTTAATGATTTAAAAGAGTGTCCATGGAGTTTCTTGCCCGTTCTTCTCCATAGGTACCTACTACGCTTTGGAATGGGTAACTAGCTTCATCTTTCTGACTGACCGACCCCTTGACAATTCAAAAGTGCCTGTAATTGGTTTATTTGAAATAAATGCTTTGAGTTTGAGTTTACTCTGAGAAGAAAGGCCGAAACAAAATCAGACGATGTGAGAATCTTTTAAAGTCCAGACATAAGGTCAGATCATGTGAAGACCATGTAGATTGGTATCTGAAATGGTCTTTCCGAGTCTTTCCGAGACATCATTGAATTTTTGTATTTTCTCCTCAATTAACGTTGGACGTGTACAATTAGAACAACTTTATATTTCTGGACCAGCCGTACCGCGATTGTCCACGTTTCGGCTCCGTAAGAGTCTATAAAAGTTTAATTTAAATACTCACTACAGGTCCCTCATTGAGGAAACTTTCAGATATAAAGCTGAAAAGAACAGATACAACACTTTCAATTTAGCCAAAAGGCCTAGAAACGGTTATCCTACTAATATTATAAATGTGAAAGTTTGTGAGGATGTATGGATGAATGGATGATTGTTACTCTTTCACGCAAAAACTACGGCATGGATTTGGATGGAATTTGGAACACAAATAGCTTATAACCTGGATTAACACGTAGGATACTTTTTATCCCGGTAGTTTCTGTAGGATAATTTCCAACATCCATGCGGGCGAAGCTTCGTGCAAAAGCTAGTAATTAGACAATTAAATTAATAACAGTAGGAATAACATGTGACTATAACAGAAACATGGCGACATTTTTTTCGCACGAATTGTACTTATTGATATTCTATCTACATCTAAACTGATATTATCAAGAGAAAAGATTTGTTATTTTTGTATGTTTATTTGTTATGCTTTCACGTTTTAATGGCTCAACGGATTTGGATTATATTTTGCACATGGGTAGACTATGACCTGGATTGGGACAGAAAATACTTTCTATCCCAATATTCTCACGGAATCGAAACATATGCGGGTGAAACCTCGGGGCAAAGTTAGTCATCAATAAGTATCTAAAATTAATATTCAAAATAAGCACTACTACATATGGCAAACCCTAGGCAAATAGAGTGCTTCTAAGCTAATTTCAGACGCTTTAAATGAGTAAATGTATTTTTTTTTCATTCAACGTTCACACGACACCGAAATAGTACATAACTGCAGCGGCCGAAAAAAGAGGCATTGATGGACGAACGTGAAAATGTGGGCCGAGGCGTAGCTAAGGCACACTTATGTGAGTCCATCAATGCCTGGTTGCGACGAAGGCTTGTATAGTAATTTTCTCAAATAATGCGCGGAAATTCAAACTAAGTAAACAGAATCAATGACGACCAACGATAACTTTTCTCGCGCCACTAAGTTCATTTGTTTCTTTTTCACTTTAAACAGCTCTATTTTCTAAACCAGTTCGAGATTTAAATAAAATCTTTGATACGATACCTCCTTAGTTGCCGTGAGTGGAAGTAAAAAGTTCGTTCCATTTTTAAATTACACGACGGATATGAGTTTACATAGTAATTTATTCCGCCGCTAAACACGATAGATAAGGATTTTTATATTAACATTGCCGGCCGCTGCTCGCATTATTTGACCAGTAAAGCATTTTCGATTTACCTCGAAGACGGTTGTCAAAATAAATTATATGCCTAGTAATGAACGTTCATCTGTTCATTTCATGTCATGTTTCGATCATTCGGAGAGTGAGTGAAAGATGCAGTCCCGAAATTCAACATCGTTGGATTAGTTCATTAATGAATTCATTTTTCACTGTTGTCTTTTGTCTTTTCTCTTTCAGTAAAAGATGCCGAATGCATTCGGTATGCATTTAAGCGGAAATTGCGGAGTTATTTTCAAAATAAATAGCGTAGAGTCATCTCAATTACCTCCTTCCCTTTTTGTGTATATATAGTATATGTATAATGTAGATATATATTATAGTAAATATGTATGTATGTGTATTATAAGTTTATATTCTGTTTAGGTACTTGTATACCTATTTTATTTATAAATACTTATGTTATCTTTTTAATATTTATTATTATTATTAGTAATGTCTGTTATATAGAGCACCTGCCATCTTATCTCTTCACCACCCTTGGTTGACTGGTAGAGAATGCCTAAGGCATTAAGTCCGCCTTTGTATACTATTGTGTGCGAGAAGTTTTAATAAATAAATAAATAAATAAATATGAGGAATAAACAAAAAGATAATCGTCATAAATTGATCAGAATACCTACAGTTACTTTCTTTACGAATCTAATCTATCCATTCCTGGGTTTCCAATTACCAGAAAACTTACGAAAACTTTAACACTAATCGTTCTACATTTTCTACTCTATCTATTACTATCAAATCTAGTCCGTCGTCCATTATAATGGATCCCTGAAGATAATTAAAAGTCGTATGATGGCGTGTCGTGGGCTGGCTTGGGAGTGGCCGTACTTCCATAATGCGTTAAGGCACGTTCACTGACAGTCGGAAGCACTTTCATTGTAACTGGTGAAATTGAAACGTTTACTTTGTACTGGATAAAAAAAGATTTGTTTGAAAAGAAGGGTGAATATATTGTTGAGTCATTTCCATTTAAAATATGGCGTTCTTTTTCTCATGCCACGAGAACTGCTCCTGCCATGGCTAAATTATTGGGCGCAGTCGTTAAGGGTCGTACGAAGCCCGAAATCCTAAAAATCAGTCTTACCGAGGGGTATCGTATTACCCATTAACTGAATTGTGGAGGTTAGATAGGCAGATACTCCATGTAAACTACTGGTATTCAGCCACTTCCGGTTAGGCTGGAAGCCAACGGCTTTTTAGGGGTGAAGAGGCATATACACACATCAAAAGTGTCTAGGGATCAAGGTATTTAAAAAATCTATTTACGAGTATTACCATATTAAAATTAAAAACAAATGTCTATTTATATTGATTTCATTTTGACGTTCAAAAGTGCCTTTTATGTGCTTATTTGAAATAGATGATTTGACTTTGATTTTGATTGAATAAAATATTTTCGTATGTGTATATCGACGAAGTACTCTCTGCTTTTTCATTAATAAAGACTTTTTGAAATTTTTGCTTATGCTGTATTTCACCACAGTTAATCCTGACATTAAAATGTGATCAAAATATAAGAAATACAGGTTTTAAAGTTTTTACTGCGTAAGATAAACAATTAGTAGTCTGTATTTCCGCCGTTAACGCGTATAACACAATTGCAGCGATCGACATCAGGTTGCGGATTGGCTACCCTCGTCCGTTGTAACAGGCGGAAAATATTTTCTGGTGTGTGTACGGCATCCAAATTTGGCACAGCTCTTCTTTCAAGCATATCCTATGCATGCTCATGGGATTCAAGTCTGGAAATTGAGCAGGCCATAGTAGGTAGGACATGAGCTGCAGCAAATGTATTTACAACGACTCTGGCAGTGTGTGGACGTGCATTATCATACATAAGCAGAAGTGAAGCACCAAATTGGGTTCGCTAAGGAATGTCAATTTCTGATAAAATCGTTTCAACGCAAATCTGTACATTATGATTGCCTCTGATCGATGTTAACCAAAACTTTAGTTTACTTTCGGGCGCCGTCAGTAGGGACAGGTCATCTCTAAGCTGCCACGGCTTATTTAAATTCATGAATTGTTTTTTTTATTATTTATTTATTTTTTATTACGGACGCTTTTAACGTGCACTCTCTACGTCTTTCTCACATGTAGAATTTCAAAATGAATGATGTAACCAATTTTTTGTAACAATATTTTGATTTATAAGAGTGTCCGTGGAGTTTCTTGCCCGTTCTTCTCCATAGGTACCTACTACGCTTTGGAATGGACAACTAGCGTCATATTTCTGACTGACCAACCCCTTGACATTTTAAAAGTGCTTGTAACTGGTTTATTTGAAATAAATGCTTTGAGTTTGAGTTTATTAACAAGCAACCCGCCCCGGCCTCGTATGGTTTTTACGACTTGACAAAACATCTATATATATTTATTTGATGTTAGTTTAATATTAATGTATTATAAACCTTCCTGAATAAATTCTCTTAACGATGGTGACGATCGCAACAAAATTCGTTGTGAACGTTAGAAGAATAACACGGTCACACGGACAGACACGAAAAGCGACTTTTTTATTATTTTTTATTATATGTATTATGTGTACTACGATTGACTAAGTATTTGTAATATATCAAGAAAATTAATATCTCTACCCACAGCTGATTGATATGTGACAACCAATGACCACGCATACGCACGACTTCACGACTTTGTGCGATGCAATGAAGCATTTACTTTGTAAAATATTATAGTATTTTAATAATGTGAATGTGAAGACTATGTGGGCCATTGTTTTTTTTCTTTCAGCAAGGTTTAATGTGTCAAATTGCTTGCATCATGATGCTCTCTCACATTGATGTCAACAGAATCCACGCTTGCAATGTTAAACCACTCGGGTTGGGCGAAAATCAACCAATTGAATCGTTTACGATGTCCAGATACTTGTCTTATGTCTCATTCCCACAAATCTCACGTCCACACACAGATTTCGTCGCTAGCGATGTCAAAATGTGTGTGTGGATGCAATATTTTGAAATCGCCAGCGAGTCCCCGGCGAACAAAGAGTTTTAAGATACTATACTCGTATTTAAATGTCTTTGCCGGCGAGTAAACTCGCTGCGTGTGTAAGCATTAACTCCAATGGCCTGCAAAACAATACATTTTCTTTTTTTAATCTAGCAAAGAAAACCTTTTAGACTACACATACAAAGTTAGTCAGTGTAACCGCAGTCTTACGTAGGAAATGAGGGAGCGGCGGGAAGCGGGTGGGGTCGACCGACCCATATACTGTGGATCAACCAGTTGAACCCGACTGACCCGGTTAACTTAACACCGATAGTTATTAGCTGTTCAAACTGAAAGGAAAAATATAGAGGATAATGACACTAGAGAGTGATGAAAAGTGGGCACTTTGTTGACATTGTAGAAGTACGACACTTTGGTAGGTACATGCGACATTTCCGTTTCGTCTCTGGGAAGACTACGCACCTGCGATTAGAGCTTGGAACCGGTACCAAAAGTACAGGTTCTGTACCGGTAAGTAGCGCTTCGTGCCTTTTTGGTACCCGGGTAGCGGTTCAAGACGGAAACCGGTACTCTACCTAACAATTACCGGTACCAAATTCAGGTACCTGACGTGTACCACAAATCTCATATTTGTACGAGGAGCCTCGTACGGTTGGCAACCTTGGAGTTATTTTTCTTACGCCTATTACTATCCTTTTTACTACCTTTACATTTTTTCACACTCAAACTTACGGAAATATTTGTTTGGTACCGATACTGATTAGAAATACCAATAGTACAGGTACTAAGTCTGGTACTAGTAGTACTAGGACTACTATTGGTACCGGTATCACACCAAGGCGGTACAGGTTTCCATAAAATATCGGTATTTCAAGCCCTTCTTCTGATATTGCAGATATGCGGTGGTGACTACTTACCATCAGGTGAATCACACCAAATTCACACCTATTGAAAATACCTTTTTCTTGACGTTGATGTGCAATACTCAATAAATAGGTCACGTGCACATGAACCTTGGTCTTAACACGAACGCACAAAGCAAAAGTAATGATTTTCTTTGGGTGATACTAATTGTGCTTGTAGCAAAAAAAATAATCTTTAGGTGATACTAATTGTGCTTGTAGCAGAAATTTCCTTTAGGTGATACTAATTGTACTTGTACCAAAAACTTTACCCAAAGTGCTATAGGATAGTTTTCTGATAACCAGTCTTAACAATCAGATAGGCAGTCACTCCATGTAAAATACTGCTTTTCAGCTACATCAGGTTAGACTGCGAGCTGACCTAACATACTTAGGAAAAGGCTAGGCAGATGATAAAGATGATGAGTGGTATTTACGATTCAAAAATCGTTCGAACGAAAAGATGGGAATTATTGTAGCCTTTTTCATTAATTGATCTAATGGACATTGTTTCAAAGAATAAACGCCATATATTTGAAGGAGAGCTAGTAATTTACCTAGCATAATTACACACTGAAAAATATTTCGCAAACCTTGCTTGTTACATGTCATTTTAATAAACTGTCTAGTGAACATGATTGATTGATTCAATACCAGTGTTTCTCGGCTTAAGCATTTGTTGGTGAAAACCTTTACAGAAAAGTAATTGCTTGCATCTAAATTATTTTTAGTTTTGTTTATGTCAATCGTGTAATATTTATTTTCTAATTTATGTTATAGATTTATTTTGTACCGACCTTTCTTTTTTTGTTTTTTTTTAATTTTAGTGTTTATCAGTGGAAACTTGTAAATGGCCTTTAACTGCATATTGTTTAAGAATACTGTATAAGTTAGCTGTAAGTGTCCCGAATAGAATAAAATAAATAGATTCCATTTCCTAGAATGTATGTTACGCTGAGTCTCTACGCAAAATTAATCTTTTGTGTAGGAGGTGCTTTATTGACGTCATATCAGCTGGATAGGTACTTTCAATTTACTCATACCAATGACCCTGTTTCACTACTTCCTGATAATTTCTTTCACTAACCTACATCAATACCTCATATTTTTCCTGTTCCGTTTCTGAATTCATCTGGTACATATTAGAAACTCTAAAAGATAAAAGATAATGTGACCTGTTCCCAAATTCACGCCGAATTTTACGCAGATCTTAGAACACAATAATATTTAGCATAAAATCGTGCGCACACGTAAGAGCTAGACTAATGTTATGACCATTACAAACACTGCATGATAACCTGCGTGGGCACATCGTAGGCGTGACGGTCCTAGATTCGATGCCCGAGTCATTAAAGGTGCCTACAGATTTGCTAGATTTTTCGACGACTGAATCGTGTGATCAAACAAATTCGCAACAGACGATGGAAATTGTCTTTTTCACTTTTTCACTGTGGATCGGTTCTGTCAATCGAAAAATTGATACGTGATGTGTGCTAAATTTTACCACTGATATTTATTGATCGTTACCAGATGACAGTAACTATAGATAGATTGGAGGAGGAGGAGGAGCTTATTGAATAAAATCAACCGACATTTTAAAAGATATTTTCATTCATTTTCTGCTTTCTTAAACCGCACCCGGTGTGACAAATCAGTAATATTTATTATATCACATTTTCAGTCATAATATAAGAAATATAGTCATAATATAATATTTAAATAGTGTACACACGGCTTCATATCCAGCTTATAAGCTGATCTCTCATTGTACGGAAACCCTATAACAATGCGAGATCAGCTTATACTGGAAATGAAAAGCTTGATATGTAGCCGTGTATATACATCTTATTGATAGTCAAAACACAGCTTAACCAGCTAAAATAACGATCGTCAAAAATCGAACAAATCTGTAAGCCTCTTAATAAGCTTGTCTCCCCCTCCCCTATTGTAGTCCTGTTGATTCATTCATAGTTCATTTGTTAAAGCCAATTAATAATGGTTAAAATGTTTTACGAGGTCAGAGTTTAATTTTACTTAGTTTAACTAAGTATAGTGGGAAGGTGGAGTAAAGTGGTGTTGATTAAAGTGCAGTTTGTGAATGTATGTAATTATGTGTGTGTGTGTGTGTGTGTGTATTATGTTTAACATAAACCGAAACCTAAAAAAAAAAAAAAATATGAACCCAAATTAAATTATCTCATATATACAATGCACACTATTACACGCACACACACTCACACAAACACACACACGCACATACACACATACACTCGCACACACTCGCTCGCATACATCACACTAGCGCTTACTTTTTACTTGGATTTTCTTTTTATTTATCTTTGTTTACAATTGCATTACCATTTTAATGTTAAGTGGAGGGGCGGAGTCTCCTAACACAAGCATCCTCTTGCTTAAAAGGTGATCTCCAACTCATGTGTGTAAAGCATTTTATGTAATTGCAACAAACATTTTATTTATTTATTTATGTGCTAACTGAGGGCAGATTAGAGAAAATTTTAGGTGTAAACTCTTAGAATGCCTTAAACATTATAAATTACTTATTATGTGTCGAAAACTTCCTTTTTTACCCTCATTTAAAGCGAGTTTGATAAGTGTTCGTAGTTGAACTACTGAAACGATTTAATAAAATAAAGCAGAGAGGGAGCCCTGTACATACATATCTACGTGAAAGATGATATACTTCATCTCGCAAAATATAAAAAGACAATTAGTTTTCGAGTTTTTTATCCGGTTTATTGCACCTGCCATGTTTTGTCTCTGCATCAGGCGAAGGTTGACTGGTAGAAAATACCTGAGGCATTTAGGGGGAAGCACCAGATTGCTCGCGAAATACAAATTTTCAAAAAAACAATGCAACGTGCTGGTCAGTGTTAGCTTGTATGTTGAAAACAATATGATTCGCGACTGTAACAAGTGTGTATTTACAGAATTATAATCATTAAAATCATCAATACAACTCTCTGAGTTCAAATAATCCTATTGATTGATATTTTATGAAATTGTCATTCAATAGGATTATAATATTGCAAATTGCAAAAAAACGTAAGAAAATTTGAATTTCTTTGGCAACCTGGCGCTTCACCCTTAAGACCGCCTTTGTACTTATGCGTAAAGTTTTAATAAATAAATAAATTAGTGACATTGATAGTTAGCTTTATCATTGCATCCTAAATACGGCACTCTCCCATGAAAGTTACTTCCGAGTTCCACACTCGTAGATACAAATATTTAGCAGTTAACGGATATAAAATTAAATGATCTATCAAAACCTATCACCAAAAATTAACAAAGTCTTTATCAAAAGCAATTTAAAGCGTCCCAACTTTCGAAGTCCCAAAAATTATTGGTAAAATTATCGGCCCATCCTTTCGCACTCTTTGCTCGTAAACAAGTATGTCTCCAACGTCGTCTGAGTTTGATTAATGTATCACCCCTCCTCCCTTCCCCTCCAGAGACTTATGTTTACTTTGTGGAGGGGGACACTATTAATTAGTAGAGTATATTATTATAAGGGTCTGGATTTGTCGGCCAATGTGCGTTGTGTTTTGGCTGGCCTCAGATATAGTTGGTTGGGTTTTGGTATCGATTACTGAGTTATTAGAAAGTGGTTTGAATTGATTCGTATATTCGTAGTTAGATATGAAATTTTGATTGTTAAAAACTTGTACTTTTGTACCTGATGGTTCGTAATAAAGAGATATCGTATCCCTTAGAGATATCGTGGTTAGAGTACATTTGGTCTATTTCCATTATCATCATTCAAGTCTTCTATGGCACGAGCTTTGCAAGAAAATCTGATGTCGTCATTTTATAAATCTACCGCTGTACAAAAGCTCCACCAATGGCTATTTGAAACAATTTTGCCATCATCAACAAAGGCTTCGTCATCTTTTGCCATCGAAATACGAATTAAATCTTTTGTCAATCTAATGAAAGATCTTTGACCTATAATTCTCTATAAAATACTTTAAAGGTATTCTATCAACTTAATTGTCTAAATTGAATTGTACTGTAATTCCATAGAATGCGATCGGCAGACGTTATCGCTCAATTTTACCACACCGATATGGTCTACTACCGTAATTGAGCCATAGAAGCGATGGCATCCGTAACGAAATAGCTATGCGTGGAATATATGCCGCACTTTATATCAAGTTGAGTTACTGTTATGTGATTTACTATGGCTGTTTAATTGTTTATAGAGTAACCATTGATGTAGGAAATTTTGGGATAGATTGGAAAGGCGCATGTGATGCACATTCTAGGGGATTCTAATCGATGTTAGGCAATCTTTACTAAGTTAATCTTAGTGCCTACTTTTTCGACCCTGCACCGAGCCTTTGACTTACTTAGGTAATCACTAATTTCATGCATTATTTTCACAGAAATCTTGAAGAAAATCTCATTCCCAAAATATATTTTCTTTGTTGTAACTGGCCTTAATTAGAGCTTTCTTGTTTTACTTAGTAGCGGTATCTACATCGCCACATGCGATCTACACGTCATACTGACGTCACGCAAATCCTGCATCGCGCAAGCAGAGTTTACCGCGCGACTAGCATAAATACAACATCCCGACATCAACCGTCGGGCAGTTGTCCACCAAACACAACACCCGCCTGGTCGGAGGATCCTCCCTTTTCTATGGAGGTGTGAGTGAACTTTACACCTTGTTCTTCATACCTCTATAACAGACATTTTTTACAAGAGACCACTGCAGGTCAATGTAAGGTTGACGAACTCAAATGAGGATTGCCAGAGACAAAAAATAAAGGTATTTTAGACAAACGAATTACCAAATTATAAATTACTAGCTCGGGACTTCGTCTGCGTGCTTGGTACTCGGCAATAGTGTAGGTTTCTGTAAATAAAAGATTTTTTTTAATCAACTCAGTATTTCCAGAGATTACCTCTTACAAACAAACAAACATCGTTGCCTCTTTATAATATTAGTTTAGAAGTACTCCAATTTCTTCCAAAAATAAAATAATAAATCAAAACCAATATACCTAGCCTTTTCCTAACCATATTGGGGTCAGCTTCCAGACTAACCGGCTGAAGCTGAACACTAGTATTTTACATGGTGCGACTGCCTACCTGACCTCCACACAACCCAGTTACTAAGTAACACGGCACCTCTTGGTAAGACTGGTGGTCTAACTTTTGGGCTTCTGACTACCCGTAACGACTGACAAAGATCTACGAATGACAGTCGGGACCGTAGGCTTAACGTGCTTTCCAAGGCACGGAGGGGTCTCGATAAGTAGTGGATGGTCATCCATGAACCGACCGCGGAAAGCTTAGCTTAACCCGTGCGGCTATTATTATTTAGCCACGAGCCCCATATACATTAACCACAATAACAACTCCTCCCAAAATACCTGTCAATAAACTTCCTGAATCTCCAAAACAGTTGGTAACCGCATGCTTTATATTTTACGATTGCTGTAACAATTTTATTGTTTTATCATTCCCATTGTTATTGTAGCAACCGCACGGGTGTCGATAGGTGGTACTTCACGTTATTATATTAATTTTGTACTCTCTTGTATTTTGTTTTGTACTTTATTATCTCCCTCGCCGAAGGCTTAGTTTCTGTTGAGATTAGCCACCATGGCCGAAATACGGTCTGGAGGACTGTATTATATGTATATATAAATTTTGTATCGATTTTATGAATATTGAAACAGTTGGCCGATGGTATTCGTTCCGCAAAATTGACGAACTTCCATACAAACTTTCATCTCCTATTTAACCCCCTTTTTTCAACCTCTATTTTCCCACTACTGGCCAAACTCAAACTCAAACTCAAAGCATTTATTTCAAATAAACCAATTACAGGCACTTTTGAATTGTCAAGGGGTCGGTCAGTCAGCAAGATGAAGCTAGTTACCCATTCCAAAGCGTTGTAGGTACCTATGGAGAAGAACGGGCAAGAAACTCCATGGACACTCTTTTAAATCAAAAAATGGTTACAAAATATTGATTACATCGTTCATGTTGAAATTATGCATGTGAGAGCGATGCAGAACGTTAAAAGCGTCCGTAATAAAAAGACAAAAGCAATTCAAATATTAAATTAAATTAAAATAAGCCGTGGCAGCTAAGAAATGACCAGTCCCCACTGACGGTGCCCGTTCACGAACATGACGCATGGATCAGCACCATTCAGCTCAACCATTTTGAAGGGAACTTAATGATCCAACACACACACGCCACCACCAGCGAGACATTAGAGTGAGCATGACATACTCTCAGCCGCCAGGGCACATTCAAGTCAATAAAAGTAAAACCTATTAAATGGTAGCTTTATAGTAGGTACATAGTACTCACACATGTGCTATGCGATTATACAATAATAAAACATTGAATTTATACAATGCAAAGATAAGTTTTTAAAATCTTCAGCAGCTCCAACAGTAGTTTTAAATGCTAATCGATTAGTTTATGCGCCCTTGTGGAGCAGGACCAGCGTTGACCCAAGCATTTTTATCAGCGTTGTAATCCCCCAACTTATAATATGCTTGGCTGCATAGTGTGCGTTTTATACAAGATTTGAATTTAGTTTCATTCAGTTGAAGAATATGGGGAGGTATTTTATTGTAACATTTTAAACAGTACCCCATGAAAGATGAGTCTACTTTAGCCAGCCTGAAACCTGGTTGAACTAATTGATCCCTATTTCTAGTGACATAATTGTGTCTTTCACTTCTTTTACTAAAAAGATGTAGATTTTTCTTTACGTACATGATGTTTTCATAGATATATTGACAAGGTACCGTCATGATGTTAATATCTTTAAACCGTTGCCTTAGAGAGTCGCGCCTGCGAAGGCCATATATGGCTCGGATGGCTCTTTTCTGCAGAATAAAAATAGACTGGACGTCTGCAGCCCGTCCCCATAGTAAAATACCGTACGACATAATACTATCTATGAAAGTAACTAAAATAGACTAGCCTCGCGGTACCTACATCAGTAAATTGACGGATTTTTCTCACAGCATATGCTGCTGAACTTAGCCGTCCTGCAAGGGATGTTAAATGAGGACCCCATTGAAGCCTTGAGTCAAGCGTGATGTCCAGGAAATCAGTTTATCGACGAATTCTAGTTTCTCTTGATTTAATACTATCTCACAATTTGTACTTTTGACATTTGGTAAGGAAAATCTAATACACTTAGTTTTATTCCCATTTAATACAGTTATTAGCAGTGAAGCAATTTGGGCAAAGGTTTCCCAACAGCTTTTTACAGCTTTCTCTTTCTTTAGGAGATGAATTGTCAAAAATATTTCCTTAGTGATCACTTTCGTTTTGTATGGAAACCTTGTGCATGTTTCTGACCCCAGTGGTTTAAGCTGGGCGTTGTCAATGAGTGCATGAATTTAAAAAAAATATGAAGTAGGTAGGGTCCCGGCGTTACTATGACAGATCACTGGTCTATAACATAGACAAGTGATGTTGGAGCATCGCGTGTGGGTCGATCGTAATATTCATTGTATATAATTATTAGGTTTTTATTTTTCTGTACTATATTTTTTTGCTTTATTTTCATTTTCTTTTTTAATTCGCTAGTGGGATTTATACATGTCCGTAGGTGTATGCGAGGTTTCGCAGCGGGCCCTATCAGAATACCAGCGCTGCGGTATAATTTTTTTTAATATGGCAGCATTATGCTGAGATAGGAGATTTTTTGGCCTGGTACAGTACGATTTTTCTTGTTTATTTTTTTGTTTATTTTAATATTGATTTTGTTAAATAGTTTAACATGCTCCTTTTTTACTATCTATTTTTATTTCCTGTGGGTGTACCAAATAAAATATTTTTTTTTCTTTCAGGTCGAGTCTTAGGCCTGTATTAATAAACGTTCCTCAATGACGTGCCCAAGTGCGCAATCATTTGATATGCCATTATTACGATATCAGCATCTCAAGATCATTGCTAATTAATAAACACATGAATACAGTATCTCAGTTACCAAGATCAGCTCCTCAATGCGCTGTACTTGATGGCTTGATTTCGTGAACGATTACGTCACATTGACCGAAGTTTAGAATGACATGCATCACATTTCATTATTTTATGTTGTAAGATTTATTGAAATACTTGTATTTTTTTAAAACTTTAATGGATAGCGCTGTATCACGTTATAAAGTTGTTTTCTGCCCAGGAAAGCCTTAAATTGTAAAAAAAATATGTGTTTTTATTTCCCAACAAATAAGATAAAAAATAAATAAAAGTTGGTTTTTTTATTTTATTTTTAAAATGTATTATAAATTCATATTTCACATAAATATATTGGGTTTTAAAATTAGATTAATTGGATTTACTCTTTTATTTTTTTATGTTTTTTTTTTTGGAATGGATCTACTTTTAAAGTTTATTTATTTATTAAACTTTATACAACTAAAGAAATACATTTGTGGACTTAATGGCTTTGTGTTATACCTATAAATAGTAATTAAAAAACAAAAAAGTAATTAAAATATTTACATAGGTAGATAGGTACCTACCTGAAATGATGCTGTAGCATAAAACCGGTCATAAAATATCGTCATAGTAGGTACTCTATTTCATCGTAATAATTAATTTCACCCAAAATATTTTTAAACTCCATGTTTCGCGCTACTAATCACGACCTTAAGTCTCGTTCTGCCTACACCCAGGTTTACGCATCTCGAATATACACACCTGTTGTATACTTAAGTGTAGAGTTCCGTTTATTAATCAGTCCATCACTTGGCTGATAACGTAAACCCAAGCCGTAACTTAAGTAAACAAATTATTATGTTTATTAATACGGTCATGATCTCAAGGTTGTCATCAAGTGCGACCTCTTGAGCTGAGGATCGTTTATTAATACGGGCCTTAGAGAAAGACTGGCACACAGGTATGAGAGACAGAAACGACGGTCTATGATGATGAACTTTTTCTGAAATTAAATGTGTGTAAATGTACGTGTACAAGGCGTGTGCCCAATAGCATTTCCCATCACCCAAAATGACAAACTTCCATACAAACTTTCATGCCCTATTTAACCCCGTGTGAGGATGAATTTTCAAAAAATCCGTCCATATGGGTTTCACGAGGTTTTTGAAGCTAGGGTAGTAACCAAGTAATATCCTGGCTTAGCCCATGCTAGAGCTGTTTACTCGATGCTAGGAAATTTTAAACCAAGTTTGCAGAGACATAGGTCGTGGAGTAAAATGATCCGATTGGATATACTCGTACTAGCTTTGCCGGTCACACGAGACTAGTACTGCCAGGATAGTAAAATCAGTGGTGGGGGGCGTTACTAGCTCAAAAATGGAACCCCATCCTATTAAACTATCGCAATACCTTACTATCTTTCTCACTAGCCTAAAAATGAGGATACTTTTGTATACACGAGACCAGAGTGCCCAGCTTACTAGCACGATAAAATTATATCCTAGCTTGAAAAAGTAGCCCTGTGTAACCCGGATATTAGTGCTTACTTTCTTTATACAAAGTGGTGCGGATCTTATCACGTGAAATAATACCACGTATACTACATGGTTTGTTAGACCATCTATGTAATACATATGGAATGCAATAAAGAAATGAGTATTGCGTATTAAAAAAAAAATGAAATCCATTCACAAAAAAAATCTGCTGATTTTTGGATGAATGGAACAGCAGTTTTTTTTTTGTGAATTGATTTCATTTATATTTCTTATTTCGTCTAAGTATACCATGTAGTTTACGTGGTATAATTTAATGCGGTAACCTAATCGCCACTCTGTATAAGGAACTCTTGTGAAAAACGTGAGGAACTCTTGTGCAAATCGTGCGTAAGGAACTCTTGTGCAAAACGTGCGTAAGGAACTCTTGTGGGTTTTCAGACGGCTATGCACACCGGTGTATCACTTTTTACCATTAGAATTAAGGCGTAATATTAATGATATTTGTTTTCTCGTCAACATTGCTAATGGATCAATCGACTGTCTCGATTTATTTAGTAAAATTTATTCGGAAAACCCTAAGATTACGACCATTATTACAAGTACCGTTTACAATGACAAATCATAGGCGTAAAGCTTTTTGTATACGCAGTGCAATATTATTCAACAACCAGCCATCGCATTTAGAAATTGATGTATTTTGTACGAGTGCGTTAAGGATCAGAAAATCATGAATAAGGAATATTTCAATGGGTGAATGTTTGTGGTTTATCGCGGCATACCTAACTATTTCCCATGCCTTTTTCTCTTTTTTTTCTTTAATCTTCTTTTATAACAACATTATAATATATATGTGGAAGCTTATAATTAGCAATTGTCAGTTATTTATTATTTTGTTACCATTTACGTGTAGTAATCTGTAAGCTTTCTTAAAGTTGTAAAAATATAATAAATAAAATAAAATAAAACTTCTTGCTTCTAGAACCTGAGATTTAGGCTGTGCAGTATTTGTAAGAGAATGAATGGATTTACGATTTTTATTAAATAGATAATATATGTGTATCTGTGTATATCTGTTATTGTATTGTATGTATCAAGGTGACAGAATTTTTTATTAATAAAGCTTTGGTGATTGAATGTAGCCTTGATAATTATAATTGAAAAAATCTGTTATGGAAACCAGATATTTTAGGCAAACGTGCTGAAATAGATAAGGATCGTCGATTCTAATTTTGACCAAAATACTTTTGTATATATCATTTGCGTGGGTTTCCAGTGCCAGACATTGTGTACGATTAGGATTACTTATTATGTTTGGGGAAGTCATGAAGTTGGTAGAGTATTACTGCAAAACCATTCACTAAGCGACGTAAGACTCCCGGATTCAAGCAATACCATATACAATAATAATAGATAACATTATGTCTCATTAGTTGACAAAAATATCTGAATAAAAAGAACTCTAAATTCACCCGACACAACAAAATCGCTATACCGCGCACCGCAACAAATCCGTCACTAGTTTATGTAAAAACCAAAAAAATATGACATATTCTTGCTAACAAACATATTTAGATCAAAACCGAGTGGTTATGAGTGGAACTGGAACTCAGTTCCATCAATCATAGCCGTCGTTGACATGCGGAACAAAAAAACGGAACTCCCAGCGTGATCGTCATTAACGATAATTAAACCGAAAGAATGCTAAGCACCATCACTGGTGAAATAAATAGAAACGACGGATTATGAACCTTATTTCCTTAAAACAAGAATGGAAATGATTTTGAAAACGATATATATATAAGTTGGTGGTAGGGAACATATGATAGGGTTGTCAGTTTTTGGTGGAAACGGAAGAGGTTTTGCAGTTTTTTTTTTAATTCGCGGAAATCTGGTCGTAAGCAGTGCCGCTTGTGGGATTGTTAATGCACGACTGCAAAGTATTGAAAATTAGGCTCAAAAGCTTAACGGAAAATGTAGTCTTAATAACAAAACATCTGTTAATATTATCATCACGCCTGTATTACCCGATCTTTGCCATAATCAGTGTATAGTAACAGTTTTTATGTGTATCTGGATACACCTTTGTTTACATAATCGATACTGATTATGGCAAAATTGGACCTCTCGCCCGGTTAGTCCCAATTTCCATCACAAGGCCATCGCCACACCACCTGATAAAAATTCAAATACAAAGCTGTAACTAGTAAAAACCAAAAAAATATGTAAAACAACCAACTGCTAAAAATGCCTAAAAAGCTTCTAAAGAATTCTGAAAAATAAAATGGCAGTGTATTTTCCGGCGTCCGCCATGATGCTTTTATCTACTTACCGCGGCGCTCACATGACAGTAACCCGAATAAATTCTAATAGGCTTTTGTCGTTTCAAAGGAGTATAAAATAACTATTTTTGGTAATGATGTTGGGGTTGAATGTGTCTCTAAAAATGAAAATAGTTGAGATAGGACCGATGGGAAGTTTTTCGTCCATGTACTTTTACACCATGACAGGAAAATAAATTCAAAACCTTTACGCAAACACGGCTGCGGCTACTGAGCTAGGTTTTTCATCCTATTTCTTCCAAAAAATCTAGAATATTCATTATTCTCTTTTTAGCTTTGTCAATACGGTCGTTATTTTATTGTATTGACATTGTAACAACAAATTCGAATTTAGAAAAAATTACGAATTCAAAATTCAAAGTTTGGAGTAGGTGCTTAAGTTCATAGATTTAGGTACAATAACAACTCATGACTACTCATGAGTTCTAAAATTAAGTTAAAATAGGTTTTTAGGACTAATTTTAATTCAAAAATGTCACTGCAGAGGAACAATGATACGAATTAAAAAAATTAAGCACCACAATTTTAGCACCCTCTCTTTTTTTACCGCAGCCACCACATCATTCAGCCAGCATCCCAACATGTCATCCTTAACCGTAGCTTCCGAACGCAATCACTCGCCGCCCCTGATTGGCTGCCGTGTTCCCGCCAAAAACACCATGATGAATGACAGCTGTCAACTTAACCTCAACAATTTGTTAGGTGACATGTTTTTAAAACAAATTATTGTCGCTTACGTTAATCATTCAGAAGTGAAGAATGAGATTTTGTTTAATTTATTTTGTTTACTTTTAAAGTGCGAATGATGTTTGTTCTCTACACTTTCGAACTGTTTCGGATTTCGATTAGTCAAACGCCCATTCCATTACATAGTTCCTATTATTTTCGTATTTATTCATTCAATCAATCTTCTTAACCAATAACTTTAGGTAATAAAACCTTTATAAGGGTATTAATACACACACGAACGATACTGTATCGATGATTCGATAAACGTCAAACTCGTATCTCAGGATAATCGATGATTGTGACTTGTAAAACAAGTCGAATGAGAATAGATCAACCTTGTGCTTGTCTATCGATCAATCACCAAATCTAAATGTCAATGTCATCGATCAATCTGTAATAATAGGGCATCGAGTCCTAATATTGTGACGTTGAAACAATCTAGTTTCAGTTAAGTAAGGATATTATATTTTTATTTTAATAGTTTGTTAGTTAATTAGTATTATGAAGTTTATTCAGTGTATATATTTTGTGCTCTTTATTAAATCTAGATGAAAGTATGTCGATTTGCTATAATATCGCAAACGGTCAATGATCAACGTTACGATATTTCATCGATCGACGTCGATCGTCTGACTGTAACAACGCCCATATTTTAACTTTCGCTCTGCAAAATATTAACTATATTTTCTGAGCAGTTACACAGGGCAAACTTAATTTGTATTACAAAGTAGGAGTAACGATTCTATTTTCACCCTAGCCACTCCTTCGATGTTATTTTTAACATTTCACTATGACATGGCGGTGATTACACCATGGGGTGCCCATGGGCTTCTTGTCACGCGTGGTCTATTAAATTAGAAGCCGCTAAGCGATCATGGCACGAACCAATCAGATTGGTCGGTTAGGATGACCATGTGGTTGTAAGTTGCAGGATAAGTATGGTTTAGAAAATATGCGTAAAAGTCTGATTTCTATAATAGTGCACAGTTGACAAACGCGATCATAGGGCCTAAACAAAGTACATCCTTTCAGCGACAACGATGATAGATCAGACTTTTCCGTGATCGTTATGCTAGTACACAATAACACAAATATATTCTTTGAGTCAATACATAAGCTGCCGAAAAGCCTAATTACTAAGTCGGGGAAAAAGGTTGTTCAAATTTTTAACCGACTTCACAAAAAGGAGGAGGTTCTCAATTCGTCTGTATGTTTTTTTTTTTTTTTTTTTTTTTTTTTTTTATGTGTGTTAGCTCATAACTTTTTTCTGGGTGAACCGATTTGGATGATTCTTTTTTTATTTGATAGGTGGTGCTTCACATGTGGTCCCATTTAAATTTGATCAAGGTCTGACCAGTAGTTTTTGAGTTATCCTTAATACTGCATATTTTTTCCACTTAGTTTATATGGATGATGTGTTAATAATTTCCTGTCACTGTTATTTACACACCAAGTAGTGATATACGAATTTGTGTGGGGTAGGTACCGCAACTAAAAAGTGAAAAATAAAAACTTTTTTACAAAAAAACACTAAAAGACGTGAAAAATAACTTTAATTTCGGAAGTCGGTGGCCAAACACGAAAATACAAAACCAAAGGCACCGACTTCCGAAATTAAAGTTATTTTTCACGTCTTTTAGTGTTTTTTTTGGAAGTCGGTTGTTTTTTTGCAAAAAAGTTTTTGTGGGTATAAAGTTGTACTAAAATCTCATTGGCTGTACAGTTTGTATCTGGCTGGTTTTGATACCATTAAATAGATGAAATTTTACAAAACATAAATAAAAAGTAAAAACGATTTCCCGTCATTTTTCAATTGTTTTTCTGTCCGCTAAAATGAGTGAATCTAACGAAGAAAATTGATATTTTTTTAAGTTTTATTCCAAAAAAGAGAAAAATGCGACACAAGCCGCGAAAAAAATATGTGACGTTTATGGACTTAACGCAGTGTCAGTAAGAGAAACACAAAGTTGGTTCAAGCGTTTTCAGTCCGGGAATTTTGATTTCAAAGATGCAGCTCGCTCTGGTCGCCCTGGCCCTGTTACGAATAAAGTTGATGCCATTTTTGAAAAAGTGGAGTAAGTTATCAGTAGTTACGACGTAGTTGCAGAGTTAGGGACTGACCACAAAACAGTTTTGACCCATTTGAAAAAGTCTGGGTACCTATACAAAAAGATCGATATTTGGGTGCCACACGAGCTCTTAGTCTTAAATTTGTACTAGAATACGAATTAACTTTCCCCCTGACCTAATAATATGTTGATTCTGTTGAAGTACGAAACGCAGGCCCCGTCATTTTCACGTTCGGTGCACGTGAAAATAAGAAAGATAAAATTATTTTTGGCACTAAAAAATAATTAGGTGAAGCAAAGTAGTACATATGCCGCAACTTAAAATGCTTTTAGTGACTATGTAGTACCTACTATAGCGCCATTGCGAACAGTCAAAGATAAGGAAAACAAAACAAAATTGATTATCATCCAAAGTACCAAAATTTTTGCTTCATTACATTAGTTTGTTTCGGTTCCTGGCAAAGTAAAGTTCGGTCTGAAACTTTGTATCGACTGTGTTGGGTGGGAATCACATTTTAATCTGTTGCCTCCATTTTTGTGTTAAATTGCAAAACATAACTAGTGTTCGAGTGCGGGCACTTCTATTGATGCTGGTCATGGCTGATAACGAAAGCATCGAACCTATTTCTTCAGTGAGTGATACCAATGATGACCTGGATGGATATATCTATCACTATGTGATTGGACACTATGTTCAGCATGCCATAACTCTGATTTCGTGACATCGTAGTACCTCATCAGGAAGTTTTGTAATTTCAACAACTACGTGTATCTCAATATAATCCTAGTGAATTTAATGCGTTTCACTATTGTGTTGCTTCCTTTAATTAATTGCGTGTATATTGCCGTGTTCATTCTATATTAGGACTTAATTTTTTTTATCTATTTATTTTTATCGACGGTGTTCAACTACTGGTTAGTGATGATGTGTTATAATATGTTCTATGTTGACATTGTAAGTGTTTAATGGAGACATCAAAAGAAGATATCTTAAAAGCTTCCTCTGTGCCTGGGGAGTACCTTCCATAGTATTGCTCATTGCTAGATTCATTTTATTCTTCATGGAACTGAGACAAGAAGGTGATGAGGAAGAATTTCTTTAATTTTTGTAGATTTTTGGTATCGTTATTTTTGTAGATTTTTGGCGATAGTGGGGGTATAGAGTATGAGGAACAGGGTGTAAAGTTCAATCACACCTCCATAGCAAAGGGAGGATTCTCTGACCAGACGGGTGTCGTGTCTGGTAGGCAACTGCCCGACGGTTGATGTCGGGACGTTGTATATATGCTAATCGCGCGGTAAACTCTGCTTGCGCGATTCAGGATTTGCGTGACGTCATAGTGACGTGTAGCTCGCATGTGGCGGTGTGGATACCGCTACTGGGGTGTATGATCATTCTTAAACTTAAGCTTATGTTTAAAGTCAAAGATTATGGACTTGTAACAAATATTAGAAGTTTTATATTAATATCCTTCAAAACTGTACTGTAAAACTGTGCCATGTTTTTAGGTTCCGTACCCAAAGGGTGCCAACGGAATCCTATTACTAAGCCTTCGCTGTCCGTTCATCCGTATTACTGTCAGCGGGCTGTTTCTCATGAATCGTAATAGGTAGACAGTTGAAATTTTCACAAAGTGCGTAATTCTATATAATAGCCGCTATAACAACAAATAAAAATAAAAGAAATTAAACAATTTAAGGTGATGTCCAAAAACGTATTTTTTTCGGCGTTTTGTGGCTTGTGTTACGGAACCCTTCGTGTGAGAGTCCGACTCGCACTTGGCAGCCTTTTATGTAGTTATTTATGGGTAATTTGGGATTTGCTTCAACTTTCATACTTAATATGCACTTTTTCACTAAACATACAAATAATAGGTAGTCCTTACGTTATTTGTTCCATTCAGCCGGTCAGTAGGGCACGAATATTATAAAAGTCGATTAAATAGGGCCATGTCTGGATTTTTCTTGACTTGGTTGTCGATATCAATAGAATGACAGCACATTGATCAATGATATCAAGTGTATGACTGCAGCGTAGTCCTGAGTACTAACAAGAACAAACAATGTCAAAAAAAACTTCATTAGTTTGACTGTAACATTGATATTCTGTAACACCCGCAAGATCGACGTCTTAGTAAACGTATGTCTCGTAACACCTCAGAATTATTTATTAGAGCCTACTAATCATAAGTCATAAATGTTCAAGTATAAACGTTTCCAAAACGCTAAAAGCATTGCCACCATGGATAGGGATTTACACATTCGTTATTTTTTTAAATATTATTGTAATAATTTTTCGTCTTAACAAAAACATCTTTGGAACGTATCTCACAAACGCAAACCATGTTTTCACATCATCGATCCACTAAGTTTTTTTGCAATGACGTTTCAAAAATATGATGTCAAACAGTATTGACTAATAGCTCAATAATAGGTAAATTCCCTGTATTGATAACACAATATATACAGAAACGATTAGGCAAGTACCCAAAATCTGCTCTAATCACATTCGTTCCATTCTGTAGCTGTTGAAGCAATGTTCGATCGAAAAGTTAATTTTTTTTATCGAATTACTCTTCGGGTGTATGAACTTACACCCATACGATCGATGTTTTGATAAACTTTGATCACATAGGTGTCAACGTACAGGTTGATCGATGAAATCAGTTTGTAAAACTCGTCGATTAATAAAACTTGTAATTTAATAATAGGTCTTTACCTATGAAATTGCCGTTTTGTATGAAAAAATTTAAACGAATTTTTTTCATGAATTTTTTATTTGTATTAATCGAAGTAATCACCCATGCAATCAATGCATCTTTGCCATCGCAGTGGCAGTTTATTGATGCCCTTCTTAAAGAAATCAGCTGGACGGGAGGCAACAAATTCTTCAAAGGCATTTTGTACTGCCTCTCGGGTATTAAATTTTTTTCCCGCCAAGAAGTTATCCAAATTCTGGAAAAAGTAGTAGTCTGTAGGCGCAAGGTCTGGTGAGTAGGGCGGATGACGGAGAGCTTCCAACCCCAGTTCTTGCAACTTGGAGACCGTCTGCTGTGCAGTATGAGGTCGCGCGTTGTCGTGCAGGAGCAGCGGAGACGAGCGATTGACCAATGCTGGTTGGAGATGCGCCAGCTTCTCCATCATTGTGTTCAGTTCTTCACAGTACACATCTGCAGTAATGCTCACCCCGTTTGGTAAGAAGCTGTGATGAATCACACCGGCGCTAGACCACCAAACAGTGACCATCACTTTTCTAGGGGTAAGTTTTCGTTTAGGGCATTGTTTAGGTGCTGAACCAGGATCCAACCAACTTGCTGAGCGCTTACGGTTATCAAACAGAATCCATTTTTCATCGCAGGTAACAATGCGGTTCAAAATTCCTTCATTTGTGTGTCTGTTGAGCAGTGCAAGGCACGTCTCGACGCGTACTTCGCGCTGGCGATCATTGAGTTCGTGGGGCACCCATTTGTCAAGCTTTTTTACCTTGCCAATTTGACGCAAATGGACCAATATTGTTTTGACGCTAACGTCGAAAGCTGCTGCTAATTCAGCCGTAGATTGTGTATCATCAGCTTCCACAATCGCCTTTAATTCGTCATTGTCGACCAAAGTCTTCGGACGACCGCGAGGTTCATCTTTCAGGTCGAAATTTCCAGAACGGAAGCGAGCAAACCAATAACAGGTGGTGCGTTGGTTTGTAGTGTTAGCTCCGTAAACGTCGTTGATGTTGCGTGCCGCTTGTGCCGCGTTGCTGCCACGACGGTACTCATATTCCATAATTACTCGAATTTTTAACGTATCCATGATGACGAAAAAGATTGAAATGCGATGAAAATGTAACACTAATCAATAAAGAAATGACTACTTTTAGAAAAAAAAATCCATGTTTTTAAAATAAAATTAATTTGAAATTAGAATTCTTAGCCAAACAAAAATTATTTTGATTTGAAATGGCCAGTACTGCAGAACGGCAATTTCATAGGTAAAGACCTAATATTTATAATAAATCAAAGTCGATTTTATTGATCAATCTGCTTTACTAGGATATGATTGCACTCGGATCGATTTTATTTGCAATAAAGATTGACGTTGAACGGTCTATGATCGATCATGCGGATTTTAGAGTAGGCCTAAATACTTCATACTAGGTTTTTGTATAAATAAAGATTTTTATTATTATTTCTTTTATTTCATGATATAAATATAAATTATATTTTTAAATATTAGAATATAAAAAATATAAAATATAGTAGCCCACCGGTATCGGGAACAGGGTCCAAGTTACCAGCGGTCAGGGCTCCAGAGAGAGGAACCTCCTAACAATGCGAGCCATGTCCAGAAGTACTGCCTTCTAAATCAAGCCCTTGATCCAGCTACCCAACGAGAGCCTCCTCAGGTGTTGATCGAGGCTCATGGCTATTAAGCCATTGGTTGTCACAACTATCGGCACAATGATCGCTGAGTCCACTTATTATTATTAATACTTGTTTTAAGGGCAGATTTAAGGACCTATGTTTTTGTATTTATAGTCTAAATATTTTGTGTGGTCATTTAAAATAATTATTCTCATAAAGAGCTATCTGTATGTGACTTCACTACAGTATGTCTTTTGTATTAAATACTACTTTATATATGTGCAATAATAATTTGTATTTGATTATTTGTTTTCTGTAAACATTGTACAACTTTCTAATTTATTTCGTCAATGATATCATTATCTTTTTCATCAGAAGTTTCTAACTGCGCATGTGTAATACACAATTGCCCAACTGTAACCATACTTTCACTATCCATCGATGGTTAGAGCTTATTTTTTGCAATAACAATTTTTAATCACACGGTGGACGCGATACCCTGCGTTATCATTGACCATAAACTCAATTACGAGCTCGACTGATAACGCAGGTTAACGGAATCGATTAATCGAGTCAAGTGGCCAAAATCCTGTTAGTCATATTTATATGTTCTAATGTTAGTTCTGAAACTTTGATTATTTCACCGACTGTGTTGGGAGTCACACCTGAGTCACACACATTAATTTTTGTTTTAAAAAGTGTGATCATAGAAAATTATTGCAATATCTGACTATCGGCACCACATTTGATAATCGTCATGGATGTTATCGATTCCAGAAATCTCAACTCTACAGCGTGTGATCCTTATGTGGAAAGCGCTCACTTTTATTTGATCGTACACTCAATTCTATACGCCTTGTGCCTGCCTGCATTCATATACGGAGTGACTTCGTGGTGCCTCATTAGAAAGTTTCGTAATTTTAACAACTACGTGTATCTCAGTGCAATGATAGTGAATATATTACGTCTTATTGTTGTAAGTCTTACTTTTACTTATTGCAACGGACACGCACATGGTGAATCCATATTTATATACAAGTTCTTCACTATGTTTCTAGCGCTAGTGTATAACAACTGGTTGGTGGTTATGTGTTATATGTTTTACGTTGATCTTGTAAAAGTTTTCCGTAAAGAAATTACAAGAAAATATCTTAAAAGCTTCCTCTTTTCCTGGGGCCTACCTCTGATAGTTTTGATCATTAGTAGACTTATTTTATACTTTGTTGAAATATCAGAAGAAAATAATAATGAAGACATACTACTTACTATAGTCGGAATTAGCATTTTAATGACGTGCACCATTTTGCCTGTGATTATAAACATCATAATTTTTGTCAAACTTTTGTTTTCTCTGTTTCCATATAAAGCTAAAAACGGGCGTGCCGTTTCTAAACAAGTAAAAGCAAAAGAAAACTTGAGTCGTTTATGTACAGCGACGGCTTTTTTTGTTTTCAGTAACGCCTTTGCGTTGATATTTGTAATATGGGATTTATTTGCACTATCAGAACTAATTCGAGGTTTTGCATTTTGCTTACATATAATTGTTCTTTCACTGTTCTTTCCTTTAGTAAAGAGTAACCGCGCATTATGGTATGAGTATTATGAAAAGCGATTGAAAAGACCCTGTCGTGATTATTATTGTTGTGTTGTCTGTCAATAACGTCCTACGAATAAATCGGTAATAAAAAAACAAAATAAGTATTAGCAAAGTTCATTAATTTAATGGTGACCATACTTTTCTATAGCTCTAAGGGTGTTTTTCTTCTTCTTCGTGATGCTAGTATGAGTTTTCTCAGATCTTATATGCCCAACACTTCATCACTCCCACACAAGATGTTGCATCCACACGATCGACGTCTTGATAAACGTCGATCGCATAAATATCATAGCTCGGGATGATCGATGTGTACGGTTTTTTGTCGTTGTTAGTGATAATAAATTATTTTTCATGTTGAATATTGTTGTGTCTTAAGTAACTTATACTGCTTCTTTAATTTTTGATGATTCGACATATTTTTATGCATTTCTTTAAAATGCGTTGTCAGCAATTTGAATTAATATATTGATGCCTCTTATATATTTTTTAATACTACTTGTAGTCTGCGTAAATATAAAATAAGTGTAAATAATAATTAGGTATTCATATTAAGAAATTGTAATTGTAATTTTTTTAAATTATACAAGAAAATGTCCTCGCAATGCGTAGCTGTACCAACTATGTTCAAGGAACCCACTGTGTTCTGTATCCGACTTTTAACACAGCTTTAATTTAAATTAATGTTACCATTATTATCACCAAACTTTACGCCAATGGCAATTGTTGGACTTATTTTAATAAACTATATAAGTTGCGTCTCATTGATAATAATTTATTTATTAATTATTACCTCTTAAAAAGTATCTTTACAGATCTTAGATCGATCGACAGTGTGGCTATCAAGTATTATTACTTTATAATATTATGTACTGTAATCTAGTTGTAAGTAGGTAATACATGTATGTTTCTCATGTTTAATTTTATGCACTTTTCGTACAAATAAACAATGTTTATTTCTATTGTGTAGTTTTTATAACTAGAGAGCGCCTCATTCTCTTCCTGCCCTAACCCAAATTTATTTGTGGTCATCACAGGTAATCTTTGTGACATTGTGCTCAACGCGCTGTGAACGCGTTCGTCACTAAATTTGCTCCTGTTGTTTTTATGATTATTTTACCGATTTTTCAACAAGTTTTGTCTTGGAAGTTCAAGTGTACTTCGAACAAACTCAGTGCTAATATAATTGTGATATATTTGGCGTTCTCGAAACTTTAGTAAATAACTTAAAACAAATAACGAATTACTGTTTGAAAGTGCTTATCATCCTGACTCAAACGCGCGTGCAGCGGACACTCGTGGTTAAGTGCGGGGCATAAGTGCTGTTACGGCGTGCGTTAGTTACTCGCGGTGCCGTCGTCAGTGCTACCAACACTCAGCTGAGAATCTTGACATAAACGTTCCAGATACCGAAATAAAAATAACAAGTTTTCGAGCACTGTTTTGTTATTGTTATATTATTTTGGTATACGCTACGTCTAGCCGTCTACACATCCTCTACGCGACTGGAGTACTCGCCGGCCCCTATTGATATTGGATTTGCATTAAATATAAATAAATGCCTAAAATGCATCGCACTCCTCCTAAATCCCCGAAGACTCCCAGACCAGGACAATCGCAATCTGATCCTGACATTGCTTCGGCTTCCAGATGCGATGCGAATGAGTCTATTGCCAATGTGACCATTAGGGGCAAGCGGCCGTGTGTCGATGACTCACCCAACAACCCGGTGACGGACTCATCTTGTGACTGTCGGGAATGGAAAAGTGAACTCATGCAGCTGTTGACTAAATGGAGGACCGAACATGACCTTAGGCTGTCTACTTGGAAGGCTGAACATGACGCAATGCTGTCCACCCTGGTGAAGGACGTCTCCGACATCAAAATACAGTGTGCAGTCATTCAAAAAGCCACCATCGAGCTGGAAGTCAGAATGAAGTCAGCTTCTATTAAAAAAAGAGCAATGGGGAAGGATCCGGAGAAATGCCATCAGGAGACTCAAGAGCCAAATCTCCAGTCATGCTCAGCACCTTCCCAGGTACTAACCGCTCCACTGAACGACATTGAGAAGGTGGAGGATTTAATATCGATAGCACCAGATGGGGTAGAAGCTATGGATGGGAAAATTTGCGAGACGGAACTGCGGGACATACAACACCAAGGTAAACCGGTGTCACCAGCTACCCGCCAAACTCCCAGACCCCGTGTCTTAGTTGTTTTGCGTGGGACGGCGGCACCTGGTACCACCAATTTAGAGGCCTCGGAAAGATGGAGATACTTGCACCTCTTCTATGTGAAGCAGGGTACTTCTGATAGCCAGGTACGTGACCACTTAACTACCATCTGTGGAACTGATGTTTGCACGGTAGAAGCGCTCAAACCTCGTGGCAAATACGCCTCCTTCAAGTTGGGTGTGCCCTCGAAACTGGCTGAACACGCTATGGCAGCTCAAAACTGGGCAGAGGATATTTGCGTCAAACCATGGCGCCGTAACTTTCGTGGCCGAAGTAATGAAACTCAGTAAGCTCAGCAACGTTCCTGCCTTACCCGTCTCTACTGATCGCAATGTCTATTTGCGTTTACTGTACCAGAATGTACGTGGGCTAAAAACCAAGCTACCTACATGGAGATCAAGCCTGTTACTCTCCGAGCATGACTTAATAGCCGTAACAGAGACAAATCTTGACGATTCAATAGAGGATTCAGAAATGTCCAGCGGAGATTGGAGCATTCTACGCAGAGATAGAGTGACTCTGGGTGGCGGTGTGCTGCTTGCTGCGCGCCCCGGCGTTACCATGAAGAGGAGGCATGATCTCGAGACTGACCGCGGTGAAGATTTATGGGCTATGATCACAATTTACGGCCTTAAATTATCTGTTTGTGTTGTCTACATAAAGCCCACTGCAACTGACGATGAATACATGACGTGGTTCTGTAAGGTTGAGAGCATCATTTCCAATTTGAACGGAATGATAATGATTTTAGGCGACCTTAACTTAAAAAGTGCATCTGTAAATGTTAATAATTATTACTGTTATTTCCTAAGCTTTTGTAGTCTGACTGAGATGAATGAAGTGGTGAATATGCGTGGGAGTAAGTTAGACATAGTGTTGGTTCGGGAGGGTACCGAAGTAAACTGCGAGCATGTCAAAGGTACAGAGCTGGTCCCAATTGATTTGTATCACCCTCCGTTAGATATTGCGATTACCGTCACATCACATAGGTATAGTGAAAAATTGGACCCCAGCAACATTGACCGTAGTAGGGATTGGAACTTTGTAAAAGGGGACTACGCACTTTTAAGCGATCTAATTCGTTCTGCCCCATGGCAAGATGTTCTTCGGTGCAACGACGCACCCTCGGCTGCTGGTGAGTTTTACAGAATAATGTATGACTTATTTGATTCTTCCATTCCAAAGAAGAAGAGAATGGTCACTGGAAATAGGCGTTATCCAATCTGGTTTACTAAAGATATTGTAAACGATACGCAGCGTAAAACCAAACTACATAATAAATGGAAAGTCTCACGCTGTGATCTTATTTATGCGGAGTTTAGTGCTCTGCGATCGGATCTTAAAGCAAGAACACAGAACGCCTACAGATTGTATTGTAATAGTTTGGAAAATACCATAGACAAAAATCCGCGACAGTTCTGGCAGCATATTTCTAGCCTGCGATCAAAGGGCGGTTTCGAGCCAAACGTGGTGTACAATGGTGAGACTTATTCGGGTGTCAATGCGGCCGAGGCATTTGCTCGGTATTTTGCTAGTGTGTTTCTGCCCGATACACCTGAATTGGACCCTAGACATTTCAATGTGAGTAGTGAGGGAGATAACATTCCTCTTCCCTTTTTAACCCCACCGGATGTAGTTAAGGCGGTTGCTAAACTCAAACCATGTAGCTCGGTTGGCCCTGATAACATTCCAGCCTTTACCCTTAAGGGATGTCATGATATCTTGGCACCCCCTCTATGTCATGTCTTTAACTTAGCCCTTCAGTCCGGCGTATACCCTGAGCAATTGAAAACTTCGCGAGTCACTCCCATCCCTAAAACCAGTGATAAAACTTCAGTAGAGGAACACAGACCTATCGCTATCCTGCCAACCATTGCCAAGGTTTTCGAGCATATACTCCACGCTTTCATTTACAAACGCGTAAATATGTCCTTATCTGATGCCCAACACGGTTTTCGCCCGGGTCGTTCCGTAAACTCGAATTTACTGATTCACGTAGACTACATAGCCCGTGGCTTGGACATCGGTGGGCAGGTCGACGTTCTGTATTTCGATTTCCGGAAAGCATTCGACAGAGTTGACAACGACGTGCTTTTGAAAAAGCTGGGGGCCATCGGTTTCTCGTCCGGTCTTCTTAACTTCTTTTCGGACTATCTGCGCGATCGCAAGCAGTTTGTAAGACATGGCTGCTTCGAGTCCAAGCCTTATAATACACGCTCGGGTGTAAGTCAGGGATCCGTGTTAGGGCCGCCTCTGTTTCTGATCATGATAAATGACCTTATAAGTAATGTTAAGTTTGCTAAATGCCTGTTATATGCAGACGACCTTAAGCTAGTCGCACAAATCCGAACGGACGAGGATTGCAAACTCCTACAAAGGGATATTGATGTCATCTATGAATGGAGCATTGAAAACAAACTATTTTTTAATACAAGCAAGTGCTACGTCATGACATATGGTAGAGGGTTGCGACCAATTCATTACGACTATAATCTGGGTGGTGAAGTAATTACTCGTGTCAACAATATAAAGGATTTGGGAGTAACTTTCGACCGCTGTTTGACTTTTAGAGATCACGTTTCTACCCTTGCAAAGGAATCTTTCAGGCGCTTGGGATTCGTTTTGCGAAATGCTCGTGACTTTCGTAGTCCAAATGTTATTAGGCTGCTGTACACCGCTCTGGTTCGAACCAAACTCGAGTCCAGTGCCTGTGTTTGGCACCCCTATACCGCGACTCAAACACTGATGCTAGAAAAGGTGCAGAAAACTTTTCTAAGATGCCTCTTCCAAAGGTTATACCGTTTCTTTCCTTATATGTACCCAACCAACTATCTTTTAGGGACTTTGGGCTTTAATTCTTTGGAGGTGAGAAGAGGCCTTGATCAGCTCACGGTAGCCTGTAAGACCTTACGGGGACGTATCGACTGCCCGGAGCTCCATGGCCTTTTCTGCCGATTATTTGTGCCCGACAAATACATCGGACACCGTCAGAGCCGCCGGCACAATCTGTTTGCGCAACTGCCATCCAAAACTGTTGCCAGAGCCGAATCCCCAGTCTGTCGTACTCTGAAGGTGCTAAATGCCCTTCTGACTGCCAACCCTGAATGTGATGTGTTTGCGGATGAATGGAATAAACTTATACATATTTGTCTGGTGTTCTGTGAAAGAAAGTATGCAAGGGAGTCCACTGTTCCATGTTAGTTTTAAATTAGATTATATACAACTTATTGTCAACGTAATAATTGTTTCTATGTTAATTAATGTAATTGGTGTTTTACCGTTTTAATTAACTATAAATAAATAAATAAATAAATAAATTAACCGACTTCCAAAATCCATCAATTGTGGATCGATTTTGAAATTTATTTTTTTGGTTGAAAGGGTATACTCTCGAGTTGGTCTCATTGTCACCGAGTCAGAATCAGATGAGGGGATCCCATGGAAATCGAGGGAAATGCTCAAATTTTATAGGCACACCTATAGTGATTTGCGTATTTTCTATAGTAAGTCATGCATTTCCTCTCGGAAAGTACCATTCGGTGAAGTGGAATTGATGATGAAGACTAGAGGTGGCCTCCGGAACTACTCAATAATAAGCTTTTCAAGGGTTGCGATTCGATTACTTAAATATGGTTGAAGCAATTTATGCTCGTCACAATGCATATGGTGAAATCTTCTGGTTTTTACCAGGAGAACTCATCTGGATCTGCACTGCATCGGGAAAAGCAAAATTTTGTAAAAGGGTATGAGCAGTTGACATTAGGCTATTGTCACATAGATAAGTTAATAACTGACCCACTAAAAAAGTGAAAAATAATAAACTTTTTTACACAAAAAAAAACATTACAAAGGGAAAAATAACTTTAATTTCGTAAGTCGGTGGCAAAAAACTAAAATACAGACCCAAAGACACCGACTTCCGAAATTAAATTTATTTTTGCCTTTGTAGTGTTTTTTTTGTTCCATACCCAACTATCAGCCGCCGTGTCAATAGTTTTCTCGTTTTTTGGGTCTTCGCCTACTCCTATAGCTTATTTTCCTCACGACCCTTCCCCCATTCCTGCGCATGACATACCCGTAAGAACTTACACTACTTTTCAGTCACTTTCGCCACTTTCAGACTTCTTTCTATTCTATTTTTTATTATGGCAAGCAAAGCTGATGTCGACTATTCTGCCAATGTGTAAAGTGAATTGGAAAGGAAAAGTGTATTATTATAAATGAAAAATAAAAAAAAACATAAAAATCTACGATGATACAGTTGACCTTAATGTAGATCTTGTGGAGTTAGTACTTGACTGAAACAAACAAAAAGATAAAATTACATATTATAGATTATAATTATTGTTAGAACATTAAATATACATATACCACATCCACAATGACAGAATATTTGGGGAAACAAATCATAACTTAATATTATTGTGGAGGATCAAAATCATCAGCGCCACAAGCAGTTCTTGAGAGGGATAAGTTAAAAGGGAGGGGAAATTAATCGGAAGAGGGATCTTAAATTTAGGGAGAAGGTTATACAGATCTAGAGGTGGGATGTTGTTAGAGCATTCGAAAAATATGTGATGCAAGGTGGGGCTCCTCCAACCCGCACTCGCAAAGAGAGGAGTCTCGAACATGGGTTTTATGTAAAAAGACGGGAGTGCAACAAAAACCTAGACGGATTCTACAAAGAACACTTTCAGACTTCGTCCAACAACAGCGGGGTAATTGCGTAACGCACTAACAGTAGGAATAGCTTTCATTTTGACAGTTCAACAACATTCATTGCGTTATTTACGTTGTCGAGCAGACACATTTTCCGAACATAATTATGAAGCAATGGATTAGCAATAGGCTTCAAAATGATTCAGATTGTGATAGATAATGTAATTAGAGGGCCGTTCAGATTTTAAACACTGCAGAAAAAGAATCTTAATTATAAATTCCTCCACAAATCAGTAATTTTTGTAATAATCCTAACTGTTATAAATAAGGATAATTACATTTAAAAAATGCCATTTACATTTAATTAAACAAAGGGAGTGTCTTTCTAATGGGGTAAATTCGTGCTGACTCCAAATAAATGGCGCAGAAGATATGTGTTCATATAATTATCTTAAATTCTTAATATTGTAGGAATGGTTTTCCTGTCAATTATGCCTTAAATCTTAGAGACTATTGTTGTTTTATATTTTCTGGTTGATTTAGTGCCGCAAATGAAAGGCAGGCATAATAATCATAAAAACATTTTTTTTAGTATTGTTTTTTTTACATTAGATATTTATGAAGTAAAAAATATATGTTGGTATTTAAAAAGAATAATCAAAAATCCGTCGAACAAAAACTCAAAACCATGCCAAGTAACCGCAAAACTTGGTCACCCTACATCGTTCGGCAGTAATCAAGAAACCCGACAATTTTGACGAATATTAATTCGTCAAAGTTGTTTTCGAGTTGAGATTGCGTGCTTAATGAACGGTCAGACGGACAGACTAGTCTACTAGCTATTGTCTTCCAATCGACTGTAGATTAAATACGAACACATTAGAAACTAAACCTTCCTTCATTATGATAGAGTTGAGAATACAGTGTCGTGGTGTTTGATGAAAATCATTAATTTTGCTGGCAACAATCAGGCTGTATTGTTTATTGTTTTATTTTGGTAATTAAATTACGTGTTTGTCTAGCGATGGCTTCTGTTTGTGCCTCTGCGTGTCAATTATGAAACTTTATTTTGCGCGGTGGAAACTTAATTTGATTAACAGCGTAAACCTAAGAAAGCGGTGAACAGGAATTTGATGAAATTTGCCACTCAGGTACACCATGACCCGGGTTAAGGTATGGTTTAACCCGGTAGTAGTTTTAGACATACACGTGAGTGAAGCCGCGGGCAAAAGCTAGTAGGATTAAAATTGAGTCTCATTAGTCGCGGTTTGATAGGTTTGGTCGCGGGTTTATCCAAAAGATTTACAGTAGCCGTGGCATAGCTTTCATATTGAGAAAACGAAGCAACAAAATACGATCTAGAGGAATGTAGCCGCTTTTCTTTAGACTAAAATTTGTTGCTGCGTGTCTCAATATGAAACTTTATAAAAGGTATTAGAAAATTCTAGACACCCTTACCGAGGGTCCTTACAAGCCGTTATTCATAATTCCTTCTCAGTCACGAGATAATATTTTTTTAAAGGAGTGGTGCTAGTGGACCGTTGTGCGCCCTTTAAGTAGGAAACCAATCCGTTCGAAGAATAATCATCGCCACCATTTTGTTTGTTGCGCAGTTTCATAATTGGCCTCATAGTAAAGTTGCTAATTCTCATCAGTACTTAGTACTCCCTACTTTCTCCTCTGAAAAGATGCCAATGATTTCAATTACACCTTGTATTATGCCTACCACGAAAGGCAGGAGGCTTATAATCAGCAGCGGGTGGAATAATGCTGCCAATGATGATGATTACATGCTCTAAAAAACAAGGTCTGGCATTCCGGGAGTGACACATGCTTACGTCACTATCCAGTTGCCACTTTCATGCAACAAAACACAAATTATGGAAACATTTTCAGTCACCATTCTGTTAAAAAATATATATATAAAGCATTTAAATTGTCGTTTATTTTTTCTAATCAAGGGAAACAATTCAATTTATACATATACCAATGTAATTGTTATTTAGAACCTCTTTGTTTTATCGGATTCGCACAGGTAATAAAGGCGATTGGGTAGTTACTGGTAACACAGCGGTGATGACGTAGGCTTGTGTCTACCACTTGACCGGAATGCTATACCTGGCGAATTATATAATTATATCATGGATGATTATGACCATCAAGCCAGTAACCTAGATATTATGCGAAAAAAAACAACCCATCCAAGATTACGACCCCGCAAGCGCGGCTTAACCTCGCAGATCAATCGCCAGCCATTTTGAAAAAGCAATTAGATCTATCTTTGTCTATTAACAATCCAAAGTGTTAGTGCTAATAGAAAAATTGCTTTTAGATTGTCTGTGATTGGTTTATCTTCTGTTTTGTACCGTTTTAGTGAAGTTGATAAAAAGGAATTGAGGTATTTATTGGTTATGGTTTAATAGAGAGTTAAAGATATTTTTTTTGGGGAACTACTACTACGTTTAATAGATCTTTTTAAGATAAATAATTCCGTAATACATTGTTAACATTTCAACAAACACAAAATAAAAAAATCTCTATAATAGTAGAGAAACTTTATGTTTTAGCACTGCTTCTTCTTCATTTATTTTGACGGCATGAGATAGACGACAATGGAGTTGCATAAAATCACGTCTGTAGGTATTCCCCGAAGGGTTGACCAGAGGTGAAAGTATCTGAACAGTACGCCCAAACGCTAGTTATGTCTAGGTCCTATATATTAAGAGGCGACTCCATGAATTGCCGTATAGACAGCGCACAAATCGAGGCTACTACTGAAAAAATCCTACTGAAAAATACTCATTAACATTTCGCTTGACAATATTCGTGTTCAATGTGTGCAATGCAATAAAAATAAAAATAATTAGAATTTTGGTGCAGTACAAAGTTCGAACTACTTTTATTCAGTTTAGGAAATCGAATAATAATTTATTTTTAATTTCCATACGAACAAAGAAAATAAGTAATTATAATTTCTAATATCTTATTTTTAAATTAATTGATATTACTGGTTAACCTCTAGGTACTCTATTTATTAAAAGATATTTTATTTTATTTTTATTTTAGATGGGTTTGCTCTTGACCCTAGTCTAGGTCAGAGATGACAGAGACAAAGTCTACGATGGAGTGAGCTTACCCAGAAGAAGCCTGTTCACTCTCACTTTGAAGAGATTTGGGTTGTATGCGATCGGAAACACAGGCGCAGGTAGAGAATTCCACTCTTTTGCTGTGCGCATTATAAAAGATGTTTGGAAGCGCTTAGTGCGAATTGGTGGAATAGCAACTAGGTAGGGATGGTAACTTGCAGTGCGCCTAGATGTCCGATGGTAGAAAGGGGCCGGTGGAATGAGGTCGTGGAGTTCTTGAGCACACTCACCGAAGTACAATCTTTAGAAGACCGACAAGCAGGCAACCTTACGGCGATGAGCCAAGCTATGAAGCTTGGCATCCACCAGTTTTATGTCGCCAATGAGTCTCTTAGCTCTGCGTTCCACCGAGTCAAGCGCGGCAAGTTGGTATTTAGCTGAGCCATCCCAAAGGTGGCTGCAATACTCCATGCAGGATCGGACTTGCGCTTTGTACAGGGTTAAAAGCTGTCCAGGCGTAAAGTATCGCTTCACCTTATTTAGGATGCCCAGCTTCTTAGCCACAGTTTGGGCTTTATACTCGATGGTGGCGCCGAAGTTGAGACCAGATGTCAACTCCATGCCTAGGAGCTCGAGCCGATCAGTTATAGGAACAGATGTACCCCGAAAAGTAGGAGATTGGTTGATTTGACTCCTTTTAGCGGTAAAAAGACACGCCTGTGTTTTGGTAGCGTTAAAAGAGACCAGATTGTCATCACCCCACTGGGAGACAAGGCTTAAGGTCAAATCTGTCCGCTCTACCATGGCCTCTCTCAAGGAACAAACTTCGGCACCGCTGGTTTTTGCGCTGGAGAAGTATCTCTCTAAAACAGTACTGTCATCTGCGTACCCAACAATACCAGGTTGAAGTAGGTCATTGATGTGCAGTAGGAAAAGAGTTGCAGAGAGAACAGACCCTTGAGGAACTCCGGCATCAATAGCCATAAGGTCGGAGGAGCAGCCGTCTACGACTACTCTGATCGACCGTTCGCTAAGGAAGTCTGATATCCAGCTACAAAAATCAGCCAGGATGCTATAAGCAGGAAGCTTGCTGAGTAAACCGGCGTGCCAGACCCCGTCAAAGGCCTTCGAGATATCAAGCGATACAGCAAGTGCCTCGCCGTGTTTCTCGATGGCTTCGCCCCAGCAGTGCTAGACATACACAAGAAGATCGCCAGTTGACCGTCCCGGCGAAAGCCATATTGACGGTCACTGAGGAGATCATTGTCTTCAAGGTAGGTTAGCAACTTACTGTTCAGTACCCTTTCCATAACCTTGCACAGAATGGAGGTAATGGCGATTGGACGGTAATGGGCAGAGTTTGCACGGTCACCATTTTTGGGAACTGGTTGTACATTCGCAAGCCTCCAGGAGTTTGGCACCGTTCTCTTTTTAAGAGAGAGGCGGAACAAGCGTGTCAACACAGGAGACAGTTCAGGCGCACACTGCCTCAACACTCTCGCTGGAATGCCGTCAGGCCCGCTGGCCTTGTTCACGTCTAGACTGCACAATACTCTTCGGACCTCTTTAATGTGAACTGCGATCTCCGACATTGTGGAGTCCCATTGAGGTACAGTAGGTGGTTGCTTGGAGCCAGCGTCCAGACGTGAATTGCTTGCAAAGAGAGATGTAAAAAGATTTGCTTTCTCAGTTGCAGAGTGAGCTAGCGAGCCATCAGGTTTAATCATGGAGGTAAAGTGGGACGACAGAAATTCGTTTCAACCGCTTTAGACAGGGACCAGAACTGTTTACTACCCGGAGGGTGCGCTGCTAGCTTGGCCCCAATACGTCCAACATGGTCAAAACGTGCCCCACGCAGAACCCGTTTGCAGAGCTTGCGCATTCGCATTTACGCACACATTTACGCATTCTAACTTTGCGGTCGCGGGCCTTGACCCAGGCTTGGTAGGCAGACTCCTTTCGGGCCTCAGCGTGGGCGCATTCTGCATTATACCAAGGCTGTGATTTGTATCCGAGCGGGATGTCGGAGAATGGAATAAAATACTCCTTCCCCTACCGAATCACGTCCGCAACCACGTCAGCACAGCACGAGGGGTCACCCGAGGAGAAGCACACTTGCCGCCATGGATAAGACGCAAAGAAGTGCCGCATCTCATCCCAATCCGCTGACCCGTAACGCCATACTCGCGTCGTGCCTCTAGGACGCTCATCTGGAGGAGAGCAGGTCGATATGGATTTCACCAGACAGTGGTCAGATGTTCCTAGCGGGGCTGAGACCGATACTGAATGACTGTCCGGATCAGTTGCCAGCAGAAGGTCTAAGCAATTGGGTGTATGGCCGTCAACATCCGGTACCCGCGTTGCCAAATTCACCATCTGGGTTAGGTCTAGAGTTAAAGCAAACTTGCGCGCCTCTAACCCGGCATGGTCAGTTTTCCGATACGGGAACAACCACTCTTTGTGATGGGCGTTGAAGTCCCCCAGAAAAATGAGCTTCGCTGTTGGGTACCGCTGCTGGGCTACGTCAGTCGACTCCACGAGGAAATTAAAGAGCGCTGTTGTCTTCTGGTCACCGCTGTGCGATCGGTAGATGCCGATGTAGAGAGATTTCTCCACCCCAGTGTCCACAAGTAGCCATATGGCAGAAAAACCCGGTTTCTCAAAGCAACGGAGACGACGACAACAAATGTCATCGCGGACGTACACACAGACCCCAGCTTGTTTCTTGAACTTGCGTTCAAGAGAGTAACCCGGGTAGTTGAGGTACGCCGCATCCGACGGGGTTGTTATCTTCGTCTCCGTTAGGAAAAATAGGTGCGGCTTCTGCGCCTCAAGGTGGTGATGGACCGGATCGAGATTGGAGTGCAACCCCCTGATGTTAGTAAGGTGCACTTTTAGTGGGAGGAAGTGCAGCCGTTGTTTAACCTGATTTTTCTTACTTGCTTTGGTCATTATTAGTAGAGTTGTTGGGGAAAAAGTCGACTTGTCGAGGCGCTGCTCAGTGAACCAAGTGGAACACTAGAGCTAGCCAAACCTATGGGGAATTCATCTGGAGACTGCGGGGACGCCCGAACCCCCCCGAATATGGCCACCGGGTCCTCCCATCCAGTCGCCGGCTGGCACGGTGGAGCATATCGGGATTTTTCGCGAGGTAGCGGGGCAGCCTTTGGCACGTGGCTGGCGTGCTACTTGGGCCCCCTACTGACTGAGGTCGGCCAACGGCTGGCACCGTACTTTGGATCCCGCTACCCTCCAAAATGAGTTACCCGGCAAGCTATGCCCAGAGACCAAAACCGGTTCTGAACAGTGCAACTGACAATCTCCTTCTCCCCCAAAGGCACTGGTACTCCCACACACCGACGGAACACAGCAAGCTGCTTGGCGCCGGACTCCGGTGGGATGGTGGTAGCGAGCCAGGCGGCCCCTAGCGGAGCCTACCACCGCTAAGTGGGATCGTTCAGCCGTACCACAGGCAAGCCTGTGGTGCCGTTGCCCGGGGTGGACCACTAGTAGGTAGATCCCATACCACCCCAAAAATTACCTACTAAGGCACAAATATATTTTAAAATAGAATTTTAGATCATTGCTGTAATCACAGTTTATCGATGAACGTACGTACGTAGATGACAAATCTATTGCAAAATAAAATGATTCTCTCTCTTATTCACTAAACATTTTAAAATATAATAATATGAATATAGAAAATCACTTAAAAATATGACAATATGAATACATAAATAATAGCATAATTTAATAATAATAATGGGTATGTCGGAAGCGTTGGGCATCAATGGTACTGACATGAAACAGTCGTTAAAGGAACGCTTCTTTGGCCGCCTGAAAAAAGTATTTAATAGTCTTTTATCAGGCGGAAACAAGGTGCGCGCCTTTAACGGTTGGGTTATGCCGGTTTTGATGTACTCTTTCGGCACACTCAAATGGACTCAGACCGAACTCGACGCCCTGGATAGGAAGGTCCGTACACTGCTAACTGCAAATCGAATGCATCACCCACGATCATCGGTAATGAGGCTGTATATCGCGAGATATGCAGTCTCAGGGAATATTTCTTAGAAGCCGACGTGGGGATGCATCGAGATGTGGTCACAGTGGACAAGGGCCTCACCCCGCTCTCCTTAGCTAAAGAGAACTGGCGCAAACCAGTAGTGCTTGACACTAATGATCGCATGGAAGTATGGCAGAGTAAGGAGCTTCACGGACGCTTTTTTAGGGCCCTACATGGACCTGATGTAGACTAACTAGCGTACGTAGCCTGGCTGCGTTTCGGTGACCTTTTTAGAGAAATCGAAGGTTTTATCTGTGCAATTATGGACGAAGTTATAATGACAAACAATTACCGGAGATTTATTGTGAAAGACGGCACGGTTGACATCTGTCGGGCATGCCACCGTCCGGGTGAATCAATCAGACATATTATCTCCGGATGTTCTCGTCTAGCTAACGAAGAGTACTTGCATAGATACAACCTTGTAACCAGGATTATCTATCAGCAACTTGCTCTTAAATACAACGTTGTAAATTCGGAAGTGCCGTACTACAGGTATGTGCCCGACCCAGTTCTCGAAAATGGACATATCATATTGTACTGGGATCAATCCATCATCACTGACAGGACTATTGTTGCCAATAAGCTTGATAAAGTGGTGGTGGATCGATTAGAGCGGCGCGCAATGATTGTTGACATAACGGTCCCGCATGAAGGGAACCTCGTGAAAGCCGAGAAAGATAAACAAATCAAGTACCTTGACTTGGCTAACGAGGTTATTCAGCGATCATTGTGCCGATAGTCGTGACAGCCAATGGCTTAATATCCAAGAGCCTCGAGCAACACCTGAGGAGGCTTTCGTTGGGCAGCTGGATCAAGGGCTTCATTCAGAAAGCGGTACTTCTAGACACGGCTCGCATTGTTAGGAGGTTCCTCTCTGGAGCCCTGATCGCCGGTAGCTTGGACCCTGTTCCCGATACCGGTAGGCTACTATTTTTTATATTTTTAAATGTTTTTATATTTTTTATATTCTAATATTTAAAAATGTAATTTATATGTATATAATGGAATAAACGAAATAAAAATACTTCTAAGAATTTCATAATAATTACCTACATTATTATTGTACAATACATAAAATAAATATAACTAGTATACTGTACACAAACCTAATTATATATATATATACATAATTATACACCCAATTAAATTTATCTAATAATATTGAATTGCTTGAATTGCTGCTTAGCTCTCTTCCTCTCTCCTAATTTTGCTGTGCCCGACAGGGTCCATATTGATCTTTTACTTTGTTAGACCATCTATGTCCGGAGGCTCTACGCGGGGGTCGTGCGGTTCATGACCCTTTATGGGGCACCGGTGTGGGCTCGTTCATTGAGGCGCCGACCAGCCCGCCGGTTGAACGCATCCCAGAGGGTCATGGCCATCCAGCTGGTTCGGGGATACCGCACGGTCTCTCAGATAAGGCGGGAGGATACGCCCGGGTGTTACCATTGTGTGGATATACCGGAGGACACGGTGGAGCATACGGTGGAAGTCTGCACGGCTGGGGCGGAGCACCGCCGTGTCCTCGTGGCGGCCATCGGCGGCGGCGATCTCTCGCGTCCGGTCCTGGTCCAGGCCATGGTATGGAGCGAGAGGGAATGGGAAGCCGTCACCTACTTCTGCGAAGCAGTAATAAACGCGAAGGAGACGGTGGAGTGCATGAGGGAGAGGCAATCGTGGCGCCCTCACACCCCTAGTCGCCGTAGGAGGAGACACCCTGGGCGTCGGGAGTTGATTGCCGACTCCCGGCCACCGTAGGCACGTGCTTGCGAACAGCGAGCAATGGGCAGCTCGCCGTCCGGTAAGGACCAGGCCCGGGTCGATGGCGTGTCGTGTTCTACGCGCGCCTCAAAGAGATGTCAGCATCATTGATGGGGTCCGATAGGGCCGATTGCCTGCCGGGGCCGCGGATTGTTCGGAAGAGTTACCGTGGCCCTGGCGCACAGGCAATAGAAGGAACACGGGTGGTTTTAGTCAGTAAGAGTCTGATACGCCCTTCCGCTCCGCCCAGAGCGGGAGAAGTCATTTGATGATTTCCCACCCAGAAAAAAAAAAACGGTGTGAGTTCGTTTGGCACTCACGAAAATTGATGTGTAAACATGTGAGCTCGCATCAGTTTGCTCACATAGACACGGGTATTACGCTGACGTCATCTGACACTCGAAGTCCCAGCTAGCCCCTACCGTAGACCGAGCGCTAAGATGTTTACACATCAACAAACCATATATGTAATGCATATGGAATGTAATAAAGAATTGAGTATTGAGTACCCAACTGCGCGGTTAAAGTGCATCCTGAGCTGTAACCCGCCAAATTAATTTTTTCTTTGGTTTATATGCAAAGTGCAGCTCTGTTTTACGTCATATATTGATCAAAATGCGATTCACAACTATAGGAATGATATATTTATTGAATAATAATCATCAATTTCATATCAATGTTCAAACTTTGGAAGTTTGTCCACCTAAGAATTTTTCTGAATATTTCATATGAAAATTTCTTAGGTGGAACAAACTTCCAAAGTTTGACAATTGATATGAAATTGATTTATTAATTATTATTGAATAAATATATCATTCCTACAATCGCGAATCGCATTTTGATCAACATACGACGTTAAACAGAGCTGCAAACTACAAAAAAACCAAAGAAAATTTGAATTTTGTGGGCAACAGCTGAGGATGTACCTTAAGCTGATATCAGATGCTTCAGTCGTGTGAATATTCATTTTTGTTTCTTTCCACGTTCACACGACACCGACAAAATTATATAGATATGAACGTTCATCTGCTCGTTTAATTTAATTTTTCGAAAATTCGGAGCGCGAATTCCGAAATCCAACATCGTTGGTTTGGTACACTAATGAATCCATTTTTCACTTTTTATTCATTTTGTGTTCATATTTTTCGCTTCGAGTGAAAGATGCTGAATGAAAAATATAAATGTACAAAAAGTGGAGTGTCTGATGCGCTCCACTTTTTGTTCATTTATGTTTTTCATTCCGCTCAGCTTTACCACGGTTTTCCTCGCGGCTTGTCATTCCGGATACGCAAGCGAGCCAACTAGTAATCAAAAAACTAGATAATTCTGCAAAATCGAGCTCATCAACGGTTCGTTTCTCTCCTTTTAACTTACAATTAAATTACCTATTTTGTAGATTCCATTTAATAATTGGATCCGTTTGACACCTTTAGAGCCAAAAAGTCATATAATAAAATAAACATCATTGACATACCTACCTACCCACCAGTAATTTATTTCAGAATTACATATTGTGTGCATTATGTTTGCACCTACCTATTGTTTAAGTATATATAATTTTAATATTACATAGTCATAGCCGATCTACATTATATGTCTGACTGTGGCTTAATGCGCTTGTGGTGACCGAAAGAGGATCGTGCAATTCGGTAAGTTGAATTTAATTGACAGGGTGAGTACGTTACCAAGCTACCTGATAAAACACTACTCCGAAACGCCTTGTACCGCGAGTTGGGACCCGAATTATGTAGGATTTTTGGGGGAATCATGAACAATAGGAAAAGCTTTGCGATCGGCGTATAGGCGGCAAGCAGGCAGCCCTTCTGATGGTAAGTGGTTAAACTCTGACTATCGCATTCTGTCATAGCCTGTCCTCCGCCTTCCGCATCCAGTCTATCCTAGCTTGCCGATACGCGGTGTCCACTCCAGGACTCGTCTTCTCTACCGGCTATCGGTCCTTCAACAAACGTGGCCAGCCCGCTGCCACTTCAGTTTGCTTACTCTGCAATGAATGTATAACGTGTCTGTGATTATACTGGCAACCGTACTAGAACTGGTACAAAGCAACGTTGCTTGGTAGCAAACATAGTTATGTAGTGGTAGCACTTCTTGAGACGATAAACTTTTTAAAATTAAATAAAAGATTTATGATAAGTAAAAATCAGAAGCTTTCTGAATATTGGGTATTTACTTGTTGTTTCTGGTTGCAATGAAAGTTTTTAGCCATGGTGCAATCAGAAGCAATGGATCCGGCTCAGGTGTTCATAGCAACTATGATGGCCCGTAACAAGTCGATGGACATCGCGACGGAGCGCGGAGATTCAGCCGTGCAGCAGTTCTACTGTGGCACCGCAGTGCTCGTGACGGGCGGGTCCGGCTTCCTCGGCAAGCAGCTCATTGAGAAACTCCTCAGGTGAGGATAGTAGTTAAATGAAGGATGAGATCATTACAATTTGAACTAGTATAATTTCCTCCGCATTTTAAAATAATGCAGGAATTTGTACCAGGAATAGGAGAGAATTTTTTGTGGAATTGTGGGTGTAATTTAGATTTTATTTTCTTCCAGAGCAACGAAAATATCAAAAATATTTGTACTGCTGAGACCCAAGAAAGGCAAGGGTATAGAAGAAAGGTTAAATGAACTTTTGCAGGAACCCGTAAGTCTATTTCAATTGAATTCGTTCGTAATATCTTGCACTAAAACTGAAAAAACGAACGGAATAAGCGACCAGACCGTAACCAGGGCGGGACTGTTATGTAAATCAGAATTTTATTCAGACCTTTGAAGGCTAAGGATTAATCTAAGTTACTATATTCAGTGAATTCAGGTTGTTAAGACAGGAAAACAGCTGAAGGGACAAACAAAAAATATATATTTTTAGCCACCGTCAATAAACCAAAGATATCAAAATAAAAAATTGTCATGATTTAGGTATGTTTTAAACTCAGGTATTCGATAAAATCCGGGAGCAGCAACCAGGCTTCGCAGACAAGATCACACCAGTAGCAGGAGATGTAGGTGATCTTAGACTCGGCATGAGCGATAAAGACTGGAACACTCTCGCAGATCAGGTATTTTTTCAAGATTGTCTAGTGAAATAAAATGAAATGAAATTATTTATTCTGTAAATCATATCAGAATCACTTTTACACGCCATATAAAAAATGAAAAATGATAAGCCAAATGGATAGTTATATTTAAAGCTTATACTTATATAAGTATTTTTTACGGGTACATAATAATTACTCATGCTGTACCAGGTGATCTGGTTGGTTAGTCAGCAAAATTGGTATCAGCATAGAAACAAATTTATTCTATGGTAAGACCCTATACCATATACCGATATTCCTATTTTATCAGTATTTCTTGTGAAAGCTTTTGACAGTCATCTCGTCAGTGGTTTTTAGTCTGAACCTTGACCAGGCTTACCAGTTCACTTTATTATTGGCTTCATTTCATTCTGACTTCAACATTATTCTTATCTCTAAAAACAATAATATTTTGTGTCGACAGGTGAATATAATATTCCATATGGCTGCGACGACAAGGTTCGACGACCCACTCCGTATGACCACCATGATCAACATTCGAGGTACCAGAGAAGTTCTCCTACTTGGCAAGGCTTGTAAAAACCTCAAGTGAGTATTCACATTCAGCAGCTCATTTAAACTTGGATGAATCGTCACTTTTATTAATATTCATAATCTTTATTTGCGTTTCATAATGTTAACAAGATCTTATAATGGCTAAAAGCTAAGGTACAATTACGGACCCTGTAGGGTACAGAAAACAGTAAATAATCATAAAATTAGGAAACAATTACCAATATTTTGATATTAATAGACTCACTCTCACTCACTCTTGCTCACTTCCTCTATTTCGTGAAAAAATATTTTGCCTATTTGGTGGATAAAATAGTGGTATAATGTTTGAAAAGTAAATTTTCGTCATGGTAACAAAGCTTTATTGATTTCATTGTCTTTTATCTATCTAGGCCAGGAGGAGATCGCGTAAAGTTACTTCAATTCAGTCAAATATCGATACTCAATTATTTCCATAGATCCTACGTTCATGTATCATCAGCTTTCTCCCACGCTTGCTTCAACCGCATCAACATGGAAGTATCAGAAGACTTCTACCAGAGTCCTGTGGAACCGGAGACATTGATCCAACTAGCTGAGACAGTCGCAGAATCGAGATTGGATGACATTACACCTGGGTGAGAGATAATACTTAGAAACTGTATCGCTAAATAGGTCTAGTGGTTCTTAGAGCGACTGCTGAGCTTTCAGGCTTTAGAGAGTGGAGCAAAGGTATATTGACTTTTTCTAAACGATACATACATAAACTCACGCATTTTCCTCGTGGGGGTAGGCAGAAACGACAGCACGACATGTAAAAAAAATCACCAACTTTTGTTTATTAATTGAAATAGGGCATTTGACAGACACTTCGTTTTCTTTTTTTCCAGTCTGATCAAAAACTGGTATAACAACTATTCGTTTTCAAAGGCTGTCGCTGAAGAGATTGTCAGAACAATGAGCGATGACCTCCCCATTTGCATTGTTAGACCTGCAGTCGGTAAGTGACAACCAGAAGTCTTTTAAATACGCCCAAACTTTTAATTTTGTATTTTTTATCTATCAAGCTTGTGTCGTCCCTAAGTTGGGCAAAGGCCTCCCTCTACTTTTTACAGCTTTTATAAGCTTCACTTGTAACTAACAAAAACACACAATGTAATAAAATAAAGTCAATTTTAACCTACTTCTAATTGTCGTATCGAAATTAAACTATGTGTTTATGTAGTTCGGATGACAATATTATAATTTGGTATCTTGGAGCTGATCTGATAATGAAGCCAGAAGGTGATAGTGGGACTCTTCAGTGGCTACTAGTAAACCCCTCGAGTTTGGCTCATATTATTCGTTTTTACGAGTCCAGTAGATTTGGTTCGGTAACGAGGGTCTGAGGATAGGGACAAGAGGTTTATAGTGGAATTCTGCAGTGGTTACTAGTAAACATCTCGAATTTGGGGTCATATTATACGTTTTGACGAGTCCAATATTCTACACTTGGTGTCGAAGGTCTGATGATAGAGCCAGGAGGTGGATAGTGAAAATCTTCAGTGGCTACTCGTAAACCGGGCAAGTCATAACTTCGTTGACTTGTATTAACTAAATGAACAATATACTAGACTATAAATTATTGTTATTAAGTAGTTTTTTTTTTTTAAACACGCTTTTGTGACGCTCTATTAATTATAATATAATTAAATTGATTTATATTACTTACGATATAGTACATATTTTTCACATTTCTGCCCGCTGCTATTATGGGCCAGTCCTTTTGGAGGAGTCAAGTTCGACCCTCCTTAATCATTTTGGTCTACCGCAGTGTCGATTTCACTTAGCATTTAAGGGGACCCAATACGTGGTTCATCCGTCACACTGCATTAATTTATAATACATTTACTTGTCAAATACTTTATTACAGTAATACATTCTGCACGAGAACCACAGCCAGGATGGATTGATGTATCCAATGTATATGGGGCCTCTGGTGTAAGTAAAACATGGTATCTAGCTGTCTTAAGTGCTCATACACACGAGTGACACACGTCAACGGCAAAGGCAACTAAAGATGACGACGAGTGTCGACGAACCTCAACGCTTGGCGGCGGTAGCCGTCGACGCGTGTCGGCGGCAGTCGTCGACAACATGCCGCTCGCATATTTGAGCACCGTATTGAATACACGAGCGACACGTTGTCAACGTGGAAGGCAGGCGCCGACGCATCGATGGCATGCGTTGGTTCGACGGTGATGATGGCTGCAGTTGTCTCTGCCGTTGATGCGTGTTGCTCGTGTGTATGCACACTGACAGACCGAAACTAGTATGGATTTGTTCGAATTTAGACACCATTTTCAATTCAGTATTCAACCATTTCCCATGTTAACGTCTAAAATGCTATTAATTATGATGAAAGTCATGGAAATTTTCCTTTTTTTGAGTGTTTTTGTTACTACGAGTATATTGACTTTCAAAGTAAATAGTAAACTAGATACTTATTAAAAATAATTTTCAGCTTGGTCTAGGCGTTGGCATGGGTTTGATGCATACAATGCTAGTTAATGAAGAAATTTGCTCGGATTTTATACCCGTTGACTATGTCAATAATGCCATCATAGCTGCAGGATGGGCGACTGCTAAGAGAAGGGCTGCTGGTGAGATGAAACCGAAGATATATACAGTGACGACGTCTACAAGAAATCCTCGGGTCTGGGGTAACGTTTTATATTTTTCCAATTTATTTCGTCACCACTGCTCTCAAAACGGTGAAACAAAACACAGTGAGAAAACCGGCATGCCCTAGAACCAAAATTGGAAGGAATGTGACATACACCAACCCGCTCTGGGCCCGCGTGGTGGATTACAGCCCATTACCTCCCACAGAGAGGAGACCTGTATCCCAGCAGCGGGAACATTATAGTCTGATCATGTATATGTTTATAGAATAGAATACTCTTTATTATGGACACCATAAAAATTACAGATATAAATGTAGAAATTTTACATAGGGTGACACAATGGGCGGTCTTATCGCTTAAAGCGATATTTTACAGACAACCTTTGGATGGATTAAAGGGACAAGGTGAGACAATAATGCAGGTAGTCAGTGGTGTACTAAATGAAAAAAAGAAATAAAAAAATGCTTATGCTAAATAAAAGGTTTTATTTTATTTCACTTGTTAGTATGTTAAGATGCATTCATGCAAGCAAATTTTTGACAACTTTCTCCTTGTCTATCAAGTTGAAACTTTTTATTTTTCCGATTTTTGTTCCGATGACATGACATTTACTTGACAGTCTGTTAGGAACGGTACTTTGCCATATAGTGAGCAACAGACTGATATATTAAATATTATTCACAGGAAAGCTCTTAACTATAACGAGAGATGACCTGTTAATGAACTATCCCACGCCGATGGCTGTGGCGTACAGCCTCTATTTTAAAACAAGTAACCCTGTAATGTTCTGGATTCAGACTTGGTTGCTGCATCTGATACCTGCGTACTTCATAGATGGAGTCTGCTTACTTATTGGAAAAGAAAGGCGGTAAGAAAAATTTCTTCTGACTGGAGAACTGGTAAAGAATTTTAATTTATAGGAGATATTTGAGGTACTCCAATATTTAAATATTTTCTGCAAAGTTTTGGCAAGTAACGAAAGCTGTGGTCGGATTTCCAATATTATTAGTATTTTTTTTCAAATATAATTAACGCTTTGTCTATGTTGGGCCAACATCCATGTCCTTTTCCATAAGATAAGATGTTTCTTTTTTGTAAAACATGAGTACTACATATACAATAGATTTGCATGGTCTTAAAATAAAAATTCGTGAAACATGATCTACATATTTTGCCTACAGAGCGTACAAAAAAAAAATTGGTCAAGATAACCATTTGAATTTATAAAAAGAAAAACAATAATTTAACCTACTGTCGCACAGTCGTTTGAAAAGATAATCCATAAAAAAATTAACTTTTAAACTAAAAGGTGTCACAGTTTTGAGATCGAAGAAATGTCATAACGATAGGAACTAAGTAGTGCCTCTATAAAAGAAATGGGTATTGAAAAGTTTAGCTGGGATTTTACGGTTTCTTTTGCTACTTCTTCGTCGTTGTGGTATTTGTAGCCACCACCTTAGGCACACTTTCAGTTACCGTACTGATTTTTGGCAATTTTGGTTGCTTGGTCAATAATAGTGTATTACAAAACGGTTGGACCAAATCTAATGTCAACCTTATAAGTTTTAATAGTCTATGCGTATCAAACTATAACTTGAAAAGTATAGTATATTATTTCCAATAGACTAAATATAGTTCTTCCAAGTCTATTTCTGGTCTTAATTTTCTACTAGCTTAACGACAAAAGAATTTGCATGTCGCTTTCAGCGCTTTCTGGGTTTTTTTTCTGTCAGCAGCCCAGAAATTGTGAATGTTCTTTTTTTATGTACTTTCCTAAAATGCTCCATCGTGGAAATTCTTTTATACAATGCTCTTTCCAAAATATTCCTTTTCTATTTTCAGATTCGTGAAGCTTTACACCAAAACCTACAAATTGATGACAACGTTGTCGTATTTCACCTGCAACAAGTTTAACTTTGTCGACAAAAACACTGAAGCGCTATACGACAGTCTATCCGAAATTGATAGAGATATTTTCGATTTTGACGTCAACAACATAAATTGGCGCGAATTTATGATATTATGGGGTTTAAGCGTGAGGAAGTATATACTTAAAGATGGATTAACAAGAACTGAATATGCTAAAAAGAAACAGTTATTTTTAAAGATTTTTACTTATGCAGTTTTTGCTTTTTATTTCTATATGTTGTATAAAGTGTTGTCTTTAGTATTTTTGTTGTTTTAAACTTCAGGTTTGTTAATTTGTTCTTAATCTAGAGAATAAAGTTTTGTGTTTTCTGCATTATACTATATTTCTTTTCTCCTTTGATTGCTTGCTTTGTTTTCTTGGTAACTGTTTTTAATTATAATACTTAAACTTTAGCTATAGTAAGTTTATATGTACGTTAGTTTGTTTAGGTCAAATGTTGCAAGTTGAATTACAACCACTTCCTCTTATCCTACGGAGTTGAAATTTCACACGTTGATTCCGATTCAAAGACAATGAATTTTTATGATGCATGACCTGATTCGTCAACCAAGATTAGCTCCAGGTGAAGGAACTCCTGAACAGTCAACAGCAGACACATTTTTTTTTATTTACGCATACAATTATGATAGCCCGTTCTATAGTTCACCATGACCTGGCTGCTGATTCATTCAGTTCAGTTTCTTCGTCTGGAGCCAATGCTGGGTGTAGAAACAGGTCATCCGTTGTCTTCGAAACAGAATCAACATGTGATATTTCAACTTTTTAGGATATGAGGCCTCAAAGAGATGTCAGCATCATTGAAGGGGTCCAATAGGGCCGATGCCTGCCGGGGTCGCGGATTGTTCGAAAGAGTTACCGTGGCCCTGGCGCACAGGCAACTGAAGGAACACGGGTGGGTTTTAGTCAGTAAGAGTCTGACACGCCCTTCCGCTCCGCCCAGAGCGGGAGAGGTCATTTGATGATTTCCCACCCAAAAAAAAAAAAAAAAAAAAAAAAAAGGATATGAGGAAGTTTATTTAATTCAGCTAGCAAGATTTGACCTAAACATTACAAATAATGAAAGTTAAATAAAAGCTTGTAAAAACAAACTTTTCAGCTTTATTTTGCCCATTCCAAAGCGTAGTGTGTAACAATGGAGAAGAACGGGCAAGAAACTTCACGGACACTATTTTATATCTAAATATGGTTACAGAATACTGGTTTCCAAATTCATGTTGAAATTGTGCATGTGAGACCGATGCAGAACGGTAAAAGCATCTGTAATAAAAAATTCAAACCATTCAAATATTAAATTAAATTAAAATAAGCCGTGGCAGCTAAGAGATGACCAGTCGCTACTGACGGCGTCCGTTCACGAACATGACGCATGGTAATCCATGCGTAGCTCCATTCGAAATGTTTGAGCTGAATGGTACTAATGCACGATTCAGCTCAACCATTTCGTATGGAGCTAAATGATCCAAAACATGCATAATTTGCGCGGACGTGCTTGACATTGATAAACACCATATCAATGGACATACCGAGATATGAAAGAAATTATCAATTTTAACATTTATTTTAGTAGTGTTTTTAGTAATTTACATTGATATGACTAAAAGCTTCTACATGAGAGGAAATAAATGGAGAATTGATTATTTTGTTGCAAAATTACATATTGTGAACTAAATCGCGTGAGGAATAAAATGAAATAAATGCAAAGTTAGTTTGGATTTAATTTAATAATTGTCGAGGCGAAACCGAAAAAATGCATATTATTAATGATGCCTCATAGGATCCCTTTTTGGGACACTTTTGGAAAACCGTTAACTCAAAAATATGCAATAAGAAAAAACACTGCTTTCCATCATGCCAATTTGGAAGCAATAGAGCTACGATAATCTGGGCCCTACGAATCACGAAACCCAAACAATTTTCTTTTTTTAAAGACACCGCCAGCCTCTTCTGGAATCCTCCGCGGAAAACTTTTAACATATTTATTTTCTTTAAGCAATAAATAGAATAGGTATTATTATTAAAAGAGACACTTTCCTCATCTATGTTTTATCTCCGAATTTATGATGACCACCTGAAAATCTAGTTAGACTATCGTGCACGGGCACGGACATTAACACTACTTGTGCGTGTGCATGTTACAGCACACGCACGAAACACACAGTGTTATAGTTTTATGTGACACATACGGAAGGTCTTGACTGAAGCTTACACGAATTAATAGCATTAAAGCTTGGAAATAAAAATAATAAATTTTGAATCCTACCTATACTATTGTAAAATAAGGTCAACATATTTGTCAGTCAGTCACGCTTTACGGGATGAATTAATTAAGATGCTTGGCACACAGCTAGACCTAGATTAAAATACAGGATACTTCTAATGAACGGATAAAAAATCGTGGATATGAAGTAGTTCCTCTAAGATACAAGTTAAACCGCAGGCAACAATAGTATTGCACAATTTCCTAATTGCTCTTGCATTGTAACTTAGGTACAGGATATTGGAATAAATATTGGGGCAAAATCGCCATTATTTTAACAAAATAAAGTAATAAAGTATGCAAGTTACTAAACGAATTACTCCAGTGGATCAACTCACAACTACTAACTGAATTGCGAGCGTTCAATTAAAAATGAGCACTAATTATACGCGAGCTGCAGCCGACGCATTACCGAATTACATTTTAATTTTATAACTAACTTGTTTCCTTGTTTTTCTAGGGAGATAAATGATGAATGCACTTTTATTAAATAATCATTGTATGTTATAAAACTCCTTCTCTTTCTCTCTTGTTGACGACATGAAAAGATAAGAAGAAAGAAATTGGCACAATCAAGGGAAAACAAAATGCGATCAGTTGCATTTTGTGAGCAACAATAATCATATTAACAAGGGCTCCTTAATTGAGTAACACCCAATTAATCAGAATCTGAATCATTTTGAAAGATATTGCTAATCCATTGCTTCATATGTTCGAAAAATTTGTCTGTTCAACAACGTAAATAACGCAATGAATATTGTTGAACTGTCTAAATGAAAGCCATTCCTACTGTTAGTGTGTTACGCAATTACCCCGTGGGTAATAGTTTATTGAAATCCAAATAAAATATTAGAAAGAGTGTCCCCGACAGTATCCCCGAATGCTTAGGTCAGCAACATAATTATATGCTGTGAGAAAAATCTGTCAATTGACTGCAAGTCATTTTTATTCTGCAGAAAAGAGCCATCAGAGCCATACATGGCCTCCACAGGCGCGACTCTCTAACGGAACTGTTTAAAGATATTATCATCACGATACCTTGTCAATATATCTATGAAAATATCATGTACGTCAGGCAAAATCTACATCTTTTTAATAAAAGAGGTGAAATACACAATTAGAAATAGGGACCAATTAGTTCAACCAGGTTTCAGGCTGGCTAAATTAGACTCATCTTTCATGGGATACTGGTTAAATATTACAATAAGAAAGAAAGAAAGAAAAATAGGTTTATTTGTCACAGAAACACGTGCATACAAAAAAAAAAAATTACCTCAGGTAACAATGTAAATAAAAAGAAACAAACAAAATAGATCTATAATCACGAGCACAAAACAGAAATAGTCGACAGCTGCACGTCATGACTGTGACAAGAAGGCTTCCAGTCAGCATGATGCTGTGCTATGGGGGACCCACAGCACGGCGCTGGTTTTCAGTGGTTACCCAAAAAGGACTACTCCAATGGAATGAAATGTATTACTATAAAGCTACTGTTTGCTGGGCCCGTCATTCATTGCCTCGAATGTGCCCTGGTGGCTAAGAGTTGATAATTATGTCAAGCTCACACTAATGTCTCGCTAATGGGCCAGCCATATGTATTGGATCATTTAACTCCCTTCAAACAGGTTGAGCTGAATGGTGCTCATCCATGCATCGTGTTCGTGAACGGACGTAATAGTACTTTTATATCTTTTTAGGTTCTATCTTTTGAAGTTACCAGTGCCCTACGCCTTAAAAAATCCTTGTGCCAATTGCCTTACATTCATCCTCTCATAATCAGCCCATAATATTCCCACTACTAGGACACAGGCCTCTTCTCTGTGAGAGGGAGTGGGCCATAATCTACCGCGCTGGCCCAGTGCGGGTTGGTAGATGTCACATGTCTTCGATTTTTTGGTTCTAGGACATGCCGGTATCCCCACGATGTTTTCCTGCTACGTTTTGAGAACAGTGGTGATGAAATAATTTATACATAGTAAAGCGCCTGATTGGGTTCGAACTTGCGACTTACAACTCGTAAGTCGCGGCCGTGGCCACTGTGCGACCACTACTCTCATTTATCCCTTCAACTCGATCAAACTACAACACAATCGATGTTTCGACGAGTAATCGTAATCGAGCTGTTTCGACATCAGTCAAATGACGGATTTTATAGACCGCGTACGGTGCAGAGCTTAGCCGCTTCGACAATTTGGTTATATGTGGGCCCGACTGTAGCTTTGAGTCCAAAGTATTACCTAAGAACACAGTGGTGTCCACAAGATCCAATTCCGTCCCATTTTCTAGTACATTGGTTTTCACCTACTTATGGTTAGGTATCAGAAATCTAATATTTAGTATTTTTCTCGTTTAAAAGTAAATTATTAACACAAAACAAATGTAGTATTTTAGCGATAGCATTATTTAAATCGTCAGTAACTGTCTGTTGTCGTTTAAGCTTAAATAAAAGTGATGTGTCATCTGCAAATAACACAATTTCATGACTGTTCTGTACAAGGCAAGGTAGGTCATTAAAATATTCGCGAAATAAAAAAGGGCCAAGAATTGAGCCCTGCGGAACTCCCATAGTGACAATAGAACCCACGGATCGCTTGCCGTTTACGTGCACTCTTTGGAGCCTATTATTCAAGGAAATAAGAAGATCCAACACAGTGTTTCCAACACCATAGTGATGTAATTTCCCGACCAATTTATAATGAGAAACACAATCGAAAGCCTTAGACAAGTCACAAAAAATACCAAGGGCATCATGCGGCTTCTACCAGGCCTCAAAAAAATATGTGCAAGAAGCTCAACGCCAGCATCGGTAGTAGAGCGACGCCTTGTGAAACCGAATTGTTTACTGTTTAATAATTTATGTTTATTAAAATGTCTTTGCAATTGATCTAGCATCAATTTTTCAAATATTTTGCTGAAGATGGGTAGCACAGAAATTGGTCTTAAGTTCGTGGGGTCTGATGTTCTGCCCGATTTAAACAAAGGTATTACTTTACTACTCTTCATTAACTCAGGAATTACACCACAGTCAAAAAAAAAAACAGTCAAAAAAAAAAGTAAAAAAAGAAGTAAGGAGTAAGTTCAGTTAAAAATAATTGCCAATTCAGCCGCTACAGTGTTGATTATACATTTTACAACCTCTACGAAATTTCCCCATAGATCAGCAGTTTTTTTTAACATTAAGTTTATTGAAAGTTTTAATAATATCTCGAGCACTAACATAGTCGAAATTCAATATATGGTTACAAATATAAACATTTTCTTTCAATATGGACTCGGCAACAGTGGGTGAAGAATTTAAAGTTTTTGTGGTTGAGACTGGAATATCGGCAAAGAAATTTTCAGAACTATGGCAACTTCTAAATCTTTTTTAATAACTTTATTGTTAATATTAAGGCTATAGTCACTACTACGCTTTCTGTCTCTTCCAGTCTCATTGTTTATAATTTCCCAAGTCATTTTCATTTTATTTTGACTATTTTCAATCTTGGGGCTTAAATAGCGACACTTCGCTTCGCTACAAGCTTACATAATTTGGAATATTTCTTAACATATAGATAAAATTCTTTACTTTTATTATAATTTCTTTCTTCATAAAGTTCAAAAAGTTTTATTCTACAATTAAATATCCCTTTAGTTGCCTATTTATTGAAGGTTGCAGAACCATTAACTGAGATCTGCTTGGGTATAAATGTTGAGTTAAATTCTGTACAATACAAGGCAAAAAAGAATTCTACAGTTTATTGGGATCATTACTGTAAGGCAAGTAGGGTAATTTACTACTAAGTTTATTTTTAAAGTTCTCCAAGCGACCTGCAGTATTTGGCACTACAGTGATATCTTTCTTAGCCACTTTTTTATTTTGCTTACTAAATGTAATCAGTTGTCCGCAGTAGTCAGAATCCAGTTGGCTTATATTTTTTTTATTAGTAGGTAAAATGTCAGTAAATATATTGGATGCTGTTTCTGTTTTTGTTTTTTTGTACGCTTGTGTGTTACTACTAACATAATTTGTAAGTTTTTTTTTGGTAATACTAACACGCTATGGGCCTTCGATGCCTGATAATAAAAGTTTTTTTTTATTTTTTTTATTATCTTAACATGTAGCTGAGGTAGCGGTTATTCTAGTAGGCTCCAAAAATAAATAATTAAGTTATATGACTAAAATATTCTTTTAAATTTTTAGGCACATCGATGAATCCTCTAATAAATTGACATTAAAATCACCGCATACAATTATATTTTTTCCTAATTTACCAAGTTTTTGTAAAACATCATCCACGATACTCTCAAAGCAATCATAAATCGATGACGGAGGCCGGTACACGCTCAATACAATAACCCGCTCCAACTCCACACTGGCTATTTCTATAGTCCGCTCAACAGAAAGGTTTACAATATCCTTACGTTCTTTGAATTTAAGTTGTTTATTTAACAGTATCAATGAGCCACCATGAATTGCATTTTCTCTGCTGAACAAACTACCAACCTGGTGATTACTGAAATTAAACATGAACTTTTTAACCAATGTTCTGTAATTCATAAAATATCAATGTTGTTACAGTTCATGAATAATTCAGTTTCAAGGTCTTTTCATAACGTACCTTGAATATTTTGGTGCACCAGGCTAACTGTGTTAGAACTTATTCTAACATTTTGATGATTTGGACTAGTATTTAAATTATCACCATTAATAATGCAAGAGGTTTTCTCTATTGTCTCAATTTCTAATTCAAATTAATGTCAGCTTGTGTAGCCAAGTTGTTGGCTGAATCAATAAAAATGTCAGGTAATTGCTCAATAGAAACAACAGTTATAATAGCCAAATTCTTGGCTGATAAAACAATAAAAAAACTACAGCGATAAAGCTATTTGTCTTTTTAAACATTTTGGCAAATACAATTTGTATTTTGTCACATATAAATATTTACTAACTTAATTGATACAGCCAATGACATGAAATTTATTGTTGTTTAATGTCATATTATTTAACATTATATTTAATTTGTGCATAAAATTATTTTATTTCTGTGGCAAACTGCTACTACGTATAAGGAAATGTAAACATAACAATCTGTCTTAAGTGTAGCTCACATGGTTTGTTAGTGTAATGAAGCAGACTGTTCTGATTCACATTTCCTCTGTTACTAATTAATATTATCATTGTTGTATCCTGGTGGAAATTTAAACTAATAATCTTTCTCATTATATCCACATAACTTAAGCCAGGCATACAATAATTGGTAACTGAGTGTCCCTTGCAAATATTTGATAATAACTGGCCCATGTCTTTCCTAATTTCATCACTAAATATCACAATATCACTATTTATTTGGATTTTTACACAGTTATGAGTTTTTACATTAACTTTTGCTGTTTTAGGGGAACTATCAGAGATATAAACTTGTTGCAATGAAGTATCACATGCTGGCGTCAAACAAGCCGGTGAGGACTGACTATGGGAGCAGCTGTTGTTGGTCAATGATTGTGATCGCTCACACGAACATGAACTAGCACTCACTATTAACTCATTCATCGCCAGCATGTATTCCCTCATTTGCATTTCAGAGATTTTTTATTTATTGGTCATAGATATGAATTTTTGGATAAGATTTTCTATTTCACAATTTAAATTTTGTGTGACATTTTCATATTTTGAAGCATTGTTTTTGCATTTTTGAGAATAAAAATCTAGTTTATCTAATAATGAAAGGCGTTCCCATTCCATTTAATTTAACATTTTTATGAAGAATTTCTGTCTATGAACTAGTTTTTGAGTTTTTGTAATAAATTTGTTGGTTCTTACATATTTTTTCAATTTATTTTGCTACATTTGACCACCCTAGTTGTGTTATTGGACTTAGTGTTATCCTCGCAGGTCAAATCTATAGTGACTGTGGGTTGAATGTCAATTGCAGCAGAAACCATACTTGGAGAAATGACCACCAGCTCATCGAACAGACTTTGGTTCAACGAGGCGGTGATGTTATGCTGAGTGCATTCTAATTGTGCATTCTTAAACAGCTTTCGCTTTTTATTTCTATATTTTTGTACAAATTGTTGTCTTTAGTACTTTTGTTATTTTAAACTTCATGTTTGTTAATTTGTTCTAGATCTAGAGAATAAAGTTTTGTGTTTTTTGTAATAAACTTTCTTTCTTTGCTCTTTTGATTGCTTGTTTTGTTTTCTTAATAACTGTTTTTAATTATGATACTTCAGCTTTAGCTCTATGTACTAGTTTCTTTCCACGATTTCATCTGCGTGAAACTTCGCCCCCTGACCCGCTGCGTCGTATCCCATCGGCCGCCCGCGCTATTACTTCACTTTCGCTTAGCGTTCTTTATTTTTTTCTTCGGCTCCTAAGGATTGTAGGGTGATGTTAAATAGCATATAACCTTTCTCAAGAATTAGGCTTTCCAATGCAAAAAGGCTTTTTCAAGTACGACTGGTAATTCCAGAGATTAGCACATTCAAACAAAAAACAAACTCTTCAGCTTTATTATCTTCTAATATACAAAAATCTCGTGTCACAGTGTTTGTTATCGAACTCCTCCGAAACGGCTATTATAGACCGATTTTTATGACTTTTTTGTGTATATTTGGTAGGTCTGAGAATAGGTCGTAAAGTATGTTTCATACCGCTCTGCGGGTGAAACCGCGGGGCGCAGCTAGTAAGTACACAGATAGGTACTGTGTAAAATTACTTACATTACCATTATTACTCTGAATAATTTGTATATTTCATTTCTAAACCTTCTGGTTCTCTCTTTAGTATGAATATCGGGGTCGTGTCATATTTACAAAGAGAGGCGATTTAAAGGATTAGTCTGTCATTTAAACTGCTAGTTTCGGTGGCACTGTCAGTTCTGCGGGATTAGAGATTTAGTTGTGACGGCCATTTTGAATTGTGAATCTAAAATAGAGAATGTAAGATTTAAAAAACAAAGTTCATACAAAATACGAAGTCAATCAATCTGCCTGCCTTTTCCCAAGGTTGGGGTTGGCTTCCATTCTAACCAGATGCAGCTGAATATCAGTATTTTTAACCAACTTTAATAAAAGGAGGGGGTTCTCAGTCAACGTATGTTTTTTTTTATGTGTTAGCTCAGAACTTTTTTCTAGGTGAATCGATTTTGATGATTTGAAAGTTGGTGCTTCTCATTTGGTCCCATATAAATTTTATCAACATCTAACCAGAAGTTTTTGAGTAATCCTTCATAATGCGTATTTATTCCACTAAGCTTTTAGAGATGATGTTTTAATAACTTCCTGTCACTGTTATTTCCATATCAAGTAGTGGTATACGAATTTGTGTGGAGTAGGTGCCACAACTAAAAACTATTTTGCAAAAAAAAACAACTGACTTTCAAAACAAACACTAAAATTGTGAAAAATATCTTTAATTTCGGAAATCGGTGTCTTTGGTTTTAGTATTTTCGTTTTTTGCCACCGACTTCCGAAATTAAAGTTATTTTGCACAATTTTTGTGTTTATTTGGAAATCGATTGTATTTTTTTTGCAAAATAGTTTTTTACATGGAGCGATTGCTTAGCTGAACTCCACAACCCAGTTACTGGGTAACACAATACCCCTTGGTAAGTCTGGTTGTCAGACTTTTTGGGCTTCTGACTACCCGTAACGACTGTCAAAGATCTACGAATGACAACCGGGGCCAACGTCTTAACGTCCTTCCGAGGCATGGAGTCTCTATATGTAATGGATGGTCAGTTATCCACGAACCGATCGCGGCAAGCTTAGTTTAACCTTCGATCGACTAATGTGTGTGTGTGTGTGTGTTCTTATTTAGCCATGAACCACTCAAAATATGAAGTAATATTCAGAAATAGACGAAATTGTGGGTTGAGTTAGACTTAAAAGCAAAGAGGCTAAACTTCATTTTCTAAAACTGCGTAGTTCAATATCACACACCTACTCGAAATTGAACTGTGAATGGAGTCGAAGGAAATAAAAAAATGCATATTTTTGTGTTTTCCATAGCAAGGTGATTTACTAAAAACACAACTAAAATAACGGTTAATAAAAGCATTAATTTCTTTCATATCTCGGTATGTCCATTGACATGTGAAGAGCACAGGGAAAGAACGATCAAAGTCACTTTAGGTGATTTGCGAGAAAAAATGTTTTTTTACTTTATACATACACTAGATATACACTTATACATACACACACTACACATATACACGCTACTGTTATACATACACTAAATATACTTTATACTTTTGCTTTTTTCATTTTTTTTTTTTTTACTTGTATTTAATTGATATAGGTGACATATAAAAATGCCTTTTGACTTAAATGATTTCTGATATTTTTGTGACATTGTTTTATAAATAAATAATAAAAACATAATATTCACAATCATTATATTTAATCTTTTCTTAATTAACACTCAGACATAAATTGAAAAAATGATCAAAAGTCATATGGAAATTACGAAGAAAGAGAATAACAACACTAAAAAAATACGTTTTTATTGTTATTATTGCCCACATCATCATTCACAGTACAGTCCTGTATCGTGGTAGTACTTTCTTGGACAAACTCTTTCACCAATAGCCAGGTACTTCTAATAATAGTTTTCACTGTATCCAATAATTTTCATAGCATTTGTATTAGCTTCAGTACAATGGTCACGGATCTCATTATAGAGGTCAATTTGACCAATTGCGTGCATCGCCTACATTGAAGTGGCCAGTACTCGCTAAATGTTGCTAACTACGTCGATTATTCACGCAATTTAGACACGGTGGAGGTAGAGGTACAGGGTATAAGGTATTTTACCTGAAATGTGGTGTCTTTTGTAGTGTATAGTCCTCCAGACCGTATTTCGGTCATGGCGGCTAATCTACATGGAAACTAGCCTTCGGCGCGGGAGATATTATAGTGCACAAGTACGTGCGCAGACACAGGTGCACTCTCTCTGCCCTCACTCTCATAGTCCGATGGGACGGCAATCCGACACAACCGGAGACAGATCAGGCGCAGGACCAACGGCTTAACGTGCTTTCCGAGGCACGTGGGTATCACACCGCCAACTTCCAAACTCTGGACTGTTACGAAGAAATTCTTAGTGGAAAAACCAAATAAAACTTTGCCCGACCTGGGAATCGAACCCAGTACCCCACGCTCAGTAGTCACGCTTACAACTACGAGACCAACGGGGCAGTTTTTGTTGTTTTTGTTTTTTTATTGTACGCCATGAATGTCTGTGTGTAAGACGATTGAACAAATGACGAGCCTTTCAATTAAACGTAAACAAGGCAAAAGGAGTATGTAAGGATCGTAGCCGGTGGCGTTCTGTAGTTTCTGCCTACCCATGGGAAGAAGGCGTGATTTGCTTGACTTGCTTGGCGTGGCGTGTCGACGACATTTCTATGACGAGTTGATGACACTATTCTGTTGTATATTTATTATAATTTAAATGAATAAGTTTTAATTTGATATGGTAATTTTCTTTGAATAATGGACAAATATATAACCTACTTAGTTTGATGTTTATATCCTACTTAATAAAATAAAAATAACCAACATGTTTATATTTGTACGCCGTTATGGTAAAACATGACTGTGATATAATTTGTGTGTAACATCTTGCATGCCATGTGTGTGTATACTTATGTTTTGGACAAATAAATAATCTATCTATCTATCTATCTATTCCAACTGAATACATTATTATGCTGACACAAGTGAGAGAGAGATATCGATGCAAATCTTTGTTTAAAGTTTTTAATGATCAAACAGATCCTTACATTATTTCGATTGCATTTTTCGAATAGATGTCTAAACTTTCACAGCAGAATATAGCAATTAATGCTCTATTCGGAAAATAAATATTTTCCCTATCTAAAGGCTAACAATTTTTGCAAGTTGTACAGCACAATCGTTGGATATTAGCACCGGTTATTACCAGCACTCTGATACCAGCTCAGGAAGGAAAGCATTCGGCAAAACATTTCCCCTCGCGTTGATCGATGGGCTACAACTAAAATATGGGGGGTCACACCACGGGCCGTTAAATTGGGGATCAGTTAACTATAGTTAAGTGTGACGTTTTTATTCGTGAAGGAAATGTTAGGTGTCAGTTTGCGGTTTGTAATGAGATTTTGGACATTTTTGCTACCACGGGTATAACGTGGAAGAGACTCGTACAGAAATGTATTCGCACAAACAAATAAAAGGCCAATGGTTTATGACTGGATGAAGACAATCTGGTGAATACAATGATGAATGAGAATTTAACGACCTAATTGACAGTGTGATTTGGCCTGTTTTATTTAGAAAATAACGAATAATGTAGGTTTATTGACAATCTTATATTTAGCGTACTAACTATTTACCTGAAGTTTATCAGTTTTGTTAAATGCCCAACATTAAAGGTCGATCCTCACTCAATTCTAGAGTAGCCCCGTTAACCATAAATGCTTAAATATCAAATAATTAGCCAGTATTATCTTTTAACACTATTCATCAAACAACTTCAAAAGTACCTACAAACCACTTCCAGCCAGAAGTAGTTTTAATTCGAAAACTCTGTTAAAAACAGAACTCTCGATCAAAATATCAGTTTAACGGATAGTAGTGAAACCCACCCCCAAGGTGTTTGGCATGACGCAAGTTTCGCGTGTAAGCTAGACGTTTCTACGCTATAGCGAAAATCTAATATTCGATATAGAATAATATAGATACAGGAATTTGGGTCAGAAGGTTCAATCAATGCGAAATTGGGAATTTTGATAAAAGTATAATTGGTATTGGTGATGTTCTTCAGAAAAGTCAGGTGCGTGGTCCTCGCAACCGGCGTGCGTGTATGACCAGATGTATGAACGTAAACGAAGCAAAAGGAGTATGTAAGGATCGTAGCAGGTGTTGTTCTATAGTTTCTGCCTACCCTCAGGGGATAACGACATGAACTTGTAGACTTGCTGAAAAATAAAAACCTAATAATATAACATTAGTCTGTATTCTTTGAAGATTTAGCCTGAGGGCAATATTCTTTACATATACGTGTACTAACTACTAAGATTCCGCGAGCTTCTGTCATCATAAGTAACGAGTACATTGCCAGGATGCTCGTAGAAGAAGTGGGATCCGGGCACATTTAGACCATAGAACCCAGGCTCTGCTAAGAATTTCCTAATGACAATTATACAAGAATACAGGAATGAATTTATACAAGAAATATTACAGAAAAAAACAATAGTAGTATTTTAAGTAGTATTCGGCCTAGCTAGAGTGCAAGACTAAGGAATCATTCAGACTCAGAACTAGGATGGAGAGGAGACACTGAAGACGTACTGTAGGTCTGTAAAATGCTAGTTTCATAAAGGGTTACTGCCTGCAAGAGTCAGGACCTAGTAATTTTATTCCAGGTGCATCGTCTTCACATATAATTATATAATAAATGTATATATAATAATGTAAAACATTTTTAAAAGAGTAACGGTGGAGTTTCTTGCCCATTCTTCTCCATGCGAAAACTACCTTTTGGAAGGGGCCACTAGAATCAATTCTATTTTGTTGTAAATGTTGACGCTCAAAGGTGCCTTTTATGTGCATAGTTGAAATAAATTATTGATGTGTAAACATCTTAGCGCTCGGTCTACGGTAGGGGCTAGCTGGGACTTCGAGCGTCAGTCGCGTAAGCGTAGGACTTCGAGCGTCAGATGCGAAAGACCCGAGTCTATTTGAGCGCGTGAACCAAACTGATGCGAGCTCACATGTTTACACATCAATTTTCGTGAGTGCCAAACCAACTCACCCCGATTTTTGACTTTGACTTTGACTTTGTCCCGAACATAGTACTTCTGCACCTACTCTGTCTAGTTGCTAACCTGGCCCTCTAATTCCTGTAGCGGAGCGGGAAATGACTTTGTTTATAAAAGGGAGTGACGCCGACGAAATAATTTGTAACATTGGATCTAGCTGTATTAAGCCCTTTTCGAATTAAGAAGTCAGTTGATTTTTGTTAGCTACGTAGGTAAAAAGAAACAGCTCATTTTCAAGACACTTTTGATATTTTATTGTAAGTAGATTTAAATTAAATTATCTTTGAGACATTGATTGTAGCACTATCACCGCTCCCTATAGCAGTGCTAGTGCTACAATCTAGTCTACAACTGTCCAAATTTTATTTATTTGGCTCATATTTTGCCAATAGTCAAATCAATAGCCAGTGTGACCAAAATGGGCCATCATGTAAACGACCCTTAAGACCAACTTGACCTCAAAAATACCCCTACATTCGCGTCCGACCTTATTCCACCCGCATAGCACCATATTGGTTACATAAAAAGTATTTTATCACCTCTTAAACACCACAGACGGACCCAAACATACTCAGAACACGAAAAGAAACCAAAAAGTTAAAAAAAAACGCGATTGCGCCCATTCAGACCTGAGTGTGTACTGTCAAGTTGACACGAGACCGAGATGGGGTAATACAACTGGTATTAGCTAGAAAGAGACGTTGACATCGTTACTGAGCCATTGGGGTCATAGGACTGGAGACAGGGGTACTTGCACTTGACCCCGCAGTGAAGTAAGGTACGAAAGGCTTTCGGATTTCTGAAGTTACAATGTGCTATTTTTATGAGAAGTAAAACTTTGATTAGAGAGCTATTGTGAATAAAGAGGGGACATGAAATACTGAGTATTTGCATTTAAATGATAGATAGAGAAGTGGTACGATTAGAAATAGGATTAAGGGGCAATAAAAAGCGTATGTTCACGTTCGATTTTGTTGTAGTTTGATCGAGTTGAAGGGATGAATGAGAGTCGTGGTGGCACAGTGGCCACGGCCGCGACTTACGAGTTGTAGGTCCTAGGTTCAAACCCAGACAGGCGCTTTACTTTGTGTAAATTATTTCATCAGCACTACTCTCAAAACGGTGCAGAAAAACATCGTGAGGAAGAACCAAAAATTCGAAGACATGTGACATCTACCAACCCGTACTCGGCCCGCGTAGTGGATTACGGCCCACTCCCTCTCACAGAGAAGAGGCCTGTGTCCCAGCAGTGGGAACATTATAGGCTGATTATGAGGGGATGAATGTAAAGCAATTGGCACAAGGATATTTTAAGGCGCAGGGCACTAGTAACTTCAAAAGATAGAACCTAAAAAGATATAAAAGTACCATATAACTATGGTGTATTAGCGAAACATAAAATTGTTTAAAGTACAACTACCAACTGCCACTAAAACTATCAAGCTGGGCGTCGTCCGTATGGGGATTCCGACAAGAATTGCGTCTCTCTGGCATAAAAAAGTATCTTATACCAAACTCAAACCATTTACTTCAAATAAACCAATTACAGGCAGTTTTGAATTTTCAAGGGGTCGGTTGGTCAGAGGAATGAAGCTAGTTGCCCATTCCAAAGCGTAGTAGATACCTATAGAGAAGAACGAGCAAGAAACTCCACGGACACTGTTTTTAATCAAAATATGCTTACAAAATATTGGTTATACCATTTATGTTGAAATTATGCATTTGAGAAAGATGCAGAACGTTAAAAGCGTCCGTAATAAAAAGATACAAACAATTCAAATATTAAATTAAAATAAGCCGTGACAGCTAAGAGATGACCAGTCCCTACTGACTGCGTCCGTTCACGGAGATGACGCATGGATGAGCACCATTCAGCTCAACCATTTTGAAGGGAACTAAATGATCCAATACATATGGCTGGCCCATCAGCGAGACATTAGAGTGAGCATGACATATCAACTCTTAGCCACCAGGGCAGATTCTCAGAGCTATATACTATCATAGTACTCACACATGTGCTATGCAATTATACAATACTAAAAGTTTGAATTTATACAATGTATAGATAGTTTTTTAAATCTTCAGCAACTTAAACAATATTTTCAAATGCAAATCAATTAGTTTATGCACCCTTGTCGAGCAGCGTTGAGCCAATCATTTTTATCAGCGATGTAATCACCCAACTTATAATATGCTTGGCTGCATAGTGTGCGTTTTATAAAAGATTTAAATACGTTTCATTCAATTGGAGTATGTGGGGAGTTATTTTATTGTAACATTTAAGCAGTATCCCACGAAAGATGAGTCTACTTTACACTTACTCTACTATTATTTTACTTTAGTTCACTTTAGGTTGAACTAATTTGTCCCTATTTCTAGTGATATAATTGTGTATTTCACCTCTTTTACTAAAAAGATGTAGATTTTTCCTGACGTACATGATATTTTCTTAGATTTATATTGACAAGGTATCGTAATGATATATAATATCATTAAACAGTTCCGTTAGGGACTCGCGCCTATGGAGGCCATGTATGGCTCTTATGGCTCTTTTTTGCAGAATAAAAAATACTCGCAGTAAATTAGTGGATTTTTCTCACAGCATATAATTATGTTGCTGACCTAAGCACTCGGGGATACTGTCGGAGACACTCTTTCTAATATTTTATTTGGATTTCAATAAACTATTACCCACGGGGTAATTGCGTAACACACTAACAGTAGGAATGGCTTTCATTTAGACAGTTCAACAATATTCATTGCGTTATTTACGTTGTTGAACAGACAAATTTTTCGAACATATGAAGCAATGGATTAGCAATATCTTTTAAAATGATTCAGATTCTGATTAATAGTGTGTTACACAATTAGGGAGCTCTTGCTAACATGATTATTGTTGCTCACAAAATGCAATCAGCTGATAAAATAATACTGTTGTATTATTGTATCAATTGCTCGCATTTTGTTTTCCCTTGATTGTGCCAATTTCTTTCTTTATTTATTTTCATGTCGTCAACAAGAGAGAAAGAGAAGGAGTTTTATAACATAAAATTATTCTTTAATAAAAGTGCATTCATCATTTATTTCCCTAGAAAAACAAGGAAACAAGTTAGTTATAAAATTAAAATGTAATTCGGTAATGCGTCGGCTGCAGCTCGCGTATAATTAGTGCTCATTTTTAATTGGACGCTCGCAATTCAGTTAGTAGTTGTGAGTTGATCTACTGGAGTATTTTCGTTTAGTAACTTCCATACTTTATTACTTTATTTTGTTAAAATAATGGCGATTTTGTCACAATATTTCTTCCATTGTCCTATACCTAAGTTCCAATGCAAGAGCAGTTAGGAAATTGTGCAATACTATTGTTGCCTGCGGTTTTACTTGTACCTTAGAGGAATTACTTCTTATCCACGAATTTTTATCCCTGCATATGAAGTATCCTGTATTTTAATCTAGGTCTAACTGAGTGCCAAGTTTTATCTTAATTAATTCATCCCGTAAAGCGTGACTGCCTGATAAATATGCTGACCTTAATTTACAATATTATAAGTAGCATTGAAAATGTATAATTTTTATTTCCAAGTGTTATTGCTATTAATTCGTGTAAGATTCAGTCAAGACCTTCCGTTTGTGTCACACAAAACTCTATAACACTGTGTGTATCGTGCGTGTGCTGTAACGTGCACACGCACAAGTAGTGTTGATATCCGTGCCTATGCACGATGGTCTAACTAGATTTTCAGGTGGTCATCATATACTCGGAGATAAAACACAGATGAGGGAAGTGTCTCTTTTTGTAATAATACCTGTTCTATTTCTTGCCTAAAGAAAAGAGAGATGTTAAAAGTTTTCCGCGGAGGATGCCAGGAGAGACTGATGGTGGCTTTAAGAAAAAAATGTAGTTTGGGCTCAGTTGCTTCCAAATTGCCATGATGGAAAACAGTGTTTTTCCTTATTGCATATTTTTGGGTTAACTGTTTTCCAAAAGTTTCCCAGAATGGGATCCTATGAGGCATTATTAATAATATGTTTTTTTTCGGTTTCGCCTCGACAATTCTATATCCAAACTAACTTTGCTCTACATTTATTTAATTTTATTCCACAATATATAATTTTGCAACAAAATAATCAATTCTCCATTTATTTCCTCTCGTGTAGAAGCTTTTAGTTATATAGTATATCGTCAGATTTTACAGCAGTGTGAGCTTTAACGAGCCATATCTGTGACCCAGTTTCCACATTCAATTCCTAAAGCCTACATAGACTTTACGGAGCTTATGTCTTATATATTTTTGGCCATATAGTCCATATTGTCGCCAAAATATACCTAGTGAGTGTATGAAAAGAGAGGCCTTTACTAATGGAATGACTACAAGCTGTTTTTTAGTTCTACTTCTATTCTTTACAATGGATTTTGCAGATGCTCAAATTAGATACACCGAGAGATTTCTGGCAATATAACGTATGCCACAAGCCGAAATACCTCTTCTGCCTGCCCCTGTCCTGGCGCAAAATATTCCATTGTCTCCTATTAGTCATCAAGTTATCATTTACTCCTTTTTCATTTATCATCCTTCACACAATTTTCTATCATACTTTCAAATGTTAGACTCAATTTTCATCCGTGCACTGACTAGACAGGTCCACTCAATCTGTGTGGTTTTTCCTCAAAAGATCGTTTTCAGACACAAATCCACATGGTCTTCACATGATCTGACCAAGATTACGTCTGGACTTTAAAAAAGACTGTGACTTCTGAGTTTGTTTCGGCCTTTCTTCTTCTCAGAGTAGTCAGATAGGAAACGCCGACCTCATCTTGTTTTTAAAATTTGATTGATATATAATATATATATATAGTGTTTGTACAAACCTACTTACAGAAATAAAATCATTTATTTAATTATATTTTGCGCCAGGATACCTCTTCCTTGGAAACCATTGTCATAAAATTAAATGCAAACAAAAAAAAAGTTCTACTTTAAAATTGTTCAACCAGAGCAACATTTCAAGCGTGGTTGTAAGCAAGAAAGTTGGCACTCGACGGATATATCCTGCTTACCCCGAGTTGTATAGCGTGGTGATATTTTACAACCTTGTTACGGAACACCTACAGTCGCTCACAAAAGGTTTGGTTTTTTTTTTTCTTTTTGGTTTTAATTAGTTACCCAGGTGGAAGTCCGATAGGCAGTCGCTCCATGTAAAATACTGGTATTCAGCGGCATCCGGTTAGACTGGAAGCCAACCCCAGCATAGTTGGGAAAAGGCTAGACAGATGATGATAATAAAAAAATAAAATATTTATTTCAGGTTCTCCCATATTACAATCACAAGATACGAAACACGAGATAAATACAAAGCACAATATAAAAATAAATATAATGTCATCAGATCATAAACACAATGTCAAATAAAAATAAGCAACTCAATGTCAAATGAAAATACAAAATAATAAAAATAAAAATTAATCGGAAATTAATAATATAAAATACAAATAAAAAATAAAAGTTTTTTTTTTATGTTTTAGATTAATTTCGTTAGGGTATTTAAGACCAGCCTTTTAGCGTTTCCAGAAAATAATTAGCCTGTCTCATTTTCAGAAACCTTTCCCTTACCATGATCATTCCAAACAAAACGTAATTAACAATATTCAATCTAAAATTACGTTGAAATAATAATTTCAAGAATAATATATCTACTTAAACAATGGTTTATTTTAAACTATATTGTTTCAACTTACATAAATAACACCAATTGAGCCCACACAGCATGACCTGCTCGACAAATTGCGATAATTTAGTAAGTTATTGATAATTCCTATTGTGTTCTGTAATAGAAACCGTTTAGATTTTGATAAATAAACTACGATGTCAAATTATACAAATGGACTGTTTTAATTTACAAATTTAATTTGCTCTGCTCTTTCTGTTTTTCTGGTTAACAATAAAGATTACATCTTTCAATCTTACCATAACTTTTCAATTTTTGCATATAATAGCATGGGTATTATCAGTTCCTACCTATTATTTTCATCTGTAACTACAGGTTGCTTTTAAATTTAAAAAAATAATGGATCTCCAAAAATACCGAGATTATCGACAAAAAGTATTTTATTTCACATTAAAGCTACATGGATACTTATTGAAACGTCAGAAGGTAGGTGTACGGTACCAACTGGTCGTTTCCTATGGAGAAGAGCCGGCAAGATACTCCACGGTTACTTTTTTACAACAAATACTTGAACCTCAGAAATTACTGCATAGCCAAAATAACTGCATGAACCCATTTATAATACAAAAATACTTCACATTCGATATTTCAGTCACATAAGTCTTCAACAACATGAAAACGTTAGCAGTGGAACCTCGTCGTAGTTTTCATGAAAAATATTTAGTTTACAAATAAAAGCTTAGTCTTGGCTACAAAACGTTGAATTTGTAACCGACTGTCTAGCTATCGACCACGACAGAGGACAGCTAGCGTCCTTAGTAACATATATATGCAACAAAACAAGGCATTTACAACCTTATCCCTTCTACATAAACCTCAAATTAAACTCTACCAAACCTTATAGAAAAACCACCCCACGTTCAAATGTCAACCTTAAATTGCAAAGGATACTGTTCTAAATTGAATAGACTGTCAAACACGCACACAGACCCGTATTCCGTTCGATAATATAACTTGTTGCACGTCATAACACACACACAAACACCAACACACACAGCTATGTTTACTCTAGGTTAAATGGATAGGGCTTGTTGGCGCAAAGTATTGAGTTACGAGGAAATGATAGAAAAATATATATTTCTTGAGGTCTTGGCCTTATGATACCTATTGAATAAATTTTTGATGTTACCTCAGGAATTTTGTGATCGGCTAGGTAACGTGTTTATTTTTCTATCATTTTCTTGGAGACACCTTAGGTTGATTAGTCGCGAAAATAAGTGACAAACACGTTGGTTCATAGAATAGATATTTTGACACGACGCAACAAAATTCGATCTAAAGAAAAGCGTCTACATTTCTCTAGATCGTATTTTGTTGCTTCGTGTCTCAATATGAAAGTTTATAAAAGGTATTAGAAAATTCTAGAAACACTTACCGAGAGTGCTGATTGAGCCGTTATTCAAAATTCCTTCTCAGTCACGTGATAATATTTTTTTAAAGGAGTGGCGCTAGTGGACCGGTGTGCGCCCCCTTAATAAGCAAAGTTTATTTAATTACATAGAAACTTGCATCCTCACATATTGCGGTCACTTAGACCAGATTTCTAGTTAAGGAAATATATAGATACATAGTATAATGAACAAAATTAAATTCTTGTCCATAAAACTGGTACTTACCGATATTGAGGTGCATAACCGGACCAAATCAAAATAATTATGAGAAACAAAGTCGGGAATATCAGCTTGTTCCCAACGAGTCACACCTCAACGGGTAACAGTGTGACTCGTTGGGAATGTTTTGGATAATAATTCCCAACGAGTCACAGTTACTGTTACACTGTTACTATATCATCTATCGCCACGAAATATTTTCGTTCTCAGATAAACAAAAATTGTTCCCAGGTATTTGGTACAACTTGGGGCACCCCGACTCGGACAGGTTAGGTTAGAAGGGGACGGCGGGGTCTGAAAGACCCCGCCGTCCCCTTCGTGGTTATTTTTTTTTATACCGCCCAGAAGTAGGAGTCCCGCGAAGCGGGACTCCGTCGGCTACGCCTCATTATTGTTGAAATACTTATTAGGACACACCTATTATAATACATACAAAAACATTTATTTGGTACTAGACCTTATATCTCAGGATTTTAGGTGATTTATTGTGGAACTGATTTTGCATTATTTGGTGACTACATTTTGGTGACAGATCTACTATTTTGAGGACAAACCCTATTATTTAAGAAACACAAAACTAATTAAATTGGTGATAGCTTAAATGATACCCTAAATCAAGGTGGGATCATCCCAACGAGTAACAGTGTAACAGTAACTGTGACTCGTTGGGAATTATTATCCAAAACATTCCCAACGAGTCACACTGTTACCCGTTGAGGTGTGACTCGTTGGGAACAAGCGGGAATATCGATCTCCGTTAGCCACAATGCTAATTCATTTTAGAACACTCATATTTTTACACCCGAATTACCCATATTAAATGTACTATCTCTTATTCATTGTTGTTTTCACTCCCTAAACGAAAGCCTTGCCTTTCTGCCGAAATCTGCGGATCTAATTTTATCCACCCCTTGGAATATTCAGGGTGCACTTTTGAACAAAGGGGCTTACTCGTAGCTACATTCTAGATTTAACAAGCGGTGGTGCTCGCTCGGGTTCTCTCTGTCAAACACATCCCACCTGTTAATACCACAAGGGTAGGCAGAGACAGGCTTATATTGTAGGTTTAGCTATTAGTAGTTTATCGGAGACTAAAGGTACTTGATTTAGGAACTAACAAGTTCTGAAATATATTTTGCTTAATAAAAATCTTAAACTCATTCATGTATTTACTGACAAACAACGCACAGTTGAAACCCTTCTGGAAGTCTACGAGCTTGAAATTTTGCACGAAAGTTCCATAAATGTGGGCGTACTATAGGTACACCTCTGCCTAATCCTTCGGGGAATACGGGCGTGATGCTATGTTATGTAATTCCATAAATAACTTAAGTAAGCACTAAGGAAGGATTTTGAAAATTCATCCTCCTGAACCTCTTCGGGTGACGAATTTTCAAAATCATTTAAAACAGGCACTTTTTTTAATGTCAAAGAGTCGGTCAGTTAGTCAGAAAGTTGAAGCTAGTAGCCCATTCCAAAACGTAGATCTCTATGGAGAAGAACGGACGAGAAACTCCAAGACACTCTTTTTAAATCAAGATATTACAAAATCCTGGGTACATTATTCTTGTTGCTTCTATATGTGAGAACAATGTATAAAAGTATTAAGAAACAATTCAAAATATGAGATTAAAATTAAAAATAAGCAGTGGCAGTTAAGAGATGACCAGTCTCAACCGACGGCGCCCGCTCACGAACATGACATAGGAATGACAACATTAAATAGGAATTAAAGTTTGTATGGAAGTTCGTAATTATTGTGGATAGGAAATCCGATCGGGCACACAGCTTATGTTGTAATAGTCCCAATGCGAACACGTCCCGTCTGTTGCCTTTGTTTTTTTAAACAGTTAGTAGCTGTTGAACCCAAAGCATTTTAAACGTCTTACCGATGAAGTTCCACGTAATAGACGCGACAATACCCTACTCTGTCATCAGTCCGCTAAGACAGCACTAATGCGCAAAAGTGTTTACTGTATGGCTCCGGTCATATACGATAAAATACCCAAAAGTTGGAAAGAATTGCCGCTAATGTTATTTAAAAAAAATGCTTCGGAGCTTCTTGACAGTCAAAGCATACTATAGCGTAACAGAATTCTTGAGTGAAAAAAAAATTGAAGCTTAGACTGTTTAATAATGTTTAGTTTTTGTAAATTTTATCATTGTTTAGTTTTTATTCTGTGCCCGGAGTCTGGATTTGTGCCCGGTTGATGGCAATAGGCTCGCCCCCTATTACATGGGACTTAAACATAACTGGCGAAATGTGGGGGTACTATAGGTACACCTCTGCCTAACCCTTCGGAGAATACAGGCGTGATGTTATGTGTTATGTGTTTTATTCTGTTTGTTAAAGTTTAGTAGAGTAGTTTAATGGATTAGTAATTTTGTTTAATATGTGTAATTTTAATTTTGTAACTTTTGCATGCCTATTGGTAAAATATGGCTGAACCTATTCCCTTTAACACACCATGTACACCATGTACTGTACCCATATTTGCAAAATAAAATATCTTTATGTTTAACAGAGAGAGGACGTCGACGGCCTACACTGTCCCCTCATACCTATTAATACTTTAATTAATTTGAAAACATCGTAAAAACCACTTATTTCAAAATGAGTAACCGTGGAGTTTCTTGCCGGCTCTTCTCCATAGGAAACGATCAATTGGAACCGTGCACCTAGCTACTGATGTTTCATAAGTGCTGTAGTGTGTAGGTTTATCGGAAACATATACGAGTATATATATTTCTTTCTGACGGAATCGTTGAGAGCACACTTGCTTACAAACTGGATGCTCGCGATTTCATACGATTTTACTATATCCAGGTTACAACACTATGATGTTTTCCGTTATTACAAAGACCTTGACCTTCAAAAATCATCATTTGTATATCTTCATCAACATAATATCCAATAATACCTTGATTTGACACCTACAATAAGTTATTATCGTATCAATAGTGTTAGTCAGAATCAGTAAACAATTTCGCCCACTGCATCTTATAAATTTCGCATCGAACAAATAGTTTATGCAATCTCTGTTCTAAAAGAATATATTACAGTGTGTTTTAGCAAACATATAAACAAACAATCATTTATTTGCCAAATCACCTGTATTTAGCAAGTTACGAAATCTTTCGAAATACATCATATTTGATAGGCTTCTATTAAGGGGAACACAGGACCTAAACGCACGTTTTATAATGCCTAAAAGTATATGATCCACTGCAGTAAACAAAATCAGAAAAATATATGATATTCTTCAGGATTTAAGGTAGTTAGGTAGTGTGTGAAAAATATAATACAACAAATTTGATACGACAGAAAAATATCACGAAGATACCTCTAAAAAATTATTTTAACGATTAAAAACCATACTATCATACATGCAATCATTCTTATTTTTTGTATTATCGTTCTATAAGCAACATTTTAACGTAATAGTGTTTTAATTTTTTAGTCCAATCAATAATCTTTTTGTAAATAAATAGGCAATTACTTCATATTTTGCAATAAATTACCACCGTTGTGTCATCGCGCTTCTCTTTCTTTTTTATGCAGTCCGACAGTGACCGCGCTTTAGCTATTGTCAGCCGCTTAACCACTTTATCACATTATAGAGGTATGAGTAACAGGGTGTAAAGCTCATACATACCTCCATAGAAAAGGGAGGATTCTCCGACCAGACGGGTGTCGTGTCTGGTGGGCAACTGCCCGACGGTTGCTGTCGGGACGTTGTATATATGCTAGTCGCGCGGTAAACTCTGCTTGCGCGATGCAGGATTTGCGTGACGTCAGAATGACGTGTAGCTCGCATGTGGCGATGTTACTACAATATGAAAGAATCAAGTGTTACCAACATTAATGATGCTGTCAACGATGGTACATGTTTGTCTTATACTCTATTAAGGTGAGATTTGAAGATTCCCACGTTACAGCTAGTTATTCGGAAACGTAAACTCCGACATTTCTACTCCATAGCTTAGCTGTACGCACACAATCAAATACAAATAAATTCCTTCAATGAACGTGACACCCAGAAATAGAATAGAATACTCTATAATATGTATACCATAAAAATTACAGATATAAATGTAGAAATTTTACATAGGGTGACACAATGGGCGGTCTTATCGCTAAAAGCGATCTTTTACAGACAACAAAAATCAACAACAAAAATGGCATTTTCATAGTAGCTACGAACGCGGTTTTTATTATTATTCTAATAGTTCAAATGAGTTCTAAGCACAGTTTCTCCCAAATGTGATATTATCAACCCTCCTAATTGACCACCATTGTAGTTTGACCTACCATTAACCCCCAACTCTTCGCTACGACAGGACAAGTCAAACAGGTTCTTCTAACGGACATAAAAATACCCCTTTTTTTCCTTTTGGTTTTCTTCCTCAAGGGTCTAATAAAGTACTTAAGATGGTGTGGAACTCTCGAAGGTCACTAATAAATGGTAATGTCGGTCTGAATGACTTTCAAGGTCAAGAAACTAATTTCAGAAGGAAATGAGTTTCGATTCCCGATATCCAGTTTCCGAACGCGTGGAGTGCGGTTTTTCTTAGCTTGTTATATTCAGTTACAATTTGAGAAACATGGAGTTTCAAATGAAAATTACGAAGCAAGGCGGCCGTAGTCGAAACCCCGCCAAAAAGCGAATTTTACATTGCGCATTCCACACAAAGACTTAAGTCTTGTATACCTGTAATTCTGCCGATACTTGGGATTACAGCAAAACGGCTTGGTGGTAGGCTCATTTATTTAATTTTCAGCACGAATTCCTTCAAAGGAAAGAAGAAGGAATGACGAAATACCTAATTTTAGTTACATGAATGAATAAATGAAATATGCAGAGCCCAAAATAGCCTATATCTTAACTCATAGATCATCTAAGCAAGAAAGAAAGAAAAATGCGTTACTTGACATACGGACAAAAACACAAAAAAAGAAGGAAAAACAATACTTATAATGTTAAAAAGGCCTCAGTAGGCCTCACTTGTCAAAAGTTACATCATGGATTAATTCAATATCGCACATTTCAAATCTTCGTACAGAACCACTGATTTCATTGAAAACGTCATAAATTCCGTCTCACTGACGTAATGATGATGAAAGCGCACATTAATTTGGTAAAGCATTCCCCATTACCGGTAATTACTAGGCATCAAATATTCACCATTAAACAATGTCTGACATTTGATTCACTTGGTTTGTAATTACATTGTTTTCAGCAGGCGTATTTGTGACCGTAGCATTCCTATTTCAGAATTCTAGCTTCAATCTGAATCGTACACAATATGCGCGTGAATTTGTTTATTTACTATAGTTCTTCTGATCAGCTGGTCTTTGCTGATATTGTTGCAATACATTCTAAAAGTCATCATAAGGTCACCTCTGGTATTTTAGGTCGAATTTAATATGTCTTTCTTTCCGACTTATTGGCAATCATCGATCATTGCTTTTTTTGCGTCTTCTCTTCAAAGGATATTTTGACCGTATCAATTTTTTTAATTATTCGTAAGCTAGCATAGCTAAAACATTTCTTCTTCCTCTTCTTGCACTTGTCCCAAGTCACTATGGTTCGACGCAAAATGATTTTCACTTCCATTCCCCCTGTCAGCCGGCACGTTATCGTGTACTCCTTTCATCCATATCATAGCTACTTACAAATTTTCACGTCAAAAAGTTTGACCTTTTTAAATTAACCCCGGACATAAAAATAGTTCTTGACAAAACTATGCACATACCACGGTACGGAGCATGTTTAAATATTTTTCATGAATATTGCTGGCTAGGCGCTCGGGCGCCTGCGATGATTTTTTGTGCTATTTTTATAAATATTCCAGTCGTTTTCCATAGCGTAAAGTGGCTAACCTTAATACTGTAGCGAACTGGCTTAAGTGGAAGTCAACACTTTTTATTAGGAATTTTTTGCACACTTCGGAGCAGGAAAATGCATTTGGGATAGGAGGTTGTGGGCACAATAACATGTTAACGTTTTTCTCCAATCTGGCTCAACCGATTTTAAAGAAGTTATTTTTGCAAACCTATATCCTACCTACAAATCACAAACTCGCTAAGAGGATTGATGAAGTCGAAAACAGCCTGCAACGAATTCACTCTAGTTTGATCTGTAGGTTTACTGACGAAGTCTTTGAAAGATGTTAGCTTAATTTCCAAAATCTATTCTTACTCTATCGTAGTAAGAGCTTCTTCAGACTTAATTTACAGGGCCTTTTATGGTGATTACTGTGACATTTATTCATTTCCATATCTCTCTATCTCTAAAAAATTCAAGACACAAAATACTGCTACGGGCCTTCAGAGATAACACTACACAGGAAGATCATATTTCAATCAAAGTATTTTCTGTAAAATCTATACCAGGATCCAGAGCTGCATTTCGATTACTTCAAAGAAAATCCCAGGAGAAATTCGACCTCGACTTGAAACTCGCGGCAAGACTAATCGGGAATATTTCAATCCTAGCACTGTGCAGGCTGTGCCACGAAACCTTTTGTACAGTTTTTATACGGAACGAATATTAAACAAGGTGTCTAGTGTCTATTCAGTAAGGATACCTAACATTTTCCATTATTTATGTTTTAAAGTTGATGATTATTCCATCTCTTTATAAAATGGTTACCACCACCTATAGACATTAGGTAAAAAGTTTCATTTGCCTGTATTATTTCACTAGCCACCATTTAATTTAGACAGGAACACAGATATGCTGCTAGGCTGCAAACATAGACATTCACAATAAACCCAGCCGTTTTTCTGCTGCTGCTGGTCCTTATGAATCAAGGGGAAAACTTTACTCTACTGTAAGATGTGCAAATTCAATTCTTTTTATTGCTCCATATGAATCGACTACCGAAGCATTTCTAACAAGTGCGACACCGTATTTTTAACCTGAAATCTCCTTCCATAATTTTTACTCCAAATCAACATAAACTAAAAAACCCAGAAGAAACAGAGATAATAATTTCCATCTAAATCGGTCTCGCCTTAACACATACCTCGAAATAGCAGCGTTTGATCGCCAACAGGCGCTGCGCATGAGTCGATCGATCGATTGATTTATACACACATCCCTTCTCACTTATACAACGTAACTCTCATTTTTACACCACTGGAAAACCTACTCTTTTTTCTTTAAGATAGAGTTTGAAATTGTATGGTTTAGTGGTTCTTCCAGAATCAGGTATAAATTCACGGGCCATCTTTATGTGAGTAGGTAGAAACGTGAAATCAGGACAGGGCCACGTGCCATAGGCAAGAGACCAGACGCCTTGCGTAACGTGGCTTATTTAAATCTTGGGGGACTTGTACTGGGATTTCCAAGTCTCTTTGTGTTTGTGGCTAAAAATAAAGGTTAGGTGCCGTAGGAAAAATGTAGCAATACGTACAACAAAGAAAAGTAGTTGAGAGATACTTGTGAGGGTTTGTCTGTGATGTTTGGACAAGGACCATGTCCAAGTTCCTGGTATGGACGGCAGAATTTTTCATTACGTGTGCGTAGGTTGCCAATCAATATTATTGTGGTTATGAGTTTTGATTCATAAAACGAAATTGCCCTGGCAAATGAGCAAATTCGAAGAGACGAAAATGAAGATATTCTTCGTCTTAGTCTTCGATGTTCGTCGTATAGTCAGACCAATATTCTTGGATAAAATTCAATATGGGGATTGTCTTTAGAAATTGCCAGAAACACCATGGTTGGCAAAGAGTATATTGTTATTAGCAGTCGGGAGGATGCTGTACTGCTCTTCCTGTTGCCTTTATCCAGAACTAGGTTACCCGTCAGACGTAGTCCTGCACAAATTTTAAAAAATATATACAAAAATCACATAAAAAGGACGTTCAGTTTTTCCAGAATATAAAAAAAAAACCGAGAAACTTTTCCAATTTTTCGTTACATAAAAACCCAAGCCTAAAGGACTATTACGAATATTTTCAAAGAAAAAATAGCTCGAGTGATGCGCTTACAAACGAACAGTATTTCATTTTTATTTATGGAGATAAAGGGATATATATACCCATTTATATAGTTATCTCAAGAGCCTTAACGTAGTAACCAGAATTATACTTACAAAAATTTATCGCGATATAAATTGCCAACCACATTTCCTTCAGAACTTCAACGAAATTTTTACTTAAACAGAAAAAAAATGCAAAAGTAATTCGCGTTTCCAACAAAACGCCGATTTTTAACAAGCTTTGCTTAGGGTTGGGGGATTCAAGCCCTTGACTTAAGTACTGACAACCCCTACACAGTGAAAAAACCACCATAAGATCGCAAAAATAAGGTAGAGTTTCAAATTGCATGAAATCCGCGACGAATGCTTACTATAAAGAAAATGAAGGGAAATAAAGAAAAACGCACATTATTTTTTGTAGCAGTAAAGTTTAAATTTCAATAGGGTATGTAAATTTTCTTCTTTTTTAAATAAGGCCCGTATTATTCGAATAGAAGAGCACAGTATAAGAGGAACTCATTCTTTTGAGTGAGCTGGCTCTATGACAACGAACTTTCCACCTTCTTTTGTTAGAAATAGAGTCTATATTCTATTGTTTTGCCTATTATTGATTACTTATAGGTACTAGGTATAATATAGCTCGGGATCTCACGACTTGATTCAAGTTTACTGGGTCATTCCACTCACTAGGGAAGTACACTGTACAAGTAAGGGCTTGAACAATGATTGCATAAGCTTTTAGAGCTAAAAATCATTGTAAATAGAACATTGCTATTTTACTTCATAATAGAGTTTCTTATGGATCTTTTAAAAGGTAATGTAAGGTTAGAAAAGGTATGACCCTGATCTCCGGACTACTACTAAGTTTATTTGAACGAGTAAGCGTTTTACACAAATCTTAGAGACTTGGTTGAAGTTATTTTCGTTACTTAGCTTAAACGTCTCATTAATTAGGGCGAGAGGTCAATTCTATTCCTATTTTGATTGTATGGTCAGTATCTTCTAATATTAGTATAATAACATTTTCGACAAATGGTGGAGACTTGGCTGACGTGATTTTGTGAAGTTGGCTGAAACGTATCAATAAATAGGACGAGAGTTCAATTCTGTTGGTTCTTATTTCGACCGTATTGTAAGCACTAAAAGAAAGAAAATACATTGATTTTGCACATACTACAAGGCACATAACACAATATATACTAGTATAAAAGAAAAAGAAAAAGTGTAAAGTGCGGTGTGAGAAATTAGCAGGTACTAAGTAAGTATATTGTCAGGTCAAAGGAAAGGACAGCCCTTAGGTCATAATATTATATAATAACCTACTACTAGCTTATGCCCGCGGCTTAACAAGCGTGGAGGACACAAATTATCACACGGGATAAGAATTATCCTATGTTCTAACGCAGGTTATGGTCTACTTGTGTGCCGGATTTTATCGAAATCCATTTTATCATGGCGTGAACAGGTAAGAGAAAGACAGACAGAGAGTTACTTTCGATATGGCTTTGTGGATATGGATATATGGACTGAATATTTTAATCGACTTCAAAAATGAGGAGGTTCTCAATCAATCAATCAATAGTCTTTATTTGTAAACACAGATTAACAGTGTGCTAATACTAAAGTTTCTCTATGTTTTGCCATTTGGTGTACATATATACATTTATGGGAGGCATCTGCCAATTCAGTAAATTAATTTATAATAATTCGGTACTATCAATATCAATTTAAAAAAATAAAAATGTAATTTAGTAAAAAGCAGTAGGTAATGTCAGGTAAATCTCAATTTCTATTGGTCTGTATGTTTGTTACACAATATTCCCGGAAAATGTGGATCGATTTCAAAAATTATTTTTTTAATAGATAGGGTATGCCTCAGGGGTAGTCCCATATAAATTTTATTAGCTTTGCTTTAGTAGTTTTTCAGTTAGCTTCAATAATACGTATTTTTTCCAGTTAGTGTATATTGATGATGTTATGATAACTTCCTGTCACTGTTATTTACATAGCAAGTGGTTGTATACGAATTTGTGTGGAGTAGGTGGTACCACAACTAAAAAGTGAAAAATAAAAACTTCTTTTTACAAAAAATAAAAACTGACTTCCAATGAAACACTACAAAGTGGAAAATAACTAAGGACTTTCGAAAGTCGGTGGCAACAAAACCAAAGACACCGACTTCCGAAATTACTAAAGTTATTTTTCACTTTGTAGTATTTATTTTTTGGAAGTCAGTTGTTTTATTTTGTAAAAAAAACGTTTTTCCTTGTGCATTTGGAGTCTATTCTTGTCATATAATTGACCACACTGGGGTATTCCTTTAACAGCATAAGATTAGGCAACAGCTACCTTCTCCTGGCGCTTAACAGCATAATTACGCAAATCACAAATCCGTAGATTAAATCAGGGAAATTAATTATTTTGCATATTGACAACCACCTTAAATTGTCCATATAATGAAATCACAACTGACATTCTTTGAACACTGTATACAATGGCTACAACACGGCAGATTGACGTGCCCTTTTGATAAACAATTACTTTCATTGACTCTACCTACCCCAGCTGTGATGGTTATGAAGGAAATCCAAAGGAAACAAAGTCAAAGTCTCTTCAAAGTGAGAGTGAACAGGCTTCTTCTGGGTAAGCTCACTCCATCGTCGACTTTGTCTCTGTCATCTCTGACCTTGACTTGAGTCAAGAGCAAACCCATATAAAATATTAAAAAAAAAAAAAAAAAATAACACAATTGTTACAACAGTGAAAGGTACTAAGAATAGCATAAGCATTTCATAATCAGCCTATAACGTTCCCACAGCTGGGACACAGGCCTCCTCTCTATGAGAGGGAGTGGGCCGTAATCCACCACACGGGCCTAGTGCGGGTTGGTAGAAGCCACATGTCTTTGAATTTTTGGTTCTAGGACATGCCGGTTTCCTCACGATGTTTTCCTTCACCGTTTTGAGAGCAGCGGTGATGAAATAAATTACACAAAGTAAGGCGCTTGTTTGGGTTCGAACCTATGACCTACAACTCGTAACGGGGCCGTACTAAGAATAATAGTAGGAAGTTATTAATAGCCCGAATTAATCTAATAACCTATCACGATTTCATATCTATGTGTATTACGTACAAGGTATTCTCAGCTATGTGGTACACCTATAAATTGCTACTTCGGATATACTCTCGACTTTTCCCTTGGGAGTAGCCAGAAACAAAGTATACATTGTTATGTGTCACGATCCTTATAAACACCTGGCCTTTTAAAGACCTTATGATACCAATAAGACCAGATTATGGCCTTTTGCAAGTGAAGAGCAGTGGGGGCCCAGTGGCAATAGCCCCGACTAACGAGTCATGAGTTCGAACCCAGACAGACGCTTTACTTTGTGTAATTTATTTCATCACCACTGCTCTCAAAACGGTGAAAGAAAATATTGTGAGGAAATCGGCATGCCCTAGAACCAAAAATAATTCAAAGACATGTAACATCCACCAACCCGCAATGGGCTCGCGTGGTGGATTACGGCCCGTTCCCTCTCTAAGAGAGGAGGCCTATATCCCAGCAGTGGGAACATTATAGCCTGGTTATGCTTATGTCCTTCTAGCTGGATCATATTATGAGATGTCATCCATAAGACAAAAAACAATTAGATAGAAATTATTTATGGCGGTTTTTCTAAGAAAGCTGACAGGAAAACTGATGTTGACACTGAGAAATTAATAATAATAATCAATTATATTATTTATAAAAGGGGCTCTCTGTCTATCGTTTATTTATAAAATCTCCGAAACTTCGCATTTTGTACTCACAAACTTAATTGACCATATCATCTTATAACAACGAATTTCCTTTAAATACAAAAAAAACACACACTTTCACTAAAAACTTCCATTATAATAAAAAAGAACACAGTCTATTGTTTTAATTTTCGACACTAAAATGGCCGGATACCATGGAAGGTTTAAATTAATAGAGCGAATACAATGGCTAGGATGGCGGGGTCGACGGCCGGGTCACGGGGTCACATGGGTGGGCCACGGGGCTACCATTGTTTTATGGGACTTTTTATTTCAATGCTTCTTTATTGTGGCTTATGAATGGTCAGTTAGTAGTGCAGAGCAGAATGTTTTTTATAAGGAGAATCGATTAGTCGTATGAAAAAATACAAAAAATTACCTTAGTGTTGAAAAGAAGAATGAAAAATGCGTTGAGTGGCATTACAAAAAAAAAACCGGCCAAGTGCGTGTCGGACCACGCAAAATAAAGGTTTCCGTATTTGGGATGAATTTATCACAAAAACGAACTTAAAATTGTATATGAAAAAACATGTTCTCCCATACATTGATATACTCGTACGTCACGGCCAATTCACCAACTGCAAATGTAAGTTTGTAATAGGTATAAAATATTTTTTTAGGCGATCAAACTATATATTAACGATTATCGTGCTTTTACGTGTAGTTTAGAAATATTAAAAAAATATGATCTTTATAATTTACATAAATATGTACACTATTTGTGCCAATTATCAAGTTTATTAACTCGAGACATAAGATTTTTCATATAAATAAAATCCCCCCTTTAGGGGTTGCATTTTTAAAAGCCCGTTTATTGCGGATACCTACGTCATAATAACTGTGCTGTAAGACATTGCTTCTTGCCAAATTTCATGATTCTAGGTCAACGGGAAAAACCGTACAGGTTTTGATTTATTTGAGATTATCAAAATATGTTGCATAAATGGCCGTATTTTCGGCCGCGTTTTTATTGCATTGACTAAAAAGCTTTATGTTTTTAAAGCTTCAAGGGACCGTATACCTACATAATTGATATTAATTTAAACTTGATACCTCCACGCGTTCCTGAGGAAAAAAGACATACTGACAGACAGACAGACGGATGGACAACCAAGTGTTCCTATAACGGTTCCGTTTATTCCTTTTGGACCCTACAAACACCTTAAAACCATTAAAAAAAAACAGAAAATTATTTTTCATTAATGAACTTCAAAGGCCTTACTGAGATATCAACGCACAGTCTAAACCGCTGGTCCTAGAGATATGAAATTTGGAGGGTGTGTTCTCTATGAAGAGTAAGTATCCACTAAGAAAGGGTTTTTCGAAATTCTACCGGTAAGCCTAAATGGGGCCTTGAACTTTCTGTGAAACTTTTTATTCTCTGTGTCGATTGACTCGAAAATTGGTCCTCATATTCTTCAATTAAAATTATGAGATACGTGTATCACAGTTTTTTCCAAATTCATCCCCCAACAGAGTCAAATAGGATTTTTCTGAGGTAGAGGTGTATCTGTAATATTTGACATCCCAATTTTCGCGTTGGCTGAAAATGAGATAAAAGTGGATAATATTAGATAACATTAGATAAACTTAGAGAAAATAAAATTATAGAATTGTGACAAAATTGGAATAAAATTATGAATAACAAATTTAATACAAGGAGATTGTACTGGGAGTAGCAATGGACTCCAGGTATCGAGTAGTAGTGTTCAGGAATCTCAGTTCAGTACTCGCGAAGACATCTGAGGATTCATCATACAGCAATATGTTATTAATATGGGTGAGGGCTAGGTACAATGGACTGGTCTTAAGTGTTATGGTACTGGTTTGAGGTATTGAGAATAGAGGACGTTGGCGTGAGCGAAGTGTGTGTCTAATAGGTGGTGGGATGTTAAAGGAGATGTACTGTAGTAAAGAGGAATTGAAGTGGGTACCACGAATAAGGCGGATGAAATATTTTACCAGACTAAGATTCCTCCTTACTTCTAAACTTTGGTACCCCACCATACCTAGCACAAATGGTGTTGGGTACATGTACGGGTAATAACCATAAAGTTTTAAGTAGAGGTAGCGGACAAAAGACTTCTGCACCTTTTCGATGACCAGTGTATACACGTTTTCATGGGGGTTCCAGACTGCACTGTTAGTCTCTAGCAAACTGCGGATGAAGGAGTTGTACAGTATGGTTATGGCTTGACGTTTACTGAAAATTTTGGCCTGACGCAAGACAAAACCTAAGTTTTTGCGGGATTTGTTGCAGGTCTGATTTATGTGCTGGTTAAATGTAAGGTGTGGATCAAAGTGAGCACCCAGATCGCGTACGGTATTCAGCTGCATCTGGATGGACTGGAAGCCGACCCCAACGTAATTGGGACAAGGCAGGCAGATTGAATGGACATGAAAATTCAAATTTATGCTTTTGGTAAGAAATAAATAATTACGTGTTTCAGCGTTTTGTAAAATAGGAGATGATTTTAAAATTCACACGATTATTGAAATTATTATTAACCACTTTTTTTAAGATTTGTGGCGGCATCTACAACGCTACTTGCGAACTACGCATCGAAGACCTGTCGTCACAGAAATCCTGCATCGCGCAAGCAGAGTTTACCGCGCGATCAACATTTATAAGAATTCCCAACATCAATCGTCGAGCAGTTGCCCACCAGACACAACACCCGTCTGGTCGGAGGGTCCTCCCTTTTCCATGGAGGATGAGTGAACTTTACACCCTGTTCCTCATGCCTCTAAAGATTAAAGGAATTGGAATTTAGTCGAGTCCGTATCTTCAGGTAATATTTAGGTAGCGTTTATTATGTTGCCCGTCTGTCTGTTACTTTTTCACGCTATAACGGCTGGATTTGGATGATAGGTTATGGATAGGCTATGACCTGGGTAAGGACATAGGATACTTTCAATCCAAGTAGCACGTCTTCGTGGGCTAATTTCCGAACTACACGCGGACAAAGCCGCGGGCAGAAGCTATTACTAAATAATGCCTCTGTTTACACAACTTTTGAACAAATATGTTACATAACTGGCCGTATTTATTATATTTTAACCCTTATAACCATATTATAACGGTGGATATGTTACATCGACTCTGCTACTGTAAGTATCACGAATACCACACCACCGAATTATTAGGGTGACCGTTTGCCACCTTAGAGGCTGAATTGCTAGTAATGGATTTTCAATAAGTACTCAAAATAGTGGTATTTATAACGAAACAATATGTCGCACCAGATTTTACAGTTTACGAGTAAAACAACATCGTAAAAAGAATTGAAATAATGTTACGAAACTATAAATAAAATTTACCAAACTGCATGAAATTGTTAGTAGGAAAGAAATAAAATTATTGCAGGGACACGTTCCTGTATTCGTTCTGAAATCAATAAATATAAGTAACTAAAATGAGAAGTACACTGTTCATTATTGTAGGATACATCGTCTTTACCATAAAGTTCAAATCAATCAAGGCAGAAGAAACACCAATCCCTGGATATCGACAATACAACGAGTACCATGGAATCCCTCCAACGCTTGAAGAAGCATTTGAAATCGTAGACGTGGGCAACAAGAATGTTGGTCCTAAAGAGATGGTATCAATCAAAAAAGTTGCTTGGCACAAGCACTAGTGGGCTAAGCATAGTTGCACAAAACTTTTAATTATTAATATTTAATTAATCAAACGAAACACAGATGACAAGTCTTGAACGTATGTAACGCCAAGAGCAGTTTTTCGGAGATTGTGAAAGAATTTGCAAGATCAATATATGATGTCATTGATGGTAATGTAATAACTGATGATCTATTTTCTTTTCGCCAATCACACTAGAGTAAATTGCTTTAATTAACGATACAAAAACAAGCATTTAAAAGAAGAATATAAATTAAAGGTTTCAGGAGAATTTTCTTGCGATTGTAGGAGTATCCAAAAAACAGATTAGGAGGATGAATATGGAGTTCTCATCCGTCTTGAACCTACTGGTAAACGTGACCGTCGAACGAACATTTCAATCTAGAAGATAATAATTTATTGTTCCAAGGAAATAATCTCCGTATCAGTAGTACCTACTATTACAGGTACTTATCTATTCTGTGGCGTCAGTCTGTCTTTCCACGAACATCCACCGTTTACATTATAATGGACAAATAATAATAAATGTATTAATTATGCATGACTGGTATATTTTATGAAACGGACCCCAATATTTGTAACTATCTCTAAGTGGTTAACCTGTGTTTACTGCTGGCCACTACTCTTGGCCTGCAATAACCCTACCTACTTGTCCGACCGACCAGTCCAAAGTACAGTTACCTGCAACTATTTACAATAATTGTTGATGGCTTCCAGGGAAGTCAAATGCGGTGGAAATCATGACTATGCAAATGGATGGTAGGTATTCAGGTATTATTGCTACTCACTGTTCTTCGCGTCATTTTGATTTTACTTTATGGTTTTCCGTTTTGATTTGATCACCTGAAATGTAACGATATTGTTTTTTTTTATTTGCAATAACTGGGTGATGTCTGATTGATTCAGCAATCACCTTTACTGATTACAACAGACTGTAATATGCTCGCGGTCCAAAATGGAATTTGCCTTGAAAGTTCCTATAGTTGCAATCAAAGGATCCATCCCTCGGTAAAGGTAAAAAGATAAAGTTTACTTTTCTCAGCTGATAATCATTCTGTGATGTCACTCCAACCACCACAAAGAAATAAAAAGTCTTTCGTATAAATTCACTCCTTAAGGAAACCAAAACGTGTCAAATAAGTTCCCTTCACCAAAATCGAATATCTGATTGCTCACAGTAGGGACTGGTCATCTCTTGGCTGCCACGGCTTATTTTAATTTAAATTTTTGAATTATTTTCTTTTTTGTTTTTCTATTTTTTATTACGGATGCTTTTACAACATCGTTCTCACATTTTTAATTTCAACATGAATTATGTAACCAATTATTTTTTGTAACTACCTAGTATGTTGATTTAAAAGAGTGTCCATGGAGTTTCCTGCCCGTTCTTCTCCATAGGTACCTACTACGCTTTGGAATGGGCAACTAGCTTCATTTTTCTGACTGACTGACCCCTTGACAATTCAAAAGTGCCTGTAATTGCATTATTTGAAATAAATGCTTTGAGTATTTTTATCTTCTCAATAAAACTGCAGATTAACTGCTTGCATCTCTCAAAGCTGCCGTGGTAGGGTAGTAGCTTGTACACGGCCTCTGTATGCAATCAGGGCTGCATTATTCGAGCTGCCACCAGCTTGGAACATTCATCAAACGCCGTCAGAAATGGCTCGGCTATGGTCTTGTGAGCGTTTACATTGACCCTTAAGGCTGTTTCTAGAGGAAAATCAACCATCATCATCATTATTTTAGCCCTGACTGACTTACTACCTCTTACAATCTAAACTGCAGAGTAAGTACACCTAAATTTGACGTTTGGAGAGAGAAGCGAATGTATGTAATTGGTATAAGGAAAAGTTATTGGAGGAGCCTGACCTTAATATCGGTGAAAACTAGAACAAAAAATGTAGTTACTGTTTAAGAAAATGCTAAGATTGTTCTAAGACTTGGCTATGAGATTTAAAAATTCATTAAACAAAGTAATTTTAAAAACCTACCTTTACTACTACACTACCCTGAGCTGTGCAATTGCACCAGAGTGTATAATATTTCTGAACAATAGTGTGTTGATAAGCATCAAAATAATCTTACACAGATGAGATACTTCACTTTTGTCTAATATTGACCTGTTTTAAGAGTGTATAATGATGATGACTCCCCTGCTCTACCAAACATACCATCACACATCACATGGTGTAGCTGGTCAGATACTTCCACACGGAGAAGGGTGCTCTCCCCTCGACTGACTGCAGCTGCTCTGACATCACGATACTCTGCCGAGAGAATATCTTCAAAAAGTGATTCAGGTCCTTGGGGGTAAACGTTGGAGCCAGGATCTTGCGGCGAGGGCGTCAGATGGACACTGAGGAGTGTAGAAGAAAGTTGATTGCGTTGCATCCGAAAATAAATAAAACCCTACTTATCTCAATTTATTATTTGCTCATCTTTTGATTCTGTTTTCCATGATGGGGTTGAGAGAATAACACCAATATTTCGCAGGTTACTATGTTCCATTAGAACTCCAATAATGCTTAATACAGGGTGTTCGGCGGGACATTGACGCGCAACCTGTTACCATGGATTCAGTACATGATTCTGAAACACCCTAGGTTGAAATTGTTCATCGGTTATCAAAAAAAAAATGCTGTTTTATAGAAAAGTGCTAAACCTACGCTGTCAAAATGTATGGAACAGCATTTTTTTTTTTTTTAATCTTTATTTATAAATCTTTAGTCCTAACTGAGATATCAACGAACAGCCTAAACAACTGGGCCTAGGAACATGAAATTTTGCAAACGGCTTCCATACATAATGTAGGAGAGCACTAAGTAGGGGTTTTTGGAAAATTCTACCTTTAAGGAGGTTTAAAGGGGGGATTTTGTTTGTATGAAAAAAAACTTCTTCCTTAAGTTAAAAAACTTGAAACTTAGCACAAATACTTACCCACATAAATTATAAACTTTGTCATTTTTAGTTTTTCTAAATGACCCACAAAAGAAGGATTGAGGGGTGTCAAAGTTTGTATCGATAAATCTTATTCCTTGAGTTAATAAACTTGAAACTTGGCACAAATACTCACTCAAGTAAATTATAAACTTTGTCATTTTTAGTTTTTCTAAATGACCCCCAAAAGGGGGATCGGCAGTGTCAAAGTTTGTGTGGAAGAGTTTTAACGCGCAGTCCGATTAACTCAAAACTCAGTATTTATACTTAAAACCAAAAATAAAGAATAACCTGTATCAGGATTTTTGGAAAATCAACCCCTCACGGGGTAAAGGGGTCAGTATAGCTTCGTCCATAATGCTTTGTTTGATATTGTCAGTTTGTATATTCAATTGAGATAGTGTGAGCGCCTATATTGTTTGTTTCTGAATGAATGTTGTTAGTAAGTTAGATTAATTGACATCGCTGATTGTGAATACATTTGCACGCCTTGTTATGGCAGGATATGCTGAAACAAATTTACTTTAACACCTTATGTACCATATTCTAGCAAATACATATTTTTGATGTAATTTATTTTGAAAAAAAAAAGTAATTTGTTTCCTGTAGGCAACACGGGTAAAGCCGCGGGCAGAAGCTATATAATTATTATATAAATTGGAAAGTAACTGTCAGCCTGTCTGTATGTTAGCTTTTTATTTTTTTGCCTAAACCACTAAATGGATATCGATAAAGTTTGGCATGGAGATAGATGGCTTCATGTAGAAGGACAGGCTTTTTGTCTCCAAAATAATCCTAAACGGGTGATACAGGGGATGAAAGTTTGTATGGGAAACTTATCATTTTCTTATGTTAGGGATATAAAAATCAATGAGGAGCTCGTGGCTAAATAATAACAGCCACATCTGTCAATCTATCAGGTTAATTTATGCTTGCCGGGATTGGGCCGTGGATGGGTGACCATCTTTACATACCGAGACTCCTCCGTGCCTCGGAAACGTTAAGCTGTTGGTCTCGGCTGTTACGCGTGGGTCTTTCGCAGTCGTTACGGATCGTCAGAAGCCCGAAAGTCTGACAACCAGTCTTACCAAGGAGTATAATATTACCCAGCTACTGGGTTGTGGAGGTTAGATAGGCAGTCGCTCCTTTTATAAGACTTCTCGACATCAATCGTCGGGTAGTTGCCCACCAGACACAACACCCGTCTGTTCTGAGGGTTCTCCATTTATTATGGAGGATGTGTGAACTTTACACCCTATTCTTCATGCCTGTAAAGATTTAAGAATTGGAATTTAGTCAGAGTCCGTATCTTGAGGTAATATTTAGTTAGCGTTTATTATCTGCCTGTCTGTGTGTTACTTTTTCACGCTTTAACGGCTGTATTTGGATGATAGGTTAGTTACGGATAGGCTATGACCTGGGTTAGGATATAGGATACTTTTATCCCAGTAGCACGTCCCCGTGGGGTAATTTCCGACCGCCACGCGAGTGAACCCGTGGGTTGAAGCTAGTAATTCATATAATGCCAAAAGGGCCTTAGATTTGCATAATGTCTGATGTAAACTTGTCATGTGATATTATGTGACAACCCAAGGTATCCTCCTGACGCTGATTTTCAGCTGCAACCTACGAGTGCCATACGCTAGAATTGCGCTATGCTATTGTTAGTAGATCCTACCCATACTTGTAAATTTGGCTTACTAGTAACTCTTCTAAATATGCGCAAGGCATACAACTTCAAAACTGCAGTGGTTGAGGTTCTAACTCGCGAGTCCTCGGTCGGCAGTCCGTTCTTTAGCTAATTGGCCTATTATCGCATTTGCCCCTTCAGGGTGTCTTTTGGCCGTTCATTATCGTTGAAAAACCGAAAGATACCGGCGCGATATTTTTTTTTAAGGAAGTAGTGATTATTTTATTACGTTGTAGATACCAAAGTAGACCATAAATAGATTATGCATGCATATCGCATCGATGGTATTCAATGTCATAAATTGTACAGTCACCGACATAATGTGCTAGCCCTTGAAGGAATAAAAAAAATGCGGAAGTGTTATTATTAATTAAATGAATCCATCCAAAAGTTGTCATTAAAATATTGCTATTAGTAATAAGGCTGCCCATTGTGTCACCCTATATAAAATTTCTACATTCATGTAATTTGTATCGAGAAAAATATGGTACGGCTGTGCTCGACTTGGCGGAGGTCTGCCGTGCCCGCAGATGGTGGTCTTCTGTACTATTAATGATTGCCTGGTTGCTCTATGCACAACTGCTGAGCTATTGAGCATGGGTTTGGTCCCGAGGTCAAGCAGGGTATTGAGCTTTTTTTTGTAAGTAACAGCTCGGAGTCTGATTTTGTGCCCGGTTAGACCCATAGGTTTGCACCCCTTGGGATCTAAAACTTGACCAGCGGAATGTGGGATTACCACCCAATATAATTCCCCAAATGGTTAGCCCCTTTGGGGAATCATCATCATCATCATTGGCAGCTTTGTTCCACCCACTGCTGAGGACAGGGCTCCTTCCTTTTGTATGATGATTCCCTAGTCTGTGCGAGTCTCATCCAGTTCTTCCCCAGGATCTTGTGTAAGTCGTCTACCCACCTGACCATTGGTCTGCCAACGCTCCTTCTACCTTTGGGGAATACAGTTGTCATATTATTCTATGGTGACCGTCAATCTACTTGGAACACTATACCTACCTAGTGTGAAAAAATGCCGTATCAGTACGAAGAATGTGAGGTTCAACTTAAACAATGTTATGACTTAGTATGCACCATGCCTGCTGCTCACAAATGATCGTATGGGTGTTCTATGAGTATTGTTATTGTAAACATGACACACATAACGCCGATGGTGGTCCTATGATGTGTATAATAATTTCGGATTTTAAAAGTGGAATGAAAGTATATTATGTAGGCAACTCTCAAGTCTTATTACTCTTAATAGAGTACCTATGCAAACGTAACAAGAAGACTACAAAAGAAGTTTTAGTACACAAAAGTTATTAACAACTTTTGATGTGAAACTAAACCTCAAATCGTGGGAAAAGGAATCTAATCCAATTACCTATTAAACATAGTAAAAGAAATATTAAAATTGAAAATTACCTACTTTGTTCACGTTTACATATTAAAGTTGTAATTATTTTTCCAACGGCATTACCATTTCTCACCTATTTCATGAGAAAAGAAGACAACAAAGCGACCATACTTTTGTTAAAATTAAAAACAAGTATAAATTTCTATTTATTGCCCAAGAGTGAAACCGCGAGCTAAAACTAGTATTAAAATATACCGTTAAACTAAATAGTAATAAATTGAATTGAGCTACCACTCCACCCTTCAATTGACTATAACAACTCACTCAATTTGATAAACGGCTGATAACTAGGTTCATTTTATACCATTTCCATTTTAAGAGCAACGCAAGGCTTAGTCAATCGAATTGCACAACGGAAATCTCAAACTGCCCGCATAAACTATTTATATCTCAGAAGTTCCATTCTTCAACATGTCGGTCGATTCCCATCATGATTTTATATTTAAAATCGTACCAGTTGCCAAAACCTTTTGTTAATTTCGGCGTGGTTTACGAGCGATAGTAAAAATCCGCCATGTTGGCATGGCTTTATCACGAGATAGCGGCCTGATGTCAAAAAGGGCGCGAAAACGAAGAAACTGGCGGACCGCGATCGTAATTTTTTAATAGTCTGTTTGTTGGCTATTAATTTTGTGGAGATTCTTGATGAAATGGCTTTGGTTTCGGTACTTGGAAATGTAATTAATTAGTCTGGTATGTGTAAATGCTACTTTGTAGTAGGTTTACTCCTAAAGTTTGGTTATTTATTAAAATTATCCTGAATCACACTTCAAGCGTATCACAAAACAACTTTACATATTATGAATTAGCGTACCTATACAATTTAACGAAGTAATTTGAGCAACAAACAAAAGGCGGAAGGTATTTAGCGAGATCTTAAAGAATTTATATGCAAATTTCAAATTCTTGGAAACTCCTCAAATTAAGTGCTTCCCCTAACTTTTCGCACCTTTGCGCGTCACCCTCAAACACGCTCCGCTACGCATCATTTAGAAGACAATTCATATAAAATGCAACTTTAAGTGATACAATTAATAAAATTATTGAAATTGAACTATCTTACACTTAATCTACACAATTAATATCTCCAAGTTGACTTAGACGAAGAATAGTAGATCATTGATGTAACTTCTTGAATGTATAAATAGATAGTAAAGAGTATCTTCTACTTTAAGTAACACGTTGGAGTAACAGTAACAAATGGTGGGCTTCAACCTCACGACTCCTCGTTTGCTAGTTGTCCGCCCCAAACAGGCCGATTACGCTTTCGCAAAGATTGAACACTTTACATAAGCACCTATAACATTTAATGTCAATTTGAATCATCTTCAATGTGACCTGGCATTTATCAGGATCATTAATTTCTTATTCATAATGCCAACACATCACTACCTTTTAGCACTACGCACAAAACACTTCCCTCCCTTCACCCAACAACTCAAAATCAAAATGTCGACGTAAATGCCGAGCAGTCCCTATAGGATCATTAAAAAGAAATCCGTAGATGAGTTATCGCGAACTAAATAGCTACAAAATGTCAGAAATAAGGTCGGGAATCAGAAATGCCAGTGCAAATGCTAGGTTGCGACATTTTCGACCATGATCCGATCGCGGTACGGTCGGGTAGACACCCCAAGTTGGTGCCGATTCCTTGCGTTTTTTAATATATTAGTGTAAACGAAGTTGGTACGGGCACGTGCGAAACACTCAATGAATTACAAAAAAATAAGATGGTTTTTTTTTCTGGTATTCAAAACGTCAGTGGTGCATCGGCGAAACCATGGCTTGAGGAATAAACAGTTTGAAAAGGATAATGTGAATGATCAGGGTAAATTGAAACACATAAGAAATGACTATAAGGCCAACCTTAATAATCGCAATGACTATACTTCAGAACAGTAAAAACTTGATGATTTTGCTTGATGATTTATTTTTACTAAATAAAATGAAAATATTCATAATGTATTCCTGTGTTTAAATTACTTTTTTTTCTGCATTGATATTTTTGAATCGAACTAAGAAATACCTACATTTCCAAATCTAGTAAAAATTATAGTAAGTCGTCTTGTATTTTGTCTAGTAGATAAATTATTAATACCCAAGAGTACAATAAAAAACTTCGTTAAGTAAAGAAGTTCAGTAAAGTTGTCATGTTTTCTATTGAAAAATTAAAAAGAAAACTCTTTAGAAACTGCCTGTAAGACCTGAACAATAATCGGGTGTCAATTTGTGCTCAATCTAGTGGATGACTCACTACGTTTTTTTTCGACCTACAGTATTGTATTTATTTAAACTAGTGATTTAATCGTTAAAAATTAATTGTCTCAAGGGGCTCGTGGCTAAAAAATAACAGCTGCACGGGTCGATCTTCAAGGTTAAGCAACGCTTGTCGAGGTCGGTGCGTAGATGGGTGAACATCCATTACATACTGAGTCCTCTTTATGCTTCGGAAAGCAAGTTAAGCCGTTGGTCCTGGCTATCATTATTTTGTGCATCTTTGACAGTCGTTACGGGAGAAGCCAGAAGCCAGAAAGCATAACAATCAGTCTTACCAAGGGTTATCGTATTTACCCAATAACTTGCTTGCGGAGGTCAGATAGGCAGTCGCTCCATGTATAATTGGTGTGTGTGTGTGTGTGTGTGAGTGTGTGTGTGTGTATGTGAGGGTGTGTGTGTGTAGTGTTTCTATTTCTGTTTTGTGCTCGTGATTATAGATCTATTTTGTTTTGTTTTTCTTTATTATTAGAGCTAATTATCTTTTTATTTGTATGCACGTGTTTCTGTGAAAAATAAACCTATTTTTTTTTCTTTCATGTAAAATACTGGTATTAAGCTCCATCCGGTTAGATTGGAAGCTGACCCCATCAAAGTTGGGAAAAGGCTAGGCAGATTATGAATCATTTAAATATCTTAAGCCTAGTTCATTCCAGGATTTAAGTCTATGCACGCCTTATTCAATCCTTTCATTAATCAAGAAACTTTATTTTATGATTTAAGTCCAAATAAATCTAATCAAAAAATCAAATCAAAATCAAAATTTCATTACTCGGACAACAAAGATTCATAATGTTAGTAATACCTTTTAGCTAGTGTTAGTGGTAATATTCTTATTATTATTGAGTTTCAGCTTGAAGCATTTTACACAGAAGATGACCAAGTAACGTACAAATTTCTCACCTGGCCATCCTCTTCACAAGATGCCTCAAAATGCCACACACATAGACACTACCTGCCACTGTTTTCAGAATGCTGTTGCTACTGGCCGGTGTTCTAGTTTTTTTTTTTAAATAATAAAAACATTTATTCATCAAAAAGTAAGAATAGATTATGTGCATGTTCGGTGAGTGACAAACTAAGCATGGCTTGTATCTTGTGGCTCAGGAGTGCAAATTACAGTTTGAGGATTTGAGATTGCTATAGACAAGAGTTTAAATAAAATAAAACATTCTTGAGATTTTAAAATACAAAATAAACATTAAAAATATTTGTTTACGTTGGGCTTGTGTTATTGTGTGTGTGTGGGTGTGATTATGTGTGTGAGTGGATCTGATGGTGTGTGTGTCAGTGGGTGTGATGGTGTGTATATGAGTGGGTGTCACGGTCTGTGTGTGTGTGTGTGTGTGTACTATAGGTGCTATACCAAGGCTTTGTTATCGTCGTACGATAGTTATGCGACTTTTTTTCAGATGATGACTTTTTTTCTAATTCAATCCTCTATCATGTCAATTAATTTCATTACAAAATATCGCTGGCCCCGGGAAATATAGCGGTAAACACCGGTTACGCCCTTTTTAATGTTATTTGATTTTTGGCTTCTCTGAGTATCAGTCTATCACTCTTATTTTTTTCAGTTTTTTTAAATAATATTTCTGTAGAATAAATGACAATATTTTTGAACGCCTGTTTTGGATCACTGTAACAAAAATTAGCTTCTTTTATTTCTCCTGTAAAATTCGATTTTTGATATTACCGCTTTATTGCCCGGGGCCAGCGATATGTTGTGGCTTAATTTTGAAGAGACCTAAGACTAGGCGTATACTAAGGCTTTCCATTGTCAGCGGAATTGAGTCAAATCTATAGCTGACCGGTGGGTTAATTGCATAACACACTAACAGTAGCAATGGCTTTAATTTTGACATTTCAACGTCATTCATTGCATTATTGACGTTGTTGAGCTGACACATTTTTCGAACATATGAAGCAATGGATTAGCAATATCCTTCAAAACGAACAGATTGTGATTGATAGTGTGTTACTCAATTAGGGTGCTGGTTCATAGATTAGTAAATTATGACCAATAGAAAAAGCAATGGAAATAGTAATGGACTATTTAAATGTAGATAATAAGTTTTGGAGCGAACGTCTCACTGAAATAAACAACATCAAAAAGTAATTAGTGATACTATTTGCAAAATTAATGTTATTGCATTAGAATTAATTGCTTCTGGTCCCATTTTAGGAATGCCATTCAATGTAGGAGCTATTCATAATTCTGTACAGGCTCGAAGAGGTTTATAAAAGGCAACGGGAAACAGTGTCGATTGCAGACACGATCATTCACTGATACATTGTCTTGTGAAATACTTGAATATTTTAGGCGCATTCAAGTAACGTAGTAATATTGACTTCAATTAGTGCTAGCTCGGTTAATACAAGCATGTTTGTATTTATCGGATCACTTTACCAATCGTTAAAGGTAGCCCCAAAATGTTTCTAGTATTTTCCAGTTTGAATCTACTTTCATACAGAGGTCTTACTGCTAACTAGCTTTTGCCCGCGGCTTCGTCCGTGTGGATTTCGGAAAATATCCCACGATTATCAATAACTATCTGTGTGCTAAATTTCATCCAAATTTGTTCAGCCGTTTTTGCGCCAATCCGGAATATACATCCGGATATTAGACAAACGGAGAAAATTTCTAAAAACTATATTTTCGGCATCAGACTCGTTCCCACTAGTTTCTAGAAGTTGAAGCAATTACTTAAAAAAAAAAACAATAACGTTTTTGACTTCTATTTATTACTATTTTAAACTAGATAGTGTTTTCTAAGATGAACTCTAGATATAATTTTGCCCGTAACGTCTTCATCCCAATGCCTAAATTCCAGTGAACGAGCCTAGTCCATTGATTGACGTCATCAATCATGTTTGAATCATATATCTACATATCTTTCGTGCCAAATACGTTTTCCTCCTTAATTTCCTTGGACCTTGTAGAAGCGACCTTGACCTCAGCCTTGGCTCTGCCATTTGCATCACGAATGCCTACATTAATAAACCAAAGCGAAAATCGGGAGCTTTTGCATGCAGGAACTGCTTCGAGAATTTTGGTGTATAGCAAGATTACAGAAACTTTGGTGGTTATAAAAAATCAAAATCAAATCATTTATTTCAAATAAGCACATAAAAGGCACTTTTAAACGACAAAATTTTAAAAAAAAACAGAATTTATTCTAGTTGCCCCTTCCAAAAGGTAGTTTCGTATGAAGAATAATGGGCAAGAAACTCCACCGTTACTCTTTTTAAAAATGTTTTACAATATTATGTATACATTAATTATATAATTACATGTGAAGACGATGCATCTAGAATAAACTTACTATACCACCTTCGATCAATAATAGATCGAAGTATACCACAATAGGTAAAAAGAATTAAATATAACGCAATGACAGGTAAATTAATTATGAGATAGATACATGGTGATTTTTCCAAAATTTCACAAGTAATCATTTTGTGTGTGAGTTAAAGTAGTTACATGTCATAAAAATTATACAATTAAATTAGCAACCAGTTTGATTTTGTCTAGAGCTAAAGTAAAAACATCTAAAATCACACATTGAAAAGTCTTCGAGAAGTTGAAAAGAAGAAGGTGAATTGTAACTTAAGCTGGAAAGAGAGAATTTTAGAAAAAACACTACAATTTACAAAACACTTGCATCACCAACTCTTTTCCATCTTTACAAAAACGTCACAACGGACGCACCTGCTCCACTTTCTCCCCCCTATGTTTCCACACACTCTGCCTATTGTTTTTCACCGTTATTTATTGCGAAGTTTAGCATAATACTCAGTTTATTAGGGGCCGTCAAGAAAGGGGGCGATCGTTTTGTTTTTAGCAAAATGCTCGTGAATCATTTGCAAGCTGTTCAGTTAGCGTACTTACTAAATCATTATGCTGTATTTTGGAATTGATCTTATTAGGGGCCCGAGAGTGTACAATATTTTTTGACAAATACAAAAGATTTGGTTTTCTTTTACTTTATAATACCTATGAGCTGGCTATTATAATGATGTCTTAGGATTATCTATATTATTACATTTTACCTCTGGCTCGGCTTCCTTAGTTCCTCCCTTCACCTGTTCCAGTCTTCCTTGTCCTTCGTTTTTATCCTTGTTTTCCTTTCCAGTCAGCCGTTTTATCATAAACCTGGTATTCTGTTGCTAATAAACTTCTTAATTAGTATATACTCTTAAGGCCAGTTGCATCTTGATACCGATTTATTTGCATTTACACCTTTACAACAGAAAAACGCCAGTGTCCTGCAGGTGTCCATTGTACAGACCTTCAAAGTCCATTCAACTTTACCTACATTTTAAATCAGCCGTATACATTGATATATATTTGCGAAACTACATGTACAAGAACAAAGAAAAAAATATTTCGTTTTATTCATACATTTTTGATATGCACATAAAATTTGGAAATTATGTTAATACCTATATGGAGTAATGTATGGAAATTAGTTCTCAAACCATTTGTTCGGTGTTGAATTTCTAATCTGTAGCTGTGAGGTATATATTATTTTGTAATACTCCTAAATTATAGACAGCAGGAGAGTAGAGGACCATTCACCATCATGTAAACGTTTAGGCACTTACCAAGGGGCTACCTAGTCACTGGGTTGTGGTCCACAGCCCACAACTTGTCAGATAGGCAGTCTCTTCATGTAATCCGGTTACACTGGAAGCCAACCTCAAAATAGTTGGCAAAAAGCTCGGCAGATGATGAAGAAACGTTAAGGTCCTAATGATTCGAATCTTCCACCAATCGTAACAAAAGACGATCTATATGAGCTGGCCATAAGCTCTACGCTTAACAGACGTATTGGTGATTGGGGTTTGTCAGTGAAAGCTCCTGCGCATCTTAAAATAACCCCATCACCTTTATGATACCCATGCTATAATAACATACTTCGCCAGGTATAGCATTCCGAGACACAGTGGTCACGTGGGAGACACAAGCCTACGTCATCACCGCTGTGTTACCAGTAGTGTGTAATAATAACTGCCCAACCGCCTTTATTACCTGTGCGAATCCGATAAAACAATGAGGTTTTGACTAACAATTAAGTTGGTATATGTTTAAATTGAATTGTTTCGTTTGATAAAAAAAATTAAACGACAATTTAAATGCTTTGCATTTTTTTTTTGCAGAATGGTGACTGAAAATATTTCCATAATTCGTGTTTTGTTGCAATAAAGTGGACACTGGATAGTGATGTAAGCATTTGTCACTCCCGGAATGCCAGATCTTGTTTTTTTAGACCATGATGACACCTACTTGTGGGATAGCCAATTCTTTACCTTCAGGGAATCAGAGATAATAATCCCACTTGACATTATTCAATCCTAACACAGAAAAATATTTGTTTAACGCGTTATACCTGTTTTTATCTGTATAATGTTTTAAAATGGTCCAATTTGTAACGGACCCAAAAGTAGTTCATTTATAAATTATTTCTTCTCAAAACAATCTTAGAATTCTAGAAGAGACCATACCGTATATTTTAATAAATTCTCCTGGACTGCGTTGTTCATTTTGCCGACATATTGCAGCGCTGAATCATTATTTGTTTATTCAAATGATATAATATTTGCATGCATTCTGCTCTTATTATATCTTCATGAAAAGGGAGCTTATTACTTTATTATACTACCAGAAGCTTCAGATGGTAGGTATTTTAATAATGAAAAAAAAATTAGGAGTTAGATGAAGACAGATTCTTGCATACAGCTACATACTACTTACTTGCACCACAAATGACTAAATACGATAAGCGTTAATCGAATTTAAATCATATTTCTGTTTCTGTCAATCCTTTGAAGATGATAGAGATAGAATGTAGTTTTAATATGTTTAGCACTAAATGCATTATTTCAGTGATTTGTGGTGAATTTGGGCCTTGCCTGTCTTGCAGCATTGCTGTGTCCAAGCTTGAAGAGGATAGCTTCCAAAGAAACTACAGGTTAGCAGATACCTTACCATACCTTGAAGATCTAGCAAAATAGTAGACATAGTTACTGTTATACTACTCTACTTTTGTATTATTAATTATTGTAATAGTACCAAAAGTGAGCGTATTTGAAACGGAACAAATTTTGACAGCAAGGATAACTAAACTTCATAATTGATTTGGAAGATTTAACCCTTTTTCATGTATGGCCACCAAAAGTGATAAGTAACCAGGGTCGCCGATATAGTTGAAGTTTAGAAAGAAACCTATGGATATTTTCGAATAAAATTTAATTTAACTAATAGAAAACAAACAGATCATTTATCAAATTAAATTTCATTTGGAAACCTCCATCGGTTTCTTACTAAACTTCAACTATATCTGATGACCCTGGTTACTTATCTCTTTTGGTGACTGTTTATAGTAATGAATTCAACGAATAGCTGATGGATTAAACAAGTGGAAATCACTTTCAAATCGTTTCGTATCTGTACGACGACTTACAACAGGATTGACATAATAATTTTTTAGAATGGCATTTTGTCTAGGCCCATTGAAATACATTTCCATAAAATTGTAAATACATTAATTACAGGGTTACCATATCCCAGGATTTGTCCTGAGATCTCAGGATATTTAGGCTCCTGACAGAAATCTCAGGAATCTCAGGATTTTTTTTATAAAATAAAGTATCTCTATCTAGATTTACAGTGTTTTTTTTTGGTAAGTTACAATCGACATAAACAAAAATAAATCTTCTTTGAATAGTATCACAGCACAACGCATTTTTTTCACATAAGTATGTGAAAAAAAAATGCGTTGTCCTTAATTACGTTTGCGACAAAATCTCAGGACTTTCTATAGAAATCAGGACTTTTCAATTTTCTATATGGTAACCCTAATTAATTACAGCTAGACTGACCTTTGGCATTTTTACAATCCAAAACCTAGCATTAAATAAATAATAACATTAATTGAAAAAAACGAACAATTTAAATTTAGGGCTACCTAAATCATTGATAAATCTTTCGTATAACTTATAGCCGCAACACGAAGATGTACATCATCTCCAATAATAACGCATACCGATTTGAATACTTATAAACAATGAGTCAGTATGGCTGACTAACTATTTAATATTAAAACTATTTGCTTGTCTGTCAGTGTGTTATCATCGTTGGCTGTCAGCATCTCAAGCAGTCTGTACTGGAGGTTAATTCTTGGAATTTTTGCTCGTAAACTATAATGGGAGGGCCTAGTAACTATTGGATTACTCATGGCTGAAAATTTGGGTTTCATAGCTAAAAATATATCTTTTATAGAGGTCGATGGCTCACCAAACTAAAGGGTCACTGCCCCCATAGATTGACAGGATGCGCTAACGCACTTAAAAGAGGTCATATTAGTAAGTTTCACGTACCCGTCATTTTAACGGCTACAGAAAGAAACCCTCAAAATGTTATTACTAACCATAACCACAAAACCCTATTGAGATTATTACGGGAATTCAAGGTAACGTAGTAATTTTCCTATGTAAGTACCTACTACAAAGCTACCGTTTACTAGGTTCGTCTTTCATTGACTTGAATGTGCCCTGGAGGCTGAGAGTATGTCATGCTCACTCTAATGCCTCGCTGGTGGTAGCATGTGTGTTGGATCATTAAGTTCCCTTCAAAATGGTTGTGCTGAATGGTGCTGATCCATACGTCATGTTCGTGAAACGGCGTCCTTACACGGTCAGTAGGGACTGGTCATCTCTTAGCTGCCATGGCTTATTTTGATTTCAGAATTGTTTTTTTTTTGTTTTTATCTTTTATATTACGGATGCTTTTAACGTGCACGTCTTTCTACATCGTTCTCGCATGTATAATTTCAACATGAATGATGTAAAATCTTTTTTTGTAGCTATATGTTGTTTTTTTTTTTTTTGGGTGGGAAATCATCAAATGACCTCTCCCGCTCTGGGCGGAGCGGAAGGGCGTGTCAGACTCTTACTGACTAAAACCCACCCGTGTTCCTTCATTTGCCTGTGCGCCAGGGCCACGGTAACTCTTTCGAACAATCCGCAACCCCGGCAGGCATTGGCCCTATCGGACCCCGTCAATGATGCTGACATCTCTTTGAGGCGCGCGTGGAACACGACGCGCCGTCGACCCGGGCCTGGTCCTTACCGTCCGGTGAGGACCTGCGTCAGGCGGAAGGTGAGGACGCCGTGGCGCCTCTCAAGCCACTCCTCAAAGAGGGGATGTAACCAATATTTTGTTACTATATGTTGATTTAAAAGAGCGTCCGTGAAGTTTCTTGCCCGTTCTTCTCCATAGGTATCTACTACGCTTTGGAATGGGCAACTAGCTTCATCTTTCTGACTGACCGACCCTTTGACAATTCAAAAGTGCCTGTAACTGGTTTATTTGAAATAAATGCTTTGAGTTTGAGTTTCATTTGGTTCATCAGGGTCACAGGTAAAATAACTCACTGTCACTGTAGCAAAGGCTCGCTTGAACAGAATAGTTTCTACTCCTTTAAAATCATCAGTACATAATAGCATATCAGCCTATAATGTTCCCACTGCTGGGAGGTTGGGACACAGCACTCCTCTCTGTGAGAGGGAGCGGGCCGTAATCCACCACACGAGCCCAGTGCGTGTTGGTGGATGTCACATGTCTTCAAATTTTAAGTTCTAGGACATGCCGTTCAATCAGTAATAAATATAATCAAACCAACTAGAAACCATCAGATCCTAACAAAACTGCGCAAAATATCACCAGCCATTCAAAACGTCACAAAAGATACAGTGCTCACCCACAGGTACGTCTCGTACTTGACCGTTTTATATTTTTACCTCGAGTACGGGCCATGTGTTGTATACACGGTGCTACATCAAAGAACAAAAGAATTAGCTTCATGAAGAAAGTAAAAATAAAATGGTGGATACAGCGGGTTGCTTTTTTGGGCAGTTGAGTTTGATTAAAAATGTTGAAGTTCAAGGATTTTTAGTGGTTTATTTAGATGTAAGAACAGACTTTGGTATTGTTTTTTTTTTCGATTTGTTTATTGTTTTGTTTTTTTTTTTGGTATTGTTCGTTATTTTCTTTTTTGTTATTTTTATTTGCTTATGACTACCCAGCTCGTTTTATTAGTTAGGTTCACGGTAGCTACTAGTAGTAATCCTAGTTTACTATATCAACGATTTGCCAAGATGGTTAATAGTTTCCAGAATAGAGACTGCTCTTAGTTTTTGTGCCCATATTTAGCCCAATTCAACATATTTTCTTTCTTTCTTTTCTTTCTCTCCATAATAAAAACTATTGACCAAATAATAGATACCTATAAATTTCATCGCTACTCTAAATGTAGTAAAGCTCACTGGAAAGCGAAATCTACGAACTTTGGAACTAGATTCTATCAGAAAATCCATTTCATAATTTAAAATTTTCACCTACTTGAGTAATAGTACCTACATAACAATGTACTAAGAAATCCTGATCTCCCTGAAGCTAACTCACGACATAAAATCTGAAACTTGTCATTGTATTCACTAACGAGCAGCGCGACAGTTCCCCAAAACAATATGGCTGGCAGTAAGCCAGAAATGGCTACGACAGACTATAACGCATTATAATCATGAACAAAATCCGCACTGCTATTTTTCAAAGTTAACTTGAACCTTGAACTCAAGTGAACTCACTAAACATTCGAAAGCGAACTCATTCGTTTTTTTTAATAAATCATGGCGGATTGACACCTCAACTTCGTTCGAATTTAGAAGACTAATCCGGGGAACTACTACTACCATACCTCTTTCTGCGTTGCTGTCTTCCGTAATAACAGGCACCTAGGACATTGCATCTTTGTCTCTGGTATGGCAACGCACCTGTAATGCTTTTAGTATCGCAATGTCTACAGGCGGCAGTGGCCACTTACCACCAGGAGGGTCAGTTGCATGTTTGCCAAACAAAAACACAATAAAAATTGATTTTAGACTACTGTTTCTTATGCATTCAGACTCTTTCATTCACCTTTCAAGAACTCTTACAAAGTAAGTATTATTCAAACCCCTGCCACACTTTATTTGCTCCCTTTTACCTGAAAACAAATGTGAACCGCTTCAGATTTATTTAAGGGCGTACTGTAACGATTTACTTCAGTCATTTATTATTGGTTTCGGGTTCTTTCGTGAATCGATAATGGTATCAATCTTTTCAATGTGTACCTTCAGATAATGACAGTCCTTCCTTAGTATCCTGTTAGAGTTAATTTTGTATTTTGATTTCAGTTGCGATTGAAAAGCAATCTGTTGTGTTTCCAATTATTGTGATTGAAAAGCAAACTTGAAAACCAACCAATTTCTTTGTTTACTAGAGTCTTAGCTAAGGCTAGACTGCTACCTGCTATTTTTATTATTATAAAGCAGTAATCAGTAGTGGCTATTGGGTATAGTTGCTCACTCAGCTTCTCCCTAATCCACTGTTTTATATTCTCCAGGATTAGGCATTCAACTAAAGAAAATACTAAAAAAGAAGATTTAACGACTACATGATCACGCTTTGTCAGATAATATGATTAAAACAATATTTTGAGATATAAATGACTATTGTTAGCAACAAAAGGTTGAAAAAGATGTATATAAACATGTGTGTGTGTGTGTGTGTGATGTGTATGTGTGTTTCTACTTTTATATCTGTAATTTTTATGGTGTACATAATAAAGAGTATTCTATTCTATTCTATTCTATTCTATATAATTACGTAAAAACAAAGTCACAGACACCAACAGGGCGTAAAATAAACAATAGTGTCAAGTAATTTAAATATTTAATACCTAATACATATTTACGACTTCTATACATATGAATCATCACGATTGTCTAGCGGTAAACAGAATGCCTTATAGCTTTTTGAGATCGCAAGAATCTCACATGCTTCGCACATTTAAGAAATGTTGGAAAATATTGATGTGGACTCGTAATCACGGTTCCAACATTAAGATCTTCGCAGTTCATAAGTAATTATAGCTGATTTGTTAATAAGAACATTAAAACCAGCCACGTGGACAGAATGATATAATTTTCAAGCAAAATTAGACGAAGACAAAAGTGTAAGTTATGGTAACTTTATATTGTCTATCTCATCTGTCATTGTCAATTTGGCGGGCTGTCACAGAACGTGCACTGTCATGGTAATGTCGAATATATCGCGTTACTAGCAACACGTTGTTTTACTCATACACCTCGAAAACTTCACTATAACATTAACTGCTTAGAGCAATCCCTCATTTCACAGGGACTCATACAAATTGGTAAAGAATTATAGGAAGGTACCTATCTATTTTGTAAAGTAAAATCCGAAGCTGCATTCTTAATTTATGAAGACGAGAGGCACGCGTCAACGGCAGAGGCAACTGCAGGCGCCGACACGTCTTCGGTGCCATTCGTGAGTATGAGCACTAAGTCACTTTATAGATACTGCAATCAATGAAGAAAACAAATTGAAAATCAGTCAGTAAAATAAAATAAATGAGTGTTACTTGGTATTGTATTTAAACCTAGATAGACAATAAAATAACTCAACTGTTCTTTGCAGAAACTGGCTCATAATATCCTGAAAAGGCCGAACTACTAACATTTTCATATGGAACTGCTTGTTCGATTTCGAACACAATTTAAAAAAATACGCTTCGTGAATAGAAGTCTTTTCAATTCAACTTAATTTGGGATCGGGTATTGCTGCATGAACGCCTGCAAGTGGTAAGGGCCAATTGAAGGTTCTAAGGTAAGGGTTGGGACCAAAAGGGTCGAACCTCGGACTGGGCGACGATCGGCTAACGATCTGTCAGTACACGATACGAATTCGATATTTTCAAACAGCTCATAATTTGATTAAGTTTTCAGCCAAATGGTATGAAAAAAAAAAAATGGAAGACTACTTCATTATTATGAAAGCAGTGTTGAACAAACTAAGGACCCGTGTCAAACATCTGTTATGAAGAAGAAGAAAAAACACGAACAAAAGAAAAGGTTGTCTTTGGAATACACTCCTGTCCTGATTTATATTTCTTACCTCTGGCAGCTAGCAGCACCTACGTAATCAACAATAGTTCAGTAAAAACTTAAAATTTTGCTGTAAATTGACGACAAACGATCAGAAGAAAATAATATATAAAGCGGATTTTATGAGAATTGGTATATCTCTACGTCATTTATTTTGGGATTGGGAGAATCAGTCAACGAACAGAAAACTGTTTTCTAACCGAATGTATGATGAAATAACGTAATTTAATGTAATCAAATATGTTTGGTAACTTTTTTTTGTTAATACACGTGAAGAACATCAACTAAATAACACCCGTTTAACACCCAAAACTGCACAAAAAACTATTGAAACATCTGCTGTACAAAAAAACTAAGAAAACAGTCTCTGTTCAGTAGACTATAAAGCTATTAAATCACATATGTGTTAGACACTATAACAGATGACAAATCAAAATACCTAACGCTGATATAAATTTTAAAGAAAAAATTAGTTAAGTCATAGTTTTTTATTTATTTATAACGCTTAATTTCCTCTTCTAGTCTGTGCAAAATAAATATTTACAACAATGTTTCCTTGCTCTTGTTTCATGGTTATTATTGTATATATTATATTTAGATAAATATATGTTTTATGTATATATGTATTTATTGTTTATGTATATGGTACACCACTGACTACCTGCATTATTGTCTCTCCTTCCCCCTTAAATCCATCCAAAGATTGTCTGTAAAATATCGCTTTTAGCGATAAGACCGCCCATTGTGTCACCCTGTGTAAAATTTCTACACTTATATCTGTAATTTTTATGGTGCACATAATAAAGAGTATTCTATTCTATTCTATTTTCTTTGTTCAATTATTTATTTCTAACCTACTTACATCAAAAGTTTGTTATAATAATCGATCTAGAAATCGGTGTACTTTTTACATACAGATAAAACAATTGAATAAAGTACGACTTCCTATTTTAAAATGTGTTAAAAATCAAAACGTAAAACAAAATCTTAACCACCCTGTATAGACCGGGCCCCCAATAAAGTAGAGTTAGCTGCGCGGACGCAACGAAATCGTTCATCGAACTCAACACATCTGTTTCTTTGTGCACGAGCCCGAATGCCAGACTGTCTCGAGTGTGTTCCTTGCTTCATAACTTGATGCAGCTTTGTTAGATCTAACTTTAAATTTATTGATCAAAATTAGGTTTTTAATCAAATTTATCTGTAATTAAACTTACAATAATAATGTCCGTATGTAGCATAAAGAGAATCTTAGACAGAGTAACATAGCCAAAACAGTCTTGATTGTCGTATTATAAGGCTGACTGAAAACTTTGCCTTAGTTGGTACTATAGTCAGTAAGAGTCTGATAGAACCCTCTGCCCATTCCAGGGTGGAGGACATCCATGAGGATTTTCTAACTCGCGGGGTAATTAAGTAACACACTAACAGTAGGAATGGGTTTCTTTTTGACAGTTCAACAATATTCATTGCGTTATTTACGTTGTTGCGCAGATTTTTTTTTTGAAACATTGAAGCAATGTATTAGTAATAGGCTTCAAAATGATTCAGATTGTGATAGATAGTGTGTTACTTAATTAGGGTGCAGGATAAAAAAGAAACTATATAAAGGCAGTTTTGTCTCCGTCTTAAACATCATGGACTTACAGTGACGGAAACATCACACCATTAGTCCGTGATCTTTAAAGGATACAAATTTCTGTAATCATGAACCCGCACTGAGTAGTCGTGTTTATTAATGCGTTTTGATTATGGCCTTTGTCTTCCAGTGGCAAAATCTTCGTCCTCTTAGGTCACCATGCGTTATTTTACATACATACATAAACTCACGCCGTCTTCCTGTAGGGGTCGGCAGAAACTACAGAACGCCACGTACTACGATTCTTACATACTCGTTTTGCTGGTTAAACACGCGCCGGTCGGTCGGTACGCTGGTTATAAGCTATTTTGTACATGAAATTAGCTCCTGCTGTGATGTAAAAATTGGTCAGACAGCAGAATGGTCAATGGTAGCAAAATTGTCTGCCCAGGTTGCGCCATAACGTCGCTCGGTATATGGTCAAGTCTATAATTGCCCATAGATTTACTTTCGAATAATTCACCTATTTATCATGTTAATCATAAATAAACTAATAATGGTCAATAAGTTAATAAGAAACCTACAATGAACGGTATTCGTGACAAAAATTGTCACAATCAGCGTGTTTAGCAAACCTATTGGTGATCCCAGGTTGAAGTTATTAGTGTAAATCAGTAACTGCTGGTTATGTTTGTCACATAATTCTCTAAACACAAGGTTTTTAGGAGTCCATTCAATTTGGTTTGCTGTCAAATGTCATGTTGTTTATATAATAAACTGTTGGTATTTTAGTTAACTAACTACATCCGTTTGGTGAAGGCCCGTTTATTTACAAAATTGTTCTATGGCACATTGTCATGGAACAATTTTGTAAATTACAATTATATTTTGCATCTTTATTCCCAATATCCCTAGAAATATGCTTAAAAATCTATACTTACCTACGTATATTAAAAAAGTAACGAAGTTAAAACAGTACATTAATTATTTTTGAAAAAAAAAGTAATTGATACGAGGTGGCACGAGTCTGATGCCGAAAATATAGTGTTTAGAATTTTTGTCCTTTTGTCTGGATGTATGTTCCGGATTGGGGCAAAAACAGCTGAACGGATTTGAATGAAATTTGGCACACAGATAGTATATAACCTAAATTAAAACATAGAGTACTTTTAATTCCGGTAGTACGTTCCCGTGTGATATTTTCTGACATCGACTTCGTCATATAATAAACTAGCTGCACCCCGCGGTTTCCTCTGCATAAGTCTCAATCCCGTAAGAATGTCGAGATAGTATATTTTGTCTCAATCAAGGTCATGGTCCATCCATTTGCCAAAATTCATCCAAATCCGTTCAGCCATTTCAGTGTGAAAGCGTAACAAACATACAAAAAATCGAATCTTTTCTCTTTATAATATTAGTTTAGATATGTAACATGCTTGTGCTTGGAGTAAGTTTACGTTGACGTCCACATGTCAGTAGTAACACTAACTTTTCACTAAATAATCCCTTTGAAACAAAGCCGCTGTCAAACTCAGGCTGTAACTATGGACGTGTCGTTCACTGTATCGCAAAGGTGGTAAATCAAACTTACGACTTCTTGGCCTCTTCTCATACAAAGAAGCCGCCTTCCAAAGGCCCCTTCACATACAAAGAAGGCACGTATTGATCACCACGCTTGCTGAATACGGGTTGGCCACTATACGACTTGATTTTTGTTGTCTTCGCTACGTTTCCTATCCTTATATTCAAATATCACATACTACAAATCAACACCATTATGGCTCCTGAACTATAGGTACTCTACTTAGCCCTGGAGGCCTCACATTTTTCTGTAACCTGTTTTTATGGCAATAAAGATATTTATTAGTATTTATTTAATATCAGCCCCACCCTGTATATGGGGCCCCCAATAAGGCGGCCGCGCCGAAACCGTTCATCGAACCCAGGACATCTGTTTCCATGCGCACGCGCCACGCACTGACTCGCTCATTCATCGCAACGTTTTTGTTGTTTTAAATATACTCCTCTTTTGCTTTCAAGCTGTCTTCGTTAGGGTGTGGGCAGAGGAGGAAGTGTAATTGACTTTTTTATTAATAAATGCAGATGTTTTTTTAAAGGTGTTTATATTACTTTTGGGCCTACGTTTACAGATCTTTTATCTAGCCTCTTAGCAGTGACTTCGTCCGTCCTTTGTTCCCTATTCCGTGCGAATTTTACAAAATTCTTGTCTCCAATCATAATGGGAACTTCTATGAAAAATTACAGCTTTCTAGGTCAAAGGGCTGGACGTTGATGTGTCAGTCAGTGGGTGAGTCAGGACTTTTCGTTTTAATGTACTTTATCGATTTGTTCCAATCTTCCAAGCACTGTTTGAAGTAAGTTGGTTCTCGGCGAAGGACTTAAATGGAAAGCACTGCGTACCTAAAGTGCCTAAATAATTATTACATAAAAGTTAAAAAAAAAAAACTTCTTGCAATCAAAAAAAAATTTAAACTTTACAAATGGGCAAAATCGCGGACACGGCCTTATTATAATATTATGTTTCATCAGTTATAGTAATTGCTACACCATCATGAGCCTATGAGAAATCAGATTCACACCACGATGATATCAATAACAGCTTGATGAATTGGCTTCCGTTCAAGATTAACTATTCTATGTAGGTATTCTATTTATAAGTAAATGAGATTGAAATAATGAATGAAACTAACGGAAGGCATCAACTACCAGCTGGTATGTAGTTACGTTTTACACACCCACACCGTCACACACACAAAAGCAGATGATGCAGGTACTAAACTAATGCTTATTAATGATTGTAAGTGGATTAGACAAGATAATTGAATTGCTTAACAATAAGACGGTAAAGTGCCTCCTACATCCTATTCCACTATGGCTTAAAACTATTGGGATAAAAATGACAAGCCAACATTATCAATTAAATAGTTATCTATCTTCGTTTCGTTTAATTGTACAGGTTTATAACCAGGCATCTCTCTCATTTGGTTTTATGATTTTATATAATTGACATAACGCAATAATGTGCTTATGTAGCGTCACCGTTAGCTAGCGAAAATGTTGTTTTTTTTATCTAAACAAGAACATCACGAATAAAAAATCGTTATAGAGTTTAAGGATTATTAAGATCTATCACCTAAAATTTATTATACGGTCTTATTCTTAGGAATAAGGCCGTATAGGATGACAAAAGTCCACGACCATTGCATCTGTCACTTAATAATCGTGTAATTTATATGTAAAACCTACTTAACTTTAAACTTTATACTATAAAGCCTCCTTCCTCCTTCATACCTGTTGCCAGGATCATTTCTGTACTGTCAAACCCTCCTCACTCAGAAATATTCCTTTTTATCTCTAGACAAACATTTGTGAGCCATCCCGTCAGCAACACCATTGACAGATCTATAAAGCGACAGACCACCATAAAGTACGAACGATTAATATTTAAAACAGCTGACGAAATGCAAATGGCGTCGAGTTAGGGACCGGCGCCATATTTGTGACGTCAGAGTGGTTGCTGTATTTGAAATCCAGGGTTCTTTCATTATAATTATTAATTCGATTTCGATTTGTTTTACACACAACATACATAACATCACGCCTGTATTCCCCGAAGGGTTAGGCAGAGGTGTACCTATAGTACACCCATATTTCGCCAGTTATGTTTAAGTCCCATGTAATAGGGGGCGAGCCTATTGCCATCAACCGGGCACAAATCCAGAGACCGGGCTGCTACCGAGAAATTCCAGATGGAAAAACCCAATAACACTTTGCCCGACCCGGGAATCGAACCCAGAACCTCATGCTCAGCAGTAGCGCTTACGACCACTAGACCAACGAGGTGGGATTTGTTTTATTGAATTAATTAATGACATTAATAAAGGACATCAATAAAGGTTATTTTTTTTAGCGTAAGGCGTGAATTTATATATGTGTGTATGTATTTTTTTTAACTATCTTTCTGCATCATCATAATAATGTACTCGTCACCTCGGTTATCATGTTATGGGCATATGATGCGGCGTAATGAGGAAAATGGCGTGAGGAAAATTTTGAGTATGAATGTGGATGGGATAAGAGAAAAGAACGATGGATGGACTGTGTGAATGATGATATTTATTTTATTTTATTTCATAAGGGAAAATCAACAGAAGTATACTAGTGGCTGTGTGTAGCTGTAGACCTTGCAAGTCTGTCTTTGTATAGCTTAAAACTGAATAAATGGTCCCCGCGCATCTTAAAACAAAAAGCGCGCGCAAAGAGCGTGAACTGGCTGAAATATGTTTTGTTTTTACGTTTTCAACCCCCATATCTCCACCATTTTGCAAAAAAATCGAAAAACTGAATTGACAATAAAAATACATATAATTATTGAACCTGCTCACTAAATTTCTCGAGAATCAGTTGAGAAATGCGACCTGTAGAGGAGAACAGCCGGAAATCCGGACATACGAAAGCATTTTTGCCCAAGCTGAATCGGAGACGCTTCGCTTGCGCTTCGGGCTCGCTCGGTCAGTTAAAAATTAAAAATAAACGGACATAACTTAACGTTTAACTTAACAAATATGCTAACCCACTACCTTTTCCATAGATTACAACTTAGATATTTACAAACTGATGGCAAATGTAACTGTAGTCAGGGCAAAATCTATTAAAAGAACAAAAGAAACGAAATCTAAAAAAACTCTTTTTTGTGTATTGCACCCTACAGTTCCTATAATAATAAAAGCTTCCAAAGGACTGCGACTCCATGTTTCAGAACTAAAGATAATAATTTGCTTAAGAATCTACAGCTGATCCCTCAAAATTTTAACTGCATTTTTTTATGAGCCGGATTGCTAGCAACACTTTTTGAAAATGCTTTAACACACACTCTGCCAATCTTTTCTCAACTATTGCATTATAACATGGAGTGTAGCACATAAGACGCATCTAATGAAAGTAGAGCGAGCGAACTGTCACCGAATCAGGAAGAGTATGAAGGAAAAGGACATTTTGCGCTACCCTAAATAAATTGAAATAAGGGCAGAGGAATGATGATCCTACTCGTGAGCAAACGTCTCCTCATGATTTTCGTGAATTATATCAAGAAAATCAAAAAGATAGATTAAAAACCATACATAATTACTTTACAAGAGTACCACTTCAATTTAAGTACATAGAAGTCAAGCCTTTGAAGTAAAATAAAAGAATGACCCAACTGCTGCAACTGTGTTGGATCATTAAGTTCCCTTCAAAATGGTTGAGCTGAATGGTGCTGATCCATACGTCATGTTCGTGAACGAGCGCCGTCAGTAGGGACTGATCATCTCTTGGCTGCCACGGCTTATTTTAATTAAAAATTTTGAATCGTTTTTATCTTTTTTATTACGGATGCTTTAAACGTGCACGTCTTTCTACATCGTTCTCACATTTTTAATTTCAACATGAATGATGTAAACAATTTGTTTTGTAACTATATGTTGATTTAAAAGAGTGTCCATGGAGTTTCTTGCCCGTTCTTCTCCATAGGTACCTATGTACTACGCTTTGGAATGGGCATCTAGCTTCATTTTTCTGACTGACTGACCCTTTGACAATTCAAAAGTGCCTGTAACTGGTTTATTTGAAATAAATGCTTTGAGTTTGAGTTTGCCGATAGTTCCCATCTTCTGTAAAATCCCTGGCTGCAAACATAAATACAGGACAACTGCGCGCACAGATTATTAAAGGCCGGCGGCGCATGAATCGTTGCCCGGAATGTTACCATTTTATAAATTAATATTATGTTTATATAAACATTTAGAACCCGGTGTAATGTATTTATTTGATTTCTTATTTTTTTTGTTATTTTAATATTTTTGTATGCTGCACTGGTTGACGTCATCACGTCAACGCCGGCTATCGCTGAAAACCAGCGCTGGGGCTCTGTCTCGCATAGGGTCGTAGCATTATGCTGAGCGATTGCCGTTTTGCGTCAATGTGACGCATATTTTCCACCAACTCGTCCTTTTTTATGTATTTTTTCTCTGCGTCATGTTTACCGCAAATAAACGTATTTTCTTTATTTGTTCTTTTCTAAATATTTACCTAAAGAAGTCATTTCTTTATAGGGTACCAGTTAAGCAGTAAGTCATTGAGGTACAAACGGATAGAAACAATCATCAACTATCTTCAAACAAACTAAACGAAATGACAGCAGACAAATTGAACCTTGCTAGAATGACGAACTACGGAGAGGAAGCAAAGGACGTCCGGCGTAGATCGTAACAGGAACAGCATTGTTACACCAACGTGGAAGCTATTAGCTGACCGGACATAGTTGCGTATGCTATCATCATACCAGACTGGAAATGTTGATTGTCTACAGCTGAATTCAAGATCACTACAGTTGTATACCGCATCTGTTTGTTTGAAAACGGTTTATCCAAAAATTCTGAACCGCTAAATTTTCATTAATAGATGGATGGACTGTGTGAAAGATGACATGGCTAGAAAGGGAGTGACTACCGAGATGAGGACTAATAGAGGATTATACGAGGACGAAGACACGTTGAGCACAAATAAATTGTTTTAAGGCGACAATAAGTGCCAGCGACCTTGAGCGGATGGGAGGAGCATGCGAAACTTTTAAGCGAATAAAATTGCACAGAGCGTTAGCGTCTACCCGGAAATTGGTCAGCGATGCACTGCCGCCCGTCGCCCGCAAGAGCCCCCGCTTCAACGCGCATCAAGTTTATTCGCAAAAACAGCCCACCGTGATTTATCAAACATAATACAATTAAAAGCCTTATACAAAAATTTGGGTGATTAAATTGTCTTTTAGATGGTGTAGATTTCATGAAAATACGTCCGATAGTTTTTGCGTGATTATCGTTTTTGTGTTCGCGTTAGACATTACTCTACAAATTAATCACACTAAGTTATAAAAAATTAATTTCAAATATTCACATATCAAATTACAAAGAAAATAGTCTACTTTATCATATATTTTTTTCAAACAAATAAGACTACATATTCGTTTAGACGTGATGTTCAATTTGAAATCATTAAAAGTCGTATATCTGCGCCTTAAGGGTAGGAGAATGCTGATGATGATTTCACTAGTATAGATGAGGGGCTCTCGAAGAAGGAATGCTTTAGTATACTGTAAAAAGATACTGTATAGCGCTGAGCTGTCACTGTTTAAGGCCAAACGGAGCCAAGATGGTTAAGTTTTTTTTTTTTTCATTACATTAAAAAAAAAAAAAAAAATTAATTAGTTGAATGTTACCAGCTAGAATAGAATAGAAATGAAGACTTCTTTGGTTTAGTTGCCGCAAGCGGTACTTCTTGAGCATGAGATCCTGATTTCGATTCCTTGGTCAGGCAAAGTGTTATTGGGTTTTTCCATCTCAGTCTCTCTATTACATGGGACTTAAACATAACTGGCTACATGTGGGTGTACCTACTATAGGTACACCTCTGCCTCACCCTTCAGGGAATACAGGTGTGACGATATATAAAAAGATAAAGAAAAAAAAAGAAAGAATACTCTATAGATCGTTTCTTCACTGAAATATTCACGTCAGATTAATTACCTGGACGAACACACAGACAGACCATCTATTTCTATTATTAGATATTATGATATGAATAATTCAGTCTCCATTCCACCTAGTTTCACAGTTAAAGGCGTTTGCAAGCGGACAAAAGTTACGATTCCGACGAAAATGGATAAAATTATTTTTCCAGGGATTTATTCCAGTAGGTAAGCAAATTATTCGTCCAATTTGGAATTAAGATTTCTGGAATTAAGTTCCCTGGGTGAGGTATTGTTTGGGATTAGTTGAGTTTGGGATACTATTATTATGCCTTTTGTATATAACAGATAAAGAAAAGAAAGAAAGAAAAATTATCGACATAGTAACCGTTATTAATAATAGATTAAACTGATTTTTGTGAATTGAATGTCAAACTCAAAGCATTTATTTCAAATAAACATACTCACTCACTCACTCACTCACTCACACTTTCACACTCACTTTCACTTTTTCACTTTAGAATTGTCAAGGGGTCGGTCGGTCAGAAAGATGAAGCTAGTTGCCCATTCCAAAGCGTAGTATACCTATGGAGAAGAACGAGCAAGAAACTCCACGAACACTCTTTTATATCAAAATATGGTTACTTACAAAATATCGGTCACATCATTTATGTTGAAATTATGCATTTGAGAACGATGCAGAACGTTAAAAGTGTCCGTAATACAAAGATAAAACAACTCAAATATTAAATTAACTTAAAATAAGCCTTGGCAGCTAAGATATGAACAGTCCCTACTGACGGCGCTCGTTCACGAACATACCGAACATGTATAACTGAAAATCCCGTTGAAACCAAATACCTGTGCCTATTAGTAGGCCACACCGCCAGCTAGCGAGCAAGCGAGCGAGCTGGCCGGCGAAGCGAAGCGAGGGAAACTATTTAAACTAAGCGTAGCTTTGGCAAGCTAAACTATGTGGGTTCACATTCACACCGAAAACTACGGACAGACGGGCGAGCGAGCGTGCGGGCGGGAAAGCGATCGGAGCGTTGTGTCTCAACACAACGCTCCGATCTAGGCTACACCACCAGCTAGCGAGCGAGCGAGCGAGCCGGGCGAACATCGTTTCACCTCTTTTCATACTTCGGTTCACACCGCGAACCACACAGCTAAGCTCTATATATCATCGCTGGCATCGTCGGATATTTCCTTCGTTTAGTTTGTATCGCTGACGTACCGTAAAACGGGGTGAATAGGAACGCAGGGGTGAATCGTAACGAAACTTTAAAAGGGATTTTAACATTGAAATATTATAGTCTGTCGCCAAAAAGGACTCTTAATGTGTAAACTGTATTATAGTTAACCGATTATGTGCCCCTGATGGCAACAAATTATATTATTTAAATGATAAAATTCTTTTTAAAGTTTCGTTACGATTCACCCCAGCGTTCCTATTCACCCCGTTTTACCGGTAGCTTATCTCTGTAGTTCAGGGTGTGAACCGAAGTATGAAAAGACTTGAAACGATGCTCGCCCGGCTCGCTCGCTCGCTCACTAGCTGGCGGTGTCGCCCGTGCTCTAGTGCAATATTTTGTAGTTCACATTTACCTACAAATCTTTGCAATTCAAAGACTAGGTTGAAAACAAAAATTTCGCCTATTATATTACCTTCCATCCATACCTCCTCTTTCTTATGTGACTTGTAAGAATCGCTTACCAATAAATGACTATAACACATAAAATAACAAGCGTTACGCAGAGGTACATCTATTAGTACACCCACATTTCGCCAGTTATGTTTAAGTCCCATGTAATAGGGGGCGAGCCTATTCCCATCAACCGGGCACAAATCCATACTCCGGGCTGCTACTGAGCAATTCCAGATGGAAAAACCCAATATCACTTAGTCCGACCCGGGAATTGAACCCAGGACATCATGCTCAGCAGTAACGCTGGCGACCACTAGACCAATGAAGCAGTTTACATTAATTTAGTAACTAATTATAAATGCGAAAGTAAGTTTGTTTGTTACGCTTTCATATCAAAATGGCTGAACGGATTTGAATGAAGTTTGGCACACAGATAGGCCATGACCTGGGTAAGGACATAGGCTAATTTTTATCTTGGATCGGAGACGACGTCGCGGGCAACAGCTAGTAATAATATAAAACGTCTATTATCGCTCTACACAAGGTATGAACCAAATGCTAAGCTTTGACATTAGTGCACGAAAACGGAGCTAACTTTGTGAGAGACTGGTGCCTGAGGGAGGCTTATATAAAAACCTGTATTGCAGGTCACCACAATATAACTCAGTAGTCAAAGTCATCATCCAGGCCTTCTAACTGGAACCTAGTCTTAACTATTTCTCAATCGAACTCATTTACAAAGCGTTTTAATACTAAAGATCGTCCATTATTACCTAAACTAGCGACCCGCCCCGGCTTCGCACGGGTGCAATGTAGATACTAATGTGGTGTCAGTGTGGAGTGATTAATAATAGTATGTTACTAATAAGTAACATATTGGATGGATTTATATGCAAGTGCCGCGCCTGCCGCCCGCTGCCACCGGAGGACGTACAGCCTGACGGCCGCTCTTCCCCCGCATTTTAAGGCGGTACCCCGACCAAAACCTTGTCATAGTGCGTTATTCAGAGCCTATTAACTCATTCACTATGGGTAATAAACTAAATCTAAAAGCACATTATTAATGTTCGATATCCTATCATCACATTGCACGTTCTTGTTTGTTTTTATGTGTTATAAATACATCTAAAATCACCTTGTAAAAAAGTGACTAAAATTATTGATTGCATGCATCTTTTGCTAAAGGTGACGTTCTATTAATTTGAGGATTACACTAATGGATAGATAATTTAAAAATCTAAATAATACACGTTTTATTTTATTTTAAAACTTCACTTGTCTTTTTTTATTCAAATAATTTCATTATTTTTGTGAATTTTATGATAAATGAGCGTGCGGAGGGAGCGAGACAGAGCGAGACTCAGCGACGGGACAGAGAAGGACCGAACGCTCAAGGTCGTTTGGTCAGGGAAGCGCCTTAAATCTCTGATATCTTCTAAGATATTCGTTTTAATGATATTCTGTAAAAGGGCAATTTTGATCTACTTTCAATGCACAATGTATCTAACGTATTTAATTGGCTGGAATAATACTGTATTGCTTAAAATAGCTTCGTAAATAAACTTTTTTTTTGTTGGAATATGTAAAAAATAAAAATGGTTAGAAAAGAAAGAAAGAAAGATAATTTGTTTATTATTACTGTGGGTTATCCTTAAGAGATAGGTAGACATATGCCATCGAGGATATTTTTTTGTAGATCTTTTTAAGATATACAATTCCGTAGTAAATTATTTTGATCTATCTCGTAAGGTTTAGCCAGCGTTTGCAATGTAAGCGCACAAAAATATGTTATTTACGACATCACATTACAAATCCTTTAAATTCTCAGCTTTTCTCTACTATAATATGCATGTACTCGTATTATACATATAAACTAAACCTTCCTCTTAAATCACTCTGTCTATTGATGAAAACCGCATTACAATCCGTTGCGGAGTTTAAACGAACTAAGCGTAATGACAAAAAAAAGCGACATTGTTTTATACTATGTAAAGATGATTCCTTAAAAAAATTACCTTTACATAACTTCGTGTCCAGTACAACAACGCCTTCCGGGTGTTGTTGGGGCTACCGCGATTCTGTAGCGCGTCTGTCATGTTTGCTGAATCTACTACCGATGGTTTTGCAGCAATCATGAGGAAAAGAACGGCATCATTGTTACGCAGGATTCGTGGGAGTGCCAATGGTATCCTGAAGGTGATTGGGGATAGGCTGGACGGCGTTTTCCTGGAGTATTGGACCCGTATGCATAGCTACGGGTCTGATACTGCAGGAAGATACATGAATTAATATAATTGTAGGTTTTATTTTGATTTGGTTTCTGTTTTTAATTTAATGTAAGTACTAACATAGTTACGTAAGTTGTATCACTAACAAAGATCTATGGAGCAAGTTTCCGAAATAAACGTTTTATTATTATTATTATTATAACTTTTCGCCACCTCTTAATGATAAATGATTTTATTTTTGTATTAAGGTTTGTACAAACACATTTACAAGTCAATCATAATTTAAAAAACTAGATGAGGTCAGCGTTTCCTATCTGACTACTCTCAGAAGGAAGGCCGAAACAAACTCAGAGGTCACAGTCTCTTTTAAAGTCCAGACATAATCTTGATCATGTGAAGACCATGTAGATTGGTATCTGAAATGGTATTTTGAGGAAAGAACCACACAGATTGAGTGGACCTGTCCGGTCAGTGCACGCATTTGTCAATTATCGTGTAGCTCAACTCAAAACTTAAGCAGCTCAACGATTAGACGAACAATACCAAAGAAAGGACATTTGTGTAGGCCACATAAATTATTCAAACTGTCAGGCCATTAGTAAAACTAACAAAAAAAAAAGTAATGACCCACATAAGTCCTAACATTCACGATACTTAAAATAATATTATAGGTACTTTACGAAGTAAATATTCTTGGTTACTTACAAACCAAACAATTCAGCGAGCATCACAAAATTAATCCTTGAAAATGATAAATCCGCATAACCCAGTAGATGAGCGTGAACTCTGCCTACCCTCGTTATTACATAACCGGACAGTGGGCAGACTGACTAATCGGCCTTCTCAACAGGTGGTTAGCAGATGCATTGTTGTAATGTACCGATAGCACAATAATTGGAACTCGTATCCTGTTTTTTTTTTTGTTTGATGATTTGTTTATAGGGTGATTAAATTAAAGTCATGATTTTAATGTTGTGACAGAATGTTTTTAAATTTAATTTAGATAAGACTTTAAACGTTTAATTAGCAGTTTTATTTCAGTTCGTTATAAAGACGGGGCTGCACTTGCAGATATAAAAGTCTATTACTGATCTGGTGGCAAATTGCACAATTATTTTTAATTATTTCCAACAACTTATAATCGATTTGTTTCATGTTTCATTCTGTCAAATCAACTGTCAAGTGTCATCTTAACTGTTGTGATTGGCTAAAATAGACGTAAGCATCTAGAAGCTCAGAACTTATGAACTTCAAGACAATCAGTTTTAGACTTGAAGGTCTGAAATTTAAATGAATAAAAGCTTGATTTCAGGAGCTTAAGGTTGTCTGAAAACAAGTCCTGGAAAAATAACTTAGAGGTAGTCCCTCAAATCTAGTAATTATCATTTGGGAATCTTCGCCACTATTTTGTAAGAAAAATATACTATGCATGCAGTCACGAACAATGCCTGGTGTCCTGATAAGCTCGGGCAAGATGAGAAGAGAAATCATTAACTTCATCCATGATGAGCTGTGCAATTAAAACCAACGACAAAAAGTAAACGACCAAAAAAAGCAACAATTAATTCACACTTTATTTGCTGACGCTCCTCTAATCTGTTCATTGCATATTCATATAAAATGGTCGAGCTATACATTCACGCCGCTACCCATAGACACACCATTGTTTTGATAAAGATCTGTCATTATCACTATGGTGATAATTCAGACTTTTTTATAACGAAAATGTGAAGAGTTTGAAGGTACTGGCGACTTCTTGAAAGTATTTAATTCAGAGTGATGCTGTATTGTTTTTATAACTGTTTATGTGATTCGATGCAATAAACTACATCTGCTTATCCATGTGTGTCGGGTAAGCCGACTAAGGTATTACAAGGTCTATTGAAGATATTAACTCCATGTACTAACACTGACTACATAGAAAACTGTCTAGATAAAATTCGATGTAGTTTTGTACGAGACTCAGTCTTTCCACATTACTCTTAGGTAAACCTTTAGACATACAAACATACATAAACTCATGCCTTCTTCCCATGGGGGTAGGCAGAAACTACAGAACGCCACTTGGTACGATCCTTAATATTCTTTTTTCCTCGTTTACGTTCATACATCTGCGGGGTAATTACACACTAACAGTGGGAATGGGTTTCATTTTGACAGTTCAACAACATTCATTGCGTTGTTTAAGTTGTTGAGCAGACAAATGTTTCGAACATATGAAGCAATGGATTAGCAATAGGCTTCAAAGTGATTCAGATTGTGATAGATAGTGTGTTACGTAATTAGGCTGCTGGTCATACACGCACGCCGGTTGCGAGTACTACGCATGTGACCTTTCTGAAGAACATCACCAATAAGGTCACTAATATCCTCCAAGGGCGTCCCCTCTCGGCGTTTCCACTCACATGTGCTTTGTAAATACCTTTTGTAAAGGCGCTTCCCCGACCAAACGACCTTGAGCGTTCGGTCTTTCTGTGTCCCGTCGCTGAGTGTCGTTCTGTCTCGCTCCCAGCGCACGATCATTCAAAAAAAAAATGCAAAAAAAAGGCCAGGCGATGTTTTGAACTAAAATAAAATGTGAATTATTTAGACTTTAGATTTAGATTTTTAAATTATCTATCCATAAGCGTAATCCTCAAATTAATAGATCGTCACCTTTAGCAAAAGATGCATGCATCAATCAATAATTTTAGTCACTTTTTTACAAGGAGATTTTAGATGTATTTATAACACATAAAAACAAATAAGAACGTGCAATGTGATGATAGGATATCGAATATTAATAATGTGCTTTTAGATGTAGTTTATTACCCATAGTGAATGAGTTAATAGCCTCTGAATAACACACTATGGCAAGGTTTTGGTCGGGGTACCGCCTTAATCACCTTTCATTCATCCTCTCAACATGAAGCACACTCTTTTCAATTTTACTATTTTTGTCACTACAATTTAATTTATTGTTTTCTTTTTAGATTAAAATAATAATAATAACCTTTAGACCTTCCTAATAAATGCTTAATAGTAATTCCGCTGTTTACGCTCTGTAAACCTCCCCAAAAAGCTCTACATCAAACTGAAGTAATAACTTGTAGGTACTTACAAATACTTATGACAAAGTTATCAGTTAGATCGGTAATTGGCTCAGGCGAGTTGTTAACACAAGTTCCCATGATCCCCGCTGCAAGTGTGGGAAGGGAACATCGAGGTGGTTTTTAATCAGTGACAGACCCCTCCGCATACTCCTGGACGAAGGACATCCATGAGGAATTTCCAACCCGGATAAAAAAGGCCTGTTGGCAAATTCTTGGCAGAGTTGGGCCATGACGCAACAAGATTTTCTACTATTTTACAAGCTAATAATAATTAACTTGCAATGTTTGTATCTGTATATGGATGTATGTTCGGGTCAAATCTTGCAAGCTGAATTAAAACCACTTCCTCTGATCCTGCGGAGTTCAAATTTGACACGTTGATTCTGTTTCAAAGACAATGTATTTTTATGATGCCTGACCTGATTCTACACCCAGGATTGGCTCCAGACCAAGGAACTCCTTAACGGTCAACAGCAGAGATACAATATTTTATATACGCATACAATTATGATAGCTCAGTCTAAAGTTTACCATGATGTGGCTGCTGCACCCAGGATTGGCTCCATACGAGAGATCTCCTCAGCGGTCAACAACACAGCCACGAAATTTTGTTTATGTACTCATTCAATTATGATAGCCCATGGCATGACTTGGATAGTGCAACTCGGATGGCTTCTTACCATGACTTGTGTAAAGGTGTGTTTGGGTTCGTTGGATTTGTCTTTACAAGTACCTTTCAAGAGAAGGTGATAGAACGGATATTTAAAGAAATTCTAATGCTAAAAAGTACAAAATAAAATTCAAGAAAAATCTTTTTAAAAACAAGGTTTTAATTAACTAAAAAATACTAAATAAAACTTACATTAACATAGAACATTAATATTTTCTTAAAAGCTTGAGGCGTGAACGTCCTTCTTACATTTTAAGATAAGCCGCAGTTTTATTTAATACGAATAAATTGCAAAATTGCAATATCCTCCATAGCAAATAGCATGATAATTTATAGCCCATAGGCTGACCAGACTTAAAGGGAATATGTACGCAAAATTTGAACAGAATCTATCCGGTAGTTTTCGCGTGATGATGGAACATAATTATATTATTATACATTCAAACAAATAGACAAAAAATCAAAAATAATATTTTCTGTATTAGAATCGTTCCCAGACATCACAAAAATTACTTAAAAACAATGTACAGTTTCGACTTCGCTATATCTTATTATTATTATATATAAGATCTTTGATAGGATTTCCACTATGACTATGAACTACAATGACTTTTTAGATGGGTGGGGGATGGATGGGTGGGATATAATATGTAGGAACAGAGCGTGTCAGGACAGTGAAAGGAGATCTAAAGATGGATGACAGATGTGAAGCATGAACGAGTGACAGAGATGAATGAACGAAATAGTCAAGGATTGAAAGAGATAGTGAATGGATGTTATAAATGTAGAATTAGTAAAAAAAAGAACGGAGATTAGGAAGAAAATGGTGAAAGAAGTAAGACGATTGAGAAGACGAAAATAAAATAAGAAGAAGGAATCAGTGGTTTTATTTAACTTGAATAGAGCTAATCCCACATAACACCTATCTAAAAAGTCATTGTAATTCTGATTATCAGAATACTCGTATCTACCCATATATCATTAGGATTCCCCCATGACGTGAGAATCGACAATAAGAGTACATTATCTGTAATTATCCTATCAATATGTCTATCCTTACCTGTATCTAGTATTGTTTTAAACCGCTTTGCTGTTGTTTATGGTAAAGAATCGTCCACACAGTGCGATTGAAACGCTCGGCACTGATGGGATGGAACACTTTATCTTATCCGATTGTTCCTTCGCTACTAATGCTCTTTTTTGTTCTTGCTTAATCGAATTTGTTGACAGAAAATGTTAATTCATTGCACGTACATCCCTAATTTAAGCTAGTTCTTCAACTTGGAGTCCAGGAACTGAAAGAATTTCTTTACAGAGTAAACTGTATACAAAAAGCAAATGAACTGATATTAAATTTGAACTGACAATTGAGAGAAACTGCCAAACAGTCGATTGCTGCAACAGTTAGATTCGGACAGTCTCGGCTGCAATTCTGACGCTGGCCTGACTGATCTGCTTGTAAAGATTATTATCATTCCCCGAATGCTTAACGTACTCAAGTCCCTCCTTGGATCTAGTACTGGACTGAATCTATTCGCTAATGAATGGAAGGTGATACTGTTGGAATGTCTGGTGATTTGCGAGAAGAGTCAGTGAAATGGTTAATAATAATTTAATTTAATTATAATGTTGCTAATACCTTTTTTGTCACTATTTCCAATGTTATGTTAAATATCCTTATTATGTATCTCATCAGTGTAATTGGCTAAATCGGTAGAAGGACACTGAATGAGACACAATAGAAGTTTTATTGTTATTATGTCTGGGTGCGTTTAGTGTCTTGCAAAGTGTTAATGTTGTTCTGATTGAACCAAACAATGATTGTTTATTAGAAAAATAAAAAATGCTGTTTAAATGCCTCTGAATGTGTTCAAGTACCTGCGACCCTGTTTTGTACAACGAAGCACGCCCATCAGTGGTTATTAAAGAGCGTTTCAGCCGCTCTGTGTGCCACTACCGTTACCAAACAATAGACTCTATAATCCCTAGAGTTCTGATTAAAACGGCCTTGCAGCGTCGCTAATCTGTGCACATACACACATACATACTTGTTAGTTTTATATACGTAATATCACAATTAGCTCTTTGTAATGCCGCCGCTTTGGCGTTTGTTTTATTTCAAACTGTAATTATTTCTGGAACATATTGAAGCACTATATTGCTATGTTTTTCCATGTTTTATAAGGTTATTGGAAATGCATGTTTTGCATGGGTAATTACAAAATAATCTTAGTTACTTAAGATGCAATGATGCAACTAGCACCAACGTTTTTTGGTCTCCGTTCCGAAATTCTTTTCAAATTTAAAGGTGGTAAGAGGGCTAATGAAATGTATTTTTTTTATCACAAGATGATTCAGTCTTATCTATCTTAGTTCTGCCGAAACGAACCAATCCACATTAAAAAAAAAACATTATCTGACAAAAAAATAATTAAGCATTAATATATATTCTAAGCATAAGTTTGTAATGGCTAGGGCTTTGCAGGTAGACTGGGCAGGCCGTTAACTACAGGTAGTTAAGAGAAACTCGAGTAATATTCATACATACGAGTATTATATTCTACAAGAAGTTAGTCTAGGTCATGGGAAGGTCACTGTCCACTTGCACTGAGCACTATCACACTATAGAGGCATTAGGAATAGGGTATAAAGCTCACTCATACTCTATGGAAAAGCGAGGATCTTCCGACCAGACGGGTGTTGTGTCTGGTGGGCAACTGCCCGACGGTTGATGTCGGGACGTTGTATATATGCTAGTCGCGTGGTAAACTCTGCTTGCGCGATGCAGGATTTGCGTGACGTCAGTATGACGTGTAGCTCGCATGTGGCGCTGTAGATACCGCTACAACACTATTGTTAGGAGGTTAGCAGGTTGTAGGACGCCGGTAGCACGCTACGCATCAGCGCGCAGGTTGGTTAGCGGGCGTTGGTAGCAGGCCGGAGGACGCCGATAGCACGCTACGCATCCGCGCGATGGTTGGAGCAGCGTGCAGGTTGGATTTGCCCTGTCCTCACCTCAGCCAGGACGTAGAACCCCTAGGTCGGGGCTCAAAGAATCCTGAGGGTCAGGGAATAGCTCAGCTAGCTAAACCAGCGCAAGATGAAAACTAACGAGTGTTCTCAGTAAAAGTAGTGCTGTTCCATCTTTTTAGTAATGTGCTTAGCAACTAACTAATTTATTTATTTTAGCATCACTCGACTATTTACCGTTGAGACTCCTGACAACGCCACAAGTTATGTAATTAAAAGATTGTAGGTTAGCTCATTTTGGTACAAGTAAGTATAGTTGCGCTCGTATTATACAGGAGGAGTTAGCTGATAAAAAAAAAAATAACTTAGCTCCTCATCTAGTAAAAGAGGAAAATTAAGTACTATAGACTTCTTTCCAGTTGGTGACCATCCTCAGCATACTTGGAGAGGCTCCAGGATCTCTAGCAGAACATGTACCAAAAGAAGTGTCTGCCTATGAACAGATTTATGCATTACATTCCTATACTCATTACGTTTCATCACCCCATATGCTAGAGTCAATGACTACACAGATGGTAGCTAGACGTCGGACAGGGAGTACATACCTACCTACCTACACGGAGCGTATAGGTAGGTGTACTTACACAGGATCACAATCACCGGCGTTGTTTATGTTATCATACGGGCAGACGGCGGCGGAGGTTGACAACCTTCGATAGGTAGATGGAAATAAATAGGATCTAGTTGTGGTTTAAAAAACCACGCCATTATTAATTTCAGGAATGTTCCAAGGATTAGTTCATCAATGGCAAAGAACCAGGCTTGATCGGAACTGGATTGTTGCCCCGGAAAAATGGTTGGCAACATATATCCTATTTCTTGTACTATTTTTTTTAAAAGAGGGATGTTATAAGTTTGACCGTTAAGTGTATGCGTGTGTCTGTATGTGTGTCTGTCTGTGAAACCGTAGCTTTTAAACGGGTGAACAATTTGGATGCGTTTTTTTTTTATTTGAAAGCAGGTTTTCTAGCGGTGGTTCTTAGAATGTTTTATCAAAATCAGTTCAGCCGTTTCAAGGTCATCAACTCTTTTTTGTGTCGGGGTTTTTTTCATTTTATCTATTATACTCGTATTAACCTTAATCTGGGCTGCAATTACATACAGGTACTCCTAGTTCAGGAGTCAGAGGCTTCAAACAAGTTTTGTAACTTATTATGTCAATAAATAATTATTATTTATTTATTATTAATTAGATTCGTCGCCGTCACGTCAGTTACTGTTGCTGTACATCTTGTTGATCGACTCATCCGCTCACAGGTAGGTACTGTAGTTCCTAATTATTAATCTCGGGAGCAGTGTGTCAAGCAAGTGGCTTGGATTATAGTCTTATTATTTAAAATTTATGTTATTTTATTTTCATAGACTTCTATAAATGTTAATAAAGTAACAATTCAACAACATGTCTATGGTAAAAATTTGACAGTGACAGCGCAGTAGCAGTACGAGCACTTTGGGCGATACAGTCGGAAATTTGTAGACTCGTCCTTGTCCACCATCTCATCTGATTACGTTCGGTGATGGTGTAAGCTTGTTTGTAAGATAAGTATGCTCATACCCATGACTTGAAAATCCCAGGTTATGTTAACACGATGACAACGATCACCCTCCAGCGAAATATTTAATACGACTAAAACCAGGAGCATGTTTGTGACCCCAGTCTTAATGTTTACACATCACAGATGCAGCGCACGTGTGCGTATCGCGTGCGCGAGCGCAGTGTGACGTCACACTCAGTCAATAGACACCGGCGGCTGTTGGGACAATACAAAGAGTTGTAGTAGTTCAAAAGGTTTGTATCATCCATACTTTATTATTATTAATATTATAAATCCGAAAGTAGCTCTTGTCTGTCTGTATGTTACCCTTTCATGCCTAAAGCACTGAATGGGTTTCGATAAAATTTGGCAAGGAGATAGATGGCATCCTGGGGAAGGACTTAAGCTACTTTTTGTCTGAAAAATAACCCTAAATCCTGATATAGGGGATGAAAGTTTTTATGGGAAACTTAATGTTCCTTAAGTTTGAGATATGAAAAATTTAATTTATGCTTTTGGTAAGAAATTTCAAAATATTTGTTTCACCGTTTTCACCCCCAATGGGGTAAAATAGGGGTGGATTTTAAAATACACGTGATTATTGAAATTTTTGTGTACCTCTTTTTAATAAATTGGTAATGTAGTCAGAACCCGTATGTGAGGTATTATTTATGTTAGTAGCTATTTCATTTATATTAGCCCACCCGCTTAAAAGTAATCACCACTTGAACTAAGCTAAATATGTAGGTAACACATGGTCAATGACGGCGCTAGAGTATTTCAAGATGATAATATTAAAATATTAATTATTACTATTTTTAAGTAAGACATTAGAATTATATTTAGATTTAGAGATTATTTGCATTTATTATCTGTCTATATGTTACCTTTTGACGCTTTAACGGCGGTATGAATTTAGATGATAGGATACTATTTATCCCGGTAGCACGATCCCGTGGGATAATTTCCGACATCCACGCGGGCGAAGCCGCGGGCAGAAGATAGTTCAATTATAAATACTTTGAATGTTGTCCTGTGTTGTCAGTATCGGTCAAAATTACATTTTTATAATACTTGTGGGTAGTAACACTACCATTATATCATCTGTGATATATTTTAGTCAGTAATTCATAACTGTATACACACATCATCAAAAAAAGCACTGATTTGACTCGGCAGTTGTTTATTGTAGTTTTGGTAAATTATAACTGACAAAATGCATTTTTAACGAGTTCAGAAATAAAAACTAAATAAAATGAATCATAACAAATATTTAAATGGGTAATTAAATTAATATTAAACAGTAAAATGGCTTAATAGGCAGTTACGTGTGGGCAGCTAACAAATCTGTATTAGTCGGTAAGAAATCGAACTTGAAAGTAGTGCTCGCTGGCCGCTGCTGTGGCAGCGCTTCTTTTGCTCGCTCGGCTCGCGCGTAGTTGGACACAAACTCACAGTTCTAACCTCACCTAATCCATTTGGTCCGGGTGCCCTGACTTAGTTACTGTGAACAATTCAGCTCGCACGTGGTTATTCCCAGTTCCAACCTAACTTATGAACTACCGAATTATTTACCTAACCACCCATTCCAACATTTTTACTCGCTTTTCATTTATTACTACTTGAGATTTTTTTGTACTGGCATTGTAGGATGAAATAACCGACAAATTTGCTTTTTATTATCGTGTGAGAGTTTATAATAAATAAAAATTATATGTATTTTAATTCAGATATCATAATCCATAAGTACAATAACAATATACCTGGGGGCACGGTAGTGCCCCCGCCAAGACGTGCCAAGCGAAGCGCAAGGGCACTACCTACCTTTTCTCGAAGTGTTTCGTCGTTTTTTTGAACCCTCATAGAGTTGGTCATTTACAGGCACTTTTGAATTGTCTTTTGAATTGACTGCCTCGTTGGTCTAGTGGTCGCAAGCGCTACTGCTGAGTATGACGTCCTGGGTTCGATTCCCGGGTCGGGCAAAGTGTTATTGGGTTTTTCCATCTGGAATCTCTCGGTAGCAGCCCGGAGTCTGGATTCGTGCCCGGTTGATGGCAATAGGCTCGCCCCCTATTACATGGGACTTAAACATAACTGGCGAAATGTGGGTGTGTTATAAGTACACCTCTGCCTAACCCTTCCGGGAATACAGGCGTGATGTTATGTTATGTTTGAATTGTCAAAGAGTTGGTCAGTTAGTCAGAAAGTTGAAGCTAGTTGCCCATTCCAAAAAGTAAATCTCTATGGAGAAGAACGGGCAAGAAACTCCAAGGACACTCTTTTTAAATCAAGATATTACAAAATCGTTGATACATTATTCTGGTTGCTTCTATATGTGAGAACAATGTAAATAAAATAAAAATAAAATGTATGTTAAAAAAGAAATCGAAATATAAGAATAATAAAAAATAAGCCGTGGCAGTTAGAGATGACCAGGCTCAACTGACGGCGCCCGTTCACGAACATGACGCGTGGATCAGCACCATCCAGGTCAACCATTTTGTAGGGAACCGAATGATCCAACACACGCGCCACCAACAGTGAGACATTTCAGTGAGCATGACATAGTCTCAACTGCCATGCTTTCAAGTCATGGTACTCACCTTTACAAAATTGAAAAAAATGCTTCTAAATTATACAAAACTATACTTTGCTATGTATTTGAGCGATGAATAAAATTTTACTACCAAAAGAAAATACCATCATTAAATATCTAGTGGAGTATTCAAAATTAAAACAATATTTTATAAAAAAAATAAAAATAAACAAACATTAAGTTCGCAATGTCTGAAAAAAAATGGTAAAATAAAAAAGAAGTATCTCTTCCAAACAATAAAACTAACTAGTGCGCCCAAGTGGCTGTGGAGCAGGACCAGCATTAAGCCAAGCATTTTTATCTACGATATAATCATTGAACTTATAATATGCTTGTCTACACAGTGTGCGTTTAATGCATGTTTTAAATTTCTTCTCATTTAGTTGAAGAATATCGAGTGGTATTTTATTATAACATTTTACACAGTACCTCATAATAGAAGTATGTACTTTAGACAACCTTAAACGCGGTTGAACTAATTTGTTCCTATTTCTAGTGTTGAAATTATTCCTGTCACTTATCTTACTAAAAAGATGTAGATTTTTTCGAACATACATAATGTTTTCATATATATATTGACAAGGTACCGTCATGATGTTAATTTTTTTAAACAGTTCCCTTAGAGATTCGCGTTTGCGGAGGTTGTAGATGGCTCTGACAGCACTCTTTTGCAGAATAAAGATAGAATCAATATCTGCAGCCCGTCCCCACAGCAGAATACCGTAAGACATGATGCTATGAAAGTAACTAAAATATATGTACTAGTCTCGCGGTATCCACGTCTGTTAATTGACGGATTTTCCAAACAGCGTAAGCGGCTGAGCTTGGCCGCCCTGCAAGTGATGTTAAGTGAGGACCCCACTGTAGCTTTGAATCAAGCGTGATCCCCAGGAAAACCGTTTTTTCGACGAATTCTAGTATCTCTTTATTCAATACAACGTGACATTTACTACTTCTAACATGCGGTAACGCGAATCTTATGCATTTAGTTTTCTTCTCATTTAATACCAAATTATTTACAGTAAACCAATTATGAATCTTAAGCATAGCGTTATTTACGTCGTCAAGCTCTTGTGCATGTCTGTTTATTTTAAAAATCAGTGATGTATCATCAGCAAATAACACCATTTGTGGTCGGTTTTTCAGTAAATGAGGTAAATCATTTATATATACTAAAAAGAGGAACGGACCCAATATTGAGCCCTGCGGTTCACCCATTTTGACTTTTAAGCCCAATGAATTCACACCGTTTATTTGAACTTGCTGCAGTCTATCATTCAAATATGATTTTACTAAGCTAAGCGCGAGTTTACCCAGTCCGTAATGCTCAAGTTTCAAGAGCAGTGTATCGTGATTCACGCAATCAAATGCCTTGGATAGGTCACAAAAGATGCCTATTACATCTTGTGGCTCCTCCCATGCGTTAAATATATGTTTTAATAATGTAACACCGGCGTCGGTTGTACAACGTCCTTTGGTGAAACCATACTGTTGATCGTGTAGGATGTTATTACGATTAAAATGATTGAGCATTTCATTTACCATTACTTTTTCAAATACCTTGCTGAAAACCGGCAAAACCGATACGGGTCTATAGTTATTAGTGTCTTTGCTGGCCGCAGATTTGAAAAGTGGAATAACTTTACTATACTTGTTTAAATCTGGGAATGCCCCTTGATCTACACATAAATTAAATATTAAAGCTAAATAGGGTGCAATTGTCTCAATAATAGATAGACAAACTTTAGTAGACATTACCCATAGATCTTCTGTAATTTTGATCTTAAGTTGCTTAAATGCCTATACAACGACCACAGGGTTTATATGTTTAAATTTAAATTCAATAGGACAGACTGAAACATTCGCTCTTAATAAATCAATTGCAAGTGAGGGCAATGAGGAATTTAAAGTTTCTGTAGTTTTAATTGGAATATTAGTAACGAAAGATGCAAATTCCTGAGCAACATCAATGTTATCGCTAATGAGACCGCGGGAAGTGTCCAGTGTATAATCAGTATTATTTCTTTTGTTCCTGTTCGTTTCATTGTTAATAATTTTCCAAACTGGCTTTATTTTATTATCTGCTGATTTAACCTTGTTGCTAATGAATGAAGCTTTAGCTGCTTTGCAAACTTTTTTAAAAGTTTTCGAGTAAGTACCAACATACTTATTAAAAGCTTCCGTATTAATATACGGCTTAAGGCCATACAGTTCAAATAACCTTTCCCTACTTTTCCTGATGCCTTTAGTTGCCTTTCACTGAATAAAAACTTAGGGCAATTAGTTTTAGATTTCTTCTTAAAAGAATGATTGAACTCTGTTTGCACTAATGAAAAGAATTCTTTATACAAAATATTACCATCATTCATATTTAGGCACTGAGCACTTAACTTGCTAATTGAAGTTCTATTAAACTTATTTAAGTTACGGTAGCGAAAACGGCGAAGCCATACATTTTTACTGATATGTAGAATTTGTGAAGTTAAGGTCAAGAGAGTTAGGCCGTGTAGATTCAGAAGCTTGGCTCTACATGAGATCTGATATCTTTTTCACAGGGCAAACCTTATGTGGTCGTCTTGGCAACATTTTACATTAAATGTTTTTGGTGGGATCAAGATTACAAAAACAATTACAAAAATCGAAATTAAAATGAAAGCGGAATGAGATCCTATCAGCCACAGTCCTCAAGATTTCGTTGCCACGCATTCTTTAGATCAGAGATACCGTCCTTTTGCGAATGATGGCATGAAAGTCATCAGTGCGAAACACAGCGAACATCCCCGATGCACTACAGAAACGTGGCAGCCCTAATATCATGAAGATCTCCGAAATCCGAACTGCGTGTCATGTAGTTTTATAGAAGTATCCAAGCTGAAAGCAAGCTTTACGCCTGGACAGCTTTTAACCCTGTACAAAGCGCAAGTCCTATCCTGCATGGAGTATTGCAGCCGCCTTTGGGATGGCTCAGCTAAATACCAACTTGCCGCGCTTGACTCGGTGGAACGCAGAGCTATGAGACTCATTGGCGACATAAAACTGGTGGATGCCAAGCTTCACAGCTTGGCTCATCGCCGTAAGGTTGCCCGCTTGTCGGTCTTCTACAGATTGTACTTCGGTGAGTGTGCCCAAGAACTCAGCGACCTCATTCCACCGGCCCCCTTCTACCATCGGACATCTAGGGGCACTGCAAGTTACTATCCCTACCTAGTTGCTATTCCACCAATTCGCACTAAGCGCTTCCAAATATCTTTTATAATGCGCACAGCAAAAGAGTGGAACTCTCTACCTGCGCCTGTGTTTCCGACCGCATACAACCCAAATCTCTTCAAAGTAAGAGTGAACATGTTTCTTTTGGGTAAGCTCACTCCATCGTCGACTTTGTCTCTGTCATCTCTGACCTAGACTAGAGCAAACCCATCTAAAAAAAAAAAAAAAATAGGAAACCTGCCAGCACCTTAGCAATGGCAGTTGCTAAAGATATGGGGCGATAGTTCCCCTTATCCGAGATATCACCAGTCCTGTTCTTCACAATAGGCACTACGATGGTTTTATTAAATCGTGTGGTAAATAAGAGTGATTCATGCACATTGTGAAGAACATGGCCAGGAATATCGGCAGGTGTACCCCAGCGTGCCGCAAGTGCTCAACACTAAGCCCATCATGACCGGGAGATTTGCCGCCTGTTTTTCCCATAAAATGACTCGGACCTGACTAGCTGTAAAATGTACAGACGGCTCATACCCCTCACATCCGGCCTCCAAAATACCTAGTAGACGACACTGAAGGGCCCAGCGGGAAGCGCATCTGAAAATGCTCCCTGAACATATTTGCAACATGCACCGTTTCGCTTTTCCCATCCACGCTCACCGGGAGGCCAGGCCTAATATCATGCTTTCCAGTAGCCTTCCAGAATTTGGTGAAATCTTATGCCGATCTGTGCTTAGCAAAAATGTTCATTCTAAGTTGTTCCTGATTGTTTTGGCACCACTTCAAACGACTTTTAAAAAATTTACGCGACTCAAGCATTTCATCACAAATGATGGCAGACATTCGAACCGACAATCGTTGAGGAAAACGAGTTCTAGAGTGGAGACCGCGTTTGGGCAAATGTAGTGTGGGACGCCCGCCGGCCAGATGGAATGACGACTTGCGAAAGGCGGCTGGCAGAGACTGGATGAGGAGAGCCGAGGATCGGGCTCAGTGGCGTTCACTAGGAGAGGCCTACATCCAGCAGTGGACGAAAATAGGCTGATGATGATGATGATGATAATGCCAGCCTAGGCCGTTTGCATGCTACCCACAAAGGCTGCCCGATGAGCTTCACGAACATGTTTATACCAGCCACACAAGTGCCTGCTTTGGTTTCGCTTCTCACTGGACCTAACAGCGTTGCCATATATTTTAGCATTATGTATTTATTAAGATGGTAGGTATATGTTAACTTTTTGCGTTATACTCGTATATGTTAGTTTAAGACGTTACAAAGTCAAAATCTTTTCTTCTTGTTCTCTGGAATGCTTTTCCATTTCTCCTTTCGCAGGTCTGCTGAAGAAATTTCTTAAGAAATAAGCTGTACGTATCTTTGTACTCAATTCTTATTTGTCATATCTGTATCTATTTTACTGTGTTTACATAAATATTAAAATAAAATAAATAACACTTTTTAATTGGTTAAGTAATTACAAGATTATTATGGAACATCGTAAAATTAAACTACTGTTCTTCGATTTTACAACGGACAGGAGTTCAACACATCTTGTGCTAATGTAATTAGTTGAATACATCATTCTGTTTGCTTATTCGACCGAATTCCACTTACAGCATGCTCTAATAATTTCAATTCGTTGCAGGAGTCTTATCTTTTATATAACTACATGTGCATAATTATGGTATAAATACAAAACAAATATTGTTAGAATTATATTTTTTATTTTTCTGGTGTCTACTTACCAGGTAACAACCCAAATATATGAAATAAATTTAAAAAAAAGTACATTATATTCTACCAAGTTAAGGGTTAAAATGTTAAACAGGTACTAGTGAAAATGTCAAAGTTTCATGACAGCCGTTATAATTAACCAGTCCTTAGACATACATGTGAAATTAAAAATATTAGATACATTAAGAATTAATTAAATGATTACAATTAGATAACATTACAAAAGACATCAATAAAAAACTTACTTTTTTCCAAAAAAAACACTACAAAGTGAAAAATAACTTTAATTTCGGAAGTCGGTGTCTTTGGATCTGTATTTAAATTTTTTGCCACTGACTTCCGAAATTAAAGTTATTTTTCACTTTGTAGTGTTTTTTTTTGGAAGTCTGTTGTTTTTTTGGAAAAAGATTTTATTTCTCACTTTTTAGTGGGTCAGATAATAATTTATCTAAGTTAGAATAGCCTAATGTCAACTGCTCATCACCTTCTACAAAATATTTCTTTCCCCGATGCAGGGACGTTAATTGTTGAGGAGTTCTCTTGGTAAAAACCAGAAGAACTGGAGCTGATAGTGAAGCTACCATCAGCTTCATTTCACCATATGCATTGTGAGAAGCATAAATTACTTAGCAACCATAGCATCGAATCGCAACCCATGAAATGCTTATATTATTGATTAGTTCCACTTCACCGAATGGTGCTTTACGAAAGCAAATGCACGAGATACTATAAAAAGACCCAAATCGCTATAGATGTGCCCATAAAATTTGAGCTTTTCTCTCGATTTCCGTGGGATGCCCTCATCAGATTCTGACTTGGTGACAATGGGACTATCTCGAAAGCATACCCTTTCAAACAAAAAAAAAATTTTTTTAAATCGGTCCACAATTGACGGAGCAATCGGTGAACATACATAGAAAAGAAAAAAACATACATACAGCCGAAAATAAAACCGTTTTGGAAGTCGGTTAAAAATATTATAAATTACAATTATACAATAAAAAAAATATTAAAGTACACTGTATGTTTCATCTTATGTTGTCTAAATATGGCGGAACCACGCTTCTGGAAAACTGTAGCTTTACAGTGTAATGGCACATGACACATTAACCCACTTGAAAGATGACGTAAGACGTCAATTAGAGCCTTGATAGAATCATCACTGAATTACAAATGAAAATACACAAATGCCCATCATTTAACGCTATGACACTCGAGCATAATAATTGAACTCTACTCAGAAATTAAATTAATTTATAACCATAACTACTGAACCACCCTTGCTTCTAACGGTTTTTAAGTCTTGACAAAACATGAAGACTTCTTTATTATATTTATTTATTAAAACTTTATGCATATGTAAAAAAATGCTGTACAAAGCCGGACTTAATACCTGAGGCATTTTCTACCAGTCAACCTACACACGCACACACACACACACCCTTATACACTTATTAATAAGTAGTATATATAAATAGTAGTATAATAAGTATGTGTAGTTATAGAAGATTTAGATAATCCTATGACATCTAAGAGCTTTGACCATCTTCCTGAGGAGTTATTGATAAACAGGTTGGGTCAAGGGCATGACATAGATAATGGTAGTTTTGGACACGGTATGGAGGTATGAGGAACAGGGTGTAAAGTTCACTCATACCTCCATAGAAAAGAGAGGATCCTTCGACCAGATGGGTGTCGTGTCTGGTGGGCAACTGCCCGACAATTGAAATCGGAACGTTGTATATGTAAATGCTAGTTGCACAGCAAACTCTGCTTGCGCGATGCAGGATTTTGCGTGACGTCAGTGTGACGCGTAACTCGTATGTGGCGTTGTAGATGCCGTTACAACGGCACGTATCGCAAGGAGGTTCCTCACTCTCTGGACTCCTTACAACAGTAAGCTTGGGCATTATTTTTACGAACATTACGAGAAAATATTTATTTGTTGTATGTTTTTTGTTACGCTTTCACGCTAAGACGGCTGAACTGGTTAGGATAAAATTTGGCAAATGGGTAGACCATGACCTGGATTAGGATATAGGATACTTTTTATCTCGATAATCCTACAGGATGGAGACTTATGCGGGTGAAACCGCAGGCCGCAGCTAGTTATTTAAGGGTAGTAATAAAAGCTCCAAAAAATAATTAAAATATGAGCGTACTCAAAATATGAAATTTACTGCTTTAAATACTAACTTTCCGACAGCTTATATGCGAATAAAGAAACGACCGAATAAAATACTGAAAATACAGAAAAAATACAATATTTGCTGACGTAATATTTTTCCACCAGCTTATAAATTTAGAATCAACCTTACACCTAACATACCAACCTCGGGGTGCCCCTGACGTCGGCCGGCTAGGGTTAGGGTTAATAAGCAGGTCGACGGAGCCCCGCTCTGCGGGGCTCCTATTTCTGTCTAAAGGGTTTAAAGGAACCTAACCAACCAAACCTCGGGGTGCCCCTGACGTCGACCGTTTAGGGTTAGGATTTTCGGGAACATACTAAATGTTTTCGGCAACTTAGTAATTTCTTCGGAAGATTAGTGTTTTTTTTTGGAAATTTAGTTTATTTTATTTGAAAGTATAGATTATTTTTCGTAGAATTATAATTTGAATAACTTCATGTTTGTTCGTTAAATACAACATTTTAGTCGGTTGATTTTGTATTAATTTTTCGGTAATTCATTTTAACACAGCTTAGTTAGTATTATAGTCAACCACAAATCGCTGGAAGTTAATTTGTTTTCGGAAGCTTTATTATTTCCCGTTATTTTAAATTTTAGATTGGTAATATTTTTTGGGGGAGAGGGCACTGATGTGCTCATGTCAACATCGTGTCTGAGGTGTTTTCGAAAAAAAAAACAGCAGAAAATAGTATCAAGCAAGCGTGGTATGCTGTGTTACATCTACAAAATTGTTAATGAGAGGGAAAACTCGTAAATTGGCTCCAAAACTTCGAGTACGTAGCGGTTTGTAACGAATTCTAGCAGTTAAGCAGACGTTATCGTCACCAAACCTGACGCGAATTGCTTCTGTACAACAGCTGGAAGGTCAGTCCCACTGTTACTTAAACCAGTGGATGTGAAAGTGATATAAAAATCGTTTGCGAATTAACAACAAAATAGCAAATTTTTAAAGTAATCACAATAAAATAATTGATCGAAACAACGCCATCTGCCGAGGTATCGCTCAACTACTAACACTTTGACCTTTCAAATCTGACTTCAGCTCGAAACCAAGGTATTGGGATACCGTCTTAGTCAGTTGCCGCTAGAGGTCACCTACAGTACATAAACAATCATAGATTTAGTATAGTAGTTTATACTAAATCTGTGTAAACAATAGAAGACTTATGGAATAATTATGCTGAAAAACATACAAGTATATTTACAGATATACAGGAAATGGAAGAAAAGATTAAAGATTCGATAAACAGAAATATAAATGAAAAATTCAACAAAATAGAGACTAAAACAAATGAGCTTGAATGTAAAAACGATCAAAAAAGAAAAAACCATTGATTTTTTGGACAAACACGAAAGAAATATTTGGTGTAGGTACAGTCGCCAGCAGGTCAAGCTACACGAAACTGACAAATTTCTCCAAACGATTTTAAACCTTAAAGTGTTGGTAGTTAAGTTCAAAATCGAATGTGAAATCTGACAGTTTGTGGTAACTTGATGTGCTGGCGACTGTACTTCGGAATTAAAGAAAAGGAGAAAAAAGGATTGTGTGGTTTTATGAAACCACGGTAAAAGTGAAACTTTTTCCCTACTCCTCAGCCGACTGTCACGCGACATGCAACACAGACGAAAAACTTTGAGACGATGTAATAAAAGTTTCACTTTAAAACTACGAAGATTTAGGATTTTATTATAACAATTACTAGCTTTTACCCGCGGCTTCGCCCGCGTGGAGGTCGTAAATTATCCCACGGGAACGTACTACCGGAATAAAAAGTATCCTACGTGTTAATCCAGGTTATAAAATATCTGTGTTCCAAATTCCATCTAAATCTGTTCAGTAGTTTTTGTGTGAAAGAGTAACAAACATCCATCCAGCCATCCTCACAAGCGGTCACATTTATAATATTAGTAGGATGTAATGGAAATAGTGTTCTAAATGTCTTGGTACCTTCAGAGTTCGACTGCGGCATTTTATTATCGAATATGTCTATGATGCGTAACTCTGGTCACAAACCTGTGAACAAGGAGGTACTTAGTAAGGCCCCAATAATTACACTATCCTATATCCTACTAATATCATAAATTAATATGAAAGTTTGTGAGGATGGATGGATGGACGTTTGTTACTCTTTCACGCAAAAACTACTGAACGGATTTGGATGGAATTTGGAACACAGATAGTTTATAAGCTGGATTAACATGTAGGATACTTTTTATCCCGGTAGTACGTTCCCGGGGGATAATTTCCGACATCCACGCGGGCGAAGCCGCGGGCAAAAGCTAGTTAATCATATAAATATGATCTCAAATCTGTCAAATTCTATGATTATAGTTAAATGATGCTGTTCTTCATTTTTACATAATTATTAGTACACTAATATATGATCATAATATAAACTTGATACTTAACCTTTCAAATGAACGTGGATCCACTCGAGTCACAATGGCTTTTTAAATGTGTCTTTAATTACAGCATTCAAATCAAATGAAATCAAAATATTTTATTTCACTTAAACCAACATGGGCACTTAGGAAACGTCAGAAGCTAGGTGCACGGTTCCAATTGGTTGTTTCCTATGGAGAAGAGCCGGCAAGAAATTCCACGGTTACTCTTTTAAAAATAAGGGGCTTTTACAATGTTTCAAATTACAGTGTATCAACACTGTAATTTGAAACATTGTCCCATATCTATCAAGATATGGGACGACAGTGTAGGCCTGTCAACAAGTAACAGGTATTCAACCGGTTAATCAAGATGGATAACGATTTAGGCGTGTTTTTTGTTGTTATGAATGCAATTGTATTAATTGCATTAAAAAAGAATATATAAACGGTTAAGAAAAAGATAAAAGACGTATTTGAGTTGGATCATGTGTAGCAAGGCAATCAGAGAGGGGTCCATAATACCTTATTCGAAGAACTTAGATTGCAAGATAAAAAGTCTTGTAAAATAATATCTCCGGATGGATGAAGTTGTGTTTAACTATATATTGTCGAGAGTAGCAACCATAACTTTAAAGCAAGAAACTCACTTTAGAGGCCCAATTAGTGCAAAAGATGCATTTATTAGTAGCCCTGAAATAGCTACCTGAGAATCTTTTTACAGTATATAGTTTTTAACCAGAATTCCCCAATATACAAAGTGTAAAAAGACCCATCATAGAGCCGTCAACTGAGTAACATTGCACAAAAATAATTGCTGGGAAACGAATTTTATTTTTGGTGTGAAAAACTGTGATAAGCCTTACGGTTGTGCGCAACGTAACGCACGCAAAACATTATGCTTATGGGTGCATGCAACGGTACAGGGACCGTGGGGGTATTTAAAGTTGTGTTATAACATTAAAATTTTCTTTTGGAAAAAAAAAAACCTCAGTAAAAGTTGGAATTAGGTCAAAATTCCAACTTTTACTGAGGTTTTTTTTTTCAATATCTCCGTAATCAGACGGTTCCAAAAAAATATTAATTAATTAATATAATTGACGATTATACTCGGAAGACTCATGTTTATTTTTTGAACACCCACTGTCTAAATACCACTTATCTTTGTTTATCGCCTCTTTCGTATTCAGGCAGATATTCGCGGTTTTGATCCGCTCCTTGCATTTAGACGCCTTGTGTCCTTGCTTGTGGCACTTAAAACACTTGTTGAACTTCAGCTTACGATCGTTAGTTTTAATGTTAGATCTTGCATCGTTCTGTACTTTACGTGTAATTAAGGCTTGTTCGTACTCTCTGTTCAACTTACTCTGTCTACTTCCTTCTTGTAACAATTTCATTTTGATTTGCTCTAACGTGATCTCTTGTCCACTATTATCTACAGCCATGATCAGAGGGCTGTACTCAGCGGTCAATCCAGCCAGCAAAATTGATATGATCCAATCGTCAGGGATTTGAGCATCAATATCGGACAATTGTTGTGTCAGGAATGTAATTTTGGATATGTAGCTTTCCATAGACTCGAAATTCTCTAATTTACAGTTGAAAAGCTCTCGCTGAATATGTATACGTCTTCCCCAACCTTTATCTTCATACGCTTTCTGTAAGCTGTTCCAGGCTTCTTTCGCAAGCTTCGCATTGTAGACGTGGGTAAAGCACTCTGGTTCTAACAACAAGCAAATTGTCGTTCGTGCCTGCCGGTCTACGTCAGCATTTACTACAGCTGTAGTAATTACTCCCCACCAGTTTTTATTCTCCAAGTAATTTCGCACTAAGAATTTCCAATTTGGGTAGTCGGACGATCCTTTCAGCTTCTTAATTCCACTTATGCCAATTTCAGCTGACATAATTGAGATTTCGTAAGTTTAGATTTACAAGCACACAATTAATATTTATACCACTCAACTTATTTAGCCATAATCTGGGCTCATAACCTATTGGAAAATAGCAGCAATAATAACAGCAGCAGTGGTCTTATAGTTATTATATATATTCGTGGTCATAAATTGTTCACACAAGTGACAATGTACAGACATAAACAGAACCGTAACTATGTTAATTTAAAATCGGTGACAGACAGGTGTAAATATGATTATTCATACAGGCCAGTGTATATACATATACGACCTCCAATATTTACGTGGAGGATTTAACCCAACCCTCCAAATAATAATAATATTAATAGATGCACAGAAACACAAAAACACCGCCAACCAAGTCCGCAAAACGAAACAAACTATGTAAAAAACTTTTTTACTTCTTTTAGTGTTTTTTTTGGAAGTCGGTTGTTTTTTTGTAATAAAGTTATTATTTTTCACTTTTTAGTTGCGGTATCTACCCCACACAAATTCGTATACCACTACTTGGTGGTTAAATAACAATGACAGGAAATTATTAACACATCATCCATATAAACTAAGTGGAAAAAATATGCAGTATTAAGGATAACTCAAAAACTACTGGTCAGACCTTGATCAAATTCCAACGGGACCACATGTGAAGCACCACCTATCAAATAAAATAAGAATCATCCAAATCGGTTCACCCAGAAAAAAGTTCTGAGCTAACACACATAAAAAAAAAACATATAGACGAATTGAGAACCTCCTCCTTTTTGTGAAGTCGGTTAAAAAGAAAGAGAGTCAGCTGGCTGAGATGACAAATTCAAGCAAATATGTGAATTAGATTGGATGAGACAAGCAAGAGTTAGAAAACAATGGAGATGATTGGGGGAGGCCTACGCCAAAGAGGCGACTTCCATAAATATCAAATCAACTAGCAAGCACTAAAATGGCCGCAGGCTGGGAAACGGGCACTTTAAGAGGGCGCACACGGGTCCACTAGCGCCACTCCTTTAAAAAAGTATTATCTCGGGACTCAGAAGGAATTTTGAAAAACGGCTCAATAAGCGACCTCGGTAAGTGTGTCTAGAATTTTCTAATACCTTTTATAAACTTTCATATTGAGACACGAAGCAACAAAATACGATCTAAATGAATGTGGCAGCTTTTGTTGAAACAACTTGCTGACGAAAACATAACGACAAACATAAGACTGTTTATCAAGGTTATCTTTCTCTGAGGTATACGAATGCCACTCAACAAACAACGCCTTCAATTGCCTGCACGACACAAGTATTCTTTTTAGGGTTTCTTAGCCAAATGGCAAAAAACAGAACCCTTATGGATTCGTCATGTCTGTCTGTCTGTCTGTCCGTCCGTATGTCACAGCCACTTTTTTCCGAAACTATAAGAACTATACTGTTGAAAATTGGTAAGTAGATGTATTCTGTGAACCGCATTAAGATTTTCACACAAAAATAGAAAAAAAAAACAATAAATTTTGGGGGTTCCCCATACTTAGAACTGAAACTCAATTTTTTTTTCCATTAAACCCATGTTTATGGGATATCTATGGATAGGTCTTCAAAAATGACAATGAGGTTTCTAATATTTTTTTTTTCTAAACTGAATAGTTTGCGCAAGAGACACTTCCAAAGTGGTAAAATGTGTGTTCAACCCCCTGTAACTTCTAAAATAAGAGAATGATAAAACTAAAAAAAAATATGATGTACATTACCATGTAAAGTTCCACCGAAAATTGGTTTGAACGAGAACTAGTAAGTAGTTTTTTTTTAATACGTCATAAATCGTAAACCGCAATTTACCTTTCATTCAATCAACTCAAATATAAAAATTAAAAAAAAAAAAAAAAAATTTCATAACATAAACTATACTAACTAACTAATTTGAAAGCTGTGTTATCAAAAAGATTTACGAGCAGACGTCCAGGAACAGATCTAGCTGTAGACGGAAAAGGCAAAAAACTTAATAAAAAAAAAATACAATATTATTAAAACATCGATCAAAGTTACAACGAACTACAAGAACTTTTATATTATATTACTTGCTGCTACGGAACCCTTCATGGACGAGTCCGACTCGCACTTGGCCGCTGTTTACAATTTGTGCTTCCCCATTATTAAAGTTAAGAATAGTAACAAGCAAGTGAAAAACCGATGCCTAACAAAAAACCTAAAACGATGTTGTATTACAAATCGAAAATTATACCTAAAATATAACCTTTGTAGAGATAACAAAAAACAAAACAAAAAGGAATATGACAACTATACTCGAATATTTAAAAGATGTCTATAAAATGCGCAACAAATTAATAGTTCACAGTATATCAAAAAAACAAAAAATGCAAGTAAAGCAGCGTGGAACTTAATTAAAACAGATGTTAATAATACGACAAGTTACTCTGACATTGACTCAATACAAATCAATACTGACATTTATGACAACCCTAACCATATTTATGACCTTTTCCATGACTATTACATATCCCTAACCACGACCCAAAAACCACGAGAAATTAATCAGAATACCAATTTTACATTTCCTCAGAATCCTAAAAGCATTTTCCTAAAACCAATACATGAAAAAGATGTGTATAAAATAATTAATAGTTTAAAAAATACGAACTCTACTGTTTATGATGACTTAAATACCAAAGTGTTAAGAATATATGCATCGAGTTTAGTCTCGCCTTTAAGTTACATAATAAATTTATCCCTAAGTGAAGGAGTCTTCCCAAAACAACTGAAAATGTCTATTGTCAAACCTCTATACAAGAAAGGCTCAAAGTCGGATATGAGTAACTACCGACCAATCACTTTAATCCCCATACTATCAAAAATATTTGAGAAGGTTATGTGTAACAAAATAGAGAACTTTTTGACATCATGTAACATCCTTAAAAAATAACTGTTTGGATTTAAAAAGGGGAGCTCGACGGCTGTAGCATGTTTCTCCTTAATTAAACAAATAACCGAAAGTCTAAACCAAAAATCCAAATTAGGATGTGCCTTTCTAGACATGACAAAAGCCTTTGACTTTGTCTACCATAAAACGTTACTCTCAAAATTTTCTCACTATGGAGTCCGCGGGAAGGCAAACGAGTGGATTCAATGCTTTCTTACCGACCGATTGCAGTGCGTAGAAAAAACAAGAAATTATCAAAAGGAACAAAATAAATTTAGATCAAAATACAGACATAACAACTTCGGTACACCTCAAGGAGGAATTTTATCCCCTCTTTTCTTTCTAGTATACATCAACGACTGACCAGAGGCGATTAATGAAGAGTGCGTACTATTTGCTGATGACACAACATTGATTATTAAAAGTGACGATAGCAAAGACTTGGAAAAACGAATTGTTAAAGCATTAGACAAGGCAGAGAGCAGTGGTGGCCCAGTGGTATCCGCCCCGACTTACGAGTTGTAGGTTGTGGGTTCGAACCCAGGCAGGCGCTTTACTTTGTGTAAATAATTTCATCACCACTCTCAAAACAGTGAAGGGAAACATCGTGAGGAAACCGGCATGTCCTAGAACCAAAAATTCGAAGACATGTGACATCTACCAACCCTCACTGGGCCCGTGTGGTAGATTACAGCTCATTCCCTCTCAAAGAGCCTGTGACCCAGCAGTGGGAACACTATAGGCTGATTATGCTTATGCTTATGCTAGACAAGGCAATCAAATGGCTAGAAAATAATAACTTAATAATAAACATGACAAAAACAAATATAATACAATTTCAAGCACTTAACACTAACACAGATAGTCTAGACATCCAGAATAACAATTCACCCTTAAATAATGTTAATGAATGTGTAATCTTAGGTATAACCGTGGACCAAAATTGCAGTTGGAAACCACACATAGATAATACGAGTATACTCAAAAAAAAGGTTGCTTTGTGTAGGTCCTAAAAAGAATAAGATAAACGGTTAATCTAAATACCGCAATGGTTGCTTACCATGCTTATGTAGCATTTGTACTCGGATATGGTCTTATAATTTGGGGAAACTCTGTAGGCATGCAAAGAGCTTTTAAATGACAAAAAAAATGCATCCGGGCAATGTGTGGAGCCCACTTTTTAGATAGCTGTAAACCTATAATACGAAAGCTTAAAATACTGTCTTTACCATGTCTTTATATTTTTGAAATAGTATCTTTGTAATAAAAATATATAATTTATTCGAAAAAAACAGTTACAAAATAAAGAAATAATTTTATTTGGGGTACTTTCAATTTGTCTTTGTGCCGTGTTCTGCTATTTATTTTGTAACTGTTTTTTTCGTTTTTTTTTATTTTTATTACAATGATACTATTTCAAAAATATAAAGACATGGTAAAGACAGTATTTTAAGCTTTCGTAATAAAGGTTTACAGTTATTTAAAAAGTGGGCTCCACACATTACCCGGATGCTATAACCATTTGCCAAATAGTACTCAAGATTTGCCAATGCCGCTGTTCAAAAGGGTATTGTTCAGACTTTTAACATAAAATAGCTATTTATGATACTAGTGCGGTAAGTTGGTTTTTACAAACGAGTAGACGAATGTAACTTAAAGGCTTACCATAGTCACGAGTTTGTAAATACCAATTTCCGCACGTGTGTCATACAACGTTTTTCAAAACATTTGCGAGAAAACAGTACAATATTATTATAGGATTCCTCGCTTGAACTCATTTATTATTACTTTGTTTATAAATATCAGTCGGGAAGTCGCAACAATATTTGAAGTTTCTAATATGAAAATGGCGCGAATTGAAAATGCCACCACGTGCGCTTGGTGAAAATTAGAACTACATCTTTCGTCTCATTTTCTGTTTAGTATTAAAGTGAAAAAAACGTATTGAGCAAAAGCGCTTCCAAGGAGGTTAGATTATTCAGCTTATTTATTCTCGTCATGTGAAACTCCTTGGTGGAATTCATAAATATTATTTATGGAAATTAAAAATAAACCGTAAACGGCGCTATACAACGAAGTATGCGGCAAAACAGGTACTTAGGTGTGAGTATCTATTTTACCGCACGTTCCATTGTATGGTGCGTAATTTTTTACTTTCGAACAATGTATACAGGCATCGTAAATGCATTTTTTGAGCAAATGTGTTGAAAAATTATTACAGTGTTCAAGAATACCTAGAGGATAAATCGTTAGTAATATAATAAAGTTATAAAAATAACATTTAATTCCATCACATGCAAAAACTACATACTTCATTATTATTAATTTTTATTATTACTACAATACAATCTCAATCGGTATTAATTAACTACTATTATTCATATTTTATTCTCTAATTCATTATTCATAATTATTAATAGGTTAGTAATCTACGCTTTGTGTTTGTAGAGAAATATTTGTACGCCATACTATGGCAGGGTATGCTGGAACCAAGATTGTAACGTCTATTGTACCATACATAACATCACGCCTGTATTCCCCGAAGGGTTAGGTAGAGGTGTACCTATAGCACACCCACATTTCGCCAGTTATGCTTAAGTCCCATGTAATAGGGGGCGAGCCTATTGCCATCAACCGGGCACAAATCCAGACTCCAGGCTGCTACCGAGAAATTCCAGATGAAAAAACCCGATAACACTTTGCCCGACCCGGGAATCGAACCCAGGACCTCATGCTCAGCAGTAGCACTTGCGACCACTAGACCAATGAGGCAGTCCACCATACCACCACCACCATAATACCACCACCACCCACCACCACCACCATTGTACCATATCCTCACAAATAAACATTTTTGATTTGATTTGATTTGAATGGCCAACTCTCTCTGACAGAAACATGAAGCCTGTGTCCTAGCAGTGAGACATTATAGGCTTATTATGCTAAGTCAATTTGATTATGGAATCCTAATCTTTTCTTAATTTTTTTTTTTTTGATAACTCCTTTAATTCATAATGGACTTTCTGAGTATAGTTTATCTTGGACATACTGACATCGGTAAACGAAAACATCGTGAGGAAACCTGCATCCTACTTGCATAACACACTATCCATCACAATCTGAATTTTTGAAGCCTATTGCTAATCCATTGCTTCATAATTATGTTCGAAACATTTCTCTGCTCAACAACGTAAATAACGCAATGAATGTTGTCGAACTGTCAAAATGAAACCCATTCCTACTGTTAGTGCGTTACGCATTTACCCCGCTGGCCTTACAGTTAATATTAGTCTGAAATTGCCAACCTGCATAGTAAGCGTACGTCTATAGTAACTCTACATTTTATTAGATTTATTAATTTTCCTGCTTTGTTGGCCTAGTGGTCGCAAGCGCTACTTCTATTCCCAAGTCAGGCAAATTGAGATGTCAGCACTAATAGACGGGGTCCGATAGGGCCAGTGCCTGCAGGGGTCGCGGACTGTTCGAAAGAGTTACCGTGGCCCTGGCGCACAGGCAACTGAAGGAACACGAGTGGGACTTTTTTCCCAATAAAAAAAAAATAGGTCAGGGAAATTGTTATTGGGTTTTTCTATCTGGAATGTCTCAGTAACAGCCCGGAGTCTGGATTTGTGCCCGGTTGATGGCAATAGGCTCGCCCCCTATTGCACAGGACTTAAGGGGACTACATGACCTAAACGCAAATTTATAATGCCTAAAAAATATATGATCCACTGCGGTAACCAAAATCAGAAAAAATATATGATATTTTTCTGGATATATGCTAGTTAGATAGTGTGTTGAAAACATAATACAATTAACATGATATAATAGAAAAAAAATCACGAAAATACCTCTAAAAAATATTTTAACGATTAAAAACCATAATAATACCCATGCAAACATTCAGATTTTTTGTCAGATTATTCTACAAGTAACGTATTAACATAATAGTGTTTTAATTTTTTAGTCCAATGAATAGATTTTTTGTAAATCCATAATTGCTTCATATTTTGCAATAAATTACCAGCGTTGTATAATCGCACGTCTCTTTCTTTTCTATGCCATCCGACAGTGACCGCGCTTTAGCTCTTGTAAGCCTCTGTGGTTGTACTATAGGTACACCTCTGCCCTATCCTTCAGGGAAATAGGCGTGATGTTATAATGATGATGTGTAAGAGAATACATTGGCAAGGCCGTTACAAACACTTTGAAAAAGAGAATTGTTTAGAAAATTTTACGGCAATTAGGTACCCCTGATTTTGAGAAAGCTTCTTGTCCAGTTAGTAGTATTGCATTAAAGTTAGGTATATTTCTATGGGTTAATCCCACGCAGTTATTTTTTTAGCCGACGAAAAAAAGGAGATTTAATAATGTATATTGCTAATAAAAAATTGGAAATTTACAGTAAATATCCTTTTTGGCGAACTGCTCTTATTTCACAAAAAAAGGCTTTACACAAAAGGTTTTATCCTCTTCTTAGTAATTTCTTAGTGGTTACTGGGGTCTAGGTACACCCTAACCACGAAATTCGTAGTTTCGGCCTAAGTTACAGACGTTTCCTACTCCGTGTCTAAGTGATACGGACTTATGATTATTTCGGGGGTCCGAACTAAGAATGAATGACAGCACGATTTAAGAATTGTCCCTACTTCCGATATGTATTTTATCGTCCGAAAAAAATAATTTGACACATGTTTTGACGTTTCAACTACTTTCGGACGAGCCCGTTCGTTCGTTGGCGGACTTAGAGAGTAGACATCCTGCACTAATTAAAATGGCAGAGGAATAGCTTATTATATAAAAACGACACCTAGTGGATATTTTATGACGTCTTAAGCGGGCAAACACACGAGCAATACTAGTATGTGATAGATCTACATGTTTTCAATAATGTACTACAATAAACAAGATGGACAATAAAGTAAAGAGCTATAGAATAGAGGCGCACCTCGAGTGTTGCTTTCGAAACGAAATTATATCACTAAACGCTTTGTATACTGCGCAATATGAGTGCTAGAGGTGTGGCAGTTTGCTTCCTGTATCGAATAATCGATTAAGTTTTGTTGACTATTCGATTTTTGAAAATCTCACTAAACTTTTGCAGTTTCGCTATCATATTATATCGTTTTGAAGCAGTGTTTGGATGGAAATGGATTATTTTGTAATAGCAAACATGATAAAGTGACATGAAATATGATTTGAAATCTTATTGATGGTTGTTATGCAGTGCGACATAGTAATAATTATGCTGTAGTAAGTAGTAACTTGCTGTGAATGTCCATAGAATTTACTTTGTTTTCTGTGTGTGACATGAAATATTATAATAATAAACAAATTTCTCTATCTCTAGGAAGAACGTAATAATAACGGTGGCCATTTATTTATGTTTTCGAGGGAGCTTCTCTACCTCTATAAAAGATTTCCAACCCATTTGCAAACATAAACATAAATATAAGGCAATGGGTTAACCAAACATTTCCAAAAAAAGGGAAACAAATATAATAATTTAACACTAACAAAACTTTCACAACCAACCCTGACTCCAAAACTGTTCAACAATCGACTAAAACCAACTTCGCCCATCCCTACTGCGAGTATAAGATGAGTTTTTGAATCACCCCATTACATACGATGGGTCGCATTCCTAGGGGGGTGGAAATCAATTACAGGGGGGTGTCGGGAGCGGGTGGGGGTGTTGGCAAGACGCATGTAGGTTACGACTTACGTACCAACATAGATTTCCTTCAATATTTTTCAAGAAATGCTGTCAACATGCGTTGGGGTGTTTTTGAAAAATTGGAGCGGTATATGTAGGGCTCTTATTTTGCCAACATTGAGTTTGTAGTTTGTTTGTAGAGTATAATATTAACTATGAAGGTACAAATGTTTTGATCTCGTAACTTCATCAGCCGTAATGTGAATACAGGCCACCATATGTCGCAGCTCGCCGTCCGGTAAGGACCAAGCCCGGGTCGACGGCGCGTTGTGTTCCACGCACGCCTCAAAGAGATGTCAGCATAATTGACGGGGTCCGATAGGGCCGATGCCTGCCAGGGTCGCGGATTGTTCGAAAGAGTTATCGTGGCCCTGGCGCACAGGCAACTGAAGGAACACGGGTGGGTTTTAGTCAGTAAGAGTCTGACACGCCCTTCCGCTCCGCCAGGAGCGGGAGAGGTCATTTGATGAATTCCCACCCAAAAAAAAAAAAGAAGCCTATTCATTAATACTAATCTATTTATTACGATACAAGCGACGAACAGTTCGTAGTGACAGCTGAACGGAGGGATGGCTATCCGCGTGTAGTCTGGGCAGACTGCACGCCTGCTCGCCAATAGGAGGGCCGGCAGAACAAAAGATGACGATAGTTTTTTGTGTTGTTGCGATAAATGTTGATACGACTCGCGGTTGCAAATGATTTGTAGATGGTGTGAGATTGGCTTTGGATAGAAATATGTTTTCTATGATTATGAGATGAAGTACCGTAAAACGAGGTGAATAGCAACGCAAGGGTGAATCGCAACGAAACTTTAAAAGGGATTTTAACATTGAAATATTATAGTCTGTCGCCAAAAAGGACTCTAACGTGTATACTGTATTATAATTAACGATTGCGTGTCCCTGTTGGCCTGAATAGTTTTTCAGGTTCATAGTCTTACAGAGATTTTCAATAAATACTGTGTGGCTTTTCATTTGTTAAACTTATTTTTAGGTTCAAGGTAGACCTATACATATTATATGTAGACCGATAATCGTTATATTTTTGTTAATGCTTTTGAAACCTACTGGATGAATAACATCTGAAATTGGTACTTTGCAGGACTATTACAGCTGCATGACATAAATATTACGTTCGTTGAACGCACTTTTAAGAATCAAGTATACTTTATCAAGTTTCCTATAAATCCGTTTTACAAACTCGATCTCGTTAAGCCTGTAAACGTGAAACAATACCTAAGTTATCCAGAATTTCGGACAAGTTCTATTTTATCAAGAAAAGTATAAATGCCTAATATTTTAGTTGAACCCATACTCTTTCAACAGTAATACAGCACCAGATGAAATAGATAAAATGGTACTACTCGTACTTCGCTAGGCCCACTCTGGCACAAAAAAAAATAGTTTCCTTACTACTAAATATTTACTTTGTTAAGGTACTAGTTTCACATATCAAAACTTACACCTTACATCTCAACAAATCGATTCTATGTCCCTTCCATATAATTATTACTAAATCCTCAATTTATATTACTATAGGCAGATGTGTCACTACACGAAGGGCAATTTTGGGAGTCCGTCAGACGAGTCAATTACTCAGGGGCCCTGATCGATTGTCTGTGGTCTTGATTTACAAGAACATAGGCAATATTTTGTATGTTTTATAAAGTACCTAACTGTAACGAGAGATTACATTTAAAGAGTCCACACGAGAAACAATGCTTTATTTTATCTAGATAATATGAAGTGGCAATCAATGAAGTGTTCTATGATTAAGATGATGATAACTGGTTTAAAAAATATTGATCAATCTGTGCAAGTTTTTATATGAGTTAAGTAACCCATCGGCTATCACTAGTCTTGAAAGTACCTAGAATGACTGCAGTTTACCTACATGAGTCGAGTCACTTACAAGACGCGCTTACTGAATATAAAGGCCGAATTCTCGTAATTAAAAACGTACTAAATTCGGTCGTAATTTCTCATTTCAGCGACAATCAATATCAAAAACTTGTCAAAAATGTTGAGAAATTAAAGGTATACAGGATCAAATTAAATTAGGTACCTAGCGAAACTCCGCAGACGTGATGCGTATCGATAATTAAACTTGAAAAAAAAAAGTTTTTGTTGTGTGGTCTTCGGCCGCTATTAGTGTAAGTATTCACTTGGTATATCAGTTTAAAAAATCAGTTTTGTTTTTTGGAACTTCACAACGTGATTGGTATCGGTAACTAAACATGACAAAACATATTTTTCAATTCATACTTTATGTACCAACAATATCACATGGTGGAGCATCCGGTGGAGCACCGCCGTGTTCTCGTGGCGGCGATCGGCGGCGGCGATCTCTCGCGTCCGGCCCTGGTCCAGACCATGGTACGGATCGAGAGGGAATGGGAAGCTGTCACCTCCTCCTGCGAAGCAGTAATGCTCGCGAAGGAGGAGGCGGAGCGCGTGAGGGAGAGGCAATCGTTGCGCCCTCACGCCCCTAGTCGCCGCAAGAGTAGATACCCTGGGCGTCGGGAGTCGATAGCCGATTCCCGGTCACCGTAGGCGCCGGCTTGTGGACGGCGAGCAATGGGTAGCTCGCCGTAAGGTAAGGACCAGGCCTAGGTCGACAGCACGTCGTGTTCCACGCGCGACTCAAAGAGATGTCAGCACCATTGACGGGGTCTGATAGGGCCGATGCCTGCCGGGGTCGCGGATTGTTCGAGAAAGTTACCGTGGCCCTGGCGCACAGGCAACTGAAGAAACACGGGTGGGTTTTAGTCAGTAAGAGTCTGACACGCCCTCCCACTCCGCCCAGAGCGGGAGAAGTCTATTGATGATTTCCCAACCAAAAAAAAATATGTACCAACATTACCAGAGGTCGTTTACCCCTAAAAAAAAAACATCAAATCTTCTTCTTCTTTTTTTTGTTGTGTTTAGATATCGATACCAGTCACGTCTGCGGAGTTTCGCTAGCTAATTTAATTTGATCCTGTATTTGTAAGATTAGACATGAGATTAGTATGCGAACATTCATAAAAACATGACAGTTGCCCCTCTGGATAAAACCCTATGAAAAAACAGTCCAAATCATTTTCTGCTTGAAGTCTGAATGTAATAACATCACGAAGTCATAAGAATGCCTTTATACCGGGTAGATATGCAAGCGGCGCCGAGTGTCACAATAAACAATATGAATGGTGGGGACGTGACTCTTGTAATGAAGATGCCGTAAATCTGCCAGTACCCCGCCAGACGGGGCTTGATGATATCAGAAGTGTATAAAATATAAATATTTAGGACGCTAATGATTCGTTTCAAAATAGTTTGTGAGGTCTGCTTGAAGAAATTTGTGACTCATGTACTTATCTTTGTTAGTTACTGAGTTGAGCTGCACAATTACTGACAAATGCGTGCAATGACTGGACAGGTCCACTCAATCTGTGTTGTTTTTCCACAAAAGACCATTTCAGACACAAATCTACATGGTCTTCAAATGATTTGACCAAGATTATGTCTAGACTTTAAAAGAGTCTGTGACCTCTGAGTTTATTTCGGCCTTTCTGCTCAGAGTAGTCAGATAGGCAACGCCGACCTCATCTAGTTTATAAAATATGATCGGCGTGTAAACGTGTTAGTACAAACCTACTTACAGAAATAAAATCCTTTATCATTGATATGTCTTCTTATACTATTAGCATGTCGTTTTTATATGTTGTCAATAGATGGTGGGAGAGTTTTGGACAAGGAAGAACTTAACCAGTGACCACAAAATAGGAATAGTAGAATTGGCAGCCTGTATTGACAGACATTCTGATGAAAGCCACAGGATATTTCTGGATGGAAGCAGCTCAAAACTGTTCAATCTAGAAATCTAAAAAGAAGTGTCATGCCAAGGGTTAACAAAGTTTGAACATCGAATGTTTTCTTTGTTATGTTATCGAATAGCAAACAAACTGGAAGCAGTGAAATTAATAGGAAGAGACATCAATACTCAATCATTTATTGCATCACGGGTGTGTTGCCATCTTAGAAACAAAGCTGAAAACATGTCTTCTTCTTCTTCTTTATGGATATGGTTCCTGCACTTAGTTCTTCATGTGGCCCATTGTGCGTAGGCCATGGCGGCCGTCGGTGGTTATTCCAACCAGCCCACCTTCCTCCAGAAGTTAATGATGTCTCCTGGTCTGCTGAGAGCATCTGTGTAGGATCTGGGTGCCCCGAGGGTTTGTGATCTAATTTGAGTGACGCCTGTGCATTCGAAGAGCACATGCACAATGGTTTCCTTAGCCTCCATACAGACCCTGCACAGAGGACTGTTCGTTATCCCTATTGTGTGGAAGTGTTTGTTTAGCGAGCAGTGACCCGTGATGGTCCCCGTCACCAGGCGCAGGCCATTCCTGTCCAGACGTAGCAAACGCCTGGTTAGCTTGCCATCTAAAGATGGCATGGCTTCAATATTAAATGGATATGGAAAACAATGACATGTCTTATCCATATCCATATTAATATTATAAATGCGAATGTAACTCTGTTTCTCTGTCCGTCTGTTAGCTTTTCACGGTCATGACCTGGGTTAGGACATAGGATACCTTTTATCCCGGTAGTGCATTTCCGTGGGATAATTTCTGATCTCCGCGCGGGCAAAGCTGCGGGAAAAAGCTAGTGTGAATAAAACACCAGCGGCACTTACCTATAGATACAATTATACCCCTTCTAACTGGAACTTCACTTTTAATTCTTTAGAGTCTTTACAATCACATTTGCAAGGTCAAATTAAATTAGCTAGTGAAATTCCACAGACGTGATACGTGTCGATAATATCTAAACACGGTAAAATAAAAATAAAAAAGATTTGATGTTTCTGTTTTAGGGGTCAGCGATCGCTGGTGGTGTTTCTATATCAAGTATGAGTTGATAAAATGTTTTATCATGTTTAAATATACGTTGTCTGTGAAGTTTTCACCAAAAAAAAAGTAGTGTGTGAAGTTTTCACCAAAAAAAAAACTGACTTTTTATACTGTAATTTCGAGTGAATACACTAACTGCAGTCGAAGACCCCACAAAGAAAAACATCAAATTAATTTCTTTTTGTTTTATCATGTTTAGATAATTATCGATACCCATCACGTCTGCGGAGTTTTGCTGGCTAATTTAATTTAATCCTGTGTATATAAAATAAAATCGTGACGAAGTCTTAACTGTACAATGAATTTTTTTTGGAGAAAGTTATTGCTACGAGGTCTGAGAACGATTATAATAAAAATAAAAAATAAAATCGTTTATTATCAGGCATCGAAGGCCCATAGCGTGTTAGAATTACAAAAAAATAAAAAAAAGACTTACAAACTATGTTAGTTTATGCACACAAACAGTAGACACACAAAGTAGTAGATACACACAAGCGTACAAAAAACAAAAACAGAAACAGCATCCAATTAGAAGAAGATCTATCAAGCCACAAGTCTGACATGTAGCTTGATAAACCTATCCATTGTAGGCCCTTCTAGCCTATCTGAAAAAACCTTCAGAATGCTGTTGCTGCTCCCCCTCACTCTGCATATAATTGATGCCACTTTTTTGCGCATGATCGCGAAATAATCGTCAGTGTGCGCATCAGCGAACATCACTGACGCACTACAGTAGCGCGGAAGCCTCAACAGCGCCCTGAAGGCATTGTTATATTGAATGCGCAGTGTGTTATCTGCTTTTTGGGTATGATTAGCCCACAGATTGCTGGTGTAAAATATTTGACAAAACGCCTTAAAAAGTGTTATTTTAACCGGAACTGAACAACCAGCAAACCTGCGAGCTAGCATGTTTCCCCTCACAGCCATTGCCCTGCGCTCTCTTTCCATATCTAAGTCATCTTTAAGCCATAATGCCAAAGATATAGTTTTAGAATTTTTGTCTGTTTGTTAATTACCTCACGTCAAACTGTATCTTTTTACGGTTCCGTAAACAAGTGTGCCGACAGAACCCTATTACTAAGGCTCCGCTGTCCGTCTGTCCGTCCGTCTGTTTCCGGGCTATATCTTTTTTAACCGTAATAGTAAGACACTTGAAATTTTCACACAGTGTGTGCTACTATGGCCGCTATAACATGAAATAATAATACAAAAAAAATAAGTGGATCCCCCATCCCCATACAAAAAACTTGTTTGATTTTTACTAAAGTTTATTTTAAAAAAAATGTAGAGTTAAATATTGTACGGTGGTACGGAACCCTTCGTGTGGGAGTCTGACTCGCACTTGGCCGCTTATTTTACGGTTTAAGAGACCAACCCCTACATCAGCGCGGCTCCGGATCGGCACGGGGCATCGCCTCAACTCCAGGCGTTTAGCAATATTTCTATGAAACTCCATACTGCAACGCACACTTATCAGCCGAGCAGATATCAGCTCGGCTGACAAGTGTGCGATGCAATATAGACTTTTATAGAAATAATGCTGAATGACTCGTGTTGAAGCGATGCCGATCCGGTTCCCAACTAAAATGTGTGGCGTTGAACTTTTACCTTAAAAACACACGTATTTTGAGCGTCCTTTGCATTTGTATGGTCAAGGTGAACGGCGTTATACTTGCCCATTAAGGATGTATAGAACGGGCGGTGGAGTTAGTTTGAAAAATTATACCGGCTGGAAATCATACCAAAATAGTTTTTCCTTAGTTCATAAGAGATCTGAGGGTCAGCTGCTCCAGTAGTAGGGTAGTCCAATGTAAGAGCATGTCAAAGTTATAAAAAAATAAAAGAGTACTTTCATACCGCGGCAAAACCTTATGAGACGATTTTTTGGATCATCTTCAACCCAAAAAAAAATCAGCTGCATGGAACTGGGGGAAGGGGAATATATCATTCCCGTAAATGAACGTGATTGTTACGATGGCATATCAGGGCTAAATTCGAAACTATGGGTATGGGTAGGGTAAAGCGGTCAAAGGAACAACGACATCAATTTTAAAGGAAAATAAAACTGCGTTATTGTTTTTTGAAAAAGGTCATGTCTGAAACGGGAATGAGACCCGCGAATTTTTTTTTGGGTAAAAAAAAAAAAGAAAGTAAAATAGTTTATTCTGCACAAACAAAACGCACATTACAAAATAATTACATTAATAAAAATACAGACATACAATGTAGCCAAAAGCCTCGTACCCAAAAATTAAAAGTTTTACAATTTTGTCCATGGCCAGGGACCAAAGACAATACACATTGCTCTGCAAGGTTAGTTAATTTGCTCTGTGTTACGACACTCGCAAATGACAACAAACAAACGATGAAAACAAAAAGAAAATGCCGATACCAGAGTGAAAAAATGACTACTTTTGTAATAAAAAAACAACAATATTATGAACAATTTAGCCGTGCATTGATACCAAAATTCGTCCCATAAGGTTTTGGCGCGGTATGAAATTACATAATGAAAAAGTTTTTTTTACAACTTTGACATGCTGTCACTTTGAATTCTCCCTTGGGGGCGGAGGCTGACTCTCACATTCATGATTAGTGTATATTAAACAACTACCGTTCCGTCGCAAAAATCGAACAGTACCTCCCCTAGTAATAGATTTAACAGATATTAGTGTCACTGTTGTCTATTGTAAAAGTAAAACAAGTGGATTGATGATAATATTTACATGTGGCATTGGCTGTGTGATATCTGATCGTTGAAGAAAAATTTAAGTAGGTAACGTGATTGTATGACTGTATCCGAACTGATAGAATGGGGCAAGTGGCAACACAGTAAGGAAAGGGGATAACAATTAACGATGATCGAAGAGCAAAAGAAAAGACGCTGCTCGATAAAATATAATCATATTTATTTATTGTGCTAGATAATCAAGGTTATAAGGTAAGGTATATTCAAACTACAGTCTTATCTACGAATCCGAAATGTATGTAACATTTATATATTTACTTGGTATTTCGTGACATCATAATGTAGACACACGATCGTCTGACAATACTGGTTACAAACTTTGATCATTTGCTTTTTTTACTTTATTTCTAAGCGGTCAAACTAATTAAGGTTTTATCATCCAAGTTGTTGTTCAAGTATACAGGGTTAGTTTTCAAAGACCTGCCAAATTTTCAGAGATGATTCATAATCGAAAATATTTTAAATATATGTTTTTTTTTACAACCTTTTTAGTCCTGTCCTCTTATAAAAACAGAACGTGTGGAAACCAATTCAGTTCAATAGCCTAGACCGCACGCACTTATAAAGCTATGAGGAATAGGTTGTAACGTTCACTCATACCTCCATAGAAAAGGGAGGATCCTCCAACCAGACTGGTGTCGTGTCTGGTGGGCAACTGCCCAACGATTGATGTCGGGACGTTGTATATTTGCTAGTTGGGCGCCAAACTCTGCATGCGCGATGCAGAATTTTGCGTGACATCAGTGTGACGCGTAGCTCGCATGTGGCATTGTATATGCCGCTACACACTAAGTACTTGAAACATAATTCGACAACGCACACGCACAAACACGAATCTGCATTATTGTATTGGTTCCCGAATGTTTTCATTTATTTTTATTTTACTGTAATGTAATGTAACACACAAAAACGATTTAACACACACACATGACACAAACCCACGACACAACCCCATATTGGACATACTCACTTCATTTCGAGTGAACTTTGTTTTGATCTCTTCAGATTCAGAAAATTTCGCCATAATTCCCGATTACTCTTTAATATAATTAAATACACAGACAATGCTATTGTGTTCAAGTAACCTCCTAAGGTAGTTATAACATTAATGGTCAACATTTTCACATTGAATATTTCACCTATATATATCTAATATTACTATTGCATTGCTGAGTATAAAAGCCAACGTAGCTATGTAGAAGCGACGCCATTTGGTGAAAGAAATACTCGCACCAGCTACATTAACGCGGAATAAACAATAAACAACTGTTACATAAATAACAAAACTAACCGCCACATGTTTTACTAATATTAACATCATGACAAAAACTAATATTTGAGGTGTTATTATTTCACTCCACCCACAGACTAAAACAACGAACGGAGGAACATAAATTAGTAAGTTTGTTACAAGAGGTAGACCCCACGTAAATAGGCTACTCTTAAGGTACCTCCTACGGATGTCAAGACGAAATACTTTTACAAAATCAACTTAACACATAGCACAACACTAGTAACCAATAATAATACACTTGTATACCATATATTAATAGAGTTGAAATAAAAATATACACTTCTAAATACTGTCTCAACTCCTGTACATATGCCTTATATAAGTTATAGAGTAATAAACTTAGCATATTCGCTATAATTACACTGAGGAGCACATAGTTTCTGAAATGGCGAAACTTCTTGATAACGCACCACGATGTCACTCCGTATATGGCCGCTGGGAGCTCTAGCACGATCATAATCCATATAATATTGGTGTACCAAGAGTCACCAACGAGTTCTCTAAAGTTTTGTGGGCTGGTGATACTGGTGACGTTGACGGCCATGGTAAGCGTCGCGTATGCAGTCTGTTGCGGTGATGAGTAGTGACACGCGTCCACAAAGTCACACGCCACAAAGCGCTATGATACATAAAGCGTCATGTTCGTGAACGGGCGCCGTCAGTAGGGACTGGTCATTTCTTAGCTGCCACGGCTTATTTTAATTTAATTTAATATTTGAACTCTTTTTGTCTTTTTATTACGGACGCTTTTAACGTTCTGCATCGTTCTCACATGCATAATTTCAACATGAATGATGTAACCAATATTTTGTTACTATATTTTGATTTAAAAGAGTGTCCATGGAGTTTCTTGCCCGTTCTTCTCTATAGGTACCTACTACGCTTTGGAATGGGCAACTAGCTTGATTTTTCTGACCGACCGATCCCTTGACAATTCAAAAGTGCTTTATTCCTTTCCTTTCCTTGCCTTGCCTTTATTTGAAATAAATTCTTTGTATTTGAGTTTGAGTTTTGATACCGGATCAATTTCATTATCTTTTTAAGACAAATTCATTCGATTTTATGAACCATACAGTCCACTTTGCGCGTAGTGTGCTTATTATTAATGCTAAACTTTTTTATTGCAATTTTACAATGAATTCGATACAATTTAAGGGTTCCATACCCAACTGACTTTTAAGGTAAAGCACACATAACTTATGATACGTGCTATCAGTTGGGTACGGAACCCTTCAATTAAATCGAATCCATTTTCAGCTTTTAATACCTACATAAGTTCAGCTATAATGAGACAAGTTTACAACAAAAAAAAACAGGTTACTCCCTGAGTACCCCGATCCCCGAGGCACCCGTCCCGGAGGACCCCGAATATGATAAATATGATTACATTTCTTTATTTTCTTTTTTCTATTGTTTTCAACTTGTACGGTCGACATAAAAAGTGTTTAATTGTATGTGTTTGAAATACATAAGACGAAAGTAGTTTATTTGAGATTTTGTGCAATGTCGAATAGTTTTAATAGGGGTAATTACAGTTTGAATGATATGTAACAAAAATATAAAAATTCATTAGCTAAGTTTCTAGAAGACCTTAGTAAAATCGTGCTCATAACGCCTAAAAACACTGATTAAAATTGTTTTTTTTTCCCTAAAGTTAATTATTTATAATTATCAATTTAGTGTGAGATTTGACATTACGCTGATGTTGTATGTTTTGAAAAGACTGATTGAACATGTTAATATTTTATTTTATTTTTTTATTACTAAAGTTCAGTATTTATAATTGTTATTTATAATTGAAAAGACTGCTATTTTCATATTTTAAGACTATTTTTAAAGTTAATTATTATATAATTTCTATAACGATTTTAAAATATTGTTGATTTTGTATGTTTTTTGAAAATACTGATTGAAAATGTAAATATTTTGTTTTTTTTTAACTTTTATTACTAATGTTGATTATTTTTATAGTTGATTTTTGCATTTTTTGAGACTTTAAGGTAATAATACATTTTTAAAAGCATTTTCAATTTTATGTATTGTCGAAAAAAATAATGAAAGTATACCTGATTTTGCATGTTAAAAGATTATTTTAAAGTTAACTATTTACTAAGCTACATTATAAAAATAATTTCTGAAAGTGATACAGCTTTTGCATATTGTTTTAAATTATGTAAATGTTCTTTAGAGTAGGTATTTTGATTTTCTGTATTGAAAAAGGAACTATTGTGATAATAATTAAGACCTGTGATTGCTATAGGAGACTCTATATTGTATTCTCGAATTATAATACTTTTTATAATTTTTTCCTGATTCATAAAGTTAAGTACTTATTTTAATTTTAGTAAGTAATACAATTTTATTTAACATAAATCATCTGCTGACGGTACTTTTAAGCTGAACTGACTTTTAATTGAGTTTATCAAGATAAAAATTAATCGGGGTCCTCCGGGACGGGGGCCTCGGGGATCGGGATACTCAGGGAGTAACCCAAAAAAACACCGCCTTCCTTGCCTTCGTTTTTTTTTGTGGGATTTCGTCATTTATAAGTATTTTTATCACACAATCTACATACAGCGTGGCGCTATAATGGCGACATTAAGGCGGTACCCCGAGCAAAACCTTGCTATACATACTGCGTTATCCAGAGGCTATTAATTCAGTCATTAAAAGTAATAAACTACATCTAAAAGCACATTATTAATGTTCGATAACCTATGATCACATTGCACGTTCTTATTTGATATTCTGTGTTATAAATTCATTTAAAATCTCCTTGTAAGAAAGTGACTAAAATGATTGATTGCATGCATCTTTGCTAAAGTTGACGTTCTAATAATTTGACGATTACACTAATGGATAGATAATTTTTAAATCTAAATAATTCACGTTTTATTTTATTTCAAAAAATCGCTTGTCTTTTTTTATTCATATTTTTTTTTTTGTGAATTCTATGATAAATGACCGTGCGCAGGGAGCGAGATAGAGCGAGACTCAGCGCAGGGACAGAGAAGGACCGAACGCTCAAGGTCGTTTGGTCGGGGAAGCGCCTTAACTTAACACATGGGTAGGGCTAGTGGCCAGTAACAATAAAAAATATTCGTGAAACACAAAATACAAACAACAACAGTGTGTGCCTTACGACTGCGCCAAAAATGTTCATTCCACCATTAATCAAATCAAATATCAAATCATTTTTATTTCAGGAATATACCCACATTGAAATTAAACCAAATTACAAATCAATGATTAAAAAAATATAAAAAAAAAAAATTATTAAATTAATACAAAATCTTTCACATTATAATTATTTTTTATTGTTACTGGCCACTTGCCATACCCATGTGTTAAATTAATGTCACCATTGTAGCGCCAGGCTGTTTATTCACTGAAATGCCCCGGTACCTGCGTGACCTTGCGTGGATTGTCCCGGAACATTTTTCGTCACCGCGCCACGGGGCGCCCCGGCACATAAACACGACTTGGAAACAAAAGATTTCTATGAATCGATAGTAAACAAATGAATGTTTCCTTTTATGGACAGACCAGTCCTAATTATGCAACTTGTTTTAGAACAATAGAAACTTTAAATAACTTTTAACTTTGTTATTTTCTAGTAAGACGTACAAAATTAAGTTCTTACTAAATTTCGTTTATGGAGTGTACATTTCCCTGTAAACAATGCTGTGTCCCGTGCGTGAGCCGCGTGCCGCGGCGCAAGTACTTTGAGACGCGAGCGCCGCCCGCAGTGTCTGTGTTGTAGGGAGTAACTATAATCCCGACATTTTTAACATTGTCTTTTTTCGAAAACCAATGACTTTTTTTTATTGCAAGCTATAGAATGATAGTAGACTATGGTCTGAACAACGTTTGGTCTAGAAAAACTATGATTCAAATGTCACCGTGTTTAAAACAGATTTTTATGGCTTCGTATGGCTTTAGCTATGGCAACTTTGGTACTTAGGTATTTTCTGGCTATGCACGACGCAGACGACGCACCGTACCGACGACGCACAGTGGATCGTCTCCATAGAAGAGGTTGGACATGGGCATCAAAATTGATATTTAGAAAAATTAAAAATGCTATCGTATTCCTCTAACAAAATTCTATACATATTGTTCTCAGACTTTTTCTAATTGGTCTCATATTTCAGGAGAAAATCGATGAAAAGTGTTTTCTTAGTATGGAAATGGACACTTAAACTCCCCCACAGCCTGAGTTTCACCTTATTTGGTTTAGTCATTTCAAATAATTGGCATCTATCTACAAAGTGCCACATTTTAACCAAAGACACATGGTGCCACTATCGTGCACTTTCTGAGATATAATCGTCAAAAAACGACAAAAAAAACAACAATCGACAAAAAATGCCACCCTAATGTTATCAAAGCGTCAAGTGCTGCACAAATACCTCCACTTTACAGGTCAGTCATAGCAGGGTTCCACAATGTCTCCTGTTTCAATATAAAAATTGGTGCAAAAAGCAGGTTCAGGATTGGCTGCTTGGTTTTAATTATTCTGAAACGGAAAATCTTTTAACATTCAACTGATAAAGTTTTCATCATCTCATACACACTTACACCCATCACATGCATACTTACACTCATCACATACACACACACTCATCACATACATACTTACACTCATCACATACAAACACACTCATCACACTCACTCATCACATACATACTTACACCCATCACATTCACACATACATTTGGTTACCTTTTAGTCCTAAGTTTAATTAATTAATTAAACGTAAACCGTTGCATTTGTTACTAAAGTTTATATTCCTTATTGTCTGTCGAAAGAGACTGGATCCTGCGACACAGGGTATCCTAGTGCGGGATCCAGTGTCTTACCTAAGTATTGTAACACACGTTTATGAATCAATAAAACCTTATTATTATTATAATTATTATTATACGCTATCCAACATAAACGGATAAAAAAAAAACTTTATTTCGGACGAGTTACATCCATAATGGGTTAGTAAGTAAAGAATCTTATATCTATGTTAGTAAACCTTAATATTTAGTAACAAGATTATTGTTCGAGATGCATCTACGAACAATATCATATAGCGGTGGAGAGTCGTACCTGCCTACTATAGTCTTCAGGATGGAGTTGGAGCTGCCCCGCACTCTGCAGAGCAGCGAGGCAGATTTCTGTCTGATGATGGCATGGAAGCCATCAACGTGTGCATGGGTGAACATACCAGATGCACTGCAGAAACGGGGCAGCCCCATCAACATTCTGAATCCATTATTATATTGGACCCGCAGGGCGCTGATTGTCTGCTAAGTATAATTGGTCCATAGGCTGCATGTGTAGAACACCCGAGAATAAGCTATGAAAAGCGTTATCTTAACTTGCTCGCTACAACGTGCAAACCTTCGTGCCAACATGTTACATCGGACTGCCAGCGCCCTACGTTCCCGCTCGATATCCACCTGGTCCCTAAGGTCGTCGGTCACATAATGCCCCAGGTACATGAACAGATAGACCCGCTTTAGTTCATTACCAGTAAGTTTGATTGCAGGTACGGATTCTGGGCATTTGCCACCGTCCGCCTTAAAGACCAAGAACTCGCTTTTTGTGACATTTTACAATAGGCCATGTGCCTGAGCGTAAGACTCACAACACTTAAGTAGCTCCTTGAGTGCCCTGACCGTTGGGCTCAGCAGCACCATATCGTCAGCGTAACTGATGTTATATTGTGCTGTGTGTGTGTGGGAGGTGTGTAAGTATGCGTGTGGGTGGGTTCCCGTTTGTGTTTGTGTATGAGTAGGTGTATGAAAGAAAGGTATGTTCTATGTATGTATTCTTTTGTAGAATGAGATTATTTATTTATTATTTTCTCTACATCCTCATAATCAAGTGTAAATAGCCAGTTCTTTACTTTAAGTTTACATTCATGTAGTGTTAGCGAATAAAAATTTAAGACTATTAATTTTGTTGTATAAATATACAGAAAGGAAAGCTTTTTGAATTACGCTTGGAATTGTTTGCTTATTTCGAAGTTTACCTGGATCATATGGAGTAGATATGTGTTTTTTTATAATTATCTGGAAAATAAAAAGTTGTCTTACTGTAAAAACCCGGCACAACTCGTATAATGTCTTCGTGGGAAATCTGTATGGTTTGAATGACATTGTTTTTTTTTATTCAGTGTCATTTGACATAAGTCGTTTATGTAAATCAGAAAGAAACTGGGACCTGGAATGCTACCCTGTGGGCCTCCATAGGTGACTGCGACATCGGAACTAATAGCACTACCCACTTTAACCCTCTGTAGATGGCCAGCAAGAAAGTCTTTGTAGATTTTAAGTACCGTTCCCCTTATTCCACACCTTTCTAGCTTGTCAACAAGAGCAGAGATCGAGACAGTGTCAAAGGCCTTGGCCAGATCAATAAAGACTCCGAAACACTTTTTTTATTATCCAAACAAGCTGTAATATAATCTACTAACGAGCTAACGGCTCCATCTGTACTTTTCAAATCAAATCAAATCAAAATATTTTATTCTCATAAACCAACATGGGCACTTATGAAACGTCAGAAGCTAGGTGCACGGTGCATCGCGAGATATTCGGATTGCCACCTCTTCCAAATATCTTCGAAAAATTTCTGTGTTCGCTTCCACCTTGTCCTTTCATCTTGTTCGGTGTCTAAGATAGTCAGTATGGGGCCGCTGCTCAGAAAGTATGACGGAGTTAGATAATTCAAATCATCTGGGTCCTCTGTAAGTACGCAAAGCAGCCGACTATTGAGACATGCTTCGAGTTGAACCAGTAAAGTACTGTATTCCTCGATCGTGAGTTTTTGCTCGCCAACAACACGTCGAAGATGATGCTTGAGACTTTTTACCGCTGCTTCCCATAGGCCTCCTGCGCTTGGCCAGGCGGGGGCATTAAAATGCCACTGTATTCCCAACTCATTGATCTCTGTCTAAAACTCGTCGTTGAATGTCTTGCACAGTTCTGTAAGTTCTTGCTGCAGTGCTCTATTGGCTCCAACAAAATTGGTGCCATTGTTGCTGTAGATATGATGTGGTTTACCCCGACGTGAAGACATGCGTTTTAGAGCAGCTAAAAATGCAGATGAGCTCAAATCTGGTACGAGTTCGAGGTGCACAGCTTTGGTCACTATGCACACGAACACTGTGATGTATTCCTTACTTGTCTTGACTCCTCGCCCTTTATTGAGTTTCACGTCTACGTATCCTGTGAAGTCAACGCCGGTGTGCTGAAAAGGACGCGAAGGATTGCTCCGAGATTTAGGTAAGTCTCCCATCATTTGCTTTTGTATGACAGCTTTATGCTTCTTACGAGTACACTTAACGGATGCATGTAAGCGCTTTTTTACAGCTCTGTTTCCGCCTACTATCCAGTAGTTTTGTCTGATACTCGCGAGCGTCGTCCGGGCCCCCGCATGAAACGTGTGGCGGTGGGCTTGATCGATAATAAGGTCAGTAACATGGCTGCTGTGTGGTATGATCAGTGGATGCTTCATATCTTCGTCAATATTCGCATGCTTGAGTCTGCCTCCCACTCTCAAAAGTCCATCCTTGTGCAAAAATGGGTTGAGGCACAAAGTTTTACTTTTGTTATGTACTTGCTCCTGTAGTCGCAGCTTGCTAATTTCGTCTAAAAATTGTGTTTCTTGTACATATTTTATAATCATATGTTTTGCGGTTTCTAATTAATTAAGTAAATTAAGTAAGCTGAGCGCTCGCTGTGACGTCGTGTGATACGTAGCACCCATGCAAGCAAGCGCACGGCGCGTGTCAAGTTACAATTTCTATGTAGTATGTATTCTATGACATCATCGCTTTGAGGTTGACGAATTGTGACGTTGCTTTGTTTTGATGATTTTCGCTCCTCTTGATCCGTGACGTAGATGCACTTCTTTGAAACTGATGAAGATGACTGATCGAATCCAGGGAGAAATTGCGGGCCGCTCCACCACAGATTATGTTGCTTCAATTGCTCTGTTATGATAACATATCTATAATCTCAAATAACTGGCTGGCACAATCAGCTGGGTTGTCAGCTGATTTTATGTAATGCCATTTGTCTGATGGTATGACGTCTTTGATTTGTTTCACTCTGTTCGCTACGAATGGTGTCCAGCGATTTATGTTGCCTTGAATCCAGCCGAGAACTGCAGTGGAGTCACTCCAACCAAAAACTGTGATTTTGCGTCCGTTGAGGGCTTGATGTATTTTTCGCATAAGTGTTGTAAGTAAATGCGCCCCACTCAGCTCTAGACCTGGTAAAGTGAGCTGTTTGTTCTCTGCAACAAGTCTTGTTTTGGCAGCGACGAGTGTAATGTTGGGATCAAGTTTACAGTACATGACACATGCATAAGCTTTTAATGATGCATCGCAGAAGCTGTGCAGTTGTATTATGTCTTGCTCTCCTATCTGATACCATCTTTGTTTTTTCCCACTCGGTGCTTATTTCAACCGAAAGCTGGTCGTCCCATTGAATGTTGGACAAACAAACTTGCTTGAATAATAGTTTTAATTTTGTCGTAATCGGAGCTAACCAACCAAGTGGATCAAATATCTTTGAAATATCTGATACTCGTAGTAATGAACGTTTTGTATGTTTTTCTTTTGGTTTTAATTTGATTATTTTTAGCTCGAACGAGAATGTATCTTCGTTAGGGTTCCATTTCAGCCCGAGCGTCTTTGTTGATTCTGCTTGCTTAAAATCAAATGATGGTTGATTTGGGGACGCTCTGCTGACGTTTTGAAGTAATTCTTGGTTGTTACCCGACCATTTACGTAAGTTGAAACCTCCCGACTGTAATAACTGGATCAAATCGCCTTGCAGTTGTTTGGCTGACGACAACGTGAAACTTCCACTTACAAGGTCATCCATATAGAATTCTTCTTAAAACGTTTGTGCTGCCCTGCTGTGCTGATACTTATGGCCTTCATCAGCTGCCAACTGTTTCAAAGTAATCATAGCTAAGAATGGAGCTGCTTTCATGCCATAAGTGACTGTCGTGAGCTGATATTCACGTAAACGTTGGTCAGGACAGTCCCTCCACAGTATCTGCTGATAGGTTTGATGTTCAGTGTTGCAAAGTATCTGACGATACATTTTTTCTATATCCGCAGTGTAGGCAAATTGATATTGCCTCCATCGCAAGATCAATGACATGAGGTCTTGCTGTAAATTCGGGTCACGCTTCATGAGGTCGTTCAAAGTATGGCCCGTCGATGATTTCGCCGATGCGTTGAATACTACTCTTAAGGCCGTAGTTGTGGAATCTGCGCGCTGAACACAATGATGAGGTAAATAGCAAGTCGGTTTCACGTTACTAGTACACTCAACCAAATGATTCAGTGCTTGATATTCATTAATGAACTGACTATATGCTTCTGCTAATTGTGGCTGTTTGCAAAATTTGCTCTCTAGTTGCCTGAATTGTGCCAAAGCCATGGGTTTCGTAGCTCCTAGCTTTTCTTGAAAGTTTGGTTCGAACGGTAGCTCAACAATGTAACGACCTTCTTCGTCGCGAGTTGTTGTGTTCTTGTAGTGCTGCAAACAATCCAGATCATCGTGTGACATTCCCGAGTTTTCTGCTATGTCTTCTATTGTCCAAAATTGTTGAATGTCTTCGATGTTATTTATCACAACGTTATATTGAAATGTTGTTTGCACGTTTCCGTATAAAATTCAGCCCAAACGTGTTTGCTGTGCGACTGGTTGTGATTTTTCGTGCCTGATGATACCTTCTTGAATTATGTTTGAATATATCTCAGCCCCGAGCAAAATGTCTACAGGACGACTCTTATGAAAAGCTGGATCAGCCAACGTGATATTTTCTATAAATGCCCATGAACTTGGTTTTGTGAATGATTTGTTAGGCAAATGGTTGATTAAATGGCCCATAATGAAAACATCGATGTCAAATGTATAATCACCGTGAAAGGCTCGGCACGTGATTCGTATGACACCTTTGCAATTATTTGCTTTCGCCCCGACACCGAATATGACACCTTTGCAGCGACCACGGGGTAGTCGTAGCTTATGTGCTGCTTTTTCCGTTATCAGGGATGTTTATGAACCCTGATCAAGGGCGCTCGTAAAGTTATCAGGGACCCATCGTATGCTTGCACTTTGATCAATGCTGTGATAAGCAGAGTTTCTGATACGTCTTCTTGAGACACGTGATTGCTGCTGTCACTTGTTGTCTTCTTGCTATCAGTGCCAGCTGTTGTCTGCTGCACTGACTTGCTGTTTGATTTCTGTCCACCCACTTTGCCGTAAGCGTCGTGAAGCAATGTATTATGATCTGAGTTGCAGACGCGGCATGTTTTTCTTGAAGAACATTCCTTGCTATTTGCGTGTACGTTGAGGCAGTTTTTGCATAAATTGTATTTGGGAACTGCCTTCCGTTTTGCGTCAGGCTGTAATTCGAGAAATGTTTTGCACGAAAACAACTTGTGCTCTTGATTGCAATGTGGACAGTTTGTTGCATTTTCGTTGTCTTTTTTCAATGAATTTAATTTATACTTATTATTTCTGTTCTGATTTGCGCTGAATGCTTTGTGTGAATGAAATTTCTTGTTTGTCTGTGCAGGCTCCGACTGAGATGGTTTTGCTGTTTCTGGCCTACGACGAGATGATTCCCATGATGTAAATTTTGCTTCTAGAAAATCGAGAAAATCTGCTATGTTGGGTAGCTCACGCGGCTTCGCCAGTGACTCTAAGTAGTCGTTATGAGTCACCGTATCCAATTTTTGTGTAAGCAAGTGTACCATTATGGGGTCCCACGATGACATATCCACACCAAGATTCTTGATCGCATTGATACATTCTTTTGTCGTATCGTGGAGTTTTTCGACTGATGCGGCTGATAAATTTTGAGTGATAGGAACGCCGAGCAATGAATTGAGATGTGACGTGAAGATCAGTTTTCTGTTGTTGTATCTACGGTTGAGGATGTCCCATGCAGTCTCATAATTTTCCGAGCTGATTGATAAATGCTGAATGAGTTTCTCGGCTTCGCCTTTCACTTTGCTTTTGAGAAACTGCATTCTCTGTGCGTTCGAAAGAGACGGACTAGAATGGCTTGTCTCAACAAATAAATCTTTGAATGCTGTCCAGTGTTCGTAGCTACCACTAAAGTTTGGAATTTAGATCTACGGCGTCGACCTTTCTCGGTGAGTAACTGACCACATTTTGGAGTTAATGGTTGCTTTCATTTGGTTATAAACTAGTTCGCACGTATTGTAAGACATCTCATATTGCACGTCGGCGTCATTGGGCAAACTGTCAAGGTCCCAATAAAGTGAATCAACTGCTTTCCACCTTGCCTCTATCACCTTTAAGACGTCTTCAAACTGCCAATTTTCTTTTAGGAGGTCCACGTTGATGTTTGATGCGGTTCTTTGGAACGCTTTGATATTGCTCCTTTGTTTGTGTAGCATTTCGTCTGTTTTGCTGTTACTTGCGATCTCGGCTAATTCAGGCACCTTTATTGAAAGGGGTGATTGGTTACCGCGTACAGCTCCACCTGAACCTTGCTCATGAAGAAGTTTTGGATCCGATGACTGAGAGGTCGATGGTGCCAGTTTGAACGTAAACGCTGACGGCTTTAATACGGGTGAAGCTGGTTTTTGTTCTTGAGTTAAATACTTGATAAAGAGTTCCCTAGTGCTTCTGTAAAATTGTCTTGTTTTTTCATGGGAATCTTGCACAAAGTATTGATGAGAAGGATCTTCGCGCTCGCGAATCTTCTAGTGGTTATTTTGAAATTCTGACCAATACTTGTCGAGAAGGTCTATTTTCTTCTGCACACTGTCAGGAGTCTTACGGCTTTCTCCGTCTTTTTTGAAATTGATCAGAAGTTTATGCATGGCCTCCATGACTTGATATTGAGTTTGAATAATTCCCTCCATGATGGAAAAATTAATGATAAAATATTTCGAGTCACCAAATCTGTTCCTGACAATACTGCTGATGTGCTTCGGTGATCTCTTGTATTTACCGCTGCTGGTGCAATGATTTCTGCGCTCCGTATCTCCGTATCCTGTATTCTGTTCAGCCAGCCCAACCGAATCGCCACCGCACAAAAGAACGCGAAACACTTAAAATCTCGCGGCTCGAAGGACCAAAAAGATGTACACGCTGCTGAATGGGTCGCACACACCTTGGTTGTTAGCTTGAATGATAAGTCACGGATAGCCAAAGATGATGGTTTATTGAATATATTTAACTATATATATATTATATATTATATGTAACTAATGCTATATGAATGTTGTGTGAATGTGTACAGCTGACTATGAACGCTGATTGTGTACTGTCGCGTTACACTATGATTTGTGCAAGGCGACGGAAAAGTGCTGATCTGTGCAATGCGCGCGTACCATGTACGATACATGTCTCGTACACAATTGTTATAGGTAGTTATGCATCTCGCCCTTGTGTTAGCAATAATTCATGTTTGGTTGTGGTAAAAGGGCCCACTTGTACTGAAGTACCGTCGCCGCGATATTTCGTTCTCATGGCACTCCATGAGTTTTAAATGGTCTGCCAATTAGTGTTGACAGACATAGGTTAAGATTTATTAGCGATTAGTAAACTAGTATAAGAAATATGTTTTAGGAAGTTAGTCTATAATAAACCACCATCCGAGTAAGACTTCTCGTTTTACTTCCAAATTCCTCCGGCAACGCTCCCAAAAGTTAACTGGCGCAGCCGGTAGGATATCCACGAAATATAGCTGTGTTCGAAGTACAGACAAATCGGTCTCGCGTGCAGCTCCAGGTATCCGGAGAGTAATAGAGGGCGCTTTTAAAGTAAACACTGGCTCCTGTCAAAGATTTTTCAAAAAATCATATAAATTAAAGCTGTGCAGTGAATGTATTTTGTGAACAATTGGAACAATTATAGTGAATGAAAATGTGAGACGAATGTGAATGAAATTATAGTGAATGAAAGTTTGAATGACGTTATCTAAGACGAAATAGCCCTGTGACTAAAGTTATTCATGCTGTGATCATACTGTCATAAACTACTTCTCAGCTACATTTGACTGTTGAACTATTCTTTCTATAAATAGTCAGTATCAACAACCAAGAAAATGTTTCGTGAGTAATAACTTTAAACTATAATTAAGTGCTCTATATTTTTTTTTTTTTTTTGAAAAATAAAAATAAACCCTAGTGGGCAATAGTAGAATCAACGATTTAAACTGGATACCGTTACGAAGAATTGTTCCCGAAACCAAATGTAGATAGCAGCACTTTCTTTGTTGGAAATCAATACACACAATTACCGACACCTGCCGGTGAATAGCTGAATGTCTAAGTCATAAGTTATTGGTCAAAGCTATCAGATAGATGGCAGCACTTTATATGGGTATTATAGTTGTCTGGCAGTGACATCTATCGGTAGGTAGAATTACGGAAATCAATTGATTCAACTATTTCATTAGTGACACATATAGTGCAATAGCACAATCACGATTGTTTGATAGCTCAATCGACACTTGCTAATTCTGTCCACACCCAAAGGAAGGCAGCACAATCACTATCAGTATTTCCTTTCTACGCCTAACAGAGGGCGTTACAGGGCTCATCCTAACTACTTAAAGGATTTCCTCAACAAACATTTTCCTAGATTGTATAATTTCTAACCAGTAAATATGGATGATAACAATGTCACTTTTCGGCGGAAGCAAGATTTGATTAAAATTTCCTGTAATTCGTTACCAGAAGCAAATGATATAGCGTTATCATTGAGCAATAGTACAACGAGTTTGCCAGAGTTGCCTATAAATAACGACACGGAGGCAATGAGAGAACTCAAGGCTACAATAATTGAATTAAGGGCTAATGTAGTCAGTGCAGATGCCGAAATTCAAAATCTTTTATCAGAAAATACGTCTCTCCAAAATACAATTAAAGAGCAACAAAATAAAATTAATAACCTTACGCGGACATGTTCCTCGAACAAAAGAATATATAAAAAGAAGAATATTAGACGTAGTTCACTTCCGAGACAAATAGACTTTTCTAGCAACAATGGTACACCTGTTTCCTCCATACAAAAGTGCTTTGATGGCCGCAACACTGATGACAAGTTGGACGTTTCTGTGATACAAAATTTTGAATCGAATACTAATTTATCAAAAATGAGCACTGAAGTAGTACCCTGTGGCTCCTCAAAAGACAAATTACTCCTACTGCACGAAGACATACCTAATACTGGAGACTGTCTGAATATTTCCACCATATTAACAAAGGCAAACAGTTCTGCTTTAACAACTACAAAACAAAACCAGAGTTCGAACAACAACAAACAAAACCAAATCAACAAGAATTCAAGTGAAGTACAAATGGATTTTGCTATAACGTCGAAACACAGAATTGCTATATTCGCCGATCAGACTGGATACGGATTGCGGGAAAATCTACAGGACCTTGTGGGAGATTCATTTCATGTAACGTCATTGATTAAATCTAATGCGCCTCTGAGTGACATATTAAGCTCAAGTTTAGCTATGTGTAAGGATTTTACCGAATCAGATTTCGTTGTCTTAATGGCGGGTTCCAATGACAACAATCCCCTACAAGTTTTAAGCTCTCTACATCACACTTTGCGGAATATGCCAGGTACAAATATCTTAGTCGGTAAGGTCTATCGTAACAATTATGTGAATGTATTGAAACTAAATAATATGTTAAAATTTATCTGTAGTAATTGCAAAAATTCAAAATTTATTTTATTAGACAATGATTATGATAATTACCGTAGAACTTTTAATAAGCAAATTGCATGCAAGTTAATATATAGGGAAATACTACATGTGAAATATACCTATTTAAATTACATGGAAAATGTGCTCAACAATAACAATAACAAATTAAAAATGCAATCACGAGATGTATGCACACAAACAAATGGTACTTCTGACGACAAGGAGATATTAGACGATAGATCACCCCGATTATTCATAGATTCTTCTACTTCTACACGGATTAATAATTCCCCCAGCTATCGCGATATCATTTGTTTTGGAGAATAAATTAGACTCACGAAATTATCATTTGATGCACAAAAATATTTCAGACCCCTTGCTATCAGATACGATCTGTTTAAAATTATTTCACCAAATCGTTTGTGGTATAAATAATAAAAAACTTGAACTTGAATCATATATTGAAATTTTTTGTAAAGGTTTGGACTATGTTTGTATAACAGAACATTTTTTGAATGAAATATCGGTTATTTTGTTCCAATTAAACAATTATAATTTAGTATCGTATAACACAAGGACAAACAAAAAAAGAGGCGGTAGTCTTACTTTAGCGCATACGAATAAAAAATGTGAAAATATTGATGCAATACATAAGTTGTACAGATCTGAAAGTTTTGAGGTTTGTGGTATAAAGGATCTTGAGACAGGATTAAATGTTTGTTGCTGTTACAGAAGTTCAAATGACTAAAAATTTGACAGTTTCTTAGGGAGCCTTGAAAGGTTATTATAACATTTTATTGATAGGAAGTGCGTTATATTATGTGGCGATTTCAATGTTGACACACTTGCGGAAAGTAAAAAATCTCTTGAATTTGTTAGTATGTTAACGTCGTACAATTTTAGGCACCTTATAAATATCCTTACTTTTATTCGAAACAATTCATACTCATGCATTGACAATGTATTGACTAATTTCCGAGGACGAGATAGAGCAGTGTTTGGTAGATCATAATAGTTTGAATGATGGCCATGGCGGCCTTCTTTGTAATGTAATTCTTGATAAGATTGACTAAAAGACAAATAAACCTGAACATACCATATTGATTAATAAAAGAACTTTTAACACAGAAAATAATGCTGCTTTTAAAAATAAAAATAATAGTATCGTAGGCATCAATACATTTCTCAATTATTTTAACAAAAAAAATCGTGAAGGTACCCAAAAAAACTAGTAAAGTAAAACTGATGAATAATAATCAAATTAAGTGCAGAACTAAGGGAATTAAGGTGTCAAGAAAATGAAAAGGATGTTATACTTGAGCACCACCGATAATACTAGTATTTGTAACTACAAAATAAATTACATCAGAATCTATAGAAGAGTTTTAAAGCACGCACGAAAGTTAGCAATATCGTGTCATCTTAACAGAGCCAAAAATATAATTAAGGAGGCATGGAAAATTGTGAATGATCGGACAAAGAGAAAGCAAAATAAAGTTAGAAGAAAACTTGTTCTAAACATTGACAACAAGGCGGTTACAGATCCACAAGAAATAGCGGATATTTTTGTTGATATATTTATTTATAAATCATCACTTTTAAAAACAGAAGAAGAAAGAGCGATGTCCTTCCTAAGAAACTCAACATTGAGAGTGGAAAATGAGATGACATTCAATATGACGACACCACAAGAAATAACAAAGATTGTACGTAAGATGATGAACAAAAAGTCTTGTGGGCACGATGATGTGCCGATATCGGTGATCAAGGATAACATAGAAATATTAGCGTATCCTCTATCTGAATTCATTAATAAATGCATTGAAGAGTCTGTTTTTCCTGAACAATTTAAATTGGCAAAGGTGGTTTCGCTACACAAAAAGGGCACACGAACGGATCCTAAAAACTACCGGGCAATATCCTTACTACCAATTTTATCGAAAAAATTTGAAAAACTGAAATGTAGGCTATTGGTTCACATAAATCTAAATAAAATAATAAACTTTAGACAATTTGGATACCAAAAAGGGGTAGACACTTCAGATGCTATAGATAATCTCATAAATGACATTATTCGTAAATTGAATGACAAAATGAAGGTAGCTGGATTATTTATTAATTTAAGTTCTGCGTTTGACACAGTGGATCACGAGCTACTTCAGGCTAAACTAGAGTATTATGGAATCAGAGGTAAAGCGTTAAATCTTTTGACATCTTATTTAAAAAACCGTAAAATGTACGTAGAAGTAAAAGACGTTACTGCAAACAATTGTGACGTAAAATTTGTGAGTGAAATGATATATAAATCAAAAATGACTAAAATAAGCCGCGGTGTGCCTCAAGGCTCAATTTTGGGACCAATATTGTATTTAATTTTTACTAATGATTTACTCAATTTTATGAATAATACCCAACCCGACGCTGGACTTGTAATGTTTGCAGATGACACGAACGTCGTAAATGGGTCGTAAAACATAAATGACTTGTCAGAAAATGTAAATATGTGTTTAAAAAACCTTTATGAATGGTTTACAGCTAATAATTTAATAATAAACCCAAATAAAACCTATGTTATGTTGTTTATAACAACGTCACGTAACAATGATAGCATAGAGGTCCCGCTCAAAGCGGATAATATTGGACTAGTAAACGAAATTACATTTTTAGGAGTTTATATAGATTCCCAATTAAATTGGAAAAAAGAGCTCACCGCCATTGATTCTTCAATATCTTCAGCTTGTTACGTGCTAAGAAACCTCAGGGACGATATTAATCTAAAGCAGCTAAAAGTAGTATATTATGCATTGGTAGAATCCAGGTTACGATAAAGCATTATGTTTTGGGGGAGCAGTTACGGGTATAATTGCCAAAAAGCATTCATACTACAGGTACGTGCATTAAGAACGATTGTTAGAATCCCACAACGAGAGTCATGTAAAGAATATTTAAAAAAAATAGGTATATTAACAGTACCAAGTTTATATGTTCTAGTTGTACTCAGCTACTTTGCAAAATACATACACGAGCACGAATCACAAGAAGAACGTGAACTTAGAGAGAACACTAGAAGAAACGTTATAAAAAATAAAATTGCACCTAAACTTAATATTACTGAACATTGCTCTAAATACCAAGCAGTAGAATTATTTAATAGGTTGCCTACTGACTTAAGATCATTGATTTACAAAGGTACTCTATTCAAAGCTAAACTTAAAGCTTTCCTCTTAGATAAATGTTTATACTCTATATCTGAATTGGTGACGAATGATAGTAGATAGTTTTAATATTTATTAATTAGTTTATGACATTAAATATATGGAATACTATTAGATTTTTTTTAATCATTTGAAACAATAATAATTACAATCATTTGACACAATAATATTTAGAATCATTTATATAATAACTATTTAAAATTTGCTGACATATTATCGATTTACGGTCTATGGACATAATTGCTTAATATTTACTACATGTTATTGTTCTTTTTTTCTGTTTTGGTGAAACTACTGTCTGAAATTCATAATTAATTATTTTTAGCTATATCTATTATGTTAATTAATGTACAAAATATTTCAGACACAATGCGAATTGTTATATGAATAAATAAATAAATAAATAAAATCCTCGAACCAAATAAATTAGTTACACTTCGCGTGCTGGTTGGAAATTTGGAGGTTTCTGTCCATGGCAAGAGCAGCTCTACGGGTAGACACTGGATCGAGCAGACTGTAAGTAAACCTTTTTACTGTCCCGTCTTGTCCTTGTTATTTCCTGCGGTTGTTCCTGTTGGACTTTACTGTAACTTTTAGACACGAATCGCTGAAAGTTATTAGACTTCTACACCAAAATCGGTAGACTTAGCACATAAGATTAGTTATTATTGTATATTCATAGTCTGCACTAAAATTGGTAGACTTAGTATTTAAGATTAATTATTATAATTTTAACTTCTACGCCAAAATCGGTAGGCACATAAGATTAATTATTTTATTATAAACTTCTGCACTGAAATAGACAGATTTAGAACGTAATTATATTAAATTGTATAAGTTTTATCTATTTTTAATTGAGCAGTATTGCCTAATAGTTCTCTTGACTAGTTGATTTCATAGATCCAAAAATGGAACAAGCTGAACAACAGATTCAAATGATTCCTAAAGATATTTTGGACATAATTCCTAGATTTGATGGGAGCCAAAATATTGTAAGCTTGTATGGACGCAAATTTATTATATACACACATCACCGAGCCATGGCGTGGTTAAATTCCCTTAAAAACCCAATAGCAAACTTACCAGATGGAAACTGAGTTTAGCTGAATTCAATTTTAATATTGCATACAAAAAGGGTAGCCAAAATAGCAATGCGGACGCTCTCTCATGCGTAAAATTAAATATACTTACTAATGAAAATGTCACTACATCTATGCATCTATACATAATGTAGGTAATACTGAAAGAACCGATAGCCCAGTAATACAATCTGACTCTTCTGGAACGTTGACTGCTCCATCACCTTCAGTTATCACCCCACCTTATCCCGTTAGATCTGCCTCTTCTAGTACTCTCACTGCTGATTCGTTACCTGAAACAATACATTCTGCGAGAGATATTGATACTGTAGGCATCCCAATTTTAGAAGAAGCTATAGACATGAAGCCTCACCAAGTCCTTGTCTTTACCTGGAATAGAAACCAAATATCTGTTAAAGATTTATCACGTGATAAACAAAAGATATTAGAGATACACGTACCGGTAGATAATCCTGACGTAATTAAAACATTCCTTTTAGAACACCTAAAACCTAAAATAAAATATTTATTTTACTTTCAAGACAAGCCACCGAATTCAGTTTACAAACACTGTTATAAAATTATTTAAAAATAAAACAGCAAAAATGTGTGAATGCACCGAAAGAATTATATACGTACAGGATGAAAGTGAGCAACATTCAATCATAAAATCATTTACCATCAAGGTAAAACAAGCCATCGTGGCATCAAGGAGACACTTATGCTTAATTCTTGTGAAACCTGCAAAAAGTTGAAACATGATCGTAAACCATTAAAACCGGAACTACAGCTGACTCAGACACAGGAAAAGCCCTTTGCCGAAATGTTTATGAACATTTTTTCAATAGAAGGAAAATATTTTCTCACTATAGTAGACGCTTTTAGTAAGTTAGGACTGGCTTTTCCGCTGTCAAACCGATCCACTCCCGAAGTAGTCCGTGCACTTATCAAATACTTCTCTTTTTACGGTATTCCAAACAAATTAAATGCTGACCCTGGCTCAGAATTTAATAATACTCTGCTGAAAGAAAATCTTCAATTTTATAAAAATAGATCTCCACATAGGGACACCGCATAACCCTAATTATATGGGTTTAATAGAGCGCTTCCACTCAACTATTTTAGAGATATACCGTATCGCTAAATATGAACAGCAGATTACCGACGCGGCCGACGTAATGACGTACACTATAATGTCTTATAGCCATTCTATTCACTCAGCGACAGGCCTTACGCCTTTCGAAGTGGTCTTTGGACATACTGACTCTAACAGTACTTTTGCAGTAGACTTTAATAGACAATACATTCAACAAATACTTATAGATCATATGAAACGTACGAAATATCTCTACCAATACCTAACAGATAAAATAATAGATACTAAGAAAAAGGTAAAAGAAAAACGCAGCGGTGAAACAAGTTTTGACATAAAAAAGGTGATACCATATTTATAAAGGGAGTCAATAATAGGCGAAGTAAAGTTATACCATGTTTCTAAAAGGCGCAAGTTTCGGGTAATATTTATAGAAATGTTTGTCCCATTATAATAAAAAATCACGACACAAATGTGCCAATTAGAGATATTAAACGGCCTTCAAGGGCCATCCCTCGCGACTCTGGGTCTGCTCACCAGGATCCGCGTCCTTCCACTTCAAAAGAGGAAAAAGCACACTAGTGTGATGATAGATAGATAAACTAGATTAAGCGGAGTATTAGTATCAAGGATTTAGATTTAAGTTTCATTCAGAATTTAGAATTAAATGTTAGATATAAAAGCATACATATGTCAAAGGAAGTCAAATAACGTTCGTCTGCTCCACTTTTAATTAGGAATTACACATATTACTAGACAACTCCATACCTATAACCTTAACCTTTTAACCAAACCACAATTCCCAAATATCCTTACCTCTCAGGTAAAAGTTTTTGATTGTCTTGCTCTCCCTTGGTCTTGCAACGAGTTCTACAGGGCGACATTCTTATATTTCGAGGACGAGCTCCATCTACCGATAGAAGATAGATGTAGTACATCATCGATGAGATTCTCCACAAACAGTTACTCTTGCCACCTTGTACCAGCAGAAGCGAACACTTTTAATATAGAGTCCGTAAAACAATGACTACATTTTGTAATTAAGCTGAAACCAAAAACTACAATATGAAGAGAAGTGTTAGAACCATACTGAAAATTCTCCACTACTACGAGTACTGTTCCACCAAATATTCCTGGCATAGCAGCCGTCGAGCCACTACTACAACAGCAACCCTTGACCTGGACAATAACGACGTGATCAATCTTGTTCAAATCAGTGAAAGTGTAGTGAAAAACAGAGTGAAAATCTAGTGCATGTATTGACGCCTTGGTTATAATCCTACTGTGTTGTATTCGTAGGTTTATGTAAACTTTAAGCTTAAAACTAATAATATAACTTCAAATTAATGTAGTCTCTATCGAAATAATCGAAGTAACGATGATCACTCCAGCGATAATAATTTTTCCGATAATTTCGAGCTAAGGGTGGTAGGAGTTATGCATCTCGCCCACGTGTTAGCAATAATTCATGTTTGATTGTGGTAAAAGGACCCACTTGTACTGAAGCACTTAGTAAGTAAGTAAGTAGTGCGATATTTCGTTCTCATGGCACTCCACGAGTTTTAAATGGTCTGCCAATTAGTGTTGACAGACGTAGGTTAAGATTTCGTAGCGATTAGTAAACTAGTTTAAGAAATATGTTTTAGGAAGTTAGTCTATAATAAACCAACATCCGAGAAAGACTACTCGTTTTACTTCCAAATTCCTCCGGCAACGCTCCCAAAAGTTAACTAGGTCGTTGTGTGTTTTTGATTTTTGTTTGTACAGAGTGTTTTATGTATTGTAATGTTGTAAGCATGAGATTTACATTCATGCAAAATAGACATAGATAATGGTTAAGGGGTTTAGTAAACATACAACAATTTTTCCATGAGCGCAGTATTAGTCAAGTACAACTAGCAGGTCTAAGTCCTAAATTAAATGGCTTTTGCACAGTGCAACGATAGCGACAGATGTTTTTGTGTGAGTAAGTTGCACGGTGCATGGTAAATGCATGCTGTCCTTGACGAGATAAGGATTTAAAATTGATTGTGTAGTACGTTCTGATTTATAAATTGCGAGTGTGTGCGCGATTTCGTATCTATTGCTTTTACTGAACTGTATGTGTAGTAGTGGCGCGTGGTAGGGGCAAACTGGAGACATCGCGGCCGGGTTCTGCACATTTTCAACTACCGGGCATACCTCCTTAATTATATCTACGAGATCAACGCACACATTAACGCGGCGCCGGATCGGCATCGCCTCAACTCGAAGCGTTTAGCAATATTTTTATGAAACTGCATACTGCAACGCAAACTTATCAGCCGAGCCGATATGATATGTGTGCTTTACCTTAAGTTTTGCATAAGTTGTGTTTAAGTTTTTAGTTTTGCACTAGGCGCAAAGTGAAAAAAAAAAAAAATACGGTTCGAAAAAGTCGAGTAAATCCAAATAAAAGTACATAAGGTAATCTGCATACTTGTCTTAAAGAGATAATAAAACTGAGCTGGTTTCATAGTGCTTTGTGGCGTGTAACTTTGTGGACGTGTGTTACTTCTCGTCAGTGCAGTGGACTGCAGACGCGTCGCTCACTATGGCTGACAACGACACAAGGATCACCAGCCCACAAACCTTTAGACAACTCGTTGGTGACTCTTGGTTCACCAATATTGAATGGATTATGTTCGTGCTGGCTCTCACAGCGACCATATATGGAGTGACATCGTGGTGCGTTATCAAGAAGTTTCGCCATTTCAGAAACTATGTGCTCCTCAGTGCAATTATAGCGAATATGCTAGGTGTATTACTCCATAACTTATATTTTATATATCTAAAGGAGCTGGCCCAGTATTCAAAAGTGTTTATTTTATTTACAACTCTATTAGTGTACTGTGCACTATCGTATTTTTATTGGTTACTAGTGTTGTGCTATGTGTTTTATGTTGATTTTGTAAAAGTATTCCATCTTGACATTCATAGGAGGTACCTTAAGAGTAGCCTATTTGCGTGGGGTCTACCTTTCCTATCAAACATATTACTTTTTTTTCCTACATTGGTTGTTCATGTCTGTGTCTCGAATGAAATAATAACATCTCAAATAATAGGTACTGTCATGATTTTAATGTTATTTATACCCATGGCGATTAGTTTTGTTATTTATGTAACAGTTGTATATTGTTTATTCTGCGTTAATGTAGCTGGTGCGAGTACATCTTTCACCAAATGGCGTCGCTTCTATATAGCTACGTTGAATTTTGTGCTCAGCAATGTAATAGCAATATTATTTATAATTGAACCATTTATTGTGAAACTATTGACCGTTAATGTTATAACTACCTTAGGAGGTTACTTGAACACAGTAGCATTGTCTGTGTATTTAATTATATTAAAGAGTAATCGGGAATTATGGCGAGATTTTCTGAATCTGAAGAGATCAAAACAAAATTCACTCGAAATGAAGTGAGTATGTCCAATATAGGATTCATTTTCAAAGACCTCTCATATTTCAATTCGAAATCTCGTAATAAAATCGGTTTTCTGTGATAAAAATTACAGTTAACTAATAATAGTAACAAATGAAAACATTCGGAAACAAATACATTACAATAATGCGGATTCGTGTTTGTGTGTGCGCGTTGCCGAATTATGTTACAAGTACTCGTACTTAAACGCGTGCGGTCTCAATTGATTTCCACACGTTCTGATTTTAGAAGAGGACAGGACTAAAAAGGTTTTATAAAAGAAAAACAAATTTAAAATATTGTCGATTCTGAATCATCTCCCAACTATGAAAACTAACCCTGTATGCTCGGACAACAACTTAAAGGATAAAACCTTAATTAGTTTGACCGCTTAAAAATAAAGTAAAAAAAGGAAATGAGTAATGTTTGTAACCAGTTTTGTCATTCGTTGGCGTGCATCTACATTATGATCCCAAGTACTTAAATAATATATAACTGTTACTTACATTTCGGATTCATAGATAGAAACTGTAGTTTGAATACACCTTACCTTATAACCTTAATTATCTAGGAAAATAAATACAATTTTATATTTTATCGGGCAACGTCTTTTCTTTTGCCGATCGATCATCCTCAGTTCTTATCCCCTTTCCTTCCTGTGTTACCACTTGCCCCATTCTATCAGTTCGGATACAGTCATACAATCATGTTGCTTACATTTTTCTTCAACGATCAGATAGCACACACCCAATCCCACATGTAAATATTATCATTAATCCACTTGTTTTATTTTTACAATAGACAATAGTGACAGTAATATCTGTTAAATATATTACTAGGGGAGGTAGCTACTAATCGATTTTTGCGACCAATTTTGTACGGATTAAATTTAATTTTTAGTAGTTGTTTAATAATTACACTAATCATGAATGTGAGAGCCATCCTCCGCCCCAAGAGAGAATTCAAAGTTAGAGGATGTCAAAGTTGTAAAAATACTTATAAAAAAAGTAACTTCATACCGCGCCAAAACCTTATGGGACGATTTTTGGGGTCATCTTCTACCCAAAAGAAATCCGGGGGTTCAATTCCCGGTCAAGGCAGAAGCTTTTTCAAAAAACAGTAATGTAGTTTTATTTTCCTTTAAAATTGAGGTCATGATTCCTTTGACCGCTTTGCCCTACTACCTACAGTTTCGTATATTGCCCCGATGTGCCATCGCAACAATCAAGTAAGTGCCTTTTATGCGAAAACAAGAGCGACCTAAAACGGTGTCTCCCCCACTTCAGCAAGCCAACGTGCTGGACTCGAAGTAACGGACACTTAAAAAGCATATTCCAGCCTCACTCCTACGAGGGGCTCGCAGAACACAAAGAAGAAGTTCTGAGAGAAGTTCTGCTGGATTGCGATTCATCTACAAGCCCCGTCATAACGTTTCCGAAGCAAAAACTAATGAGATCTATAAATAATGGCTACGATATGATAACTGGCATGATTGCAACAACTTCCAGACTCTGGCCTAACTTTCCTGCTGTCAATTTACAATGCCATGTCAACACTGCTTTTCTCCTCCTCAATGGAAAACAGCTTAAATCCTAATGGTTCCCAAACCAGGAAAACTTCTCGAAGACCCGAAATCATACCGACCAATAAGTATACTTCCGATAACTTTAAAAATGTATGAATCGCTCCTTCTATTACGTTTACTGCCTATAATTAATGAAAAACATTTAATACCCGACCATCAATTTGGGTTCCGACACATATGGCACAAACATCAAGTCCACAGGCTCATTTGTAAAAATCTCAATACATTTGCATATAAGGAAAATTGTGCTACTGCATTGCTTGACGAGCCGTGCCTCGACGCGACGCGGAAGGCGGCGACGCTTGGATCAAAATAATACCTACAAATTATATTTCATATAAAGGCAACATATTTTTTTTTTTTAGAGGTTTTGTTTATGTATGGGGTTTTATTTATTTTATTTTATTTTATTTTATTTATTTTATTTTATTAATTTTAAGAAAACTTACAGCTAATACATTCAAGTAGTCAGAAGTAATATGTAAAAAGGTAATTAGAAGTTTCCACTTATATAAACGTATGTGTTTTAAATCAAATCAAATCAAATCAATTTATTTGTGAAACATAGGTTTTATGATAGATGGATCTTAAGAACTAAATAGTGCGCTATGTCTTGTCAATTTTGACATACAAATATTTTTAGAGGAAACATGCGTAGTCAATTATCAACTACAAAAGAAAAAAAAAAAGATAAATTAACATAATGAATTAAATAGTTGGTTTACACTAAATTTCAATATTAATTAACATTATCATCTAAAAAGTCTTCAATTTTTTAATAACATTTGTCAATTAGCAATAATGTAAGAGCTTTTTTAAACTTTACTTGAGGCATATTTTTAATTTTGTCTGGTATTTTATTATAGATCTTTGGCGCTTTTTGGTTTTGGTTTTTTTTGGTTTTGTTAAATTTTCTTTTTTTTCTTTTACTTACATACTTTATGTTGCTGCTGTTGAAGTCAATAAATCGTGTTTTTAATTTGTAGTTTAATTTTTATTTATATGTATTTAGTTTTTATTTTCCTGCACACATCTCCTTTGTTCACTGTACTAGTATTGACACAGAAAGCTTCGTAATGAGGTTATCAGGTTATTAGGATGCCGGCAGTCCGAGCGGAGATCTTGCCGGCCAGGGGACTGGCTCGAGGGGAGTCGCTGGGGACTCTGAATAGGGACCCGTGGTGACGCTCATTGCTCGCGCAAGTTTTAGTAATAAGTTACTGTAATATTGCCGACCGCAGTTTCGTGCTGTATTTCCTTCCCTCCCAATTTCCATACAACAGAATGAGAGGGAAGCTCATCTCACGCGCCGAAACAGGGCGCTTCCGCTGCAGCGATAGCGAATCGCAGCATGAATCCACAGTGATTTTGAAAAGACACTCTGGCATTAAGACTGGAGGCAACCGCAACGCTCCGCACCGCAACCGCACCGCACTGCGAATAATACCTAATATCTATATCAAGAAACTCAAAAACTCTTTATTTTATAAGAATAGAATAGAATAGAATAGAATACTCTTTATTATGTACACCATAAAAATAAGTAAGTGTAAGTGTTGGCCGACACAAGTGTGACATTTAAAAACCAAGTGATAGTGAGAAATCATCAACCAAAAGTTCATAATTCTTATTGAAGAGACCAAAATTCACCCTTTATATCTGAATAGACACGTAAAATTTTCTATATTAAGAAAGTAAGGCAACACGCGACGCTGTTATCGTAGTGTACACTTCATAAGGCTGCTATGCGTTTGTTTGAACGAATTCTAATATTCCTCAATGGTTTTTATTCTCGCTTTAACATAACCTGCTATTAATCGCTGTTTCGGACACTTCTTTATGTTAACTTGCGCTTTCTGTATCATACTAGCCACATCTTCTGACGAAGATGGTGTAATGCTCAACAGTGAAAATGTTATGTACTTGTTATGTAAACTTGTAAGGTATACTATGTTATGTAAATGAGTATACAAACGATTCCCTTGATGGATTTACTGCTACTATTTTAATTAAACAATTGTTCTACTTTAATCCTATGTTAGAGGAATGCACGGCTAAACAATATTGATGTGCAAAAAAACTTTTTTACAAAAAAACAACCGACTTCCAAAAAAAACACTAAAAGACGTGAAAAATAACTTTAATTTCGGAAGTCGGTGCCTTTGGTTTTGTATTTTCGTGTTTGGCCACCGACTTCCGAAATTAAAGTTATTTTTCACGTCTTTTAGTGTTTTTTTTGGAAGTCGGTTGTTTTTTTGTAAAAAAGTTTTTATTTTTCACTTTTTAGTTGCGGTACCTACCCCACACAAATTCGTATACCACTACTTGGTGTGTAAATAACAGTGACAGGAAATTATTAACACATCATCCATATAAACTAAGTGGAAAAAAACTGCAGTATTAAGGATAACTCAAAAACTACTGGTCAGACCTTAATCAAATTTAAATGGGACCACATGTAAAGCACCACCTATCAAATAAAAAAAGAATCATCCAAATCGGTTCACCCAGAAAAAAGTTATGAGCTAACACACATAAAAAAAAAAAACATAAGACGAATTGAGATCCTCCTCGTTTTTGTGAAGTTGGTTAAAAATGAGTGTGACGTACAAACTACTACAAAGGTCAATGTACAGCGTAGCTCGTACATATTGCCCACTCACAAAAGGTAACTGTAAAAGTGAACAATAAATATGAAAATGTTATGTTAAATAATAAATGTTAAAAACCTTTTTGACAAAAAAAACAACCGACTTCCAAAAAATACACTACAAAGTGAAAAATAACTTTAATTTCGGAAGTCGGTGTCTTTGGATCTTTATTTTAGTTTTTTGCCACCGACTTCCGAAATTAAAGTTATTTTTCACTTTGTAGTGTATTTTTTGGAAGTCGGTTGTTTTTTTTTGTCAAAAAGGTTTTATTTTTCACTTTTTAGTGGGTTAGATAATAATTTATCGAAGTTACAATAGCCTAATGTCAACTGCTCATCACCTTTTACAAAATATTTCGTTTCCCGATGCAAGGAATTGAGGAGTTTATTGTTGAGGATTTCTCTTGGTAAAAACCAGAAGAACTGGAGCTGGTGGCGAAGCCACCATCACTTCCATTTCACCATATGCATTGTGACAAGCATAAATTGCTTAGCAACCAACGAAAGAGCATTGCTAGAGATGACGCGATTACGCAACTTAAATTCAGTCTCAAATTGACGCATCAGCATGACTAGTAGGTAGCGGTTGCCCTATGAAAAACTTCAATCTTAATTGGGTATTATTTTTGTACGACCTGAATATTTTGGAATATTGAACCGTATGAAGTAAGCCCAACAAAAGGTAATTGCTGTAAATCGTTGAGGAATTCCCTCGACTGTCTATGGTATCCATCATCAGACCTGTAATGGCACTTATAACCCATATGGGTGCAAAGTTCTCATCAATATAAATAAATTAAGTCCAAACACAAGGTAGCTACTGTAAACCGTTGAGGAGTTTCCTTAACTGTCTTTCATCTGCATCATCAGACCCCTAATGACAGTCATAACACATCTGGGTATAGTATTCTCATCAATAAAAATTAATCAAGCCCAAACACAAGGTAACTGCTGTAAATCGTTAAGGAATTCCTTCAACTGTCTATGGTTTCCATCATCAGACCTGTAATGGCACTTATAACTCATATGAGTGCAAAGTTATCATCAATATAAATGAATTAAAACGAATCACAAGGTAGCTACTGTAAACCGTTGAGGAGTTCCCTTAACTGTCCTTCGTCTTCATCATCAGACCCCTAATGACTGTCACAACCCTTCAGGTGTAAAGTTCTCATAAATACAAATTAATCAAGCCCAAACACAAGGTACCTGCTGTAAATCATTGAGGAATTCCCTCGACTGTCTTTCGGCTCCATCATCAGATCGATTCCAGACCTTCATTAAATTGTAGTTCTTTAAAATACTTAATGAAAAAATTAACAAACGCACTAGGCGCTCCTACGATTTTCGTAGGTTCCCCTCGATTTCTCCGGGATTCCATCATCAGATCCTGGTTTCCTTATCATGGGACCACCCTTGAGGTATGTCCTTTCTAACAAAAAAAGAATCATCCAAATCGGTTCACGCAGGAGAGAGTTCTGAGCTAACACACATAAAAAAATAAAAAAATAAAAAAAAACATACAGGCGAATTGAGAACCTCCTCCTTTTTTTGAAGTCGGTTAAAAAAGGAAATTAAACGTAAAAGAAGTTAATAAAATCCGAGCCCTATACTATTAAATATCAACGCGCAATAGGCGGCGTTACTATGTTGAGTGTACGTGCATTCGATGAGTGCGCTTCGTTGTCGTCTGTGACGTCAAATACAGCTGTGTTTTCCACGATGCTTGCAGTCGACCTCCTTCGGGGCACTGGATTGGGAACAGGTGGTGTCTCAGGTTTCTCTTGACTCGTGCAATGTTTGCGAAGTCACGGTCGGTGGGAAGTATGTATTGCACCTACTGCTGCTGCTACTGTTGCCAAATATGTATATTTGTTATGACAACATATTGGTGGACGTCGTGGTATGTAGCCCGATCAGAAATAATGTCTTCTACGGTCGCAGCTTTAATCTGTTCTATTTGTTTTCCCAGATCTCGCAGTAATGACTTTTACTCCGTTACCGTCTTATTCTCAGGTTCGTGTTTCAAAATCGGTACCGATAGGTTGAAGATCCGATTAATTGGAGGGATTTCCAGCGTGAGGTTGCGTGGAGTTTCTGGGCATGCATTATATCTATCAGTTGCCTTTGGGAATGTACTGACACTGTAGCTGGCTTATATCTATTTATAGTGCAGTCGCTATCGAGTGTCATTACCCCTGCGTTGTTGAACTACTTGTTCAGTTGAAACTAGATTCCCGCATATAATGCGTATTTTGCAAGCATCACAGCAAAAGAATAGATAGCTGTTTATGTTGCTAAGTTCTAACCACGTGTTTTGACCGCTCTCATGTTTTGTTTTGCAGCCAGACGAGTCTTGTCTCTTCTTGCCTCTGCAACAAGAGACAAGAGGCTCTTGTCAGACTGCATGTGGTATATTGGTGACCTTATGGTGCACAGCAGAGTCGTACTGTCGTAGTGTATACAAATAATTTCCAAATGAATTCCAATACAATAATGGGCCAATAACCTAATCATGAAACTGATAAATTGATCTCGATTATTAATTAGGATAAGAAAAAATATGAAACCATTAAAAATGTGACACTGTACCTGATGTTATTTAAGAGTTTTTATCAAGAGTTGTTTTTGTATTATTAAGAGTTCAGATGAACCTATCCAAGTTGTATCTAACTATAGTTCTCATTTAATAAAAAAAAAACGGTAACCTATGTAGTTTTGTTCATAGTGTGAAATAACCATATTAGTTCCTCTTGGTTTCCTTTTTGTAACACTCATCATTTTGGTAACGAAATTCATTTTCGTTTCTTTTTGGTAACTGTACAATAAACTCAAACTCAAACTCAAAGCATTTATTTCAAATAAACCAATTACAGGCACTTTTGAATTGTCAAGGGGTCGGTCAGTCAGAAAGATGAAGCTAGTTACCCATTCCAAATAATTTTTAATATTACCCATAAATGAATGAATGACTTTGCAGCTACTTCCTCTAATATTATGAATGATGTTGTCAATGCAGGTCCCGCTACACAGACGTGTTGGAGATCGCGTCCCCAGAATTAGTATTAGGTCCTTACATATGAAATTGATGTTTTATATGGAAAAAGCAAAACTATTTTTTTTTTTAATTTAATCAATCAAAGTAGATACCGTTGTGATCTATGCACTTTTGCCATTTTATAGGGAATTCATTGATTCCTTTGCTGAAAAATTTGTGGGAGCCAGAATCAACAAAATCTTTAAAGGTGTTTTGGACTGCCTCATCTGAATTGAATTATTTTTCCAATTAAAGATTATCCAAATTCCAAAAAAAGTGGTAATCGGTTGGAGCAAGGTTCGGGGAGTATGGTGGGTGACGGAGACATTCCAATCCTAGCTCCTCTAGTTTCGCCACCGTCTGTTGTGCAGTGTGTGGTCTAGCGTTGTCCTGAAGCAGGAGTGGGCTAGAGCGGTTGACCAATCTCGGCTGTTTAACGGCTAGCTTTTCCATCATGGTTTCCAATTGTCGGCAATACAGATCTGCCGTAATCGTCTGACCAGATCTTAGGAAACTGTAGTGGATGACACCAACGCTGGTCCACCAGACACTAACCTACTGGTTAGAAAAGGTACTCCTTTTTTTGAGTCAACTTTCGCTTGGGGCAGGATTTAGCCGGTTCTCCTGGATTTAACCACTGTGATGAGCGCTTCCGATTATCGTATAGGATCCATTTTTCATCACAAGTAATGATACGATTCAAAATCCCCTCGTTATTGTGACGGTTGAGTAATGTGACGCAGCAGTCGACTCGTATTTGTTGGTTTGCTTCACTTAGTTCATGCGGTACCCATTTTACAAGCTTTTTCACTTTTCCAATTTGTGTCAAATGATTCAAAGTGGTTATATCACTCACACCAAAGCCTGCAGCTAATTCTGACGTGGTTTGAGATGAATCCGCTTCCACGATCACTTTTAATTCCTCATTGACAACTAGGGTTTCCGGCCGTCCACGAGGTTTGTTCTGGAGGTCAAAATTTCCAGAACGAAAGCGTTGGAACCAAAAACGTACTGTATTTTCTTTTACAATGGCTTCTCCGTATACATTATTAATCCTTCGAGCTGTTTCTGCAGTGCTAGTGCCACGATGGAATTCGTATTCGAAAATAATGCGATATTTTATGTTTTCCATATTGAGCACAGAACGATGTCAAAGCAAAATTAAATGACGCGAAAACAAATGAATTATTACATTCGAAACACAAATAGACACGCTTTAAATTGAAATAAATTTGAATTTGGAAATCTTAATTAAACGCCGGCTTTTTGAGATCAAGGTGGCCAGTTCTATAAAACATCAATTTCATATGTAAGGACCTAATATATTGAAATTTAAATTTATATGTCGGTAAACAAATAATAATATTAGTGTGAGCTAGTGTTATTAATTTTTCTCGAATAAACATGGTTAGTTTTATATAGTTTTGAGTTTTTCGGAAGTCTTCTTCGCCAAAGTAAATAATACAATAGTCTCTAATTGTAAAGTTTTGAACTTTTCCATCAATTGTCTCTAATTCTTGCTTCAGTCCACATTTAGGTTTGCGATAAACTCAAACTCAAACTCAAACCATTTATTTCAAATAAACCAATTACAGGCACTTTTGAATTGTCAAGGGGTCGGTCAGTAAGAAAATTGAAGCTAGTTACCCATTCCAAAGTGTAGTAGGTACCTATGGAGAAGAACGGGCAAGAAACTCCATGGACACTCTTTTAAATCAAAAAATGGTTACAAAATCTTGATTACATCGTTCATGTTGAAATTATGCATGTGAGAACGATGCAGAACGTTAAAAGCGTCCGTAATAAAAAGACAAAAGCAATTCAAATATTAAATTAAATTAAAATAAGCCGTGGCAGCTAAGAAATGGCCAGTCCCCACTGACGGCGCCCGTTCCCGAACATGACGCATGGATCAGCACCATTCAGCTCAACTATTTTGAAGGGAACTTAATGATCCAACACACACGCCACCACCAGCGAGACATTGGAGTGAGCATGACATACTCTCAGCCGCCAGGGCACATTCAAGTCAATGCAAGAAAACCTATTAAATGGTAGCTTTATAGTAGGTACATAGTACTCACACATGTGCTATGCAATTATACAATACTAAAACATTGAATTTATACAATGCAAAGATAAGTTTTTAAAATCTTCAGCAGCTCCAACAGTAGTTTCAAATGCTAATCAATTATTTTATGCGCCCTTGTGGAGCAGGACCAGCGTTGAGCCAAGCATTTTTATCAGCGATGTAATCCTCCAACTTATAATATGCTTGGCTGCATAGTGTGCGTTTTATACAAGATTTGAATTTAGTTTCATTCAGTTGAAGAATATGGGGAGGTATTTTATTGTAACATTTTAAACAGTACCCCATGAAATATGAGTCTACTTTAGCCAGCCTGAAACCTGGTTGAACTAATTGATCCCTATTTCTAGTGATATAATTGTGTCTTTCACCTCTTTTACTAAAAAGATGTAGATTTTTCCTGACGTACATGATGTTTTCATAGATATATTGACAAGGTACCGCCATGATGTTAATATCTTTAAACCGTTCCCTTAGAGAGTCGCGCCTGCGGAGGCCATATATGGCTCGGATGGCTCTTTTCTGCAGAATAAAAATAGACTCGACGTCTGCAGCCCGTCCCCATAGTAAAATACCGTACGACATAATACTATGAAAGTAACTAAAATAGACTAGCCTCGCGGTACTTACATCAGTAAATTGACGGATTTTTCTCACAGCATATGCTGCTGAACTTAGCCGTCCTGCAAGGGATGTTATATGAGGACCCCATTGAAGCCTTGAGTCAAGCGTGATGCCCAAGAAAACAATTTTATCGACGAATTCTAGTTTCTCTTGATTTAATACTATCTCACAATTTGTACTTTTGACATTTGGTAAGGAAAATCTAATACACTTAGTTTTATTCCCATTTAATACTAAATTATTAGCAGTGAACCAATTTTGGATCTGCAGTAGGGCGTTATTTACGTCTTTAAGATTTGATGCACGTCTATTAATTTTAAAAATTAAAGAAGTATCGTCAGCAAATAACACCATTTGTGGTAGGGTTTTTAACAAATGGGGTAGATCATTGATATATACAAAAAATAGGAAAGGACCCAATATCGAGCCTTGTGGTACACCCATTTTTACTTTTAAACCGCGTGAATTAACACCATTTATTTGAACTTGCTGTTGTCTATCATTTAAATAAGATTCTACTAAACTGAGTGCAAGTTTTCCAAGTCCGTAATGCTCAAGTTTCAAGATTAGGGTTTCGTGGTCGACGCAATCAAATGCCTTGGAGAGGTCACAAAAAATTCCTACAGCGTCTTGGGCCCCTTCCCACGCCGTAAATATGTGTTTTAATAAGGTGACACCGGCGTCAGTCGTACAACGTCCCTTGGTGAAACCATACTGTTGATCATGTAAGATTTTATTGGTGTTAAAATGATTGAGCATTTGATTCAGCATTACCTTTTCAAACACCTTGCTGAAAACCGGCAACACGGATACGGGTCTATAATTATTGGTGTCTTTACTATCCCCTGATTTGAAAAGTGGTGGTACCTTACTGTATTTCATTAGATCCGGGAAGACTCCTTGATCCACACACAAATTAAATATTAAGGCCAAGTACGGCGCTATAGTCTCAATAATGGAGGAACACACTTTGATAGACATTCCCCATATATCTTCGGTTAGTTTAATCTTGATTTGCTTGAAAGCTTTTAATACTATTATGGGGTTTATATGCTTGAATTTAAATTCAGTCGGGCAGGATGAAACGTTTACTTTTAATATGTCAATAGAACGCGAGAGTGACGAGTTTAAGGTTTCAGTAGTTTTAAGTAGTTTAAGATAATTGCAAATGTCGTAGTTCCTTAGGTTAGTTTCTTTTGCAACGTCGTACAGTTTATTTGATGTTTCACTGCTTAATAAACATATTCTTGGTTTAGCTATAGTAGTAGTCTGCTTGCTGTACGTGTAGGTTGTGCATGGTGATGTAACTCGGGCAGTATTACTCTCTTTTTTATGTTGTTGGAGTTGTTTTGGGATTGTCCTATCATTGCTTGATTTATTTAGTATGACAATGGGTGTTATCAGACATGTGTTTTTGTGTTTTTTAACTGAACTATTTGTTGTACTTTTAATAAGTTGTTGTTGTTTTCTATGGAGAGTAAGCTGCTTTACCATTTTATTTTTGTTTGGAGTCTCAATTTCACTAGATAATTTTCTGGTCGCATCCTTCATTAGTTGATTTTTAGAATTGTAGATTTGAATAGTTTGTTTTAGTTCGCTGTTTTCAGTTGACAATTTATCTATCTCCCCGTGAGCTGCCAATAATTCTAACTTAAGTTCTTCAATTTTTGTCGGAACTCTTGCACTAAATCATTGTCTTCGTGGTCTGATATTTCTGGTAGGCTATTAGTAGTGCCATCTAATGTGGAATTATTATAATTAAACTAGTCGATAGTATTTTGTGTCAACGAACGTGTTTGAGTTCTCCTCAGGGTAATATTTTCGAAGAAATTCATCTTTTTTGAATACACTACACGAGTATTATGATAAGTCTTTTAAAAATGATTTTGTTGGTGGCGGGATTTGAACTCGGAACGCTTGAGTGTAATGTGCTTATGGAGGCACTTGCACGAACCGCTACGCTATGTGAACGACTACTTGTTGTTTGATCTCTAGAGACAGATATCATGTAGTGACTTCGCTGGGTCCAAAGTTCATTTCTTTGTTCTATGAACGTATACGGTGGACGGTTTGATTTTGAATTGTCTTTGTCTTCGAAATCACAGTTTTTTATCACTTTTGTTTGCTTTTAATTGGAAATCACGGTATAGTTTATCACTATTTTAGTATTTTAAACCGAGTGAATTGACACAATATAATTGAACTTGCTGTTTTCTATCATGTAAATAAGATTTTACTAAACTAAGCGCAAGTTTTCCAAGTCTATATTTCTCAAGTTTCAAGATTCAGGTTTCGTTTCGGTTCGGTTCGGTTAGTTTGATCTTGATTTGCTTGAAAGCTTTTATTACTATTGTGGGGTTTATATGCTTGAATTTAAATTCAATCGGGCAGGATGAAACGTTTGCTTTTAATATGTCAATAGAACGCGAGGGTGACGAGTTTAAGGTTTCAGTAGTTTTAAGTGGGATACTGGTAAAGAAATTTACAAATTCTTGAGCAACTTCTTTGTTAGTGCTTATGGGACCACGAGAAGTCTCGAGTTTGAAATCATTATTATGTCTTTTATTCCTGTTAGTTTCAATATTGTTAATTTTCCAAACTGTCTTTATTTTAATAGCGACTGATTTGATTTTTTTGCTAATATACAAGACTTTAGCTACCCTGCAGGTATTTTTAAAAGTTTTAGAGTAAGTAGCAATGAATTTATTACAATTTTCAGAGTTAAGGCTTAGGGCCATACAGCTTAAATCTTTTTTTCCTACCTTTCCTAATACCTTTAGTTGCCCAGTCACTGAACAAAAAAATGTTATTGGTTGCTTGGAATGTCCCTTACTTCTTTTTTTAAATTTTCGTTGTCTAATTGTAGTCTTAATGTTTTCTATTTCTTGCTTTCTGTGTTCATTCTGTATAGTTAAGGTATTCATTTTGGAGTCAAAATCTAATTTTAATTCCGTAATGGCTCTATTAATCTCGGTTTGGATTGTGTTCTGTAGTTCTTCAATGATAGATTTATTGTTTTCTTTCAAACGTAGTATAATTAATTCGCTCAAACTTTGCATGTTTAATTGACCCTGTGTGTTGTTCAACAAATTTATATTTTCATGTGTCAAACTTGAACTTTTTTCTTTCAGTATTGGCAATATCCTCTGATAGTCATAGTTTATACTGTGATAGTCCAGTATACATCCGTTTTTTGAATATTATTTTTCCCTTTTATCATCATCACTTTTGAATTTTATAGATAGTCGTTATTCTTCTAAGACATTTTGTTTATTATTAATCAGTTATATTGAATATTTTGCACGTAATTCAATTACACTCACTTTATGTCATTAATGCTTTCTATAAAACATTATTTTGGCAATAAATAATCACTTATTCTATTTTGAAGAATTGTTTGTACGGAGCTGATTGTTTGTTTACGCACAGCAGCACCTTCTCTCCACTTGTTCTCACATAATTTCTGGCCGACAATCTTAATTAGAGTAATTCGATTTATATTATGTTTGAAAATGATGAACACATATATACTTCCAGAAAGTCTCACAGGGACGATAAAAGAGGCCGTCAGTCCTGGAAAAAGTCAGTCTTTAATCAGACCTGGCTCGGTCTTGGAGCAGTCTTAAGCACACTTGAATCAGCCTTTAGCGCAGTCTATAATGCAGTTTTTTTTTAACTCCAGTGTCTATGTTTTGTATTACTCAAAATAATAAATTCAGTTATTTTCGGAAAACGAATGTTTCATTCATTATGAGTTCTCGCAAATGTTGTGGGACGCCGCAGCATGCCACTCCTGGACCGGGGGGTCTCCGACTCTGGGGAGCCCTACTCACGTGCCGGGACATTCCTCCTGCCGAACGTGAAATGTTGTCTCAGACGAGGCGTTTCTGATAATGCACTGACGTGCGTTAACGACGACACGATCTCCTCCACGACGGTCTATGATACGAACTCCTCCACGCACGACGGTCCGCGACACGACCTCCTCCACGGTGGTCTTCCAGATCCTGCTCGGCGTGGCTACCCCATCCTCGTCCGGTTCTATACCTGCAGTTCCTGTTACACCACACTGCTGAATTCCGTTCCGAAGCCGATCTGAAGCTTCTATTCATTTTTTTATAAGTACCTACTATATGTGTTTTCTGTGTGTTCTCTTATTACTAAAAATGTGGCTTACAGTTAGCCTTCTGATTAACCGTAACGTTACAATATAATATGGTATTTCGTTTCACAGAAACCACATATTTAGTATATTTATATATTTAACATTACACCACAGTATTCTTAGGCATAACTTTGGATACCAAGCTTAATCTTTTATAAAACGGAAACTATGCCAGAAAGCCTATTATACTGTGAAAGACTATGTCCTCAATATAGTCTTTCACAGTATAATAGGCTATCTATTATTATACGAGTACATAATAGAGGTTTAAACTTAAACCTCATAGTTAGTAGTTAGTTTATAATATATTTTTATTGCTTTTGAAACCTTGTTGCAGAATATCATCTGAAACTGGTATTTTGCAGGGCTAGACTGTATGACATAAATATTACGTTCGCTGAACGCACTTTTAAGAATCAGCTATTTTTTTTATCAAGTTTTCTGTAAATCTGTTAAGCCATGTAAATGTGAAACAATACCTACTTTATCTTAAATTTTGGACCAGTTCTATTTCATCAAGAAATCATAAATGCTACTACTTCGCTAGGCCCACTTTGGTACAAAAAAGTTAGTTCCCTTACCTACTACTAAATATTTACTTTGTTAAAGTATTAGTTTGACACATCAAAACTTACACCTTATTTATCAACAAATCGATTCTATGTCCCTTCCATCCAATTTATTTTACTGTAGGCAGGTGTATCACTACACGAAGGGCAACTTTGGGAATCCGTCAAACGAGTCATTTTTTCAAGGGCACTTTTCGATTGTTTGTGGTCTTGATTTATAAGGACATAAGCGACATATTGTAAGTTTTATAAAGTACTTAACTGTAACTAGATATTACATTTAAAGAGTCCACACAAGAAACTATGCTTTAGTTAATCTAGCGCAATATGAAGTGTCTTATGATTAAGAATGAGGATTACTGGTGTTGTTATTTCTTGTAATAGGACACAGCTGCGGGCCTCTCCAATAAAGATACGTGATTGATAATTTGTTGTAGTTGTATTTAAAAGAATTTTACTGTTACAAATATTGTGCAAGAGTTCTGTGTGTAACATGATCGAGTGTCGCCGGCAAGGAACATATTTATTCTAGGAGGTCTCCGGCAAAGTGAGAAAAGATGGCGGTCGACGTGTGACGTGAATTCGACTCACAGGAATCGCGCGCTTCGCAGAGACATTTCGTTCGGGATTCAACTCTGCGTCAGATGGCAGCCAATGAAATCGCAGTGCGGCGTTTGCGAAGCTTCCTTAATGCTTGAATAATTGGTTTATAAAATATTGATCAATCTGTGCAAGTTTTTATTTTAGTTAAGTAACTCATCGGCTATCACTAGTTTTAGAAAGTACCTAGAATGACTGCAGTTTACCTACGTCAAGTGACTTACAAGACGCGCTTACTGAGAGACCGACTCGTAATTAAAAACGTTTAAAATTCATACGTAATTTCTCATTTCAGCGACAATCAATGTCAAAAACATGTCATAAATGATGAGAAATTAAAGGTATACAGGGTCAAATTAAATTAGCTAGCGAAACTCCGCAGACATGATGGGTTATCTAAACACGTTTTTTTTTTGTTAGGTCTTCATTCGCTGTTAGTATAAGTATGTTATGTTAGTTATTATGTTAGTGTAAATACCAGTTTAAAAAAAAACAGTTTTTTTTTTGTGTAAATTTCACAGACGTGATTAGAATCGATATCTCAACACTATAAAACATATATTTTCAACTCATACTTTATGTAAAACACTACTAAAGGTCGATGACCCCCTTTTTTATTTTTTGGATTGGAAATCATCAAATGACCTCTCCCGCTCTGGGCGGAGCGGAAGGGCGTGTCAGACTCTTACTGACTAAAACCCACCCGTGTTCCTTCAGTTGCCTGTGCGCCAGGGCCACGGTAACTCTTTCGAACAATCCGCGACCCCGGCAGGCATCGGCCCTATCGGACCCCGTCAATTATGCTGACAACTCTTTGAGGCGCGCGTGGAACACAACGCGCCGTCGACCCGGGCCTGGTCCTTACCGGACGGCGAGCTGCCCATTGCTCGCCATCCGCAGGCCCGCGCCTACGGTGGCCGGGAGTCGGCTATCGACTCCCGACGCCCAGGGTGTCTCCTCCTGCGGCGACTAGGGGCGTGAGGGCGCAACGATTGCCTCTCCCTCACGCGCTCCGCCTCCTCCTTCGCGAGCATTACTGCTTCGCAGAAGGAGGTGACTGCTTCCCATTCCCTCTCGCTCCGTACTATGGCCTGAACCCGGGCCGGACGCGAGAGATCGCCGCCGCCGATCGCCGCCACGAGGACACGGCGGTGCTCCGCCCAAGCCGGGCAGACCTCCACCGTATGCTCCACCGTGTCCTCCGGTCGATCCACACAATGCCAACACCCGGGCGTTTCCTCCCGCCTTATCCGAAACAGGAACCTCCCGAAACAGCCATGTCCGGTGAGGACCTGCGTCAGGCGGAAGGTGAGGACGCCGTGGCGCCTCTCAAGCCACTCCTCAAAGAGGGGACTTACCGCCGCAATTGTGGCGTGCCCAGCGCTGGGTTGCGACAGTCGCACTCTCCATGCCGCCATGAGACCCCGCCGGAGCTCTGTCCGCTGTGCCGCGATTTCTCGCGGCAGCAGAGTAACGCCCCGGCGTTTCGCCTCCTGGCGCGACTCCCAAATGTGCGCGAGGACTTTTGCCTCCAGATCCCATGGCGGCAATCCGGCAAGGAGGCTCGCCGCCTCGCAGGAGACCGTGCGGTATCCCCGGACCAGCCGTATGGCCATGACCCTTTGGGACGCGTTCAAACGGCGTGCTGGTCGGAGCCTCAATGAACGCGCCCACACCGGTGCCCCGTAAAGGGCCATGGACCGCACGACCCCCGCGTAGAGCCTCCGGCAGGAGGCGTTTGGACCCCCTAGATTGCGCAGGAGCCGCTTCAAGGCAGCCCCAGCCCGGTCCAGTCTGGGAGCCAAACGTCGGAAATGCTCGACGAAGTTCCACAGGCTGTAGAGGACGAGTCCCAGGTACTTCATCGTCGACTCGACGCCGATGTGAACCCCTCCCGCCATTATTTGGGAACCCGACAGTGGCGCGTTCCGAGGACCATGAAAACACGTGGCCTCGGACTTGTGCAGGGCCACCTCGAGTCCCAATTGCTGGATCCTCTCAATGACTGTCGCAACCCCGCGTGTCATTAATTTGGCCGCCGCTTGGTGCGACCTCCCCTGCGCCAGGACTAGCGTGTCGTCAGCGTAACAAACGACGCTGACGCCGCTAGGGAGGTCGGCGCGCAGCACCCAGTCGTACCCGATGTCCCACGGATGCGGCCCCAAGACTGATCCCTGTGGGACACCGCACGACATCTCTCGCCGGTTCCATTCTCCCTGGTGACCGGGGTAGATGACGGCCCTGTCCGCCAGATAGGCCTCGACTATGCGACAGAGGTAGGTCGGCATCCGGTGATACCGGAGTGCCTCCCTGATGCCACTCCAGGGCAGGGTATTGAAGGCATTGGCGATGTCTAGAGACACCGCCAAGACGACCCCACCCCGGGCCACACCATCCCCCGTCGAGAGGGCTCGCACGCGCATGATGGCGTCCACCGTAGAGCGCCCCCTGCGGAAACCAAACTGACTCTCCGCCAAATCCGGCCCCAGCCGCACCAGCCGCCCGAAGGTCGATGACCCCTAAAAGATCAATTTTATTTTATCGTGTTTAGATATTGATACCCATTCCGTCTGCGGAGTTTCGCTAGCTAGATTAATTTGATCCTGTATTTGTAAGATAAGAGACTGAGATTAGTATGCGATCATTCTTAAAAACATGACAGTTGCCCCTCTGGATAAAATCCTATGAAAATGATAGACCAAATCATTTTCTGCCTAAGAAGTCTGAATTTAATAACATCACGAAGTCATAAGAATGCCTATAAACCGGGTAGATATGCAAGCGGCGTCGAGTGTCACAATAAGCAATATGAATGGTGGGGACGTGACTCTTGTAATGAAGATGCCGTAAATCTGCCAGTACCCCTCCAGACAGAACTTGATGATATCAGAAGTGTATAAGATATGTATATTTAGGAGGAGAATCAGTTGTTTCAGAATAGTTCGTGAGGTCTGCTTGAAGACATTTGTGACTTAAGTACTTACCTTTGTTTTTTATACGTCTCTTTTTATTCTATTTGCATGTCGTTTTTCATATGGTGGCTATAGATGGCGGGAGGGCCTTGAACAAGGAAGAACTTAACCAGAGACCACAAACTAGAAACAGTAGAAATGACAGCCTGTATTGACAGACATTCTGATGAAAGCCACAGGAAGTTGCTGGATGGAAGCAGCTCAAAACTGTTCAATCTAGAAATCTAAAGAGAAAACTCATGAATAGGGGTAACAAAGCTTGAACATCAAATGTTTTCTTTGTTATGTTATCGAATAGCAAACAAACTGGAATTGGCCCAATTAACAGGAAAAGGCATCACGGGTGTATTGCCATCTCAGAAACAAATCTGAAAACATGTCCTAACCATATCCATATCATATGTATGGGAATTGGGAGGGAAGGAAAATAGCTCAAAACTTCGGTCGACAATATTACAGTAATTCATTAAATAAAAAACTTGCGCGAGCAATATTAATATTATAAATGCGAATGTAACACTGTTTCTCTGTCTGTCTGTTACCTTTTCACGGCCATGACCTGGGTTAGGACAAAAGGATACTTTTTATCTCGGTAGTAAGTTTCGTTTATGGCAAAAGCGTGTAAATATAACACCGGTGGCACCTACCGATACCCCTTCTAACTGGAACCCAAGATCGCTGCAAATATATATATATATATATATATATTTTCTAGATTGTTTTACAAATGTTTTGCAAAATAAACCTAGGCTAGTTTTGAGTACAAATGAGTTAAGCATCTGTAGCAGAACTAGGCACAACCCGTATTTCGGCTATCAGCGCCAATCCTCTCGGATAAGTTTACTTTTATTTGCCTTTAACATTAATGTTTACAACACGGACTAGAAAAAATAGAAGGACTCCGCGCCACGCGTATCGAAAGTGAAGCACTATATAAGACCGTTTGTACAAACATGCCTGACACACACATTTACATCATAAGGTGCCGACCGGCCGCTATTATGTGGTACTACGACGTCGTTTTAGGTACTGCTTACATCAAATTATAAAATAAAATAATGCCTTCTTGTATTGTGAAATGGTACAGAAATAATTCTACATCCTAGAAAAAGTGTCTAGGAAGAACACAATATCATTCATCCGGTATCCCTCAAATTACGCACACATAGGACGGTACGGTGCTTCACTTTCGATATGCGTGGCGTGGAGTCCTTCTTTTTTTTCTAGTCCGTGGTTTACAAGATATGTAATTAACAGTAGTGTTATTTTATATATAATTATTATATTTTATTATAATATGCAGAATATGAATGCGTGACCTCTCATTGTGTGGAATGAAGTGTGAGTATGTGAATTGAGAGAGGGTGTGTGGGGGTGTGTGTAAGTCCATGAGAAGTTAAATATTTGGAAGTATATGGTGTGATCTGTGTGAATTTTGTAAGTATCAATCAAACAAGTTAAAGCTAACGTGATCATTGTTCTAATATGCAGTAGAAGGTCAGTCTCTTCATAATTTAGTTTTTGTAAATATTCAGACACCTTTTTTTGCAATAATTTTTTGTTAATGGGTATATTTTTATAGCACTATTTAATCTATTGTAAAGAAAGGGTCCAATGAAGTTCATGATGCGTTGGCAAAATTTACTTTTAAAGAGAGTAATTCTGCCACAAACCAAGACTGATCTTCGTTTTTGGAGGATTCGTGGATCATTTACCTGTTTGCTATGCTGAAGCAGAGTGATATGCGAGCACCATGTGTCTATGTATCACGTAATTTAAGTATCTCTGGACCCTAATTGCGTACCACACAATCAGTCACATTCTGAATCATTTTGAAGCCTTGCTTCATATGTTCTAAAAATGTGTTTGCTCAACAACGTAAATAACACAATGAATGTTGTTGAACTGTCATATTCATATTCATTTATTCACATTTAAATAGAGTAAGTACACTCGGTGGTTTCACATGTTACATTATTTGGTCTTATATTCTATTTAGCCTTAGTATGGCATGTGAAACTTAATCATGCAAGATAATATAATGTAGCTTATAGATAATGTAGATAATATAAATAAATATTAGTATAAAAAAACTAAAAAAATACGCTTTTATAGAAAATCCAACTAAAAAATTGAAAATAAATTTTAATAAATTTGATTTAAAAAAAAATGTAAGAAAAAATGATGATGAAAAAATCAAATTTATTAAAATTTATTTTCTATTTTTTTGTTGGATTTTCTATAAAAGCGTATTATTTTAGTTTTTTTATACTAATATTTATTTTTCATTTTTTAGTTGAATTTTCATCAGGAAATCAAAAATTCGCTAATCCTGATTATCCTAGTAAGGATAACGGGTCAAACTGTTTAAAATATTGAATTGTCATCGGTCCTTAATAAGTATGCCAAATTTCGAGTTAATGCGACGTTTCGAAGGGGTCAAAATAATGTTCGAAGATTCCATTTCATACTAACATACTAACATACGTATGAAGATAATAAAAAACGATGGGTATTTAGTCATAATCAATACATGTCTCTGAGATTCATAGTGCATAATGTCAATTATACCTGGCCATCTACAGTGTCCAGTACCAGTAAAAAGTCAGTTTTTTTTTTACGCTTCTATATGACACGTAATTCTTAAAACCACTCATTTATTGAGTTTTTTTTTTTATGAAGTACCTCTTTAATCTTTTTCTTAAATTTTGGTAGAGGCAGATTCTAAATGTCTGATTGTAACCTTTTATAAATTTTAACACACATAGCCGAACATTTTTTTTTAAACACCGCAGTCTTTGGTGCACATTCTTGCACTAGTCGCTGACCATGCCTTGATTTACGAGGATGGGTATTATCTCGTGTATAAATATCACTAGCCTTCACAAATAGGTTAGAGTTTGATTTAACGAACACACAAATTTCAAAAATATACATACTCGGTAGGGGTAATATTTTGAGTTTATTAAAGTGAAGTTTACATGACTCATATGGACGAATGCCAACAATTGCTCTTATGCAACGTTTTTGAAATAGAAACGCCCTCTGGTATTCTGTTGAGTTTCCCCACACTATTAACCCGTAACGTAACACCGAAGCTACATAACCATGATAAGATATGGCCAACAATACCGTACGTTGTGTTGATGTCTTTCTTAGTCTGTTTAATAATAATAATAATAAACATTTATTTCAGACCAGGTCCATATTTTGTTAGTAACAACGTACTTAAAAAACTAATGTTAGTATTGGCAACAAAATGAAATTACGACATGAAGCCGCACCCACCTTTGCAGCATGGGGGACTCCCACCGATCAGTAAAAACACCCAGTATAGTGTTGATACTGCCACGAACGCGAGTGAGTAGGGAGGCGCATCTTTTCCTAACGATAGCGGCAAAGCCATCAATCCGCGCCCCAGCAAACATACCTGAGGCACTGCAACGCCATGGCAGCCCCAACAGTTCCCTGAGTGCATTATTATATTGGACACGCAGGTCGCTGTATGCTAGCTGCGAAAACACAACATACACTTTTTTTTTTATTTCATGTTAAAATTAAAGACATTCCTACTGTTAGTGTGTTACGCAAGTACCCCGCAGGTCATTGCTTCGTGTTTAATTATATCGTCTTCACAATCACATATACATGGTCAAATTAAATTACCTAGTGAAACTCCGCAGACGTGATGGGTAACCAAGATAAAAAAAATAAAAAAAGATTTGATATCTTTTTTAGGGGTCAACGACCGCTGGTAGGGTTTTTACATGAAGTAAGAGTTGACAAAATATATTTTATCATGTTTAGATATCAATACCAATCACGAAACGAAACGAACTTCAGAAAGTTAACAAAAGAAAACAGATTTTTAAACTGTAATTTCAAGTGAATATACTAACAGCGGTCGATGACCCCACAAAAAAAAACTTGAAATTTATTTCTTTTTTGATATCATGTTGAGATATATGTAGATACCCATCACGTCTGTAGAACGTTTCGCTAGCTAATTTAATTTAACCCTGTATACATACAATAAAATCGTAGCGTTAATTATATTGTTGTTAATTACCTCATATCAGGCTATGTGTCTTTTGAGGGTTCCGTACACAAAGGGTGCCAACAAAACCCTATTACTAAGGCTCCGCTGTCCGTACGTCCGTCCGTCTGTTTCCGGGCTGTATGTTTTTTAACCGTAACAGTAAAACACTTAAAATTTTCAGTGTATGGTACTATGGCCGCTATAACAAGAAATATTAAAAATAAAATAAAGCTACAAATTAAAGCGGATCCCCATCCCAATACGGAACCCTTAGATTTTATCGAATTCATTTTAAAATTGCAATAAAAAACGTTTAGCATTAAGAATAAGCACACTACGCGCAAAGTGGACTGTATGGTTCAAAAAATCGGATGTTGACAAGTTAATAAGGTAATCTGCATACTTGTCATAAGGAGATAATAAAACTGATCCGGTATCATAGCGCTTTGTGGCGTGTAACGTTGTGGACGCCTGTCACTACTCATCAGCCCAACAGGCTGCACACAGGACGCTCACCATGGCCATCAACGATACCAGTATTGCCAGCCCACAAACCTTTAGAGAACTCGTTGGTGACTCTTGGTACACCAATATTAAATGGATCATGTTCGTGCTGGCTCTCGCAGCGGCCATATACGGAGTGACATCGTGGTACATTATCAAGAAGTTTCGCCATTTCAGAAACTATGTGCTCCTCAGTGCAATTATAGCGAATATGCTATGTTTATTACTCCATAACTTATATAATACATATACAGAGCAGTTGGTCCAGAATCTAGGAGTGTTTATTTTCTTTACAACTCTATTAATGTATGGTGGACAAGTGTATTATTGTTGGTTACTAGTGTTGTGCTACATGTTTTATGTTGATTTTGTAAAAGGTTTTAGTCTTGACGTTCGTGGCAGGTACGTTAAGAGTAGCCTATTTGCGTGGGGTCTACCTTTTGTAACAAACTTATTATTTTTTGTTCCTACGATCGTTGTTCATGTCTGTGTGTCGACTGAAATAATAACATCGCAAATATTAGGTGTTGTCATCATGTTAATGTTCTTAACACCCGTGGCGTTAAGTTTTGTTATTTATATAACATTTTTATATTGTTTATTCCGCGTTAATGTAGCTGGTGTGAGTACATTTTTCAACACTTGGCGTCGCTTGTACATAGCTACTTTGACTTTTGTACTCAGCAATGTAATAGTAATATTGGATATAGTTGAACTATTTGATATGAATATATTGGCCATTAATGTTATAATTAACTTAGGAGGTTTCTTGAACACAATAGCATTGTCTGTGTATTTAATAATATTAACGAGCAATCGGGAAGTATGGCGAAAATTTATATATCTGGAGAGATCAAAACAAAATTCACTCGAAATCAAGTGTATATGCCCAATATAGGGTTAATTTTCAAAGACCTGCCGAATTTAAAATTTAAAATCTCTTAATTAAATCGATTTTGTGTTTCAAAAATTACTGATGTCAAATAATAATTAAAATAAATGAAAACATTCCGGAACTAATACAATAATGCGGGTTCCTGTTTGTGTGTACGTTGCCGACTTATGTTACAAGTACTTAAGCGAGTGCGCTCTAGGTTATTGAACTGAATTGATTTCCACACATTCTGTTTTAAGAAGAGGACTGGACTAAAAAGGTTGTGAATAAAACATATATTATATTTTATTAAGTATATTTAAAAAGTCTTAATTATTGTAAGAAACTAACAACAAACTAAACGAACAGTATAAACAAAACAAAATATGTATTTTGAGTACGAATAAACAGAACAGAACCATGTAAATAGCAGAAGAGACGATTGAGAGGCAATTTGACTTTTGTCACTATCTGAGAACAGCAGCAGCCACTAAACTTAAGCACTAAACTTGAGGATTACAAGAATAGTGATTTTTGTGTAATTTTTATTGGTGAACAGGACTTTAAGATTAGCAATAACTACTTTAAACTAATAGTAGCCATAAGAAATACGATCAGTGCCATAACACATACTAACATTATTATCTGTTTGCCAACATATAAATATAATGTTAATTCAAATATGTACAATTGGCGAGTCATGAGCTTTAATCAACTTTTCTATGAAGATAATAGAAAACATAAGTATGCATATGTGTTGGATTCAAATGCAAATATCGAGTATAACTACAACACATTCTTTAGGCAGTCTGGTAAACTAAATAACTTTGGAACATACAATGTTTTAACACTCAGTCTCCAAGGAAACACTTGGTTACATTAACGACCCACGAACCCACACATGTGCTAGAAACAGAAAAACAGTTTTCTCGTTAGCAATAGTATCTATGTGATGCATCAGAATATACCAGGCCTTTTAAATAAGACAGATGCTTTAACTGTTTGCCTACAAGTATTAGAAGAAAAGAACATTAATATTGACGCGCAATTTATTACAGAGCATTTTATGATGTCAGGCTACGAAGGTCACTTAAAGGTACCCAATCATTGTTTAGCATCAGTATTTTGTAGAAAAAATAGTAAGCGTGGTGGTGCTTGTATAGAAAAGGGCACCAATGGAGAGAGGTCACGCAGGTAGCTAATTTGTCAATAACTGGTGTAGTTGAGTGCTGCGGTGTAGAGCTCTTACAATATAATATTATTATTTTGTGTATATACAGAGTACCAAAAATAAATAATATATATACATTTTATGGGGTGTTAGAGAAAATATTACGAATCATATGTCAAAAAAAATATACGAATATTGTAATGGCGGGAGATTTTAATAATGACGTAATGAAAAAAAAAATATTACATTAGAATTTGAATGGCTGTTACTAAATTTCAATCTAACATTAGCGTTAAAACAACCAACCAGGATACATAGCCAAATGTGCATAGACAATATCGCACATAACTTTAAAACCAAATGTAAAACTGAAGTAACTGAATTTGCACTTTCAGACCACACAGCTCAAATAATAAAGTTCCCGGTGAAAAAACTGCTATTTTAAAATATTGGCGCATAAAAAGACATGATTTTAATGCAGAGAATATGATTAAATTTAAAGACTGTATAGAACAACTGACTTTTTCAGAAATTTATGAAACGGGTAATCCTAGTGACGCATTTGATATGTTTATTGACACGTTTAAACTTTTTTATGACCTATGTTTTCCGTTTAAATGGACAACTATGAGGGTGATAAGGAAACCTAAATGGATATCATACGGCATAAAATTATGCAGCAAAAAGAAAAGGCAATTGTTATAGACTAAAACGAAATATAACGAATAAGGCAAGTATCCTAAACTACAAAAAAAGGTTTAAAAAAATTATGAAACTTACTAAACGTGCCCAAAACAACTATTCTATTAAAACCTCTACCAATAATGCAAAAACGACCTGGAATATAATAAACAAATCAAAAAACCGTGTTTCCCTAAGGAATCCATTAGACAGATCAATTTAGATAATAAAGTATTACAAGACCCTCAAGAAATAGCAAACGCATTTAACGACTTTTTTGTAGACAATATTCAACCCATTCCATGTACAGGAAATAATTCAGTCCATATTGCAAAACGACAAGATTAAATTTTTGTTGCCCCCAGTATAACTATTAGACATTAAAAACATTATAAAATCATTATAATCCACAAATAGTACAGGATATGACGGAATCTTTACGAAGGTAATCAGGTATGTATCTGACTTTATCTGTAAACACTTGAGCTATCTCATAAATCTGTGTATCGTTTCAGGTGTATATCCAGATGCCATAAAAGTGTCGTAAAGCCGTTATTTAAAAAAAAACAATAATGAACACATGGGTAACTATAGACCAATTGCACTCATTCCGATCATATCTAAAAATTTTGAAAAGTATATTTATAGGGAGTTGTATTTGAAAAGAAACACATTTTAATCGATGAACAAAAGGGATTTAGAGAAAACAGGACAACCAATATGGCAATTTATGACTTCTTGCTTAAGGTAATGATAAATATGGACGTTAGAATCCCAGTATGCGCTATTTACTGTGATATGACGTAAGCTTTGACTATGTAAACCATAACGTGCTACTTCAGAAACTAGAGGCTAGAAGAGGAAACATACTTAACCTAATAGAGTCTTACCTAATTAACAGAAAACAGTACACAAAATAAAAATTAAGACAAAAAGAGAGGAATTTTACATATCTGGCGAACGAACGCCTATTTACAGTGTCCCACAAGGGAGCGTGTTTTTTTATTTTTTTTCTGTTTGGAAGTCATCAAATGACCTCTCCCACTCTGGGCGGAGCGGAAGGGCGTGTCAGAGTCTTACTGACTAAAACCCACCCGTGTTCCTTCAGTTGCCTGTGCACCAGGGCCACGGTACCTCTTTCGATCAATCCGCGGACCCGGCAGGCATCGGCCTTATCCCTATCGGACCCCGTCAATTATGCTGACATCTCTTTGAGGCGTGCGTATAACACAACGCGCCGTCGACCCGGGCCTGGTCCTTACCGGACGGCGAGCTGCCCATTGTTCGCCGTCCGCAGGCCCGCGCCTACGGTGGCCGAGAGTCGGCTATCGACTCCCGACGCCCAGGGTGTCTCCTCCTGCGGCGACTAGGGGCGTGAGGGCGCAATGTTTGCCTCTCCCTCACGCGCCCCGCCTCCTCCTTCGCGAGCATTACTGCTTCGCAGAAGGAGGTGACTAAGGGAGCGTGCTTGGATAACTATTATATATCCTATATATCAATGATCTGCCCGATGTTATTAACTACCCCATGACCCTATTTGCAGATGACAGCACAGTGACTATAACATGTAAGAATAATGACGTTTATGAATATGACATTAATGAAAATTTAACGACAATAATACCATGATTAGATAGGAATAATCTTAACATTAATTTAGATAAGACGACGATAATGCATTTTAGTCAACGGGTACACGCTGATATTGACATTGAAGCCCTCTACGATGGCACAGTAGTAAATAAAGTCGACGATACATTTCTTGGTATAATGATAGACGCAAAATTGAACTGGAAAGCGCACATTGAGTATATAAGCAAAAAACTGAGCTCGTGCGCGTATGTCTTGTACAAACTGTCCTCAGAACTTAACTTGGATGCTTTGGTGACGGCCTATCATGGATTAGTGGCATTAATTCTGCGCTATCGTATCATATTTTGGGGTAACTCTACGGACAAAGAAATAGCGTTTAAATCCCAAAAGAGGTGCATTTGGGCTATGTTTAAGCTACATTCGACAGAAAGCTGCAGACCATTGTTTAATAAATACAAATTATTAACTTTACCGTCTCTATATATTTTTGAAGTTGCACCATTTGTAAAGTCTAACCCTCAACTCTTTCCACGACAATCTGACACTTTTCCGCGCAACAGATGTGACATCAGCCAACTTTGCTTGCATTCGGCAAAAACTGCCCTCATGGGGAAAAGTTTTTTTTGTATGGCCCCGAAAATATACAACAAAATACCACAGTCTTCAAACTCAAACTCAAACTCAAAGCATTTATTTCAAATAAACCAATTACAGGCACTTTTGAATTGTCAAGGGGTCGGTCAGTCAGAAAGATGAAGCTAGTTACCCATTCCAAAGCGTAGTAGGTACCTATGGAGAAGAACGGGCAAGAAACTCCATGGACACTCTTTTAAATCAAAAAATGGTTACAAAATATTGATTACATCGTTCATGTTGAAATTATGCATGTGAGAACGATGCAGAACGTTAAAAGCGTCCGTAATAAAAAGACAAAAGCAATTCAAATATTAAATTAAATTAAAATAAGCCGTGGCAGCCAAGAAATGACCAGTCCCCACTGACGGCGCCCGTTCACGAACATGACGCATAGATCAGCACCATTCAGCTCAACCATTTTGAAGGGAACTTAATGATCCAACACACACGCCACCACCAGCGAGACATTAGAGTGAGCATGACAAACTCTCAGCCGCCAGGGCACATTCAAGTCAATGAAAGAAAAACCTATTAAATGGTAGCTTTATAGAGCTTTTATCTTATAGAGCTATCTATGACAGCAAATCTATTTAAAAATAAGATTCGAAATCTATTAACAGACAATTGTTACTATAATATAAATAACTTTTTGACACATACCTTTTGACATTATTGAACTTTATATTATTATTTCTATATTATTACTATGCTCATAAAATTTTAATAATGAATGTTAATGACCCAATATTTAGTCTTTGGTTTATTAAAATGTGTGTTTGTTATAAAAACTAAAACTTGTACGCCTCGTCAGGCAAAACATGTACGGACTTTTTACATATATTTAAGATCTTGCATGCTTAATTTGTATGTGTACGCATGTTTGACAAATAAATTATCTTTTATCTTTAAAATATTATCGATTCTAAATCATCCCTGGAAAATGGGCAGGTCTTTGAAAACCAACCCTGTATACTTGGACAACAACTTTGAGGATAAAACCCTAATTAGTTTGACCGATTAGAAAAGAAGTATATAGAATATATACCCCCAAGCAACAATCCATTTTATACTGTGATTAAGTGTTTTAGAATTAATAATGTCATGTTTATTGATTTACATGACATAACATATGATATTTTTGATGATATTTAAAGATAAACCCGTCTGTGATTGTGAGTAGCATGCAGGCTAGATTAAATACATGATTATTGTTTTAATATTGTGAATGTGAAGACTATGTGGGTCATTCTTGCTTTTTTTTCCCCTCTCAGCTAGTTTTAATCATAGTCTGGCAGTTTGAGTAATTTTTGTGGCCTAACCAATCGTCCTTTCTTTGGTATTGTTCGTCGAATCGTTGAGCTCCTAAAGTTCTGAGTTGAGCTTCACAATTACTGACAAATGCGTACACTGACAGGACAGGTCCATTCAATCTCTGTGGTTTTTCCTCAAAACACCATTTCAGACACAAATCTACATGGTCTTCACATGATCTGACCAAGATTATGTCTGGACTTTAAAAGAGACTGTGACCTCTGAGTTTGTTTCGGCCTTTCTTCTTAGAGTAGTCAGATAGGAAACACCGACCTCATCTAGTTTTTAAAATATGATTGATGTGTAAAAGTCTTTGTACAAACCTACTTACAGAAATAAAATAATTTATTATTTATTAAAAAAAGCAAATGAGTAACATTGTAACCAGTTTTGTCAGACGATTGCGTGCGTCTACATTATGATCCCACGAAATACCAAGTAAATAAAATGTAAATGTTACATACTTTTCGGATTCGTAGATAAAACTATAGTTTAATAGTTTGAATATACCTTACCTTATAACCTTGATTATCTTCAATAAATACAGTTTTATATTTTAGCGAGCTAACTCTTTTATTTTTGCCAACGCGAAAATTGGGATGTCACATATTACAGATACACCTCTACCTCAGAAAAATCCTATTTGACTCTGTTGGGGGATGATTTTGGAAAAACTGTGATACACGTGTCTCATAATTTTAATTGAAGAGTGCCTATGTCTAGGTACCAATTTATGAGTCAATGGACACAAAGAATAAAATGTATCACAGAAAACTCAACCCCTCATTTCATCCTCTAAGGGGTGGAATTTCAAAAAACCCTTTCTTTGCTGATACTTACACTTCTACCTTATTGGTGATATTCTTCAGAAAGGTCAGGTGCGTAGTAGTCACAACCAGCGTGCTTGTATGACCAGATGTATGAACGTATACAAGGCAAAAGGAGTATGTAAGGATCGTAGCAGGTGGCGTTCCGTAGTTTCTGCCTACTCCCATGGGAAGAAGTTTATGTATGTACTTACACTTCATAAAGAACACCCCTCTAAATTTCATGTCTCTAAAACCAGCTGTTTAAACAGTGCGTGGATATATCAGGAGGAGGATGTCAGGACTTTGAATTTTATATATATAGATATGGGCAAGTATAACGCCGTTCACCTTGACCATACAAATGTAAAGGACGCTCAAAAGACGTGGCTTTTTAAGGTAAAGTTAAACGCACATATTTCAGTTTGGAACCGGATCGGCATCGCTTCAACGCGTCAATCCGGCCTGGCTGGTCTGGTTGGTCTGGTCTGGCTATAAATTAATACACTATTTGGTAAGGGGGATTTACAGTTTACGAAGTTATGATGTCGAACAATTACCGAAATTTATTGTGAAAGATGGCACGGTTGACATCATCTGTCGGGCATGCCACCGTCCGGGGGATTCAATCAGACACATTATCTCTGGGTATTCTCATCTGGTTAACGAAGAGTACTTGAATAGACACAACCTTGTAGCCAGGATTATCCATCAGCAACTTGCTCTGAAATACAGCCTTGTGGAATCGGAAGTGCCGTACTACAGGTATTTACCCGACCCAGTTCTCGAAAATGGAAATATCATATTATACAGGGATTGATCCATCATCACAGACAGGACCATTATTCCCAATAAGCCTGATATAGTGGTGGTGGATCGAGTAGAGTGGCGCGCAATGATTGTTGACATAACGATCTCGCATGACGGGAACCTCGTGAAAGCCGAGAAAGATAAACAAATCAAGTATCTTGACTTGGCTCGCAAGGTTGTCAATATGTGGGACGTGGACTCAGCGATCATTGTGCCGATAGTCGTGACAGCCGATGGCTTAATAGCCAAGAACCTCGACCAACACGTGAGGAGGCTCTCGTTGGGCAGCTGGATCAAGGGCTTGATACAGAAACCGGTACTAAATAATTTTAGTACTGGTATTACCAGAAAGGACATAGTGGATGGTGTGCACACCTTAATTAAGTTAAATATGGGAAAGCTGATATTGTGTGCTTTCCCTTACTCTTATACTTTATCAGCTGACGAAAATAAATATATTTGTAAATTGAATAATACTATTCATAAGCTGTCATGTTGTCTTAGTGACAAATTATTGTATTTTGACGCTAACAAGTTTGTTAGTGGTTTGAAGTTAAGGGAGATGCGCCAAGATAGCCCGCGAAATTCAAATTTTCGTACATTTTTTGCAATTTGCAGGTCAGTATCAGGTTGTATGGTGATCTAAATATGATTCGCGACCGTATCAAATATGACTTTACAGAAATATAAACATTAGAATCAGCAATACAACTCCTTAAGTTAGAATTGCCCTCAAATGTCATGATTTCATGAAATAGTCATTCAATAGGGTAATTTATGAACTTAAAGAGACGTAATGCTAATTCTAATGATTATAATTCTGTAAAGCCATATTTGTTACGGTCGCGAATCATACTTTAATCAAAATACAACCTGACAATGACCTGCAAATTCCTAAAAACGTGACAAAATTTTAATTTCGCGGGCTACCCTGGAAATTCCGCCTTAACTCAGAGTTTATCTCTGTCCTAGGAATGTAGACATCTGGTTGCTATGTTGACAGCATATAATATTAATGAGGTTATAAATAATATAACAACTTTTAGTATCAGGGACGAATCTGTGTTGCCTGGTCATACTAACAACACAGTGATTCATTATGAATCCTCATGTTGTACGAAGGAGGATCCAACTATAATACCAACATCTTTGGAGGCCACCACCAATCAGATAGGGTATTCCTTTCCTGCTGGAATTCATACGGGCATTCTAGATACTTCGGTTGTAATTGTGGAGGTCACTCCGGATAATTATTTAAACTAGTCAGTAAGACAACAGAAGTTACCCCTTCAAGTAACCAATTATTAGAATAATAAAAAGGTATCTTCTGGCAATATAATTCATAATACTAAAATACCAAAGGGAGTGAAACACACTTTAAAATTATTTAATCAAAATATCCAAGGTTGCACTTCCAAATTACTGGAAATAGAATTGTTTTTGGAAAATACTAAGTTTGATGTTATTTGTTTAACAGAACATTGGTTAAAAGATCATCAAGTAATGTCAATTCATTATGAAAATTATTGTGTAGTTAGCCACTTCAGCCGAAAACGTATGATACATGGCGGGTCATAAAAATAATATTAGTTAAAAATTCCGTTAAATTGAAAGAACGAAAAGACATCATCGGACTGGCTGTTGAGCACACCATTGAATTGGCCTGTGTTGAGCTTGATAAGCATGTTATAGTATGTGTATACAGACCTCCAAGTTACCAGAATCTATCTGTATTTGATTCTGTAATGGAAGATGTGTTAAAGAAACTTAGTACCTACTAGTAGTAAGAGTAAGTCAATAACCATATGTGGAGCTTTTAATATTAATTTATTAGAAAATAACTCGAATACTGTTAGATTATTAAGTCTTTTTAAGTCATTTAATTTGTCAAATGTTTTTATTGAAACAACCCGAGTGACAGCTTCTTCTGCCACTTGTATAGATAATATTTCTTGTAATTGTTATTACTTACACAAACAAATTGTAAATAAGTCGTAAGTTATATTTATGTACATAAGAAGTTCTGTCACCAAACCAAACTAAGGTTATGTTTACGTTCAAAGGTCATTGGCATCAACAAATAGCCGTATTAAAAGTAAATAATGTAATTGCTGGTGTAATTAAAATACGCAAACAAACTAAAAGCAAGTAAAATATTAATTATTGTACCTGTTAACAAGATGACAATGATTCACATTGATAATTTAACACTTATTTTGCACTTGGAGTTTGAATCTAATACAAAAAACAGATCATTATCATAATTACTTGATGAGTAATTAGAAATAGGCTTTAAAAACATATAAATTAAATATTTAAGATTAAATTAACAAGAGCAAATTCAAATCAGCTGTTAGCTGTAGTGTTGCCACAGTAAAAACGCCAATTAATAACTCCACATAAAATTAAATAAATGAATTATAAAAATAAACAACATACAGTCGAATTGAGAACCTGCTCCTTTTTTTGAAGTCGGTTAAAGAAAGACTAAAGCAATACAAAATAAATAAAAAAATAGAAGAAAGCCTGTAATGGTGATTATTGTATTATGCGTGTGGGTGAGTGTGTGTGTTGGAGGTTGTGTGTGTGTGTGTGTGTGTGAGGGTGTGTATGTGTGTGTGTGTGTTTGTGTGCTTGAAGTATGTATGTGTAAATTAATTGAATTTTCATGAAAGGTAGATTGGGATTACGAGTCAGGGTTGAGTGCCTCTCTTATGGTACAATTGGTGTTACGAAAGAATAATAAGAATTTGCTCAGTTTCGTCGTAATTGAGGGACAGTAGCTATGGTTGAAGACTCAGCTGAATTTGCTCTGTTTCGTCGTAATTGAGGGACAGTAGCCATGGTTGAAGACTCAGCTTGGCCATGTGCAAAGTAAGTTTGTAAATTGATAGGTTCTTGTTGATTTTATTGTAAATTTGGGAGCTTTGGACAGGATAGTGTCGTCGGGTAAACGAAGAACGACACTGAACAGATTCACAGATAGGAAAGCCAATCCAGCGATTGGATAGATTTCTATCTAATGGCATCGTGGAAATCGACGGAAGACAGTGCGGAGTACATAGTTGAGTACTTCGGCTTCAGAGTACAATTGGGCTGTGGGGTAGTCCCGTTTACGGAAATACATAACTTTGAGGACAACCTGCTCAGCCCGTTCCACCCTAAGCATCAAGGTTTTGAAAGTCCTCTCCCACACCGGGATGCAGTTAGTACTAATCGACTAACACAGGGAGCGATATATAAGTGAAGCCGTTTCAATGTCGGCCGAATGTCTGAGTTCTTTAAATAAATATATAAGTGAGTCATCATGAGAAATATGCGTTGTTATTTTGGTGGAATCCACTGGATGTTTAAATAAAATAAAAATAAAAGAATTTATTGCATAAAACAAAATCACATAGCACTACATACATTCAGTTGACGCTATTCAATACAACTTTAGCGTAGGAGTACAGTAAATTTCAACTCTATCCCTTAAACTAGGTCAGGCCTGTATCTTAAGAGATAGGGTTCAGCCATTATGTGGACTAAGTTATTATATTTATTAAAAGACAACAACAAGTTAAACCAGTGACGATGTGGTACCTAAAAACGTGCATTAATGAAAAGAATAAAAACAAAAACAATAATAAACAAAAAAATTAAAAAAATATAAGGTATGAAGGTATGAATCGGTTGCGTATATTTGGGTAGATGATTGTGTGGTGTTGAGTGTAGTGTATGTGTATAGTATGATGTGATGGTAGGGAAGATGTTAGGCATGTTTGAGTTTAAGAGATGTATGTCAGAAGATTTTCAGTTGTGATGTAGTCCTGTTGAAGTAGCCACTGTGTGATCTTGTGTTTTAGCGCGTATCTGTTAGAATCCAGTAAGTTAAGTTTACGGTGTAGTAGTTGTTTGTATAAATGTGTACCTATAACGTAGTGTTGGGGCCTTGCAAAGGATGTTTTATGTCCTACCCCGGAGGGGATGTTTTTGCGCTTTTCTGGGTTGGACCTGGGCATGGTTCTATGGGTTCTGAGGACCGCTTGCAGGATAAAGAGCTGCCTAACCGTTAAGACCTTGCATTCCTCATATAAATGCACTGTGGGAAATCTATATGGTTTAAGAGTCATTGTTTTGAGGACTGCTCTTTGAGCTCTCTCTACCTTCAAGAAATTTGTTTTCATTGCACCACCCCAAGCAGTTATATAGTAGCCGATGATCGACTGGCATAGCGCATAGTAGACCATTTTTAATATATTGACGTCAGCAGAATCTCTTAGGGATTTGAAGATGTAGACGAGACGCATTGTTCGGCTTGTTACTGCTTCGAGTTGCCTGTCCCACCGTAACCCACTATCAATTTGAAGACCCAGGTATTTGACACAGTCGGCTCTTGTCAACGAGGGACAGGAGCACGAGGTTGGGTTCCGACAGGAATGGGCGGATATTGCAAAATTAGACGACGGCCTTGTATTGCGCTTAATTGCGAAAGGAATGTAACTGGATTTATCGAGATTCAGTGTAAGTAAATTCTTGTTGAACCAGTTCATGAGACTTTTCAAGGCAGCTTCCGCCCTATCTTTGACCACGTCCCAAGTTGGTCCGTGCACTAGAATCGCGGTGTCGTCGGCATATGTAAAAATCTTGCAATTCGGAAGGATCATCTTACAGAGGTCATTAATATAGATTTGGAACAATGTGGGGCCTAAAATACTCCCTTGGGGCACACCGTAAGTAAGGGTCTACTCTTGGCTAATGTACGTATCTATTTTGACCTGCTGATACCGTTTCCTGAGATAATCCTTGAATATATCCAGAGTTTTGCCACGTACACCCAGTTTTTCAATCTTTGAAATAAGTTTAGGAACAGAGACTGTGTCAAAAGCTTTAGACAGGTCAAGAAAGATGCCCATGCACTTTGTTCCACCATCCAGCTTCCTTGCTATGAATTGCGTAAGGTCCAAAACAGCATCTTCCGTCGAGACACCAGACCTAAAGCCATACTGGTTTTCAGCAATAATATTATGCTTGTCGAGAAAGCTTTTAAGACGCACGTTAAGAACCTTTTCTAAAATTTACGAAAGGGATGGCAGAACAGAGATAGGTCTGTAATTATTGACACAGCCTCTGCTCCCACCCTTATAAATAGGGTGAACTATGGCTTTTTTAAGGCCATCTGGGAATATCCCTAATTTTATGCTAAGATTGCAGATATAGGTAATTGGTGGAACCAAAATGTGACGGCAAATTCCAAGTAAGACCGACGACACACCGTCCCAGCCCACGGCACAATCGTTACGGAGCTGTAGGATTATTGTTTCCACTTCACTTTCATCTGTGTCAAGTAATACAAAGGAATTGGTCGGTGACGAATTCAAAGGTTCGCATATTGTTGATCGTTCATGGCCCAAGGGTGGAAATGTTTGACCATGATGAGTCAAAATATTTGCTGCAATTTTTTTCCCAATGTCGCTAAAGAAAGAGCACACCTGATTAACCGAGGATTGAGGATCATCACTTATTTTTAGCAGTTCGACAGGACTAGTACGAGTTTTATTGGTATTAGTAATTGTTTGAATAGTTTTCCAGAGGGCTTTGGGATTATTTTTAGATTTTTCCAATTCACTAGACTCGTAGGCTATCCTAAGTTTACGGAGTAGGTCATTACAAAAATTCCTATAACGCGTGTAAGTGACTTTTAGTATCAAATTGTCTGGGGAACTGTTTGATTTCATGTGAAGCATGTCCTTATTTCGGATACATTTCAGTAAACCTGGTGTAATCCATGGTTTAGTGATTCTTTGTTTCCTTGGGATAGTTACTTTGGAGGTATGATTACTTATTATAGTAGTTAATATTGATGTAAAGGAATTCAGGGCTTCGTTTGCGTCATTTATTTCATAAATTTGGGAGAAATTGGTGTTTTCTAGTTCTGATTTAATTGCATCAAGATTGGGACGAGAAATTGTGTACATTTTTTTATAACTTGGGTTCGCGTTTTTTATTGCCAGTATAATAGGTTTATGGTCGGTTATGGAAGATTCAAGAACCAATGACATGACAGGTAGCTTAAACTTAACCAAAATATGATCAAGGCAGTTATCCTGTCTCGTAGGTATTAGGTGAGTTGGCAGAAGTCCATGGGACGCATTCAAGACAAGATAATTAAGGCTGTGAGGGCTATGGTTGCCCGGTTTTATATCGATGTTTATGTCGCCGACCAGCACAATATTTGGAACGGAAGAGAGCCCAACATACACGTCATTTAAGCTAGACAAGATCGTATCCATTTGACTATGAGTGTTATAAGACGGTGGGCGATAGATACCTACGAAAGCAAATTTACTATCTACTTGACATATAAGGCAGTTTGCATTTGTTATGTTTGGTTCCCAAACCGTAGTATTTAATCCAATTTTACTGTAGATGATTACGCCTTCATTCTGACTGCTTGCTTTATTTGTGGAATGTGAAAGGAATCCATTCAGTTTTGGTGGGTTAATGACTTTGCTTAGCCAGCACTCTGTTAACACAATGATGTCATAATTGATATCTGTTGAACATATTAGTGTCTGGAGACTATCAAAGTTCTTATTCACACTACGTATATTAATATGTACCAATTTGATGTTATTCTCGGACACATTAATAAACTTTTTACAGTCTTGTGGATTGCAACTAAAAGCGCTCTCTAAATTAAGATTCTCCAGATCATCCATAACATTGTTTAAAGTAGCCATTTGAGATAAAAACCGACACTAAATGGGCGCATAAAAAAGCAGAATAATTTCCTGTTATTATTATATAGAATAACACAACTTATTAAAGAGAATGAAAATGAGTTTGTTTGTGTATTCGTATTTGTATGAGTTTGTGGATTATCTGGTGGGTTTATGAATGATACGTCGTTGTAGTTGTTATGTGTGTTATTTGTTTTGTATGATATACGCATGAAAATATTGGAATAGAAATAGATGCTATGCCTTAATACTAACAATAGGCAAACTAGATAGTATGGATACTCGTATAACTTACATGTACGAAAAAGAAAAAATATACGAACAGGAAGTAGGTTACATATGGGCGGAAGTAGTCATATGTCATCACACATATTCTGAAGACATTTTTCGGAGTTTATGAGTAGTTGTTTATCACCAGATTTCTTACGAAGAAAGATGTTCCCATTTTTTATCCAGCAGAAAGCATATGTATTCTTCTTTGCAAATTCACGTGTCATGTAAAAGAGTTTTTTAGAACTACCGGGTAACTGTTCCGCAACATAGACTGGCTGCCGTTTCCCGGGGATGCCGATTTGTTCAGTGTTCAGTTTATTGTCCCTTATAGGTATATTCTTGTTATAGTTTCGAACAGCTGATAATAGATCTTGTTGTTTTTGTACACTCTTAAACTCTGCTATGATGGGGCGTATGGTACTAGTCGCAGTGGATTTTCCTGGTTGGCGATAAATATCTCTAAACTCAGCATCAGCAATAAAAACTCCCGCCAACTTCCCGATGTTACATACAGTATGTATTAAATCGCCAGTGTTCTCGTCGTCGCTCGGCGGAATATTACGTATTTCGATGCTAGCCGAGCGTGATTTCAGCTGTAAATCAATAATCTTTCTCTCAAGAGTTTCAATGTAACATCGCTGTTCCCGTCTTTCCTTCTTCAGTTCCTCCACCTCCCGCTTTAATTCTTCAAAATTTTCATTCAAAAAGTTCATAGATCTTTCAATACCGGCATTAGTCTTACATATTTCCGTATTAGACTTCTGAATCTTAATATTTTGCAACTTGATCTCTTTTACATCTGCTGCTAGTTCCGTTATAATAGTTGACTGTTCTGTTAGCATCTTGTGAAGGTTGTTAGTATTTTGGTCAGTTTTCACGCTAACCAGTGTGTCTTCCAGTTCCTCCCGATAGGGGCTGGCCCCACTTTGTGGCGAGTTTTTTTGTTTCGATCGTCTATTCCTGGTGTTGACAAATTCACTCGTCGTGATGGGTGAGTTTAAATCCGGTTCGGAGCGCGTCTGACTCAGTATATTAGGTTGTGACTTAGGCGGTGTACGTTGTACGCCAGCCATTTTATAACAACTCGACCGTTATAATAATAATACTCCAGATCTTAACGTCATGCTACCGCTTTCGTAGCCGATGTACAGTTCGTAGCAGTCGTAGCAGCAGGTTCGTCGCAAATAGTTCGTAGCGCGGAGATCGTAGCAAGTAGGCGGATGACCTCAGGCGCGCGTAGACGTACGCACCGGCAATTAGAGGACCCCCACCACTTGCACGGTGGCGCAGCAGCTAGCGCCTGAGTCTTCCACTCACACGGTCCGGGTTCGAGTCAGCAAATCACAAACACTTTTTCAAGCACAATTCAATCGTCAATAATAGAAATAGTTCTGTCTCACTTTAGGACCGCCCACTGGGAGGACACCAAAGGTATAAGTGTCACAAGAGTGACAAGGAATCGAAAGTCTTAGGATGCCACCAATCACGTAATTTACAAATAAAAAGCGCAGGGACAACCGACACACGTCCACCCGTCTACTCGTTCATCGGCCGAATCCTCCAAGTTTAAGTGAATTTGGTGGTAAAAACTGAATTACTTTAGTCTTTGAAACATTGAGCGTCAGGAGATTAATAGCAAGCCAGTCCATAAAAGTTCGCAAGGTGAATTCATTTCTATATTTAGCTTTGTCCCAGGTCTCATCATATATCAAAAGTGCTGTGTCGTCTGCATATGTAAAAATATCACAGTGAATGGGAGATAATCGACACAGGTCATTTATATATATATATTTGAAATAATGTGGGTCCCAAGATACTTCCTTGAGGTATACCGTAGCTGATAAACTCTTCGACACCTAAAACGGAGTCAATTCATCAGTAAAAAGTCCTAAAACACACCGCCCGCTTACGTAATCCTTCTAAATACTTAGGGCCATACCACGTATTCCTCTAGGCTCCATCTTGGCCACAAGTCTGGGAACAGAAACTGTATCAAAAGCCTTCGTTAAGTCATTTAGATTTAAGGCGAGTGTCCAGAGTTTGTCAATCAGGGTGTTGGTGAAATCAGAGACAGCATCTTCTGTGGAGATACCTGAACGAAATCCGTACTGGTTTTCTCCAATTAGTTTACTTTTTGACAGGAACTTTGTTAGGTTAGAGTTGAGGACTTCTGGACATGGCTCGCATTGTTAGGAGGTTCGTCTCTCTGGAGCCCTGACCGCCGCGCCGGTAGCTTAGACCCTGTTCCCGATACCGGTGGGCTATAATATTTTTATATTTTTATATTCCTATAATTAAAAATATAATTTATATGTATATAATGAAATAAAGGACATAATAATAATAATACTAACCCGGCCACCGAGGAGCTTGGGACTTAGGGGCCGTCCGGCCCCGAGCAGGGTTCTCGCTGCCTGGGGTTATGTGCAGCGCATGAAATGGACTCAGTCTCGAATTCAAAGTCAAATCATTTATTTCAAATAGGCACATAAAAGGCACTTTTGAACGTCAAAATTTACATAAAAATAGAATTGATTCTAGTTGCCCCTTCCAAAAGGCAGTTTTGTATGGAGAAGAATGGGCAAGAAACTCCACCGTTACTCTTTTAAAAATGTTTTACAATATTATTTAAACATTAATTATATAATTATATGTGAAGACGATGCACCTAGAATAAAATTACTATGCCACAATAGGTAAAAATAATTAAATATAACGCAATGACAGGTAAATTAATTATGAGATAGATACATGGTGCTCACATATTTACAAATATTGAAAAGTAAATGATTTTTCCAAAATTTCACAAGTAATAATTTAGTGTGAGAGTTAAAGTAGTTACATAATGTAAAAATCAATATCATAAAAATTATAAATTATACAATTAAATTAGCAACCAGTTTGATTTTGTCTAGACTCTAGATTGTCCTATGGAGCAGGACCAGCATGTTTCCAAACATTCTTATCTAGGATATAATCCTCTAATTTGTAATATGGTTGTTTACAAAGCGTACTTTTAATATGAGTTTTAAATTTAATTGCAATATATCACAAGGTATATTGTTGTAACATTTAACACAGTACCCCATAAAAGATGTATGTACTTTAGATAATCAAAAAAATGGTTGATCTATTTTATCTTTATTTCTAGTATTAAAATTATGTCTATCCCTTATTTTATTAAAAAGATGTAGATTTGTTCTGACATACATAATATTTTAATTTTACGACGATAGTCTATACACTCGGTTCAAGCGTACGATGATTGTTCTGTACACTTGTGATGATGGAAACCCGGGGATGAAGAATTTAACCGCCCGTGTTGAGGGTGGTAAAATCACTGATTTATTTTACTTAGCCAGTTCACTAAAATGATCGCACGTATGCAAACGCTGATGTAGCTTAACCTACTTAATGTTACGAAATGTGCGGGTTCACCGTACATTCATAAATGAATTGGCAAGGTACCGTCAGAATATTAATCTTTTTAAACAGTTCCCTAAGAGATTCGCAACGACGTATATTGTAAATGGCCCTGATAGCTCTTTTTTGCAAAATGAAAATGGATTCAATATCAGCAGCCCGACCCCACAGTAAAATGCCATATGACATAATGCTGTGGAAGTAGCTAAAATAGACCAAACGTGCGGTTTCTACATCTGTTAAATGTCTTATCTTCCTAACAGCATAAGCGGCCGAGCTTAACCACCCCGCAAGAGATGTTATGTGGGGTGCCCATTGTAATTTCTCATCTAGCGTGGTTCCCAGGAAAACCTTCTGATTACCAAATTCTAGTTTTCCTCCATTCAATATGATGTCACATTCGCAACTTCTAACATTTGGTAATTTAAATCTAATGCATTTGGTTTTTTTTTCATTTAGTACCAAATTATTTACCATAAACCAATCTTGGACCTGAAGAATAGAGTTATTCACGTCGTCAAGATTTTGTGATCGTCGGCCTACTTTAAATATCAATATTGTGTCATCTGCAAATAACACCATCTTCGGTTGATTCTGTAGTAATTGAGGTAAATCATTAATGTAAACTAAAACGAGGAATGGACCCAATATCGAACCTTGAGGAACGCCCACTGTCATTTCAGACCCTAATAAGTTCATGCCGTTTACTTGAACTTTAACCTTTCTATCTTTCAGGTATGATCTTAGTTGATGAGCTGTATTCCTAATCCCATAGTGCTCTAGCTTCAACTGAAGTGTCTCATGGTTTACGCAATCTATCGCCTTAGAGAGGTCGTAAAAGATTCCAATAGCATCTTGTGCTTCTTCCCAGGCGTTAAAAATGTTCTTTATTAGGGTGACACCAGCGTCAGTGGTACAACGCCCTTTGGTGAAACCGTACTGTTGTTCATTAAAGATGGAATTTTTATTAAAGTGATGTAACATTTGATTAAGCATTAACTTTTCAAACACCTTACTAAGAACTGGCAGAATTGACACAGCCCTATAATTGTTGGGTTCTTTGCTATCACCAGATTTGAACAATGGAACTAATTTACTGTGTTTCATAAGATCCGGAAAGACTCCTTGGTTTACACTGGTGTTAAATATGAAAGCTAAATAGGGCGCAATGGTTTCGATGAGAGATCTACAAACTTTTACAGACATTCCCCAGAGATCCTCTGTTGATTTAATTTTAAGATCTTTAAAAGCTTTTATAACAGCTTGGTGGTTTGTATGCTGAAACCTAAGCTCCAAAGGGCCATGCCTTTACATTATTTTTAAGTAAGGCAGCAGAAAGCGCGGGTGACGAATTTAAAGCTTCACTAGTTTTAAAAGCTTCAGTAGTCTATGAACGAGATCGTCATGCACGCATATTACAGGTCTGCGGAGGGGGGAACTAACCTCACTGCGTACCGTGATAGGAAGCTGTCTCTGTTTCAGGAACTAGAACTAATCGTCAACGTCTTGGCCCAACGACTGTCGGATCAAGTGCGGGTCATCCAACGCAGTCATAGGTTCGACGATGCCGCACTTGCGCTCAGAGCTGAACAACCATATCGTCTTGAATCCGGCGCAAACCGCGGTACAAGCATCAACCGTTGATGAAATTCCGCCGCGATATAATCATGGTATAGAAGTGGAAGATAATGGGGTTGCTTCAGTAAGTAGCCAGTGCAACGCCCGATTGAGGTGCGCACTGGAGGATGCTTTTCTTGAGTATAGATCCACTCCGAACGAACTTAGACACCGATTACCACGCCTACCTATGCGCAAAAAAATAGGGCGCTGGTGTGTGCCCTGGAATCGCAGCTTAAGAATGTGTTCGAGAGCAGCGAGGATCTCGTTGATACACATTCGATCCGTCATTGCGCCACTGTTGTGGCATGTCGTTTAGCTAACGTCTGCTATCCAAACTGTGACGGTCTACTCGACCAAAACCAGCCGTACCAGACCTGTAGTGCAGGGTCAAGCGTCGTATCGATGGCGCCAGGGTACTCATCGGCAAACTATACAGTTTCAGGGAAGGCAATACACGACCACAACAAAGATTGCACAAAGTTTGTGCATGGGCGAGCCATATTCGGCGGTATAAGCGGCGGGTTGATCTGTACACGCAGAATCGCATGTTCCATAGCGATGAGAGATGGGTGTATAGAGCTTAGGAGCGTTGTAAATCAGCCCTGCTACTGATGAAATTTGTGAATGCAGATAATGTAGGAGGTTTGAAGAAAGTGTTTCTATGTTCTTACCACTGGCGATTTGTAATGTGGTCGAGCTTACTGGTCATTATGTAAATGAACATCGACGAAAGCGTTTTAAACTGGTTGACTAAGTGCTGCCAAAGCTCTAAGATTTTTGTTTGTTGTGTCGATTATGTAACGTGGTGACTTATTTGACTCTCTATCTATAGGCTGAACGTTAAAAAGTGCTTGCATATGATTGTTGACAAGCAATCTTTTGTTGTGATACCTCTCACAGAGCAACTTCCAGGCAGCGTCGTAGTTTTCTGACCCGAAGTCAAGGTTATCAACAACAAGAGAAGCACGCAGATAATGTAATTTGTTAATTTTATCCAAACTTGTGTTGTTGTGTACTATAGAAATAAAAGTATCTCTAAATTCCAGCCAATCATAATAGCTGCCTGAAAACTTGGGTAAGTTAATTTTGGGTAAACGAATTGAATTGTGTTTGTGTGTATTAGTAATTCAAGAACCCACCTCGGCTGCAGAGTTTCCCTCATGAAGCTTTCTTGCGCCGCTGATCAGCTGGCGTGCAGAAGCCACCAAACCCTAGTACAACTTCTCAAACTCTTCGCGTTCCGCATATTGTTCGCTGGGGTCATCCACCAACGCTTCCATTTCATCGTGTAATGCATAATATTTCTCGTCTATGCTTTCAAATATATTAAGCCGATATTCGATTTCGATGACTTGTACCGCACTCAACTTTTCGCAAGACTTAAAAATATTTAAATAAGACGTAAATTGCGTAAGCTTGGCTTTCATTGAAGCTCGCTTCTTAATAAAGCTCTTCATTTCAGCCATGATAATTTAAATTTAGCAGTTGCTTTAAGAAAGTAAGGAAACAGAAAAAGGAAGGTACGAGTACTATTTAATGATTACTGATACTAAACGACTAGCAATGAGTAGTGAAATGGGCACGGGAGCTATAAGCAGTCAGAAACGAGATTGCTATTACAAAAGCGTTAACCATTTATGATCTAATCTGCTAAGTAATGCTACGCGCATGATGCAAAGTTTTATTTACATAAACAACAAATAAAATTCAATTCAATTAAATGGAATAATGCAAACTATATCGATTGGAAATTATAATAAATACGATTTAGATTAAACGCGTCATAAATAATGGAATCGTGATTGGCACTAATGAATAATGATAAAATGACTATTGTAAATGACTTATTTAAACCTTGGTACTGTATAAAACAAAAGAAACCGTTTAAACAAGTTGATAGGCTTGAAGAAATTACTAATTGAATACTAAATATTGTATTTAATAAGTTCAAATTAGGCAAGATGATTAGGCAAAATGTTGGAATAAAGAAATTGGAACGTTCTCATGGTTTTATGCTGTCAACCTCTGATGATAAGTTGATGAATAGATCCTGGGATCTTTCCGGTGCCAGTTGACGAACGTTGACGTAAGTTCAAAGTCTTCTTGTCCCCAAGTTTCGATTATTTTTGTTTTGTTGCGCCACTTTGGTTTGAACTCGATGAAGATGGCTGTTGCTGTATCGACGTTCACGATGACCAAATGCAAGCGATGACATGTATAAAACGAAGACCTGTTGTGGAACTTGAACCCCAATGTGAAGTCAATTGTTCTCCAACCGACGAACCGTTGATTTTTGATTTTTAGAAATTCCTTTTTTCGTCTCAAACGTTAACGGCAGAAAGACCAATGATTGCGACGATAGGTCCTGGTGAAGCAAAATGAAATGATAAGTAGTAGACTGTATAACAAGTAGGTATAATATGATGAAAGATAAATTACAATGGTAATAAAAGGTTGGTTTAAAATATGAAAATGATAAGGGCGTTAACAAAATGCGCAAGTGCAGCCGTGCGTGGAGGCGTGCAACAGCTGACTGGTGTGGTGCGGGGAACCGCGCTTGGCCGTCGTCTGTCGACTGACTCCCCGCTATCTCCACGCCCCTCGTTCACTGCCACCTCTGCGTGGCGATGTTGAGAGGAGCGGTCTCTACATACTCCCCCCGTTGAAGAGTCTTCAACAGTGGTAACCAGCAGTGAGCAGATGGTGTTGAAGGCGCGCCGGATGACACCCTTTCTTGTGAGGATGTCGGCGAACTTCATGACGCCATCTCTGCCTGGGAGAACATGTGTGATGCATCCTAGAAGCCACATAAGAGGAGGTAAGTTTTTGTCTTTGATGACGACCAATGTTCCTTCCTTGAGCTCGACAGATGACCGGCACCATTTTGTTCTTTCCTGTAGCCACAGAATATATTCATGGGAGAAGTGAGCCCAGAAGTGTTGCTTCAAATATTCGATGCGGCAAAATCGTTGTAAGCTGTTGACGTTGGCGTTCTGGATCTTTGGGTGAGGCAGCATGATTAGAGAACGACCATTATGGAATTGTGCTGGGGTTAAAGGAGAGAGGTCGGAAGGGTCGTTGGACAGTGGAATTAAGGACCTTGAATTCAAAACAGCCTCCACTTGAATTAAACAAGTAGCCATCCTTATACATTAATTACACGATATAAAATTGAACGTGTATATGACGGAGAAAGTATGTGTCTCTCGTTATCATTAGGCATATCTTTTTGTTTTTTCCACAAGGAAAACAAACATTTTGAGGTTATATTTAGTAAGAAACAATCCTTCCAATACTTAGAAATACATGCTAGTAAATGCCTGTCACTAATGATATTTCTATTGTCTGTGTGTAGCTAGTTAAGCTAAGAGGTCCAGTAAAACATTTAAGTACTTATGTACTTACCTATCTTGTTTGGTGTCAAATTAAATTAAAATTAGCATTTTACTCATTCGGTAAAACTTCTAATTTTTTATATTAAAATAGGTACCTAGTTAGGTAATTAAGAAGGTACTTATTTATTTAACTTCAATGCATACGACTTTTTCCTAATGATTTTTTAGATGTCATTAATTTATACTTAGGCAGGAATTTATATTACCTAGATCGCATAGCATTTTGTAAACATTGTGAGTACAATAACTTGACAGTTCACTTCAGTTAAGTTGATTGACATGACATGACAAGGATTAGGGATGCCCATATATTCGATCCGTATTGATATATTTCAAACAAAATTGATACCGTTCACTACCCAGCGTGTTATTCTATTTGAAATATTACAATGCATCTCATTTAGGGCGTTTGTGCACTACCTCATATTCGTGATTCGTGTAAATACGATTCCTTTCGAAGCCTTTATAATAAATGTATGATTGTTTGTGCACTGCTAAAAACGAAGCAGTATTATTATATTCGATAATTTCTCACATCGAGTCTGTTTTTACGGATCGAATTTGCCATCATGCTTAATATAGGGCGTTTTGTGAGTGAGCCCGAAATGCTGCACACATTATGAACGCGATCTTTGCCTACGAAATGTTTTAGTGTATACCCAAATCTCGGATCGGTGCTCGTGGACTATCTCGTATTCGTTATTAGTGAGTGCGCAGCGCCCATTCGTGAATTTCTGATCCGTTTTTATGCTGACATAACATTCACGAATATGAATCGAATAGAAGGTAGTGCACAAACGCCCTTATGTGTAGTAATTGTATAGACACATATAATGAATTATTTAGGATGCATGGATTACAATATTAAAATCGGTTTTGTTGTTGAATTCTTTTCGCACCTAAGGTGTATGGTACCAATAAAAATGTCGCAGAATTCACTAATAAAGCGTCATACCCTAGAATAAAAATGGTTGAAAAGAAAGTACGTAGGTACGGATGCGTATGACATCCGTGAGCAGGTGTTGAACTCAAGTAATCTCGCTCTCGATGTGTCAAATTAAAGATTGGGCATCACTAATTGTCATATCAAATCTAACTGTCAAAAATGGCAGCATTTTTGATGTGACGTCGTAAATCGTTACAGCAGCTTTAATTATTCATTTAAGAACGCAGAATGTCCGTGTTATACAGATATTCGCAATTAGTATAATAAAATATATTTATAATTATTATGTACGTCAGAATAGACGTTCGTTGGTCCTGGGGCCATTTATGACGATGTCCTTTTAATATTAAAATGTTGATTTTCACATAAACAATCAGATAAATAAAAGAAATACTAACTAATCACATTTTTCTTTAATTCTGATTTTTTTACCTGAATAACCCAATTTTTACGTGATTTTTCATATGTGTGTTGTAAAAAGCTCTGGCGTGCCAAAAAAAAAACGATTTCAGATACATTCATGTTTGGGAGGTCCTAAAACCAGCAACCAATCACCACTGAAGTCAAAAAAGGAAAAAAGATATACAGAGCGGTGACGACATAACGACATCAAATGAAAATACGGTCCCCACTAGTTAATCAAAACCCTTTAAAATTATCAAATTAGGTATTACACAAAAATTCGAAAAAAACAAAACTAGTCAACTAAATGCGTAAATAGTCTAAATTAAACGCAAAAGCCTCTATAATATTGTTTACTAACCTCATCTGGCCTGTAGGCACTACACTTACGTGTAGTGTAAATAAATAGTGGGTATAGTAGGCACCATTTATTTGGCGGTCCCTTGTGTGCGTAAAGTTTCATGCATGTAGGTAACAATAATCTAAAAAAATGGCGCGCGGAACAAACTCCAGCAAAAACCCTAGATGTATTTCTCTCCTTTTCTTGCACAATAAATCTTCCGAATGCAGAACTGATTACGAACTATTTTTGCCTACACTTAGTTTGTTTAGACAAAAATGTCGAATTGACAACGTAGCTATCTTCTCAGTTTACTAAACGAATAGTGCGCTTCAACAAATTTTGTTTTGTTTGCTGATGTTACTAGGAATTAGCAATACAATACAATATTGTATTTTTTTTTTAAAAGCGAGCCGCATATTGTATTTGGTTGTGTTTTACGCATGTAGGTAAATGAAATAATTGTTTTGATGTGAATGACCTAATGAACGTGCGTGGCGAAATCGTAATGTATTCACATCATATGTTAAAATGGTTAAAGTAAAAAAAAACCTGCGGCTATACCGTTGATTATAATTTGATAATTTTTGGTATACGTACCACTAACGCGATGCCCAGTATGTGGTTTTAATTAATGTCGTATTATCCCCACAAGTCTGTATATTGTAGGTCTGTGTAATCAAAATGTAAAAAAGTGTAAAAAAAATAGTGTCCTGGTCGTTTTTTTACCAGTATCAGCTAAAACAGATCAAAAGTATCAGCTAACATAATTATCAGCCTTTCCCCTTCCATTGCTTTTCATACGTCGCCTCTTTTCAAATAGGCCACGTATATAACAACCTCTATCCAAATCCGACCATTAGCGGCGTCATTACCAAACAAATTAAAGTTTATATGCGGTATATTTGGTAGTGATAACATAACGGATAGTACGGGCGGTGTGGTCCTACCTCACTGCAGTCTCTGGTCACTAGTCAGTCGGAGAGTTACTCAACAGGTTAATCAACGAAGATAATCTTGCAGTGAATGTCAAAGTTTTACGATTGGAGGTTTAAGATTTATATGTTTTGGTTTCTTAAAACCTGTAAATTTATTATAAGACTAGCTGACCTGACAAACGTTGTCCTGTCGTCCTTTCAATCTACCTACATAAAAAGCACTTTCAGTTTTTCCAGAATATTCCAGTTTTCCGGTAAATGTTTTCTGTTTTTCTTTCCCAAAAATCTACTTCAGTCCAACCGTTGTCTAGGGATGCGCTTACCAACGAACAACATTGAATAGATAGGTGATGAGAAAGACTGACTCTGACCTGCAAATTGCACAATGATTACAATGTGATTCGCAGCCGTAACAAATTTGGCTTTACAGAATTATAAACATTAGAATCAGCAATACAACTCCTTAAGTTAGAATTGGCCTCAAATATCAAGATTTCATGAAATAGTCATTCAATAGGGTAATATGAACTTAGAGAGATGTATTGATGATTTTTATGTTTATAATTCTATAAATAAATATTTGATACGGCCGCGAATCATATTTAGATCAACATACCACCTGACACAGACTTGTAAATTGCAAAAAACGTAAGTATTTTTGAATTTCGCGGGCAACCTGGCGCTTCCCCATAAGAGGTGCCAGGTTTGTACCATTGTTAAAAATGTACATAACTAGGGAATATAAACTTCATATCAGATTCTGTGTTCATATAATATATTTTTTTACTCATTTACGGACGATACGGACCTAATTGGAAGTGTCACAACACTTAAATGGAACTGCTCGATGCCAAGTGTGGTACGTAATAGTAATTATGCACTGAAAAAAGGAGCTGAATTATATTACTGGATTAATTACGGTATTGTGCCAAATAAACATTTTATTTTATTTTATTAATTCAACGAATGTGGCAAATGTTTAACTTTTGTTAGAATATATGTCGCAGGTTTTTCATAAAATTATGTTTTTGATCAAAAACCTAGGTTATTGATGAAAAACCGGAAGATGACACACTTTAAATTCAATTTTATCATAAACCTGTAACAATCCAGACTAGTTCAGATTTTTGATCTAAAACCTGAACTAGTTTGGGTTTATGATAAAGTTCTTGTCAAAATCACGGGTTTGCTTTGTTTCATGACAAATAAATCAATTTAAATGAAATAAATAAAACAATCCATCATCATTTGCAACTTAATAGAATGAAAACAATTATTTATTTACTAAAATTTTACATCCATGATACAATAAATGTTCTCCTCCTTCAATCCAATTATGAAATGAAATGTTTCAATTTTACGTACCTATATTAATCTGATTTTGTTAAGCCGCGAAAATCAAATTTCGTAACTATTAAATACGACTAAACCGATTCAAAATTAAAAAAAGAATAAAAATGTAATAAAGAAACGTTTATCACGTGCTTGCTTTTTTATAAATCTGCTAGTATGCCTTATTTATTATGACAGTTTGTTGACTTGTGTCATCTAGAGTTGCATAAAACATTTTATTTTGCATGCACATCGATTAGTCTTGCAGCGCACTTTAGATTTTTCACACGAGCATTTCTTAAAACCTTGGCCTCCAAATAAAGACATCTTTGAAGCAATTTCACGCAAACTCAGTTCATTTGTCGATACAGGTTCGTTAAAGGCAGTAGTTGATATTTGAATAGAGTTTCTAGGCAGCCAGTGTTTTATAAACCCAGCTGAAGTACCAATTTTGAATAAGTCGTTCTTCTTATCAATTACCTTTCCTATAATGTTACTTGCCCTCTATCTATTTTCGGCACATCAACTAAAACTTCAAAACACATCAACTAATATCGATTTCTCCAAATTAAAAAAAAATTGGAGAAATCTGTATTGGTGCTATCAATTTTCTGGTTCTGCTGGGGTTCTAAAAGACTGGCTGCCTCAAACTCTATTCAAATATCAACTACTGCCTTTAACGAACCTGTATCGACAAATGAACTGAGTTTGCGTGAAATTGCTTCAAACATGTCTTTATTTGGAGGCGAAGGTTTTAAGAAATGCTCGTGCGAAAAATCTAAAGTGCGCTGCAAGACTAATCGATGTGCATGCAAAAAAAAAATATGTTATAAGCAACTCTAGATGTCACAAGTCAACAAACTGTCATAATAAATAAAGCATACTAGCAGATTTATAATAAACAACTTTTTTACAAAAAAACAACCAACTTCAAAAAAAAACACTACAAACTGAAAAATAACTTTAATTTCGGAAGTCGGTGTCTTTGGATCTGTATTTTAGTTTTTTGCCACCGACTTCCGAAATTAAAGTTATGTTTCAGTTTGAAGTGTTTCTTTTTTGAAGTCGGTTGTTTTTTTTTTGTAAAAAAATTGTTTATTTTTCACTTTTTAGTGAGGCAGCTATTAATTGGTCTAAGTTACAATAGCTTAATGTCAACTACTCGTCACCTTTTACAAAATATTCCTTTTCCCGATGTAGGGACGTTAATTGTTGGGGAGTTCTCCTGGTAAGAACCTAAATAACTGGAGCTGATGGTGAAGTCACTATCAGCACCATTTCACCATATTCATTGTGACGAGCATATATTGCTTAGCAACCATATTAAAGTAATCGAATCGTAATCCGTGAAATTCTTAGAATTGAGTAGTTCCGGTAGCCACCTCTGGTCTTCATTATCAGTTCCACTTCACCGAATGGTGCTTTCCGAGAGCAAATGCACGAGTTACTATAAAAAATACCCAAATCGCTATCGGCGAGCCTGTAAAATTTCAAGATTTCCCTCGATTTCCATGGGATCCCTTCATCAGATTCGGACTTGGTGGCAATGGAACCACCTTGAGAGTATACCCTTTCAAACAAAAAAAGATTTTTGCAGATCCGTTTATATATGACGGAGTTATGCCCGAACATACATAAAAAAAAAAATACAAACATCCGAATTGATAACCTCCTCCTTTTTGAAGTCGGTTAAAAAATCAAGCACGTGATAAACGTTTCTTTGTTACATTTTTATTCTTTTTTTAATTTTGACTCAGTTTAGTCGTATTTAGTAGTTACGAAATTTAATTTTCGCGGCTTTTCACAATCAGATTAATATAGGTACGTGAAATTGAAACATTTCATTTCATAATTGGATTGAAGGAAGAGAATATTGATTGTACTCGTATCATGGATGTAAAATTTTAGTAAATAAATAATTGTTTTCTTTCTACTAAGTTGCAAATGATGATGGATTGTTTTATTTATTTCATTTAAATTGATTTATTTGTCATAAAACAAAGCAAACCCGTAATTTTGACAATAACTTTATCATAAACCCAAACTAGTTCAGGTTTATGATCAAAAATATGAACTAGTCTGGATTGTTACAGGTTTATGATGAAATTGAGTTTAAAATGTGTCATCTTCAGGTTTTTCATCAAAAACCTAGGTTTTTGATCAAAAACCTAATTTTATGAAAAACCTGCGACATATAGATTACTGAACAAAGCCAGCTATAAATCAAACAAACAAAAAAAAACAACCTAGCCTAAATTTCTTTTTAAATTCAGTAAAAAGAAAGCGTGTGACGTGCAATTATAATTCAAAAACTAAAATAATGTTTTAATTTCATCGGCCTCTGCCAATTAATAATAACTTATAACTAGTATTTTGTCAGGTCGTTTTATACATCGTATTTCCAAAAATTTTTAAATTATAGTAGTTGATATTTATATTTATTTACCTATTTATTGTCAAAACAAATAAAGTTCTATTAAATTAATACACAAGACCAGTAAGTACTAAAACTACACTCGAGAGCAATGAATCCGGGTCACTTAAAGAATGTTAAAAATCTCGGAAACTAAAAATGATAGATTAATGCAATAAATTGTATTTAATAGACAATGTAATACTCCTTAAATGAAAGTAAAAAAAATATGAGTCACCATACATTTTATTAACACAAAATTACATTAAAAAAAAAACTGCTGATCTCTCCTTAAAACAAAAATAGGAAACATGAAATTTTTGAACTTTATTACGATTTTCTTGAATTTTAATACTTCGTATTGCCTCCTCGTGCTTCCATTACTGCGTTTACGCGGTTTGGCATGCTGTACACCAAGTTCCTTATACGATTTTGGGGAATATTCTCCCATTACTCTGTGAGAGCAATTTTGAGCTCACGAAGCGTGATTGGGGGAGGGTTTCGTTGTTTTACGCATCTGCCTAGCTCGTCCCAAGCATGCTCGATCGGGTTGATATCCGGGCTGCGCGCTGGCCACTCCATACGAGTAATGTTCATCTCTTGAAGGTAGTCATTCACAATCCTACCTGTATGAGGTCGGGCATTGTCATGCATAATAATATAGCATCCTCACCTAAATTGACCATAAATGGACCAACGTGATCATTGAGGATTTCTTCCACATATCTTACGCTAGTTAAAGAGCCGTTTTCTATGATCACCAGCTCTGTGCGACTTTCAGAAGAAATTCCGGCCCACACAAGTACAGACCCACCACCGTAGGCTACTTTTTCTTCGATGCATGCTTGCTTGAATCTTTCCCCTGGTCTTCGATACACTCTGTGTCTTCCATCGTGCTTGTAGAGCATAAATTTTGATTCGTCGGAGAACATAACTTTTGACCAATCTTCAATACTCCAATTTACGTGGCTCTGGGCATATCTTAGTCTTGAAATACGATGCCCACGCTCCAGTTTAGGGCCGTTTGCAGGTCTAAGGGGTTTTAAGTTAGATTCAGCAAGCCGACGTCTTACTGTCCATGCACTTGGGTTACTTCCTCCGAGGCGTCGAAACTGATTTGTGAGTTCAGTTCCTGTGAGAAAGCGATTTCGAAGCATGGTGTTCACCAAGTATCGGTCTTCTCGTGCTGTGGTACACCTGGTTCTGCCCGTTCCTGGTCTGCGTAGGTTAGAACCAGTTTCTTCGTAACGTCGGAGAACTCTTTGTACTGTTGACAGCGACACACCGACAGTCCTGGCTGTATCGCGCTGACTCCGGCCGGTTTCCAGCATTGTAAGTATTCTGGTGCATTCTTCAGGCGTAAGCGACATAATTTCAGCTTGAATAATGAATAAAGAGCACTATCAACATGGTTTATGTACCCACATAAATGACAGATTACAAACAAAAGCAAAACCAAATGCTGTAATTTCGTAGTTCCATCTTCGAAAGTGGCCCTTTTTCAAATTTGATTTTTTTATGATATAACTTTACAATAACTAAGAAGTTTTAATACCTTCATTTAAGGAGTATTACATTGTCTATTAAATACAATTTATTGCATTAACCTAGCATTTTTAGTTTCCGAGATTTTTAGGATTCTTTAAGTGACCCGGATTCATTGCTCTCGAGTGTATATGAATACTAGCCTAGTTTTCTAAGAACCTTTTGGACTAGGCAAAGTCTATCCTGCAAGAGCTTTCTAATTACATTATTACCTTTTTGGTCATCACAAAATAAAAACCGTCTGAGTACCCAATCGTATTTAATAAAAATGGGCGTTTTATTGTAGATAACTTGGAGCATCGCTGGTGTGTCATTAATAATACCGACGAGAAGCGTCGTGCCGTATATTTCTAATATTTTATCTAGATCATATAAAATATATCGTACCGTCTGTATGTCACTAAGTAATAAACTCTTAGTTTTGTTGAACTCAAGTCCATGCAACGTGTTTATTAATATGGAATGTACTTTGGTTATATTTTTTTAAATATCTGCAGAGTATTTATGCTCGGCGTACTTTATTCCTATGACTTTCAATCTCGAAAGAAGTGCATGAAAATCTTATTAAAGCATTTCTAACGGTAGTTTTTATGATTTGATCCCCAAGATCTTTCATATGCCAATTCCTCAAAAGCTATATTCTTAAGTCTGCCTGTCATGTTTGGAACAAGATTAAAAAAGAACGGACCCCCAACCATTAAATAATATACCAAACTTATTAATAGAGTTGAAAGTTCTGAGATATGTATGATCATCAAGCAAAATGGCGTGGCTGAAACGAAGCGCCTCTACAGTACTGAAAAAATAGCTAAATTATGGACAATACCTTCTAATCTCTGGCTCTTAGCAAAACAATATTTGTCGAACAAATTCGCGCGTCATACAATATCGTGAACATGCAGCATAGATTGCGTGCGCATGTACTAAGTACTTATCTGCTAATAACGGCAACGCGCACTGATAACGTCCCAACACGTTCTGTTAGAACAGGTATCAACAGGGTGCCAGCTTCTCCCGCATTTCATTATGTTTTTCTAAAGTTTACTCCTAAAGTGCATAATTAAGTTTGTTAACTTCGTTAGTTCTTGTATAAAAGCCTTCATGAAGATGGGTTTTAGCGTGTTTAACTTATGCTCGGTTCCTATAAACAAAAACGAATAGTTTTTCTTACCAATGGTAGCATTTTTGATTGTCAAACTGGGCATATAAATAGATTCGTAAGCTAATTTTAAACGTGATAGCTACTTCCATATGGGAAGGTCTACTATGCAAAGCTATGAGGTATTTGCTTCATTATTGGTAAAGATACAAGAGTCTTAATTTTAACCAATAACGGTCCATAAATTGTAGGAATCGACCATTAATCGTCAAAAAGTTTGTCGACATTTTTGGTTAGGTGCAGAATAATTCGAGTTACAATTTTGCACAACAGCCATAAGAGACACGTTTTCCATGTCATTACTAAACAATTTTATCCTCATACCGGGGTGGTTTTGAACCGTCCAGCCAACCGAAATTCCAAATGGCTGACTGCGTTAAAGTTCTGATAACTTTGACTCGAATTTAGCGTCAGTTTTTGTATTTAGAAATTTAACTCTGTCGGAATACAGTTCCTTAATATGGCCGCTTAAATGTTTGGTTGTGCTTACAATCTTGCAAGTTCATAAACATTGAATTAATAGAATCAAGCTTCAACAATTATTGCTTCTAATAATTCATTATCATGGAAGACATGGAAAGTATAGCCTTAAGTAGGTATGTATAGCATATTTTATTCTATCTAAAGTGTTATAATCATATCATTTTACAAACGTAGCCTATCTAAAAAATACTTAAGGGGACTACATGACCTAAACGCAAATTTATAATGCCTAAAAATATATGATCCACTGCAGTAACCAAAATCAGAAAAATATATGTTATTCTTCTGGATATAATAATATGCTAGTTAGATAGTGTGTTGAAAACATAATACAATTAACTTGATATGATAGAAAAAAATCAAGATGATACCTAAAAAAAAGAAATTAACGATTAAAAACCATACATGCAAACATTCAGATTTTTTGTCAGATTAATCTACAAGTAACATACTAACGTAATAGTGTTTTAATTTTTTAGTCCAATGAATAGATTTTTTGTAAATCCATAATTGCTTCATATTTTGCAATAAATTACCAGCGTTGTGTCATCGCGCGTTTCTTTTTTTTCTATGCAATCCGACAGTGACCGCACTTTAGCTCTTGTAAACCTCTTATATAAAAGGCTAAAAAGGTCCTCTTGTAGTGCGTCTCGGCGGGCACTGGCCGATCAGTGCGAGCGCTTGAACTGCTAGATTTGGAACATATTTTAAAAACAATAACGAAATTATAAAATGTGTTCTCAACATGTCCTAAAAACCCATAAGCCTTAACTTTTGATATAACTTTTACATGGTTTCATGATAGAATCTCTTCAAGGTACACGAAATTAGCGTTTTTTTTTTGTCGATCCAATTATTATAATTCACGTTGCTGTCTTCACACAGCGCTTGGCCGCAATTTTTTTTTGTCTAATATATACTTTTGCCTAGATTCACAGAGGTTTAAAAAAGTTAAAAAGTACTACAACCTCGCCTTAAAACGTATCATCTCTTTATCAAAATAAATTCAATCTATCAACAGTTAGCTGTCGTAAATAGGTGCATAAGATATCTCCTAGACAAACATACAGTTATTGATTGTTGTTTGTCTATGTAACAGCATGGAGTCCGGATTTGTGCTAGGTTGATGGTGCAGGCTCGTCCCCAACTACATAGGAATTCAAAATAACAGGTGAAATGTGGTGGGTGTACACTGTACTATAAGTACACCTCTGCCTAACTCATCGGGAATTACAGGCGTGATGTTATGTTGTTAAACTATGTGAAATTGTTGTCTGCCAAATTTCGAAGCCTGTGAACAAGCCATTCATGAATAAAACTCCTAAAAACTGTCCATGGTAAGCACTTGGTCTCGTTATTCTCACGCAGCGTGCAATTAGACGCGCAATCTGGTGGCGCGGGCGCAGCGAAATCGACAGGGGGCAAAAAGTGCGCTCTTTAATAACTTCTAATGACTGTAAGGAGACACGTTCTAATGCGGCTTGACCACGTTCCCGGGATACAGGGGAGAGGACACACTAATCAGGGAAAACTCGCGTTTTGATGCGTCAGGAACTGTGAAGCAAAGTAAATCTTTAGTGTGTTACTTACTTAGTTTCCGTTTAAGGGTATTTACAGATTATAACAGGAATGGTACCTAATCACAAACCACTGTAATCTATTCTATAAATATGTAACATCTATGGAACGCAAATGCTTATTTTAACTGTTACACACACACATAACGTCACGCCTACAACCCCGAAAAGTTAGGCAGAGGTGTACCTGGACACCCACATTTCGCTAGTTATGTTTTAAATCTCAAATCAAATCAAAATATTTTATTTCACATAAACCAACATGGGCACTTATGAAACAGAAGCTAGGTGCACGGTTCCAATTGGTTGTTTCCTATGGAGAAGAGCCGGCAAGAAACTCCACGGTTACTCTTTTTAAAATAAGAGGCTCTTACAATGTTTCAAATTAGTGTTGATAGATACGGGAGGACAGTGTAGGCCTGTCAACAAGTAACAGGCACTCAACAAAATATAAAAAGGTCTACAAATCTACAGTCTACAAGTTAGGCCTACAACGTTCTCACATTCACAAAATATAGAAGAATCTATATAAAAATAAAAGCCTATTTAAACTAAATGACATGATTGCCATTACAACCGTAACAAATCTGAATTAGAATCCTGTCTAAAAAAGCCATAAGTAAAGAGTTAAAATAAGAATTAGAGGTATATAAGTTGAAATAGGAATTAGAAGTACAAAAAAACAAAAAAACTTTTTTTTAATAATCTTTGTAATTTGGGAGCAGTTAATGGACATTTACATAGTGATGCCGTTAATTAGGTACCAGTGAAGCCACATGTGCATAAGGAATTATTGCCAAACTTCCTTTTCTTCAACGTAGTCTTTAATGTTATCATATGAATTTTGATAAGGATACGTTTGATGTGGGTTTTGTACTTTCCATCGCTAAATTCTATAACTGACTTTGGCAACTTGTTTTAAAAGCGGATACTGTTTATAAGAAATGACTTGCTTGTTTTAGTTAATCAAAATTTGGATATTACAATTTCATTTTTGCTACGTGTATTTATATTATGGAAATCGCTTCTTATTTTGAAAAGTCCTAAGTTTTTGCGAACATTAAACATACTTTCTAAGATATAAAGAGGACGCAGAGTTAGTAGATCAATTTCTTTGAATTTGTTTCTAAGAGACTCGCGAGGACCCGTTTTATAGATCGCGCGGATTGCCTTCTTTTGCAAAATGAAAATTGAATCTACATCAGCTGCCGATCCCTACAGCAGAACACCATAAGACATAGTACAGTGGAAATAAGCAAAGTATACAAACCTAGCAGTGGCTATATCAGTCAACAGCCTTATTTTTCTTACTACACATGCAGCTGAACTTAATCTACCTGAAAGAGCTCTAATGTGGGCGCCCTATTGCAATTTTCAAGCGAAAGTAATTCCTTGAAATACAGTTTCCGTAATAACATCTAGTTTCTTATAATTATATTTCTTAAAATTATATCGGATAAGTTAGCCATCATGTACGGCAGGTCATTAATATAAACTAGAAATAGGAAAGGACCAAGAATTGAACCTTGAGGTACACCCATCCCATCTTAAATAAGGACCCCGAGGACGTCGCCCCGTTAACGTTTACTTTTTGCTGCCTGTTTATTATATAGGAAAGAACAAGATCAGCAGCTTGTTCACGAATGGCATAGTGGTGTAATTTACAGATTATTGTCGTGCGATCAACGAAGTCAAACGCTTTTGAGAGGTCACAGAAAATGCAAATCGCATCCTGAGACTTCTCCCAGGATTCCAAAATGTGACTGATGAGTTTTACTCCCGCGTCAGTCGTCGACCTACCTTTCGTGAAACCAAACTGGCGACTATCTAAAATCCCATTTGAGTTAAAATGTGACAACATCTGGTCTAGCATGATTTTTTCATAGATATCACTCAATGCTAGTAGCACAGATATAGGTCTATAATTAGAGGGATCCCCCTTACTACCTGATTTGAAAATTGGTACTGCTTTACTATGTTTCTTTAAATCAGGACACGGACCGCTAATCTCCCATAAGTCTTCAGTGTTTTTTATGTGAATGCTTTTTAATTGTAAAATTACTTGTGAATGCTTTTTAATTGTGACAATAGAAATGGGTTTGAATTCAAAACTTGGAACGTCCTTACTGAAGTTTTCCTTGAGAAGTATTTCAGCTAATACAGATGACGAGGGGAGAGATTTTATAACCTCTATTGGGATGTTGGTAAAGAAATGTTCTAGTGTCTTAGCAACTTATCTGAAATGGTTTCATTATCAATTTTTAGAGACAATTCATTCCGATCTCGCTGTTTTCTGTTTCCAGTTTTTTGTTAATTACGTGCCCTACAGCTTTTATATTAAATTATATAATTTTATATATTAAAAATATGGCCTTCAACCTATGCACATGCTACCTCAAATAAGCGATCAACAGAACAAGCAGTGATATACTTTCTTTCCTTATCTCTAAAACAACTATTACACAATAACAAGGTACCACTCCCTATTGAGGACCTACATTAAACAGCATCTTATCCGGTTTTAACCAGGTTTCACAAAAACATAAGATATCCATATGATATTTATCTATTAACATTTCCACGTCTAGAATTTTGCCGGAGAAGCGATTTATATTTTGGTGATATAGTAAAATAATCTTATTATGCTTCTCTTTTGTCGACTCTAAAAGTTTAAAGATTCAATTACAGTATTATTAGAAGTAAAATTATCAATAACTGCGTGTATATTGTAAGCTAATAAAGTAGCTAATACATGTCATGTTGACTGTTCTTGGGAAGAAACATATGTTCACGAATCGTACAAATCACTAACGAAATTTTTTGTATCCAAATACAATATACGGCCACTACGACGATCAGTTAAAATATGCATTAAGTTATATAAACTAAAAATGATATCATTTTCTTCGTCATTTGAATTATCCGAATATGGCAATGCACATAATATTAATTTACCTAGTTGTAATTTTAGTAGAGTTTCATTACCATTAACTATGTTTCTTTTAGTTAAGGTTAGACTGATTCCAATTAAAAGAACTACAGTTGTGTGCTCATTCACTTGTGTATGTTTTATTTTATGAACCAGCTCATTAAAATGCAGGTTATGGTAACAACAGTTTACTATGCTATGTTTAGAGCGGTTATTTCATGTACCTAATAGGGGGCGAGCCTATTACCATCAAGCGGGCACAAATTTAGGGCCCGGGCTGCTACGTAATATCTGATAGAAATCTCAAAAATACATTGCCCGACTTGAGAATCGTCCCCGGGACCTCATGCTCAGAAGTAGCGCTGCCACTTTAACTGTTACTAGATATGAAATTACGAGCCATTTAATAACATAATAACAATACTCTATTTAGTTGTCTGGGACACATCATGATTTAACGCTTATATTTAATTAGCTCCAAGTATAGATTAATAGTCTAATATTATTATAATTTCAGCCTTTCAGCGAGACAATAATAAAACTATTAAAGCTTTAATATCATCATTATGAGTACACACTAAGTAATAAATGTGAAACTTTGCAGATAGTCGCTGCTTGCATTTCATTGGCCTATTTAATACTGATAAGATTATAACTTTCACGTTGGAGAACATTAAAGATCAGCTAGTTTATGAACACAAAAGGTGCTTGAGTATTTTTTTAGTCAATATAAGAATGAAAGTAATTGTTAAAAACCTTTTACAAAAACGGACTTCCCAAAAAAAACACTACAAAATGAAACTTAACTTTAATTTCTTAAGTCGGTGTCTTTGGGTTTGTATTTTCGGTTTTTGCCAGCGACTTCCGAAATTAAAGTTATTTTTCGCTTGGTAGTGTTTTTTTTTTTAAAGTCGGTTGTTTTTTTTTCACTTTTAGTGGTGGTTCCTACCACACACAAATTCATATACCACTGATTGCTGTGTAATAAAATTTTATTGTTATGTTTTCGCTTTTTTTTTTGTGGGTCGGTTTGGAGTTTAACAAATGCTCATCACCTTTTACAAAATATTCCTTTTCCGGATGCAGGGACAAGAATTTTTGAGGAGTTCTCCTGGTCCTTCACCATCAGCTCTAGTTCACCATATGCATTGTGACGAGCATAAATTACTTATCAACCATATTAAAGTAATCGAATCGCAACCTGTGCAATACTTATTATTGAGTAGTTCCAATGGCTTCGTCATCTATGGTCATCATCATCAATTCCACTTCACTAAATAGTGTTTTCTAGATGAAAATGCACGATTTACTATAAAAAAAATACTCAAATCACTATAGGTGTGCCTATAATAATTGAAGAGTTCCCTCGATTTCTCCAGCATCCTATAATCAGAACCTGACCTGATGACAATGGGACTACTTGAAAAGTATACCCATTGAAACAAAAAAAGAATTTTCTAAATCGGTTCACGCGTCTTCGAGTAATCGGTGAACATACAAAAAAGATTCCGACGAATTGAGAACCTCCTCCTTTTTTGAAGTCGGTTTGAAATCAGGGGAAATTGCCGTAATTTTTTCTAAACAATTTCTCTTGTTTCAAAGTTTTTGTAACCGCCTTGCCAATGTATTCTCTTACTACCCAATTAAACCAACTACACATCTTCTGTATACCTGTATACCCTTTCGGAGAATACAGTCATGCATTCTATTTGCCATTTTCATTAAAAAACGTCACAGCCTCGAAATATCCGGTTCCTCGCAAAAACGTTACAATCAGCTCATAGAGGACGTTACAACTTGGTCGTATAGTATAGGACACTGCCGGTACCCTAGTAACCTTATTACCTCATTACGAAGCTTTCTGTGTCAATACTAGTACCTACACTGAACCAAAGAGTTGTGTGCAGGTAAAAAAATAACAAAACGGTGAGGGAAAATAAAAACTAAATATAAATAAAAAACACGATTTAAGGAAATACATATCAAATCGGAAAATGATCCACACCGTATCAACTCGAGCCATTCAGGATTCTTTGTATGAAACTCCCTACCCCAACGCACACTAAACGGAATCGTAACGTAATCGCCTCGCCTCCGGGTCGGCGCACCGTAAGCGTGGCGTCGCCTAGCCGTTGCCGATTCGACGTATCGGAGGTGCTGGTCAGCTTTGGTTACGTGCTTTCGTTAGGTTGACGCCTGTTTGACTGCGAAACGAAAGGTGATACGGTGACGAGCCCTTTCCGAGTTGATATGTGTGCTATGACCTTTATTTACTTCAACAGCAACAACTCTAAGTAGGTAAGTAAAAGAAAAAATCAAATAACAAAACCCCAGACACAAACAAAACCTCTAAAAAGTAAAAAAAATGTTTCCTTTATGTTTAATATAAGTTGTAGGTATTATTTTGATCCAAGCATCGCCGTCGTCGCGTCAGGGGACGGCTCGTCAAGGAATCCAGCAAAACAATATTCCTTATCTTCAAATGTATTGTAAATTTTACAAACGAGCCTGTGGACTTGATGTTTGTGCCACATGTGTATGAACCCAAATTGATGGTCGGGTATTAAATGTTTTTCATTAATTATAGGCAGTAAACGTAATAGAAGGAGCAATTCATACATTTTTAAAGCTATTGGAAGTAGACTTATAGGCCGGTGCGACTTCTGGTCTTCCAAAAGTTTTCCTGGTTTCGGAACCATTAGGTTTTTAGCTGTTTTCCATTGAGGAGGAACAAGCATTATTGACATGGCATTGTAAATAGACATCAGGAAGGTTAGGCCAGGATCTGGAAGTCGTTGCAATCATGCCCGTTATCATATCGTAGCCATTATTTATAGCTCTGATTAGTTTTTGCTTCGTAAACGTTATGACGGAGCTTGAAGATGAATTACAATCCAGCAGAACTTCTCTCAGAACTTCTTTTTTGTGCTTTGCGGGTCCCTCGTGGGAGTGAGGCTGGAATACGCCTTTTAAGTGTTCGGCGAATGTTGTTAATTTTATTTCGTCACTTCTAGTCCACCACCCGTTGGCTTGCCGAAGTGGGGGAGACACCGTTTTAGGCCGCTTTAGTTTTTGCATTTACGGCACTTTTAGATGACTAAATTTTCAAGAAAATAGAATGTATTCTAGTAGCCCCTCCAAAAGGTAGTTTCTTATGGAGAAGAATGGGCAAAGACACAATAGTTAGGTACGCTTTTAAAATGTTTACAATATTTTATATAAGTAGGTACATTCATTGTAGCTGTCCGAAAAACGATTAATCAATCGTTTGACTTTGATTAATCGGGACGCCAGCGCCATCAAGCGGCGCTCGTCAGAGTCTGCAACATAACGCTCAGCAGAGTTGGTCGGTGGTGGTTAAGCAGTGAACACGTTTAGAAACTGTCGCGCATTCTGTATAGTTGTCTCGTGTACCTACAGTGTGTGATTCGCTAGTGTGTGTGTTTTTTTTTTCATAAATTATAATTTGATCTGAACTGCAAACGGTTTTTCTATTGCGCAATAACCAACACTTCGCAAAGTACGCCCACAATAGTTAAATTATGGCTGATGAGAATGAGAGAGACCTACCTTCTCCGCCATATAATTATACTAGCTTCTGCCCGCAGCGTTGCCCACGTGATAGTCAAATATACTAAAACATATTGGCAATAGTTCAACGTTCTGCCAGTGAGGGAATTTTCGAAATCGGATCAGTACTTCCAGAGATTACCTTCTACATCCAAACTTACAAACTTTACTCTAAGTGTAAGTGTAGAAAGACTTGCACCTCAAATTCGTAACACACTTTCTATCTTATCTTATCTTAATTGAAACTTTGTTGTGAACAGACGTGTCGAAGATTTTATTAAAATAAATAAATAATCACTTGCTGAATCATGACCTGGTTTTACCAACTAACCGGTAGTAAATTAAACTATGTCATACGTAGGCATGATATATGTGTAAATGGATTCTGTGAAAATGTGTGTAAGTGATATAAAGTAAATAACTTGTATCACAATGGAAACCAGTCCTTTCAACTGGGGTGGCAGATGTGTTCGGAGCCCACCTCCCACATCTGTGCCCTGTGCCTCACCCGCTCCTGCAGGTGCACCTGCATCCGAGTCCGCATCCGCACCTGACCCTCAACGGCGCACTAAAAGAGAAGAGGGCAAGATGGAAGTCATACCAACGCCTGAAATCTAGAAATAAATGTTGTCCATTGAGTAGTGCCTAAATGAAGTGTGCTCTACTTCATCAGAGGGCAAATTAAACATGGAACAAAAACGGCGTATAAGTACCCTATACCGGAAAGTTAGTCACGGCACATCGCAGATGGCCGTTCATTAACAGTCCCTTAAGATGAGAGCCCTCCAGACCCGCTCTGCCGTCCAAACACACGAAGACCAAATTGATATATCGCAGCAACTGCAAGACCTTAAGCTGTCAATCAGAGCTTCAATTAAACCAGTTACGGGAACTTCCTTTTCTGACATGGTTAAAAAACGTACCAACAATTTTATACAGCCGATAAAGTTAGGCTCAGTGACCATATACTCTTACGACAAAGTGAATTCGAGTGAGGAGACCAAAATACTCGTTCAGAAAAAAATATGCCCCGAGCAAATGAAACTTCAGGTAAGAGTACTACGTAAGACGAAAAATGGCGGTCTCAGTATCAGCACTGAAACAAAGGACGATATTGAGAAGGTGGAAAAATCGCTGCAGCCATCAAATTCAGGCCTTTACAGAAGACGAGCCCCCAAAAAAGGAGCCTAGAGTAATAGTTATCGGAGTGCCCTCATCCATGCAAGAGATGGAAGTTTTTACTTGTTTGTTCCACCAGAATCTAGCCAAGACCCTTCAGGATTGCAGCCTCGAGACTTTTTTGAGCTCCATTAAGTTAAGCCATAAGTCAGGTAAGAAGGACGCTGATACTTGCAATTATATAATAGAAGTATCTGCAGAGATACGTAAAGCCCTGATATCTAAAGACAGACTGTTTGTAAATTGGTCGCCATGCCCTGTAAGAGACTTTACTCTAGTCACGCTGTTATAAGTGCCAGCAGTACGGGTATGCAGGCAAATCTTGTCGGGAGACCACCTATACCTGTGGTCACTGTGGTGATCAGGGTCATCCATTAAGGAATGCACAAAGAAGGCTGAGGGACCAAAATGCGCTACTTGCTTGCACTTCAAAAAGCCGAGCACTCACAAGACAAGCGCTGCTGACTGTCCAGCGAAGATAATGGCTGAAAAGAGGTACATAAATTCTGTTGATTATCGAGGCACTTAGGAGGGCCGCTAATTACGTATTTTTCTGGTCCGTGTTTTAGTTAATGACATAGATAATTTCTCTGTATCTGAATCCCATGTTTGTGACGTTGAACACTGTAAGCAATATCTCTCCTCCCACACAAGTCCACTAACCATATTAACCCAAAATATTCGCAGTATTTTTAAGAATTTCGACAATTTTAGCATTTTTCTACAACGTCTAGACATAAACTGTGACGTTATTGGCTTAACCGAATGTTGGCTTTCCAAACAATATAATATACCACTAATTCCGGGATATAATATGTATAACAGTAATATAAACTACAATCAGAACGATGGGGTGATAGTTTATGCAAGTAATCATTTCAATGTGTGTGTCGAGGAACCTAATATGCTCGACTTCAATAGATTGTTAATTAAAATTGGGTCAGATTTACCGATACTTGCCTTATACCGACCTCCGTTTTTTAGAAATATAAAAAAGACAACGAATCTCTAAACGACGCCTTGCAGAACCTGTCATCTTTCAAAAATTTTAATTGGAGATATTAATATCAATATTATTCCAAAAAGTCCTGACCCATCCGCTGAGGAATACCTTAACCTATGCGCCATGGTTTGCTTCCCGCTCACACGCTTGGAAACATGCTGGCCCTGCTCCATAGGACAATCTAGAGTCTAGACAAAATCAAACTGGTTGCCAATTTAATTGTATAATTTATAATTTTTATGACATTGATTTTTACATTATGTAACTACTTTAACTCACACACTAAATTATTACTTGTTAAAATTTTGGAAAAATCATCTACTTTTCAATATTTGTAAATATGTGAGCACCATGTATCTATCACATAATTAATTTACCTGTCATTGCGTTATATTTAATTATTTTTACCTATTGTGGTATAGTCTAGGTGCATCGTCTTTACATATAATTATATAATTAATGTATACATAATATTGTGAAACATTTTTAAAAGAGTAACGGTGGAGTTTCTTGCCCATTCTTCTCCATACGATACTACCTTTTGGAAGAGGCAACTAGAATCTATTTTATTTTCTTGTAAATTATGACGTTCAAAAGTGCCTTTTATGTTAGAATAAATGATTTGACTTTGACTTTGACATTGACATTCAAACAACATATAGAAGCTTTAAATAATAGAATTAGCAAGTTGATATTTGTTATTAAAAAGTTACGCTACATCGCTGACCCAAAAATAGTTAGAAAAGTTTACTTTGCAATTATGTCAATCGGTATTACCACATGAGGTGTAGCGGGTAAAACAAGGTTACTTACCATCGAGAGAGCTCAGAGGACGATTCTCAAAGTATCTACTTTCCGCCCTTTCCTTTTTCCTACCAACCTCCTACATAAATCTTGTGAAGTATTAACAGTTCTGCAACTATTTATAATGGGCATTGTATTAAAACAACACACAACTCTACCCTACAGTGCTGAACATTCTAACAAAAGACGTAAAGATAATATAGTCTGCCCACAAAATACAACAAAACATGCTTTTATATCCAAATTTTACCGGTACCTCGGTCCTCTCCTCTATAAGAGACTAAACGCGAAGCAAAAATTTACTCCCTGAACTGCACAAATTGTAAGAGAATTCTCAAGGAGGCTCTCCAAAGTATGTCTTACGGAGATGCAGAGAATTTATTAACTGTGTTGAAGTAAATATGTATACTACCTACGATAAGTATATATCAAATTTAGAAACTAAGAGTTTAGCTACTATAAGTATAATTTTTTTGTTTATTGGCAACTTTTCGATTATTTATTAATTTTATAATACTATCTTAGCACTTTTCGCCTGAAACACAGGATTACCTAGTTCAGGCACGTAAGTCTTAGGAATATAACTTACATTTAAGCAAACCTGTTCAAATTTTTATGCTTTGTAAGTTTTGAATAAATATTATTATTAAAAAATAAATTATATTTTTAAATATTAGAATATAAAAACATTTCACACAGCCCACCGGTATCGGGAACAGGGTCCAAGCTACCAGTGCGGCGGTCAGGGCTCCAGGGAGAGGAACCTCCTAACAATGCGAGCCGTGTCCAGAAGTACCGCTTTATGTATCAAGCCCTTGATCCATTTGCCCAACGAGACCTCCTCAGGTGTTGGTCGAGGTTCTTGGCTATTAAGCATTGACTGTAATGACTATCGGCACAATGATCGCTCAGTCCACGTCCCACATGTCGACAACCTCGCGAGCCAAGTCAAGGCTTTTACGAGGTTCCCGTCATGCGGGATCGTTATGTCAACAATAATTGCGCGCCGCTCTACTCGTTCCACCACCACTATATCAAGCTTATTGGCAACAATAGTCCTGTCAATATGATATTTTCATTTTCGAGAACTTGGTCGGGCACATACCTCTAGTACGGCACTTCCGATTCCACAAGGATGTATTTCAGAGCAAGTTGCTGATGGATAATCTTGGCTACAAGGTTGCGTCTATGCAAGTATTCTTTGTAAGCCAGACGAGAACACCCAGAGAAAATGTGTCTGATTTTTTTGTGATATGAGTGATAATAAACAACTTACAAAATCATCATCATTATTCTCCTGCTCTTATCCCAATTAATTTGGGATCTGCGCAGCAAGTCTTCTTCCACACCTCTCTATAAGCCATCATCTCAGTATCCACACCTTTCTAGCAATATAATCTTTCACATAATCCACCCACTGTCCATGCTACTCAGGGTTTTGGTGGGCAGCTGGGTGTGGATGTGGAGCTATGTCGCAAACTATGCTCGACCTTCTATCTTGCCCTCTGTGTCCCAAAACTTGCAGTCAAAGTGACCTCTGCGCTGCCGCCGATGACGCTGAGGAAGTGGCGAAGTTTTGGGCCAACAAAATTTGAGAAAAGTCGTGCCAGAGTTACGAAGAAGAAGAAGGGTTTTGGTAAGGTTTTCGATTGGCTGCCTGCTTGTCATCAACCCAAATGACTTACAAAATGATAACTAACTTGAAGTATGTATTTTTCCACAAAATCAGAACCCAAGCTCTGAATTTGAACACAATTATTGACGCACTCTACATGTAGATCACCATTATGCTGCTTCTAGGCCTACACGTTAGTATAACTTATTTTGATTTTTTTGTATATTTACCGTTAGAATACGGAATACGTTAATATGCGCATTAACTAGGTAATTTGCAAATTATCGGGTACGATCCGTTAAAGTGTGATATTTCAGTTAAAGTAGCACATACAAGCATGTGCACTTTATCTAGTTAATCTACATATTTACGGATGCTATACCGTTAAATCACGGAACACTTTTGTCCCGTTTTCATAATGCCCACGCATTGTGAATACTGACAAGCGTAGTCGACAGAGCCCGCTTCGCATTACCTAGGAAGTCTGCAGATTATCTAGTTAAGGTGAGAACTGAAACATTTTTTTCCACTTTAACAGACTCAACCAGATAATCTGCAGATTAACAAGTTAATGTGCACATTAGCGGTAACACATATCATTAATTATTCAACCTTTTAATTGTCAGTCACAAATAGATGAAAAGCCAAATTTTATCCAGCAAGTCACAATCCTTGTGTTTTAGTCATGACACTGATACTGTTGCCGCCTTTACCGGGCACAATACAAAGAAACTTGAAAGAATGTTAATCTGCCTCCAAAACTAATTTGAATTTACATTGTTTCTCTTTCAGAATCAGTTCCTTCAAGAGCACCACTTGCAAACGCTAACATCAATGTTTTGCAACAAGCTCTATTCATCAGCTATGGAAATAGGTACGTTAAAACAGATTTTAAATTTCATAACAATTTCTAAATGATGATATTTTTTATGACTTTGCATAGTAATTAAACATGGAACTTTAAAACTCCAATATGTATGCTTCAACAAATATTTTACATTTATCTTTCAGACCCTGTTCCTCCTCCATCAAAAGCACTCTAAACATAGTTCTGCAACACTCAAACTTTTTCAAAGGATGTTTCTTTGGAACCTAAAGTTAGCTGCCGCCTCAATAACTGAGATGGGTCAGCAAGCAATAAAGAAAAAGAGAAGATTTGACACCAAGTACCTAACTCTAACTTGCAATAAAGATACATATATACATATACATATATACTTCTTAGAAAGTATTTTTATGTTCGCAAAAACTTAGGACTTTTCAAAATAAGAAGCGATTTCCATAATATAAATACACATAGCAAAAATGAAATTCTAATACCCAAATTAAGATTAACTAAAACAAGCAAGTCATTTCTCATAAACAGTATCCGATTTTATAACAAGTTGCCAAAGTCAGTTACAGAACTTAGCGATGGAAAGTTCAAAAGCCACATCAAACGTATAGTTATCAAAAATGCATATTATAACATTAAAGACTACGTTGAAGACAAGGAAGTTTGGCAATAATTCCTTCTGTACATGTGGCTTCCCTGGTACCACATTAACGGCATCACTAAGTAAATCTGGGGGCACGGTAGTGCCCCCGCCAAGACGACCCAAGCGAAGCCAAGGGCACTACCTACCTTTTCTCGAAGTGTTTCGTCGTTTTTTTGAACCCTCATAGAATTGGTTTCCGATGTACCAGATAGTTCATATTCTTAGGATATGATGCCAATAATAGACTAAATAAACATACAAAGTCTCAATTGAATAGCTTCAATACTTTAGATTTTATTGATATCTAAAATACACCGATTTCGTCACTGACACACTCACTGATACACTGACACACTGATGGTCATCAAAATGTTTGGCTACTTCCTGTCGGTTGTTTTTTTTTTTTTTTAAGTTTTTATTTTTCACTTTTTAGTTGTGGTACTTACCCCACACAAATTCGTATACCACTACTTGGTGTGTAAAGAACAGTGACAGGAAATTATTAACACATCATCCATATAAACTAAGTGGACAAAATATGCAGTGTTAAGGATAACTCAAAAACTACTGGTCAGACCTTGATCAAATTTAAGTGGAACCACATATGAAGCACCACCCATCAAATAAAAAAAGAATCATCCAAATCGGTTCACCCAGAAAAAAGTTCTGAGCTAAAACACATAAAAAAAAAACATACAGATGAATTGAGAACCTCCTCCTTTTTGTGAAGTCGGTTAATTAAGGTTTAATCCTCAAAGTTGTTGTCCAAGTATACAGGGTGTAGCGTACGGACATAATAAACTAACGTAGCCGCGCACGCCCGCAGTGTGGTCAGTTGCTTGTTGGCCACAGAACATATATACCCTAAAGGGAAGAACGTCAACTTCATACTTTATAAATGCTTACATAGAAGCACACTAGCGCTGCCGTTTATGCCATCAGTAACTTTTGATATCGCGGGAGATTTGAATGGTGTTTTTAATCTCCTTTCGATTTCGGAATTTCAATTGGCGTAAAAGACGAAAAAAGTGGCGTAAATGGCACATTTCATTGATTGTCACTTACGCCTATTGAAATTCCGGTATCGATTAAGATATAGAATTTTAGTTTCCTGTATCTGCACATCTATAAAAATAAAAATATGGTGCATACACATCAAACGAAAATTCTTCGTGTAGGGAATTTCTTAGTGATGCCAAATAATACAAGCTTTCTAAACACGTTTCAGGATATTTATTTTTCTTAGTAAAGATTTTTTTGAGGCTACCTCACCAAATCCTCAATTTCCACTAAGGTTATACCGCATTTTGCGCGCTTAACACTCCCTTTTCCTACCATGGTGGAAAAACAACACAAAATCGTCAGTATTGCACGAAAAGTATTATTGAGTCTCTATCTCGTAATCTAAGGTTTCACAACACGAAAGCGTCACTTTCGCACAGCGGCCGTACTATGACGTGTTAAAGCCATCGTTGTTCCAGCGTGAAAGAGAGACGGAGCTATAAATGACCGATAGCACTATCCCTTTTTCGCAAATGAACCATGATGGTATTAGCACGTCATAGTATGGCTACAGGAGACTCTAACTCGTTATTATTGAATTCACAACAGAAAAAGCGTCAATTTCGTACAGGAGTCTGTATCTCGCAATATTCAAAAAAACAATATACCAACCGGAAAAACACAAAAACAGCCGCTAAAAACAGAGAAAAGAATTCGTCTCCCAGTAACCACTAGTAAAAGTTGCCATCACGTAAAAATATAAGTCCGAGCATAATTTGGTTGTGCTAATTAAAATTAAAATCTGTAATATTGCAGAAATCATGATATTCAAATTTTTAACACCATGTTTTCTATAATAAATTCAAATTACTTTTAAAAAACACTCGGTAAATGTCCATCATCTATATATTTCAAATAACAAAAACTACCAAAATTTATGAATCCAACTATCTCATTCTTTCGTACAGCGCTATCCTTTTTTGCAAATCCTGCCATTGTTGACATTGGCCGCTTAGAAAGCTGACCACCCCTGTTGCTGGCGCTCGAGCGCCCGATTACTTTCTATAACTTGGTGAACACCACATTGGTGACCCTGCCAGGATGAAGGTTAGTGTTTGAGTTACATTACTCATTCAGAAAAATAGGAAGTGATCAAAAATGTGAATACTTGTGTTCTGAAAGATATCATAGCCTAGTCAGCAAATAAGATAAAGTAAACACGTGTTTTCACGCATACTAGTAATTTGCAGCTTAAACAAAACAAAAAATAATATCGAAAAGTGTGCCTATTGTTATTGCCGTTTTATTTGCTCATTTCTGTTGAACTCAAAAGCCGAGATTAAGTAACTACCCATTTGCAAATACAATACGACAGTATAAAAAAATAAAGCAAGCAATAAAAAGAATATCTCAAAAGATCTCATGTTTTGATAGCTAAATTAACAATTAGGGTTGTCGGTAATGTACTTTGGAGAGGTAAAATATTAAATAATAATAGTTAGTACCTACAACTTAGCAACAACTCCTAAGCTGCTGATTTATTATTCATTCGTAGGCTTCTATGTTTATTTTGTAAAGGAATCATTTATACGAAGTAAACAGTCCTCAATAAAATTTCTTCTTCAATTTTTTTTTCCTGTTTTTTTTTTTTTTTTCTTTTCTGTATTTCACTTTTGAGTGAGTTACGGCGAATAGTGATATTATAGCCGATTATTGTTTTGCTAAACTTGCTACCGTACTTACCATACCGGTACTTAAAATAAACTGCGGAGAATGGTAAAAGTGTAAATTAACAAATTAACTTGGTGACCTTTGAATTATTTGGTCAGGCAAGTCTTAAATCCAGTGCCTGCTGATAGGTGTATACTAACATAAATTTATTGTTTGTTGTTGTGTGGTCGGTCAGTTCATACATTTAAATATGTTGGCACATTTTGTAAATACCGACACTACCCATGAAATATAAATAGGAATTCGTGAAAATGAAAAATGTATTTATTGTTTGATAAGCGACAATGCAAATGAGTATAGCAGATTATTGCATTTGAAGGTGATTATATCATGATATCAAGACAAGTTATCTGTGACCCAGTGGCCCAGGTACTTAAAATGGGTAACCCTATTCAGACTAGAACCACAAAGAGTGATCGGAGGTATAAAAGAGGAACATTTGCTACCAGCTTTGAAAATCATGTACTTACTCTTCTTAGGGCTGTACCTGAGTTTCCGGACGCAATTAAGTACTTGTAATATAATTCGGATACGCACACACACAAACATGTATCCGCATTATTGTATTGGCTCCCGAATGTTTTCATTTATTTTTATCAATATTTGACTGTAATGGATAACACACAAAAAAGATTCAATTAGGAGATTTTAAATTCGACAGGTCTTTGAAAATTAACCCTATAATGGACATACTCACTTCATTTCAAGTGAATTTTGTTTTGATCTCTTCAGATCCAGAAATTTTCGCCATACTTCCCGATTATTCTTTAATATAATTATATACACAGACAATGCTATTGTGTTCAAGTAACCTCCTAAGGTAGTTATAACATTAATGGTCAATATGTTCATATCAAATAGTTCAACTATATCCAATATTAGTATTGCATTGCTGAGTACAAAAGTCAACGTAGCTATGTAGAAGCGACGGCATTTGTTGAAAGATGTACTCGCACCAGCTACATTAACGCGGAATAAACAAAATACAACTGTTACATAAATAACAAAACTGATCGCAACGGGTATTATTAATATTAACATGATGGCAATACCTAATATTTGAGATGTTATTATTTCACTCGATACATAGAGATGAGCAACGAACGTGGGAACAAAAACTAATAAGTTTGTTACAAAAGGTAGACCCCACGCAAATAGGCTACTCTTAAGGTACCTCCTACGAACGTCAAGACTAAAAACTTTTACAAAATCAGCATAAAACGTGTAGCACAACACTAGTAACCAGCAATAATACACTTGTCCAACATACATTAATAGAGTTGTAATAAAAATAAACACTTCTAGATACTGGACCAACTCCTGTGTAAATATATCATATAAGTTATGGAGTGATAAACATAGCATATTCGCTATAATTACACTGAGGAGCACATAGTTTCTGAAATGGCGAAACTTTTTGATAACGCACCACGATGTCACTCCGTATATGGCCGCTGCGAGAGCCAGCACGAACGTAATCCATTTAATATTGGTGTACCAAGAGTCACCAACGAGTTCTTTATAGGTTTGTGGGCTGGTAATATTGGTGTCATTGTCGGCCATGATGAGCGTCGCGTGTGCAGTCTGTGGCGCTGGTGAGTAGTGACACGCGTCCACAATGTTTCACGCCACAAAGCGCTATGATACGAGTACTGGATCAGTTTTATCGACAGTGAAAAGGTAAAATGGCTAAAGCGCCAAAACCTGAAATCTCAAGAATGAACTTTAAAGTAACTTTAAAGTTTTTTAGTCTCCAAAGTTCGTTCTTGAGATTTCAGGTGTTGTTGCTTTAGCCATTTTCCTTTCCATTGTCGATATTATCTCTTTAAGACAAGTATGCAGATTACCTTATTAATTTCTATCAGGATTCACTCGGTTTTTTGGAACCATACAGTCCAGTGTGCTACTATTGTGCTTCGGTCGATAACCTGTGCATTATGCAACTCTGAACACGGATTGTGGTGTTGCCCTATTTTTTTGCAAATGAGCAATGAGCAAAAAGTAAGCAAAATTAAACAATTAAATTACTGCCAAAACTGTCTATGCAGTTATAAGAATAATAAATGTGTTTTCAGAACTAACCAGCATAACTAAAAAATCTGCTACATGCATTGATAATGTGCTTTATTGCAGCGACTACTTAGATAAAGCCATTGTAAATTATCTCCCTTCTGAACACAGTAAGATAAGATAAGATAAGATAATTTATTTGTCCAAAACATGAGTATACACACAATAACATGGCATGCAAGATGTTACATTAAATTAATCACAGTCATGTTTTGCCTTAACGGCGTACAAATATAAATAGGTAAACATCAAATAATTACAAATTTATCCCTTATTCAAAGTATTACAAATTACGAGCCAAAGTAAAAAGTAGTAGTACTAGTCAAAGTATTGCTTTCAAGTCCAACACACCATTACAAAAATTCAGATACAATCTAGACAAATAACACCCAACAATCTAAATAGATTTAATAATAACTTAATTGGTAAGTTAAGTATACCGGGCAATATTATAAATAATGTAAATGAATTGTATGAGGAATTATTTTCGGTAGTGCACAACGAGTTCAATATTACTCTAAAAAAGAAAACAAAAACAATATGCCCAAATTTTTTGTTCAATGACTGGTAAGGGCATTAGGAAAACAAGGGAAAAAAATATTCGAACTGTATGTCGTTAAGCCTTAGACTCCCGTCTTATTCAGTATATCCTTAAAAAAATATAAACTTAATTAAAAAACAACAAAAACAAAACACAAAAATAAAAGTTCATTTAATTTTTTAAATTAATTTCATCATTATAATAAATGTAACTGTTTGCCTTACTTGGAAAGAGACTTGACCCCACGACACAGGGAATCCTAGTCCAGGGTATTTGTAAAAAACTAGCAACTAAGGCTCCTGTGTACTGCAATTTTTATTTTTTAAATATTGTACTGTTTTTTTTTTTAACTGAGTACTGTTTTATTTATTTATTTCAAGAAGTTGATCAAGAATTTTTAAATTTCTTTACCAGTATCCCACTTAAAATTACTGAAACCTTAAACTCGTCACGCTCGCGTTCTTTTGACTTATTAAGAGCAAACGTTTCATCCTGCCCGATTGAATTGAAATTCAAGCATATAAACCCCATAATAGTAATAGAAGCTTTCAAGCAAATGAAGATCAAACTAATCGAAGATGTGCCGCTCCCAGGTCCAGCATTTTCGCGTGCGGGCGTGTCCAACGTCCAAGCAACAAAAAATGCTGAAAATCGCGCGTGCGCACCGGTCATTTCTAACATAAAGTGTAATAACTTGAAAACTACCAAACTTATACCTAAATAAAAAATCGTGTGTGTAGCTGAAACCATACAGAATCAACAGGTGTTAAAACTACATTACAACTTCATAGTCGAAAGAACTGTAAAAAAATGTTAAAATAAGAATATGTGTTGAATTTCCGTAAAATATTTGTTCTTACTGAATTTTTGTACATTAATTTGTAGTTTGCGTCAATAAAACCTATTTATTATTAAACTAGACTATCTAAGCTTTTTTTTGATACCCATATGTCCATAATTGGTTTGCTCAGAGTAGCACAATACACCAAAACAAACACCCCATTCCCGCAACAATTTTGATGCCCCCTGCGAGGTCCAGAGGGCCGACATAAGGGTCCTCTCACCTGTGATTTACGAATAAGATTTAATTTATTTTAGATGATTATTGTGTGATTATATTTGGAATGATAGGTATTCATTTGTATGTAATAATTATATATATTTAACAACAATTCAATACCAGCATACCAAAAGATTTGGAAATAAAACGAAGCGTGTGTGCATTTAACATTTGGCCGATGCCTATTCGCCGTCTATGAAAACTGCCCACGGCCACTATTGTTGCCTATCAAAATGTCTTGCGGAACGAAATTAGATTACTGGTGATCTTGAACTATCTTCATAGTATTAAAACTTTCTTAGCGTTTTTAAATACTAATAATTAACTTATGTCCATATTACAAGCATTACATTATAGATTATTTAGTAAAAAATACGTAATTTAATACGAAAATGCCGGCGCGTAGCGTGTCGCTACGGCCTCAATTTTTCATAACGAGTTTAACACAATAAAACTGATTCAAAACCTATGACACATATAGATATTCTAAAACCTTGATTAATGAGGATTTTTACGGTATATAACACTAATACATTGGGTTATTAATTAAGTCACCAACACATAATATCTAGGGAGCGCGCATCGTTCGTAAAAAATTTTGAAGAAATTGACGGAGCGCTGACATTCAACTTTTTTTTTGCAAAAAATATTTATGGTCGACACAGATTATATCATACTATTGTACGCGGAAACTAATAAGGAGCCACCTGGTGTAATTTTTTGGCATCTGTACAGTGTGCCCACGGTATTCTACCGACCCAAAACGCAACAATCGACTGAAGCCACAAATGTGGCTGGGACGTTTACGCTCACTGCAACTAAAGTCACAATTGTGACTGCAGACGTGTCAGCGGTCGCGGAAGAAGACGGAAGGTCTATGAAAGTTTGTACCTCCATTATTGACACTATAGCGCCGTACTTGGCCTTAATATTTAATATGTGTGTGGATCAAGAAGTCTTCCTGGATCAAATGAAATACAGTAAGGTAATACTACTTTTCAAATCAGGGGAATTATAGACCCGTATCCGTGTTGCCGGTTTTCAGCAAGGTGTTTGAAAAGGTAATGCTGAATCAAATGTTCAATCATTTTAACACCAATAAAATCTTACATGATCAACATTATGGTTTCACCAAGGAACGTTGTACGACTGACGCTGGTGTCACCTTATTAAAATACATATTTACGGCGTGGGAGAGGCCCAAGATGCCGTAGGAATCTTTTGTGACCTCTACAAGGCATTTGATTGCCGGCCACGAAGCCTTAATCTTGAAACTTGAGCATTACAGACTTGGAAAACTTGCGCTTAGTTTAGTAAAATCTTATTTAAATAATATACAACAGCAAGTTAAAATAAATGTTTATCACCCGGTTATGGGTGTACCACAAGGCTCGATATTGGGTCCTTTCCTCTTTTTAGTATATATTAATGATCTACCCCATTTATTAAAAACCCAACAACAAAATTGTGTTATTTGCTGACGAAACTTCTTTAATTTTTTAAATTAATAGACGTGCATCAAATCTTGACGACGTAAATAACGCCATACTGTAGATCCAAAATTGGTTCACTGCTAATAATTTAGTATTCAATGGGAAAAAACCTAATTGTACAAGATTTTCTTTACCAAGTACTAATTATGAGATAGTATTAAATCAAGAGAAACTAGAATTCGTCGAGAAAACTGTTTTCCTGGGGATCACGCTTGACTCAAGGCTTCAATGGGGTCCTCATCTAACATATTATCCCTTGCGGGATGGCTAAGTTCAGCAGCATATGCTGTGAGAAAAATCCGTAAATTTACTGATTTAGGTACTGCGAGGCTAGTCTATTTTAGTTACTTTTATAGTGTTATGTCGTACGGTATTTTACAATGGGGACGGGCTGCAGACGTCGAGTCTATTTTTATTCTGCAGAAAAGAGCCATCAGAGCCGAAGCAGTAGACAAAAATTACGAAGTAAAATACGTCATTCCTGTCCCAAAAAAGAATGCCTTCGACATGGTCACCCTACTGCCAATAGTGGAACTATTAGCAATTAACATACAGAAATATCCATACCTACCCATACCATACCCATCCATACCTATATGTGATTTGTATGGCTCCTGTAATCTTTAATAAAATACCAGACCAAATCAAAAAATTACCGTTGCAACAATTTAAAAAACGATCCACAGAATTACTTGTAGATAAATGTTATTATTCTGTGCAGGATTTCTTAAATGACAAATTTTTGTAATATTGTTAATATCCTCTACTTTGTGTTACATTTGCATGCTATACTAAGGCAGAATGTACATGGATCCTACTTATAACTTAACAACTTATTTTTATGTAACTACATTCTAAGCAAATAAAGACCTATTCTATTCTATTCTATTCTACCGATGACTGGGACTGACCCACATCAATGCATGCACTACGACAGTACGACTCTTCTGAGCAACATGAGGTCACCAATATACCACATGCAGTCTGACAAGAGCCTCTGCAAGAAGACACAAGACTTGTCTGGGTGCAAAACAAAACATGAGAGTTGTTGAAATACGTGGTTGGAACTTAGCTATCTATACTTTTGCTGTGACGCTTGCAAAATACGCGTCATATGCGGGAATCTAGTTTCAACCGAACGGGCAGCTTCAACCCAGGGGCAATGACACTCGGTAGCGACTGCACTATAAATAGTGAGACGTTCACTGTACGTACATTCCCAAAGGCAACTGATGGATATAATGCATGCCCAGGTGGAAGAACTCACGCTGGAAATCCCTCCAATTAATCGGATCTTCAACCTATCGGTACAAGTTTTGAAACACGAACCTGAGAATAAGACGATAGCGGAGCAAAACTCATTACTGCGAGATCTGGGAAAACTGATAGAACAGCACTGGTGTTGTATTTTTTATATTTTGTGTTTCACGAATATTTTTTTATTGTTACTGGCCACTAGCCCTACCCATGTGTTAAATTAATGTCGCCATTGTAGCGCCACGCCGGCGCCAAAGGACCAGACTGTTGGTCGAAAACCTGAAAATGAACCATTTATATAAATGACGGAGAAGGTGTTTCTCGTTATTATCAGCCATATTTTAACTACTGTGGGCGTATTGTGGGTAGTGTGTTGGTTATTGCGCAATAGAAAAACCGTTTGCAGTTCAAATCAAATTATAATTTACGATCAAATTAATCACACTAGCTAATCACACACTGTAGGTACACGACACAACTATACGGAACGCATGATAGTTCCTAGGCCGTTCCGAAGTAGACCTGAAGCTCCTATTTTTTTTTTTAAGTTGGTACTCTATATGTTTTGTACTCTTATTTCTAAAAATGTTACTTACAATTAACTCTCTGGTTAATCGTAACGTTACAGGCTAATGTGGTATTTCGTTTCACAGAAACCACAGTACACTCATTCAACTCATACTATACACTATTACCACTTAAAACAAATCTTTAGTTACTTTTGTCTGTATTTACATCCAATTCTGTATTTCATACCATTAATTTCCTCCTTTTATAATAATCAAAGAATATTTTCATACATTGACATTTTTATATAATACTATCTGGGCCCCGCGGTTTCACCTGCAGAGGTATGAAATATACTTTACGACCTATTACCAGACCTACCAAATAAACACAAAAAAAAAACATAAAAATCGGTCAAGCCGTTTGGGAGGAGTTCGATAACAAACATTGTGACACGAGATATTTATATATTAGAAGATTTATATAATATATAAATCTATAAATTATGAGATCAAAACAATCTCATAATTAGATTAGATCTCATAATTTTATCAGCCGTAACGAAAATACAGGCCACCCTATGACCATACCATATAATAACTACTAAGTTCTACTCTCAGAATATGAATTGAATGTTGTAGCTTTTAAATGTAGACAGGAGGACGCTTCTAACTATTATTTTAACATTCACCTTCTTGGTCACCTTGATTCTTACACCTTCACTGTATTTTAAAAAGTGTCCTTATAAAAAAAACACGTCTTTTAATTGGCTCTACATTTATGTGAATGTCCTTGATGACCCTGATGGTACCCTGGTATTTTTGAGCACTAGGTTGCTAGTTCAAACCTGGCAAGCAACAATGATTATTCTTGGTGAGAAACATATCGTTGTTATGAGTATGTCACATCACTAGTCGATAAGTAGCCGGTCTGTCAAGATAGCGCCCGAGCCACGGTGATTCTGTATTGTTGTAATCTGTAATGGATATAATAAAACCACGTTTAATTGAAGTACAGTATTATTATTTATATAATACACTGATCAACACATGGTGTCAGTAATTGGGTTCGTAATCTACGTGTCGTATAGTCAGTTTGAAATTCTCATGTGAAAAGTCGGCGTCATGTCTGATGAAAGTCAAAAGCCCAAGAAACTTTCGGGAATGTCCAGTCCGCAGCCTATGGTGATGAATGGTAACTTGGCTCAACAATGGAAAAAATGGATGCAGTCATTTAAAATTTATTTACGGGCGCCTGGCATGGATGAAGAGAGTGATGGCAGAAAGGTAGCTTTATTTCTACATGTCATTGTTGAAAAGGGCGTGGATGTATTCAATACGTTTGGAAAATACGACGATATCGTTAAATACGACGAGCTCATAGTGTTATTAAAAAACCACTTCGCTCCAAAAGCTAACCTCACTTATGAATGTCATAATTTTTTCACATACAAACAAGGTGAAAATGAAACCTTAGATAACTTTGCTTGCACACTAAAATTAAGGTCACAAAACTGTGAGCTAGGACAGCTGCAGAAACGCCTAGTCAAAATAATGTTTATATGTAACATGCATCAAAAATACAACTATATCAGAGAAAAATTTTTGCTTGTAGATAAGCTGGATCTTGATAAGGCCTTAGAGATGGCAAAGGCCATGCTTACTTCCAGGCATCAAACTGATGAACTTTCAGCAGAAGAAAGTTCACTCTTGTATAATACGAGTCAGCCACACTCAAGATAAAAGTCTAACTCAAGGAACGTCAGTCAATATAGTCAGCAGTCGAGACAGGAACCTTGGACAAGGCGTGGTCAGGTGCATCGTTATAAATGTCCAGCATTAGGTGAAAGGTACAAAACATGTGAAAAAGTCGGTCATTTTGGAGTTTGTTGTCGGTCAATTCAGTCAATGTCAGTAAAATATGTACAGTCAGAAAGTGATATGCAACAGGTACAGTCAGAACAAGATAAATTGTTTATAGGTCATATTCAGTCATCCAATTCAAGTGAATGGACAATTAATTTATATTTAAATAATTCACAAATAAATTGTATTACTGATACGGGCAGTGTTCAATATTATGTCAAAATGTGTTCATGATTCACTTATTACTATTTTTTTTTGTCTAAAACTAATGTAAAAATTAAGTCATACACAGGTACTAGTCTACAAGGCACTGGATCAACGAAACTTAGAGTGTAAATTCCAATGTAATGACCTGCAAATGATGCAAAATAATGGCAAAACAAATTAATTTTATAATTAAAAAGGCGAGTAGTCAGACGTGATGGGATGACGTTCATCATTCATGATCATTGCAGTCCAAAATATAGAAATATTTTCTACCTTATTAAAACACAACTTATCTCGAGTACATTACAGTTGCAAATAAACCCAACATTCAGTGCGGTACCAGGTAGGGTACCAGGTTTCTGATACCAGTTCTATTAGACCTGGTACCCGCACTTGAAAGAAAAAAAAAATCTATCGAAGCCAGGTCTAACCGACCTGGTATAAGTTTTTACATAAATCTATTTCTAATTGTCGAGACAATCCCAAAAATATATTTATCTCTTTTCTATGCCTTTTAGTTCTTAAGTTACAGCTCCTGCACCAGCGATAAATTGATATCTTTCGCCCCCGCACTAAATGCAAGATACGTACCAGTTATCAGTATCTGGTAACGCAGTTAACGTGTACCTGAAGGATCGACCCGTGCGGATGTTATATAACAGCCGCACGGGTCACTATACTTATACACTATATATTACTTAGCCACGAGCTTCTCACATGTACTTACTTTTAACATTACATAACATCATGCCGTGTTTCCCCGAAGGGTTAGGCAGAGGTGTACCTATAGTACACCCACATTTTGCCAGTTATTTTTTAAGTCCTATGTAATAGGGGCGAGCCTATTGCCATCAACCGGGCACAATTCCAGTTTCCGGGCTGCTACTGAGAAATTCGTGTTGGAAAAACCCAATAATACTTTGCGCGACCTGGGAATCGAACCCAGGATCTCATGCTCAGCAGTAGCGCTTGCAACGGCTATTTATAAATAGAAATATTCGTTCATAATAATATCAGATACATCTTGATACCTTGGTTGAGGTTGCACACCGGTGACGAAAATGATTCATTAAATCTATTTATAGACATAAGTATACTGGCATTATCTATGTCGCATATTACGAGCCAACGCGAAAATCGGGATGTCACATATTACAGATACACCTCTACCTCAGAAAAATCCTATTTGACTCTGTTGGGTGAAGATTTTGGAAAAGCTGTGATACATCTATCTTGTAATTTTAATTGAAGAGTATGTGTACCAATTTTTGAGTCAATCGACACAGAATAAAAAGTTTCACAGAAAATTTAACCCCCCATTTCTTAGGAGTTCTCTTAGGGGTAGAATTTCGAAAAACACTTTCTTAGTGGATACTTGCTCTTCATAAAAAACACACCCTCCAAATTTCATGTCTCTAGGACCAGCGGTTTAGGCTGTGTGTTGATATATCAGTTAGGACTTTGAATTTTATATTTTATATAATAGAAGATGTATGTTTATGTTTGCAGATGGGTTGGAAATATTTGATAGAGATAGAGGAATTAGTTTATTATTATAAGATTTCAAATCATATTTCATGTCACTTTATCACGTTTGCTACTACAAAATATTTCATTTTAAAATCAAAATCAAAATATTTTATTTTATATAAATTAACATGGGCACTTATGAAACGTCAGAAGCTAGGTGCACGATTCCGATTGGTTATTTCCTATGAAGAAGAGCTGGCAAGAAATTCCACGGTTACTCTTTCAAAATTATGGGGCTTCTACAATGTTTCAAATTACAGTGTTGATAGATATGGTAGGACAGTGTAGGCCTGTAGACAAGTAACAGCTACTCAACAAAATATAAAAAGGTTTACAAATCTACAGTATACAAGTTAGGCCTACAACGTTCTCACATTCACGAAATATAGAAGAATATCTAGAAAAATAAAAGCCTATTTAAACCAAATGACATGATTGTCATTACAACTAACAAATCTGAATTAAAATCCTGTCTACAAATTCCATAAATAAAGAGATGAAATAAGAATTGGAGGTATATAACGTCAAATAATGAGAAGATCATGTCAAAAAAGAAAGTAAAAAACTTTTTTTTTTTTAATAAACTTCGTAATTTGGGAGTAGTTAATAGACATTTACATAGTGATGAGGTACCAGCGAAGCCACCGTACCAACAACGTAGTCTTTAATGTTATAATATGCATTTTTTTTATGGATACGTTGTGGTGTGGTTGGATGTGGGTTTTGAACTTTCCATCGCTAAGTTCTGTAACTGACTTTGGCAACTTGTTATAAAAGGGGATATTGTTTATATGAAATGACTTGTTTGTTTAAGTTACTTTAAATTTGTGTATTACAATTTAATTTTTGCTACGTGTATTTATATTATGGAAATCGCTTCTTATTTTGAAAAGTCCTAAGTTTTTGCGAACATACAAAATACTTTCTAAGATATAAAGAGTTAGTATATCAATTTCTTTGAATTTGTTTCTAAAAGCCTCGCGAGGACCATTTTATAGACCGCGCGGAATGTCCTTTTTTTTAAAATGAAAATTGAATCTACGTCGGCTGCCGATCGCCATAAGTCATAACACTGTGGAAATAAGCAAAATATACTAACCTAGCAGTAGCTATATCAGTCAACTGCCTTATTTTTCTTATTGCATATGCAGCTGAACTTTATCTACCTGAAAGAGCTCTAATGTGGGTGCCCCATTGCAATTTTGAATCTAAAGTAATTCTTAGAAATATCTAGTTTTTTTCCATCAAGTTTTAAATTTAGACCCACTTGGCGTACATTTGGTAATGAAAACTCAAGACATTTAGTTTTGTTCGCATTAAGTAAAAGATTATTAGCTGCGAACCATTTCGAAAGAACCGCCAGACTATCGTCGACATGTAAGACATCCGTATCTTTTCTATCTATTTAAAAAATAAGAGAAGTGTCATCAGCGACTTATAGTATATCCGATATGTTAGCTAACATTTAAGGCAGATCATTAATATAAACTAGAAATAGGAAAGGGCCAAAAATTGAACCTCGAGGTACGCCCATCTTAACTAAGGACCCCGAGGGCGTCGCCCCTTTAACGTTTACTTTTTGCTGCCTGTTTGATAGATAGGAAAGAAAAAGATCAGCAGCTTGTCCACGGATTCCGTAGTGGTGTAATTTACAGATCAGTGTATTGTGATCAACGCAGTCAAAAGCTTTTGAGAGGTCACAGAAAATGCCAATCGCATGGGACTTCTCCCAGGATTCCAAAATGTGACTGATGAGTTTTACTCCCGCGTCAGTCGTCGACCTACCTTTCGTGAAACCAAACTGGCGACTATATATAATTCCATTTGAGTTAAAATTTTACAACATCTGGTCTAGCATGATTTTTTCTTAGATATCACTCAATGCTGGTAGCACAGATTTAGGTCTATAATTAGAGGTATTACCCTTACTACCTGATTTGAAAATTGGTACTACTTTACTATGTTTCATTAAATCAGGAGACGTACCGCTGTCTAAACATTGATTAAATACGCTTGTTAGGACATGGGCAATTGTGTCAATGATATCTACAAGAACCTTAACGGAAATCCCCCATAAGTCTTCAGTGTTTTTTTATGTTAAGACTTTTGAATGCTTTTTTAATTGTGATAATAGAAATGGGCTTCAATTAAAAACTTGGAATGTCCTTACTGAAGTTTTCTTTGAGAAGTGATTCAGCTAACATAGATGATGAAGGGAGAGATTTCGTAACCTCTATTGAGATGTTGGTAAAGAAATGTTCTAGTGTCTCAGCAACTTTTAACATATCTGAAATGGTTCCATTGTCAATTTTTAGAGAAAATTCATTCTGATCTCGCTGTTTTGTGGTTCCAGTTTCTTTGTTAATTAATTTACCTATTAACAACACTGCTTCAAAACGATATATGATAGTGAACTGCAAAAGTCGAATAGTCAACAAAACTTAATCGATTACTCGATACAGGAAGCCACACTGTCACACCTCTAGCGCTCATATTGCGCAGTAGGTATAGAAAGCGTTTAGTGATGTAATTTCGTTTGTGACGTTTTGACACCCGAGGAGCGCCTCTATTCTATATTGTCTACTTTTTATTGTCCATCTTGTTTATTGCAGTACATTATTGAGAACATGTAGATCTATCACCTACTAGTAATGCTGGTGTGTTTGCACGCTTAAGGAGTCTTAAACTATCCGCTAGGTATCGTGTTTATATAACAAGCGATTCCTCTGAAATTTTAATCAGTTCAGGGGGTCTACTCTCTAAGTCCGTCAACGAACTTATGGGCCCATCCGAAATTAGTTGATACGTCAAAACAAGTGTCAAATTAAATTTTCGGACGGGAAAATACGTATGTATCGGAAATAGGGACATATGTTAAATCGTTTTGTCATTCATTCTTAGTTCGGGCCCGGAAGTAATCATATGACCGTATCACTTAAACACGGAGTAGGAGACGCCCGTAACTTAGGCTGGAACTACGGATTTCATGCTTAGGGAGAGACCCCAGTAACCACTAATAAATTGCTTAAAAGGTGACACAAACCTTTTATGCAAAGCCGCAAAACCTTTTTTTTTGTGTAATGTGGGTAGTTTGCTAAAAAAGGATATTTATTGATGTAAATTGCCAATTTTGAATTAGCAATATACATAAATAAATCGCTTCTTTTTTCGTCGGTTAAAAAATAACTGCTTGGGATCAACCTAATTTTAATGCAAGACTACTACTAGACGAGAAACTTTCTCAAGATCACGGGTACTTGCCGTAATTTATTCTAAACAATTTCTCTTTTTTCAAAGTTTTTGTAAACGCCTTGCCAATGTATTCTCTTGCTCTCCAATTATACCAATTACATACCTTCTGTATACCTGTATACCCTTTCGGAGCATATAGTCATGCATTCTATTTGCCATCACCATTAAAAAACGCCACAGCCTCGAAATATCCGGTTCCTCGCACAAACGTTAGTTACAACTAGCGCATAGAGGAAGTTGCAACTTGGTCGTATAGCATAGGACACTGCCGGCACCCTAGTAACCTGATTACCTCATTACGAAGCTTTCTGTGTCAATGAACCAAAAAGATGTGTGCAGGAAAAAAAAATGCGTGAGTGTCGTGGGACACTCGGTTGGAACGAAGTTCCTTTCGTAGTATATTTAGAACATCCATAGAACAAATTTGATTACCATAAAAAGGGTTATATTGAGTCAACCTTAAAAGATAGACATATGCTGCTCCGGGCTTTTTTTTTAACTTTTAAAGAGAAACTGTTCCGTCATTCATGATTTTTGCGTAATTTTAACCGTTTACGCAGCGCACGCAACAGAAGCTCTCAAAAAGATTTTTTTTTCCCGTTTTTGCAACATTTTTCATTTATGCTCCGCTCCTATTGGTCGTAGCGTGATGTTATATAGCCTAAAGCCTTCCTCGATAAATGGACTATCCAACACAAAAAGATTTCTTCTAAGATTAGCGCGTTCAACCAAACAAACAAATAAAGAAAGGGTCGTGACGTAAACTCGTGACGAAAAATTCTTACTTTTTTTTTCGCCTAGCCCCCCCCATCCATCAAGTCTGTGCCGAGCGCTAAGGAACTTCGTTCCAATAAAAACTAAATATAAATAAAAGTTTGATTATAAATTAAATACACGATTATATGCAGACGACCTTATTAAGCTAGTCGCACAAATCCGAACGTACGAGGATTGCAGACTCCTACAAAGGTATATTGATGCCATCTATGAGAGGAGCATTGTGAATAAACTATACAAGCAAGTGCGACGTTACGACCATTTCATTATGACTATAGTCTGGGTGGTAAAGTAATTACTCGTGTCAACAACATAAAGGATTTGGGAGTAACTTTCGACCGCTGTCTGACGTTTGGAGATACCGTTTCTACCCTTGCAAAAGAATCTTTCAGGCACTTGGGATTCGTTTTGCGAAATGCTCGTGACTTTCGCAGTCCAAATGTTATTAGGCTGTTGTACACCGCTCTGGTTCGAAGCAAACTCGAGTCCAGTACCTGTGTTTGGCACCCCTATACCGCGACCCAAACACTGATGCTAGAAAAGGTACAGAAAACTATTCTAAGATGCCTCTTCCAAAGCTTATACCATTTCTTTCGTTATATGTACCAACTATCTTTTAGGGACGTACGGCTTTAATTCATTGGAGGTGAGAAGAGGCCTTGATCAGCTCACGGTAGCCTGTAAGACGTTACGGGGATGTATCGACTGCCCGGAGCTCCATTGCTTTTCTGCCGATTATTTGTGCCCGACAAATACATCGGACACCGTCATAGCCAGCACAATCTCAACTCAACTCAACTCAAAGCATTTATTTCAAATAAACCAATTACAGGCACTTTTGAATTGCCAAGGGGTCGGTCAGGCAGAAAGATGAAGCTAGTTACCCATTCCAAAGCGTAGTAGGTACCTATGGAGAAGAACGGGCAAGAAACTCCATGGACACTCTTTTAAATCAAAAAATGATTACAAAATATTGATTACATCGTTCATGTTGAAATTATGCATGTGAGAACGATGCAGAACGTTAAAAGCGTCCGTAATAAAAAGACAAAAGCAATTCAAATATTAAATTAAATTAAAATAAGCCGTGGCAGCTAAGAAATGACCAGTCCCCACTGACGGCGAATCTGAATCTGTTGGCGCAACTGCCATCCAAAACTGTACCAAGAGCCGAATTCCCAGGCTGTCGTACTCTGAAGGTGCTAAATGCCCTTCTGACTGCCAACCCTGAATGTGATATGTTTGCGGATGAATGGAATAAAATTATGCGTATTTGTGGAAATTATATTCAACTTATTATTGTCAACGTAATAATTGTTTCTATGTTAATTAATATAATTGGTGTTGGACCGTTTTAATTAACTATAAATAAATATAATAAATTATTTACTTCAACAGCAACAACTTTAGGTAAGTAAAATAAAATAAAAAAATAACAAAACCCTTGCCTCAAAATGCAAAAGATACACACATTTTTTTGCCCAATTCAACCACACTCAAAGCACGCAGGGAAGCACAGTTTATAGAATTAGAATCTAACCACATAATGCGTCTATTTTCACAAGATGGGAACTTGCTTGTTTACTTGTTGTTATATTACAGCGTCCTGTCGCGTATTATTACAGCCCGGTACCCAACACTTGTTGTAGCGCATTAAGAAAGTCTCGACGGTAATACGTACTCGTAGGAACTAGTACTCAACTCAATTTACTCAACGTAATTAGCGGAGAAATAAAAAAGAATGTGTAATATCGGAATCACAATCACGAAAAACAACTTGTGTTTATCGCGAATGCGATATAGAACAGTCAACAACCACAACACAACAATAACAAATAACAAGATGGCGGACCGGCCGGCAGCCGCAGGCGACACAGGGGCATGAAGGAGTTGCAGAGGGAATACAAACGTCAATGTATCACTTTACCGCTGTCATTCCTGTGTCTTTGTTTTTTTCCTAGAAGATTACTGGCCGTGGGGATAATTATTGACGATGATAGAACGGCAAAAGAAAAGACGTTGCTTGCTAAAATATAAAATTGCATTTATTGTGCTAGATAATCAAGGTTATAAGGTAAGGTATATTCAAAGTATACTTTTATTTACGAATCCGAAATGTATGTAACATTTATTTATTTACTTGGTACGAGTATTTCCTGGGATCATAATGTAGACGCACGCAATCGTCCGACAAAACTGGTTATTAACTTTACTTATTTGCTTTTTTACTCTATTTCTAAGTGTTCAAACTAATTAAGGTTTTATCTACGAATAATAAAAGTCAAGAAATGTAAATCAAGCTCAAAAACGGCACCACGCGAATGTTACCGCGATGGGCGTGGTCAAAAATGGTACCGCGCAGCGCTGCCAGTTCGCCGGAATATTTGTGTCGATACCCTCGCGTCGCGGGGTATTTACGATTGTGATTATTATTGTGTTTTGCGTTGTTTACATACTGCAAATATGCAGTCATGTATTGTGAAGTGGTGTAGAAGCTATACGGATATAAAGAATTCTGGGATCACTTTTCATTCGTGTTTTTTTTTTTTTAATCCTATACTTACGACTCTGGATAGTGTTATGCAACACGAACGCAACATGACAGCTTATTTTACATTTTTTGAAATTTCACTTGAATTTGGAGGTTTTTGATTTTAGTTAAAAAATGTTAATATGCATTAGTATAAAATTAAATTGAATCGAAAAATCTCTAAAAGAAAGCAATCACGATGTTATGTTGCTCAAAGCTATAATTGCAAAAAAGAACTCAAAGTTCGTTTACATTATATGGCCAAAAAAGAATCTTTACTCATTTCTACCCGTCATAAGTTAAATAAACTAATTAATTACTTCTTAAGCTATTTCATTTAATAAAAAGTAAATACTTTTAAAAGCTTACTTATTTTTCATAACACCACGCATCTCCTATACCCTAATTCTGTAACACAGTTTGAATCACAATCGGAGAGTTTTGAAGCAAATTGCTTAGCCATTGCTTCATATGTTTGAAAAATTCGTCTGCTCAACAACGTTAATCACGCAATGGACGAGGGTGAACTGTATAATGAAACCAATTGTGATTTTATGTGTATTACGAAATTGTACTTCTGCACCCTAATTACGTAACACACAATCTATCACAATCTGAATTATTTTGAAGCCTATTGCTAATCCATTGCTTCATATTGGCAGCACTTGGAAATCTCAAGCCAAAACGTTCATCTGGCCCGGACGGTATGCCGGCGTTTCTGTTTCGAGACTGTGGCAGGGTCCTAGCAGAACCGTTGCTGCATATCTTCAATGCCTGTTTGAAACAACCGACGTTCCCGGCTCGGTGGAAGACCACACGAGTCATTCCGGTTCCTAAGGGGAAGTCAGGTCCGGATGTCAGTGGCTATAGACCAGTGGCTGTGCTGTCGACTCCAGCAAAAGTGTTTGAGTCCACTATCCAGCGCTGCGTGCAAGGGGCAGGTGCGCGCGCAGTTATCGGATGCGCAGCATGGGTTCCGGCCGGAGCACAGCACAGCCACTAATCTGCTCAACTTCATGGCATGGGTGGTACCAGCGGTTGATGCTGGTGTGCAGGTAGACACAGTGTATTTTGATTTCAAAAAGGCATTTGACACCGTCGATAATGACGTGTTATTAAGAAAGCTTGCAGAAGTTGGATGTACACCACACCTGTTACAGTTTTTCGTTAGCTACATGAAAGACCGACACCAGTATGTTGACTACAATGGGTACGAATCCGAACCATACTACACCAGGTCAGGCGTAAGCCAGGGCAGCAATTTGGGGCCTCTTGAATTTATTCTAATGATAAATGACTTACCGAAAGTCGTAAAAAATAGTTTATGTTTATTATTTGCTGATGACCTTAAATTGCTGCTCGAGATTAAGGATGAGTCGGATTGTGAACGCCTACAGGAGGATATTAACCAAGTGGTTGAGTGGAGCCATAATAACAAACTCTACTTCAATTTAGCCAAATGTTCAGTAAGAACGTTCACTCGCGCGCGGAGCCCGGTGTACTACGAGTACAAGGTAGAAGCAGCGCCGATGCAGCCAGTAAAACAGGTACGGGACCTAGGGGTGATTCTCACTTCAGATCTTACTTTTCGTGAACATATAATTAAGATATGCAAGAAAGCCTACAGAAACTTAGGATTTGTACTGAGGCAGTCACAGGGGTTCACCAATCGAGGAGACGAAACGCCGGGGAGTAACTCCGCTGCCGCGAGATATCGCGGTACAGCGGACAGAGCTCCGGCGGGATCTCATGGCGGCATGGAGAGTGCGACTGTCGCAACCCAGCACTGGGCACGCCACAATTGCGGCGGTAAGTCCCCTCTTTGAGGAGTGGCTTGAGAGGCGCCACGGCGTCCTCACCTTCCGCCTGACGCAGGTCCTTACCGGACATGGCTGTTTCGGGAGGTTCCTGTTTCGGACAAGGCGGGAGGAAACGCCCGGGTGTTATCATTGTGTGGATCGACCGGAGGACATGGTGGAGCATACGGTGGAGGTCTGCCCGGCTTGGGCGGCGCACCGCCGTGTCCTCGTGGCGGCGATCGGCGGCGGCAATCTCTCGCGACCGGCCCTGGTCCAGGCCATGGTACGGAGCGAGAGGGAATGGGAAGCCGTCACCTCCTTCTGCGAAGCAGTAATGCTCGCGAAGGAGGAGGCGGAGCGCGTGAGGGTGAGGCAATCGTTGCGCCCTCACGCCCCTAGTCGCCGCAGGGTGATAAACCCTGGGCGTCGGGAGTCGATTGCCGACTCCCGGCCACCGTAGGCGCGGGCTTGCGGACGGCGAGCGATGGGCAGTTCGTCGTCCGGTAAAGACCAGGCCCGGGTCGACGGCGCGTCGTGTTCCACGCGCGCCTCAAAGAGATGTCAGCATCATTGACGGGGTCCGATAGGGCCAATGCCTGCCGGGGTTGCGGATTGTTCGAAAGAGTTACCGTGGCCCTGGCGCACAGGCAAATGAAGGAACACGGGTGGGTTTTAGTCAGTAAGAGTCTGACACGCCCTTCCGCTCCGCCCAGAGCGGGAGAGGTCATTTGATGATTACCCACCCAAAAAAAAAAAAAGAAAAGGGCTTCACCAATATGGCCACACTCAAGGTACTTTATGACGCTTTAGTCAGGAGTCATTTAGAACATAGTGCAGTAATTTGGGCTCCACATGAATCGAAATACAGTATCAAGCTGGAGCGGGTCCAAAATAAATTTACAAGATACTTGTATTTAAAAATGTACGGGGTATATCCGTTTTACCCATTTATGTACCCTACACTATTTGTACTGGGTATGGTGGGGTATAATGAACTCAGGGTGCGCCGGGAATGTGCTCTCGCCGCTTATGTAGTAAAGCTACTGCGTGGTGTAGCGTATAACCCTGGAGTGCTACGTCACCTGCAGCTATGCGTGCCGGACAGATATGTGTGGAGGCGGCGGAGCCCATAACTGCTGGCCGTGCCGGTATGCAGAACCAATCTACTGGCGAAAACCCTCCTCACCCGAACAATCCACATAATCAACGAAATCCATGAAAGAAGAGATATAATTTCGTGCAATTTGAGTGAATTTGCAAAAATCCTGTTAAATGTAGTAAGTTATGTAAATGTGTAAATATATGTGTTCTAGGTTTTTCATACCTAAGTACTATGTAATTATTAGTAGAAGTGAGAGCACTTTATTTTTAGTTTTTAATGTATTATGTCTATTAGATTGATAACAAACATAATCTTATTAATCCTTTGTACTTAATGCTGCTTGAAGGTCATTTTATTTTTTATTTTATTTTTTGGGTTTCGATGTAGACATTGTTACTTATAAAATCGCATTGGATTAGTCTGTAAAGGTGGTATAATTGTGATTAAAAATAAATAAATAAAATATATGTTCGAAAAACTTGTCTGCTCAACAACGTAAATAACGCAATGCATGTTGTTGAACTGTCAAAATGAAAGCCATTGCTACTGTTAGTGTGTTACGTAATTACACCGCAGGTCTGACACTGACGCGACCAATCACTCTATTATTCGTAGGTACAATACAATAATACTCAACACATTAAGAAACATTTTAATTCAAGAACACTAGGATCTCAAACTTCTAAATAAGTATATTCACGAATGGTTTAGTTAAATTACAACTTATTAATACAACTAATATGGATAGTGCAAAAATGCAATCATTTTTTATGACTTATCCTCTCACACTTAATGCATAACATCATCCACGCAACTCGGGACTGTACCGGGCGCGCGAACCAATTACCATTATCTGTCTTGCCGAGAACCAATCACCAAGCTTGCCGAAATACAACGCGTTACGCGAGCGCAGCTCATTGGCTTGTTTGCATGTGTGTTCTTTCGTGCGAATACTCGAGACAATTTTGTCAATGTAGTGATTTTTGGAGCAGTAATTTTCGTTGATTTTGTTCACAATTACGCTTCCTGACTTTTATTATTCGTAGGGTTTTATCCTCAAAGTTGTTGTCCAAGTATACAAGGTTAGTTTTCAAAGACCTGCCAAATTTTCAGAGATGATTCAGAATCGATAATATTTTAAATATAATTATGTTCTTTTTTACAACCTTTTTAGTCCTGTCTTCTTCTAAAAACAGAACGTGTGGAAATCAATTCAGTTCAACAACCTAGACCGCACTCGCCTAAGTACTTGTAACATACTCGTAATTCGGCAACGCAAACACACAAACACGAATCTGCATTATTGTATTGGTTCCCGAATGTTTTCATTTATTTTTATCATTATTTGACTGTAATGTATAACACACAAAAACTCGGCAGGTCTTTGAAAATTAACCCTATATTGGACATACTCACTTCATTTCGAGTGAATTTTGTTGTGATCTCTTCAGATCCAGAAATTTTCTCCATACTTCCCGATTACTCTTTAATATGATTAAATACACAGACAATGCTATTGTGTTCAAGTAACCTCCTAAGTTAATTATAACATTAATGGTCAGTATATTCATATCAAATACTTCAACTATATCCAATATAACTATTGCATTACTGAGTAAAAAAGTCAACGTAGCTATGTAGAAGTGACGCCATTTGTTGAAAGATGTACTCGCACCAGCTACATTAACGCGGAATAAACAATATACAACTGTTACATAAATAACAAAACTAATCGCAACGGGTATTATTAACATTAACATGATGACAACACCTAATATTTGAGATGTTATTATTTCAGTCGACACACAGACATGAACAACGAACGTAGGAACAAAAAATAATAAATTTGTTACAAAAGGTAGACCCCACGCAAATAGGCTACTCTTAAAGTACCTCCTCCGAACGTCAAGACTAAAAACTTTTACAAAATCAACATAAAACGTGTAGCACAACACTAGTAACCAACAATAATACACTTGTCCACCATACATTAATAGAGTTGTAATAAAAATAAACACTCCTAGATACTGGATCAACTCCTCTGTGTATGTATTATATAAGTTATGGAGTAATAAACTTAGCATATTCGCTATTATTGCACTGAGGAGCACATAGTTTCTGAAATGGCGAAACTTCTTGATAACGCACCACGATGTCACTCCGTATATGGCCGCTGCGAGAGCCAGCGCAAACATAATCCATTTAATATTGGTGTAGCAAGAGTCACCAACGAGTTCTTTATAGGTTTGAGGGCTGATAATACTGGTGTCGTTATCACTGGTGTTGTTGTCGGCCATGGTGAGCGTCGCGTGTGCAGCCTGTTGTCGCGTGAGTAGTGACACGCGTCCACAAAGTTTCACGCCACAAAGCGCTATGATACCGGATCAGTTATATCGCCAGTGAAAAGGTAAAATGGCTAAAGCGTCAAAACGAATGAACTTTAAAGTCTAAAGAACTTTAAATTTATTACTTTAAAGTTCATTCTTGAGATTTCAGGTGTTGGCGCTTTAGCCATTTTACCTTTCCACTGTCGATATTATGTCTTTAAGACAAGTATGCAGATTACCTTATTAACTTGTGTACGGAATCACTCGATTTTTGGAACCATACAGTCCACTGTGCTACTATTGTGCTTATTATTGTTATTGTTCGTTGATTCGTTAAGCTCCTTAAGTTCTGAGTTGAGCTGCATGATTACTGACAAATGCGTGCACTGACTGGGCTCCAAAGACCATTTCAGACACCAATCTACATGATCGTCACATGACCTGACCAAGATCATGCCTGGACTTTAAAAGAGACTTTGACCTCTGAGTTTGTTTCGACCTTTCTTCTCAGAGTAGTCAGATAAGAAACGCAGACCTCATGTAGTTTAAAAAATATGATTGACGTGTAAAAGCTTTTGTACAACCCTAATTACAGAAATGAAATAATTTATCATTTATCATAATTATTATGAATGCCAAATTATTTTATGACAATTTGAAAATGTATTCAATAAAATAGAAGGATTCCGTACCCAGCTAGTATTTTTAAGGTATAGCACACATACCATATCGGCTCGGCTGATAAGTGTGCGTTGCAGTATGGAGTTTCATAGAATACGTAATGCTAAACGGCTCGAGTTAAGGCGATGCCGATCCGGAGCCGCGCTGATACGAGTATGTGTACGTTGATCTCTTACGCAAGAAACGCAACGTTGTTTCAGACTCTTTATTTATATAATTAATGTTAAATAATGCACTGAGATGATGACTTATCAACAAACGTTTATTGTCATAACGTTCAAGCAATAGGTTCCAAGGCTCTTGATCAGCAGATACTTCTAGATTTGAAACTGTTTATGCTGCTTCACCGTCTTAATAAGAAATTAAATAATGAAACTTGTTTATTGGCCATATTTTTTTTGGGTGGGATATCTTCAAATGACTTCTCCCGCTCTGGGCAGAGTGGGAGGGTGTGTCAAACCCTTACTAACTAAAACCCACCCGTGTTCCTTCCGTTGCCTGTGCACCAGGGCCACGGTAACTCTTTCGAACAATCCGCGACCCCGGCAGGCATTGGCGCTATCGGATCCCGTCAACTATGCTGACATCTCTGTGAGGCGCGTGTGGAACACAACGCGCTATCGACCCAGGCCTGGTCCTTACCAGACGACGAGATGCCCATGGCTCGCCGTCCGCAAGCCCGCGCCTACGGTGGCCGGGAATCGGCTATCGACTCCCGACGCCCGGGGTGTCTCCTCCTGCGGTGACTAGGGGCGTGAGAGCACCACGATTGCCTTTCCCTCACGCGCTCCGCCTCCTCCTTCGCGAGCATTACTGCTTCGCAGAAGGAGGTGACGGCTTCCCATTCCCTCTCGCTCTATACCATGGCCTGGACCAGAGCCTGACGCGAGAGATCGCCGCCGCCGATCGCCGCCACGAGGACACGGCGATGCTCTGCCCAGACCGGGCAGACCTCCACCATATACTCCATCATGTCCTCCGTTATTTACTGGCCTAATTCTACTATTTTCATGTATTAGAGATCGGAACGTATCACGAAATTCCATCCATCGAAAGTATGATCCGTCGAATTTAGATACCTGTTTCAAAGGTAGCTTGAAACCCATTTCATTATGATCGACAGCGCAATGAGTTTGTGAGGACTGCTTGAGTCGTGGACGCCCTCATCCCTATCGTTCATTTGTAATAACTCTTGAGCCAATACAATATTTGTAATCAATTCCTTCTCAATACCTCCTCTCCCCCCCCCCCCCTCTCCCCTTCTCTCTCTTCTTCCTTCTTTTGCCTCGTTGGTCTAGTGGTCGGAAGCGCTATTGCTGAGCATGAGGTCCTGGGTTCGATTCCCGGGCCGGGCAAAGTGTTATTGGGTTTTTCCATCTGGAATTTCTCGGTAGCAGCCCGGAGACTGGATTTGTGCCCGGTTGATAGCAATAGGCTCGCCCCCTATTACATGGGACTTAAACATAACTGGCGAAATGTGGGTGTGCTATAGGTACACCTCTGCCTAACCCTTCGGGGAATACAGGCGTGATATTATGTGTATGTGTGTGTTTATGTGTCCTTCTCAATATTTTCTCGTTCTTTAAGTTCATCCTCTAACCCATTAGAATTAAAAAATTCAATTTGACTTTGTAAGTCATCAAACCTTGACGATGGTTTCGAATTTGCTAAGTTTAAGTGTAAGTTCCTCCTTATGTGTTGTAGTAAAAGTGTCTAACCGTGATATTTTTTCTAAACAATTTCTACGTTTTGTTACTTGGCCCTTGACGGAACTACGTCTAACATTTAATTCCGCCACGGTCTTGGGCTCATCGCCTGAACCCATTATGATTGTTTATTTCAAACGAAATCCACACGAAAAAGAAATTAAAGTTATATACGAGTACTATTGAAATAAACTCAAGAAAAACGAATGTTAAAATAAACCAAATAAAAATAAAAGAATACGCTCACGCCCCTGGTTGGTGGTCTCTGCCGCACGGGAGGCTGAAGTCGCAGGCACCTGCCTGCGGACAACCATAGGCTGCACGGACACTGCGCACTGCGGCAAAGATGCTCAGCGATCTACGGGAAACTTGAGCGAATATGAAATGTTCGGCGGAACGATCTTTAAACGGAACTAAATAGGCACCGCAGCCTGTGGAATTAATTTCCTAAAATAAATACAACAAAAAGCAAAACATGCATACAAAAAAAAAACAATTTAAGTATACTAATAAGTTTAGGTATGTAGGTACTTTGAGATATGAAATGTGCTTGAAAGGTCCGCTTAAAATCCACCAAAACGGTAAAAAATTTGAAATATACAACGTAGTACCCTTGCGAATTGCCAATGACACTAAATAATAGCGGAATTATGGAAATATAAAGAAAGAAATATCATTGAAAGTATGACGCAATACTGTAACCTTGACAAAGGTGACCCTATAAAAATTATGAAATCGCACAAGTGAAAAAACCATACAGAAATTGGATGAGCACGTAGGCTAAGTAATTTAAGAGGCTTACAAGACTAAAGCGCGGTCACTGTCGGATTGCATAGAAAAGAAAGAGACGCGCGATGACACAACGCTGGTAATTGATTGCAAAAAATGAAGCAATTAAGGATTTACAAAAAAAACAATTCATTGAACTAAAAAATTAAAACACTATTACGTTAGTATGTTACTTGTAGAATAATCTGAAAAAAAAACTGAATGTTTGCATGTATATTAGTAAGGTTTTTAATCGTTAAAATATATTTTTAGAGGTATCTTCGTAATATTTTTCTATCATATCAAGTAAATTGTATTATGTTTTCAACACACTATCCAACTAGCATATATCCAGAAGAATATCATATATTTTTCTGATTTTGGTTACTGCAGTGGATCATATATTATTAGGCATTATAAATTTGCGTTTAGGTCATGTTGTCACCTCAAACGGAAGTTTAGGAATTAAGGAAGGGCACTTAGCTGCAGACATACTGCTGCGCTGCGGTGTGACGCTGTATTTAGCATCAAAGTCTAAGGGTGCTAAGAACTGCTCGTATTCTTGCGATATACTTGTTTCTCCCAAAGGATCGATGCGGTGCGATGCTGGCCAACTCCAGCTAGACCTTGGTAATCCGAAGTTTGCAGGTTGTATCCTGTAACGGTCGCCACTATGTCTACTGCGAGACACTGGAGCTTGGTGCTCAATGAAACGTAGGAATTTTACTTTAAACAATGAATTTAATTTAAATAACTGTAGAAAACGTTACGGATTTAAACAAATTTTAGTATAAAAACCAAGGGATATATTATTAATAATATGCACACTGGTACGAAACGATTTCGTCCTTTTTGAGAATTATTTTACAATCAATTTATCGAAAAAGTCAGGTAGAATTTTTTCCTTGATCAATTTATTTTCAAATTCAAATTCATTCAAATTCATTTATTCATTTTGTGAACATAGGGTAAAAATGATACAGATGTTACATTAAAAAAAAAAAGTTGATCCATACTATGTCCCGCCAAAGGGCATACAAAATGGTGCCGATTCTCTTGTACACCGAACTAAACTAACTAAACTATCACTAAAATTCCTTACTTTTGGCTATGAGAATCTTAGAGCTATTCTGCAATAAAATATCTCTAAATTTAAAAATCATTTTGACGCAACTAAAATTTAATTTGACAATCGCGACTCCACATGGTACCTACTTGTTTACCCTACCACGTGATTTTTTTTTAGAGCCGGAGGCGCGCATGGGTTGCAGCCTCGGCGTGTTTTATATGGATTTTTTCACTTTTTGTACGGAAAATATTTAAAAAAAAAGTACCTTCGTGTAGAGTTATATGGGTTTAAGGGTTTCATAAAGGGGGTCGAAATTTTCATTATTTTTGCGATAGGACACACCGTTTTCGAGATATAAGCAAAATAAAAAAAAAATACAGTACTGTTTTTGCCCCTGAAGTCGAGGTGTTGTGGTGAATCTTAGTTCATGACAACTAATTTTATTCCACACCTTTTTAATCGCGATTAAAAATAGCCAGATTTAGTTAAGACAACCAAAATTTTGGGTTAAAATCCTCAAATTCAGAATAGCAAAATTGCCATTTTCACTAAACTTATTATTCAGTACCATCTTGGTGCTGTCAAACTAAAATATAGTTAAGTTGTGTCACTTTAGTCTATTTCAGAATGAGAAATCGTCTTTTGACAGGACTAAACAAAATTTTAGTGATTTTTAGTTTAGTTTAGAGAATTTTGTGACAAGAGAAACGGCACCATTAGCTTAAGTAATCGAATGTCAACTAACAAAATAAAAACAAAAATAAATTCAATAGTTACGTAGATGTCACAATTTCATGCCAAACACTAATAGTTAATAATATGTCAATAAATTATAGACGGCACATAAACAAATAGGAATTAATTAGTCACAATTTCGAATAAGCACAATAACAAATGCAATAAAAATGGCAATAAATAATATCATTGTCATAGGGGAGCAACATTTTAATTATAGACAGATATGAAATTAGATAATATTATTTTAATTTGTCATTAAGATATTCATTAACAGAATAATACCCCTTGTCATTCAATAATTTAAAAAACTTACGTTTAAACTCATTCATGTTGTTGGTTGATACAATTTGATCAGGTAATTTGTTATTTTGCGCGTGAACTACCGCTACCTATGTGTGCCTTATCACAAATAGTTAGCAGCAACTTGACGCGGATACTATAAGTCTCCAAAAAATCAGGCGCAAACACAACTCATTAATAATTACGTAATTATCTGAATTTCGACTTATGGAATCATAACATTGTCCTAATTCTAATGGGAAGTCCATTGCTCGAAGTTTAGAATTACATAATTCGTGATATTTATGAATTAGATTAGGCTGTCTTTTTTCCCCGATTATCTACCGCCTGAGATAGTCTTTATTTAAATTATATTAACATTTAATATTAAGTTTATACAAATAACATTCTATTATAAGTGGGAAGTGGTCAGACCAGTACACATCTTGAACCCATACTTTATTAATGGTGGAAACTGCAGATTGTGTTGTAATACAATGACCCAACCACCTCGCGCACCCATAACCTTCGCTACGAAACGTATAGGTACCAGACTGTAACCCGAACATATGTACATCCGCACAACACCATGCGTTATCCTTACAAAATGCAACTAATTCATTAAAGAATAATTCGTTCGGGTGCGCAGTAAAGTCTCCTATCCTAACACATAAACTGCCTCAGTTTCACATCTTTGTTCCATTTCAATCACATACTGTATCGTACTAAGCACAGAAACTATTACTTCTAGCGGAGGTACTAAGACAGTTTGTTTCTACCGGTAAATTATCACTACCGTTTGATTGTCTAATATATTGTGCACTATGTTTTGCCAATATATGGCGTAGTCAAAGTCAAATCATTTATTTCAAATAGGCACTTATAAGGCACTTAAGAACGTCAAAATTTACAAAAAAAATAAAATTGATTCTAGTTGCCCCTTCCAAAATGTAGTTTCATATGGAGAAGAATGGGCAAGAAACTCCACCGTTACTCTTGTAGAAATGTTTTACAATATGATGTATACATTAATTATATAATTATATTCTTGCCCGTTCTTCTCCATAGGTACCTACTACGCTTTGGAATGGGCAACTAGCTTCATCTTTCTGACTGACCGACCCCTTGACAATTAAAAAGTTCCTGTAATTGGTTTATTTGAAATAAATACTTTGAGTTTGAGTTTGCTATGTGAAGACGATGCACCTAGAATAAAATTACTATACCACAATAGGTAAAAAGAATTAAATGCACATGATTTTTCCAAAATTTCACAAGTAATAATTTAGTGTGTGAGTACAAAATTAACATAAACAAGCAAGGTGCAAGGCGGCATGCCAATAGATTATATTATTAAAAAAAAACAATTTAAAATATGTCAGTTAGGTAAACAGGTCATTACATTTTTTTATTAATAAACACATTCATACATAACCTATAAATAAAATCATAAGTGTTTAATTAGCACGTCGGATTCATCATCACGTAATCGTTTTTGTGTGTTAACATTATAGTCAAATAATAATAAAAAACTTTTTTACAAAAAAACAACCGACTTCCAACAAAAACACTAAAAGACGTGAAAAATAACTTTAATTTCGGAAGTCGGTGGCCAAAAACGAAAATACAAAACCAAAGACACCGAATTCCGAAATTAAAGTTATTTTTCACGTCTTTTAGTGTTTTTGTTGGAAGTCGGTTGTTTTTTTGTAAAAAAGTTTTTTGTATTTTCGTGTTTGGCCACCGACTTCCGAAATTAAAGTTATTTTTCACGTCTTTTAGTGTTTTTTTTGGAAGTCGGTTGTTTTTTTGTAAAAAAGTTTTTATTTTTCACTTTTTAGTTGCGGTACCTACCCCACACAAATTCGTATACCACTACTTGGTGTGTAAGTAACAGTGATAGGAAATTATTAGCACATCATCCATATAAACTAAGTGGAAAAAATATGCAGTATTAAGGATAACTCAAAAACTACTGGTCAGACCTTGATCAAATTTAAATGGGACCACATGTGAAGCACCACCTATCAAATAAAAAAAGAATCATCCAAATCGGTTCACCCAGAAAAAAGTTATGAGCTAACACACATAAAAAAAAAAAAAAAAAAAAAAAAAAAAAAAAAAAAACATACAGACGAATTGAGAACCTCCTCCTTTTTGTGAAGTCGGTTAAAAAAATAATGAATACATTCGGGAACCAATTCAATAAAGGCTCCTTCAAACAGGCGCGACACACGACGCGAATCGCTTGCGACACAAAGGCAACGCTCGTCGCGCGACAGGCGATACCTTTGTGTCGCGTCGCGTGTCGCGCCTGTTTGAAGGAGTCTTAATGCGGATTCGTGTTTGTGTGTGTGTGTGCATTGATTTGACGACATTGCTGCAATGGATACCGGAGGAAAAACATGCATTTTATAAAAAAATAACTCAAACAAACAATGAGTCACATTTCCCAGAAACGGATGATTAATAATTTAATTCAATTAGGATAAATATTTATCAACTGATATATATATTTTTTAATTTTGACATTTATACGAGATTTTAATTTAATTTATTTTACTCCGACCTTATTGTATCCTGCCATAGGTACATAACTTTAAATAAGACTTTCTTAAATTTCGTTTTTAAATCAACGCATAACGCTTAATGCTAAAAAGCTACAGTATAACTTCAAAAAATTCAAGCATAAAGTAATATCTTAAATTAGAAATAAAAGTTTTAGACTATGCCTCAAATTGTACAAGCATAAGGTCGGATAACACATTTTTAAAAGAAAAGTATGGTTATTACTATTAGTTTGTTAATTTTAAACTTTATAAAAATAAAAGCCACAAAAGTTTACTATAACATGATTATTCATTGATTAAGCTAAAAGAACAATAAATGTGACTTTATTGCACGACTCATGATGCGAAGCATCAGAGTGCTTTACGATCGAAAAAAAAATTTCGCCTCATTTTGGCGGCTATTTTTATTATTATAGCCTTGTTAGTTCACGGAATCAAGATATTTTGCATACTATTGTCGAGATAATTTAATGGAGATTAATTTCATACTTTTTAAAAATTGATTTACTGCAATAGAATTGGAAAAAAACACCAAAATAGGTCAAAAAAAAATCCTGTCCGTCATGTGTGAAACCCGGAAACACTGTAACTTGTGAAAAAAACCATTATTTGAGTTATTTTTTTTTTTTTAATTCTAATCGACGATTGTAGGTCACTGAATGCGAATGAATAATTAATTCAGTGTCGTTTAATTGCAATTAATAAAAAACGAAAACTACAAGACTGTATATCTATATAAATCCATAGAAAATTAACATATGGATGGTGATATATCTATAGATATTATGTACATTTATTCTACCAGGGGCGCTTGTGCAGTACCTTCTTCAGGACTTCTTCTTCGGACAGAACTGACCCGTCGAACTATAGGCCGATTTCAGTCCTACCGTCCATTTCAAAAATCCTTGAGAGACTTATAAACTCGCGCCTAATTAAATTCCTCTCTAAATATAAAATACTGTCGCCTTCTCAGTTTGGCTTTAGACAAGGAAAGTCTACTGAGGATGCAGTTCTGTCGCTAACCTCTGCTCTGGTAAACGGTGTGGATGGTGGAAGCAAATGTCTAACTGTTTTCCTTGACCTCAAAAAGGCCTTCGACACAGTGTCTGTCCCCATACTTTTACATAGGCTAGAAAGCATCGGTTTGAGGGGATCCGCTCTTGATCTTTTTAAATCTTACCTGAGCAATCGCAAACAAACGGTTAAAATCGCGAATTACACTAGTTCCGAGTCAACCGTTACTTTCGGTGTCGGTCAGGGTAGTGTCCTTGGGCCGACCTTGTTCCTTATCTACATTAATAACCTATGCAACATGAAGATTGACGGCGGGCTCATATTCTCATACGCCGACGATACTGCCATTGTCTTCACTGCTAAGACTTGGGCTAGTGTTAGAAGGCTAGCTGAATGTGGCCTGTCAAAGATAGCAGCTTGGCTAAATTATAGTCTCCTCACGCTAAATGCTTCTAAATCCAACTACATCTGCTTTACTAAGTATAATAGCTCGCAACCGTCACATGAATTCCAAATAAAAATCCACAACTGTCCCGACCCCCCAACCCCCGACTGCTCATGCGTAAAAATTGACAGGTTACAGCATACTAAATATCTAGGGGTTCTGATTGACCAACGCCTGTCCTGGCACATGCACACTGAACTTATAATGAAAAGGGTTAGGAAAATTATCTGGACTTTTAAAGCATTGCAACATGTGGTTTCAAGGCGGCTTCTGAAGCAAGTATACACATCACTGGCCCAATCGATCCTCACTTACTGTTTGCCTTGCTGGGGAGGGACAACAAAAATAAAAAATTTGGAACTGGAGAGGGCGCAGAGATCCTTGCTCAAGGTCATGTTCTTTAAACCCTATAGATTCCCTACCCAAAGCCTCTACCTATTATCAGATCTTTTGTCTATAAGGAAACTTTATCTGCTTCAACTCATACTAAAAAAGCACACATCCCTCCCATATGATCCCTCTAGGCCTAGAAAGAGAAGGAGCTACTTAGTCGCTCCAACTGTCAAGGTTAGATCTACTTTCGCTAAAAGACAATACTCAAGGCAATCGTCCTACCTATACAACTTACTGAATAAAGAACTACGTATACACACCATGAAGCTCCGCGACTGTAAAAAAGCTGTAATCGAATGGCTTAAAACTAAAACCTACGACGATGTTGAGTCTTTTGTATCTACGCTTCAATGACCAAATTATTTGCTTGCGTGTTGTTGTGAACATGGTTAGTGGAAGATGACTTATTATGCTTCTTCCGATCCCAAGACATTGTCGCAGGGCTAATCTATCTATTTAATAATCTACAATCTACAATCTCTAATCTACAATTCACAACCTACCACCTACACTTGCGCCTGCACTTACACCTAAACTTATACTGGCAGCGCCTTCCGGTCTCATCCGAGTGGATCCCGATCCCTTGTAAGCGTCGGGTCGGTAGTCTTCTGTGTCCTAACCCAGTGAACCCAGATATGGTCCACCTAAGTGCCAAACCTCATCCGGATTTGTTCAGCCGTTTTGGCGTAAAGGCGTAATGGTGCAAACAAACACATAAATGCCTAATAAAATAAACACACACTTTCGTATTTATATTCATATGGGCAGGATATTAAAGGATACCACATATAACTAAATATGCTAATTATAACTCATACACTACACACACTCACACACTACACACACTCACACACTCACACACTACACACACTCACTCTTTACACTCTTACCCATAATCACACGTATACGCGCGTCTTGGCCCTTTTTCTATTCATAAAGCTCATTCATTTGCAAATCATTCATTATTGTATAATTTTAAGTTACCCTTTTATTAAATTTTTCTGCATGTTTACATTGTCTACATTCAATTGCATAAGATAAGAATAAGTGGAAGCGCGGAGTCTCCTAACACAAGCAATTCCTTGCTTAAAAGGTGATCTCCAACATTAGTGTGTCTAACAAGCCTTTTGTAATTGAAATAAACAATTTTTATTTTTTTATTTATTTTTATTCTTCCTACTACAGCTGTTTTTTTGGCAATTAATTTTGAACGACTTGCTTTTTTTTATTTTATATTTCCTAATTAACTATATTTTAGTTTGACAGCACTAAGATGGCATTGAATTATTAGTTTAGTGAAAATGCAAATTTTACTATTCTGAATTTGACGTTTTTCACCTAAAATGTTGGTGGTCTAACTAAATCTGGCTATTTTAATCGCGATTAAAAAGGTGTGGAATTAAATTAGTTGTCGTGAACTAAAATTCACGGCAAGACCTCGACTTCAGCTGCAAAAACAGTACCGTATCTTTTTTTAAATTAATTTTGCTTATATCTCGAAAATGAAAATGTCTTATCGCATAAATAATGAAAATTTCGATCCCTTTTATGGAACCCTTAAACCACTAAAACTCTACATGTAGGTAATATTTTTTTAATATTTTTCATTAAAAAAGTGAAATATTCCATATTAAACACGTCGAGGCTGCCCCCATGCTTGCCTCCGGCTCTAAAAGAAATATCACGTGGTAGGGCAAACAATTACCACGTGGAGTCACGATTGTCAAATAAAATTTTAGTTGCGTCAATATTATTTTTTTAGAGATATTTTTTTAAGATTGTCATAGTCAAAAGTAAGGAATTTTAGTGATAATTTAGTTAGTTTAGTTCGGTGTACAAAAGAATCGGCACCAGTGTCTGACTTCAAGTTTAAACTTATAAGGAGTCTTTTTAAACATAAACTCTTGCCGGACAGAACGTAACTTTAAGTTTCAAACTCCGGGCGGTAACTAAGAAATTCCTAAAAAAACTTTTTGTTTTTCTTTTAGTAATTTCTTCCATACATAATAAGCTTCTCAATTCTTTAGTTGGTGCTGAAGCTACTGGATTTAATAGACTCAATAGTATTGTTAATGTATGCAGTAACAGTTTGACTGTGTAAAGGTTTGCAAAAGATTTCCCTCCTTATTGAAATGTTTAGATAGATTCCCGCACCTACCATAAGTACCAACAATCTGCCATTAATTAATTCGGTCTTGTCCTTTACCCCCAAACAATACTATTTCACGAGCTTTATTATCTTCCAAAACTTCCACATCGATCAATCTAAGCGATATCTCTTGAAAAAAAACTCCCTAAACAAAGGATATTTATTTTTTAAACCCTCCACGTTTCTTATCTGACTGCGTGCCCATTTATTTCAATGTAATGTTGTAAAAAGAGCTTGAGGGCCTGAAACTTTACACCTTCGTTGAGAAAATGTTGTGTTACTCAAGTGTTTTTGTTACGTTCATGAGTTTTTCTGAACGGTTTATAATAACATTAGATGGTTAAAAATGGTTGTTAGAAGTTTAGTGTTTGTAGGCTAGACTTTTTACTTCTTTTTGTTACCGCTCTGTTATTACTAAAAGAGTTTGAATATCAATATTTTGCAAGGAGCGACCGCCATTCAATAAATATTTGGTATGTAATTAAAGAACACAATCCCGAGCATGTTTTTCAATGTCCCGGGACTACGGGATTTTTTATACGTAATACGGGATCCCGGGATTAGACTATGTGGTTTCTAATTGGGCTCAAATAAAAAAAAAACAATACTTAAGGGGGGGTGCGCATGTTACATCAGTAGAAAGATTTTTCAGGCAAATTTTCGGCTCGTCGGGTTAACTTTCATGCTCTAATCGAGATAAGTTTTTTTACAAAAAATTGAAACCCTTATTTTCTAATAAGTAGAAAGTTGAGATAAAATCTAGAAAACGTAGTTACGTTTACGTTCTTTGCCCAGAACTGGACAACCATGTCGATCTCAAAATAAAAAAACTCAAACCATCTATTTAAAATAAAATTATTAACACAATTACAGACACTTTTGAACTGTCATGAGGTCGGTCAGTCAGAAAAGTTAAGCTAGTTGCCCATTACAAAGCGTGGTAGGTATACATATGGAGAAGAACGGGCAAGAAACTCCACGCAGTCTTTTAAATCAACATATTATATAGCTACAAAAAAATTAGTTACATCATTCATGTTGAAATTATACATTTGACAACGATGTAGAAAGACGTGCACGTTAAAAGCGTCCGTAATAAAAAAGATAAAATGAAAAAAAAAGTCAATTCAGAAATTAAAATAAGCCGTGGCAGCTAAGAGATGACCAATCCCTACTAACGGCGCCCGTTCATGAGCATGACGTAAGGACCAGCACCAGTTAGCTCAACCATTTTGAAGGGAACTTAGTGATCCAACACACACGCCGCTACCAGCGAGACATTTGAGTGAGCATGACATATATACTCTCAGCCAACAGGGCACTTTCAAGTCAATGCTGAAATACGAACCTAGTAAATGGTGGCTTTCCATAGTGCACACACTCCTAGAACCTTGTCCAGGCGCATCCAGGCATTACTTAAGACGTAATTCACGAAACCATAGGTAGGTATGCTATTTTGTGTCTTTGCACAAGAATACTTTCTATCACCTTTTGCATTACCGCATTCAAGGCAAATAAATAACTTTGACTTTTAACTTTACTTATTTACTTTTAACTTTAGATAAATACATTAATTTCTTCCCTCATTACAAATAACGTCATTAGCCATCAATAAAACTATCTAAATAGCCAACTACTTTCTACCACCTTCTTTTTACCCATACGTCTGAAACCACATACTATATAGCTAGCGCACAAAGGGACGGGGCAATGGGTCAAGTGCCACTTGCCCAGCCCGACCAATTAAACGAAACTGGAGTTCTCTTTGTCACATTGTATCAGGTAAATATTTTTGCTGAAGAATATTTTTTGGATGATTTTTGTTTCAGGTTGGAATGGATAGATAAGGTGAGATGAGCTTGTGGTGAGTAGGTTTGACTGCAACATGACAGGTTTAAGAACCAGGACAGGACAATAAGGACCAGGCTGTGGGTCGAAAACCTGAAAATGAACAATTTTAAATATGATACTTCGTGGTTGCTTTCAGAATTTACAGATACTTTTATAATGGACACCGACTTTTAAGGAATAAAACATCAAGAGGAAACCAGTGGGCCCAGCACAAACGCGCGTAATAAACGCAAAGTAACTTTCAATGATTTTTAAATTGAAAATACTCGTTACGTACATAATAAATTTTAAACGAGTTTATTTCAATCAACTTTGGATCATACAATTAAACTTAACATTAATAGTATGTACATCTAAATAAAAATAAATAAAATAAAAAAGAAAGAATGAAAAGAATCATAGGTCATCAAAAAATTCGTCCGCATCGCTGTCGACAGGAAAAGTGCCCAAAAGGCTGGCAGCATTGCCACGTTGTATGGCGATGCTGATTCTTTGGCCAAAAAATAGGCCAGCCCTCTGGTCACGTGAAGAGTCGACCAATCGCTTGGCGATGTCTCCAAAAACCAAGTGGGCACTCGGACCCCACGGCCCTAGTGTTTCAACCCCAAACGGCTCGAACATATCACTCCCAATAAGATTCGAATATTTTCGCCGTTTGAGGTTTTAAACTAAGTAAATATTATTTACTTCGTTTAAGATTTTATTCATATCTATAGGTGATAAATGATTTCATTTCTGTAAGTAGGTTTTTACAAACACTTTTACACGTCAATCTCATTTTTAAAATTAGATGAGGTCGGTGTTTCTTATCTGACTACTCTGAGAAGAAAGGCCGAAACAAACTCAGAGGTCACAGTCTCTGTTAAAGTCCAAACGTATTCTTGGTCAGATCATGTCAAGAACATGGAGATTGGTATCTGAAATGGTATTTTGAGGAAAGAACCACACAGACTTAGTGGGTCTGTCCAGTCAGTGCACGCATTTGTCAGTAATCGTGCAGCTGAACTCAGAATCTTAGGAGCTCAACGATTCGACGAACTATACCAAAGAAAGGACATTTAGGTATGCCGCATGAATTATTCAAACTGCCAGACCATGATTAAACCAAGCTGAGAAAAAAAAAGCGAAGGTAGAATACTTTAAAGGACTTTTTAGGTGTACTTTACTTTTTACGTTTACTTTTAAGTAAATACTCATGTCATTGTATATACAGAGTGGCAACGAAATCGACGCGCAAATTGTAACCATGAATTCGCACATGATTCTAGACCCTTAGCGTAGAAATTTATCTTAAGTTATCAAAAAAAAACTGCTGTTACATAGAAAACTGCAATACCTACGCAGCCAAAATGTATGTCAAAGCTGTTTTTTTTAATAACCGGCGGAAAAATTGAACGCAGGGGCGTTCAGAATCATGTACTGAACCCATGATAACAGTTTGCGTGACCCTGCCACCCTGTATAAAATTCATATGAGAAAGACTGAAACCGTGAATATCTACTCTGTGATGAGGCACAATGGTGACTAGAAAGAAAGAAAAAGAAAGAAAGAATAATGCATTTATTGGCATCAAAAACAATCAAAAGTTCGACAAGGAAGCTTTTATTTACTATAATTGAGACGTAAAAAACGGTTTTAATTAGAAATCTGCAGAGAAAATATGACGACTGGATTCAATCATTTGACTTTTAGGTTAGATTTTTGAATTTCTATTAAAACAACTTGAAATTTTTCGATTATTTATAAAAAAAACGCAATATTTTTCACGGTGTATATACTTTTCAGGAAGTATCAACAACGAGATGACAAAACTTAAAATTGTGGAAACAGTAAAGAAATTGAAAACTCGAAGAAAATGAAATGTTGACTTGTGAAACACATTATTTCGAAAATATGTCTTCAATGACTGGTATTCTTATCAGTTCAGACCATAGATATCCGATTCAGACATTACCTGTAGATTTAATAGTCACTTTGAAGGGTTTATACATCAAGGGCGGATCCAGGGGGGGGTCATGGGGGTCATGACGCCCTTCTGGGCTGGGTCCAGGACCTAGGTGGACCACTAATTAAAATTGTTAAACATAATGTGTTTATATTTTTTTTGTCTCAATATAGATTTTATGTAAGTACCTTCAATATTTAATTAATTTAATTATAGTACTTTCATACATTAATAAAATACCTACTTTTTACTTGTATCTATGATTATAAAAAAATATTATAACTTCTTGTGACTTGACCACGACTATGTGACCCCCCCTGGCACCAAAGCTGGATCCGCCCTTGCTATACATATGATATGTGTATGGATAAAATTAAATACTATGCTATCTTTGTATTTTATTATGGTTTTAGACTTTTATGACTAAGTGCGTTAACTAAAAAGTCTTTGGTGAGTATAAAACTGTAACATAATTTATTTAATTTGTTATTTTCAGATGTAAGTGTGAATACACTACGAAGAATTAAAACTAAACGGTCTTTTTTTATTTTATTTTGGGAGGGAAATCACCTAATGACCTCTCCCGCTCTGGGCGGAGCGGAAGGGGGTGTGTCAGACTCTTACTGACTAAAACACGTGTTCCTTCAGTTGCCTGTGCGCCAGGGCCACGGTAACTCTTTCGAGCAATCCGCGACCCCGGCAGGCATCGGCCCTATCGGACCCCATCAATTATGCTGACATCTCTTTGAAGCGCGCGTGGAGCACAACGCGCCGCCGTCCCGGGCCTGGTCCTTACCGGACGGCAAGCTGCCCATTGCTCGCCGTTCGCAAGCCCGTGCCTACGGTGGCCGGGAGTCGGCTACCGACTCCCGACGCCCAGGGTGTCTCCTCCTGCGGTGACTAGGGGCGTGAGGGCGCAACGGTTGTGTCACCCTCACGCGCTCCGCCTCTTCGTTCGCGAGCATTACTGCTTCGCTGAAGGAGGGGACGGCTTCCCATTCCCTCTCGCTCCGCGGCCGGACGCGAGAGATTGCCGCCGCCGATCGCCGCCACGAGGACACGGCGGTGCTCCGCCCAAGCCGAGCAGACCTCCACCGTATGCTCCACCATGTCCTCTGGTCGTTTCACCCAATAAAAATACCCGGGCGTTTCCTCCCGCTTTATCCGAAACAGGAACCTCCCGAAACAGCCATGTCCGGTGAGGACCTGCGTCAGGCGAAAGGTAAGGACGCCGTGGCGCCTCTCAAGCCGCTCCTCAAAGAGGGGATTACCGCCGCAATTTTGGCGTGCCTAGCGCTGGGTTGCGACAGTCGTACTCTCCATGCCGCCATGAGATCCCACCGGAGCTCTGTCCGCTGTGTCGCACTTTCTCGCGGAAACTGAATGGTCTATCATCACGGACAGTGAAATACTCTGGGGAAAAAACGTCCACATTCAGCAACAGTTTCAAATTTGGATAATTTTGATATTTCGGCTATATGAAACAAAACTAGCATGACGTCGAACAATATAGACCCATCTCGATTCTGCCGACCTTGTCAAAGCTTTTTGAAAGACTGGTCCATAACGAGATTTACCCTCTTTTGCATAATATTATCATTCCTGAACAACATGGGTTTGTTAAGCGCCGATCTACGACATCTAACCTGCTGATATTTGCTGATTACCTTTTTGAAAGTGTTGATGGGCGATTACAAATAGATGCGGTCTGCACCGATTTCAAAAAAGCTTTTGACAAGGTCGATCATGAAATTCTCCTAAGTAAAATTGCTTACAATGGAATACGCGGAAATTTGTTGCGTTGGTTTGTGTCTTACCTCGAAAACCGGTCACAAAGGGTTGTGGTTAATGGTCATCAGTCTGTCTCTGTTAATATTACTTCCGGAGTTCCACAGGGCTCTATTCTGGGACCGCTATTGTTCATTATTTATATCAACGATATTAAGAAATGTTTTAAAAAGTCAAAATTCTTGATGTACTATCGGCCCAAGTTAAGCATGCTCACTTAAGAAAATATTCCTGCGAGAGCGCAGCTAGTGACAAACCACACCCCTTCCTAGTTTCCCCCAATTAGAGACAATATGCATTTGTGTGAGTAATGAGCGAGTAACATAAAATAACAAACATTAGCTAGAGCGCGGCAGTGCCAATTTGCTCTCGCTAATTTTTGACGCTTCCCTTAAATTCCTATCGCCATTTCATTTTACGACCTGTTTATTTCTATCGGACTGATTGCCTGCCTAACTGTGACCTCTGCTTGTATACCGGACTGTGATCGAAAGCCTCTTCTTGACCCTAGCTTGTATCCTGGACTGTGTGTGTATTGTGTGTGGGCTGTGACTAACGTGGTGCAACCATGACGACCCGAAACCTGATTCAGGAAGAAAGGAATCAAATTATTGTTTTGCATAGACAAGGGTTAAATATATCCCAAATAGCAGTGGAGTTGAACATGCAAGTAAGTTATGTTTTTGTATTCAGATAGAGGGAGAGATATAGAAATAAATAAAGTGATAGTAATATTATTATTTCATAGTTTGCATTTTTCCTTATATTGCAATTTAAAAACAAATTCCATGAAAAATATTGGTATTCAGCTGCATCCGGTTAGACTGGAAGCCGGCCCCAACATAGTTGGGAAAAGGCTAGGCAGATTTATATATAAAAATAATAACATTATTATAACTTTCAGATGGTATCTTTTTAAATTCTCATAAGATATTACCTACTTATAGTAATGCATTCAAATAAGATTGTTCTTTTTATTTATTTTTGCTTTCAAAGACGTTGTTGGAGCCTTTTATGACCCGATAATAAATCCTAAACCAAAACAACCTAAACAATGGTGCCTTATCTCACAGCGTCGTTGCCGCATTTTAATTAGAAAAACCAGAGCGCATTCGTCGCATTTCTAGAGGCTTGATCATTATATTTCAAACTACAATTTTTTTTCGCCCAAGCACAAGATAATTGTTTTTTATAATTATTTTTAACATTTATTTTATCATAATACTGCAGATGGAAAGTAATTGACAATAATGTAAATTTTTGTTAGTAGTGCTCGTAAATACTTACCAAAAAAACTTAAAAAACATTGCACACATAGTTTTAAATACTAACGATTTAGTGCTTGGCTGGCCGATAAAATAGCAAGTACTTACTATTTTTTCGGCCAAGCACTAGATCGTTGGTATTTAACCACGAAAAACCTTTAGAAATGCCACGTTGCCAGCCCGCACGGGATAAACACTTTTAAATAGTAGAGATAAAGCACAAATTTGCTTGGGACAGTTTCATACAATGTTGGAATTTACGCTATGGCATTTTTCTTACTCATAGGTATACGAGGTGTAAATTGCAATATCTGAAAACCTCTTAAGGGGTCATTGTACTAATCATTATGAACAACTTTTACTACGGGACCAAACCTGAAATCGCGAAAAAAAAAACAGCTGTTCCCTACATTTATGTTCGCGTAACTCGTCAAAATGTATGGACCAGCTGCTTTTTTATCGCGATTTCAGGTTTGGTTCTCATAGTAAAAGTTGTTTATAATGATGAGTAATGACCCCTTAAGAGATTTTCAGTTATTGTATTTACAACTTGTATTTTAAAATATAGTTATGAATGTTATAACTACTTAAATTAGTTATAGAAAAGTTAAGAGTTTATTTATCATGAAGTCAACCAAAATGCACACCTTAAGTATTTCAATACTTATAATTTTTATTTATAGTGTACTAGTTGTGCCCTTTGAATAAGACTTTTGTAGTGTACTCGTATTATTATACTTAGTTCCTATATTATGTAAAAAATCGATGCTGATTGTTTTTTTTTTTTTTTTTTTTGTTAGAGAACAACGGTGCGCCGCTGGGTGCGAAGATATGAAGAAGGAGAAATTACAGAACGCGTTCGTGCACCTCGACCCCGGGCTATAAACGAAAACGAGTTAAATAATATGATAGCCACGTATGAAGAGAACCCGTTCACACCCACTCGCAGTTTCGCACAAGAATACGAAGTTTCGATGCAAACTATTAGAAACGAGTTGCATCAAGCTGGAGTCCATCACAGACGTCCCGCAAAAAAAAATATTTTGACGCAGGAGCAGAAAGCTGCTCGCGTGCGATTCGCTCGTGACTACAGGGACTTCGATTTCTCTTACGCCATATTTTCTGATGAAAAGTGCTTTAGGTCTAGCCAACAAGGTCGTCGGAATTTATGGCGTGTAGATAACACAAGATACGAACCTCGAAATGTGAACCCAAATGCAGAATCGGGAAGAATTGTAGTGAACATGTGGGGCTGGATGAGTGCTGCTGGACCAGGCGAGCTCGCTTTTATACCAGGGAGGGCAAACGGCCAAACGTATTTAGAGGTGCTACAAACCATCATGGTACCCACAGTGCGCACGGTGTATCCACAACTGGACGTGCCAGAATTTTATTTTTTCCAGGACAATTGCCCGATACACCGTGCGCGGGTTGTTCAAGAGTGGTTGCGAGGGCAACCACAAATTAAAACAGTGCCATGGCCCTCCCGATCGCCAGACTTAAACCCCATTGAAAATTTGTGGGGTTTAATGGTCCAGAGATGGGATAGTAGAGCAGAAAGAACGAAGGAAGCACTTGTCACACATTGCGAACAAGTTTGGGACACATTCAGAGGTTCGAATTTGTGCGAAGTCCTGGCTAGGTCCATGCGTAGCCGTTGCGATGCTGTGATAGATGCGGGAGGAGCAGCGACGAAATATTAAGTTAATATAATTTTTAACATGCACTATGTTAATTAACGAAAGGCGTTCCCGTTAACCCGCAATAGTCCAAACATGCTACAATTAATATTACCATTTAAAAATTCGCGAAAAAAAATCAGCTGCTCCCTACATTTTGTTAAGCTAGGTATGCGAACATAAATGTAATGAACAGCAGATTTTTTTTCGTGAATTTTCGAATGGTCATATTTTGGTAGCATGTGGACGCTATACTATTGCGGGTTAACGGGAACGCCTTTCGTTAATTAACATACTGTATAATTACATTATACAGGGTTATTTTTCTAACACCTGGTAGGACTATATTAGTACAACCACTTTTGATCTATGACTTTTTAGAATACCAAAAGTAAACTTTCAAGTTTTTGTTGTAATATTTGTAATAACACTTTTTAGATCTGTATTTTGTAGTAAGTACCGCTGCGACCCTGCATTCGCAACGCACTGTTTGTTTATTTAACTACTTACATATTTTGGTACCGCGTAGAGTTGTTCAAATTTAGAGCGATCAAAATAAATATTTTTAATTGTACTATGAAATTATTTTTTTATGAATTATTAAAAGTCATACAACAAAAGTTGTTATTTATGATGTTAGTATTATAGTCCTACGAGCTTATTAGTGTTTTATCATCAAATGACTTCTCCCGCTCTGGGCGGAGCGGAAGGTCGTGTCATACTTTTACTGACTAAAACCCACCCGTGTTCCTTCAGTTGCCTGTGCCAGGGCCATGGTATCTCTTTCGAACAACCCGCGACTCCGGCGGCTTGCAAATAACCCTGTATAGCTATTTTTATTAGGTTTATTTTTATTATTCCAATTTGTATTATATTACTTCGTTGATTAATGTCACAGGGTAGACTGTAGACCGTAATCATAGTTTAAAATATTGCCAACGATTTTGAAGTCTTCTTGTAAAATTATTGATGTCAATTTAGTGTCATGTTGCCTTTATTGGTGGATTTGTTGTTTTATTTACAATCAATGTTGTCGTAAGCCCCGATCTCGTTAGTTTGTTATTTTACATATTCAGTAGTGTCATCATATCCGTCCACCTCATAAATAATTGATCTCATTTGCTTGATAAACCTAGTCTGTAGTGTAATGTAATTATTGCAAATTATAAAAATTATTAAGATTCTTAAATTTTACTAATCTTTAAACTTTTCAATTTCATTAGAACTGCACGAGCAATATTCTCCTAATCTTATTTACTGACAGGCTTTTTGCCTGTTGTTGTTGTGTTGTCTGTTTGTCATTGTTGTGTTGATTTCATATTTTGAACTTTACGATATAAGTGTAGATAAATACAGTTTATAAATGATATTATGAGTAAGAATCTTTTCACTTATAATATTTTGCATTTTGATGATAATTTCTGTGTAATTTTTTGTTATAATATGTTAATTTCTGGATGAATCTTTAATGTTTTGAAAAAGTCTATTAAAAATAAATTAAGTTACTTATATTGTTTTTTTTTCTACAACAGCAAATCCTTAAAATTGTTCTCAAGTAGATTTTAACTAACTGTTTATTTTTTCACACTGAGATTACAGCCGATAGTTTCATACAAAAAGCACTTACTATACATCTTTTATTATACAGATAAGATTTAAATATCAACCTAAATAAATCTTTAATCCTGCATAATGTTAAATGAACACAAACTAAAAATATATATTTCACTAGTACCCAACATTTTATTTCAATCCTTTCACTCTCACTGCTGCCAAGGCACAAATTATAGTTTAGTTTAATTACTTGATAAGCTTCTGAATTTTAAAGTGGCATAGGAACTGAATCATTGTTAGATTTGTCAAAAAAAAACTTAACATGCAATGCCGGTAACGCGCCTGTAGCGTTGATTTCGCTTAAAATCATGAATTGTCAAACTTTGACTAGAGCATGAATTATAAAAGAGTAAAGTGTTGGTTTGATTATAATCCAGTCTTAAAGTGCTCATCCTGCACGGCATGCCTGGGCATTTTAATTGCAACGATACCTTGTTCGTTATACAGGCTGAAATTTAATTCATGGGTATCCTCTTAAGGGGTCATTGTACTAGTCATTATGAACAACTTTGACAATGGGAACAAATGAAATCGAGAAAAAAAAATTGCTGTTCCCTACATTTTGTCGAGTTATGCAAACATAAATGTAGGGAACAGCTGATTTTTTTTTCGCGATTTCAGGTATGGTCTCATAGTTGAAGTTGTTCATAATGATGAGTACAATGACCCCTTAAAAGGATGCCCATGAATTCAATTTCACCCTGTATTATTTTAATGAATAAAAGGTAATATTACAATTACCTACTGTTAAAAGTATTAAACCAAATACAAGGAACAACTGCAAAACATTTGAGATAATCCTAAGGTAATAAAAAAACGTATGGCCCTTGTATTAAGCCGTCCTCTATTGTTTAACCGAATTTCCAGACATTCCCACTAAATAACAATGGGTCTTAGATAATGAACTTATTTTTATTTCAGTTGCAAGAGTTGTGCGGCTTGCGGCCTTGCGTTAGCTACAAACAAAAAGCTCTGATAACATTGTATGAACTGCGCAGAGTATTGGTTCAAATATTACTGTAATTTTCAAGTATTCCCAAATTGCCCAAGTATAAACAAACACATAGAAATTTAGATAGTTATTTACTTTTAATAAAGTCGATTAAACACAAAAAAATTCAATATAAACATTTGATACCTTCATGCAGTGCCGGTCAACGCACCTATACCTAACGTATTCAGGGAGCCGTGAGATAAAAGGTAAACAAACCATAAATGTCCGTTCAATCGATTTTGAATGCTATTGTGTTGGTGGCATGACAAATGGCAGCTGCAGTAAACAGTTGGTATTGTAACCACTTTTTTGCCTTTAATGCCATCCATAAGCCTACGGAATAGAAGTCAAAATCGGTGGAACGGACTGTAATAAAACGGTTCGTTTCAATGTCTCATCTTATTGTGAAGGGAATATGGTGCGGTTGCTGCGGCATGCGGCATCACATAGGATATGGTGAAAATTGGAGAGGCAGTGAAAGTGTTCATAAATAACCTATATCTATAGACCCGATAGAGAGAGGAAAATATTAAAGTGGATTAATACATATAAATTGTAGTTTATTAGTTAGGTATTACAAATTATTTTTGTAAATACTGCAATATCAATAATACATTTTCTAAACCAAACAAACAGAAGATATGAGTACTAAAATTAATTCTTGTCCATAATAAAAAAACAATTCAATTCAATAAAGGCTCGTACACACCGGCGCGACGCGACGTAGCGTCGCGATTCTGCGATATTATATCCGTAGAGCAATTTCTATGAAAACGCGCGCAACAGTTCACACAGGAGCGACCTGACGCACCGCGACGGCGTCGCGGAGCGACACCAAAGGTACATTTTGTATGGTGTCGCGGCGATATCGCGGCACACCTTTCACACTGGCGCGACGCTACGCCGCGGCCGCTACGCGACGCGGCGCATAGCGGCTGGCTTGCGGCATCTTCAAAGAGGTACATCCTTTGACCGTGCCGCGCAAGAGAGTATAAATGGCGGTGCAAACCATGCTGAGCTCAGCAGTAGTAGACGATCTTCGTCAGAGGACGAAAGCAAAAGCATATATCTATACGTGTTTGCTGAGCGTGGGGTCTTAGCTTCGATTCCCCGGTCGGTCGACATAACCCAACCTAACCTACGTAGGTAGTAGGTACCTAAGCTTGACCACACAAGCACGAACGACTAAACTGGCGAATTCGGCCGTGCTAAGTGACTTAAGCACGGAGGGGTCTAGGTATGTTATGGATGGTCACCCATCCACGGACAGACCTAAGGTAACTTATGGTTTATTTAACGTTTTATTCCTAAATAAAGTAAAATCATAAGCAAAATAGTAAGTCATTGAAATGTGACTCTTATCTCATTGTTTTAATGTATAAATTAGGATGTTTGATGAAATTAACTTCAAACCTTCTAAACAAACAATCATTCTACATTCTAATTTGTACCTTATTGCAGTGGTATAAGATTTACATTGCAATGACTTACTAATGGTTTTGTCGGCGCGCGGCACGCTCAAAGGAATGTACCTTTTTGATGATGCCGCAAGCCAGCCGCTATGCGCCGCGTCGCGTAGCTAGCGCGACGCAACGCCGCGCCGGCGGCGCTAAGCCGCGCCCGCAGCGCTACGTCGCGCGGCGCGACACAAGAGAGTATAAATGGCGGTGCAATCCAAGCTGAGCTCAGTAGTAGACGATCTTCGTCAAAGGACGAAAGCAGATCTGTACGTGTTTGCTGAGCGTGGGGTCCTAGGTTCGATTCCCCGGTCGGTCGACATAACCCAACCCAACCTAACCTAAGTAGGTAGTAGGTACCTAAGCTTGACCACACAAGCACGAACGACGAAACTGGCAAATTCGGACGTGCTAAGTGACTTGTAAGAATTGATTTAAGTAATTTAAGTCGATCGACTGAGTAACGCATTGAGTCAGTAAATTCGAACTGACAGATTCTGCCACCGTACCGAAATAGTTAAAGGTTGCAATGGCAGTATAGTTTGATAATATTCTTCCCGTTGCTATGTTAGTTATTTTGGTATCCTATGTTTATCATAGTTTTGTAAGTACCTAACACATCCACATTACAAATAAATACAGAACACACATTACGAATATACTACAGGTGGTGGTGTACTATAAGTTCACCTCTGCCTAACCCTTCGGGGAATACAGGCGTGAATATATGTTATGTTTCAATTCGATTGTAAAATCCTTTTCCACATAGTTGATGCTCAAACAGTTTACTGCCCGCCACAATATCTAACTGAATCGATCGATTTACTTATCTATTGTTTTCAGTGCAACTGCACAGCCCTACATGATCCTAATAAAGTAGTAGTTCCACTATAATTCGAGATAGATGACGCTGATGAAAGCAATTACTTGAGATAATTCAGATTGCATAATGTTCATATTTCTAAGAGGTGTTATTTTATAAAATGCAATACTTTTTATGCCTGTGTTTTACGAACAATTATTAATGCTTATAAACGTAATAAAATAAATTTATTTGCGGGTTACGGGAGGTATGCGGATAGGCGCGGCGCCGCGCGCCAGAGGCCGGGCGGCGGCTTCTCTTTGAAAGAGATGCGCGCGGAGTCCGCGCGTATACAGCGCCTTTTTTACCCGACTGCATAGAAAGGATTGTTTTTTTTTTTTTTTGCATTATTTTACAATATTGTGCTTTTGGCAGGTGGCAATGATAACAAAAAAAATAGGTACTTATTCCTGCTGTATTAAAAAATGGAAACTATTTTAAAAAAAAGGGTATTTTTTTTCAATATTGTGATTTAATTTGATGAGAAATCTAAACAAGCTCGGACTCGATCGTCGATTGATCGGCCGAGTCTTCAGTCTAGCCGACGTTCGAGCTGAACTAAGGTCTGTGGTCTGTGCGCGAGCCGTTACGATCGACAAACAAAAAAATAAACAGAAGAGAAAATGAACATTGAATTGTTAATTAGATTAGTACAGGCGAGGCCTGACCTGTACGATGTGACGTGTGCTACCTACAAAGACAACAGACTAAAAAAACATTTTTACAAAAAAAAACAACCGACTTCAAAAAAAACTACAGGGTGAAAAATAACTTTAATTTCGGAAGTCGGTGTCTTTGTATCTGTATTTTGTGAAAACGTTTTTATTTTTACTTTTTAGTGGGTCAGTTATTAATAAATCTAAGTTACAATAGCCTAATATCACCACCTTTCATCACCTTTCACAAAATATTCCTTTTCCCGACGCCAGGGACGTTAATTGTTCAGGAGTTCTCCTGTTAAGAACCAAAACACTGGAGCTGATGGTGAAGCCACCATCAGCTCCATTTTACCATATGCATCGTGACGAGCATACATTGCTTAGCAACCATATCAAAATCGAATCGCAACCCGTAAAATACTTATTATTGAGAAGTTCCGGTGACCACCTCTGGTCTTCATCATCAGTTCCACTTCACCGAACGGTGCTTTCCGAGAGCAAATGCACGAGTTACTATAAAAAATACCGAAATCGCTATACGTGTGCCTATAAAAATTGAGGATTTCCCTCGATTTCCATGGGATCCCCTCATCAGATTCTGACTTGGTGACAATGGGACCACCTCGAGAGCATACCCTTTCAAACAAAAAAGAATTTTCAAAATCTGTCCACAATTGAACATGATAACCTCCTCCTTTTTGGAAGTCGGTTAAAAAGACAGGCTATGGAGGCAAGTTGCGACGGAATTGCAATCAACAAGTAAGTACTTACCTACCTACTTACTTTAGATTATGAACAATTTATTATCAAAGTCGGAAATCGGTACCGTAAACTGAGAAATCTATCTCATATTCTGCGGCTTAGGGGAGTAGTCTCAATTTACTAGTAGGTACCAACCGTTCACAAAGCCTAAGTTGCTTTTAGGACCTTGAATCTACCACTAGGTAGGTACGTGGCCCTCTAAAGCCTGGTAGGTACGTATTTTGTTGGCAACTGTTCAATCTTGTTTCCAACTCTTTACCCGTCCTTTCAAAAAGGAGGGTAATGTTTCTCGAGTGTCTGCATGTAGAATGTATGTACCTACCTAGATATTTAACTATAATCAATATCATATGTTGCAATATATTAAAAAAAAAAAAAAAAAACCGCTGGAAATTTTACGTTATTTACATAAAGGTTAGGTACCTATACATAACCGTGAATTAAATAACCGTAAAGGGGCTCGTGGCTAAATATTAACAGCCGCACAGGTCGATCTTCAAGGTTAAGCAACGTTTGCTGAGGTCAGTCCGTGGATGGGTGACCATCCATAACATACCTAGACCCCTGCGTGCCTAAGTCACTTAGCACGGCCGAAATCGCCAGTTTCGACGTTCGTGCTTGTGTGGTCAAGCTTGGGTACCTACTACCTACGTAGGTTAGGTTGGGTAGGGTTATGTCGACCGACCGGGGAATCGAAGCTAAGAACCCACGCTCAGCAAACACGTACAGATATGCTTTTGCTTTCGTCCTCTGACGAAGATCGTCTACTACTGAGCTCAGCATGGTTTGCATCGCCATTTATACTCTCTTGCGCGGCACGGTCAAAGGATGTACCTCTTTGAAGATGCCGCAAGCCAGCCGCTATGCGCGGCGTCGCGTAGCGGGCGCGGCGTAGCGTCGCGCCAGTGTGAAAGGTGTTGCGACGCGATTATATCGCAGAATCGCTACGCGACACGTCGCGCTGTCGCGTCGCGCCAGTGTGTACGAGCCTTTATTTAACGTTTTATTCCTAAATAAAGTAAAATCATAAGCAAAATAGTAAGTCATTGAAATGTGACTCTTATCTCATTGTTTTAATGTATAAATTAGGATGTTTGATGAAATTAACTTCAAACCTTCTAAACAAACAATCATTCTACATTCTAATTTGTACCTTATTGCAGTGGTATAAGATTTACATTGCAATGACTTACTAATGGTTTTGTCGGCGCGCGGCACGCTCAAAGGAATGTACCTTTTTGATGATGCCGCAAGCCAGCCGCTATGCGCCGCGTCGCGTAGCTAGCGCGACGCAACGCCGCGCCGGCGGCGCTAAGCCGCGCCCGCAGCGCTACGTCGCGCGGCGCGACACAAGAGAGTATAAATGGCGGTGCAATCCAAGCTGAGCTCAGTAGTAGACGATCTTCGTCAAAGGACGAAAGCAGATCTGTACGTGTTTGCTGAGCGTGGGGTCCTAGGTTCGATTCCCCGGTCGGTCGACATAACCCAACCCAACCTAACCTAAGTAGGTAGTAGGTACCTAAGCTTGACCACACAAGCACGAACGACGAAACTGGCAAATTCGGACGTGCTAAGTGACTTGTAAGAATTGATTTAAGTAATTTAAGTCGATCGACTGAGTAACGCATTGAGTCAGTAAATTCGAACTGACAGATTCTGCCACCGTACCGAAATAGTTAAAGGTTGCAATGGCAGTATAGTTTGATAATATTCTTCCCGTTGCTATGTTAGTTATTTTGGTATCCTATGTTTATCATAGTTTTGTAAGTACCTAACACATCCACATTACAAATAAATACAGAACACACATTACGAATATACTACAGGTGGTGGTGTACTATAAGTTCACCTCTGCCTAACCCTTCGGGGAATACAGGCGTGAATATATGTTATGTTTCAATTCGATTGTAAAATCCTTTTCCACATAGTTGATGCTCAAACAGTTTACTGCCCGCCACAATATCTAACTGAATCGATCGATTTACTTATCTATTGTTTTCAGTGCAACTGCACAGCCCTACATGATCCTAATAAAGTAGTAGTTCCACTATAATTCGAGATAGATGACGCTGATGAAAGCAATTACTTGAGATAATTCAGATTGCATAATGTTCATATTTCTAAGAGGTGTTATTTTATAAAATGCAATACTTTTTATGCCTGTGTTTTACGAACAATTATTAATGCTTATAAACGTAATAAAATAAATTTATTTGCGGGTTACGGGAGGTATGCGGATAGGCGCGGCGCCGCGCGCCAGAGGCCGGGCGGCGGCTTCTCTTTGAAAGAGATGCGCGCGGAGTCCGCGCGTATACAGCGCCTTTTTTACCCGACTGCATAGAAAGGATTGTTTTTTTTTTTTTTTGCATTATTTTACAATATTGTGCTTTTGGCAGGTGGCAATGATAACAAAAAAAATAGGTACTTATTCCTGCTGTATTAAAAAATGGAAACTATTTTAAAAAAAAGGGTATTTTTTTTCAATATTGTGATTTAATTTGATGAGAAATCTAAACAAGCTCGGACTCGATCGTCGATTGATCGGCCGAGTCTTCAGTCTAGCCGACGTTCGAGCTGAACTAAGGTCTGTGGTCTGTGCGCGAGCCGTTACGATCGACAAACAAAAAAATAAACAGAAGAGAAAATGAACATTGAATTGTTAATTAGATTAGTACAGGCGAGGCCTGACCTGTACGATGTGACGTGTGCTACCTACAAAGACAACAGACTAAAAAAACATTTTTACAAAAAAAAACAACCGACTTCAAAAAAAACTACAGGGTGAAAAATAACTTTAATTTCGGAAGTCGGTGTCTTTGTATCTGTATTTTGTGAAAACGTTTTTATTTTTACTTTTTAGTGGGTCAGTTATTAATAAATCTAAGTTACAATAGCCTAATATCACCACCTTTCATCACCTTTCACAAAATATTCCTTTTCCCGACGCCAGGGACGTTAATTGTTCAGGAGTTCTCCTGTTAAGAACCAAAACACTGGAGCTGATGGTGAAGCCACCATCAGCTCCATTTTACCATATGCATCGTGACGAGCATACATTGCTTAGCAACCATATCAAAATCGAATCGCAACCCGTAAAATACTTATTATTGAGAAGTTCCGGTGACCACCTCTGGTCTTCATCATCAGTTCCACTTCACCGAACGGTGCTTTCCGAGAGCAAATGCACGAGTTACTATAAAAAATACCGAAATCGCTATACGTGTGCCTATAAAAATTGAGGATTTCCCTCGATTTCCATGGGATCCCCTCATCAGATTCTGACTTGGTGACAATGGGACCACCTCGAGAGCATACCCTTTCAAACAAAAAAGAATTTTCAAAATCTGTCCACAATTGAACATGATAACCTCCTCCTTTTTGGAAGTCGGTTAAAAAGACAGGCTATGGAGGCAAGTTGCGACGGAATTGCAATCAACAAGTAAGTACTTACCTACCTACTTACTTTAGATTATGAACAATTTATTATCAAAGTCGGAAATCGGTACCGTAAACTGAGAAATCTATCTCATATTCTGCGGCTTAGGGGAGTAGTCTCAATTTACTAGTAGGTACCAACCGTTCACAAAGCCTAAGTTGCTTTTAGGACCTTGAATCTACCACTAGGTAGGTACGTGGCCCTCTAAAGCCTGGTAGGTACGTATTTTGTTGGCAACTGTTCAATCTTGTTTCCAACTCTTTACCCGTCCTTTCAAAAAGGAGGGTAATGTTTCTCGAGTGTCTGCATGTAGAATGTATGTACCTACCTAGATATTTAACTATAATCAATATCATATGTTGCAATATATTAAAAAAAAAAAAAAAAAACCGCTGGAAATTTTACGTTATTTACATAAAGGTTAGGTACCTATACATAACCGTGAATTAAATAACCGTAAAGGGGCTCGTGGCTAAATATTAACAGCCGCACAGGTCGATCTTCAAGGTTAAGCAACGTTTGCTGAGGTCAGTCCGTGGATGGGTGACCATCCATAACATACCTAGACCCCTGCGTGCCTAAGTCACTTAGCACGGCCGAAATCGCCAGTTTCGACGTTCGTGCTTGTGTGGTCAAGCTTGGGTACCTACTACCTACGTAGGTTAGGTTGGGTAGGGTTATGTCGACCGACCGGGGAATCGAAGCTAAGAACCCACGCTCAGCAAACACGTACAGATATGCTTTTGCTTTCGTCCTCTGACGAAGATCGTCTACTACTGAGCTCAGCATGGTTTGCATCGCCATTTATACTCTCTTGCGCGGCACGGTCAAAGGATGTACCTCTTTGAAGATGCCGCAAGCCAGCCGCTATGCGCGGCGTCGCGTAGCGGGCGCGGCGTAGCGTCGCGCCAGTGTGAAAGGTGTTGCGACGCGATTATATCGCAGAATCGCTACGCGACACGTCGCGCTGTCGCGTCGCGCCAGTGTGTACGAGCCTTAACAAAGAGCTCACGCCGCCGCCGCGCCGCGCTGGCCGTGCCCATTAAAAACTCGTCTCTTAGCAGAAACAAGTGAGCATAGTACTCTCCTAGTGTGAGTGTCACACATTCTATACATGATTATACTAATACGAACACCACTAAAATACGCTTTGTGCATCCTATTGGTCAAAACTCGTGCATTGTGCGATCGAGTCGTGAGCCGTGCTATGAGATTATCGCCTTAGAGGTGAGCATGCAGAAGTTTGGCCGATAGTACGCTGATGATTTGAAGGCGTTCCAAGCGATACGTACTATGGACGACTGCCAGTCATTTCAGGAGGACCTAGACAGACTGACTGCCTACTGTATTGAAAATAAGCTGCATCTTAGTATCTCCAAGTGTAACTACATACACTTTACAAAGAATAATTTTATCGTCAATTTCAATTACCACCTTAACTGTATCCCCTTAAATAATATTTCTATAGCGAAAGATCTAGGTGTTCTCTTTGGTAGCAAACTGTCCTTGAACCAGCATATTGAAGCCATAGTCAATAGTGCTTTTAAAATGTATGGATTTGTAATGAGATCTTCAACAGAATTTAAGCGTTCCTCAACCTATCTCTATCTGTATAAGACGCTTATTCGCTCTCAGTTAGAATACGCGGTCCCTATTTGGAACCCCTTCTACCAAAAGTACGTAGTTGGAATAGAAAGGGTCCAGCGCAAGTACCTCCGTGCTATGTACTACAGATGTTATGGGACTAAGACTAATCGGTCATACTCCCAACTTCTTGATAAGTACAAGCTTATCAATCTGGAGAACCGGCGCAAACCTGGAGGCCAACGTGCTTCATGATATTGTTCATAGTCATTTTGATGCCATTGATCTAACGAGTAAGCTGTGTTATTCTGTCCCCCGAACAGTTCATGTGCGTCAGGTTCGTGCACGTACTCTGTTCGCGCTAAATTATTGTCGTACGAACTCTGGCTTACGCTGCCCTACTCATAGAATGTTGGAATCCTATAATTCAAATTTCATTGATATTGATATATTTGCATGCTCGAAAAATAATTTTAAATCTAATATTATGAAATTTTTATCATAATTGTAATCATATTATTTAATTTTTTTTATTTATTGCATAATTTAAGTAAATGGAATTGTTTTTTTTTTTATCTGATTTGGTTTTGTATAGCTAGCTTTATAGTAACTTATTTATTTATTTAAAAATATTTGTTAATTTTGGTAATGCTCGTCTAGTGGCCACCACTGATATTTAAATATGTCTTATCTGCGGATAATGCAGTGGACTGCAACATTACTACTTAAAATTTTGTTAACCTTGTGTATTGTATATGTTGTAGTTGTTTATTATCCCTTAATAAATAAAATAAAAAAAACTTAAAAAAAAAAAAAACAACCGACTTCCAAAAAAAACACAAAAAAGTGAAACATAACTTTAATTTCGGAAGTCGTTGTCTTTGGTTTTGTATTTTCGTTTTTTGCCACCGAGTTCTATTTTTTTTGGTTTTTAAAATCAAAAGGAAATAAAAGTTATTTTTAGTTTAAGCAGTGTATAGCCAGGGTTGGCAGCTTGGTTTAAGCCATATATGGGCTACAACCGGCCCGCGGGCGGGATCCGGCCCGCTGTAAGATATGATCCAGCCCGCGAGACATTTTGAAAAAACCCAATTAAAAAAATATTACATTAGGTACTTATACTTCGCCGCCACTCGGCTTGCTCGATCAAATTCTTTGAGGTTTGCCGCCTCACGGGCGACACATCAAAAGATTTATTGCTTCTCAATTATTCTAAACTAGTTTATTCCAGATTATTCCTTCATTTTGCCTATATAAGCGGGTGAATGGCCCGAACGTCAGTTCAGTTCTATTTGAGCTACCGAGGCGATAACCTGGACAAGCGATATCCTAGCGAACTGCTCGAGCCGTCAACTTGCTTAGTGAGTTTGTGTGCATCTTGAGTGGTTACTAACAATAGTTTGTTATTAAGTTTATTGAACGAAAAGTAAACAAAAATGATGTGTGGTGGAAAGAAACGAAAAGTAGATACAGAGGGTCGCCAGTTTCAAGAAAAATGGACTGCAGAATTCTTTTCTATCTTGCACAATGGTAAGCCTATTTGTTTGCCGTGTAATGAATCCATTTCAGTAATGAAATAATTCAATATAAAGAGGCATTACTCAACTAAGCATGCTACGCTGCGCTCACTGACAGGACAATTAAGAACAGACAAAATCCAGAAGCTTACCGCAAATTTGGAAAAACAGCAACAAATGTTTCATAAACATAAATTTCACAACATTATCAAGTTGTGTTCTTTGACACAACTTGATAATGTTGTGAAAGCTAGTTTTATAGTTAGCTCAAAATTGGCAAAGGCATTAAAACCATTTGCCGAAGGAGAATTTATCAAGGAGTGTATGTTAGAAGTTTGCAGTATTTTGTGTCCTGAAAAGAAAAATGAATTTGAAAAAAATTGTTTGTCAAGACGAACTGTTGTTCGACGTATAGAAATGATGGCTAATGTTATAAAAACAACACTGACTGACCGTATGGCTGGTTTTGAATCATTTTCCATAGCATTAGACGAGAGCACCGATTTGTCTGACACAGCTCAACTGGCTTTGGCGAGGTGTTGATAAGGAGTTCACTGTTACTGAGGAATTGCTTGCTTTACAGCTGCTTAAAGGAACCGCTACAGGAGAGGATATTTTTATGGAAGTTCAAACGGTATTCACAAGTTTTGGGTTGCCATGGTCAAAATTAATTGGAGTATGCACTGATGGTGCACCTTCTATGGTCGGCTTACGTAAAGGTTTCATCGGAATTTTGAATGAAAAAGCAACAGAATTAAATGTGCAAAAAGATGATTTGATAGTCCTTCATTGCATTATCCACCAACAGAACTTGTGTTCTAAGTCCATTCGACTCCAGAATGTTATGAATGTGGTAGTAAAAACCATCAACTTTATTCGATCCCGAGGGCTTAACCATCGTGCATCGTCAAGGCGTTTTTGGATGAAATGTCAGCTGAATATAACGACGTAACATATTATTGTGAAGTCAGATGGCTGAGCAAAGGCAAACGCTTGTGGGAGTCACATATGCTGTCTGGTAACAGTTACCATTTCAACACGCTCTCTGCGTATGAAAATATTGCTTATGCTCAATATGCTGAACAACTCAATTTACTGCCGGAACAATTTTCGAACAGATAAACTGAACTCCTACATAATGTAATGTACAAAATGCTCCAATACACTTAAAAATGAAGTTGATCGAGATTCAAGAAAACTCACTCCTAAAATCCAAATTTGAAGACGTAGAGTTGTGCGATTTCTACAAAAAATACCTAGAAGAAGACAATTTTCCGCAGCTTAGAAAATTCGCAAGAAGATTGATTTGTGCGTTTGGCAGTACTTATAAATGCGAACAGTTCTTTTCATTGATGAAAGTTAATAAATCAACACACCGTACAAGATTGACTGACGATAATTTGGAAAATTCTTTACGTCTTTGTATCAGTGGAATTAATCCAAATATCGATGGATTAGTTTCCCAAATTCAAGCTCAAGTGTCTCATTGATTTCGGTGTATGTAACTTTCGTAGTTTGTAACAATTGCAAATTTAATGATTTAATTATAATGTACCAATTTTTTTAAATTTCATTTTGTTATTTTTATAAATTGTACTATAATAACATTGTCGTATTATTTCATGTCTAATATCTATCGCAAAAAATATTATCACTACATTAAAATGCACTAAGTACTTTTAAACGCGGCCCGCGAACGTATTTGCACGCTAAAGTTTGGCTCTCAACATGTCAAAGGTTGCCCATACCTGGTTTAAGCAGTGTATAGCCAGGATTGGCAGCTTTTGATTTTTTTAATTACCGCCTTCTTTATTGGACATCTTTTGTTGGTTAGAGTCTAACAGATAACGATTCATAAAGTTTATTTTTAGATCATTTGGTAACATATTATATTAAACGTACACACATTGCAAGGCAGCTTTTTTCTATTTTCTAAGATAAACAACACAGGAAAGCTGTTTGTGATAAATGTCAATACAATTAAGACAGATGCACGTAATGACACACGCTTATAAAGTTTATTGTTTTATGTTGTTGTTTTCTAGGGTTGTGTCATACCCATTTCAAGCGATATTCCAAGAAGTCCTAAAAACAACCCTTGAATGGATTAATGTAACTACAAAGCCTGTATAATATTTAAAAATATTACCTACGTAATCTACTTCTAAAACCAATAGCTAAATATAATTTGTTATTTAATACTAAGGTCCTATTTTGGTTCACATTCGCGAATAGTTTAGCCCGGGCCTAGGGCAGCTGGCGGCCAGATATAAGGAGTGGTCAACCTGCGCCTGCAGCTGCCAATATTTCAGCTCAGTAAAATTATTTAACAAATAAGTTAAATCGATAACAATGGTTTTGATTTATATTTTTTTTTACACCTATGTATAAATCATGTATTCTACTGTTTTAATTTATCATCTAACCTAAAACCGGTTGTAAAGAGTAGTTGAATACAAAACTTGTAGAAAACTTTTCAAAGATGTTAAATAAAAAGGTGAAAAAAATAGACAATCGTTTGTAGGACACTGAACGAGACAGAAGAGAAGTTTTATTGTTATTACGTCTGGGTGCGTCTAGTGTCCCGCAAAGTGTTAAAAATATATTTCGAAAACAACGTCAATACATAGATCTTTTATAATACTTATCAGAAACTAATAATTATGTCAGAGACGGTCATTAGTATGGACACTAAACGAAGCGCAGCACGAGTTCCAGGAGGTAGCAGCACCGCCGCGATGACGTGCATACTCGGCTAACTTCGTGCTATGACAGAGCCTGGCTGATGAAGGAGCGCTGATGGGATGAGTGGAGACTTACCATTCTGCCTTCGAAGAGATCAGTACCTTCACCCTAGGAACGGTCGCGCGTTCCGTATGGTTGTATCGTGTACCTACAGTGTGTGATTCGCTAGTGTGATTAATTTGTTAGTAAATTATAATTTGATTTGAACTGCAAACGGTTTTTCTATTGCGCAATAACCAACATTATCCGTAGTTAAAATATGGCTGATAATAACGAGAGACACGTACCTTCTCCGTCATATAATAAGCATGGGTGCCGGAAGGGGGTGCAAAGGGGTGCACTTGCAGCCCCTGGCTTTGAAATGAAACGTTAGTGCAGAAATATTGTGAAAAAAAAACAAATACGCCTAATATAATAATAGAGACCTAGCCGAGGCGGGCTCCGAAAATTTTCGAGCTCGCTTCGCTCTCTCTCTTGCATTCTGCAACCTCTTCATCCTTAAGTTTTTGTGCTTAAGTTGCATGGAGACGCGACGGCGTACTGACATCCGTGACAAGCTACGTTTAGGATAGGACTCTTCATCAAGGTTATATTTAGGTACATCCCTGATAACATAATTATCAAATGATAACATAACTTTCATAATACTTATTTAATTAACGTAAACACGCGTAGAACTCGCATAGTTTATTATATCTAAAGCATTAGCAGTTGTTCTGTAGCATTGGCCTCGTTATAAAATCTATGTTATTTATTAAGAATAATACGGAAATAGTTATTACAAATGTATTATTTATATTTAAACAAATTAGTAATAGTTATTTAATAATAATAAAATAATACAATATATTTTTAGCTTTGGAACCTGAAATTAATTTAAATCTTTGTAAAATCTAAATATGTAGTGTGATTTGAAATATTTTATAAATCGATGGCTATTATTAAGTATTATCAAAATCAACAATAAGTGCCTAAGTAGACGGTTTTGTACTGTTTATTTTTTTTTGTAAGGAAACCCCTACCAAGCAAAACAATTATCCATTAGTAGGTACAAAATAACGCACTGATCAAAATAATAACACCTATGTGTAAGGATGGTTAACATATTTTTACGACAGGTAAGACAGCTCTATATTATTTTAGACCTTAGACCATTCTCTACGGTCCTTTTAGTGAAAAAACTGGTCCTTCTTTACGCTCCTAATGTTTTGTAGGCATGGATCGTGTCAGGAGTTCTCCTAACGATGTTGGAGGTGGGAATGTTCCTGGGATTTACCACCTGCCTGCTGCCAGCACTCAAGGATCCAAACTCCCCCATCAAAGCATCCTTGGAACAGTCTTCTTGGATAGGTATGATCACATTATTTTGTGCAGTAGAACCAAAAATTACAGTTTAAAGTTTGAACTAGTAACTTCTTTTTCTTAGTAAAAATGCATTTAAGAAGCAAGTCCAAGCAACCCTAAAGGATCAGCAAAGTATTATATAATGACGTAATGTTTAATGATACTTTTTTATTTTATAAATTAAAAAATCCAGATATGAGGTCGGAATGAAATGATGTAGAATGTCGGTTGTACAGATATTGTATCTGTGTTACCGGCTAGTTTTTAAATAAGTACTTTATATTGTAATCTGTGGAGAACGCAGTGGGTAGTATAATTGTTTTAAAGTGTTATATTTAAGATATTATGACTGTTTCTTATTGTGCTACTGTTTTTTTTCTTTCTTAAATAAATAAAATAAATAAATTAACTCATAAAGACCGAATATTAAAAACTGTGTCTGCCTCTTTGTCTCTAAGTGGTCGCTAGCGCGCTTAGATGTATGCCTGGTTGATGGCAATAGGCTCGCCCCCTAATACATGGGGCGTAAACATAACTGGCGAAATGTGGGTACCTACACCCCTGCCTAACCCTTGGGAAAAACAGGCGTAATATTATACATAAGAAACTATTACACTTTTTTGCAGCTGCATCTTTCAGCTTGGCCTGGATACCTGGCTTCCTTTCATCCTCCTACTACATGGACCGTTTCGGACGAAGGGTAGCCTTCATTCTGGACATCATCCCTGGTGCTTTGGGGCTGGTCCTTATGTACTTCTCCACAAATGTCACCTGCCTAATAGCAGCAAGGGTCCTAGAGGGTATCACGGCAGGGTCTACATCAATATTAGGAGCTATAGTGATAGGAGAATACTCGAGTCCTGTCCATCGCGGAATGTTCCTGAATCTGAAGACTGCAGCCCTCTATTTGGGCAGTACCTTCGTCCATCTTTTGGGCCATTATTACCACTGGAAGACAGTTGCTGTGCTCACTTTGATTCCGTACCTGCTCGCTTTTGGAATGGTCTGTACGTGGCCTGAAAGTCCTTCCTGGCTGGCTTCGGAGAAAAGATTTGAGAAGAGCAGAGAAGTCTTCTACAGACTTCGAGGGAAGACAGAACCATCGACGAAAGAGCTGAAAGAAATGATCAAGGCTCAGCAGGAACGCATGAATACTGAAAAAATGTCTGTTCTCAAGAGTGTGCAGAATTTCTTTCGGAAATTCGGCAAGAGAGACTTTGTGATGCCAGTCTTGAACTATCTGTTTGCCGCCATTTTATTAGAGACAACTGGGCGACACATTTTCCCTGCCTATGCTGTCCAGATAATATCGGAGATTTCTGGAAACTATGGCTCCTTTTACTACACTTTAGGTTTAGATTTAATAGTTACTGTCAGTGCTACATTTTCATCGTATCTTATAAGAATAATTAAAAGACGAACTTTGTTATTTACTACTGGATTCGCAGCAGTCCTGGTCCTTCTTGCCGCATGCTGCCATCTCTTCTTAGCATCTAAGGGTTTTATTCCTAATGCCCCATGGATTCCAATGGCACTATTTTGTGTATATTTTGCAATAGTGAATTTTGCGTGTGCACCGATTCCCTTGGCTTTAGTTGGTGAAATATTTCCTCTAGAACACCGAGCAGCTGGAACAACTATAGCAGGAATATTAATATCATTGACTAGCATAGTAACATTAAAAACTACACCAGTTATGTTAGCATCTGTCAAAGTTTATGGGACGTTTACCATATTGGGTGTAATTATGGTAATTTCGTTACTATTTTTGTACTTTATGTTGCCAGAAACTAAGGATAGAACCTTGCAAGAGATTGAATATTTCTTTAACCATGGAAAGTTTAGAGATGAGGGTATAAACGATGGCCATGAGCTAATTCAAATGATAGAGAATTAAATAAATGTTTAGAAAGTAGGTACTCAGTTGTTTAATTTAATTTGGGTTGTAAAACCAATTTATAAAACTGGTTCCAAAAAAAAACAGAAAGCTATAGGCCAATTGATTTGCTTAACATCTTGTCCAAGGTACTGGAAAAAGTGGTTAACACTCGTCTGATTAAATTTCTAGAAAAACATCGACTGGTCTCAGACAGATAGTTTGGGTTTCGCAGGGGTAAGTCCACCGAGGACTCCGTGACACTTCTGGTTAATGAAATAGCGTCTCAAACGAATAACGGAGATAAGTGCATTGCGGTTTTTCTTGACATGGAAAAAGCGTTCGACGCGTGTCGGTGGATTTGCTTCTGAGAAAATTGGAGACGCTGGGAATCCGAGGAATAATTTACAATTGGTTCAGAAGCTACGTCACAAATCGCGCATAGTTTGTAAAGATAGATAATCACCGTAGGCAACAGCTCCCTATGAACTATGGAGTCCCTCAGAGCAGCATACTAGGCCCCACGCTTTTCACGCTATATATCAACGATGTCTCTAACCTAGAATGAAATAATACCGAAATAATAACCTACGCGGATGACACCGTGATTTTATTTCACGACAAGTCGTGGGACTTCGTGTTTTGTCGTGCAGAGGAGGGTAGGTATGTATTTTGTTGCAAATGCACTCGATAATAACTTCCTGTCATATAACACTGAAAAAATTAACTAAATCGCCTTCTCAAAAACCGCTGCCTCTAGTCCTCTAAACGACCTACAACTGACAATACACGCCTGCCCTCCTTTGTGAGGTTCAAAACCTGGAAACTGCACATGCCGCCCGATTGAACGTACCTCGTCAATCAGATATCTGGGCGTCACTATTGACTCAAGGCTTTCCTTCTGGCCACATATCGCCGGTTTGGCTGGCAGAACAAGGAAGTTAATTTACACAATGAAGAATCTTCGTAATTGCCTGCCTCCAGATCTCTTAAGAAAGGTCTACCTTGCTATCTGTCAGCCCATAATACAGTACTGCGTCTCTGTTTGGGGAAGTGCCGGAAAAAGTCACATTATTTACGTTGAGAGAGCTCAAAGGGCACTTTTGAAAGTCACGTTTAGGAAACCATTCCAATTCTCAACTGACAAGCTCTACAGAGAAATCCAAGTCCTCCGCGTGAGGCAACTTTTCATTATAACTGCAACCGTCCGCACTCACAAGACCCTCACCAAAAGAGCTGATTATAGTGAACTTCTGTCAAAGAGGGTGTTCAGAATTCCAACTCCGCCTGCGAAGTCCCTTTTGTCTAGATGGTGCCCAGCTTACTCTCACCTACACACATGTAACAAGGTCTGCAAATCTTTGGACACCAAAGAATTGTTCATCGCTCGACTAAAAAGTGTACTAAAGAAATGGCTTCTGGAACTCATTTCATTTTCAAATATCTTTATTTAGCAAGGAACAATGAACAAAATGCACTTATCCTAAGTTACTTTAACCCCATATAATTGAGGCACTTTATGAGGCTAGTGATTCACCTTTCAAAGCTTATGACAGACATCTAGTATTAACTGCTAGCAATATAAACTTAACACACAATAATCATAGGTACATGGTGGCAATTTGCAAATCATTTAGTTATAATTTACCAATTGCATGGTATAACAAAAATTATTATCTAAGTAAGTATCTAATTTACTGATCGCACGGTGTATACATACGAGTGTGAATATTACCAACCGTCCGACCAGTTAATGATCAGCGGACAGAGCCTCTCTGCCGCTTCTGGAACTAACATACACCGAAACAGAATAATTTCTCTAACATTTGTCGACAAGCCAAAGTGCCAGCAAACAACATCCCTCTCTCACACTTTCATCCTCGCAGACACTCACACAAACACACACTCACAACATAATACATGCTTTAATCAACTAGCCTTCAAAACCGACATTTATTTATTTCTGCTCACTCGCACTCCGAAACCCAAGATACAAGCCCTGCTTAGTTTGGGGATCAACGGTCAAACCAAAAAATTGTGATGTACAATCTTAACTGTGTTAATGTAAAATTACTGTCTGTCATCACCTCTCCTCTTCTTTTAGCCAATAAATCTTTTGATGTGTAAACATCTTAGCGCTCGGTCTACGGTAGGGGCTAGCTGGGACTTCGAGCGTCAGACGCGTAAGCGTAAGACTTCAAGCGTCAGATGACGTCAGCGTAAGACCCGTGTCTATGTGAGCAAACTGATGCGAGCTCACATGTTTACACATCAATTTTCGTGAGTGCCAAACCAACTCACACCGATTTTTTTATATTTGTTTTTGTTTTCTTTTAGCCAATAAAACTATTTGTATACGTAAAAAAAGATCCGAAAAAAAAAATTGCATACTCAAAATTTGAAATTCACTGCTTTAAATACTAACTTTCCAACAAGAAAGGAGGCTTAAAGTTTTCTTTATCGGAAAAAAATCTATTGAGTGGATTTTAGTAAACTTGATACAGAATTTCCATAAATAGGTACATACTGCATCTTTCCGAGTTAATATTGGGAATATACGAGTATTATTTTCCAAAATAAATGTCGTATAACTCAATATGCGTTTTGTGCTTAATTTTATGGAGTAAAGCAAAATGGCAAAATGGAGCTCAACGATTCGATGAAAAATACCAAAGAAAGGACATTTGGGTAGGCCGCATAAATTACTCAAACTGCCAGATCATGAACAAAATTAACTGAGAAAAAAAAACAAAGACCCACATAGTCCTCACTTTCACAATAATTAAAATAACATAAAACTTTGCAAATAAATATTCATGTCATTGTTTATAAATAAAAAAAAAGCTTTCCAATACCGAAATACCATATAATACTGACGACATGGGCCCATGCTCCAACAGTCCTCATTCCTGTTCAGCATGAGCAATATTATGCCTGGATAGCGTTAATACCCTCGACATTGGAGTTGATCAATATGTAGGTACAGTATGTCGTATTTGACCTATGTCGTGATAAAATCCGACATCTCATTAACGTGCAGTTGTCCATTGCTAATCCATATTCTGTCATTCTTGGACTTGAAGTTACACACACCTGTACGTTGTAAACGCAACCTCGCAAGTGTTCGCCGTCGTAAGAACGTGCCAGACTTAAATGGTATGGTATATTCCCCAGCTGAATAATATAATGTCTTCACCTGTGAGTATTGGCAATGGCACATTTATTGACTCATCCGTCAATTTCACAAAAGATCCTCGCTTCCGATTTATGTTTTGCTCAAGTATAATATAGTTGCCCAATGTATTGTCGTTATTCATCCGGCTATTTATTCGTTCAGAAAAGGCCTCCAGCCAGGGCTTAAACATTTAAAAACTAAGTGACTACATGCTAAGGGCACCCCTTGTGGGGTACAGACCTCAGCTTAGGGCGTCGCTGGGGGAGGGCAGCAAATGACAGGCTGGATCGGATTATAATGCGACGAATTTAAAGCTATAAGCTCAGCGGCGTGGGCTAGCTCGACCAAGAGTCGGGGTGGACATGGATTGGGGATTCGCGGCGGGCCTCAGAGGCGAGGACGGAAGGATGGCGGTGTGTCTTTGTATTTTATAAGAGTACTGGTGGCCTTACTACTCTCCTAGTGGAGGGTTGTGGCGTCGTCAGGGCTAGTTACGGTATGCCTCGGGCGGCGAATCCTACTTATGCGGGAGGGAGTGTAGCGGGCGGCCACCGTAATCAGGGGATTGGGGTGATTTATAGAAGAGTCAAAGAAACGCTTTGAAAGGCGTTTCATGAACTGTTGGACGGAGGGCATTCTTAGATCTAAGTGAAGAGTCTGATTGCGGACATAAAAGGGGGCTCCCGTAACCTTTCTAAGAAAACGGTTCTTGAGGTTCTGCATCCTTTGGTGGAGACGACGCAAGCATAGGTCATGATGGGACGAATGACCGCGGTGCAGATGCGCAGTTTGCACTTGAGTGACACTTTTCTGCGGGCGGTCATCATAAAGTGGAGCCTACCGAGAGCGAATGAGGCGCGCAAATGAGCCGTTTTTATGTGCTCACTGATGGTAAGGTGGTGGTCAAGGTCAAGGATCAAACCTAGGTATTTCGCTTCTCCCAAGGGGTCGACTTGCCATACTTAGTGATCCGACTGGGGTACTAGAAGGGCGACTGGTAATATACTTATGCTCCACACAAAATACTCCACTTTAAAAAAATATGTACGGGCATCATTAGGTCATAATACTCGTACATATTAGCATATTTGTAACGGTAATTATTGGACGTTTGGAACCGCTGATACTTTTTTATTTAATTCATTATAGTAATGCTACCATAAATAAAATGTTAGGCTTACTAGGATCTTCATTTTAAGATATATAAGAAAGTGCTACAACACTGGGCCCATTCTGGCCGTTCTTCTTTGTCTCAGAGGTAGTGTATTTATGTAAATTGAACGAATTGCCCTTATTTGTAAAACAAAAATTGTGGAATATCGGCGGCATTTCCCCACAACAGAATACCGTACGACATCACACTATGAAAATAACTAAATTATACTAAACGGGAAAGTGAGTTTCCTGATCCTAAGAAAAACAGTAAAATAATCGGTCAATACAATTATTAAAAATGTAGCACCTACTCTAGTGCTACAATGTTTATAATCGACTTAGTAACGTCTACAGAATCACCCCATAGATCTGCGGTCTTTTTAACACTTAATGTATAAAAGGTTTTAATTACATATTTACAGGTGACATACTATTGATTCCTTAAAATTATTACAATACATGCATTATTAATTTACTAAAGAAATACATTTCAATTTAATTAAAATAAAATATTCATAATGGTTAAATAATAGTATTTTTTTATTATTTATTGTTTCATTATAAGGACCGCCTAGTGCGGTAAAAGCCTCCTCCATCTGTCTCCATCTTGTTCTGTCTCTAGCTAGTCTGCTCCATGTTTTTCCTATTAAGCCTGAATGTCGTCATTCCATCTCTTGTTGGATCTCCCACGCTTTCTCTGTTTGTTGTTATGATACCAGTTTGTTATGGTTTTAGTCCATCTGTCATCGCTAACTCTTTGTAAATGTCCAGCCCATTTCCATTTTAGTGTAAGTCTGTTTTATTACGTCTTTAGCCTTTGTTGCCTGTCGTATTGAGCTGTTTCTGACTCTATCTCTTAGTTTATGGTCCATATAGCTTCTCTATTTCTCTCTGGCAAACTCTTAATTTTTGTAGAGCTTTTTTTTGTCAGAGGCCATGCGGCGTATGTTAGACACGGCATCAAGCAGATCTCCATAGCTTTTGTCTTTAACTTAGTAGTAAGTGTACTCTTGAAGATTTCTTTCATAGCCCAGTACTTATTCGATGTGTTCTTATCTCTTCTGTCTGTTTCCATCTTTGTGCAGTCTTTGGTAGAAATTAAGTGACCCAGATAAACACATTCGTTGACCCACTCAAGGGGTGTAGAGTTTAACGTTATTGTTGTTTCTGTGCAGTTCGTCATAACTTTAACTTTGCTCTGGTTCACCTCAAGTCCCACTTTTTTTGCTTTCTTCATTGAGTGTCTTCAGCATATACTGTAACTCGTTTGATGAGATAATTATCTCGAATTGTTCAGTTTTTTTAAAGCTTTTTTGAATGCTCCGGATTTCTGTAATTATTTTTCTATTGTATTTATTCTGCGAGTTCTGATGTTCAACGCATTTTTTTTTATCTATAGTACTGTACAATAATTATGCTTAAAAATATTTTCTATTCTTGATTTATTTTCTTTATTTTTCAGTGAATGTCTTCGGTTTATAAGTTCTGTTATCTCTTCTGTTATAATGGCTTGCTGTCTTATTGTCGTTGCTACAATTGATTGTTTTGCACATCACAATAATGAATTTTCTAAAGTGTTGTACCGAGCCTGTATTGATTCGATATTATCTTGGCAGCGTATGGTGTTCACCAAAACCAAACAATAGTTCAGCTCAACTTCAGTTGAGCTTTAAATATTTCGTGGTCGACTTGGTTTAGCTGTTTATTCTTGAAACTCTTCCGGTTTTTTGCCGTTTTATCAAAATTAAAGTTAGTTCTAACTAAACGATGGTCACTAGAGTGCTTGAAATTGCTTAGAATATCTATATTCTCTATGAACGGCCTGGGAAGGTTTGTGGTAATATAGTCTATTTCATTTTTGGTTTTCCATCTGGCTATTTCCATGTCCATCTTAAATTTGGCGAGTTTTTGAAAAAAGTGTTTTCTATCAGGTTATATTGATAACAGAATTCTATGAACATTTCTCCTCTTTGATTTCTGTTGCCATAACCCAGGGATGCACAGACCACGGCCCGCGGGCCGCATGCGGCTCGCCGGTCGAATACTGGTGGTCCGCCGACAGCAAAAATAATACTCTCGTACATTCGAAAAATATTGAATTCTATTCCAGAATAAAACAAAAAAAAAAATATGTTCGAAAAGTAATTTGAATCTCGCGCCCGTGCTCTTAAGTGCGCTTATCGGTGCGCCGTGCATACGTCGGTAACAGCGGTCGGTAATGTTCGTGCCGATCTCGGTTAAATTCGTTTTCTTGAGGAAGCGCCGCAGCCGGCGGCGCGGCGACGACGGCAGCGCGGTGGCGGCTTATCCACGGGTTATATTGTTTGAGCAAGCGAGATAGCAATAGTCCCGAATTCCCGATTGCTCGCGTAGGTAGATACACGAAGCTTCCAGAGTCGGTTTCGAGATTTCTCCAGACAGTTTTCGACTCTATACGCGCGGTATAAAAGCCACGCTAACCGCAGCGACCGACAGTTCGGTTTTAATTTGAGTGAAGTGTCAATAGTTCTAGTGTAGATTTTAACTCGACTAGCCGGTGTCATATATTTTGATCCACATTCAACGTAGATTTCTTGTCACGTGCCGTGTATAATTGTGTTGTGAAATCGTAAGTAAAACTCTGTTATTAATAAGTGTTTCCCTACATATTAATCAATTATTTTTGGTAATTTAAAAAAGGATGGGTAATTTAAGTAGGTACTGTAATTGTTTTTAGGTGCTGTGTTAATCCTAGCCAGGATAAGAACGCAACATGGACAAGCCAGGGCCTAGTAAAAAACGTAAGGTTAAAGATGAAAATCGGCAGTTTCAAGAAATTTGGACTGAGAAATACTTTTTTGTATGGTCGCATAACAAAGTCGTTTGTTTAATTTGCAAGAATTATGTTGCGATTGCAAAGGAATATAATGTAAAAAGGCACTATGAAACGCAGCATACTACTTTTACCAAGTTTACAGGCGAATTAAGAAAGCAAAAAATGTTGTCTTTAAAACGGGAGCTTATTGGTCAGCAAGCTATGTTTACAAAACCCATTCAAGATTCAGAAACAGCTACAGAAGTTAGTTATGAAATTTCTCGAATGATAGCAAAGAGAAGTCGGGGCTTCAATGATGGGGATTTTGTAAAAGAATGCATAGAAATTGCCGCTAAGAAAATGTGTCCAGAAGCAGCAAAAAAGTTTGAGAAAATTCAACTGATTCGTATGACTATCCAAAGACGAATTATGTCTTTGTCAGGTAATATTGCGGAACAATTAAATGAAAAAACTAAGATCATTGATTTTTTTTCATTAGCACTCGACGAATTCACTGATATTAGTTCCACAGCTCAACTTCTCATATTCATACGAGGTGTTACTCAAGATTTTGAAGTCTTAAAAGAGTTATTAGGAATGTGTTCATTGAAAGGTCAAACCAGAGGAGTTGATATACTCAATGTACTTTTGGATGACTGTTCAAAAACTGATTTGGACTTATCAAAATTATCGGGAGTTGCGACTGACGGTGCTCCTTCGATGATTGGTGTCAATTCTGGGCTAGTTACTTTGCTGAAAAAGCATCTGCAAGAAAAAAAACATAAACGCTGAAGATCTCATGCAGTTTCACTGCATTATACACCAAGAAGCCCTCTGTTCTAAAAAAAATTAATTTCAAAATGTCATGAAAGTGGTAGTTTCGACTGTAAATTTCATAAAATCACGAGGACTCAATCACAGGCTATTCAAAAAATTCCTTGATGACATCGAAAGCGAATATGGAGACTTACTGTATTATACAGAAGTAAGGTGGCTAAGTCGTGGATTGACACTGGAACGATTTCTAAATTTAATAGAAGAAATTGGAATATTTCTGGCGGAAAAGCAAAGGGATGTCCCGGAACTTAAAAATCCTGATTGGTTGTGTGATTTGGCTTTTTTAGTTGACATTACAAATCATTTGAATGTCTTGAACACACGGCTTCAAGGCAAAAATCAACTGATATCCCAGCTCTACGCTCATGTATCATCCTTTCAATGCAAGCTGACACTTTTCAGATCGCAATTGAATTCTGGAAATTACAATCATTTTCAGAATTAAAAGAAAATGGCTGAAAAATTCAACAAAACTGCGATTAATTTCAGTTATGTAGAAAAGCTACATATTTTGATTCAATCTTTTCAAGACAGATTTTCGGAGTTTAAAAAAGTGAAACCTCTATTGGACATATTCAGCAATCCTTTCACGATTTCAATTGAAAATGCGCCAGAGTCAATGCAGTTAGAAATTATCGACATTCAAAACGACCAAGATTTACGCAACAAATTCAACGAAGGAGACTTGCTGAACTTTTACCGCTGCATTGATAAAAATACGCACAAAGAGTTGCGCATAAACGCTCTGAAATGTGCCAGCTTATTTGGTTCTACCTATGTACCTATGTGAACAAACCTTTTCAATACTAAATAATAATAAAACAAAAAATCGAAACCGCCTTGCATACGAAAGTTTGGAAGCAGTTTTACGTGTTGCTACAAGTAAATTTGAGCCAAATATAAAAACGATTGTAAGCACCACAGCACAAACACAGTGCCACGCTTCAAATTAATAAATTATTTTTCAATTTTAATACATTATTATCAATTCTTTATTGTCTTTAATTGCCTATACTTCTGGCGGCCCGCCATCAGTTCATAATTTGCCCGAGTGGCCCCTAGTCTTAATAAGTCTGTGCATCCCTGCCACAACCAAATTCACCCATTATATGGTTTTCACCTGGCAGTGGTTTTCCAACTTTTGCATTTAGGTCGCCCATTAGTATGATGTGTTTCGTGCTTTTTTCCATTGCTTTTTTAAGGTGACAGGGTGACAAGGCTACAGGTGACATATTGGAAATTAAATTCAAAATCACAAGCTGGAACGTAAAGATTGCAGCAGTGGGTGATTAGTTTAGAGATTTAGTAGTCGTATGGTACATATTTGGTGCAAGTACCGTATGATCTTACTATATCAATTTTATGACCCATAATCTACCAACGTTGGTGCAACAGAGCCATCTACTGAAAATGTTTGGAATTTGTTTGAATTTAGAGTTGCGCCATCTAGGACACTGAGGGAAAATAATAAAAAAACAGGAGAATAATTTATGCATCTTATTTATTTGTCAAATTTATACTAATAACTAATACACAATGACATCGCGACCCATCCATGTTGGGTACCTACGGAGTAGGTAAGTAGTTTACAAACCAGAGCGAATACCAACAATTATAATTATTAATATTATCTAATAAAATCGCCTAGGAACAAAATAATCGCCTACTGAAATGTCATTTGATTTTTATTAACAAAAAAAAAGTATCACAAGCAGTTTGTATGTTGGAATTAAAGGTAATTTATTTGATTTAGTTGATTTACTCGTTTAATCAAAACTATGTACTTAAATATCACAATATGAAAATATACAAGTTCGAATTATACGTTTCCACACATTATTAGAAAATATATGCGAAAAATGTTTGATATCTCTGCAACAACAAAACTGCCAACTTAAAAAAATATAGAACAATATTTTTAGCAATCAAACATTGAGATTACACAAATAAATAATTCAACACAATTAACTAACAAATCACAAATACAAGTTTAAAATTAAAATGATGTAAAAAATAATGACTATCTTTTACATAAATAATGACATTAATATAAAATGTAATTTATATGTCATGATTGATATAATACAACTAAAATGAATGAAGTTTGACTTAATTTAAGGTGACCAGCACCCATGAAGCTCATTTTCCATTAAATTAATGTAGGTAAGTTAATAACATATTAAACATCTGACATCAACACTGCATTATTGATTGGTTGGTGTTTGTTATTTTGTTGGTAAAACTCACAGAAAACAGAAGTTTCTTAAAAAAAAAAACTTCTGAATATCGAAGAGAAAAAAAGAAAGCTAGAAAATAGTAATGAAAACGTAATCATAAACTATAAAAAATAAACCTGTCAATTTTATGAATGACAATAATTCTAAAATTAACAAACAAGAAACCTTACATACAAAAAAAAAACATATTGTCTCTACTTGAAGCAAAGGTATTTCAATTTTCCGAATCGCATTCCCGCGCAAATATAAATGCATAAAAACATGTACATACAAGAACTATTAAACTGTACATTTGACAGGGAAATAAAAATTGTCTACTTACAAACTAAGGCTAGGCTAATATAACTAATAATACTCATTTAATACTATAGTTATAAAATAAAATATTGACTATCGACTTTGTTCAAAGTTAAAAAGTAGGTAAATTTATTATCCAGAGTCTCTTATAGGGTAGGTTAGAAAGACTAAAAAGAAGTTACAGTCATATCACACCGGGACGCCATGGCGGCGCAGCCAGGTCGCGTACCCAACAAAATGTATGGTTGGCACCGTTACCAAGCAGACGCCAGGTGAGCCACCCACGACCAGCCTATATAGTATACATTTAGTTGGCAGTGCGACCCGGCGACGTCGCCATGGTGTGCCGGTCAGATAGTATAGTTATGGAAAACCGTAATCTTTGAATGATTGTCAGTGTCAACACGTGTCCTATTAAGATAGTTCTACAATGTTACAATAGATGGCGCTAGTTGTACCGAAAATATTCACTACTAAGCTAAAAAAGGTTCGTGCTCCAAAAGGACCAATTAGGGAAAAAGCCTGTTTGACAGACTACATTATAAGATAATTATAAAAGAAACATTAATGACTTAAAGCCATAATGTCCCAGGATTATTTGCCAACGAGACCAGGATATAAATAAAAATAAAATACAGCAGAAATGCGATTACAGAACGTTGTGTTAAAGACAAAAGTATACTTATATTGCTTGATAGGAGAAAATTGAGCTTCTAAAGTTAAGATACACAAAACGATTCGTCAGTAAGTCGCAGCTCCTTAAATTACTTTTTTTGCACTGTCTTTCAACAAATACGCTAGGGTCCGACTTACTTCAGAGCGTTTTATTTAAAAAAAAAGAATGTCATAACAAAATTTCATACTTTATCAACATTTACACTTCACTATAGTTTAAAAACTAAGCTAATACAAGCAATAATATTTGTTAGCTATTATATACAAGAAGTCCAGGTAGGATCGTGCGCTAGTATAGCGTGGCGGCTGCGCGGCGTTACCGTTGCAAAAGCGTTAAAATTGTGTCACTTATTCAAGTATAATTTTTCTGCCATTCATTTTTGTCGCTCCGGTAACCCAAACGTTACGCAACCGCCACGCTGAAAAACCGCACCCCAACCAAATATTCACAGCACTGTAGAAATGGTATCATACAAACGCCTTTTATTTAGTTTTTTGACGAATTATTAATTTTAGTCAATAATATGTTGTCAATCCGACATTTTTGTACATTACAAGTAGTCCATATGCCTAAAGAATTTCACTTTGGCGAGTCACGAAAATACTTGGAATATCGTGTGAGTAAAGTAGTATCTTCACATTGTTTTTTTGTAAACAGATTGAGCAGAATAAATTGCTTACTCAATCAAGTCAATAATAGTGGGGCATTTGGAACTCAAGCAATTCACAGTAAGTTAATAAACTCTTCATTTAGATATTTTTATGAATCCAAATATGTACACTTTACTTGAGTTCTAATACATCCAGCTTCTAGTTCACGCTTTTCATTATAGATGGCGGTGTTATAAATTAGTTTTAGTTGTCAAAAACCTTACTGTTAATGGTTTTAAAACCGTAAGTTAGTGATAATTTATGAAATGTTTCTTTTCTTCGAGTGTAAAATACAAAGTTAGTTGACATAGTAATAAAAACATTTATTTTCTCCACCACATAATACAAAATTAGTACAACACATAATAGTGTTTACAAAAATACATTGATGTTGTGGAGACTGGAGCCTGTACTAGTCAATTCGAAACAGACCGGTGTTGTCATTCTTGTCGTAGTTAATTCATTTTTAATTTTTATTATTCAAACACGTGACCAATCGGTCCTTCAGTTTATTATTTATACTTAATAACAATAAATGTTGTGTAGGTAGTGTTTTGTATTAGTAGCAATAAAGTTGATAATAATATAATTTGTATGTGAAGTACTAAATTCTTATGTATTTTGTTGAAAAGTATCGCTTTGCATACCTAAAGTATAGTGTAGACTGAAAACTCGCGCACTACGTTAGAAAATAGTAATAATTCTTACATAGAATCGCCACAATACACATTAATTATATTATTCACATTGAGCTATGAATTACACAACGTACAGACAAAATTATCTGAATATAGGTTTGCTGTAAATTGGCAAGCTTTTCGTCTGACTTAAAAAATAAGTATATTCTTCTGTCTAAGATACACTGGACACAATCAATCAATTATTTTCAAATACTATACTCAAGTAGCCACAGTATAAAAAAAAACGCCGGGAAACTTCTGTGACTTTCCATAAAGCTAATTCCCGTAGTTGAAAAAGGTCCAAATCTAGTCCAAAACTCATCTCAGCGACAGCCATCGCCACTGTCAAAAACTTGCCAAAATTATAGGTAATTAAACGGTATTGAGACTGAGTTAAGAATGGGAACGTTCTTAAAGATACGGGAATTACCCCTCAGGTGTTTTTATTCAATGGTTCGATTTTTAGGTACAGTACAAGCCTCGGCAAGCTTCGTGTTTCGTCAGTTTCCTCCCATTTTTACAATAGTATTAACAACTCTATATACTTGCAAGTCGATTGAGAGCGTCCGGTCTTCACCAAGTGCAAAGTGCAACTGATGAAAATCTGAAGACTGACGAACCACGAAGTTTGCCGAGGGACATTAAGACTATAGTTGTACTGTGCGTTGCTGTTATCTTTAGGCTGTGGTCATAGCAAAAATCAAATTCCTAACTTTTCAGTAATCTCCAATGAAGTTAATAAATTGAATTTATGATTTGATTGTCCAGCTTGTCAGGAAAAATGACAAATTACAGCACAATTCTCTTATAACCAAGTACACACAAATATTCTGGTTAACCAGTGACTTCGATCCGAAGTCGCGTAACCGCTCACTCACGTTCGCCAGCGATCGGGTAATAGGTAGATGTTCATCGTTGTCTGGGGTTTGATGCCCCGTTGAGGCTTCTGAGCTCAGTGTAGGGTCTTCGGGAGAGGAGTTTGTAATCTTCTCCGCCAGTGACTCGGATGTATTCTCTGCGCTTTCTGTATACCAAGAGCCTGAAAGGAGAGAATTGGAATTTGAGTTAAGGAATAATTGAAAAATAATGATTGGAAGTCAAAAGGATCATTTTTCTGTGGTCATTGAAGTCTGTTTGTGGTCCCTTTGGTTAAGTCTTTCTTGTTGTAGTGTTATAGCAGTATAATAAGTAAACTGTAGTTTTTTTGTAGGGGTCAAGATCATTTGGAGAGGTAACTTTTGGTCCTTTTAGTCAAAATATACTTTGGCAGTTGGCCATGAAAAAGTTGCAGTACAGTTAGCATTACAAAGTAACTTATTTTTTATTATTTTTGAGCATTTCCAAAATTCACAGGCACTCTACAATATATTTCGTACATTACCCCTAAAACACATTCAATAATACTAAAAAGAAATAAATAAATAAAAGGAAATTCACTACGAAATAAGTAGTTATTGAGGGATATTCCTTATACTCGTATTTTCGATGCTGGCTATTCCTTCATCATACATAACTAAGACACAAAACCAATCATGAGGCCCGTAAATTAAACAATCCTGCTGAAAAACAATGCATAACACATAGTAGTCATACATAGGACATACAAACATACATGTACAAACACTGGCAATACCTATCCTCAGTCTTATCTCACGTAAATATGTATATGTGAATTATGCAGGTAATTATGTATGTAACAGAAGGCCACTAGGTAAAATTATGTCATTGTGTCAATTTACACAAAATCTTGGCTTTTCCTGCTGACGTTTATTGATCAAGGTTATTCATGGCTCCCTATTGAAATATTCGTCTACTTTTTTGTCCATAAGCATGCGAACAAAACTATTTGTCAAGGTACATTTATTTTTTATTTTATTTTTATTAAGAGGCTTACAAGAGCTAAAGCGCGGTCACTGTCGGATTGCATAGAAAAGAAAGAGACGCGCGATGACACAACGCTGGTAATTTATTGCAAAATATGAAGCAATTATGGATTTACAAAAAATCTATTCATTGGACTAAAAAATTAAAACACTATCACGTTAGTATTTTACTTGTAGAATAATCTGAATGTTTGCATGTATATTAGTATGGTTTTTAATAGTTAAAAAATTTTTTTAGTGGTATTTTCGTGATTTATTTTCTCTCATATAAAGTTAATTGTATTATGTTTTCAACACACTATCTAACTAGCATACATCCTGCAGAATATCATATGTTTTTCTGATTTTGGTTACTGCAGTGGGTCATATATTTTTAGGCATTATAAATTTGCGTTTAGGTCATGTAGTCCCCTTAAATAGGAACAACAAACAGCTACATTATGCAATATTACATACAGAAAAACTTATATAACTTAAGTAATAATGTAGCCCACAGCGCTGTTCACGGATTACTATGAATAAAAATAAAACCTTAAAGTTACTAGGAGGTGAACTGTTTATGCATGACAGTTACACTAATATTATAAAAACAATAAAAAACAGAAATAGTATTTTAAAAACAACAACAAAAAATCTGTCCAGTAGTTCAAGTGCTTCATACAAAAGGCTACGAAACCTTTTCAAAGAGCATGTAAATTTATATATGTGTTCGAATGCTTCATTGTAGGTACTCGTAGCTGCCATTCGCCGAACTGGTGTTGGTATTAATGAAAAAAAACTACGTATTATTTTTCAGATCGTATCTAAGTATACCATGGTATAATAATGTAATTCGCTAGGTATAGCATTCCGAGACACTGTGGTCACGTGGGAGACACAAGCCTACGTCATCACCGCTGTGTTACCAAATAGTGTGTAATAATAACTCCCCAACCGCCTTTATTACCTGTGCGAATCCGATAAAACAATGAGGTTGTAACTAACAATTACGTTGGTATGTTTAAATTGAATTGTTTTTTTTTTTATTATAAAAACGAAACGACAATTTAAATGCTTTATATATTTTTTTAACAGAATGGTGACTTACAATGTTTCCATATTTCATGTTTTGTTGCAATAAAGTGGCAACTGGATAGTGACGTAAGCATGTGTCACTCCCGGAATGCCAGACCTCGTTTTTTAAGACCATGATCTATACATAGAACGCTAATGTTATTTCATACCAAGTGGTCACATCACTTTTGATCATAACTTGATAAATAAATTAATAAAGACTAGGTACCTGACGCTGTTGACAAATTAAAGTAGGTATGTGGAACAAGTTGGCAGTCTGTTGCCTAATAAAATACTGTGGCAATTACTTTGTAATACCTATCGCTCTAGTTTCGAACATTCTGACACAATTTTTTAAACCACAGACCTACAGTCCGTTCATTTTATCTCTGACAGCAGCAACCATAATGTAACGAGACTAAAGATCACAATGATTTTGACAGACTTGTCAGTGGCAGCAACCCAACGGCAATCTTATTAGAATGACAATAAAGATTACTGTAATTTGGACCGTGAGGCAAAATCAGAGGTAGAATAACTGTTAACGGACTGTGTAATTAAGAGTTGAGACAATTTAATTAAACTAACGTGTACAACAGCTGTACAAGGATATTTTGGCGCGTGGCAAAATTCAGAACTAATGCCGCCATTTTGGTTTTTCAATACAATTTCACACAAATGTTTACCAACGCCCCCTTCATGTCATTCAACCGCCACGAGATCCTTCTAGCACTCTAAAGTTTGTTTTTTAATCCTAGATAGTAATCTGACATTTCAAGTACAGTCGCCAACAGGTCTACATAAAACTGTAATTTTTTTCCAAACGATTTTAGGCTTTAAAATGTTGACGGTTAAATTCAAAATCGAATGAGAAAATCTGACAGTTTGTGGTAGCTTGATGTGCTGGTATATTTTTGTGTTAATTTGCTTTTTAGTTTTGGAATTTGACTTTAGACCTGTCAAATTACTATCTGGGTTTAAAAAAATAACTATAGATAAGTACTAAAATCGTTCAGTTAAAAACAAAGTAGCAATCAACACAAAGAACTAATAAACACTACACAAACAGTAACAGATCGTGCCACACGTTCTTCAACACGTTAGATCAAGTACACATCTCATTTACGACGTATCTCACTTTGTAAACACATTACTATCCTCTGTTTGTATTGCAACTCTACGAGACACGTCAGGTGCAAAGTAGATAAGTACTAGGTTTTATGACTAAGCAAGACGACAGCATTTGTCGCTACTAGGTACTAGCGAGCAGTGGTATCGGTCCTGACTTACGAGTTATAGGTCGTGAGTTCGAACCCAGGCAGGCACTTTACTTTGTGTATTTAATTTCATCACCACTCTCTCAAACCGGTGAAGGAAAACATCGTGAGGAAACCAGAACCAAAAATTCGAAAACATGTGACATCTACCAACCCGCACTGGGCCTGCGTGGCCCACACCCTCTCACAGAGAGGAGGCCTGTGTCCTAGCAGTGGGAACATTATAGGCTGATCACGAGGTACTAGCTTCGAGTAGTGGCGACAAGTGCTAGCAGATAGTACTGGTAGCAAGTGCTAGCAGATAGTACTGGTAGCAAGTGCTAGCAGATAGTACTAGTAGCAAGTGCTAGCAGAGAGGATTACAAGATACAAGGATTAGCCTGACTTTGGTACCTGCTTATCTCAATTTATCTGTCTGCCTTTTCGCAACTATGTTGAGGTCGGCTTCCAGTCCAACCGGCTGAATACCAGTATTTTACATGGAGTGACTGCCTATGCCTTTACTGTTTGTATTTCCTGTGTGTTCCAAATAAAATATTTTTCTTTCTTTTCTTTCTATCTGGCCTCCACTACCCAGTTACTGGGTAACACGATACCGCTTGGTAAGACTGATTGTTAGACTTTTGGCCTTCTGACTACCCGTAACGACTGTCAAAGACCTCCGAAACACAGCTGAGACCAACGGCTTAACGTGCTTGCCGAGGCACGGAGGGGTCTCGGTAAGTAACTGCCTATCTAATCTGCTTGGTTTTATTATTTCTATTTATTTATAAATACTTTATTGTATACCATATAAAAAAGGACAAACATATTTAAAACTAGTGTACAATGGGCGGTCTTATCGCACAAGGCAATATCAATAATGATTTAAAGACTGAAATGAAAAAGATACCCGAGGGGGAAAATTCTCGGGCACAGATAGTTGAATGTAGGTACTACCAACCTGCCGAGACAGAAGTGCAAATATGCAGCTGAACGTAATGGAATTGCCCACTTTATTTAAATTGGTGCATTATTTTGCATTGGGTAGAGATTAGAGCTGGCGGCCATATGGGTTTGTCAAATCTCGGTATTTTCAAGTGTACCTACCCAGATGTAAACCTGGCAAATTGGACTGGACAATTCTTTCGTGAATAATCGTCAAAAAGAATAAACAATAGTTTCCCACAGGAGACCGCGAAGAAAAAACAAAAAATAATAAAAATCACCTCAGTAATAAAATTATTCAAGGCAAGAGTTGAAAATAAAAATACTTTCAGACTTTAAATTTTTGTTTCTGTTATTTAGAATGCGACTAAAATGTGTCGTAACAAAATTTTGAAAGTACAAGTAAGTAAACAATGGAACAAGGTAGAAATAAAATTACAATATCCAATGATGCTACTTGACCAATATACAGGTTGATTCTGATACGACTTGTTCAAATTTTTGAGAAATAATTTAAGCGGGTACATCTAGTGGGTAGGTAGTTACTAGCAGCCAGCACTAGGCACTAGAAGTACTAAAACAGGTGCTTATCTAGTACTAACACCCATTAAGAAAACTATGTACTTAGAATAGTTACTCCGATAGGCTAGAATAAGTAACTAAAAATAGTCATTACTGGAAGCCTTGGCAGTGAACTGCGGTAACTGGTTAACAATAAGCCTATGCAGGAACGGATCACAATGGATTCTAATGTCCTTGGCATTACCTCTATGTAGCGCAACAGGTGCATGCAATACACACGGTCAATTTTGACACTGATCGAAATTACGCATAGGTGAAAGGGCTTAAGATTTTAATGGTATTCTTATCGGAGTATTTAAAAAAAAAAAAATGGTTTTGGCGATTTTCTTCCTTTGTTGCATACTCATCTCAAAAAGTTCAAGAAGTGCACGGAGAGATAGTTTTTTTTTTTTTTTTAATAGAGAGTAAGGTATATTTTTTCATGAAACAGATCTACATTCTGTAATTTATTGAAGTTAACACACACATTTTAGAAATAATAGATTTTGTCTCATCAAATTAACCGTCTAATCAAACACGCCTAAAAACACCATCCTGTACAATCCACGCGAATGGTAAAGAATTAATTGCATCAAATTATGCGCGCACGCAACGAGATCTGGCGAATGCATTCTACGCGGGCCCAGTATTCGCGTAACCAGCGGCCTGTCAACACGACTATTATTTAATTTATTTTAAAGTTTTCCGCGGGATTAAACCACGACGTAAATGGTGAGTGGAGCAGGTAAAGGAAAATTTGTACAATGACGGAGACATGAGAAGGCAGTTTTTTATTGAAATAGGAGGCTCTTGAATAGATTTCAACAATGGAAATAACCAAACAGAAAATGTAGCAGTGATTTTTCGGCTATTTCAACATTTGCTGACTGGCTTGTGGATTGTAAAAGGCAGAAATTGACGGTTTAGGTGAGTTTAATTATTTTGAATGTCATTTTCTCTTTTATTTATTATTTTCCCCGATGTTTATACTTTCCCTTTACGAGGCAAAAAAGGTCAAATAGCTTTGTTTTAGTCTGTGTCGTCAAAAAATTTCTAATCTACTTTTGTAATTCTATGTCAATTTTCATTCGTCTGTTTTCCTGAAACAAAGTTGCTCGAAACTTCGATAAAAACAAAAGAAAATTGCTTAGTTTTTGAGTTCGTGTCAAAACAGAATTTAATTTAGGTACCGATTAAGATAGTTTCTGGTTCCTGAAGTACGTATTTAAAGTGTGTTAATTTAAACTCGAAATCAAAAACTTTACAAGACTATTAAAAGAGACAAAAAAAGTTCAACAGTGATTGTGCAATTAAATAACAACATAATCACGCGCAGATTCAAGTCCTTGTAATAAAAAATGTGTGTAAACAAAGTATTATAATTACAGATGTGGCAATAAAAGCTACATCAACACATCTGCAGTACACAATAACCTTTGGTATTTCTTAGTAAACACTATTAAAGATAATTTGCATGCTTATTTATATCTTGAAGCTTAAATAACATTCTGAGGTGAGCAGAAGTTAAAGCTGCAGACTTTTAAAAGTCAAGCATTGCAACGTTTCTAAATATTCGTACAACGAAATCAATATTTTCTTATTTTATATTGCTAGTGAATTTGTTAACTCGTTTTACTATGTTATGTTGTTAGGGTTGGATTCAATTGTAAAATACAACAACTGGGTATCAAACTCTCAACCTCTGGCTTGTCAGTCCTGTCTTTCATCGTTTCAATTTCTACTTCAGTAGAGCTATTCGTGGATGATTTTGTCCAGAGACATTACTACCAACACACCTAATTTTGTTGTTCTAGACTCTAGAACTAGTAGCATCTATGGCTGTAGAATGTAGACCCGAGAGCATTGATGCTACTTATGGGGTACCCTACCTGTAAAATTACAAAGGCCTAAACGAAGTGACGATGATGGAAAAGTCAACAATGTATTGGATTGGCGTAAGCTACCGAAAAGCAAAATCAAATTCAAAGCTTTAATTTCAAATAAACCAATTACAGGCACTTTTGAACTGTCAAAAGGTCGGCCAGTCAGAAAGATGAAGCTAGTTGCCCATTCCTACGCATAGCTGGTACCTATGGAGAAGAACGGGCAGTAAACTCCAGGGTTACTCTTTTAAATCAAAATATGGTTAAAGTTAAAGTTTTTTCTTCTTCTTTGACAACTGAGCCTATGTCGACTATTCTGCCAGCCTCACTGTTGAATGTTGCTGTAGAAGTACGACACGCTTTGAAAGCGAATGCCACGTGTCAAAATGGTAAATGCCTTGTCAGATCTCATTAGTCAGTACTTTACATGTCCACTTAGAATGTGTCCTACCTACCTGAGTTAGGTAGGTACCTGTTACTCATTAACATAATACAATGATCTGCTGTGGTGAGTCAACAATGAAATTGCGATTTTAAAAATTCCACTATGGAAAACCCACTGATTTGTCACAATACCATTTAAGCCGTGAAACAAACATTGTTTAAAATTCAATTAGGCATTTGAACAATGGACCTATACCTACCTATTGCACGGAAGGTTCTTCAAGGAAAACCTATGATTTGTCAGGTTACAATTTAATTAAGGATTTTATTTCATCATAAATTCGTGACCAGTGGCCAGTGCAAATGAATCATTATATTTCATTTCAAATTATTCACTTGTTTTATTTTTATTATTTTCAGATTTGCCAGACTGAGAAAGACTTCCCACGTTTTCGCAATTAATAAAGTTATACATTTATAACAACTAATGTATCTACCTAGGTACAAAGGTATGAGATTTTAATTACCCTGGGATAATTTTGAAAGGTACTGGTAATACATTACATTTTCGCAACCGGCGGGCGTGCGTGTATGACCAGATGTATGAACGTAAACGAGACAAAAGGAGTATGTAAGGAGCAGGTGGCGTTCTGTAGTTTCTGCCTACCCTCATGGGAAAAAGGCGTGAGTTTATGTATGTATTTCTTTGTTCATAATAAACTTGCCAAAGGTTTTGCGTTTTATTTTATCACGAATTCACGACTGAAAACAGACTGATTAAGAAGCATACCTTCCCAATGCATTTTTAACACAAGGATTTACTTACCTATGCTAATTATGGGGGTGTGTGGTGTGGTAGGTTTGCAGATACCTATAGGTAAGAAACAGGGGGGGGACACTTTCCATTAGATGGGATATCAGTCTGTTTGCCGACCTTCAACGTGAAAAAAGTCATGGTAAACCATAGATCAAGATTTTCTGAACATGAAAAAGTAATTGAAAAACATCGTAATTGCTCTATCATTTTCGTCCAAACAATAGTCAATAGCATTACAAATACATACATAAAGTACGTGTGTACATATGTATGTTACACATCATGCCGTGAGATATAAACTGATATTTATAGGCGACACAATGCCTCATAACAACTTCACGGCTGAAGGATTATGGAGATCCGCAAGCCCATAGCAAAACCAACTCATATGTTAGTAAAGTTTGTTGAAATAACTTAGTAAGTACAAATCTGGTTAGTTATAGACCAAGGGCATGCAGCACAAGAGGCTACTACAAGGAAGAGACATTTACATTGAAGTGAGGCCATCTCAAATCAGGAAAGATTGAAATAATTATGTAGGTTAGCCTTTAAAAGGTTCGCAGTAGGTCATTCTTAACAGTTCCTCAGGAACAAGTAAAAGGACGAGATTGAGACTCCTAATTAAGGAACGCTAGGATGGAAGTATTAAAAATACCTTTCTTCCTGGATTCTTTGGACTACCACTAACCCAATTCAAATCACTAGGAGGCTAATTCATCAAACAAAATAATATCGAAATGATTTTATTTTCCTTTTTATTCTGCCGTTGAAAAACTGACTTTTGTACCATTAGTAATGTAACAGGCGACAATTATTTTACTAAACTTTGTAGTTTACCACATGACACATTCGAAGAAAATTAAAAATAACACACTACTACATGACAAGCACAAGGACACCATGACAGGCGAGAACGGAAGCTGGCTTTGTTAGTACTTCCGGTTATTAACGATACAATGGAAGAGGCTGTGCAGCGTTGCAGTATAATAATTAATATGTTTGCAAGTATCTGACGCTGAATATACTTCATGTTGGATTACGATATATTTTTAACGGACTTCAAAAAAGGAGGGGAACTGATTCTGATGATTCTTTTTTTTTTAAAGCTGGTGCTTCTCATGTAATCCCATATAAATTTGATCAAGATCTGAGCAGTAGTTTTTGAGTTATCCTTAATAATGCGTATTTTTTCCACTTAGCATATTATATTGATGATGTTTTAATAACTTCCTGTCACTGTTATTTACATATTAAGTAGTGGTATAAGAATTTGTTTAGGGTAGATACCACATTTTTTTTACTAAATTATCAACCGATTTCCAAAAACAACACACTGCAAAGTGAAAAATAACTTTAATTTCGGAAGTCGGTGGCAAAAAACGAAAATACAAAACCAAAGACACAGACTTCCGAAACTAAAGTAATTTTTCACTTTGTAGGTTTTTTTGGAAGTCAGTTTTTTATTTTAGTAAAAAAAAGTTTTATTACTGGAAAGTTATAACAGGCTCGCTCCCTATTACATGGGACTTAAATATAACTGGCGAAAAGTGGGTGTAAGTACTGGTACATAGGTACACGTTTGCCGAATCTTTCGGGGAAACAAGGCCTGGTAGTATGTTAGTTATAACCTGGAGTTTGGATTTGTACCTGGGAGAATAAGGCTCCGCACCCAGATACATGGGGCATATTCAACAACTGGGGAATTGTGGGTGTGGTATACCTATACCTCTGCCTACCTCTTCTGGGAATACTAGCGTGATATTACGTTTCGAATTTTGTAAGTTATCATTTAATACTTAGCCATTGGCTGCACGATTGAAAGTTAAGGCGGTACCCCGACCAAAACCTTGTCAAAGTGCGTTATTCAGAGGCTATTAACTCATTAACTATGGGTAATAAACTACATCTAAAAGCATGTTATTAATGATCGATATCCTATCATCACATTGCACGTTCTTATTTGTTTTTATGTGTTATAAATTCATCTGAAATCTCCTTGTAAAAAAGTGACTAAAATTAATGATTGCATGCATCTCTTGCTAAAGGTGACGTTCTATTCATTTGAGGTTTACACTAATGGATAGATAATTAAAAAATCTAAATAATACACGTTTTATTTTATTTTAAAACTTCACTTGTCTTTTTTTATTCAAATAATTTCATTATTTTTGTGAATTTTATGATAAATGAGCGTGCGGAGGGAGCGAGACAGAGCGAGACTCAGCGACGGGACAGAGAAGGACCGAACGCTCAAGGTCGTTTGGTCAGAGGAGCGCCTGAACAGAAAAACTTTATACCAGATTAATTGCTAAACACTAAAACCTGCTTATAATATAAAATCCAATAGCAAACGTGCTTTAGTAATTCATAGCTCAAATTATCTCGGATTTTATTGAATCAAATCATAATTCGTTCCGCACACCAACTGCATATTTAGGCAAAAAATCTCATGGTCAGCTGAGCTGTTGGGTACGCGAGGTCGTGGGTTTAACGCGTAGTAACAAGCAATTTTTTAGGTAATTGACAATAGCGCATCGCGGTAACAAATAAGATTCAAAGAAGCGACACGTTTGATGTTAGTTGAATCGAATGACCACCAAATTTCACAGTTTTAATTTAATTAAAAAATAAATGCAAGACTCAAAGGAAGAATTTTCAGGTATTTGTTTAGTTGATTAAATTCCCTTTATTATCATTACTTAACTTAAAGACAGTTTAAGCTCAATTTTGAGTTATTTACGCGACGAAAAAAAATTTTTTGGGGTCTGTTTTTCGATTTTCTTATTATTATTATTTTAAGTCATTTCTTTGAACATTTGACAATACACATTTTTTTTGTCTGGATTGCAATATGTACCTACATGCGTGACAAACAACTGAGCGTTTTACGGTGTCCTACCTTTGGGCAGCCCCTTAAAACCTAACCGTTACAGTAAGCGTGAACCCGTAGTGTAGCTTCAATTGGACTTGGTCTGTCTAGTACCTAGAAAACATTGGCTCCTCTCTCTCGGGCCCGAAATTCCTTTAGCATGGATCTTTTTCCCGATATCGATAAAAAAAACTTCTATAATTTTCCCTAGTCTAGGAGATGAAATATTATGTAGTATGCCCTAGAGGTTAACCCTTCGCCTCTCATGCACGAGGTTTTGGGTTCAAATCCAAGTTTATTTTGGACATTATTGAAGGATGAACATCGTGAGGAACCGTGGACTTATAGTTAATATAAGTCTGAAATCGCCAACCAGTCTTGAGCAAGCGTGGTGATCAATGCTCGTGCCTTCTCTGTATGAGAAAAGGTATTTGCCCTGCAGTGGAACAATAATAGAGTGGTATTATTTATATATAGGAGACTATCTTTTGCCGGCGGCTTCGCCCGCGTGGAGGTAAGAAACTATCCCACGGGAACGTACTACCGGGATAAAAAGTATCCCACATGTTAATCCAGGTTATAAACTATCTGTGTTCCAAATTCCATCCAAATCCGTTCAGAAGTTTTTGCGTGAAAGAGTAACAAACATCCATCCATCCATCCTCACAAACATTCACATTCATAATATTAGTAGGATGAACCTAAGGCCACACATACTAGAGCTGAATTCACGACTACGAGACCATCATCGAGACATGAGGTAAAAGTACTACACTACTTAATAAACTGGAGCAACAAAGGCTAACGTTAATAAAATTACAATTAATCTCAAGGTAAGTGAACGTTCTCAGTAACTATGACATTAATTACTGTTCATTACCAGTCTCTAGATTAAAAAAAAAAAGTTTTATACAAATCGAGGATAATTAGGTGTCAATTGTAACAGTGTCAATTGGGACAAGGATTCTGAGTAGTAGGTGCCTATATTTTGATATTTTGAAGGACCCAGTGTTACCCAGTGACTGGGTTGTGGAGGTCAGATAGGCAGTCGCACCATGTGTGAAATACTGGTATCAGCTGTATTCGGTTAGACTGGAAGCCGACCTCAACATAGTTGGGGTTGGGGGGGTGATGATTTTGAAGGACAGAACCATTGCAGAGTTACATAAAGCTATCTTGGTACTTATTTTGTTAAGGGTCTACAGACAGGAAATAAGAGAACCAAGCATCGAAGAAGAAGTGGTAGGTAAGTTAACGATAGATATAAAATAATATTGGTGGAAAAGCATACAGCTGTGACAAATAACTAGGAGTTCTCAGCAAGCTAACTTGAGCCCCTGATTAATTTAATAATTTCTAAGAACACTAACCAGTTAATCCTTAGGCTGAAATGACATGTCGTTCAATTCTGCCAATACATATTGATAACTGACAGTTAACTGTAGTTACGTACCATTCCTTAACACCTTAGGAAATAAACAAACATCTAGGCCTCTGCTAGGAGTAATAGTTTTCTGTGATCTAGGCCTCTAAGCACCACAAAACGCTAAACAAATTTAACGCCAAACGTGCTTAAAACATTATTGTCTCTGTAAAAAAAAAAGGACGTTTCAAATTCGTTTAGCGGTAAATGCATTAGTGATTTGTGGTGCAAGCGGGCCCAAGTATTGAGGAGCCTTTTCTAATTATTAATAACTACGACAAAAAACGCACAGTTTATAGTAACGGTGTGCAAGGCCGCCATAGACGATGACTAGACAGTTTAAAGACAGATTAAGTGGTTAGATAAATAATGGCATGAGGATTAAGCTGTCAGTCGTAAAAGACTATTAGAGGAAATTACCATCATTATGCTATATAATCCATCACACAATGCTGATGAACGGATGCAGTTAATTATCACTTTTATACGGATCGATTTATTTTTAGTTGTAATCTCTGCACTGCAAACTATCGGACAAACTAGTATTCCGAAGTTAGAAAGGAGAGCTTGCAGGATTCTTTTAAAAGTGATAATCATTGCATAAGCGTTGAAACCATTATTTCGCTGAGGCATCAAGGGAAATTGAATAGGTACGGTGAGGGTCGCATTCTTATCTCGGTGTCAATCTGTCATAAATTGTAGGATTTTTATCATTATTAAATTTCGTCTCTGAGATAATATTGCGACAAGATTTTGAACGTTTTTAATTAGGATAATAAGCTTTCTGGTAGTGTTTTAACAAGACTTCAAACTACGTAGATTGTCAATTTACGCTTTTTTAATCAACTTGGTGATACAGTCTACTCTTTCTTTAGAAATAATTCCTATCCATCTCACGGATAGTATGGTGGCCTTTTGACAAATGACCACACTATACCTACAGTCCCTTCTCAAGCTACAAATCAAGCCGTGTTCACATCATGATGACGTGCCCAGAAAGACGTGCGCGTCTAATAACACACGTCCTGCAGTAAATCTTGTCGGTCCGACCATCCTTTAGTCGGAGCAAGGTCTTGGTCAATGCGACTATAAATGACACCTAACAACTTATTTTGTGATGGTATAGATGCAAGATGTAATAGGCTCTGCACCCAGATACATATAACTTATTAAGGGGACTACATGACCTAAACGCAAATTTATAATGCCTAAAAATATATGATCCACTGCAGTAACCAAAATCAGAAATATATATGATATTCTGCAGGATAGGTATATGCTAGTTAGATAGTGTGTTGAAAACATAATACAATTAAATTTATATGAGAGAAAAACATCACGAAGATACCTATAAAAAAAAAAACTATTAAAAACCATACTAATATACATGCAAACATTCAGATTTTTTGTCAGATTATTCTACAAGCAACATAACTACTAACGTAATAGTGTTTAATTTTTTTATTCCAATGAATAGATTTTTTGTAAATCCATAATTGCTTCGTATTTTGCAATAAATTACCAGCGTTGTATCATCGCGCGTCTCTTTCTTTTCTATGCAATCCGACAGTGACCGCGCTTTAGCTCTTGTTAGCCCCTTAAAAAGCTGAAGAAATATGGGTGTGCTAGACACTTATGGTATGGCTGGTCCATAAATTCAAGGTCGCTCAGCGAGCTATGGAACGGGCTATGCTTGGAGTCTCTCTGAGGGATCGAATCTAGAACGAGGTATCCGGCAGAGAAACAAAGTTGTCGACATAGCTCACAGAATAAGCAAACTGAAGTTTCCGATGACGAACATAATGTAGGACGTCTTCAGGCTAGGTGGAGCGACGGTCTTCGAAGGGTGATGGCAACATAAGTTTGTAATGGCGTAGATGAAAGTATATTGAACTAAGTAGAGTGGTGTGGAGTCCTTACCGATGTGTTCAGAAAATGTGCTTGTAAAAAGTTGAAAGGTTAACTTTCAAAACTGCTTATAACCTCGATAGGTTCTTATAAAATTTAAGAGGAGCTACCTGCATAGAGTAGGCAGGTAAGTAAGTACAGATAGATTCAAGACACGATCTCCGAGATACCTGCTAATAAGACCTTGAGATATAAAATGAGGCAGGAAAAGGTATGAACATTCTGTTCGAGTGAACTCAAGGATGATCCTTAAAAAATACACCATGATTTTAAAATCGATTGATTTGATCGACTACTCGACGAAAGCTTTCAATTCGGCGACAGGGATCAAATTGTCAAAATGTCATCTTGATTTCAAAATCCAAACACCTTTGAACTAACTACCTATATCGAAATCAGCATCTCAAGAGGTCGAAACCGAACACTTACGACAAACCCATTTATTGGTTAAAACGCCTAGGACAATAAAACAAGATCTTCTATCTTAGTAAATGACATGGTTAAGCAAGTCACGCGAAGTGAGGAAGTACCGACAACGTCATAGTTACACAATGGGTCCTCTATTATTGTCTAACGAGGTAAACAGCGCTCTAGTATCATAGACATCCTGTCACACAACCTGGAACTAACTGGATTTGATAGCATGACGAGTTCGGTGGAGAGAAAGGAAGTTTATGTCTGTGGTCATTTCTAGAAAGATTCCGGTAGTACGCCTTTGTTTAGATGGTTTGGTCATGTTGAGAGGATGAATGAAAGGCGGCTAACAAAAGGTAATTTACAAAGCTGATGTGAGTGGAAACGCCGGGAGGGGACATCCTAGGAGGACATATAGTGACCTTATTGGTGATGTTCTTCAGAAAGGTCAGGTGCGTAGTACTCGGAGTCGGCGTGCGTGTACGACCAGCACTCTAATTACGTAACACACTATCTATCACAATTTGAATCTGTGTGAAGCCCATTGCTAATCCATTGCTTCATATGTTCGAAAAAGTTGTCTGCTCAACAACGTAAATAATGCAATGAATCTTATTGAACTGTCAAAATGAAAGCCATTCCTACTGTTATAGTGTTACGCAAATACCCCTCAAATGTATAAACGTAAACGAAGCAAAAGGAGTAGTTAAGGCGCTTCCCTGACCAAACGAACTTGAGCGTTCGGTCCTTCTCTGTTCCGTCGCTGAGTCTCGCCCTGTCCCGCTCCCTGCACACGCCCATTTATCATAGAATTCTCAAAAATTGTGGAATTATTTTAATAAAAAAAACTTTTTTACAAAAAAACAACCGACTTCCAAAAATCACTAAAAGACGTGAAAAATAACTTTAATTTCGGTAGTCGGTGTCTTTGGTTTTGTATTTTCGTTTTTGGCGACCGACTTCCGAAATTAAAGTTATTTTTCACGTCTTTTAGTGTTTTTTTTTGGAAGTCGGTTGTTTTTTTGTAAAAAAGTTTTTATTTTTCACTTTTTAGTTGCGGTACCTACCCCACACAAATTCTTATACCACTACTTTGTGTGTAAATAACAGTGACAGGAAATTATTAACACATCATCCATATAAACTAAGTGGAAAAAATATGCAGTATTTAGGATAACTCAAAAACTACTGGTCAGACCTTGATCAAATTTATACGGGACCACATGTGAAGCACTTCCTATCAAATAAAAAAAGAATCATCCAAATCGGTTCACCCAGAAAAAAGTTGAGCTAAAACAAAAAACAAAAACAGACGAATTGAGAACCTCCTCCTTTTTGTGAAGACGGTTAAAAAGACAAGTGAGCTTTGAAATAAAATAAAATGACAATTATTTAGATTTTTAAACTATCTATCCATTAACTGGCTAAATGTGGGTGTACACACCTCTGCCTGACCCTTCGGGGAATACAGGCGTGATGTTATGTTATTTTGCTGTCTATCCATTAGTTAATGTAATTCTTAAATTATTAGAACGTCACCTTTAAGAAAAGATGCATGCAAACAATAATTTTTGTCACATTTTTATAAGGAGATTTTAAATATATTTACAACACATAAAAACTAATAAGAACGAGCAATGTGATGATAGGATAACGAACATTAATAATGTGCTTTTAGATGTAGTTTATTACTCTTAATTAATGAGTTAATAGCCGTTTAATAACGCACTATCGCAAGGTTTTGCTCGGGGTAGCGCCTTAAGGATCATAGCAGGTGGCGTTCTGTAGTTCCTTCCCACCCCCATGGGAAGAAGGCGTTAGTTTAGATATGTATGTATTCTGGTATTAAAAATGTGTTATTGTTTATTTTTTTATATTCTTACCTGCTTTTCTATCCAAAACTGGGTATGTACTGTACCTATCAGGAGTAAGGCACATCGCGTTTTAGAAAGAGGCTGCCAGAAGGATAACTATGAGGATTTCTTTTCTCCTCAAATTATGTTACTACCACTTATGGAGTATAGTTTGGCTGCGACATCACAAATAATAGTAGATAGTATTTCTATCATTATATACCTTATTGCAAACTGAGATACCTCGCAGATTTCGTCCCTCTATTCATTCAGTCATTCAGTTATTGCATTATGTCTGTTATCCCGAGGTAACACAGTCCTATATGGCTGTAACACCGGCGCCCTGATTATAATGCTAAGCATCATTACTATGATGGCAGAAATAGGTATTGTAGTACTTACTTTTGGCCAAAATCTCTCATTAGGACCTCAGTTTAATCTTACAAGATATCCGAAAACCTTCGTTCATTCATTAATTCAAGGGAATGAGTGAATGTGTCATTTTAAAAAGAGAGTAACAAAATATGTAGATAAAATTGTAATATTTTATTCTTTAATAAATAAAATATCTTTGTTTGTAAAGAAACTTACGTACGTTGTAACCTACATATTTATTATCAATGTCAGTGTGTTAATATCACTATTTATATACTTAAGTGTATAAATGAAGAAATATTTACAAACACATTACATGATAGTGCTAATTATAACAAGATATTTTAAACATTAAGTTTTATACCTAACAAAATACTGGCGAATAATAATAATATAATATCACATTTTTTAAGGAATATTTTTAACTCTGAAAATACCAAAAATGAAGTATAATTATTATCTTAAATACTTAAACCTAGTTTGTTTGAATAACATCGTTAAAAATATTTGTGACCTTGTGAAAATCAATTAATGAAACGTCTAAATTGCTCACATCTCGTTATAAAATAATTTAAATACAATACTTAGAACATAAAATAATTACAAAATAACATAAGACATTATTACATTAATACTTTGTGTTAAGACTTTTTACGAGGCAGCCTTTTAAGAAGTCACACTTAAATCGAGGCAGACAGTGAATCAATAACATAAAATATAAACCATTTTTAAGAAAGTCCAGGCGTTTTAATGTCATTTTGCAAACTTATGAAGTTGTTTTCTAAAATTACAGTTATCTGTTGCAATAATGTCTTTTGTCGTATCAAAAAAATTAACATTGTACTTTACTAAATTGCACACATCTATTAATATATCTAGTTGTTTCATTTCAGAAGCACGCATCAATAATTGTAATTTAAACCTTATATTAATGGCAATAAAAGTAACATGACGTGCGCTTGTGATCTGCTCCAACCATAATAGCTAATTAAGGTAAATAATGGAAAGATCTTACTTTTAGCGGGCCTCATGAAGCACCGGGTAACAGGCATGTTTGAAGTAATAAGTATAAGTTTATGTAAAAATTTATATCTGAAACAAAAGAAACATAGGTACTGTTATTAATACAATAACATTAAGACATAGTAAACTACACAGGGCTATTGGTTATATGTCGACAATCCATTAAGGGGACGTAGGAGAGGTCATTTGCATCAAAATGACCCCTGGTGTCCCATATGCAAATGTCAACAACTTTCGAGTAATTTTATATTTTTTTAGCGGTAAGTACGGTCACAAAAAGTGATAAGTAACCAGGGTCGTTGGATTTAATTGAAGTTTAGTAAGAAACAGATAGATGTTTTCGAATACAATTAAATTAAATTAATAGAAAACCAACAGTTCATTTATCAAATTAAATTTCATTCGAAAATATCCATCGGTTTCTTACTAAACTTCAACTACATCCGACGACCCTGGTTACTTATCTCTTTTGGTGACTGTACACAAATTTGAATTTATAAAAAAACATATTTTATCTGTTTCTACTTCAATACATAATACGAGTAATCAACCATAAAATGACAATAATCTTTAATAGTTTTAAAAATCGTTACAATTTTCTATTATTATGAGCAGGTTATTTGACAAAAATAGTCGATTTCTGAAAAAAAAAAAACACGAAAGTACTTTATCGGCAGAACATTGCAAAAACATGTACAACTTCTCAAGTATCCAACGAGATACAATAAGATACCAGATATCTTCCAAAAAATATAAAATGACAAATTACCCGAATGACATTTGCATAGGGGTCATTCGGTTGCAAATGTCCTCTCCTACATCCCCTTAACGGATTGCCGATAACCAAAAACCCAGTATATGTTTTTTTTAGGGTAAGATCTATAAACGTTACATAGCATTTGTTTTGATTTAGACGTGTTCCCGTCTCTATCTTGCACTTGTAGATTGATAGTTGTGCGACAGTGACAGGAATAACATAACATCACGCCTGTATTACCCGAACGGTTAGGCAGAGGTGCACTACACCCACATTTCGCCAGGTATGTTTATATAATGGGCTAATGGGGCGAGCCTATTGCCATTAACTGGGCACAAATCCGTTTCATGAAATTGTGTAAATTATGAGCTGTATTTTTAACTGCCAAGTATACTAAGCAGCCTATATTCTAAAGCAAATACCCCTACACAGTATAAATATACAAAGTTTCGACACTCACCTCACCCAAGAGTCCCAGCAGCTAAAGAAGCTAACACAACTAGAATGGCCGTGGCGACCCCGCTGGCGCCCACGCGCGCCGCGAGCACGGCGCCCGCGGTGGCGCCGGCGCCGGTGCCGAACGCGTCCGCTGAAGTCATGGCACCTGTCAAATGGCCAACCGGTGAGCTCGTGCGCACCGGTGGGCTTATCTAGCCTATACGCGGGTTTTGTGGCTCTGATTTTACATGATTTTTCTTTATAATTTACTGTTTTATTTTTTATCTGCCTACCCCCAATGGAAAAGGTGTGAGTTTATATTTTATTTTTATAGGTCTTAATTTCTTATGCTTTGTTTTATAAGGCCTCAGATATTTTCTTTAAATTGATTTAAACTCAATTATTTGTAGTCTTGATTTATTTTTATAATAGCTAACATTACCACAAAAGAAAATATAAATCAACTTTAAACTAGATCATTTTACAAAAACACTACAACTAACTAAACAATAATAAATACAATATATAAATTGTACTGAAAAAATAATATTTATGCCAATATCAATAATATTAGTATTGTATATCTATAAATAACTGGTTAAAATACTACCAATATTATTGTTATAACTACAGTTCCTACTTCCTAGTAAGCAGTGATTAAAAATATATATCTAATACCAGTGTTAAAATTATAATACACCAAAAAGTACCAATTATTAAATAAATCAGAAGTAACAAAACCCGTGTCATTAGTCTAGACTTACCCACCAACGCATGCAATATAGGAAAAATAATATTATTAATAAGTACAGCATTATTATTCATTAATTATTAAATAAACAAAGTTTAGACCCGCTTGCACCTCATATCACTAAATGCGTTTAGCGCTAAACAAATTTAAAACATCATTCTGTCTCAGTCATCGTCATACGATTAACAGAAACAGAACGACGTTTTAAATATGTTTAGTGTTCAACGCATTTACTGATTTCTGCCTGCATGCACTTACATATTTTTTATATAAAATTTTACATAAATAAATCATACAATCAAATATCAAGTAAAATAATGGATAAAATAAACCGATAAATTAATATCGATCGATCGATCGAATAAAAGAAAACGACTGATACAGTAGCAATATTTGCGGCAAAAACAGAAAAAAATAATACGTAATTCGAACAGAATAAATACGATATACGTAACACACCTTTGGTTCAAACATGTTTATGTCATTCGATGTCATGCTATACTTATATTAGTTTTTCAGATTACTATTGTAATCTGAAAAACACAAAACCACTGAATTCCAAATTGTTTTTTTTTTTCCCTATAATTTGTCTTTGCGAGCATATCGAGAACCAGCATTTTTTATTTATTACATTAATCATTTGTTCTCCAGAATTATATAAATTATGAGTGATTTAAATGCAGGGCAACGAACAAAGCAGTATTCAGAAGGTTTGGGACATAAAAATGTTCGACTCAACACCCAAGAGAACACACATCTACATAGACAATCACAAAACATAATTGAATGAACGACGTACCGATGCCATCAACTTCCACGGTGAATGAATGAATGGTGAACAGAAAACAAAAAATATTAATTAAAGCGGCAACACAGGATGACATCATGTTATAGTGCTCATGGAATGTTATTTTTAATGTGGGTTGGTTTATTCACACACACACACACAATTTTATCATAAACAATTGAAGAATATAGAATATTTGTATGTGCATACAAACACTCAAATATTATTTTTGTTAACGCAGGAATCGAACCCGAAACAACATCAAATTAATCGCACTTTTGGATACGACTAATAATAAAAAGTCGAAAAAAAAAACTTTTTTTTTTCTGTCTGTCTCGCTCTAAGTCTCATTCAAAATCATAACTATCATTCTTTACAAAAATAAACACAAACGCATCGGGAATCATCACTCATTATTTTTTAATATTTATCTGTCCAAGCCATAATAAACCTTTTACTCAACACATAAAGCACACAATAGCTTACCTCCCCATTTGTCAAGCATGGCCATGATCACTCCGTTGGTCCATCCAAAGCCAGTCTGTAGAACATATTCGCCACCTCCTCCAAAACCCCCGAAGATTGTCGCGTCATACTGGAAAATGGACATTATTTATTAGGAGACAAGGTTCATATTCGGTTAACGCCAAACAACAACAAATTTTTTTTTGTTCATTTTTTTCATATCCATTTAATTACAGAATGGGTATGCGAATAGTTTGCAATGTCTAGTATCGAAAATGAGCCGCCCAATGACCGCACCACAAGTACAAAACTTTTATTGTGATAATCATTATATTTTTAATTTAGAGATTCTCCTCTTACGAGAAAAGGGGGGACTTGATAATACGGGTGTTTGGTTTCATACTACAATTAACTCGACCACGACACCAATTAATTGATTACGACATGACCTACTTATATTATTATTCGTTTATATATAAAATCAAAACAAAAGCATACCTTTTCAAGCATAGCAGTCTTCAGCTTCCAAACTTCGAAATTCGAACGGACCCATTTAGTGGCCATCTCGCTGGCCAGTCTCATGGCTTCAGGCTGGCCAGTATTGGACAGGCCCATCACCACTATGTACTGCAGCGGAGGCCACGCGTTCGGGTAGTCCCACTGCTCGCCGGAGTGTTCGAATGTCGTGGGGATACCGCCGTCGAAAATGTCGACCTGAGATGATGGGATAAAAAAATATTAAATTATTTGATAATAATATCAGCCTTGATAATTAAGTCCAGTAAGCATGAATACCTTAAAAGGTAGTGCTCATTGTAAAATATTTTTAGTATAATCGCCACACTTGGATCTCTGATCCCAGTACGATGTGTATTATGGTTATGATCCATATTCATTATGTCACAATACATTTTGAAATCAATAACAACCGGTTAATATTTTTTTGGTAAAAATCTACTAAAAGCAATACAAAACACAAAGTAGAAAATAATATTCTAAACAATAATTTAATTTCTTAATATTTTTTAAAACATTTAATTATTTGCAAAAAAAAAATTACCCAAAATATTTGAAAAGGATCCAAATAATAAAAATACAAAAAGTTAATTTTGACCCCGACGTGATTTGAACACGCAACCTTCTGATCTGGAGTCAGACGCGCTACCGTTGCGCCACGGAGTCTTATACACAATTTTGCGAAAATACAGTTGTGTACGAACGAAGTGACGCAACATGTTTGCGTAACGCACGAATTAATAAGCAAACACTTATCCGCAATAACTGTTCCTGATAAATTTGAAAGTTTTTTGTTCATTAATTACGCCATCTTCTTTTTCTAATACAATCTATTGACATTTTGTACAAATAACATTAAAAACTTTTACCAAAACTCTTAACAGCCTTACATAACATACATAATCAGCCTATAATGTTCCCACTGCTGGGACACAGGCCTCCTCTCTTTGAGAGGGAATGGGCTGTAATCTACCACGCGGGCCCAGTGTGGGTTGGTAGATGTCACATGTCTTCGAATTTTTGGTTCTAGGTCATGCCGGTTTCCTCACGATGTTTTCCTTCACCGTTTTGAAAGCAGTGGTGATGAAATTATTTACACAAAGTAAAGCGCCTGCCTGGGTTCGAACCCACGACCTACAACTCGTAAGTCGGGGCCGATACCACTGGGCCACCACTGCTCTTAACAGCCTTATTTAAAAAAAAAACATTTCTATATCCGTAATTGTAAAACATTTACGAAGACGGAACAAACATTAACATTAAACATTGCAGAAAGACGCGATTTCGATTTTTTTTGGGTATGTAAGTGCCCATCAGCACCATTGCAGCAGAAAAACGCCCCTTGATGGCCACAGGCCTCTCCCAAGCATCGCCGATCACGCCGACCGTTGATCTACTGTGAGCGAGAAGCTCAAAACCGGTCGATACCGGTTCTGTGTCTCTCGCTTACAGCGGATTACCGTGGCCTTTACAAAGTTAGTTAAACTTATATATTTATCAGGGGCGTAGCTACCACCGTATCAATGATGCGGGGCATCCAAGCTTCAGGGGCCCCCATGTGTGTAGTAATAATACGTAAAATATTACCAAGACCTTATTGATAGGAGGCCTGTAATAAATGAATACCTAGTACCTAGTAAAAGTTTGTAAGCTTTAGGCGCGGCATATCGCACTGTAAATTTAACCTATCCGAGTCAGGATGCTCCAATTTTATATCTTCCTTCGCTTGCTCGCATTCTCTTAAAAAAAAAGTTACATTTAAAACTTTACCAATCCCGGTCCAGAATACTCCAATTTCCGAGCTTGCTTCGCGCTCTTCAATAAAAAGTGGCCGTATTCTGATCAGGATGTCAGGATGTCTCAATTTTCTACCTCATTTCGCTCGCTCTAGTAAACGCGCAATAACAGTTTAACCTCCTGACTCTGGATGCTATTTTGATTATTTTGTAAATAGAAATTATCACCATTTTCAGCGGCAGTCGGGAAAAAAGGGCCCCCAACCAGGGCCCTCTTAGAACTAGCTACGCCACTGATACTTATAAAAGTTTTTTTTTTTATTATCTTTTTACCTTAATTTTATCCAAATAGTTCACAACTCTGTTGACAAAGTAGTCCTTCCTAGCCTGGTCGTAGCAGACTGCCCAGAGGGGCGACACGTTGGAGGGGTAGAAGTAGTCGCGCCGTCTGCCTGACTCCAGGCTGTAATCTAGCCATACTCCCACGTCTTCATGCCATAAGACCTGAGGAAAAGGTGAAGCAGGTGAGGGAAAGGTTTAAGTAACAATTGTGAAGCTATTTCAGACCACCGCTGGACTGCGAAGCTAATTCTGAAAAACTAACCGAGTTATTAACTAGACTCAGTAAAATGAGTATTTTACAAAACAAAGATAATAAGAAATGTTTGCTAGATATTAAAACCTAAACGCAAATTTATAACGCCTAAAAATATATGATATTCTTCTGGATATATGCTAGTTAGATAGTGTGTTGAAAACATAATACAATTAACTTGATATGATAGAAAAAAATCACGAAGATACCTCTAAAAAAATATTTTAACGATTAAAAACCATAGGTATTAATATACATGCAAACATTCAGATTTTTTGTCAGATTATTCTACAAGTAACATACTAACGTAATAGTGTTTTAATTTTTTCGTCTTTTTGTAAATCCATAATTACTTCATATTTTGCAATAAATTACTGGCGTTGTGTCATCGCGCGTCTCTTTCTTTTCTATGCAAACCGACAGTGACCGCGCTTTAGCTCTTATAAGCTTCTTAAGATAGTGTATTCTGATAGTGAAGGAATTACAGGTAACAATATAGTATAATATAGAATAAGTAGGAAGCGTCACTGTGCTTATTGTTCAAGGTTATCATTCAATAGACTTAATAACATACACTGGAATTTCATTTACCACCTTCTCCAACCACAATACCATTAGGTCCCAACACATAGGCTGAGGAATGAAGATCTTATTGAACTATCATCGTACCTAAGTATATCTCACTAACTCCGCCCCGCGGTTTCATCCGCATAAGTATATCTCACTAACTCCGCCCCGCGGTTTCATCCGCATAAGTATATCTCACTAACTCCGCCCCGCGGTTTCATCCGCATAAGTATATCTCACTAACTCCGCCCCGCGGTTTCATCCGCATAAGTATATCTCACTAACTCCGCCCCGCGGTTTCATCCGCATAAGTGTCGATCCCGTGGGAATATCGGGATTAAAAGTATCCTATGTACTGGTTTTGTTACTACAAAGGCTAGCGCGAAATAAGTAGGACGCACCGCAGTGCAACGTATTACATAAATCGTTCTTTATCACTTTCATATATTTCTATGAACCAAAACTCGCTACAGGCGCGTCGCATCCCATCGGCTGTAATATTATATAATACTCGAATCTTATTTTTACTACTATGACCTACAATAGTGCTCGTTGATGAGGAAGACGGATGAACAGAAAATTCACACCACAGTGATGAAGATGCTACGCTGGTCTGGTGGAGTTTCCCAAAATTGATAAAATAAGAAACGTATATTTTTGTGGTACTTTTAAAGTCGCTAAGATACACGAAAAACTTAGTGAAAACCTCTTGCGCTGGTAAGGACATGTGATGGGGCGAGATCATGACCATATGACTAAAAGAGTCATGTTTATAGAAGACTAGCTTTTGCCCGCGGCTTCACCCGTGTGGATTTCGGAAATTATCCCACGGGAACGTACCACCGGGATAAAAAGTATCCTACATATTAATCCAGGTTATAAATTATCTGTGTTCCAAATTCCATCCAAATCCGTTCAGTAGTTTTTCCGTGAAAGAGTAACATCCATCCAGCCATCCTCATAAAATTTCAAATTTATAATATTAGTAGGAAGGAAAAAGAGGCCGTGGACGACCACCGATAACTTGGCTACAAACAATAAAAAATTACATGATAGCGAGCAACACAACAAAATAGATAACCCACAACCGTACAGTGTGGCGCAGAAGTACTAGGAGGGCTGGCCCCGAATAAATTGGGATAGTAGCCGGGAGAAAGAAGAAGTGAAGACTCAAATCCAATGTTTACCTGTTCAATAGCATCCATGAACCTGGCGTGAACATTCCTGTAGTACTCTGCCTTGTCGATGTTGCCCAGCCGTGTGTGGAAGTCTCTCAACAGCTGCGCGTTCCAGCACATGATGGCGTTCAGGTCCACCGGGATGATGGAGCGGGTCTTCAGGTTTGTTAAGTTTCCTAGACGAGGAGATAACGTTAGTGCGCTGTTTCGAGTGGAATTTAAAAAATAATTATACGGGTTATCCCCTTATATTGACAGTGTAATTGAGGAAGGGATGGCTGTATTAACACCATGCAAGCCACGTGTGTGTGGCGTTCTTATTAAGGTTATTCTTTTTTTTTTTTCTACATGGATACCACTACCACATCATTATTCATTATAATAAGCACACCTTGATAAAGGGTATTTCATTTAGATTTAAGCAATTACTTTGTATCTCATTGTAAGTGAACCTATTAATTGAGAAAATCAATATCATATTAAAATAATAAACAATATCATACAAAAAAAAAAACAGTCAAATAGAAAACGAGTAAAACGAGTTTTGCTGTTCCTGAAAAAAAAAAAGGTAGGTATTTTGAGTTGTGCTACTATCTAGATGTGCGTTCAACTTTTGCAAACTTCGGTGTGTCAGACTCTTACTGACTAAAACCCACCCGTGTTCCTTCAGTTGCCTGTGCGCCAGGGCCACGGTAACTCTTTCGAACAATCCGCGACCCCGGTAGGAGTTATTTAACCTCTGAGTTTGCATCACTGTCACAATCAATTTGATCTTTATTGCCGTTGCAATAAGGTTGCTGCCAATGACAAGTCTGTCAAATTCACAATGATCTTTATAATCGTTACAAGGTTGCTATTGGGTTGCTTGCTACTGTTAGAGGAACAATAACTGTGAATGTACATTACCTTGTGCCGAGTATCGAAGTAACAAAAAATATGTATTTATTTACTTATTTCTTTCTGCTACAATCCACAGAAACTATAATTTTTTAATATTTTATTGCGTTTTAGATCTATAAGTATAATTTATATGTTTCTAACAAGTTAGTAGGTACCTAGAGGACGGTAGGCTAATGAAAATGTCAGCATAGTTATACTCTTGGTAAAGTATTTTAGTATCATACTTACAACTACCTACTTATGATTATTATGGGTACCTAAGTATGTTTTTTTTTCAAGTATAATAAATAATGTCTAATCAAAAACAGGTCATCTATCAGGACAACAATTAATTACAATGCTTGATGATCAGTCTACAATAGTATCTAGTGAAGTAAAACGGGTCCACACAAGGTATTTTAGCTTCACATACCGCCAACTTGGCTATATCCAGTAATAGAGAGATCACTTGTTGGTCGTGGATATTCTGAACAAAATAGGGATAAAATATATTGAAGTTTTTTATTTTTGTTTTTGTATTTCTCCAGTTATGTCTGCACCAAAGGGATAAATTAATAGGAATTTTTCTATTTCGAGAGACAATTTTCTTTTAAATCATCGACTATCTCTCCCATCAGTTCTATATCAACTGCTTACTGACGAGTACTAACATTTGTGATCGAGACTACCCGTAAGTTTTCATGATTATTTTTAGGATAACAATACTAAACGTGTTGATTTTTAAAGGTTTTTTCTTGAGAGACTAACTTACATATTGAATGTAGGTATTACCCAATACGTCAAACGTCAAATGAAGAAAAAAATAGGAGATTAATAAAATCTGACTCTTCCTAACCTTTGTTCGTGCCATTGAGAATGAACCATCTGGATGAGAAGTCCCACCCGGACTCCGCCGCCGCTTTCAACTCAGCATATAATTCCTCTTTCTTTTCATTTGTGTCGAAATGTCTGAAAATATAATATATTGCAGATATTAGTCACCAGCATCACATAAGATATAATTCAAGAATTAAATTCACAGATCATAAAAAACACAGATTAAAATTCTAGTACTCCGACTGCAACATACTCTAAACCGTTTGCAAACGTCTTCTAAAAGGTTTAGTATGCTGTGATTTATCGAGAATATTGAGACATTATTTATTGTGCAGGAAAAGGTTAGTTATTCTTTGTTATACCTATTATAATACCAAGGAGTATCATAACACCCAGTTACTGGTTTGTAGAGATCTGAATGCGTACCATGACCACTTCTACATCTACTCTATGAAGAGAAGACAAATCACTTTAAACAAAAAGTCATTCTTTTCTTGAATTATGAAATCGCGCCGTGGAAATCTTTCTACAATCTGTCATTTTGTCTTCCGTTTCTAAAGTGGACATGCTACAGATGCAGATAGGCAGGCGCTCTATGCAAAATACTATCAGCTGCAATTGGCTAACCAGATGTACTGATAGTATTTTGCATAGAGCAAAGAGAGTGAGAGTTTTAGAGAGAGTTAGGTTTTTTTTTGTATTTTGCATTTTTTTTGTATTTTTTTATCTCAATTGGAAGCTGACTCCAACATAGTTGGTAAAAAAAACAGTAATTTAAAAAACTAAAAAAGCCGACAGCGTTACTGTGTAATTTGTGTAGTTTGTAAAAACCCTAAAACAAGAAAGTCGTCAGACCCGATTGCACTTAACTTAAAAATCGCGAAAGTTGCTAAGGCAATGCTTATAAGCGTCAAATCTATATAAATATTTAACAATATTTTTAAATACAAGAAAAATTGTAGCAGTCGGGAGGGACCCAGTCTAGAAAGTCACCCGTCTAAATCTGCAATGTATTATAGGTATGCGCTCAGAATTCACGAAGCCTCTATTTCTGGCGCAGTCGGTTAAAAACCTAGGCTCATTCTTGGTGGAGATTTAAGATTAAAGAAAGACTTACTTGGCAACATCGACGTCTTCTTTGTAACTCTCTGGTCTGGGTCCTTGTGATTGATCGTAATACCTTGCTAGAGTGTATCTGAAATACATAAAATAAAAGTAATTATAGAATTCTTAACGGACGATTTATATCGCGATTAAGTAATTTCTGAAACAGAAGTTCTATCTCAACAATAATATATAATATAACACAATTATTATATCACATTTCTTTTTCTTTTTAAGTTAGAGCTTAAAGTTAGCCCTCTAAAACTTCTATATAATTTATTATAATGGATACTTAATTAATAGTCATCGTACCAAAACATGAGCGTATGTGTTTCACTGAGTTTGCGCCAAAATCAATACTAGCACAGTTGATATCGGCATTTTAAAGACTAGATGGTATGTTACAAATTAACCCTATTTTCTAAGGTATTTCAACTAATGAAACGGGTCCGATGAATGCAGCCTTCTTTACTTTATAATTATTGTTCTCACCTATGCCCATTGTGGTTCACTTCCGTAGTATGGTTGGTCATCCAGTAGTCGTATTCTCTGTCCAGCGTGTGGATGTGTTGTCTCAAGAAATCCACGTCATCCATGTCATCTAGGATAATCTTTACCATTGGGATCAGGAGTGGAGGTTGTGACCTGAAAAAAAATGGTAAATTTTTATAGTTTTGAGAATTTTTGTCGCTTTATGAAACGGCTTTTTTGGTATTATAGAGGTATGAGGAACAGGGTATAAAGTTCACTTATACCTCCATAGAAAAGGGAGGACTCTCCGACCAGACAGGTGTCGTGTCTGGTGGGCAACTGCCCGACGGTTGATGCCGGGACGTTGTATATAATATGCTAGTTGCACGGTAAACTATGCTTGCGCGATGCAGGATTTTGCGTGACGTCAGTGTGACGCCTAGCTCACGACTGAGTTCAAAATCAAAGAAGTATCTTCTGTAGATACTTAGTCAAAATTAATGATGACAGTACACAAATATACATACATAAACTCACGCCTTCTTCCCATGGGGGTAGGCAGAAACTACAGAACGCCACCTGCTACGATCCTTACATACTCCTTTTGCCTCGTTTACGTTCATACATCTGGTCATACACGCACGCCGGTTGTGAGTACTACGCACCTGACCTTTCTGAAGAACATCACCAATAAGGTCACTATATGTCTTCCTAGGGCGTCCCCTCCCGGCGTTTCCACTCACATATGCCTTGTAAATACCAGTACACAATTGACAGTTTCGAAAGTAAATCTATCTTCCGGTCTGTTTAGTTCGATTTCACGGTATTGAATCGATTTCGACGACTTTCGCATTCGATTTGATTTTCCCACGGTTAAAGCCGTGAGAATATCATAATATTGTAAAACATTCGGTGGAGGTTCGTGCCCATTCATCTCCATACGAAATTACGTTTTGGAAGGGGCGGGCGGCTAGACTTAATTCTATTTTAATGTTAATTTTGAATTCAAAAGTGCCTTTTATGTGCCTATTTGAAATAAATGCTTTGACTTTGACATTTGAGTAAATTTTAGCCATTATTGTGCTAAACAACAATTACTAAAATTAGTTCAACGATTGTATACGGTTCAACTTGTATGTATTTTTTCACTCATTGGTAGGACCATAAAGACAGCTACGTTACAATTACAATCCCTAGTCTACTCGTATCTACCAAGTTTGGTGCACAATACGACTGGCATTATCATTAAAAAACTTGTGTTTACCACTTACCATTATGTCGAGAAGCCAAAGTGACCCGAAACTTTATTAAATCTCAACAAACCTCATAGCATAATAAATTCTTCCTCCGTTGGGGATGAAGCCGATCCTCTCCACAATATTCAGGAAGTTGGTGACCATGCCCTTGGCAGTAGACCTCATCTCGGAGAGGAGAAGACCTTTGATGATCCAGTACGAGTCCCAGTAATAGAACTCGCGGAAACGTCCACCTGGAATGTAGATTCATGATTATTATTACCGAGGAACTTACTGCAGAACAAGCGATTTTCGAAGGTCAGGCGATTGAATTGTAGTGACGTCTACTGAAAGCTGACATCTACCATGCATGGTATACAAAAACAAGGTCTGGCATTCCGGGAGTGACACATGCTTACGTCACTATCCAGTTGCCACTTTATTGCAAGAAAACACGAACTATGGAAATATTTTCAGTCATCATTCTGTTAAAAATATATAAACTATTTAAATTGTCGTTTCATTTTGCTAATCAAACGAAACAATTCAATTTAAACATATACCAACGTAATTCTTAGTTAAAACCTCTTTGTTTTTTCGGATTCGCACAGGTAATAGAGGCGATTGGGGAGTTATTATTACACACTACTAGTAACACAGCGGTGATGACGTAGGCTTGTGTCACCCCAGTGACCGGAATGCTATACCGGGCGAAGTATATTATTATACCATGCCGGCATGTAGAGGAAGGAACTACAAGTTAAAGCTTACTATGGATGAAGCTTAAGGCCTGAATTCCTCCTACGCTGATGTCGGTCGCGTACGGTCGGTAGCAACGTACGCGCCGCTGACGTCAGCGTCGCAGTGTAGTGCTTTATAGAACTAAATGTATATTCGTACACACGAACGACGAACGAGGAATGCAGGCCTACTACCGCCAGTACTAGTTTACCGTTAAACCACCTGATCCATTTGTCTAAGACAGTTATAATTAGTCGAAACTTTGAATGTTGAACAACATATTAATCTACACAAATAAATAAAATTGAAGTGTCTGTTTGTAATGTCAAAATAACAGCTTTTTACTGAATGCATATGAAAGTATATAAATACGGTAGGCACTAATCACAAAAAAAAAACATTTTTAAAAATTTTGTCTTTCTGTTTGTGCCGGCTAATTTCTCCGAAACGGCTGGACCGATTTTGACAAGACTTTCACTGGCAGATAGCTGATGTTATAAGGAGAAACATAGGCTACTTTTGGTCCCGGTAGCACGTAGCCGTGGGTTAATTAACGACATCTACGCGGGCGAAGCCGCGGGCAGCAGCTAGTTAGTAATAAAATTTAGTAATTAATTAGTTAAAGGAAAGCTGACAGCAGTCACATCTAATTTTCAAATATGCATAATAGTATATCCTTACGGGTACTGCAAAACAAACCTAGATTAGAAACCTTTCCAAACATATTAGGACTGCTTCAAACTCACCAGGAACTATAACAGGGTTATCCACATAGATGATGGAGTACAGATCCTGGTTCTGCTTGACATCCGACTTCATCTTCCTGCCCAGCTGCAACCACAGTCGGTTCAGCTCAGCTGCCCATTGGTGAAGCAGCGGGTCTTTGATGTTCTGGAGAAATGCTGGGAACGAGGGTTGAAGGTTTTTTATACAGGATTCTAAATACTTAAGAGTAAGAAAGTGGCATTAAATTGAAGGGTATAAGGCAGGCATCTCTACCCATCGCCATCTAACTTCTTTTATTTGTTTACTAGCCTTTCATGTCCCACTGCTGGGCAAAGGTCTCCCTACTCTCCTTCCAGCTCTCTCTGTCTAGAGTTGCCATGGACCAATCTTTATTAAAGGAGCCCAGCTCATCCCGCCACCTCCGTCTGGGCCTGCCGCGATGTCGTTTGCCCATCAAATTCAAATTTTCTTTCGTTTTTTGCAAATTGCAGCTCTGTTTTACGTCGTATGTTGAACAACATGCGATTCGCGACTGTAGGACTTAATAATAAACATCAATTTCGTATCAGTCGTCAAACTTTGGAAATTTGTTCCACCTAAGAATTTACCAGAATATTTCATATACAAAGTTGAAAAAATATGGCTTTACAGAATATAATTATTAGAATCAGCAATACAACTCCTTAAGTTAGAATTGGCGTCAAATTTCATGATCTCGTGAAATAGTCATTCAATACATTAATATGAACTTAGAGAGATGTATTGCTGATTCTAATGATTATAATTCTGTAAAGTCAGTATTTGTTACGGTCGCGAATCATATTTTAATCAAAATACAACCTGACAGTGACCTGCAAATTGCAAAAAAAGATGCAAAATATGAATTTCGCGGGCTACCCTGATGGTTCCGACTTAAGCGGGACCCATTGGGTCAGAAGATAGATCGTCTGACATACGACAGATGTGTCCACTGTCCAGCCCAATTCCATTTAAGCGTGGCAACTTTCCGAGTAACATCAGTTATTTTAGTGATGGTATGGATTTTTTTATTCTTAACATTATTAATATTAATAAGGAATAAAATTTGTGTTCATTTTTCTCTGTTTTAATATTGTTTAAAGAATTACTTTATTAAAATGTAAATGAATAAAGGCGGAAGCAATTTGCGTTCATGGTCGCGAATTTAATTCTTTCAGCTGGACAAATATTTGATTACACTATCAAGTAGGTTTCAGTCAGTGAGAAACAAAAAGACCTTCAGTAAAACGTGTAGGAAGCAACACTACATCATGATAATATTGAATAAGATCTAAGCTTTCTTCAAAAGAAATGGAGATCAGCTTTAAAATAAAAACTTGTAACGACGACCTTTCAGAGGGCGCTGGGATAGAATGGATGCAGAAGGTGGATAAACGGATGTTTTTGCACACATTGGGAAACGCCTAGGGCCAACAGTGGACTGGCGTCTGCCACAGACCGAATTGATTGATTGGAAAAAAACAAGATAAACTTTGGTAAACTTACCAGGATTGTCCTTCCAGTCAGTGGGCCTCCAGTCCTCAAACTCGGAACCTTCAGGGTCGAAGTTCTGATTGACAAACTCCTGGATGTCAGCCTTGGTCGGATGTGAACCTGTCCTGAAGAAATATTCCGATTATACAGGGTCAAATTAAATTAGCTAGCGAAACTCCGCAGACGTAATGGGTATCGATATCTATACACGATTAAAATAAAAAAGATTTGATGTTTTTTTTACGGGTCAACGACTGCTGCTGCTTGATAGTTTTGTTACACGCGGTATGAGTTGAAAAAATATGTTTTATCGTGTTTATATCGATACCCATCTCGTCTGCGGAGTTTCACTAGCTAATTTAATTTGACCCTGTATAACAAACGCCTGTAGGGTTATTTTTATAGCGCGAAAGACCGGCCTGACGCAAAACATTTGCAAATGCAGACAACAAGCAAGATCCGTCGCTGCCAAATGCAATCAGAGGGCCTAGAGCCCTAGTAAAACTAACATTCGATTAGTGATGACGCTAGTAGAAAAGCCAAAAAAAAAATGGGGTTGACATAAACTATCAAAATGTCAACGAATAGAAATTAGCTAGACAATGTCAACATCATTCAATTCTATGAAACGAATCGACAGCGCCGAACGATTATTTCCATAGAGATGTGTATAGCCAAGTGGCACTTTTTGACAAGCGTTATCCCTAGATTTCGATTCGTATGATGGAAACATTAGCGAAAGGGATAGCGCTTGTCATTTGTCTAGGCCCTCAGGTAAACAAACGCTCGACACTCCATCAATGATGACATTCTTGCTTAGAGTTTTAAGTGAATACATAGTGGCGGCATAAAGAAGTAGTAACTCTAGTGCGGACGAGTATTTACAAATGCTTAACAGAAGTAAGTATGGAAATGCCGGTGAAAATCCAGATCGTGTGACTTGTATTTAACTATTCTGGTTGCGTCAGCCAATTTCAAGTAGGTAAATACCCTTAGCATAATCAGCCTATAATATTCCCACTGCTGAGATACAGGCCTCCTCTCTGTGAGAGGGAGTGAGCTGTAATCTACCACGCGGGCCCAGTGCGGGTTGGTAGATGTCACATGTCTTCGAATTTTTGGTTCTAGGACATGCCGGTTTCCTCACGTTGTTTACCTTCACCGTTTTAAGAGCTGTGGTGATGAAATTATTTACACAAAGTAAAGCGTCTGCCTGGGTTCGAACCTACGACTTACAACTAGTAAATTGGGCCGTTACCACTGGGCCACCACTACTCCCTGGCTACCAAATACCCCATAGGTGCTGTCTTTAGGCAGCGCTATCCACTTTTTATTGCAGATCGCTCCTGATGGAAAGCCATGGATGAGGTCTACAATGGAACGAGGATGTTCATAAAAAATAGGCTAAGTGCAAGCAAGTGTATACCTGGTCATCATCTCATGGAAGTGGTCCAAGGTGATGTTGGCCGACAGCTTCAGCTTCATGTCCACGAAGGTTTTGGAGTCGTTGTACAGTCCTGCCATCTGCACCGTGTCCAGCAGGGGGCCGTGGCAGTAGATCGTACTGGAATGAGAAATAGGAACTTGAGTAATTTGTATTTGGAGTCTTCGATTTTAGGGAGGATCTGGTCCAAATTCGGTCACGTGACAAAATTGGGTGAATTCATCGTCATGTTACTCATGGACCTATAATGAAAAGGTGTGCTGCATTCCTTTGGGACTTCTCAACTTTGAGAAAAGACTATTATTTTTACACTAAAGTAAAGCAACTTATCTTTTTTTATACTGAAGTACTTTTGCACAAGGTACATTTTTGATGAACTTAAGTTACTTATAACATGAATATAGGTTCTCGTCGAACGATTGATGTAAATAAATCACTCCCTAATAATTAATTGATAGATTTTTCAATATTGTAATCAATACATGAAGTGTCTTCTTCCTAAAATGAGCCCCAAACGAGAGCCAGCTTTGGATTACAACGTGATTATATAGATTCTATTTTATATAGATTCTTCTATATTTTGTGAATGTAAGAACGTTGTAGACCTTTTTATATTTTGTTGAGTACCTGTTACTTGTTGACAGGCTTACACTGTCCTCCCATATCTATCAACATTGTAAAATCCCCTTATTTTTAAAAGAGTAACCGTGGAGTTTCTTGCCGGCTCTTCTCCATAGGAAACAACCAATTGAAATCGTGCTCCTAGCTTCTGACGCTTCATAAGTGCCCATGTTGGTTTAAGTGAAATAAATTATTTTGATTTAATTTGATTACAATAATAAGTAGAATTCCGATGCTAGGCTAGACTTTCTTCAGTAGGTAAATATAGGTAGATAGTTACATAAATAACCTTGTAAATATTTAATTCCTCACGACTAATAATAGTACGATGTTAATGTTATTTTTATCGGAACAATAATAGAAATAAAATGAGCATGTTACAACGGTACCTACATAGAAATAATATAAAATTTATTAATTTTAATAACAATAAGTATCACTTGGTTTTTCCTTTAATTCTACTCTCGTATCGGTTATTTATTTCCTCACGACTAATAATAGTACGATGTTAATGTTATTATTATCGGAACAATAATAGAAATAAAATGAGCATGTTACAACGGTACCTACGTAGAAATAATATAAAATGTATCATTTTTAATAACAATAAGTATCACCTGGTTTTTCCTTTCATTCTTCTCTAGGATCGGTACGAACAATAAGAATAACCCAATGGTAAAAATATGTGCCTAATGGTAATTTAGTTATATTGAGGGGCTGCCTATATGGTATTATTGATTATTTCTAGCCATACGTAGGTGCAGCAGGCTTAGCACAAGCACCGTCATGTCGACGGAAGAATAGACAAAAATGACGTTTCGTGAAGACAGTACGACGGCAGCAAAGTAGAAAGAGTCAACTGCACTTTTTACGAAATTCAGTAATTTATTCACGTTTATCTTTTATTTTGCTTATATCTCGAAAATGGTGTCCCATCGCAAAAATAATGAAAATTTCGACCCCCTGTATGAATAAATACCTTCCCCCTTAAACCCCTTAAACTCAACATGTAGATAATAATTTTTCACATTTTCCATACAAAAAGTGAAAAATTCAATTTTTCCATTCTATTTTTATACTTTGTGGCCGTCGAGTAAAAAGTTTTCTACTGTCTTTAGCATGGCGATTAAAAAATCAAATTGACTTCACTACCTTATACAACTGTCTTCTGAAATAGTTTACATTAAAAAGGACCTAGACAACGATCGGTAGAAACGAAAGACAAAATGACAGATTTTAGAAGGATTTTTACGGTGCGATGTTAAAAATGGAGAAACGAAATGTCACTTTGTATGTGAATAGCCGTGTCTATTCTTCGAAGAAATAGACAGCGTCATGCTAAGCCCGCAGTATAATACAGTATCTGTGCGTAGTTCTGTATTGTTCGGAAGTGGTGGAAGAAAAAAAATAACAAGTTTAGCAATATTTTGATTGAAAAGAGTATCATCTATCCATGAAGTTTCTTGCCCGTTTTCCTCTATAGGTACCTACTACGCTTTGGAATGGGCAACTAGCTTCATTTTTCTGACTGACCGACTCCTTGACCATTCAAGTGCCAGTTAATAATTGGTTTAATTGAAATAAATTATTTGAGTTTGAGTTTGAATAGTGGAAAGCCTTTGTCCTGCAGTGGGACAACAATAAACAAAAAACTTTTTTACAAAAAACAATCGTCCTCCAAAAAAAACACTAAAAAAGTGAAAAATAACTTTAATTTCGGAAGTCGGTGTCTAGTTTCGTATTTTCGTTTTTTGTCACCGACCAAAGTTATTTATCACTTTATTTGTTTTTTTTTTTTGAAGTCTGTTATTTTTTTGTAAAAAAGTTTTAATTTTGCACTTTTTAGTTGTGGTACCTACTCTACACAAATTCTTTTAGGTACCACAATTTGATATGTAAATAACAGTGACAGGAAATTATTAAACCATCATCAATATAATCTAAGTGGAAAAGATACGCAGTATTAAGGATAACTCAAAATGAAGTGATAAAGTGTAAATCTCAATAAGGGACCAATATATATGGCGTACCTCAAGGTCGTATTTTAAGGCCATTGCTTTTTCTTCTATACGTCAATGATTTGCCAACAGTGAAAAAGAATAAAGGCTCGTGCACACTGGCGCGACGCGACAGCCCGACACAAAGGACAAAAGCACCGCGTGCAGGGCGACGGGCGCGCCCGTCCGCTGCACGCGGTTCCCTTGTGTACGCTGTCGCGTCGCGCCAGTGTGCACGAGCCGTAAGTGGGTTTTGTTTGCAGACGACATTTCATTGATAATAAATAAAGATAAATTAACAAATTGAGGATAAAATAAATGCTGCCGTAGAAGCTATAATAGAATGGCTTCAACAAAATAATTTATGTGTGAATGTTTCCAAAACATATATATTATACTTGTATATTAATTTCTGTAATTACAAAATGACAAATGAAGCAGTGAAAATTATCGGATGTGATAATGAAATTTAAGAAGTTGACCATACGTAATTTTTAGGCATAGTAATTGATAAAAATTGTAATTGGAAAAAAACATATTGAAAATATGTGTAATAGGCTAAACAAGCTTTGCGTTTGCACTATGAAATCTCAGGAAAACTGTTGGACGTAATGCCGCTCTATTGGCTTATCATGGATATGTCTCATCTGTGCTAAGATACGGATTATTTCCACTGACAGCAATAAGGCATTTATTGTGCAAAAAAGTGTTTACGAGCTGTGTTTGATGCAGACCAATTAGAATCGTGCAGTTCTATTTTTAAAAAACATAAATTGCTAACATTAGCATGTTTATTACATCCTCACCTATTCAGTAGGTACAGCCGATAGCGGCAATGTTTATAAGGCGGGCAAAATCTCAAGAGATCCAACAAAATTGGCAATGTCAAGATGTAAAACAGCGTACTGCCATAAAAACACCAGTCGAATGGCAATAAAGATATTAAATAATATACTGAAAGTTATTAGAGAACTGCGAACCAGCTTATTTCAAAGGCATCTCAGAGCTTGGCTTAACGAAAATTGGGTTTATACTAATAAGGAATTTATGAATTGTAGGACAAATGGGAAAGTTGCATGACATAAAAGTTTTACATTTGACATTTTTATTTTAAGCTAATGACATTTTGTAATTTAATTTCTTTAGTTGCAATCTGAAAATTGATATTTAGTCAATTTGTAATTTAATTATTTTTCTTTGACATTTGTAATTTGATATGTAGACAATTTTTTGATTTAGTACTTTTCATTTTTGACGTTGGAATTTAATTATTTTGTTTGAATTGCATAAATTAGAATGATTTTTATTGTTACAAAATTTGCATGCCGAATTTAGTAGGCGGAATATGAAGAACTGTTGTGTGTTTGATAAAATCTGTATAATACCATATTTCTGGCAAATAAATGAATCTATCTATCTACTGGTCAGAACTTGATTAAATTAATATGGGACCACATCAGAAGCGCCGGCTTTCAAATAAAGGCTCGTGCACACTGGCGGGACGCGACAGCGTACACAAAAGAACCACGTGCCGCGCGACGAGCGGCGCCATTGTGTCACGCTGTCGCGTTGCGCCAGTGTGCACGAGCCTTAAAAAAAGAGTCATCCAAATCGGTTCTCCTACAAAAAAGTTATGAGCTAACAAATATTAAAAAAAAACAGTCGAATTGAGAACCTCCTTTTTTTGAAGTCGGTTAAATATAATACGTTTAAGTAGGTATTCATAGTGTAAAGACGATTAGCTATATTTTACTGCTGTCATAGCAACAAAGCGTTGCTCAACCACGTCAACCACGAACCCAACCTATCTCACATTATAGGAACTCGATACCACTGTCACAGTGTTCTTTTACAACTTAAGTGGATTGACAATCAGCTTATTCTGTTCGTCATTCGTCAGTATATTTATTCTTAGAACAACTCGGTAAAACAGAGATGAGGGATGTCAGTAAAACATTATCGATAAATTTATAAGCGGAAATACCGCGCGGAAAGTGACGAGAGAAAAATTCGTAATTCGAATCCCATGTGTTGTTTTACTAACGTAAACCCTATTATCAAAAGGATATATTTGTTATTATATTTAAGTTGGGGTTAACAGGAATACTTGCCAGTGATGTGCAAGTTCCAAAACGTTATATTATCAATTCAAATTATAGGTACGTTTACTCTGAGGATAAAGGATACCTATAGATTATTATAGCAATATACAAATCACGTAAAATATTTGTAGTGATGAGTTAATTTGCAAATAAGTAACACATAGATGGTGCCTGCGTAACTGGTTAAACTGGAAATCAACCATTATATAGCTGAGAAAATGAATTATTATTGAACAACATTAAGGCGCTTCCCCGACCAAACGAACTTGAGCGTTTGGTCCTTCTCTGTCCCGTCGCTGAGTCTCGCTCTGTCTTCCCTGCGCACGCTCATTTATCATAGAATTCACAACAAAAAAAAAACAAGCGATGTTTTGAAATAAAATAAAACGTGAATTATTTAGATTTTTTAATTATCTATCCATTAGTGTGATCCTCAAATTAATAGAACGTTACAATTAGCAAAAGATACATGCAATCAATAATTTTAGTCACTTTTTTACAAGGAGATTTTAAATGTATTTAAAACACATAAAAACAAATAAGAACGTGCAATGTGATGATAGGATATCGAACATTAATAATGTGCTTTTAGATGTAGTTAATTACTCATAGTTAATGAGTTAATAGCCTCTGAATAACGCACTATGGCAAGGTTTTGGTCGGGGTACCGCCTTAACGGAATGTTTCAAAACAAACACAACAACAAGATGAGTCCTAATTTACATAACTGTAGTCTAGAATCAGTGTCAACACATACAGAGTCACGACAAGGCCGATATAAGTACTACCGACAGGCGTCCCGCACGCATTCCCTTGATCTATATCTAATAAGTAACGTGGTCTAGAAAAAAAATATTTCTACGATACTTTTTGTAGGATCTTCCTAAACATTTTCGTCTTCTATCTTTGTTTCATATATTTTTTATTGGTCCTCAGTGGTTAAAAGGCCAATTTTACCTGATAGTGAAAGTTCAACAGTTAATCTGAACAGTGCAGTGCAGTTTGCTGACTCAATAAACTTGTTTCCTCAGTATAAGCTAGACAATAACCTAGTATAGATTATTTATAAGCTGTAGGTAATCAGCTACATAAATCTCAAAAACCACCATTATTTCCTAAAAACAGTTGTTCATTCGAATATTCTTCATCTTCATCTTATTAACATATCTCTATCACTGTTTAGTTTTGAATCATTCAGCAGAATTATTAATTGTTAGTTACTTATAATATTATTTTATTATGTACTAGTTCTGCACTGTGTTGTGCTGATGTGTCACAGTCATAGTAAAGTGATGAGCACTTCCGGCAACGCATCTAGCGTAGCCCTGATCTACTTGATCTGTGTCCAAGATACCTAGTATAAATACTGCTCATGCGCTGATAGATAAATTTAATACGACAATTCTAGCTAAACAAGTACTATCACCATACTTCATAGACTGGCGTGTAATATCGCTAATATTTTCGTGGTATTCCTTAACGTGTCGGGTTAGGTTAAGCACACACTACGAATTTTAATCGTTGCGGATAATCGCCAATCTGTGAATTATACCAACAGACTAGGTACTACCATAACCTTGGTTTACTCGTGGACTAATTCGGTGTAAAAGACACAGAGATAAACTTCATCAGACAAGTGTTGACAACGTATCCGATGCGATTAAGGAGCTAAACCGGGATTTAGATGTCGTTAAAAACTGGTCTGATCGATTTGGCGTGGCGGTTAACCCCACCAAGTGTCAGTCTATCATTGTAGGGAGCTCCTACAGTATGAGGAAGCTGAATGGCTTAACTGTGCCGCCTATAATCTTCGACAACTCAGTCATACCGTTTAGCTCCGAAGTTAAGAATCTTGGTCTGCATGTCGACACTTGTCTTGACTGGCGAAAGCAGGTCACGACTGTAAGTCAAAAAGTCACCGGAACGTTGCGGTCGCTCTATCGATTGAAAAACCTTCTCCCGTCACACATAAAGGCAATGCTTGTACAGTCTCTAATATTTCCCATAATTGACTATGGTGAAGTGTGTTACTATGACCTGAATGCTTATTCTGCTCAATAACCTTGACCGCCTTCTCAATAATTGCATTCGATTTGTTTTCAATCTTCGTAAGTATGAGCATGTGTCTGCGCACAGACTGCTTTTAAAATGGTTACCCATTCGTCAGCGCAGAGAGTTGAGGGCACTGACCACGTTGTTCTCCATTCTCGACAAACCCACTTCTCCGTCTTACCTGACTTCCCAAATTCAATATTTATGCTCTGCTCATAGTAAAAATCTTCGTTCCACCAACAATCGTCTTCTACGATGTCCTTCTCACCGTTCTGGCTTCATTCATTCTTCTTTCTTTGCCCAGGCGGTTTTTCTTTGGAATGCGCTCCCTCTGAACATCAAGATGGCAACCAGTCGGTTATCTTTTAAAGTGAACGCACGTGAGCATATCCGTCAGAAGTTGGACGAATCATTTCAGCGTTGATTTGCTGGATTTGTTTTCTCCTCAACCGATCGTTATTTCTCCTGACAAAGTTTATTTTGTTTATATGTATGTATAAGTATTTATGTATTAATATTTATTCTTGCATTTTATAGTTATTTCCAAGCTATCTATCCTGCATATTGCACCTGCCATGTTTAGTCTCTGCATCACCCTAAGGTTGACTGGTAGAAAATGCCTCAGGCATTAAGTCCGCCTTTGTACAGTATTTTTTTACTTGTGCATAAAGTTTTAATAAATAAATAAATAATAAACAAAGAGATACCTTGATTAATCTAATAATTCTAACCATCTATAAAAGATACAGGAATTTCTGCAAAAAAACTCCGAAAATATTTAAAAAATAATTACGATAAAAACGAAATAAATAGAGCAAGCAACTTTGGAACATATTAAAAACTCACCAATATGTCTAAACAGCGTGAATCAAATTCGAGTTTACTGCTTACTAATCCTTAACCAATCTGGTCAGCTAACAACGTTAATAACTTTTTAGTCAATGTTGGGAAAACTCTTGTCGAACCGATTCCAAATCATTATTGTGACAACCTTTCCAAAAATCAAGCAATAGCTGTAATCTGACATCTTTTGCTATGCTGGACACTGACGAAGACGAATTAACTCGAATTCTTTCTGGGCTAAAAAAATATTGTGCAGTTGGATGGGATAGGTAATATAAACAATAAGATACTTAAAATCTATAAGCATATTTTGATACCTCCCTTAACACATATATTTCCAATCTGCCTTTCCAGAGGAGTTTTCCCTAGTTGTCTAAAAAAGGCAGTTGTAATCCCTGTCTTTAAATCTGGAAGTAAAGACTTAGTTCATAATTACAGGCCAATATCGTTACTCCGCTCAATATAAAAAAATATTAAGACAAAATCATAAACTTTTATTATTACTACTATCATATCATATAATCATAGACTAGTCTACCTAATACCTACTACCTACTAACTGTCTAGCAAAAAAATACTTCTGTTTCCTTCGCAATTTGGTTTTAGAGCCTAATTATCCACAGCCGATGCGATGTATCCACCGATTACATTTCAAAAGAACTCGGCAAAGGTAACCAGACCCTGAGAGTCTTCCTTGATTTCACCAAGGCCTTCGACACGGTGTCTGTTTATATTTTTCTAAACAAATTAGAGACCATAGGAATTAGGGGATCGCCGCTGAAACTATTTGATGACTAATTAGATCATCGATACCTAAGAATAGATAAAATCACGAGCGATGAGCAGAAAAGTGCTGTTTGGTAAATTCTACATATCAATAAAAATGTATGGCTTGGCTGGTTCGTTACTTACTTCAGAAACTAAATATTCGCATCACCTCCACGACCGACGGTAGCGAAACGGCGAAGCCATACATTTTTACTGATATGTAGAATTTCTGAAGTTAGGGTCGGTAGAGTTAGGCCGTGTAGATTCAGAAGCTTGGCTCTACATGAGATCTGATATCTTTTCACAGGGCAAACCTTATGTGGTCGTCTTGGCAACATTTTACATGAAATGTTTTTGGTGGGATAGTTTATTACATTAAGTATTTATGCACTTCTTAGTCTGAAGCACAGGTTCAGCCAGTTCAGGTAAACATGCAACTGTGCTCTATTTTACTTGTTACGTAACCTACTTATTCTAAATGTGCCCCTTTTTATAGATAAACTATTATTATTATTATATTATTGCTAGAGTCCGCACACTACGGTAAAAAAATCGTTGGAAACATTATTTGCGTTTGCAATTTTATTTCGCATGAACATCCGAATAAAAAAAACGCATCGCAGTGCGCGCTAAGGATGGCATCCAGTCTAATCTCAGTCATTAATTCTAGGCTCAGGCCCTGCAAACTCAGCCTTGCCGCAAACTCGCGCTTAGGGAGTAAACCTCCTGAATCCCGCGTAGAGTATGATATTCAACCGCATCAGGAGTCCTGATGCGGTTGAATATCATACTCTACGCGGGGCCACTGTATTGATTTGAAATCCGTTTACCGATTTTTCTACGATAGATTGGTGATCAGATCACACTCATGCTGTTATGGGGGAAAAGAAGGAAGTAACTCCACCTAAGTGACAGTCCTAGTCATACCACTTTAGCAACGAGACGGGCACATTTAACGAGCCAGCTTCGCATTCCATTTCGCATTTACTTATTATCCTTAACAAATATAAAAAATATTTTTCATTCCTTGCAAGAGAATTATAAAAAAATACCTTCTTCATAATATTTATACCGGTCAACTTTGTCAGGTGCTATTAGAAAACTATGTAGGTATGTGTAGGTATTTTCAATAAAAAAATTAACACGTGCAAGACGAAGATCGATTCGATCGATACAATTGTACAGGCTGTGCAATTTTGTTATTTCAATGATAATATTGTGACTTAGATACAGAATTGAATAAGCATAATCAGCCTATAATGTTCCCACTGCTGCGACACAGGCCTTCTCTCTGTGAGAGGGAGTGGGCCATATAATCCATCACAGCGGGCCCAGTGCAGGTTGGTGGATGTCACATGTCTTCGAAATTTTGTTTCTAGGACATGCCCGTTTCCTAGCGATGATTTCTTTCACCGTTTTGAGAGCAGTGGTGATGAAATAATTTACACACAGTAAAGTGCCTGCTTGTGGTTCAAACCCACGACCTACAACTCGTAAGTCACAGCCGTTACCACTGGGCCATCACTGCTCTTGGAATGGAAAAGTTTACATATAATAAAAACTATTGTTTAAGAAAACAACAGTAAGATCTAACTCAGATCAATGTTACAGTAATAAAGATAGTAAAGTAATAAAAAATAAAGATAGTAAATAACTCACCTAGAACAGGTAGGTGGCAAGTGGCTCCTATCCAAAGCCGCAGCCACCCCAAAGATCGCACCAAATAAACACCACATTTTGTTATACATCTTCATTTTATCGACCAAAGACTATCGATAATGGCACAACACTACACTTACACTAATATCACTCGGTAAATAAATTAACAGGAACAAAATTGCACTACTTAAAAATTAAATAAAGTTTTTGATTATTCCGTAACTTTCTGTCTGTTTACGTGTTCAGGTATGTGCTAAGGACTTTAAATGACTTCCTTCTAAATGGTTGGATTATCATTTTGGTCGGTATGGTGGCGAAGTAACTTCAAAACTTAGAAGTCGACATGGCAAACCTGGAACAAGAGAAATACAAAATAAGATTTTAAATATTGAAAATTTACGTTGAAGCAGATATTTCTGGACGTTGTAAAACACTGCACTGCACTGCACTTTAAAACAGTTATTATTTTAATTGATTCTAAGTAACAGTCGTATCGTGAATAATCGTGATGCAGCAAACTTTTGACGTAGTATTAAAGACAACACACAATGCCATAGGTAGTAATGAACAAAATCTGTAGATTCATTTAAAAGGTACGCTGAAAATCAAACTTAAACTAGGTAACCAAAGTCATTCGACAAATGTTACCACAATAATAAATCTTACCATGACGTAAACTCCTAAATTGATGCCACAAGTAATTCAGAAACAATGTAAAACCAGATAGGAATCAATAAAACTATCTAGAATATAAAATCAACGGTCAGTCCGTTCCAACCGGCGGATGCCGTTTGTCTGTCTACAATTGTGTGTGCATTGTATTGTCAGTTGTCACAATATGAGTGACGTCAGCGTCAAGCGTGAGTTGAATGCTGCTCGGAGGACCAGACACGTGAGTTGTGACGTAAGGACCAGCATAGAGACACATGACATAGCTCAATAGGCAGGGGGATTGAATGCTGTTTGTGTACCCACGTGTTGCGAACACGATGTTTGACATGTGAATAAATGAAGGAAATTGCGGAATGCCTGTGAAAAGCTCTGTTTCGTGGAAACTATTGAAAATACTAATAAAAATTTAGTAGCCAATATAATTATGCATGTAAGTTAAATGAACTAAGCAGAATTTTTTTATTGAACGGAACGGAAAATAACGGTCATTGACTTAGTTACCTACAATATACCTACGGCAAAACAATAGGAGCATGCTAATTACGTTTTTCTAAAATTATCGTTATTTTAAAGGCAAAAGCGAATAAATTTGTAGAACTGAAATATATACGTCACAGTAATGAGTTGAATTAAATTTGTAGGTCAGAACTACGTAGCAACAAGTTTACGAAAGTATCTACTGGAATTTATTTGTTCTTGATCATTCCAGCGACAATTTAAACCTAGTTTTGAATATCACAGTGGCAACAAACCCACCGGTTACTCTAAACAAAATCTTGTACCTACTACATAACAACAGTGAACAACTCTACATATCGCACGTCACATCAGCACTATTTATCGTAAACCTTTGGACAGACTCGTGGTCAAATCGTTATTTTAGCAGCAAGTGCAAACATAATGTCCTCAACAATAGGCTTCTTTTTTTTTTTTGGGTGGGAAATCATCAAATGACCTCTCCCGCTCTGGGCGGAGCGGAAGGGCGTGTCAGACTCTTACTGACTAAAACCCACCCGTGTTCCTTCAGTTGCCTGTGCGCCAGGGCCACGGTAACCCTTTCGAACAATCCGCGACCCCGGCAGGCATCGGCACTATCGGACCCCGTCAATTATGCTGACATCTCTTTGAGGCCTCGACCCGGGCCTGGTCCTTACCGGACGGCGAGCTGCCCGTTGCTCGCCGTCCGCAGGCCCGCGCCTACGGTGGCCGGGAGTCGGCTATCGACTCCCGACGCCCAGGGTGTCTCCTCCTGCGCCGACTAGGGGCGTGAGGGCGCAACGATTGCCGCACCCTCACGTGCTCCGCCTCCTCCTTCGCGAGCATTACTGCTTCACAGAAGGAGGTGACGGCTTCCCATTCCCTCTCGCTCCGTACCATGGCCTGTACCAGGGCCGGACGCGAGAGATCATCGCCGCCACGAGGACACGGCGGTGCTCCACCCAAGCTGGGCAGACCTCCACCGTATGCTCCACCGTGTCCTCCGGTCGATCCACACAATGCCAACACCCGGGCGTTTCCTCCCGCCTTATCCGAAACAGGAACCTCCCGAAACAGCCATGTCCAGTGAGGACCTGCGTCAGGCGGAAGGTGAGGACGCCGTGGCGCCTCTCAAGCCACTCCTCAAAGAGGGGACTTACCGCCGCAATTGTGGCGTGCCCAGTCAACAATAGGCTGGATTAGCAAAACAATAGCAGCATGAACCGTGTCATGTTTTACACTCATCATTCTATAAATAATACTTCTGAGCTTTTGATTGTGATGACAGTACCCATCCTGATAGACCCAAGTCAGGTGTCAGAATAAATTATAGGTAATTTCGACTAAGCACGTTACATAAAATTCTGTCCCAACCAAATGATGATGATTTGAAGAGTCTGTTCAGCTTCATGATTTCAAATATAATATAATCCGTAGTAGTGTGTATTTTGTGTGAATGATGGGAGTAGCATATGCATTGCGATTATGAAAGTCCCTAATTAAATAATGAAAAATAAAAATGAGCTGAAACATCGCTTGAAAAAAGACCGGAGCGTTAATCGTTTCAAGACGTCCAAAAATAAAACAAGCACTTTAAATCAGTTGGAAGACCTTAACACAATAACAGGGGCAAAATAATTCGAGACGGAACACCTTTCAAGGCTACTACCTGACCCCAGCGATGGGTCCCTATATGTAGTTCCGTAGTGAGCCCGCCACGCGAAACAATTGTCCAATAAAACAAATTGCAGGTGACGCGATACCAACACAGGCATCGGATGCAGGAGAAAAAGTGGGATGCAAATAATATCCTGCAAAAACGATACGCAATTTGATTGGATTAGTTGATGGGATCTTTCCCGTGGGACCCAAGGTAGACATAGAGGAATGACTATAAAAGGCAGCAGTATTCTAGGACTGCCACAAAACTGAAAGAAGTCGAGTCAAAGCCTGATGCTTCAAATTCATAAATTAAATTAAAAATCAAAAACCCGACTGCAAAAGCACATACCTAAACATACACAAAACAAAGTTCAATAGATATGAATGCTTGTTTTTCTCTTTTCAGCTAGATGTGTGATTTTGCAGCCAGGTTTTTTTTTGTAATAATTTGTTTTATTTCAAGCTTTTTAATTTTATTAATTTAAGTAGCATGTCTCATTTCAAATTACGTTTAAACATATAAGTTGTATATATTTTTGTAAGCCATTCATAAAACCCTCTATTTTGATACCCACTCGATAGGTTTTGAGGAAAAAAATTTTTTAGAGACAATTTTGCGCCAAAAATCGCCATTTTTTTTTTGTATACCCAGTGTCTCTCACAATTAAGTTGAATCTAACGACACCTCTCAAGTTAAAATCCATCAAGCTGTTTAGGCTACAGAACGTGCCAAAGAAATAAATAATACATACATACACTCAAAAAACATTACCCACCTTCTGGCGCAGTCGGGTAATGACTAAACTAACTTGGGATTACCCTAAAGAAAAAAATTATCCCCTTACCTTAGATTAACTTACTATTAAGTTTATCTAAGCCTTTTACCCATATACTACAGAAGTGCCTTCCTTTAAGGTTTTTAATTTAGGCATTTTTGGCAATATATCTGGCTAAGCACAACAACAGCTATGTAGACAATATTGACACTGGCGCCTTACATAATTTCTTCGACGTTGCATTCTATTGCAAGTCAAGGCTACACTTTACGGCCACAAACGGGTCATATTTCAATAAATTAATCTGAATCAATCGAGTGTCTCGTTATGGTCCTGTTTACGACAGTTCCTGGTCGTATTCTGATATTACTATTTGTCTGTTTTTGTCTAAAGACTAAGAACACGCCTAGGAAATAAATACCTACACTGTTTACTCAGTTTATATTTTCTAATCACACATTTTGTTTTCGTTTATTTTTACACCAAGATCAGCTCAAATATTTTGCTGTTAGGTAATATATGTTTTCTATTAAATTCCTATACTTCCACGATATAAAGGAAAAATACAGTAGAATTTTTTATCGGTAATAATAAATCAATTTTACGCACCACTTGACTTTTATTGTTCATATTTTTTCCATAGCACATTGTATAACTATGCAGCCATCAACAGTTTAATAAGACTTATCCAGAACTTGGGTAAATTCGGTAAAAAAAAAAGAAATCATGAAGTCATGGAAATCCTAGGACTCTGTCCTTGAAAAACATTACGACTAGAAACTTGTGAGAGAATGGAGAACCAAAATCGAACATAAACCTCTCTGGAAAGATATTACCAAAATTGAAATCTACCATTACGAGACATGAGTACATGACAGAGAGTAGAATAAATATAATATTTTCCTTCCTGCCTTTGTAGAATTATTGCGGTCATGTAGTCATGAATAATGCAATTAAAATTTATTAAAAACCACACTGCAAAAATGCAAAGCCAATACATCTATTTTGACGGAGTAAACAAATTCAAAAATCTCCCGATGTATGCGGAACAACAGAATGACGCGAATCACCGAACAATTGACTCTTGTCGTACCAATTGGAAAATTGACGTACCTTTGGCCAATCTTGGCCAAGGAGACATGATGGAATATTCTGGTCCCTTTGACAAATGTTTAGACCAATATTTGGTGAAAAAACATTGGCTGAATACCAATGGCCGGAAAGCAAAATTATAGTTCAGACAGTAATAGTAATACAACCAAGAATAGCAGTTAATGGATATATAAAAATAAATAGGTTTAAAATGACAATAATTTGCACACACGGCTACATATCAAGCTATACATTTCCATTTTTAGCTGACCTCGCATTGTATAGGCTTTTCGTACAATGAGAAGTCAGCTTATACTGGAAATACCGCACGGTCTCCTGCGAGGCGGCGAGCCTCCTTGCCGGATTGCCGCCATGGGATCTGGAGGCAAAAGTCCTCGCGCACATTTGGGAGTGGCGCGAGGAGGCGAAACGCCGGGGCGTTACTCCGCTGCCGCGAGAAATCGCGGCACAGCGGACAGAGCTCCGGCGGGATCTCATGGCGGCATGGAGAGTGCGACTGTCGCAACCCAGCGCTGGGCACGCCACAATTGCGGCGGTAAGTCCCCTCTTTGAGGAGTGGCTTGAGAGGCGCCACGGCGTCCTCACCTTCCGCCTGACGCAGGTCCTCACCGGACATGGCTGTTTCGGGAGGTTCCTGTTTCGGATAAGGCGGGAGGAAACGCCCGGGTGTTGGCATTGTGTGGATCGACCGGAGGACACGGTGGAGCATACGGTGGAGGTCTGCCCAGCTTGGGTGGAGCACCGCCGTGTCCTCGTGGCGGCGATCGGCGGCGGCGATCTCTCGCGTCCGGCCCTGGTACAGGCCATGGTACGGAGCGAGAGGGAATGGGAAGCCGTCACCTCCTTCTGTGAAGCAGTAATGCTCGCGAAGGAGGAGGCGGAGCGCGTGAGGGTGCGGCAATCGTTGCGCCCTCACGACCCTAGTCGCCGCAGGAGGAGACACCCTGGGCGTCGGGAGTCGATAGCCGACTCCCGGCCACCGTAGGCGCGGGCCTGCGGACGGCGAGCAATGGGCAGCTCGCCGTCCGGCAAGGACCAGGCCCGGGTCGACGGCGCGTTGTGTTCCACGCGCGCCTCAAAGAGATGTCAGCATAATTGACGGGGTCCGACAGGGCCGATGCCTGCCGGGGTCGCGGATTGTTCGAAAGAGTTACCGTGGCCCTGGCGCACAGGCAACTGAAGGAACACGGGTGGGTTTTAGTCAGTAAGAGTCTGACACGCCCTACCGCTCCGCCCAGAGCGGGAGAGGTCATTTGATGATTTGCCACCCAAAAAAAAAAAAAAAAAAAAGCTTATACTGGAAATGTATAGCTGGATATGTAGTCGTGCGTACACTACGAACTGATTGAAGTCAGTCGGTCAGTTGGTTCAATAGAGATTAAATATATAATTGATCCTGGTGTACTATCCAATCATTATTTATCATTACACTGTTGCCATGTATTGTCACCACTTGTTCTGGTATGCAATGTTACAAATTGCAATCGTCTATTAAATAGAAGGAATGCTTTCAATAAAAGCGGGCAGAAGGGAAAAGAGGTCCATACCCAGCAGTGGGTGATTCCTGGCTGAAATTAAGGATGATGAAAAGACCACGATGAAAAATGAAAATTGGTCTTTTCATCAAAATATGGTAGGCAAGGTTAAAACCTAAAAGTTTCAAGATACCAATCATAATGACAACGGTCCAAGTTTGCTTGAGCTCTACCTTGTTATATCAAAACCGTATAGCTAGTAGCTACTCGTGCATATATTCCTTCCAATCTTTGGTGACGACATGCATTTTGCTATACACTAAATTGAGCGCGAATCCACATGGCTTCGGTCAAGGTATGAGTATCAGGAGATAACCAGTGTCTTACGACCACTACATCTTGAATCGGTGCTTCTACGAGAGTTCACAATATGCCAAGAATTGATATGGTGGAAGCCTCTAAGTGGTTTTGAGATGAGAGCGAAAGTAACGTTAATTTATTGCTCTAGCTCAAGATCAAAGGAACAATTATTACATAAGGAAGAAACACGGTATTCATTCAGTGACGATGGAATTTTGCAGCTGAATCAATTAAAATATTGTCATTCAACAATAACGTTGCGCACGAGAGGCTTGTTTACTACGTTTAACGCCCCTTCGCCATAATTGCACACAAGTACAGTTGCACTTATTAGACGTATTCAATTGTTTCACGTGACGGCCCCACCTACGGAAAGACGTAAGGGAACCAGGCTACCACGTGCCATCACACCATCCATCTGGCTGAATTCCAACAGATCACACGGTCACACACCCCCAGGAACGACGTCAAAGCTAATTTTAGAGTGTTGATTGATTGGCGGGGCACAAACGGTCATGAAAGATGAGGCAATTATTATTGGAAGGATAGGTGATTATGCATCAGAAAGTTTTGGCAATATTATGTAAGTATTTGATATGAAGGGAGAGTGACCAGACAGGATGTTTTTGTCTAGTAGTATATATTTTATTGTTAGTTAAAAATGAAGCAGATTTATGTTGAAATCAAAACTTAGCATACTTATTTGGACGGAAGGACCAAGCACTTGAAGTGGGTTGCAGTGCCTACAGGTAGATTAAGAGTAAAGCTCAAGGGCAAGTTCGGATATATAGAATTTAATCAAGTGTGTCTTATCTTATTAGGAATTCTTTAATTGGATTACTTGTAGTAATTTACTACTGACTTCTGTGCGCTTCATTTGATAACCATCGTCAAGTACATCACATAACTTGATTTTCAGTAGGTACTCCTTAAGTTTCTTATTAGCAGTTCTTGGTGAGCATCGCCCTATCAGTCAAGTTGCCACTTGAACCATATTCCACTTTAGTTTTCTCTGGAAAGTGATTCAAATGCATACACGTAACAGGAAAATTATATATAATTAATTGGAACTCCCCGCTATAATTTTCAGGGACGTTTGCGTGATTGGCGCTGTGTACAGTATATTATTTATTAAAACTGCGGTTATAACAATAAAATTACATTCCACTTCATAAAACAAATTGTAAACTTAAAATTGAGTATCTACTACCTACCTACACACTTGCTAGCAAAGTAACAAACTGTTTTAAACATGCTTTTATTAGCTTACTTGTAACTAACTAACAACCAATGTAATAAAATCTTAGAAGTCAATTTTAACCTACTTCTAATTGTCGTATCGAAATGAAACTTTGTATGTATATGTAGTTCGGATGACAAAACTGTAATTTGATATCTTGGAGCTGATCTGATGATGGAGCCAGGAGGTGGATAGTGGAACTCTTCAGTGGCTACTAGTAAACCGCTCGAGTTTGGGCTCATATGATTCGTTTTGTGGAATCCAATAGATTTGGCTTGGTAACGAGGGTCAGATGATGAAGCCAAGAGGTAATAGTAGAAGTCTTCATTGGCTCCTACTAGACCGCTCACGTCATAACTTTGTTGACTTTATACTTATTAACTAAATGAAGATTATACAAGAGTAAAAAGTAAAAAATAAACAACACGCTTTTATCACGCACTAATATTTCTAAAATAATTAAATTGGTATTCATTCTTCATTTATATCTTTTAATCAAAACTTTTTTACAAAAAAAACAACCGACTTCCAAAAAAAACACTAAAAGACGTGAAAAATAACTTTAATTTCGGAAGTCGGTGCCTTTGGTTTTTTTATTTTCGTGTTTGGCCACCGACTTCCGAAATTAAAGTTATTTTTCACGTCTTTTAGTGTTTTTTTTTGGAAGTCGGTTGTTTTTTTTGTAAAAAAGTTTTTATTTTTCACTTTTTAGTTGAGGTACCTACCCCACACAAATTCGTATACCACTACTTGGTGTGTAAATAACAGTGATAGGAAATTATTAGCACATCATCCATATAAACTAAGTGGAAAAAATATGCAGTATTAAGGATAACTCAAAATCTACTGGTCAGACCTTGATCAAATTTAAATGGGACCACATGTGAAGCACCACCTATCAAATAAAAAAAGAATCATCCAAATCGGTTCACCCAGAAAAAAGTTATGAGCTAACACACATAAAAAAAAAAAAAAAAAAAAAAAAAAAAAAAAAAACATACAGACGAATTGAGAACCTCCTCCTTTTTGTGAAGTCGGTTAAAAATGCGTGGAGCGCTTTTTAGTTGTGTGTACTTTTAATTAATTAAAACAAAGCGCTCCACGCTTTTTGATTTAATCATTGGATATAGAAGAACTAATACCAATTTGATTATTTTATTGTTTTTAGTGCGTGATAAAAGCGTATTTTTTAGTTTGTTTATAAACAATCCATAATCCTAACCAGTTAAATCAAATCAAAACCAGCAACGCGCAATCTGATTACGACTTATCGAATGAATCGAACCGAAGGACCACGTGAACATTCCTTCTATCTAATATTTATACTTTTGGCAGTCTTTCCTGGCACTGGTCGGAAACTTCCAGAGGCGTGTGTACTCTAGATGTGCCTTTGAGTACATTAAGGAGAGTAAGACTTTTCATAGGTAGGCATTGTGGGTCGATGACTCTGTGAAGGTCGAGGGTACCGGGTTTCGACAGTTTTGAGCACAATTTGCAACAAAATTGGCAAATTATAAGCTGGCGACAGATTGGCAGAATCAAAGAGTGGATTTGGGTTGTTCGCGAGTGTTCTGTATTTTTAACCGACTTCACAAAAAGGAGGAAGTTCTCAATTCGTCGGTATGTTTTTTTTTTTTTTTTTTTATGTGTGTTTGCTCATAACTTTTTTCTGGGTGAACCGATTTGGATGATTCTTTTTTTATTTGAAAGCTAGTGCTTTACATGTGGTCCCATTTAAATTTGATCAAGGTCTGACCAGTAGTTTTTGAGTTATCCTTAATACTGCATATTTTTTCCACTTAGTTTATATTGATGATGTGTTGTTTTCCTGTCACTGTGTCTGGTCAGTGGAATACGAATTTGTGTGGCGTAGGTACCGCAACTAAAAAGTGAAAAACAAAAACTTTTTTACAAAAAAACAACCGACTTCCAAAAAAAACACTAAAAGACGTGAAAAATAACTTTTATTTCGGAAGTCGGTGGCCAAAAACGAAAATACAAAACCAAAGGCACCGACTTCCGAAATAAAAGTTATTTTTCACGTCTTTTAGTGTTTTTTTTTTGGAAGTCGGTTGTTTTTTTGTAAAAAACGTTTTATAAGACACCGACAAAGTTGAATAGTTAATAAAAATAAAAATTCCTTATTGGCTTTTTCGACGAATAACTATCTACAAACAAACCACATATTTTTCTTTTCTTACTAGTTAGGTATCTAGGTGTAAGTATAAATAGAAAAAAAATATAAATAAAGAAATGATAAATGATTTTATTTCTGTAAGCAGGTTTGTACAAACACTTACACGACAATCATATTTTTTAAACTAGATGAGGTCGGCGTTTCCTATCTGACTACTCTGAGAAGAAAGGCCGAAACAAACTCAGAGCATAGTCTCTGATAAAGTCCAGAAATAATCTTGATCAGAAAAGAAACCTACAGGCCCTACAGGGTCCATAATGATCTCAATTATATTAATTACCACCTAAGTACTCATTGTGGTAAAGCAATACAGATAAAATATTGAGTATTGAAAAAAGAACGAAAATACGTTTATTTACGGTAAACATGACGCAGTGAAAAACACGCAAACACGTAAAATAACAAATTGGGGGGAAAATATGCGTCACATCCACGCAAAACGGCAATCACTCAGCATAATGCTACGACCCTATGCAACACAGAGCCCCAGCGCTGGTTTTGACGTCAACCTCGCGTACATGCGTGCTATGTAAGTATACAGTCAATCTATCGTGAATTCGTGACACAAGACCACTGCGGAAAACTAAGTAAACAAATTCAGATGATGATGTTGATAATATACAGATTACTGCGTAAATAGACTGACTTCCGCTTCTATGTGTTAATTTATTATACAATACCTAATTACGTATCACATAAACATCATTTTTGCATATCATTTATACTTTTAAACTATCCAGGTTCAAATTAAATTATCGGTATTGATATTTAAACAAGATATTTTTTTTTTTTTTGTGTAAGCTTTTATTACAGACGTGATCGGTTTATATATCTAAACACGATAAAACATTTTTTTTGAACTCATACTTCATCATTCATCATCATTCTCATACTATCAGCGGTCGATGACCCCAAAAAAAAACATAAAACTTATTTTTATTTTATCGTGTTTAAATATCGATACCCGTCACGTCTGCGGAGTTTCTCTAGCTAATTTAATTTGATTTCGTATAATAATATTATAAGGAGATCAAATTTGTGAGTTTGTATGTAATAGGTAGGGGGTAATCAATCATCGAAACTACCTACTGATTTACGAAAATTCTTTCACTAATGTGAAGCTACAGTATTCCAGAGTGTCATTAGATATATTATAATTTACATAATTATGGTAACACGAAAAAATATCACACGGAAAAAACCTAGTATATAATAATTATAAAAACATCATCCTTCATTATCATTATCGAGATAAAAGATGAATAGCTTTGTCGAGAATTCGGAGATAAGAGGGGGAGAGGGGGGGGGGGACAATAATCGACGTAAGAATGTCTAGCCAGACGTTACAACAATATTTGTACTAAGTATTTATAAAACATAAAACCTACTATTTGTTCAACCGATAACGTTCCAAGAGAAAACAGTTTTCCAAGACATTTTTTTTTCTAGCCGTACTTAAAACATCCACTAAGTAGTTACCAAGCATTTTGTAGGCTAATTTCATCATATTATTTCACCTATTTCGTCGCTAACAATTTTTTTTTATCACCGATTTCGACATTTTCCGGAAAATTCCTATAGTTTCTACCTCTACTGCTAATTACTAAAAGATACAGCTACAAAAATTTTTACTACGCTTCTATTCTTGGGAGACCTTGGCACCTACGATTTGTCTGTGGACACTAATTACAAAATCAATTTGGCAATATTTCTGAAGAAATGTGTTACATAAGGACCACAATCTTGTTCTGATGTTAGGCGTGGTTATCAAATGGACTAAGACTCATCTTCCACAACGCTACTCAAAAGTTGTTACAAACACAAATCACCAATGAGAAGCCAGAATGTCACAGCACTTGTGTTTCAATGACGGTCCGTACACGATGCGACTTATTAACGCTTTATTAGAAAACAGCTTCTGTGAAATTTCTTGTTCCCTTACCCACCCCGTCGCATCGCATCACCTGACCGCGCCTTTTCTTTTTGGGATGGGAAATCATCAAATGTCGTCTTCCGCTCTGGGCGGAGTGGAAGGGTGTCAGACTCTTACTGACTAAAAACCCACCCGTGTTCCTTCAGTTGCCTGTGCGCCAGGGCCACGGTAACTCTTTCGAACAATCCGCGACCCCGGCAGGCATCGGCCCTATCGGACACTGTCAATAGTGCTAACATCTCTTTGAGGTGCGCGTGGAACACGACGCGACGTCGACCCAGGCCTGGTCCTTACCGGACGGCGAGCTGCCCATTGCTCGCCGTCCGCAAGCCCGCGCCTACGGTGGCCCGGAGTCAGTCGGCTATCGACTCCCCACGCCCAGGGTGTCTCCTCCTGCGGCGACTATGGGCGTCCTGCCCGCGCTATCACTTCGTTTTCGCTTAGCGTTCTTTCTGACTTTTTTTTTCCTTTTGATTAGCTTCTAAGGGTCATAGCGGGATGTTAAATAGCCTTCCTCAAGATTTGGGCTATCAAATTTTTTATTTTTTTTCAAATCCAATCGTTAGTAGAGATTACCCGCTACATACAAACTTACTAACAAACAAATTTTACCTCTTTATAATATTAGTATAGAAGTAAAGACTAGCTTTGCCCGCAACTTTCGCGTGGATGTCTGATATCAATAATATGCCGCTTAGAGAAGGTGTAACACCTCCACTATCATTGAAAAGGGAGAGTAGGCCTTGTGATTTTTCCTAGTAAGAAGTTGAAGTTAAAAAAAAGCTTCTTTATTAAAAGTGGAGGGGCGTGCAGTTTTAAATTAGACGATTTCTGCCTAGTTAGTGATTGTTTTGACTTTTGGTGATTTGAGTTCGTAACACGTTACTTCTGAGTGGCATCGTGGACGACAGCACCCTAATTACGTAACACTATCTATCACAATCTGAATCATTTTGAAGCCTATTGCTAATCCATTGCTCCATATGTTCGAAAATTTTGTCTGCTCAACAAGGTAAATAACGCAATGCATGTTGTTGAACTGTCCAAATGAAAACCATTCCTACTGTTAGTGTGTTACGTAATTACCCCACAGGTCTAAAGGCTCCTAAAAACAGGCACGACACGCAACGCGAATCACACGCGACACAAACGCACCGCGTGTCGTGCGACGAGCGGTGCCTTTGTGTCGCATGCGATTCACGTCGCGTGTCGCGCCTGTTTGTAGGAGACTTAAGGGTTTTCGGTTATAAAAAAATAGATTAATTCTTAGACTAAAATACTCGTAAGTTCAGAACCATCCTCAAGAAATAACTTCGTGATACAAGAACATGAGTTGTTTGTTTACTTCACTAACATCAGATAATGACATCAGAAAAACTTGTGTAAAAAAACATAATAATTATTAGATTATCACTGTAATTATCACTGTACTCGAGGAGCCTGTTGTTCAGCTACACCCAAAAGGCCTACAATGCTTTGCGGATCCAGTATAACAAAGCATTTAGAGTGCTGTTGCTTCTGCCTCGGTTCCGTAGCGCGTCATCTATGTTCGCTGAGGCACGTACCGACGGCTTCAATGCTGTAAGGCGTAAAAGCGGCCTCGCTGCCAAACAGACTCCGTGACGCCCCAGCTGCATTCTGCGCGCTATAGCCGGGAGACATGACAGCCCGCTGGTGAGGTCACTTGTCGCCTGTTCAATGTCTATGTTATTAGTTAAGTATTTTAAGACTATTGTTACTAACCCAATGGATGTTTGTTATCTGAATAAATGAATTATGAATTGTCCATATTACGTGTATGCTAGGGGTACTGTTTACCAAGCTAATTACTTGGTTACTAACAGCAATACTCCTAATAATACTAATTAAAGATATCTAAGAAGGCGTGTCTGTTTAATATAAACACATGATTCGCTAATTACTAAGTAGCGATTACTATCAGCCTACTCATTTGTGACGTCATGTCTCATGAGATTCAGGCATTCAGCTGACTTATGCAACCTTTATGGAAGCCAGGTTTATTGGTTTACATCAATTTATTATTATTTATTGCGGAAAATTTTCAGTTTTCTTGTGGATACGAAACTTTGTACCGAAGGACCAGTCCACACTGTGGTACTATCACTAAAGTTTAGCAATAGGCCGCGCCTTCGTTCGCGTGTATTTTCTTGTTTTAACATTAAAAGAATATGTATGACACTATCTATCATTAAATATCCTATGACACTCGCAAATAGAGTAGCTTTCTAACACTGAAAGTATTTTAAAAGGTAATGGGATTAATACTTCCAGAGATTACCTTTTACAAACAAACAAACAATTTTACCTCATTACTGAAATAACAATACGAGTAATATTGAAAACAAACATTGCATTCATTGACATCATTACAATAAAAACAAACGCTACACAATCGGGGATAGGATGCAAGAGCGAGCGAAGCGAGCTCGGGACTCGGGGCACCCCGACTCGGACAGGTTAGGTTAGAAAGGGATGGCGGGGTCTGAAAGACCCCGCCGTCCCCTTCGTGGTTATTTTTTTTTAAACCACCCAGAAGTAGGAGCCCCGTCATTTAATTTATCAGAACCAGTAATTAAAATTCACGACAGCAACAGAAATGCGAACATAACCCTACCTACTGTTCTGTACCACAAAAACTAATTAAAAACTGCAATACTAGTATTAATTCTTCGACTAGATTACATTAATAAAACTTGTCAAATGAAATTATACCATAACGGTTCGAGAATATTCCATGGCACACTTTCTTGAACATGTTTAAATTAATAGACGATTGGAGATTGTAACTGAGAATCCCTAGAAGTCCACATTATAAGAAGATTGAATGGTATCAAAGCCAAGATCTATGAGCACTTGAGCAATGCTTTTTGATATACTTTCTCTGCTCGAGGCTAGCAATTTGCAATACAGTCTGTTCGCATTTCTGTTACTGTAGTGGGTTTTAATTGCTGATAGATTAAATGTAGCGATAGTTTTTCTTTAACTATTTGTCCATCATATATCGCTTCGTCATTAATTACGAGTGTCCATGCAGTTTCTTGCCTGCACTTCTCCAAGGAAACCTACTACGCTTTGGAATGGGCAACTAGCTTCGCCTTTCTGAGTGATCGACTCTTTGACAATTTCAAAAGTGCCTGTAATTGGTTTATCCATACTAATATTATAAATTCGAAAGTAACTCTGTCTGCGTGTTACCTTTTCACGCCTAAACCATTGAACGGATTTTGATAAAATTTTGCAAGGAGATAGATGGCATACTGGGGAAGGCCATAGGCTACTTTTTGTCCCGGTATCACGTTCCCGTGGGATAATTGCCGACATCCACGTGGGCGAATTCGCGGACATAAGCTAGTTTGAAATAAATGGTTTGAGTTTGATTAGGATCGGCCCCGTTACTAACTTTGCTAACTAATTATTTTATCACAGCATTCGCGTATGACATTTACCGATACGAGACAAGCACAGCCTACCTAGACATATAATAGGCCAAGCTACTTATACAACCGGGAAGTGAGGACCAACATTTTAAGACTAATTAATTTAAATTACGCGTATCTACCTACACAGTTTTAAAACAGGTTCAATAAAACATACACAAAGATAGAAAAAAATCTTGAAAAAAAAAACTGCCGTCCGTAGACAAAAAAAAGAACACGCAGGTATCGCGTGCTAATGGTCCTCGCTACCAAAACTGTGGGTCATTGACTTTTTCGTCTATCAACCTTAAATAAATGCCGTTTCAAAATCCATTATGTGATCGCATTATCGGTTACTAGTGTGGATCGCTTGTCACAGTTGGTCCGTGGATGGGTGACCATCTTTACCTACATACCAAGAACCCACGTGACTCGGAAAGCACGTTGGTCCCGGCTGTCATTTGTGGATCTTTGACAGTCGTTACGGGTCGTCAAAAGCCCTTAAGTCACACAACCAGTCTTACCAAGGGGTATAGTATTACCCAGTAAGTGTGTTGTGGAGGTCAGATAGGCAGTCGCTCCATGTAAAATACTGGTACTCAGCTGCATCCGGTTAGACTTAGACTGGAAACCGACCCCAACATAGAAAAGGCTAGGAAGATGACGATTGTCAAGTAAAGCGTCTCTCAGCTACGACGGGTATTTGATGGGTGGGGACCCACATAAGCAGCTTATCATTATTAATGATTGGTCTGTATTAAAGATAAATTATGAAGGGAACCTAAATTTTAAGATAGCTCGGTCGGTCCTATAGGATTTAATTGAGAAAAGATTAATCCTATGTCATTTTTGGGAGGTTGAAAATTAACCAAAAGTTAATACCGATGAGAAATGTGATATGTAGGTAGATAGAATGTGTCAGATGAGTTATTTTTAGGGACTAAAAATACTGTTAGTATTAGCACTACAGCTAAGCGTGATATTCAGATACAAAAATAAAAGCTTGTAAAAATAGTGTATGAAAGGCAATGAAGGTAGTAATACGTTTGCGTAACAAATTTATTTATTTCAGTAGGTATTAAAATATTTGCAACATGTAAATTAGCGTGATGGCCACGAGGTAATGACGTGCTATGAACTCACTTCACCTCTGCAGTAATTAAAAAAAAAATACATAATGGGTTCGTGACGTTGACAGTCGCGACGCGACAGCGCGACCCGACTCTTGTAAAACAATTTCCATGAAATTTTCATAAAAATTGCTCTACTAGAGTTGCGTCGCGCCGTGGAGCGTTATGGTTCTGACGGGCAGGTGTTTTCATTAAATTATGTTATAGCAAATAATTTGAACCTAAAGCGAAAACGCCCGGGTAGCCCGAGTAAAGTCAGGTGTATGTTGATTAAAGTATTATGATTCGCGACCATAGATAATAAATATATATTTACAGACTTATAAGCATCAGAAAAACGACTCCATCTCATCCCGTCTGCTGGATGTAAAAATACAGTTTTTGGCTATTTAACTACATGTCGTTATAAAAGTGTTCCTATAAATTGTTAACTAGTCTTAAAAGGCATCCTACAGTCATTTTGGTCCTGCGGGGTAATTACGTAACATACTAACAGTAGGAATGGGTTTTGATTTTGTCAGTTCAACAACATTCATTGCGTTATTTACGTTGTTGAGCAGACAAATTTTTCGAACATATGAAGCAATGGATTAACAATAGGCTTCAGAATGATTCAAATTATGATAGATAGTTGTTACGTAATTAGGGTCCTGGTCCTGGTCTAACTTTCTGAAACTTACGTCGATGACATTTCGCACAATGACCTTCATTTTGACTGTAGGTAAACGACGACAACTTGCAGATTCCTGAGTTAAGTAGATCACCTTGCTTTATAATTTCCTATTTCCGGCTTTAAAATAATATTCGCCATTTATTACTTTGGGTTCAACATATTTAAAAGAAAAATAACTAAACGATTTCAAAATTATCATCTGTAGCAGTTTTCCCAAATCGAGTTTCATGCTTGATTTTTGTTCAAGCTAAATATTATATTACCTGAAGCATGAATACTACCTAATCAAATCAATAATGTAGACTTGATTAGCTCAATTTTAATATTGAGCTTGGTCTTCCCTGATATTTGAACCTAAGTAAGTAGTTAGTAGGAAGTATAAATTGTATCAAATATAAAGGTATGCGAACATTTCAGCATACGGCAGTCCAATTGTATGGAATACCTACTGCATTATTTGGTTTTTTCTTTTCCATATGCTTAGGGAGGATACGATAAGGTGGCCCGAGAAATACAAATTTTCTACTGTTTTTAGCAAATTGGTAAGTCAGTGACAGGTTGTATGTTGTTAAAAATATGATTCACAACTGTAAAACCATAATCGTCAGAATCTTCGATACAACTCTCGAAGTTCAAATTACCTTATCGAATGACTGTTTGAGGCCAATTTTAACTTATTAAGACCTGTAAAATGCAAAAAATAATAACATAACATAACATCACGCCTGTATTCCCAGAAGGGTTAGGCAGAGGTGTACCTATAGCACACCCACATTTCGCCAGTTATGTTTAAGTCCCATGTAATAGGGGGCGAGCCTATTGCCATCAACCGGGCACAAATCCAGACTCCGGGCTGCTACCGAGAAATTCCAGATGGAAAAACCCAATAACACTTTGCCCGACCCGGGAATCGAACCCAGGACCTCATGCTCAGCAGTAGCGCTTGCGACCACTAGACCAACGAGGCAGCCAAAAAATAATAAAAATATATATTTCCGCGCGCTACTCAGGCGTTTTCACTCTAAATGCTGTGTGTCAATGAACGCTTGCCCTCCGCATGATCGATGAGGTTCTAATGTTCAGGATGGATTACAACTGTTGCAATTCAATCGTCTTGCATGGTGCAAGAAGGTTGAAATGCACATTAGCATGTTGCAAGCAGGCGTAGGTGATTCAACTTACGAAAATAGGAACACTGCGAAAACTAACATTATCTTTTAAAGAATAGAAGGCCTGTTAAGCTATGTCAAGTGTTTATTTTCTTTCATAACTGTCATGTCCATGTGCGGTTACCTCTAAGTGACATAACAAAGTCTATATATAGAAAGATATGTCCGTCCGAATGACTGGTCATGCCGAGAATCGGCGTGGGTGTTACAACAAGCAAATTAGATCAAATTAGCTCAATTTGCGAGACCGGTGTGTTATGATACGGAGCATGTATGCCTTTCATGTTACTTACAAGAAGTGACACTAGGGTTGCCAACCCTACTATAATATAGAATTATATAATATTATAGTATACCACTATATTAGAGGCCTAAATATTATATAAAAAAATAAATTAGTTGGCGAAACTACTTACTATACTTTCATTTTAATACAAAACGGCGAAATAAGCGCAATAGGGCCAGTATTAATCTCATAAAAGCTGAATTAATGGTATTTTGTAACCTCATTAATTTACAGTGAAATTATGTCATTTAAAAAAGTAAAAACCTGTTGATAATGGATCAAAGAAGGTAAAAAATATGCATTTAAAAATTAATCATTTGTTTTAAACATACCTACTATATTTTTTCGGGCAATGACTTCGAAAATAATATATTTGATATAAAAAAGTTGGCAACCCTAAGTGAGAGAGAATTTTGAGGTAAGAAAAGATGAAGAGAGATTTTATAGATGGTTTCTACTTAAATTTATATTTAAATCTTTTGTCTACACTTCCTGTCCTTTAATTATAGTCTACTTAATTGTTAATAGCTACATTGCAATTGCAAAATGCCTTCTAGCTGAATTGTTTCTAGGTCAAGGCTCATGATTGAAATGAAAACTATTCAGCGTCAAGATAATGTGACCTGAAAAGGATGGAAAGGACATAATTAAGATCAGATCAGAGTTACCAAGACCTATCGTATTACCCAGGGACTCAAAATCAAACTCAAAGCATTTATTTCAAATAAACCAATTACAGGCACTTTTGAATTGTCAAGGGGTCCGTCAGTCAGAAAGATGAATCTAGTTGCCCATTCCAAAGCGCAGTAGGTACCTATGGAGAAGAACGAGCAAGAAACTCCATGGACACTCTTTTAAATCAAAATATGGTTACAAAATATTGGTTACATCGTTCATGTTGAAATTATGCATGTGAGAACGATGCAGAACGTTAAAAGCGTCCGTAATAAAAAGACAAAAATAATTCAACAATTAAATTAAATTAAAATAAGCCGTGGCAGCTAAGAAATGACCAGTCCCTACTGACGGCGCCTGTTCACGACTGGGTTGTGGAAGTCAGCTAAGCAGTCGCTACGTGTAAAATACTGGTCCGGTAACTGCATCTGGTTGGACTGGAAGCCGACTTCAACATAGCTGGGAACAAGCTAAGCAGATGATGATCAGAGTAACTTATCACAAAGTAGAGAGGCTACAACAACAACAACTACTACAACAACAACAACAACTACACCAACTACAACAACAACAACAAACAACAACTATGAAGAAATTGATGAACAACTAACTGAATTGCACACGCAGCATTAAATTACCATGTTCACTTGTATCACCGACAGATAATCTATGGATAGGTACGTCATAACATCATCCGCGATGAGCGTACCTAAGGACCACTATTTTTCCAAATGATGGTCTAACGATTGCACGCAGTTTTCCATATGCCGTTAAGACAATACAATTGTTATCGGTCATATCTAGAAATAACTTGTTCCGTCGCCGTGTGCTGACCAAGGTATTGTTCGTGTGTACTTAGCGACTTCTCGAGTACCGAGTTACATCAGCTTAAATCATATGTAACTGACGGTTTTACAGCTGACTTATGTTTAGCAGCGTACTTAAGATGGAACCTGCAGGGTAGCCCGCGAAATTCAAATTTTGTTACGTTTTTTGCAATTTTAAGATCACTGTCAGGTTGTATTTTGATTAAAATATGATTCGCGACAGTAACAAATATGTCTTTATAGAATTATAATCATTAGAATCAGCAATACATCTCTATAAGTTCATATTACCTTATTGAATGACTATTTCATGAAATCATGACATTTGAGGGCAATTCTGACTTAAGGAGTTGTATTGCTGACTCTAATGATTATAATTCCGTAAAGCCATATTCGATAGGGTCGCGAATCCTATTTAGATCACCATACAACCTGATACTGACCTGCAAATTGCAAAAAACGTAAGAAAATTTGAATTTCGCGGGCTACCTTGGCGCATGCCCCTTAAGTAACACACTTTCTTAAATAATATTTTTATTATCTGTTTCTTAAATCTCGATATATTATTTTGAGTTTTCCTTCACGAAGTCCGAAATTTAGCAAAAATTTAAGCATTGTAAACTCCCAACTCACAGTCAAAGTATTTATTTCAATTGAGCCAATTACAGACACTGTTGAATTGTCAAGGAGTCATGTCAGTAAGAAAGATGCAGCTAGTTGCCCATTCCAAAGCGTAGTAGGATCCCATGGAGAATAAAAGGCAAGAAACCTTATGGACACTTTTAAAAACCTCTAGTCTATCTTTAAAAACGTCAAAGAGGCGTCTAATGTTGTATCGTTTATTCTAATGATGAATAATGTCTATCAATATTTTCCAAATCACTTATTATTAGTCATAATTATGTAGATGGAAAAGCAAATAAGTAGGTACTTATATGGTTAATCTATTATCTTAGACCAGAAGTTAAGTGGTGCTCACAAGCTTAGTACAAAGCGATGACCCTACTACGATATAATGATTTACAACACTTAACCTTTTGATTGCGAATAATTGATTTCAAACTAAATTAGTCGTGTCAATATGGTCAGATTATCGTATCACTACATGAGAAATGAAAATTCTAGGTCCAGCTATTCAGCCTACCGAATAGCTGGACCCAGAATTTTCATTTCATTTCATTCAAAAAAAAACTTTCAAATCCAAGTTTTTTTTAAAATACTAAATAGTCTATGCTACACCATACCTATAAGCAGAAAATAATCTGTGGTAGCATTTATCCAGCAGTAGAATAATAGGCTCAAAACAAGGATTAAAGCAACCTATTGCTAGGGTCCGCGTTCCATCTACAAGGTAAATTCTTCTTACCTAACAGACAGCTGTGCTGCTGTGGAGATGGTTGCGCCAATTCTTCCCAGCTAAAGCTCTAGGAAGTGGTGAAAGGCGGGCGTTTTGGGGGACTGTTTTATATAATTTTGACGTTCAATAAGAGCTGATTCCCAGCCTAATTTGATTAAATGATTATTGATTTTGACTTTGAAAGGATCTGTTTTTCAATCCGCCATCAAAACCAGGAAGACAGACAGAATGCACAATTATTTTCCGATTCCCAAGTCAATAAGCTAAGCTTATATTATTATAATAAATACAATTTGACATTGAGAATGGCTAGTGCGAACTGGTAACCGATTTAATTATAATATTAATGCTGGAAATAGCTATGGCAAATACATTGACGTGGGTTTCATAATTATGGCATAAAAAAATGTTGTTTTTAGCAGAATTATTTTTATACATTGGAGGTAAACTAAAATCAATAGTCTTTTTCTGTCTAAAATTACAATTAACAGCACTTCATTTTCCTTATTACCACAGTTTTTTATGTAACACATTCAATTAAGATAAGTAGATTTTATCATTTCATTATCATTTTTGTTATCATGTGACACAAACTTTGGTCCTTTCGCCGTGATCTTACCTATTTTTTGAAGTTTGTCTTGAAGGACCAAAAAATATTCTTGTCAAGTTGCAGATTCGCCACGAGCGACTAATTATATCGACGGTCTTCCATAATAATTATCTACTCACAAGTCACAAGGGACATGGATGGTTACACCAGTAAATCACGTTGTGAAATGCTGATTCTGCAAAGCATAGTAATATGCACTTGGTGCAGTTTACGTACCTAATTCGCAACGGGACAGTACGTGACTATCAGCTGACAGAACTAGGTGCATGCATGATAAGCAACTGATGAATGAACTTACGTCATTGTTAAAACAATTAGTATTATTTTGATTTCTTAATTTTTTTAATTTAGACTTGAATTTATTTTTTAATACAGAGCCGTTTCTGATTGAACGAGAAGATTTGGAATAACGTAGTTTCGAATGGAATAAACTGACGATGGCCTGTTTAATTTGGGAATCATAAACATAAATATTGGGCAGTGAACTCGAAGTGTAAAGAGATATGAAAGTAGCTTTTGGCACAAAATTACAAACATATTATTGTAGTACTTAAACGTAAAGAAATAAATCGTACTTGAACGTTTTAACAACTTACATAACAGCCAGAATGAAGTCTATTATGAATCTGGTCGGAATGATATATGCCCTAGATGTGATGCCAAGGTAGAACGCTGAATCACACATCAGAGTAGCTGCTGTAAGTATATAAAACAATCCCAAAGTGAACTATCTACAAAGTCAGCCAGCTTCGTATAAACAATGCCTTGCATTGATGTTGATATAAAGGCAGATGATATAATTGAAATTGATACGGTTATAAAGACAAGCTGTAGTAGGCAGCACTACCTAAAACCAAAACAGCAGTATAAGCTTTTAAAGAAACTAATCATGTTCGATCCAGTCTTTAATGCAGACCCGAAAGACAACTAAAGACATAGCAATTGTACGCAAGTTGTGGCATATTCCTGAACACGGAATCCCCATTAAACCATACAAAACTACACATGAGAGAAAATATCAAGTGACATTTTCTTGTCATCACATGTAAGTATGTGTACTCCATTACGCAACTACGACCTGGCTTGAACAAAGCCTATGGTAACGAAGGTCGCATGTCAAAGTCCAACAGTAATTATCAATAGCAAACGATCAATCACTCGAAGAGTCCTCCCACCCTTAACAGTGATAACAGCTGATAAGACCAAATATTCCATGCCAAGATCAAGGACATTATTCGAAAAAGTCACGTTCGCTCATTTTCGTCGTCATCATCTTCCAGTTTAACCAGATGTAGCAGTATACCCCAGATACTGGTTGACATGATACTCCTTGGTACGACTTGAAAAGACACGTTCGTCATGGAATAAAAATCCATAATTGAAATCCGCAACACGTAGTTGCTAGTTTCCTAGTGATAAGGTGAGCGTTGAACGGACATACACAATCAGCGAGCACGTGACTTACACGTGGCCCTATTATGGCCAATTTATAGCTTATTTTCAGTATTATTACAGGCATATGAAATTATTTCTGTTTTTATTGGCTTGACAGGTATAAAACGTAGTGTCACCAAAGACATGTTTGAATGAATTACACTCACCCACACAAAAGAAGCTGCCTAAAACAAACGTATTGTCCTAACGTCCAGCGATCGTTTCAAATTTGTGAATAATTTTCAGGACAGATCAAGGTTAGAAAGAATATATAATTCATTTAGAGAATATAATTGATTTATTAATGTACAGCAAGCAAATCCGTGATGACGATAGTAAGCACTTGTCCCCGTTCTCCAGAGATAGGAGAAGTAGTGTCTATTGCGCATATATTTCGCCTAATTACATTTCCGAATGTGACCTTTTTAGTCCAATTTTATTTGGAAACATAAGGAACTCAGCTGATTCTACTAGAAAATTTAAGTTAGTTGCACTCTCACTCAAAATTACCACTACTTCTTAGTATTATTTTTGTCAGCACATTTTCTCTTCCTTTAATTAAAGTAATCAAGACCTCTTAGAAACACTTAATATATACGCGATTTTGCGATTGTTGATATTTAGATGTCAAGGTATGGTTATATAGTAATGTCAGAAAAAATCAATCAGAGATGACAGAACCTTAGGTGTTAATTGATAGAACATGTTTTATGATGTCACTCTGGGCCAGGTCAAACTCATCCTTGTCTAAATCCGGAATCTGAGTACTTTACTTGGTCTTCTCTTGGGAAGCTTGAAGATGGGGAAGTGAATAGAATAGAATACCTGCTCTATATTATGAAAACTATATGTATTACAGATATAAATTTAGACATTTTACCTAAGGTGACAAAATGGGCGGTTTTTTCGCTAAAAGCGACGTTTAAAGTTAGAAGAAGGAAAAGGGTGAAGTGTAATGAATCTTAGAAACCCGAACTAGAATTTATTAAAACAGAGAAAGCAATATTTGTTCTTGTTACGAAATTAATGTGAACGAGGATGAAGCTATACAAAACCCATCAGAGAACTTAACAATTTCAAAAGTATTAATAATAGCTTCGACCTCTACACATTTCCCAAGCTTGTAAAATATCAGTCTAGCATGAAGATAATGAATTTATTACAACATGTCATGTTGCGAATCCTAGGTAGCACTCAAACCCCACGAGGATACGAAGAACCAGTTTTATAGCTCTTATAACTGAAAAATGATTGCAAAAAAGACTGGTCTGACAACTAAATGAGCCGATATAATAATTATAATGTTTGCGACGCGCCAGCGGATTCACATGCATATATGAAACGTATCGAAATTATGAATTGTGGTAAAACTCTTTTGTCAAATCGAGATTTTAATTTCCGGCGGTTATCTAAACATTAATGCCGAAAGTAGAGTTGAATGGCGTGCAATACGAGAGGCCTATGTCCAGTAGTGGACTGCAGTAGGCTGATGATGATGATGACCTAAACATTCAAACGCTGTCAGTTATTTCTCGTACTATTACTTCGACACTGTTTCTCTGCATTTTAGGATGGAATAGTAACTCCATATAATGCAACTTTAAATACAGTAGAGTTAACACAAAAGTTCTAGAAGATGTAAGTAATAAGACTAATAAGAATCTTCGACTAACCTACATGCATTTACTAATATTCAATATAATTTTGTCGTAAATTATTTTATCTTATGACATTGAATGAACATGTATGAGCAGCGTATCGTCTTATGTCCTACGATGATCAATTGATCATATTAGCGACGGGTGGTCAGGTAGTAAACACATAATGCCTGGAGCTAATGTGACATGATGAAGGGCAACCTTTTTTCAAACAGGAACCAGATTAAAAGGTCGGAATTTATAAAAGTCGTCAAGACAATGTTGAAAATCATTCGCAACTTGAGTTATCTGCTGCTGTTTATACAAAACTTTGTGCTATTGTGCAAGGTTGTCATATCCTGAGCATCATTTCATCAATTATATTCATGATACGACCATTATCAGGTAATACAAATCATATTATTAATCATGAAAGTACGACGTTAAGACAAAATGACACTACTGGAGTGACTGACGAGACAGCTGGTTTTGACCTTGCCTATTTATCTCAGTTAACCTGGCAAGGTTGTCTGAAAGACTATCTGGTCAAAATAGATATCAAAATTAGTAGAGACAATACCCAATACTTAAGAGCAATCATAATATTTTAAGTACTTAAGACGTGGTTAATTAAATTTTATGCAAGGATAAACACGAACAGACAAACTAAACTGACAAGTGGGCTGTAGGTATGAGTGCAGTTTTTGTGAAGAATTTAAATAAGGACTAATAAAAAGAATAAAGGATAATCACAGTACAACGTAAAAATAAACAGTCGAAGGAACTAGCAATACCTGATAATACAAAACATGCAGACAACAATAAATTGTACATATACAATAATAATTTATGAGTCTAATAGTCTGTTATGAATTTATGATAGAGAGTGTACGTTCATTTGCAGAGTGCAAAATGAGTATGAAATTGAACAATTATTGTAGCACTATCATAAGCATGTTTCTTTATAGGTACGTAACATGTAACAGTATGTGTAGTGTAACAGTAGTATGTATTACTTACTAGTAAAAAACAGTGCTCTAGGCTAGATTACTAACTAGCATTCCCTGTTCTATTGTCACGGTACCTACTTGATAAAAAAAAGTCTTAGAATTTCTATCCTGCGAAGATATATTAACTGTATTTCTTTAATAATCAGACTTCAAAAGCCTTTTTTGATAGTTTCAATGGACCAGAAATATGTCTTGTAATAGGACCACGCTTAACTGTAAGCAACATGAAGTAGAGACGCCAGACTGAGAAGCAGCACAATGACCTGTTAACACTCACCGGCTGAAACAATCTACTGTTTCAGACTTATAATGACTGTAATTTGCAAATAAGCGCGAATAAGAGTCACTTTAAGCAGAACAAGTATGTCTCAAACCAAGAAACCACGTCTCGGCAAAATACTCGAGAGAGACGTTGCCATCAGTAATAAAAACTTAACGGAACGCATTGACTTGACTTACCTTGGAAGCCAAGAAAAATTGCCAAGACTCAGTTCTTGCGATGCAGAAAATACTACGAACAAGTATCATAAAAGGTAGCACCTACTAAAGATATGTTGCAGTGCAATTTTATTTACACAACATAATTACATCGACACAGACCGTCGACAAATACATTTATTTAAATAATATAGCTAAGGCGAATATCAACAACTGATATACCGACATTTCAGAGAAAATACTTCAGCAGTGTGTTTAAAATTCTTGGAAAGAAAGGTTGTCAATCAAACGTAATGGTTTGGTTAATAAAATACAAGCTAATTAGGTACACTTCATAAAAAGGGAAAAAAAAAACTGCAAATTCGTTCAGTATCACGTCAAGGGTAAAGAACGGCGTGGTGTGCCAAAACGTTTATTTCTGGACTACGGAGTACAAACCATCAAGATCACGGTTATACAACCAGTACGTAAACGAATCGTTCAACTTACCGAAGAAACTTGATCGAATAATCACAACACAACACAGTCCACTATTAAAATCAAGACGACAACTTCGCGAGAATTAAAATTTCTGGAAATCGAGGTATCCGCACCGTGTGACGGTCAGATATGAACTGAATGACTCTTTCGCATTGTGTAGTGTAGCGGCCATACTTACACACACATACAAGTTGGATGAAAGTGAGGTGTGTGTATATATGCCTTTTTTGTGTGTGCAAATCAGTCAACACGATATACCTTGAATGACGCATTGGTGATTGCGTTTGCATTGCTGTGTATACAGTTTTTGAAGACTGGTATTTTGTAGCTTATAAAGGGGGAAATGATGATATTGTAACCAATCGTTATGTAATGGAGCGTAGCAACAAGAATATGAGGGAAGGAAATATAAAAAACCGTGTTAAAAACGGGACAGTGTCGAGCCAAGAAATGTTTATATTCTTCTGTACTTACTTAATTATATATTTAGGATATTAATATCATCTCTACTTGACAATGAGACACAATAGCTAACATTTATGAAAGAAATCACTATCTCGCAAGATGTCAGAGCCAGAGCAATTTAGAGGAACTGCTAAAACGAAGTACCTATCTAAGCGGTGTTTTCCGTAATTGATGAAGACTGGTAAGGCTGCCGCAGACAGGCGCGACGCGACGTTGTGACGCGATTCTGGTAGAACTATTTCCATGAAATTTGTATAGAGATTGATCTACTAGAGAGGCGTCGCGCCTCTTTGCAGAAATCGTTTTTACGCTGTTAGTGCTATGGCCATGAAGCCACGTGTAGGATTAACGTGTGCTATTAGTTATTGTACACATATTGAGCCAGTAGCTGACTGCAATTCATTGCCATTTCTTATATTCTCATATATTTATATTCTAATTTGTTTTTCCCGGTTTTATTGGGTCAACAAAGAGATACGGAGAAACTTATGGGCCTAATGAGTTCAGGAATAATAAAATTCTTAAACGTGTTATGAATCCTGTTCGACATGCTTGATTAAATGTAGAGACTTGTGAAGGTTACTGGCATTGTAAAGAAAAACATTTAGATTTTCCTATTTGCAAACTTGAAACGATATTTACGTAGAAATACAAAAAATATTTATAATGTACCTATTGTAGACCAGGAACATTACATTACATTACATTTACCAGTTACCGTGGCCCTAGCGCACAGGCAACTGAAGGAACACGGGTGGGTTTTAGTCAGTAAGTGTCTGACATGCCCTCCCGCTCCGACCAGAGCGGGAGAAGTCATTTGATGATTTCCCACAAATCAAAAAGACCGGGTATATTATAAAGATAGCAATGTCTTACAGAATAAATAAATAATGTATGCCAGCCAATGTGCCTAATTAAAAGAAGTCAATAGGAATATTATAATGGCCAGACAGACTAAGTACAATAACCAAAGGAAAACCAAACACGCTAGCAACACTAATTTGTATCATATCCAAATCCATATCATTGATACCAGATATAATATCAACGAAGTTTATCAACCCGGAAGCCGCGCCCATATTCTTTTTAGCATGATTTGCGAACTGATAAAATAATAAAAATATCATGTTATCGGCCAAGGCTATCTACTTTGGCACGAGTAGGTACATTTGTTTTATCATGACGAGTTATTTTTAATTTATTTTAATTGTTACTCATTTAAATTCAAGGACTTTAAGGACTAATAAAAGCTGTGAATGCGTAAATTTAGTCAACTTAATTTTTATAAAAAAAAACATTTATTTTGTCGTTCTAATATAAGTTCTGACATCGAAGTACTGAATTTTTTTTTTAATTTTCCGGTGTTTATTTAATAATATTCTTGAAAAAACGGCACGCTACCTCAGCTGCAAGATGACGTAACAATAATTGGTTGGTGTGTCGCCCGTTCTGCTTTATGATTGGTCAGGCAATGTCTTACGATCGTCCGACGCGTGTCCGTGCGCAAGATTTTAAGATAATGTTCCATTTATAGACTTCTGTAATTTTTCTGTGCCTAAAGGTACACTTGCAACTAATAGAATAGCTTTTATTTTATTGTTATCTACTATTTAGTGTTGAAAGAAATTAATTTGTATTATATACGTCTAAAAAATCAAACTTTCTCCCTCTCAAACTTGACTAAAACAGCATCAAATTCTAAAGCATAACTTTTACAATACTACAGTAAGTAGGTAGTACCTATTTATCTCCCTATTGTTCTTTTAGTTACCAAGTACTAACACAACGATAGTTGCAATAGACTATATTGCAGAATTTTGTATAAACAGCACTTTGCCAAATGATTAGCTAATTATTACGTTCCGGCTGTCAAACTTTCATCTTTATTGAGAATGTTCTCCGATGAACTCAGGAATTGCGTTTGCGTGGGAGGAGAGGAAGACGGACAGACAAAACAATTCAGATGTATATAGAGGTAAGTACTGTAAGGCAACAGATGGCGCTCGAGTACCGTCATGAAGCTAACAACTGCGAAGGTAGCAACGAGCGGGCGGCGTGCCTAGCTGGTGTAATGCACCGGGGGTTTCGCTCTCTTGTCTGGCGGACACCGACGGCTTAACATCTACCTAATATTTTATTATACTACTCAAGTGTATTTTTAATTAAATATTTTATCTATCTTTTACCTTGTTTTTCTGAGCTCTTACAGTACATAATTATCCAAGAATTATGTACCTACTTACCTCTATATCCACTTTGCTGTAAAATTAAATGACTAAACTGTAAATGTTGTTAGCGTCGATACCCCCCAGCATTATTCACTGTGCAATTCTTTCAGACGCAAAGTAATAAATACTCCTGAGTTTGTCCCTCCAATGCTTTCAAATGTATCGGTTATTACAACTAATCTGGAAGGTATTTCAGTACTGAGTGCCAAGCATTGTAAAATAATACACGGGTCGGATTCAGACAAGAACATTTGCGTTATGCCAAAAGACAAAAGCACATTCACCTGTTTTTTTTTACTTTTGTTCAGTCAAAAGCTTAATTCTTAATATGAAAGATAACCAAGAATATGTTGGAAGAAAAGAAACAGACTTAATTTTATAGGAGAAATCATAATTAGGGCCTAACATCAGCAATATAGGAAGAAGGGTCACAAAAAACTAAGTTATAAACACAGGGCGAACGAGATTACATACTAGCATCGAACTTATCATAATTGAATATCTTGCGATATCTGTTGATATTCTACTATCTATCTTCTCAGTGTTTTGCGCGAGATATTTTGTAATTGTTTACCTAAACAGAAGCTGTAATCAAACTGTTGGTTTTGGCATGATAGATTATGATTATCTTCAGGAACTTTCAGTAAATAAACTCTCATATAGGTAGATAGAACCTGGGTAATATGTAGCGGATATTTTTTGGTACATTCTTACTATTATCCTTTATACACGTTAGGAAATCCACTAATGCAATATTATTAAGTACATAGTATATTTTTTGTCAAACAAGTTTAATGTGTGCCCCCGTCTTTCACAATACAATACATAAAATAAAATACTTATTGTTATTCTTAGGTTCATCAGTAGGTAACTGGAGGTATGGCTCAAAATTCTAGGCAAATTGTCCTAATTATTGAATATTGGGTATTTTAAAATATTCAATAATAACAAAATCATAAAGTAAGATTATGAAATTATCAGCCTAACTTCCAAGGCACGAGTTTTCCAATTCGCTCTACCTCACAAACCAATCTCTCTTGTTTTAAGGTTTCAAATAGAAAAATAGCAAAAAAAAAATAGTGGAATAATTAGCATTATATCTCACAATAGGAAGACCGCGTTGTTTGTCCCAAAAGTTTTGAAGAACGACTGCATGATTATGAAAAATCAGTATTGAATAGAAATTAAACTGATTATTTAGCGAATATTAAACAATCAATGTAAGATAATTGTTTACAATTTAACGTACTGTTGTCATTTGTGAATGATTGGGCTGTTTCACTTAAAAATACGTTAAATAGACCATCTTCTTTTTGGTGCACAATCAATTGGAAGTGAATGAGATGTAAAAGAAGCATGAGCAAAGGAACATCTATTGGGTTAAAAATGCTGAAAAAAAAAACAAGTACATGCAATTTAAGAAGTTTTAGACATGTAGATGAAGAAAGTTCAAACCTTGAGCCAGTTACTGCCTTCTTTTTAACCGACTTCAAAAAAAGGAGGAGGTACTCAATTCATCTGTATGATTTTTTTTATGTGTGTTAGCTCAGAACTTTTTTCTGGGTGAACCGATTTGGATGATTATTTTTTTATTTGATAGCTGGTGCTTCACATGTGGTCCCATTTGAATTTGATCAAAGTCTGAGCAGTAGTTTTTGAGTTATCCTTAATATTGCATATTTTCTCCACTTAATTTACATTGATGATGTGTTAATAATTTCCTGTCACGTTATTTACATACCAAGTAGTTGTATACGAATTTGTGTGGGGTAGGTACCGCAACTAAAAAGTGTAAAATGAAAACTTCTCTACAAAAAAAAAAAACAACCGAAAATTAAAGTTATTTTTCACGTCTTTTAGTGTGTTTTTTGGAAGTCGGTTGTTTTTTTTTTTTTGTAAAAAAACTTTTTTTATTAAACCACAACCCAGGAAGTCTTCGTCTAATTACTATAATAGATAGTTTCTACACGTGTTGCTGGAACATGAACTGACTACTATTAGAGCCTAAGTGACAGGAACCCACGTATGCAGCAAACAAGGTATGTGCGTCTCAACATACAGGCTGTTCTGGTAGAAATCAGCATTTTTGTATTAAAATAGCAAATGTAGACACAGGTGTTATAGCAGTAAATAATATTCAAATGAGACATACTTCAGATGCCAATGACTGGGAATAAAGAATTGCATAAAAATATTTTCTATAAGTTTATTTTTTGTCTAAGCAAATGATAAATATCATTATCAAGTGCTATTGTTTAGCATGTGACTAATTAGTAGTAAACTAGGCAAAAGGATCGTAGCAGGTGGCGTTCTATATTTCCTGCCTACCCCCATGGAATGGAAAGACGTGAAGTATGTATGTGACTAATTAGTTGAAGGCTAAACGGGGGTTGGGGGTTAGGTTAGGCTGGGGGGTTGATGTATTCGTATAAAATTTCGAAAGAAGCGCAACAAAGAAGCAACAATGCTAAAATTAGAATAATGTTTACTATGACACATCATCATTCAAATCTCAAATCGTTTATTGCAATCCATAATGTACACTTACAGGTGGTAAATAGAATATAATAGAAACAATTATGGACCCTGTCGGGCACAGCAAATTTTTACATAAGTAAGTTGAGAGAGGAGGAGCGCTTTATTAATTTTCGTTGTTATTAAGTTTGAATTATTTTATATCCTATTAAGTATTTTATATTTCTATTCATTTACTTATTATTTTAATATTATATATGCAAATATATCTATTCATTTATTATTTATTTTATTATACAATTTAAATAATGCTTATTTGTTTACTCTTAAAATTTGTTCATTGATATTAGTATAGTATAATTATTAAGTATTTAATATAGTTTATTTTTGTTATTTTTAATTTCGGAAGTCGGTGGCCAAAAACGAAAATACAAAACCAAAGACACCGACTTGCGAAATTAAAGTTATGTTTCACGCTATAAAGAGTTTTTTTATTTTTTGGAAGTCGGTTGTTTTTTTGTAAAAACGTTTTTATTTTTTACACAGTCCATCCATCGATTCATTGGTACTTCCTTTCTCTTACCCACATGCATACTCAACCTTCCTCGCGACATTATCTTCAATTCTTCTGTTTTCTCTTTTTTTATTCTTTACCAATGTGCGGCTTCCAATCTAACTGGTTGCAGCTGAATACCAGTATTTTACACGGAGTGACTGCCTATCTGATCCCCACAACCCAGTTACTGGGTAATGTGATACCACTTGGTAAGACTGCGCACCACATGCCCATATAATAACACAATCAAGTTAAAATTAAACTCAATATAATCAGTAACATCAGCACTTGCACTAACAATGCAGTCGTCAAGGGAAGTTGCGTGTTGCAAACTGCAAAACTAATATTTATTTTTCTAATCAAAGTGTAATCAATATTGCATTTTTTTATCGCTTGAAACCGATACTGAACTTATGAGAAAATAAATGATTTTATTCGACTCGGAAAATAATTTATATTTGATTAGAATTGAACAAGGTGATGATATTACTAAACTTGGACTTCTTGATAACGTTAAACTCTTCGAAGTGCTAGCAATCTTTCCGAATAATGAGGAATAGGTAGTTACCTAGAAGAAAACGGAATAGATTGGTCGATAATGACCAGTGATCGGAGTAGGTAGATTGATTTTTAGTACTTGTATCATAAATGCACACAGAAAGAATAACATGGATAAGCCATTTTTCCGGAAAGTAATTCCGGTATTTCCGGATTCAATTAAATATTGTTAATGTTGGTAGTGATATTATTACTACTCAATTCAAAATTTAAAGGAAGGTATCAAAACTAAATTAATTCATTATTTATCTGTTGAATAATAAAAATAGGAAGAATAATAAAGAATAAAATTGCTCATTTTATTACAATTCCTACCTTTTTTTTGAGGATGGCAAATCATCAAATGACTCCTTCCACTCTGGCAGAATACAATTCCTACAAAAGTTCCGGTTTTTTTTTAATAATCCACCAATTCCGGAGGAATGTCCATAGTAATATATACGTTTCGGATCAATGACCCCAGTTCAATCTACCTACTCCGATCACTGATAATGACGGTACCTAATATGTTTGTCGTATCAAGGTGATGAATCATTTTTTCATTACACAGATTGCAAAAGTTTCCACAATTCATACTGAAATGAAACTAAAACACACTGTATGTATGTCTGTTAAAAGATTGATTGAAGGAAATGAGTTCCTGAGTAGTCTGCTTGCACTAACTACCTGTAGCCACTTAGGCACGAGGATAGCCTCTGACCTAAACGTTTTCCGACACGTGGGTTCGATGCTATTAACTGTAGAAAATGTATTCAGGGTCAATCATGATTTCAATAGGTATTTAAATATATAGTGTACACTCTAAATAACGAAACTCAAGGGACTGTGCATATTTTGACGTTATAGAGAGTTGTCGTTAAATAGAGAGAAGAAAAATCGGTATCCGAAAAAGAACAAGTTTATTTAAGACAACAAAAATAATAATTATAAAAAACTATTCTTGTTTCAACGCTATTGTGTATAGTCTGTCATTTTCGTTTGACGTATTTTGCTGCACCAGTAATTTTGTTGTATTTTCTTACTTATTTTATTCATATCTTGCGATATTGAGGCATCTTGGTGGTACAGTTTTACACATGTTTACAGTTTGAAAGTTTGTGATTTACTAAGAATATGATAACGTATAGATAATCCATGACTCCTACTAACAACAGTCTACAAAAGCAAGCAATCCCTATTAGTAAAAAAAAGAACGGATTTCTTAGAAAGTTCGGTAAGTATGATGCCGACAGTCGAGTTTATTACGGGCTAGGATAGTAAAGCGACAAAAGAATGTACACAGCTGCGCAGTTTTTACTAATTTTGGCAACTTAAAAGATACTTTTCATTATTCAAATTGTTGTCGTTATTAAGAGAGGGTGTAATGCTATATTATAGAGTGTATCATTGTATGGAAGACAAGCTTAACCAACCAAAGCCGAGTGATTTCGACGCTTTAGGGAGTTTGTCGTTAAATCGAATGACGTTACATGGAGTTTACACTGTATTTGTGTTGGAAAAATTCTGGTTCTTCAATATGGTGGATTAGCTGAAAATAGAAACGGGAATACAGACTATAGTATAAATAGTTTCATTGGTAAATGAAGGGAAATCATTTGATAGCAATATAAAAATACCCTGTGTTAAAGAATCAATGTAATTAAATAAAATGCACCTTTTACAGAAGTGTCTACCCATAACACAAAGGCACTGTTTGTTTCTAACAAGTAAAGGCTCACGCAAACAGGCGCGACGCGACTCTAGTAGAAAAAAAACTATGTAACTCCATGGAAATTGTTCTACAAGAGTCGCGTCGCGCCTGTCTGCGCGAGCCTTAACGCCGCTTGTACCTACAAACAAAGTTTAAGAAGAGCAACTTTCATAGAATCGTTATACCTAGCTAGGATATATCACACGAAGTATGTACGCTATAACAAGCTCCCGTGGACAAAGCTCTATACAATCACAAAGATTAAGGGGTTAACCACCTCTTCATAAGCAACCTTTACCTTGAATTCGTACAAAGACGAAGGATAAGATTATGAACAAACTCCATAACAGAGAGAGCAACTGTTAACGTAAAAACATTAATTTAACTCATTATCGACACAGCAGGCACCTGTGCATTCACATAAACACACACACAAACAAACGGCGGCCATGACAGTTCGGCAAGCCTCCGAAACGGCGGCCGCTGATTGGCTAGTTGGATCGCGCCTCCATGACGTCACCGGCCCCGGCGCATGCATTCTATCGAAAAACTATAGCCACAAGCCACAGCGAAGGCGATAGCGATTTATGAATAGTTTATTGAGTGTTATCTGGTAAGTTGACAGCTTTACAGTTTTATTTGAACTTGAAAGGCAAAGAGAACAGTTAGGTACAATGCGATCTCTTTTTGATAATGTTTGAGTTTGATACAGGCCACCACAAATTAGCACAGCAGTTGTAAAAGTTTAGTACTGAATTGCTGGTGTACGTAATAGATTGGTAACCCGATTGGTAATAATTCCTCACTCACTCTGTTCTCACTTCCTTTTACAGGCATCATCATCATTGATTTGATGTTAATCAACAGCACCCTAATTACGTAACACTATCTATCACAATCTGAATCATTTTGAAGGCTATTGTTAATCAACTGCTTCATATCTTCGACAAATTTGTCTGCTCAACAACGTAAATAACGCAATAAATGTCGGTGAACTGTCAAAATGAAGCCCATTCCTACTGTAAGTGTGTTTAATTATCCCGCTGGAGTAAATCTTTCTATTTCACAGATAGATTCATTGGCCTTTCCAAATTGCCAATAGGTCTCGGTCATTCATCTTCCTGAGCAGTGGTGGCCCAGTAGTATCGGCCCCGACTTACGAGTTGTAGGTCGTGGGTTCGCACCCAGGCAGGCGCTTTACTTTGTGTAAATAATTTCATCACCGCTGCTCTGAAAACGGTGAAGGAAAACATCGTGAGGAAACCGGCATGTCCTAGAACCAAAAATTCGAAAGACATGTGACATCTACCAACCCGCACTGGGCCCGCGTGGTAGATTACAGCCCATTCCCTCTCGAAGAGAGGAGGCCTGTGTCCCAGCAGTGGGAACATTATAGGCTGATTATGTATTCATCTTCCTGGTATTTAATCCCAGCTTCCCCCTTCAGGTGGTTGGTCCACCTGGCTGCATCGATGTAATTACATTCCAGGACCGGTTATTTGAAAGCCACTCCAGACCCACGCCTCATACAGAAAACGGGATTACAATTCATTGTAGTATAGGGTTCAACAACATTTTCATTGCGGCACGTCGTTTCAGCCGGTAAAGTATTTCTACGTCATATTCCATTATGTTCTGTGGTCATGTTCCATCCTCTTTATATTATCATTCATCTTATCATTTGTTTACATCTAGGGAGACGGTCTCAAGTAGGTATGTTCAGTAACCAAATCGTCATAGAATAGAATAGAATACTCGTGTCATCATATTTATGTTTGGCTGGTAATAAATAATGTTTATTTTCCTTAGGAAACTTATAATAAGTATAGAACTTATTAACAACTAATTTGCCTAGGTTCCGAAGTTCAGGTGGTAAATGCTCTGCGTTAATTTTAAACTCGCTTATTCATGCTTGATAGTATGACAAAGCGAATCTGTGTTTGCAAAAAACATATCTTTAATGACTGCCTATGAAGAGGATTAAATATTCAAAGGCTTTTTTGCAATGTAATACATTATTCATGTGGAGACTTACTAATAAGAATACTGTAGAGCTTCTTAAGTGACATCACCCAGCTACTGCTTAAATGGCACGCTCAAGGTCTATGGAACACGTTTTTCTTTCACATCTCTAATTTGTGTTATCACAAAGATCAAATGTGAAATATATGAATATCACCGTTTTTTGTTGAATAAAAAAACTTTTTTACAAAAAAAATACAATCGACTTCTAAAAAAAGCACTACAAAGTGAAAAATAACTTTAATTTCGGAAGTCGGTGTCTTTGGATCTGTATTTTAGTTTTTTGCCACCGACTTCCGAAATTAAAGTTATTTTTCACTTTGTAGTGCTTTTTTTAGAAGCCGGTTGTATTTTTTTGCAAAAAAAGTTTTAATTTTTCACTTTTTAGTGGGTAAGTTAATAATTTATCTAAGTTAAAATAGCCTAATTACAACTGACCATCACCTTTTACAAAATATTGCTTTTCCCGATGCAGGGACGTTAATTGTTGAGGAGTTATCCTGGTAAAAACGAGAAGACCTGGAGCTGACGGTGAAGCCACCATTAGCTCCATTTCACCATATGTATTGTGATGAGCTTATCTTGCTTAGCAATTATATTAAAGTAATCGAATCGCAACCACAATGAGTCGTTCCGGCGGCCACCTCTGGTCTTCATCATCAGTTCCACTTCACCAAATGGTGCTTTCAGAGAGCAAATGCACGAGTTACTATAAAAAATACCCAAATCGCTATAGGTGTGCCTATAAAATTTGAGGATTTCCCTCGTTTTCCATGAGATCCCCTCATCAGATTTTGCCTTGGTGACAATGGACCACCTCGAGAGCATACCCTTTCAAACAAAAAAAGAATTTTCAAAATCGGTTCACAATTGACGGAGAACTCTGTGAAAATACATTAAAAAAAAAACACGTAAAGCCGAACATAATAACCTCCTCCTTTTTTGAAGTTGGTTAAAAAGACACTTTATGCACTTAAACAGAAAAATTATCAGCTCCAGACCATTATAGAACATAAGTACTAAACGCAGTAATTGATTTACAGAGGAGTAAGACAGCACAGACCATAGAGAAGAACGCATACAAAAAGAATTAAAATAGAGAAACAAAACCGTGTAGAATTACATCACAGCAAAAACAGTGCAAAATTAAAAAAATACCTATGTCATCTAACCAGTAGACCAACCAGTACAATTTCTCCCAACATAGCTACAGTCCTAAAACCCGCTCCTACATCTCACCATGGTATATATCCTTTAGAAAGTGAGCGACCTCGCGCGCTAGACTGCAAACTAGTTGCAATAGACTGTTACGGACAAATAAGACGTACTTGGTACTTTACTTCGAAAGGTCTTATGTTTAAACTATTACAAGGAAACAGATTTCTATAAACAGTGTAGCAGTAACGAAGTTTTTCTTGTTCAGAAAGCATTTCTGTCAGACTCCTTACTGGAGACTTCTGTAAGATTTATGCTGGATATAGGCCTCTAAGGCCCAGGCTCTGTGAGCATGGTTCTTGAATCACCTAAGTCACCTGCATTTCTGTTAGTTTCCTTACCCCTTTTTGAACATTTCTGCCGGATATAGGGCTCTCTCGCAAAAGTTTTCGAGCACGGTTTTACCAACATATAAGGGACACCAACTATTCGTTTTTGGTGACCATATAAATTCCACGATTTCGCGTCTTCATCGTCTTTTAAACCCCACGGGAGTACACGTGAGGTCGTTCATTCTTAGCTAGACCTACAACAACAAAACAGAGTTTCATCAAGAACTTTCTAATCACATTAAGATCTATCTTGATAAATAGATACTAGTTAGATCTGAATGATACTAGAAATCTCAACCATCATGTTCTTATCACAGCAGCCTCGGTTTTATACCGCGTCGCACGCGCAACCGATAAATTTAACGTGAAATATTTTAAAACAAACTCTGATTGTTCTGATAAACCTATTATTTAGCAATGCGTTACGCAAAACTTAATAGCGATATGCACTATAATGTTAATATCTAGTAATTATCGTTATGGTGCAGAATACTGAGAATATGTGCTGAACACCAAATATTTTTTTAAAAATTTGGGCTAGAATTCGCGAAGATAAAACGGCTCTTCAACGAACAACGTGTATGCAGCACTAGATATTTTAGGACCATCATACATCCACAATTAGTGGTTTATCTCCGAAATAGTCCATAAACAAAATCCGGAAAAAAGACCAACGTTCTATGTATTTGCCAATTTAATAAAATCACAAACATGCTAACTAAAGTGAATAATTTGAAATACACTGCATAATCATTGTTTTTCACAAACGAAAAATAATGACGCAAGTGATGTTTGAGAAAGGTTAGACCACACCGTCAGCAAAATAATTGGGTCGTAATGATGTAATTCTATGTTAATGTGGACCAAATTGTCTTTCAACGTTGCAAAAACTATTGTTCGTGAACTCGTATCACTATGTTTGGTATTGCATAAGTGCTTTGTATGCTTTTCTAGAAACAATTGTATAGACCTTGTCTCTACTACAACCGAACGGACAAAAGTTTAAGCCGAATTCTATTTCAATTACTAAAAAAAATACACAACTAATTGATCTGTACATACATCACAATCTACAGTTGCTGTACTAAGATTTGCTAGTGGCACCGAGTTGCGCCACTTCGCGCAGACTCAGCCATGGTGTCTCCGTCGAAGATGGTGCACCGACGCCTCCGATGTTTGTCTTCGAGTATATGCACTCCCGTGCCGTTTTATGGAAATAAAACTACTATAAAATAAGTCTAATTTGATTAATAACTATGTCAAAAACGTAATTTGCGGTCGAGCAGCTTTACAGCATACGACGTGCCTAACTTGAGATCAAGAATCGATTTAAAGAACTTATAGTAAAATAGGACAACAAAATTAACGAAAACTTATCCAAAATACAACATAACTTCTAAACTTCCTTCCAAAAATAAAATGCCAAATGACAATAAAGTCGCTGAATTACCATAACAGGTTATCAGAATGAAGGGTGCGTTAATTAATATCAAACCGGTGCGGTGTGGGCTGGCTATCGATACAGTAAGCGAATAAGATCATAAGATGGCCTAGCTAGACTTTGTGATACTCAATTAGAAAGTGATCAAACTCGAATACAAACAACTTAACGCTCCTATACATATTTACACAAACAACTAAATGCCCATATCGCGTTTAGTTGTTAGTGTAAATTATATACAAAAAATATTTATTGACATAAAACAAGATGTACAAAAATTATAGAAATCTGTGACTGCTGCGCTAGTTTTAACCGTGTTGCAGGAGCCAGTGCTCGGTATTACGTACAAAGACAACACAATGAAAACACAAAAAAAGGAAACAAAATTTACACTTCTAGACTTAATACTTTAAAAATGATGTACTCGTATAAACTAAGAATTTAATCAAGTAAAAATTAAATTAAAATTAAAATACAACACAGTCAACATGGTTGGTTCTTCATTTGCACGAAAGTGTGTTTGTTAGTGTATGAGTAATTTTGTGTGTGTGTGTGTATGTGTGTGTGAGTTTATATGTAAATAGGTCCAAAAGTCCAAAGAACAAACACTTATTTCTAAGACCACAACAACAGAACGGTATTTGTTAATACCGAGTGACTGCATGGGTTAGTCAGGTTCAAAGTTCAATTATTAACAGCAGAGGTCTTTTTTGGAGAAAATATGATCAAGAACTATCAAATTCCGAGTGAATAGATTTCTAGACAAGCGAACATCTTAGTTTCATAATATACTGTATCATGCAATCAGGCTTACCTGATGGTGAGTCAAGTAAAATAGAAGTCAAAAGCGAGCCTCAAGTGAGTGAAATCGTCAATGGCGAACCTAACCATATACAAAAAAAGATTGCACATTTCCACGATGATGGATGTGTGTTGCCGTGGATCGAATTAAATTTGGTGATTGGAGAGACCCAGCAGTTGTCTACTATCAGCTGACAATGATGTAAGCTTAAACGTTAACGACATTTCTGCAATGCACTAGATGTTCAATTTGTGCCTTGCTGATAAGCTACAATTTTGCTATTGCTTTATCTGCAAATCAGTGTAGAATCATTTTGACATGCATACAGGGTGGCGATTTAGTCACCTCCATCCGTCAAGGGGGTGGTTCTAAACGTCATTATAAAAAAAATTCGTTAAGAAACTTAAATAATAATAATATCGCCACCGCCGTATCTCTACGTTGACGTCGTGGTGGGGCTTGCGGGCTCTGAACACTAAGTCTGTGCCAGTAGAGATTTTATTTTGCTTGAACAGGTATAGAGTGAACCCGTAGGGCAACATGTGGCGAGCTGTTGGGCAGTAGCTACCACACGGACTCTATCTCCCGGGAGAGTCTTTATTGACCGGCCAGAGTGCACACTAACGAGAACCAGAGCTCCCACCTCATCCTGCCTTTATTGGCCGGCTTGTGTGGAGATTCGCAAGAGTAAACGTGCTCGGAGGAAGGAAGTATTCCAATAAGTGCTGGTAGGGATCTTGACCATCTTCCGAGCTCTGGGATTGTCTGGGAATACGTCTCCATGCCTCAAGCACCTTAGGACATGTTGCCCCCTTGTCGCTACGTCACTATGTGCTAGCAACCGTTTCCGGGGGCCCATTATTGAGTGTGCAAGTCACCCCCTGCCATTTTACCCGTGTATTGTATACATAAGACATTGATCAGACAAGGCCATAGCCTTTCCATAGTTCTTAGTAACCAGTCCATCTTAGCCACTCAAACCTATAGTTCAATATATATTTTAGTTTCCATATCCTGTAATATTCCTACACCAACCAGGGTTGTCCTTGGGTGCACTTGCACAGTGCATAGGTACAGGGATAATTGTCAGTTGGTCCGTCATTCCATTTAAAATTATCTAAGTGGCCTCAGGGAGTTGACTTCGGCCCCTCGTACGCCTTTCAAAGTACCGCGACCCCATGGTCCCGAGCTATGTTAACATACAGTGTTTGGCAGAACGTTGAACATACGAAAATGGTGGATAGGTGGGGTCATCTGCTACTTACTCAACCCTAATTTATTTAGCCCTGGCCCACTGGATATTTAAAAAAAAAAAATGCTTTCTTCTAGTTTCACCACTTTCTAAACTTTAAAGTGTAATTTTTATTAAAAATGGGTAAAACAGGCAATTTTTTATTTATTTATTAATCTTTATCTTTCTGTAAGTTTGAGGACTCATAACTGTTTTTCTAGCTAACATCTGAATAAATCAATAATTTTATAAGAATCTGCCAACATTAAAGATTAAAATAGAGCACAGTTGCTTATTTGCCTGAACTAGGTTGAAATACCCGAACTGTATTTTTTTTTAAATGCCTACATGCTACGAAATAGTCTGTCTACTGTTGTGTAAGTTTTTTTTCTCACGAATCGGGTAAGTTTCTTAGCGAAAGTTGTTTAAATAGACGGATAGAATCACCCCCTTGACGGAAATCCAAACACACCCTGAAATCACACTCTGTATAATAATATCATCAAACTATAACAAAACGAATTAAAACAAACGCAGATACCTGCGCAATTCTAGATATCATTACATCAGGAGAGCATTTTACTTTTGTAGCACGCACCCACAAATATCTATATTTACCACTGTTATTTCGCAACATTTTTGGGTATTTATATTTAAGCAAAACCTTATCTTCATAATCATTTTGGATAACATGACGAATCAGCCGTCATTTAAAGAACGAAATTCTGAAAAGTAATAAGATAATGTCGTAGCTAAATTATCAGCATATAAGATAACCTGAGAATATGGCACTAGGTGCACCAATTGGAGCACCAAGCGCAGAGCTTCACGTTACTAAGCAGGGATCTAATCTAGTCCTAACAACATCTGGACCAAAGATTTCCTGCTTTTCTGCAAACAATCAAGGCTTGAATACATTGTTTACATGGACACACTTTATCACGTTGTTGATAATATCGTAAACTGCACATGTCAGAGATCGATGGCTACAGTGAATACACCGGCACTTTCCGCTGAGGAAGGTGTCTTGTCGTAAACAATTTGATGTATGAGCTGAAAAACTTTGTTGGAAGTAATTTTATGGGTTATTTGAAGGTGTGTCCTTGTCGTATGTCCTTAGCATTGGTCTGAGACGTGTAAAAGCAAGGGTAGTGCTTCTCCTACTCCTCTTTCCAACCCAGTATGCTGTTCTATGTCTGACTATATTCATATTATTATAAATTAAAGACGTTTTTCGTGTCTGTTTGTGTGACCGCGTTGTTCTTCTAAACTACGAAACGGATTTTGATGCAGTTTTCAACATTATTTATAGAATTATTTCGCAAGATTTACAGAACTTACATATAAGTAATTAATAAATCTCGATTTTTTATAAAGTCGTAAAAACCGTGCGAGCCGGGTCGCTAGTATATGATAAAATAGTGTTGTGTTTCTGAACTGGCACGTGTCGTACAACCTCAAATATAAGTCGTGTCCTACAAACCAATGAGACTAATACCATAATAGAACAAATCATTATACAATCAATCACCACCTTCACTTTAAAATACATCAATCAAAATTAAGCCAAAATAGGTTTTGATTTATCAAATACTGTGATTAAAGACCTTGAGGCAATTAAAGACAAAGGCGTAAAAGTACTGAATCAGTATACAAACATGAAAGTAATTGACTTCAATGTGAACCCAGGAAACATGGGCGTGGAACAGTAATTGATGATGTATTAAAAATACGTCAGGAAGAAACTGCGTCGTATGAGTCCAATGATAATGATACAAATAATGATACAAGAATTCTGGGAACCAGGGTTGGCGAGCAGATCAGTCATGTTACGAGCACTACCGAAAGTGGCTATGAAAGGAACACTACTGTCATATGGTATCCAAGTAAGTAAGTTCTTCGAAGACGGTTGTTGACCATTTGACTTTTGAAATATAGAAGTGCCTTCTCTACCTATTCTTCAGAATTACCTAGCTACTTGAGAGAAACAACAAAAAAGTCTATAATTAAAGACAATTTCGGCGAGGATGGTGTTTGTGACGAAACGCCTTAGAGAAAAAAGTAGGAAATTGATTATGTAACGTTTAAAAATAAATTAGAGGCTGAATTTGCCAGCCCTAACTTACAACCATACTAGATACCTTTAATTTGGACACCAATTGTCACCACAAACAACCAATCAAAAATATCTTCATCTATAATAGTAATTTATATACACATGATGCGTAATAAGATCACATTAAATATTCATAAAATGATATTGATGTCCAACTTGTCTAGCCCGAAACAATATGGATGATGATAAACAATTTGTTTGGTACAATAAAACAATTTGTGATAGGAATACCAAAAATAACCATGGAAACGAATAAGAATCTTACAGTACTGCAATAAAGGCGAAAATCGCAGACGAAGTAAGTGATTTTAGTAGAAACGTTGATGTAAACCCAGAATCTGCGTCAAGTGTCACGCGAAAATAATCGATGGTCTCTTAAACTGTTTTGCCTAAACATCGTTTTAATTAATTACTTGTAATTTGGTTTGGCACGTTTAGTCAATATGTTTTTGTATTAGTAGATATCTTATAAAAAGCATTTAATACCACGTTTATAGCTACAGTATTTTTATCTCACGAAGCGACGCGTGCTTTGCATGTAGTAACCAATTGTACAAACACACTGTGAATGTGTGCGTGAAGACGAGTAGCGTCAGCACGTAACACACATACAGAATGTATGTGATATGTGTGTGTGTGTGTGTGTGTTTGTGGGTGAGTGAGTGAGTGAGTGTGTGTGTGTGTGTGTGTGTGTGTGTGTGTTTGTGTGTGTTTGTGGGTGAGGGACTGTGGCAGGGTGAGGGTGCGTGTGTGATATAGTGTACTTTTGTGAAGGAGATACATGGAATCAGGAGACTCTCAGTTGCCTGATAATCGAGTTTTAAGCCACATACGATTAGTTTACAAGCTGATCTCCGCATTGCCAAGAAAACAGTAAATCCTCTGCGAGAGAATGGTGCGAAATAAATTAGTAGGACATACGTTACCTTTAATTCGCATAACTTTGTTGAGATTATGGTCATATTTTATTTCTGTATGTTTTTTGCGTATCATATTGAATATGAAGGTCTGCCTAACTGTTAGGTCATCCCAACGTTAGCTCAGAAGTTGGATTACGAAACGGGAGCACAGCTCCAACTTTGAGTACGGCTTTCTGTGCTCTTTCAACTTCCAGAAGGTGCACCTTACCTGCTCCGCCCCAAGAGGCAATAGTTGCCTAATTTAGTTGATATTAAGTAATGTCGTATTTTGTATCAAAAACAATCAATGGACTCATAATTATTTGACTACACAATGTGTAATTGTAACTACACATGCTCAGTATTGCTGAGCAGCCATTACTACAAATACAAATGCAAAATCAATACGCTTACAAAATTAAAATTCGGGCAGTTAACAACACAAAAACGTGTACAATTAACACTTACAACAGTTTACAAATAACTTCAGATGACGTGACCAACGTTTTGGTACCTAGTAATATTGCAAGGTAAGGAAAATAAAAAAGTTGTCAATAAGTACAAGTGCATCCTAGAATTTATGACTGGCTCAAAATTAAACGTAAAGCATTTCAAAGAAGTCCCGTTATGGAGTAATTTATATTTAGAAGGCTTATTCAGCAGATGGAGTGCGCACCAAGTCACGTAGGCATTACCAGTCCACTTGAACTAAACAAATAATGCCGAACACTTAGGTCGTAGCCTAACATAACAAAGATCAGGCAAGAAGGAACCCCGAATTGGGATCGAAGGAAAAATCCCTTATGATCCAAAACTCGACTTATTCGGAACCTCAAATCTACTCAAAAGATACTTAAAAAATCATTCCCAAGAGAACTTTACCAACCAATTTAATTTTCCAGAAAAGTATAAATATACCAATCCTATTCATTTTAAATTAGGACCTGTCCTTATTTGATCACCTTCGACTACGTCAGTGAGTGGAGTTCTCGAAGCTGAATTTTGGGCGCAACGTAATACGAGTATGTATCGATAGCAAAAAGTTCAAATAAATCATTTGAACTTTTTATTTTTTATGTACCTATTTGAACTTTTTGCTATGCCTAGATACACTAAGAATCAAATCAAATCAAAATATTTTATTTCACAAAAACCAACATGGGCACTTATGAAACGTCAGAAGCTAGGTGCACGGTTCCAATTGGTTGTTTCCTATGGAGAAGAGCCGGCAAGAAACTCCACGGTTAATTTATTAAAAATAAGGGGTTTTAACAATGTTTCAAATTACAGTGTAGATAGATATGGGACGACAGTGTAGGCCTGTCAAATAATAAGAGAGTGTGAATAAGAAGAGAGGTCAGCTTACACCAAACACGTGCGTAAATAACGGGCACACGACCGTTATTTAGAATGACATCGACAGCGATGGTATGCCGATGCGTGTACGTGATTAGAAACAGGTAGCTTAACTTGCGAAGCCCGGCTTTATGATAGATCCGAGAATTTCAAAGATTTGTACTTATAGATGTCATAAAAACATATTTTTGGGTGATTAAATTGCTAACGCTGGCTAAACCTAACAAAATAAATCAAAATAATGTACCTATTACGGAATTGTATATCTTAAAAAGTTCTACAGAAAAGTCCGCGATGGTATTTACTGTGGGTTATCCCTAAGAGACTTACAATAGCTAAAGCGCGGTCACTGTCGGATTGCATAGAAAAGAAAGAGACGCGCGATGACACAACGCTGGTAATTTATTGCAAAATATGAAGCAATTATGGATTGACAAAAAATCTATTCATTGGACTAAAAAATTAAAACACCATTACGTTAGTATGTTACTTGTAGAATAATCTGACAAAAAAAACAGAATGTTTGCAAGTATATTAGTATGGTTTTTAATCGTTAAAAAAATTTTTTAGAGGTGTCTTCGTGATTTTTTTCTATCATATCAAGTTAATTGTATTATGTTTTCAACACACTATCTAACTAGCATATATCCAGAAGAATATCATATGTTTTTCTGATTTTGGTTCAGTAACCAAAATCAGAAAAACATGATATTCTTCAAAACGCAAACACAAACGCATCATATATCATCATCATATATGATCATATATTTTTAGGCATTATAAATTTGCGTTTAGGTCATGTAGTCCCCTTAAGGATAAACCATAGTAACCATTTTCATCTATTACCTACATATTACAAAAAAAAAAATGGTTATTTACGAAGCTATTTTAAACAATACAGTATTAATCCTTATCCAATAAAATACGTTAGATACGTTGTGCATCTAATGTTACAGATCAAAATTGCCCTTTACAGATATAGAAGTGTAACATCTAACAATGGGGGTCGATATACATATAGACCAGCGAGATAATTACGTAACACACTAACAGAAGGAATCGGTTTCATTTTGACAGTTCAACAACATTCATCGTGTTATTTACGTTGCTGAGCAGACAATTTTTTCGAACATATGAAGCAATGGATTAGCAATAGGCTTCAAAATGATTCAGATTGTGATAGATAGTGTGTTACGTAATTAGGGTGCAGTTTGGGTATCATTGGGATAGATGTTATATTGGTAGAAGAAAATGTACAAATATACTTACCTATGTCCTTGAAGGACCAACAATTTCAAGATAAATCTGACTGATTGATCAAAGCAGAGCCACGTGAACCACTGAACCTGGAAACGTGTTTGGAGGGAAGCTCCTTAAGTGACGTAGGTGACCGCTAATGGTTTTTTGTTTAATTCCTCACCTATGAGGGTAAAATAGGGGATGAAAGTGCTGGACATTATTATCACGTCCAGCAACCGGCACTGGTCACGCGTGGTGCATTGCAGCCATGTTACAGCATGATTATGTACAGTCTACTCCTTTTTGCAGCGGTCCGACTAATGAGAACATTATAATATTACACTGAATAAATATGTAAGCAGTACCAAAATCAGACTGAGTTTCATACCTAAGTATCTATTTTAGTGATGTTTTAAGTAATTTGTTTATTTCAAAAACTTTCGTTCCTTAATGTCAAATGACATAATTAATTCATTTAATCGACAACAAGTGATGTTGAGATGAATGAACGAAAATAGATGTGACATTTAATACATCCGGGTTAGCAAAATTAGCATTCTACGAAGTAAATTGGTAAAGCTAAATCCTTCATTTTAAATGTTGTTTTTCGTGATGGCCCACTAGAAAAGGGCCCACCTGTCATGCACGAGATTGTGGGTTCAAATCCGGGCAAGTAACAATGTGACTTTTTCAGATTATAGGTACTTTCTGATCTTAGGCATTAGGTACTGACATCGGTGAATATTTTTTTTCACAAAAACGTTGTTTTGGATATTTCAGACTTGTATCTGTATACAAGTCTGAAATCTCCAACCCGTCTTTAAGCAAACATGGTGATCTATGCCTTCTCTGTATGCTTAGAGGCCTTAGCCCTGGAGTGAGACAATAATCAGCTGGTATTATTTTTTAAAGAAGTATCTGTGAGTACCGTGTAAGGAGTAAGGAGCCTGGAATATAGCTTACCAAGTAGATATTCAAGCTACGTGAAGCGACAATACTCCTAGGGTGGTTGGTAGCAGTTGGATATCAGCTACCGAGGATCGAGTTGCATGGCGTGCAATTGGAGAGGCCTATGTCTAGTAGTGGCCTGGTATGGGCTGATGATGATTAAGAAGACTGAAACGATTTTCGCAAAATGATAGCTACCTACCTGAATTGTTTTTCGTTCCCTCCCCATAAATTTTGTGTGGCACCTTCAATAACAACAAGATTGTCATAATTATTTCTTACTAGCAGTTGCCCGTGACTTCGTCTGTGATCCAAGATTAAAAGTAGCCTATGTTCTTACCCAGGTCATGGTATATCTGTGCCAAATTTCATCCAAATACGTTCAGTAGTTTTTGCGTGAAAGAGTACCTAGCAAAGATCCATCCAGCCTCACGAACTTTAACATTTATAATATTTATTATATTTTTTTCCCGGTTGATGACAACAGGCTCGCCCCCTATTACATGGGACTCAAAACAAAACTGGCGAAATGTGGGTGTACTTACTATAGGTACACTTCCGCCTAACCCCTCGCCGTGATGTTATGTTATGTTATATACCTCCTAGGTAGGTATATAACATAACATAACTTATGTAGGTACGTGTAGATAGGTATCTACACGTTAAAATACCTACACACACAAACCATTATCTTTGTTTATAATTTGATGTCACGATGAGCACGTGAGAAGTCTCCCATATCTATGCGAATCAATAGAAAGATAACTTGATAATGTATGTTGATTGCGAACGAAACAACTGATTAATTGTGAATAAACGTGATACAGCAAGTTTCTGTAATAAATACGTGTATTGGCAGTAGTTTGACTGTTTGAACTTATCAACTTGTAAAGCCAATATCATGATTTTTAATGTTAGTTAGTAGTTTAGTACACACTGCTACATATCAAGCTATAAATTTCCAGTGTAAGCTGATCTCGCATTGTATAGGATTTCTGTACAATGAGAGGTAACCTTATTATACTGAAAATGTATACCTACTTACTTAGCTTGATATGTAGCCGTGTGTACAAGACAGGGATGCCAACGAAAAGCCATTTAGGTAATTTAAATGTCTTTTTAACCGACTTCAAAACAAGTGCAAAGCAGTGCAACAACACACTACAAAGTGAAAAACTATTTGACAAAAAAAAACAACCGACTTCCAAAAAATACACTACAAAGTGAAAAATAACTTTAATTTCGGAAGTCGGTGTCTTTGGATCTTTATTTTAGTTTTTTGCCACCGACTTCCGAAATTAAAGTTATTTTTCACTTTGTAGTGTATTTTTTGGAAGTCGGTTGTTTTTTTTTGTCAAAAAGTTTTTATTTTTCACTCTTTAGTGGGTTAGATAATATTTTATCGAAGTTACAATAGCCTAATGTCAACTGCTCATCACCTTTTACAAAATATTTCGTTTCCCGATGCAAGGAATTGAGGAGTTTATTGTTGAGGATTTCTCTTGGTAAAAACCAGAAGAACTGGAGCTGATGGTGAAGCCACCATCAGCTCCATTTCACCATAATTATGCATTGTGACAAGCATAAATTCCTTAGCAAACAACGAAAGAGCATTGCTAGAGGTGACGCGATTACGCAACTTAAATTCAGTCTCAAATTGACGCATCAGCATGACTAGTAGGTAGTGGTTGCCCTATGAAAAACTTCAATCTTAATTGGGTATTATTTTTGTACGATCTGAATATTTTGGAATATTGAACCGTATAAAGTAAGCCCAACAAAAGGTAACTGCTGTAAATCGTTGAGGAATTCCCTCGACTGTCTATGGTCTCCATCATCAGACCTGTAATGGCACTTATAACCCATATGGGTGCAAAGTTCTCATCAATATAAATGAATTAAGTCCAAACACAAGGTAGCTACTGTAAACCGTTGAGGAGTTCCCTTAACTGTCTTTCATCTTCATCATCAGACCCCTAATGACAGTCATAACACATCTGGGTATAGTATTCTCATCAATAAAAATTAATCAAGCCCAAACACAAGGTAACTGCTGTAAATCGTTAAGGAATTCCTTCAACTGTCTATGGTCTCCATCATCAGACCTGTAATAGCACTTATAACCCATATGAGTGCAAAGTTCTCATCAATATAAATGAATTAAAACGAATCACAAGGTAGCTACTGTAAACCTTTGAGGAGTTCCCTTAACTGTCCTTCGTATTCATCATCAGACCCCTAATGACAGTCACAACCCATCTAGGTGTAAAGTTCTCATCAATACAAAATAATCGAGCCCAAACACAAGGTAACTGCTTTAAATCGGTGAGGAATTCCTTCAACTGTCTATCGTTTCCATCATCAGATGATCGATTCCAGACCTTCATTAAATTGTAGTTCTTTAAAATACTTAATGAAAAAATTAACAAACGCACTAGGCGCTCCTACGATTTTAGAAGGTTCCCCTCGATTTCTCCGGGATTCCATCATCAGATCCTGGTTTCTTTATCAAGGGACCACCCTTGGTGTATATCCTTTCTAACAAAAAAATAATCATCCAAATCGGTTCACCCAGCAAAGAGTTCTTAGCTAACACACATGAAAAAAAAAATATATATATATATACAGGCGAATTGAGAACCTCCTCCTTTTTGTGAAGTCGGTTAAAAATAACTTTAATTTCGGAAGTCGATGGCAAAATACTAAAATACAAATCCAATCCAAAGACACAGACTTCCGAAATTGACTTCCGACTCCTCTTGCTGGCTGTACTATGTACTTTGACTAGAATGCTAGATGGATAATTTTTTTGATAAGACCCTAATTTTCTATCCGTGTATAATCATTTGAATTCGCTAAGTACCTAGAGCATTTATGATTATTAAATAGGTACTAACTTCTGCCCGCGGTTTCGCCCGCATGGATTTCGAAATTTATCCCACGGGAACGTGCTTCCGGGACAAAAGTAGCCACTGTCTTTCGCCAGGATGCCATCTATCTCCTTGCCAAATTTTATCGAAATCCGTTCAGTGGTTTAGGCGTGAAAAGGTAACATACAGACAGAGTTACTTTCGAATTTATAATACCTATTAGTAGGTATTTGCGTGTTTTTGTGCAGAATGAAGAATTTTCGTTTCTTTCGATCCGTTCTTTCCATTTTTTTTATATTATTCCCTATAAGTAGGTAAGTAATTAAGAATCTCACTGAATACAGCTAAGTACCTAATAAAACTCTTTCTTTCATTAGATAAGTATTTACGAATATGATCCATTGCTGTAATCAATCAGCACCCTAATTGTAATTACCTACGTAGGTAACTATCAATCAGAATCTGAATCATTGAAGGATATTGCTAGGTAATCCATTGCCTCATTATGTTCGAAAAATGTGTGTGCTCAGCAACGTAAATAACCCAATGAACGTTGTTGAACTGTCAAAATAATTACCCCGCGGTTACCATTTTGAAAGCTACAAGTTACATAAACTTTGTTAGCAAGTGTCATACATAAGCCGTCGAAGGGCCTGTCAGCTTCACAGAGCTTCACGTTTCATTTCGTTTACTCGCATTCCAGTTGCGCGGGTGCATAACTGCATACGTGATGGAGGTCGTGTGCGCCGACCAATTGGAGCTCGCCGCGAAGGGGCACGGCACTGACGCATGACTTACGCAACACCACACAATATTTACAACAGTTTGTATTAATATTGTATGAGGAAAAGGGCTGATTTTATGGCATGACTGGGAACTCTAATGATTCCCATGCATGCAAATTGCAAATATATTCCTACTTAATGTAGATTAGGTACCTACCCAGTGTTATTATTATTACAGAATTTTACTTAATGCTTATAAACTTATCATAGGTAAGTACTTACATAATAACTAGACTGGGGCAGACAACGCAAATAGAGCAATACTAATAAACACTGATCGAATAAATAAATAAAAACTGTAGGTATTTAAACAGTGGTATTTCAGGAATAGTAAGTAAGTATGTACCTAATACTATTCCTAACAGGTAGGTACAATAAACCACTGTGAGCAACTATTATTGTGGAAAATTCTTACGAAAAGAATGCAAATAACACCGTTAATTAGCAAATTCTGTATAGGTAGATAGGTATTGAACACAATTTTAAATAACTTTCATAGTCCACTAATCCTTACTAATATTAATGTGAAAGTAACTCTGTCTGTCTGTCGCGCTTTCACGCCAAAACTACTGAACCGATTTAAATTAAATTTGGTACACAGGTAGTCTAGAGCCTGAGAAAGGACATAGGCTACTTTTTAATGCGAAAAAAGGGTTGTAAGGGGTTGAAAGGGGGGCTGAATAGTTGTATGGAAGTATCGTCATTTTTAGAGCTAGAGGCTTGAAACTTATTTTTTAGGCTGTTGATTCGATATAAATAAATATGACATTCAAAGTTTGTAAAAGTTTTACCCTTATGGGTGTAAAATAACAATAGGGAATAGGGGATGAAAGTTTGAAGTTTGAGTTTGAGTTTGAGTTTGTTTGTTTATAGCATTCACACGTATGTGTCTTATTTGTAAAATAATTAGCCTAAATAATTAAAAATGCTACCCAAAGACCCACGCGGACGAAGTCGCGGGCACAGCTAGTTAATTATAAAAAAATAATTAAGTAAGTATCAGAATTTCAGCAAGAGATTAAAACAGGATAGATCACCAAGCTTCTGAATCTACACGGCCTAACTCTACCGACCCTAACTTCAAAAATTCTACATATCAGTAAAAATGTATGGCTTCGCCGTTTCGCTACCGTCGTGGAGGTGATGCGAATATTTAGTTTCTGAAGTAAGTAACGAAACAGCCAAGCCATACATTTTTACTGATATGTAGAATTTGTGAAGTTAGGGTCGGTAGAGTTAGGCCGTGTAGATTCAGAAGCTTGGCTCTACATGAGATCTGACATCTTTTTCACAGGGCAAACCTTATGTGGTCGTCTTGGCAACATTTTACATGAAATGTTTTTGGTGCGATTTCAGTTCTTTTTGTAAGTTGCTAGGCAGTCTTTTTTGTGTTTATTTTTTTCGTCTTTTTTTAAGTTTATCTGGGGGCACGGTAGTGTTTTTTTGTATACTAAACTTAGATTACATACCAAATTTCAGCTTTCTAGCACTTCAGGAAGTAGCCAAACATTTTGATGATCATCAGTGTGTCAGTGTATCAGTGACGAAATCGGTGTATTTTAGATATCAATATAATCTAAAGTATTAGAGCTATTCAATTGAGACTTTGTATGTTTAATTAGTCTATTATTGACATCATATCCTGAGAATATGAACTATCTGGTACATCGGAAACCAACTCTATGAGGGTTCAAAAAAACGACGAAACACTTCGAGAAAAGGTAGTTAGTGCCCTTGCGCTTCGCTTGGCTCATCTTGGCGGGGGCACTGTCGTGCCCCCAGATAAAATAAATATTTAAGGGGGCTCCCATACAACAGACGTGATTTTTTTTCCGTTTTTATAGATAATGGTACGGAACCCTTCGTGCGCGTGGTTTATCACTCCCTCATTGTTATAAAGTTAGTTATTTGGACCTAAGTATATCCAAAAGATACTTTAGCTGTGGGTATCATTTAAAGAGGTTTTACTTCCAGGGATCACACAAAGATTAGTATTATTATATAATTACTAAAGTCTTAGTAAGTAATGAATTTATCTTCTAGGTATATTTTAGATCATTTCAGAAAGACGATCCAGAGGAAGAGCAAGAAAGGAAAACCCCTTAAAAGATGGGAAGATGACATTGTGAATACAGCTGGGAACACTTGGAATAAACTAGCAAAGGTAAGGGAGAATTGAAAAAGTTGGAGGAGGCCTTAATTGTCAAAGGTCATGCGGAGAATTTAAACGGAAAAGTTATATCTATCACATTTTGAACTTGTTAAAACTATTACTTTGAAACAAGGCTTTAAATAAAATAAATAAATAACTATTCAATCCATCAACTATATATATCCATAGACAGCAAGCAGCCAGTCAAAGTACACATTCAACCTTTTTGGATGTGAAACTCTCCGGCATTGTGTACAGGATTATCAAGTAAAATACTCAATTAAATATCTGCAGTTTCTTATTTATTACCCAAATACCTATGTTTGAGTCATCAACATTCAGTAGTCAATAAGTCAAGAATTCTGTACCACTTTCAAAGCTTTGAAGTAGGTACTGATTTCAAATTGATAAAAGTATGTTTCAGTAGGTTTCACTGTTTATTTTTAAATGTCATATTTTATTTTATGGTTAGTCTGTATTTTTTTTATTTTAATCTCATAGGTTACCTACCTACTTGCAGTTTTAAATAAAATTTAATATCTTGGTATCTTCTATAGAACTTGACATAATTTTTCATCTCATTTATTTTTTCATCTTTTTTGTATGCACATGTTTCTGTGACAAATGAACCTATTTTTCTTTCTTTCTTTTGTAAAAATTGCATGTCCTATTTAGGAGAGCTGGGTGGTCTGTAATTCAGGACCCTGAGAAACCTTTCCTTATTTAAGATTGTGCATTAAATTAACAAGTGCCTCTATTAAGATGTCAAGATAAATAAAGATATAAGATAACTAACATAGAAAATAAAATCTGCAGTTTTCCTGATCCACTCACAGAGTGAGTAAAGGCCTACAGGCCTGAGTCATAGTAAACTTGGTTGTGTGGTAGAATGTAGAAATTAGATATTTGTATTTTTTAACCAAGGTTCACAAACAAATCAGTTTTATGTCCTTGTTCTAAGACAAGCCTCTGAACAAAAGCCACAAATCAAAACAATGTTGTATAGTGTGACAGATGTAGATAAAACATTTTTTTTTAATAGTAGTAACTGAAACTGTTAGTCAAGTATTATTCAAACGGCTGTATATTTTAAAATTAAATATTTTCATGGAAGATCTTGACATAAAATAATTTTAATATCAGGCCTAAATAACTACCTACATGTTAATTATAAATTAAACTGATTAGTAAAATAATAAATTTAAAAACACTGGCTACTTACAATTTTCAAGCGGCAGCAAGCAGTTCGAAAAACCAATCAAAATTAAAACAAAACACGATCAGGCTTGGGTCAAAAACTTTTGTAGATTGTTTCTTGTTCACTTCACTAATTTACGTAATTGAAATGGAAAATAATACTGAAACATGAATACTGCTAAATATTGGAATACAAAATACAATACACTGAAATTCTAAATATTCTAACCACGAAATTATCCGTGACATTGACAAACAGCTGTGAATGTGAATTTACCGGACAATGACAGACGTGATGGCGCTGTTTGTTTACTTGTCTTAATTTTGCTGGTGAGCCGTCGACGTCCCAGGTAATTTTAGGATTTATTTCTATATCACTGTAGTCTACAAATTCAATGCCGTCCTCATTGATAAATTTGATAATAAATCAATGGCTGTCCTCTTTTAACGGTAATTTAAAACATGAATAGAATTGGATACTTATTTTCGATAGTTTAACAAACTTTTAACTTTGTGAAACTACGATATTGTAATCCTAGGTTTTTAAAATGTTAAAAATAGTGTTTCCGAATTAAATATTCACACAAAACGCAGTTATTTAATATTTTCATTTTGTTTATTTGCCTTGGATTTGACAATCAAGTGAGTAGCACTAACAAGAGAAGAGAAGTTAGCTTGCTTAGCTGAGCTTAGATAAGGACACAGGACGAGCGCGCACTGTTGCCATCTGTTGGAATTTTTTTGAACTAAGTGGAAAACAATGTGTATCGTACAATCAGAAGATGGCGCGAGTAGTAAATAAAAGTAGAGGATTTTTTATTTGTATTTTTTATTACTCGGTTATATTAGAAATACATAGTATTTTTTTTTTAGGTTTTTATCATTTGCTCGTTACAATCTATTCTACTACAATAATAATACAAAATAGAGTCATTACATAAATAGGTACAGATAGGTACGGTACATAAAAATAAATATTTTATTTACATAGGTAGTAATAAATACATAGTTCTACAACAATAAATTTCGAATACGTACATACATATTATAGTGTCAAAAATGATATATGAACACATAGTTTAATAACAATATCACAATAAAATATTATTCGTAGTCCAAGTTCATGCCGGGATTTTCTAACAATAGGTAAATTTAATTAGGTATTGATTAGGTGGTAGGTGTTAGGGTTCATACGCCTTGCACGATGTGGGTACTCTATACTGTTCTACTTTAGGAACACCAGAAACCTGAGGGTTCTGTCCTTGTTGGATCTGGTTTCTATAAGTTCTGAACTGCTGGTCTGTTTTTGACTGGCAGATAACCTGAGCAGCTTGGACCTTGTAGCCTTCTCCGTGGCAGTGGGACTGACAGGAGGGTAAGGGAATGGTGGTAATGCAGATCTCTCCATGGTTCTCATGGTACTGGACTTGCTGCTGCAACTGGCACTGCCCACGCTTCTTCAGGTAACTCCTAGTCCTGTATACATTCCGGGAGTCCCATTCCTGGTCTCTCTGCTGGATGGCTCTGTTCCATTCTTCATCGGAGCGGAGGATCGCGGTGTATTTGGGGGTTGACTGGTACGCCTTTTGCTGAGCTTCCATTTTCAGGCTTTGGGTTTTAGGGTCGCTGTTTTCGACATCAAGGGCGTAGGAGGCACCATAAAGCTCGGGCTGGTCAACCAAACCATGAGGAGTCTGGTAATCGTTGCGTGGCTCACCGCTGTTCTGGCCGCAAATACCCCTGGTGGTCATACGGTATTCTTGAGTGGTAAGCACCAGGCGCTGTCCATCGTACATGGCACGGAGACGACCATCGCGGATGTTGAACATTAGAACACCCTCGGCTTGTGTGAAGTACTGCAGAAGCGGGGAGTCATCAACATCGTCCCAGTAGATAGTCAGATCACCTTCAGAGATCTTTTTGCTGTTGGTCTTCACCTGCACGTTAGCCTTGTGGGACTGCGAAGGCAGAATCTCAATTTCCAGGTCCTTGCCAGTTTCGGATCTGTAATTTTTTTAAACATTATTGTATTGCATTATTTTAACCTACATTGAAATATCTATAAAAGTGTTTCATGTAGCTTTGTATTTCAAAGAGGAGGATTTGTTTTCAAAACAGCAGGTTTGCTTTTTTTTTGTCAAATAAAAATAACAATAAGCTACACTCACTTGTAAGAGATGTAGATCTCCTGCTGCTTCTGGCTGGGTCTCCTGGCGAGGATGACCAGCTCGTCCCACTTGCCGCGGGCCTTGTTGTACTCCTCCTGCATCACCACGTGCCAAGACCGGGACAGTTCGTAGTCGTAGGAGCGGTTACTGAAGGTCCTCACTTTGCTACCGTCGATGGTACAGAAAGCTGTAGGGAAAAGGAATGTCACTGATATTAAAATATTCGGAATGAGAATTACTTAGTATGAAAATTGTTTAGTAAGTACCACCGATGATCTTTACAGACTTTGTAGTTCAATGAAAGCACGATTCAAAGTTTGGAACTAAGCTTAGGATGTCGAACTACATACACGTTAGGGAGGAACAGTTGATTGTTCTGTCAGTCTATTTGAGTCTATATATTGTACAATTTGGAACTATTGGAAGGACTCATTCGCAATCTGCATTAGCAATTGGATAAGGTAATTTATAGTTGTTAAAAAATTAACAATATGCGAACTTAGATGTAAAGTTATTATATAGGTACTTAGTACTTACGCTGGTACTGGTAGCTTGATTCGTAGTTGACGATACGCTCAATCGGGCTGAAAGGCGAGTAGACAGACACCATGTAGGGAGTGAACGCGGGGATCTGCACGTTGTCGATGCGAACCAGGCCGGAAGGCGAGGTCATCTCGAAACGCAGAGTGTTGTCGACGTAGGAAGTCTCAACCTCCAACTGCAGTTTGCCGTCAGCAACCTTCTTCATTGGGTTCATCTCAGTGTTCCAGCTCAGTTGCTTCAGAATCTTGCTAGCTTGAGCAGTCCAGTTCATGTACATGGGGCTCATGTTCTTGTAAGTCACTAACGCCTTGAAGCTATCAGGGGCGTGGGCCTTGATCAACATCTTGTAGGAAGCGGCTTGGTATTGGTTGCCGTTCACGATCTCCTGCTGCACCAGCTTAGCCAGAGGATGGTTCTTTAGCTGTTCGGTGTATCTCTTGGTCCGTTCAGTATTTCCCTGGATGTGAATGTTTCCATTCTGGCCGTACTTGATGTCGGCTTCGTAAGTCATCTTCATGTCCTTCTTCAGAGCTTCCAAGAAGTTCAGAAGCGAAATTTCGGGCTTGGTTACCTTGACGACAGCGTTGATTTGTTCGTTACCCTGCTTGGCTGAGTTTCTTCCAGCGAACAGAGCAACTTGGATTTTCTTGTCGACTGGGCTATTGGCGATAGCGGCGGTTAGCACGTACTCCTGTTTCAGGGGACCCTCGAAGGTGGCGCTGACGTCTACCACTTGTGCTCTGGCGCTGTTGATTCCGGATGAAACACGCTTAACCATCTCCTCGCGACGGACTCCGCTGTTCGGCGTCGCGTCGTTCCTGTTGTCAGCCTGTCCCAGTTCACCGTTTTGTTTCTGGTTATAGAATTGGTCTGTAAAAATATTTTAAAATGAGTCATTAGAAAACATAATTATATCAATAATGTATCAATAACTGACTTTTAACACTTTTAAATTAATACGTACCATAAGCAGCAGTTAAAGTGACAATCTTGTTCTGAGACTGTTTTCCAAGGTATTTCAAGTTGTAATGGGTCAGAGCGATATCCCTGGTAGCCAATAAGTCACCCATGTTGTACAGAGCCTGAAGCAGATTGCCGGCGTTCCTGAAGTCCGCAGAGTAGGAGTATCCTTGCAGTTGGAAAGTGGTTCCAGTTTGCTGGCCGAATTTCACATCAGTGGATTGTACTTTCCTTGTGCGTTCCACTATTTTGGTTGTAGGATCCTGAGAATAGGGCACTAAAGTATCTTTCTTCTGGTAAGCAGTGAATGGCCAAACGCTGTAATGAGCGATGGTGTAGTCTTGGTCAGGGCGCAGTGGTTCTATCTTCATTTTAGCCTCTCCAGATTTCATCTGGATGCTAAGTTTAACGGGTACGTTAACTTGGTATTTCTTGACGAATCCAGCACTAGCAAGCTGATTACTAAGGGTGTCCATGAAACCAACGTTGCCATCAATGTTCCTAGCAGCCGTAAGTTGAAGTTCCTTATCCATGAATGAGGACAAGTCATTGCGGTTCTTGGGGTCACGATCGATTTTGCCCTTAGCCTTGCTCTGAACGTGAATAACGACAGGCTCTTTGTATTTGTAGATGAACGGCATACCTGAAGCGATGGGGAACATAACAGACACCTGGTTTGAGTTGAATACTTTAGTGTAATGCTTCTCTACACCTTGCTCTAATTCCTTCATGTACTCCATGATGTCTTGTACCAGTCTTGTAAGGTCACCTTCGTCGAAACTGAAGAATCTCTCTTGGTTGAACATGTCAAAGAAGAAAGAACCCTGGAGTGGGCTTTGAGGCTCATGCTTAATGTTCAGCATTTCCGAAATCTTTTGGGCGGTGTATTTATGGTTGGCGTCAGACTTGAGGGGCTCGAACATCATTGTTTTGATGAAATCAACGACCTCCTGAGCATCGGAGAATGAAGCACCAATCTGGAAACGGAAAATTGTTCAATATTATTGCTAGTTAATTACAAAGTCAGATTCAGATCAGATGTCAGATGACAAAAAAAGAAGTAAAAACATAGTTTAAATGCGAGCGTGTTAGTTATTAACTTACCGTGTTTTCCAGGGCCCATCCGCCGATTTTGTTCCTCCATGAATATCTCTGGTACTTAGGCATAGCACTGCTTTCACCACCAATGTAAGATGATACTTGGAAGTATTCCTGTTCATAGTCATTTACATAGCTGTCTTCGTAATTCTTGTTAGAGTAGCGCATACCAAGATTTTCAGAAGTTACGATATCTTTAACAGCTTGGGCTGTCCTTGACCTGAAATAAGTAAAAAAAAATATCAATATTTCTGCTTTGTAGTATTTAGCTAAAATAAATTAATAAAATATGTATTACTTACAGGTGCCAAAAACGAGGATCCTTCAAGCTGGCAGCCGTATTGATGGCAGTCTTGAGAGCAGAACGAACCTGGATACTGGGGTCATCATTGGTCATCTGGGCCATCACTTGCATCATCTCGGCGGACGGGTGAGCCATGAATATGTTAAGGATAGCAGCCACTCTCACTTCATAGGGCTCAGCAGTGTTTCTCAAAATGCTGTAGAGTACAGCTCGCACATATTTATCCTTCTGGTCCACGAGAGAGCGAAGCTGTACAACCATTTGAACTCGGAGGTATGTAGATACTTGAGTGCGACCCTCCAGGTAAGGAGAAAATACTTGTAAGATCTCACGGTGTCCTAAATTGCCGATGGCCTTAATGTAAACCTGGGCCCTGCTCCATTCTTTAGCCTCAATAGCTTGGTTCAGCAGTTGAGAGAGACGAGGGAGGATGTTTTCCAGCACAAATCGATCATGTTTGCGAGTGAGACGGCCATACATATGAGCCGGGTAGTAGGAGTGAGCAGTTTCGTTGTTTACTTGACCCATGCGAATGAATTGCGTTGCAGCGATTAAAGCACTAGTGCTAAGACGTTCCTGTTGTTGAACCTCTGGGCTCATAGCGAGCTCGAAGAACTGTGCCATAATTTCCTTGGTAGGGTAACGAAGCGTTCTAGCTAAAGTAGAGATCACCTGAGCTGCTTCCTCGCCTTGGAGTTTGTTGCTCTTAATCCAAATCTTAATTTGTAAGAAGGCTGGTGGTGTGCCAGCTTGTACGACGGCATCACGGAAGATCATCCACATATTAGCTTTAACGTTGTCGTTTGAAGACCTGCCGACTTCAATGCCACGGCTAGTTTGAGCGAGCTGATCGCTGCTCATGGAAGCAATAATGCGGACAAGAATGTTAAACTTGGTGAGGAAGTCAGCTTTAGGCATGTTGTTGGGATTTTGCAGTTGCTGAGCGATGTCCTGGAGCAGTTTCTGGACGTTCATTGTGTTCTGTTTCTTATCCCCGCGTGATTGAGTACTCATGTACAGAGCAGCATACGCTGGTTCATTTATCCTGGGAGCGTCATCGTTGATGTCATTCGATGAAGAGTCACTAGAACTTGAGGACCTCCAATCTTTGTTGAACTGTGTCTCTTGGTGATTATGCGAACGGCGCACTCTGGTTCTCTGTTCTTCCATCTGCACATTTATGTGCTCATGAGATTCAGAAGATTCATTTGACTCGGAAGACTGGTCATGGATAGCCATTTGTCTGGTAGTCATTGCGTACAAAAGGGTTTTTATTTGGCGGCTGCTTTCAGGTTTCTGCCATTCGGCACCACTGTCTTGTTCAACGGACACTAAGTTCAAGCTGACGTAGCTGTGAACCTGCGCTTTCTGCTTACCGTATAAATGGGGGTGCACGTTAACTGAACTGGTTGTTTCAGCCTTGTAGATGGGACCCTGTTTGCCAGCAAGGATGCGTGAGACGGCAGAATGCGAGATGAACTGTTTCTCTTCATTGCTGTGAGCGGTTCCTGTCCATTCGGCACCTTCAGGTACTCCGAAGTGGTAAGCGACACGGTGGTGGCAATGACCGTAGTTCTTACTCTTGGTGATCTCCATGGGGTCCTCTTCTGAAGTGAACTGCGGCAGCTCTCGTCGCCATTCAGCAGCCACAGGGGAGACAGTGTACAAAGTTTCGCAGTCGCCAGTGACATCAGCCTCCATCTTCTTGAAGAGACCCTGCTGGCGTTCCCTGTCGTAGCTGTCCTGGCGGTTGTGCACATGGTGGTGAGCAGATAAGTCCACTTGGAGCGTGCTGATCAGACCCTTCAATAAGTTCTCGTGAGAAAGCAAGAACACAGAGGGCAGATTAAGACCTAGCACGCGGCCACCTTCAACGGAGATTTCGAAAGGTTTGTCCAGGTTCTGTACGGTTTCGTACTTAAGGTCCGAAGGTATGGCCATGTTGTTAGGCAGCTGCTGATGAAACTTAGCATGTTGGGGATTTTCCAGCTTAGCTTGGAGGAGGCCTGGGGACTTGACGCGAACGATGAACTGTGCCTTGAATGCGTTGCCAGAGCTGGCTCCCTCGTGAAGACGAGCCAGGGTGTGCGTGTTGACGTCATAGCGGTATAATCTCCCAGTTTGCCACGGCCATTGGTTATCCAACTGCTGCTCGTTTAGTCTCCCGGAGGTGACGACGGCTACAAGGAAATAATATAGAGTTAGGACATTACACTTATTTTGTTTATTGTGAACGCTACAAAACATTCGAGATTTTAAAGAGAGCTTAGAAGAGTTTTCATAATGATACCAATAATAGTGTATTTAGATTACTCATCGAATAAAGGGGAAAAATAAAGATTATCGAGAGTAATACTTGGGTGGTAATTACTCCAATAACAAGAGAAAAATAAGGAGAAAAAAATAAGAGTTATTTCGAAGTCGTAAGAGAACTAGTAATTTTGAGAACACATCATAATTATTACTTTAAATTTTCACTTTGCTGCTCATAATTTACTTTAAAACAAATAAACACTTTAAGAACTCACCGATAAACGCCGCCAATACCAACAACTTCATATCTAAGTTCTGATGAGTGCTGGTACTAGTGATGGTTGCTGGAGAAGTGTACTTCTGATGTTTCGAGCAGATTCCAGACCTTATATAGTAGGCGTATACACGTGGAGGAGGTTCAGGACCGAACCCTGAACCTTTAGATCGATAGTTACAATGTTGATCTGTTTGTTGAAAATTGATTGACTTGATATTATTGTGCTTATCTGCTTAGATTCTAGACTAGGCTTTGCATTAGGTTTTGCTTGCTAAAAGATGTAAAGTTCAAACTAATCGACGAAGTTCTTCTTAGCGTATCGATGGCAAAAAAATTGAAATCTTTTTAGTCCATAATTCAATTTGGCAAACTCCGCTCACTGACAAATTGTGAGTTGTTGATTAGTTAATTAATGTAAGACATATAAGTATATACCAAAGGGGGAAAATCCTACCTAACATCGACCATATTCTATCGTCTCGAATAAAATAAAAAAGTTAAGAGAATATTAGATATAAGTACTTGCCCAGACATTATTAAAATGGTAATCCTAAAGTATCAAAAAATCCTCTAGTGTCTACAAAAGGAACTGCTATCCAGCACCCCAATTCCATATCACACTTTCTTTCCGTCCTTTCTTTCTTTCATTCTTTTTTTTTTTGAGAGACATTCGTTATCCATTGCTACATTGTTTGAAAAATTCGTCTGCACGACAACGTAAATAACGCAATGAATGTTATCTAATTGTCAAAATGAAGGGCATTTCAATTGTTAGTGTATCACCCCGCAGGCTTCCCTAAATCTAGAAAATAGTAAAATATCCATAAACTAAACTTAAATAAATAAAATACAAAATAATGCCCTATAATTCCACTACTTAGAATATTTAAAAACCATACAATGAGCAAGACCATTAAAATGTAAGTACCATAATTATTCAGACAAATAAGTAATTATGATTATTTGATATCTATTTGTATTTGTGATATGACAAACATTGATTTGTATTGAGAATAGAAGAAAAAAGTAGGAGTTAGCTGAAGAGCTGACATTGCGTATGCACATTATGTACACACGGCTACATATCAAGCTATACATTTCCAGTATAAGCTGACCTCTCATTGTACGGAAATCCTATACAATGCGAGATCAGCTTATACTGGAAATTTAAAGCTTTATATGTAGCCGTGTGTACCTAAGTAAAAACGTTAAACGATTCCGTAATAATTATTATTTTATCTGAAAGATATGTTTTATAGAAGTACCTCTCCCACAGTACCTACTCATATTAAGGGTATTATAAACAATAAGCATAATCAGCCTATAATGTTCCAATTGCTGGGACACAGACCTCCTCTCTGTGAGAGTGAGTGGGCTGTAATCTACCACGCGGGCCCAGTGCGGGTTGGTAGATGTCACATGTTTTAGAATTCTTAATTCTAAAACATGCCGATTTCCTCACGATGTTTTCCTTCACCGTTTTGAGAGCAATGGTGATGAAATTACACAAAGTAAAGCGCCTGTCTGGGTTCGAACAAACGACCTATACAACTCTTAAGTCGGAGCCGTTAGCACTGGGCCATTACGGCCTCTATATTACATAAACAATTATTTATATGGAAATAAATTTCGTATTGCATTGATTTTCATTTAATTTCGATGATAGGAATTTCCTCTCTCTTTCTGTAGTGTTAAACAAACGCCGTTGATTGCATTTTCAATTACACAGGCGCTTAGAATTTTGATTAAAGAACTTTTCGATATAATGCGGTAATTTGTTGTATTCACAATTCTTTTTCGATTTGTCAACGTTGTACGAAACGTATAAGCTATTGTATCATCATTGTTGTTCAGGGATGGTCATGGAAGGAAATCCTACGAAACTTTGTGGCTCTTTGTAATATTTTGCTCTAATCTACCATGTTAGGATTGGTTCCTTAAGATTGTAGCTATGCATATGGAATTCAGCCCGTCCATGATTAACTGCGATAGGGAACCCTAAATTCAAAGTCAAACTCAAAGCATTTATTTCAAATAAACCAATTACAGGCACTTTTGAACGGTCAAGGGGTCGGTCAGTCAGAAAGATGAAGCTAGTTGCCCATTCCAAAGCGTAGTAGGTACCTTTGGAGAAGAACGGGCAAGAAACTCCATGGACACTCTTTTAAATCAAAATATGGTTACAAAATAATGGTTACCTACATCGTTCATGTTGAAATTATGCATGTGAGAACGATGCAGAACGTTAAAAGGGTCCGTATTAAAAAGACAAAACAATTGTAATATTAAATTAAATTAAAATAAGCCGTGGCAGCTAAGAAATGACCAGGCCCTACTGACGGCGCCCGTTCATGAACATGACGCATGGATCAGCACCATTCAGCTCAACCATTTTGAAGGGAACTTAATGATCCAACACAATTAATCTGCGTAGATTACAATAGATAATACCGATAGCATAGCATATGGTAGTCAAAATAATCTGCGTAGATTAACAATAGGTTATCTAGGGCTTTACTGTGAAACCCTAGTTAGTCATTGTTGCTAAGTTCCACCTCAAATTAGTCTTTCCTGTACAAAACTCTTTACAGTGGTCTTAGGTATAACAAACATACGTTAACTCAATTTTCCATATGGTTAGGAAAGTTTATTAAGAAAATGAATTAAATAGGTACTGAAACAATGTTGCTAGTTACATCAACGGGGTAATGAACTGAAACACGCGTAGTACTGCATGAAGTCATCTGCTTATCTTAACATACACGGAAATATGTTTGTCCAGTTGTGATTGATATGTAATTTTTCTCAAATCATATATTTTCTTGTGACTGTCTTTAAAGTTACCTTGCGGAAATTTTGTAGGTACTCGTACCTATCTCATCGGTTCTTTTTTCCACAGTGTGCACTAAGCCATTTCTCAACCCTTCAAAACTGTAGGTTGGTAGGTGGGTAGGATGCGCGGAAGCTCCAACAGCATCTTAAAAACTTTATTAGACAAAGTGGACAGTCCCTATATAAGACACTGGGTACGAAGGCACGTGGTTGGGCCCTTAATTTTTAGTTTTGTGAAAGTTTACTAACTTAGTTGTTTAAATAATTGTTACTAATACTACGGATTGTGAGTACTTGTAGTCCGAAATAAAGATTATATATAAAACTATCGATTTAATAATTCTACTTTATAAAAATCTTAAATTCATCGAAGACAAACAACTCACAATTTAAAATGCTGTGTCTAGAAGCAGAAATGTTGTGCAAGAGTTCCTTTTATAACGAAGTTGCGCCCTAAGGAAGAGTTTTTGTAAATTCATCCCCTAAAGGGGTTCAATAGGGATGAAAGATTAAATGATAAATGGTTTTATTTCTGTAAGTAGGTTAAATTATGATTGACGTGTAACACTTTTACACGTCAATAATAATTTAAAAAAAAACTAGATGAGGTCGGCGTTTCCTATCTGACTAATCTGAGAAGAAAGGCCAAAACAAACTTAGAGGTCACAAGTCGAGACATAATCTTGGTCAGATCATGTGAAGACCATGTAGATTTGTGTCTAAAATGGTCTTTTGAGGAAAAACCACACAGTTTGAGTGGACCTGTCCAGTCCATGCACGCATTTGTCAGTAATCGTGCAGCTCAACTCGGAACTTAAGGAGCTCAAGGATTGTATAGAAGTTCGTTATTTTACCCGATGGGAAATCACATTGGGCGCACGGCTTGTTTCATTATAATCAACTTAACATTATTCATCATAACGCGGTCCGCTTCTGGACATGAGCCTCTCTGCTCTCCAAGCATCTCTGGTCATGTACCTGTGCTTCGAAGCTTCCCTAATCTAGCGGCAAAACAATAGAAACCGATAACAAAACTGGTTGTTACTTTATAGACGTTGGTTGGTGGTTGGTGGTGGTTGGTTGGTTGTTGGTCGTTGGTTGTCGTCTTTGTTGTCGTTTTTGTGGTCATTTATAGTTGCTTTAAAGCAGAGGTCGGCAAGTACTTTTACGAAGTCCAGAAAAAAAAACTCAACACTACTTGATTTTTTTTATTTTAAATAATATAAGTATGTACTCGTAAAATTAATGCGAGAAATTACACTTGCGGTCCTGAGCCAGTTTTTTATGGTTTGGTTCACGCGGGGAACAGCTAATGCGAAGAGTGTCTTTAAGGTGGAGTCCGATCCGTTAATCTCGAACGATGTTTGCCAATAAAAAAAAACATTTTTTGCAAAAGTTTATTCTCGTACGGAGCCAAACATAGTAGCCAGGTTGAAAGCTAGTTTTTTTTGCAATTTTCATGTTATTTGAATTGAATAGTAGGTAAGCTATTTAACAATATTTGGCGATCCAAGTCCCGACTTTTCACGGTCCGGACATGGACCGCGGTCCGTCTGTTGAAGAACGCAGGTCTAAAGGTAGGTAAACGAACATATAACCGGAAAAAAAAAACAAAAGAGCGTTCTGATCTTGATATTCTTGATAGTATGGACCAACTAAAGCTTACTAAAGAATGCTTCTTTCGTTGGTCTATCCATATTTGAATGTACGTTTACACAAAATAATTTGTTAGAGTGGTAGACGATAGGCGTAGTCGATTTTAAAACAACACCAAACCATGATGCATTTTTAGCCGTTATTCATATTAGTTTTGTATTTTCTTTATTAAATAACTTTCGTGGAAGAAAATGGCAGGCAGATACATAGTATTACATGTTGCAATGTAGATTCCACGTGTCCACCGTATATATAGACTTCTCAATCTTATCTCAAACGCATGGTGAGCGTCCTTGTAGTAATATTGTTGTAATCTATATTATCGTCACTTCGACTCGTGTTATTATGAAGACTAACTTCATCTTTCTCATTTTAATGATTGCTGTTCGTTGCACATGTTGTGATAAAGTCCAGTGTATCAGCATTTATAAGTCGTTGCCCTTAACATCCGTAGATAGCACGATTGGTGTCTACTAAGTTGAGTTTAGTACTTGAAGTTGATCCCTCAGTTACTGTTAGATTTTTGCGTGGAATTATTGTTTTTCATTTGTTATTTATCACTATAGGAATATCGTGTACAGGAATAACGTGTTTCTATTTGAAAATAGATTAAGTTTATACACAAAATCACTGGATTGACTTAAGGCATCCCTGAAGTGGCACTGGGGGGTAGTTTGTATAACATACTTACAATAGCAATGCCCTTAATTTTGAAAAGGAGGTGTCTCTTAGCCACCTGATTTAGCGTTTATTCTTTTTTTCGAAAAAAATAAAAATTAAACACTTAACTTAGAGATACTTTTGCACCTGGAATGGGTTTTTTTTTGTGTGGGATTCGAGTCATCTCCTCTAATAACATTAATTGCGTCATTTACATACGTTGTCGGCATTTTTCAAACATGATGCAATAAAGTAACAATTTCCTTCATAATTCTTCGGATTGTGATTGAAAGTGTGTCATGCAATTGGGGTGCTTGATCAAAGCTGGATGGGACAGTAGCACATGAGTATAAGGACCAGCGCCCACTGGCAGCATGGCATGGCAAGGGCTTTTTATGCGACGAATAGAAATATAACTTATATGTATGACAATAAAATTGAACTTTCAATGGTGATGCAAAAGAACGTCGCGGCATGCCTAAAGAAACCGCGGCATCGTTGCCGTTGAAATTTTAATTTTATTGTCATACATATAAGTTATATTTCTATTCGTCGCATAAAAATCCCTTGCCGTACCGTGGCGCCATTAGGAGCCGGCCCTAAAGAGAGCGTAGTGCTTAATAAACAGGGTTTTTGTTCTGTAACTTTCTGTCACTTGTAATAACAGTTTTTAGGGCAGTTTAAGCCCAGGGCAGATCAATGTGTAATTGTTGCACCGCACATGGTTCTAAATGGCTTAATTGTCACACACCAATTTTTGTCTAATATTAGCCTGCTATAAGAGGGCATGGTAAACCACTGGTGTGTTCCATCTGCCGTCGGAAATCACCACATGTATAGTGGACAGCCACCGAGGGGTTCTAGATGGTATAAATCTGTCACATCCTACCTTACCCAGAAGGGAGATGTTCGGGATGTGACATAAACATGCCAATTTTGTTTCTATCATCTATTAATTAGTAGGTTTCCCATGTAGGTATTAAAAGTGAATAATCAATTTTATGTTTTTGTGTAAACTAGAATCTCTCATAAAGTTTTTTGTAATGCAAGGGGCATTAGGTACTCAGAATCTATACGTGAGACCCGCAGAGAAGCAGCTTATCTAATAATTAACTGTTTATTTAAATCACAATGATTTTCTACTATTTTGATGATACCAATAACAACTAGTCATGATATTAAATAAGTGCGATAACTGTTAATTAAAAACACGAGAAATAATAACTGTTTTGCTATCGCAGTTATATATGTAGACGAATGAGATTACTAGTTACAGATCACTCGTTATCAAGAGGTCAGCTGAGGTATCTTTTTCTAAATATTAGTTGGAAAAAAAGTTAAACGCGTCGACTTTAGACCCTCGTCCTTTTTAAGAGGCTTACAAGAGCTAAAGCGCGGTCACTGTCGGATTGCATAGAAAAGAAAGAGACGCGCGATGACACAACGCTGGTAATTTATTGCAAAATATGAAGCAATTATGGATTTACAAAAAATCTATTCATTGGACTAAAAAATTAAAACACCATTACGTTAGTATGTTACTTGTAGAATAATCTGACAAAAAAAACAGAATGTTTGCATGTATATTAGTATGGTTTCTAATAGTTAAAAAAAATTTTTAGAGGTGTCTTCGTGATTTTTTTCTATCATATCAAGTTAATTGTATTATGTTTTCAACACACTATCTAACTAGCTTAGATCCAGAAGAATATCATATATTTTTCTGATTTTGGTTACTGCAGCGGATCTTATATTTTTACGCATTATTAATTTGCTTTTAGGTCATGTAGTCCCCTTAATGGTCGTTTAAAAACTTTTTGACAAAAAAAACAACCGACTTCCAAAAAAAACACTAAAAGACGTGAAAAATAACTTTAATTTCGGAAGTTGGTGCCTTTGGTTTTGTATTTTCGTGTTTGGCCACCGACTTCCGAAATTAAAGTTATTTTTCACGTCTTTTAGTGTTTTTTTTGGAAGTCGGTTGTTTTTTTTGTCAAAAAGTTTTTATTTTTCACTTTTTAGTGGGTTAGATAATGTATCGCAGTTACAATAGCCTAATGTCAACTGCTCATCACCTTTTACAAAATATTTCGTTTCCCGATGCAAGGAATTGAGGAGTTTATTGTTGAGGATTTCTCTAGGTAAAAACCAGAAGAACTGGAGCTGATGGTCAAGCCACCATCAGCTCCATTTCACCGTATGCATTGTGACAAGCATAAATTGCTTAGCAACCAACGAAAGAGCATTGCTAGAGATGACGCGATTACGCAACTTAAATTCAGTCTCAAATTGACGCATCAGCATGACTAGTAGGTAGTGGTTGCCCTATGAAAAACTTCAATCTTAATTGGGTATTAGTTTTGTACGACCTGAATATTTTGGAATATTGAACCGTATGAAGTAAGCCCAACAAAAGGTAACTGCTGTAAATCGTTGAGGAATTCCCTCGACTGTCTATGGTCTCCATCATCAGACCTGTAATGTCACTTATAACCCATATGGGTGCAAAGTTCTCATCAATATAAATGAATTAAGTCGAATCACAAGGTAGCTACTGTAAACCGTTGAGGAGTTCCCTTAACTGTCCTTCGTCTTCATCATCAGACCCCTAATGACAGTCACAACCCATCTAGGTGTAAAGTTCTCATCAATACAAATTAATCAAGCCCAAACACAAGGTAACTGCTGTAAATCGTTGAGGAATTCCTTCAACTGTCTATGGTCTCCATCATCAGACCTGTAATGGCACTTATAACCCATATGGGTGCAAAGTTCTCATCAATATAAATGAATTAAGTCGAATCACAAGGTAGCTACTGTAAACCGTTGAGGAGTTCCCTTAACTGTCCTTCGTCTTCATCATCAGACCCCTAATGACAGTCACAACCCTTCAGGTGTAAAGTTCTCAGAAATACAAATTAATCAAGGCCAAACACAAGGTACCTGCTGTAAATCATTGAGGAATTCCCTCGACTGTCTTCCGGCTCCATCATCAGATCGATTCCAGACCTTCATTAAATTGTAGTTCTTCAAAATACTTAATGAAAAAATTAACAAACGCACTAGGCGCTCCTACGATTTTCGAAGGTTCCCCTCGATTTCTCCGCGATCCCATCATCAGATCCTGGTTTCCTTATCATGGGACCACCCTTGAGGTATGTCCTTTCTAACAAAAAAAAGAATCATCCAAATCGGTTAACCCAGGAAAGCGTTCTGAGCTAACACACATAAAAAAAAAACATACAGGCGAATTGAGAACCTCCTCCTTTTTTTGAAGTCGGTTAAAAATAGGTACCTAGGTATGATAAGCAACGAAATTCGCATAACCATATTTCTATTTCATACTGTTTACTTCCAACTTCCAAACGCATTAGCCCTCTTTGGAATTAGATACCTTTATCTTGCCAATCCTAGTAAATGAACCTTATTTCTTTTCTACGTTTTTGAAGATCTGAGTTAGTTTAAGATGTTAAATAAAAATCAGAAAGTAGAATTATAAAGTTGCATATTTATTGCTGATGCAGTGTTTTACAATCAATAAGTTATACTATAATATACAATATGATTTTTCATTTAGAGATATTAATTAAAATATTTATATACACCTAATTCTATATGGCACAACATATATATATTATAAATACAATAGTATTGATCGTTGTCCAAATTTCTTGGCAAATTTATTTCAGGAGTTTACATTACTAAGTTAAAATAGGTACAATGACTGATTAACTTACAGTCTTTTAACGGACTCATTCTCGGCCTTGCTCCACTCAGCATCAGAGCGGAGGATGTTGGTGTACTTGGTGACAGGCTGGTACGCTTTCAGTTTGGCTTCCTTCTTCAGCTCTACGGTCTTAGGGTCGCTGAATTCACCGTCCAATGAGAAGGACGCCCCGTATAGCTCTGGGAGGTCGACCAGACCATATGGAGTCTTGTAGTCGTCGCTGGTCTCGGAAGAGCTCTGGCCACAGATACCTCTAGTGGTGCCGCGGTGGTCAGCGGTGAAGATGACTAGCCTCTGGCTGTCGTACACTACACGAACGGCTTCGTCGTTGATAAGGAAGACTTGAACTCCGTCGGCGAGGGTGTAGTACTCTAAAAGAGCGGTTTCCGTAATGGCGTTCCAGTAAATGGTGTGCTCACCCTCGGAAGTTTTTTCGGTGTTACTCTTGACCTCAATAGCTGTCGGCTTGATGTAAATTTCAACGTATTTCCCAAGACTAGTTCTAAAAAGTAGGCACAAAATAAGTTAATTACTACGCTTGTTTTAATTGTTATCTAAACGTTACTCATTCGCTTATAAATGAGTGGTTTTGGTATCTGATGGTAGGAGTGATGTTTTATTCATGGACAGACTTATTTTGAAAGCATGAATTGCTAGAAAGCTTGACATTGTTCCGTATCTACTTGAACTATTCTGTTAATGTATCACCTTCAGTGGAATAGAACATGGTAAGAATTAAAAATACTCACTTGTAGGAAATGTAGACCTCCTCCTGATTGTCACTGGGCCTCCTCGCGAGGATGGCCAGGTCAGTCCATTTGGCAAAGTCATTGGACTCGTCCACCATCACGGCGTGCCAGGAGCTGGTGAGGCTGTAGTCGTAGCTTCGGCCGCTGAACGTCCAGATCTTGCTGCTGTCTACAGCGCAGTAAGCTGTTCAAAGGCAAAAAGCAAGGAATATTGTAAAACGTGATGATACTTAAATAAATCAAGATTTAAACAATGAAATAACTAAATTATGCTCACGCATGTATTGGTAGCTAGCGAACCAGTTGAAGTAACGCTCCCAGTTAGTAATAGGTGCGTAGATAGCCATGGCATAGGGGTAGAAGGACTGTCCCTCAGCGTTGTTTACACGGAACACTCCGTATTTAGTATTAAATTTGTAGTTGATAAGGTTGTCATAGTAGAACGCTTGAGCCTCAATTTCTGTTGTTCCTTCTTTAACTGTCTTTGAAAGGTCCACTTGTTTTTCCCAAGTAATGAAGTTATTGCAGAGCTCATAAATATTGTAAGATAAGTTCAAGTAGGCAGGGCTGAGGTCTTTGTATGTAACCGCAGCCTTGAAGAAGTCAGGGGCGTGCGCCTTGATGATCATCTTGTAGCAGTCCTTCTGGTAGAAGTTGTTCTGACTGATTTCTTGCAAGCATTGCTTTGCCAAGGGGTCATTTTTTAACTGTTTAGTGTATTTCTCGCTGCGCTCGCCGAAGCCTTTGAAAAGGATGTTTTCCATGTTTCCAAACTTGAATTCGGCTTCGTATAATACCTTGATTTGGTTTTTAAGAGCCTCTTCGAAGTTCAGTGGAGCAATTTTAGGCTTGGTCATCTTGAATACGGCGTTAATTTGATCACTTCCTTGGACAAACACAGCAGCTTGAACCTTGTTGTCTATTACACTGCTGGCCAAAGCGGCGGTGAGCACAAACTCTTTTTTCTGCTGTCCATCGAATAAGGTGCTAATGTCAACCACTTGAACTTCAGCGGAGTCGATGCCTGATGCAACGCGTTTGACCAAGTCTTTACGGCGAATCTCACTGTTGGCTGTGACGTCACTAGTAACGGTAGCTGGGCCCAATTCACCGCTTTCCTTCTGGTTGTGCAGTGTGTCTGTAGTAAATAATTTTATAAAAGATATGAATGAAAGATGATAATACTTTAAATGATGTAAACAATTGTGACAAGGACGGAACGCTTTTTTCAAGTAAAAATTATCAAGATAACACGGAGAGTGAAAAATATCTTCTATAAACATGAAAACTAACTAACTGAATGATATATTTTCTTTTCTTTTATGTCCTTTACAAATTTATTAACTTTACCAAATTTAACCAAAATTGTGTCAAATTTATTGTGCACGCTGTGGTCTCCTATAAGTGAAGGATTACACCTACTTAATACCTGATGTTGCCTTTTATTTATGAATCATGTATTGTTATATTTTTTGTTGGAGATCCTAAATAAATAAATAAAATAATAAGATCAAAACTTACCAATGAAAGTCGAGATAGTAACATCCTTGTTTATGGTATCCTTGGCTACATATTTCAAGTCGAATTGCGTGCAAGCAACGTCTTTCGAGTACAATATATTGCCAATGTATGTCAAAAGATCAGCACTAAATACATATTTCTTGAAGTCAGAAGAGTATGAGTGTCCCTTCAGATACAGGCCAATACCGGCAAATTCCCCTAAATTAATGTCAGTTGACAGAACTGGGGCAGATCGTTCGACAAGTTTAGTAGCTGGGTCTTCAGCAACGGTCCGCGGGGAGTGCATCTTCTGCACAGTGGTGTAGGGCCACACGCTCAAGTGAATAAGGTTAGCGTCTTGTTCAGGAAGAACAAAAGTGAGTTTAAAGACTCCAGCTTTAAATTTCGTGTTAAGGTTGGCAGGCATGTAGATTTGAAGTTTGTTAATAATACCACTGCTAGCATAATTACCAGTAAGAGTATCCAAGAAACCGACACTACCATCCAAGTTTCTCGCATATGTGAAACTAATCTCAGTATTCAAAGATCCAACCATGTCCTCACTGACTTTGGAGTTAGCTTTTCCTTGAACGATGAAAGCAGTAGGTTCTGTGTATACAAACACAAAAGGCATGCCGGCAGCCAGAGGGAAAGTGACTATCACTTGCTTGTCAATCACCACCTTGGTAAATTGATTCTGGAGACCAAAGCGCAACTGTGGAATATTCATAATGGCTTCCGAAATAAAAGCTCCAAGTTCTTGTTCGCTGAAAGTGAACAGTTTCTGTTGGTTCAAATAGTCAATGAAGAAGGCGCCTTCAAGAGGGTTGCGGGGTTCACGTTTGATGTTAAGTTCTTCAACGATCTTCTTAGCAGAGAATTTGAAGTCAGTATCCGATTCGAAAGAGCGTTCGGAGAAGGCCTGCTTAATGTAGTCGAGCAGATACTGTACGTCGGAGATGGAAAGTGTGAACTGGAAATGAAACAAGTCATATTAGGGATTAGTTAAGCATGTGTTAATTTTTTATGTAATCATATTTTTTTTCCACTTTGATAAAAATAGTTAATAATTATGTGTTTTCTTGAGAATTTTGGAAAAGTGTCATAAAAGTACTTACCCAGTCTTCCTCGGTAATTCCAGTGCCTCTTAATCTCAAAGCTGCCCTCTGGTACGGCGGTATGAAATTGTTTTCGCTGCCGATAGCAGAGAATTCCATAAAATGGGCAAATTCATCGCTGCCCGTGTACACGTCAGTTAGTGTGTTGTCGTCTGAGTTGCGGTACCCGTATATTTCTTTGGCGACGAAACTTGAAACGGACTGGGCAGTCTTAGCGCTAAAACAAAGAAAATGTTAACAGTCTAATTGCAGTTTCATAGCTTGCAGTTGAAATGCTACCCTTATATGAATATAACGTTTATTTTAAGGAAATTAACTTTTATTTTAAACATAAAATAAAACAACATTTGATAAGCTTAATGTAAAATTTATGAACTCCAAACATTTCTCTAGTAGCACTAAGAATATTATAAAGTAAGGAAGTACTTACAGCTCCGCAAAACGTGGGTCCTTCAGGTTGGCGGCGGAACCAATGCTGTTTGCCAGAAATCCACGTACTTGGGTGCTAGGATCATCATTCGTCATGTGTGCCATTACTTGCATCATCTCAGCAGTAGGGAAAGCCAAGAAAATGTTAAGGGCAGCAGCTACCCTTACTTCGTAAGGCTCAGCGGTGTTCTTCAAGATGCTGAAGAGTACAGCACGGACATCTTCGTTCTTCAGGTTAGCCAAAGTTTTCAGACTAATAACGATTTGGGTGCGGAGGTACTTGGTAACTACGATGCGACCTTCTAAGTAAGGCGCAAAGACCTTCAGGATTTCGGGACGAGCTAAGTTGCCAAGGATGCTTACATAAACCTGGGCCTTGCTGTTGTCGCCTTTTTCGACGGCTTTCTTCAGTTCCTGGGAGAGACGTGGAATTACTGTTTCAACCACAAATAATTCCTGTTTGCCGGAGCGGATGAATTTGGTGGCAGCCAATAAGGCGGAAGTGTTCAGGAACTTCTGTTCCACGACTACGGGACTGAAAGCGAGTTCAAAAAAATCTTTCGTAACTTTCTCAGTATGGAAGCTAAGGCTGCCAGCCACAGAAGCGATTACTTCAGCGGCTTCTCCGCCTTGAACTTTCTTTGTGAAAATCCATGCCTTGATTTCTTCAAAAGCTGCAATGCTGCCTGCTTGGGCAACGGCATCACGGTAGAGTATCCACATCTTATTCTTAGAGACATTCTTTGAAGCCTTAGCGACCTCAATGCTGCTAGTCATTTGAGTTAGTTGATTTGCGTCCATGAACATTATGAAACGAACGAGAAGGTTGAACTTCGAAAGGAAGTCTCCCTTCGGCAGGTTGCTGGGGTCCTGCAGTAAAGAAGTGATTTCTTGGAGCAGTTTTTGAGCATTGACAACGTTTTCTGCATTAACTTGGAAGAATGATGCCTCGCTATTCGTGAGCAAAAGCGAATCACTCTCACGAAGTAAATTAGACTCTGATTTCTTCCATTCAGTGTTACCTTCTGGTTTGACTTCTGTCAGGGTGAACCCGACATAACTGTAGACCTCAGCTTTTTGTTTTCCGAACAGAAGAGGGTTTACAAAGACAGAGCTCAAAGTCTCCGATTTGTAGATAGTTCCTTGCTTACCAGCAAGAATGCGTGATTCAGAAGTGTGCTTGATGAACTGTTTTTCTTCGTTCTTGTAAGCGATTCCCTTCCACACAGCGCCCTCTGGCACCCCAAAGGAGAAACCAACGCGTTTCTTGCAAGAGCCGTAATTCTTGCTCTTAGTGATTTCGATGGGGTCTTCAGCAAACGCAGGTAACTCACGACGCACTTCTGCGGAAACTGGCGACACGGAATATAAAGTTTCACAGTCACCGGTGACATCAGCTTCCGTCTTCCTGAAGAGCCCTTGGAAGGTTTCCTTATCAAAGCTATTTGGGAAGTTGTGGACGTGGCCATAAGTAGATAGATCTACTTGGAGAGCACTGATCAAACCCTTTAGTAAGTTCTCGTTAGCGACAGAAAAGGAAGCGGGTATTTTCACGGAGAGCACACGGCCTCCATCGACGATGATCTCAAACGCATCGTCGAGTTTCTGAACTGGTTGGTATTTCAAGTTGGAAGGAGTATTGTTAATGTCCATCTGACCTTGGATTTGAGCGTACAAGGGGTTTTCAAGTTTAGCTAGAAGTTGGCCTGGTTTCTGGACGCGGATGACGAACTGGGTCTTAAAGGCATTGCCATTGCTGTTGCTGTTTTCGAATTTGGTCCATGTATATGAGTTCACGTCATAGACGTATTCTTTTCCTACTTGCCAGGGCCATTTCGGGTTTTTGGTGAGCGGACTCGACGCGACGGCGGCTGGAAAATAATGTAACACACGGTTATTTTAAAAGAAATTAACGCGAGGGTACCTATACTCGAAAGGTTTAGGTAGTGAAATAAAGGTAAACAAAAAAAACCACGTGACTCATAGATGTTAAACCTTTTATTTCAAATGTTAAAATCATATTATTTTGAGTCCCATAATAAAAGGCTCTATTCTGAATCTGAATTTGAGGAACTATCTGTCACATTAATAATAAAGCGTCCAGTGGTATTATCAATTATTTTGTCTAATTTAAACATTTTCTGTTCTTCTTTTATTACATGAACCTCGCAACTTTTCCAATTCTCAGCAGTCACATTAGCTAAAGCCTCTGGCAAAAGAATGTTTAGGTCGAACATTTTAAAAGTATTGTTTTTCTCGGCTACAAACCCTTTAATGTGAGCCCGTATTAACTCAATTGAATTGCGTTAACAGTGGTATGGTGGCAGCCGCAATACAGTGACACCATAAAACATTTTTTCTAATTCATCCACAACTTAAGGCATCTGGTTAACCGACTAAACGTAATACCTGCTACTTCAGTTGCCATACTACGTCACAGGTGTACTCTTCAATCTAGCAACGTTATCTAATTCGTTGTATGTTCTAAAAGGTTTAGGGAACCTGTCTTTTTGGGCTCTTTACAATAGACAGATTACAAAATATTATACTATTTTATAATCTAACAAAAAAATTGTGCTCAAGCAATTACATGTACGAAGAGTATAGTTTACGAATAAATGATAAAGTTTAACATACATTAATAAAAGAGGAAAATATCGTATAAATCGCAAATAACTTTAATTTTCTTGTGACGTATTTTTAAACAAGAAAGTGTCAATTATAAAAAACCCTTTTTACGATTTGTTTACCTTTATTTAATTACCTAAACCTTTCGGGTATAGATATTTTTTGTTAGAACTAAGATAATGGAAATGAAACATTAAAATAAAAAAAACAACTGACTTGCAAAAAAACCTTATAAAGTGAACAATAACTTTAATTTCGGAAATCGGTATCTTTGGTTTTGTATTTTCGTTTTTTGCCACCGACTTCCGAAATTAAAGTTATTTTTCACTTTGTACTTAGTGTTTTCTTTTTGTTAAAAAGTTTTTAATATTCATTTTTTATTTGTGGTACCCCACACAAATTCGTATGTACCACTACTTGCTTTGTAAATAACTGTGACAGGAAGTTATTATAAAATCATCAAACACTAAGTGGAAAAAATACGTATTATTGAAACTAACTGAAAAACTACCGATGTAAAGTTAATATAATTTAGCGACCAACCCTATCCATAAAAATAAAAAAAAATTAAATCGATCCACAATGCCGGAGATACCTATCGCGTAAAAAACATAACAAAAAAAACATACAGACGAATTGAGAACCTCCTCCTTTTTGGATTCGGTTAAAAATACTCTTTTATGATTAAATAGTAAATATTATGAACGGTTTCGATAGGAAAAACAAACTTCAAAAGTTCATGACTAATCTTGTTCATAAAAAATCAAATAATTCCAAAAAAAAACAATGAAGTAGCGACATTAATCATTTCAAGAGTAAATAACTATTTGCCGGTGTTATTGACCTCAGTACCTATTCTTTAATATAATATAAGTCCTTCTAAATAAAAGTCCCTGGTTAGCAAACATTTTGATCGATAGACAGGCAAACGAACAACAAAGGGGTCGTCGAAGTGTTCAGTTCTCATTCAAGACGAAACAGAAAGAAACAGTCAAAAGTGATCCCAATTAGTTCCTACGGTGCTATTTTAGTTCTAAAGAACATAAACAAAAATAAAAAATATGAAGTGACTTACCGATTATCGCCGTCAATACAAGCAATTTCATAGTCCCAAGTCCTTGCAGCGGTTGTGTTCAGTGTGGCACGGTTAAGCACACTTCTGATACCCGACGCTGCTGTGCTATAGTTTATATACTCATCCCCGGTCCTCTGTATAAAACTGTTGGTAAGATGACCCCTAACCTCAAAAAAATGTGATAGCGTACGATTAAATTAGACAAGATTGTGAAACACAGGGTTGATCTATTGTTTATTTTTTATAAGTTTTATCTTTCAGCTGGTAAAGTTCTATGGACATCAGTGCCCTGTTTATCAAAACGTACAAGTCTACACGTTCACAAGTTACACTTTACAAGGAAGTTTTTACATGTTCGTGTAAATTAGGTTTATCAAATGAAATCTACAGGGTTTGTAGAATTTAACGCTTGTAGACTCTACTGCTAAGTTCTAAAATCTAAAATTTATGCCGCCATATTCTTTTCCCGCCATTTATTTGTATTTTTTTTATTGATGCTCTGATAGTATACGATTATAGTAATACACATGGCTGAATGGTATATTGTCTGTGCCTAATATTGCTTAAACTGCCTTTTGTTACACCATGCATGTCAGAAACAGCATGGTATTGAACTCCGGTTCCCAAGCAATGTAGAGCAATTTGTAATATTAATTTGGTTGACTGGGCGTTGTGTTTCTAATTAAATTTCTGTCCAAAATGTTAATTAAATGTTCCAATTTTTCAACTTTAATTCAAAACCTATCGTCAAATTCATAGGTCATCTCCATATGACCGTAGTCAATTCTTCTTTTATATGTTGTCGGTTCCGTTATTCTAATATTTTCTTCATCACTTGACCACATTTAAAAAAAGAAAAAAACAACCGACTTCCAAAAAAAACACTAAAAGACGTGAAAAATAACTTTAATTTCGGAAGTCGGTGCCTTTGGTTTTGTATTTTCGTGTTTGGCCACCGACTTCCGAAATTAAAGTTATTTTTCACGTCTTTTAGTGTTTTTTTTGGAAGTCGGTTGTTTTTTTGTAAAAAAGTTTTTATTTTTCACTTTTTAGTTGCGGTACCTACCCCACACAAATTCGTATACCACTACTTGGTGTGTACAGTGACAGGAAATTATTAACACATCATCCATATAAACTAAGTGGATAAAATCTGCAGTATTAAGGATAACTCAAAAACTACTAGTCAGACCTTGATCAAATTTAAATGGGACCACATGTGAAGCACCACCTATCAAATAAAAAAAGAATCATCCAAATCGGTTCACCCAGAAAAAAGTTATGAGCTAACACACATAAAAAAAAAAAAAAAAAAAAAAAAAAAAACATACAGACGAATTGAGAACCTCCTCCTTTTTGTGAAGTCGGTTAAAAAAATTGATTGCGGTACTAAGTGCGACACTAGTAAACTTGTAAGACGGAATGGAGAGTCGCCGGACACTCTCAGGATTTGCCATGATTTTCTACAAGTTGTAATTTACAAAGGATCTTTTTAACCGACTTCAAAAAGGAGGAGGTTATCAATTCGGATGTTTGTATTTTTTTTTCTTGTTTGTTCGGGCATAAGTCCGTCATATATAAACGGATTTGCAAAATTCTTTTTTTGTTTGAAAGGGTATACTTTCGAGGTGGTCCCATTGTCACCAAGTCAGAATCTGCTAAAGGGATCCCATGGAAATCGAGGGAAATCTTCAAATTTTACAGGCACGCCTATAGCGATTTGGGTATTTTTTTTAGTAACTCGTGCATTTGCTCTCGGAAAGCACCATTCGGTGAAGTGGAACTGATAATGAAGACCAGAGGTGGCCACCTGAACTACTCAATTATAAGTATTTCACGGGTTACGATTCGATTACTATGGTTGCTAAGAAATTTATGCTCGTCACAATGAATATGGTGAAATGGTGCTGATAGTGGCTTGACCATCAGCTCCAGTTCTTTTGGTTCTTACCAGGAGAACTCCTCAACAATTAACGTCCCTGCATCGGGAAAAGGAATATTTTGTAAAAGGTGATGAGTAGTTGACATTAGACTATTGTAACTTAGATAAATTAATAGATGACTCACTAAAAAGTGAAAAATAAAAAACTTTTTTACAAAAAAACTTTTTACAAAAAAACAACCGACTTCCAAAAAAAACACTAAAAGACGTGAAAAATAACTTTAATTTCGGAATTCGGTGTCTTTGGTTTTGTATTTTCGTTTTAGGCCACCGACTTCCGAAATGAAAGTTATTTTTCAGTTTGTAGTGTTTTCTTTTTTGTAAAAAAGTTTTTTATGATGAACAAAATCATGAATACAAGTGTAAAAATTTATTGTGAAATAAATAACGGCACGTGTAACCCGTAATTTACACGTGTAGTTTTGATAAACACATATTTGTAACAATGAAAAATTTTACAGGAAAAATGCTTGTATTACAAGGCTTGTAAGTTTTGATGAACAGGGCACAGGTATAGACATACAGCAATACGTAGGTACTATTTATTGGTTAAGAGGGTAAATTCTGAAAGTTGACGACGTTTCTAATAGCTGTCAAATATTTCGCTGTTTTAAATTCATACTTAAACTCGTGCCTTATTGCCCATAGGGGTAGGCAGAAACTACAGAACGCCACCTGCTACGATCCTGATATACTCCAAAATTACTAAATAAAATATTGAAATATGTGTCCACTCTGTGGTCCACTAAAATATGTAGATTAGAATAATAATAATAATATTTATTGAATAAAAACATTTACAAAAAGTGTACATTTAGTCAACTGTAGTAATATTTTCCATACAATATTGTAGAGCCTAAAAATAAACTAAAACTAAAATTTTATTACGGATGCAAATAATGATGATTCGGAATTACAATATAAGGGAGGGACACGCCCGATCTAGGTTAATTCAAACCTGTGTTTCAGGCCATCACTTTACATTTCAATAATTGAGACAGTAAAATTTAAGTTGAACTGATAAAAATAATCTATTAACAACTATAAGAAAAAGCATATTGGTAAACTAAGCCTATATAGGTAAATATACAAAAGTAAATACGAAGGGATATATTATCATCATGCCAAAATTTCTAAAAGTTTTTCTGTGTCTGTGTAATTGAGTATCGCTAAATATTCTGATAACATTTTACTACATTTTATATAACTTACACTATAGAAGCTTAGTAACTTGTTAAGCCTATTATACAGAAAAGGTCCTAAAAACACATAAAATCGATTAGCAAAAGCATATCTAGTTTGTGACTTTATGCAAACCAAGTCCTTCCTTCTCCTGTCGGTAGGTACTAGGGCAAAAGGAAGTGCAGTGTGCTGGTGTAGTACTAAGCTTAGAATAAATAATTGCCGAACTGTTAGTACATTACATTCATGCTATGTAGAGCTGGTGCGTAGGAAATCTAAAAGGGCGAAAGGTAGCAACCTTTATAAATTGTTGTTTTGTTTATTTTTGTTTGTTATATTATAAATAGTTGATGATACATGATGATTTCTCCCCCCCCCCCCCTTTTATAAGTGTACAGTATTTTTGTAATTTTAAGACTATTAGCACAGATTAGGACCGATAGTTCACTCCATAGAAAAAGATTGATACCTAACGCTATAATTACCTACAAAAATATTACAGGCGGTCATGCGCGCTAAAATTTACCGTAAGCGCACGCCCGAGAGTATCTACTACGTCGTCTGCCGTGATGTCGGGCGATCACGTGCGTCATTGAACGCAACGCTAGGGCTGTCTATGCGGGGTGCTACGACAGGAAACCTCCCCGTGTGCCCGTGGGCTGGAGTTTCCCTTGGATGCGTCTGGGGGAAAGGCCAGTCTCCGGGACGGTGCACCCTGGGGTGCGGGCAATGACTCCCCATTAGGTACTGTGTGCCTAATGGGTCTAGTTGCCCGTTTGCTAATATCCTGTCGGAGGAACGCTCCAACGTGTGTCTCTCTGTTTAAGCAGAGACGCACAGCGGCGGAGTAAGAGTGGGCTCGGTGTGCACTAACTCTGCCGCCGGGCAGGCAGGAAGGAGTCTTCTCCTTCTGCCACCGTTAGTCTCGTAGCCCCGAAGATTGTCAAGGTTATGTCTCTGACCTTTGACGGGGGTCGAGGGTCTTGGCTTAACCGCCCGGGCCGCGAGGAAGATAACCTCTATAAAAAATTCCTCTAATATCAAGTTTTGGTGCGTGGCGAGGGTATGAATGGCTGAGGAGTAGTGTCATCTACAACTTTGTAGTTGTAGGTGGCGCATCAGTCGCTAGCGCACCCCCAGCAGAGTACCAGTGGACCCTCTGGTTGGGTTACACATGAACACTTGCCTAGGGACAGGGGGTGAACCTAGGATGGACCTTTTATATCCCCCACACTCGTGGGATCAAATATGGAAACTGAAAAAAATAACACACAAAAAAGTAGCGGAGAGGAGGTGAGTGATGCGGGGTCGGAGTCCGACGCCCCATCGGGCGCGAGGGTCTCATTCAAGAGCCCGGAGCGCGTAGTGGTGGGGGCTGCTGAGAAGAACCGACGGCTCTTCCAGAAGCGCCCCAAATCAGGGGATGGCCAGGGGTCGTCCTCTGATGGAGGGAGGCACGCCGCCCGCAGAAAATTTACTCGGCGGGGTGGAATACACGAGCGGGCAATGAGCGGAGGGCTCACCACCGAGGAGGAAAGCGAGCCTAGCCGAGCTAGCCCAGCCGAGCCGGCCGGCGGTGAGCCAGAAGCCGCTGGCGTCTCCAAGTCGGAGCGAGTGGCCAATTTCGAGAAAGTCGTGGTAGCCGCGATCAGGGGTGTGGCCTTGAAGAGGATTCAGTCCTCTAAAGACAAGGTCATACCCACTGCCACGGCCTCCATTATGGCGGCAGCGAAGGCCTGACACCTTGGGCCTCCGTCGGACGGAATGTCGGAGATGCGGGCGGAGGTCACCCGCTTGACAGCCGCCATGGAGCTTCTCCGAAAGGAGAATGAGGAGCTCCGAGCAGACCTGGCTGGCCTCCGGGCAGCCGGCCCCCGGGAAGTGTCGCAGGAGGGGCCGCAGCATGGACAAGGCTTGCCGGTGCCGATGCCGGTGCCTGCTGAGGACCGGGTTCTGGCCCTGGTGCGGCGTGAGCTGGCTGCCTTCAAGAGCCGATTTTCTGCTCTGGAGGCCATTGTCCTGCGCCCCCCGCTAGCGGCGAGCCGGCAGGTATCGTTTGCCGCCGCTGCAGCCAAGCCAGGAACGTCAGGGCGGTCGAAAGGCGGGCCAGTGCCGGATCCCGCAGCGCCAGCCCTGGCTAAGTCGGCGCCACCTAAGCCCAAGAAGGGCAGTGTGGCTACGCAGGCGGCGAGGGCCCCAACCCTGGCAGCGGGACGGCCGCCCACCCTGCCTCCTAATGCTCCTCCGGCTGACGCCGAATGGCAAGTAGCCGGAGAGAAGAGGAAGGCGGGTAAGGCATCAAGGGCGGCCAAAAGGAAGGAGAAGCGGCAGCGGCGCAAGGAGCCAAGCGTCGCGGCTAGGCTCCGTGCCCCGAAGTCCGCAGCTGTAGTGATCACACTACAGCCGGAAGCGGCAAAGAAGGGCGTGTCCTACCGTGACGTGCTCACCAAAGCAAGGGCGGCGGTGAACCTCGAGGAGTTTTTTTTTTTTTTTCTCTTTATTTAATTTAGGGACTTTTATATAAAATACATGACAGTCCCATCGTACCTTATTACAGCTACAATACAAAACAATCTTATTAACTTTAAGAAGTAAAAATGAATGAAATGAAGGAATGAGTTGATATTTGTCTAAGGACAAACATCAACTCATTAGGTAGACTTAAAACGAAGACTTACAAATCTAAACAGACTTTTAGCAGCATCAGACAGTGGCATAGACAAAATCTCGTGAAACAAACCTATGTTATTTTTATTCAATTGTAGATCTATTATTAATTTTTCTCTCTCAGTCCGAAAGCAGACACATTCCGTCAACAAATGCACAACGTCTTCTACCTTACCACATGTCTCACAGTTTGGGGAGATGCATTTTTTCATGAGAAATCCAAAATTGTTGAGAGGCATGTGTCCAGATCTCAATCTGAGAGCAGTTACCAATAATCGCCTGCTTAACTTACCATTACTAAACCAAGGTATACGAGGAGGTTCCGCTGCTATCGTCTTATACCAAATACCTTTACTTTTAGACCTCAAATTAAAATATTCCACCCAAAGTTGTTTACATTTATCCTTATATTTTGGCAACACTTCTGAAAAATTCGTTTTAATATCTAGACCACTGCCTTCAAATATTCCTTTCTTTGCCAGCTTATCAACCTCCTCGTTTCCTTTCAAACCTATATGCGAGGGAATCCATTGCATCCTCAGATCCACGCCATTACTGGATAACAAATCGATCTTTGAAATAATATTATAAGCTATCGATGTACCTCTGTGACCAGAGGCGCATCGAGCTATATGCTGAAGAGCACTTTTGCTATCCACGCATATGAGTACTTTTCTGTTACCAATGGTTCCAACATATGACAAAGCCTCCGAAATCGCAACGAGTTCCAACGACATAATGCTCAAAGGTGAACTAATTTTAATACATTTACTATTATCTGGTCGAAGAGGATCATAAAAAGCAGCACCACTTCCCTCAGCAGTTTTGGACCCATCAGTGTAAATAACATAATATTCACAATATTTGTCTCGAAGTTCAGAAACTGTAGAAAAATACAAATAATTCGGATCATATGTCCTCTTAGGCATTCTAATTTCTTCTAGGTTTCGAATAATTAGACTATTAATGTTAATTCTAGTAACCCATGTTCTTAAACTAAACATTTCCAGAAAAGGTTTGGCATCCAGATTTTCTTCTTTTACTTCTCTGTATACTGTAGTTAAAAGTGGCATTTCTTTATTTGACCAGTATCTGATATGTCCCAAACTACAAAGTTCCGCTAACAATTTGTTTGTAATATTACCGACAATGGAACAAGACTTTAAGCAAAACCTATATGCCAACCACCTCCTTCGCAAATACAGTGGAGGAACACAGAGCTCACTTTCCATGACGTGAATTGGCGTACTTCTTATAAATCCGCCCACTATTCTTAGTGCCTGATTTTGAACCTTGTCTAATTTATACTGGTGAGTTTTAGCACTATTATTATAAAAGAAAGACCCGTAATCTAACCTACTTCTTGTAATTGCTATATATATTCTTCGCAGGTGGTTTTGATGCACACCCCATGAAGAACTTGCAAGAATTTTCAGCATATTAATGTATTTTAAGGCCTTTTCAACGGTTTCATTAATGTGCTTACTCCAGCGTAAAGATTTGTCAAGCCACATTCCTAAATATTTATAAGTAACTACATCGCCAAGGGGACCATTATTTACTGTCAGGCATACCTGAGAGGAGCTAGGAGTCAACAATGGCATCCGGGTAAGGGTCACTGCGACTGGGGCCCGGATGCTGGAGGTCCCCGGTGCGGCCAGCGGCCCGACCGCTGACGCTCTAGCCGAAAGGCTTAGGGCGTCCCTAAATGCGGACGAGGCCCGAGTGTCCAGGCCCACCAAGTGCATAGACATGCGCATCCTGGGCCTGGATGACTGTGTGACGGAGGCTGAGGTGGTGGCCGTCGTCAGGACTGGGGGGTGCTCTGCCGAGCAGGTGAGGGTGGGCACCATCCGTCCTGACCACATGGGGATGCGAGCCGTTACGGTGAGCTGCCCCGTGTCGGCGGCTAGGAAAATTGCCGGGGAGGGCCGAAGGCTTCTGGTGGGCTGGGTTTCTGCGCAGTTAAAACTGATGGAACCCAGACCTCTGAGGTGCTTCCGCTGCCAGGTGGCAACCACGTGGGAGTGCAATGCACCTCGGAGGTGGACCGCAGCGATCATTGCTTCCGCTGTGGTCAGCCCGGTCACAAGGCCGGCTCGTGTAACGCCACGCCGCACTGCTTTATATGTGCGGCAACTGGCAAGTTGGCCGATCACCGGGCTGGGAGTAAGGCCTGCGCTCCACCCACCAAAGCCAGGGGCAGGGGCAAGCCCTCCGCCACCGCCGTCACCGCCGTCACCGCCGCACCCGCCGCCACTGCCGCCGCCGCTGCCGCCTCCACCGTCGTTGCTGCCGCAAACACCGCGGCGGGGCCCTCACAGGGGGCTCGGGAGGTTGCTGCTATGGAATGCCCATAAGCGCCCCATTACGCATCCTCCAGGCGAACATCAACTACTGCGTCGCCGCTCAGGATCTGTTGCTCCAGAGCATGGCGCAGTGGTCGATTAACATCGCTGTGGTCGCTGAGCCGTACTTTGTCCCACCCAGGGATGACTGGGTGGAGGACCTGAGCGGCTCAGTGACCCTAATTTCGTCGGCCACCACCGGTACCCCGTCGCTCGAGGCAGTCAAGAGGGGACGGGGTTGCGTGGCAGCACGGTTCGGGGAGATTGTTGTCGTAGGGGTATACTTCTCCCCGAACCGAACTCTCGCCGAGTTCTACAACTCCCTTGCGGAGTTGAGATTCGTCGTCGTCGAGTACCATTCCCTCCCCGTGCTCGTACTCGGGGACTTCAATGCCATGAACATGGCTTGGGGTTCCCGGTATACGGACGCGCGGGGCAGGATGGTGGAGGACTGGGCTCTGGAGACAGGCCTGGTCGTCCTAAACCGGAGTTCTGTCCCCACGTGTGTGCGGATGCGGGGTGACTCAGTGCTGGACATTTCGTTCGCCAGCCCCGCTCTGTCACCGCGTGTCATTGACTGGCGCGTCATGGAGGGGTTGGAGACGTACTCCGACCACCGGTACATCCGGTTTGACGTCTCCGCCCAGACCTCGAGCGCGCTGGTCCGACAGGCCCCGAGTGGTCCGCGGTGGGCGCTGAAGCGGCTGGACCGGGAGCTCCTCCTGGAAGCCTCGATCGTGCAGGCCTGGGTGTCATCACCGGACAGGCCTGCTGATATTAACGACGAGGCGGAGTGGTTCCGGGAGGCCATGTCCGAAATATGTGACGTGGCAATGCCCCGTGTCCAGCCTGGACGCGCCTGGCGCCAGGTGTACTGGTGGTCGCCGGAGCTAACAACTCTGCGCGAGGCGTGCGTTGCTGCGCGACGCCTGTACACCAGGCACCTCAGGGTCCGTATCCGCCTTCCGGATACGGAAGCCATTCAGGCGGAGCTGTACGAGGGTTACAGAGCGGCGAAGACCGCCCTCCGAGCGGAGATACTGCGGGCCAGGGGACTGGCCCGTGAGGAGTCGCTGGGGACTCTGAACCGGACCCGTGGGGACGCCCATACAAAATGGTGCGGGAGAAACTTCGCCCATGGGCTCCCCCCCTGACGCAGAGTCTCCGGCCTCAGCTTGTAGAGGGCGTGGTGAGTGCTCTGTTCCCTTCGCGAGGGGAGCATACTCCTCCGCCCATGGCTACGCCTCCTGCGGTGCCAACTGTGGACCTCGTAACCGACGACGACGACGATGCTCCTGAGGTGACCGAGGTAGAGTTGAGAGTGGCGGTACGTAGGCTGAGTGCCAAAAATACCACCCCAGGACCCGACGGGCTACCTGGAAAAGCCTGGGTCCTGGCCTTGGAGGCTCTCGGGCCTCGACTAAGAGGGCTCCTAAGCGCATGCTTGGAGGGGGGCCAGTTTCCAATTCGTTGGAAGACGGGGAAACTGGTCCTCATTAAGAAGACGGGGCGCCCTGCGGACTCTCCGTCCGCTTATCGGCCCATCGTGCTGCTCGACGAGGTGGGCAAGCTCTTTGAAAGAGTCATTGCAGACCGCCTCGTCGGGCGGCTGGTGCGGGTGGGGCCGGATCTGGCGGACAGCCAGTTTGGTTTCCGCAGGGGGCGCTCTACGGTGGACGCCATCATGCGCGTGCGAGCCCTCACGACGGGGGATGCTGTGGCCCGGGGTGGGGTCGTCTTGGCGGTGTCTCTAGACATCGCCAATGCCTTCAATACCCTGCCCTGGAGTTGCAGGGACGCACTCCGGTATCACCGGATGCCGACCTACCTCTGTACCCTCTGTGTGTCTGTGTGTGTGTGTGTGTGTCCTACGAGGCGGCTTGCCTCCTACGAGGCGGCTTGTCTCCTACGAGGCGGCTTGTGCACTGGCCGGATCCCCGCCCTGGGACCTGGAGGCGAAGGTGCTCGCGTCACTGTACCGGTGGCGCGAGGAATGGCGGGCGCGGGGCGAGCGACCGATGCAGCAACATATGGAGCAGCGTCGGTCGCAGCTCCGCGAGGTCCTGGTGGCGGAACGGCGGGACAGGCTCTCACGCCCTACCGCCGGCCTCGTCACTATCGAGGCGGTCCGGCCGGTGCTCGACCTCTGGCTCGGGAGGAGGCACGGCTCCCTGTCGTTTCGGGTGACGCAGGTGCTCTCGGGGCATCTTTGTTTCGGGAAGTACCTGTGTCGCATAAACAGGGAGCCGGACGCCCGGTGTCACCACTGCGTCGACTGTCGGGAGGACACGGCGCGCCATACGCTGGCAGAATGTGCCGCTTGGGAGGAGCCGCGCCGTGCCCTCATCTCAGGAGTAGGCAGTGACCTGTCGCTGCCGGCCGTAGTGAATGCTATGGTCGGCGGCGACGAGTCCTGGGACGCGGTGGTATCCTTCTACGAAACAGTTATCTCGCAGAAGGAGGCTGCGGAAAGGGAGCGAGAGATCTCATCCTCTCACCCGGCCCGCAGCAGGCGCACCGGGCGTCGGCGGAGGGCGGACAACGCCCTCTTCCAGCCCCCCTAAATGGGTCCAGGGACGACGGACTTGGGGACGTCCGTCGCCCCCCATACATCAGGACCCGAGGCGGCGCACTATGGGCCAGAACGGTGCGTACCGTCTCAAAAATCTGTAACTTTTTTGTTGATTGAAGTAAATAGCTGAAATTTGGCACGTAGTATCTCCAGAGTATATAGAATCCAATAGTGACACATTTATTGTCAAAACTTTAATCATTAATATATAAAAAATAAAACAAAAATAAAAATGTATTTTTTTAATATTAAACCATAGTTTGTTTAACTTATTGAATTATAATTTTACAGTTTTATGATATTAAACCTATTTTCTTTTATTTTATAGGTATTACATATAAATCTTTCATTTAAATAAATGACAAATATGATATAAATCCACTCTAAAAATATATTTTATAATTAATGTAGGTACGTAATTACTTCTATTTAAATAGCTAAGAGGCTCTTAGCTTCGTCTAACAATTCCTTGGAAATAGTGACTGATGGTTTTCTGATACTTGATATATAAGGATCTGACGTAAATAGAAGACCATGAAATACGTCTTGATTCGTTGCGGACCTAGAGCATTTTCTAGCGTGATGCAATCTGAATTTTTTGTAATCTTTATTACGAGATTCTTGGGCATCCTCAGATAAATTACCAATGGGCAGAACAGCAAAATGTCTTATTATACTTTCCCCATGTATTAAGATTTTATGTACTGAAGAAGGCATATTATACCACATATATTTTGTTACGTATAGTTGTGCGGTTGCGCGAGTATATTCACCAAATTTTTCTGGATTTACAGCAATACCGGATGCCAAAGTTTGAAGAATAACATAGAACCTTTTAATAAGTTCCTCGTCAACTCCTGTAATTTCTGAAGCGCAATAGTAGTTCTCAAAAAAACGCCGAGCTGTATTGCCGTCATTGCTGTTTCCACTTCCTTGTCGGGGCTTATCAACGTGCAATCCCATTCGGCTTCGAAATAAACTTTGTACAAGCTTTTTCTTGTCTTCTTTACTTTTTTTATCTTCTGGAGTTCTCGCAGCCCATTTTTTAAATGAAAGGTTATATGAAATATGTAAAATTAACTCCATACACCTGATCCACGCGTGCAACGTAGACAAACCGTATTCGTAAGCATTTATATTATCTGGCTTTGATTCAATCTTCTCCAAATTATTCATTTCGCTTGGTTTAGCCCCACATACTGTACACATAGCTCCAGAACTTGTGTCAGTTAGAACTTGTGTAACTTTTCCATCCACCATAGTTAGAAATAGGTCGTGACTTATTTCAATTACCTGCTCCTCCTTGTGTATCTTTGAAGTTTGCAAATTATTAATTTGACCCCGAATATCACCAACCACTGATCGGGTTTTCTCGGGGGTTTCTTTTGCAAATTCCATCAGGATTGGTCGGCAATAACGAATAGACGAACAAGCCGAATTTTGCCAAATTACCTCATTTGTTTCTGTGTCAGTCAGCTTTATTGGTACCAAAGACGCTATAAATAAGTTTGCATCTGAGACTAAATCACTCTCACCTGATAAAACTTGTTTATATTCACTTTGCCCCGATGTCCCATCACATCCCCACTTGGTAAACAATTTAAGAGATTTTCTTGTTGAGTTGTAAACATTTTCAATCTTTAAGATGCGAGCAGAAGTGTGGTCCAGCAAATCTTGTAGATTTACTTTGGCACTTATATCGGTTATTTGAATGCTGGATGGTGGAGGATAACACAGTTTTTTGGCGTTTGTCAGTATATTATATGATGCCAGTATGTCGAAGTTTTTGTTAATCAGACTTGCTCGAAGTAATCCGTATTGTGATTTCGAAAGATCTAAATCTGCAAATATACTTAAAGCTTCATCCACCGTAAAATCTGTTGCATTGCAACTTTCATGCAATAATTTTTCCTTCATGATCCTTTTTTCATTTTTATCACAACTCCGCATCATTGTAACAACAGTAGCTTCTTCGAATTCTCCTTCAGACCGCAATCCTTGAACGTATGCATTATGTATATACTCGATTCCATATTCTTGTACCAACTCCATATTCTTCCTTTTTTTCGATTTCTCTGATAGATCTTCATAAGACTTTGGCGGACGTCCACGTTCTCCAGATGTTGTAGGTGTAATATCCAACGGTGCTTCTTCGAATTGTACCTTAAATTCACCGTCTAACCACGATGTATTTTTATTAAAGAAACGTTCTTTAGTTCGGTTAGATTTGGTCCACCGATCGTTAAACGCTGTTATAAGCCATTTTTGAATACGGTTCACAACTAATTAATTTTTTTCAGACGATAAATGGTGGTGTTCTTCTAAGTATTTTTGAATATCTTCTGATTTTATTCCATGATCAATGAAAAATTCGCATAATACTCGTCGAGGCACAACAAATTCACTCATTTTGTTTTTACTTCTAACTACTATCTACTTTTTACCGAGGTTGGTGAAGACTATATTATGTCAAAGCACACTAAAGTACTGGTAAATGACAACGTAAATAAATAACTTTTATACTGAAATTTCGTGTGAAAAAATATTATTGTCTAGTGCATTATCACGTTCCTAACCACTATCTACGAAGGTGGTTAGTAGTACTGATATAATGTACAATAACAACTACCATTTCCTCCCTTTTCCTTCACCGCGATAGAGAAATACATAAACTACATGATAAACATGTAATTCACACAGTGATAACAAAACATTAACCACATCTGACCGAACGATAAAAAAAAAAATACATTACCCAATACTCCCACCTTACCTAAAGATTAAGTAAATAGATAATTTTAAGAAAAAAGTAATCTAAATATCCAAAAATCTCATCAATCACAACTAAAATCATTTTTGGTATATTTTGTATATTCCCCCCATCAGGCATTTTTCGTTTCATTTCAAGGGGGGCAGATTCGGGCAATTTTTTTTTTTTGCCTTAACTTCTTTATTAGCTGCTCTATGTGATGCTATCAAAATTACGACATGGGCAGACATTGCTAACTGCCAAAAGTCTATGTAAAGTTTTTAATTCACTCTGGATGTTGATTTAAACTAGATAGTAAGACAACAGAAGATACCAGTAACAATATAGTTATACCTACCAACTACAAGGTGTCTTCTTGCTCTCAAATAGTTAAGTGTAAAAAAGGTTCTTTGCAAAATTCCTTGACATTATTTCATCAAAATATTCAAGGTTTTGCTTCCAAACAATTAGAAATTGAACTATTTTTAGAAAAAACCAGGTTTGAAATTGTTTGTTTAACTGAACATTGGTTGAAAGATTATGAAATGCTAATTAATTATGAAAATTATAGTGTGGGCAGTTGTTTTAACCGAAAATCTATGCTGCGTGGGGGTTCACTAATCTTAGTTAGAAATTCTATTAAATCTAAGACTCGTAAAGATATAGTTGATATGTCGGTAGAACATAATATTGAACTGTCCTGTGTAGAGCTAGATAAGCATGTTTTAGTGTGCGTTTACAGACCCCCAAATTATCAAAACTACTCCATATTTGAGTCAGTAATGGAAGATCTTCTAGCAAAGCTTGCAACTGGTAAAAAATCGCTAATTATCTGTGGTGACTTCAATATTAATATCTTAGAGAATAGTTCAAATAGCAGTCGATTATTAAGTCTTTTTAAATCATTCAATTTGTCAAATGTGTTTTCAGAACCAACCCGCATAACTAAAAATTCTGCTACATGTATTGATAATGTTTTTTGTAGCTGCGACTACTTAGTTAAAGCCATCGTAAATTATCTCCCTTCTGATCACAGCGGTCAAACCGTTGCTTTCAAGTCCAACACATCATTACAAAAAATTCAGATACAATCTAGACAAATAACACCCAACAATCTAAATAAATTTAATAATAACTTAATTAGTAAGTTAAGTATACCGAGCCATATTATAAATAATGTAAATGACTTGTATGAGGAATTCTTTTCGGTAGTGCGCACCGAGTTCAATATTACTTTAAAAAAGAAAACAAAAACTATTTGCCCAAATTTTTTGTTCAGTGACTGGGCAACTAAGGGTATTAGGAAAAGTAGGGAAAAATTATTTGAGCTGTATGGCCTTAAGCCTTATATTCACTCTGAAACTTTTAATAAATACGTTGCTACTTACTCTAAAACTTTTAAAAATACCTGCAAGGTAGCTAAAGCCTTGTACATTAGCAACAAGATCAAATCAGCCGATAATAAAATAAAAACGGTTTGGAAAATTATCAATAATGAAACTAACAGGAATAAAAGACATAATAATGATTTCAAACTCGAGACTTCTCGTGGTCCCATAAGCACTAACAAAGAAGTTGCTCAAGAATTTGTAAATTTCTTTACCAGTATCCCACTTAAAACTACTGAAACCTTAAACTCGTCACCCTCGCGTTCTATTGACATATTAAAAGCAAACGTTTCATCCTGCCCGACTGAATTTAAATTCAAGCATATAAACCCCATAATAGTATTAAAAGCTTTCAAGCAAATCAAGATTAAACTAACCGAAGATATATGGGGAATGTCTATCAAAGTGTGTTCCTCCATTATTGAGACTATAGCGCCGTACTTGGCCTTAATATTTAATTTGTGTGTGGATCAAGGAGTCTTCCCGGATCTAATGAAATACAGTAAGGTAATACCACTTTTCAAATCAGGGGATAGTAAAGACACCAATAATTATAGACCCGTATCCGTGTTGCCGGTTTTCAGCAAGGTGTTTGAAAAGGTAATGCTGAATCAAATGCTCAATCATTTTAACACCAATAAAATCTTACATGATCAACAGTATGGTTTCACCAAGGGACGTTGTACGACTGACGCCGGTGTCACCTTATTAAAACACATATTTACGGCGTGGGAAGAAGCCCAAGACGCTGTAGGAATCTTTTGTGACCTCTCCAAGGCATTTGATTGCGTCGACCACGAAACCCTAATCTTGAAACTTGAGCATTACGGACTTGGAAAACTTGCTCTCAGTTTAGTAGAATCTTATTTAAATGATAGACAACAGCAAGTTCAAATAAATGGTGTCAATTCACTCGGTTTAAAAGTAAAAATGGGTGTACCACAAGGCTCGATATTGGGTCCTTTCCTCTTTTTAGTATATATTAATGATCTACCCCATTTGTTAAAAACCCTACCACAAATGGTGTTATTTGCTGACGATACTTCTTTAATTTTTAAAATTAATAGACGTGCATCAAATCTTGACGACGTAAATAACGCCCTACTGCAGATCCAAAATTGGTTCACTGCTAATAATTTAGTATTAAATGGGAATAAAACTAAGTGTATTAGATTTTCCTTACCAAATGTCAAAAGTACAAATTGTGAGATAGTATTAAATCAAGAGAAACTAGAATTCGTCGATAAAACTGTTTTCCTGGGCATCACGCTTGACTCAAGGCTTCAATGGGGTCCTCATTTAACATCCCTTGCAGGACGGCTAAGTTCAGCAGCATATGCTGTGAGACAAATCCGTCAATTTACTGATGTAGGTACCGCGAGGCTAGTCTATTTTAGTTACTTCCATAGTATTATGTCGTACGGTATTTTACTATGGGGACGGGCTGCAGACGTCGAGTCTATTTTTATTCTGCAGAAAAGAGCCATCCGAGCCATATATGGCCTCCGCAGGCGCGACTCTCTAAGGGAACGGTTTAAAGATATTAACATCATGACGGTACCTTGTCAATATATCTATGAAAACATCATGTACGTAAGGAAAAATCTACATCTTTTTAGTAAAAGAGGTGAAAGACACAATTATATCACTAGAAATAGGGATCAATTAGTTCAACCAGGTTTCAGGCTGGCTAAAGTAGACTCATCTTTCATGGGGTACTGTTTAAAATGTTTCAATAAAATACCTCCCCATATTCTTCAACTGAATGAAACTAAATTCAAATCTTGTATAAAACGCACACTATGCAGCCAGGCATATTATAAGTTGGGGGATTACATCGCTGATAAAAATGCTTGGCTCAACGCTGGTCCTGCTCCACAAGGGCGCATAAAATAATTGATTAGCATTTGAAAGTACTGTTGGAGCTGCTGAAGATTTTAAAAACTTATCTTTGCATTGTATAAATTCAATGTTTTAGTATTGTATAATTGCATAGCACAGGTGTGAGTACTATGCACCTACTATAAAGCTACCATTTAATAGGTTTTTCTTTCATTGACTTGAATGTGCCCTGGCGGCTGAGAGTTTGTCATGCTCACTCTAATGTCTCGCTGGTGGTGGCGTGTGTGTTGGATCATTAAGTTCCCTTCAAAATGGTTGAGCTGAATGGTGCTGATCTATGCGTCATGTTCGTGAACGGGCGCCGTCAGTGGGGACTGGTCATTTCTTGGCTGCCACGGCTTATTTTAATTTAATTTAATATTTGAATTGCTTTTGTCTTTTTATTACGGACGCTTTTAACGTTCTGCATCGTTCTCACATGCATAATTTCAACATGAACGATGTAATCAATATTTTGTAACCATTTTTTGATTTAAAAGAGTGTCCATGGAGTTTCTTGCCCGTTCTTCTCCATAGGTACCTACTACGCTTTGGAATGGGTAACTAGCTTCATCTTTCTGACTGACCGACCCCTTGACAATTCAAAAGTGCCTGTAATTGGTTTATTTGAAATAAATACTTTGAGTTTGAGTTTGAGTTTGAGTTTAATAAGGATAAAATATTAGGTTCTGAAAAATAATTTATATACCTCCCCAGTTTTCACATAATGGTCCACTTAAATTATTTTTAAATAGAATACTCCATAACCATTCTAACCATATATCACACTTAAAAATTTGCTGTGAAAATAATGAAAATATGACCATGTAAACTGGTGAAATTGTGTTCTACATAATGGACATAACTTTGAGCGTCAACTTGCAAGCCTTAGTCTAATAGTAAAAATGAGTTTTACATGTAGTAAGAAGGTAACAACCCTACTTTATTACATTATATTATTGAAAAATATTGTGGCGATAAAATATTTAGGTACGTTCTTATCTTCAATGTTTCTAATAAGATCGTTATACTTTTAATTACTTTTTTTTTAAATATGATAAGAGACAGATCGTGGATCAGAATTCTAACGAGCTTCTAGCCTTTTTTGTTTAACAAAATTCTTTATTTTTCTTGGGAGCCTAATGTTCGTCTAATAAATTAACCATCAATATGGAGATAATATTAAAACAACAACATCATCAGCATTCGTAAATCGTTGTTTCAAACCAGCGAATTAGCAGAAAAGACTGCCCTCAAAAGCCACTTTTTTGGCCGACTGCGCCAAAAGGAGGGTTATGTTTTTCAAATGTATGTATGTATGCAAATACGTATATTCTTTGGCACGCTCTGTAGCCAACACGGCTTTGGTGGATTTTAGCTTGAGAGGTGTTATTAGTTTCGTCTTAGTATTGTGAGAGTGACATTGGGTATATCAAAGTTATGAAAAAACTTAAATGATCGATTTTTGGCACAAAAAATCTTCTAAAATTATCACAAACCCACAACCTGAAATATGGTGTAACTTTTGTGGGCAATCATCAAATGACTTCTCTCTTTCTGGGCGGAGCGGAAGGGCGTGTCAGAGTCTTACTGACTAAAACTCGCTCGTGTTCCTTCTGTTGCCTGTGCGCCAGGGCCACGGTAACTCTTTCGAACAATCTGCGGTCCCGGAAGGCGATAAACTTAAACTTGTTTGTGGGCTTCCGATAAAGTTACACAAAACAAAGTTCAATAGATAATAATGCTTGTTTTTCCCTTTTCAGTTAGATATGTGTTTTTGCAGTTGGGTTTTTGTTTTTATAATTACTCTTTACTGTTTCGCAAGTCTTCAGGATTAGGCAGTACTGCGACAACCATAGAAACGGGTTTTGTCGACGGTAGGATAGACAAAATGTCAGAAAGTAGAAAAAAATCTTTAGAAATTTGTCTATTTTTATTTTAAATATTGAACACACCGCGTCACCGCCGCGGGCCGTCCCGCTTACTGAGGATCCATCCTCAGTTGTAGCCCGCTAAACTTAAATATTCTTTGGTATTTTGCAATTTGCAGCTCTGTGTCAGTTGTGCCACTGCAAATTGCATTTTTTTTTTTTTTTACAACAACCTGTTCCAAATAAAACACTAAAAGACGTGAAAAATAACTTTCATTTCGGAAGTCGGTGTCTTTGGTTTTTGTATTTTCGTTTTTGGGCACCGACTTCCGAAATTAAAGTAATCTTTCACGTCTTTTAGTGTTTTTTCTGAAGTCGGAAAACTGCTGGTCAGACCTTGATCAAATTTAAATGGGACCACATGTAAAGCACCAGCTATCAAATAAAAAAAGAATCACCCAAATCGGTTCTTCCAGTTATAAGTTATGAGGTAACACACAAAAAAAAACATACCGACGAATTGAGAACCTCCTCCTTTTTTTGGAGTCGGTTAAAAAACTTAAGTAAAATTTAATTTTGCGGGCTACCTTAGCGCATACCCCTTAATAGGACTTTTTTTAAAATCACACTGGCTGTTTATACACTCTCAAACCCCCGGCATCTTTTTTACCGACATTTTTCTTAATTACGTAAAAAAATTCGTAGCCGACTACCTAACCAAATTTAGTCTATATATATAAAAGAAAGTCGTGTTAGTTACACTATTTATAACTCAAGAACGGCTGAACCGATTTGGCTGAAAATTGGTGGGGAGGTAGCTTAGAACTACTTTTTATCCCATTCACGTGGGACGTGATATAAAAAGTGGTATAACAAAACGCAACTGACATGGCATAACAAAACGCAATAGACAGAAAAACGAAACATTTAACAGTCAAAACATCAGTCTAGCCGTTCATTTGTTAAAAATGGTATAACAAAACGCAACTTACAGGGAATAACAAAACGTAACGGACAGCTAAACGTAATGTCGTAACGTAATGTGTTAAAAATTTGACAATTAGAAATTTTGAAGTTAACCGGTTGATGTGTTTGTTTCAAGTTGCTATTATTATGCCGATATTATCTTTAACAATGCCGCGACCAAGACGATCAAATCTTTCCCGAGAAACCCGTAATGCAACTAGGATTCGCAAATGAAAGGACTGAAGAAGAACAAGAAATCGCACGTGAAGAGGGCCGCGTTAGTATGGCTCGATTTCTTGCTTCTCAATCACAAGAGCAAAGCGAGGCAGCCCGTGAAATGGCTCGGTTGTCAATGCGAAATCGTCGAGCAAATCTCAGAGATCAACAACTAGATAATTTGCGACGCATAAGAATAAATTTATCAAGTACTGATTTGAATCGAGCAGCGTTTCGATACGATTGCAGCAGTGATTACTGCTTGCATACTAGCGTTTGCATTGGGCCAATGGACATTGTTTGCGAGTATTGTGGCGTATTGAAGTTTTCCGGAGAAACGCCAGGATTGTGCTGCCTTAGTGGGAAAGTGAAATTGCTATTATTGACTCCGCCACCTGAGCCATTGTATTCATTGCTTCGTGGCGAAACACCCGAATCACGACATTTTCTAGCAAACACTCAAAAATACAATGGTTGTTTCCAAATGACCTCATTTGGGACAGACATTATCGAAGAACGAGGATTTAATCCGACATTCAAGATATTTATTTATTTGTTTTTGTACTTACACACAATACAGTTGAAGAATAACATACTATACTTATTCCTATGTATTATGTATGCTAATTCTAAAAAAAGTGTTTATTAATCAGTAATACTGACTTTGCTTTTGATTTTGTAGATACAAGGACGGATCCACCTTCGAATTGGATCATTGCGTGAATTGATGAAAAATGAGATTTACGCGACGATACTCAAAGGAAAATTCGAAGGTGAGGAAGTTCTCATTCCGAGGATCCCGATGATACCAACCGATATGCCGTTTGAGTTAAGACGACTTCAATTTCCGATCCGTCTTGCATTCGCCATGACCATTAACAAATCACTAGGCCAATCCTTGAAAGTCTGTGGTCTGAATCTAGAAAATCCATGATTTTCCCATGGTCAATTATATGTGACATGTTCACGGGTCGACAGACCATCTGCGTTATTTGTTCTTGCGCCTGATAATAAAACGAAAAATGTCGTCTTTCACAAGATGCTTCACTGAAGAGTGGAACCCATGCACCAAAATACATGTCCAATAAAAAATCATTAAAATACTTCTTTTTTTTTATTTACTTATATTTATTATCCTAATAAAAAAATTAAATTAATCAAATCCAAAATCTGCTCATTCATTGCCTCCAAGGCAGAACAATGTTCACCGGGTCAGCTAGTTTTTTCTATTTATAAAATTAATTCCCGCCCTAGAGAGAGACGCAAATACTATGAGTCTTTCCCGCCCTAAGACGGGGAGCAGCGTCTTCCACCCGCTTCCGCGAAAAATTACTTTTCATTTGTGAGACAGTCTTTCATAATTACCAGCCGGTTATGTTTGTTCTATTCAGTTTTTCAATAAAATAACGTTATTAATTAGTTAAAAATGTAATTATCTATTCAAGATACATGTATAATGTCCCAGTTCGTTTTTTTATGTTGTTTCTCACATAGTCTTCGTAATACTATCTTAAATAGTCGTTTAGGATTAATATATAGGTAGAATTGTATACGTTCATAAAATAATTATAGTATTCTTATGCAAACAATAAAATAAATATAATGAATATCAATAAGTATAGTCTACACACGTACTCACCAATTGTTTCAAGAGAACCCTATGTCCTAAATGATAACTTAATGTCCTTTAACGGACTCATTCTCGGCCTTGCTCCACTCAGCATCAGAGCGGAGGATGTTGGTGTACTTGGTGACAGGCTGGTACGCTTTCAGTTTGGCTTCTTTCTTCAGCTCTACGGTCTTAGGGTCGCTGTATTCACCGTCCTATGAGAAGGACGCTCCGTAAAGCTCTGGGAGGTCGACTAAACCGTAAGGTGTTAAGTAGTCGTCGCTGGTCTGAGTAGTACTCTATCCACAGATACCTCTGGTGGTACTGCGGTGGTCATCGGTAAAGATAACAAGCCTCTGGGTGTCAAAGATAAAACGAATAGCTCCATCGTTGATGCTGTAAAGTTCCGTGTCAGGAGCAATGGTGTAGTACTGCAAGAGAGGAGCATTCACGACTTCAGCGTCATCGAAGTAAGTGTTAAGGCCGCCTTTGGAAGTTACCATAGAATTTGTTGTTGTTTTTTTAGTGATTGTTGATATTTTTATGACAAGCTATCATATAAGTGTGAACTACGTTAGCTGTAATCGGAGGATTTAAAAAAAACAAAAAACATTTTAATTAATTTATTTAAAATAAAAGAATTACATTAATTATGAATTAGATTAACTTAGATGCCTATTCGAAGTGTGAATAATTATGGAATGGAATTTTACAGAGCTACAATAATTGGGTAAACTATACTCGAAAGGTTTAGGTAGTTAAATAAAGGTAAACAAAAAAAACCACGTGACTCATAGATGTTAAACCTTTTATTTCAAATGTTACAATCATATTATTTTGAGTCCTATAATAATAGGCTCTATTCTGAATCTGAATTTGAGGAACTATCTGTCACATTAATAATAAAGCGTTCAGTGGTATCATCAATTATTTTGGTCTAATTTAAACATTTTCTGTTCTTCTTTTATTACATGACCCTCGCAACTTTTCCAATTCTCATCAGTCACATTAGCTAAAGCCTCTGGCAAAAGAATGTTTAGGTAAGAAAGACATTTTAAAAGTTTTATTTTTCTCGGCTACAAACCTTTTAACTTGAGCCCATATTAACTCAATTGAATTGCACTCACAGCGGTATGATGGCAGCCGCAATACAGTGACACCATATAACATTTTTTCTAATTCATCCACAACTTATAAGCAATCTGCTTAACCGACTAAACGTAATACCTGCTACTTCAGTTGCCATACTACGTCACAGGTGTACTCTTAAATTTAGCAACGTTATCTAATTCGTTGTATTTTCTAAAAGGTTTAAGGAACCTGTCTTTTTGGGCTCTTTACAATAGACAGATTACAAAATATTATACTATTTTATAAATCTAACAAAAAAATTGTGCTCAAGCAATTACATGTACGAAGAGTATAGTTTACGAATAAATGATAAAGATTCACATACATTAATAAAAGAGGAAACTATCATATAAATCGCAAATAACTTTAATTTTGTTGTAACGTATTTTTAAACAGAAAGTGTCAACTATAAAAAACCCTTTTTACGATTTGTTTACCTTTATTTAACTACCTAAACCTTTCGAGTATAGGTTCGTGCGTCACGAAGTGCTATCTCAGCTCGCTGTTTCCGTCGTTCGATAAATTTGCAGCGTATGTTTCTGTAATAAAAGTATTGAGTGCTGGATTGGCGATTCCCCTTATGCAGCTGCGCGTAACATCTCCACCCGCAGATCAGGAACTATTTTAGAACTTTGAGAGAAAATGTTGCTGGAACTTGTCCTCTGGGCGCGCGATTCTCTTCTTTTTTATCAGGTTCCTCGTAAGTGCGTCCCTTGGTATTGGGTGTTTCAGAGCGTTTGCAAAACCATTTATTGCGATAGCTCAGTAGGGCTATGATAAGTGCGCCTGCACTTAATAATGCAATGTAGAAAGGTATTGTCGTATGGTATATGACATCTGATTGCAGCTGGTTAAGTTGTATCGCCTGGCTTGTCATGACTTGGTTCTGTATGCTGTGTAGTTCTCTTAAGGCGATTGAAGTAAGATGAACTTGGGTTAATGCTGCATCAGGTGTCTCCGCGTCGTAGGGAATATTTATTAATTTCAATGGCTGTCCTTGTATTACGTCGTTTTCGTTGATTATGGTTAGTTCGTTTATGCGGAGATAACCGTTGATAGGAATAGTAGCGAGGTAGCTTCCTTGTAGCGAATTGAAGTCTTCCCTCTCACAGAGTGATAGCACTTTCGTTGGATTTGGAAACGATAGGACGTAATGCTGATCATCTAGTTTTTCCATCGCTTCTTTTTCCAGGAATACTGTAGTAAACTGGCAGGAACTCTTGATGACTTGGTTCATGATAAGTTCTCGTATGCAGTCAGTTTTTGTTCGTATTTGATGAGTTTTTTCCTTTTCACAGAGATACCAGTTACTAAACTTCGAGCATTCTGCTTCTATGTACACGAAAGAGTCTCCATTAGTTGCTATAAATGGATAGGTAGAGATAAGGGCTTGACAGTTTTTGTTGGGTACTATCGATAGCTCATAAATCATAAACAATTTTGGAATTTATAGGAAATTTGAAAACTATAACTACCTGTTTTTCATTGAAATATGATCCGGGCTGGATAATGTCGTAATATTCTCTGAGCTCTAAACTTAGTATCTGATCCTTACTATATATTTTTTCTAACCTATTTACTATACTCCTAAGTGTATCTACATCTATCATAGAAAGAACAGTGCGTGATGCGTCTATAAACGCTAACATATTTTCTATTCCAACTAATTCTAGTCTTAAATCTTCTACATTTTCACTTATAATAGACATCAGTTGACCAAACTTTGAATAGGTTATTAAACTTACTTTTGTATAAGTGTTATTTAACAGTAACTCTAAGGTGCCATTAATTTTACTTTGATTTTCGACTAATCGTATTAGAAAGCTATTATGCTTAGACATAGACATCCATTCTTTGCTAAGACTGATGTGATTGTTAAATTCATTAACTAACTTATTGTTATTAATCTGTAGAACGTTGATAGCGTTTTCGTATTTTAAGGCATCTGTGTAATCTAGGTTTACAGTTATACACTTAATTACCGATCCAAGACTGTATACTAGACCTCTCTTTACACGACCTGGCTATTAAGATTTTAGCTGATTAAATACTTTGCCAATTTGTTTAGTAAGATAACTAATTTGGAATTCAAATAGTGTATAAGTGTCATTACTAAGCCGACTTTTTAACCGACTTCACAAAAAGGAGGAGGTTCTCAATTCGTCTGTATGTTTTTTTTTTTTTTTTTTTTTTTTTTTTTTTTTTATGTGTGTTAGCTCATATCTTTTTTCTGGGTGAACCGATTTGGATGATTCTTTTTTTATTTGATAGGTGGTGCTTCACATGTGGTCCCATTCAAATTTGATCAAGGTCTGACCAGTAGTTTTTGAGTTATCCTTAATACTGCATATTTTTTCCACTTAGTTTATATGGATGATGTGCTAATAATTTCCTATCACTGTTATTTACACACCAAGTAGTGGTATACGAATTTGTGTGGGGTAGGTACCGCAACTAAAAAGTGAAAAATAAAAACTTTTTTACAAAAAAACAACCGACTTCCAAAAAAAACACTAAAAGACGTGAAAAATAACTTTAATTTCGGAAGTCGGTGGCCAAACACGAAAATACAAAAACCAAAGGCACCGACTTCCGAAATTAAAGTTATTTTTCACGTCTTTTAGTGTTTTGTATTCTGATATCTGATGTTGTAATGTTGTAATTTGACTTTCGATGTCCCTTAGATTTAGTCATTAGTCCCTTAGAGTGGTCATTCTTGTCGATCCAAGTTTATACGGTAATAAGCCAGGTCCATTGGCCAAGCTTTCAAGTTTTATCTCTGACGACCGGGTCTCGCAATGTACCAGCAATAATAGAATCCTGAAAGAAGTTAGGATTCATAGGGCCTCTTTTTAATCTATTTTTGGTTACGGGCCCATTTTTCTTGGACGTATAAACGTGTATTGGTAAATCAGCCAAAATGGTATCTTGGGTACACCGCGGTGCAGTTTTATATGCTCAAGGATAGTAGAATAGAAATGATCAATGTTACCGTTATCGTTAGGCGAATGCGGCAAAACCCTATGATGATTTATCTTGTGAAGGCGTGTGAATTCTAGGAACAGTTGATTGGTAAACTCCGTTCCATTGTTAGTCACTAATGTTAAGGGAACTCCATGGTGGGTACAGTATTGTAATAATCATTGAAGTATACTGATGCCTGTGCCATCTCGAAGATGGTATGCTTGTCCATACTTGGTAAAAACATCTATGAATGTAACATAGTTTTCATTGTGAACAGTGAATAAATCCACGTGAACAATTTCGAATGTTTTTTTTGCCGAGGGAACAATATTACTCGTAAACTGGGGTCTAATAGGTCTTCGGTCATATTTAGCTTGGCCGCAAGTATTCGTTGATCAATTTGGTTATTTGGTCTTTCATTTTGGGCCAGTAATACTTTCTTGAGAGAGCTAAATAACATTCGGTGATTCCTCGATGATTAGTTTTGCCGTCATGGTAGTGTTGAATTATCTTTTGTTAACGTAGATAATCTTTAACGTTTTCTAATTCTATCTTAGCTAGGGCATAGAAGATCAAAGAACATAATTCGTCTATTAAAGTGTTAGTATCTTCGTTAAGAATCTCCACACGAGATAAGGCGTTCGTATTAGATTTACCTTTCTTATAGACATCGCTGAAATCGTAGTCACTAAGTTTCAGCCTCAATCTAGTTAATCGTGAATTGGGTTCCCTAAGGTTCATCATCCACTGTAAAGGTTTATGATCTGTCAGTACTTTAAATCTACGATTAAACAGGTACGGTCTGAAGTACTTGGTGGCCCAAACTATGGCAAGAAGTTCCTTTTCTATGGTGCTGTAGTTAAGTTCACTTTCATTCAGAGTTCGGGATGCAAAACACACAGGTTTGTCGGAACCTACAGGTCCTTGAGATAAAATAGCACCAATAGCAACGTTCGAAGCGTCTGTTGTCACTATGAATTCCTTATTAAAATCGGGATACTGTAGTATGGAGTCATTAAGAAAGAATCTTGCACTTTTCAAAACTGTTTATATACTCGGAGTCTAATGCGACCTATCTACCTTTTTTTAAAAACGCTGTGAGAGGTTTCGTAATTTTTGCAAAGTCTGGGATAAGTTTACGATAATAACCTACAAGGCCTAAAAATTGCTTAATTTCTTATGGGGTTTTTGGAATGGAATATTTTTCTATTGCATGAATTTTATGCGAATTAGGTTTTATTCCTTCACTTTACACACATAACCAGTTTCGTGCCTTAGGAATTCGAACTTATCCATTTGGATCTTCTAGTTTGATTCCCTAAGTCTATTGAAAACTTTCTCAAGATTGGTCATATGTTCCTGTAGTGACGAAGAGAAAAAGATGATGTCATCAAGATACACAAGGCATATGTCATTCTGGAGACCTCTGAGGACGTTGTCCATAACCCTTTGAAATATGGATGGTGAATTCTTAAGTCTCATGGGCATTCGAAGAAACTCGAAGTGTCCGTGTTCGACATTAAAAGCTGTCTTTTGAGTATCCTGAGGGCCCATCTCAACTTGGTAGAAGCCGCTAGCCAAAACTAGAGAGGTGAAAAATCCTGACTTGTCTGACTTGGACCCACCTGAGGTTTAGTTGAACCTGTAATAATATTTCCTTGAACACTATATCGTTTAAAGTCGGTTCATGGTTACACTCTAATGTAGCGAACGGGCTATAATCGTAGTAAATACTGTCGTAATTAAAATATTCCGGCTCGTGATAATACTCCGTCGGGTAATATGAGTCGTCGTATGACGCGCATTCATTCATGTCCATTTCTCGACTTTTAAAGTAATTAGTTGGTGGCGGATTACCTGAATTTTGGCAATTATGACCAGACAATATGGGTCTAGGTGTAAAATGCTGTACACCCCTCTTAAGTTTAGGACCTTGATTTTGATTTTGCGCCGGAATGTTTCTAGGTGGCAAACGGAACATGTTACTTTGGGCATTATACGCCTGGGGTACCGCACCGAATATCTGCTGCGTACGATTAGGCATGCGATGTGGGGGCGGTTGATTAATAAAGTTAGGGTTGAACTTAAATGGTTGAGGTGGTGGTAGTTGGTTGGGTTTAATTCCTATAGGATTGGGCCAGTTGGGAATTGGTACCGCAAAATTATTACTACGTGGAGGAACTGAACTGTTAGAATTATTTTGGGTGGTGGACTTTGAAAACTCACTACGTTCCTGTAAGTATATCACATTAAGTTCTTCCTGTACATATTCAAGGACCTTTTCAATAGTATCGGGACGCATGCATCTTATACGGGACCCTAACGGTTCTTTTAACCGTTTTACAAAAGCCTGCATTGTAACTTTTTTATACAGTGTACGTTTCGCTTTCACTGTAGTAGGAATTGGCTCGTGTAATGTTACATACGTCATCATCGTACTGAACAAAGTCTGGCATTTCTCATAGAATTCCTGAGGTGTCTTATTTCCTTGCGTAGCTAAAGAAAAGTCTGTATATGTCTGTCTGTGTCTGGCTGTTTCATCCCATTGATCCGAAAAGTTATTGATTAAGGCTGCCCTTACCAACTATCAGGTATGCCGTTGGAATTGATGGTACAAGCGGCAGAGCCTTTTATTTTATTTAAGATGCCATTTAATAAGCATACGTTGTTTAACTCACTACGTGGGTCATTACTAACATTCTGGGTTACTATTTGATCGCATATTCTAATAACCCTGGTCAAAATATTTGGATTTCCATCGAATTCCGGGACCATACGAAGGGTCTTGAAAATTGTATCCGGGTCGTGGGCCATAATTACCCTACTTATACTGCTGAGCTTACTATCACTATTTAAATCTCTACTAATATCTATAGCACTCCAGCGAGCCGTAGGAGATGCGCGCTCCTGGGAATTGGAATTTTTCGGGTGAAAAATCTTGGAAGTTGGGTGGTAGGTACTAGAACTAAAAAGGAAGCAACACAGGAACAATTCTAGTGTACTCACAAATTTTTCATCTTTAGTTCTCTTGTGAATCGAAGTCTGGGTTCTCCTTCCGGAACTGTAGCTGGACCGTAGATTCGGATATTCGGTGCCGGGGCTCGATAGCCACCCAGGCGATTCGCGTACGCGGATATTGATATTAGAGATCCCTAAGCTCGCGAACCGGACTGCGAATATCCTACCGACTGCGCCAATTACGTTAGCTGCAATCGGAGGATTTAAAAAAACTAATAACGATTTTACTTAATTTATATTAGCCTAAATGCCTGTTAGAAGTGAGAACATGGAATGGAATTTTACAGAGCTACAATAGGTGATTGGGTAAACTAGGTTCGTGTGTCATGAAGTGCTATCTCAGCTCGCCGTTTCCGTCGTTGGATAAATTTGCAGAATTGGCCAAATTGATCGTAACAAATAATTACTTGGCAATGGATAAGGCTCCTTACATCGTACACGTCTCCCGTATAGAGACCCAACCCTATTCCGGCACCACCTTACATCCCGTTAACTTTGGTAAGTTTTTAAGCTAAGTTCTTGGTATGGTAGTGAGCCAATGCAGTGATAAAATTATTCAACTTAAATACGGGATCAACAGGATTCTACTAGGCCAATTTTGGTTTTGATGTTATTTTTACTTGTAAACTTTCACTATCTCACGTAAATTTAAACTTTTGTTTGTTATGAAGTCTTGTGCAAAATTTCATCATGAAAGCGAGCACTGCGGAAGGACTTTTTGTGTGGAAAGTTTGTATGAAAGTCCGTCAGTTTTGCCGTTGGGATATTCCACGGTTTATAACATAATAAATTATTAAAATGGTATTGCCCTTAAATAACTCTATGTTCTAACTGAGGTGTTAGAGACAAAAAATACTTTTCGTTTGTGAGACAGTCTTTCATAATTACCAGATTTTTGTACTATTCAGTTTTTCAATAAAATAACGATAATTAATAGTTAAAAATGTAATCATCTATTCAAGATACATGTATAATGTGTTTTTATGGTCGTTGTTGTTTCTCACATAGTCTTTGTAATACTTTCTTAAAAATTCGTTTAGGATAAATATGTAGCTAGAATTGTATACGTTCATATAATAATTATAGTATTCTTATACAAACAATAAAATAAATACATTGAATATCAGTAATTATATTAATATACACACGTACACACCAAATCTTTCAAGAGAACCCTATGTCCTAAATGATAACTTAATGACTTTTAACGGACTCATTCTCGGCCTTGCTCCACTCAGCATCAGAGCGGAGGATGTTGGTGTACTTGGTGACAGGCTGGTACGCTTTCAGTTTAGCTTCCTTTTTCAGCTCTACAGTCTTAGGGTCGCTGAAGTCACCGTCCAATGAGAAGGACGCTCCGTAAAGCTCTGGGAGGTCAACCAGACCATAAGGTGTCAAGTAGTCGTCGCTGGTCTGAGTAGTACTCTGTCCACAGATACCTCTGGTGGTGCTGCGGTGGTCATCGGTAAAGATAACAAGCCTCTGAGTGTCAAAGATAAAACGAATAGCTCCATCGTTGATGCTGTAAAGTTCCGTGTCAGGAGCAATGGTGTAGTACTGCAAGAGAGGAGCATTCGCGACTTCAGCGTCATCGAAGTAAGTGGTGAGGCCGCCATTGGAAGTTTTCGTGATGTTAGTCTTAACTTCGATTGTTTTGGCCGTCAGCTCCATCTCAAAGGCTTTGCCCGTTATAGACCTAAAAAGAAATAAAATAAACAATGGTTATTTGGACACATTTGACGCCTGGAATACAGGCGTCAAGGCATGATGTGATATTTATGGTAGGCCAAGGTGTATGTGTACTCATTTCACCAGTTATGTTCAAGTACCATGACCCTTGCTATTTGAAACTAAGGTTAGATCTAATAACAAAAGATAATAATATACAGGTTCAAATTAAATTAGCTAGCGAAACTCTGCAGACGTAATGGGCATCGATACCTAAACATGATAAAATAAAACTAAAAAATATTTTATAATTTTTTTGGGGGTCAACTACCGCTGGTAGTTTTGTTACTAGAAGTGTGAGTTGAGAAAATGTGTTTTCTTTCGTTTTATTGTATTGAGATATCGATTCCCATCACTGCTGTGAAGTTTACACACGAATAAACCGATTTTTCAAGTGACTGCACTAATTGCGGTCAATGTACCCATAAAAAAAAATCATCTTTTTTTGTTTTATCGTGTTTCGATATCGATACCCACCACGTCTGCGGAGTTCCTCTAGCTTATTTAATTTGACTCTGTATTTCCAATAATTACTGTTTGCACTAACCCTGCTTTTTACCAGGAAATAATTAAATGTATTTTTAAGCTAAAAATTACTGAGAATCGTGATACTGACTTGTAGGAAACGTAGACTTCCGCCTGGTGATCGCTGGGCCTCTTCATGAGGATAACCAAGTCGTTGCTGTAGAACTTGGCCTCATCAACCATAACCACGTGCCAGGAGCTGGTGAGGCTGTAGTCATAGCTGCGGCCGCTGAACGTCCAGATCTTATTATCATCCACAGTGCAGAACGCTTTATGAAACACGTGTTTAATTAGTTTAAACGAATGTGCAGTCGAAGATTATTATTAATCAATCATTTAAAATTGTCGTAATAATACTTACGCAAGTGTTGATAGTAGGTGAACCAATTACGAGCACGCTCCCAGTGTGTTAGGGGTGCGTAGACAGCCATAGCGTAGGGGTAGTATGACATGCCCTCGACATTTTTCAAGCGTAATACTCCGTATTTGGTTGTGAACTCATAGTTGATGTAGTTGTCGTAATAGAAAGCCTGTGCTTCGATTTCCAGAGTACCGTTATCGCTAGTCTTGAACACGTCCTCTTGTTCCTCCCAAGTGTACAAATGTTTGTACGCCTCATAAATATTGTATGCCATTTTCAAGTCAGCAGCACTGATATTCTTATAAGTCACCTTCCCCTTGAAATAGTCAGGGGCATGAGCCTTGATAATCATCTTATGGCAATCCTTTTGGTAGAAGTTCTGTTTAATGGTTTCTTGCATGCATTGCTTTCCCAAGGGGTCGTTTGACAAAATTTCAGTGTACTTCTCGCTGCGTTCGCCAAAGCCTTGGAAATGGACGTTGTCAGTGTTTCCAAATTTGAAATCGGCTTCGTATGATACCTTAATTTTATTCTTAAGAGCTTCTTCGAAGTTTAGAGGGACTGTCAAAGGTTTGGTAACTTTAAAGACCGCATTGAATTGTTCATAGCCATTGAAAAACAAAGCAGCTTGGGCTTTGGGGTCGACGAAACTGTTTGCAAAAGCACTGGTAAATACGTATTCTACTTTCTTTTTTCCGTCAAAGACAACGCCGATGTCAACGACTTGAACTTTGGGGGATTGGATGCCTGCTTTAACCCGTTTAACAATCTCCTCGCGGCGAGCTTTGCTATTTGGAGTGACGTCATTCATGGCCGCTGCTGGTCCCATTTCTTCAATTGTTCCTTCTGATTCTTTTTCCAGGTTGTAGATTGTGTCTGGAATCAACACACATCATGTCTGTTAAATTAAAAATTCAATAATTTAAGCTCCATTAAGTAGTTAAAAAAAACTAACGCCTACGAAAGAGGTGGTAAACTTGTAACTAAAACTACTACTACTTGTAACTTGTAATAAAGAGTATTCTATTATATTCTATTCTATTCTAACTAGTAAATATAGGTAATAGTTGACCTGGTAATTGATTTAGCACTTATGACAACAATTCTCAGTAAATTTAAACTTCGCTAAGGTTGAAAATATCTAACTGCCACTGGGAAGATCCCAGACGGAATGACCATACTGCCTTGGAAGGTAGGTAGGCCTTTAGTGTGGGATACAACGTGTGTCGACACGCTTGCGGCCATTCAATCTTCCTAGCAGCGCGCGCTGTGCAGGTGCGGAAAACCTTGAACGGCGTAAATATTCCAATCTATTTGGGACTTATAAGTTTGAGCCGTTTAGGGTTGAAACACTGGGGCCATGGGGTCCGAGTGCCCACTTAGTTTTTCGAGACATCGCCAAGCGGATGGTCGACTCTTCACGTGACCAGAGGGTTGGCTTATTTTTTGGCCAAAAATCAGCATTGCCATACAACATGCCAATGCTGCCAGCCTTTTGGGCACTTTTCCTGTTGACAGCGATGCGAACATTTTTTTTTGATGCCCATTGATTATTTCCCGTTTTTTATATACTTGTACATATTATTATTTTAAGACTTAGCTTTTTAAATTATGTAAATATTATCTTGGAAATTAAAATAAATTACTGTCACATTGACAATTAGACCTTGTCGTTTTATGACGTGCAAGTGGCATTCAACCTTAGGGTGGTAAACCAAAATATGTGGCCGACTATGCAATAGTGCTAACCATTCAGAAATCATTAAAAATATATTTTGGTAAACATAATGTAATAATTGATTAATATAATTAATTGCTTACCGTAAAATAAAGTGTAGGTACTCTCCTTGTTTTGTGACTCTTTAGCAAGATACTTCAAGTTGAACTCGGTTAGCGCAACATCCTTCTGGTACAGCAAGTTACGAACATTCGTCAGAAGATCAGCATCAAATAACTTGCTTGGGTTCTTATAGTCAGAGGAGTAAGAGTATCCTTGGAATTCGAACACGGTTCCAGTTAGCTCACCAAACTTCAACTTAGTGGATACAACTTTAGCTGGGCGCTCGATAAACTTGGTCAATGGGTTTTCGGAAACGGTCAACAGGGAATCCTTCTGTTGCAAAGTAGTGTAAGGCCACACGCTCATGTGGATTAAGTTAACATTTTGCTCAGGAAATTCAATGTGTAATTTATGTGCACCAGTTTGTGATGCCGCGTTATGTTTGAAAGGAATGTAAAATTGGAGTTTGTTGATGATACCAGCGCTGGCATACACGTCACCAAGTGTATCTAGGAATCCGACACTGCCGTCCAAGTTTCTCGCATATGTAAATTTCAGGTCATTATTAGTTGACGTAATCTTATCTTGACTAGTTTTGGTTTGAGATTGGCTTTGCAGGATAATGGCGGTCGGTTCGCTGTAATCAAACATAAAAGGCATGCCCGAGACGAGAGGGAAAGTGATAAAGACCTGTTTTTGGGTCAATACCTTGGTGTACTCGAAATTGTCTCCACGTAGCAACTTTTCCATCTCTTTTATATAGTCCATTATTAAAGACTTAAAGTCGTTTTCGTTGAAAGTAACGAGTGTCTGCTGGTTCCAGCTATTTAGAAAGAAGGAGCCTTCGAGCTCACAGCGATGTTCCGGCTTAATGTTTAGTAATTCAGCAATCTTTTTGGCAGAGAATCTAAAATCATCATCAGTTTTGCTGGGTGTTTGATAGTACACCAGTGAAAGATAATTAGAGAAAACGTGCTGCATGTCGGATACGGACAACGTGAACTGAAATAAGAAAGATTCTGTTTTATTTACATGGACAACAAATTACTAAGCTTCTTGTACTATTTAATTTCTACTTTAATACACATAACATCAACAACGAAGGGTACAGCACAGGTGTACCTATAGAACGCCCATATTTCACCAGTTATATAATTATTTTCGGTACTTAATTAGTTTTAAAATTATTATATCGCACTATCGTATTGGGTACAGCAAACCTATTTATTAAAATCTAAAATATATTTTTATTATTAATTTAAATAAATGAGCGATAAATTACCCAGTCTTCTTCGGTCCATCCGGTGCTTCTAAACCTGAGAGCTCCTCTTTGGTACACTGGTAGAATATTATTCTCGCTACCGATGAATGAGACTTCTCTAAAGTGCGCAAGGTCATCATCACTCGTATACTCGTCAATCAAACTGTCGGTCGAGTAGCGGTATCCGAACTTTTCTTTGGAAACCAAGTATAAGACAGACTTGGCGGTCTTAGAGCTGAAAGTTTAAAATTGAAAAATAATAAATGATTTTATTTCTGTAACTGGGTTTGTACAAACACTTTTACACGTCAATCATATTTTAAAAACTAGATGAGGTCGGCGTTTCCTATCTGACTACTCTGAGAAGAAAGTCGAAACCAACTCAAAGGTCACCGTCTCTTTTGAAGTCTAGACATAATCTTGGTCAGATCATGTGAAAACCATGTAAGTACATTAGTGTCTGAAATGGTCTGTAAAGGAAAAACTACATAGATTGAGTGGACCTGACCAGTAAGTACTCGTTTTTGTCATTAAACGTGCAGCTCAACTCAGAACTTAAGGAGCTCAACGATTCGACGAACAATACCAAAGACGGGACATTCGCGTAGGCCGCAAAAATTACTCAAACTGCTAGACCATGATTAAAACTGACTGAGAAGAAAAAAAAACAACAATGACCCTTATAGTCTTCACATTCACAGTACTAAAATAATAATCATATTTTACAACGTAGATATTTATGTCAATGTGTATATAAAATTCATCAACGTCAATGTGCAGGTGTATACAATAAATCCGGAAATAATCTAGGTCAAATAATTTGAGGACCATAATTTAATATTTATATAAAACTCGACTTTACTATAGCTTATATTCCGAAGTATTGTTTACTGTGGAAAAGCAGATGTGTACAGCATCTAAACGTAATTTCCCATTAATTTTCTGTTATGGGCTGTGGAGATAGCCTTTGCCTATGGAAGCTATACAGTGTAAATTATAGTAATTTTCAAAGATCGAAGACATTCAATTTTCTTAAACTATGAATGACATTCAATAGTGCTAAATCAGATAAAAATGATGTCGTACGACTCTTTTTTTTTGGCAAATATATGTCACAAAACATGTTTATTCGTTCACATAAGTAAGATATTAAGATACTCACAGTAATGCAAAACGTGGATCTTTCAGTCCAGCGGCGAACGTAATACTGTTGGCTAGTACAGCGCGAACTTGCATGCTGGGGTCTTCGTTTGTCATGTGCGCCATTATTTGCATCATATCATGAGTTGGATAAGCCAAGAAAATGTTCAGGGCAGCCGCTACCCTGACTTCGTATGGCTCAGCAGTGTTCTTTAAAAGGCTGAATAGCACAGCACGAACGTATTCATTCTTCGTATTAGCTACCGTTTTAAGGCTAATTACCATTTGGATGCGGAGGTATTTGGAGACGGGAATCTGACCCTCTAGATAAGGAGCGAAGACCTTTAGGATATTCGGGTCAGCTAAGTTTCCAAGAACCCTTACATAAACCTGAGCCTTGTTTTTATCACCTTTTTCGATGGCTTGTTTTAGTTCTTGAGATAGGCGAGGCATGACTTTATCCTCTACGAAAAAGATTTCGTCGCCAAACGAGATGAATTTAGTAACAGCCAAAAGAGCGGTCGTGTTCAGGTACATTTGCTCTTGAACTTCGGATCTCATAACAAAGTCGAAAAATTCGCTAATGATTTCCTTGTTAGGGAAACGAAGAATACTGGCCATGGAACTGATAACTTCAGCTGCTTCCTTACCTTCAATCTTCTTGGTCAAGATCCAGGCCTTGATTTCTTTGAAGGCCGCGATTGTGCCTGCTTGGGCAACAGCGTCACGGTAGATTATCCACATGCTATTCTTTGCAATATTCTTTGCAGATTTAGCCACTTCAATGCTGCTAGTCATTTGAGACAGTTGCTTAGAGTTCATAAACATGATGGAGCGAACGAGAATGTTGAATTTCGAAAGAAAATCGGCCTTTGGTAAGTTGCTTGGGTCTTGCAGTAAAGGTGTCATTTCCTGAAGCAATTTCTGAGCATCGGCAATGTTTTTATCATCCCTTATTAAAGCTGTCTCGTTAAATGTAAACAATAGCGATTCAACCGTGCGATATTCAATAGATTTTTTCCATTCATTGCTACTTTCTGGTTGGACGGATGAAAGATTGAAGCTGACATGACTGTAGACTTCAGCCTTCTGTTTTCCGAAGAGGAGAGGATTGACGGAAACAGAACTAAGGGTCTCCGATTTGTAGATTGGTCCTTGCTTGCCAACAAGCATGCGGGATTCAGAAGTGTGCTTGATGAACTGTTTTTCGTCGTTATCGTAAGCAATTCCTTTCCATATGGCGCCTTCTGGTACACCGAAGTTGTAGCCAACATCCTTTACACAAGAACCGTAGTTCTTGCTCTTAACAATCTCGATGGGATCTTCAGCAAACACGGGCAATTCGCGGCGCCACTCAGCAGAGACCGGTGAAACAGAGTAGAGAGTCTCGCAGTCACCAGTGACGTCAGTCTCCATCTTCTTGAATAAACCTTGGAAAGTTTCCTTATCATAGCTGTTCGGGAAACTATCGACATGTTTAAAAGAAGATAAGTCTACTTGTAAAGCGCTGACAAGACCTTTTAGTAAGTTCTCGTGAGACACAGAAAGTGATGTTGGGACCTTCAGGGAGACAACACGACCTCCATTGACAAGAATTTCGAAAGGATGGTCAATACCCTGGACCGGGTTGTAGCTCAGACCAGAAGGCAAGGCGTCTTTATACAGCGACAGTTGACTCTGAACTTGCGCATACAAAGGATTCTCTATCTTAGCCACCAGACGGCCTGATTCCAAAACGCGGACGATGAATTGGGCTTTGAAGGCATTGCCGTTGCTGTTGCTTTGTTCGAACTTGGCCCAAGTATAAGAGTCCACATTATAGAGGTATTCCTTGCCAACTTGCCATGGCCATTTGCTCTCGGTGAGCGGGCTTGATGCGACGGCGGCTAAAACAGGATTTAGGACATTATGTATGTTTGTTATTAGTCATTATTCTCGATTCTTATGCAAAATAAAAACAAAGCTATACAAAAAGGGTGCTAAAATTTCGCTTTCGGCTTGAAATAGGTACTTTAATCTTTAGAACTAGAGTTATTTATTCATGCACAAGGTAAAAAAGAAATGTACATAGGCGGATTTAATGTCTATGCCTAGTCATTCATTAGTATCAGAGGTCGGAATTAGGTAGAGTTATTTATGTACTTGCATCGAAATGTTGATATTAATATGGATCTTCCCGGAATTTCTAATAGACAATCCCGTATGACCAAGAATATTACAAATAAATAATAGTAAAAACCTCAGAGATAGATAAGATAATTAAAACAAATATAATTAACATACAATTTGCGTATTGGAATTTTGCAACTTCGGACATCCGATGTCGTTGATGTAAATTTGGCAACGTCGCGCGTACAGTGGCTTAATTTGTGTAACAATAAATAACTTTTTATTTAATAGATCACAGGATTTTTCTGCTCTTCAAAATTAATCCCGAGATTTGGGGCCTATCCACTTTATTCTTTCGTTGTATGAAATCAGTAAGTACATAAATAACTCAACCTAATTCCGACCTCTGATTATTATACATAGGTATTTTATTGCCCTTTCGATTTAATTTACCATCTTTAACTTTGACTTAAAGTCGACTAAATACTCTATTTATTTATTTACTTTTTGTCGTTCTATGTGATTTTGACGAGGAGCGTTCAAGGTATTCTCGGTGTGAGGGTGGCTTACGAATGATGTGGGTAATTTGACTGATTAATTCATTAATGACATTATCTAAGGGTATAAAGGTAAAATTTTATATAGTTGTCATCATTAGTTATCCATAATCAACGACAACTGGAATGGTTAACGTGACAAGTTTGAAGAAAATCGAGCACCGCGCTGTTATAAAAATCCTTACTCAACAAAAAAAAAAATTCATGAAGAGATGGTGGCTGTTTACCAAGATTCTGCACCTTCGTTATCTATGGTTCAAAAGTGGTCAAGTGAATTTCAAAGGGGTAGAAACAGTATCGAAGACGACACTCGCTCGGGCGGCCCGGTTACTGCCTCTACGGAAGATGGGTGGTACCCAATATGGCTGTCGCGAATGCTGGCGGCGCGCGGCGCCTCAAAAACATGTGCGAATCGAGTGCTGTAGAGAGTTTTTAGAGCTCTGAGGTGAAGTTCCATCAAGTATTTTCGATCGAATTGTGAAACGATGAAAAAGACGAAACGTGGGATCATCATTATGACCCTGAAAGTAAGCAGGAGTCCATGCATTGGCACAAGAAGGGTACTTCGCCCCCTAAGAAATTCAAAGTCGTTTCGTCTGCCGAAAAAATCATGGCCACAGTGTTTTGGGACTCGAAGGGGATTTCGCTGATTGAGTACACATAAAAAGGTGAAACGATAAACGCAGCATCCTAGGATTCACTTTACGAAATTTACGGGAAGCAATTAAAGAAAAAAGACGGGGAAAAGTGACCGCCGCGCGCCGGTGTGTTGCTTCTTTACGACAACGCCCCGGTCCACACGGCGCGTGTTTCCAAAGCTGCTTACTGTGCGAGATTGTGGTTTCGAAGAAATTAACCCTATACCAATACCGTTTGATATTAACCCACCCTATAGCCCGCACCTAGCCCCAAGTGATTATTATTTGTTCCCTAATTTGAAAAAAGACCTTTGAAGGAAACGATTTTCCAACGATGAAGAACTCAGGGCGGCAATAATTAATGCGCATTTTTCAGAGAAAGAGGAAAGTTATTTTTACAGGGTAATAAAAAGTTAATTTCGAGATCTAATAAATGCATTGAGGTAATTGAGGGTTACATCGAAAAAAAAAATTTATTTAGGTACGTTTTTTTACATGCCGATACCGAGAATATATTGAACGCCCCTCGTAAGTATTATTTTGAACTTTACAAATGTTAGGACCCGTAGACTTAAATATTTTAGAAAAGCGAATCCGATTCGCTTAGTTTATATAGATTGTACGAACATTGGCAAGCAGCATGATTTCTATTAGGACAATGGTTCACACTTTATTGTTCTACACTGTCACATTCCGTGTGTACACCATTCGATAACCACAAGAAAATAGGTAACTCACCGATTACCGCCGTTAATACTAAAAGCTTCATAATTCCAGATTCTCGCAGGGGTCCTGTTCAGTGTTGGTAGAAGGCGCACACTGATCACTCAACCTGGTGCATACGATTTTATACCAGTGATTAATCTTTGTTTCTTATTATGACTCGACCTTTAAACCTAGCGATAACTGGAATGACTAAAACTCTATGCTATCACCAAATGTTACCAAAATGTTAATAAGATAAGACTGTATAAATGAAACTGGTGAAGTAAAAGTTCAACAGGCGCAGCATTATTCCGGGCACCTAGGAATTAAGAAAGGTAACGTTTCATACATTTTTGGACTACCTACTTACAAAGTTATCTTGCAACACCGCGTTCCAACATGTATTCTATGATGAGTCTACTGTTTCCGTTTATGTTTTACACCTAAAACAAATTGTAAAGACAATTTTTATACAAAACTGTCAAAAAGGTGAATAATATACATAGTTTAATTTTTATTTTTATTAAATAGGCACAAAAACAGCTACATTATTTAATATTACATACATAAAAACTTATATAACCTAAGTAATAATGTACCCCACAGCGCTGTTCACAGATTACTATGAATAAAAATAAAATCTTATAGTCACAAGGAGGTGAACTGTTTATGCACGACAGTTACCAAGACATGTCTCAAACAACTTCAACACATGTGTAGAGTAAGGAATTTAAGAACAGCGCGGTGCTCGGTTTTATTCAACGTTGTCACGTTACCCATATAATAAGTAAATCACCCTCATACCGAGAATACATTGAACGCCCCTCGTAATTCACATAGAACAAAAATAAATACATAGTAAATAAATAAATAGTGTTTAGTCGTCTTTAAGTCACAATTAAAGATGGTAACTTAAATCGAAAGGGCAATAAAGTACCTATGTATAATAATGAATGACTAGGCATAGGCATTAAATCCGTCTATGTACATTTTTTTTAGCTTGTGCATGAATAAATTACTTAGTTCTAAAGATTAAGGTATTTCAAGCCAAAAGCGATATTTTAGCACCCTTTTCGTATAGCTTTGTTTTTTATTTTGCATAAGAATGGAGAATAACAAGTAATTACAAATATTCATAATGTCCTCAATCCTGGTTTAGCCGCCGTCGCATCAAGCCCGCTCACCGAGAGCAAATGGCCATGGCAAGTTGGAAAGGAATACCTCTATAATGTGGACTCTTATACTTGGGCCAAGTTCGAACAAAGCAACAGCAACGGCAATGCCTTCAAAGCCCAATTCATCGTCCGCGTTTTGGAATCAGGCCGTCTGGTGGCTAAGATAGAGAATCCTTTGTATGCGCAAGTTCAGAGTCAACTGTCGCTGTATAAAGACGCCTTGCCTTCTGGTCTGAGCTACAACCCGGTCCAGGGTATTGACCATCCTTTCGAAATTCTTAGCGATGGAGGTCGTGTTATCTCCCTGAAGGTCCCAACATCACTTTTTTTCGTCTCATCACTCTCAAAAGAACTTACTAAAAAGTCTTATCAGCGCTTTATACTCGTAAGTAGACTTATCTTCTTTTAACCATGTCGATAGTTTCCCGAACACCTATGATAAGGAAACTTTCCAAGGTTTATTCAAGAAGATGGAGACTGACGTCACTGGTGACTGCGGGACTCTCTACTCTGTTTGTTTTCAAATTTCAACCCCCTTCGTCGGCTCCAGTTGCAAACTAACAATAATAATCCCAAATGTTCACTTGTAATATACACTGGATCGCAAAAATTCCGGGTAGCTAATAAATGGCGTGATAGTTTCTTAAATATCTGTGACTAATTTGCGAAACTATAGTATATTGTAAATGACTGATTGTTGAATTCGGTGCTCGGGTCAGGATGACGGCTGCTGCCTCGTCTTCCCGTTCGTGTTTAGGATTCGGTTTTCTTCATCAAATGGTTTTAATTTTCTTGTAGAAAGACATTTATTAATGATAATCTGTACATTAGGTTTTCGGACGGATTTTATGAGAGATAAAAAGAAAGATATGGTGGCGCGAGCGGTGCGTGACATGCGAAAAAAATCTATCTATATGAAGTTAGTGGCAGATGCTCCGCGATGATTGGCCGACATGCACGACGTTGATTGATTGATGTCATTCGCAAACACGCCATCAGCGGCAATTTCAGGTCGCTATCTTGACTGCCCATGCCGATAGATGGTGCAGGTGGTAACATAGGCCCGACCTTGGAAGTAGCAGGTTCCAACAGGATCAGCAGGACGGCACATCAGATACTGACAGCGGCACAGGCAGCCGGCAAATTCTTGATAAAGCTCTGCGTGTGACTCCTGAAGCCGTGAGTAGGTCAGCCACTCTTGAGATTCCGTCAGCACCTGGATGAATTCGTATAATCCTTCCTAGTTTCCATCTGAGTGGAGGCAGGTTATCGTCTTTGATTAGAACGAGTTGATTTAGAGTAATGGAATATTGATGAGTCTTCCAGCTTGTCCGCGTCTGCAGCTCCGACACATATACTGTAGCCCATCGCTTCCAGAAGCATTGCCTCATCTGCTCGATTACGTCGTAGCGCTGCAGGTGATGACTCGGTGTAGATGTCAAGTCTTGGCAGGCTGGAGCGGTCAGCGGCCGGCCGATGAGGAAATCGGCAGTGGTAACGGGTTGTAGGTCATGAGGGTCTGTGGACAAAGCTGTTAAGGGACGGGAATTCAGAATGGCTTCTGTTCGGGCGCTTCCGACCACTCGGCAATCTTCGGCTGCTGTCGTTAGACAACCGAAGGCGGCGGGCTGCGGTGAGAGGTGCGGCGTGCGGGACGCGGGCCTTCGGACTACTTCGCTACCGATCTCGGACGACGGCACGCGCGCGCACTCCAAACGTTTACCAACATCGACAATTGTACATATCTCTTTTGATTATATTTATTTCAAATTACAGTCCATCGCTTCTTTGAGCTCAGTCCTTAGTTAGGTCCCTAACAGCTTCAGTTTGTGCCAACACCGTACTGAATTCCTCATAAGTGAGAGTGTGCCCCCCACTACTCGCCGCAGGTGGTGCTTACACGATTTCACCCCTGCTTCCCACAAACCGCCAAAATGAGGAGCATACGGAGGAATGAAGCTGAATTTAATATTGTTATTTGAAGTGAAATCACTAATATCCTTACTATTATTTTCAATGAAAGAAACAAATTATTTTTCAGCCCTGACAAAATTCTTACCGTTGTCTGACATTATCTTAGCTGGTTCACCCCTACGTGATATGAAACGTTTTAATGCGAGTATGTAATCCTTTGTTGAAAGACTCGTAACCAATTCAAGATGAATGGAACGTGTACATAAACAAACAAATAAACATATATAACCTTTAGTGACCCTAGCCCTCCTGCCCCTACGGTTCAAAATCATCACTGGCACATCGTAGTCAACGCCACAGCGCATAAAAGGGAAGCCAGTTCCAGGCGTTCAGCCGGCAAGTTACCCATGAGGGGCTGTATGGTCTTCCCTCTGATGCGTGTGCACGTGACGCAGTCGTGTACCGTTTTTCTCGCTAGGTTCCGCCCTCCGAGCGGCCACCAAGCCTCACGCACACAAGCCAGCAGGAGCTGAAGTCCACCGTGCAACAATTGTTTATTTTCATGTGAAAACAATAACGCCGTGAATCTATGCGTACTACACAATAGCACTGGATTTTTTTTATTATTATCGAAAAATGACGAGTTACTTAATCTTCCACCAACGCGTATTAATTTAAATTTATCATGAAAAACATTTAAACCTATTATTCTTTTAGATTTCACCACCAATCGCTTATTTAAATCATTATATTCGTTGTAGAATGATTGCATTTGCGCGAGCCGTGCGAGCATTACAACTGAGGCGTCTAACTCATCAACAGATTACCTATAAAACGTAGTACATAGGCTGTCGCTTGCCGTAACCGATTAAATGGAGAGAATCTGTTAAAATCTATTAGACCAGTATTATAACTTGAATTACTACACAGCATACTAATATGTTGTGGTTTTAATTCGGGCAATTGATCATTATCTGTGGAAATATCGCATGAATAATCGAATTTATGGTGTTGTAAAAAGGCTGGCCCGTCCTACCACACATTATTGGTTTGAAGCTCGTTCAGAGGAAGACCCCTCGACACAACATCAGCCGGGTTATCTTTACCGTTAACATGCAACCAAATTGCATCACATGTAAGCTCGTTTATTTGTGACACACCATTCTGAACAAACGTTTTTAAACTGTGAGGTGACATTCTGATCCAGCCCATGAATATGGTGGAATCAGTCCAGAAAACTACTTTAGTGAACTTTACTCTTAACGAACTTATAATTTTTTTATATAACCGTGTAAAGCGCCACATAACTCAAGTCGCGGAATGATGCATACAGTTTTGACTAGCGCGACCTTGCTCTTAGCGCATAACAACTTCGTTACTATAGATGAGTCATCCGTGTAAGTACGTACGTATGCGCAGGCACCGTACGCGTCTTGTGACACGTCAGTGAAAATATGTAACTCACTATTATGTACATTCCCTTATGACGCATCGAGGGACACGAATATTGCCTAATGAGGATAAGTCTTGAAGGAATCGATTCCACAAGCATTCGATATCGTTAGGAATTGAATCACCCCAATCGATTTTACATAGCCACAATTTTTGAAGCAATATTTTTGCTATAATTACTATGAGCGACTTAAGACCTAATGGGCCATAGATTTGTGAAATAAAAGACATCATACTTTTCACTTAGTAACTTTATTAGATTTATTTTCTAATTTAGTGGTGAAATAAAGTTCGTCGTTATTGGCTTGCCAACCTATCCCGAGAGTTTTATTTTGGCAATGTTCCCCAATAGCTAATTCTTTAGATGCTTCTATGTCATAACTAAATGTCCACTTCCGCAAAGGAAAGCAGGCCGATCTTAGAACCTCCGAAGTTTTCTCGCATCTTTTCAACAAAACTTGGGGATCGTTATCACCAGTAATTAAATCATCGACAAAGAAATCTTCGTTTATAACCTCAGAAATGACCTTATCTTCCGTTTCTTGGCCGTTTAATGGTCCAATAAAACCAGAAAAACGAAAGTAATGTCAATTAACATTCCATTATCATTTAGATTCATAGTCGTCTCACCCACTATAGAGTTCTTAATAGGTAAGGTATTAGTGTTTTAGGGTACTGAATGTACTCGTATGCAGGCCACCACCTTGGTTTGGGTATTTCCCTGATTTGTGCGCATCCTGTCATCATGTCCATATCTGACAACTGTTAAGGCAAACATCATAAGGAAACCGGCATGCCCTAGAACCGACCCGCACTGGGTGGTGGATTACGGTCCACTCCCTCTCGCAGAGAGTAGTCATATTGTGTGAAGGTGTCCCAGTAGTGAGAACATTACAAGCTGATTAAGCGTAAGTTGTCCCACTCGCAAAATATGAGTCTGTTAACGTCGTTCAACAACTTTTGTGTCAGGGCTTCCCGGGTATTGTTCGGATTCGAGAAAAAGTGACTGACGTTTTTCTATGGGATTTCAACCCCCAACTTCCGGTGGGGGTAAATACATAATAGGCTGGAACAGACACGTGAAAGAGGCTCACGGTAAGGCCCGGCAATGTTATCTGAATTGGCTATTATATGGGAAACCTAGTTCTCGACGGTTATACAATGGAGTAACAGAGTCTAGGCGATTATTTATGGTAAAATTGAAATGGTGTCAAAATAACCAACAAATGATTAAAATGGATATAATAGCACAACACCACGCCAATAATAATTTTTAAAAAATTTGGAAATCAACGAATAAGTTGAATCTGAAGCCAAGCCGGCCCGTGTGCGTCGAGGGTGTACACGAGCCGGATGATATCGCGAGATTGTTTCAGCAGCATTTCAGGGTTGAACCGTTTTTGAAGTCTGCACAGTCTGACCTGTTGTCGGTGTCCGGTGCTGTGGTTACATCTGGAGATATCAATGTGAGATTCACTGCAAAGGATGTTGCTTTGGTTATAAAATCTATGAAAAAAGGAAAGTCTCCAGGACATGATAGCCTCAGCATTGAGCACCTGCGGCATGCTGGGGTACACTTGCCTAGGGTTCTAGCTTTGTTATTTAATCTGTGTGTTAGCCGTTCCTACCAATAACACATCTACTTTCTGAGGATCTGTTTGCGTCTCCTTGCTCTCGACGGTGGAGAAGCTCAGAGGGAAGGTATTAGAAGTCTGCGTCTCCTTGTTCTTGATCAAAGACCCGACTGCAAAAAAACACCTAACTGAAAAGAGAAAAACAACCATTATTATCTATTGAACTTTGTTTTGTGTAGGTAAGTTTATCGCAGGCCCACAAACAAAAGTTACACCATATTTCAGGTTGTGGGTTAGTTTTTAATAATTGGCTTTATTTCAAGCTTTTTAGTTTTATTATTTTAGCATGTTTCATTCCAAATAGATATAAGTTGTATATATTTTTGTAAGCCATTTATAAAACCCTTTATTTTGATACCCCACTCGATAGGGATAGAGGAAAAAAAAATTGACGACATCTAATTTGGCGCTAAAAACCGGCCATTTAATTTTTTTATAATTTGATATACCCAGTGTCACTCTCATAATTAACTGGAAACTAACTACATCTCTCAATCTAAAATCCACCAAGCCGTGTTGGCTACAGAGCGTGCCAAAGAAACATACACTTGAAAACATAACCCTCCTTCTGGTGCAGTCGGGTAAAAAAGTGACTTTTGAGGGCAGTCTTTTCTTAACACTGAAAATGCTGATTCACAAGTTTGAAACAGCGATTTACGAATGTCGATGATAAATTATGCTGTCCTTTTAATATTATCTCCATAAAGATGTTCAATTATTTAGATGAACTCCAGAAAAAAAAGTTTTTGTAAAACAAAAAAAGGCTAGTTGTTAGAATTCAGATCCGCGATGTGTCACTTGTCATCATTCAAAAAAAGTAATTATAAATAAGTACACACGGCTACATATCAAGCTATATATATCCAGTTTTAGGTGACCTCGCATTGTATAGGCTGTTCATATAATGAGAAGTCAGCTTATACTGGAAATGTATAGCTTGATATGTAGTCGTGCGTACAACGATCTTATTAAAACAATGAATAATAAATAAGATAAGAATACGTAATAATATAATAGATAATAGTACCTAAACATTTGATCGCCAGAATTGTTTTGAATAATACACACATCAAAAAAGTCTAAGCAACATGTACAGTTTTGAACCTTTGAACGATTTTTACAATTGTAATATATTTATATTTATTTTATAAATAATAACTAAGCATTGTTTGATGCATTAGTGACTAAAGCAAAAAAACCCTCATTCAATTGTTCATTAAAGTGTAGGTAATCTATATCTTATCTTCTTTATAATAGGTTGGGGAAAAAGTTTATTCGCATTTTTTAAGAAAATTCAAAACATTTTTTAATATAGTTTATTTACATTTAACTAAAGTATGTAGGTACCATTTTGTTCGATAACTTTTTGCCATCTTGTAGGTAGGGACATGATCCCATTGCTATAGAAATTTTGGGACTTCTGATCAAAATACCGCGATAAGTGGTTTTGGCAGTCCTCTCTTGATGTTAACCTGACACTGCCTAAAGAATTCTGAAGAGACCGAAACAGGTGGAAAACTGAAGGTGCAAGGTCAGGACTATACGGCGGATGCATTAACACCTCCCAGCCAAACACTCTTAATTTTTGCTGAGTGGCTAAAGATGTGTGAGGTCTAGCGTTATCATGATGAAAAACCACACCCCTTCTGTTGATTAATTCCGGCCGCTTTCTCTCAACTTCTTGCTTTAATCTCATCAGTTGTTCGCAGTCGAGTTCAGAATCGATGGTCCTTCCTGGTGGTAACAGCTCATAATGAATAATACCCTTCCAATCCCACCACACACAGCATCACCTTGTTGCGAGTTAACCCGGGTTTCGCCACAGTCTGTGAAGCCTGACCGGCCTTTGACCACGACCTTTTTCGCACGTTCTTGTCGTACGTGATCCAGTTTTCATCACCAGTTATCAGCTTCTTCAAAAATGGTACGGTTTCATTACGTCGTAATAAAGAATCACAAATGAGTACACGGTTCATTAGGTTTCTTTCAGTGAGCTCGTGAGGTACCCAAATATCGAGCTTTTTTGTGTACCCAGTTTTTTTCAAATGTGCTAAAACTGATTTGTGGTCAATTCCCAGTTCTTCAGCTACGTCGTAACTACTGATATGCCAATCTTGCTCCACTTTTTCAAAAATGGCATCCATTTTATCCGTAATAGGGCAACCAAAGCGACGTGCATCTTTGACATCAAAATTTCCGGATTGAAAACGCTTAAACCAAATTTGTGCTACTCTCACAGACACTGCACTAGGTCCATAAACAACGCAATTTTTTTTCGCGGCTTGCGTTGCATTTTTACCTTTTTTGTAGTAAAATTTTAAAATGTATCGAATTTCTTCATTAGATTCACTCATCTTGACAGTACGAAAAACAAATGAAAATCACACATTTTCCTAATTGGAATTTGGAATTATGTTCTTTAAAATTTAAACTTTCAATGATACCAAAACCAGCCAGATACAAATAGTATAGCCAAAGAGATTTTATTACAAGTTCATACATACTATAATGCGAAAAGACTTTTTCCCCAACCTAATATATAAAAATGAATCCCTATATCCCTTGGTCACGCCATCACGCGTGAACGGCTGGACCGATTTCACTTTTTTTTTTTGTTGTGTTCTTTATTGTCAGGAAACGGATCTTATGAAATAAAAAAATAAGGAATTTGATCGGAACGTTCCAAATTTAAGAAAACCTAACGCCAATATTAATTTTACATAACTGTCAGCGATTGACAGAATGCGCGCTGCAAATATCGTTTAACACAGATGGATCGGTTGATAAATGAGTCGATAGTTTTAGTTTTGGTCAATAGTCAAAACTAAAACTAAACGACATATGACATTCATAGTTAAGACAGGACAACGTCTGTCGGGTCAGCTTGTCTATATATTGCAACGTAAAACTTGTAGAGGACACGCCGGGGAGTCGAACCCCGGCGTGAGGTAGCTAAAAAATGAAACACTCACGAAGCAAAAACACGTAAAATTTATTAATATAATAAAAACAATCCGAAAGGTAGAATAAAAGTAAATTAGGAAAAAATAAAATAAGATTTTGTCGTTGGAATTTAAATAGTCAAAAATACTAAGAAAGAAAAATCACAACTCGAATTTGAGAGAAAAAACTTAAAAGATGTTACCGTACAGTATTTTAAATGTATTCTGACGAATTTAAATCCGATTGCAATCATACGAAATTCGTGTAGCTCTATAAAGTGTTTAACAAAAATAAGCAGAAGATTAATGTTTCTCTTTACATAAATCGCTGAGATAACTTTTGAAATAGCTTACAAGATCTAATGAATATGAAATTAGGAAATTACTTAAAATATAGGATTCGTTGATTAAGATCCAAAGAATGTCTCTCGTCGATCTCGTCTATAATAGTCGTCTAGCTCGTCTATAATGACGCTGAAGCGTTATAGCGCCAAACAAAAAATAAATGTAACACCTGATCTCCAAGAACCTGGACCTGTGTCGTCGACCCTGCTCAATAACGGTCCCGTGGCTCTCTGCACGCTCGGACTTCAGCAGCCGGCAGACGATGGAAGAAGTAGGCGAATAATAATTGGCTGGGTAAGCCAAAGACCAAAAAAAGGTGGCCTTTCAATCTAAGGAAAAAGGAAATCTTCTTAAATTAAAGAACAAGGCACAAGTTAAAAGAATATCGAACCAATGAAGGGATTACTCACTAAAAGAAAAAGAAACGATAAATTCCAGGGAACGTACAGTCTACTCGTATAAACATATACGCTGAATAATTACATAACGTGGTTAAAATGCAGAAATAAGATAATTTTCACTGAAAAATCCCAACGACAGGAATAAAAAAAAGACATCATTTTTTTCTTGACAAAATTGTTTAGAACAATTGTCAACTTTTGAAAATTAAAAAAAAAGAAGAAAAATATAAAGCAAACCGATTGACGTGTAAAAAGAATTTAATCATTTTGTGACCAAAAAGTATGTAATTGCAGGAATTATACTGCAATATATAAAAATGAATCCCTATTTCCCTTAGTCACGCCATCACGCGTGAACGGCTGGACTGATTTCACAATTTTTTTTTTTTTTTGTTGTGTTCGTTATTGTCAGAAGGATCTTATGAAATAAAAAAATAAGGAAGTTGAACGGAACGTTACAAAATTTAAGACAACTTAACGCCAATATTAATTTTACATAACTGTCAGTTGTTTGAAATAACTGTCAGTGATTGACAGAATGCGCGCTGCAAATATCGTTAAACACAGATGGGTCGGTTGATAAATGAGTCGATAGTATTAGTTATAGTCAATAGTAAAAACTAAAACTAAACGACATATGACATTCATAGTTAAGACAGGACAACGTCTGTCGGGACAGCTTGTTACATACAAAATAAGTTGATACAGCTGGCCAATTTGACACCAAGGTAGATACCGTTTCTCGTCACGCTGTTATTGGTTAGCACGTGTGTTTAGAATTTGTTGTTGTTTTTTAAGTGATTGTTGATATTTTTATTACTAGCTATCATATAAGTGTGAACAACGTTAGCTGCAATCGGAGGACTTAAAAAAACCAAAAAACATTTTACTTAATTTATTTAAAATAAAAGTATTACATTAATTATGAATTAAATTAGGTTATATGCCTATTCGAAGTGTGAATATGGAATGGAATTTTTCAGAGCTACAATAATTGGGTAAACTAGGTTCGTGCGTCACGAAGTGCTATCTCAGCTCGCTGTTTCCGTCGTTCGATAAATTTGCAGAATTTGCCAAATTGATCGTAACAAATACTTGGCAATGGATAAGGCTCCTTACATCGTACACGTCTCCCGTATAGAGACCCAACCCTATTCCGGCACCACCTTACATCCCGTTAACTTTGGTAAGTTTTTAAGCTAAGTTCTTGGTATGGTAGTGAGCCAATGCAGTGATAAAATTATTCAACTTAAATACGGGATCAACAGGATTCTACTAGGCCAATTTTGGTTTTGATGTTATTTTTACTTGTAAACTTTCACTATCTCACGTAAATTTAAACTTTTGTTTGTTATGAAGTCTTGTGCAAAATTTCATCACGAAAGCGAGCACTGCGGAAGGACTTTTTGTGTGGAAAGTTTGTATGAAAGTCCGTCAGTTTTGCCGTTGGGATATTCCACGGTTTATAACATAATAAATTATTAAAATGGTATTGCCCTTAAATAACTCTATGTTCTAACTGAGGTGTTAGAGACAAAAAATACTTTTCGTTTGTGAGACAGTCTTTCATAATTACCAGATTTTTGTTCTATTCAGATTTTCAATATAATAACGACAATTTAATAGTTAAAAATGTAATCATCTATTCAAGATACATGTATAATGTGTTTTTATGGTTGTTGTTATTTCTCACATAGTCTTTGTAATACTTTCTTAAAGATTCGTTTAGGATAAATATGTAGCTAGAATTGTATACGTTCATATAATAATTATAGTATTCTTATACAAACAATAAAATAAATACATTGAATATCAGTAATTATATTAATATACACACGTACACACCAAATCTTTCAAGAGAACCCTATGTCCTAAATGATAACTTAATGACTTTTAACGGACTCATTCTCGGCCTTGCTCCACTCAGCATCAGAGCGGAGGATGTTGGTGTACTTGGTGACAGGCTGGTACGCTTTCAGTTTAGCTTCCTTTTTCAGCTCTACAGTCTTAGGGTCGCTGAATTCACCGTCCAATGAGAAGGACGCTCCGTAAAGCTCTGGGAGGTCAACCAGACCATAAGGTGTCAAGTAGTCGTCGCTGGTCTGAGTAGTACTCTGTCCACAGATACCTCTGGTGGTGCTGCGGTGGTCATCGGTAAAGATAACAAGCCTCTGAGTGTCAAAGATAAAACGAATAGCTCCATCGTTGATGCTGTAAAGTTCCGTGTCAGGAGCAATGGTGTAGTACTGCAAGAGAGGAGCATTCGCGACTTCAGCGTCATCGAAGTAAGTGGTGAGGCCGCCATTGGAAGTTTTCGTGATGTTAGTCTTAACTTCGATTGTTTTGGCCGTCAGCTCCATCTCAAAGGCTTTGCCCGTTATAGACCTAAAAAGAAATAAAATAAACAATGGTTATTTGGACACATTTGACGCCTGGAATACAGGCGTCAAGGCATGATGTGATATTTATGGTAGGCCAAGGTGTATGTGTACTCATTTCACCAGTTATGTTCAAGTACCATGACCCTTGCTATTTGAAACTAAGGTTAGATCTAATAACAAAAGATAATAATATACAGGTTCAAATTAAATTAGCTAGCGAAACTCTGCAGACGTAATGGGCATCGATACCTAAACATGATAAAATAAAACTAAAAAATATTTTATAATTTTTTTGGGGGTCAACTACCGCTGGTAGTTTTGTTACTAGAAGTGTGAGTTGAGAAAATGTGTTTTCTTTCGTTTTATTGTATTGAGATATCGATTCCCATCACTGCTGTGAAGTTTACACACGAATAAACCGTTTTTTCAAGTGACTGCACTAATTGCGGTCAATGTACCCATAAAAAAAAATCATCTTTTTTTGTTTTATCGTGTTTCGATATCGATACCCACCACGTCTGCGGAGTTCCTCTAGCTTATTTAATTTGACTCTGTATTTCCAATAATTACTGTTTGCACTAACTCTGCTTTATACCAGGAAATAATTAAATGTATTTTTAAGCTAAAAATTACTGAGAATCGTGATACTGACTTGTAGGAAACGTAGACTTCCGCCTGGTGATCGCTGGGCCTCTTCATGAGGATAACCAAGTCGTTGCGGTAGTACTTGGCCTCATCAACCATAACCACGTGCCAGGAGCTGGTGAGGCTGTAGTCATAGCTGCGGCCGCTGAACGTCCAGATCTTATTATCATCCACAGTGCAGAACGCTTTATGAAACACGTGTTTAATTAGTTTAAACGAATGTGCAGTCGAAGATTATTATTAATCAATCATTTAAAATTGTCGTAATAATACTTACGCAAGTGTTGATAGTAGGTGAACCAATTACGAGCACGCTCCCAGTGTGTTAGGGGTGCGTAGACAGCCATAGCGTAGGGGTAGTATGACATACCCTCGACATTTTTCAAGCGTAATACTCCGTATTTGGTTGTGAACTCATAGTTGATGTAGTTGTCGTAATAGAAAGCCTGTGCTTCGATTTCCAGAGTACCGTTATCGCTAGTCTTGAACACGTCCTCTTGTTCCTCCCAAGTGTACAAATGTTTGTACGCCTCATAAATATTGTATGCCATTTTCAAGTCAGCAGCACTGATATTCTTATAAGTCACCTTCCCCTTGAAATAGTCAGGGGCATGAGCCTTGATAATCATCTTATGGCAATCCTTTTGGTAGAAGTTCTGTTTACTGGTTTCTTGCATGCATTGCTTTCCCAAGGGGTCGTTTGACAAAATTTCAGTGTACTTCTCGCTGCGTTCGCCAAAGCCTTGGAAATGGACGTTGTCAGTGTTTCCAAATTTGAAATCGGCTTCGTATGATACCTTAATTTTATTCTTAAGAGCTTCTTCGAAGTTTAGAGGGACTGTCAAAGGTTTGGTAACTTTAAAGACCGCATTGAATTGTTCATAGCCATTGAAAAACAAAGCAGCTTGGGCTTTGGGGTCGACGAAACTGTTTGCAAAAGCACTGGTAAATACGTATTCTACTTTCTTTTTTCCGTCAAAGACAACGCTGATGTCAACGACTTGAACTTTGGGGGATTGGATGCCTGCTTTAACCCGTTTAACAATCTCCTCGCGGCGAGCTTTGCTATTTGGAGTGACGTCATTCATGGCCGCTGCTGGTCCCATTTCTTCAATTGTTCCTTCTGATTCTTTTTCCAGGTTGTAGATTGTGTCTGGAATCAACACACATCATGTCTGTTAAATTAAAAATTCAATAATTTAAGCTCCATTAAGTAGTTAAAAAAAACTAACGCCTACGAAAGAGGTGGTAAACTTGTAACTAAAACTACTACTACTTGTAACTTGTAATAAAGAGTATTCTATTATATTCTATTCTATTCTAACTAGTAAATATAGGTAATAGTTGACCTGGTAATTGATTTAGCACTTATGACAACAATTCTCAGTAAATTTAAACTTCGCTAAGGTTGAAAATATCTAACTGCCACTGGGAAGATCCCAGACGGAATTACCATACTGCCTTGGAAGGTAGGTAGGCCTTTAGTGTGGGATACAACGTGTGTCGACACGCTTGCGGCCATTCAATCTTCCTAGCAGCGCGCGCTGTGCAGGTGCGGAAAACCTTGAACGGCGTAAATATTCCAATCTATTTGGGACTTATATGTTTGAGCCGTTTAGGGTTGAAACACTGGGGCCATGGGGTCCGAGTGCCCACTTAGTTTTTCGAGACATCGCCAAGCGGATGGTCGACTCTTCACGTGACCAGAGGGTTGGCTTATTTTTTGGCCAAAAATCAGCATTGCCATACAACATGCCAATGCTGCCAGCCTTTTGGGCACTTTTCCTGTTGACAGCGATGCGAACATTTTTTTTTGATGCCCATTGATTATTTCCCGTTTTTTATATACTTGTACATATTATTATTTTAAGACTTAGCTTTTTAAATTATGTAAATATTATCTTGGAAATTAAAATAAATTACTGTCACATTGACAATTAGACCTTGTCGTTTTATGACGTGCAAGTGGCATTCAACCTTAGGGTGGTAAACCAATTATGTGGCCGACTATGCAATAGTGCTAACCATTCAGAAATCATTAAAAATATATTTTGGTAAACATAATGTAATAATTGATTAATATAATTAATTGCTTACCGTAAAATAAAGTGTAGGTACTCTCCTTGTTTTGTGACTCTTTAGCAAGATACTTCAAGTTGAACTCGGTTAGCGCAACATCCTTCTGGTACAGCAAGTTACGAACATTCGTCAGAAGATCAGCATCAAATAACTTGCTTGGGTTCTTATAGTCAGAGGAGTAAGAGTATCCTTGGAATTCGAACACGGTTCCAGTTAGCTCACCAAACTTCAACTTAGTGGATACAACTTTAGCTGGGCGCTCGATAAACTTGGTCAATGGGTTTTCGGAAACGGTCAACAGGGAATCCTTCTGTTGCAAAGTAGTGTAAGGCCACACGCTCATGTGGATTAAGTTAGCATTTTGCTCAGGAAATTCAATGTGTAATTTATGTGCACTAGTTTGTGATGCCGCGTTATGTTTGAAAGGAATGTAAAATTGGAGTTTGTTGATGATACCAGCGCTGGCATACACGTCGCCAAGTGTATCCAGGAATCCGACACTGCCGTCCAAGTTTCTCGCATATGTAAATTTCAGGTCATTATTAGTTGACGTAATCTTATCTTGACTAGTTTTGGTTTGAGATTGGCTTTGCAGGATAATGGCGGTCGGTTCGCTGTAATCAAACATAAAAGGCATGCCCGAGACGAGAGGGAAAGTGATAAAGACCTGTTTTTGGGTCAATACCTTGGTGTACTTGAAATTGTCTCCACGTAGCAACTTTTCCATCTCTTTTATATAGTCCATTATTAAAGACTTAAAGTCGTTTTCGTTGAAAGTAACGAGTGTCTGCTGGTTCCAGCTATTTAGAAAGAAGGAGCCTTCGAGCTCACAGCGATGTTCCGGCTTAATGTTTAGTAATTCAGCAATCTTTTTGGCAGAGAATCTAAAATCATCATCAGTTTTGCTGGGTGTTTGATAGTACACCAGTGAAAGATAATTAGAGAAAACGTGCTGCATGTCGGATACGGATAACGTGAACTGAAATAAGAAAGATTCTGTTTTATTTACATGGACAACAAATTACTAAGCTTCTTGTACTATTTAATTTCTACTTTAATACACATAACATCAACAACGAAGGGTACAGCACAGGTGTACCTATAGAACGCCCATATTTCACCAGTTATATAATTATTTTCGGTACTTAATTAGTTTTAAAATTATTATATCGCACTATCGTATTGGGTACAGCAAACCTATTTATTAAAATCTAAAATATATTTTTATTATTAATTTAAATAAATGAGCGATAAATTACCCAGTCTTCTTCGGTCCATCCGGTGCTTCTAAACCTGAGAGCTCCCCTTTGGTACACTGGTAGAATATTATTCTCGCTACCGATGAATGAGACTTCTCTAAAGTGCGCAAGGTCATCATCACTTGTATACTCGTCAATCAAACTGTCGGTCGAGTAGCGGTATCCGAACTTTTCTTTGGAAACCAAGTATAAGACAGACTTGGCGGTCTTAGAGCTGAAAGTATAAAATTGAAAAATAATAAATGATTTTATTTCTGTAACTAGGTTTGTACAAACACGTCAATCATATTTTAAAAACTGGATAAGGTCGGCGTTTCCTATCTGACTACTCTGGAAGGAAAGGCCGAAACCAACTCAAAGGTCACCGTCTCTTTTGAAGTCTAGACATAATCGTGGTCAGATCATGTGAAAATCATGTAATACATTAGTGTCTGAAATGGTCTGTAAAGGAAAAACTACACAGATTGAGTGGACCTGACCAGTAAGTACTCGTTTTTGTCATTAAACGTGCAGCTCAACTCAGAACTTAAGGAGCTCAACGATTCGACGAACAATACCAAAGACGGGACATTCGCGTAGGCCGCAAAATTTACTCAAACTGCTAGACCATGATGAAAACTGACTGAGAAGAAAAAAAAACAACAATGACCCTTATAGTCTTCACATTCACAGTACTAAAATAATAATCATATTTTACAACGTAGATATTTATGTCAATGTGTATATAAAATTCATCAACGTCAATGTGCAGGTGTATACAATAAATCCGGAAATAATCTAGGTCAAATAATTTGAGGACCATAATTTAATATTTATATAAAACTCGACTTTACTATAGCTTATATTCCGAAGTATTGTTTACTGTGGAAAAGCAGATGTGTACAGCATCTAAACGTAATTTCCCATTAATTTTCTGTTATGGGCTGTGGAGATAGCCTTTGCCTATGGAAGCTATACAGTGTAAATTATAGTAATTTTCAAAGATCGAAGACATTCAATTTCCATAAACTATGACTGACATTCAATAGTGCTAAATCAGATAAAGATGATGTCGTACGACTCTTTTTTTTTTGGCAAATATATGTCACAAAACATGTTTATTCGTTCACATAAGGAAGATATTAAGATACTCACAGTAATGCAAAACGTGGATCTTTCAGTCCAGCGGCGAACGTAATACTGTTGGCTAGTACAGCGCGAACTTGCATGCTGGGGTCTTCGTTTGTCATGTGCGCCATTATTTGCATCATATCATGAGTTGGATAAGCCAAGAAAATGTTCAGGGCAGCCGCTACCCTGACTTCGTATGGCTCAGCAGTGTTCTTTAAAAGGCTGAATAGCACAGCACGAACGTATTCATTCTTCGTATTAGCTACCGTTTTAAGGCTAATTACCATTTGGATGCGGAGGTATTTGGAGACGGGAATCTGACCCTCTAGATAAGGAGCGAAGACCTTTAGGATATTCGGGTCAGCTAAGTTTCCAAGAACCCTTACATAAACCTGAGCCTTGTTTTTATCACCTTTTTCGATGGCTTGTTTTAGTTCTTGAGATAGGCGAGGCATGACTTTATCCTCTACGAAAAAGATTTCGTCGCCAAACGAGATGAATTTAGTAACAGCCAAAAGAGCGGTCGTGTTCAGGTACATTTGCTCTTGAACTTCGGATCTCATAACAAAGTCGAAAAATTCGCTAATGATTTCCTTGTTAGGGAAACGAAGAATACTGGCCATGGAACTGATAACTTCAGCTGCTTCCTTACCTTCAATCTTCTTGGTCAAGATCCAGGCCTTGATTTCTTTGAAGGCCGCGATTGTGCCTGCTTGGGCAACAGCGTCACGGTAGATTATCCACATGCTATTCTTTGCAATGTTCTTTGAAGATTTAGCCACTTCAATGCTGCTAGTCATTTGAGACAGTTGCTTAGAGTTCATAAACATGATGGAGCGAACGAGAATGTTGAATTTCGAAAGAAAATCGGCCTTTGGTAAGTTGCTTGGGTCTTGCAGTAAAGGTGTCATTTCCTGAAGCAATTTCTGAGCATCGGCAATGTTTTTATCATCCCTTATTAAAGCTGTCTCGTTAAATGTAAACAATAGTGATTCAACCGTGCGATATTCAATAGATTTTTTCCATTCATTGCTACTTTCTGGTTGGACGGATGAAAGATTGAAGCTGACATGACTGTAGACTTCAGCCTTCTGTTTTCCGAACAGGAGAGGATTGACGGAAACAGAACTAAGGGTCTCCGATTTGTAGATTGGTCCTTGCTTGCCAACAAGCATGCGGGATTCAGAAGTGTGCTTGATGAACTGTTTTTCGTCGTTATCGTAAGCAATTCCTTTCCATATGGCGCCTTCTGGTACGCCGAAGTTGTAGCCAACATCCTTTACACAAGAACCGTAGTTCTTGCTCTTAACAATCTCGATGGGATCTTCAGCAAACACGGGCAATTCGCGGCGCCACTCAGCAGAGACCGGTGAAACAGAGTAGAGAGTCTCGCAGTCACCAGTGACGTCAGTCTCCATCTTCTTGAATAAACCTTGGAAAGTTTCCTTATCATAGCTGTTCGGGAAACTATCGACATGTTTAAAAGAAGATAAGTCTACTTGTAAAGCGCTGACAAGACCTTTTAGTAAGTTCTCGTGAGACATAGAAAGTGATGTTGGGACCTTCAGGGAGACAACACGACCTCCATTGACAAGAATTTCGAAAGGATGGTCAATACCCTGGACCGGGTTGTAGCTCAGACCCGAAGGCACGGCGTCTTTATACAGCGACAGTTGACTCTGAACTTGCGCATACAAAGGATTCTCTATCTTAGCCACCAGACGGCCTGATTCCAAAACGCGGACGATGAATTGGGCTTTGAAGGCATTGCCGTTGCTGTTGCTTTGTTCGAACTTGGCCCAAGTATAAGAGTCCACATTATAGAGGTATTCCTTGCCAACTTGCCATGGCCATTTGCTCTCGGTGAGCGGGCTTGATGCGACGGCGGCTAAAACAAGATTTAGGATATTATGTATGTTTGTAATTACTCATTATTCTCGATTCTTATGCAAAATAAAAACAAAGCTATACAAAAAGGGTGCTAAAATCTCGCTTTCGGCTTGAAATAGGTACCTCAACCTTTAGAACTAGAGTTATTTATTCATGCACAAGGTAAAATAGAAATGTACATAGGCGGATTTAATGTCTATGCCTAGTCATCATTAGTATCAGAGGTCGGAATTAGGTAGAGTTATTTATGTACTTGCATCGAAATGTTGATATTAATATGGATCTTCCCGGGATTTCTAATATACAATCCCGTATGACCAACAATATTACAAATAAATAATAATATTTATCTTATCTATCTCTGAGGTTTATAAACCTCAGAGATAGATAAGATAATTAAAACAAAGATAATTAACATACATTTTGCGCATTGGAATTTTGCAACTTCGGACAGCCGATGTCGTTGATGTAAATTTGGCAACGTCGCGCGTGCAGTGGTTTAAATTGTGTTAAACTAAATAACTTTTTATTTAATAGATCACGGGATTTTTCTGCTCTTCAAAATGAATCCAGGGATTTGGGGCCTATCCACTTTATTCTTTCGTTGTATGAAATCAGTAAGTACGTATAATCAGTATAATTAAGCCTTTATTTTAGAAAGAAGATAAGGAATTGATGGAATGCTATAGACCCATTTCACTCATACCAGTTATCTCAAAGGTATTTGAAAAGTACATCTACAAACAGTTAAATAACTTCATTGAAAAGAATAATATATTATGTGAGGAACAAAAAGGATTTAGGCAGCTTAGAACCATCGATATGGCAATTTATGATTTTTTGTTTCCGATTATTAGAAATGTGGATAAACGATCCCCAATATGTGCCATATTTTGTGATATGACGCAGGTTTTTGATTACGTTCATTATAAAACATTGTTAAATAAATTAGAAGCCTACGGCATAAGAGGTAATGTGCTCGAACTTTTTAAATCGTATTTAGAAAACAGAACACAGATAACCGAAATAAGTCGCATTAATGCAATTAATAAGCGTGCAGAGTTATCACGATCACGAGAGCGTAAACTGCATTCAGTGTTCCTCAGGGAAGCGTTGTGGGCCCGTTTGGATTTATATTATATGTTAATGATATGCCCACGTCAATTAAACACCCTGTAACTATGTTTGCTGATGATAGCACCATTACGATCCCTTGTAAAAACGTAAATACATATGAAACGGACATAAATAATTCTCTTGACAGTTTAATTAAATGGCTAGATAAAAATAATTTGAATATAAATTTAAGTAAGACTAAGATACTCGTAATGCACTTTAGACAACGTATGCATACAAAAACACTTCTTGTGGCTTACTACGGAATAGCTGAAACTCACCTACGCTACGGTGTCATTTACTGGGCGAACTCAACCGATAAAGAGACAGCATTAAGGCCCAAAAAAGATGTCTCCGGTCAATGTTTAAACTAAAAAACACCGACAGTTGCAAGCCATATTTTAAGCAGTACAACATTTTGACACTTCCCGGTATCTGTATTCTCGACGTAGCTATGTTTGTAAAGAACAATCCAAATCGTTTTGAACGTTTGGACGATGTATTTCCAAGAAATAGGCGTGACAATACGAAATTAAATAATGTATCGTGTCAAACCACTATGATGCGCAAAAGTATTTATTGTATGGCCCCAACTGCCTATAATAAATTACCACGTACTTGGAAAGACTTGAAAACGGTGTAATTCAAAAGTAGACTTAGAAAATTGTTAATAGATAAAACATACTACAGTGTAACTGAGTTTTTAACGGACAAATTGTTATGTTTTTCTGCGTAATTTTTTATTAATTATTTACTGCCTTAATAATTATTATTCTATATAAGGGATGTTGTTATGTATTATCTATGACCTGTAATTTTAATGTTTGTTTAAATAAGTTTGACCACTATTTTTATGTTTTACTGACAATTTTATTTAATGTAGGTTTAATGTAATAATTAAGTGAATGTTTTAATGAAAATTTGAATTTTAATAATTTTATTTATGGAGAGTGTAATAATTAAGTTAATGTTTAAATGAGAATTGAAATTTTAACAAGTTTATATACTTAATGAAAATGTTTGCATGCCGAATGGTGAAATATGGCAGAACTCTGTATTGAGATACCTACAACTACTTATGTATTACCCATATTTGCAAATAAATTATATTCTATTCTATTCTATTCTATAAATAACTCAACCTAATTCCGACCTCTGATTATTATACATAGGTACTTTATTGCCCTTTCGATTTAATTTACCATCTTTAACTTTGACTTAAAGTCGACTAAACTATATTTATTTATTTGCCGAGGAGCGTTCAAAGTATTCTCGGTGTGAGGGTGGCTTACTAATGATGTGGGTAATTTGACTGATTAATTCATTAATGACATTATATAAGGGTATAAAGGTAAAATGTTATATACTTAGTTGTCATCATTAGTTATCCATAATCAACGACAACTGGAATGGTTATCGTGACAAGTTTGAAGAAAGTCGAACACCGCGCTGTTATAAAATTCCTTACCAAACAAAAAAAAAGTCAAAAAAAAATTCATGAAGAGATGGTGGCTGTTTACCAAGATTCTGCACCTTCGTTATCTATGGTTCAAAAGTGGTCAAGTGAATTTCAAAGGGGTAGAAACAGTATTGAAGACGACACTCGCTCGGGCGGCCCGGTTACTGCCTCTACGGAAGATGGGTGGTACCCAAGATGGCTGCCGCGAATGCTGGCGGCGCGCGGCGCCTCAAAAACATGTGCGAATCGAGTGCTGTAGAGAGTTTTTAGAGCTCTGAGGTGAAGTTCCATCAAGTATTTTCGATCGAATTGTGAAACGATGAAAAAGACGAAACGTGGGATCATCATTATGACCCTGAGTAAGCAGGAGTCCATGCATTGGCACAAGAAGGGTACTTCGCCCCCTAAGAAATTCAAAGTCGTTTCGTCTGCCGAAAAAATCATGGCCACAGTGTTTTGGGACTCGAAGGGGATTTCGCTGATTGAGTACACATAAAAAGGTGAAACGATAAACGCAGCATCCTAGGCATTCACTTTACGAAATTTACGGGAAGCAATTAAAGAAAAAAGACGGGGAAAAGTGACCGCCGTGCGCCGGTGTGTTGCTTCTTTACGACAACGCCCCGGTCCACACGGCGCGTGTTTCCAAAGCTGCTTACTGTGCGAGATTGTGGTTTCGAAGAAACTAACCCTATACCAATACCGTTTGATATTAACCCACCCTATAGCCCGCACCTAGCCCCAAGTGATTATTATTTGTTCCCTAATTTGAAAAAAGACCTTTGTAGGAAACGATTTTCCAACGATGAAGAACTCAGGGCGGCAATAATTAATGCGCATTTTTCAGCCAAAGAGGAAAGTTATTTTTACAGGGTAATAAAAAGTTAATTTGGAGATCTAATAAATGCATTGAGGTAATTGAGGGTTACATCGAAAAAAAAAATGAATTTAGGTACCTTTTTTTTACATGCCGATACCGAGAATATATTGAACGCCCCTCGTAAGTATTATTTTGAACTTTACAAATGTTAGGACCCGTAGACTTAAATATTTTAGAAAAGCGAATCCGGATCGCTTAGTTTATATAGATTGTACGAACATTGGCAAGCAGCAAGATTTCTGTTAGGACAATGGTTCACACTTTATTGTTCTACACTGTCACATTCCGTATGTACACCATTCGATAACCACAAGAAAATAGGTAACTCACCAATTACCGCCGTTAATACTAAAAGCTTCATAATTCCAGATTCTCGCAGGGGTCCTGTTCAGTGTTGGTAGAAGGCACACACTGATCACTCAACCCGGTGCATACGATTTTATACCAGTGATTAATCTTTGTTTCTTATTTTGACTCGACCTTTAAACCTAGCGATAACTGGAATGACTAAAACTCTATGCTATCACCAAATGTTACCAAAATGTTAATAAGATAAGACTGTATAAATAAAACTGGTCAAGTACAAGTTCATCAGGCGCAGCTTTGTTCCGGGTACCTAGGAAATAAGAAAGGTAACGTTTTATAAATTTTTGGACTACCTACTTACAAAGTTATCTTGCAACACCGCTTTCCAACATGTATTTTATGATGAGTCTACTGTTTCCGTCTATGTTTTACACCTAAAACAAATTGTAAAGACTATTTTTATATAAAACTGTCAAAAAGGTGAATAATATATACATAGTCTCATTTTTTTTTATTAAATAGCCACAACAAACTTAAGTAATAATGTAGCCCACAGCGCTGTTCACAGATTAATATGAATAAAAATAAAACCTTATAGTCACCAGGAGGTGAACTGTTTATGCATGACAGTTACACTAATATTACCAAGCTACCAAGACATGTATAAAACAACGTCAACACATGTTTTATACTCTACTGACTAAATTGTATTTAGTCAGTAGAGTAAGGAATTTAAGAACAGAGCGCGGTGCTCGGTTTTCTTCATCGTTGTCACGTTAGCCATTCAAGTTGTCGTTGAAAAGGATAACTACCCTTAGATAATGTCATTAACTAATTAATTAGCCAAATTAGCCACATCATTAGTAAATCACCCTCATACCGAGAATACATTGAATGCCCCTCGTAATTCATATAGAACAACAAAAATAAATACATAGTAAATAAATAAATAGTGTTTAGTCATCTTTAAGTCACAATTAAAGCTGGTATATTAAATCGAAAGAGCAATACATTTTTTTTACCTTGTGCATGAACAAATAACTAGTTCTAAAGATTAAGGTATTTCAAGCCAAAAGCGTTTTCTTTTTTTTGCTTTAGTAACTAGAATAATGAGTAATTATAAACATTCATAATGTCATCAATCCTGTTTTAGCTGCCGTCGCATCAAGCTCGCCCCGCTCACCGAGAGCAAATGGCCATGGCAAGTTGGCAAGGAATACCTCTATAATGTAGACTCTTATACTTGGGCCAAGTTCGAACAAAGCAACAGCAACGGCAATGCCTTCAAAGCCCAATTCATCGTCCGCGTTTTGGAATCAGGCCGTCTGGTGGCTAAGATAGAGAATCCTTTGTATGCGCAAGTTCAGAGTCAACTGTCGCTGTATAAAGACGCCGTGCCTTCGGGTCTGAGCTACAACCCGGTCCAGGGTATTGACCATCCTTTCGAAATTCTTGTCAATGGAGGTCGTGTTGTCTCCCTGAAGGTCCCAACATCACTTTCTGTGTCTCACGAGAACTTACTAAAAGGTCTTGTCAGCGCTTTACAAGTAGACTTATCTTCTTTTAAGCATGTCGATAGTTTCCCGAACAGCTATGATAAGGAATCTTTCCAAGGTGTATTCAAGAAGATGGAGACTGACGTCACTGGTGACTACGGGACTCTCTACTCTGTTTGTTTTCAAATTTCAACCCCCCTTGTCGCCTCCAGGTGCAAACTAACATTAATAATCCCAAATTTTCACTTGTAATATACACTGGATCGCAAAAATTAATAAATGGCATGATAGTTTCTTAAATACATAAGACTAATTTGCGAAACTATAGTCTATTGTAGATGACTGATTAATATATATAAAAAAATGTGTAACACGTTTTGTACACTACTCGTATATAACTTTAATTAAATACTAAAAAATAAGAAAATTTCGCTTCTAACTTACGACAGCAAAAATACACTTCGCAGTAAATCTTAAAACATAAAAGTTTTTTTTGTCAATTTAATATTTTGTATTTCCTCCACGAGCCCTTATCACTTCATTAAGACGATGTGGCATGCTGTAAACCAAATTTTTAAAACGATTTTGTTCTATGCTTGCCCATTCTTCTACTAGCGCATTCCTTAACTCGTGTAAGATAACGGAAGCAGGAAGACGTTCTCACGCATCTCTCGAGCTCATCTTATGCATTTTCTATGAGATTTAAGTCTGGGCTGCGAGCTGGCCACTCCATGTAGGTAATACCGACGCCTTGAACATACATATTGACCAAACGAGCCGAGAACGTTCCTCATTCTACGTATCTCACAGCAGTCAGAGAACCGTTTTCTATGGTCACTAACTCCGTGCGATACTCTGAAGATATTCCACCCCAAACCATTATTGATCCTCCACCGAATGGCACCTTTTCTTCAAAACACGCTTGATGATACCGTTCTCCTGGTCGTCTAAATACTCTTCGTCTCCCGTCGCGCGTAAATAAACAGAATCTGGGCTCATCGGAAAACATAACCTTGGACCAATCTTCATCTGTCCATCGGATGTGTTCTCGAGTAAACCGTAACCTGGCAACTCGATGTTCTCTGAGCAGTTTGGCGCCGCTTGCTGGTCTATAAGGCTTTATGCTTTACGAAGACGTTGCAGAATCGTATCAGAGCTCACATTGTTGTGGTGAATTTCTTGAAGACTGTTTTGGACCTGAACAGACCACCACCACCACCACCACCCCCCACCACGACCACCTGTCGATTTCTCAACATAGTGCTCATGACGAATCGGTCTTCTCGTGTAGTTTTGCACCTTGGCCTGCCATTTCCCGGTCTCCTGATGTTCATGCCGGTCTCTTGAAATCGCTGGAGTAGTCTTTGGACCGATGATAAAGATACTCCTACTGTTCTAGCAGTGCTACGCTGACTTCTTCCTTCTTGTACCATTGTTCAGTTAAAAAATCTCGTTTATGGCTATCTATACATTCATGTGTTCAATTTACGCATTCGTTAGTTCACAAGCAGTGTCCACTAGATCTTTATAAAAACCACACGTTGTTTCATTCAAAAACTCAAACGAGCAATCCTCGACCTTATCACCTAAACATATGGTCCTTCGAGCCGGATATCAGTCCTCGCTGCCGACATCGCCGGCCGCCCGAGAACAAAGAGATCGCGCTAAGATAAGACGACCCAAGTGTTCGAGTTGTTTAGTATTTTAATTATTAAAACTTATTCAATTCATTACGTGTGCTGCGATTGAAGTTATTACATATTTACGATGGCTATGGAAGTGGAAAAAGCATTGAATGTAGTGGAAAACCTTGCACATACTTTGAAGAAGACCCAGACAAATCTAAAGAAGTGCCCGAAAGCTAGATTAACGCAAAAGAATTATGTTGAAGCCCGCATTAAGTGTGTAGAAGATTATTGGAGTGAATATAAACAAGCTTACGGTGAAATAATGCAAAGCGTACCTAAGGAGAAGCGCAACAAAATACCTTACATAGTAAATGAAGATTTTTTTGAGCATGAAGAGCTGTATTTAAGTTTGATGACAGACTTGAAGGATTTGTTGATTTCTCAACCAGTTAACGTTGGTGGTTCGTTGCCTATACCTAGTGATACTCAACAAACACGAGTGGTTTTGCCGAAAATACAACTACCTACGTACAGTGGATAATATGAAGAGTGGTTATCGTTCCATGATTTATTTAATACACTTGTACATAAGAACGCCTCATTAAATAATGTTCAAAAATTGCATTATTTAAAAACAAGTCTTACTGGAGAAGCCGCATCGATATTAAAGCATATACAAGTGACAGATTCGAACTACGAACAAGCATGGAACATCCTAAAAGCAAGGTATGGCAACAAACGTATAAATGTCGACGCAATTATGAAAAGATTCTTTTCCCTGAAAAAAATGAATGTGGGTAATTCCAGTTATATAAAGAATTTACTGGATATAACATTTGAATGTTTACATCAATTTAAAAATATGAATGTGCATACTGATAACTGGGATCCTGTGATAATATTCGTCATAGTGCAAAAACTAGACTGTGAAACCCACAAAGATTGGGAAGACTATGTGAGCAACAATTGTGAGGAACCTGACAGCCTACCCTCCCTCGATATGTTTCGTAAATTCCTGGAATGCCGATTTCGTACGTTAGAACTTACAGAACCAACAAAACAAAAGGCAAGTTCAGTTCATGTTCGAGAAAAGTCATTTCACGCAGCAACTAATGTGGAGAATAGTAAAATATGTCAAATGTGTAGAGAAAACCACACACTTAGCCACTGTAAGGAGTTTGGAAAACAATCACCAACACAAAGAAGCGAGTTTATCAAAATCAACAATTTGTGCTTCAACTGCCTTGCACCCGGACACTCTGTGAGGCATTGTCGCATACCAACAAGCTGTAAAATATGCAAAAGACGTCACCATTCTCTTCTTCATGAAAATAAGGAAGATAGCATAATAAAACCAACCACAACGGGCAACACTGAAGACAAACAAACAAAACAACCCGAAGTGACACTACATACCAACGTGGAGAAGATTGAAGAAACAGAAAGGGACATTACAATGGTGACATCACACGTTTCTACGAAACAAAGCACATCGCTGCTGGCAACTGCGATCGTAAAAGTGAGAAGTGAAGACAATTGCATAACGATCTTACGAGCTTTAATCGATCAAGGCTCACAAGCAAGTTTCATTAGCGAACGAGTGGCACAACTCATGGCCAAGTGATATCATATCAAAGGTACAATTGTAGGCGTGGGATCAACGAGAGAAGATATCAAACAAGTAGTTCAGATCAATGTAGAATCAAGATGTGAAAATTTTAACTTGGAAGTTAGAACGTATGTTATGTGGAAGCCACTGACTACTAAAATACCATCCCGCACAATCAACACAAATTATTGGCCTCATTTAGAAGGACTAGTCTTGGCTGACCCTAACTACTGTCAGCCAGGGTCTATTGATTTGCTTCTGGGTGTCGACGTGTATGCAGAAATTGTACAGAACCAATTAATCAAAGGGCCGCCAGGGTCACCACGTGCACATAAAAAAACCTTGTGTGGATTTTATTCGGAAAGGTAGAACATAGAATAAAACAAACAGAGTCTGTTCTTGTTATGCATCATCAAATCATAGGAGAAGACTTATTCAAAACACTCTGGGAGATAGAACCAGATTCGAAGAGGACATACACAACAGAAGAAAACAAATGTGAAAGTTTCTATGAAAGTACATACAGAAGAAAACAGCAATGGACAATACATTGTGAGACTCCCATTTCGTACCAACGAACCAAAAGCAGCGGATGGGAATACGAGACAAATTGCAAAGAATCGCTTGATTCAACAAGAAAGAAGACTTCAAAAAGAACCTGAACTAAGAGAAGAATACGACAAGGTACTAGAAGAAGATTTAACAATGGGACACATGGAGGAAGTTCCAAAAGATGAAATGAACAATCGGTGTGTGTTTACCTTCCACATCACGCCGTAGTTCGAAGAGATAAAGAGACCACGAAAATCAGAGTCGTATTCGATGCGTCATCCAAAGGAAATAATGGCATAGCTTTGAGCGATGAGCTCATGGCTGGCCCGGTACAACAAGAAGATATGCGAAGTATAATAATGAGATGGCGCATGCATAAGGTGTGTTTCGCAAGTGACGTCATCAAAATGTATAGAATGGTACTTGTAGATAAGAAAGATACAGACTATCATAGAATATTGTGGCGTGGCGGCGTCAAACCCAACCTGGGCCAAACTGCCAACTACCTGAAGTCAAGGACTACAGATTGAAAACAGTTACGTTTGGTACACCATCTGCGCCTTATCTTGCCATAAAAACGTTAATTAAACTAGCAGAAGATGAAGGTGAATAATATCCTGAAGCTGTCAAAATTATTCGTTAAGACTTCTACGTTGATGATTTGACGTCAGGCTGCGATACAACAGAAGAAGCAATTGGTGTTAGTATTTGCTTACTAACACGAATTTCTTCTTCATTACCATTCTGAAACGAGGAGGCTTTGAACTTCAAAAATGGGCGTCTAATGATATCGAGTTTCTTAAATCTATAGATGCGAACATAGTCACTACAAGGGCTAACCTAGACTTGAAGCTAGACGGCACCATAAAGGCTCTTGGTCTGTCATGGAATCTCGGACGAGACGAGTTTCATTACCAATTACAACTAGAACCTATATCATCAGATCATATAACAAAGAGAACGATTCTGTCAGATTTACAGAAATTGTTTGATCCACTAGGGTGGATAGCACCAGTTATTGTAACAGCAAAAATTCTAGTACAAAGATTGTGGCTAGAAGGAGTTGGATGGGACGAAGACATAAGCAAAGACCTGAAAGAACAATGGAAGTACATTAGAAAAGATTTAGAAAATGTCAATAAATTAAGAATCAGACGTTGGTTGAACACCATTAGCACTGAAAAGGAACGAATAACATTACATGGCTTCTGCGATGCGTCTGAAAAAGTATATGCAGCTGTGGTTTATTGCCGTGTACAAACGAGCGAAGGTGACATAAAAATAAATCTCATCGCATCAAGAACAAAGGTAGCTCCTGTCAAGACCATTACACTACCACGACTCGAACAGAGTGGAGCTACACTACTAGCTAACTTGCTAACTAAAGTGAGTCAAGCTATGAGAATTCCTTCAAACAATGTGCTCGCATGGACTGACTCAACTAGAAAGAAAGAAAGAAAGAAAAATAGGTTTATTTGTCACAGAAAAACGTGCATACAAAAAAAAAAAATTTGCTCACACACACAACTACACACACACCTACCCTACAACCCCTACCCTACCCTTAACTACATATAGTCTTAGCGTGGCTGTTCGGAGAACCAAACCGATGGAAGGCATTTGTCGCAAATCGAGTAGTAGAGATACTAGAAAACAAAAGCAGTAGCCAATGGTTCCACGTGCAGTCGGCACATAACCCAGCCGATATAGCATCAAGAGGATCATCTTTATCAGAACTACAACAGAAAACGTTATGGTGGAACGGCCCTGCCTGGCTTGTAGAGGAAAATATCGAGTTCACAAGACCGTTAAGGTCAAACACAGATGTAGAAAGAAAGAAACCCATACAGTCATACCTAAATGTAACAGGAGAAGAGAAATTCCTAAAATTTGAAGATTATGATACACTTACTGAGTTATTGAGAGTAATAGTATATTATAAAAGAGTTTTAAATATGAAAAGAAATCCTAACAAACTGGGTCAGGAGATGACAACAGAAAACTGCAAAATGTTTTGGAATTTTGCATAAAGGGAGTACAAGAAGAAGAATTTTCAGATGAAATTAGAAGAATAAAACAAAAGGGGAATGTAAAAACAACTAGCATTCTGAAGTCACTGAACCCATTCTTAGATAACCAAAATATCCTCAGGGTGGGCGGAAGGTTGAGAAACGCAGACGCCGACGAGAACCTAAAATATCCCGTGATACTGGGCAAGAAAAGCAGCTTTGTGTCACTAGTGTTGGCTGATGCACACCTCAAAACAATGCATGGTGGAATACAAATGATGATTACTTACCTGATGAGTAAATACTGGATTGTTGGCTGCAAAAGTCTGGTGAAGAAATACATTCACGGATGTCTTACCTGTGCGCGGCAGTGAGCTGCTAGTAGACAGCAAATAATGGATGACTTACCTGAAGCTCGTGTGACTCCTTCGCGTCCTTTTGCTCGAAGTGGAGTGGATTTTGCTGGCCCTGTGTATGTATTAAATTTCAAAGGAAGAGGGGCAAAACCTCGCAAGGCATACATTTGCATATTTGTTTGCATGGCGGTAAAGGCTATACATTTAGAGCTAGTAAGTGATCTGACGGCCGATGCATTCATCGCAGCTTTCAAACGTTTCATGGCCAGAAGAGGAAGATGTAATGAGATCTGGAGCGATAACAGCACGAACTTCGTGGCATCCAACAAAGAATTATGTAGAATGTGGAAAGAGGCGGGATTACAAATACCCGGTCCGATAGCTGATCAACTGGCTAATGAAGGAACACAGTGGCACTTTATACCGCCATATAGCCCAAAGTTTGGAGGGCTTTGGGAGGCTGGCGTTAAGTCCGTTAAACAGCATCTACGAAAAATATTGACTAAGAATTTAACATTTGAAGAATTCACCACAGTGCTCACACAGATAGAAGCCTGCCTCAATTCTCGCCCGTTAACGCCGATTAATACTGATGTGGACTTGATCGATGACATAAAAGTACTCACACCTGGACATTTCCTTGTCGGAGAAGCACTAATTACTGTACCTGACCGGGACTATACCACAGCCAATATGAATCAGCTATCCAGATGGCAACATATCCAAAGATTGGTTGACATAGTATTGAATAAAGAGAAACTAGAATTCGTCGATAAAACTGTTTTCCTGGGGATCACGCTCGACTCAAGGCTGCAATGGGGTCCTCATTTAACATCTCTTGCAGGACGGCTAAGTTCAGCAGCATATGCTGTGAGAAAAATCCGTCAATTTACTAATGTAGATACCGCGAGGCTAGTCTATTTCAGTTACTTTCATAGTATCATGTCTTACGGTATTTTACTATGGGGACGGGCTGCAGATATCGAGTCTATATTTATTCTGCAGAAAAGAGCCATCAGAGCAATATATTGCCTCCGCAGGCGCGATTCTCTAAGGGAACTGTTTAAAGATATTAACATCATGACGGTACCTTGTCAATATATCTATGAAAACATCATGTACGTAAGAAAAAATTTAAATCTTTTCAGTAAAAGAGGTGAAAGACATAACTATATGACTAGAAATAGGGACCAATTAGTTCAACCAGGTTTCAGACTGGCTAAAGTAGACTCATCCTTCATGGGGTACTGTTTAAAATGTTATAATAAAATACCTCCCCACATACTCCAACTGAATGAAACAAAATTTAAATCTCGTATAAAACGCACACTATGCAGCCAAGCATATTATAAGTTGGGGGATTACATCGCTGACAAAGATGCTTGGCTCAACGCTGGTCCTGCTCCACAGGGGGGCATAAATTAATTGATTAACATTCGAAAATATTGTTGGAGCTGCTGAAGATTGTAAAAACAACAACATCTTTGCATTGTATAAATTCAATTTCTTAACAATGTATAATTGCATAGCACATGTGTGAGCACTATGTACCTACTATAAAGCCACCATTTACTAGGCTCGTCTTTCGTTGACTTGAATGTGCCCTGGCGGCTGAGAGTATGTCATGCTCACTCAAATGTTTCGCTGGTGGTGGCGTGTGTGTTGGATCATTAAGTTCCCTTCAAAATGGTTGAGCTGAATGGTGCTGATCCATGCGTCATGTTCGTGAACGGGCGCCGTCAGTAGGGACTGGTCAACTCTTGGCTGCCACGGCTTATTTTAATTTAAATTTTTGAATTGTTTTTTTATCTTTTTTATTACGGATACTTTAAACGTGCACGTCTTTCTACATCGTTCTCACATTTTTAATTTGAACATGAATGATGTAAACAATTTGTTTTTTGTAACTATATATTGATTTAAAAGAGTGTCCATGGAGTTTCTTGCCCGTTCTTCTCCATAGGTACCTACTACGCTTTGGAATGGGCAACTAGCTTCATTTTTCTGACTGACTGACCCTTTGACAATTCAAAAGTGCCTGTAATTGGTTTATTTGAAATAAATGCTTTGAGTTTGAGTTTGAGTTTGAGTTTGAGTTCAAGGATTTTGGAAACGTTGGCAAACGGAATACTTGTCGCGCCTAAACCAAAGAACAAGGTGGCTGAAAAGAACAAAGGAGTTTGAGGTCGGAGACATTGTATTACTTAAAAACGTAAATATGCCTCCTAGTAGATGGGCACTAGCACGGATAGCGGGAAAACATCCTGCACAAGATGGAATAACTAGAGTATATACAGTACGTCATGGTAAACTGACACGGAGATCTATCTCAAACATAAGTGCGTTACCAATCAGTTCTACAGACTAAATTAGTTACTTACCTTTGTGTGTAAGCCCAAGTTTATATAACTTTAGTTATAATGTTTGGCTTGTTATAATTAACATGGTCAAATCATAGATTCATGTTTTAAAACACCTGATTTTTTATTAATTATTGTAAGTTTATAGTAAGTTGAGTAACAATAACTTATAATTTGTACCTGTGCAAGTTGCATGTTTTAATTTTTTGTTACACTGTAGAGTTTTATTATGTTAGAAAAGGCCTTTAAGCCCTTTTGGTGGGCGGTGTGTTCAGTTAAAGAATATCGTTTATAGCTATCTATACATTCATGTGTTCAAGTTAAGCATTCGTTAGTTCACAAGCAGTGTCCAATAGATCTTTATAAAAACCACACGTTGTTTCATTCAAAAACTCAAACGAGCAATCCTCGACCTTATCACCTAAACAACAATGGTAATAATTCGTGTACATTCTTCAGGTGTTAACGACATAATATTGAACTGAATACTCTGATCAATCCAAGGAACCATTTATAATGACAGCTCGGTTTGAAACAAAAGCAGAAAAAATATTCTTTTCCTAATTTTAAATTTTGAAATTTTTCAAAGAGCAGTATTAAATAATAAAATCTGTATTATGTACAAATGAAACCTCTTTAGAGATTTAGAACAAGCATTAGTAACCTGCTTACTACATATTATTTATTCTAGCGATCTAGGTATATAATTTATGGAGATATCACGGTTTTTATTAACGACGCGGAATTCTAGCGATCCAGTGCAGATTAAATAATCTTGATTGTTACTTCTAACTATTCCCAAGTTAATAGTATTAATACAATACCGCCGATGAATCATGGCTGGTACGAACTTTGCGCGGAAGTTTGCGCATCATATTTTTTAGGAACCAAATGGTGACATGAGGCGAGTATGAGTGAGTGAACATGCGCGAAAGTTCGGAGAGCTATGTCCGGACCGGTCATGAGTCATTAGCCGTATATAGTTCCGGAAATAAGCAGCTGTGATAGATAGACAGACAGACGAAGTCGCACCAGTCGCATAAGGTTTTAATTTTTTACCATTTTGGTACGGAACCCTAATAACAGATTAATTATAAGAAATAATACATACGTATGTCAATACTATACGGCGGAGAAGACATGCATTTTAATTAAATGTTTGTCATTTTCTTCAAGATAATATTGTGATTACAATATACTGTAATCTAAATTAAACATAACTGGCGAAATGTGGGTGTGCTACAGGTACACCTCTGCCTAACCCTTCGGGGAATACAGGCGTGATGTTATGTTATGTTATTTATTTAATCTAAATAAATTAACCCATAACATAACATCACGCCATGTTTCCCCGAAGGTTAGGCAGAGGCGTACCTATAGTACACCCACATTTCGACAGTTATGTTTAAGTCCCATGCAAGCATATTGCCATCAACCTATCACAAATCCAGATTCCGGGCTGCAACTGAAAAATTCCAGATAGTAAAACCCAATAACACTTGGCCTGCCCTGGGAATATAACCCAAGACCTCATGCTCAGCGGTAGGGCTACGCGACCGTTAAATCAACGTGGTAGTCGAGGCAGTAACCCAATGGTCCAATAAAACCAGTAAAACGAAAGTAATGTCAATTAGCATTCCATTATCATTTAGGTTAATAGTCGTCTCACCCTCTATAGAGTTCTAGGGTAAGGTATTAGTGTTCTAGGGTACTGAATGTACTCGCATGCAGGCCACCTCCTTGGTTTGGGTATTTCCCTGATTTGTGCGCATCCTGTCATCATGTCCATCTCTGACAACTGTTAAGGCAAACATCGTAAGGAAACCGGCATGTCTTAGAACTGACCCGCACTGGGTGGTGGATTACTCCCTCTCGCAAAGAGTAGACTAAACGCTGATTATGCGTAAGATGTCTATCTGGCTAAATATGGGTCTGTTAACGTCGTTCAACAAATTTTGCGTCAGGGCCTCCCGGGTATAGTTCGGATTCGAGAAAAAGTGACTGACGTTTTTCTATGGGATTTTTGTATGAATTATAGAAATTTGGAAAGGACAACGTAGGTCGGGTCAGCTAGTCGTGAATAAATATTAATGAAGTATCCAAAAAACCTTATAATTTAATCCAGTGTTGAAGCAAAAACAATGACTAGGCAACAGCCATGACACCGATAACAGCTGTTATTTAATTGGATAATATATACTAAGATAGTGATTCTCCGCGTGCGCAAAAGTTCAAGTATAAGTTTACCGGCCTTCCTCTCTTCGGTCCACAGTACTAATAAATTAACCAGGAACATTTTATATTTTTTTATTGCATAATGTACACTCAGTTACAGGCTAGGCTGAAACATAAGAGTTCATGACCCCGTTAGGGCGAAGCAAGTTTTATTACATTTAACTTATCTATATCTAGTTTAAATACTTAAAAGTTAACATGTTGCATACTTACTAGATATCAATATCACAACATTCATTATTACTACTAATACGTACTCTTTCTAACATAATATATTTAATTTATCATAATTAAAGTCATTTGAAACTAAAAGTAACATTAATAAAATTATCTTCCTCACTGGTCGATTTTAAGGTACCTGCCCTGTTTGACCGATGCGTTGAACGATTGGAAAATGACTTGTCCCAATACAGATTCGCCCGACAACCATTCCTCCCAGAGATGGTGGCACGTACCCATAGACATCCGTGGACGTGCCAGACTGCGGGGTTATACGGAATATCCTAGTAAACACGTCACTTAAGAGCGCATACACGGGTTCACTAGCGCCACTCCTTTAAAAAAATATTATTTCGTGACTGAGAAGGAATTTTGAAAAACGGCTCTATAAGCGACCTCGGTAAGTGTGTCTAGAATTTTCTAATACAACATTTTATAAACTTTCATAATGAGACACGAAGCAACAAAATACGATCTAAATGAATGTGGCCGCTTTTGTTTAGATCGAATTTTGTTGCTTCGTGTCTCAATATGAAAGTTTATAAAAGGTATTAGAAAAATCATGACACACTTACCGAGGTCGCTTATTGAGCCGTTTTTCAAAATTCCTTCTCAGTCACGACTTAATATTTTTTTAAAGGAGTGACGCTAGTGGACCCGTGTATGCGCTCTTAATACTGTTGAGCGTGCCCGTCTGCTGGCTGGTCCCACAGCCAGCAGACGGGCATTATGGCAATAAGCATTGCCATTCAATGTGGCAATGCTAATTCTTACCTAGTTTTAATTTACTACCTAGTGTAAATAGTTACAACTTGCATTATTTAAATAAACAATTATCGCTACCTACGCCTACGGGTACACAGATAAAGATTTGTTTAATGTTTGTGTCTCGCAAAACTTTGTTTTGATAAATAACTGTTTATCGGTGACCTATTTGTGTTCCAAGTTTTTTTATGCAAACTAATAACAAGCTGTTATTTGTTTGCCTGCCTACCTGAAAGAATATCGAATGTGATGACATAATTTGATGTTAGACCACATTGAACATTGAGGTTTAAAAGATGATGTAGTTATAAATATTGAACTGGGCACGCTAGAAAGGTAATTATTAACGAAAGGAATTTATGAGGCGGATGTCAATAGAAAATTAGAAACGCCTTAGACACATAGATATGTCGCAGATGGATTGCTTAATTAACTTTTTTACATACCACTAGTTGTTTTACCTAACAGCTCCGTTTTTTTATATAACACGTCTTGCTATGGAGGAGCGGACTCTCCTAATACAAGCACTATCTGCCTAACGGGAGGATCCAATAAAAAAATTGTTTATACCTATTCTTGTTTTATCAATAAACTGTTATTATTTTTATATGTTTACATAGCTCGGGACCATGGGATCCCGGTCCTTTGGAAGGCATACGAGGGGCCGAAGAAAACTCGCAGAGGCCCCTTAGACATTTTTAAATGGAATGAGGCACCAACCGACGATTATTCATAAATACACTGTGCAAGTGCACCCAAGGACAACCCCCGGTTGGTGTCGGACTATTGCAGGATATGGAAACAAAAATAATTATTGAACTATGTATAAACCAGCCGAACGACGTTTAGCGCTTCTTCATAATTACTGAACTTCAGAATTGCATAAAAGCTCAAAAAGTATAAATAATAACATGATTATTGTGATACCTACTCAAATTGGGAGTCGAAACTGTCTCTCCTAAATAATACAGATTATTTAATGATCTAGGCTAGGAGAGCAACGATTCACCCAACAATTCGTTGTATCTACACCATGTAATGAATAATGCATACTTTGTAAGTCCCTCATGTACTACAAAACCTTTATATACCAAAAAAAAAATGATTATACCTTCTCTCACAAGCAAACAAAAAAAAACTAAATAGGTCGTGTCAAATATTCGGCAATGGATAAGGCTCCTTACATCGTCCACGTCTCCCGTATCTCTACCCAACCCAACTCAAGCACCACCTTACATCCCGTTAATTTTGGAAAGGTTTTAATAAGTAACAACAGTGAGGACTTAGTTCGTATTGGTGTTATTAGGGTTGGTAGAAACCGCGTGTCCGTAGAGTTTACTTCCCTTCAGAATTCCAACTCTTTCTTGGTTAACGCTCTATTATCCAAGTACACTGCTTATATCCCTAAATTCAACATCATAAGGATGGGAATAGTAATAGGTGTTCTCTCTGATATTTCAGAAGATAAGGCTATTACTTATTTGTCTGTGCCCTCAGGTTGTGTGAAAATCCTTAAAGTTTGTTGAACTAATAGTTAGGAAAGTTTAGAAAGACGGGGATAATTAGTGGAAACCAGCTGAAACTTGTGTGATCAGGATCACGTTTGATGGACAGTCTTACTCAAAAGAATATTCTGCTGTTACACATCCCTTCCTGTTGAGCAGAACATATTTCCCACCATTCAATGCCGCAAGTATTGTAGATTTGTTTTTTTATTGATGTGTAAACATCTTAGCGCTCGGTCTACGGTAGGGGCTAGCTGGGACTTCGAGCATCAGATGACGTCAGCGTAAGACCCGTGTCTATGTGAGCAAACTGATGCGAGCTCACATGTTTACACATCAATTTTCGTGAGTGCCAAACCAACTCACACCGATTTTTTTATTACCTATTTATTTATCACATCACATGTTTCCTTTGCCATTACAGATAATAAATCTAATGCGACAAAGTAACTTAAATATAACACAGGAAAACAAAATTGAACTTTTTTTTTGTTGCATGAAGTTTTACTACGGTTGTTTACTAATTAGGATGCGCTGATTTCGAATCTAGCCTCAGATTTTTTGTAGCAGCTCTAGTTAGTGAGATACAGGTACCGTCTTAAATTTACTTAAGTAGTCGATAATTTCTATCAATAGCAGTGTAACTAAACTAGTTTCTGCATAATTTTTATTATGTCTTCCTCAAGAAAGACGTGTTTAAATAGCCATGACTGTTTTTGTGTTATTTCTGGAGAACATATTTAAAAAAAAATCCGTTTAAGCGCCTCCGACTTCGTGAAAAAAGCATACTTAGACTACTTTGGGTTTCCATTGCTGACAAATGCCAAGCCTTGGATACCTAGTTTGATATATTAAAATTGTGTCGAGTCTTTGCGATTATGGGCAAGCAAAAAAATGAGCTCTTTAAGTACCACAGCAGCCATGTACATCTTCGGAACATCCAGACGAGTGCAGTCAACAAACTGAAAATGACGACAGTAGTAGAGACAGTGATCTTGATCGCTTTGTTTCGTTTATCCCCGACCACTAAAGCAAGGTGATTTAAATAACTTGATCAGGGACCTTGGACTGTCAATGACTGCATCAGAAATTCTAGCTTCCCGGTTGAATGAAAGAAACCTGTTGACAAAAGGAACAAAAATATCGTTCTACCGTAACAGGGAAAAGAGTTTACTCCCTTTCTTTACTGAAAAAGACAATTTCAGACATTCCGGGTATTATGAAAAGCTGATAGAAGATACACATTTTATCAATCTTATGACAGTAATCGAAAAATGTGCATGGCAAGAGTTTGTTTGGGTAGTGAGGACTTTTTTGGGAAATAGAAAATCTGATGGCTACATTCAGCACATTGAACAGTTGCTGATGCACTTTGAGGGACTGGGATGCAACATGAGTATAAAGCTTCACTACCTTCATAGCCATCTCGTATATTTTCCTGAAAATCTCGGTGACCTCAGCGAGGAACACGTTTCCACCAGGATATTCGCACTGTGGAGGAGAGATATCAGGGATATTGGAACGTATATATGATGGCTGATTATTGCTGGAGCATCTTAAATAGCAGTACTAACAAATATCACGCGAGAAAATCATATAAAATAAAATTTCATTCGGAATAAACATATTTAATATTTTTTTATACTTTAAACTCAGTGCATTTTTTGCAAAAAATCCCATCACTCCATAGCTGCTAAACTAGAGCTGCTGCATAAAAAAGGCATATGTTTTTGAAATCAGCGTGGAAAGACTATTCAGATTCATGAAATAAAATTCATGCAACAGACATGCTGTTTTCCTGTGTAATAGGTTGGGGAAAAAGTTTCTTCGCATTTTTTAAGAAAATTCAAAACATTTTTTAATATAGTTTATTTACATTTAACTAAAGTATGTATGTACCATTTTGTTCAATAACTTTTTGCCATCTTGTAGGTTGGGTCATGATCCCATTGCTATAGAAATTTTGGGACTTCTGATCAAAATACCGCGACAAGTGGTTTTGGCAGTCCTCTCGTGATGTTAACCTGACACTGCCTAAAGAATTCTGAAGAGACCGAAACAGGTGGAAATCTGAAGGTGCAAGGTCAGGACTATACGGCGGATGCATTAACACCTCCCAGCCAAACTCTCTTAATTTTTGCTGAGTGGCTAAACACGTCTAGCGTTATCATGATGAAAAACCACACCCCTTCTGTTGATTAATTCCGGCCGCTTTCTCTCAACTTCTTGCTTTAATCTCATCAGTTGTTCGCAGTAGAGTTCAGAGTCGATGGTCCTGCCTGGTGGTAACAGCTCATAATGAATAATGCCCTTCCAATCCCACCACACACACAGCATCACCTTGTTGCGAGTTAACCCGGGTTTCGCCACAGTCTGTGAAGCCTGACCGGCCTTTGACCACGACCTTTTTCGCACGTTCTTGTCGTACGTGATCCACTTTTCATCACCAGTTATCAGCTTCTTCAAAATTGGTTCGGTTTCATTACGTCGTAATAAAGAATCGCAAATGAGTACACGGTTCATTAGGTTTCTTTCAGTGAGCTCGTGAGGTACCCAAATATCGAGCTTTTTTGTGTGCCCAGTTTTTTTTTCAAATGTGCCAAAACTGTTTTTTGGTCAATTCCCAGTTCTTCAGCTACATCGTAACTACTGATAGCCGATCTTGCTCCACTTTTTAAAAAATGGCATCCATTTTATCCGTAATAGGGCGACCAGAGCGACGTGCATCTTTGACATCTAAATTTCCGGATTGAAAACGCTTAAACCAAATTTGTGCTACTCTCACAGACACTGCACTAGGTCCATAAACATTGCAAATTTTTTTCGCGGCTTGCGTTGCATTTTTGCCTTTTTTGTAGTAGAATTTTAAAATGTATCGAATTTCTTCATTAGATTCACTCATCTTGACAGTACGAAAAATAAATGAAATCACACATTTTCCTAATTTGAATTTGGAATTATGTTCTTTAAAATTTAAACTTTCAATGATACCAAAACCAGCCAGATACAGATAGTATAGCCAAAGAGATTTTATTACAAGTTCATACATACTACTAAAAGACTTTTTCCCCAACCTAATACATAACTATAACTTACATGCTACACAGCACACACAGTACGTGGCCCTTTTGAACTCACCCAGTGTACAGGTGAATATGTCTATGGCATCCGCCACCGCGTTGAGAGTGCGCAGCGCACGAGTCAGCGGTGCGCGCCCCAGCAGGTTAGTACGCGCACTTGGCACCACCAGCAGCTGCGGCTTGCGCTGCCGCGTCACGTACCTATCCGGTAAATTAAACCCTATTTCTGATAGTATACCTGGGTTTTGTATACTACCTCTTAAAACTTTAAAAACATACGTTGCCAATGCCATTTCTAATTTATAGCCCACAATACCGAGACAGAATCAGGTAGGATACAGTAACGGGTATCCCGGGTATCTTCCATACAGCTGTAAATAAATAAATGTGACGAATTTGTTCTGTATCCGTTCATACAAACTTTTGTATTTTATCTCACTCGGGCTCCAGACGGCCGCACTATATCCCAACGCCTTTTTACAAACGTGTACCACGTGTTTGCGAAATTACAGATCACTGGTGAAATGAATGCCTAAATCCTTAACCACCATGACACCCTGCAGCGGCTCCCCATCCATGCTTGCCGGGAATACTGGTGGAATTGTGGGATTCATGTGCGTGTGAATGAAAGTACCGAGCACTTAGATACATTAAAGTATAGCTTATTTTAGTGACTCCATTCAGTGACGCTATCCAAGTCGTGCTGCAGCATGTCACGATCCGCAGTGTCTTTTATGACTACAGAAAACTTAAGGTCGTCAGCAAATAGCATGCATGTTGACCTGACTAGCCTTGGTAAATCGTTAACCATAATAATGAATAATAAGGGTCCCAAATTAGTACCCTGACTGACGCCCGATCCGGTGTAGTAGGGCTCCGAGAAATGTCCACCACAGTCCACATACTGACGTCTATCTGGAAGATAAATGGCGAAGAAGTTTACAGTATGAAATGTGCAGCCCATACCCGCCAGCCTTGACAAGAGTATGTCGTGGTCTACTGTGTCGAACGCCTTCTTGAAGTCCATGTTCGTACCATGTCACCTTGACGTGCCCTGCATATCATCTATCCTGCAAACAATTGTGGCGATCCCGTTATCTAGTATACGAACTGACACTCCTACTCGCTCAATCAGAGCTTCGGGATGTTTGCTATGTTAGTTTTACTAAATGTATAAAGTTTACATAACAGCCGCCGAAAAAAAAAGGCATCGGTTTTGGTTATTGGCCTTTAGAGTGATGCTACTGTACACATGTGGCAGGAATTAAGGAAACACCTATGTCGTTTCAATGCATTAAATGCGATCAAATGCTTTAAAAAGTTCTTTGCAAACATGGGTAATGTTTTCAAAGTATAGTCTCAAAATCTTGTATCCTGGAGAAATTGAACCTGTGAGTCAACTGGACCTTTCCTTTTCTGGTCATTTAAATAAATTAATTCTTATCTTATTATATATCTTACAAGCTGACCCGACAGACGTTGTCCTGTCTTTACTATGAATGTCATATGTCGTTTAGTTTTAGTTTTGACTATTGACTAAAACTAAAACTATCGACACATTTATCAACTGATCCATCTGTGTTAAACGATATTTGCAGCGCGCATTCTGTCAATCGCTGACAGTTATTTCAAACAACAGACAGTTATGTAAAATTAATATTGGCGTTAAGTTTTCTTAAATTTTGTAATGTTCTGCTCAACTTCCTTATTTTTTTATTTCATAAGATCCTTCTCCTGACAATAAGAATATAACAAAAAAAATAGTGAAATCGGTCCAGCCGTTCACGCGTGATGGCGCGTGACCAAGGGAAATAGGGATTCATTTTTATTTATATAGATTATTCTTATCGCAAGTTAGGAAAATGCGATAAACGCATTAGGTTCCAGTAATGTACCTATCTAAAACAATTTTTGTAGCACTAGGTCTCATACTCATGAAAATAGTGGTGGCATTAATTATTCCAAATTTTCAAAAATTACACGTTTATAATGAACCGTTAAGTAAAGTAGAATCAGTAAAATACCTTGGTCTAATCTTAGATAAACACTTTACCTGGAAGCCACACTTAGACAAAATGCGTTCAAAATTGTCATCATTGATGGGAACACTACGAGGTACCGTCCGTTGCTTTCCCAAAGCAGTTAAGTACATAATTTATAATTCCCTTATAAAATCCCACCTGACCTACTTAATTGAAGTCTGGGGCTATGCAGCTAAAACTAACTTACAAAATTTACAAATCGCTCAAAATAAAATAATTAAATTACTTTTTCATCTAAATTACTTAACGCCAACCGAAACAGTTTTTCATAAAACCAAATTAATGACAATTGCTCAAATATATAAATTCCATACCTGCATCCTTATACGGAGGATACTGACAAAAGATACACATTCGCATATAGTGTTTACTAAAAAAGCGCAAATTCAGACCCGGTAACTGAGCCTCTGCTTATCCCTTCGGGGAATACAGGCGTGATGTTATGTTATGTGTATGTAACTGAGAAATGCTAACGATATCTGCCTATACAGTAGACCACGAACCAACTACGGTACGAGAAATATTAAGTATGAGGGTGCCAAAATGTATAACGAATTGCCGAAAGATATTAAGGAAATACAATATTTTCCCCTATTTAAAAAGAAGTTAAAATTCCACATAATATTAAGTTTCTAATTATCTTAGTGTGAGTATTTCGAATATTTACATAAACTTTAATATTAATAATAAAAACTATATAGTTACGTGTGCAGAACAAATGCAATAACGAATACTTAATGTAAAATTAAAACTAAGTCTAAATAAAAAACCTTAAAAAGCTAATTAATATGCTTTCAATAGCAACTATGCTATCATAGTTGCTATTGAAAGTAATTGTGTTCAGAATTTCAGATACGTAATATGGACTCAATGGTCTCAATATTTTTTGCAGATTACCAACAATAAGTCAAAATATTAAAAAAAATACCTTCTGAACTCGATCTCTTATAGCATAGTTTTTTTTTTTACTAACATAATAATAAGTTTTTGACTAACAATATTGTTCCTACATCTAACTTCAAACATACCGTTCCGATACTCGTTCCAAAGAACGTTTATATGCATGCAACCAGTGTTTCTCATTCTAAGTGAATAATTGTATTCTGTTTTGACACATAAATGTCTTAAACCTTATTAAGGGTAAAATTCATAGACCTCAGTGTGACTTTACTAAGAGTAAGTTACGTTTCATACGAATATGAACGTTAATGATATTCGCACCTGTTCTCCACTTATTATTATTATTATTATATTCAATATATTGTTTCCTAATTATGTTGCACCTGCCATGTTTTGTCTCTGCATCACCCTAAGATTGACGAGTAAAAAATGCCTCGGGTATTAGATCCACCTTTGTACAGTATTTATTTACCTAAGCAAAAAGTATTAATAAATAAATAAGGTGAAAGGGCGATCTGTGTATCTTGCCATAATATCCAAAGTAATAAAATAGGTAAATTGAGTATAATATTGTAGGGACAACGGGCAATGTTTGGAACAGCCTTTTGAGGAAAGAGCTTATTGGATTTGAGATGGCCTATCTGCTGATTTCAAAGCTTGGTTTTGATCGGGCAGGTAGGGTAAGTAACGGTAATAAAACTGCTGCATTTGTCACATTTTTCCTTTATGTTATAAATTAATAATACTAAATATACATCCGCATCATAAATGTTTTCGGGTAATAGTTAACCTACAAAATACATATATTTTTTATCCTAGTAGGTATAGGGAATTCCTAAATATGTATGTTCATTATTTCAGAAGCCTTTTGGGATGTTATTGTCGATCTTGCTCCACTCAGCATCAGAGCGGAGGATGTTGGTGTACTTGGTGACAGACTGGTACGCCTTCAGCTTAGCTTCCTTCTTCAGCTGTACGGTCTTAGGGTCGCTGAATTCACCGTCCAATGAGAAGGAGGCTCCGTAAATCTCTGGGAGGTCGACAAGACCATAAGGAGTCTTGTAGTCGTCGCGGGTCTCGGTAGAACTCTGACCACAGATACCTCTGGTGATGCTGCGGTGGTCAGCGGTGAAGATTACAAGCCTCTGACTGTCGTACACTACACGAAGAGCTCCGTTGTTGATGTTGAATACGAGAACACCGTCAGCTAAGGTGTAGTATTGTAAAAGAGGGACTTTCTCAACGTCATTCCAGTAAGTGTTGAGTGCACTTTTGGACATCTTCCTAGCGTTGCTCTTTACTTCAACTATTGTGGGCTTGATCTCTAGTTCAATGTATTTGCCAGCTTGAGTCCTGTAAAGTATAATGATGTTCATAAGGAATTTCAAGTTTTAATCTAGTAACAATAATTTATAATTAACACATAAAAACTTTCTGTTGAAAGTGTAATTAATTCTTACTTGTAGGAGATGTAGACTTCCTCCTGTTTGTCGCTGGGCCTCCTAGCAAGGATGACAAGGTCGCTCCACTTGCCAAATTCGTTGGACTCGTCCACCATCACGACGTGCCAGGAGCTGGTGAGGCTGTAGTCGTAGCTGCGGCCGCTGAACGTCCAGATTTTGCTGCTGTCTACGGCACAGTAAGCTGTTGGCAAAATAGACAAACATTGTAAAATATGACGATACATTTGGGACTCAAGGAATAATCGTTTAAAACATAATATATACTCACACATGTATTGATACCCATAGTAATAGTTAAAGGAACGCTCCCAGTCAGTGATGGGCGCATAAGCAGCTGCAGCGTAGGGGTAGTAGGGTAAGCCTTGTACGTTGTTCAAACGGAGTACTCCATATTTGGTCGTAAATTCGTAGTTCTCATAATTGTCGTAGTAGAATGACTGAACCTCGATATCCATTTTACCATCATCGATTGTCTTCGTTACGTCTTGTTTCTTTTCCCAGGAGAACATGTCCTTTAAGATTTCATATGTGTTCTGTGTCATGTTCAGGTACTCCGTGCTAAGGTCTTTGTATGTAACAGAGAATTTATAGTAGTCAGGGGCATGCGCTTTGATGATCATATTGTAGCAATCCTTCTGACAGAAGTTGTAATTGCTGGTTTCTTGTAGGCACTGTTTTGCCAGAGGGTTGTTGGACAACATTTCAGTATATTTTTCGCTACGCTCCCCAAAACCTTGAAGGTGAATATTTTCGGAGTTTCCGTATTTCAGGTCAACTTCATAGTTGATCTTGATCTTATTCTTTAAGGCTTCCTCGAAGTTAAGAGGAACTATCTTAGGATTAACCACCTTGATGACTGCGTTGATCTGCTCCCAGCCATTAAAGAAAAATACTCCCTGGGCTTTGTTGTCTATAAAACTGTCAGCGATAGCTGCGGTGAACACGTACTCAACCTTCTGTGTTCCGTTAAAGACGGCACTGAAGTCATACAAATGGACTTCAGCAGATTTGATGCCAGACGCAGCGCGCTTGACAATCTCTTCGCGTCGAGTCTCGCTATTAGCGGATACGTCCTTTACGATAGAAGCTGGTCCGAATTCACCATTTTCTTTTTTGTCGTAAATCGTTTCTATAATGAAAATATATCAATATTAATATTATATCAATATTATTATTATTAATGGAGTAATAACAGCTGCACGGGTCGATCGATCAGGTTAAGCTACGCTTGCGACGGTCGGTCATACCGAGACCCCTCCATCCCTCGGAAAGCACTTTATGCTGTTGGTCCCGGCTCTCATTCGTGGATCTTTGACAGCCGTTACGGGTCATCAGAAGCCCGAAAGTCTGACAACCAGTCTTATCAAGGGGTAATGGGTTACTCAGTATCTGGGTTGTGGAGGTCCGATAGGCAGTTGCTCCACGTAAAATACTGAACTAGACTAGACTTGAAGATGACCTTAAAAATTGTTGGGAAGGATGATGATTAATTACAATTTCCTTGAATATCCTGAACAAAGTTTTTCAATATACAAAGATTGAGTGATTCCTGTCAATAATTGGTTAGCTTACCGTAGTATACGCTGAATGTGATATCCTTATTGTTGGAGTTCTTGGCAATATATTTCAAGTTGAATTGAGTCAGAGCGACATCTTTTTGGTACACTAAAGTGCCAATGCTGGTTAGAAGGTCAGTGTTGTAAACATCGCTAGGGTTTTTGAAGTCAGAAGAGTAAGAATATCCTTGCAGTAGGAAAGAAACACCAGTGTAACCTGTCTTAAAATCAGTAGACACAACTTTGGCGGCGCGCTTGATGTATTTAGTTGAAGGATTCTCAGAAACAGTCAGCAGAGAATCAGTCTTTTTCAGAGTAGTGTAGGGCCAAACGCTAAAGTGAATGATTGTAGCATCTTGTTCAGGAAGCACGAAATTCAATTTGACTTGTCCTCGCAGAGCACCTGTTTGCAGATTGATGGGGAAGTAAAACTGGAGTTTGTTGATGACCCCAACGGTGGCATATACATCGCCGAGAGTATCCAGAAAACCGACGCTGCCGTCTATGTTTCTCGCATAAGTGATGTCGAGATTTTTATGCAATGTTCCGGCAAAGTCTAGGCTGCTCTTATCAAGTTTGAAATTGACATGGCCATTAACTGAAATCATGAGCGGTTCACTGTATTCAAAGAAGAATGGTACACCAGCTGCCAGAGGGAACATAACGTATGCTTGTTTTTGATGCAATACCTTAGTGTATTGGACGTCAACACCTTCGTATATTTTTTCCATGTTTTGAATGGTGCTAGCAATGAACGTTTTAAGATCCGCCTCGTTGAAGGTGATAAGTTTCTGCTGGTTAAAATTTTCAAGGAAGAGAGAGCCTTCAAGGGGATCGCGAGGTTCACGTTTGATATTTAAAGACTCAGCGACTTTCTTGGCGGAGAATTTTAAATCGACCTTAGATTCATTAGGTCCATAGATTATCTGTGATATGTATTCCAAGAGTTGTTGCACACCTGATATTGACAAGGTCACCTAGAAAAATAACAATTAAGTAAATTAGTACCTAATTTTAATCATCAAGATTATGTTCATAAGTATGGGCAAGTAATATTTATTTAGAATTAAAATTAAATTTAAATAAATAACAACTTATACCTTACTAGCGACCCACCCCTGCTTCACATGGTTTTTACATCGAGATTTCTATATTATATATGTAAGTTTAATATTAATGTATTAAACCCCTAAATAGTTCAGAATAAATTCTCTAAATGCTAATGAAACTCGAATCAACATCCGTTGCTTAAAGGAGATGCGCCAAGCTAACCCGCGAAATTCAAATTTTCTTACGTTTTTTCCAATTTGCAGGTCAGTATCAGGTTGTATGTTCATCTAAATATGATTCGCGGCCATATCAAGTATTTATTTATAGAATTATAATCATAAAAATCATCAATACAACTCTCTAAGTTCATATCACCCTAATGAATGACTATTTCATGAAATCATGACGTTGGAGGCCAATTCTAACATAAGGAGTTGTATTGCTTATTCTAATGATTACAATTCTGTAAAGCCATCTTTGTTACGTCCGCAAATCATTTTTTAATCAACATACAACCTGACAAAGACCTGCAAATTATTGCAAAAAAACGTAAGTAAATTTGAATTTCTCGGGCTACCTTAGCGCATCCCCCTTAAGTAAGAAGAACAACGCGGTCACACAGACACGAGAAGCGACTTTAATTTATAATATGTACGAGTATAGACTAATTAGTAGAAAGGACAATATAATATCCTATCTTAACTAAAACTATTATCAAACTAAAATATGGCGTCTAAAAATGCATCCGCTGTCGATTGGTGATGTGGCAGGAGGCTGGCGGCATTGATACGTTGTTTGGCAATGCTTAGCCTCTGGCCAAGATAAAAACCAACCCTTGGGTCACGGGAAGTGTCAACCAGCTGTTTGGAGATTTCATAAGTATTGATTTGTAGGTACCTGGCTTTCATCAGTCCAACCAGTGCCTCTAGCCCTCAAAGCTGATCTATAATATTGAGGCAGGAAAGCATCCTCGCTGCTAACATATGATAATTCCCTGAAATATGCAATATCATCGTCGCTCGTGTATTCGTCGATTATGCTGTCGGTCGAAATGCGGTACCCGAACTTCTCTTTCGCAACAAAAGATTTCACTGACTGAGCAGTCGTAGCCCTGTATGTAAATGAAGAATAGCATGCATTAATAATGTTGTGAAACAGCTCATAAAACAACGAGATCTTAATTTATTTCAGAAAAGTAGTAAATAAAATATTAAACATGTTTATCACTATATAGTCCAGTGCAATTACGGAAATAAATAAACATAAAATTATGTAGTTTGGGGATTATAAAGGATCGATAGGGAGGTGTATTCTGAGCATATATTCCAATTTGAGGGATTCTGGCGAGGTCAGCTCAAGGTCATTTCGATGAAAACGCGTTTAATTCGATATCTCGAGAACGGTTAGTGTTAGGCAAAAAATTTTTGAGACCTTTTCTCTTCTAAATTAAATTTACTAACTTTTTTATCTGAAACTTTTTTTTTTCATCAAATTTTTTCAATTTAATGCTTCCGAAAGGCAAAAAAAATACTTTTTTTCCTCCTTTTTTTATTTTTCGCCATTTTCTCCCCAACCGTTCAATTTTATTAAATTTTACCGATTATCAAAGTGTAGATCTTTTAATTATGAACAACTTTTTCTTAAACTTTTTTCTGTAATGCCAATATCTTCAGAGTTATAAATATTACTTTACCGAGCGAAATCCGCGCCATTGCGCACGTAATTTTATGATATTTTTTCCATTCATTTCCGTAATTGCACTGGACTAATAAAATCTAAAAAGAAAAACTTACAGGTCTTTGAAACGTGGGTCTTTCAGTTCAGCTGCGAAGTTAATGCCATTCGCCAAAACAGCACGTACTTGCGTGCTGGGGTCGTCGTTGGTCATGTGTGCCATTACTTGCATCATCTCAGAGGTAGGGAAAGCCATGAAGATATTCAGAACAGCAAGTACCCTCACCTCGTAAGGCTCAGCGGTATTTCTCAAGATGCTGAATAGCACAGCACGAACAGATTCGTTCTTCAGGTTAGCCAAGGATTTGAGACTGGCGACCATCTGGATACGAAGGTACTTGGTCACTGCAACGTGACCTTCCAAGTACGGAGCGAATACCTTCAAAACGTCTTCGTGAACCAAATTGCCGAGAGCTCTGACGTAGACCTGAGCCTTATTGGAATCTCCATTTTCAATAGCTTGCTTCAGCTCTTTAGCGAGACGTGGTATGACGAATTTTGTTACACATGAGCCTTGCTTATCAAATCGGTATAATTTAGAGGCTGCTAACAGGGCTGAATTATTAAGAAACTGTTGCTCCATTACTACAGGGCTCGTTGCCAGCTCACCGATTTCAACCAAGACCTTAGAAGTTGGGTACCGGAGGGTAGCACTTACACTTGTGATGAGCTCAGCCGCTTCCTCACCTTGAATTTTTTTACTTAGGATCCAGGACTTGATTTCCCTAAATGCGGCAACAGTCCCTGCTTGCGCGACAGCATCACGGTAGATTAACCACATACCGGTTTTAGCGTCGTTTTTCGAGGACTTTGCAACATCGACACTGCTAGTCAACTGGGTCAGCTGCTTTGTACTCAAAGAAGCTATGATACGTACAAGAACGTTGAACTTTGAAAGAAAGTCCGCCTTAGGCAATTTATTGGGTGTCTTCAGCAAAGGAGTCATGTCCTGGAGCAGTTTTTGGGCGTTGGCAATGCTCTGATCACTTAACTTGGGGACGAACACAGACTCACTTATTGAGAATAAAAGCGAATCGATCTTGCGGCCCGCTTCAGGCTTTTTCCATTCATCACTACTAATGTCTTGGACGGACGAGAGCAAGACTTTAACGTAACTGTACACTTCAGCTTTCTGTTTACCAAAGAGAAGAGGACTGACGAAGACCGAGCTTATGACTTCTGATTTGAAGATGGTGCTCTGCTTGCCAGCGACCAAGCGGGATTCAAAAATATGCTTGATGAACTGTTTCTCTTCATTTTTGTATGCAATTCCATTCCAAACGGCACCCTCTGGCAGGCCAAAGTACATTGCAGTACGATTCTTGCATGAATCGTAGTTCTTGCCCTTGATAATCTCAATGTGATCCTCTTCTGAATTGAATTTGGGCAATTCACGACGCCATTCGGCGGATAGCGGCGATACTGTGTATAGGGTCTCACATTCACCAGTGACATCAGATTCTATCTTCTTAAAGAGACCTTGGAAGGTATCCTTATCGAAGCTGTTAGGAAAGCTGTCAACATGACCAAAAGTTGATATGTCAACTTGGAGAGCGCTGATCAGTCCCTTGAACAAGTTCTCGTGAGCAACGGAAAGTGTGAGTGGAACATTGAATGATTTCACACGGCCTCCTTCGACAAATATCTCGAAAGGCTGGTCGGTGATCTGAATAGGTTGGAACTTGATGTCGGAAGGTAACGCTCTGTACGTAATTTTGTCCACCTGGACCTGCGCGTACAAGGGCTGGCTCAGCTTAGCGAGGAGCTGACCTGGCGCCAACACGCGGATTTTGAGCTGAGCCTTGAATGCATTGCCATTGCTGATGCTGTTGTCGAATGAGGTCCAGGTGTAAGTATCCACATCATACAGGTACTCTTTGCCGAACTGCCAAGGCCAGCTTTTGCTCTGGGTGAGCGGGCTCGAAGTTACTGTGGCTGGAAGATAAATAGGTTTACCTTAATGCAAGTGTGTGCTTAATTATGTTAAAGATACGGTTAAACAATTTGTTTAAGAAGGTAAACTGTTTTCGACTTTAAACAATGTTGTTTTTGTACCAATAATTGTTCAGCCATGCATTGGCTCCAGCGTATTCAAACAATGCCGGTTCAACGTAGGTCAGTTCTTTGCTTACAGGTTGATACGAGGCCACACCTAGCTACAGTATCATTAGCTTGATTAGAGGAGTCAATAGATATCTGGCGGCGAAGGCACTCAGAGCAACACTGTGCGGTTTTAATTAGGCAAATACAAATTTACAAGTGTAGCCCTTCGTCTCTGCCGGGCAAAGGGTAAACAAACGATAAAAAAGGAGTCTACCATAGTATTCAGTACCAACCAACTAATTCCGCCCACAGTTGGTTGACTACTTTAACCAACTGTTTACAGTCTATAAACGATCGTAATAAATGTGAACAGATAGCGGTTAGATTTATCAATGAATACTGCCTGTATTTTTATTAATGGAGTGTATTGATAAACTTTCTCTCATGCATAAACATATTTAACACACCAAAATGGGGCATGTGGAGGCCAAATATTTAAATTGCAAGTAGGTACTTACCGATAATCGCCGTCAGTATCAACAGCTTCATTGTTCCAGAAACTAAGCAGTGATCGTGTTCAGAATTACAGGGTAGCACACTTCTGATGCACAAACTTAAATTGTGTTAGTTTATATAGACTTGTGCTTATCATCCTCTTTACGTAGGTAACCTCTAACGTGATATACTGTTTTTTTTTAAATAGCTACTGTGTACCTAAAATGTTTAATTGTTCTGTGAAAGTAGGTATAATGTTTTTTGTTACCAAAACGTAATTAATGACTAACTCCTAGGTTACACCAATGTACGACTGAACGCCGACAGACTGATCACTGACAAGACTTTACTTCGACGAGACTGTTCGCCGACAGGACACTTAGCCGACAGGAGTCTTCGCCGACAGGGCTCATCAGCGACACATTAAATATTTTAGCGATGATTGTATTAGATGAGCTTCAAAATGCAAGGGTGGGATGGGATGCAAGAGCGAGCGAAGTGAGCTCCGGAATTGGGCACCCTGACTCGGACAGGTTCATCCAGGGCCATCCCCTTGGTGTTTATTTTTTTTAAAACACCCAGAAGTAGGAGCCCCGCGAAGCAGGGCTCCGTCGACTACGCCTTATTATTATCGGATAAAAGTTGCGTCGCTAATAAGCCCTGTCGGCGAAGAGTCCCGTCCATAGAAATATAAAAACAGGAGAAGTGGCAAGCGAGCGTGTCTGTGTCCACGTGTAATGTTCAATCTGCTCATGTCACAGGCAAATGGCCGTCTCCGCGAACTAGTGTGCTTTCGACCATGATCGTGACAAAATATAAGAATGCCGTGTTGTTCAGTGGTTTCTTGTAAAAACCGAAGCCAAAACAAAAAAATTGACAATCATGGAATCACTTAACATTTATAAGTAAAAGTATTTTAATATATTTGTCTTTAGAATCGTGAAAAACCTTTTACTATGTTATTTTTGTTTTCAAATATCGTAATGACTGTACTATTTTTGGAGTAAATACATTGGTCCTTAACCAAAAGCTATGTATGGCGATAAGTGACTGGACAAGCAATGTAAAAATCACAAAACGATACTTCATTCGGGCGGATGCATCGCCGGGTACGGCCGCTTCATCTTGCGATGAGTTAGTGATGTGCTTGTGCAGATCCACTAACGTAGGCTATCGACAACAATGTCAATTGCCCAACGAATATATTATTGCTATTATAGTTTATTTTTCAATTGGACCACCGTTTTTACCCGTTTGGAAGCGTTAAAACGGTTTCACAATTCCCTCTGTTTAAATACGCTATTACAGCCTTTTATTTTTTTTGATTGATCCGGTTTCGAAAATCCTCATGGATGTCCCCCGCTCTGGGAGGGCGGAGGGGTCTGTCAGACCCTTACTGACTAAAAACCACCCCGGCGTTCCATCTCACACCTGCGCCAGGGGTCACGGGAACGTACGAATCTTCCGCAACCCCCGACTGGTGGCACCCGCCTCTGCGGGCCCCATTCAGTCGAGCGGGGGAGTGAGGTATTTGACTCCCCCCGCGACGTCTAAGCGGGGCGCGCGTGGAACACTACGCGCCGCCGCCTCGGGTCCTGATGTATGGGGGGCGACGGACGTCCCCAAGTCCGTCGTCCCTGGACCCATTTAGGGGGGCTGGAAGAGGGCGTTGTCCGCCCTCCGCCGACCCCCCATACGCATGCTGCGGGCCGGGTGAGAGGATGAGATCTCTCGCTCCCTTTCCGCAGCCTCCTTCTGCAAGATCACTGTTTCGCAGAAGGATACCACCGTGTCCCAGGACTCGTCACCGCCGACCATAGCATTAACTACGACCGGCAGCGACAGGTCACTGCCTACTCCTGAGATGAAGGCACGGCGCGGCTCCTCCCAAGTGGCACACTCTGCCAGCGTGTGCCGCGCCGTGTCCTCCCGGCAGTCAACGCAGTGGTGACACCGGGCGTCCGGCTCCCTGTTTTTGCGACACAGGTACTTCCCGAAGCAACCATGCGCCGAGCGCACCTGCGTCACCCGAAACGACAGGGAGCCGTGCCTCCTCCCAAGCCAGAGGTCGAGCACCGGCCGGACCGCCTCGATGGTGATGAGGCCGGCGGTAGGGCGTGAGAGCCTGTCCCGCCATTCCGCCACCAGGACCTCGCGGAGCTGCGACCGACGCTGCTCCATATGTCGCTGCATCGGTCGACTCACCGTCTGTGAGACCGCAGCCGTCGCCAGCAACACTGCCTTCCTGTACGAACTCCCCCGGGCCGTGACCAGCGTGTCGTCCGCGTAGCACGTCAGGTCGACGCCCGGTTGGAGTTCACCCCTCAACACCCAGTCGTACCCGATGTTCCACAGGAGCGGGCCCAGGTCCGAGCCCTGTGGAACACCGCACGACATGTGACGCTGGTTAACGCCATCGCGTCCCATGTAGGTGACACACCTCTGCCAAATAAGCCCCAACGATGCGGCACCCGATGATACCGCAGTGCCTCCCGAATACAACTCCAGGGCAGGGTGTTGAAGGCGTTGGAGGTGTCCAAGGACACCGCCACCACCACCCCACCCCGGGACACCGTTTCCTCCGCCAGGACTCTCACCCATGATATAGGGTGGATGGTGGAGTGCTCATGCCGAAAGCCGAAATGGCTCTCGTCCAGGTCCAGCCCTTCTTTGCACAAGTGGCCTACGAGGCGGGCTGCGAGTATCCGCTCCAGCAGCTTCCCCACCTCGTCTAGCAGCACTATGGGCCGGTACGCGGACGGCGAGTCCGCAGGGCGCCCCACCTTCCTGAGCAGGACCAGACGACCAGTCTTCCACAAAGTGGGAAACTGGCCCCGCTCAAGGCACGCTGTGTAGAGTGCTCTCAGCTGGGGCTCCAGCTCCTTCAGAGCAAGGGCTAATACTCGGCCGTGTACCCGTCGGGCCCCGGAGCTACGTTCTTGGCCCGTAGCCGCATCACGGCCGCCCTCATCTCTGCCTATGTCACCTCGGAGACGCTAATGGCGTTCTCCTCCGTAGACTCTGCGGCTGTGGGCAAAGCGATTGGTGGCGGAGTCTGCTCCGCTCTTGCTGGGAAGAGGGCTGCGATTACCTCCTCCAGCAGCTCGGGCTGAAGACTCTCCGTAAGTGGAAGCGCTGCGGCTTGAAGTTTCCCTCGAACCGCTCGATAGGGGCGCCCCCACGGATTCAAGTCTAGAGTCTCCAGCATCTCCTCCCTGGCTCGCATCTTCGCCTCACCGATGGCCAGCCACAGAGTCTCTTTAGCCGCGCGGTACACCTCATACAGCGCGGCTTCTTCGGCAGGGACCCGACGACGTCTCCTCCCGTAACGGTGGCGTCTCACCGTCACGCACGCGACGCGTAACTGCGCGATCGCGGCGGACCACCAGTACACCTGGCGCCTTCCTGACTGTGTGTGGGCCCGGGGCATGGACGCGTCGCAAATTTGCGTCATCGCCCCGCGGAACCACAGCGCCTCCTGTTCGACGTCGATGGGTCCGCTCATTGCCGACTCCCGAATCCAGGCCTGGACAATAGCGGTCTCCTCGAGAAGCTTCTTGTCGATGCGCTTGAGCGCCCAGCGCGGACCGTCCGTTCGCGGGCCCGATGGACTGCGGCCGCCGGTAGTCTGGGCGGAGATGTCAAAACATATGTAGCGGTGATCCGACAGCGTCTCCACCTCCACAGCGACACGCCAGTAGCGAACACGGCTCGCGACAGCAGGGCTAGCGAAGGAGACGTCCACTATTGATCCGCCCCGCTGCCGCACGCAAGTGTGGACCAAGCCCACGCTCAGGATGACCAGGCCAGTCGTGACCGCCCATTCCTCCAACGCCTCACCCCTAGCATCGGTCACCTCAGATCCCCACGCCGCAGACTTGGCGTTGAGATCCCCTAGCAACAGCACGGGGCGAGGGTGGAATCGGCCCACAACGGCACCCAACTCGACAAGGAAGCTTTCGAAGTCGGCGAGACTCTTGTTGGGCGAAAAATACGCTCCAACCACGCCAATGCCGGCCGAAGGGTAGCCAGGCTGAGAGGGAGGTAAAGAGCCCCCCACAGCCTTGGCATCCCTTTTCTTCTTGTTGGCGGGTGCGCCACAAGCTTTTCCGCCCGCTCTGTGCCCTGCGGGCCTCCCTGCAGCTGTACAGAGGCTGTAGTTTGGCGCCGCGGAGCACTGGGCTGCCTCGTGGCCGGGCTGGCCGCAGCGATACCACTGTTCGCTGTGGTCCACTTTTTAGGTTTAAGGCCCTCAGGCCCTCTTATCAGACGAAGACGGCTGCGTGGTTGGCAACTCTCGTCTTTCCCTCATAAGTCCAAGAGTCTCCGAGGAAAGTTTGGACACCTTACTTTTCGCTGTGATGGGAAAAGTCTGCGGGACACGCCACGCAGTGCTTTGACCACCTCGTCGGCTTTCTCGTCGAAAGTGGCTGTGGTTTCCAGCAGGGCGAATCGATTTTGAAGTTCCAGTTGGAGCTTTTCAGATCCTAGAGCGGCTAGGAGCTGCGTAGGTCGGCGTAGCATATTACGAAAGTGAATGAGCCTTCACAAGGTACATAGTTAGTATGAAAACATCTTTGCTGAATGTTATTGTTTTACAAAGTTGTGAATTATTTTTTTAAAGCTCATGCGAACACGAGACTAAATCTTAAAGTGAATCTTCAGCTGTAGCCCGCCAAATTCACCTAAGATTTTTTATATGAAATAGTCTGAAAATTTCTTAAGTGGAAAAAACCAAAGTTAGACAATTTATATAAAATTGATGATTATTGTTCAATAATTATATCATTCCTACAGTTGTGAATCGCATTTCGATCAACATACGACGTAAAACAGACCTGCAATTTGCAAAAAACCAAAGAAAATTTGAATTTGGCGGACTACAGCTGTGGATTCACCTCAAACTCGATTATGTTATCATTGCCCGCTAGCATATCAATACACGTTAACTCAGTGACCGAAAGTTATCTCTCATACACTCACCTCTGTATCAAAAATAAGACCGTCATTATTTTAATTGTTAGATAACTACAATATTCCTTTTGTATTACTTGGCACAAATGAAATGCCTGCGCTTTGTGCAGTCACGAGAATTATCTCCTAATATACCTATTTGTCGCATTTATTTAGACGTGAGATCCTTATAATTAAACAATGCTTGGGTATCTATGGCCAGTTTGTGTAACTGACCTTGTTAGTGAATCCAAAACATAAGGCGAGTTTATACAGATAACGAGTGGTATGTGTGGTGTTAATTAGTTTTTTACCGACTTCCAAAAAGAAGGAGGTGATATGTTCGGCTGTATGTATGTTTTTTTTTTTGCAGTGTGTCAATTGCAATTGTGTGCAGTCAATTATCAATTAAACGTAGTCAAAAATCTACATTTTTAAATCAATTAATTCGGCCCTCGGAATGTCCAAAACTAGAGAAGTAATTTTACTTGTAGATCGGGGGATGAAGAGGACCATACCGCGAATCTTTATTTGTTCTGAAGGATATCGTTTTCTTCTTTCTTTCGTGTACCTAACGGAGGTAAAAGACACTCAACTAAGGATACTTGTACTCACCGTCATTGTGAACTTTTCTTTGTACTCGACCATAGCAGGCAACCTTGTGCTTACGGAGATATTGAAGGTCAACGTTCCAACTTTTTTCACGAAAACAAGTTTGAAATGTTATAACTTAGCTTTATATATCCAACAATTCCTGTACCGTTGCATACGGCCCGTCCATAAGTACAATGGTTTACGTGCGTTACCCCAAGCATTTCCGTAAACGGCGATGTTTCACACCAAAAATAACATTTCCCAGGTATAATTTTTGTATAATGTTACTTAGTTTGATGTACAGAATTCGGGGATAACGGCTTTGTGATGGATACACTGTATATTTGATTTGTTCATGAAAATAAAACAGTATTGTCAGATCGAATCTTATCTTTAATTGAGCATTAAAATTAACGACAGCAACTGTCAATAAAGTATAAAAACAAGATGTTCAAACACCTTTAATAATATATACCTATCTAATGAGCGAATTAAGAGATCTCAAAACGGGAAATACTTATGTAATCCTAATACGAGATTCTTTGGAAAGCATGCATTTGTACATTTTAGGAATAACTTAAAACTAGATGTAACAGTGTTGTCTGTAAAGTTTATGGTTCTATCTAATGACAAACTTTCTAAGTAACCTTGAGAAGCTAATAGAAGCCATCAGTCGTGATGGCTCTGTGGTTAAGGCTCTCTCATGCACGAGGTTGTGGATTCAAATCCGGCCAAGTACCAATGTGATGTTTTCAATGCATATGTCCTTTCTAAGTTTATTTTGGACATTATTTTATTTTATTTTATTTGATAGATATACCAACGACTTATTCACTAGAACATTCATTTAGTAAAAAATAACATATGCATTGAGTTATGGTGGATTAGTCACTTACAGGCAGGCGTACACAGCAACTACATAAAAAATAGCTTCTTAAATATACGTTTTAACAAGATTTTTTACTCGTAGTGAGGATAGAAAAATTAATTAGAAACAAGAACAAAACATTAAGTAAAAAACAAAATTAGAATCAAAAATAAACATCAAAATTATTATTAGAATCAAAATTAAAATTAAAAAATTAAGATTAAAATCAAAAAATAAACAGTAAAACTGAAATTCAAAATTCAAAACGGAGAACGCGATCGCGGGTACTATAAGAGAACATTCCAGAATTTTTAAAGAGATATGCAGCAAAAAAAAAAAAAAAAACGTCGTAAAAATTTGAAAAGTACATTACTGACATCCTCGAAGGACAAACATCACGAGGAAAACTGAACTTACTGTCAATATAAGACTGAAATCGCCAACCCATCTTGAGCTAGCGTGGTGATCAATGCTCATGCCTTGGCTGTATGAAAACAGGGCTTTGCCCAGCAGTGGGGCAATAATAGACTGGTATTGTTAAGGCCATCTCTTGACCTAAGTAGGTATACGCAAGACCATGGTGCTATTTTTCTTACTATCATTTACAGACAACACTGTTTTCATAAAATAATACTTGCTTAAACTACTTTAATGTACAATATCTTACATTTAATTGAGCAAATATAGGTGCAAATGGAACAATTTCTTAATATCTACATGATTGTCATACAAAAATAATACGTTAAGTATTTTATTTAGGTCTTTAAGTTAAGGAGATCTATTTTGTAAGTACCTACCTTATTGCTGTGGATAACAAAAATAGATTAAATAGATACTATAATAGGATTATAGGACCCAGATAATAACTACAGGCTTGAGGCCTATCTCAGTTTACTGATGCACGCGTAGCAAGACCATCATAGAAACCGGTTTTATCGACGGAAGAATAGACAAAATGATAGATTGTTGACAGATTTCTAAAGATTTTATTCTACAATCTGTCATTTTGTCTATTCTTCTGTCGACAAAACCTGTTTCTATGGTGGTCATGCCAGTCTCAATGCACGAAATGAAACGGTTGTAACCGTGTTCCCTACCAAACGATATTACTATCTGTATCACTAAGTGCTATGAGTCGTTATCTATAATAACTTCAGTAATTTGTAATAATTACGATAAAATAAGATTTTATTTTTTTGTAACAATCATAAACAAACTATTCTCTATACTTTCTGCGTCCGAACATAAACATGGGGTTGTTATAATGTACACACGGCTACATATCATAATATCCTTTCCAGTTTAGACTGACCTCTCATTGTACGGAAATCTTATACAATGGGAGATCAGCTTATACTGGAAATTTATAGCTTGAATAATATGTAGCCGTGTGTACAAACACTTTTTGTGTTATTTATTTCCCATCAGATAAAATCTAACTAAAAATCTATATCTATGTATTTGGAATCAATGTTTTACTTTAACTAACTACAAAGAAAGGTATTTAATTTAGAAATTGTAAGAAAACCTAAAACTAGTTTTTTTTGTGTTTTTAACACAAGTCACATTAATTTATTACCTACAACTATTATAATCATGTACTTAAAAAGCAATGAATTGAGCCAATTATTTTCCTTCAGTCTTGTTTTGAGCTTCAACTAGTCATATTTTTTTCTTTTTACTAAACTTTCACTTTTTTTTGTCTCACCAACCAACCCTAACAATAACAAGACGGTATAAAACATTGTAAAACTGAAGTCTTCTTTTGAGCGTTTTCTTTAAAGATTTAAAACTAAAAATACCTAAGTGATAACGGTCCCTAAAGAAATGAATACAAAACTGCTGTTAGAATATGCATTCTTCTTAGAAGAAAGAAGAAAAAAAACGGTGGCTGGATTTTTTTAAAGCACCCCAGGAACAAATCATTAACTAACAAAAAAATATGCAATAACATAAGTATTTCAGATGCTATTCACACTAAAAGACCAAAGGAAGCCAATAGCTCCACACACTTTCGATCAATCTTACAGTTTCTGCAATCTGGGCACAGTCAGCTTATCCCTAATGCACCTAAGTGTGGTCAGCTTAGCTGGGGAGCTTGGCACCGTCTGCTCCTGGTCTGGCTTCCTCAGCGGCCTGGACGCAGGTATACAGGTCCGAGGCACATTTGTGATGTGAGGATGCGTCTTCACATGCTTCCGAAGAGAGGAGGGGTCCGTATACCTCTTGCCGCAACCAATAGCACCACATGCGTACGGCCTCTGGAAAAAAGTCACAAGATTATTAAAGAAGTTCGAGTATAATTGATCTAAGTCCAAGATTTCGTTCGAATATGTCATAATGCTGTAGAGTTTATGCCACTGATTTTTCTATGTCCACTTTAGTTTGGATAACAGATGCTATAAGAAAAGAAGCAGACCAAGTAAATTATGGATAGATTGTGTGAACGATGATACAGTTAAAAAGGAAGTTTATTCATAGATGACAGCTAGCCGAGTTAAAGAACAAAAAGACCTTGGCGTAACCCAATTAAACTTGGATAAAGACAAGAGGATGACCATGACGAATGCAGTGTAATGACACGAAGGACATGACCTAGGCGAACAAGACCTACAAGGTACTATAGTTGTATAACACAAAGTTTATTGCCCTCATGTAGATAGGCCAACGTCTAGACCCCTCATAATAAACAAATAAAAGAAAAATTCTCGTACGATAACAATTTCATTAAATTATTCCAAATTACTGTGAACTTACATTTTAAGATAAGAGTTCAAGTTCAGTATTCTTCTGTTGCGAGGCGAATAGATGATAATATACTTACATTGTGCAATATACCAATTCAAGCACGTGTGAAATTATTTTGTAAAATTTTATCAGCAATTGTTATCTTTTGGCTTTTGGTTGTGAGTGTTTTGGCTATTACAAAAATTTCATGTTTGAAACACACCTAACGGTTTAATGATAAATATACTTACGGCGTTGAAATGTGTCCTTTGATGTTTGGCTCTGTCTGAAGAGTTGGAGAAAGCCTTCGTGCAGTGTGGGGCAGGACATGCGTAAGGACGTTCACCAGTGTGAGATCTCACGTGGATCTTGAGGTTCTCAAGCCGGGAGAACGCCTTGCCGCAACCCGGGTGCTATAAAAATTTAATAATTGCATAATAAACCAGGTGAAAAGTGGAATCTTAGGTATAGATAGAAGCCTTAATATCTAACTTAAGTATTTAGTTAGAGAACGCCACTTTTATGTGTTTGGGAGTGTTGAAGTTGATAAAATAATATTTTACAAGTAAAACCAATATATTTAGGAAACAGGGAAACCACCGCTATCGGCATCATCAAGTTGTCAAAAATTATGGAAATATCTAGTGCTGTCAAATTTCGGTCAGAATATAGACTTTATTACAATAGTACAAATAATTGGCAAAATGTTAATCATAATATTCATAGAGCTTATACTTACATGACACCTATTGGGCTTATGTCCTGAATGAACGCGCATGTGTATCAGAAGTTTGTAACGAGCATTAAAAGGACGACGTTCTCGAGCACATTCGCGCCACAAGCAGCTGAACTCGTCACCTACACAATACATAGGACACATTCAGCATTTTTCGTATAGGAATCAGATTAGGTAAATTAAACTAGGCTAGTTTAAGTATAACATAACATAATCAGCCTAAAATGTTCCCACTGCTGAGACACAGGTATCCTCTCTGTGAGAGGGAGTGGGCCGTAATCCACCACACAGGCCCAGTGCGGGTTGATGGATGTCACATGTCTTCGAATTTTTGGTTTAAGGACATGCCGGTTTCCTCACGGTGTTTTCCTTCACCGTTTTGAGAGCAGTGGTGATGAAATAATTTACACATAGTAAAGTGCCTGTCTGGATTCGAACGTCTACGATTTACAAATCGTAAGTCAGGCTTACCACTGGGCCACCACTGCCAAGAGTTCAAGTAATCAAAGCTTTTTCATATCGTTGATTTGTATTAGGTACTGCTAGTCTTCTGGCAGTGTATCGTATTTTAGCATGTTTTGTTAAAACAGTTTAGTATTTAAAAAAGCGATGACTTTACCAATCGTTTTCTTGTTACTGAACTGTTATCAAAGACATATTACTTATTTATTATTCAATTTTTGTAAGGTAACGATACTGACAAATTTGGTAAGTCTACTTTACCTTTATATGTGTTGACATGGGCTCTCTCGATGTGTTCCACCAACGTGGTTTGGTTCGGATATCTTTCGTAACACTGCTCCCATAAACACACTCTTTCACCTATAAAATACAAAGTAGGATTTAATCAACAGCTTGTAGCCCAATAGAATCCTGCTTGGACAATTGTCGATAGGCTACCATTTCATAAGCACGTACGGGTGAAACTTCCTACTAGTAAATATATGAAAATTTTAAGTTTGGGTATAATTTGAAAAGTTTTAATATCTACCTTGAGCCTTGTCTCTATCAGTCTTCCTCTGATTTTGAGCTTTACTCTCAACAACATGGACATTATTATCCGTCTCAAAAGTTAACCCAAAGTCATCTAAATTAACAAACAAGTCATCTTCATCAAAATTTTCAGAATTTTCATCGTAATAGCTTGAACTGTGTACATCACTCTCAACTGATTCCGATACTGATATTTTCCTTTGATTTCTATCAAAACTGAATTCATTACAACTTGTCGGTGTATCAGGCAGTACATATTTCCTTTCTTCTAAGTTATAAAGTATGTTATTTGGATAACTATAGTGTTCTAAACTATTTACAGGACCAATATTTTGTTGAACAGGAGTCACATTATTGTACTCGGGCATTTGAGCATCTTCAACATTATAATTACAATATCGTTTTGAAAACACTGTATCTATTGACGGTAGAAGGTTTTTTTCTGGTGTTGTAGAATTTAAATACTCCTCATTGAAATCTGGTGTTAATCGACAAGATTCAGCATCTTCTCTGCAAAGCTCATCAATGAGTGATTCGTCATCTATGTAGTCGTTATTTACTTCATACATTTTGTTTTCTTGCCCCTTATAAGTATCCATTTTGCAGTTTTTATCTTCAAAGTCGATACCATCTAAATCTAATAGAACTTCCTTAATATTTTGCTCATTGATATTGCTGTCAATAACTTCATCTATAATTTCAAAATCAGGTTCGTTATTTGCAGGGGCGTTCCAGTTATCTAATACTTCAAAATCAAAACTGTCTTCTACTCCATACTTAAAGTTATCTGCTTTCTTATTTTTGTTGCTATTTTCTAGTTCTAAGTTGAATTGTGACATGTAATAAGCATGTAGGTCTGTTACATTATTGCTTCTATCGCTGAACATGTCCTCTTCCTCGTAACAAGGTATGATATCATATTGCGCCATCTTCATAGGTTCATTTACCTACAAAAGTTCAGTAATCTCTATGCAGAGGTGTTGACATGTGGTGTTTACTCGTATCTTTGCGCATATGGTTTTGCTATTATTATAAAAATAAACTTTCTCTGTGTATGATCACGCGTGGCTCCAGCATCTGCGAATTATAAATTTAATCGTCTCTTTAGAATTATTATTTAGTCGCCACACGTGTTAGTAAGCTGACTTATGGCCTATTATTATTAGAGTTGGGAAGCTCATTGGATGATGCAAAAAGGACTTTATTTTTAAATATTGAATGGACATCTTTTGGTTTGAATCACGCTGGAAATATTTTTAATTCATGACAGAATCTTTTGATCAATCACAATTTTATTGCGAAAAGTTTCATTATACAAAAAAAAAACTTAGTATTTTTGGATAGACGCTATAGAAATCGTGAAGACACATCATGGATTGTATGTTAAGATAGATTCGGAAAAGGGCTTAAGTTTTTATTTTATTTAATACTAATTAATATGATCCTTTTTTGACCGGTCTGAAAACGTAGATAAAAATATTTTTCAAAATAGATCAATTGGCGCACTTGAACTTTTGCATTTTGTAGGTACATATTTTGGAAAAGATAATAATTTTGTGACAATTAAGATTATGAAAATATGACGTGATGTACGAAAATCAATGCATCACATTTTTACTCGACAACATTGCGTAATGCATATTTTTACCAGACCACTGCAAAGCAAAATAGGAAGAAAAATTCCACTTGTAGCATTTATTTTCAGACATGGCCTCGAAACGCAGTCGAAACTGCTGGATGGATGGTAAATTGCTGGTAATGTGAGTTGTAATAAGTAAAATAGAGATACGTCATTTACTTTTTTTTATTTTATACACAGAAAAATAAGTCCACGGACGAACCACCTTAACTAAGTGGTTACCACCACCGCCGGCGGGTGGTGTCCATTGATACAATGTAGTAATATAGTAACAATACCAGCAGCGGTCGTTGATTCCAACAAAAAATCATATTTTTTTATTTTGTTGTTACATATCGATACCCATCAAATTTACGGAAATGTCTTGCTAATTTAATTTGACCTTGTATTGGTAGTTAGAAGAATTTATGTTATACAGTGACGAGCATAAATAACTAGCACTTAAAATTTAAAAAGGCTGGCATAATCGCTCCGCGACTAAAGCCTTTTCTTCAAATAAAGAATTTAAAAAAAAAAAAAAAAGCGCTTCTCGTGAAATAACGATTGTAACTTTGAGAAAAAATCTATAGCTTTCTTAAATGGTTTCTAAAAAAGTAGTTAAGTTCGTAGGTATCACCAAAAAAAATCTTGATAGAAATAGGTAAAGAAATAGAAATTTTATATTAAAATTCAAAAGCGATTTTCTCCTGAAGTATTTATGTAGGTATACTTAGGAGAAAATTGCTTTTAAATATTGCGTAACCGTAAGGTATTTATGCTCATGACTTAACGTTAATAATATTACATAATAAACACCATATAATAATATGTTACTATTGTTTATATGTTTTAGTTTGTATTAACAACTATTAACAATTTCAATATATACCTACCTAAAAGTTATCTTAAAAATGTTAAAAGTTAAATGCTATCAATGCTTTGCAATTAATTTAAAAGATAATTTGAAAATGATAATATTATGTAAGTAATTAACTTTATTGATGCCTTTTACTTTTATTATGATACTGTTGGGCATTATTAATATCTAGCAATATCCAACATGAGGCATACAAACTAAGATCTTGACACATAGTATGCTTTAGAATCATTTAGAACATCGATATATACATATCCACGGAAAGTATTTAAAAATTGGAGAGTCAATGGAAATACATATTATTCTATATTAGTTTTTATATTTGAAATCGTGTTCATTTACACGCGTTAAGGTATATATTGTTATACAAGGCTATATATTAAATAATTTATTAATAAAATGAAAATAAAAAAGGACTATCGAGAAAGATTTCTGTAAAGTTGACACCAGCGCAGCGTAGGAAGTTAATTCTGTAGTAATTATCTTATTTTTTAATTTAATTTAAAACTGAACACAACACCACTCACCGCTGATCTGAAGGTGGTTCAGTTTTAGCTATTTTGGAAATAAGTAAAAGTGTGATGTATGTCTTACTTACTTATTTCCGAAATAGTAAAAGCATAGTAATTTAACTTCATACTACTACATTAGGGTTGTTAGTTTTAAATGCCTGCTACACTTAGCGGAAAAATTCCGAACTTTAAAAAAAAATACTAACATCTAAACTAAATCACAATTCCAACAGAATTATAAATAATATACAAAAAACACAGAAATACTCACATAACGAAAACAGCGAAATTCAAAAACACAAACTTCACTATTTTGGCGCGCACTGTCAAAGTGACACATAACCTAACTTTTTAAAGTGCGCAGAGCACACGAGTGAACTACACCGGGACATTGACGGGAATAGTACAGGAGCTAACGGGATCGTGAAAAAACTCCTTACTGAAACCATAAGACGCCACGGAGATGGTAAAACATGGAAGGAGTAAGGACACGTGTGACGCGGATGTGTGAATGTAGTAGCTCGCGAATGTTACCAGTGTTTTTGGTTAGCCAATGTCATATTTAGTTTTTTTTTTTGCTTTTGCATGTTATAAAAATATGTTATAAGTAGAAAGTTATACAGAAATAGTCTTTTTATTTCTATAATTTGCCACGTGCGTTGTTTATTTAATTAAACAGCAGAAGAATAACAGTCGACTTTTGCGCATTCAGTATGTTTTAATAATTTAGTGCATTCTTTTTTTTTCTAACTATGAACCTCAATAATAACTATTCTGCAATCAAAGTAAATGAAAATGGTGGTGAGTGGAGTGTGGTAGTAATTATGCACGAGAAATGATGTCAATATTTTGATACTTACTTGTAAACTAGGAACTGATATTATGGATTTTTTTGCAATAACAAGCTCATGGCGTGTAAATCCCTACAGAAGTACCTAGCTAAAATCAACTACCTACGCCATAAATAATATTTTCTAATTTACACCATCTAGTTCCTTTAGTTCAAAGTAACAACATGTGCTTTCAAAATGCCAGCTTGATTTTCGGTCGAACGCTGCAGTAATTGTTAGCTGGACGTTCTTATTTGTAACATATTACGGTTTAAAATCTTTCAACGAACTGTATACGTTCATGTAAAAGTGTGTAAAGATGTGTTTTACTGTCTTTTGGCGCCAAGAGTATTTTATTGATTCAGTTGTCGATATAATATTTTTTATTGGAAATTTTTAATTTTCAGTCTCCTGAAAAGATGGCTCATCTTCTAATATATAAAAATCTCGTGTCACAGTGTTTGTTATCGAACTCCTCCGAAACGGTTTGACCGATTTATGTTTTTTTTTTTGGTATAGGTCGTAAAGTATATTTCATTCCGCTGCGGGGGAAACCGCGGGGCGCAGCTAGTAAGATTACAATTATTCAGACAGTTGTGATATTTTTTCCACTAATTTAACTCCATAATAGAAGAGGTTAACATACCTAGCGCACTGACTTTGGCCATCTTACTGTGACATTGTCCTTTTAACATTCTGTAAGGGTTATTTCACCCTTTCCAAATGTCAACTTTCAGTCATTTGAATATAATGAGCAAAATTGTTATTGCCATATTTGCACATGGTTGTTGTTTTATTGATAACCCAAATGCCCCTCTGACAAACTAGATAACGGTCACGACAGAAAAAAAAAAACAATTCTGACAGTTGAGTAACTAAACTTAGTAATGCCTAGATCTGGCACAAGAATTGATCATCTAACTCCCGTACTTTTAAGCTACCCCTGGCAATGAGGGCAAGCCAGGGTAACAGAATAATGAGCATACATGGTGTCATTGACATCTAGGTATCTACTGATAAGGTACGAAGCGCCAATCTGGCTACCGGCGGCGGCGGCGACCACTAATATATGACACCTGCTACAATCCTTATATTCTCCTTTTGCCTCGTTTACGTTCATACATCTGGTCATACACGCACGCCGGTTGCGAGTGGGTACTACGTACCTGACTATTCTGAAGAACATCACGAATACCTAGGGCCGGACGGACGTCCTCCTAGGGCGTCTCCTCCCTGCGTTTCCACTCACATCTGCCTTGTACCTTTTGTTAGTCGCCTTTCATTCCTCCTCTCAACATGAACAAACCATCTAAGCATACTCTTTTAAATTTTTGTCGCTACATCTTCATTTATACCGCACCGTTGCGCGTTGTCTTAACACATCATTCCTCAGCCTATCAGTCATAGTCACACCACACATGCTTCGCAAGGAACGCATTTCCACAGCATTTATTCTACCTACTTTCGGGAAAGTTTTTTCATTAGAAAAAAAAAAGATTCATAAGATATGAACAAGATATGAGAACGGAGAACAATATGTGGTTTCGACAAGTTACATAGACTCTCATCATCATAGAGTGACACTCGACCATAAATATACCAATGGCCATTTCTGCAAACGTAAAAAAAAAATCAAAGCTTTGGATAGTTGTCGATGATCTAATTTCCACCAGTTTCACAAGATCCTAAAAAAACTACACTACATAATGCTAACGCATTCTAAGGTAGGTAGGTATGTACTGCATTTATCAGCCAGGATGGGTTGAAATCAGCTGCTATAAATGTATGTACGGAGCAACATAATACGTAATTATGTTTTCAAAATCATTATTTAAATTGGAAATAGGATCAAAAAAATATGATAGAAATCAAAATATCTGAGCTAAATGGCTATCACTAGTGGTTCTGTGAGCTTGTACACTTCGCGAGTCTGTCTTTGCGTACCTTAAAACACCTGTATTAATTCATATTAATTAGATTATTTCTCACTGTATTAACTACTTAACGCTTTAGGTCTAAATCATAGTCATATTCCGAAAGTTGATGAAATTCCCTTGTGATATAATGTGACACAGGAAATTAGCGTTTTTTTTTTCATTATTTGCCATCCCTCATACCCACAAACCCTTGAGAAATGCGACCTGTAGAGAAAGAAGAACAGCCATCCGCCGGACATCCAGACGTACGAAAGCATTTTTGCCCAAGCTGAAACGGAGACGCTTCGCGCTCGCTCGGTCAATAAACTAGTGGCTCTGTGAGCGGTAGACCTCGCGAGTCTGTCGTTGCATGGCTTAAAACTGAATAAATGTTCACCGCGCTATTTAATACAAAAGAGCGCGTAATGGGTGAAATATGTTTTTTTTTTACGTTTTCAACCCCCATATCTCCGCCATTTCGAAAAATTAAGAAAAACCGAGTCGTCAAAAAATATCCATATAATTATCGAACCTACTCACAAAATTTCAAGAAGATCGCTTGAGAAATGCGACCTGTAGAGGAAAACAGACATCTGGACATTCGGACATACGAAAGGCATTTTTACCCAAGCTGAAACGGAGACGCTTCGCTAGCGCTTCGCGCTCGCTCGGTCAATAAACAACTCAATATCGATCACTTCAATTTCGAACCAGCGTATTAAAATTATCTGTTTAGCTAAATATTTCCAAAATATTGTAGGTATCTACCACAAAAACTTGTAAAAATGAACTTGTTCGAAACCAAGGCTCAAAAAACTGACGAGAGCCGTCATTATGTCTCTTCGACTTATTTTTAAAGCATCACGACCCATTTGTGTTAATTTTACAGGAGTTTAATTTTTTTGGCACTGCATTTTAAGAGTTAGAGGATTAAAATTAATAAGAGGCGTCTGCTTGGAGTTTCTGACCAATTTCGAAAAGATAATATAATGATTTAATGAGCAAAGCACGGGCTAGAAAAAAAGAGAAGGACTCCGCGCCACGCGTATCGAAAATGAAGCACTGTAGGTATGCCGCCGGACTGTTTGTACAAACATGCCTCACGCACACATTTACATCATAAGATGCCGACTACGTGCCACTACGGCGTCATTATATTATAGGCACTGTATACGTCAAAAATAAAATAATGCCTTCTTGTGTTGTGAAATGGTGTAAAAATAATACTACAGCCCAGAAAAAGTGTCAAGGAATAACATATATGTATAACATATCACGGAATAACATATCACGCACACATATATCGGTACGGTGCTTCACTTTCGATATGCGTGGCGCGGCGTCCTTCTTTTTTTTCTAGTCCGTGGAGCCAAGTTATGTTTTAAAAACAGATGAATGGATTGTGTGTGTTCAAACATTAGAAGAAAAGAGTTCCTTTAAAAAATTGAAACAGTATATCTTTCAGACTATAAAGTGCATCATGCTACCTAAAATGAGTGAGTCAAGACTTTTCTTTTCATATGTATTGATGATTTTTGCTACAGTTGTGTGGAAATTATATATTGTCTTGACAAACCAGAGGGGTGGCTTAAATTGTGTACATACATAAACTCACGCGTTCTTCCGATGGAGGTAGGCAGAAATTTCAGAACACAGACTAGTTAGCTTCAGACAGGGCACTCTTATAGAGTTAAAAATCGACTCGCCTAAGGTTCACATAATTATCATGAATGACAGTTTTATTTTGTAATGTAGCTTTGCATCCGGCGCGGAATTTTATGTTAAGGCGTGATAAGGTGTCAGCCTAAAAGGTTTTTCTTGCTAGGAATTGGTAATATTAGTTCTATTTTATTAACATATTGCAATGTTATTGCAATTATTGCAATATGTTCTACGAATAAGTTGGAAAGGGAATGTTAGGAAAAAAAAAGAACTTCATATTAATTTCATTTCTTTTATTTTTTAATTTTGTTTTATATTTATTATTGACTTAGTGTATTCCTTGTAAAGCCTAGAACAATGCGGCGACAGTTTATTTTTCGTATGTATGATACGCCGTCTTCTGTTTGTAGATGGAATACAGTGCACAACTTCTGAAAAATAAATAATTTAATTGATTACCATAACAAATGGTTTCCCCTATATACTCTGTCCATCTAGGTAGTTTAGTGACTTCATGTCTACATCCAGAGGTAGAAGACAAAGTCTTTAATAAATAAATTACATCCGCTTCCATTTCTGAAATAATAAAAACTAAACATATATTTATTGAAGGAGCTCCCAAGAACAATAATATAAAGTAAAGTAACATAGTGCAGGAGTAAACATGTGCAGATCATAAATCCTACTAATATTATAAATGTGAAAGTTTGCGAGGATGGATGGATGGATGTTTGTTACTCTTTCACGCAAAAACTACTGGACGGATTTGGATGGAATTTGGAACACAAATAGTTTATAACATGGAATAACACGTAGGATACTTTTTATCCCAGTAGTACGGTCCCGTGGGCTAATTCCCGACCTCCACGCGGGCGAAGCCGCGGGCAAAAGCTTGTGAAATATAAATTACTAAATAATAATATTCAAATCGGTACGTACCAGAGTTGTCGGGTATTAATGCATCGGTTTGAGGAATACCAGTGGATATCTCGCGAGCAGTAAACAACTTTGGATAGGCTTCGGGGCAAAGACGAACGGACGGATAAGTTACGGAAATAAATCAACGTAGAACTTCACTCGATCAACTTTGAATCCTTTGAAACAGTTTGAAACTGTGTAATATAATAAACATTAAACTAAACTTCAAAAGTGTTGACAGATCAAAAAACATGACGTCAGTCGTCATTACGACAGAAGTACGGATGGCGGGAGGGGAGGTAACTGTCAAATAAGATATGTGAACCTACGGTTAGGATATTTTACTTGAAGATTACCTGACCTGCTTCAGAACGCCACCTGCTACGATCCTTACATACTCCTTTTGCCTCGTTTACGTTAATACCTCTGGTCATACACGCACGCCGGATGCGAGTACTACGCACCTGACCGTTCTGAAGAGCATTACTAATAAGGATGTCCTCTTAGGGCGCCCCTCCCGGTGTTTCCACTCACATCTGTCTTTTAAATACGAGTACCTTTTGTTAGTCGCCCTTCATTCATCCTCTCAACATGACCAAACCATCTAAGCATACTCTTCAAAAAAATTGTCGCTACATCTCCTTTTATACCGCACCGTTGTCTTAACACATCATTCCTCAGCCTATCGGTCATAGTCACACCACACATGCTTCGCAAGGAACGTATTTCCACAGCATGTATTCTACCTACTTTGTTGTGTTTTCATTAAAAAAAATATGACTCATAAGATATGAACAAGATATGAGAACGGAGAACAATATGTGGTTTGAACAAGTTACATAGACTCTCATCATCATAAGTTATATAACTACTCACGTTGCAAATACAGCAGTTTCCTTAAATACCGACCGGTATTTGGTACTGAAAAGGTTATCGCGAAACAAAAAATAAATAAAACATTAGTATATCAAAATAATGTTCTAGATAGTTTTGCGCAATGATTTAAAAGATTTTCACATTAGGTATTATTTTCTGATAAAGTTTGTTTTTGGCGGCTTACTTAGTGACGATGCGATATTCGACTCGTACCTTCCTATAAATGTTGGAAAACTTGGATATGCCAGTTAGTACTTCCAACTCTTTTGAAGTCAGTACCTAACCATGGTACTTTTAATGTGGAAGAGAAACCCTTCATGCGCTGTTGTTAAGGAGTACTTGGTCGTTTCTCCTTCTTTCTCAAGTCCATCCAAAGGTTCAGTAAACTATCGCTTTTAGCAATAAGACTATCCATTGTGATACCTACGCTATGCAGGTAACAATCAAAAATTCCATTGTAATTGTTAAGATATACCATAAAGAGTACTCTATCCACATACATATCTATCGTCTTGATCTAGTCGTTGCCTATTTCTGTATCTGGGCAAAGACGCTGCGAGCCTATAATTATAAAGTATTTACACGAATTATATAGTATGCGTTCCTTGCGAAGCATGACTGTGTGGTGTGACTATGAATGATAGGCTGAGGAATGATGTGGCATGTAACGGTGCGGTTTAAAAGGAGATGTAGTGACAAAAAATTAAAAGAGTATGCTTAGATGGTACTCGTATGGTCATGTTGAGAAGATGAATGAAAGGCGAATAACAAAAGGTTTTTACAAGACAGATGTGAGTGGAAACGCCGAGAGGGGCGCCCTAGGAGGACATCCTTATTGGTAATGCTCTTCAGAAAGGTCAGGGGCGTAGTACTCACAACCGGCGTGCGTGTATGACCAGATGTATTAACGTAAGCGAGGCATAATGAGTATGTAAGGATCGTAGCAGGTGGCGTTCTGAAGCAGGTCAGGTAATCTTCAAGTAAAATATCCGAACCTTATGTTCACATATCTCATTTGACAGTTACCCCCCCTCCCGCCATCCGTACTTCTGTCGTAATGACGACTGACGTCATGTTTTTTGATCTGTCGAAAATTTTGAAGTTTAGTTTAATGTTTATTATATTACACAGTTTCAAACTGTTTCAAAGGATTCAAAGTTGTTCGAGTGAAGCTCTACGTTGATTTATTTCCGTAACTTATCCTCTTAATTTCTGAAGCTGTAATATTATCTTGCAACATGTATAACAAGTACTGTGTTGTGACCTGTGCTAGTAGACGAAAAGACGTTTGATTTCATGTTTCCAAAAAGTGAGATAGGACTCAAAAAATGGTTACAGTGCATTAACTGTGAAAGACTGCGAAGCTTGAGATTCCAAAAACTTCGCAAGAAATTTTCTTTTCGAAATCAGTTCAAGAAGAGGTTTCTTTCAACAACGCGTGATAGAGTTGGTCTTTGCCCCGACGCATATCCAACGTTGTTTACTGCTCAAAAGATATCCAATGGTATTCCTCAAATCGATACATTAATACCCGACAACTCTGGTACGTACCTATTTGAATATTATCATTTGGTTAATTTATATTTCACAAGCTTTTACCCGCGGCTTCGCCCGGGTGGAGGTCGGAAATTATCCCACGGGACCGTACTACTGGGATAAAAAGTATCCTACGTGTTATTCCATGTTATAAACTATTTCTGTTCCAAATTCCATCCAAATCCGTTCAGTAATTTTTGCGTGAAAGAGTAACAAACATCCATCCATTCATCCTCGCAAACTTTCACATTTATAATATTGGTAAGATTTATGATCTGCACATGTTTACTACTACACTATGTTACTTAACTTTATATTATTGTTCTTGGGAGCTCCTTCAATAAATATATGTTTAGTTTTTATTATTTCAGAAATGGAAGCGGATGTAATTTCTTCATTACAGCCGTTGCCTTCTACATCTGGATGAGGACATGAAGTCACTAAACTACCTAAATGGACAGAGTATATAGGGGAAACCATTTGGTATAGTAATCAATTAAATTATTTATTTTTCAGAAGTTGTGTACTGTACTCCATCTACAAACAGAAGACGGCGTTTAATACATACGAAAAATAAGCTGTCGCCGCATTGTTCTAGGCTTTACAAGGAATACACTAAGACAAGAATAAATATGAAACAAAATTAATAAATAAAAGAAAGGAAAGTAATAAGCAGTTCTTTTTTTTCCCTAACATTCCCTTTCTAACTTATTCGTAGAACATATTGCAATAACATTGCTATATGTTAATAAAATAAAACTAATATTACCAATTCCTAGCAAGAAAAACCTTATAAGCTGACCTTATCACTCCTTAACATAAAATTCCGCGCCGGATGCAAAGCTACATTAAAAAAAAAACTGTCATTCATAATATGTGAACCTTAGGCGAGTCGATTTTTAACTCTATGAGAGTGCCCTGTCTAAAGCTAACTAGTCTGTGTTCTGAAATTTCTGCCTACCTCCATCGGAAGAACGTGTCAGTTTATGTATGTATGTACACGATTTAAGCCACCCCTCTGGTTTGTCAAGACAATATACAGGGTGCTTGGAAATTCGACCTATTCCTTGAAAGGGGTTATACTAGAGGTCATTTCCAACAAATTAAGCCCGCCAACTAGGGGTCGAAAATTATTGGTTTCCGAGTTACGGAGGTTTTTAGATAATTGTTCAAATTTTCAGACTGGTCACCAAAAACAAATAATTTAAAAATAACTACTACTCTCTCGACACTTATTTGTTATTTTTCTGACTTATGATAAATGAGTGCTCATTTATAGAGAAAATACATGCCCTAAATTCCCATAATTTCAGAAATAAAAGGCCTTGAGTGCAAAGGAAACCTTCTTTATTTTATATTGTTTGAAGTTTAGACGTGTCTTACTCGAAAAAAATGTATGACACTTAGCATACAAATCTCGGAAATAAATTTCCTATTTCATAACCTTTCTTAAAAGGTACAAATGTTATCAACACTTGTCCGGGTTTAAATTTAAAAAAATGCAGACATAATCAGAACATTGATTTCGTTTATTTACTTATCATTGGCAATCATCAAAAATAGAGTGAAATTATTACACATCTTGTTCAAATTGCCTGCCTCGATAATTGAGCACTCATTTATCATAAGTCAGAAAAATAACAAATAAGTGTCGAGAGAAAGGTAGTTATTTTTAAATTATTTGTTTTTGGTGACCAGTCTGAAAATTTGAACAATTATTTATAAACCTCCATAAATCGGAAACCATAAATTTTCGACCCCTAGTTGGCGGGGCTTAATTTATTGGAAATGACCTCTAGTATATTCCCTTTGAAGGAATAGGTCGTATTTCCAAGCATTCTGTATAATTTCCACACAACTGTAGCAAATACCATCAATACCTAAGAAAAGAAAAGTCCTCCGGTAGCATGATGCACTTTATAGTCTGAAAGATATACTGTTTCATTTTTTTAAAGGAACTCTTTTCTTCTAATGTTTGAACACACACAATCCATTCATCAGTTTTTAAAACATAACTTGGCTCCACGGACTTGAAAAAAAGAAGGACACCGCGCCACGCATATCAAAAGTGAAGCACCATACCGATAAATATGTGTGCGTGATATGTTATTCCGTGATATGTTATACATATATGTTATTCCTTGATACTTTTTCTGGGATGTGTATTATTTTTACACCATTTCACAACACAAGAAGGCATTATTTTATTTTATTTTTGACATATACAGTACCTACAATGACGCCGTAGTGACACGTAGTCGGCATCTTATGATGTAAATGAGTGCGTGAGGCATGTTTGTACAAACAGTGCATACCTACAGTGCTTCACTTTCGATACGCGTGGCGCGGAGTCCTTCTTTTTTTCTAGTCCGTGCTTGGCTCATTAAATCATTATATCTTTTCGAAATTGGTCATAAACTCCAAGCAGATGCCTCTTATTCATTTTAATCCTCTAACTCTTAAAATGCAGTGCCAAAAAAATTTTATTCCTGTAAAATTAACACAAATGGGTCGTGATGCTTTAAAAACACGTCGAAGATACATAATGACGGCTCTCGTCAAAGTTTTTTTAGCCTTGGTTTCGAACAAGTTCATTTTTACAACTATTTGTGGTACATACCTACAATATTTTGGAAATATTTAGCTAAACAGATAATTTTAATACGCTGGTTCGAAATTGAAGTGATTAAAATGTTTCGACCTATAAAAAGTTATATTTTCAAAATGTTTATTAACGTTTTGTTATCGCTAACAAAAAGAGGTTGATAAAGTCAACATCAAAGTTAATAAAAGACAACTTTTTCTGATTTTTTTAAGATTTTAGTAATATAGTTCAGTGTCCTTTTTTTAATTAAAATTACAATAATATTTACAATTAAAATATAATTACCTAACCTAACCAAAACTAATAACAAATTAAAAGATGGCGTCAAAAAATTCCTCCGCATCGCTGTCGACTGGTAATGTACCCAAGAGACTGGCGACATTGCCACGTTGTATGGCAATGCTTAGCCTCTGGCCAAGGTAAAATAGGTAAAATCCAGCCCATCTTTTAATTTGTTATTAGTTCAGTGTCCTTGAATAGAAAATATACCGAACCTTGAAATAGGTATAATACTAGTGGGAGAGATACTTCATTACAACAGATCTTTCAGATGGCATAACTAATAATTATTACGGAATCGTTTAACTTTTTTACATCATGATTCATGACAAACGCAATGTCTGTTCTTCCGCTAACCCCTCTTTGTTTTCCTCTACTCTAAATATAAATTAATATTGGTCTCGTATTTATGCCATCAACTTCTAACAGACTCGCGAAGGTTGCATGCTAAAATCATGCAGGTTAAAGGCTCTACAGTAGGTAAAGTCACCAAAAGAGATAAGTAACTAGGTCGTCGGATATAGTTGAAGTTTAGTAAGAAACTGATGGATGTATTCGAACGAAATTTAGTTTGGTAAATGCACTGTATGTTTTCTATTAATTTAATTCAATTTTATTCTAAAACATCCATCGGATTCTTAGTAAATTTCAACTATATCCGACGACCCTGGTTACTTATCACTTTTGGTGACCGTACCTACCACATACCTTTTACCATAGAACCTACGAAAAATTCCACTTTAAAGCCCACCGTATGCTAAACTGTGTAAGTAGATTGAGGTACTTCAAGTTACCTTTCTTAGCCTACATAGATGCAAGGAATTTTTGGAGCCATATAAACAGGTAGGTACATTCAACCGCTCATCACTGGTAACACCATTATTTTGGAATTCACCCATAATTACTTACTGCTACGATATAAAAACGCTGTCAATGTTAAATTATTATCTCTGATGTGCGGTTGACTGTACATAGCCGGTCTGGAAAGCAAACTGGGAGTTGAGAATTTTCAGGCGAACCCTGAGGTTTTAGAATAGAGTCGTCTAAATAATATGCCATACAAGTTTGTATTCTAGAATATCACATCACATAGTAACGATTTCTACAACAGCCGACATAGTGCGCGTCAACACCGACTAAGTACCTACCCGACCATGTCATCAAGTAAAGTCACTCACCCCGAAACTTAAAAAAAAAATACAAAAAGAAAACATCTCTTAATTTCATTTGAAAAAAGCAACGGTTTTATCATCAATTCGAATACTACCGTTTAAAAAAAGAAGTGTTGCGTGTAAGTGCGTGCGCGCAGCGTCGCTCGTTTTATTGTCGCTGCAGTTGCTGTACACGTGTGCGAGATGAACCATTTGTTACAATAATCACTAGCTTTTTATATAATTATTGTTGGAGAAAGACTTTTATTTTGTCTTCCATTTTTGTGAAGATGAAAGCTCTTTTTGTATGATGCTGACCTGGTAGATTAGGTACCTGTAAATCGAGGTATCGAAGTCGTCATTAAAAGTAAATGCCAACTCCAATCTTACCACACGCAATTGCATATCAAGAATATTAAACGCAGTGGCGTACAATCAGACCACACCAACCGATTAGCTGGGTTATTTTTTTCAGACCTTCACAGAGTTCTGGCTACCGCTGTCATCAATAATCCTATGAAGCCGGGTTTCGTGCTTTCTGCGGGAAAGAAGGCCTGTTACAATAACAATCACTCACGCAAGGCTAAGTAGGCTTGCAGCGACCAACATTTTTGAAACTTTCCAGAAACATTTTTATTTAAATATTTTTCCCTAATTAAGGTATTAGTCAATAGGGAAGTGTTTTAAAGTCCGTGACCCATATACTAATGTCATCACTAATTACAGTGAAATTATAACTGTAATAAGAAGCTAGTACAACCAAATGTATGATTAATTATATGTTTATATCGTATCGCCACGTTCGCTCCACATATCTAGGACAACAGATCTACGAGAAATGCTTACACTTGTTGCGCACGAGCGCGTATCTCAAAGTTTTCGAAGAGCAGCCATTGTTCTAATTCTGATATGTTTTTGTTTTAGTATAATCAATTAGCCGTTTTTTATACTAATCATTATAGTGTTACGAAAATGACTAAGGGCGATTTTCAGCAAACTGTTATACCAAGAATAAAAAATCTTATCCTGAGAATAAATTTTGGGTTTATGACAGTTTTTCCATAAGTACTAGAACTGTCAGACGTCAATTTTATTCCGCGGATATAAGTTATGTGACTTTGGTAAGATCAGCTCTTAGGGAATAATAGTATTTAATAATTTAATATTTGAATTGTTTTTGTTTTTTTATTACGGATGCTTTTAACGTTCTGCTTCGTTCTCACATGTATAACTTCAACATGAACGATGTAACCATATTTTTGATTTAGAAGAGTGTCCATGGAGTTTCTTGCCCGTTCTTCTCAATAGGTACCTACTACGCTTTGGAATGGGCAACTAGCTTCATCTTTCTGACTGACCGACCCCTTGACAATTCAAAAGCGCCTGTAATTGGTTTATTTGAAATAAATGCTTTGAATTTGAGTTTAATTTTTTTTTTTTACTGTCAGAAATGAATTTTATACCTAACGTCAGTTTTGAACTAAGAGTCCGTCTCATCTCACGAAATAAGTTTCGCAGACGCGGCGCTACAGGCATGCGACGGAGACATACATCTTTATTTATTTATGTATCACAACATCATATTACATAAACATTATCATATTACATGCACTGGTTAATAAAATGCACAATCTTAAATAGAGAAAGGTGTGTGAGGTAGGAGGGTTGTTGTAGGAATGTTGCTAACTATACAGGGTCAAATTAAATTAGCTAGCGAAACTCCGCAGACGTGATGGATATCTAAACATGTTAAAAAATAAATTAAATGATGTTTTTTTTTTGGGGGTCTTCAACCGCTGATAGTTTGTAGTTACTTAAAAAGACAGTTTCTCTTGTGTAAACTTCACTTTCGTGTTAAGCGTTTCGCTAGCTAATTTAATTTGACCCTGTATAAGAACAATTAGTTCCACATATTGCCACGGGACTTCTATCGCGTGAAACGGACTCTTGTAACATAACATAACATCACGCCTATAATCCCAGAAGGGTTAGGCAGAGGTGTACCTATAGCACACCCACATTTCGCCAGTTATGTTTAAGTCCCATGTAATAGGGGGCGAGCCTATTGCCATCAACCGGGCACAAAACCAACTCCACCGAACCAACGACCACTAACTCAACCGGACTCTTGTGTCAGTCTAAATTTGCCCACTGCTAAAACCGCTTTTTACTTGTGCTAAACTCCACGCTCCTGTGCTATTCTCATCCAGGATTTATCGGAATATTGAATCTACCCAGTAAAAAATACAATTCTGACACTTATTATATTATACATAGGTGTAGGTAAAATAGAAAGAAAAGAAAGAAAGAAAATAGATCTCTAATCACGAGCACAAAACAGAAATAGTCTACAGCTGCAGGTCATGACTGAGACAACAAGTTTTCCCCTCAGCATGATGAAATGAAATTAGGCGAAAAACATCAAAAAACACATTTAATTATGGCACTACGGTGTAACGAGTGTAGAAACAAACTTAAACGAAGCCGAAAGTCACTTATTCTTATCGTCGTTGTGATATTTTTTTTGTACTGGATCACACCTGGGAACCTTTTGGTTACGGAGATATTGAAGGTCAAAGTTCCAACTATTTCTGACAGCTTTTTAAATAAAAAAGTTTTAAATGTTATAACTTAACTTTAAATACGTACTCGTACAACTGTTGTACCGTTGCATGCATCCATGTAGCCGACCATTAATCACGTGAGGTTCGGAAGGGGGCAGGGGTATGGCAAAAATCACGAAATAGCATATGGAGGGGGGGGGGGGGTGTAGTAAGACATCACGTGTGTTTATTTTTTCGTCGCGCGATTTCTGAACCGAAAAGCCAGTTTATGCCAGTCAAAAACCACCTGCAACCTTTCTGTCTAGACATTTTTATCATGGTCGTTAATTTCAGAATAAAATTAGATTATACTTTATACTGGCATTAAAAGATAAAATTCTAAAATTATTAAGATTGTTTGTAGGTACTAAAAAATACACAAGTTTTCCGGTGGGGGGGTAGTCTTAAACGTCACCACGAAACACTAAGGGGGAGGGGAGGGTTAAAAATGCTAAAAAACATCACGTGATTAAGGGACGGCCCCTAAGCAGTTGTGCTTAGGGGCCGTCCATTAATCACGTGATGTTTTTACACACGCAAACACACACAACACACACACGCACACATACACACACACACACACACACACACACGTCACACATTGGTGTTGCGTGTGTTATAGCGCGCTATCTTTGTCCGTATTTTTCTGTTCCTTTCTTCCTGTCTGTTTATATGTGTGTACATAAATGGTTAATTTAAATAAATAAGTAAATAAATATTAGTAGTTGCCTTGATTTTTGTCTAAACCAAGCAATAATAATTAGGCATTTAACTGATTCGTAATTATTACAGCCATAGTTATTTTTAGAGAAAGTAGTACAAATAATGTTGAGATCCATTGATCATCGCGGTGGTACACCAAATTAACACACTCGTGCGCATCTGGAGAGATCAACTGCGGCCCGCGAGAGATTTAAATATAAACAGGAAAGAAGAAGGTTTTAGGTGGTTATTAAGTCATTAATACTCCTACTTCTAGGACATTGAATCTGTTGCTAAAACCTAATTTAAAATCGGCATGATTGGACTAAAGAGAGCCTCTCTTTGGGCTAAAGGTATGATGGATGTTAAATGTATTTTTTGATGTTCAGTAAGTGGCTACTAGATCCAACTAAGCGATGGTCAGCTCTAGAGGCTGGAATCTCTTCGTTTGGTGTTTCAAGAAAAACTGCTGACTGTTTCCTTCATTTATTTTCTCTCTTCGCGGCCCCCGGTTGGTGTCTCTGGTGATAGGTACAAAAGTAAGCACGCGCACATGTGGCCATACAGAAATAAACACAATACTTACACTAAGTAGTAATTGTGCCACACGCCCGTTTCGGCGCGCGGACAAAAAGACAACACCATTTTTTTATATAAATAAGCTTTCTTTGAAAACTCCGTAGATAAGTCGGGCATTCTGTTTATGTAACTTCGGTTAGATAAATTATAATTAATGTTAAAAGGGTATGGTTAATAACATAGGTTTTATCGACGCTTATTGGTTGGTTTTCGTCAAAAATGATTAGTTGGTTTCTCCCTTCGTATTTTATCTCATCGTTAGGTGTGTGGTCTACAGCGTAAAAGTAACTGAAAGAAGATAGATTAAGTTGTTGCGTCTATCGGTATATCCAATAGCCTTCATATTCGCTAAAAGTGACTAAAAATCAAGGCTACTGAAAAATTACTGACTGATTTTTCAGCGCGGCAATAATATGACATAGCGTTGTAGGTTCAGCGCGCGCTGAGGCTATACGCAAGGTGCGCAGCCGCGCTGGACAACGTTTAGTAGTTACCTACTACCATTATTCGCCTTTTCTGGACCACTACATTTTGGCAACAAGCGCCATCTTTGTGACTGACCGACTCTTTGACAATTCAAAAGTGTATTGAAGTACGTAAATGCTTGGAGTTTGAGTTTACCTACTTGATGCGCTTAAGTACTTAATACTTTATGGCAAACACGCCGAGAACGACAGTCCACACTGTCCAAATGATGCAAAGTAGCAAACACGCCGAAAACGATAGTACACACTGCCCACATGATGCAAAGTGGCAAACACGCCGAGAACAATAGTACACACTGTCCACACGATGCAAAGTAGCAAACACGCCGAAAACGATAGTACACACTGCCCACATGATGCAAAGTGGCAAACACGCCGAGAACAATAGTACACACTGTCCACACGATGCAAAGTAGCAAACACGCCGAGAACAACAGTACACACTGTCCACATGATGCAAAGTGGCAAACAAGCCGAGATCAACAGTCCACACTGTCCACATGATGCAAAGTGGCAAACACGCCGAGAACAACAATACACACTGTCCACATGATGCAAAGTGGCAAACACGCCAAGAACAACAGTCCACACTGTCCACATGATGCAAAGTGGAAAACACGCCGAGAACAACAGTCCACACTGTCCACATGATGCAAAGTGGCAAACACGGCCAGAGGACGACAGTCCACACTGTCCATACGATGTAAAGTGGCAAACACGCTGAGGACGACAGTTCACACTATCCGCCTCATTCAAAGTGGCAAACACGCTGAGGACGACAGTCCACGCTGTCCACATGATGCAAAGTGGCAAACACGCCGAGAACAACAGTCCACACTGTCCACATGATGCAAAGTGGCAAACACGGCCGGAGGACGACAGTTCACACTATCCGCCTCATTCAAAGTGGCAAACACGCTGAGGACGACAGTTCACACTATCCGCCTCATTCAAAGTGGCAAACACGCTGAGGACGACAGTTCACACTATCCGCCTCATTCAAAGTGGCAAACACGCTGAGGACGACAGTTCACACTATCCGCCTCATTCAAAGTGGCAAACACGCTGAGGACGACAGTTCACACTATCCGCCTCATTCAAAGTGGCAAACACGCTGAGGACGACAGTTCACACTATCCGCCTCATTCAAAGTGGCAAACACGCTGAGGACGACAGTTCACACTATCCGCCTCATTCAAAGTGGCAAACACGCTGAGGACGACAGTTCACACTATCCGCCTCATTCAAAGTGGCAAACACGCTGAGGACGACAGTTCACACTATCCGCCTCATTCAAAGTGGCAAACACGCTGAGGACGACAGTTCACACTATCCGCCTCATTCAAAGTGGCAAACACGCTGAGGACGACAGTTCCCACTGTCCATAAAGTGCGCTCCACCTCCTATAAGGCAATACAGCAAAACCAATCAATGCTGCATTGCCAATCTGAGAGACAAAGTTGAAAAACTGTGACTGTAACGTCACTTTAACCCATATGATAATGCTACATGATCTGGGGGCACGGTAGTGCCCCCGCCAAGACGAGCCAAGCGAAGCGCAAGGGCACTACCTACCTTTTCTCGAAGTGTTTCGTCGTTTTTTTGAACCCTCATAGAGTTAGTTTCCGATGTACCAAATAGTTCATATTCTCAGGATATAATGTCAATAATAGACTAATTAAACATACAAAGTCTCAATTGAATAGCTTTAATACTTTAGATTTTATTGATATCTAAAATACACCGATTTCGTCACAGACACACTCACTGCTACACTGACACACTGATGATCATCAAAATGTTAGGGTACTTCCTGAAGTGCTAGAAAGCCGAAATTTGGTATGTAAACAAAGTTCTGTATACAAAAAATCACTACCGTGCCCCCAGATAAACTTAAAAAAGAAGAAAAAAATAAACACTAAAAAGACTGCCTAGCAACTTACAAAAAGAACTGAAATCCCACCAAAAACATTTCATGTAAAATGTTGCCAAGACGACCACATAAGGTTTGCCCTGTGAAAAAGATATCAGATCTCATGTAGAGCCAAGCTTCTGAATCTACACGGCCTAACTCTACCGACCCTAACTTCACAAATTCTACATATCAGTAAAAAATTATGGCTTCGCCGTTTCGCTACCGTCGTGGAGGTGATGCGAATATTTAGTTTCTGAAGTAAGTAACGAAACAGCCAAGCCATACATTTTTACTGATATGTAGGATATTTATTTCCGTAAGTTTGTTTCAGAAACACTTTAACGGGTCAAAAATAAATAATGTTTTAGAACTAGGTAGATGTGGTCGGTGTTTGATATCAGACTTCTGAGAAGAAACTCCAAAACAAACTTGCAGGTCAGTCTCTTTTAAAGTCCAGACATAATCTTGGTCAGGTCATTATGAGAACCATGGTTGATCTATTAAGGGCACCTGTCAAAAAGCAGTAGCTACAGCTTGGCAGCAAAATAGATAGGTATGTAAACTCAGTGCTAACTAATTTTAGGAATCACAAGTCATATAGGTATCTAATACAATACAACTTCTTAGAAACCTATCAAAAAAATAACTCCGTGCAGCTTTAAAATAGTACACAGACTTACGCCCAAACATTTCCACTATAGGAAATCTATAAACAAAACTGACGCAACCTGAAAAAAAAACGTTTCTCACGTGTTTCGAGTGACAACACCAAATCATAGCCACATGCACCATCATTACTCATCCCTTTAAAAAAAAAACTCCAAATAACACTAAAAACCCGAAAAATACTAAATTAACCCCTAACTTTCCATTTCGAATTGAAATGATTTTTTTTATAAAAAGAAAAAAACATGCTCATCTTAATTTTAACCCATTCGTAGACATGTGCACAAAAAAGTTTTTTTTTTCTTAAAGTTCAGTAACCAGATAGGGATTAAAAACTACAGTTATTTTAGATTTTTTGTCGGTTCACTAGTTTTTAGACGCGTACAACTCCAGTTATAATTAAGAGCCACATGTCACACTAGTGATGTCAGTAGATATCTACAGATGTCGATATTATGCTGCTGGCACTTAAGTGCTGAAATTGACTAAATAACTTTATTTTACCATTTCAGTTCAGCACTTATGGTTGAGCCACCTATTTTTTTAAATAAAAAATTGCGTTTCTAAGCTTTTTAGATCTAATAAAAAGTTTAAACCTGTCATTCTCATCATAAGTGTCTTCTTTTATCCCAATTTATTTGTCTTAGGCGCAACATTTCATCTTCTTTCATAGGTACTTTTCTATTAGTCGTCATCTCAATTTACTCCGTTTCTGGCCATTTCATCTAATACACAGTTCATCTATCGTTCCTAGCTGTCACTACGTCAAACCGTCGACCATCGTCGTCGTTTAGTTTCCACCAGTATTGTATCTAAAACCTTAAGTTAAAATAAATTATCGATTTCTAACAGTGATACCTACTTCCAGTTACAATTTTAGTACCTACCTACTTAAGGGTTTATTTTATTATTTAAAGTTACAGCCTTTCTATTAGTATTAATTATTAGGTCAAAATCCGCCAAATTCATAATTTTATCACCAAAAGTTGTCCAAAATTCCAAAATTGATCTCCAACATTTCTATCGATAACTCACCCAAGTCACAGCCCTAGTGCACTTGTTTCGTATCATAAATCAAGCGAGCTCGCGCTTGCGACGTATCGATAATATTACACACCACATTTCAGTAATAGTTTTATTCTATTTATCTGTTCAACCTGTGCTGTGTCGCCCTTTGATGTTGAAAAAATACTTTTTTGTTTTACTGGAAGTTGGTTGGCAGGTAATAGGTATATCTGCTGTACTGAAATTTTGGAACACTCAAACGACCGCTGAAAGCTTTTTCAGAATTTTGATTGTTAGCTAAATCGATTGTGATAAACCATAATAGGGTTTCTACCAAGCTCTGTTGGTTATTAAAGGCCACATTAAGCATTTTGACGGCTCCGCACATTGTTTTTCATAGTGACTATGTCAAAATGCTTAACGATCAATTAACTAACAGAGCTTAATGAACTTGGCCCAAATTTCTACGATACAGAACTCCTAGGCTGTTCATGTATTTTACTTACCTGCCGATTAACGAGTAGGTACTTAATACCTTTATTTTGCATAATTTCAAATGTTTATGAACTATTCTTGCTAATTAACAGACATTAATCTCGCTCATGAATTCAGGAACTTTACGTCCGGGCGTCCGCCATATTACGTTGAATGATTTTTTTACAGGCTAATGACCCTTGTCGGCAATTAGCACAGTTATTTTTTAACAGAGATGTTCCTTACCAGACTATTTTTTTTAAGACAATCGACGTTCTACTAAAGAAATTGTCGGCACAAGATATGATTTGAATTCTAGTTTTGATAAGGTTCATTTACCTAACTCATTAATTGTACGTATACATTGTATACCTAACCCTGGGTAGTTTTGGGAATATAAGTACTTATGTATGACTAAAAACACAAGTTATTAAATAGATACCTTCTTTACAAATCATTGAATAAATCAATGTTTATTTTGACTGTAGATGCAGCATTGATCAGCTAATTTTCTTTAAGAGGCTTACATGAGCTAAAGCGCGGTCACTGTCGGATTGCATAGAAGAGAAAGAGACGCGCGATGACACAACGCTGATAATTTATTTCAAAATATGAAGCAATTGTGAATTTACAAAAAATCTATTCATTGGACTAAAAAATTAAAACACTATTACGTTACTATGTTACTTGTAGAATAATCTGACAAAAAATCTGAATGTTTGCATTTATATTAGTATGGTTTTTAAACGTTATAATATTTTTTTAGAGGTACGAGTATCTTCGTGATTTTTTTCTATCATATCAAGTTAATTGTATTATGTTTTCAACACACTATCTAACTATCCAGAAGAATATCATATATTTTTCTGATTTTGGTTACTGCAGTGGATCATATATTTTTAGGCATTATAAAATTGCGTTTAGGTCATGTAGTCCCCTTAATACATCTTGTAAAGAAATAGTTTGAAAGTAGGTATCTACCTAATCAGAGACCACCATAATATTTCACCAGCTATCAAACATCAATTTATGATTATCGTTAAAACTACAGCGGATACGTCGCTCGACGGATACGAAAGCTTCTTTATTTTTACATAATATTAATTATGGCGGTCCTCTTACACGCATGCTGAACAAATGTGGTTGTTACTGAGTCACGACACGGCTAGGTACCACGTTATGACATACCTAAAGATGCAGTTATGTTGGCTATGATGATAAAGCGGGAAAGGAATGTAACATTGTTTAGTTATGTTAGGCGTTCGTTAATGTGTGTTAATAATCGTATTAGGTATTGTTTTTCCAAGTAACATAACATATCATAAATCACGCCCGTATTCTTCGAAGTGCTAGGCAGAGGTGCAACTATAGTACCTACACTCATAGTTCACCGGTTTTCAAGTAATTTGGCGAAAAAAAGTTACAGCTTTTTATAATTACAAATGGATAAAATCTGTTACGAATTCATGATTAAGAGCGTGTACACGGGTCCACTATCGCCACTCCTTTAAAAAAATATTATCTCGTGACTGAGAAGGAATTTTGAAAAACGGCTCAATAAGCGACCTCGGTAAGTGTGTCCAGATATTTTTAATACCTTTTATAAACTTTCATATTGAGACACGAAGCACATATTCGATCTAAACAAAAGCGGCCACATTCATTTAGATCGTATCGTCGCGTCGTCGTCGATCGTTCGTTTTCAGTCACGAGATAATACTTTTTTAAAGGAGTAGCGCTAGTGGACCCGTGTGCGCCCTCCTAACGGGGATGCGCTACGGTAGCCCACGAAATTCAAAATTTCTTACGTTTTTTGCAATTTGCAAGTCCGTGCCAGGTTGTATGTTGATTAAAATATGATTCGCGACCGTAACAAATACGGCTTTACAGAATTATTATAGTCATTACAATTAGCAATACAACTCCTTAAGTTAGAATTGGCCTCAAATGTCATGATTTCATAAAATAGTCATTCAATAGAGTAATAAGAAATTAGAGTGATGTATTGATGATTTTTTTGATTATAATTCTGTAAAGCCATTTTTGTTACGGCCGCGAATCATATTTTAATCAACATACAACCGGGCACTGACTTGCAAATTGCAAAAAACGTAAGAATATTTGAATTTCGCGGGCTACCGTAGCGCATCCCCGTTAATGTGAAGATTGTCTAGTTGCCTACGGAAACCTCTTTGCTTCCCACGATGACTATCAAATAAATAAAATACAAATGTATTTTACAAATAGTGTAATAGGTGTAAAATGAGTAATCGGATTCGGCTATTTATTTCAGACAACCATAAGGTGGATAGAAGTTGTGAGTAGGTAGGTAGGTACTTATGGAGGCCGGAAGTCAGCGGCATGACAATAAAACAATAAGCAACATGGGCTATGGATTTGGGTAGCTTAAGTGGACTGGTTATCTAGGACTATAGAAAGACTATGGCCTCTCTAGGAATAGATTGGGTTGTAAAAGACTAGATAATATAAACTGACAGGGTTCCTGCTACTACACAATAAAACACATCATAATTGTAATGATTTCGTTTAATACAACACTAAGTAAGTATAATTTACAATGATCAATAAAAGTATTCGTGTTGGCTCGAGCATAGGTTCCACTGAACATAAGCACTCTTTCTGCTGACCAGTTACGTAAAACGGAACGCAAATAAGAGGCGATTCGCACTACACCGCCCGAATCCGCTACGATCGCATCCGATCCCGTAAGAATATTTACGAACGCAAACTTAATAATTCTAAAATAGCAAAATGATAAAAAAAAGGAATTCATATGACGGTGTAGTGAGAAACATCAAACGGTTTCTTTTAAATAACCGCGCTGTAATCGCTAAACAATAATAAAAAAATAATGTCATAATATAATTTTTCTCAATTCCAAAATCAAATTCAAGGTTTTCGTGCATAGCAATGGATTTACAACGAGATACGTAACTATTGTACTTAATTGTTAGGCTCGGTTCACACGTATTCGTAAAGACTTACGATGTGTAAGATGGATAAAAAATCGCGAGAAATTCAACATTGTTTAAAATACAGAAAAATCAGTCAGCAAATACTTATCTTCAATTACGACAGTTATAATTAAGTAGACGTACGAAGAAATTGTATATCTACTGGCTACGGGTTTGTGACGAATGCGTGTGAAGGTTAGGCCAGGGTAAAAACTAAAATTTGGAATAGAGTTCAGGCGGCGGGAGTCGGGCTACATAGGCGGATGAGAACTGCTAACAATTACACATAGATACGTCTTTTAATTATTTCTACTTTTTAAATTGAAAAGCGTTTTACCATAGCCCAACCGTGACAGGACTTCGCTATTTTTTTTTTTTTGCAAAGTAATAGGTCGGGGGAAAAGATTTTTGGTATTTTAAATGTATAAAGTTGTAGTAAAATCTCTTTGGCTGTACTGTTTGTATCTGACTGGTTTTGATACTATTAAATAGATGACAGTTTAAAAAAGAAAAAAGTAAATTAAAAACGATTTCCCGCCATTTTTCAATTGTTTTTCTGTCCGCCAAAATGAGTGACTCTAACGAAGAAATTCGATACATTTTGTAGTTTTATTACAAAAAAGGAAAAAATGCGACACAAGCCGCGAAAAAAATATATAATGTTTATGGACTTAGTGTCAGTGTCAGTAAGAGTAGCACAAAGTTGGTTCAAGCGTTTTCAGTCCGGGAATTTTTATTTCAAAGATGCAGCTCGCTCTGGTCGCCCTGTTACGGATAAAGACGATGCCATTTCTGAAAAAGTGGAGCAGGATCGGCATATTAGTAGTTACGACGTAGCTGAAGAGTTAGGAGTTGACCACAAAACAGTAATGACCCATTTGAAAATGTCTAGCTATAGAAAAAGCTTCGATATATTGGTGCCACACGAGCTCTTAGTCTTGAATTTGTTTATAAAATACTAAAATACGAAAGATCTTTTTCCCCGACCTAATATATGTAAAAATGTGACACTCCTACATCGCTAAATGTATACATTTTTAATCCCAAAGTTATTGCGTAATCGAATATACATTTAACATACTCATTTTACAGTTCTACGTTATAAGTATACATACAATGTGTGATATGGTTATTTTCACCCTTTCCGATAATTATCGAAAAAGTAACAAAAATCCCAACATAATACGCACTTAGTATTATTTTATAGTAAATGCAAAATCGAAAAATGCACGAAAAACATAAGTTTTTTTAACAAAACAAAAAACGATTATCAGAATACAGTGATTTTTTTACTACTATAAGTACTTAGTTATTTCTTCTAATTTTTTTTTTCTCTACAACATGAACGATTTAATATGCAATACAGTTAAGTGAACGTTTACACTCGTCTAAATTTATACCATTTTTTCAAAAAAGATTTATTTTTTACAATCCGTGATAAATATTTACATCCTAAACTTATACTAGAAACAATTCCTTGGAATCAATAAAGTAATAGAAAAAATGGTACCATTAAAAATCATGGCACGCCATTGAAAATAAAAATTACAAGTTTTATCTTTACATCAGATCAATAATCACAAAAAAATATGTAAAAAATAAAGCGGGCTCTGTATTTTTGAAAAATAAATGTAAATGTTCTGAGATCTTTCTTGTATTTCTGTAGCACAAAATGTCGACACAACTGAAACGCTTGGCGTATATTTAAGCTTATTTAACATACCAATAGTTACTACTTATTGTTCTTATTACTTGTATATTACAAATAATGATTAAATATTTTTATTTAAATATTGATATGGACCTTTTAAGGTTATTTATCGTTGAATTCAATGATTATCTGCGCAATCCGTTCCATCTAAAATCTTCCTAACACTTATACGCTATAAATATTTCTAACAAGTATAACTACCTCAGCTACCAAACCTAAGGGAAATCTAAATTTAAAAAATAAAACGTAAAACCTATAATACTTCAAAACCCCGTTAAAACCGGGTCAATTAAAAAATAAAAGAAAAAAATATTTGGTTAACTCTAACTTACAATTCCTCATTTCGAGATCGTCCATTTTTTATTATAAAAACTTCCAACAGTGAACACATTACACTTTCTAGAACACCATTTCTAATAACTTGAAATAGATCTACACCCGTAATTAATATAGTATTATATACTGTGATAATAAACGCCAAACACTGGAGTGTTGTGTAAACGATTTACACTTAGTTCACATGTACACTTTACACTCGCACTGTGTACTCTTAGCTTTGGATACAAAACGGTACACTCGATCGTGAACTTACAACCACTTTTCATACTTCATCGCGTAGGGTAGAAACACCTGTACGCGCGGTAGTGGGTAATTTATTTGTCAGATCTCTGTTCATTGAGGGAGAGGTTTTCGGCCTCGTCCTTGATGTGTGACATGGAGGGCCGGTATCGGTCCTCGGCGCGAGGGTAATCGTCATAGGGACTAGTCTCGCCGGAGCGATTGCTGGATGACTCTTTGTTTGAGTTTGAGTAATCTAGGGAGAAAGCAAATTAAATGATGATATCTTTAGATATTTAAACGTAAAAAGTTTATTTCCAAAAATAAGCTTATGCTTATGTTCCCACTGCTGGGACACAGGACTCCTCTCTGTGAGAGAGAGTGGGCCATAATCCACCACGCGGGCCCAGTGCGGGTTGGTGGATGTCACATGTCTTCGAATTTTTTGTTTCTAGGCCTTCCGGTTTTCTCACGATATTTTCATTCGCCGTTTTGGGAGAATTGGTGATGAAATTAAATACACAAAGTAAAGTGCCTGCCTGGGTTCGAACTCACGACCTACAACTCGTAAGTCGGGGTCAATACCACTGCGCCACCAATATTCTCTGGCCACCAAAGACATTTATAAGACTCCCAAATAAACATTGGCTCCAATTAGCGAATATCATTATATTTCACGTACGCCAAAAAAAATGTTTGACCAAAATTATTTATTTGAATACGAATGTGAGAATATTAGGCCTGTACTATGGTGAGACCAAGCATCTTAACTCTAACAGATAGCATTTTTCCAATTAGTAGATGGAAGTCAAACAGTAGCTCTAGGTCAGACCACTCACTTGCTTCCCTAACGAAAAATTGACAGATAGTTCATATCTGGCAATTTCATGGCTGTTAAAACAGCCATCTCTATCGATCATCATAATTAACAAAAGCTTTAACAAAGCTTCAATCGCACATCAAGAGTAAGGTGAGTGTATTTGTACCTTTGTTAGAATAATCAGATGCCTGCATCTCATTCTTGAGCGCGTAGATGTTGGGCTTGACGTCCTGAGCGTCGCTGGTCAAGTCCTCGGCCTTAACGTCGTGCGACGAGCTACTGCTGCCGTATCCATTAAGCATGGGAGGTCGGCTAAAAAAGATGATAATTCGGTAAAACAATGATAAGGGAAAGCATACTTAATACATTTGTTGAGACTGTTTTGAAAAACCGAAAGCATTTTAAGAAACAATGAGAAGAAGGACTACGAAAGTCATGGAAAAATATAACATAAGTAGGTACAAATATTCAATCGCTTCGCTCCAATTCATCTGAATATCAATTTTATTAGTAAAGGCCCTCTTGAAAACCCCAAGATATTTAAGAAAAGATGTAGAATAATGACATTCAAATACCATGTTTAATCGTTTGGCTATAATTGGTCTAAATTTTGTTCAAAAAGTTAGTCATGCAGTTGAAAATCACCATCGTCCAAATCTCTTCCCATTGCGTCATTAAAAAAAAACCCAAAGACATTGCAATACTTCTATAACGTTGAAGACGGATTCATCGTGGGTTTATTAAATTAATTAAATGATTACAAACAGTCCTAATATTATTTTGCGTTTAAGAAGTGTTACTAATGAGTATGTCACACTAAATTACCTGTAATCATCATGCGAGGATGGATAGTCCTCGGACTGCATCATGTGGTCCTCCCCGGACATGTATGACAGGTTGCAATCTTCCATCATTCCCTACAAATATACAACACATAGTTAGTAAAAATCATCCCGTGAAAACAAAACTTATAAATCATGAACTCGCTACACTTCATGTACTTTACAAACTATATTTATAATATTCTACTTTTTATTTACATTGTATTATGAAAGATTGTTATTTACCGTACATATGAGTGTTTTTAACTAGGTCACATACATTGTACCATACCTGCAGGTTTCTTTTTAGCGCTTCGCTGTATCCGTGGGGACTGGTCATCATTGGAGGACTTTGAGCTCCCATGAATCTGTGAGAACATTACACTAGTTATAGAATTTGCAAATCATAAAAATAATATTCGGCTTTCAAAATAAATTACTGCATTTTTTATTTTAAAAACTTTGATTCTAGTGAATTCATAATAATAAATGAAACTGATCATTTACAAAAACAAAATTATTAAAAAATCATACCCCGGCCATTTCAGACCTCTTCCAAATCAACTTATAACCATTTACACTATTTATAGTGAATTCTGTATTGTGTATATCTTGTGGAGTGTATAATTTTGAATTAAAGTCCAATTTATATGAAAAGTGTCTCAGTGAGTGTGTGAATGTGTATGAAAGAGAAAGATAAATAGAATATAAAATAGTAAAATGGAAAAAAGGCAAGCTTATCGAAAATATGTTAGAAAAAACTTAACTATCATGCGACGAAAATGCACAGGCAAAGCATAAGAAGCGGTACACTTACCTGAGGGATTACATGCACAAATGTTAAAGATTGGGAATAGTAAAAGATTAAAATATAATATTTAATCTTACTTGGGTATCCAACGACGATCCTTTACAATAATTCGTATTAGATGCAATACATGCAAGTCTTTGTAAAAATAAACATTGTTTATAATCATTGATATAGCTCCGGAGTTTCATCAAATGTAAATTAAAATATTCCATGTAATTACATTAGCAAAATATGATATAAGCTAATTTATTAAACAAGTTGTTTTGTTTTAATGTGATGTTAAAAACTATTGCAAAACAATTGGCTATAGCTTCGCACTCTAGGAGTCTATAATACTTGTGTGTGCTTATTTCTTATATGGATGATGTTATTATTTTTTCTCATTAACTCTATTATATTTGTACGCTCATAATTAACGAGCCTTTTTGTACATGGAATTTCTGGTGCGGAAATACACATAATATTTTTACTCGTGAACATATCCGTATTAAAAGAAATGAAAGCACACACAGTGTTCATAATCCGCTATTATAAACACGTTTCTAGTTACAGACTAACATGACATGTTGAATTAATCTAAGCTTACACGGTGAACACTTTACAATAATGGTCAGAAACATCAAATCTAGTGTGTCTACCGAGGATTATCTCTTTTACTCTAATATCCTGATAATTCTCGGTTTGCGTATTCTCACATACATTAACGCTATGTGGACGCGATCGTCCAACGACTCACGTTTTTTATATAAAAAGACCTCATTTTATCACATTATTCATTTTGAGAATCAAATATAAAGTCGACATATAGTCAGAAGTTTGCGTAATTATAGAAATAATCTTATGACATCTAAGTATATATTTTATTCTTAGCCAGCTTTTTGTGTGAATGTTCATAATCTTAGTAACACTTATTTATTTAAAGATACTACAACAACAACTTCGATCTAAATATAATTAAGAACATTAACATCGATGACTTTGTAGTGGTGTCTAATATTATGAGCATCATAAAAAGCGTGGCTAAGTAGATTCGTTGGACGGTCGCTTGTGTGTCGCGGCGCCCTTACTGTGGCGGGTTGTGCGCGGGCCCGGCGGCCGGCTCATACTTCCGCGGCCTGCCTCGACTCAGGTGGCGTCTCTTCACGAATTCCGCGTCGTCCACCATCCAGAATGAGCCGAAGTCGTCCTCGTAGCGCACGAAACATTTGTGCAGAGACAGGTTGGTCCGGATAGCGTTCTATAATTGCATCGCCGTTTAATAACTATCACAGTTATTCAAAAATCTCCAATCATCTTAATATTAATGCTTGTGCTTTCATTGCTAAGAATCTGACTAAGAAATTTAGAAAACTGACAATGAAAGCACAATCAGATCGTCGTGGAATGGAACACCGTACCATGCAGGATATGATAGCCCCGGAAACCCTGAAGGATGGACAGGAAAGGAGGTTAATAGGCAAGCGAGAAAACGTTAGTCACCGTTGTGCCGAAACCCACGTACACACAAATAAAACCTAAATACAGAAAAAATTACATGACCTCACAAATTGGTGACGTTATAACCAGCAAGCTGCAAGTTATAATGCCACTCACAATGATCAAGAGCCCACTACACAAATAATTACAGATACAAATCTGAAACGAGATGAAAACGTTTATTTACACAATAAGAGTTAGATACATCGCTAGGTTAGATAGAAAATATTTAAGAGAAGATCAAAATGTACCGAAAACTGTGTAGTGTATGTCATGTGCAGTGTTTGATTATGTTCAAGAGTTTTTGGATATTTGTAGGTATGTCTTTCCCGAATATTTGCCATTTTTTGTCAAAACACTAGTTCGATGAACCACTTTTGTCATTATTTATTTCAATCTTTGGAGAAATAGCCGATATGTTGTGAATTTCGTCTCTCAACCTGTGGATAATGTATATAATAAAGGTGTTTTACAGAGCCATTAGAAGCTTATCTTCGTCTTAACCAGTCACTTCAGTGTTTTGATTGAGTATTATTTTTGAAAGTTTTTCATGATAATTATGCAGACTCTGAAGAGTTACAACAGTAATTTTCAGTAATAATTATTATTGGTTAATACCCTAGATTTTCTTGTTCATTGTTAGTTATTTTATGAACAGTGCTTATAAAATCTTTTGTAATGTGTTCGTGTATGATTTGGGTGTGGGGTACGTATTGCTATACTCCTTTTGGTGTAAATGTATTTTTTTAGTATTGAAGTGTTAATTTTCTTTCGTCTTGGGTTGTATGTCTTTACTTATGTTTTGTTAAAGTATATTATAGTTTTGTGAAGTTCTAAAAGGTAGAATGTGTATACAGTGTGTGTGTTTAAATTATGATTTGTTGTAAGTGAATTGGATTATGGAGTAAAGTGTTATCATGTTTTTTAAGTACAGTATCATTTGGGAGTACGCTGTTTTTGTTGATTTGTTTACTTGGAGAGTATTATTGTATTCAGTGTAAAGAAAGAGTAGTGTTTATAATGTTGTATGTATAAACGGCCGTGTAAAAATATATGTTATTGGATAGTGTCACCTGTGAAGTATGCAATGTATTGTCAGAGTGATTGTCATTCAGTAAGAATATTTTGTCAGTGTAAAGAAATGAGTTAGTCGTATAAAGATATTTGTTGTTTGTATAAATTGTATAGTAAATTATAGGTGTAAAGTACACACACACATACTGTGTAGTAGTACTGTGTATGGTGTAGTACTTATACATTTTCTCCAAGTTTCAAAGAATAGGTCTGGATAGCGTGAGTAGATTGTAAAGTATAGTATGAGAGTAAATTGTAAAGTATAGTAAGAGAGTAAATTGTAAAGTATAGTAAGAGAGTAAATTGTAAAGTATAGTAAGAGAGTAAATTGTAAAGTATAGTAAGAGAGTAAATTGTAAAGTATCCATGAGAGTCAACTTGATCGAGTGGTATGTGCTGCGAAATGATTGGAAGGACTCCATGCTTAAAGGGTGTTAAATGTTAAGTAGGACATGAAATTGTGCACTAATGCACTTGTTCCAATGTTCCAGATGTCTCTAAAGAAGATGTATAGAAGGTAAACTGTCAGTTGTGTTAATTGTAAATTGTATGGTAAAGTGATAAAACTTGAGTTGCTCTAAACAGTCAAGAATAATGTTATATCTTCAAAGCATCCTAAAAGTTGTAAAGTGTTGTATTAAAGCCCAAAGTAAAGTGTAAACTGTATAGTTTAGTGTAATGTAATGCAAATAGCAGTAGAACAGGTCTGCATGGCTGGAGGTGTAGTACCCGGCGTGCATGGGCGGCGGGTGCGCGTGCGCGGCGCGCTGCGGGCGACGCTTGTAGAACTCCACCTCGTCCACCGTCCACACGGCGCCCTTCACGTTCTCCACCCGCATGAAGCATTTGTGCAGCGACAGGTTGTGACGCACCGCGTTCTGTGTCGCCACTCAACGCGTCTTTATTTGCTTCAGTATTTGTTGGACGATACGCTATGTCTTGTAGAGGACTAGACAAAACGATATCAACGAATCGTATGGAGAATAGTTTTCTTTTATGTCGATTTTTGTAACAATACCAAAATTATTGTCATTAAGGAACAAATTAGGAAGATAGAATATAAAACAGGCGATGATAATGTCGAATAGTCTGTCATTATTTGTAATTTTCATAGCGCATCGTCGTAGTCACACATTCATTTGTTATACAAATTAGAACATCTTATAGGATATAATATACGTCTATAAGCATCTTATTATAATTTATTAAACTTCAATCTTCAACTCATAATAAATAATATGTTCATTGTTCGCCTAATATTGATCTAAATCAAATAATTTATTCAAAGATATTCATTTCGCTTGCATAACCTCAGTTGAAGATTGCAGTCATAATTATATATGTAGATATAAGTAAATACGAATAAACATAATAATGAACTACATTTACCTTGTCTCATTGCATTTCAAACAGTCTTTCGTTCAAAAAGAAAATATTAGTTTTATGTCTAGAATCTACACAATTTTACTATATTTTAATTTTTGTAAATTTTTAAATAACAATATTCACTATGTTTTTGTCAATTAAGTCTTTAAATTGGTTTCCAATCATGTGGTTTCAATAAGGTAAAAACATAGATGTCTAAGACATACCTTCCATGTAGCTGCGTTGCGCCTGAAGTAGCAGAATGTAGATTGGAACCAGTTGTAGATCTCATTCAGAGTCAGCTGCTTGTCTGGAGATTCTATTATAGCCTGAAAAATAAATAAAATCAATTAATACTGCTCATTTTCATACCAGTCTTGATTCTGAAAATCGTTGTTAGAAATGTTGTGAAATCTAACAATATTAAAAATGCTTGCCAGATCTGGTCCAAATAGAACCCTTGAGGAACTCCTAAGATTTTTATATCGGACTATTTCATTACATAATAGTTTGTTTTTACGAAACTTACAGAATCATTTTGCCGTATTTTACAGACTTCTATAGAAATTAAAGACGATAATGTATTATTCTGTAGAGCAAATATTTATATAACAGAAAGTCAAAAGCTTTAGTGTGTACAAACCTGTCGAATAAGTGAAGCGTATGTGAACGGCGGCCGCACATCAGCGGATTTGTAAAACTCGCGGTTGCGTTGTATCTCTGAAAATATTATGATATAGTTTTAAGATAAATAAAAGTAGTATTGCACTACAACGACCTATAAAACAACAAAGAACTTAAAAAAATGGAAACTGTCAACTTTTTGCTTTAGTACCTATTTCTTTACCTTGTTGAACATCTAATCCAGCTCTTTCGAGCATATACGGAAGACCTTTAGGACAGAAACAATACTTTTAAAATATACTGTATTTAAAGACTATAGTAGTATGCAATCTCAGCCAAAATGCTAAAACGGCCATTGTTTTGGCATTTGGTTTTTGAAAACCAATTGATGCCATATGTTTTTTTACCTAAACACAATAGAAAAATATGGTAGAATAATTACCGCCTGCTATGGCGACGCCGGATTTATCAGATACACGGCGCCGAACTGGGCCTGGAGATGCACCTTCAGAAGCACCACCTGAAATTATTATACACTCAATTGTTACTTCTTATTTTATGATCACAGAGTCTAATTTCTCTTGTATTACTTACCTATTTACAGTATTTATTTAAGTAAGATTATTTATAGCATCGCATTTACACGCTTATCTGTCTTGTTGTTCCTGCCCTTGTGCCATAATGTTACTTCGGGTCGGCGCAAAAATGTTTTTCTTTTCCTTCAACCGTTTTGTTTTATTTTTCTTTTGTTTTTCTTTTATTTCCTGTCAACCGTCACGCTATCATTCACTTTCATACATAGCACAACCTCACATCTATTCATTTGGTTGTCCGCTCCCTCTGATTTAAATGGCCTTTTATAACAACCTTATCCACTTTTTAAGCGTAGATAGCAGGACCCTATTTCAAAAATTCAATTTGTGGACAACTCACCATAAACCGTCATAGCATGCGGATACTTAGCCTGGTAATGCGTTGTGTCCCTGATGGCGTGCAGGTGGCGCATCACGGCGGCCAGGCTGTCCAGATACCTATGTAGGCGTGATGTAACGTAATGTAATCTTACCATGCGGATGCTTGGCCTGGTGATGCGTAGTATCCCTGGCCGCATGCAGGTGTCGCATCATGGCGGCGAGGCGGTCGCGCTCGCGCCGCAGCTGCAGCTCCAGCTGCGCCACCACCTGCATCTGCACGCGCGCCTGCGCCGCCGACCGGTCGTCTAGGGTGTGGGCCGCTTCCAGGTGCCTGAGGGATTTGAGAAGTTAGAACGGAACAGTGGTGGTAGAAGCCCTTTAATGATGACAAGTCTTGACAAAGAGATGTTCCAAAGTCGAAGTCTTTATCTGATCAATGAAGAAGTACAAAAATATGTGGTCTGAACAAATATTTAGCTAATGAAGTCGATATTCATGGTACCGGTGGCGGTGCTGTGCAAATTATGTTAATGGTAACAATTCCCAATACCCATTCTACTTTTTCTTAAAATATTACATTTTAGAATGGGTAATATGAATCAGTTCTTTGTATTTTTTTACGTTCAAAAGTAAGTACCTGTCAACGGTATAAGTAAGATAATGGCCGGATCATTACCCGGTATTTGCCATTTGGTCTGGTAAGTAATTTGATTTTAACTTTAAATTGATTATATTCGTCAAAGTTCCAGTAAAAGTGTACCAAATCCAAAACCTGCAGCTGATTGACGCTAATCCTTTAGAACGAAAGTTTCTACTGATATGGAAAACTGGATACGTGGTAATAAGACACTATTTTCAGGCTATTATATGGAACAGCATGCATCAGGGAAGCATTTACAAAAGAGAGAAGACCGACACTCCGCAGTGGGTGGAACAGAGCCAATGATGATGATGAGATGAAACAGTGGACTCACTTTAGGAAGGCCGGGTAATCTTCAGCTAGAGCATCGCAGCCGGGCCACTTGCAGACGCCGCGACCGAACAAAGGATGCTCCTCCATTTCACTGCCCCACAGCATCAAGCCTAGTGGACAAACACAATACATTATTGTTAGTACATCAAACTTGAACGTTTTTATGTGATGATTGGTAACCACCAGATGACTTGGAAAGTGGTACCGCCACCTATTGGTATCTACTTTCAGAAAACAGCAATGGTGTTTAGGGTGCGTATATTCCAGGAGAAACCCTTTCACTAGAAGCTCTGCGATCATCAAAATTTCATAATATAAGGCCGGTGCAACGTAGAGTATTATAATAAAACGTTTACAGAACAGAAAGCAATCACAGTGACCAAAAAACATGTAATTCGGACAAACCTGGTGGAGCATTAGGAGGCACGGAGAGTGGTCCGTGCATCAGGTACTGACGCTGTACTGCTTGCAGCTGTTGAACCAACTGCTGCTGCTGAGCACCTAGTTGCTGCTGAAGAGAACCTGGAGGGGAAAAGATATTTTAGAAGTGCATAGACAAAAAGGTTACGTGCTGTCAAAATAATGCCAAGTTTAGATGGCACCCAACACAGTAATTTTGTTGTAATGAGATAGAATAGAATAGAATACTCTTTATTATGTACACCATAAAAATTACAGATATAAATGTAGAAATTTTACATAGGGTGACACAATGGGCGGTCTTATCGCTAAAAGCGATCTTTTACAGACAACCTTTGGATGGATTCAAGGGAGAAGGAGAGACAATAATGCAGGTAGTCAGTGGTGTACCATTTACATATACAACAAATACATACATACATAAAACATATAGTTATCTACATATAGATGAGTGAGATAAATAATAATAAAAAAAGATATTCATAATCTATGTCTGCACGTGTGACTCTCAGGAGTAACGTAACAATAGGTGATTAAATGGGTCTCATTAGTCAAAACGTTACAAAGTACCTAGTACTTATTCTGACGTTTTTGGAGGTAATGATAAACACAATGCTCTTAAGAACTTCGTAGTCTTCAAAATAAAAGAGATTCTTGCCAAAGTGCTGACCTGGTGATGTATCTGGCGGCGGCAAATGAGATTGTGACAGCAAGTTGAGATTGATTTGTTCTTGAAGCCGCGATTGCTCAAGTTGACGCTTAGCGGCCTCCGAAGTCATGTGCTGTTAAACAAAGAAACAATTTAATTCCGTGTAATACCTATACTACATTTTTGTACCTTTTTCTAGAATAGATTAAAATAGAATATTTTACTTCGCTTTAAAACATGGTAAACACGGCTACATATCAAGCTATACATTTCCAGTATAAGCTGATCTCGCATTGTATAGGATTTTAGTACAATGAGAGGTTAGCTTATTCTGGAAATTATAGCTTGATATGTAGCCGTGTGTACAATAATGGTCTTAATAATAGGGTTATGATTTACGTCTCACAAGCTTCTCTTTTTAGAAAAACCTTATCCGCCTAAGACTACTTACTACTATTTCATATCTAAAATATTTACTGATTATACTTCCATGTCATACCTCAAGAAACCGGTTGTACATCAGGTCCTTTGCTTTTAGCTTTCTTATAACTACTGTCATCATTGCAAAATTTGAAATAGATCTTTGTCGAAAACCAGAGGTTTGCCCTATTCCTTAACTCTCATACCTGTTTCTGCATATGATGCTGATGGAACAGGCGCTGCTTCATGAGCGCCTGCAGCTGCGTGTGCTGGTCGAGCAGCTGCATGGCCAGCAGGTCGGGCGCCACCAACGGCAGCGGTGAACGTGCACCACCCGCTGCGCTTGCGCTGCCTGCTGGCGACACCGGTGCGGGGCTCGAGTGCGCTGAGCCTTGCGGAGATGTTGGGGCTGAGGCCTGGGAAGATTGAAAAGATGTTGAAGATGTTCTTTAAAGAACGATAAGTAGAAGAAGATACTTCGAGTTTATCGTCATTAAGTTAGTCTTGAAAATTCCTATATTATGCCGTTACAGATAACAGAGGTCCAATTAATAGGTAAAAGTAGGTGCTTCGGCATAAGCACCTAGGCCTTAATTTAACCTAAATGTTGATAGAGGTAAGCGAGGTACAGTTCAATAATAAAAGCACTTCTTATGAAACAGTTCTCAGAAAGGAACAGGTTATCTAGGAACTATTGTAGGAACCTCGGACGACCTTTTTGGAGTAGTTATAAAGAAATTCCACGATGTCTTACCCGTGCGAGAGCGAGAGGCTCATGGTCGCGAGGGGGCGAGACGCGGCGCGGGGGCGAGCTGCGCCGGCGTCGCCTCGCCGCCTCGCCGCCCCACCTGCCGGACTCCTCCCTGGGGACAAAACGGGTTTTTAGGAAACTGACAACTGTAACATAAATCCTCCATAAAATCAGAAGGTAAGATTCCTGAAAAAAATAATTCACGTGGCTCCTTAGTATTTGTTTTTAACTGCTCCATCTTTTTCCTGTGAAATGATAAAGCACTAAGACATAAAATGGATGGCTGTTTCCAGGAATTAGTCCAGCTAGTTTTTAGTCTAGTCCAATAGTTTTATTTGTCTTGACCCTGCAGTTGTCCAAAGTTTTGCTTGCACATAAGGCATCTACACTTACCGGTCCAAACACCGGTCCAGCTCGAATGAGTTGATGAGCGGCGGCTTCGCGGCGCCACCCGGGTTTGAGTTCAGTGCCGACTCCGGACCCTGAGGACAAAACAACACGAGATGAGAACAAGTATTAAAAATGTAATCTAAAGAAACAATGTCAAGATCGTGTGGAAGATCTAGGACTTAATCTACACAATGAAATGGTAGAGCAACATGCAAGTTTCTTTATTTCGAGGATAGTTGATATTGATACTTGTACCAATAAGAAGACAAATTATGAAAACTAATTTCGCTAAGCCGGTAGCAGCTTTATGAGAGTAAACGAGGATCGTACCTAATGCCTATGTCAAGCAATGAACTCCTTTTGGATAATGATGAATATGTTGATGAAACTCGCAACTATACCAATATAAGAAAAATTGCTAGCAAAACAAACAATTATCTTCACCAAGAAATAACGAATCATTTTGAACAGTACCATCACTGTTTAGCGGTACCAGTTTTTCTACATGAAATCTACGAATATTGACGTAAAACAGTAAACCCTCACGTTAATCATTATTAAGACCATTCGGGTCCATTTGTCTGCAATAAAATGCTAAATCATAAAATAAAATGGTGTTTAAGTTTAAAGATTTAAGCTCTATAAAATTATAAATGCATGTAGGTACATAGTATTGTTGACGTCATGCAATCAATATGTAAGTGCACGTGTTTCTTCTGTGGTTTCATTTAACAATAGAACCTTTGAAGAATGGGTCACATCTCAAAAGACCAATGTAACATCGAGCTTCGACACTTACAACACACCTACCGATCAAATTATTGTAATAAAGCGTCTTTTCCTCAGAGAAAAGTGAAGCGGAATGGTTAAACACCACTTGATCACGTGCTTGCTTGCTTTAAATTTAAAAGCTAAAGTTTCCTCAAGATACGATATTTTCCTTCCTACTGTGTATTTTCAGATATTCTTACCCCAAATAAATCTCGTGACTCCATGACGATTAAACTACGACACACTCTAGCAACATATATATTAAACCCAACAATGGCAAAATCGAACGACAATAGTTTAATAGTTCAGAGACAGTTTTCGCCAAAGACTTGGTCGTCATACTTAGCAAAATGTTATTGTTACTAATGTTAGCTATTATCGTCGAAGAACAAACATATTTACATTATGAGGTCACCGCTGCCCGTGGTGAGATTTGTTTTCATAAATAACTAACCATATTATAAACATGAAACCTCACATATTGTAAACTAAGATACATTTTTTCATAAACATCCTCTACATAGAAAAGAAAATAAGGTCTAGGTTGGGTGGCTAATTTTGCTATTGTAAATTATCGATAGAACAATGAGGGGTGAAGAGAAAGTATCTAAATATCTAATATACTTATAAAAAGGTACCTAAAAGGTAATTAGAGGTGGAATGAACTCATGATAGGGTACAGCACCAAATAATAACAATGATTGGGCAGTTAACTTTGTGGCTTTTAACGTGCACGTCTTTCTAAATCTCACGTAAATAATATAAACATGAACCCATAATTTGATTTAAAAGAGTATCCATGGAGTTTCCATTCGTCTCCTACATATAGGTACCTACTTAGCACGCTTTGGAATGGGAAACTAGCTTCATCTTTCTGACTGACCGACTCCTTGACAGTTCAAAAGTGCCAGTAATTGGTTTAATAAATTGAAATAAATGCTTTCGAGTACCCCCCAAATTCAAATTACTATTTCATGAAATAGCCATTCAATGGGATTATTGTATTGATGATTTCGTTTTTTGTTTTTGTTTTATAATTTTTTAAATATCTATATACTTATTACAGTTGTTAATCATATTTTGTTCAACATACAACCTGACACTGACCTGCAAATTGCAAAGAAAGTAAGAACATTTGAATTTCGCGGGCTACTCTGGCGCTTCCCCATTAAAGAAAAGTCAATTTAAGACAAAAAGTGAAGTATCAATGATGTAACGTACAACCTTGACTAGCGCTGCACATCGACTACCCTGCAAATGATTATGATAAATCCCCTAGTCTGTCAGCAAAATAGTGATGGAATCACAGAAAACCTCATCCTAACTGTATAAAATAGAATTAAAGTGTTCACATGTCATATAATAGACGTGAAGAATTGGCAATACTTAAGCCTTACTCGGGTGATCACTGTCTCCAGACACACTCACAGCTTCCAAACGATTCTTTGAACTAGGTACTGAGTTGGCAACCTCTTCTACCTGTTACCTGATCTAAATATATAGCACATAGTACGTATCTACTCATATAGCTGATATAAGTCAGTGGTAGATTTCAGAAAATAAGTTACCGACGCGCGACGTCTTCTTTCCTTGGGTTTTGCGAATGGTGTGATAATGCCAAAATATTAGGCAAAAGCTTCATACCAAAATAAGGCAATGTACATACATCAGAAGTGTCCAGGGCTCAAAGTATTTAAAATATATATTTTATTGCCCTATTGAAATTAAATAAAAATATCTATTTAGATTGATTAAATAAAATGGTTTCCTATGTGTAGATCGACGAAGTACTCTCTGCTTTTGTATTACTAAAGACTTTTCGCGATTTTTGCTTATGCTCGATTTTTCACTTTAGTTAATCCTGACATTAAAATGTGATAAAAAGATAAAAATGAAAGTTTTTAAAGGTTTTTATTGCGTAAAATAAATAATTAGTAGTCTGTATTTCCGCCGTTACCGCGTATAACACAATCGCAGTGATTCGACCGATACTCAATATGTGTTCATCCAAATCACGTTGCGGAATGGCCGCCCACGTCCGTACTCCGTTGTAACAGGCGAAAAATATTTTCTGGTGTGTGTACGGCATCCATATTTGGCACAGCTCTTTTTTGAAGCATATCCCATGCTTGCTCAATGGGATTGAAGTCTGACGACTGAGCAGGCCATTGATATTAGCTGCGGCCAGTGTGTTTGCAACAACTCTGGCAGTGTAAGGACGTGCATTATCATATTTATCATGCATAAGCAGAAATGAAGCACCAAATTGGGTCCGCAAAGGAATGAAAACATCTGATACAATCGTTCCAGCGTAAATCTATGTATTGAGATTGCCTCTGATCCAAATCAGTTCGGTTCTTCCGCCGATCCAAATACCCGCCCATATCAAGATTATTCCACCACGGTATGCATGGACTTCCTGGCATGATTTTAAACGTTCTTGGCGTCCAGGGGTCCTACAATACCATGTAGATCTAGTATCTGGCCTCATAGCAAACAAAGATTCGTCAAAAAAATACACAAAACGCCACTCTTCTTCTGCCCCGGCTCTGCGATTGCGGGGCTCAATAGGTGGTACACGTAATGCCCTTCGGGAACGGATATTGACTTTATGCAAGCGACTTCTTATAGTTTGATCGCTTATTAACATCCATGAAGAGCTATGAAGCCTCGTAACCAACATTATCGCGGTCATTGTATGATTTCGTCGAGCAGTAATTTTGCATTGATTCCACTCAGAAGTATGGCAGGAATTTTACTGACTTGGCCGCAGTCCCTTGAAGGATTATATAGCACTAAGACTTGACAGAAAATTTTCATCTTTTGACCGAAATTCAAAAACTATTATTCCCTTTTCAAACGACGAAATTAACTAAAAGGAGGAGCTACATAAAATATAATTAAAAAACCAGATTTTTAGTTACTAGCAAAAACGGTCTTAGTGCCTGAAATACGCATTGGTGATAGGACATCTTCGGATGATTCTTATATCATGTCCATCGACTAAGTACCTACCTATATCTAGAATATGACTGGTAGGTATGGTAATTGGTAGTATTTATTTGTTACAAGTCTTTGTGCCAAAACTAGAACTCGACGGTCGACGCATTAAAAGAGCTTCTGTATAAAGGTAGGTACTAGGTTACTAGGACTGCAAAGGATCCACCACGATATATAAGTAGATATAGGCTATCCATCGCAACATGATATCACTCATACTCAGGTGGCACATAAACTTCTAACTACACTGTAACTTGCATAGGGTGACATTCAGTTTGTTCTTTCACATCAGATCATAATGATAAACGTGTTGATATTGTTATAAAATACGTGCAATAAACAAAAACATCAATTACACTAAGAGATGTAACAACAAAATGTGCTGCGTAATAACAATATATGTAATAAATCACGTTCTTAGCAGTTTCACTGCTTATCTACGTGATGAACACAAACAGTCATACAAAACTTCGAGGAATTGTATTAAATTGTATACAGTTATGTATTTAGAATGTAAGGTGAGAGATTTGATTAGTTAGCAGTAGTTGTACACGTGGTTGGAGACATATTTTTGAGTAAGCACGAGCAAAATAATAATATAAAACAACATGAAACTGTTTACTAAACCTATAATAGACGTAGGTAGATATTCATGCTGTTATGCAGCTATTCAATTTAACTGTACCAATATAAGACCCAATATAGTGGAAGAAAAACCAGAAGATCACTCACAATTTATCTTTCAACATTTCTTGATAAATCTCATAAGAATCCCAGATCTGGTGGACGTTTGACAACAACGGCTCCTATTCGTTGGCTAGAGTAATGTAAAACTACAGAAGTTTTGTCAAGATCACTAGGTACGCATTTCTTCTGCTTTCAAAACAATAATGATATCATTACTAGAGATTTTACACACTGCGAATAGGTTTTGAGATAGATATTTTCAATATTGACAATCCAGTCGTATATTGCTGTGATAACTATGATTAGTTACCTATCTAAGGTAGTTTTATTACCTACTAGCAATTTGCTGAAATAATACGGCATCCTGCATAAAGCTTAATTAATAGCCTTTTCGTTGTCAAGCTGCAACTTCAGTGCATCATCAAGTTAATTTATCTCAAGTTAAGCATTATTCTGCGTGCGTTTAAGATCGGTACTTTCCCCACAACACACCCACACATAAAGAAATGCATATACATGTTTGTTTAAAATGAACGCTACGTTTGACTCAGCTCCAATTGTTTACTTATCGAGTTACTTTGTTTTGTTTTTTTAGGGAAAACACTGTGCGACGCGGTTGAATGCGAGCCCGTAGGAAAACAATAACATGGGTGCTGTACGTTGATAAACTAAGCAAATAATGTACCTACACAACGTGTGCCTAGAAGAAATTACGCGACCACCGGATGTTTTAGTTTTTTTACTTATTTTCGCAAACACAAACATCTCTTGTTCTGGCGCTTTGAGTTAATATAATATTGGTCGTACTGACGATTGCCTCTCCCACGTTGCACCACCACTTCCTATTTCAATTGTTGATTCTAATCAACTCCCATTTGCATTCCATTCCTATGACATTTGCACATAATAGAATACTCTCTTCACTCTTTCTTTCTTTCTCTTACTCTCTTTTCTTACTCTCTCTCTCTCTCTCTCTCTCATAAAGTGTAACAGTATAAAATTTTGTAGATACCTTTCTTAGTTAGTTATAATTCTTTCCTTCTTGCACAAAATTTGACTGTAATGAGACAATGCAGTACCTACTTGTACTCGTACATTTAAAACTACAACATATTCTTTACCGTCGTAGTATACTTGAACCTTGAAGAATTGCTGAGACTTATTACACTCAGCAACCCAGCAACCTGACTTATTGTCACCAGTTACGTCTTTAGGGCACCGTATTCATTTAACTCAGTGTTTCGAGTAGCTTAAAAAAAACTGAAGATACTTAGACCACGTCGGCGTCGGCGTCGGCGGGATTTTATTGCGCACTGGATTTTCAACTCTCGGTGTTGAACCGAGCATTGAAAATCTAACAGAGTGCATCCCAGCGCGTCGAAAAAACACACTGTTGGATTTTCAACTCTCAGCGCTAAGCAGTGCGTCAAAGATCCAGTAAGCGAAAAAATCCCGCCGCGATATTTTGACGTCCGTGTGAACGTGGACTTACTAAAAATATAACTGGTAGGTACAGTCGCTACCATACAAGTTAACACAAACTGCCAGATTTTCTCATTCGATTTTGAACATAACCATCGACATTTTAAGGTTTAAAATCGTTTGGAGAAATTTGACAGTTTCGTGTAGCTTGACCTGCTGGTGACTGTACTAAAAATATTATATTACGAACATCTTAAATCTCTGAAGAATGAAATTTTCAAAGTTCGGTACAAAAATCCAAAAGAACCTATAGCCATTTTCTCAAAATACAAATTGCCGTTCATGGGTACATAACGAAACATTACGCCTATATTTCCCGAAGGGTTAGGCAGAAGTGTACACCCAAATTTCACCAGATATGTTTAAGTCCCATGTAACAGGGGGCGACCCTATTGCTATCAACCGAGGACAAATCCAGACTCCGGGCTGCTACTGAGAAATTCCAGATGAAAAAACCCAATAACCCTAACAAAACACACGAAAAACACTAAAGAAAGAACACTATCTTTCCACTTTGTCATAATTGCATATGTATTTATTATTTAAATTACAATTTATTTTAGGACTATGTATGTATGTAAGTATATTCTCATTTTGTATGTTTATATTTAAATTGGAAAATTGTTTTCGATTTTATGTCTTTTTTTTTCCCTTCTACTCTTACACACGTTGTCTACATCTCTTTTAATATATTCTCCTATTGCAAAAAGCCTGGAAGAGATTTCTTTAGAAATTAGCATCACCTTTGTACGTATTTTTCTGTTCCTTTCTTCCTGTCTGTTTATGTGTGTACATAAATGGTTAAATAAATAAACACTTTTCCCGACTCAGAAATCGATCCCAAGACGTCATGCTCAGCAGAAGCGCTTGCAACCGACAATAACGTCGCGACAGAAAGCAATGGTAAATTAAATTATTTATATATTTTATTATTTATGTACACACAGTAAAATAGATACAGATACGGCATATTAGTATTAAGTACAAAGGTACTGCGTATTTCTTAAGAAATTTCTTCCAGCAGACCTGCGAAAGGAGAACACATAACATAACATCACGCTTGTATTCCCCGAAGGGTTAGGCAGAGGTGTACCTATAGTAAACCCACATTTCGCCAGTTATGTTTAAGTCTCATGTAATAGGGGGCGAGCCTATTGCCATCAACCGGGCACAAATCCAGACTCGGCGAAAGGAGAAATGAAAAAGAAATGTAGACAATAGTGTGTGAGAACAAGAAGAGAAGAATTTGATTGGTGACGTCTTAAACTAGAATATTAAATATACTTACATATAATACAAAAATAAATAACAATAAAATATACTTAAATAAATACATAATGCTAAAATAAATAAACGTATATATAAATATATAAATTCTCACAGTTAAATGGAAAGGTAATGCTCTTTTACTCCGTATTTGAAATGAGAAATAGATTTTAAATCTCGAATGCTAGGCGGGAGTGCGTTCATTAATCTTACAGCATGAACAGAGAAGGAATAAGAATAGTAGCTTGTTTTATGAGGATGGGATTTGAGGAGGGATCTAAGATGAGATCTACACGGTGCGTCGCTAGGGCGAGCGTAAGAAAATCGCTCACGCAGGTAGGAAGGATAAGACGGGTTGTGTAAGATGTTGAAGAGGAGACATAAAATCCGAGTGTTCCTGCGAAAGCGGATCGGGAGCCACTTGAGTTCCTTGCGAAGGTGAGAAACATGGTCATACTTTTGCAGACCAAAAACAAAGCGAATGCACAAGTTTTGCAAGCGCTCAAGCTTGTTTAATAGCTCCTCAGTAGCATCCAAGTAGCAGGCGTCAGCATAATCTATAATCGTCTGAATAAGTGTCTGTGCCAAAGAAATTTTAGTCTTCAAGGGCAGGAGACTTTGAAGGCATTTCAGCGAATGAAAGGAGAAATGTACCTTTCGACTGACCTCATTGACTTGAGCGCGCCACGAAAGATTGAGGAGTCTATAATTACACCCAAATCTTTGGCTGTTTCGGTATAGTCAATCAGAACACCACCGAGATATTATGATACATCATAATCATAATAAAAACAGCATACTGCGCATTGTCCTTACACAACTAGTTAGTCAAACAATGCTGTATTCATGAACACAGCAACATACAAGTGATGCTGTTCAGCTCTTCTGTACACGGTGATCGGGTTTACAGGACCAAATTCGGTTATGTTAGTCATCAGAGAGCCCACGAATGAAAATTAAATTAATCTGGGTCACTGTCGCCGCATACAGCGAAGAAGACTAGATATTATTATAACCTACAAATGTTTATGGATGACATTAACCATGGAGTTCCTTATCATTTCTTCTCGACAGATAACGCCTACTTCTGGCAATGGATGGTTACAAAAGAAGTAACTGTGTTACAGTAACACTAGGACATACTAACACATAACTTTTATTCCTAAACTCAGATGGTAGATAAGAAAATTGAAAAATATGTATCTTTAGTAAAGAAATATTACAATCACGGGCCAGACTAAAAACCTTATTCCTCCGTTTAAAAAGGACAACATTTCAGTTTCATTAAGGGCTTTACATTGGCATAGAGGACTTATTAGTTAATGCAAAATCCGTGGTAATAGAGAGGCTCAGGCAGACCTTAGGCCTTAGGCAGACAGCCAGCACCCTAATTACGTAACACACCATATCACTATCTGAATCATTTTGAAGCCTATCTCTAATCCATTGCTTCATATGTTCTAAAAATTTGTCTGCTCAACAACATAAATAACGCAATTAATGTTGTTGAACTGTCAAATTGAAACCCATTCTTACTGTTAGTGTGTTACGTAATTACTCCGCAGGTTGACATTGACTTTAATAGTCAAATCCTACCCTTCAATGTCTCTATAAAACTAAAGCAGTAGCTACGACGCTACGGATACGGGACGTCTATGACACTACGCATCGTGCTACGCCACTTTTACGCTACGACTGCTACGCTGCACGCGACGTCTACGGAAGTCTACGACATTACGCGTTGTGCTACGCCACTTTCATGCCACAACTTTGCTACGCGTACGTTACGTCTACGCTTAATAATAAATTACAGTAACAATTATTGTTTTTGAAAAGTAAATTGTAACTTATTTTATGAAACTGATATTACCTAAATATTTTAATAAACACGTGCAATGTACATAAACATGTGGTCAAATTATTTCCTGCTTGATAAGAGAAGGTAAACTTGAAATTAATTATGCACACAAAATAATCGATGACAAAACACAGTGGTTCGACCTTGATGTATTTGGAAGCACAGGTGCACAGGGAAAAATTGGGTTACAATTTATTAAAATATTAAATGTAAATGTTTTTATTTGTTATTTATTGTAATGTTCTGTTGTATATGTTGAATTTCTCAGTAGCAGCCCGGAGCCTGGATTTGCGCCCGGTTGATAGCATTAGGCTCGTCCCCTATTGGTGCGCGTCCTTAGTGCGCAGGGTGCTCGCCAGCTGTATTTTGTAATGATGATCAACATAATGCCAATGCTTTAACGGACATGTGAAACCAGGGCAATTAATCTAATTGAAACTGACCTACATTTATAATAACTTGTTTGTATTGTATTGTTTTTATACGCATTTTTTTATTATTATTCTGTGACCCTTGTAATTTGACATTTTATTTTAATATTAATTCTGTGACCCTTATAATTTGTACGTCTACTCATTCGTTTATTTTTGCATTTGATATTTTATTATTATTTTAATTCTGTGAACTTTTATAATTTGTACCGACTCATTCAGGTACCTACGTCGAAATAGAAAGGACACGCCCAAAAAAGGATGCATTTTTTTATAAGCAACTAAAAATCTAAGATAATACTTGATTCAGAGTAAAAACGAGTTGCAAAACAAAAAAACGGCATCAAGATATAATTAAGAAAACAAGCATTACTAAAAACATTACGTATTTGTCATGTTTTTTTTTAATGATTTTTATATACCTACCGTAACTAAAAGAAAATTATAATTTTTCTAGCCGAAAATAAAACTTTAATACTTTTTGAATACAAAGCTTTCTACTATAAATAATAGTCTAAAAACTCACCTGTCGAACTGCATACAACATTGTAATTTCTTCTTTAATTTCTTTGGTTTTCACAGTTACTTTCAATAGCTTTTATACACTTTAACACCAATTTTTATTATTATTTACGAACACTTTTTTATTTTACTAACTATCAGTCATATTATTTACCTTTGTATTAGTATATAATTCACTATATAATATTCTTTCTCTCATGTTATAATACGGAGCAATACATAAGCAATATCATCTGGAAAAAATGGTTCTATTTTCTGAAACATTATGTCGGCAAAAAACGTAAAAAGTATACAAAAACCGTGAGTGAAGTTTTCATTGTTTTTTTTTTTTCTATTTTACCAAAGACCTGATTCGTTTAAAAAAAAACACAACCGATGACCTAGTCTATTACTGGTTAACTGAACATTAAAAATGTTGCTAGATTAGCTCAACATTTTTATTACCTATTAAAAAAAAAACATTCTGGTTTTTAATACAAACATGGTTGACATTTTTGTTTTCTGGTTTTTTTTTCCGTGTGTTGGTCTATTGCCTTACTACGACGTGCTAATACCATCATGGTTCCATTGCGAAAGAGGGATAGTGCTATCGATCATATATAGCTCCATCTCTCTTTCACGCTGGAACAATGATGGCTTTAACACGTCATAGTACGGCCTCTGATCTTTTAAAATTAATATGGTTATTTTGCCTTCATGTTTGAGGCCAAAGCTCGTAGCAAACTAAATTATACGATTTAATGATGGGAATAAAAAGTGATATTTATCATCTGCCTAGCCTTTCCCCAACTAGGCTGTTTGTGTATGTGAATTTTGAATGTTTGTAAACGCACCCACAATACAGGAGAAATTCCTAGTGTGGGGCGTATAAAAAACAAATATATACCAATATTAAAAAAAAAACTATGTTGCGGTCAGCGTCCAGTCTAACCTGATGCAGCTGAATACTAGTATTTTACATGGACTGACTGCCTGTCTGACCTCCACAACCCAATAAAAAATTAAATTCTGTTCAGAATTTTATTACCTACATACCATGCCTATTTTTTTTCTATTTCATATAGATTGCTGCATTCAACAGATTTACCTAGGATACCATAATCACCGATATTTACAAATTGGTGATGGAGTTCCGATTGAATAAGTCAACGGATTGCGTAGATATTTGAAAATGTTACTTTCAAAGTGAAAAGTAAGCTGCCCATTGAGCTGCCCTCATCGTTGGCCTATATTTATTTAGTAACTATAAATGATCCTGTACCTGAACCCATTTTTTTTCGTAAATTCCTTTCTAATTCATGAAAATAAAACAAAAAAATCGGTTCAGTAAATATGACTATAACCTAATTCAACAAAACAATCCCAACGAATTTCTTGAATATTACATTTGAATAAATAACAAAAGCCTTCATTGTCTGAAATGTAAGTTTTACCTCTGAAAAGCGTCCGCCCGCCCCACTGTTCAGTGACGGCGGCGACATCAAAGAGCGAGCGACCAATGGGGACGCCCCGCTGAAAAGAGACACGCCCACCCGCTATAAAGAGACCGCGCCGCCTTTGATGTACACCGAATTTTATATAACACAGGCTTATATTAACGGTACAGGAGATAATACTGGAGGTACCTAATGTTTTGAGCTGTCCTAATTCCGTTTATATTAGGTCTTTACCTATGAAATTGCCGTTCTGCAGTACTGGCCATTTCAAATCAAAATAATTTTTGTTTGGCTAAGAATTCTAATTTCAAATTAATTTTATTTTAAAAACATGGTTTTTTTTTTCTAAAAGTAGTCATTTCTTTATTGATTAGTGTTACATTTTCATCGCATTTCAATCTTTTTCGTCATCATGGATACGTTAAAAATTCGAGTAATTATGGAATATGAGTACCGTCGTGGCAGCAACGCGGCACAAGCGGCACGCAACATCAACGACGTTTACGGAGCTAACACTACAAACCAACGCACCACCTGTTATTGGTTTGCTCGCTTCCGTTCTGGAAATTTCGACCTGAAAAATGAACCTCGCGGTCGTCCGAAGACTTTGGTCGACAATGACGAATTAAAGGCGATTGTGGAAGCTGATGATACACAATCTACGGCTGAATTAGCAGCAGCTTTCGACGTTAGCGTCAAAACAATATTGGTCCATTTGCGTCAAATTGGCAAGGTAAAAAAGCTTGACAAATGGGTGCCCCACGAACTCAATGATCGCCAGCGCGAAGTACGCGTCGAGACGTGCCTTGCACTGCTCAACAGACACACAAATGAAGGAATTTTGAACCGCATTGTTACCTGCGATGAAAAATGGATTCTGTTTGATACCCGTAAGCGCTCAGCAAGTTGGTTGGATCCTGGTTCAGCACCTAAACAATGCCCTAAACGAAAACTTACCCCTAGAAAAGTGATGGTCACTGTTTGGTGGTCTAGCGCCGGTGTGATTCATCACAGCTTCTTACCAAACGGGGTGAGCATTACTGCAGATGTGTACTGTGAAGAACTGAACACAATGATGGAGAAGCTGGCGCATCTCCAACCAGCATTGGTCAATCGCTCGTCTCCGCTGCTCCTGCACGACAACGCGCGACCTCATACTGCACAGCAGACGGTCTCCAAGTTGCAAGAACTGGGGTTGGAAGCTCTCCGTCATCCGCCCTACTCACCAGACCTTGCGCCTACAGACTACTACTTTTTCCAGAATTTGGATAACTTCTTGGCGGGAAAAAAATTTAATACCCGAGAGGCAGTACAAAATGCCTTTGAAGAATTTGTTGCCTCCCGTCCAGCTGATTTCTTTAAGAAGGGCATCAATAAACTGCCACTGCGATGGCAAAGATGCATTGATTGCATGGGTGATTACTTCGATTAATACAAATAAAAAAATCATGAAAAAAATTCGTTTAAATTTTTTCATACAAAACGGCAATTTCATAGGTAAAGACCTATTATTTACTGAAAATGGTCTCTGAAATTGAGAAAAAGGACATTACTTGTGATCCTTGTTGATACCATCGGTCGTTCAAGAAATAAACGGAATCTGACACGAGAAATAATCCTAATATGGATGTTTATTTAAAATAAATGATGTTAAATAGTAGTCTTGACGACCACAAACAAGATCTGAGGATTGTATGAGCATTATTAAGCTGGATTTTAAGCGGGATGCGCCAAGGTAGCCCGTGAAATTCAAATTTTCTTACGTTTTTGCAATTTGCAGGTCAGTATCAGGTTGTATGTTGATCTAAATATGATTCGCGGCCGTATCAAATATTTATTTATAGAATTATAATCATGAAAATCATCAATACATCTCATCTCTATGTTCATATTGCCCTATTGAATGAATATTTCATGAAATCATGACATTTGAAGCCAATTCTAACCTAAGGAGTTGTATTGCTCATTCTAATGATTATAATTCTGCAAAGCCATATTTGTTACGGCCGCGAATCATATTTTAATCAACATACAACCTAACAATGACCAGCAAATTACAAAAATCGTAAGTATTTTTGAATTTCGCGGGTTACCTAAGGGCATCCCCCTTAATACAAATGTGTTCTTCGCAGTCTAAAGCTTAATTTCCGGTTAATTTTACATATTTCTACGATACAAGAATATCTAGTTACGTTAAATATTCACAACTTTTTACCTACGGTGTAGGTACATTATAATTATAATCATGTGATCTTTTAAGAAAACTTGTGTTGATAATATTTTAACCCTCACATTCTGAAACGTCTCTTATTCCATTGACACGTGATTGACAAATAAAGGCTAAACCCATGTTGATTTAACTTTAAATATAGCCTTCATCTTCTCTTGTATGACGTGGTGTGAAGATCTTGTCAGCAAAGTTAATAGCGTATCTGACTGCCCAGAGAGCGCCTGACTTATCGCCAGATCCAAACAAAGCACCATCTCCTTTTAAACTCTTTGTGCAATAACACCTGCAATATGAAAGCCTTTTTGTGAGGAAAATGTTAACGTTGTCGATGTGGCCAAATTCTGGTTAAAGCATTTACAGAATTATAGAAATGGAATCATCGATACGAGAAGAAGATGGAACTAGTGAGAGGTATTCAATCACTTCACTTCATCAATCACTACTGCTCTTGGGACTCTCCAATAGTACCCCATGATTAAGTTTAACTCAGCCTTCAGCTCCTCTCTCTCAGCCCCACCTTGCGAAGACCGTCGCTCATTCTACCTACTCTAAACTCTACCGCGTTCCCACTAAATTGGAGTCCGCTTCCTCTCTAACCAAATGCAGCTGAATACCAGTGTTTTAGAAGGAGCGAGTGCCTATCTACCTCCAAAACCTGCAGTTACTGGGTAACACGATGCCCCTTAGTAACCCTGGTTGTCGGACGTCGGGCTTCCGAGTACCCGTAACGAGTGTCAAAGATCTACGAACCTATTACCTCATTTATTTTCCGAAATCATTGCTGCATGCTGGATCCTCTAATGGACACGAGGATCTGACGAAATTCTGCACTAAGTCAAACGTGTATTTTTTCTTCTTTTACTAAGTAACACGTGTGTTCTCTTATTATCAAGGACGGCTGTAAGCTATAAGGAAATGCAATATTAAGAATACAGGTTTAATTTCTGCACTCGTCTCTATAAATTAGATCGTAAAACGAAATTAGACATCATGATGTTATTATTTCTTTGCGGGATCCCGTTTTGTATTAATAGATAGCTACCTACATCTTTAAGTTGAATATTCTCTAAGCCCCATTTACATACATGATTCAAATTTCTTGATAAGTTGAAGCGACAATATACATTGCACCGTCTCACGAGTGTTTTGTCGATGCAAGTCATGTGTTGCTTCAATTTTATTATATGTTATAGGCAATTATATTACACCGCATAATATCAGGCTTTATAAGCGTCAGTGTTATATTTAAAACTGCCACCCTTGACTGTCTATAGTAATTTTAATATCATTAACGAATTCAGACTACTTCTCTAGGTTTTCTATGACGCAAATAAACAGGAAGACGGAAATAGTATTAGCCTGATACTCATAAAAATACTAAATAGTCGCCGCCTACATAATTATTTAACATTACTAGACGAGCAACTAAGTTTGTAAAAAGCCTTCATTCTTTAGGCATAGAATATAAATCTGTATTCATAAATTCTAACCAAACATGTGAACCTAGTGATGTACTCTGATTGTAACCAGTTGTGAAGTGCTAGCCTCGTAGATTTTCGACAATCGTTACGGGCAGTCAGAAGCCCAAAAGTCTGAGAACCAGCATGTTAATTACGTAACACACTATCTATCACAATCTGAACCATTTTTAAGCCTATTGCTAATCCATTGCTTCGTATGTTCGAAAAATTTGTCTGCTCAAGAACGTAAATAACGCAATGAATGTTGTTGAACTGTCAAAATGAAACCCATTCCTACTGTTAGTGTGTTACGTAATTACCCCGCTGGTTTACCAAGGGGTACCGTGTTACCCAGTAACTGTATTGTGGAGGTCAAACAGGCTGTCGTTCCTTGTGAATAAATAAATAAATACTAAGGATTTCATTAGTATTATTATTAAGAGGGTTAAAAAAGCCTCGACATATGACAATAAGCTGGTAAGTCCGACCATACCCAGACCAGTTAGCTCCACTACCAACCGTGCTGAACGGCAATTTTTTTTTTTTTACGTCGGCAGTTTCTATTATTGTAATTCTTATAGTTTTGTGCCGATACCAGAGAGAGGACTAGGTTCATAGGGTTTTCAATAGGTAATGATTAAAGGGTGTCTATCAATGAAAAACCATTTCATTACCAACAAATTAACATTTAGGTCATCATCATCATAATCAGTCTACAATCTTCCCACTGCTGGGATACAGGTCTCCTCTTGGTGAGAGGGAGTAGGCCGTAATCCACCACGTAGGCCCAGTACGGGTTGGTAAATGTCATATATATTCGATTTTCTTGGTTCTAGGTCATGTCGGTTTCCTTACGATGTTTTCCTCCTAGGTGCTTTTTAACTATTATATATTTTTTAACTTTATTAGTGTAGTGGTTAACCTAATTGTGCATGCTGTGGTCGCCTATTAGTGAAGGAGTACACCTAATTAATACCTGATGTTGCCCATTATTTTCGTGTAAATCTTTTGTTGGAGATACTAAATAAATAAATTAATTAATTAAGTAAGCAACGAAATTCGAGATCGTCACGTTAAATAAATTAAAAACTTGTTATTTCAAACATTGTAGTGCAGCATTCACAAAATGAAATTAAAAACAACATTTTATAAATAAAACATAAGTTTTTAATATAAGGTCTAAAACGTAATAAATCGAATTAGTAAATTTAACGATGCTTCCACGATCATATTATAAATAATTTAATAAAATTAGAATCAAACAACAAATTAATTCAGGTTCCAAATAAAACAAGCTTCGCAACAGGTACTGAGGTCAGTAAGTTAGAATTTAGGTAATACAATTAAAATCAGCCGCAGATATTTATATTAACTTGTAAACCTAATGACGATAATAACTTATTTATTTTGACGAGGTTTATTTGCCAAATAAAGAAATATGAAGGTGGTGTTACGATCAGATCATGTTTGCAGGGACAACATGGCCAGAGATCGCACAAGACAAAGAGCCCGGCAGGGATACACAACAAAGGGTAGAAAAAAAATATGGCAGTCAATTAATCGTTTCATCCTCACTATTATCTACTAATCTAGTTTAAAAAATTATAACCAATAAATCAGTTATAAATAAAACTTTAAGACGTCTGTTTTTATACGTGTTCATTCCAATGGGTGACCTATTTATTTAGATTAGTGAAGACGTGCCAAAGACTTCGACAACAAGAGATTCCGAAGGTTTTCCAATGAAAATTAACAACAAATGAGAGAAAATAACAAATTGATTACATGATTTCGGATATAACCTCTTTCAGTTTGTGATGGACATCATTCTTATTGAGACAAGTCGTGGACCCGATGGGATTTCCCATGATCCCATGGCAATTACGAGCTTTCATACTAACTGTCATTCCCTATTTGAGCCCTCTAGGGGTTGAATTTCCAAAAACCCTTCTTTAGTGCTAACAATATTTTTTTTTTTTTTTTTTTATATGCATTTACATACAAGATTTGGAGATCACCTTTTATGAAAACAAATTCTTGGTTAGGAGACTCTCTTCCACTTAGTATTAACCATCTTTGCAATTGAATGTAAAAGTACAAAAATAAAAGAATGCAAAAATAAGTAAGTTAGATATTTAAGAGAAAAAGCTAAAAAAATGTGCGTATTTGTGTGATGTGTGCGAGTATGGGTAAGCGTGTTAATTTAGATATTTATCATTAACGGCGTGTCAATGGAATATACTTAGACGGAAATAGAGCTTAACCAACATAGGGAGCCGTTTAAGGGTGAACTGTAAAGTATTATAGATTTATGACATACTCAATGACAGAAATAGATAATTATTAACATATATACAAAAAAAACGTCATTAATTGATTAGACCTACATCTAAAATAAATCTATGACATGACTTACTGAGATAGAATTGTCTACCGTCTAGCCAGAAGGTCCCTATAGAAATATAGGTGGGTAATATCAAAATAATGTTAGCAATTTAAATAAATACCAGTTCCCTAAAATACAGAATAAAATTTAAAAAAAAAACTGACATTTTGATCTAAACGACAACACACCTAAAATTCTATATTTTGTTTATGGAATTGAACAAATGAATGCACAAAAACTATGCACTATGATCTTTAACTATACATACAGACTGACCTTTTTTTAGTGTCTTATTTAAATTTAACGAAACCTGGAAAGCTGTTAACAATGTGCAATTTTCAATCTTAGAATTAGTCAATCCCAACACGGGTCCTAAAGGATTTACAAGAGGAGCTGAGGAGATTTCTACAGGTAACTTAACAATAGTGATGCATCATCACACGAAAAGCTTTTACTGAAACTAAATAATTATCGGGTGTCCTAGGCTAAACCTATTAAAACCTAGGATTTTTTTTGTAGTAAAAATGATGCTAAAACCATGATACGTAGCTTTTGTTTTCTCTCCTTTTTCGTGCAGTCTAGGATCATCAATTTATATCAATTTATGAATATGGCACTAAATCTATATCTTTTAATGAAAAAAAAAGTTTGGCGGAAAAATTTCAAACTCGGAAATATATAAAAAATATGTCCTTTTCACTATGGGATTTTTGTATGACCTATCGAAATTTTGACAGTACATCGTTTGTCAGGACAGCTATTGTGTCTAAATATTGTGATTTTTCGTTACAACAGTAGCATAATATATGCTTCTAAGAATTTCCCGCGACTTTTCTCGAGTAAAATTAAGTTATGAAATAAAAAAATCATTCGATATTTCTAGATCAAAAACTAGCGTCAGCAATGTTTTAATTTCATGTTGCTGCATTGTTGTAAATAATAAATGTTTCTTTTAAACATTTAGTTAATAAGTCACGCAGAAAAAAAAATGTTGCTCAAATATAGAAATCGGAAGCCTAAAACACGTCATACTGATGTTAATTAAGGTTATGGATTTGATCAACAACTTAATATTGACTTAATCAATTATGATTTGCACATAGTGATTAGCTGATGGCCTATCATTAAAAACAACACCAATAAATTATCTTTTAATTTTATGGACAAGTATCTCCATTTCATTTTGCTCAAAGCAATACCTATTCACACGACATAAAATACAAAACGTAATTCATTTGCAAAGTTTTTTTTTAATTATCCACAGATCCAATATAAATTCACACTATTAAAAAGCAAGCAAAAAGTTTCGGAATTCAAAAGATAGTTTCGCAATTTTCCGCGCGTCTCTTATCAGCTGTCAAAAGAGGCGCTGAAAAGCGGGCGGTCGTGATTGGTCGAGCCGCTGATGAGCGACGCTGTGATTGGTCGTCAGTTGGTGCACATGAGCGACACACCACGTGCTCATAAGTTCCGTCGAGGAAATTCGAACTTTTCACGATACGCGAAGTAAGTATTACGTTCGGATATTTCGAATACTTTTTGCTTCCTTTTATACTTTTCGACTGATTTTAGTTTTGCGAAATGTTAGAAATGAATAAAATATGTGCAGCAATGGTTGTGATGATTATTTTATATAGAAATAAGATGTTTATTTTACGAATTAATGATTTCATTTTAATAATTTTATTTTTTTATTTTCTTAAGTCACTGTTTACTGAAAACTGCTTTAAATTCAAATGTTTGTAAAGAACAAAACTTAATTTTATTTAAAAATAAGTACCAAAAGGTCATGAAAAAGCAAAAAATAATAATTTAGTATTCGAAAATCTAGCCAAAAATATTTAAAACCGCGATCCTGCACAGTTAATCACTATTTAAAAACTTACGCGCTCGCCAGATGTCCTCAAAAACTCATTTCACTCACGGCAACAACGAAATGTTAACATAAAATAAAAACAATTAACAAACAATAAGAACAATTAACAAACGATAAAAAACTAACACTTTACAGCGACTCAGTGTACCACTCATAAGTACCGGTGCACTGCAGTTTCAGATGCAAATTATTTACAATGCTGCAGCGCGATGCACCGTACATAAAATTGACTAAAACCAACCACTCGACACCATTAAATAACTCTTCCAACCCTACACGCCGTTACTGTTTATATTTAAAAAATATTTGCTTGGAAAAGCGCGTCTAAACAATACACAACAGCCTGCGACGCCGCAGCATCAACAATGCAAGGGCGAAATAAGCAAGAAATATTTAACTACCGAAGAGGGGTGGGGCGGGCACTGGCCCACAGTATTGGAGCTACGCCTGTGGTAGTTATAGTTTACGTGATACACAGCTCAAATACAAATAATATAAACATTACAGCGGAGCATGCGCCGTAGCAGCAGACAGGGACGAAGCGACAATCGCCGTCAAAACTAAACGCTTACTAATAACATTTTTCAGCGATTCGAGAACGTCACAAGTAAATTTATTACTTTGAAACTAACATTCGTATCATAATAGTGGTGTTGAATCACATTTTTATAGATTAATTTGCATATTTTTGACAGGAACGCGTCGTTGTGAGACAGCATCGCACGCATGCGCGCCGCCGAGGCGCAAGAATGTTATTGACGATGCAAAATGTTTATTTTTTGACGCAAAACCATGCTGGCTGTTTCTGCGTGGAACGAAACGATTGCAGCCATCTTGGAAAATGGCTTCCCAACAATTTCACAAAACAGGACCTGAGCGAAAATAAATTTGAATGAAATATAGGTTACATTTTGGTGATGAAAGCTGAGGTAATCCTAGTAAAGTAAAAGATAAGAATGTAATCAGTTTTCAGCGAGGCAGTCGGGAGTTTGAGCTGGATTTATTTCAATTATAATCCGATATGAAAGTTCAGCGCATGCGTCCAGCATTATTTACACCGAAGCGAGATAATCCACTTTTAAGGAAAATATTCTGAATACAAACCAGACTTATTTTTATACCATTTTTTTTTTGTTCTTATTATTCTCAGGTTAATAATTCTGCATCTCCACAAGATCTTTTAGGAATACTTAAATAAATAAAATTCTATGTTGGGGCTCTTAACTCCGGATGACAATCAATTTTCCAGGTATTAATCGTCAGTATTTTAATTTAAAAAAAAAAATATTTTAACGACTTTGACGATAATGATGGATGAATCTAAATGAAGTAATTTTTTGCTTTATTTGTTTAATACTAGACGGGTCTATTAATAAACTGATAATTCTAATGAATTTGCATAAATATACGCAAAATTTTAAATATGCACGAACTGGTTGTTTGTCTAAATTTCCAACGCCAGTAAAAATGTCATCTCGATAAAATATAATTTTACTGTGTACTAAATAGTTTATGACGTTTCCTAAAAACTAATATTTTTACTATGTCCCTAAACAACTAAGTAGGTTGTTTATTGTTTAAGACTATAGTGTCTTTAATCAGTTCCGCCGCAGTGCACAGCTAAGCACAATCACTTTCTTCTTTTCTGCTTGTCAATTTTCAAAGCCAGACAACAGAAAGAAGCATTGGCGTAAGAGGCAGGTGAGGTTTTCATTCTAGGTAACACAGTTATTGTTCGTTTTCCCAGCTAAGCTAGTTAAAAGACCAAATAACTTCTGTAAAACTGAGACCTTGGACTAACAAACTCTCCAGTATTTTATTGCAAAAATATGTGTGTCTCGTGACTATCAAAATTAGCTCAACTACTCGTTCGGACAAGGCCGGTCGGTTCCGCATAATTTGCATATATTGTGGTTTCTATTAAACAAACAAAGCCTCTTTTAAATGTCATACGCATTCAAATACCGAAACCTGTTTTTTTTTACTCCTTTTTTATATATTTTTTCTCTGTTTTGTGTAGGTCGCGTGCGATCTTACATTATAATTATTATATGAATGGTAAACTTTTCTTTGATAACGTTAGTGATTACAATATTACGTTTTGTTGATAAGTCTGAATAGCATTAATTTGGAAATTTACTTCATGAGTGATGATTTGTAAGAATTAAAAGCGACTTAGTTCAATAAACTCGAAGACAAATAAACATAGGAGAGTATACTCAAAGGCAGACGATTTTGCAGAAGTTCTATGAAAATCCGAACTTAATTCACATTGACCGAAAAAAGAATTAAGTAAATAGTTGTTTATTGGGCGATTGCAACAACCATACATAAATTAATTATGATATACATACATTAGTAGTTTCATCAGAATCGTCCACTTCCTTATTTATTATATTTACAGATTGTATTTATTATTATTATTATAACAGTCATATCAATAATAAAAACATATCAGTGCTGACGTATTTATTGATTACGATATACTGACGCATTTAGCTTTATTTTTAAACTTAGGAAACTGTCGTAAATTAACGTAAACGTAATTTTCCTGAGGTTACATGATGCAGATTATCTCATTGAGGACTTCAAGCAATTCAAGATTTGCAAACAACTTCGCATAAAAAGTTTTACACACATATTCATTTAAAAAATAATAACACAGAACATAACATAACGTAACATCACGCCTGCACCTAATCCCCGTAGGGTTAGACAGAGGTGTGCCTATAGTATACCCAAATTTACCCAGTTATGTATAAAAAATAATACTTCAAAACAATATGTTTAAAGCTTTAAGTTCGTTATGACTTTCTGTTGAAAATAATTTTTGTCTTGAAAATTTTCGCCAACGAACCACGGTGTAAATGCAGCCAGTATACCAATGGGCCAGTGACATTTTTATTGGCCGATGATTTAATGGCTATCGATTGTGGCTCCACTATTCATTCGAAGGAAAAAATATTATTCGAGGTCCCTTATTTATAGGAACCTGCCAGATCCTGCTAACGACTGGAGGGAAAAACTTCAGGAATTAGCTGACGTTAATTGTTCCGAAAAATTGGTTAATTATTGAAGGTACGACGGATTTTCTTATTTATAGAAAACAGCATATATTTACTGTCTACATATCAATCAAATAAAGCTTAATTACTAAAAAAAACAATTGATTTACGCATTGAGAAACAAGAAAACGATTTCATTGATTCTTAATTCAAAATTATTCAAAACCTAGATAGATTTTCTTCTCAGTCTATGAATTAATTCAAAAAGAGAGTATCCTATTATTTGTAGCATCAACCATAAACAAAATATATTCGGCTAAACAAACAAAAAAAACGCATTTAAAAATCGAACACGCCAGCTCAAAGAAAATAAATTTAAAAAATCAATTACACAGAATACAATCACCGATATTCTCGACACGCAGAACTAAAAAAAGGTTTCTCAGTGTAAAAAAAATAATTAATTAAAAGTTTTCAGCGTTGGGTTTTCAGAAGCGGACTGATGAGCGGGTGGGCGGTCGCCCCGCCTACTGAAAAGCGACGCCCAGTCGCGCTGTACAGCGACCTCCTACCGCACCATGTCTAGGAGATGGGTTCCACTTTCGAATTACGAAGTTATTAAATTTAAATAAGGTTTTAGTTGTATTAGGTCTATTGAGGGATGAAATACCATTGTGTAGCTTAACAACGTCGAAAGGCGATATACTTAAAACAGTTAAGATTGTACAAACAATGTACCTACTTATTTAATCATGTTTTTGTTATAGAATAGATAAAAAGATTTATAGTACCTTCCCTCTTACGTATTTATTGATCTTAAATAAGACAAATAATACAAAATAATCAGTACTTCGATAATTCACACAACGCATCTTTTTTTGTCTTCTAAGTCATTGTTAGATTATTTATTTGTCCATCCTTGCACATTTATTTTGAATCATTTAGCTAGCTTTTAAAACGCATCGTATATAAGCAACAAAGAAAAAAAATTATGACATTGACTCTCTAAGGAATGATAAACCATTACAATTCAGACCAAATGGCACAGAGAGGTGCATTTTGTACTTAGGTTATAGCCTAAGTACGAGTACAAAACTACAACTAACAAACTAAACCCGAAATTAAAGTGTCGGACTTTTTTTTTCATCTTGGCTCTCCACTTCTACTTTATTCTAGGAATAGAAGCATAATCAAACCAATTCGTTTGCCTCACGCTACGAATACTACTCTCCAAAATGTGATCATGTTTTAAGTCCAAAATATAGAATAGTAAACTCTTCATACCATATGAATTGTAGAATCATCAATTTCTCATAAATAGTTCCCTCGACTAATACTGACTGCCTCGTTGGCCTAGTGGTCACTAGCGCTACTGCTGAGCATGAGGTCCTGGGTGCGATTCCCGGGTCGGGCAAAGTGTTATTGGGCTTTTGCATCTGGAATTTCTCAGTAGCAGCCCGGAGTTTGGATTTGTGCCCGGTTGATGACAATAAGCTCGCCCCCTGTTACATGGGATTTAACCATAACTGTCGAAATGTGAGTGTACTGTAGGTGCACCTCTGCCTAACCTTTCGGGGAATACTCTATTAATCTAGTAAGAGTTGTAGCAGTCTTTGGGAACTCCATTTTCAGCAATAAACGTTTACGAGATCCATGTTTACAGTCCAGGCAAATACGATCCCGAAACAAAAACTACAAAGTGATGTTGAAAAACTTCACTACACTAGCTCCTATCCTAACCTTTAATGGCGCAGAAATCGTAATATAACCGTGCTCCTCTGGTCCGGACAATAAACTCTATACTTACGTATTATATGAGTCTAAACTAGAGCGGTATTACGACCACCCCCCAGTGGGGGTAGTGCGAGTTTTTGTACCTTTCAGCATGGTAATACTAGGTGTGCTTTATAGCGAGTTTCAGTTTTGTGGCCAGAATTGTTCATCAGTAAGTTATAATGGAGTACTAGTTCATTTTAGCTTTTCGTTTATAAATGAGGATTTTTTATCTAATCTGCAAGGAATGCCCCCGTTTTAAGAATGATTGTTTCGTGTCTGTATAAATCTTGGTGGGTATGACAACCTTGCTTGCATGGTGTATTGTCTCATTCAAATAGCTTATTTTTTGAGAATAATTAATAATGTCAAGAAGAGGCAATATATCTATTATGTGTTCCACCACTGGGCCCAACTCACCTTAAAAGTGCTATCGTCTCAAAAAGAAGAAGGTAAGGACTTATAAATCGCTAGCATAAATTATGTCTTAACAAAATGAAAATTTAAGCATTAAAGACAAATGATTATAATAAAGTTATCGTTGCAAATATTTAACCCCAGATGGGGTTGTAAGGGGTTAAAATAAATGCAACTAATGACAAACGACATTTCGGTAATAAAAGATTTTATTGCAACCGTTAACGGCAACGGGAACACGACGTCAAAATGTCACGATGAAGCAGTATTTTTACGAGTCTTATTATCCGTAAAAAAACACGTTTATGGGACAATTAATTTTAATTGAAATTATGGGTTAAGCCTTTGGTTAAGAAGCTATGGTTCCATAATGAAAAATACTTCAAGATTAGTAGAAGAAATGTGTGGAAAAGGGAGAATGAGGCCTTTGCCATGAAGTGGCACAACACAGAGTAGTTAGTTAGTTAGTAGAAGCTATATTAACGTGTACGTCTATTGTCTTTCGTGTCTTTAACTATCTAATCAATCACACAGGCAGACCTACACGAAAAGCGACGATGTTTTATACTGTTTATTATAGATAGAATAGAACTATGATATTCAGCTCACCAGTACACAACCCCACAAGAAAACAATATGACTGACTGGCAACGAAAGGCCTAAACTATAGAAGAAAAATAAATAAAGCATTAACATAGAAAAAAAAACCTTAACAGATGTAGCGGTGCTGCAATCATTCTTCGGTACTCTACCGCAGAACGAATTTTATCTAGGATAATGGTAAAAGAATATGGGTACTTAGAGAAGCAACCTGAGGGCCTAGACAAGTCATAATCGCTTTTAAAACGTTTCATATTTTCTACAACGACTTTCAGCAGGAATTTACAGGATTGACATAAGCAGAAGCTTGTGGACGGTAGCGTATGCAAATACATTTTTGACTTTTCCATAGTCGTTATCGTGGTTAGAATGACAATTGTCTACGTCCCAGGTACTACATGCTTTGAGCATGGAAGTGTGGTGGATCAATGATGGTTTCTTCTCTCTATGAGATCAGCGGGGAATTTGCGTAACAGACTAGCAGTAGAAAGCTTTCATTTTGACAGTTCAACAACATTCATTGCGTTATTTACGTTGTTGAGCAGACAAATTTTTCGAACATATGAAGCAATGGATTAGCAATAGGCTTCAAAATGATTCAGATTGTGATTGATAGTGTGTTACGCAATTAGGATACTGGTTCTGTATTGAGACAATACAGGGTGATACGCATTTACTTATTTCTTTTTTACAACTCCTCAAGCTGATTTCTGTCATCAACTTTATCAAGTACATGAAAGCTTAAAAAGAGGTTTTAATACGAAGCGATCTGACAAACAAATAAGGGCTGCTCACCCCTCTGCCCTCGGTATTAGCGTGAAGGTTCAATGTCAACATGTCAAGAGGATTGTCTCGATTTAAACATTTACCCTCAGAGGAGCTAGTCATTTGGTTTCTTTATAAATAGGCGTGTTTACCAAAATATTTATAACCCTTCTTTGCGGTACGGTAAAAAATTCTGAAGTTGGACATTGGCTACCTTTTACGACACCAACAGAAAAGTGTGGCCAATATTTTGGCGAGCCTAAGAAAATACCAATATTATTATATTACTTTCCCACTGCAAGGAAAACGCCTCTTCTCATAAAGAGAAGGCAATAATTGTGGTATTAAGAACATAAGTTTTAAAATAAATATCGTGTTTACTTACCACAGGAGGTAGTTGCACCATTGGTGTCTGAAACAAAATAAAATATTTATTGTTAAAATCTCTGAACGCTTTTTTCTATTTTCAATGTTCGTAGCGCGTACCGCGTAGCGCGTAGCAAGGATAATAATCGTAGCAAGTTCGTAGCAAGGACTATGATCAATCATTGATCATAGTCCTTGCTTGGCATTTTCTCAAAGAAGTCGTGTAAATGAGTATCAGAGTATTTTTACATATCATCACGCCTGTATTCCCCAAGGTAGAAGGCAGAAGTGTATAAATAAACACACATTTTGCCAATTATGTTGAAGTCCCATGTAATGTCGGTCTTTTTTTGTCTCAACAAATACAATGTTCTTTCCTTCTTTTAATGAATTGTAAAGCCGTCGGACTCTACTCTCATGGAGATAGTATAATGCCATTTGTATATATTATATGTAGATAAGTATATATTTTATATATGTATGTATTTGTTGTCTAAGTAAATGGTACACAACTGACTACCTGCAATATTGTCTCTCCTTCTCCCTTGAATCCATCCAAAGGTTGTCTGCAAAAGATCGCTTTTAGCGATAAGACCGCCCATTGTGTCACCCTATGTAATTTTTTTACATTTATATCTGTAATTTTTATGGTGTACATAATAAAGAGTATTCTGTTCTATTCTATTCTATTCTATTCGTGTCGGGCAGTTCGTAGCTCATAAAAATCTAAGAACTGGTCTTTGTGAGCGGGGTGCGAACGGTAAGATGACAGTAGCTTTAAATAAAATATTATTATAATCTATTAAGCACCATCGTGAGCCAACGGTCTGTACATATTATATCACAATTTGAATAATTTTGAAGGATATTGCTAATCCACTGCTTCATATGTTCGAAACATTTCGTCTGCTCAACAACGTAAATAACGCAATGAATGTTGTTGAACTGTCAAAATGAAAGCCATTCCTACTGTTAGTGTGTTACGCAATTACCCCGGTTACTAGGTTTCTGTTTGTTATTCATTTCGGCTGACAACTAAAAGTTAGCGGTGTGCTTGTTCTTTTTTTTTCTGTATGAACAGTTAGTTGTCAATGAGCATGTTAGTAACTACGATCTTCGAAAACTCAGAAGAGTAACATTCCATTACCAAGCCAATAAAAGTACTTAGAATCAAGGATATTTAAAAATGTGTCACCGATGTATTAAAGAACTAAATATTACCTACATTTCAATAACCTACGCATTCAAGATAAGATTATACCTTAAACTTTATCAGTAGGGACATTTTAAAATATAAACAAATATTCCGCAAAAAAATAATGGAAGGGGCTCAGGGAAAAATGATAACTGCCGCACGGGTTGATCATACCACAGTTGGTTCGTGGATGGGTTGGGTAGTCAGAAGCCCAAAAGTTTGACAACCAGCCTCACCAGGTTGTAGAGATCAGATAGGCAGTCGCTCCATGAAAATACTGGTATTCAGGTATATCCGGTCAGACTGGAAGTCGACCCCAACATAATTACGAAAAGCCTAGAGGCAGATTTTTTAGATTCTCTAAAAAAAAAAACTAGGTCGATATCAAGAACTGCCGAAGCTAAAAGCTAGTCCAATTTGAACTTACGAATCCTTGACACTACAATTAAAGATAATATTGTACATACATACATACCTACAGTTTTTATGAGCTGACAAAGAGCTCTTTTACGCTACATTAATAAATAAATACGTCATTGGTGTACATTAATTATGATAGCGAAATACTTCGGATTTCCTTGAAGTTAATATTTAGATAATTTCGAAATGTTTGCGTCATTGAATTGATAGGCTACGTGTGCTGTACAGTGCCCTTCTTGTGTTGTGTGATAGTACGGAATAAACAAAAATAGCTCAGACAAGCTATTTTTGTTTACCTAACTGTAAAAAGTTAAGCCATTCATTCAGCTAATTTAGTAGGGATGAAGATGAAGATTCTGTCACTCACTCAATGGGGTATCTCTTAAGGGATAACTTCCGGGTTTTTTTTTTGGGTTGTTTTCTCGCAGGTCAACCTCGGAGGTTGTCGGCTGCTTAACTGGACATGCCTGTGGTTGCCTTAATAAATTAAGGCCTCCAGCCAGGGCTCAAAAAACTTACAAACTAGGTGACTATACGCTAGGGGCACCCCCAGTGGGGTACGGCGTCGCTAGGGGAGGGCTGCAAGGGACAGGCTGGATCGGAATTAGATAGCCTCCTGACTCCTGATTCACTATAATGTGGAGTCGCTGCTTGCAAAGGACATTTAATTTTAAATTGGAAACAGAAATATCTACCTTATTTTGCATTTTAATTCCTGTTTATTTGTGAACAAGGCGACATGTTACTCTGATTACCACCATCATCACAGATCTGATCCTCATCACTACTCTCAAAATGGTGAAGGAAAACATCGTAAGGAAACCGGCATGTCCTAGAACCAAAAGTTCGAAGACATGTGACATATACAAACTCGTACTGGGCCCGCGTGGTGGACTACCAGCCCAATCCCTCTCACAGAGAGGGGGCCTGTGTCCCAGCAGTGGGAACGCTATAGGCTGATCATGCTTATGCTTATTTTTGGAAATAAACTTTTTACATTTATATATCTAAGGATTTAATTTGTTTTCTTCTCTCTAGATTACTTAAACTCAAACAAAGAGTCATTCATCAACGTTTAGGGGAGACTCTGATTTACCTGCTTCTAATGAATCTTAGGATAGTTAACTTTAATAACACTAAACGACTTGAATTTTGTGTCCTCAAAACTTGATCAGTCTTTCAATAACTATGAACAAGATTCACAGATCGCAATTAGACTTTACTTGGAGAAGTACACGTCTCATACGAATGTAAGCCCCTATTTGTATGATATTAATATAAATATCCACGGACTGGCATCGCCCTTTCAGAAATTCGCAGGTCTATAGCCAGTCACATCGAGAGGACAAAGTTACAGGGTGACCCACGCCACCGAATGCACAACTTTAATCCAGTGCCAAAGAGGCTTAAAAGACGCAAAAAGTTTCTTGGGTGCATGAGTCCAGCCGATGGTGACCCCTCCACAGGAAGATGTGATCTTTGGCAAGAAGTGCTTAAACCTCCTGATTTTTTTATTGAACCATCAGAGAGGCTCCCATTCGGGCACAAGTTACCGTGGCCTACTTGGAAAACATTAAATCGACTTCGTACCCAAGTAGGCCGCAGCAAGGACAACCTCCACAAGTCGGGGTTCATGGACGACGGTGTGTTTGCGGCGTCTCCCCACAGACAATGACTCACCTCCCATCTTGCGCCGCATGCTGTCTCCTGCACACGTTAGGACCTGAATGGCTGCGTTAGCGAACGGTATTCACGTTGCTGAATTTTGGGCCAAACAAATTTAAAAATCTTTTGTATATTGTTTCGTGTTATTTTTGCCATCGACACCCTAAGAAGAAGAATATTAATATTCATATGAAACGTTTGCTCACATTCACTTAACGCTTTACTGTGTAAAGTTAAAGTGCGGTCTGTGAATGTTGCCCTATGACGCTTGGTGTGAGTAAAAGGTATATTCTGTATGGTTTGTATTACCTACTCACTTTTGTGCAAAAATTCGCAACACACGCAGACAAACTCATTATAACGTTAGCTACAGCTGATAAATATGTAGTTTATAGATAGTTCAGTTGTTTATGTTTGCCTGTGTTATCTGCGCCAGTGATAAGCTCTTCTGTAAATAAAGATAACCACTACTCATTGCGATAACGGCTCAAATCGGATGAATTACTTTGTCCTGCTGGTTTTCTTGCAAAATTGTTGCGACAATCTTTCATTTTCATTTTTGTACAGGCATTGACGGTTATCTTCGTTTTTAATTACATCCAGTGTCGTGCTCAACTTGGTATTCCCAATAAAATAAGTTACTTACATCAGTCTTCACAGTTGGTTGGTGGTTATGTGTGGTGTTCCGCAAATGGATACAATAAAAAAAATGCAATATAAGAGGAATTCTGAATGTGGCAACGGTGACTGAAAAGTTGTTTGGAAATCGTGTGTCATGGTATAGGCGCACACAGTTCCGGCTTAACTACTATCAGGTTCTGGCCACTCATTACCGGACTCAATCCGGAAATATCGGAGGTATCCGAGCGCTGAGTTCCGGGCCACCATCTTCCGGCAAATCCGGGCATTATCGAGCTCTGCGCCGGGTACATATTTTACCCGCGTGGCCGCATCGAGCTGGCGGCAATTTCATCCGCCGACGGTAACCTTCACTGGCGTCTGCAGCGTGGCACACCCACTGCTCTTATCGTTACACCAAGCTGAGCCAGAAGAGTACGCTACACTACTCCCAAGGGAATTGTGTGTTCATAAACCTACCTACCCCCTTTACTCATTTTTATCTAATATACTTTTTATGTTGACACTTTACGTGGTTTTATTTATCTTCACCACGTAAACCTTTCCCGTCATATTGGGCGCACATGTGAAGCGGAGGAATGAGGAAAATGTCCTGAGGAGAGTTTTGGGTATGAATCTGAATGGCTTTACGAGTAGGCGAAGACCAAAGAAGCGATGGATGGACTGTGCGGAAGATGATATGGCTAGAGGGATGATTGTGATGACGACTAATAGAGAAATATGGAAGGAAAGGACATGTTAGGCCAACCTCAAATAAATTGGAATATGGGTAAGAGATAGATGAGTCTTGGCACTGCTCTTCATCCTTTCAACGATATAATCTAGTACTAAGCACAGGCCACACCGCCAGCTAGCGAGCGAGCGAGCGAGTCGGGCGAGCATTGTTTAACCTCTTTTCATACTTCGGTTCACACCCCGAACTACAGAGATAACCTACGTCAGCGATACAAACGATGTGAACGAAATATCTGATGATGCCAGCGATGCTATTCGTTCACCTCGTTAGTGTAGCTTAGCTCTGTAGTTCGGGGTGTGAACCGAAGTATGAAAAGAGGTAAAACGATACTCGCCCGGCTCGCTCGCTCGCTCGCTAGCTGGCGGTGTGGCGTGCGCTTGAGACGGAACGCTCCCCTCGCTCTCTCGCCCACTCGCTCGCTAGCTGGCGGTGTGGCCCGCGCTTGAGACGGAATGCTCCCCTCGCTCTCTCGCCCGCTCGCACGCCCGTCCGTCCGTAGGTTTCGGTGTGAACCCACATGGTTTAGCTCACCAAAGCTTCGCTTAGTTTATATAAATTCCCTCGCCTCGCTTCGCCCGCCAGCTCACTCGCTCGCTCGCTAGCTGGCGGTGTGGCCTGCGCTTAAGCCGTCATTTAAGGAAAAGGAGATATTTCTAATTAAAGAAAGCATCCAATTAAATGAAATCTATACTTATACTTAATATAAATACTTTTTGAACTCTGTTTAACTTACGATGACAGCAAATTAAAAGCAAAAAAATCTTCTAATTATGACTCTCCCGAACCTCGGCAGAATAGTAAACCAGTTAATGGAGGTATCCGTAGATCGTCATATTTAAGTACGTTCTATTATTATATCTTGTTGTAGGATTAAGCGAATGGAGTGGTTTATCGTGTTAAGGTAGGTACTCAAGAAGGATTCCTAGACGATTCGATATCCAGTAAAGTTATGTGATGTTATGTTGATGGCGTTTCTCGCCGGCTCTTCTGCATAGGATACCATCAATTGGATCCGTGAACCTAGTTTTTGGGGTTTCATAAGTACCCATGTAAGTTTATGTGAAGTAAATACTCTTATTTTGTTATGTTTTCTTACTATTGTGATAAAAAATCTTTTCATCAAAATTTTGATATGTAAATAATTCAAACAGTTTTTTTTAATAATACATTTTGTCCCAAATAGATAACGTAAAGATTAACATTACAAAAACTGACCAACATCATGCCAAAAATAATACCTACTCTAAATATTTTTAATCGGTTGTTTATACACAAAATTATCAAAATAAATAGGTATTTAGATAACCCGCCGTTTGTAACTAAAGCACTCAAAATGAAATATAACGCATTATTTGCAGATTGAAATGAAGACCTTTGACTGCATTGATTATTTGTTTTAAAACTTGGAACACAACTCGATTATAAGTTGCCAGTTTTCAATGCTTTTTCCATAAAGAAAATGTTGCTAGCTACTTACCTAGATATTAAAGTATAGACAAGAATACAGCCAGACGACGGCTAGGTCTCGTTTTAGGGCATCTAATTTATTGCCCTAGCATTTATTGTCCTGTCTTGGTGCTGCTACAGACCGACGGGGTAATTGGGTAACACACTAACAGTAGGAATACCTTTCATTTTGACAGTTCAACAACATTCATTGCGTTATTTACGTTGTTGTGCAGACAAATTTTTCGAAGATATCAAGCAATGATTTGGGCTTGCAAATGATTCTGATTGTGATAGTGTGTTACGCTGTTAGGGTGCTTTTTCTAGACACCCAAAAGTTCTTCAAGTAGGTATATGTTATTTAACTAAAATTACCATTTCAGTATAAACGACTTATGCACCATTAAATAAATATATCAGACAATAACATGAGGTGTGATTATTGAAAACCTAGTTGATTGGAAAGCCTAGATTAGATATAAGATTACATGCGTAGCTCAAATTATTAGATATTATTATCTATACACGTTTGAGGTAGTTTGAAAATTGCTTCCGTAATGTATTAACCGAATGCCCTTATCAAATTGTAGAAAACCTTGTCACGGGCAAATTAATATTTTTATTCTGAATTTCAGATGTTTCTTAAAAATATGAGCTGATTCCAAACGCTAATGCCAATACAAATGGGGGTTTAACTTTACAACTGAAAAATTAATATTTCAATAAAGCTTGATTACTCTCTTTAAAAAACAAAAGCGAAGCATTTAATCTCAATAAAGGTAATGTCGCGTGTATTTATAAAATAACATTGGCTTGTATCGCTGTGTGTATGTTACCAATCGATTTTCTTGTTTATAATAATCGTTGAAAGCGATCGATAATCGATACGGAGTCGTATTGTTTAGATTTTCGCTCTTCTCGCTTTATCGAGGTTTACTTTCGGTTAAAATTGTTTTTTATAAACACCGCGGGTGGCGAGCAGATTTTTTTTAATTGTTATTGTTAATCGATAAAGGTGCTTTAGGCGCGGTAGCGGGTTTTAAATTAAAAATAAATTGTTTTGAGTTTGAGATGTTGAGTCGGTATTGTTTTGAATACTGTAAGCCGATGTGGAGGTGTAATAATTTCGTGAATTAGCCGTTCAAATAATAGTCCATGAATTTTGGGCTTCGTCCCAACTGATCCCTAGTCCCAACACGCCCGCTTTATTATATGCCTATTAGCTGCAAGAGTAGTTTGTCGGAAAAGTGCTACGATATAGAAAATAAATACTTATGTACGGTCTAATCTTTTATATCTACGTCAGTTTTTAAATTATTTCCTTTATCAAGTCAGAACACGCTATGGCACTAAGCAGAGTATTACATAGAAAACTATATGTAATTACTTGATAACTAATATCAAAAATAGTATACACCTTTGACCAATTTCGAGTGAAAATCAACCTAAAAACTTTTTTAATGACCTGGGGCCTAGACAAACACTTTTCTGATGCTTTAACGCCAGACGCTAACGTCAAAATGGATGGCAATGACATTACGTGTGGAAAGGACACGTAATTTCACGTGTTAAACAAATGTCAACTCCATACAATTTGATTTTCCGTTGGCGTTAACGCTTACAGAAAAGGGATTTTGTCTAGGGGGCCTGGCCATTTTATGAAACAAAAATCTATATAAATTTTTGTTTCGAATTTTGTTTTAAATGAATTGTCAAAGTCTGTTACTTGTCTGTGTCACATTTTTAATTCTGATTGACATGTAAAGAAGATGGCAGAATATAGCTGAAATTCATTCTGTGGTAGCGTGTACCTAGTGTATTATCTATGGGTGTATAGCCTTCCAGACCGTACTTCGGCCATGGCGACCAATCTCAGCGGAAACTAGCCTCCGGCGCGGGAGATGTTATAGTGCACAAGTGTGTCCGCAGACACAGGTGTACTCTCTCTTCCCTCACTCTCATAGTCCGATGGGACGGCAATCCGACACGACCGGAGAGAGATCAGGCGCAGGACCAACGACTTAACTTGCTTTCCGAGGCAAAGGAGTATCACACCGCCAACTTCGAAACTCCGGGCTGTTACTAAGAATTTCAATAAAGGCTAGGGTAGGGTAATTACATGCCGAAGATGCTCGCGGTCGCGGTCGGTATGTCGAAACCTCGATGTCATACTAGCTATTTCTGCATGGATGGCGGTGCGAACAGTGGCACCTGAAAGCTCAATTGCTAAGTCCTATGTTTGTTGTGTACTCTACCTACTCCAAAATACAAGTTTAACCGATTTGACCAATTACGAACCAGACCGCATCGATGCTTGCCGTCGACCCCGATGTAAAAATCAAAATATATAGTTTCCACGTAGGTATCGAGGTAAACCCCCAAGCAGCCTGCGATATCCCGCGATATATCGCAGTGAGGTATCCTTAGGCATGTACGTGCGTGTCTATTAGCATGAATTTGTTTTACATGGAGGTAGCGAGCTAAACTGCCATCGCGAGATATCGCATTGAGGCATCAACGGCCTGTAATTACCCTAAGACATAATATGCCGTAATGCTGAGTCGATAAAGCAGATTCTATCCTGCCTCCTAAAAATAGACCTTAAGGCGACAATAAGTGCCAGCGACCTTGAGCAAGTGGGAGGAGCATGCGAAACTTTTAAGCGAATAAAATTTCACAGAGCGTTAGCGTCTACCCGGACATTGATCAGCGATGCACTGCCGCCCGTCGCCCGCAAGACCCCCCGTTTCAACGCGCATCAAGTTTATTCGCAAAAACAACCCCCCTTGATTTATCAAACACAATACAAATAAAAGCCGTATATAAAAATTTGGGTACTTAAATTGTCTTGTAGATGGTGCAGATTTCATGAAAATACGCTCGATAGTTTTTGCGTGATTATCATTTTTGTGTTCGCGTTAGACATTACTTTACAAATTAATTACACTATGTTATAAAAATATAATTTCAAATATTCACATACCAAATTACGAAGAAAATAGTCTAGTTTATCATATATTTTTTTAAAACAAATAAGACTATTCGTTTAGACGTGATGTTCAATTTGAAATCATTAAAAGTCAGATATCTGCGCCTTAAGGTGAAGAACATATTTTGGATGTGACTGTACTATACAGGGTAGCAGCGACATCGAAACGCAAACTGTAACCATGAATTCAGCAAATGATTCTATGGACACCCCTAGCGTAGAAATTGGGTTATCAAAAAAAAATATGTTTCATAGAAAAGTGAACGGCCAAAATATATGGAACAGCATTTTTTTTTTTAAGTAACCGCCGTAAGTTTTCAACACAAGGGGTTTAGAATCATTTACTGAAACCATGGTAACAGGTAGCGCGTCGATGTCCCTGCCACCCTGTATTTTACACTCCGAGATAACATAAAGTAGGAAACGAACATGTAAACATAAGTCGTAAGGGTAGATTAACAATAAAGTCATATTGCTGTAAAAGCTCCTGAAAACCCGAGAAAAAGGGTGATCCATTAATGATCAAGCCTACAGATCGGTTGAAGAATCATACCAAACCCTGTTGAACAATTATTACTTATAATCAGCGGTCGGAATTAGGTAGAGTTATTTATGTACACATAACATAACATAACATCACGCCTGCATTCCCCGAAGGGTTAGGCAGAGGTGTACCTATACACCCACATTTCGCCAGTTATGTTTAAGTCCCATGTAATAGGGGGCGAGCCTATTGCCATCAACCGGGCACAAATCCAGACTCCGGGCTGCTACTGAGAAATTCCAGATGGAAAAATCCAATAACACTTTGCCCGACCCGGGAATCAAACCCGAGACCTCATGCTCAGCAGTAGCGCTTGCGACCACTAGACCAACGAGGCAGTTATTTATGTACTTGCATCGAAATGTTGATATTAATATAGATCTTCCCGGGATTTCTAATAGACAATCCTGTATGACCAACAATATTACAAATAAATAATAATAAAAACCTCAGAGACAGATAAGACAAATAATACAAAGATAATTAACATACAATTTGCGCCTTGGAATTTTGCAACTTTGGACATCCGATGTCGTTGATGTAAATTTGGCAACGTCGCGCGTGCAGTGGTTTAAATTGTGTAAAAGTAAATAACTTTTTATTTAATAGATCCGGATTTGGGGCCTATCCACTTTATTCTTTCGTTGTATGAAATCAGTGTAAGTACATAAATAACTCAAGCTAATTCCGACCTCTGCTTATTATCGATTACAAAACGTAGCTTTAGACTCTGACCTTCTCGCAATATAACAGTAGTCAACCAAAAGTTAAATAACCCGATAAAACAGGATATTAAAAGTCAGCATTTAAAAAAACTACGCCAGACGTTATTTCACCGACCATCGTAAGTTCTGGGAAGCCCAGACAAGCTCATTACTAGCAGAATCAATATTTAACAACGAAACATATAACACCGAGCTTGTTCTAACGGGTTGATAGGCAGAGTTCATATGTTAATATAGACGTTACTTGAAACGGTTAAAACGAACGAGGAAACTAAATAAGAAAATTAAATAATGTCCTTCCAAAATACATGTTTTATTTTTTAGAAGACGTTGAGAATGTATGATCTATATGATCATGTATGATGTAGGTATATTTTTATTTAAGAGGGCGCACACGGGTCCACTAGCGCCACTCCTTTAAAAAAGTATTATCTCGTGACTCACAAGTCATTTTGAATAACCGCTCAATAAGCGACCTCGGTAAATGTGTCTAGAATTTTCTAATACCTTTTATAAACTTTCATATTGAGACACGCAGCAACAAAATACGATCGAAATTAATGTGGCCGCTTTTGTTTAGATCGAATTTTGTTGTTTCGTGTCTCAATATGAAAGTTTATAAAAGGTATTAGAAAAATCTTGACACACTTACCGAGGTCGCTTATTGAGCCGTTTTTAAAAATTCCTTCTCAGTCACGAAATAATATTTTTTTAAAGGAGTGGCGCTAGTGGACCCGTGTAAGCGCTCTTAATAGAGAAATAAGGTTTTCTGAAATTATGACATTAAGGCAGAAGCGCCAGGGTACCCCGCGAAATTAAATTTTTCTTACGTTTTTTATTGCAATTTACAGGTCAGTATCTGGTTGTATGTTAATCAAAATATGATTTGTGACCGTAACAAATATGTATTTACAGAATTATAATTAGAGATGGGCCGACTATGACTTTGGACGACTAGCCGACTAGCCGACTAGTCAGCTGCAAAATGGCCGACTAATCGGCCGAATAGCCAAGCCAATCATTTCTTTCGGTTGACTTCGGGTGATATCGTCAATGTTCGTTTCGTGACTACGCTTTCGGCTCGTAGATGTTAGATGCCCGCGTAGCGTCCGGCGGCCAGATCTAAGTCTAATTCATTATTATTAGGTCAAAGGAAGAGTTCCTATTTCTAAATTGTAAACCTATTTATTGCCAATTGTTTGTTATAGTTTCTTCTTTTTTGTTAGAAGTATTAGTTAATTTTATTTTATATAATTTATGGATCTAAGTCCACTTAATTAATGGACCAAACGAAGGGTTCCTATTCCTTCCTATCCTATTCTAAATTGCACTGAAAGTAAACTGTAAAACTCATTCTATAATAATAAATAAAAACAGTAACGATTTCAATTTCATTTCAATCACCCTCTTTTAAATTTTTAAGCATATTAGTACAAGTAAAAATGTGCCGACTAGGCGTCGACTACTAATATGACCGACTAGTCGGCTTTCCCGACTAGTCGGTACATCACTAATTATAATCATTGAAATCTTCAATAGAACTCGAGTTAAAATTATCCCATCTTGTAAAATCATGACATTTGAACAACATCAGCCTAGCATTTTCCAAACTATGTTGGGGTCTGCTTCTAGTCTAACCAAATGCAGCTGAATACCAGTGTTTTACACGGAGCGACTCCCTATCTGACCTCCACAACCCAGTCACTGGGTAACACGACACCCCATGGCAAAACTGGTTACTATCAGTCTTGTAATGCCTTCTCATTGAAGTGATCATGTTTGTAGTTCAATGGACGCTGATGGTAATGATGAATTTTTCACTCACTGTCATCATCGTATCGTATTTTATTTCTTTTCTTTCTTTATCTTTCTCCTGCTCTTATCGTAATTTATTTGGGGTCGACGCAACATGTTTTCTTCTGTCATACTTCTCCATTGAAATAGTCGTCATCTTGATAGTCATGCCTTTCCTAGCCATATTCTCTTTCACACACTATCCATCGTTTCTTTAGTCTTCCTCTCACTCTTATAGTTATATGATGAATCTTTCAGTATTCGATTCAAATTACTTTATTGGTGTAGCGGTATCAACATCGCCACATGCGAGCTACACGTCATACTGACGTCACGCAAATCCTGCATCGCGCAAGCAGAGTTTACCACGCTACTAGCATATATACAAACATCAACCGTCGGGCAGTTGCCCACCAGATACAACACCCGTCTGGTCGGAGGATCCTCCCTTTTCTATAGAGTATGAGTGAACTTTATACCCTGTTCCTCATACCTCTATAGTGGCTACAGCGACCAGTACCTACCAGTTTCTTTCAAATAAATAAAAAATCAGATGAACGCCACGCAATACTTATTTTTCAAATATAAATATATATGTTTTAAACCCTACAGAAGGGAGGAACATCAAAATATGTTTTGGATCTAAAATATGCATCGTCATCTGATGAGATGGGCAGATCCCGAGGAAGCATTGAAAGGAGACTGCTGTTATGGAAAGCTGAATATCGAGATTTAAATTATGTTTTTGAGAAAGCAGTACCGTTAAAATGGATGCTTTTGTCGAAGTAACTGATTGGGATTAATTACGGTTGAAAAACAACGTTTCAAATACTGATGGTACTATAATAGATAGTAGGTATTTCATTTCTTATACAAAATCAAAGTAATTAAGTTCCTTAATCAATTTACAGTACATAAGAAACAATGCACTACACATTGTAATCATAAGCTACATAGAATGTCGTCACTTTCTAGTTCAATAGATTAATTATCTACAGTAATAAGGACAGATGGCCATCAGAGCTTCCCAGCCCAGTAAATTACCATTTATAGATATAATGTTAATTTAGTTTATATCATTATAATAGACACCAGATAAACTCAGTACAAACGCGGTGCTTCTGATCAGACTATGTCCTACTTGCTGCAGTGTCCTAAGTGCCCAGTACCCTGCACCTCGGATGACCTGAAGAATGCCACTGATGCCGCGTTCGACGTGGCCACTTGCTGGACTCAAACAATATAAAAACCGGCCAAGTGCGAGTCGGACTCGCACATGACGGTTTTCGTACCACAGTACAATATTTAAGACTACTTTTTTTTAATTCGTTCGTTTGAGGACCCCCTTTAATTTTTTAACTTTATTTTATTTTTATTATTTGTTGTTATAGCGGCAATAGAAATACACACTCCATAAATATTTGAACTGTCTCCCATTCTAATATATCTATGGTTCATGAGATACAGCCCGCTGTCAGAAAGACGGACGGACGGACAGCGGAGACTCAGTAATAGGGTTCCGTTAGCACCCTTTGAGTATGGAACCCTAAAAACAAAGTACCAACGACACGAAAAGAAGAAGAAGATTACAATAGGAAGGTAATAGGTAATGTAGGTGGCACTTCAAGAATTCGTGATAATTCTAAGGTCCGTTGTGAAATGGATTCTCCATATTAAAGACAAATAAGTACGGTTTAAACTTAACAACTTATTTGAATAACATTCCGTTATTTTAGAGTCACAGGCTCTCGCTAACTATCACGTTAGACTAAACAAAGGTGCCAAAATATCTAAAACGAAAAGTACACACACTGATTTGGTTTTGTCATGGCAAATTGCACGAAAGAGTAATATAACTTGGGTCTTTTTGCTTGTATGTAAGTGCCAATATGATTGATATTCATTCTATTATATTTAGGTATACTAATTGTCGCATAGTGAGATAAAAATACCGACATTTTTGACGATTACTGTATTGTATTACCTATAGTTATAACCAATCAATAAAGATTTGAAAAGAAAGTCCATAGAAATTTGCATGAACAGTTGATCAAAATCCAATTAAATCAATTTATAACAATATTACAAAACACATTTTTTTACTCTTTATACACACGGTAGCATACAAAATACCTATTCCATAAAATACTCATTTCGCGCATTTACACAAAAATTCAAAAAACATTAGAATTGCAATTTAACAAATCTCTGAAATAGTTTCACCTTAAAATATTTGTCAACCGAATCTAACCCTTCAATCTATAACTATACAGTCTACTCACCGCTTCATCTAAGTTGTCACCATAGTCTTCATCCCTTTGGAGACACATCCAGAAAACACAAATCCCAGGTCACTTCACTTCATAAAACAATTAAAGTGTACTGGACCTAACACGATGCCTTGCGGCACTCCACGACAATACTCTCGTGCAGACTGACGCAGGCCAGCTTCGATGTTTTGAATACAGTCTGTAACAGAAAAAAAAACAATAATAAACTATACTTGCACGTAGTTTTGTGTTTGTGTTTTGTGGTGAGAGTGTATATACTGATGGGGCTGTCAAAGGCTTAGGAGAAACATCTTAGTTTGTAACTAGGCAAATTTCAGCAATTTTCTGGCCAAACTGGCTGAATTAACAATTTATAAGGAAGCAATTGATCACTAGGCCGTTGAATTAATATCAAACCATCTATGTCAGGTATAGAAAACTGGATACACTTAACAGTAGATAGGTACACATATTTACTGAAACTCTTTTCTATATAATTCCGACGACCCACACTACATAAAAACAATGGGTGGACATCTGATACTACTACGTTCTACTATAACGATCATTACAACAATACTCTGAGCCCGCCACATATTGATATTATAGAATTTCAGATACCTATGAAGTCCAATAATAAAAAGGCAAATAAATAGTAGTTTCGTTTCAGTTGATATTTAATAAAAAATGTTTGCTAAAACGTTAGAAACGTTAATACATTTTTGTCAAATGTATTTTTAGTGACCTCAATTCACTGGATAAACCAAAGCACAAAAGTAAAAAACCAATAAGTAATAGGATTTTTTACAAGCCAAACTAATGTTGTAACATTAGGAGCTTAAAAATACCAACATCAACGCAGCTGTACTCCAAGACTTCTAACATTCACCTACAATAGTATTACACAAACAATAAGTAGTATTTTTAAATATTGCCTGGCAATCTTTGCCTATGACTAATTTCTAGACAGCCCATAACATAACACATACAGGCTCAAACAATCAACCGGAAATCAGACTGTATTTCAATAACGATAAAGATGAAAATAATAATGAAAGTGATGGGTTATTATGACGTTACATGTTTAGAAAGAACAATTGGTTGTAAAATGACACCTGAAGGCGACACTATTCTGAAACAAAATATTTTGTTTCTATGGTCAGTCTAGCAAAGCAAAACATTTTTGTTAATATCCTATTTCATAAACATTAGGGAGCAGCAATAGAAAAAGTGTAGACCTACATCTAACAAAATTAAACACAAGCATTTTCTTAACTCCAAAATGTAAATAAATGGTACACTGTAAAGAACAAGCACATTTTTTTCAATAAGAATAGCTTCTTGAAAAAACAACCGACTTCTAAAAAAAACGCTACAATGGAAAAATATAACTGAAATTCGAAAGTCGGTGTCTTTCGATCTGTATTTTAGTTTTTTGCCACCGACTTCCGCAATTAAAGTTATTTTTCACTTTGTAGTGTTTTTCTTTAGAAGTCGGTTTTTTTTTAATTTTTTAACGTTTTAGTGGATCAGTTAATTTATCTAAGTTACAACAGCCTGATTTGAACTGCGCATCGCCTTTTACAAAATATTGCTTTTCCCGATGCAGGGACGTTAATTGTTGAGGAGTTCTCCTGGTAAAACGAGAAGACCTGGAGCTGATGGTGAAGCCACCATTAGCTCAATTTCACCATATGTACTGTGATGAGCTTAACTTGATTAGTAACCATATTAAAGTAATCGAATCGCAACCACAATGAGTAGTTCCGGTGGCTAACTCTGGTCTTCATCATCAGTTCCACTTCACCAAATGGTGCTTTCCGTGAGCAAATGCACGAGTTACTATAAAAAATACCCAACTCGCTATAGGTTTGCCTATAAAATTTGAGCATTACCCTCGTTTTCCATGGGATCCCCTCATCAGATTCTTACTTGGTGACAATGGGACCACCTCGAAAATATACCCTTTCAAAAAAATAAAATGATGCCTTGAAAGTACATATTTATTACTGGTTTACGACATCACTCTTGGAATCAAAATATTTGCATTATTTTGATTCCAAGTGTGTCTTATCCTAACTGCGATCACACGGTATTTTTTCTAAACAGAATAACAAACTTGGTATCACATCTCCACCTAATTTACTGAAATAACGACCGCTATCTTCTGTTCCAAAGTTGTAAACAATAAAAAGTGATTCTCGCCATCCAATATAACATCGTTTGCTGTCCAAAAGACTATTATAAAAAAAAACAAAAACTCTTGAAAACCATCAACAGTAGTTGTATGACATACTATAGGTCCAAACACGACATGTCTCGTTACTGTATCATAACAAGACATGTTTAACTTATAGAATAGAAACACCATCAAATTCTGGTAGCAAATCATATTTCTATTTGTCACAAATTGGGAAAATGAAGGAACATTTTGATGAAGCAAGTATATATCAAAGAAGACCTTATAAGTCAGCTAAAGAAATCTTGAATTTCAAAATAATGGAGATCAGTCTATGAATATTTAAAACAGATACTTGATTTATGTAAGTACTATTACCTAGTTCTGCAGAAAAATCGTCCCTAACGACCACATCCCGAAATATTTGTCTGGCTAAAACAAAAAACTAGACATTGTTGACGCAAAGGCAGATGGACATCGAAGATATCAAAATGTTGATCTGACCCTACTGGTTCTTTATAATGGCCAAGTAAACAACTTCCCGCTGTCTTCAACCCTACTACAATAAACTAGACATAAGAAAAATCTGTATAAAAGTTTTTGAATTCGCATAGAGAACCCCTTGAAAGGAAGAATAGATTCGGAATTCTACTACACCTCTTTTTTGGGATCTTTAATTTGATACCCAGATTTGGCCAATTATAAGGCTGGTTTGGGATTCTTGTCTGTTACTTAAAAGAGGTGTGTCATGCATGTGCCATGAAAGTAATTATAGGGGATGCCACTGAGGCTAGATTCAAGATAGGTAAACAATTAAAAGCGAATGATTTGGTATTTTGCAGACTGGCAAAAACCAAGGCAAGGCCGGAAAATTAATCTTACCTATGATAAAGATGATGGAGAGAGCAAAAAGGAAGTCATTGATGGGTTGTAAGTAACTGTACAGGTTAAACTCTCCAACAAAATTGAATAGCTGTGCTCAGGGATTTCAATGAAATTGATATCAAAAGAGTGTCAGTGGTTGAAGGTAAAAAATATATAGGTAGGCAAAACAATTCAAAATAAAACTTTATCTAGTTGCATACATTGATAGCAAGTAACGACACACAAGTTGTAAATATACCTAACATCTTAATTACATTTCATCTTTATAAACATCTTTCATTTATCATCAAGTTTTGATTCGTTTTATGTGTATTTGTGTAAACATGCGCCAATAAAACATTATCTACATCTATAAATAAAAATTGAAATTAACGCCATCTCGTTCTGCATTACAGAACTTAATAGTCCGCTAGTTGACTAGAATAAGGTTGAAACAACGCCATCTAGGGTAGATAACCTGTAGCGTTTTTTTCGAGGCGACGTCACGCCTGTTGCATACGATCAACCAATTGTTTACACAATACAAAAGACCCCTTGTTTGTTTTTCGCTAGACGTTTCCTGGTTTGTTTTGTGTGTGAATATGTGTTTGTGTGTGTGTTCGTATGTTTTCACAGCCGGCTCTGTGTGTTCGAGGACGGTACACAAAATGTTGTTGTTTGCACGGCCCGAGTAGGTAATAAATTCTCTGTCTGACTTACGTACAGATATTTTTATGCTTTAAATATTACGATGGATGTGCTCACTGCTCTAAGATCAAGCTATAGATAACAGTTAGAATTAAGATTGTTAGACATTGTGAAAGGAAACATTACTATTGTAATAGTGACATGTCATAACTTAAAACATAATGCATTATTGATAACTATATTTTGATCTAGTTACTTATAACAAAGTGACTGCCGCTGTTGAATGCCTAATTACTAATAGCAATTAGGTTTCATTAAGTATAACGGAAGCAATGTATGATTGATTTATGTATCCGTGCACCAAATGGTAGTTTTTGTAAACGCCTCAAATTCAATATACCTAAGTAGGTAGGTACCTATTTGTTCTAGCTAAGAAAAATATGCAAATATGTCTTCTTTAGAATTATCAAGGATTACACCAAGTAGAATGACAGTTACGTTTTTTAAAATCAATATTCCTTTTCACTCAGCATAAATCTAGGGATTCATCATATCGTTAATAGGTACTTAATATTTCATTGGCAGGGGATCTGGTTTCCATTATTATGATTACAATTAGTTTCCCTTATCAAACTGGATCATATTAGGTACCTACTTAGTTGGAATCATGAAAAACAAAGTCTTCATTCTCTCCATTTAAGCATTTTCCTCAGAACACAATATGTAGGTACGAATCTGAATCATTAGGTACTCAAGTTTTTGATCATGCAGTTGTGATCCTGGATATTCCTAGATTATTGGGTGACCACGTACCTAACTCTATCAAATAAAATAGATACAATAAACTAAAATTGGATCATTTACCTTAAATATAGAGCCACAGTTTTATGACTAAAACATACTACATATCAGAAGTAGTCTGAAACTCTTTTCGTCCTTCACAATGCAAGCCTTCAAAGTATATATTAGTATAGTATTCAAAGTACCTATAAATCCAGTGTGATATTATCAAAATCTATGATTTGTTATAATGCCGTTCCATTTTTGGACATAGAAATCGCATTGAAACTGTCAGGAGTATCAAATTCTACAGTAAAAAGGGTTTTGCGATAGTTTAGCATAATTTTTGTTAATGTCCAATATTCTTTGATCTAAAGCAGTACCTATCAATGGAGTTTCTTGCCCGTTCTTCTCCATAGGAACCTCCGCTTTGGAACGGGCAACTAGCTTCATCTTTCTGACTGACCGACTCCAAGCCAATTCAAAAGTGCCCGTAAATGGTTTAATTGAAATAAATGCTTTGAGTTTCGAGTCCTTTTAGGTATTAAGTACCTACCTCAACATTGGAGTCAATATTTTCACAGATTACACACGTCCTTACACAAAATATTTCATACCAGATCTCGATATAAAAACTTTAATATGTAACTAAGATTATGCAACGTCAGTTACGTACAGTACGTCGAGGGAAACTGCTAACAATACCCTGGGAATATGGCTGCCTTTCCTACATTGTTCTTGTGTTTATTATGTGCATGTACTAACAAACAAACCAATTAAATTGTTTATAGCTGGTTTAGTTTGTGGGTAAGCTGGGTTTGTACTAAAAGTGTTGGATAAGATATTTACTTTGTTTAATTTTTACCTATGAAATTATTGATTGCTAATCTTACCTCATTCAGGATATAGGCAATACTGTATCTTCGAAAATTTCGTATGAATCAGACCGTTTAGAAGTGTTTACGGGTAACAACGCCTCTACAATCTTATTCCGGATGTTGCAAATAGATTGATAAGCAGAACTACCTGTTTTTTGTCTAGGTTGAGTGAGAGGCGTGTCATACAATGCACTACGCAACTTCGGCAAAATAATACACCTTCAAAATTACCCGCATAGTGTAGGCCCAAAATACTATGCGTTTTGCCAAATCGCCAACGTTGGTTGGTCGTTGGTCCAACGGAAGTTCGCCAACAATACATTCTATGCATTTTTAATATAATGTGACCAAAAGTTCGGCGACCGATTAAGCTTGCATTTGAAGTAAGAGTTAAAGATAATCCTTCCCTTTCTTATACTCTAATCTTGGGGCAACTAATATTTCTACCTACTGATAATATTGAGAGGGGTCCCACAAGGTACCTGAACCTTGAAGGACACCATACTGTTATTGTTATTTAAAGCGTGTTCCTTTGATAAGCACTTTAACTTATAATATTCAGCCCACCAAATGAAGCATTGTCTTGTCTCCATTAGTATAATTAAAGAGGAATAATTGGTTGCTTCATGAGAATCGTGATTTTCTTGGAATAAGGAAGCAGTTTTTTTTGGATCAGCATTACTCGTAGAAGCAAATCAAAACCATTTATCTGAAAATCGTGCTAGCTTTCATTTAACATAATCATTTTTCTTGGAAAACTAAACCTGGGAAAAAATAGAACTGGTGATGAAAACTTTATTTTATACTTAATAGATTCAGTTCCAAAATGGACGAAACTGTCAAAACATTTCCAACAAATATTATATTCCAACTTGCGCTGCTTATTCAAGCTTGAAATACTGATAAATTGCACACATACACAATAACCGACTATGTATATTCTTTTATTTTTAATCGATCCTAAAAATAGATTAAATAAAAATCATCCTTAAATGTACATATAAGTTGTAAAATCTATATTGATTTGTATTAAGCTCAAAGATAAGATATATCTTTCTGCTTATCCATATGGTAATAGGAATCCTACTAATCCTACTATCCTACTTCCTACTAATATTATAAATTTGAAATTTGTGAAAAAAGTATAAGTTATAATTTACCAACATTACAGCGAACTTAGTACAAATGAACATAATTTTAAAAGATAAAATATTTTTTATAACAGGCGTAATCTGATCTAATGATATAATAAAGGAAGCGTTGTTATGTATCAATGTAGGTGTCCATTATCATTGCTAGTTGAATGACACATTCCTAAAGTAAAAAAGAAAAATCCGCAGTCGATGTATTCATTTAATAAAACCAACGAGGAAACCTACAGGCTTGCGGTTGTTATAATTGGGTTTACCTTATAAGCAGTGGGTGATATTATTAAATCGAAGATTATGACGAATGTTGAATAAATAAGAGTACGTACAGGTGGTGGTCAAGAATTCAATCATGAACGAAGAACGACTACCGAAACTCCGTAATCAAAGGCAGAACATGTTGCAGCCATGACCTACAACGATTACCATCCAGCTCCGACAGCAGTTAGGGAAACAATTTTTCCAAACATGTACTAAATAGATAACGTAAATTCAACAAACAAATCTACTGACATACAAATCGATATGTACAGAATATTAGCAAAAACAAATATTATTTACCTACGCAACCACTCACTGATACTGATAAGGTTTTTTTTATGTGAAATAAACATTTTTATTTATCATTTTGTATGTAGATATTGTACTGGCGTCACAAATATGAATGAAACAAAGAAAGAAAATGCAACGATTGATGAATAAAATACCTTTATAAAAGTTTGTAAAGTATGCAACAAGCAATAACACATTAGAACTGTAAAATTGAGCGTATAATTTACATAAGACGTGACAAATCGGAACAGCAAAGTTAGATATATACAAGGTGGCAGGGACGTCGACCTGCATCCTGTTAGCCTGGATTCATTACCTGATTCTGTACCCCTTGCGTTAACATTTTTCACGTCATACAAAAGTTCAATACCTTTGCGGTGAAAATATATGGAACAGTTGACTTTTTTTATACTCAACCGACAAAAAATTTCAACGCCGGTGGTCCAGAATCATTTTCTGAATCCATGGTAACAGATCACGCTTCGACATCCCTGCCGACCTGTATATTACAAAAGAAGAAAAGGAAGGACTCAATGATACAAAAGCGATAGAAAATACAATGGTTTAAGGGGACTACATGACTTAAACACATATGATCCACTACAGTAACCAAAGTAAGAAAAATATATGATATTCTTCTGGATATATGCTAGTTAGATATTGTGTTGAAAACATAATACAATTAACTTGATATGATAGAAAAAAATCACGAAGATACCTCTAAAAAAATATTTGAATGATTAAAAACCATACTAATATACATGCAAACATTCACATGTTTTTTTAAAGATTATGTTACAAGTAACATACTAACGTAATAATGTTTTAATTTTTTAGTCCAATTAATAGATTTTTTGTAAATCCATAATTACTTCATATTTTGCAATAAATTACCAGCGTTGTGTCGTCGCGCGTCTCTTTCTTTTCTATGCAAACCGACAGTGACCGCGCTTTAGCTCTTGTAAGCCTCTTAAATACAATAACTTTTTTCATGAAAACGAGGTAAGCACACTCCTCTAAATGAACAAAGATGGCCATGGAGATAGAGCTAGGATACTAGGACCTAATGACAGCAGATATGAAGCAAAAGTATGAATAAGCCAACGGCACCCTGTGCAGGATATTGCGGCAAGCCTAGACGAAGATGGCTACTGGCTGGAGCTGGACAACTCTGATAAAGATTGGTCCTTAGTAGGAGATTACCTATACTCTAAAGGTTTAGGTAGTTAAATAAAGGTAAACAAATCTTAAAAAGGGTTTTTTATACATAGTTGACACTTTCTTGTTTAAAAATACGTTACAACAAAATTAAAGTTATTTGCGATTTATACGATAGTTTCCTCTTTTATTAATGTAAGTATGTTAAACTTTATCATTTATTCGTAAACTATACTCTACGTACATGTAATTGCTTGAGCACATTTTTTTTGTTAGATTTATAAAATAGAATAATATTTTGTAATCTGTCTATTTTAAAGAGCCCAAAACGACAGGGTCCTTAAACCTTTTAGAAAATACAACGCATTAGATAACGTTGCTAAATTGAAGAGTACACCTGTGACGTAGTATGGCAACTGAAGTAGCAAGTATTACGTTTAGTCGGTTAACCAGATGCCTTAAAAGTTGTGGATGAATTAGAAAACATGTTAAGTATATGGTGTCACTGTATTGCGGCTGCCACCATACCATTGTGAGCGCAATTCAATTGAGTTAATATGGGCTCAAGTTAAAGGGTTTGTAGCTGAGAAAAATAAAACTTTTAAAATGTCTGACCTAAACATCCTTTTGCCAGAGGCTTTAGCTAATGTGACTGCTGAGAATTGGAAAAGTTGCGAGGATCATGTAATAAAAGAAAAACAGAAAATGTTTAAATCAGACAATATAATTGATGATACCACTAAACGCTTTATTATTAATGTCACAGATAGTTCCTCAAATTCAGATTCAGAATAGAGCCTATTATTATGGGACTCAAAATAATATGATTTTAACATTTGAAATAAAAGGTTTAACATCTATGAGTCACGTGGTTTTTTTTGTTTACCTTTATTTTACTAGGTACCTAAACCTTTTGAGTATAGAGAGGCAGAACATATTTTAATTTTCCGCAAATGACAATTAGAAGAAAGTATTTCATACAAATGGGCTTTAATGGTAGAACAACAAATATTTTTAAGTCTTAGACCAATATTAGTTGCGACAACAGTCTACAACGAACATAGGAAAGGTGTCTAAAAATCTAGTTTTAACATGCTTGTAAATTTTAAAATCTCAGGAAATAATTATTAAACCCAGGATCAAAGTTGCCGATGTACAAAAATAATGAGGTATTGTTTAACAAAGACCTCGAATTAATGCTTTTTTTGTCGCGAATATAAACCAAACACTACCTCGAAATACAAACATAAGTATTATAATTTAAACTTTTGTGGTAACTGTACACAAATCTAGCTTACCTACACACATTTTTATAATCTAGCACTAACAATATTTAGTTTGCTTAAATAATTTAATTAGCATCAATTTAAATACATTTTGAATGTCAATGGCAATGATTTGCAATTGTAGTGCTGTTTAAATTGTGAATAAAAACGAAAACTAAATAGTAGCGTAGTAGTGGGGCGAGCGTCTTATCTTGTAAACAAACATGGCGTCAGAGAACCATAGACAATGAATAGTGTTGTGATATAAGTGATTGATTGGTTCAACAGGATCGATTTTATGAAATAAATGTATAGAACTCGTTGTGCGATGGAGTTAGTCTGTTGCCATACATTTTCATTTGTTAATTTTGTGACCACATAACATCATACTGTAATCCACAAAGGGTTTGGGCAGAGGTGTGACTATAGTACACAGACATTTTCCAAGTTGTGTTTAAGTCACAAGTCTTGGCTGCTATTAAGAATTTCCTGACCCCTATAACACTTTGCCCGACCTAGGAATCGAAGCGATTGCGACCACGAGACTAACAAGGCAGTATTTTATGAACACATCCATCGATACTACCTTAATACTTTAAGTAGGTATACTATCCTACTAATATTATAATGTGAAAGTTTGTGAGGATGGATGGATGGATGGATGGATGTATAGATGGATGGATGGATGTATAGATGGATGGATGGATGTTTGTTACTCTTTCACGCAAAATCTGCTGATCGGATTTGGATGGAATTTGGAACACAGATAGTTTATAATCTGGATTAACATGTAGGATACTTTTTATCCTGGTGGTACGTTTCCGTGGGACAATTACCGACCTACACGCGGGCGAAGCCGCGGGCAAAAGATAGTAAGTAATATTATAAATGCGAAAGTAACTCAGTCTGTTTATCTGTTACCTTTTCAAGCCTCAACGGCTGATGTGTGTTGATGAAATTTGGCACCTATACTCGAAAGGTTTAGGTAGTTAAATAAAGGTAAACGAAAAAAACCACGTGACTCATAGATGTTAAACCTTTTATTTCAAATGTTAAAATCATATTATTTTGAGTCCCATAATAATAGGCTCTATTCTGAATCTGAATTTGAGGAACTATCTGTCACATTAATAATAAAGCGTTCAGTGGTATCATCAATTATTTTGTCTAATTTAAACATTTTCTGTTCTTCTTTTATTACATGACCCTCGCAACTTTTCCAATTCTCAGTAGTCACGTTAGATAAAGGCTCTGGCAAAAGAATGTTTAGGTCAGACATTTTAAAAGTTTTATTTTTCTCGGCTACATACCGTTTAACTTTAGCCCATATTAACTCAATTGAATTGCGCTCACAGTGGTATGGTGGCAGCCGCAATACAGTGACACCATTTAACATTTTTCTACTTCATCTACAACATAAAATGCATCTGGTTAACCGACTAAACGTAATACCTGCTACTTCAGTTGCCATACTACGTCACAGGTGTACTCTTCAATTTATCAACGTTATCTAATTTGTTGTATTTTCTAAAAGGTTTAGGGAACCTGTCTTTTTGGGCTCTTTACAATAGACAGATTACAAAATATTATACTATTTCATAAATCTAACAAAAACAATGTGCTCAAGCAATTACATGTACGAAGAGTATAGTTTACGAATAAATGATAAAGTTTAACATACATTAATAAAAGAGGAAACTATCGTATAAATCGCAAATAACTTTAATTTTGTTGTAACGTATTTTTAAACAAGAAAGTGTCAACTATAAAAAACCCTTTTCACGATTTGTTTACCTTTATTTAACTACCTAAACCTTTCGAGTATAGGTAGACCATGACCAGCAGGGTAATTGCGTAAAACACTAACAGTAGGAATGGCTTTCATTTTGACAGATCAATAACATTCAATGCGTTATTATTTTATTAACGTTGTTGAGCAGACAAAATTCATCAATTTTGTACGTATTTTCCTGTTCCTTTCTTATTGTCTGTTTATATAAATGTGTGTACAAAAATGGTTAAATAAAAAAATCGAGCAAATGAAGCAACTAGCTTTAGCCCGCGGCATCGCCCGCTTGGAGGTCGGAAATGATCCCACGGGAACGCACTACCGAGATAAAAAGTATCCTACGTGTTAATCCAGGTTATAAACTATCTGTGTTCCAAATTTCATCCAAATCCGTTCAGTAGTTTTTGCGTGAAAGAGTAACAAACATCCATCCATCCATCCATCCATCCATCCATCCATCTATCCATCTATCCATCCTCATAAACTTTCACATTTATAATATAAGTAGGTTGGACTAGCAATAGGCTTCAAAATGATTCAGATTGTGGCTAATAGTGGGTGCTGGGTTAGGACATAGGTAATGGAAAATTTCCGATCTCCAAGCAGGTAAAGAGACGGGCAAAATTGAGTTACCTTATGGTAAAGGTATACCTGTATCGAGAACAGGGTCCAAACTACAGGGTCATGGGTCTAAACAGAGATAGGTACCTCTAACAATAAAAGCCTTCTCCAATACCTAGTAGTTACCGCTTTCTGGATCAAGCCCTTGACCCAACTGTTTAACGACAGCCATAAATATGGTCAAAACAATTTAAGGAACTCTTCGCCATAAGCATTATCATCTTATTATGTTCCCAAAGACTGCTAGGAGCATAGACACAGAGGCCTCTTCTCGGGAGTGGGCCGTAATCCACCACGCGGGCCCAGTGCGGGTTCGTATTCGTAGGTGTCTCAAGTATTCGAATTTTCGGTTCTATGACATGCCGCCGCGCGCCTATTCCATCACGATGTTTTCCTTCATCGTTTTTGAGAGCAGCACCCTAATTGCGTAAGGAGCAGTGGTGGCCCAGTGGTATCGGCCCCGACTTACGAGTTGTAGGTCGTGGGTTCGAACCCAGTCAGGCGCTTTACTTTGTGTAAATAATTTCATCACCACTGCTTTCAAAACGGTGAAGGAAAACATCGTGAGGAAACCGGCATGTCCTAGAACCAAAAATTCGAAGACACGTGACATCTACCGACCCGCACTGGGCCCGCGTGGTGGGTTACAGCCCATTCCCTCTCAAAGAGAGGAGGGCTGAGTCCCAGCAGTGGGAACATTATAGGCTGATAATGATGACCCTAATTGCGTAAATTAATATCAATCACAATCTGAATCATTTTGAAGCCCTTTGCATCTAAAATTCGAAAAATTTGTCTGCTCATCAACGTAAATAACGCAATGAATATTGTTGATCTGACAAAATGAAACCCATTCCTACTGCTAGTGTGTTACCCCGCAGTTGTGATGGAATAGATAAATTACCTACACGAAGTAAAGTGCCTGCTTCGCCATGTAGGTTTTGAATTTTTCTGGTAACAAGATTCAAGAATTTAATGAATAAATCATATTATAAATGCAGATCATGACTATCTATTTTCAATGCGTGCAATAAAGAACCAAAGTAAAATTTTAATTTTATTTTTTAGGGTCCACTTTGAGATCATTTTAAAAAGATAATATTGTTTTAATAAAAATTTGGTTCTAAATTATTTTGAATTGAAAACACACTAAACTATGCCAAAATACAAACCATTTTGGCACAGTTTTATTGTTAGGTAAGTATCTATCTAATGCCATAGTTTCTTTTGTTCTACTTTCTTTACCGACAAAGTTTATTTAGTTGTAATAAAGTTGTCCTCAACAAAATAGAACTTTCGATAAAAATTGGAAAAACTGCTAACCCTTCACAAAAAATATCCGGCAAACTACTAAAAATTATTTCGCTCGCACGATTTTTTGCAACAATATGTAAGGTTGTATATTATTAAAAATATGTATTATAAAAAAAAAACAACTGGTAGTACCTATTCAATAAATCGTGCAGTATGAAGGCTCGCGCCAATTTCAGAATGTTTAGGAAACAAAAGGAGGTCGGAAGCGTTGCTGATAGTAATTTATTTAGATTTCGAGGCCGCTACATTATTTAGGTTGTTTTTGTTTTATCAGTAGAACGGCGCAATTTTGCGCTAAAATTCGTAGATACATGTAAACTTTTTAGATTAAACACGTGGAACGCTATTTTAGTCTGTAGGTACGCGGATTCAGATTCTTGAATGATGGCGAGTGTGTAATAATTTGAATTTGATTTGTAATTGGAAAATGTATTTTGTGAACTTACGAAGAATAGGATTAGTTTGTTCTTGGATTTCATAAGACCTATTATGAAATTTAAAACAAAGTTAAAATTAATAAGCCTACCAGTGTCTAAATTATTTATTAATCGTAGGTTATTTATTAAACGTATAGTTTTAACACAGAAAACAAATTAATATGTATGCCCAGCAGCATTTTCAAGATATTTAACGAGACAGCGCAAAAATTTAGCCGGAAAACCCCTACATACTCGTAGCTACCATTACAGAACATTATTTCAAATGCAAATAACAATAGTTAGATAAATAACACAATGTTTTATAGGCAAAACATTCAAATATCAGTTTTTTTATTTATTATACAATTTATAATGAGGACGCGTTTTGTTTTAAACAGGCTCTAAATAAGCTCTGAATTGTTTCGCCATTGTATTATAATTAAAAATGAAAAAAATAACATGGCGCTTCTTAAGGTGGTCACCTTAAGGCGGGTATCACATCTCCGACTCGAAACCATAGCAGCGAAACCGCAGTAGCTCCGCCATGACTTGTCCGTTGTTCGACAAGCGAAACTGCCTGTTCGAACGCACAGATTTGACTACGATTCTATCTCTTTCTCGCGTGATTTCGCTGACTCGGAAACCATTTACACCTCCGCGCTCAGCCCACTATTTTGTTGTCGTGCCGCATTTGTTTCGCACGTATCTGTAGCAGTCGACAAGTTTATACAGCGAAACTTTTTTTTTTTTTTGTAAAATATAATGTTGATTGTACGGATAAACTAATTTAAGAGGTCCGAAGTAGACCTATACGCCCTTACTAAGTCGAAAGCCACGACATTTTGCTCCGATTGCTACAATATAACTGACTCTCATGATGTTCCGCTAATCGAATCGCGACATAATGTAGTAATGTTTCTTAGCAGAATTCGTTAAACAGTTTTGCATCATTATTTTCGCGGCGGAGCTGTGCTAAGGCCCTAAGAAGCTAAGGCTTCTTAGGGCCTTAGCACAGCTCCGCCGCCTTAATACGGAACCTGAGAAGTTATTCTTTATTTTTGGCTACATAATTATCAAGAAACAAACCACACCTGTGCTATATGTACATACATTACATATACTGTATGTTTGTTGTATATTTTTGCAAGGCTTGGTCCGATAACACTATCGGGCCGTCACGCCTACACGCACACGCACACAAACATAAACAATACCTCTATGTGTGTGTTAAAAAAACTGTTTATATGATCATCGTTTGTTGCCAAGTTGCCTAAAAAGCTTTATTTGTTTAACACACGACGGTGACTACATACAAAACCATTTGTTTTAGCATTTCGCATAATTTTAATTCAATTATCGTTTAGTTACTGTGGTATGTCTGACGATTGAACGGAATATATAGTGATAATTGAAGTCTAGAACAGTTTCTTTTTGCGTTTTATTATTTATCTATTGGCTAGATTTATTTTCTGACTCTTTCCTGATTTGTTTACAATATTTTTTACACCTTTACCTGTATCTAAGTATGTACTAATTTGCAAGAAGATGCAGACACAATACCTGCCAAATTGAATTAGGTAGGTACTCCGTTGATGGCCAAGAAAGATATAGGTATACCACCATTTGACCCAAATATGATATTCCGACAGGCTTCTCAAATCTAAACTATTAAAAAATAAGTTAAGGATCGACCCAATAGGTCCCTCTTAATGGGAAGCAACATTGCGTCAGACCCAGACTGAGATAGTGGGATGAGCTGGACTCCTTCAACAAGAATTGGTTATTACAGAGAGGAATTGAAAGAGAGTAGGGAGGCCTTTGCCCTGCAGTGGTTCAGTGGGACATCACAGGCTTTTAATAAAAATAATTGAGGAGGACACTACAAGGACACTTGATAACTTGGGTAAAATTGGGAAAAACAACAGAAGATAAGTAGCAATCACCGTTGATCTTTAACCTATCATTCGGCAGTAGAAAACAGGGATTTCCTAAATTGGTAGGCAAAGGCAGTACAGAACAGAACACCGAGCTAACATTGGGAAGATGATAGGAAAGTTGTGATGTTTGAAAAATTTAATGGTTTTATTTAATTTCTTTCGAATGAAATCCAGGCGATCTATTTCGTAAATAAAACCTACGAAAAACTAAAAAAAAAAAAGAATGTGTCTATTTCACCAAGATATTTTTTTGACAAGAATATTATTACCTCTGCTAAACTGCAATGCAGTTTGTTGGCAGACGTAGCTCCTTTTTAAAACATTTCTAACACTTACATAATTGATAATTTACACTTTTTCACATACAGGTAAGTACGAGTAGATAGGTACGCTAAATTTGCTATTCCGTCCTGCAAATTATAAAACAGACATTCAAGTTTTAGGTACCTGTAGTTAGGTGAAGTGAGATCAATACTTTCAATCCCTAGCATAAGTGCAATGCCAGCTCATGTCAAACTTACATCACCTTAGTTTTCACGCAGTGACATTTTTACAGAATAGATTGACAGAACCCAATTAACATTACTAGTTCTATCCACAAAAACATTTAAAAACATTCAAAAAGACCTACCGGCCAAGAAACAGGGATCAAGCTCGTACCAGTGGGCAGGGGCCCAGAACACGGAATCTCCCTATACTAGGACTCGTCCAAAAATATCTATAGGTTTCACTCCCTACATCGAGTACCAACCGAAAAAGAGAGCTTCTTCAGGTGGTGGTCAGGCCTCTTGGACATTGGTCATGAGACCATTCAATTGGTTGTTACTACGATCGGAATGATGGTAACCGAGCCTACATCTCACATTGTCGATAACCTTACATAATCAGCCTATAATGTTCCCACTGCTGGGACACAGGCCTCCTCTCTTTGTGAGGGAATGGGCTGTAATCTACCACGCGGGCCCAGTGCGGGTTGGTAGATGTCACATGTCTTCGAATTTTTGGTTCTAGGACATTCCGGTTCCCTCACGATGTTTCCCTTCACCGTTTCGAGAGCAGTGGTGATGAAATTATTTACACAAAGTAAAGCGCTTGCCTGGGTTCGAACCCACAACCTACAACTCGTAAGTCGGGGCCGATACCACTGGGCCACCACTGCTCACGGTCGACAACCTTAACTAAGTCAAAATATGTAAATCTACTAGCTGTTATTCCTAACTTCGTCCACCAAACATTTTTTGAAAAAATACTAGAAGCAACGAACGTCCAGGATAAAAAGTAACGTATGTCCTTCTTGCGGGCCCAGGCTACCCATCTGTCAATTTTCATAACGATCGGTTCCGTGGTTTAGGCGTGAAAGGTAACAGATAGGCTAACAGATCTTTTGGATGTATATTAATAGGTAACCTAGTATAGATTACGTTGAAATAAAAACGAAAGACTACGTTGAAGACAAGGAAGTTTGGCAATCATTCCTTCTGCACATGTGGCTTCCCTGGTACCACATTAACGGCATCAGTAAGTAAATGTCTATTAACTGTTCCCAAATTACGAAGATTTTTGTTTCTTTTTACTTCATTCTGTGACATAATCTCATTATCTCGTATACCTCGGATTCTTATTTCAACTCCTTATTTATGGCTTTTGTGGATAGGATTTTGATTCCGATTTGTTACTAGTAATGGCAATCATGTCATTTGGTCTAAAAAGGCTTTTATTTTTATATAGATTCTTCTATATTTTGTGAATGTGAGAACGTTGTAGACCTAACTTGTAGACTGTAGATTTGTGGAACTTTTTATATTTTTTTGAGTACTTGTTATTTGTTGACAGGCCTACACTGTCCTCCCATATCTATCAACACTGTAATTGGAAACATTGTAAAAGACCCTTATTTTTAAAAGAGTAACCGTGGAGTTTCTTGCCGGCTCTTCTCCATAGGAAACAACCAATTGGAACCGTGCACCTAGCTTCTGACGTTTCATAAGTGCCCATGTTGATTTATGTGAAATAAAATATTTTGATTTTGATTTTGAGATTCTGATGAAAAACCCGTAAGTTCTTTCATAGGCTTACGAAAGATTGCAACTCGATTCATAATCATTAAGAAACTATTGCATATTTATTATTTAACTTTATTTTTATGAACTAAACTTATCACAAACACATAATTATGACGTTATTCAGAGCAAAATGTTAAAATCCCAACAAATAAGTAATATACCAGGAAAAGAAGAAAAACAAGATTATCACCATGCACTTCTGAAATATGCACGGTTCAAAACATAATTTATCATTATTACCTATTACCATAGTTTGCTGTTTTTAACAGATTAGCATGGCTTTTGTTTCTGCAACTAATTGGAAAAATAACATAGAAGTAACAATAACTTGACCAAAAGAAAACGAAAAAATACGTCATAAACATGAAAATTCGGAGAAGTAGTTTAACGCCACGTTCCCGAGAAAAATAATCATGAAGGGCCCAGCCATGGATGAGAGACAGATTCTGATTGGTTATAGTAGCTTTTTAAGTAATTGGACCTGGACTTGACTTCTCGCCTGGTGGACGGTGAATGACAGCGATGTGTAAAGCCTACGATGGAACATGGAACCAGCAAGAACAAGACCAAGAGCGATGAGCTCTAGGTCTTGTTCTTGACATCCTCTGGGTGTTGGTCTCAAGAAGACACGGCTGCAACTCCTTTTAACACCTTCCTCTGTTATAACAAAGTAGTGTTTATCGGGCTACGCGTTTATTAGCCTGCCCTGTCAACAGCTTTTATACCATGATTAAAACGAATTAACCCAATACCAATCCACCAGATTCAGAACAATCCGTAATTGCTAATTAACGGTTACAGTCAGCTTACTGCAACTCAGTCCATACAATCTAAAGTTCATGATTTTTATACAAAGTAACTAGGTACCCATGTTTACTGCTTTTTTGCTGGTGGACGATCATGATGAATGATTCAACTTTTTACAGACTCCTGTCCCGGAATGGATAGTGAACTCATAACGATAAATAATTGTATGAGTTCACTTCAAACTTCTCTGCGTCTCTCGTTAGGCGGTTGGATCAAGGGCCTAACCCCTTCAAATGCGTCCAGGGACAACAGACCCGGGAAGGTCCGCCGCCCCCTATCATATAAGACCCGAGGTGGTGGAGCGTTATGTTCCACCTGTCGCGGGGGGAGTCAAACACCTCACTCCCCCTGCTTGACCAGACGGAGCCCGCAGAGGCGAGCCGGCACGAGTCGGGGGCAGCGTTGAAGAGTACTTAAGTGCCCCCGTAGCCCCCGGTGCAAGTATGCGAGGGAACACGGGGTGGTTTTAGTCAGTAGAAGTCTGACAGACCCCTCCGTCCGCCCCAGGGCGGAGGACATCCATGAGGATTTCCAAAAAAGGAGCCTGATTCAGAAGGCAGTACTCCTCAATACGGCTCGCATCGTGAGGAGGTTCCTGTCTCTGGAGCTCTAATCACCGGTAGCTTGGACCCTGTTCTCGACACCGGCGGACTATTATTTTTTATTGTTTTACATGATAATTGTTATTATATTTATATCGGTATAATTTTTGAAGAAATTTTTAATAATCTTTTTATTACGGAACAAAATAAAGAAACGGAATAATTGTTAGATTATTAGGGAATTTGATAATTATTCTTGAAACTATAATGTTACAGGTAAGTAGGTAAACGCATATGCTTTTGCCTGTGTGTTTACCTACTTGCCTGTACTGCCACTGAAGACATAAACATGTCATATAAAAGATTTGTTTCATAAATGGTATAGAGAGAGAAGCACAAGTAAAATTCGAAATTCAGCCTCTGAATACCTGGAATGGTCACACGGAAGTAAGTGTTCGTATGTGAATGAAGTCGCGAAAAATACCAGCCTAGGTTTATAAAAAAATCGGATTATCAGTTTTTCATGCGTAAGTAGGTGGTTTTGGCAGTTGCGAGTACTTACTTAATTCCGATACAGTATGTTATTTGATGATTTACATAACATAACGCCTATATTCCCCGAAGGGTTATGCAGAACTGTACTCATACTACTTCCACATTTCGCCAGTTATGTTTAAGTCCCATTTAACAGGGCGCGAGCCTATTGCCATCAACCGGGGACAAATACAGACTCCGGGCTGCTAGAGAGAAATATCATATGGAAAAACCCAATAACACTTTGCCCGACCCGAGAATTGAACCCAGGACCTCATGCTCAGCAGTAGCCTAGACCAACGAGCATGATGATTTTCCTAACATATTTGTTAGGTTATTGGTTATTTTAATTATAGTTCATATAGTATATGCAGGGGCACCGACTCCGTGGGTGCTCGGGGGCTCCAGCACCCACAAGAGCAGTGGCGTGCCCAGGAGCAAACCGAAATACCTATATTTAAAAAAAAACAGGTATTTCATTATTCTTATCAATTCTTGCCACATGATTGAGGTAGTTAATTTACAAGTTTGCATGACGTTTAGTTTGTTTGTTTTTTGTTGATAGGTTCACATTTAATTGAAAGCCAGGCTTTCCGGCTTGTATGGAAGGAACGCCACTGCACAAGAGGTAATTAGAGGGGGCGGAGCACCCATCAAAATTGATCAGTCAATCGACTTTGTCCGATCTCTCTTTAAAATCACGTCACATCCAGGTATAACCTTTTAAACCGGGGTGCTAATATTGTGGAGCTCGCTTCGCTCGCTCTTGCATCGTAGAATTTCTTCAATCCATATTTTATAAACTTAATTAATTGGTGTTTCGCAGATCATGAGTTTCACTGGACGGATTTAGATGCTTTAGAGTTAAAGCAGGTCATAAAAAAGAAGCTCAAGTCGGCCATAAGAATGAGCACCCAGAAGGTTTTCTAAAAGTCGGCACCCCTGGCTATATGATTATTACATGGTTATAATTATAAAGTGGTTTGGTTATGCAAATCATAACTATTGGCTAAATAATAACAGCCACACGGGTCGATAGACCAGCACCCTAATGACGTAACACACTATTTATCACAATCTGAGTCATTTTGAAGCCTATTGCTAATCCATTGCTTCATATGTTCGAAAAAATTGTCTGCTCAACAACGTAAATAACGCAGTGAATGTTGTTGAACTGTCAAAATGAAAGCCATTCCTACTGTTAGTGGGTTACGCAATTACCCCGCAGGTAAAGGTACTCTTGCCACGGTTGGCCTATAGATGGGTGACCATTTTTCCATACCAAAACCCTCCGTGGCTCGGCAAGCACGTTAAGCCGTTGGTCGGCTGTCATTCGTAGATCTTTGAAAGTAGTTACGTGACGTCAGAAGCCCGAAAGTCTGACAACCAGTCTTACCAAGGGGTATCGTGTTACCCAGTAACTGGGTTGGGGAGGTCAGATAGGCAGTCGCTCCATGTACTGGTATTCGGCTGCATCTAGTTAGATGGAAGCTGACCCCCACTTCGTAGGGAAAAGGCTAGGAATAGGTTTTGCAAGTTGAGTTCAGTAATTTTTCATCAATTTGAAACTTTACTCACTACTTTACTATATGCCTTCTATCAAATAGTCCTGAGGTTATAGTCCAGACTATCTATCTATCACAATCTGAATCATTTTGAAGCTTATTGCTAAACCATTGCTTCATAAGTTCGAAAAATTTGTCGGCTCAACAACGTAAATAACGCAGTGAATGTTGTTGAACTGACAAAATGAAAGCCATTCCTACTGTTAGTGCGTTACGTAATTACCCCGCTGAGGCAAAGAGACTATAATTTAAGATCTGTTATGTCGATCTATCTAGATATCCTGAAATACAGGTGTTTTGACTCTTACGGACTTAGCAGGTATCTATCTAATCCTACTAATATTATAAATGTGAAAGTTTGTGAGGATAGATGGATGGATTGTTTGTTACTCTTTCACACAAAAACTACTGAACGGATTTGGATTGAATTTGTAACACAGATAGTTTATAACCTGGATAAACACGTAGGTTACTTTTTATCCCGGTAATACGTTCCCGTGAAATAATTTCCGACCTCCACGCGGGCGGAGCCACGGACAGAAGCTAGTGTTTAATAAAGACGTTAAAACTAAAGACATTATTTATTTATAGTATCTAGGTCTCCTAGGTCAACAACTACGGCATAATATTATCATAAATTTCCCATTTATGAGATATTTTAAGCAAAATGAACTAAACAAGACAGTGACTTCCTGGTTTTTTTTATCACACTACGGAAATAGGTAGAAGGTAGGTACGGAATCTATTGATTTTCAACTTTTGCAATATTACTATGAGAATGACCTAAAGTTAAAGGAAAGAGTATGCAAGAAATTAAATCATCTATGTTCATGGTAGGTACGGTGTGAATAGCATCGCAGGGGTGAATCGGGACGAAATTTAAAAGGGATTTTAGCATTCAAATAATATAGTTTTTTTCTAAAATGGACTTTAATGTGTTTACTGTATTATAATTAAAGATTAAGTGCCCTTGTTGGCAACAAACTATATTAAGTATTTCAATATTAAAATCCCTTTTAAAGTTTCGTTAAACCCAATTTTTTTTTTTGGGTGGGAAATCATTAAATGACCTCTCCCGCTCTGGGCGGAGCAGAAGGGCGTGTCAGACTCTTAAGGCTCGTACACACTGGCGCGACGCGACAGCGTACACAAAGGCACCGCGTGTCGCGCGACGAGCGGCGCCTTTGTGTCGTGCTGTCGCGTCGCGCCTGTGTGTACGAGCCTTTACTGACTAAAACCCACCCGTGTTCCTTCAGTTGCCTGTGTTTCGTTAACCCATGTATTGCTAATCATCCCGTTTGACGGTACCTATACCTACCTGGTAATGCATTACTTATATATTCAATCGATTAATGGATTAAATCATTGCAGCTTATTATAAAGACGAAAAAACTAAGCAAAATACAAGTTTTTTTTCTAACTTCCACCACTTGAGCAATAAATTGAATACTTTTTTGGTTTCTAGTAATTAGTAGGTATGATATATTTATTGTAGGCAACTTTTTTATTCAGTAACAGTATCAGTTCGGTAATAAATCAAATATGGGTCGATGAAATACATATAGATAGGTAATTAATTATACAATACTAAATGCTATTCATAACATAATACGGCTTTTTTTTAAACTGTCACCATTTCACGATGCTTTCTGAGAACTGTTTACATAGTCGTATACATACACAGCCCAAAAATATGGTTCCAATTTTAAAAATAAAAGAAAAAATCTCCAACACAAGGGTTTCGTACGAAGCCCTTGTTTTTATAATTCGAACCCCTTATTTGCCTTTCCCAGTCTCGTCGCGACATTTCTGTTGACAAGCTTTATTTAAAAAAAAAAAACTTTTGTAATGTCTATGATAAACTGATTTTGTTAATGTGAGAGTTTTTGTCGTAGTACCTTACCTACCAGACTATGTGAAAACGACCTAGTTTTAAGTGGAATATAAGCTAATTAAGACATTTTTTTAAGTAAAAATTATTGCATGATTAATTTATATAATTTTTTCTGGGTGGAGAAGGGGAATTTGGAACTGGAAAGTGATTATTTTATGAAATTATGTATCTAAGTATTTATCGTTTTATTTAATTGGTACTTAATTACATGAAAATTAGTAGATCGTATCATAAAGTAAAGAAAAGTAATCTAAAATTCTGCCTATATTAATAATTTGATTACACGACATGGTAATGAATTAATAAAATAATGAAAAAGAAACTAGACTTCCTGCTAGCCTACCAAACATGATTAATTTATTAAAGTCGGAGATAAGGTAGGTACTTAATATTAATAGGCAGCCTACACTTCTTTTCCAACCATTTTTTTTTCTTCACATTTTATATAAGTAATGCATACTTATCAAACAAATGCTTCTATATTTTTTTTTTATTTATGTCAAATCTATTTTTGTACGATATTTTGTATACTAACTTACTTACATTTTTTTAATTCATGAGATATTTCAAATGTTAAAGTAAGTAATAAATCTTCAGATTCCTAGGTATTATTCAACCACATTTTGTTTGTTAATAAATTATAACTTTTAACTATAAAAGATTGGTTAGTTTGTTTATACCTACTACATTATGTTACGTATATTATTGTACCTACCTATATCCGATATTTTCCTCAGAGCAACTTAGACGGTCAATAAGTATTTCATTCAATCGCCATTGAATTATAAATTATGTACACCTACTTATTTATTACATAGGTACCTATTTTATAGTGTTAAATTGGTTGGCTTTGGTAATATGTAGGTACCTACTTATGGTCTATATCACCAACAAATATTGGATAAGTATTATTTCAATTTAAATGGGATCTAGGTGGGATTATCTTTACCAAACTAGATAAGTATTAGGATTAGACAACAAAGATAATTGCTGATTAATTTATAATTTGTCAGTGTTCTCAGTAGTTATTGGTATTTCCATATTTGACAATAATAAGGAGGCCATATTTTCTACGAGGACAACGCACTCTAAAAATAAGGTTTAATTACATTTCGCGTTTACATAAAACTTTTGGTAGTGTGATGCCAAAAATCAATATACCTAAATAAATGTGGGGACGTTCGATACGTGAGCAAATATAATATAATGACGTCTCTTGTCTCAACATTTCCTATTGCCATAAAAGGTGCACATAAATTAAAAAGTCAACTCCTCAAAGTTCGTCTTCGCCTAAATACATGACAAGTAACCTCTCCCTCCCTGTCTCCCCTCTTACACAAAGTGACAATAAGTCGCGCACGCACACACGCGTAATGTTTGTACACTCACACACGTTCAGAACCGGCTAGGTATTTGGTTTCCCGCCACCGGCGCGAACACGCACACAAAACACGAAGAACAAACAATACAAACACCAACACACAAGTAAATTTAAACTCACCTCAAAATAAATCCATTAGAAAACACACTTGTTCAAACAACTAGCGCTTAGCCTCGAAAACGCGTTGAAAAAACACTCGCCAGCATCCGATGTGTACTCAACACTTTTCCAAACTTTCTGTGCAGCCTACTTCTTCGTTAACACTTCGCGTTCCCGCCAAAAGTTAATTCAAATTAACACAACTTCCAAAAGCGCGCCGAACACATTTAAATTTAAAACTGTCAAAACAGGACACCTACATCGATCATTGTTTATCGAAGTTGTTAATCAAAACTATATCTTGTTATCTTTATAATTGGGTCTTCATGACGGCTGTCTTCATACCGTGGTACGAATTCGCGAACATTATTTTCACGGCCGAAATCGCTTCCGCAATTCAATTGCGAGTTTTAATCAAACACTATGGCGAAATAAAAGAAACGACGACAAGTGGTCCCACTTATTGCTACACACGTTGCACGGTAAAAATAAACTATGATTAACTACCATTAAGATTCGCGGAGACAACTGAGGCACCGGCGAGCGTGCGAATAGGTTATGAAAAATAAATAAAATGTAAATAATGCAGAAAAAAACACCTTGTTACAATGAGGACCTGCCAATAAAATCGCGAATTTGTTTACCGCGTCGCTATTTCGGTCGCTAGAAACGGTTCCGATATGAATAATTATTATCGCCGGCGAGCGAACATCGACGCATAGTTGTCGTTTCATAAAACGTGCGCGTTAAAACTGAGTCGAAAGGCTCGCGGCCCGTGTCGGAGCATAGCGCCGAATAAAATAAACAACAATATACCTAAATAAGCGGGCGACGGGTGCGGCCGAGTGTGCGTGCGCGCCGCTGTGTGCGTGTGTAAACAAGGGGCAGCGCGGCTTCAATGACATCCTCGCCCGACAGCCACTGACTGTGCTCATTAATAATATTTTGCGATATGTCTAAATTTTTGTTTAGCCAAAGACTCGTGGGATATTTTTGTGAAGGTTGTCTACTTTCTAGGGCATAAAGTAAGGTAAATGATTCTTCTTTTAGGGTCTTAAAATTTTTCCCATCTTTTGACTGTAGAGAGTTGACTGAATACAAAGAAAATCTACCAAAGCTGCAACAGAATCTTCATAATATAGTAGGCCTGTGAAACAGGATCCTGATCACCTGTTGCTGCATGTCCTAGAACCAAAAATTCGAAGACATGTGACATCTACCGACCCGCACTGGGCCCGCGTGGTGGATTACGGCGTCCTAGCAGTGAGAACATTATAGGCTTATTATGCGTATGCTTATGGTTATCTTAAGCAGTCTCTACCAGCAGTAGTGGAGGGTATGCTGACGGAGACATAGAACTGAAGATAATGTCTTAGATGCTGAAACCCTGCCAGAATCATTAACAGTCATTTCAGGTAGGCCTTTGAAGTCACGTGTGGTTCGGAAAAGGGACTCTGCCCGTCCACAATGAGGTTAAGGGTATATATCTACAGAATAAGCGTAGCAGAGGGGGTTTTGGAAACTATACACAAGAGAACCTGGACGTCCACTCCATATTCTGATGGTGAACATCGGGACCATGGTTTTAGTGAGAAATGAGTAAAACCTAACCGCAGCTCGCAGGTCGGGGTGCCTTTCTCGTAAACAAATAAAGCTGTGTGAGTTAAGGGTAGCAAAACTTTTAAAAAAAGACAACCGACTTCCAAAAAACTTCTTTCTCACTTTGTAGTGTTTTTTCTAAGAGTCGGTTGTTCTTCTTCGTAAAAAAGTTTGTATTTCTTACTTTTTAAAGGTGGTAGGTACCTACCCCTCAGAAATTCGTACGTATACCCCCTCTTGCTATGTAAACAATAGTGACAGGAACTTGTACCTAATGAGATCTCGTCAACCTCACAAAGTGGATTAAATACCGTGTAATATTGAAGCTAACTCTAAACCTTCCCAAGCAAAGTTGATAGAATTTATATGAGACCCCCCCGCAAGCTTCCTCTACCAAATGAAAATAGAATCACGTAAAGGCTCCCGCAAACAGGCATGACGCGACAGCAGGACACAAAGGCGCCACTCGTCGCGCGGCACGTGGTCCTTTGTGTCACGCTGTCGCGTCGCGCCAGTGTGCACGAGCCTTTAATCGTAATCACGTATCAGTAATCAGAATCACACTAATCACTAATAAATAAATTCACGAAAAAATACCCTGCCGAATGCTTAACCTCCTCCTTTTTTGAAGACGGATAAAAAGTGTTAGATACTTTTCTATAGACACGTGAAAAGAGTTGTCCTAGGTTTTTTTTTATAGTCCCTGTTATAAACTATTAAAATACTTCGTCTGGCACTACTTTAGTTTATGATAGTGGGATTCAGAAAGACAGAAAAAGCAAAAGAAGCTGGAAGCGTTGGTAAGTAGTTTCGAAACGAAACACAATATTATTATAGGTACCTTCTTTCTGCAGTTTTCTCAATATATTTTACACAATATATTTGCCAGGTTCAGACTACCTTATACTATTATCACTTCTACGATGCACCACATAAATGCGTAAATAATTTTTAATTCATAATTTTTTTTCAAACAACTATCACTCCCTTTTTGAACAAACAAAGAAAAAAAGTTGCAAGTTGAAGCATAATGTTGTACTACTTACCGATAATATCTTTATTTCAATTAAGAAAAGGACAGCAGTGGAATCCTAAATCACCAGTCAGTGTAACTCACAAATGTTGCAAACTTCACCAGTATTCACTCATGAATTTCCAAAAAATCGATAAAAAATAAAATAAAACTACTTGCACCTCCACATAGCCCCAACCTCCCCGCAAGAATAAACATATGACGTCACCGGCGGGTAAACAAACAAACAAACACATGCGCGCCGCTCATGTTTCCTTAATACAATTATTATTTCGAATGTGGAACGCGAACGCGGCGGACGCCGTTCGCGATTTATTTTTAAAACTAGCTGACCGCTTACAATTTAAACCTTTTTAATAGTTACTTATACTTAATTGTTTGTTTTTACATTACGAACCTCTTTTGATTTGAAAGAACACTTGTTTCTACTTTTTTCTTTGCTTTTATTTCTGGTTTGTAAGCGGCCATGTCGTTTGGTTATTATACCTACCTACACGTTATAGGTACATTTGTTTTTGTATACTGAGAAAAGAAGTATGGAGTCATGACGACGTTAGTAGTGCGTTCGAAGTCAAATGCAGTGTCGTATTTTAACTCACATTACTCTGATATAATATACCTATATCTTTATTACTTGTCTCCCTGATCCGTGGATAATTAACTTACCTACAATAATACGGATTACAATACCCTATCACTGATATTTTCTTATTTATTAATTCTCAAGCAAATTCAAGTTAATAACTATATAATCCATGTTACTGAAGACATAATAATCTAGCAATAAATCAGATTTAATAGGTAGTCGATTATTGCATGATTTGTAGTTAATGTTAATGACGAGAGATGGCGCTTTTGGTGGGCAATCTGTAACTATGGGCCCTGAAGGAAACAAGCAATATTTCATCATCTATGGATTTGTTCCAGCTCTTGAATGGATATATTGTATCTTTAGAGGCTGTATGTTTACAACAGCTATTAGCATTAATAGTGCATGGAGCTGTAAGCCTTGCTTTACTTAATTTCTTTAGGTCCACCTATTCGTTTTGAAGTCTTGAAACTTACCATGTTTTAATTGGTAGGTATAACAGGCATCCCAACTAAGTAGGGCTTGGACAATTAGAATTTTGATTTCAGGAGATGTTGCCATAGCTGACACTATTTGCAAGTAAATTGTTGATAGGAGGGTTTGGTTAAAAGAGGTCATCCTGACAATAACCATCCTTTCACGACATCTGTTTGTAAAAGTAGCTTGAACATTCCTTTTTCAGGAACACTATTTATGGTCTCCACGCTTGCTCGCTTTCCTTTACGATCTATGTCCAGGGTTCAAAAGCCAACAATCATTTTTCACTACTGGGCTAAAGCATCCAGAAAAAACTTCTGAAAGAATTTAGGAGCGCGATCATCACACCAAACTCGCCAAACGTACCAGCTGCGTCATCTCACCAAACACACCAAACGTACCAGCTGCGTCATCTCACCAAACGCAATGGTCATCTTCAGCGCATATTTTGGAGGAGTCTGAGATGTCCAAGTTTTTCACGGGATCCCTTTATGAGGAGCAATGGTGGCCCAGTGGTTTCGGCCCCGACTTACGAGTTGTAGGTCGTGGGTTCGAACCCAGGCAGGCGCTTTACTTTGTGTAAAAAATTTCATCACCACTGGTCTCAAAACGGTGAAGGAAAACATCGTGAGGAAACCGGCATGTCCTAGAACCAAAAATTCGAAGACATGTGACATCTACCGACCCGCACTGGGCCCGCGTGGTAGATTGCAGACCACTCCCTCTCACAGAGAGGAGGCCTGAGTCCCAGCATTATAGGCCGATTATGCTTATGCATATGCTTTATGACAGCACCGAGAAAAGACAGATAATTTCCCACAGTATTACAAAATGTCCCTCATCTTCTGTTTGCCTTTTCTCAACCATGTTGAGGTCAACTTCCAGTCTAACCAGATACAACTGAACACCAGTATTTTACATGGATCTGACCTCCACAACCCAGTTACTGGGTAACACGATACCCCTTGCTAAGACTGGTTGTCAGACTTTCGGGCTTCTGACTACCCGTAACGACTGTCAAAGATCTACGAATGACAGCCGGGACCTACTGAGGCACGGAGGGGTAGCGGTATGTAATAGATGGTCACCCATCCACGAACCGACCTCGGCAAGAGTTGCTTAACCTTGATAATCGACCCCTGCGGCTGGCTAAATGTCCCTACAGTGGGTATTATAGTTTTGAAGACTAAATACGTTTAAAAAATTCTTCAAGGTTGCTACGTGCCAAAGCGTGTCGTAACGTTACTCGTAATATAATGTTATATGTCTCGACATTTATGTGTTATGTAGGCATTAGGATATAGTTGTAGGCCTCGAATTTTAAAATTAATTAAGCAATTCGCTAGCATTTACGCAATTTTAAGCGTAGAGCAGAAATGTAACGTTCATAAATTCGTTGAAGCAAAAGATGTTGGACAGGTCATGTTTAAAAGTCTGATCCAGAGCATTGATCCTACGGTCCTACACGCTTTGGAATGGGCAAATAGCTTCATGTTTCTGACTGACCGACTTCTTGACAATTCAAAAGTGCCTGTACGTAGTTCAATTGAAACAAATGCTTTGAGTTTGATCACTACGCATGCTCACTGCGTTTTCGCTATTTCATAGTATAGGTCATATTGTATGGAACAGCATTTTTTTTTTTAAATAATAATCGGCGAAAAATGTCAACGCAGGGGCTTTAGAATCATGTACTGAATCCATGGTAACAGGTTGCGCGTCGATCTCCCTTGCCACCCTGTATTTGAAGCGGTAAATATATAATCCATTTGGTAAGTCAGGGAGTAAGGACTATACTCTATTTGAAATAAGATTAGAAATTTCAACGCGAAGGCTTCAGAATCATGTACCGAATCCATGGTAACAGGTTGCGCGTCGATGTCCCGCCACCCTGTATTTGAAGCGGTAAATATATAATCCATTTGGTAAGTCAGGGAGTAAGGACTATACTCTATTTGAAATAAGATTAGAAATTTCAACGCGAAGGCTTCAGTATCATTTGTACGAATCCATGGTAACAGGTTGCGCGTCGATGTCCCCCCACCCTGTATGTGATGCGGTAAATATATAATCCATTTGGTAAGTCAGTGAGTAAGGACTATACTCTATTTGGAATAAGATTAGAAATTTAAATAAACCGTTTTTAAAGTCCGTTCATCCGGTTTTGAGTTTTATTGCGTTGGTGGCATGACAAATGGCAGCTGCAGTAAAAAGTTGGTCTTGTAACTACATTTTTGCTTTAAATGCCATTCTTAAGCCTACGGATCAGAAATCAAAATCGGTTGAACGGACTGTAAAAAAGGTTTATTAAAATTTCTCATCTTATTTCACATGGAGTATAGTAAGTCAGGGAGTAAGGACTAGTAAGTCAAGGAGTAATGACTATTAAGTCAGGGAGTGAGTACCAGTAACCAGCAAGGAAGGCTGATTGCCCAAAGTGTGCTTTTAAATATTGCCACTCATGGAAGTAACTTTACTACACCCCATCCCGTGTTTATCTAAAGCCAAAGGTACAAGACGGGTCTTCTACCTTTGCAACTAACAGTCACGAGTTCACGAAACAGGAATGCCATTGTCTCTTCTTTCTTTTTTTTTGTATATTGGCACCTTGTTTGTTTTTAGGGTTCTATACCTAAAAAAAAAAAACGGTACCCATAAACTCACGACCTCTCGGATCACTTCTGTTTCCGTCTGTATGTTTTTCTCAGGACCGCGTGGAAATAAATCAAAAACTATAGGGTATATAGGGTAGGTACTTCCCATTGACTTAGAATCACAAAATTTGGCAAGAAACAAGGTCTCACAGCACAAGTAAAGGAAAATGCCCGAAACGCGTTAAGGGGGATGCGCCAAGGTAGCCCGCGAAATTCAAATTTTCTTACATTTTTTGCAATTTGCAGGTCAGTATCAGGTTGTATGGTGATCTAAATATGATTCGCGACCATATGAAATATGGCTTTACAGAATTATAATCATTAGAATCAGCAATACAACTCCTTAAGTTAGAATTGCCCTCAAATGTCATGATTTCATGAAATAGTCATTCAACAGGGTAATATGAACTCATAGAGATGTATTACTGATTCTAATGATTATAATTCTGTAAAGCCTTAATTGATACGGTCAAGAATCATATTTAGATCACCATACAACCTGATACTGACCTGAAAATTGCAAAAAACGTAACAACATTTGAATTTCGCGGGCTACCCTGAAGGTTCCGTGTTATAGCTCCTACAAACAGGCGCGCCATGCGACGCGAATCGCGCGCGACGAAAAAGGCGCGGCGCCTTTGTGTCGGGCTGTCGCGTCGCGCTTGTCTGCCGGAGCCTTCAATTTGATTGAAGTCATATAACAATAAAAAAAAATACGATTACAAAATTACATTTGCGGTTAGAGAATTAACCGTAACGTATTTTGATGTAGGGACGACATGTTTTTCAACTACAATGTTAAGTTTATTTTTAGAATAAATTCATCCCAACTACGGAAAACTTCATTGTGCGTGGTCCGACTCGCACTTGGCCGGTTGTTTTTCATTATTTAATTATTCATGTAATCCTACTAATTTGATAAATGTGAAAGTTTGTGAGAATGGATGGATGAATGGATGGGTGGATGTTTGTTACTCTTTCACGCAAAAACTCCTGAATGGATTTCGATGGCATTCGGAACACAGATAGTTTATAACCTGAATTAACATGTAGGGTACTTTTTACCCCGGCCGTACGTTTCCGTGGGGTAATTTCCGACATCCACGCGGGCGAAGCCGCGGGCAAAAGCTAATTTGATATAATTTAATTTTGCTTTTATGTCTTGTGCTATTTATTTTATGTGCACTGAATAAATGGTTTATCTATCATCAATTCATCAGTTATATCACCACATTTCCCCAACGAGTTGTTGATCATAGTACATTGTTATTACCGTTATTAGAACAAAATATACAGCTGCTACCCTGAAGGAAGAGGGGATAACACATAAACGTCAGCCGATGTATTCTGTAAAATTCTCACCGTAAACCTTAGATGAAGTGAGCTTCTACAGGGTGTAAAAAGACCCATCACATTCACATAGCCGTGAACTATTACGCATTCTGTATGTGCTACGAGGGGGCTGCACTAAAAGTATCGGGAATGGAATATTTCCACTGTTCCTGTCATATTAAAATCTTTTTAATTGAAAACTCCTTGGTTTTAAAAATCGAATACCATTATTTATTTAAAAAAAGATTCTCGGTCTTGTCACAAGGTTTTGTCAAACTTGTTTAGTCGTTGAGAAAATGGAATTGACTCGAGAAAATTCAAGAGCGATGATTTATTATGACTTTCGAAGTGGTTTAACACAAAAACAGTGTGATGACCGGATGATTTCTGCATTTGGTGATGAAGCCCCATCCAAAACCACAATTTATCGCTGGTTTGCTGAATTTCAACGTGGACGTGTCAAGCTCAGTGATGATCCCCGTCAAGGTCGTCCAAAAACTGCAGTCACCCAAGAAAACGTTGATGCTGTGCGTAAGCTGATTGAGGAAGATCGACATGTGACATACCGCGAAATTCAGGCAACTTTAGACATTGGCATGAGTCAAATACAAATAATCTTGCATGAACAATTAGGTGTAAAAAAGTTGTTTTCCCGATGGATACCGCATCCGCTCTGTGAAGAGCAAAAAGCGGCTCGCGTTACTTGGTGCGTCAGAACTCTCGAAAGATTCCACGCAGGATCCTCAAATGCTGTATACAACATCGTATCAGGTGACGAATCCTGGATATACGCGTACGAACCCGAAACAAAAAACCAGTCACGAGTTTGGGTGTTCGAAAATGAGTTAAAGCCAACAAAAATTGTTCGTTCACGGAGTGTTGCAAAAAAAATGGTGGCCACGTTTGTCTCCAAAACCGGCCATGTTACGACTATTCCTCTTGAGGGACAAAGAACGGTTAATGCAGAATGGTATGCTAGCATTTGTTTGCCACAGGTCGTTTCTGAACTCCGTAAAGAGAACTGCAACCGCCGCATCATCCTCCATCACGACAATGCGAGTTCTCACACCGCGCACAGAACAAAAGAGTTTTTAGAGCAAGAAAACATAGAATTATTAGACTATCCGCCCTACAGCCCCGACCTAAGCCCTAATGATTTCTATACTTTCCCTAAAATAAAGAATAAATTTCGTGGACAGAGATTTTCATCACCTGAAGAAGCTGTGGACGCCTACAAAACGGCCATTTTGGAGACCCCAACTTCCGAATGGAATGGTTGCTTCAATGATTGGTTCCATCGTATGGAAAAATGTGTCAAATTTCGCGGAGAATACTTCGAAAAGCAATAAATACATTTTTAAATAATAATGTTGTGTCACTTCCTTGATTCCCGAATTTTTCAGTGCCGCCCTCGTATGTGTGTTCTGTGTATGTGTCTGTGTATGTGTTTGTGTATCGTGGAGTACGTGTGCCAGAAGACGAGGTACATGCCGAGGGTGCAGTTACTGGAGTCATTGAAGAAATTGTTACTTGTCCGTCGTCTTGGAAGAAGACTTTTGGCCACAGGACGTGGTGTTCCGTCGCTTCCACGGGCAATTACCACAGGACAGCACAAGGACAATTAGCTGGTGGAGTGAAGTGCTACTAACATAGTTTTAAGCAATATTTATCAACACGAGTTTTAGTTTTATTATGTATTAGTTTTTTATTTTGTAATTTGTGTATTTTATCTATGGGCCTCAGTTGCCTGACAATAAAATAATAATAATTATTATTATTATATCAAACTAAGTAACATTGCTAATAAACAATTGCTGGAAAACGAATTTTATTTTTGATGTGAAAAGTCGCTGTTTAGGGTAGTCAGCAACGTAACGCACGCGAAACATTGTGCTTATGCGCATGCAACGGTACTCGGTCGTGGGGTGTAATTAAAGTTATGTTGTTAACTTGTTACATTATGCTATGGGACTTACACATAATTGGCGAAATGTGGGTGTGCTATAGGTACACCACTTATTATGTTATGTTATGTTATGTAATGTTATGTTATGTAACATTAAAAACTTGTATTCGTATAAAAAAGTCAGTAAATGTTGGTATAACCTTCAATATTTCTGGAACCAGAAGGTTCCCAGGTATGGTCCAGTACAAAAAAAAAAAAATGCAATGACGGGGAGAACAAGTGACTCTCGGCTTCGTTAAGTGTCTTTTTACACCCGGTATAGCGAACTGTCATCCCATCCTATGCTAGAGATTGATACTATTGACAGCTCACTTCGCCTAAGTTTTCACGGTGAGTTAAAGAAAGTAAAGAAAGAAAATACGTTTAAATAATAAATGATTTTGTTTCCATAAGTAGGTTTGTACAAACACTTTTACACGTCAATCATATTTTATAAACTAGATGAGGTCGGCGTTTCCTATCTGATTACTCTGAGAAGAAAGGCCGAAACAAACTCAAGAGGTCACATTCTCTTTTAAAGTCCAGACATAATCTTGGTCAGATCATGTGAAGACCATGTAGATTTGTGTCAGGAATGATCTTTTGAGGATAAACCACAAACCTGTCCAGTCAGTGCACGCTTTTGTCAGTAATCGTGCAGCTCAACTCAAAACTTAAGGAGCTCAACGATTCGACAAACAATACCAAAGAAAGGACATTTGGGCAGGCCGCATAAATAACTCAAACTGCCAGACCATGATCAAAACTAATTGAGAAGAAGAAAAAAACAATGACCCACATTGTCCTTACATTCACAATAATTAAAGTAATGCATATACTATCACAGCACACACCCAATGTCAACACTATCATTATCATATCAGCCGAAGGTCACCCTTCTGAACATAAGCCTTTCCGAATCATCAGCACAAACACATAAACAGGTATACATATTGATACCATAAATATAATATAAAATTAAAAATAACATATATTTTGGTTAGCCAATCGGGTAATGACTATTACCTACGTAAGTACCTACCTACACACATTATTGTAACAACAGGTAAATTAAGTACATAAACAATATTAATGTAGTAAACGATAAACATTTTAATTATATTACATACAAATCAACGTGATTACTTGTGATCATGAAAATGTTTTAGGGAAAAAAAATATAATATGTAATAATGCTTAGGTAAGTACGGTCAATATCAGTTATGCAGACTGTACCTACTTAACTACGTATTAGCCATCATCATCATCAGCCTACAGCAGTCCATAGGCCTCTCCTATTGCACGCCATTCAACTCGATTCTCGGCAACTCATCCAGCTGCTACCAGTCACCCTGCGAAGGTCAAATCAAATCAAATCAAAATATCAAAATATTTTATTTCACATAAACCAACTTGGGCACTTATGAAATGTCAGAAGCTAGGTGCACGGTTCCAATTGGTTGTTTCCTATGGAGAAGAGCCGGCAAGAAACTCCACGGTTACTCTTTTAAAAATAAGGGGCTTTTACAATGTTTCCAATTACAGTGTTGATAGATATGGGAGGACAGTGTAGGCCTTTCAACAAGTAACAGGTACTCAACAACATATAAAAAGGTCCACAAATCTACAGTCTACAAGTTAGGCCTACAACGCTCGTCGCCCCACCTAACCTGAGGGCGTCCTACCTTACGTTTACCGATTCGCCGTAACTCCTCAAGAATACGTTTACCCCAACGGTCATCATTATTATTATTACCAAAGTTTTTGTCCTCAAATGACGACATATGTATTAAGTACCTAAGCACGACTGACCCTGAGCAGTCAGCCTTATTACCAACCTTGCTGACTGGGTTATCTCCACCTTTCACCATCATCCTCTGCCTCTGCATGTGTATGCCCCTATCCCAAGTTATTTGTAGTGTCAGCTCAGTAATTTTGTCTTCTGCTTCCATATCTACATCTCTATCAGCCGTCATTTTGATATTCACACTATTCACTTCGTTTCTCCTCTCTCCTTTCTATTTTCTTTCTTTTGTCTGTGACAAAAACCATCTCTTTTTTCTTGGACTTCTTTACTTTTACTGATTCTTATAGACCATTGTCCTAAGTGTTGATTACTATTATTTTTTTAAATATCTTGGACATATTTCGGGACCCTGGGGTCCCGAACCTTTGGGAGGCGTACGAGGGGCCGAAGCCAACTCGTTGAGGCTCGTTAGGCGTTTTCAATGAAATATTATTATTAAGAGCCCGTATTTCCTCACTGCAGGGCAAAGGCCCCTCTACCCTCTTTTCACTTCTATCAATGTAAGGCGACTAAGAACTAGTTAAGTTCAAAATTTAAGACTATTTTGTGGTTATTATTACTGACTGCGCAAGTGCGCAGCACGCAATTATTTCCTTTATTTCATTATACAGCGTGGCGTTACAATGGCGACATTTATTTAAAACATGGGTAGTGCTAGTGGACAGTAACAATAGAAAATATAATAAGAAAGTTTTTGTATTAATTTAATAATTAATTTGTAATTTGGTTTAATTTCAATATGGGTGTATTCCTGAAATAAAAATGATTTGATTTGATTTGATTATTGCCGCAATGAACCTTTTTGGCGCAGCCGTGAGGCACACACTGTTATTGTTAAAAACACTTTTTTTTGTTAAGTATTTGTGTTTTGCGTTTTACGAATATTTTTTATTGTTACTGGCCACTAGCCCTTCCCATGTGTTAAATTAATGTCACCATTGTAGCGCCACACTGTATATGTATATACAAATTATATTTTTAAATATACGAATTAAAAAAATATAAAATCTATTTAAAAATATTTAAAATAGTAGCCCACCGGTATCGGAAATAGGGTTCATGCTACCGGCGCGCGGCGGTCAGGGCTCAATTATTGAACAGACTGACTGCGCAGCACGCAATTATTTTTTTATTATTATTTTATACTAATGCTTCTACATTACGTCATACTGGTACCAAACCCCCGGTTTTCAGTGTTTCGGGCTTTTTTAATTGACATCTTGCAACGATTGCAACATGATATGTACTTTTCTTAATACTGCGTTGTACACTGAACTCAATATATTACACAGTGTTACATAGAGTCCCTGTACAAAGGCGAGCTTAACTCAAAGTTGAGTTTTCTCCCAGCAAACCTTTGAGCGATAAAGAAAGATCTCTTTTCTTTTTCATAGATATTCTTTTCTTTACGATCATCTTTCAGGGCAGGTGACATACGACGTCCGTTTCCTGAACATTTATGTGAATGTCATAACAGCTTCGTTCCCAAGTCCCACAGGCCCCTCAAGGTCGAAAGCCTCGTTACCAAACCAGCCAAATACCGATAAACAACTTTGTGTACTGCCAAACAATTAAAATTTTGAGATTAATCCAGGAAACTACCGCGGTAATCCATTTCCTTATATGAAAATTTTATATTTTGTTAATTATACTAATCATGCAATAAATATCGTTGTTATATTTTAATTATTCTTGTTTAAATATGGTGTGCGTTGTGGTTTTCTAAATTTCTACAATCAACAGACGTAGTAAATGTCGCTAGGTACCTATTTACTTCTTCTATAGGTATATAATAATAATATCCGCCGCCGTACCTTTACGTTGACGTCGTGGTGGGGCTTGCGCGCTCCTGAACTCTAGGTATGTACCGGTAGTTTACTTTGCCGAAAGAGGTCTAGGGTGAGAAGTCAGATCAAGAGAAATACAGAAACCCGCAAGGCAGCATCTGGCGAGCTGGTGGGCACTAGCGCCCCACGGACCCTATCTCACAGAAGAAGACTTGTTCCTCACCTCTGGTTTGCCTTTATTGGCCGGCTGGAGTAAAAAATGACGATAAACAGAGCTGATACCTCTTTCTCGTCTTTATTGGCCGGCTTGAGTGCAGATTCGCAAAAGCAAACGTGCTCGGAGGAAGGAAGTATTCTAGTAAGATGCTGGTAGGGATCTTGACGGTGCTTCCAGGATTGTCCTGATAGGCGTGGGTTACCTCTCCACTCCTCAAAAGCACCTCAGGACATGTTGCCCCTTTGTCGCTATGCGACCGTTTTCGGGGGCCCATTATTAAGTGTACAAGTCACCCCCTGCCATTTTATCTGTGTATTTTATATAAAACATTGGTCAGGCAGGTGCCATAGTCATTCCATAGTCCTAGTAAACTAGTCCACATAAGTTACCCAAATCCATAGTCCAATATCTTTGTTTCCATATCCTGCCATAGTCCTACACCAACCGGGGGATGTTCTTGGGTGCACTTGTATAGTCCGAACAGGGATAATCGTCGGTTGGTGCCTCATTTCATTAAAAACGTCTAACGGGCCTCTGCAAGTTGGCTTCGGCCCCTCGTATGCCTTCCAAAGGTCCGGGATCCCAGGGTCCCGAGAAATGTCAAGAGACGTAAAAATAATAATATAAACAGGATATTTTTTTAACAAGTGCGCAAACTGTAACCATGAATTTAGCTTAAGATTCTATACCACCTAGCGTAGAGATTTTTCGTCAGTTATATTTTTTTTTTATTAGTTGTTCCATATATTTTGATCGCGTAGGTATTGCACTTTTCTATGAAAGAGCTTTTTTTTTTTTTTTTTGATAACTGATGAATTATTTCTGCGCTAGTGGGTCTAGAACAGGTGCTGAATTCATGGTTACAGTTTGCGCACTGGTTAAAAATTTATCCTGTATCTAAATATTATAAATTGAGTCGGTTTTCGTGTCTGTCAGTGTGACCGCGTTGTTCTTCTAACCTACGCAACGGATTTTAATGCCGATTTCAACATAATTTAGAGAATTTATTCCGGATGGTGTTTGTGTAGGTATAATAAATTAATCATTAATGATTTATGTTTAACTTAGCTATATAATAAAGATAATCTTCATAAAGTAGTAGAAGTAGAAGTAGGGGCGGGTCGCTAGTAATTAAATTAATTATATTTCAACCACTAAGGCACCCTTGCACGGCTTGCACCACAAACCACTAAACACGTTTAGCGCTAAACGAATTTTGTAAGTATCGTTCTGTTTCTGACAATCATTTGAATATTACAGAGACGGAATGATGGCTAAACTATAATATTATAAAGAGAAAAGATTAGATTTTTTGTATGTTTGTTTGTTACGCTTTCACGCTAAAACTGCTGAATAGATTTGGATGAAATTTGGCACATGGGTAGACCATGTCCTAGATACTTTATATCCCGATATTCCTACGAGATAGAGACTTATGCGAGTCAAACCGCGGAGCGCAGCTAGTTTAAGTTATACGTTTAGCGTTAAACGTATTTAGTGATTTGTGGTGATGCATGAGGGTCTTAATCAATAAGTAGGTAGGTAAAGCTTTTATTTGTTGATCAAGCTTTCTGAAACGCTTTTCTGTCATAAAAGATTTATATTATTACTAGCTCCTTCCCGTGTCTTCGCCCACATGGATTTGTGAAAATTTCCCACAGAAACGAGCTACCGTGACAAAAAGTCTATGTCCTTCCCCAGGATGCCATTTCTCATTGCCAAATTTTATCGTAATCCGTTCAAGTGGTTTATGCGTGAAAACAAACAGACAGAGTTACGTTCGAACTTATAACATTAGTATGGATTTAATGAAGCTTTTTCCATCAAAGTCGATTTAAATTTCCAGTCAAACCAGATGCAGAATGATTACAACAGAAAGATAATATAATGGAATTGTAGCTTTCTTAGATGAATTTCCTTTCTTTTGTAGATGAGTTCGTTCGTTACAGCAGGCTACTAGAAGTCCTGATGGGCTTAGTAGCCGCTACTACTGCACTAGTAGTCCTGATGGGCTTAGAGCTGCTACTACTGCACTAGTAGTCCTGATGGGCTTAGTAGCCGCTACTACTGCACTAGTAGTCCTGATGGGCTTAGAGCTGCTACTACTGCACTAGTAGTCCTGATGGGCTTAGTAGCTGCTACTACTGCACTAGTAGTCCTGATGGGCTTAGTAGCCGCTACTACTGCACTAGTAGTCCTGATGGGCTTAGTAGCTGCTACTACTGCACTAGTAGTCCTGATGGGCTTAGTAGCCGCTACTACTGCACTAGTAGTCCTGATGGGCTTAGAGCTGCTACTACTGCACTAGTAGTCCTGATGGGCTTAGAAGCTGCTACTACTGCACTAGTAGTCCTGATGGGCTTAGTAGCCGCTACTACTGCACTAGTAGTCCTGATGGGCTTAGTAGCTGCTACTACTGCACTAGTAGTCCTGATGGGCTTAGTAGCCGCTACTACTGCACTAGTAGTCCTGATGGGCTTAGAGCTGCTACTACTGCACTAGTAGTCCTGATGGGCTTAGTAGCTGCTACTACTGCACTAGTAGTCCTGATGGGCTTAGTAGCTGCTACTACTGCACTAGTAGTCCTGATGGGCTTAGTAGCTGCTACTACTGCACTAGTAGTCCTGATGGGCTTAGAGCTGCTACTACTGCACTAGTAGTCCTGATGGGCTTAGAAGCTGCTACTACTGCACTAGTAGTCCTGATGGGCTTAGTAGCCGCTACTACTGCACTAGTAGTCCTGATGGGCTTAGTAGCTGCTACTACTGCACTAGTAGTCCTGATGGGCTTAGTAGCCGCTACTACTGCACTAGTAGTCCTGATGGGCTTAGAGCTGCTACTACTGCACTAGTAGTCCTGATGGGCTTAGTAGCTGCTACTACTGCACTAGTAGTCCTGATGGGCTTAGTAGCTGCTACTACTGCACTAGTAGTCCTGATGGGCTTAGTAGCTGCTACTACTGCACTAGTAGTCCTGATGGGCTTAGTAGCTGCTACTACTGCACTAGTAGTCCTGATGGGCTTAGTAGCTGCTACTACTGCACTAGTAGTCCTGATGGGCTTAGTAGCTGCTACTACTGCACTAGTAGTCCTGATGGGCTTAGTAGCTGCTACTACTGCACTAGTAGTCCTTATGGGCTTAGTAGCTGCTACTACTGCACTAGTAGTCCTGATGGGCTTAGTAGCTGCTACTACTGCACTAGTAGTCCTGATGGGCTTAGTAGCTGCTACTACTGCACTAGTAGTCCTGATGGGCTTAGTAGCTGCTACTACTGCACTAGTAGTCCTGATGGGCGTCCTAGTAGCACCGGTAGCGCTAGTAGTAGCGTAGTAGTAGTTGCTGATGCAAGGAACGCCCAGGAACAAACTGGTATGATAAAGGACTGTAAATATCTGCTCCAGTTTATATTGCACGGTTTTACGAGCCTGGTTCAGCGGTGATGCAATAACTAAACAGTCAGCAGGGTAGCGAAGCTGAATGTTCATGGTACACACGGCTACATATCAAGCTATGCATTTCCAGTATAAGCTGATCTCGCATTGTATAGGATTTCAATACAATGAGAGGTCAGCTTATACTGGAAATGCATAGCTTGATGCCGTGTGTACATCTAGGGTTGCCATTTTTTTCTAATATCAAATATAGTATTTTCGAAGCCATTGCCTGTGAAAATATAGCACTTAAATGGCGAAAAAAATATATATAGTAGGTATGCTAAAAAAAATGCATGTTTTTTGCTTCCTTGAGCCTTTATTACCAGGTTTTATTTTTTACGTCACGGAACCTATACTAACTAATGTAAATTACTAAACTCTAATAATAGATTAAGCTTACAAAATACCTTGATTTCACCTTTTACGAGATTAATACTGGCCTTATTGCGCTCATCTGGCCATTTTTTATTCATCACTGAAAATTTTATATGCGCTCAGTAATTTAACTGAAGTTGCTGGTATAGAAAGTAGAAATGTTTTTTTTTTTTAATTTTATGAAAAATCAGAATCACTGAGCAACACTTGTTGCCATTTTTAACCGACTTCACAAAAACGAGGCGGTTCTCAATTCGTCTGTAGGTTTTTTTTTTTTTATGTGTATTTGCTCAGAACTTTTTTCTGGGTGAACCGATTTGGATGTTTTTTTTTTTATTTAATAAGTGGTGCTTCACATGTGATCCCATTTAAATTTGATCAAGGTCAGATCAGTAGTTTTTGAGTTATCCTTAATACTGCATATTTTTTCCACTTAGTCTATATGGATGATGTGTTAATAATTTCCTGTTACTGTTATTTACACACCAAGTAGTGGTATACGAATTTGTGTGGGGTAGGTACCGCAACAAAAAGGGAAAAATAAAAACTTTTTTACAAAAAAACAACCGACTTCCAAAAAAAACACTAAAAGACGTGAAAAATAACTTTGATTTCGGAAGTCGGTGGCCAAAAACGAAAATACAAAACCAAAGACACCGACTTCCGAAATTAAAGTTATTTTTCACGGTTTTTAGTGTTTTTTTGGAAGTCGGTTGTTTTTTGTTCAGCAGTAGATTTAGTTAGCATCACATTTTTGGTCAGAAAGAGCAATAGCCAGAATTTTATTAAACTGATTTATTTCTGAATACTCAAAAACAGATTACGTCTGCGTTTCGTTTTACATTTAATTTAATAATACACTTCTCATCAGAAAAATCGAAACACTTCCGTTTTTATTGTTTCTGTCCTAATTTAACACAGAAGAGTTTTCATTCCATGAAAAAAATCACATGATTGTACAGTTTGGCCATTACAGTGATAAGCGAAAAATCTCAATTCAAAATTAGAATTTCATTTGTTTATCCTTTAGATGAAATGATTCACTGTTTTGAGATAAATGTGTGTTTAGAGTTGGAGTACATTTCACCTTTGAAAACTAAAAATTAACGCTTATCTTAAAACTTTTTGTTCTGTGTTCTGTATACTGTGTGTGTACTGTGACTTTGGGACGTCTGAAAAAGTTTTTTTTCTAAAACATATGGATACTTCGCCCGCAAAATCCGCCCAAGTGGTGTCATTGCTGGATTCTGGACTTAGTCAGCGTGTTGTGGCTGAAAGATTGCATCTAAGCCCGTCGTCTGTTCAAACATTCTACAAACGCTATTGGGAGACTGGCTTTTTCATTACCGTTCAGGATCTGGGAGGAATCGGGTCACTTCTGAGTGCGATAATCGATTTATTGTAACAACTTCTTTACGGAATCTACGCCTTAATGCTTTTCAACTGCAGCAGCAGCTTCATGTTGTACGTAGGGTGGCTGTAAGTGACTCTACAATTGGAAGAAGGTTGAAGGAACGTGGACTGGTACCGCACAAGCCAGCAAATGGGCCGAAATTAACTGCAGACCATCGAAGAGCGCGCCTTAATTTTGCACTTGAGAACCTAAATTGGTCATACCTCCAGTGGAACAAAGTCCTCTTTTCTGATGAGTGTAAGATTATGCTGTATAGTAACAACGGAAGGAACAAGTTCTACAGAAGAGATGGAGAACGCTTTGCACAATGCTGCATTGAAGAAAAAGTCAGCTATGGTGGCGGTTCGTGGACGGTTTGGGGAGGAATCAGCGCCGACGGTAAGACAGAGCCTGTCTTTGTGTCTGGGCCACGTCTGCCTGCACTAAACAGTCATCGGTACATCGAACAGTGTCTTGAGCCTCACGTGATGCCCTATGCACATTTTATTGGCAACGGTTTCATATTCATGCACGACAATGCTAGGGCTCACACCGCGAGTGTCGTACGAGATTATGTTACCGCAATCGGTATGTCTATTATGGAATGGCCAGCAAGAAGCCCGGACATGAATCCGATTGAACATCTATGGGATGAATTAAAGACATGAATTCGTGCAAGATATCCTGCCCCAGAAACATTTAGCCGGCTGCAAAATGCAATCCAAGAGGAATGGAATGGAATGAAACATGAAACGAAACATTTGATCGTGACTCTCATCCGATCGATGAAGAACCGTATGAAAGCAGTAATAAGTGCTCACGGTTGGAATACAAGTTATTAAATAAATGTTTCTTAGTTATTTTTTTCATTTACGTGTCTTGTTTTATCAATTTCCTTCATACTCCATACAGGGTAAAAATTACTTGTTAAACAAAATACGAAAACTATGAAATTTTAATTTGAATTTAGAACATTAACATTAGGATTTGAAAACCTCATATTATTCACTATTAAACGATATTTGACATATATTCCTAAATATACACATTTTTCTGATAATCCTTACAAAACATAAACTTGCAAGGTGTTAAGATTTTTCTGATGAGAAGTGTATTATTATATTTAAATATTCATGTAAAATATAGTAGTTTCGCCTTCTATTTTTTTTTTTTTTTGATATATAGTATGTAGGCCTCTATTATAGTAGGATACTATAATATATAGTAGGGTTGGTAACCCTTAAGTACATCAGACTTAAGTATTTTCGTACGTAGGTATAGTCTATCTTGTAATTGGTATAACACCCTAAGGTTGGATGCCACTTATAGGTACGTCATAAAATGTTGTCTATGGGACAGTTAGACAGTTTCAACCTTGAGTTAAATTTGCATGGTGCAATAAATGGTCGACTACCTAACTAAATCACTTCAGCACCCTAAATACGTAACACACTATCAAACACAATCTGAATCATTTTTAAGTCTATTGCTAATCCATTGCTGCATAAATATGTTCGAAAAATTTGTCTGCTCAACAACGTAAATAACGCAATGAATGTTGTTGAACTGTCAAAATGAAACCCATTCCTACTGTTAGGCCCGTATTAATAAACGTTCCTCAGCCCAAGAGGTCGCACTTGATGACAACCTTGAGATCATGACCGTATTAATAAACATAATAATTTGTGTACTTAAGTTACGGCTTGGGTTTACGTTATCAACCGAGTGATGGACTGATTAATAAACGGAACTCTACACTTAAGTATACAATAGGTGTGTATGCTCGAGATGCGTAAACCTGAGTGTAGGCAGTCCGTGACTTAAGGTCTTGATTAGTAGCGCAAAACATGGAGTTGAAAAATATTTTGGGTGAAATTAATTATTACGATGAAATAGAGTACCTACTATGACGATATTTTATGACCGGTTTTATGCTACAGCATCATTTCAGGTAGGTACCTATCTACCTATGTAAATATTGTAAATACATTTATCATAAGTATAATAAAATTGATTTAATTACTATTTATAGGTATAACATAAAGCCATTAAGTCCACAAATGTACTTCTTTAGTTGTATAAAGTTTAATAAATAAATAAACTTTAAAAGTAGTAGGTACTATATAAATCCAATTAATCTAATTTTAAAACCCAATATATTTATGTGAAAATATAATCTAATAAAGTTATTAAGCTTTTTTATGGTCATCTAATATATTTATCACAACCTTCAGCGACAAATATAAAAATTAAAAAAAAAAACCTTTTTTTTATATTTTTTTATTTTATTTATTGGGAAATAAAAACACTTTTTTTACAATTTAAGGCTTTCTTGGGTAGAAAACAACTTTATAATGTGATACAGCGCTATCCATTAAAGTTTTAACAAAATACAAGTATTTCAATAAATCTTTCAACATAAAATAATGAGCTTTCAGCTTTTTTATGGTCATCTAATATATTTATCACAACCTTCAGCGACAAATATAAAATTTAAAAAAAAAAACCTTTTTTTTATATATTTTTATTTTATTTATTGGGAAATAAAAACACTTTTTTTACAATTTAAGGCTTTCTTGGGTAGAAAACAACTTTATAATGTGATACAGCGCTATCCATTAAAGTTTTAACAAAATACAAGTATTTCAATAAATCTTTCAACATAAAATAATGAAATGTGATGTATGTCATTCTAAACTTCGGTCAATGTGACGTAATCGTTCACGAAATCAAGCCATCAAGTACAGCGCATTGAGGAGCTGATCTTGGTAACTGAGATACTGTATTCATGTGTTTATTAATTAGCAATGATCTTGAGATGCTGATATCGTAATAATGGCGTATCAAATGATTGCGCACTTGGGCACGTCATTGAGGAACGTTTATTTATACGGGCCTTAGTGTGTTACGCAAGTACCCCGCTGCAAGCCTGCAAGGAAGTGTACGTGATAGTAGCCGGCCTACTTGCAACTTTAAGAGTTCAAAACCCTGATACATAGGTACAACTTTAAAGAGACGAAGAGGTCCTCTATCTACGTGTAAATAACGGTAATCATGATAATCGCAATAGAACTGACTTGCACTTTTCCGGTTTTTATTTACTCAAATATATTTGTTGTATGCATACCCACCTACACAAGCAAGTACAATCAGCATCTACTATAGATTTACTGATCATTGTTTTATAAAATAATTATAATAAAAACATACTAGGTAGGTACAGTGCCCTCCAAAAGTTAGTTGAAGTTTATCAAACTCAAATTCAAACTCAAACTCAAAGCATTTATTTCAATTAAACCAGCTACAGGTACTTTTGAATTGTCAAGGAGTCGGTCAGTTAGTCAGAAAGTTGAAGCTAGTTGCCCATTCCAAAACGTAGATATGCATTTCAGCTGTTATGTCATATTATGATTAAAAATCCTAACTTCGAATGTTTGAACTGTACTTACCCTATAAAGGCTCCCACAGATAGGCGCGAAGAGACGGTGCAACGCGATTCTTGTAGAACAATTTTTAGAAGTTTTTATAGATATTGTTTTACTAGAGACGTGTCGTGCCTCTCTGTGGAAGCCTTAACTTTTTTTTGTTGACTAATCATTAAACAATCTCTGACTCTCTCTATCTTTGATTCTGATTCTGTGGATAAACTTCTTTCCCGTTATTTTTTTTTCGTTTATTTTTGTGACTTGAAAACTTGAAAAGTAGGGAGAACTATTATTTACGTACAAAGCCATAGTGCCAACATTAGTTGAATATACGGTACCAAACTAACAAATGATTGGCAGTCAAAAACATGTACCTATGCAAAATTAATAAGAAATTATGAAATATTTATCGACTGATGATGCTGATTGTACACATTTTTTTTCAATGTCTCTCAAATAACCTCTTAAACAGTATTTAACCCAGGACTTCACCTATAGATATTTATATAGCCAATGCAATGTTATGTTATTACATACATATTTAATCTTTGTCAATAATATTTTATGGAGGTAAACACAGATAGACAGAATGACTCTGTTGATTTAATGTTTTCTAGATTTAAAAAGAATATTTCAAATGCATTAAATTTTGTTGGAAGTAATAAAATTACTTAAGGGAATGCGAAAGGTAGCGCGCGAAATTGAAATTTTCTTACGTTTTTTTGCAATTTGCAGTTCCGTGTTAGGTTGTACATACATAATTATGTTGATCAAAATATTATTCGCAACCGTGACATGTATTTATTATTTATTTATTTACAGAATTTTATAAACAATAAAATCATCAATACAACCCTACGTTAGAATTGGCCTCAAATCTCTTGTTTTCATGAAATAGTCATTCAATGGGGCAATTTGAATTTCGCGGGCTACCCTAGCGATCTAAGGTAGCCCGCGAAAGTCAAATTCACAATTTTGCAATTTGTTTTTTGTTTTTAGGGTTCCGTACCCAAAGGGTAAAAACGGGACCCTATTACTAAGACTTCGCTGTCTGTCCGTCCGTCTGTCTGTCACCAGGCTGTATCTCAAGAACCGTGATAGTTAGACAGTTGAAATTTTCACAGATGATGTATTTCTGTAAACAGATTACAAAAAACAAAATACAATAAATATTTAATATTTTTTTGCAGTTTTTTATAGATAATGGTACGGAACCCTTAGTGCGCAGGTCCGACTCGCACTTGGCCAGTTTTTTGCAATTTGTTCGTTCCATCGTAGAGGTCATCCATCGCTTTCCATCATCAGGCGAAATCGAGGTCATCAGCAGGACCTGCTTACGACGTCAATCTTGCCTAGGCAACCAATCTCGACAAGACAAAAAGAAAATTAACCATCTGAAGTTATTCATACCGTTAGCTAAGGGAGGTCATCATCAACATCGGGTTGATTGAATCGCTGTAAAAACTATAGATGCACAATAAAGAAACAACAGAAATAATTTAATAGAATAAAGATTCACTTATGTTGTATTTGGGCCTGTCTGGGTTCTGGTGGAGCTAAGCGAGGTTCTAGAAATAAGACGAGATCTTGAAGTATGTTAAATATATTTTATTGGGACCTGCGACCAGCGTCCATTCACCACAGTCGGACAAACCAAGTGACATAGACAATATTATTTTTTATTTTTGTATTAATAATAGGTCTTTACCTATGAAATTGCCGTTTTGTATGAAAAAAATTAAACGAATTTTTTTCATGAATTTTTTATTTGTATTAATCGAAGTAATCACCCATGCAATCAATGCATCTTTGCCATCGCAGTGGCAGTTTATTGATGCCCTTCTTAAAGAAATCAGCTGGACGGGAGGCAACAAATTCTTCAAAGGCATTTTGTACTGCCTCTCGGGTATTAAATTTTTTTCCCGCCAAGAAGTTATCCAAATTCTGGAAAAAGTAGTAGTCTGTAGGCGCAAGGTCTGGTGAGTAGGGCGGATGACGGAGAGCTTCCAACCCCAGTTCTTGCAACTTGGAGACCGTCTGCTGTGCAGTATGAGGTCGCGCGTTGTCGTGCAGGAGCAGCGGAGACGAGCGATTGACCAATGCTGGTTGGAGATGCGCCAGCTTCTCCATCATTGTGTTCAGTTCTTCACAGTACACATCTGCAGTAATGCTCACCCCGTTTGGTAAGAAGCTGTGATGAATCACACCGGCGCTAGACCACCAAACAGTGACCATCACTTTTCTAGGGGTAAGTTTTCGTTTAGGGCATTGTTTAGGTGCTGAACCAGGATCCAACCAACTTGCTGAGCGCTTACGGTTATCAAACAGAATCCATTTTTCATTGCAGGTAACAATGCGGTTCAAAATTCCTTCATTTGTGTGTCTGTTGAGCAGTGCAAGGCACGTCTCGACGCGTACTTCGCGCTGGCGATCATTGAGTTCGTGGGGCACCCATTTGTCAAGCTTTTTTACCTTGCCAATTTGACGCAAATCGACCAATATTGTTTTGACGCTAACGTCGAAAGCTGCTGCTAATTCAGCCGTAGATTGTGTATCATCAGCTTCCACAATCGCCTTTAATTCGTCATTGTCGACCAAAGTCTTCGGACGACCGCGAGGTTCATTTTTCAGGTCGAAATTTCCAGAACGGAAGCGAGCAAACCAATAACAGGTGGTGCGTTGGTTTGTAGTGTTAGCTCCGTAAACGTCGTTGATGTTGCGTGCCGCTTGTGCCGCGTTGCTGCCACGACGGTACTCATATTCCATAATTACTCGAATTTTTAACGTATCCATGATGACGAAAAAGATGAAATGCGATGAAAATGTAACACTAATCAATAAAGAAATGACTACTTTTAGAAAAAAAAATCCATGTTTTTAAAATAAAATTAATTTGAAATTAGAATTCTTAGCCAAACAAAAATTATTTTGATTTGAAATGGCCAGTACTGCAGAACGGCAATTTCATAGGTAAAGACCTAATAGATTCATAATTCATAGACAAATATGTTGCAACTTACCCAAGCTTTCACTTGGGTATCAGAGTTCATTGATGATAGACATAAAAACTCTAGATAATTAGTAATTAAGTTAACTTTAGGTACTGATGACCAATAGGTTTATATATAAACATTGCTTAAAGTTAAATAATGATTAGCGACTGTTGAACGATATTTTTTTTTACGTTTACACGTTTCATGACTTTAAAAACAACGTTTAGAAATAAAGGGGTAAGTAAATGTTAAATGATTTTATTTCTGTAAGTAGGTTTGTACAAACACTTTTACACGTCAATCATATTTTAATAAAAACTACTTAGATGAGGTCGGCGTTTCCTATCTGACTACTCTGAGAAGAAAGGCCGAAACAAACTCAGAGGTCACAGTCTCTTTTAAAGGCCAGACATACCTAATCTTGGTCAGATCATGTGAAGACCATGTAGATTTGTGTCTGAAATGGTCTTTTGAGGAAAAACCACACAGATTTGAGTGGACATGTCCAGTCAGTGCACGCATTTGTCAGTAATCGTGTAGCTCAACGCAGAACTTATGGAACTCAACGATTCGACGAACAATACCAAAGAAAGGACATTTGGGTAGGCCGCATAAAGCACTCAAACTGCCAGATTATCATTAAACCTAACTGAGAAAGTGAATGATCTGCGAGAAAGTGAAAAAAAAGTGACCCACATAGTCCTCACATTCACAATAATTAAATAATAATATTATACTTCACAAAGTAAATTTTCATGTCATTGTAAATACAGTAAGTAGGTTACATAATAAATAGCATAAAACATATCGCAAACAATTTTGTAACGTTATCGGTCATAATGAAGACACGAAAACGTGTAATAATACCTATTGTATTATGTAAACACGAAAATAACTCGGTAACGCCGATAATCACCTAGTAACCTGTTATTTCCTTTTGTCGATTAAATTGTTACTATGGCTTCAGTTTAACACAAATAAATAATACACTCGAGAGCAATGAATCCGGGTCACTTAAAGAATGTTAAAAATCTCGGAAACTAAAAATGATAGGTTAATGCAATAAATTGTATTTAATAGACAATGTAATACTCCTTAAATGAAAGTAAAAAAAATATGAGTCACCATACATTTTATTAACACAAAATTACATAAAGAAAAAAACTGCTGATCTCTCCTTAAAACAAAAATAGGAAACATGAAATTTTTGAACTTTATTACGATTTTCTTGAATTTTAATACTTCGTATTGCCTCCTCGTGCTTCCATTACTGCGTTTACGCGGTTTGGCATGCTGTACACCAAGTTCCTTATACGATTTTGGGGAATATTCTCCCATTCCTCTGTGAGAGCAATTTTGAGCTCACGAAGCGTGATTGGGGGAGGGTTTCGTTGTTTTACGCATCTGCCTAGCTCGTCCCAAGCATGCTCGATCGGGTTGATATCCGGGCTGCGCGCTGGCCACTCCATACGAGTAATGTTCATCTCTTGAAGGTAGTCATTCACAATCCTACCTGTATGAGGTCGGGCATTGTCATGCATAAATATAGCATCCTCACCTAAATTGACCATAAATGGACCAACGTGATCATTGAGGATTTCTTCCACATATCTTACGCTAGTTAAAGAGCCGTTTTCTATGATCACCAGCTCTGTGCGACTTTCAGAAGAAATTCCGGCCCACACAAGTACAGACCCACCACCGTAGGCTACTTTTTCTTCGATGCATGCTTGCTTGAATCTTTCCCCTGGTCTTCGATACACTCTGTGTCTTCCATCGTGCTTGTAGAGCATAAATTTTGATTCGTCGGAGAACATAACTTTTGACCAATCTTCAATACTCCAATTTACGTGGCTCTGGGCATATCTTAGTCTTGAAATACGATGCCCACGCTCCAGTTTAGGGCCGTTTGCAGGTCTAAGGGGTTTTAAGTTAGATTCAGCAAGCCGACGTCTTACTGTCCATGCACTTGGGTTACTTCCTCCGAGGCGTCGAAACTGATTTGTGAGTTCAGTTCCTGTGAGAAAGCGATTTCGAAGCATGGTGTTCACCAAGTATCGGTCTTCTCGTGCTGTGGTACACCTGGTTCTGCCCGTTCCTGGTCTGCGTAGGTTAGAACCAGTTTCTTCGTAACGTCGGAGAACTCTTTGTACTGTTGACAGCGACACACCGACAGTCCTGGCTGTATCGCGCTGACTCCGGCCGGTTTCCAGCATTGTAAGTATTCTGGTGCATTCTTCAGGCGTAAGCGACATAATTTCAGCTTGAATAATGAATATAGAGCACTATCAACATGGTTTATGTACCCACATAAATGACAGATTACAAACAAAAGCAAAACCAAATGCTGTAATTTCGTAGTTCCATCTTCGAAAGTGGCCCTTTTTCAAATTTGATTTTTTTATGATATAACTTTACAATAACTAAGAAGTTTTAATACCTTCATTTAAGGAGTATTACATTGTCTATTAAATACAATTTATTGCATTAACCTAGCATTTTTAGTTTCCGAGATTTTTAGGATTCTTTAAGTGACCCGGATTCATTGCTCTCGAGTGTATTATAATAATTTTAATTACTTATCAGCTCGCAAAATTGATGAATATTGCTTGGTTGGACCACCTGCACACCCTAATTGCGAAACACACTGCTTATCTATCACAATCTAAATCATTTTGAAGGATATTGCTAATCCATTGCTTCTAATATTCGAAAAATGTGTCTGCTCAAAAAAGCAAATAACGCAATGAATGTTGTTGAACTGTCAAAATGAAACCCATTCCTACTGTTAGTATGTTACGCAAGTACCCCGCTGCTCTAAGGCACCTGACCCACCGCTGACCAGGAAGCGACTAGCTTTTCACTCAAAACACGTAGGTATAATAGAAGTAGGTTCTGTATCAGTAAAAGAGATACTTATGTAGTTGATCGCTGACTGTTCACACTGCTGGCAAGAACTCTTTCTCCACTAGTTTGTCGCAACGACAAGAGCTATCAAAGAAAATACTCGCTCAGCGATTCTCGTTTGGCGGGCAGAACACTCGCTGATAGTACCGGCGTTAAGCGCGCGGCTGGGCGACCGCCCAGGGTGCCAGAGGTGAAAGGGCGCCGAAGGGGCTGGCTGGCGAAGGGGGGGTAACTAGGCGCCCCTTCACCTCTGGCGCCTGCAGAGTACTTTTGTTTTACTTCGTTTGGAGTTAATAATCCAAAAAAAAAAGTTGAGATCTCTTCGATTGCTCTTGCATCCGACATTCTCTTAATTCTCAAAATTTTCTGCATAAGCCGAAAAGTAACTCCTATTTCTTTATGAATGAACATAAGAAAAGCAAATTTTTCGCCCCTCTCTACTCTCCCAGATGGGAGAGGGGCGCCGCCGAAATTTTGCTCAGGGGGGGCGGTAATGTTAAAACCGGCACTGCTCGCTGAGAGACTATCCTTTGATAGATTACGCATACCAGCAACTGACTGGGCAGTTTTTCTAAAAGTCGCGCTCGGGCTCTCGCTCATAGCCCAGCAATAAAACTGTCCGAATTAATCACACACTCGTTGCTCGTTGCTCCCTAACTCGTTTCTAGTTGACAGCTGTACTAGCTTTTCGCTAATCGTCGGTGGTGGAACAGAGGGCCTAGACAAACGGCATTCGCTTCGGAGCGATTCTATTTCTATAATCGCCATCGCTTTCGCTAATGTTTCCATCATACGAATCGAAAACTAGCGATAACGCTTGTCAAAAAGTGCCACTTGGCAACGCATCTGTAGAGATGCATTGTCAAGTGGCACTTTTTGACAAGTAGAAGTAATCGTTCGACGTTGTCGATGCGTTTCATAGAATCGAATGATGCTAACAATGTCTAGCTAATTTCTATTCGTTGACCTATGATCATGTGACATTTCAATAGCTTATGTCAACCCCATATTTTTTTTGGCTTTTCTACTAGCGTCATCGCTAATCGTACCTATGTTACTTTGTCTAGGCCAGGGGTTCCCAAACTTATTTTGTCTACTGCCCACTTTGAGAATAAATTATTTTTTAGCGCCCCCATTTTTTCACCTACTTAAAAACCACTATAACTTCAAATTAAATTGATTATTGTGAGCTATATTAGTGGAAATTAAACATTCATTCTAAACGAGACTTTTACTATAACCCGCAAGAGTTAACTTGAGACCTGAGCGCCGTTGTGTAAGTAGTACACAACGGCGCTCAGGTCTCAAGTTAACTCTTACGGGCTACACCTGCCAATGAGAATGATTATTGAAACGCAACTTTATAGTATTCTGACAGAGTATATTTTGTTCAAAATAAAACAAACATAATCGATTCTAATATAAAAACGAATATGAAGGAATAATCTGATGCTGTTTAATAAGTTTGTTGATATCAGGTTCCAATTCACTCAAGAACAGCCTCAAGTCGCCACGTTCGGTAACATGGAAACGATTATCCTTTTTAGTAAGCAGCGTTGCCACAGCACTAAATCCACGTTCACATAAATATGACGATGGGAATGCTATCAAGAATCGTTGAACGATTGACTACAATCCAGGGTACAATTGCGGGAACCGATCCCGCAATTGTACCCTGGATTGTAGCCAAAATTCTTGGTAATCATTTTTGAACTTGATTTTTATTTCCTCGTTCGTTGTCAATTCTCTATGTTCTTCTTCCAGCTGAGGTGATATATATATATGCTGTGTTGACATTTGAAAACAGATCCAATACTCAGTCTGGTATTTCCAAGTTCAAAATGTCCTGATATCGTTCAGTGAAGTCAATGTGGAGGTTTTCCAAATGTTGGCAGTAGGCAAACAAGTCGTCGTTACTGCAGGATACTGATAAATTCGGAAACTTGTGAAACTCACGTCTGCCCATATTCTTTTTATGTAGAAGCAGTTTGGCTGCGAAAGCAGCAACGACCTTTTTTGTTTTAATTAAATTTAATTCATCGCCTTGCAGTTAGAGATTCATGTCGTTGAACAATTTATACAGGTCTGTCATGTAGGCTACATAATTCTTTGATGTAATGAGCTTGTTGCGCAATTCTGTATCTTTAGTTTCCAAGAACTCTATCAAAGAGCCAAACAAGTTGTAAAATCGAGTCAGACAATTGCCTCTTGATAGCCAACGAACTTCAGTATGAAACAACAAAAGCCTGAAATCTTCGTCATTAGTAACACAAAGCTGATGAAATAATCCATCATTCAAAGAGCTGTTACCGATTTTATTGACTGCTTTGATGACATATTGTAGTGATTGAAATAGTCGTTCACTTAAATGTCTAGCAACCAAATGTTGTTTATCAATAACGCAATGTACAGCAAGGACATCTGTTTTTTTTTTTTTAAGTACGCAATGAAGCCTTTATGGCACCATGTCGTAGCCAGAGCGCCATCCGTAGCAACTGATACAATATTTTTCAAGGGGATCTCTTTCTCATCACAAAACTTTTACAATGTATTGAATATGGTTTCGCCTTTTGTATCGGTCTCTAAATTTCTAGCAAACAATAGTTCTTCACATATTTTCTCATCTTTATTACACCTCACGTAAGGCAGTAACAATGCTGGATAAGTTGGTAAAGTGGACTCATCGAGCTGAATTGAGAATTGACTAGTCCTCAGATGATTGCACAATGATTCTTCGATGTTTTCAGCCATTTCATCAGTTCTTCTTTGCACAGTATTAATACTCAAAGGAATTTTTCGGATAATATCTGCGGCCGGTTTATGAAGCATGGTAGTTATTACTTCCTTTATTGCAGCAAAATGAACTCTTCTCCGATGTTGTGTGGTTTGCCTTTTTGAGCAATTAACAAAGAGATATTGTACGAAGCTGGAAGTCCGTCGTCATCTTGCTTAGCAGCCGCCGAAAAGAGTTTGGCTACACTTGGCTGAGTATTATGCTTCTTCTCTAGGTCTTGAAAATATGCTACATTCTTGTCTTCCGTATCTGGATGCATTTTATTCAAATGATCTTGCAGTCTTGAAGGCTTCATTGCTTCATACGAAAATGTTTTTAGACTTAGAAGGCATAAAGGCGACGATGGGTTTGTGGGATTTTCAATGAATCCGAATTTAATATATTCCGCACAGTATTGCCGTCTCTTCTTTTTTACTTCCGACATTGTTTTATTTTGAGAAATACGTAAGTAAGTGTTGAACTTAAGTACTGCTTATCTATTACGCGCAAAACCGCAAATGAAAATAAAATAAATATTACATTGTTTGTATAGGATTGCATAAGCAGCACGCACCGACAGGAATAAGATTAAAATGCATAAACTCGGTTATCTCATTCGACGCTCAATCGTACTCAACAAGTAAGAACAAGTATTCTATGAACCAGCCGATTGATACAGAAATGCACAAATTGAGTTATTTAACAAAAACTTGTTAAAACATGATTGCCCGAGGTCTATTATCTACGAAAATTACCTATCTAGGAATACTAATAACTATTAAAATGCGAAAGTGTGTCTGTTGCCTTTTTAACCGACTTCAAAAAAAGGAGGAGGTTCTCAATTCGCCTGTATGTTTTTTTTTTATTTTTTTTATGTGTGTTAGCTCAGAACTCTTTCCTGGGTGGACCGATTTGGATGATTCTTTTTTTGTTAGAAAGGGCATACCTCAAGGGTGGTCCCATGATAAGGAAACCAGGATCTGATGATGGAATCCCGGAGAAATCGAGGGAAACCTTCGAAAATCGTAGGAGCGCCTAGTGCGTTTGTTAATTTTCTCATTAAGTATTTTAAAGGACTACAATTTAATGAAGGTCCGGAATCGATCTGATGATGTGGAGCCGAAAGACAGTCGAGGGAATTCCTCAATGATTTACAGCAGGTACCTTGTGTTTGGGCTTGATTAATTTGTATTGATGAGAACTTTACACCTAGATGGGTTGTGACTGCCATTAGGGGTCTGATGATGAATACGAAGGACAGTTAAGGGAACTCCTCAACGGTTTACAGTAGCTACCTTGTGATTCGTTTTAATTCAGTTATATTGATGAGAACTTTGCACTCATGTGGGTTATAAGTGCCATTACAGGTCTGATGATGGAGACCATAGACAGTTGAAGGAATTCCTCAACGATTTACAGCAGTTACCTTTTGTTTGTGCTTGATTAATTTGTATTGATGAGAACTTTCCACCTAGATGGGTTGTGACTGCCATTAGGGGTCTGATGATGAATACGAAGGACAGTTAAGGGAACTCCTCAACGGTTTACAGTAGCTACCTTGTGATTCGTTTTAATTCATTTATATTGATGAGAACTTTGCACTCATATGGGTTATAAGTGCCATTACAGGTCTGATGATGGAGACCATAGACAGTTGAAGGAATTCCGTAACGATTTACAGCAGTTACCTTGTGTTTGGGCTTGATTCATTTTTATTGATGAGAATACTATACCTAGATGTGTTATGACTGTCATTAGGGGTCTGATAATGAAGATGAAGGACAGTTAAGGGAACTCCTCAACGGTTTACAGTAGCTACCTTGTGTATGGACTTAATTCATTTATATTGATGAGAACTTTGCACCCATATGGATTATAAGTGCCATTACAGGTCTGATGACCATAGACAGTCGAGGGAATTCCTCAACGATTTACAGCAGTTACCTTTTGTTGGACTTACTTCATAGGGTTCAATATTCCAAATTATTCAGGCCGTACAAAAATAATACCCAATTAAGATTGAAGTTTTTCATAGGGCAACCACTACCTACTAGTCATGCTGATGCGTCAATTTGAGACTGAATTTAAGTTGCGTAATCGCGTCATCTCTAGCAATGCTCTTTCGTTGGTTGCTAAGCAATTTATGCTTGTCACAATGTGAAATGGAGCTGATGGTGGCTTCACCATCAGCTCCAGTTCTTCTGGTTTTTACCAAGAGAAATCCTCAACAATAAACTCCTCAATTCCTTGCATCGGGAAACGAAATATTTTGTAAAAGGTGATGAGCAGTTGACATTAGGCTATTGTAACTTCGATAAATTATTATCTAATCCACTAAAAAGTGAAAAATAAAAGCTTTTTGCCAAAAAAAACAACCGACTTCCAAAAAATACACTATAAAGTGAAAAATAACTTTAATTTCGGAAGTCGGTGGCAAAAAACTAAAATAAAGATCCAAAAAGACACCGACTTCCGAAATTAAAGTTATTTTTCACTTTATAGTGTATTTTTTGGAAGTCGGTTGTTTTTTTTGTCAAAAAGTTTTTATTATTTGTTTGTTTGTGTCTACTTTCATTTCGAAACGGAGCGGCCGATTGATATGATTTTTATTTTATTTATTCAATAAAACAGAACAGATATATTATGAACTACGCGGAGAGAAATATTGAACCGAGTTAGTTTGAGCAATCTCTTAATTAATATTAGTTGATGTTCACAAGTTGTAGTCGAGAGTCGAGAGCTCAGTCGGTGTCTAAGAGTCCTCCTCTATGAAAATACAAATCGCCCCCAAGCCTCTACACAACGCCCCCATTTTGTTTCTGGGTCTCTTACCGCCCCCCTTTAGGCCTGCAGCGCCCACAAGGGGGCGTTATCGCTCACTTTGGGAAAGGCTGGTCTAGGCCCTGGTGCCTTATGAATAGGTAAAATGGCGTCTTTCGTTTATAACATAACATAACATCACGCCTGTATTCCCCGAAGGGTTAGACAGAGGTGTACCTGTAGTACACCCACATTTCGCCAGTTATGTTTAAGTCCCATGTAATAGGGGCCGAGCGTATTGCCATCAACCGGGCACAAACCGGGTCTTTCGTTTATCTCTTATACACATAGGTAGTAGGAGAATTTCTTGCTAAAGCGGTTTGCCATGGAAATTATTATTCTATAACCAGAGGTATATTCGTGGCTGCGATGGTTTCACTTTATATATGTGTGCTTTTCGGCATAAGAATAATATGATCAATTGAACAGCAAATACAGGCACAAAACAGGCAATGTAGGTAGGGCACATTGCCCGCAGAACAGATGGCCGATGGGGCCGATTGGTTCTGGACTGGCGACCGCGTAGAATAGAATAGAATAGAATACTCTTTATTTATGTACACCATAAAAATTACCCGTACTATTTATTACCCGTATTTATTTTCCGTACCGGAAGGAGTAGCGTTGAAAGGCCTCCCACTAGGTGCACTGATGACCCTGTAAAGCCAGCTGAATCCACTGGATTCGCGAGAAGCACAGACCCGCACCCATTACGTAACACGCTATCAAACACAATCTGAACCGTTGTGAAGCTTATTGCTAATCCATTGCTTCGTTCGAAAAAATTGTCTGCTCTTCTCAACAACGTAAATAACGCAATGAATGTTGTTGAACTGTGAAAATGAAACCCATTCCTACTGTTAGTGTGTTACGTAATTACCCCGCTGGTCGAAGTGGTGTTGGCAGCGGGGGCTCGGGGGAGGCCTAAGTCCAGCAGTGGAAGTCTTTCGGCTGAAATTATGATGACGGTGATGAACAGCAACAGCTTTAACCCGGTTTCTATATACCTATGTTATGTGTTTATGTGATTGGTAAACCGAAAGTCAATCAATTAACTGACGGGAACTTTGATAACAGATAAAGTTGAATAAATCAAAAATTAGCTCTCAGAATTAGAAAATTGGTCTCTCCTGCTTAATGATATTAGGATGAAGTGAAGGTATAAGCTTTCAGGAAACATACATTTTCTTTTGTGGGATAAGGAACGATGTTATCCACCGCCAGTGTTTCATGCTAGCCTTTAGGGCTTCTGAAAAATAAACTCAATTCAATAATAAACTTCATTTCACATAAGAAACGTCAGAAGCTAGGTGAACGGTTCCAATTAGTCGTTTATGGAGAAAAGCAGGCAAGAAAATCCACGGATATTCTTATAAAAATAATTGGCTTTTACAAAGTTTTCAAATTACAGTGTTAACAGTGTAGGCCGGCCAGTACCAAGTACTTTACAAACCTCTATTTCACAGTTCCAAAAAGAGGATGCATGCATCCTCTTTTTGGCATATTCTAAGCGCGAGACTTACAGCTTTCGTCTGTCTTATAATTATAATCAATGTACATAAGTACATATATATATAGTCTCCCATGGGTGTAGGCAGAAACTACAGAACACCACCTGCTACGATCCTTACATACCCCTTTTGTCTCGTTTACGTTCTTAGATCTGGTCATACACGCACGCCGGTACTACGCACCTGACCTTTGTGAAGAACATCACCAATAAGGTCACTATATGTTCTCCTAGCTTGTTCCCCTCCCGGCGTTTCCACTCACATCTGCCTTGTAAAATTACCTTTTGTTAGTCGCCTTTCATTCCATTACCAAACCAACTCAGCATACTCTTTTCAATGTACTTATATGTAAATATATTATACCTAAAGTTACAAATTCATTCAACAAAATCGGTTACATGGTTACGACGAAAAAATTAGATTCGCAAATTGTAAAATTCATGGTCATATTGTGCTGTTTACGGCATACAAATTTTAACTGGCGGGCATCGAATCTCGGCCCGTCTACTGACTGCTAATGAACTCCAATTTTACGAGCTATGTCGCTTACATAATATGACGTAATTTGCGTATGTGTGCTGGTGTGGTCTAGCATCCATTAGGATTGATTACTCGGCCATTTCCGAAACGGTGCAGCGTCAAAGCAGCAAAATTAGTTACTTGTTGATAACAAGTTAGCTACTAAGTGACTAGTAAAAAGATCGTGTGAATAATAATAATGCAATTTATTGCAGGCGACACAGGCCCATAGAAAAATACCTTAACCTAAACATACATATTTTCATATAAACAAAACTTGTGGTAAAAAAAGCTTAAGACTATGTCAGTAGCGCTTCACTCTGAACTAGCTTGACTTTGTGCTGACCAGCGAAACTTGTCCGCGGAAGCGACGGAAAACCACGTCCTGCGGCCAAAAGTTCTTCCATGACGAGGGGCAGATAACAGTTCGGAACACGCACCACGAACGCCTTGAAGTTGACGTTCCGGTGCGATTCCAGTAACTGCAACCTTGACGTGTACCTCGTCTTTTGGTCTTTTAAACTAGGCATAAATCGAGTAATCGACTAAGTGCAAGTACAGTGCGGTGGGGTACGTTGCAGGAGTATAGTCACTATACTATCACCACCATCTCCATTTAATAACCCATATTCTAGCAATTATAGAAATCAATGATTCATTCCAGTTATTGTGATATTGGATGCTGGTTTTTGAAACTGAAAAACTGTTTTCCTTTCCCAGTTTTAATAATATTACAGTTATTTCAGTCATAGGACAGTTACTCTGTATCTATCACCCGACACTCACTCTCAGTTACCCGACAATCATTCTCTATCACCCAACCGACATCTGAAATCACCCTACAGTAGCTGTAAATCTCCCGACATGAGCTTTCAATCACCCAAAAATGCTTTCCGTCACCCGAAAGTTACTTTCAGTCACCCAACAGTTCCTCATAATCAATTTCAAAGGAGTCTTTCGTTCATGCGGAGCTCTGAATCAACCTGTTGAATTAACCTGTAACAGGAAAGAAATACTACTATACAATAGCTTCATTTTAGTAGTTTTCGAAGATGTTTATTACAAAATGAAAGTATAAACTATGAAATGAATGTACTTAAGTAATATTATTACAATAAGGGCTTAATTAAACGCAGTCAACAATACTTTTATAATTTATTTGGTATCCTATCATTTTGATGGTACACGTAGTCCATAAATAACAATATTTCAATCAGGTCCACTTACCAATGCCATGCAAAAACTCATCAGCATTTAATAGAATAAACCACTTCAATATTCCATACCAGTAGCTCGGCGCCTACCACACAATAAAGCAAGTCGCCCAAAGTCCTAAGCTTACATCAAACGCCACTACGTGTAGTTATGTACATATATCATCAGAGAATCGCAAACATAGCCTCACTCTGCTACGTCGGTTAAATAATTGTTTCTAATACGTATTATTTGGCACTTTGGCACGTTTACGCGTGCCTGAGCAGCCATGTTTGATTATGTTGTTATTTTTCGCTATTGTTAAATCTAAACAAAGCTTTTTTGTTTCTATGCTAAAGGGTTAGAAGGAAAAAGACAGTTTAATCAAGAGGTTGATGTCCAATATCTTATGTATGTACGTTTTACGTAACGCCAGTCTGCATTGTAGAACGGCGGACAGGCCCACAGAGGTTTGTCTCACACAAAAACTTAGGTACACAAGCCGACATATCAATCTATATCTATTATTCCAGTTCTATCTGACCTCACATTGTATAGGCTTTACTTACAATGAGAAGTCATCTTATAGGTACTGGAAATGTATAGCTTGATATGTCATCGTGCGTACCATTATTTATTTATTTAAACTTCTCTCACACAGCTATGGTACAAAGGCGGATTTAATTCCCTGGGCATACTCTACCAGGCAACCAAACATGGTAAAGAGATAAGAAGGCGATGGTGGTGGTGGTGGTGGTGGTCTTCCAACTCTTGGTAAGTGAAAGGATCCGTTTTATGGACATGGAAATAGGAACCGTTACTATGATATATTTCTGGCCTGGCACGCAAGTGTCATCTATACATCGATCACGTCCACCGCTAGACATGGGCTTTTCTCAAATCTAATAGGTGCCTATTTAGACTGTTATGTGGTTACAACTTTATACAATGATCAATCACCTACCCTCCTCTTTGTCAGTGCACTCTTGACAGAGCAGTCGTGGTCAACATGTACTCTGTGATGGTCATCACGTTGCAGTGAGATTTTGGACAGCCGTCATTCGCCTCATGATGTGACGCCATGCTTCTCTGTCCGCTGTAACATGTGTGCATTCGTGTAGGTAATTGGCCGCCCACTGAGAATTTCACTCACCCACCCACTTACCATTAACTGCCCCATTGGTCTTGTTGTAACAATGCGACTGCTGCGTGGGGTCCTGGGTATGATTCCCAGGATGGGGTAAGGGGTTTTTACATTAGGAATTTCATATTAGCAGCCCGGAGTTTGGAATTTGGTGGTCTGACACCCTCGTGGCTCGGAAAACACGTAAGGCTGTTGGTCCTGTGCCTGATCTCTCCCCGGTCGTGTCGGATTGCCATTCCATCGGGCTATGAGAGTGAGGTAAGAGGGAGTGCACCATATTTGTGCCCTCCTTCGTACCTACTTGGCTAATCTCCATTGAGATTGGCCGCTGAGACCGAAATTCATTCGGCAGGCTGTTGTTATTATTTACCTTCATCTAAGCTGAGGAGTGCGACACTGTGGCTGTCCTCAGACCATAATGGTGGTAAAATAGAAATGGTAGAATACCTACTGCAGGGTGGGTAAAGTGCGCGCCAGATAAGTCTGTTTGATATTCAAGACTATATCCCTGCCAGCACTTTTAATCAGCAGCTAGCAGCTTTCAGCACAATGATGCATTATTAGATTAGGCATTATGATGGCGATTATTCACTTTGGAAAACATAGAACACAGCACACTCTTGACACCAGAGGGCCTAGACAAGTGACAATCGCTTTCAAAGCGTTTCATATTTCTACAACGACTTTCAACAGGATTGACTTAAGTATGATTTCCACCAAACGGCTCGCATCGCATCGCATTGGAACGGATTTCACAATCTTTTAACGATATTTAATCGTGTACACAGTATTTAAAGTCTATATTACCTACCAAGCCGCACACAGCTGCTTGACCGCGGGCGTCTTCCGCGACACGCGATCTTAGCCGAAAGTAGGTGCGCGATCGGCTCCGTTCGCCTGTCGTCGTATCTTCCTTTTCCTCTTGTACTTATGTTCTATGTTTATTTTCTTCTTCTTCTAATGCAATAGCCAACAATAATACTTCAACCATTTTCAAAAATTGGTACACGTCAGCACGGTAGGAATGATACTATTTGACTAGGTGCAGAAACGCCAAACGGATACGTTCGCAAGCGAACGGTACGGAGCCGATCCTATGCGTCGACATCCTACCGGACGCGATCGGCTGTCGCCGAATCCGTTCGTATCCTTTCCGATCCGATGAGATGCGAGCCGTTTGGTGGAAATCATCTTAGAAGCTTTTCGGTAGCTTAAGTCAGTCCCATCCTTTTTTGACTTGTTCATCATCGTTGTCGGTGATAGAATGTCAGTTTGTCGAGGACTCTGGTAAAATAGTCGAGATGGCGGCAAACAATTATTTCCGATTTCAGCCGCGCGCAGACATATAGGTACCTACTTCACCTTTGTCCTGTCACTGTGTAATATCGATGGTTCGTCATAAGAATTCGGATAAAGCTAGTAGGTTGATGCAAGCAACACCATAGATCATCATAGTCTTTTTTTAAACACAATGTCAATACATAGTTTGCCTGTACATATATGTTTAACAAATAAACAGATACAGTAGGGTCAAGTGGGGGACAGTGTAACAAAAAAATCATTTTAATTTTTTGAAAAAAAAACCTTTATTATATCGTCTTCTTATAATTTATCATAAAATCAGCAGTCTTTCACCTTCTTAATAGGCTTGATATATTTTTTTTTTTAGTTTTCTGAGATATAATTTGTTATAGTGTACCCCAGGGGTGGGGTACAGTTTAACAGCCATAGGGGTACAGTATAACAAGATGGGGTACACTATAACAGTAGATGTTTAGTCTACTGTTATAGTACCCCATCTTGTCATACGAAATGAAATATGAAATATAGAAAACCTGTAACCTCAATTATGTTCTATGACATTATGTTTGGTAATCAAAATCAAACATAAACAAATATAGATTATGAAAATATTATCTTTACTTAGCCTAGATTAACATGCCTCAGAATTTTCTTTGGAAATGAGTAGCAATCAGCCTGACGTTTAGTTTTTTTTCTCCATTTTAGATAATGGCAGTATATAAGCTCAATATCATCCAGTCCGATAGTAGCAAGATCCGGTTATAAAGGATCGTATTAAGACCGTAACACATTTTTGAGCATGTTATAAGATATTCTTTTCGTGCTGTTTCTTGAGCACTTGAAAATACCTGATTAAGTAACCGCGTAATTTGGAGTCAATCGCAGATTTGCAGTTTCCTCGGCTGAACACGAGTTTTTTTTTTCTTAACATAACGATATAAAGTACCGTAATTCACGTTCATTCTGTCGGCTGCTTTTCTCAAAGGTACTCCCTTTTCAACCAGCTCAATAGCTTCTTTCATATCATTAGCATCGTGTAGGCCGATTTGCGTCTTCCTTTTCCGATCCCGAACCATTTTCGATGTAGCACACCTAAAAAATGAAGTAATAATCAAAGGGGGCACACTATAACATGTTACAATATACCCCGTTACACTGTACCCCACACCATATTGTTTCAAACAAAAATTTGTTAAAATTTTATAGGTTAAAAATTGCAATAAACTTTGTTTACTACTTATTTAAACACCAACTAATTTAAGATTAAGAGGAACATATATTTACTCACCAGAACTTATTACTTTTCCAATAAGAACAAAACTTCACTCTCATCATTTTTAACATATTTTTTTACGAAAAACTTAAATTCGAGCATTCTTCCGTTCATCCAGCGATTTGTCGTCCCAAGACAGCTGTATAAGATGGCGGTGCATGAGACTGACAAAACACGTAAAGAGACCATTGTTAGATTAGAAAAGTACAGAGTTAATCTTGATGTTATACTGTGCCCCCTGTTACACTGTCCCCCACTTGACCCTACCTATTTTTTTTCATTCCATATAGTTTTTTTTTTATAATATAGGTAGGTAGTAGGTACCTACATACCTAACGGATACATAGGTACTCACCTACCTAGCCTAGTAGCCAAGCAAACACTATCTCTGCAGTTTTGCAATTGTATCTAGGTATGTGAAATATCTCACGTTATTATAAGTAGGTACGAATGAATTATGTAGATAGGTATTATTCATACTTACTGATAAGTAATATCTGTCCGATATATAGTAGGGAGGAACTACCTAGAGCCTATCTAATTATGGAACTAAGTATAAAATGCAGGGAGGTGGTTGGGTGTTAAAACGCCATTGATTTTTCTAATGTAGGTATAATTTTATTGATATTTAACTCTTGAGGCAAAGGAATTACTCAACGTAGTTACTTTAGAACTTGAACAATGAATAAAATGAATCATAGTTTCCTGAATCATTTTTTACGCCTCAATGACTCATTTGTACGCTTGGTTCGCCATCTTGTGATACGTTTAATAAATTTTAGTAGTGAAAGTAAAGTATCATGAGTCATGGTGTGACCAAGTTTACATAAAACGACAATAGATGGCACACTTATTGAAAAGAATAAAATGAAATATTTTAATTTTTTGCGTCATTTAATTATTTTCTTTTAAATTAGCATAAAACGATTAAAAAAATATAACTTTAACCCGAATTAATATCATTATACATATTTTAAAATCTACCAATGCAAACTAGGCTGTTTGGAACGTTGGCCTTTGCATGACACTTGGTACGAATTTCTATTGCACAAAAAATAAAAAAAAGTGCGAGGTAGCGAGAAATGGCGTCGCGAGTTGTTTTTTATTCATAATCAATGTGTTTCTAATAATTATAGATGATTGTAAAAGCTATACGTGGTCTTAAGATAATACTGACCAGTTCCGTCGATGTTTAATTGAAGAACACTGGTTATTTTAACGTGATTACATCTTTAGCCGTCGGACAATGGCGTCCTCGAACGAAGCGAGAGTTACCCATGTAAAAGTTAGTGAAAATCGCGTTGTCGTTGACGATTACTGTGGCTCCAGCAGCTTAGAAGATGCCGGCGAAGGTGCTAAACGTCGTCGTACCGGATACGACTGTAAAAAACTGTCACAACAGGGATGCGGGACAAGTGTGTCAACGGATCCCAAACATACACCATCCTTAGAATCCAAAGGTATTAATTCATTCTATACGTACTTACTTATTTTGTACACGTTGCTTTGGAGCATTCAATAAGGTCGCCGTAGTAGTTTTCAGTATTTAGACTTGAAATATTTTGGTGGGAAAGATGTTAACCTCCTATAAAGTGAATTACATCATTACTTCTGAGGTCGTAGGTGTTTATAAACACAACACACGCTTTCCATATGGTCTTACTATCTTTTCACCTGCCCATCATTGTTCATTTCCTCATTTCCACCATATTTAAGGGGAACATACATAGTTCTATACAATTAGGAGTCACTTGCATCACATTGCGACCTTGTGTTTGCTAGACCTGTACTTTCTATAACAATTATGCTTTAATAACTGTTCATTGCAAGTACTTACTCTATTGGTTACTTTAAAAAAAAAAACAACACTATTGATGGCTAACCTTGGTTTAGGATGTAAAAAAGTTAGTCTTTTGTCTCTGAAGTTGATGTCTTACAATGAAGGGAGACATGCTTTACTTCTTCCCCGTTATATTCATAATATTACTATGGAAAATAGCTTTTATATTCTGTATTTTAGCTTTATTCAATATTTTCAGCAAATCTTGCACTCATGTACACACAATACTCTCACATGTAAAGCTATTTGATAATATTTCATGTGCAATGTAATGCAACATCTGTTTAATCCATGTCATACAACATTTTGTATCTGCAACATTGACTAAACATCAACACAAACAATTCACTAGACAACTTTGCTGAATTTCAATAAAATACCACAAAATCCTTGCATTAATCATCTTTAGTTGTCCATCAAACCTGTCTGCACCTGGACATGCTAACCAACTTAATCAACAAATTGAATGAAGTTTATGAAAAAAAAATTTGCTAATGCAAAATTTCTCTCAATCATGAGCTCACAGAAAGATATCTGTAGTAAGATAATATCGAAATGGGAAACAATATTATAAGTAGGGACAGTCGAGTTATCAGCGGACCTCCTCCTTCTTAGAAGCATTGTTGTTGGGGCCAGACTAAATTAAGATTTTTGCAACATTCTAAGATAAAGAATAGCTAACTTCTTTTTATTCACCACTTCTTTGGTATTTAACATGTTAACAAAGCATGACCCATTGATGGTTCATTTTGAGTCTCATATTATATGTTCAAGTTTATAGTCTATTAAATTTATACAAGTGGGAGTTAAATCATTTTTATCGACATACACGTATTAGCATTGAACTAAATAAAATAAAAATTTAAAAACCGGAAGTTTTTTTTATTAGGGTGACCTTAAAACCTATTGTAACTTAAAATCTACATTTTGTGATACACATCCAGGGTAATACCCATAATACTAGCTACACAGGGAATGTGTTAATGTAAACAGAAATATATTATAATATAGCCAATATAAATCTGTATTGAACTATTGCAGGACACAACATTAAAGACCAGTGACTTAATTTCTTACCATGAGCTCATAGGAGTGTCTGTGCGAGGGCTGTGAAATAGCCAAGCCATAGATTCTGGCCAATATTAAGGTTTGTAGAGTTAGAGGCTTGGCTCTACATTAGACCTGGTAACTTTTTAACAGTGAAAGCGTTATGTGAGTCTTGGCAACCTAATTTACATTAAATGTTTTTGTGTGATACTGGTTTACAGTATTGTGAAAAGTTCACCTCAATTTGTAACTAAGCAATATGCCAAACTTAGAAAGTTTCATAGTTTACTAACTTTGATCTCTTATTTATTTATTTATAAATACTTTTTTGTATACCAGAAAAATACAATACAAAGAAAATAAATTAAACTAGAATACATACTCTTATTCCTAATCATTCAAATAATATTCAACAGCTTTAAGAAGCAACATAAAATCAATTGAAATGGCTATACTTTTCCATCATACATCATCCATGGGACTTAGTTTTATTGCTTGTAGCAAATTCACTGCAGCAACTCCATTAAATTGCCACAACCAACACTTTACAATATTATGTTGTCAATGCTAGTCAACTGGCAAATTGAAATGGAAAAATAACAACAATCAGATTTATATCTTATCAGCCAGGAAAACAATACCTAATTTAAGTTAATAAAACTGCAAGTGCCTGATTTATGGTAAAAAGCTTACAAATAATCTGCCTAGCCTCTTCCCAACAATTTTGGGGTCGGCTTCCAGTCAAATGCAGCTAGATACCAGTATTTTACATGGAGCGACTGCCTACCTGACTTCCACAACCTTGTTACTAGGTAACACAATACCCCTTGGTAAGACTGTTTGTCAGGTCCGTAAGGACTGACAAAGATCTACAAATGACAGCCAGGACGAACGGCTCATCCTTTCTGAAGCACAGAGTGGTCTCGATATGTAATGGATAGTCACCCATCCACGAACCAACCGCAACAAGCGAAGCTTAACATTTGATCATGAGGCTGCTATTATTTTGCCACAAGCCCCTCAAGCAAAAGGCTTACATGAAACTTAAAACTGGCGAAATGTGAATACCTACATATCCCTTTGCGAGTAGTGTTGTGTTACTTAACACCTGAAAAAACTTCCTTTATATATAAAAACCACCAACTTCCAAAAAAAAACATTAAAAGACGTGAAAAATAACTTTAACTTCGGAAGTCGGTGTCTTTAGTTTTGTATTTTTAACCGACTTCAAAAAAAGGAGGAGGTTCTCAATTCGCCTGTATGTTTTTTTTTTTTTTTTTTCTTTCTTTAATTTTGGCTTCCAAAATTAAAGTTATTTTTCACGTCTTTTAGTGTTTTTTTTGGAAGTCAGTGGTTTTTTTGTAAAAAAGTTTTTATTTTTCAATTTTTAGTTGCGGTACCTACCCCACACAAATTCGTATACCACTACTTGGTGTGTAAATAACACTGACAGGAAATAATTAACACATCATCCATATAAACTAAGTGAAAAAAATATGCAGTATTAAGGATAACTCAAAAACTACTGTTCAGACCTTGATCAAATTGAAATGGGACCACATGTGAAGCACCACCTATTAAATAAAAAAAGAATTATCCAAATCGGTTCAGCCACAAAAAAGTACTGAGCTAACACACATAAAAAAAAAAACATATAGCTTTTGCCAGCGTGGAGGTCCCAAATTATCCCATGGCATTGTATCGGGATCCTATGTGTTAATACAGGTTACAAACTGTCTGTGTGCCAAATTTTTGCCTGAAAGAGTATCAAACATCCATCCATCCATCCTCACAAACTGTCATATTTATAATATTAGTAGGATAATAAATAAATAAAATTGTTTATTTCTAACCATATTAAGTTAAATAACAAATTAGTGATTGGAGCCTCCTTTTAAGCAAAAAATGTCTGTATTAGGAGACTCAGCTCTTCCATAGCAACATAATTTTACATAATAAAATTGATGATGATTGATGATTGATTGATGATTGATTGTTTGTGTATGGTAGGTGTGTGTGTTGAGAGAAACGAGTAAGTTAATTTATGTGTTGCAAGAGCGCCTCAGTATCTTAGTAAGTAAATCCAAAAAAAATTGATGTTCAGATCCATTCATTAACACTTTGCGGGACACTAAACGCACCTCGACGTAATAACAATAAAACTTCTATTTTGTCTCATTCAGTGAATATCAATGAGTTAAGCATCCCGCTATCCCAAAGATTAACAAAATTATATAACACCAACTATATTCCTTCAGTTAAGTACACAAAAAATACCTAATGCTGTTTTATTTTACATGACTCATACTAATATTATCATTAAAAGAAAATGTAACATCTTATAAAATTATCCCCTTACTACTCCGCTTACTAATAATTTAATAGGATAACCGTAAGGTTTTCCTTATACATGATTGTTTTAAGAATCATGATGCACAAGATATTATGATTATGATTCATGCAAATATTAACTGCAAGTATCAGGAATTCTACTCCATACTGAAGTACTCTGAATACTCTGCTGCTCGATCGTAGCTGATAAGTTTAAAATATGATATTTTTATCAGGATAAAAAAGCGAGGAAAACTTTCTTACATAAATACATAAACATAGACTCCAGCCTTCTTCCCATGGGGATAGGCAGAAACTACAGAACGTCACCTGCTACGATCCTTACATACTTCTTTTGTCTCGTTTACGTTCATACATCTGGTCATACACGCACGTCGGTTGCTAGTACTACTCACCTGACCTTTCTAAAGAACATCCCCCATAAGGTCACTATATTGTCCTCCTTGGGCGTCCCCTCAGCATTTTCACTCACATCTGCCTTGTAAATACCTTTTGTTAGTTGCCTTTCTTTATCCTCTCAACATGACCAAACCATCTAGCATACTCTCTTAAATTTTTATCAAATTCAAAATCATTTATTTGCAAATATGGGTAAACAATATCCAGATGTTATACATTCATGTAATATTTGTATATCACAGTCTTGGTATCACCATATTTTACCTTACGGCATGCAAAGTACATAGAAAGAAAACAAATAAATAAAACTAAATAAAATAAAATTAAGAATTGGATCAATAAAACTAGTTTAAATATAAAGTATGAAAATAAATCCTATAGTTTATCCTGCAAATATTCAGATACACTGTAATATGCTTTATTTATCAAAAAACTTTTTAGTTTTTTTTTGAACATGTTCGGTGATGATACCTCCATTAAATATTTAGGAAGATGATGTATACCTACATCTTCTTTTAAACCTTTTGCCTTATCACACCATTCCTCAGCCTATCATTCATAGTCATACCACACATGCTTCGCAAGGAACGCGTTTCCACAGCAATTATTCTCTGTCATGCTTCATTTGCCACACCCAACATTCACTTCCATACATAAGCGTAGACACCAGCACAACATTGTGAACAGCCAGTCGTGCCTTTTTCGACATCAACTGGTTGGTCACAATTGTATGTGTAGCAAGCACCATTAAATTTATTTCCCGCATTAACTTTCCTTTTTGCTTGCATCTCCATCAATCATTCCAACCTTTTGTAAACAGACTCCCCAAATATACGAACTCACTTGATCCACGCTCTTATCATTTATTTTCACATCACACGCCAATACATCCTCTTCTCTTTCTAATACCATGACCTGCGTCTTATTCACAGTTATATTCATCCCTTTCATCTTCTATGCTTCATCCATCACAGTCACCATGTCTTGCAACTGTGCTGCTGACGATGGATGGAAGTAAAACTTGATCATCTGCGTGGAGAAGACATTTGACAGGCAATTCATTCGTCGTCAATCCACACTCACCCTCTTTCAAATCTGTCTGACAACTATCCATGTACAAGTTGAACAGCCACAGTGACGCTACACAACCCTGTCTAACACCCTCCGAGATGCAGAACCAGTTCGCGTATGCCCCATTTATCCTAACACAAGCACTGGAATCCTTGTATTCAGTGCCCGTATCAAGCGTCAGTCCACACCGTACAAGGATAGTGTCGACAACAGTTCTTCCCTCCACACACTGTCAAGGCCTTCTCCAAGTCAACGAAACCACTGAACTGTCACTATTAACACCTTCGCATATAGTTTGCCGACAATACTCGAAACCCTAATGCGGCGATAGTTTTTACATTCCTGCTGAGACCCTTTTTTTTTTTTTCCTTTTTGGCAACTGAGCCGATGTCGACTATTCTGCCAGCGTCATGTAGTGACGGCAGCACAACAAGATGCGGCTTCGAACTTTGCACTTTGTGGTAGTTGTTATTTAATAGTTTTAGTAGCTGAAAGGACAAGACAAGTTTTGTTAAATAACATGTTTTCTTTTTTTAAATAGTGGTACGATTACAGCCTTACTCCAATCATCCGGCACACAGCCATATCTCCTACACATATTAAAGATTCGGCAAAACAGGCTTGCTACCACCCCGTCACCGCCCTTCAGCATTTCAGCAGACAGTCTGTCGTACCCTGCAGCTTTCCCAACTTTCATCCCTTTCAGCGCTCTTATAATCTCATCTATTTCTATTTCATTCTCTTCATCTACATCTGAGCTTGGGTCTTCAGAACTGGCGTCTACCCAGTTACCCATTCCTTGCACTCTATCTTGATAACTAAATAAACTTTTAAAGTTTCTCTTCCCGCATTCCAAGACCTTACATTCTTCGCTTAGTAAACATCCATCTTCTGCTCTTATAACATTCATACTAGATGTTCCTGTTACTCCCCGAGCCAGTCTTATCTGTTTCCAGAACAGCTTAACATTGGCCCTGAAATTATCAGAGTAGCCCGATTCATCCTATTTTGGGCCTTACAGGCTAACACATTAAGCCAGGCCTCTTTCTTCTTCCTCACAACCTCTTTAACTTCACCATCTACCCAAGAATCATTTTTTCTACCACATTTCCTCTGCGCCAGACCACATACTTTTGTGGCTACTTGCACCATACTATTTCTCGCTATATCCAATACTTCTTCTAGACTGTAATCATTCATATCATCAAATATTTTATCCGTTCTCACTTTTACTTCCCTCTTTTACTTTTAATTTTTGCAGTATTTCTACTTTTATTCCTTCTAGAGCAGTCACAGGAACTTGAAATCGATGACGCCAATGCCTGAACAGACCATCCACCCGACACATAACAACTGACAAATTCTTCTCTATACATAATTCTAGTAAATTGATCCCATTCTCATTCACTCTATCATCCCCATAGGCACCTAATACTTTTTCGTACCCATTCCTCGTCACACCAACCCAACCATTAAAATCTCCAAGCATAACAATCTTCTCATTTGACCTACATCCATTCACTAAATCCCTTATACTGCCCCAAAATTCAAATTCGAAAACTTCCGCAATAAATGGTATTATCTGTTACTCTTTACTGAATATTTGATTACAAGACTTCTTTGTTTTATTTAATAATTAGAATTCCCTTTAATATAGGGCACCCTATACCTAATGAAAAGTCCGCTGTCACAACCAAACCTAGATGTACATAAAGGCTCAAAAACTTATTTCTGTATTTTTATTTCCACAGGCAAAAAGCGCAAAATCAGCGAAAGCTCAAAGGACATCTGCGTATGGGGCGAAAATGCTCGCCCATCAAAACAGAGCAAGATATGGCCGGTCTTCGATTCCGGAGGGTACGGCAATGCGGCAGTGCTCAAACTGAACATCCTGAAGAAATCACCGCCAGTGAAAAACCCTCTACTCTTCAACACAAATTCTGGCGACGGCATCGAACTCGCCGAAATAAACCGAGACCCCTTCAAATCAGACTGGTATGGAGGTATCCACGCGTGGTGGAAGCAAGCGCAGATGTCAAACAAAATGTCCGACGATGACGTCACAAAGAGAATATTCTCGTCGGTTTCCCGCCAGTTGAGAATCATCAACACCCACTTCCAGAGGACTATGTGTAAGTACAAGTACCCAAGAGTAACTAGGCAGAATGTCCTATTGGAAAGCTCCTCTGGAATGAGGAGACCAGCTACCCATGTCAACATGTCTATGAAAGCTATAAGATTCCAATCTAACCCAAGGAGAGAGTTGCCATGCTATGGTAACTTGATACTGCCCCTGAAGCAAATCAAGCAGGAGGTGAACTCACAAGTGTTTCCTGCTATCAGGAATGTGAAAAGTGAGAGTGATGTGAAGGTTAAAGTGGAGAATGATAGAGTTAAGGTGGAGAAGGAAAGAGATAGGGAGAAGGAAAAGGATCGAGAGAGGGATAGGTGAGATATTTTCTTTATTGATGCTACATCCATTGTTAAGGTCTACTTATTTAAAATATCAAGTAAAACTTGCATGAGTATCAAATATTTTTAAGGAAAAAGGCCTTAATTAAAAGGAAATTCTATGTCTGATGACATGACTAGTGAGCTGTAGTGGCCGAATCATTACGATTTGCGTAAAAAAACCATTTTTTGAGTCATTAATGATGACTTCATAGATTTTTCTAACCCAACCTAACAGGAAAGTATGTAGATTGTAATTAATACCCGAGGGGAAAATCCCGTATTTTAAAGAATGTTCGGATTCTAATTTCAGTTTCAATCTGTCAAAAAAACCTTAAGTTTTGACATTGATTGCTGATAATGTGAGAATATAGACTACAAGTACATTTTGAATGTTTTAAATACAGAAATTAGCTCTGGAATCTAGATTTGATTATAAAGCTTGCGGAATCGCTTCTTCTCCTTTTGGGGTCGATGGAAACCACGCTCAAATCAGCTTATTAAACACGATTCTATAATACCAAGTCTGTATCTCCTGCAGGTCGTCCCACCGCCACTCGTCCTCGTCGTCTTCGTCGTGCCACCACTGCCGCCGCCGCGCGCGCGTGAAGCGCTGCTCCATCGGCGTGCAGTGTCGCCGCGACCGCGCCGGCCCGCCCGCGCCCGGCGACAGCTGGGGCCCGCTGGCCGACACTCCTACGGTCAAGGAGCTCAAGTATCATAGGTGACAAATGTTTCTTTTATATTTCCGATGGGAAATCTTCGGAATCGTCGGCAGTCGGATCGGTCCCTATATGTGTGTAAATAAACTGTTACAATTATAGAGGTATGAGGAACAGGGTGTAAAGTTCACTCATACTCTATAGAAAAGGGAGGATCCTCCAACCAGACGGGTGTTGTGGCTGGTGGGCAACTGCCCGACGTTAATGTCGGGACGTTGTATATATGCTAGTCGCGCGGTAAACTCTGCTTGCGCGATGCAGGATGTGCGTGACGTCAGTATGACGTGTAGCTCGCATGTGGCGATGTTGATACCGCTACACAATAAATAAAGTCCCACAATGTCGTCTGCCGCCTAAATAGTATCAACGGCCTATGTAAATGATCCCACTGCTGGGACACACATCTCTCCAGAGAAGAGATCTCTGTCCCAGCCGTTAGAACAGAGAGGGAACAGGGAGTGGATCATAGTCCGCCACGCAGTATGGAAGAGATTACGCTGGCGGAATTGCAATGTCAGTTCTTTCAGCCCTATGGATGAGAGATCATTACTTTAGGCATTATAATAAACAAGCTATTGTTGTTGAAGTTAAACGGAGAGATGTTAATATTACGACAATATGGTATTGGTTTACACTACTCTCAGGGTTCGAAAGGATAATTATCGTGATAATAACAGATGGATAATTATCGTTTGATAATAACAAAAACTTGCCCTCGTGAAAGTGAACTGTATTCGAACGTGTATTTCCGCACTTGCGTCTATCCGAACGCACGAAGTGTCAACGTCGCCGTGGGATTAAAAGAAAAATTCACTTCGGATTATGCAAAGTTCAGTAAACTCGAGTGTCATTGGTTTGTTAAATATTGTTTAGTGATTTGAATTAGAAAAATGCCTCGTGAGAAAAATCCAACATGGCCATACTTTATTTGCATTAAGACAAAAAATACTGGGCTATGATGGGTTTGGTGCATTAAAAATTGCAAAGAGATGCAAGGAAAATACACATAAGGAAATTTTGTAGTTATTTATTTTTGGTAGGGTGTAAGATTTTTTTTTGTTGTTAGATAGCCCAAATTATAATGCATTTGTTATGAAACAATATAACAAATTAATTTCTTACAAGGGTGATAATTATCCGATAATTATCGAACACTGACTACTCTCTATTGGTGAGTCCGACTCTTGATTAAAAATAAAATGAAAAGGCTGCCAACCTGCTAATGCTCCTTTCGAAATACTCTTCTTGTCAAGCTGTATTCTAATGAAACTGTCCTCTTTGCCAACAGACTGATGAGAGTAGAGACTCACCCGAACGGCGGCGCCAGCGTGGTGTATCTACAGCAGCGTGACGTGGACATGCTCAGTGCACCACAGCAGGAGTCGCTGGCCAAGGAGTTCCTGAAGGTAAGCAGTTCTAACCACACCAAGAAACAGAGTTGGAGGCATTTTAAACTTGACATCGGCATGCAAAAAAAGAAAAACTAACTGGGCGTTTTAAACGCCCCGAAACTGAAATAATGCGTGATTGTGAACGGGAGTTTCGTGATTATACGAAGACTAGCTTCTGCCGCGACTTCGTCTGCGTGAAATTTCTTATTCCCCCGACCCAGTGGCATCGTATCGCCTGCCCGCGCTATTACTTCGTTTTCGCTTAGCGTTCTTTCTTACTTTTGCTCAACTCGTAAGTCCTAGCGTGATGTTAAAGCCTATACATAGCCTTCCTCAAGAATTGGGCTCTCAAATACAAAAAGAGGTTTTCAAATCCGACGGTAGTTTCAGAGATTAGCGCGTTCAAAGGAACTCTTCAGCTTTATTATTAGTAAGATAAGTATGGATAGATTAGTACAGATTACGAAATATTCTGGCGAGGTACAGGCTTTAATTCAAATATATTGGCCTTGCAATCATGAGTATCCCTGCGTCAGGACCTTTATTAGGGGCCTAAAGTACCGAATTCGAATAAGTATTTGGAATTACCCAAAATATGTACAGTACAACTTGTTTTTGTTACTACTCAAGTACTTTAATTGTTGTTACGTCAAAAAAAAAACAACAAATACTTAGTTCTGAATTCAAATTATAATACACGATAAATCTAATAATTGGTAACATGGAAATTAGCATTCGTTTCTATTCGGAAATGAGATGATTCCCGAGGGACGTTAAGAAATAGTTGTACTGTATTTGCTTATCACAAAAAATATAAGATTAACATTTTGGATTCCATGAAAATTATAATTTTTAATTAAAACACTTATCAAAATATTTTTGCTATCTTAACCCATTCCCTGTCCCATAATCACAAATGATTAATGGCGATTGTTTTACTATTGTGTCTGATCTGCATCCCGGACAGTCTTTGATCAAGAATGCACTAGATTCAAGGTTAGCTCCGAAAAATTTGGCAATGTGGCCTGTTGTGCGGTCGAAAATAGATTAGGCACCAATTTCAAGTACTAATTTATATTTTTTTCATTTCAATAACTTAGATTACAAGTTTTATTTAAGAATACATATTTTTGTACGTTTTTGAAAAGTATTTGATGTTCAAGCTTCAAGCAAATTGGTTTTAACTTTGATAATAGACAGTCGTAAACAGTAATAATATCGTAAACGTAATGCAACTTTCTGTTTCTACTGATAATAATTTGAAATTCATGATATTTAATGTACATTTTTATGATCAAAACCAGCCAATAGCCTCGCATTCAAAACCATAAAAACAAAAAACAAAATACAATGTTGTCCATTGCTTGATGTCAGGCAGGGCAGGTAACAATATTTACTGCACCCTAATTACGTACCACACTATCACAATCTGAATCATTTTGAAGCCTATTTCTAATCCATTGCTTCATATGTTCGAAAAGTTTGTCTGCTCAGCAACGTAAATAACGCACTGAATGTTGTTGAACTGTCAAAATGAAACCCATGCTTACTGTTAGTGTGTTACGTAATTACCGCGTTGGTCTACTTCCAACCCAAATACAGTTTTTACGATACTGTATCAAGTGTATTCTAGATCGAAGCAGACAGGGGAACCTTAGCACTAATATGAGTGTTGCCTCCCCAACAGCTGGTATTCTCGGAAGACAGCGACGGCTGGGCGCACTTCGTGTGCGGCGTGGTGCGCGGCGCCGCGGCGCAGTTCCCGTGCCTGCTGCAGTACCTGTCCGACACACACGCCAACCTCACTGTGAAGGCAGGAGTACTAGCCAGGGCCTCGGACATTGAGACCACCACCGTGAACCGGTATTACCAGCAGGTACAGTATTACAAGATTAAAATAGAATACATACAACTTTTATGATAAAAAAAACAACATTGCACGCCACATAAGCGAAGCGCGTGAGGTAGTGCTCTACTCTCGCCTTACAAAGAACAAGTAATTCCTTGAGCTAAAAATGTCTTTATACTTCATATCGCACTTGTAGAATAATATTCACACACAAACGTCAAGAAAAATACTAGTTTCACAACTCATGTTATTTTTAAAAGACATTTAGTTATTTAAAATAATGAAAAAACTGTTTAAAAACAATATTCTGTGGACATCCGTGTGTCTGTATGTATGGATCCTGGTGTGATCAAGATAACTCCCTAAAAACTTAACTAATCGAGTTATTTTTTTTTTTAACACTTCAGTATTATCGAAACCTAAGTCCTTTCGAAAATCACGGTCTAATTCAATGTAGTTTGATTGTAATTAGTAATATGAAAATTTATAGAATTGAATGAGATTGTGCGGCGTGCACTTTTGGATTTTCCATTTTTTGCCTTTTATTGGCAGCTGTAACAGTGAATACTTAGATATTATGAAATTATTCTGAAAATATAATTCATTTTATATTAATTTGTAATATTATGTGCTCAGTGTTCATATAATAGTCGTCAAAACTCGTATGTACGCGCATGTTTGTATGCATCGTTCGTTATATGAATGCTTACCAGTTAAGCACTATTGTTAAAACAGTCAGCGCTGCCTGTTCAGGCAGTGTTGGACACCTTGAAGCTTTGTGAATACACCCTTATCGCATCTGTCTGTAATTCTGATCAAGCCAGTTCTGAGAACCTGAAAGAGTCTGTGAAAGGAACTCGAAAGCGCCACAGTCGGTAGCAAATAAAGATCCACTGTTCTACTGAACAGTGTTAACTTTTTAGCTATGTGAAGGAGCCACGATCTTCGACAGTAAAGGAAAGAATAAGGAGGGAGGAGGATTATTAAGTTGTTATTGGCGTACTCCCCGCAGGTGCAACAGTCGTACGCGGCCGGCACGTTCCGCTGCGGGCCGCTGCACCAGATCTCGCTGGTGGGCACGGTGCACGAGGAGGTGGGCGGCTACTTCCCCGACATGCTGGATATGCTGGGCGCCTGTCCCTTCCTCAACATGGTGAGTACTGAACATGTCGTCTATTAAAAGAAGGAAAATATAAAGAAATGTTTTTTTTAAGATCCGATGCGCATGCACATTTACTTTAACCTGTGCACGCGCTATTATTCTTATGTTTTATTATATCAATAAAACGAATACACATATAATACAATGTACATATTATTAATTTCTTGACGGGTACGCAAACAACGTATATAGTTGCAGGCATTCTGTTGCAAATGCTGTAAAATGTACTTACCTCATATTTTTCAGTATCTGAATACACTATCACACATTACACTGCCGGGTAATTGCGTAACACACCAACAGTAGGAATGGCTTTCATTTTGATAGCATAACAACATTCATTGCGTTATTTACGTTGATGAGCAGAAAAATGTTTCGACCATTTCGGATTAGCAATAGGCTTCAAAATGTTTCGACCATTTCGGATTAGCAATAGGCTTCAAAATGATTCAGATTGTGATTGATAGTGCAGTTTTTGGAACTGAAGATGTATCAACCAGAAAATGTTATTGTGATGATAGGGAATGCAGGCAGTGCTTTTCATCAACAACCCTACCAACTTGACGGATTCAAGCTTTTGTCCATCTTGTTGCGAACATTCTAGTGAATTATGAAACAAATTGCTTTTATTACACAGACTATGCCGTGGGGCCCGATGTCTGCAGTGGAAATGGAGCCTCAAGAATCCAACGACGGTCCCATCCTTTGGATCAGGCCGGGAGAACAGCTAGTGCCCACTGCCGAACTTGGGAAAAGCCCCATCAAGAAGAGGAGGTATGTCTTTAAATGTTAATTATAGCAGTAAACTCTAGAAAAACACAAAAACATGTATGAAATTTTTTCATACTAATTTTATTGTACGCTATGTAGTTTTAAAGTTCCATCTGGATGAAATCATTTGAATAAATGCTACCAATTTAGAAAGAAAACTATTTAATTTGAGACACACACAGGAAATAGAAATGGGTGCGCTCGATTGGATTCCCCATCGGAAAAACTGACGAACTTCCATACAAACTTTATCCCATACTAGCTCCTGTCCGCGAGTTCGTTAGCGTGAAATTTGATTGAGATTAGTTCCCTCGACCCACCCCGTCGCATCGCATCACCTGCCCGTGCTATCACTTCGTTTTTGCTTAGCGTTCTGCCTGACTGTTTTTCTTTTTGCTCGACTCCTAAGGGTCATAGCGTGATGTTAAATAGCCTGCCTCAAGAATTGGGTTCTCAAATGCAAAAATACCTTTTCAAATCTGACCGGTTTCCAAGGGAGGAAAATTTGAAAAAAAAAAAACGCAAAATTCTAATTTCTTAGGTTTTTTGGAATTTGCTGGTCAGTATCAGGTTGTATGTTGATCTAAATATGATTCGCGGCCGTATCAAATATTTATTTATTGAATAAAAATCTTCAGTACATCTCTCTGAGTTCGTATTACCCTATTGAATAACTATTTCATGAAGTCACAACATTTGAGGCCAATTCTAACTTAAGGAGTTGTATTGCTGTTTTTAATGATTACAACTTTGTAAAGCCATATTTGGTACGGTCGCAAATCATATTTTAATCAACATACAACCTGACAGTGACCTGCAAATTGCAAAAAACGTAACTAAATTTGAATTTCGCGGGCTACCTTCTGCGCATCACCCTTAAGGAGAAGATATCTTCCACCCAGCAGTGTTGCTGTGTTCAAGCTCATCAAGGGTATGAATTTAAAGGCAACGCACCCTTTTGAAGCTGAAGGTTACTCATCGGCAATCCCCTCGTTGCTGCATAGATAGACCTGATGGCACTTTTCACTAAACATCTTCAGCTGGTTGGACAATTTATAATAATTATTCATAAACAACATCACATTTGCCTTTAACCCATTGCAATGTGTGCTCTCCTTATTAATTGACGTAACTGATAAATGCTAAATGATAAATGATTTTATTTCTGTAAATAGGTTTGTACAAACACTTTTACACGTCAATGATATTTTAAAACTAGATGAGGTCGGCGTTTCCTATCTGACTACTCTGAGAAGAAAGGCCGAAACAAACTCAGAGGTCACAGTCTCTTTTAAAGTCCAGACATAATCTTGGTCAGATCATGTGAAGACCATGTAGATTTGTCTGAAATGGTATTTTGAAGAAAAACCACACAGATTGAGTGGACCTGTCCAGTCAGTGCACGCATTTGTCAGTAATTAAACTTATCAAAAATCAAAATATTTCATTTCACATAAACCAACATGGGCACTTATGAAACGTCAAAAGCTAGGTGCACGGTTCCAATTGGTTGTTTCCTATGGAGAAGAGCCGGCAAGAAACTCCACGGTTACTCTTTTAAAAATAAGGGGCTTTTACAATGTTTCCAATTACAGTGTTGATAGATATGGGAGGACAGTGTAGGCCTGTCAACAAGTAACATGTACTCAAGTATCAATTGTATCAATTGTACTACATGCTCATGGAATGTTTCCGTACCATATAAAAGGCTGTAATAGGGAGTATTACTGCAATGTTCTGCCGCCAGAGTGAAGCACTAGCACAAACCGTAAACAGTTTTTTGACAAGTCCTTTAAAGCTTTTGAATGTCCGTAGGATAAGATCACAGTACAGGTTTTTTAATACATGAATAATAATAATAAAACTATTATAATTTAACACGTTTTCACAAACTATTTGCAATATGACATGATGCATCATGGCGGTTTGTTTACGGTTTGTGCTAGTGTCGCCCCCTACGAAGAGTTTTACGTAAAGTTCGTTATTGTGTATTAATTAAATTAATTATGTTTTACCTTTTCCCTCAGGACTGGTATAAATGAGCTACGCAACCTCCAGTACTTACCACGCTGGAGTGAAGCGCGAGAGTTTCTGTTTGAGGACAGGACGCGCGCGCACGCAGACCATGTCGGCCACGGACTAGACAGAATGACTACAGCTGCAGTTGGTAAGACAACGTCATTCCGAACTCCTTTCTGGGTTAAAAAGCTTGTATGACACTCTTAGTTTATTGGAAATGGTTTTTAATCCTACTAATTTATAATGTGAAAGTTTGTGAGGATGGATGGATGTTTGTTACTCTTTCACGCAAAAACTACTGAACGGATTTGGATGGAATTTAGAACACAGATAGTTTATAACCTGGATTAACACGTAGGATACTTTTTATCCCGGTAGAACGTTCCCGTGGGATAATTTCCGATCTCCACGCGGGCGAAGCCGCGGGATTATGCTAGTTTTATATAAAAGGCCCTAGTGCCATACTCAATAGCATAATTAAAGCTAAAATTACACAAAAGATGCTGAAAGTCAATCGATGGAAAGTTCGCATCAGTAAAAAAAGCAGTCTTCCGGGCCATAAACTATGCAAAAGTCCCTGCTGGGTGGGTACTAGGCCTTTAAATAGAGATCCGCAATCATATTACAGAGAAATACCGATGTCTTAAAAATAAATATTAGACTGGTTGCCATAATTTGGGCCTTTCGTGTAATGCCTGTGACCTCCCAATGTGGTTCTCAAGACACAATGTGTCAATTCCAATAACCAGTCTTTCATTGGACAAAACAATCAAAGTGAAAGGGTCAGTTTTGACTGTACTACGTAGGTAGTACAGTCAAAAAAAAAAACACCAATTTCAATACATTAGGTAGTAGTACCTATTGCATTGAAATTGGTGATCGGTGGTTTCATTATAAGAGTTTGAAAAGTGTATCATTTTTCGATTAGAACATTGCATCTGGATCACTGAAATGATCCAAAACATTGATGTATTAATTTGGATCATTTGGATCCTCGACTCGATGGATATATAATACAGAATGCTACGTATACACTTACAAACGATTTAGTGCAATCATTATAAGTATGCAAAAAACGACCTTATAGTATTTTGATATGTAAGCGCCCTAATGGTAATTTTGACGTGCATGGATAACGACAACGAAAAACTATGAGAGTGATTCACATCTCATTTGGTATCTCTTTCTGACTTGTAAAGATTGTAATATGTCACTCTGCTCACTCGCGACTTGCGAGTCAGTAGTAACTAAATTTTTGAAACGTTGTTACTGAACCAATCTTTTGAATCACTTCAATGATCCGGATCAGTAAGCCGGTTCCGTAAAGAGTTAGACACGCCTATTTCCTTTATTTGATTTCTTTCGAGCATTCGTTTATTATTTATCTGTTCACAGGTGTATTGAAAGCCATTCACTGCGGCGACGAGTCAGACCGCGGGCGCATCACTAAGGACGTGGTGGCGTTCCATGCGGCAGACTTCAACAAGCTGGTGCAGTTGTTAGGCCTGGACCTGTATGAGCCGCCCATCTCGCAGTGCGTCACTTGGTGAGTACTACTGAATGTGTGGCGGGAAAAGATATAAGTTTGCAGGATGCATTAGCTAGGCAACTGTCAGCAGACCAAACGTTTTAACCGCGTTCTCTAAGCGTTTCAATTCCAACAATATGGGGCGCTTATGTCCAATCGTCACTGCTGGGCATAGGCCTCTGTTCTTGTGCCAATCCCCACGCCCCTGTGCCAGCCTAATCCAGGTTTTGCCAGCGATTGCAACAATTTCGTCCGCCCATTTCGACGCCAGACGACCGACATCTTGTCTCCCAGTCCTTGGACGCCTCTCTGTCACTAAGACAAAGCATTTATTTCAAATAAGCACATAAAAGGCACTTTTGAACGTCAAAATTTACAAAAAAATAGAAATGATTCTAGTTGCCCCTTCCAAAAGGTAGTTTTGTATGGAGAAGAATGGGTAAGAAACCCCACCGTTACTCTTTTAAAAATGTTTTACAATATTATGTATACATGAATTATATGTGAAGACGATGCACCTAGAATAAAATTACTATACCACAATAGGTAAAAATAACCAGTCTTACTCCACCTGCGCCTTGCCATCACTGCGCCTTGCCAGGTGTCCTGCCCAACACCATTTGAGTTCCATAATACGCTTTCCTATATCGACGGCCTTCGTACGTACGTCTTCGGATCTCGACGTTTGGAACATGATCTACTAGCCTGATACCAAGCACGGAACGCGCCATGGCTCCCTGTGCAACTCCAAGCCAATACACAGCCTCCTGTGTGAGAGTCCACGTTTCAGCACAGTACGTCAGAATCAGAATCAGAAATGTTTATTTGCAAGAAAATACATACAAATTACAGGGAAACATCTTATATCCCAAAATACATTGTATTCTGCCTGCAATCAAGCGTGCAAATTATTTACTTACATCTATTTATGTCATTATTATCATCCAATTATTATAAAATCAATTATTCGTTCATTTTCATTCATTATTAACATTAATTTTTAAGTTCCATAAATTCCTTAATGCTATAGAAACAACTATTTTGTAGCCACTCTGTCATTTTTTTTAAAATAAAATGCCCTGCCACAGTTTCAATTCAGTTGTAGACTCTGCACGTCGTCCTTAGTTTGTGAGCATTATGAGTTAGTACTAATTAGTCGCTCTGAGAATTCTAATTTAGTTTGGATGGGATCTTTATTCTTTTTCCTCTGTAATGCTCTTTTGGGCGTCGATTTACAAACATCTTTAAGTTGATTAATATGAGTGCATACATGGACATTTGTTTTTTAAGAGAGCAGTTTTCTGATAAAAGGTTAGCTATTTCATTATCAGCAATTTCTAAGTTCTTCGTCAGTATAGATACTTTATTTTCTAAGTCTTCTAATAAATCAAAGTTGTTGGATCTAATATTTGGACAGCTTCTAAATGGTTGTGGATCTCTTTTCAAAGTATGAGACAAAATATCGATATCTTCATCTAGCGGCAGAGACTCGAAAGAGTTTTCCGTAGATATATTTTCCGTCATGTCCATACCTGCCGCAAATTTTCTGCCTTAATTTTTGACGTGATAACGTCTTATAAATCGATGAACGCCGGCTGCACGCACGAAAAAGCATGACTCATTGTCACGTTCCGCCATGACGTTATCACGTAAAATTATCGTCCGTAAACCGACTTTATTTTTGAAGGGTGACTTCGCATACTATTTTAGTTGCGAAGGGCACCTAAGTAGTGAGTGAGTGGTCTGGCATTATGACAAGGGAAATGTCGAGTCCACTGAATCTCACCATCCTAGACCACCTGTTGCTATATGCATAGGGTTGCCATATTTGGCAAGGCTCGTGTCGGGACGCAAAGAGAAACAAAAATTAAGTATGAATATATTATTTATAAAAAAAATATACAAATTCTAATGTATGGAAGTAGTGCTAGACGTAGCTTGATCATATTTTGCTGAAGACTTTACTTTTTTGTGTGATTCTTTCTGTCTTTTAACATATTTATAAAACTCCGTGCAAGTCATATTGAAGTTAACCTGACACTGTCTCCGGCAGCAGGCGATTTCATTCATCGGTCCACTGGCTCGACATTAATGAAAATACTCGTTTTACAGTGGCGTTGTGGCCAGGTATCGCAAATAAATATTGGCATAATTTGAGCAATTGGTATTTTTTTTCAATTGCCGTGACCACGCGAAAAAACGGGACGTAATAGTGCTTTGTCGGGACAAAGGGCCTAATGACGGTGAAAGTCCCGATATATCGGGACGAATGGCAACCCTATACATGCATATATTTTTGTAGAATATTGTTTTTTTTATAAGACATTAGCTTATGTCCGCGACTTCGTCCGCGTGAAATTTCTTGTTCCCCCGCCCACCCCGTCGTATCGCATCGCCCGCTCGCGCTATTACTTCGTTTTCTCTTAGCGTTCTTTCTGACTTTTCTTCTTTTTGCTCAGCTCCTTAGGGTCATAGGGTGATGTTAAATAGCCTATAGCCTTCCTCAAGAATTAGGCTATTAAATGCAAGAAGAGATTTTTAAATATGACCGATAGTTCCAGAGATTACCCGTACATACAAAGTTACTAAATAACTTTTACCTCTTTTTTATTATATTCTCTTTATACATTGTTGGTGTTTTCGTTGCGGTCTGATTAATATTAAGTTATTAACTACTAGCTTTGACCCGCAGCTTCGCCCGCGTGGATATCGTAAAATATACCACGGGAATGTACTATCGGGATTAACTCTATATGTTAATCCAGGTTATAAACTGTTTGCCAAAGAACAATGGCAGCTTCCCATACATTGTTTTATTTGACATTAAATTATTACGTCTTTAAATGAAAAATATAGTATAAAACTCAGCGTCATTTTCTGAGCTAGATCGTGTAAGATTTTTCGTTAGAGAAGGCGGAGATTAATAGATATTCAGTGTTGAACTTTTAAACAACATAGGACAGAGCGCAAGCTTCTGGTCAAGAGTTGTAAACTGTCAACGGTTGTCAATGTCAACAACCAAGCTATATTTTTTCCTTTTGACTTTAAATGGGTACTAGTCTTTTTAGTTCAGAATTGCCATAACATTTGATATTTTTTCCCACTTTACTGCAATATGCTTATCTAAGTAAGAACACAGAAAAAACTTAGATATAGGTACAATAAAATAAATGTGTTACTTATTCATTTACTCCATGTAAATATAATAACAAACTAAAAATGATAACAGCACCCCGACAATTACTCTATACCTACTATTTAGGAAAATAAATATAAAATGACAATACTAAACCAATCCAACCAACAATTTCCTAATCTTTTAGAACGAAGTAGTCAAATACGAGGGCGGGTCAATAAGTCCGTGACTTTTGGAATAAAACACAGATTTTTTGATAAAAAAATAATTTTATTTTTCAACGTAGTCTCCCTTGAGCTCTATACACTTTGTCCAACGCTTCTCCAATTTTTTTATCCCTTCCAAAAAAAATGATTTGTCGAGGTCCTCAAAATAGGCCTTTGTTTGCGAGATGACTTCATCATTGGAGTCAAATCTTTTTCCACCAAGCCATTTCTTCAGGTTTGGGAACAAGAAGTAGTCGCTCGGAGCCAAATCTGGAGAATAGGGCGGATGAGGGAGCAATTCATAGCCCAATTCATGGATTTTTGCCATGGCAACTGCACATGTGTGCACCCTTGCATTGTCTTGGTGGAAAAGAACTTTTTTCTTGGCCAAATGAGGTCGGTTTTTTTTCAAATCGTCATTGAATCGGTCCAATAAGTTGGCATAATATTCCCCATTGATTGTTCTTCCCTTTTGAAGGTAGTCAATGTGGATTATCCCGCGTGCATCCCAAAAAACAGTCGCCATAACTTTATTGGCTGACAAACCCACCTTGGCCTTCTTCGGCGCCGATTCACCCTTAGAAACCCACTGTTTTGACTGTTGTTTGGTCTCTGGTGTGTTGTGATGGATCCATGTTTCGTCCACGGTTACAAAACGGCGCAAAAACTCCTCCATATTGCGATTAAACAACGCCAAACCTTCCTGTGAAGTTGTTACACGATTGCGTTTGTGGTCGACTGTGAGCAAACGCGGCACCCATCTTGCGGAAAGCTTTCTCATGCCCAAGTGATCATTCAAAATTGAAACCACTGAGCCATGCGAGATCCCTACGGCTTCCACAATCTCTCGCACTTTCAATCTTCGGTCGGCCAACACCATATCGTGAATTTTTTCGATTGTTTCGGGTGTAGAGACCTCAACTGGGCGTCCAGGACGTTCGGCATCTTCAGTGCTTGTACGGCCACAACAAAATTCAGTAAACCACTTTTTTACCATTGAAATCGATGGTGCAGAGTCCCCATAGTATTTATCAAGCTTAGCCTTGGTCTCGGTAATGGTTTTTTTTCGCAAGAAATAATGCTTAATAAGCACACGAAATTCACTTTTTTCCATTTTCTCCTCAAATTAGTGAGTATTCTGATAAAAATAGCTGTCAAACACAAACTAACTGACGCAGCAAGTTTAAATTTTGACAGGAGTCAACTGACAGATGCCTGTTGACAGGAGCAGTGTTGCTGTTTCAGTAAAGAGGTCAGAAATTCAAAAAGTCACGGACTTATTGACCCGCCCTCGTAACTTTACATTAAACATTATTTTTTTTACTCGGCTTTAACTAGATAATATGATAGTTAAAAAAAACGTAGATGAATAATTAAATTTCTTTCGTTTAAGTGTCACTTTTAGACGTTCAAGTTTATTTCAAATAAGAATTCGTCATTGTTCTTTCATCCCAATTCGTTCAGCCGTTCTTGCGCAAATTCGGAACACATCCAGACAAACGTACCAAAATTCTAATTAGTACGAGGGCGGCACTTAAAATTTCGGGAATCAAGGAAGTGACACAACATTACTATTTAAAAATGTATTTATTGCTTTTCGAAGTATTTTCCGCGAAATTTGACACATTTTTCCATACGATGGAACCAATCATTGAAGCAACCATTCCATTCGGAAGTTGGGGTCTCCAAAATGGCCGTTTTGTAGGCGTCCACAGCTTCTTCAGGTGATGAAAATCTCTGTCCACGCAATTTATTCTTTATTTTAGGGAAAGTATAGAAATCATTAGGGCTTAGGTCGGGGCTGTACGGCGGATGGTCTAATAATTCTATGTTTTCTTGCTCTAAAAACTCTTTTGTTCTGTGCGCGGTGTGAGAACTCGCATTGTCGTGATGGAGGATGATGCGGCGGTTGCAGTTCTCTTTACGGAGTTCAGAAACGACCTGTGGCAAACAAATGCTAGCATACCATTCTGCATTAACCGTTCTTTGTCCCTCAAGAGGAATAGTCGTAACATGGCCGGTTTTGGAGACAAACGTGGCCACCATTTTTTTTGCAACACTCCGTGAACGAACAATTTTTGTTGGCTTTAACTCATTTTCGAACACCCAAACTCGTGACTGGTTTTTTGTTTCGGGTTCGTACGCGTATATCCAGGATTCGTCACCTGATACGATGTTGTATACAGCATTTGAGGATCCTGCGTGGAATCTTTCGAGAGTTCTGACGCACCAAGTAACGCGAGCCGCTTTTTGCTCTTCACAGAGCGAATGCGGTATCCATCGGGAAAACAACTTTTTTACACCTAATTGTTCATGCAAGATTATTTGTATTTGACTCATGCCAATGTCTAAAGTTGCCTGAATTTCGCGGTATGTCACATGTCGATCTTCCTCAATCAGCTTACGCACAGCATCAACGTTTTCTTGGGTGACTGCAGTTTTTGGACGACCTTGACGGGGATCATCACTGAGTTTGACACGTCCACGTTGAAATTCCGCAAACCAGCGATAAATTGTGGTTTTGGATGGGGCTTCATCACCAAATGCAGAAATCATTCGGTCCACACACTGTTTTTGTGTTAAACCACTTCGAAAGTCATAATAAATCATCGCTCTTGATTTTTATCGAGTCTATTCCATTTTCTCAACGACTAAACAAGTTTGACAAAACCTTGTGACAAGACCGAGAATCTTTTTTAAAATAAATAAATGGTATTCGATTTTTAAAACCAAGGAGTTTTCAATTAAAAAGATTTTAATATGACAGGAACAGTGGAAATATTCCATTCCCGATACTTTTAGTGCAGCCCTCGTATCAGAATTATGCTACTTTTTGTCTCAAAAATAATCTTAAAAGGGGGTGATATAGTGGATGAAAGTTTTTATGGGAACCTTAGCAATTTTTTTAATCAATTTAAATAGGTTACAATATACAAGCTAACACTAAAATATATATACCTACTATTTACAGGTATGTAATTTACAAGAAAGGGAAGAGCTTATAGGGGATCAAAAAATTCGTCCGCATCGCTGTCAATGGGATAAGTGCCCAAAAGGCTGGCGGCATTGCCACGTTGGATGGCGATGCTGATTCTTTGGCTAAAAAATAAGCCAGCCCTCTGGTCACCTGAAGAGTCGACCTACCGCTTGGCGTAAACTGCTTACAAGGGTCCACTAGCGCCACTCCTTTAAAAAAATATTGTCTCGTGACTGAGAAGGAATTTTGAAAAACGGCTCATTAACCGACCTCGGTAAGTGTGTCAAGATTTTTCTAATACCTTTTATAAACTTTCATATTGAGACACGCAGCAACAAAATACGATCTAAACAAAAGCGTATTTTGTCTCAATATGAAAGTTTATAAAAGGTATTAGAAAATTCTAGACACATTTACCGAGGTCGCTTATTGAGCTGTTTTTCAAAAGTCCTTCTGAGTCACGAGATAATATTTTTTTAAAGGAGTGGCGCTATTGGACCCGTCTAAGCGCTTTTAAGCAACTTCTTAAGTTAGGGATATGAATATTTAAATTTACGCTTTTGGTAAGGAATAAAAAGTTATATGTTAAGGGAGTAACCTTGAGGTTGATTTTAAAATTCACATGTTATTGAAATGTTTCTGTAACTCTTTTTAAGAGATTAAAAAATTGGAAATATTGTCAGACCCCGTATCTTGAGTATTTTATTTTAGTATTTATTTCATTTAAATCGGTCCATCCGCTTAAAAGTTATTACAATTTGAAGTTATAAAATAACTGAGCTAATATGTAAGTAATACGTGGCTGCGCTAGAGTATATCAAATTAATGATGTTAATATTGAAAATGAATTATTATTATTATTTTGTAAGTTCGACATTTATAATCATAAAAACCTGTTTAATAAAAATAATAAAAGATTATTTGCATTTATTATCAGTCTGTCTGTTACCTTTTCACGCTTTAACGGCTGAATGGATTTGGATGATAGGATACTATTTATCCCGGTAGCACGTTCCCGTGGGATAATTCCCGATATCCACGTGGGCGAATCCGCGGGCAGAAGCTAGTTTAATATGTATAAGTAGATATTTCCATCTTTCTATTGGTGGCTTGTATACAATTGTGTGATAAACTCCTTTGAGGTGTAAGGATCTTAAACACATTATATTTGCATGCCGAATTTAGTAGGCGGAATATGAAGAACTATTGTGTATGTGTTATAAAATCTGTACAATACCATATTTCCCGCCGAGTAGCCGTTGGTCCTGCGCCTGATCTCTCTCCGGTCGTGTCGGATTGCCGTCCCATCGGACTATGAGAGTGAGGGAAAACAGAGAGTGCACCTGTGAGCTGTGACTCACTTGTATACTATAATATCTCCCGTGCCGAAGGCTAGTTTCCGTTAAAATTGGCCGCCATGGCCGAAATACGGTATATTTCAGGCAAATAAATGAATATATTTATCTATCTATCCTCAGGTTAGAAGAAGCGAAGCTGAACCAGCTCCGTCGCGAGGGCGTGCGCTACTCGCGCCTGCCGCTGTGTTCCGATGACATCTACTTCCTGCCCAGGAACATTATACACCAGTTCAGGACTGTGTCTGCTGTTACGTCTGTTGGTGAGTTGTAATATAATTATTATTTTTAATAGAGATGAGATTTTTTAAATACTGTGAAATATGCCAACTTTGTCAATCAAGGTGCTCTAAAAGCAAATTATAAGCAAATCTAGCAAATTTTAGGGCAAATATACCTTGATGCAATCAATATATTTATTTAAGAATCTATTTTTATTTATCTAATTATTGTTAAAATGCATGTTTAAATTATTATGAATTACTAATCAATAATTTTTTTTCTTTTTAAATACAAATTAATAATAATATGTAATGAATTTTAATGTAATTATAATATGTAATTGTAATTTTATTTTTTGGGAAATTAAAAGGCTTAATAATAATAATAAATATAAGGTATATTTCATATTTCACAGTACTTTTCTCGTTTACAGCCCACACCGCCTACCATACTCATTTACAAGCTCCCATTCGTATGTTGTTGCTATTTTAACCGAGAAAAATAGAGATGTCGACGTGTATATTTTCCTGAACAGGTTTTTTTACTCGTGCGCGACGTAGTCGTGAAACATAAGAGTTTTCTCTTTATGGTTACTCTTGTGTAATATTGAGGTCTTGAATTTTAAGAAATGTAACTTTCATAGTCTTAATACATACACATACATAAACTCACGCCTTCTTCTCATGGGGGTAGGCAGAAACTACAGAACGCCACCTGCTACGATCCTTACTTACTCATATGCCCCGTTTACGTTCCTACAAAAAATTCTAATGTTCTTTAGTATTTTTGCGAATTGTAGCTCTGTTTTACGTCTTATGCTGATCAAAATGCGATTCTCGACTGTGGGAATTATATATTTATCGAATAATAAAATCATCAATTTCATATCAATCGTCAAATTCAAAGAAAATTTGAAATTGGCGGCCTACCACTGAGGTTTCACCTTAATATTTAGCACCTGCTACGATCCTTACTTACTCATATGCCCCGTTTACGTTCCTACAAAAAATTCTAATGTTCTTTAGTATTTTTGCGAATTGTAGCTCTGTTTTACGTCTTATGCTGATCAAAATGCGATTCTCGACTGTGGGAATTATATATTTATCGAATAATAAAATCATCAATTTCATATCAATCGTCAAATTCAAAGAAAATTTGAAATTGGCGGCCTACCACTGAGGTTTCACCTTAATATTTAGCGATCGGTAGTTTGCGACAGCGTCGCTATCTATGTCGAGACTGCCGGCCCTGTTCACTCTTGCTTTAAAGGCAGACGGGTTATATGTGGAAGGGAACATACACTCTATTAACTCCTACATTTCCTCTACAGCATGGCACTTACGTTTGAAGCAGTACTACCCATCATCCGAGGCATCGTCACCGGCTGAAGAACGGGTGGCAGACCCTATACCGGTCACCATCAACGACACGTCCGGTGAGCTTACTGTTTCAGTCTAATTTTAATTTAATTTAATATTTGAATTGTTTTTGTCATTTTATTACGGACCCTTTTAACATTCTGCATCGTTCTCACATGAATGATGTAACCAATATTTTGTAACCATATTTTGATTTAAAATAGTGTCCATGGAGTTTCTTGCCCGTTCTTCTCCATAGGTACCTACTATGCTTTGGAATGGGCAACTAGCTTCATCTTTCTGACTGACCGAACCCTTGACAATTCAAAAGCGCCTGTAATTGAATTGGTTTATTTGAAATAAATGCTTTGAGTTTGAATTGAGTCATTATGAAAAAATATATCACAAAGAGTAATACAGACCTTTTTAGGGTTCCGTACCCAAAGGGTGCCAACGGAATCCTATTACTAAGCCTCCGCTGTCCTTCCGTCCGATTGTCTGTCAGCGGAATCTCATGAACCGTAATAGGTAGACAGTTGAAATTTTCACAGAGTGATTTCTATTGCCGCTATAACAACAAATAAATATATAATAAAAAAAACAAATATATATATAAATATAATCAAATAAAGTTAAAAATTAGACGGGTTCCCCATACAAGAAACGTGTTTTTTTTTTTAATTTGTATTCTTACATATTGGTTGGTGATACGAAACCCTTCGTGTGCAAGTCCGACTCGCACTTGGCCAGTTCCATAACCGATTATAAAAACTAATAGGGCTGTTTTATAATATAATCTCATTTCTTATCCGTTTTGATTATTCATGAATATTAAAGGCAGCTGTCTCGCGTTATTCTTATTAATAACGCAAAGCAAAGTAACTATGTAAACATTCACATATTCAAAACATAACTACCAAAGATTGAAGCTTGCAGATTGATTAATCGCTGTCTGCGGAAACCAGTACATTACTTTTCTAATATTATTATTATTACTTTTTTTTTACAGAATCCAAAAAATCACCTGCTAAACACAAAGCTGGTGTGATTGAGATGCGAGCGCTCAGCGCAAAGTTCCACCAAAAATTGAACCAGAAGACTGCTCTCAAAGTCGGTCATATCAGGAAGAGCGTGGAAACACAATCCAAACACGCAGACAAAAAGACAGACACCAAGTCAGAGAAGACAGAAAAACCCGAGACAAGCAAGTCTGACAAAGTTGATACTAAATCTGACAAAGTTGATTCAAAGTCTGAAAAAGTTGAGGCCAAGTCTGACAAGGTAGAATCGAAGCCCGACAGATCAGAATCCAAAATTGATAAATCAGAACCCAAGGTTGACAGAACAGAATCCAAGGTCGATAAATCAGAGTCAAAGGTCGAAAAATCAGAATCCAAGGTCGATAAATCAGAAGCAAAGGTCGAAAAATCAGAATCGAAGTCCGATAAATTAGAAGCTAGGCCTGACAAAACGGAGTTGAAACCAGAAAAGACTGATTCAAAGCCACCAGATAAAATTGATCTCAGATCTGACAAACCAGAAATGAAGGACAAGAACGAGTCCAAACCTGACAAATTAGACCAGAAGTCTGACAGAACAGATAGTAAGTGTGACAAATTGGATTCCAAGTCTGATAAATTTGAAGACAAAAGTGATAAAATAGAACAGAGGTATGAAAAAACGGAACTAAAGTTCGACAATCCTGATATGAGGCACGATAGAGACAGACATAAATCAGATCAAAAATCAGCAGAAACAAAAACTGAAAAATCAGACTCGAAATCTGAAAGAGTAGACCAAAAACCCGACAAGGTAGAGACAAAGTCAGACAGGTCAGATAAACCAGACAAAAACCACAGGCACAAGGATTCTGACAAACACCGTTCAGATCGATCAGAGAGGTCAGACAAGACAGACATAAGACACGAGAGGTCAGAAAAAGACAGGTCAGACCATCACCGTCGACATTCATCATCATCGCGTCACAAATCGTCTCACCATAAGTCTGACCGACCGAGAGAACATAAGAAGGAACATAGAAGTTCGGACGATAGGAGGAATGACAAGCACAAGGACAAGTCTGACAGTAATAGGGATAAGTCAGACAAAGTGACAGTTGACAGCGGAAAGTTACCAGTAGATGTGATCCAGCGTCCACCCGATTAGTGTGACAGTAGTGTGGTAGTGAAGTGACAGTGTTTCGTGAAGGATTTTGCCCAGTAAGTATGTCGTTATAAGTTTCTCTATAAGATCTTGATCAGTCTTGAATAATATTGGTTTCGGAGAGGATCTCATATTTTGTATGTCTGATTTGCGTGACTGATTAAGATGAAAATTATTAACTAATTTATTATTGTACTATGTTCTAGTATAATTGTTGTTTTATCGCGTGAAACCATTGCTGTGTATTTAAATTAATTAGTGCCACTATAAAATGCCTGGACGCTTTGTAAAATGGAGTCTTTTTGACTGGATGAGTGACTCAATGCAGGAATGTGGATTTGGACGTGATTTTCAAGTACAAACTCTTTACTCCCGGCGTTTTATATAGCTAATAAAATTGTCCTAAAACCTTATTTCATAAATCATATATATTTGAAGGGGCCAAAACAACACGATTATGCAAAAATAAAATCATTGACACTTGCACTTCAATATATTAGAAAATTCTAGAAGAAATCTTTATCAAAGTATAATGTGGAATAGTTCAGAGTCCTTCATGAAATAACACCAACTTCCTTAGCACTAGGGTACATTGTAAATATAATGTTTTAAGCAGCCTCTTAGAGGCTAAGCAGAGATGGTTAATGGATGAATGCGCAGTTTTAGATTTTCAAATAAAATGTTTACGTGTATGCGCGGTTTTATTTCGGACTTGTCAGATCTTTAAAAATGCTGTTACCAGCCAAAGCGCGGTGTCAAACTCGAGATCGAGTTCTAAGAGAGTAGGAATATTCCGAAATATCAACTGCAGTCACTCATTAACATTGTTTTTCACGAAACTATAACCTATTCATGGAAATTTTTGCATCAATTTTCGTCAACATTATTCGTTCTGGCAGTTAATATCTTTTTTTTGGAGTAATCATTTAATTTCGAAATCAATTTCGCCTGATTTTGCTTATAGTAAGAATGTTACAGATAAGTCTCTAATTAATTCCCAGTGATTTTTTGACAGATAATTCTACTAGAGGAGCTATCTCATAATAAATCTAAGTGATTGAAAAGTTATGTTTTACAGACAGAAATGAATTTTCGTGGATTTCCATAAATTTTTATTTTTTCTGATGGGCATCCAAATCGCAAAATCTAAGCTGAGGAAACTGATAAAACTGTTTTATTTGCCTAAAGAGAATCTTGTTAATCTAAAACTGCGTCGCGTATGTGATTTGAGAGAGTTTTAAACGAAAACGTAATTGAAAGAAGAATATTAATAAATTAAATTCTAAGTAAATATAAATTTATTCACACATATTTCTAAAAATTGCACTAGAACAGTAAATTATATAATTATTATTATTATTCTGATAGACTAAATTGCCTGCTGCCGAAATCTGGTTTTAGACTAGCTCTGCGTGATGCAGTAATGGTAGCGCACTGCAGCTCTAACCATCAGCGGTACTAAAGCTACGGATTCCTAGCGCGGTGCCCCCACATAACAGCCGCAGTGACTGCTGTTAGGAACATGATGGCAGCGAAGTTTAACTTCACGGTGTCAAAAACGATCTATAGGGAAACACTACCAACTTACTTCCATAAAATAACGTTTCAGCGACGTCATTCGATGGTAATTTGCGGACGCTATGTGGCGTTCACCGCAGTTCTAGGATACCCTAGCTTTACCATCAGCGGTACCTACTAAGGTGCAACCAGACTGCGGTCGATTGCTCGTTTTGTGGCGACATACGAACTACACTGACATACATTGCTATTCGCGCGATTAACATAATAATTTATACAGAAAACCGACAACAACCTACGGGCTGTAGCCCGCCAGACACAAAACCCGTCTGGTCGGAGGATCCTCCCTTTCTATGGAGGATGAAGAATTTTCCACCCTGTTCCTTATAGATTCCTAAAGGTTCAAAACATATTCGATATCGATTGTTGGACGGTTGTTACTAGTGAGTCAGTAGACCGTAATCCTGCTACCACGCAGCACACTGCGTCGGCCTGAACAGTCGATGTCATCGATCTACGTCGATCGACTGCAATCTGGATGCACCTTTACAAAATTAAAGTTGAAGTTTCAAACTTTCGGAAAAGAAAAAACAAATATTTTCACATGCAGCATGCACAAGCAATTTTTCGATGCCGCATTGCGCAGTTGCTAGTGACAGTCAATTTGGCGGTAGACATTAAATTTGAGGTTATTTCTCAAGTTTTTTGAATTAATATTTTTTGGTACATATGTTACTTTCTGTGACTACTGCTTTTATTATTTGGAGATTTGAATAAAATTGATTTCATGATAGTCATGAATATATCAACAAGCGATTTAGATTAGTCTATGTCCAGCAGTGGGAAAAGCCGGGCTATGGATGATAATGAAATAAATAAAGCATTTATTAAACTTTCTAGAATCATTTAATAAAAATCAAATACCGAACCGGTTATTTATTATTATTAAATCGCTGAATTATTATTAAATTCCCAAACCAAATAATTAAAAAAATAGAATAATTCCTTCAAAAAACTGAATTAAAATAATGTTTTATTATTTATTTAATTTTACCTCAAACATACCGAATACACTGGCAGTGGTCACAAGACGTTGTTAAGTCCATTAAAAACCTTAACAGTGATTAGTTGATTACATAGTGTTGAGATTTTGTTATCAAATGTTTTATCCGCTCCATAGCTTCTTATTTTGTAATACGATTGTTACAATCTTACATTAAAATAAGATTTATCCATTAAAACGTGGTGCGAACTAAGACATACTAATGGTAGTCATTCCTAAAACAATTTTGTTACAATCCTGAAAAATATACTGACCAAAAAATATTTGTGTGTGTGGGTGATGTATAGACAGGTGCATTTATTGGATTAATTAAATACATCAAGCATTAAAATAACTTAGAAAAGGTTGTCACCCATTAATGTAGCAATCTGTATTTTAATATGGTCCAATTTTTTATTTAAAAACATTATTCACCACTAATGTGTTAAACAATAGAATATTTAATAGGTAAAATGTTATTAAGTTCTTCATAATAAATCGATGTTTAACTAAATCTTAGCTCGCACCACTACCAAAACATAAAAATACAGCAATAAGATAGTGACTTGTCCGTTAAATGCCCCTAATGTCTGTTACTTAGATAAAGACAGTATTATTAATATTTATAGCGAATTCTAGTGACGAACTAGCACTCTATGCTTCTCATAAGTAAAGCAACCGAAACTTATGTGACTTATGACCTGATTTTACTAATTATATTAAAGTGACATCTATCATTGTCCTTTGAAAATGTATGTTTATCAAACTGACAATAGATGGCGCTGGAGAAAACTCGCGCATTTTTTTTTTCTTGGACTGGTCATTTCGATTACACGTTAACTGTGACTTTAAGTTGCTCGGGTCAGAATGTCTGGTTTCGGTGAAGAATGCGTTTATGACCCGTACAATATGTTATTATAAAAAAATAACTGTGTTACTGGCAAAGTAATCATTACACATTTCTTAGACTAGACCTAAAAAAAATCTCATATCGCGTTCTTCGCTATGACTAGGCTTACAATACCTACCAAATGTAAATAAACATGTCAATCACAGATCACAGTTTTCAAAGAAATAATTTATATTTTGCGCAAAACATTTCTTTGTTTCGTATAGTTTTTATCGTTGATTTTTTTAATTTTAAAAAGTAAGAAAATTGTGTGAATTTTTAAGTTAGCCCAGCTGTTTTGCGATCGAATGTACATTTTGTATATTTTATACTGTATAGGATAAGTGTTACGGACTTAATTCTTGTCTAGATTTACTTATGGAAAGATTAAATTTTATTATTATTAAGATTGTTTTTAATTAAATTTTGGTCTATGCATAATAAGCGAAGTTTTGGGATGTGGCTATTGGTAGCCCAAATCTCAATTACTAGAAAGAATAATTGGAATTTTAAATAAATACTTCCATAAGTAAACCTAATCATAGACAAATCGGTATGGAAACTCAAAGGGCTGCTAATCCAAAAGACATTTCAAATGTTGTAATTATATTGTAATTTTAATTTTACAAGTGGCAACATATAACTTCAAACAAAAACGAAACGCCTTTGAGTGGTCAGAGTTGTCTCTGAAATTGTTTAATACTTCTTACTTCTTAAGAGTTTAATGAAACACATAAAGTTGTGTTAATTTCGATCATAATGTGAAAGAGTGAATAATTGTGAGTCAATGTTCGTCAGATGAGAGTCGAAGCCGAAATCACGCTGAAACTGAGAATGACACTGATTTCTTGCCTTATTGCCTTACTGTCAAATTATACATCAATATTGATGTCAATTGCAATAATTTTACTAATTGCCACTAGATGGTGTTCATGTAAACACGGCTGGTGTATCTAGCTGATTTATAATCTTTCTAGTTTGTTTCTGGCACATTTGACTAACTGGACGAGGTCTCAAGTGTGAGCTTCAGACACTAATGTGATTGATAAATATTTAACATATTTATGTTTAGGTGATTAATTTATTGTTTCACGTTCCCTATATTTTTTTGAAAATAATAATTAGATTATAAATAGATTTTGTTGTTTTATTTTTAATCCTTGATCCAAACTTTGCCATCTCCTGGAGCATCGCGGGCCGCTGACGCGTGATTATTATGATAAATAGATCCTGTTACTGACAAGGAGTGGCGTATTTGTCCAAAACATGACTATGCCCACACGTGGCGTGCAAGATGTTGCATTATACTATATCATAGTCATGTTTTGCCATAACAGCGTACAAATATAAACACAAACAATAATGTGCCGATCCCAAATATCAAAAAACAATGGCAGGTGCCCATACATCATTTTATTTGAAGTAAAAAAGCTTGTTACATTAATGGAAACTACCGTAAAATGTTCGTAATAAGTTCCTAGACATAGATTAGAAAAGATTTTCAACAAAAAACTACGTTATTAATGAATATTGAGACTTAAGTCTATTTGGCGGGAACTTTGAATTTGAAAAAACTTTGTAAGTATGTATTAAGTTTTTTGACTATCGCGTGAATTATTAAACAATGAAAGAAATAAAACAAGTCAGTTTTAATACAAACATGTATTCTTCATCATCTTCTCGAACTATTACGTCATCTAAAAACTGCGCCGACGCTAAAATACCTTCTTCATGCCTAGCCCACCCCAGATAATTCATACCATTCAAGCGTCATGACATGAGCGCAAAACCCAAGCACGCACGGGTCACGAAGAGGAATAATCGATCCAGAGTCCATAAAATGGTCCGGGTCAAATAAAAACGTAAAACATACGAAACTCAAACAACGACAACAACATCGTCTCGAGAGCATCTGTCACTAATAGTGTTGCTAACAACGCAAAATCTGAGTCGCCACTTTTATCATTCTTTCGGACAAATAAAAAAAAATGTAACATCTTTCAAACGACAAAATATTAACCTTTTCGCCGCCACGGACTTCAATAGAAGTTCCAGATTTTCGTGCCACCAGCGCCACGACTTCATTAGAAGCTCTTCATTTTAACTATGTTATAAAAATACATTTACTGTATTTGAAAGCTTTATTTCATTTTATTATATAATATAGTATTGTTTAATACTCTTGTTTTCTATTTTTCTACACAAAAGAAGCCCTTAATTGTCTTAAAATCGGCAAAAATAAAAACTAAGAATATTTTTGATGTCCCCAGAACGCCAAGGACATCATATATAGTCGGCCAGTGATGTGACGCGAAAGTTATCATTGTTTGATTTCACCCGTTGAAATATTTATAAATATTTTTAACGAAAACAATTTGAGGTCAGTTAAATATGAACTTAGTTAACTACTTTATAACAAGGGAAAATTGACGAATTTCGGCCTTCAGATGGATGCCGATACGGAATTAAATAGTTGTTAGCAAACCTTGTCGATAATTATATTCCCATCTCTACAAAACAAGCTATACGTCTATGATCGTCAATGCCCCGGGCGCCACGGACTATTATAGAAGTCGTTCTGTGACGTCATATGCGTACGACTGTCAAGGTCACTTTGGCATAGTGCAGTCCACACTATGCCTTAGACTATTGCTTGTAACAATAGGTATTATTATATTTTATTAATAGTATAAGTAAACAAATGGGTAGTAAAATTAATGAAGAACTGGATTCAGATGAGCTTTTAAGCATTTTGAAAGGTGTGGAATCGGATTCGGAGTATTTTGTGGAGAACGTTGAACCAGAAGAAGATGATTCTGAGGTATGTCCAACTAATTGGTATAAGCGTCGCGCGTCGCTTGTAGGTAGGTATCTTGTGGCTCTGGAGTGCGAAAGTTGAGACTGTTACCTTACAGTTTACTCACATCCCTAATCAGAATTGAATTTAACGAGCTCTGAGCGCCAAGGACTTGAAATGAAGTCAAAGAATGATGTCATGAAACAAATAGAGATGTACCTCATTTCTTATAGCTCTAATTGAATTATGTAATTTGTTTCTTTGATACTTATAATTTACACTGTTTTCCTTACTAGGGATACTGTGAAATAAAACAAATAAGTAAATATTTAATCAGTTTTTATTTGTATCCGTAAAATTATAAATAAAACTTAACATAACGCGTATAAATCTAATTCATCGATATGACGATACCCTCATCACTACTGTTTGCGATATATTTCGTTATACATTTATAGCTTGGAGCTGGCGAAGCATCGGCGTTCTGTGTACGTTGGCGGTGAAAAGGTTAAAAATAAATAGGTAGGTATTTTGTTTATGTCAATAATTTAATTATTTAACACCACCACCACCTGGTAGGTATTTCTCAGACATTTAATTACTGCGCTGTACAGCAAAAATATAAGTTCTAGATCTGACGCAGAAGCTCCAGCAGAAGTCCTCAATGTTCTGTTGAAGAAAATTAGCGTAGCACCTACATACGTCCAGGAGAAGTGATCCAGAGGTTGACCGGCGTCGGACTTCGGACCCGTCGAATGTTCGAGTCCTCGTCACGGACAAAGAAGAGCGAAAACTTGCAGATTATCGCCTATCCTGTGGATGGTTTAGACTTTCTGCGAGTTCGTTCCAATTTTTTACAAGCTTGCAATGTTTGTATGTATGTTTGGTACAAATCTTGCAAGCTGAATTAAAACCGCTTCCTCTTATCCTACGGAGTTGAAATTTCACACGTTGATTCTGTTTCGAACACAATGCATTTTTATGATGCATGGCCTGATTCTACACACCCAGGATTGTCTCCAGACGAAGGAACTCCTTAACGGTCAACGGTACAGACACGAAATTTAATATACGCATATAATTTATGGTAGTTCCTTCTAAAGTCCACCATGACCTGGCTGCTGCACCCAGGATTGGCTCCAGTCGCGGGAACTCCTCAACGGTCAGCAGCAGAGACACAAAAAATTCTATATACGCATACAATTATGAAAGCTCGTTATAAAGTTTACCATGATCTTGCTGCTGCACAGATTGACTCCATACGAGAGATCTCAGCGATGAACAGCACAGGCACGAAATTTTGTATAAGTACTTGTTCAATTATGATAGCCCGTTCTAAAGTATGGCATGACTTGGATAGTTTAACTCGTATGGCTTCATACCATGAGTTGTGTAAAGGCGTGTTTGGGTTCGTTGGACCTGTCTTCACAAGTACCTTTCAAGAGAAGTTGATAGAACGGATGTTTACATCAATTCAAAAAATAAAATGTAAGTAAAAACCTTTTTAAAAACAAGCTTTTAATTAACTAAAAAGTAAATAAAAGAACTTTAATATTTTCTTAAAAGCTTGAGGCGTGAACGTCCTTCTTACACTTTAATATAAGCCGCCAGCTTTTAAGAAAATATTAAAGTTCTATGTTAACGTAAGTTTTATTTAGTATTAAAAGCTTGTTTTTAACAAGATTTTTACTTACATTTTATTTCCTTTACTTATTCCTATTCTGTCTTATTTCATATGTTTGAAAAGCCATATTTAACAAGATTCTAAGGATTCAGCTGCTAATAATCAAATTAAGGGGCATGCGCATGCGCCAAGGTAGCCCGCGAGATTCAAATTTTCGTACGTTTTTTGCAATTTGCAGGTCAGTATCAGGTTGTATGGTGATCTAAATAGGATTCGCGATCGTATCAAATATGGCTTTACAGAATTATAATCATTACAATCAGCAATACAACTCCATAAGTTAGAATTACCCTCAAATGTCATGATTTCATGAAATAGTCATTCGATAGGGTAATATTAACTTATAGATAGAGATGTATTGCTGATTCTAATGATTATAATTCTATAAAGCCATATTTGTTACGGTCGCGAATCATCTTTAAGTCAAAATACAACCTGACAGTGACTTGCAAATTGCAAAAAACGTGACACATATTGAATTTCGCGGGCTACCCTGAAGGTTCCGCTTTAACTGAAATTACCAATGAAATACGTTATTAGCTTAAATGCCCGTTGTCAAGAGTTTATTAATTATTATCATTGTTGCAGCAAAAAGCCCTGGAAAACCCACCACACAAAATAAAACAAAAATATAATTTTGTTATTTATTCATTTCCTTACTCTCGAATAATATAAAAATCGGCAAAACTTTTTAAGTACAAACAAATAAATATAGAGAATCCAATATTCAGTCACATAGTAAAAAATTACCTAAAATACATTTCAAAATGTATCTCTATCCATAATAAACATGCGATATTATAAACAATAGTAATAATAATTATTAAATATTACGAGATTATTAGAACATTGAGATGGCACAGAGATAAAATTATAACTATATTGTGGCAAGACAGAGTATATAAGATGGCCGGTTCAAAAATCACAAGGCGTGATCGGCATGTTCGAATTTTTGACTTATAAATACGAAGTTTAATATTAGAAATAATATATAAACTTGTGTAAATACGATAAATAAGGAATTCCTCATACATAAGATATATAAATGTATATCTTACTGAGTATTCCGATTCTTCTCTCTACAATAAAGTTTGACTAAGCTTAAAACATAACATGTTTTCACATAAAATTATAAATATTAAATTAAATAATGATCTTCAATGAGTTACATAATAAATGATAATGACAACATGTTTTGAACAATACACTATAAATTCTTCGTAAATTGATTATCTACATAAAAAACGAGATTTTTCTAAAACAATTCTTTAATAAATTGCAAGTTCTAAGGCACTTTCTGTTTTAAAATGCATTCTCTATCAGTCGTTACCGAATGTAAATAAATAAATGTCTAGAGAATATTCTTCGATAGGCTACAACCGTAACTTGTGTACGGTCAGTACTCTGCATTATCTGACCCCTCTTACAAAGAAGAAGAGGCGAAGAGGGATTATGCAGGTCACTAACTGAATGATAATAGTTGGCAAGTAGTATATATAGGAGACTTTACAACGATAAAAGATTAATATTGCTTTGGTTGGTGTGGTAGGGGACTCGCGCGATGGTCACTGTGGACAAACATAATATATTTGATTAATGTTCAAACTTTTATCATGAGAAGTATCATTAAATTACATGATATTATAAACTTTGGGTTCGAACCCAGGCAGGCGCTTTGCTTTGTGTAAATAATTTCATCACCACTGCTCTCAAAACTGTGAAGGAAAACGTCGTGAGGAAACCGGCATGTCTTAGAACCAAAAATTCGAAGACATCTGACATCTACCAACCCGCAATGGGCCCGCGTGGTGGATTACAGCCCATTCCCTCTCAAAGAGAGGAGGCCTGAGTCCCGGGTCTTCCCCTTGTCAATTTAAAGACGCGACATGTACAGTCTTCTTCAACCCACTAAAGGACATAAATAAATAATAATAAAAAAAATCGGGCGAACACTCAGCCATGCTTCCTCTCTCTAATAGTATTCTTTTCTGTTTCAAGACTAATACAACGATTGAAAACCTCTCAAAAATTTACACATCAACAGGTAAGGCCCTTGGTAATACTAGTCGTCAGACTTGGGCTTGTGACTACCCGTAACGACTGTGTAAAGATCTACGAATGACAGCCGGGACCAACGAATTAACATGCTTTCCGAGGCACCTAGGGGCCTCTACAGAGTGTTTGGCAGAACGTTGAACATACGAAAATAGTGGACAGTGGGGTCATCTGCTACTTACTCAGCCCTAATTTATTTGGCCCTAGCTCCGTTGATATTAAAAAAAAATTGCTTTATTCTAGTTTCACCACTTTCTATACTTGAAAGTGTAATTTTTATTAAAAAAGGGTTTAAAAAAAAAAAAGATTTAAGTATTTTTTACATCTTTCTGTAAGTTTGAGGACTCATAACTTTTTTTCTAGCTAACATCTGAATAAAGAAATAATTTTATAAGAATCTGCCAACATATTGCCTGTTTTACCCATTTTTAATAAAAAAAATACACTTTAAAGTTTAGAAAGTGGTGAAACTAGAAGAAAGCAAAAAAATAAATTAGGGCCGAGTAAGTAGCAGATGACCTCACCTATCCACCATTTTCGTATGTTCAACGTTCTGCCAAACACCCTGTATATGTTATGGATGGTCACCCATCCACGAACCGACCGCGGCAAGTGTAGCTTAGCCTGCGATTGACAGTGTAGCCACGAGCAAGATGTACCTAGGTAATAAACATTAATTTAGTTGTTAGTTAGTGGATACTCACCACAAATCTGTTGACTTTGGTCGCGGAGGTCTTTGACACGTTCGATTGCGTCACGTTCATGCTCTCGAACTTCTGACGCAAGCTGCGGAAACAAAACAAAACATTGTCATCATTTGTTTAACTGATCTGTCAGTTCTAATGATTGTCTGGCAGTTTGAGTACTTTTTGCAGCCTACCCAAATTTACTTGAATTGTCAAGGAGTCGGTCAGTCAGAAAGATGAAGCCCATTCCAAAGCGTAGTAGGTTCCAATGGAGAAGAACGGGCAAGAAACTTCATGGATACTGTTTACACAAAACTTCAATAGATGATGAATTTAAGCACTTTTTTTAGTTAGCTTTCTCTGTCCCTCTGCTGAGCAAACGCCTCCCTCAAATCCTTCAAGGCATCCTTTTCTAGACACTTCGATCTATCCCTTGCGGTACGCGTCTAGTGTCTCCTCTCCCTAGGCCGGCCTAGGCGGTGCCGTCCATCCTCCAACCGGCAACCACAGGAAGGATTTTTAAAAATTCATCCTGAAGGGCTTAAATAAAGGACGATTTGTATGGAAGTTCAGCATGTTTGCTGAAGTGGATCCCATCGGGCACACGGCTTGTCAGTTCATGAATCACTCAAATGGCCTATAAGAGAAACATAGGGCCAGTTTCTCGAACGAAAATTATCGCAAAATTAAAAAAACCGCTTCGATTGGTTGAATGATCTATCAACAGCCGATCACAGCAGTTTACGCCCGCTTGACCATTTCACATTAATTTTGCGATCATTTTCGAACTGGCCCATAGACTAGTAAGTGAAGGTTGGCCCCTAGACTAGTAAGTGAAGGTTGGCCCCCAGGATAATAAGTGAAGGTTGGCCCCTAGACTAGTAAGTTAAGGTTGGCCCCCAGAATAGTAAGTGAAGGTTGGCCCCCAGACTAGTAAGTGAAGGTTGGCCCCCAGACTAGTAAGTGAAGGTTACCTCTTGGCAGTCTCGAGCTGTGACTCTCCGTCGTCGTCGTTCTCGGGCTGGCGCTCGATGACGACGGCGGAGGGCGAGCGTTGCGGCTCCGACTCCGACCAGTTCTCAAACCGGTCGCGGAAGCTCTTCGTGCGGGCGAGCGTTTGAGCCTGAAACGAAGATAAGAAAATGAAATAAAACTGTTAATTAATTTGCATCAATTTGTTGCAACTTTACAGAATGATGACCATTCAACTTTTTGGTTTGTTATAAACGGGAGGTCCAAATATCGAGATCGTAAGCGTAACCCATCTAGGGTTTTCGTAAATTCGATTATCTTATTTTGAAATAAAAAAACATGCTTGACAGACTCAAGTTGGCTTTTTAACTTAAATCTACTTATTTGTAATGATAAACATAGCTGCCAGTGTAATCTCTGTAAAATACTAAGCCGATAGTAATTTAAATAAAGTCTAATTATTCTAAAAACCGATTTGCACATAATGTACTAGTTATAACTACAAAATTATGTTCAGATCGGTTTTTAGAAAACTGGTTTCGATTTTGTCCTTTAGTAACTACATATAAAGGACGCAAAGATCAATTATTCAGTAAGGTCAAGTCACGAAGCGAATAACCGACCTGTTTAAGAGCCTCGTCCCTCTGCCGGGCCTCAAGGTACGTCCTGCGACGTTCATCCTCACTGTCCTCTTCCTCGTACTCCTCTGAGGAGTACTCTTCCTCCGAGGAGTCGCCCTGGTGGTTGTTCTCACCGGGAGGGGGAGGGGTGAACCTCTTTAGGGGCTTGGGTCCTGTAAAGAGAATATTATAACGTTATGTTAAGAATACTGTGTATTTTGTTTCACATTCATGGGAATAAGATAATATGCCCTAGGGGATGAACAGGACTAGCTGTTTCTTTAACAATAAACTGTAATGAAGTATCGACGGAACAGTTTTTATGGGGATTATTTTGATTGTTTTGTTCCTTGGTGGGTCATTTCATGACGGGTATTTTATTTTGACCACCTGGAATGCAAAAGGAATGAAGTAAACATGTTATGAAGCCTATCGGCCAATTTAATTAGCTTCTATTTCTTCATCTTTTGTTGCCGATTTTGTAATGACTTTTCCGCTTAACTTCAGTATACGCAGGCGTTCAAATTGACCAGATTTCCTTTCCCCCTACCTTGCTGATCGTCAGGCTTGTTCTGCTGGTGCTCGAGCTGTCGGAACACGTTGATCATGCGCTGCGCGGTGTGTCGCGAGGCGGCCACGCTGGTGTCGACGGCTGTGTCTTCGCTGCGAACAACGCTGGGCTCGTGGTAGATCTCGGGAGATGGGGATTTTGGGCGCTGGAAAAAACATCAAAAATAGGTATCAAAATAACCCTAGAAAAAATAATATAAAGGGTGAAACTTCCTGATCTAGGGACAACAGAATGCGCAAAAAGGCCAAGCTCATCAAGTTTTTTTTTTGGAAAATTTGGCTATGACAATCTGTAAAAATTACATAAGTAAGGTGCTTAAAAGTGGCCCTTCTTAAAGAAAATATACTATTGATTAAGTTATAATTATGTAGATCAGGTAGTGATTCTATACGACATACTAAACCAATTTACCTGACCAATCTATTTCCGATTCGTAAAAATCTCGGGTAAGACATAAAAAAAAAAAAAAAATGAGTTATTTATTACCTTCAGTTGTACAAAAACACTTAACTAAAACATTATGCAGCGTTACAATTAAGGGAAAAAGTGTTTTCGATGAACTCTGGCACCCAAAGTAAGATTTAACTTGTGTTTAGGGTGCCAGCGTCCTCGCCTATAGTTTGAACATATATCAGTAGTTGTAGGACGAGCACAGAATATTATTATTAAGATAACTACTTACTAAAAAATGTATATAATTATGATGTGGCCTATAAAGGTACCTATGTGGGGGTGTGTGTAGGTATTGAGAGCGAGAGATAACGATGTTGAAAAATTTGTGAAATTTGCGTTTATTTAAGTCTGCATGAATATAATTAATTGTAAATGTAAATATATGGCTTGATTAACTACATTAGGTTTTTAAGCGATTGATACATGTAGTAAAACTTCAGTCCTATCGTAACTCAGTGTCAATAGCCACTTTGTGACCTTGGTCTTACAACCATTTCGACACATGGGAGCAATGGTGCATAATTTGTTTATTTTGTTGTATAAATGGTCAGACAGAATATCATAATGACGCTGTGCAAGGGCCGTTCTACATCCGCGAGTCGAGCATACTTCAAAGTATCTACGCTTTTTAGCAGCATTCGGGTTGTATACCACAGAGGGATGTTTGCGCAGAATAGTGCCAAGAACAAAAAGCTGTCTCACAGTGAGGACCTGGCATTCGGTGTAGAGAGCCGAGGTGGGATATCTAAACGGCTTCGAGGTCATGACCTTGAGGACAGCTCTCTGTGCTCGTTCCAGAGGCAGTAGGGTTGTCTTGGGAGTCCCACCCCACACTGTGATACAGTAGTTTATTATGCTTCGACAGAGGGCAAAGTATACAGTTTTAATGGTACGGTAGTCCACGGAGTGCCTTAGTTTTTTGAAAATAAATATACACTTGCGGACTCGCGATATGAGATTGTTAAGGTGGGGTTTCCAGCTCAAAGAACTATCTACATAGACTCCGAGATACTTAACATACTCACACCTTGTGAGTGGAGGACAGCCACATTGTGAGGAGGATAGACTACTTGAGCAAGTATGAGCTCTAAGCGCCATTGAATCCGGTGGAGGGAGGTTGGTGGATAGTAAGGAGAAAGGTAAGTATACTGTTTTCTTAAGATTTAACGTTAGGATGTTATCTGATAGCCATTTCACCACTGAGTTTAGAGCAAGCTCCGCGCATTCAACAGTTTCATGCCAGTCCCTACCGTGAAGAAGCAAGGCCGTATCATCTGCGTATGTATAGATTGAACAGTTGGTTAGAGACATCTTACATAAGTTGTTGATGTAGATAAGAAAGAGGGTAGGACCTAATATTGAGCTAATATACACATACATAAACAACCTGTATAGCTCGGGGGCATAACTCACTCAAATAATTGCCGTATTTTACGATTTACGTAAATCACTATTTACCTGTGTCTGCCTGGGTGGCGTCATGCGGAACTCCTTGCGCTCGCTCTTGGGCTTGTAGGTCTCGAAGAACTTGAACCGGTCGGATATGTCGGCAGTCTCGATCTTCACGTCTTCCAACTTATCGGCCGCGCGGACAACATCTTTAGGGATGAATGGCTGTGGACGAATGTTCGAGTTTAAAGTTTAGGGTTAATTTACCGTGCTTTTTTCCTTCTCACAGAAAAGAGACCTGAGGGCCTAGACAAATGGCATCCGCTTCGGAGCGATTCTATTTCTACAATCGCTATCGCTTTCGCTAATGATTCCAAAAACTAGCGATAACGCTCGTCAAAAAGTGTCCCTTGGCTATGCATCTCTGTGGAGGTACCTAATCTTTCGACGCTGTCGATTCATTTCATAATCGAATGTTGTTAACATTGTCTAGCTAATTTTTATTCGTTGACCTATGATCACGTGACATTTCGATAGCTTATGTCAACCCCATACATTTTAACTTTTCTACTAGCGTCATCGCTAATCGAATGTTACTTTGTCTAGGCCCTCTGTGTCCATGCAATGGGAACGTTACAGCCTGATTATGCTATACTTTTGATTGGGTTACCAAGATACAGGCTGAGCCTCTTACACACAGTTCTTAACCTAACAAATAACAAAATAATACAGTAACTTTGTCATGTACGTGAACGGGCGCCGTCAGTAGGGACTGGTCATCTCTTAGCTGCCACGGCTTATTTTAATTTAATTTGATATTTGAATTGTTTTTGTCTTTTTATTACGGATGCTTTTAACTTTCTGCATCGTTCTCAGATGCATAATTTCAACATGATAATGTAAACAATATTTTGTAACCATATCTTGATTTGAAATAGTGTCCATGGAGTTTCTTGCCTGTTCTTCTCCATAGGTACCTACTACGCTTTGGAATGGGCAACTAGATTCATCTTTCTGACTGACCGACCCCTCGACAGTTCAAAAGTGCCTGTAATTGGTTTATTTGAAATAAATGCTCTGAGTTTGAGTTTGACTAACAGAAGACTTTTGACAGATTTAACTGCAGGTGCCTAACCTGCTGTTAAATCTGCCAAAAGTCTTCTGTCAGTTACTATTTTATTTTGTTACTTGTTACGTTAAGAACTGTGTGTAAGTTAATTAAATGAATTTGAATTGAATAATGGCTTATGTCACTTTTAGTTCGAATTTTAATAGTTATTTTTGTTTAACTACAAAGCCATTTTCCGACTGAACTTGGATATGGCTTTCAGTGTCTTCAGAAGCGGCTGAATATCAGTAGTTCGTGAACATTTGGTATCTAACTTCCACAACTGAATTATCACATGAACATGAATGAGTTTTGATAAGTAATAATAGTAGTAGTAATATTCTAATAATCTTTTACTTTTCCAAGTGTCTAATGGAAAACATTAATGATTTGATGATTTAACGTGATTTCAAGCACAGGTCGCAATGTTGTCAGAATAGTGTTGATAACTCTTCCATGAACCGAAAACTAAATTAGCAGCTTATATTATTTTGGTACAAGAATTAGAACAGTTTTTTTTTATTTCTTAAAAACTCAAATAAATATGGTACTCACGATCTCCTTCCGCTTGGGCACGTCTCCGGGCGGCGGGGAGGTGGGCGGCATGCTCTTTGTGTTCGCGTCCAGCTCCAGGAAGATCGAGCGGGACTTCTTGCCGATACCTGCGAAACAAATTCAATTCTCAATTTATTAGCATTCCATAATGTTAGTCAAAGTCAAATCATTTATTTCAAATAGGCACATAAAACTCACTTTTGAACGTCAAAATTTACAAAAAAATAGAATTGATTCTAATTGCCCCTTCCAAAAGGTAGTTTCGTATGGAGAAGAATGAGTAAGAAACTCCACCGTTACTCTTTTAAAAATGTTTTACAATATTATGTATACATTAATTATATGTGAAGACGATGCAGCTAGAATAAAATTACTATACCACAACAGGTAATGGTACAACAGTTGGTAGGCTTAAGAGCGTTTACCTGTTTGTGTTTATATTATTTATGTATTCTGGTAATTGTTTTTTTTTTATTTTATTACTAGTTTTTCTACTAATATTTAATTTATTGAAGTATTTTAATAATATTTTAATCCTACTAATATTATAAACGTGAAAGTTTGTGAGGATGGATGGATGTTTGTTACTCTTTCACGCAAAAACTACTGGACTGATGTGGATGTAATTTGGCACACCCAGATAGGCCTTGACCTGGGTAAGAACATAGGCTACATTTCATCCTGGATCACAGAGGAAGTCGCGGCCAACAGTTAGTAGATAATATTTTGGTTTTATCTCCTAAGTTATAAATTCATGAATATTACTTAAAAGGAACAGCTCGATGGCCCATCAGATGGAAAGTGGTTACTTTTGACATATACTATATTATGTATAAATAAACGTATGAAAATCGCAAGAGTGTAAACACTTGCTTGCGATTCTTGAATGTCAAAATCAAAATATTTTATTTCAGTTAAACCTACATGGGCACTTATGAAACGTCAGAAGCTAGGTGCACGGTTCCAATTGGTTGTTTCCTATGGAGAAGAGCCGGCAAAAAACTCCACGGTTACTCTTTTAAAAATAAGTGGCTTTTACAATGTTTTCAAATTACAGTGTTAGTAGGCTTGGAAGGACAGTGTAGGCGTGTCAACAAAGTAACAGGTACTCAACAAAATAGAAAAAGGGCTACAAATCTACATTCTACAAGTCTATAATTGAACGTGCTTTATGGCATGCCATTATTACACGAGACCATTCCAGAATCTTGTAGGTACCGAGTAAAACAGCACTATAATTACGTGACACACTATCAATCAGAATGTGAATCATTTTGAAGCCTATTGCTAAACCATAGCTTCATATGTTCGAAAAATTTGTTTGCTCAACAAGGTAAATAACGCAATGAATGTTGTTGAACCGTCAAAATGAAAGCCATTTGTACTGTTAGTGTGTTACACAACTACCCCCGCAGGTTTTAGGAAGGTTTAAGGAGTTTTACATAGGAACTGGCACTTATTTATGAATGACCAGAGACAATGCTCTACAGAGCCGAACTTTTTCTAAAACTTAATTTGCTTTTTTAACGACTTTTAAAATGTTTTGCTGTGAAATTAATTGGAGTGTTTTGAATGATTGTTATTTTTAATTACCTTCGTTAAACATTGCCATGTCATTGATCTCCCTGTTCCTGGGCGGCTGGTTCTCGTCGTTGAACACCTCTCCGTTTTCGAAGCGCTCCTTGATGGCGCGTGCCTTTTCGGCGTTCACGTCCATTTCGCGGGAGATCTTGTCTGCTGAGGTTACACCTGGAAAAAGGATAAAGGGTTAAATAGGGCTCTTTGTCCAAGCTACTTTATCTTTTAAAAATTCGCAATCATTTTGAGGTTGACTTTTATATTTTATTTGTATGTCGGTCAGGGTTCTAGACGTTTTAATCGAAAACTGCGCGTCGCAAGACTTGAGCACAACGTTGCGATGGGAGTCTTATCAATGGTTGCTTATAAATGTACTTCTTTTTTTTTTGTAATTTTTTACTTTTTTCACAGAGTTGAATAATTATAAAAAATAACTCCGGCCATCATGTGGACTTGACAAGATACTAGGTTGTTCTTCCCTACGCAAACGCACCACTTTGTGATACAACCCTTAGTACTATGGAATGAGTAGTTGTAACTAGCATACGCAACCGGTGCGAGTATTTGTCATCATAATCAGTCTATACTGTTCCCACTGCTGGGACACAGGCCTCCTCTCTTTTTGAGAGGGAGTGGGCTGTAATCCACCACGCGGGCCCAGAGCGGAACTAAAATTACGGAACGGTCCGTCTCACCATCATCTCCGGATAAGTTCCGATTATTTATCTGAGTATTTGTAGATGTTTGAAAATGGTTACAGCACAAATGTGTATGGTCTGTTCTAAAAATAACAGATGAAAATGTAAACAAATGGATCGGAAAACGTATCTGTGGATGACAATTTATAGTGTTGTGGTGGCACATGGATGAATGAACTACGCATCACACTGACGTCATGCAAAATCCTGCATCGCGCAAGCAGAGTTTACCGCGCGACTAACATATACCTGAGGGTGGCAGGGACATTGACACAACCTATTATCATGGATTCTGAACCCCTTTGCGTTGAAATATTTCGTCGGTTATTTAAAAAAAATTGCTCTGTCATACAATTTGACCGCGTAGGCATAGCACTTTTCTATGAAACAGCAGATTATTTATTTGATAACCGACGAAAAATTTCTACGCTTTCTGTCTAGAATCATGTGTTGAATTTTTGGTTTCAGTTTGCACGTCGATGTCCTGCCTGCCAGTATATACAACGTCCTGAAATCAACCGCAGGGCAGCACACGAGACACAACACTCGTCTGGCCGCACGTTAACACACGTTACTCCCTGTTCCTCATACCTCTATAGTGTCACATTCAAATTGAGTGCTTTTGATTTGAATATTTGAAACATGTTACAACTTACTATTAATAATATGTACATCTAAATAATAATAAATAATAAAATAAAAAAGAAGGAAAAGAATCATAGGACATCAAAAAATTCGTCCGCATCGCTGTCGACAGGAAAAGTGCCCAAAATTCTGATTCTAATATTCGAATACTTCAACCGGAAATTGTAATTTTAAACCACCTTAAAATGTTGGATTTGTGCCCGGTGCAATAGGCTCGCCCCCTATCACATGGGACTTAAACATAACTGGCGAAATGTGGGTGTATGCTATAGGTACACCTCTGCCTAACCCTTCGGGGAATACAGGCCTGATGTTATGTGTATGTACTATAGGTCTATAATTCCTGCTTACCTTATGTGCTTACCCGGTTACCTCAATGGGGAAGAAGACGTGCTTTTATGTGTATGTATGTAGTGTGTAATGAGATGGCTTCCCCAAATGCAATCGCAATAAAAAGTATGGTTTTATGTGACTCTTATAATTACAGATGGTAAAGTCAGTCGACATGTTTTGAAATTTATTTTAATGATTACTGTATTTTAAAATGATCACTGACCAAGAAGTGAGGCATTACCTTTCATTTCGGGAGCCATTTCGTTGTTATAAGTAGTGTCTAAAATAAATACAGAGTAATTACAAAACTTATTACGTAAATCGTCTTCAAAGTTTTTGGCAGGAATCTTACCGATAATGTCCAAACATTTACATCTATCAACACTCGACGTTTTTAACGTTAAATTAACCAGACGTGGCCGTGAAACCGCTAAATTACGGAACGGTCTGTCTCACCATCATCTCCGGATAAGTTCCGATTATTTATCTGAGATATATTTATGCAAATTCTTTTGCCTATTGACATCTTTTAGTGTAAATTTGATGTCTTCCTTCTTATGTTCAGCATCCTAATTACGTAACACACCATCTATCACAATCTGAATAATTTTGTAGCCATATGTTCGAAAAAATTGTCTGCTCAACAAGGTAAATAACGCAATGAATGTTGTTGAACTGTCAAAATGAAACCCATTCCTACTGTTAATGTGTTACGAAATTACCCCGCCGGTTATTCATCGAGTAAGTTTTATAACTTATTATAACTTTAATTAGGAAATGATAACATACCTTGTTCGCTCTGAAGTACTGACTGTTCGTACATCTCCTTGATCTTAGCTTGCTTTCCCTGTAATAATAACATTGCATCAATTTGTGGCGCTACATCAAACTAAATTTGGAATAGTTTCTAGATTTTATGTATTGTTTACCAAATTCCCATTCTCGAAGACGGATTCTTGAAGGCTTAGTCATGGTCAAAGACATGTAAATATACTTACGATAGACGAGACAAAGCGAACAAAATCGTAATCTACTTGTTACAACTAACTTGTGAAATATTGCTCTGTCTAACAAAGACATAAAAAAAACTTTTTTACAAAAAGAAACAACCGAAATCCAAAAAAAAAATTACTAAAATGTGAAAAATAACCTTAATTTCGGAAGTCGGTGTCTTTGGTTTTGTATTTTCGTTTTTTTTTAGTTCTGTTGCTTTTGGAGGTCACGTTGTTTTTTTTTTGTAAAAAAGTTTTTATTTTTCACTCTTTAGTTGTGTAAATTCGTATACCACTACTTGATATGTAAATAACAGTGACAGGAAGTTATCAATATGTACTAACTAGAAAAAATACGCATAATTAAGGATAACTCAAAAACTACTGGTCAGATCTTGATTAAATTTATATGGGACCACATGAGACGGACCAGCTTTCAAACAAAAAAGAGAATCATCAAAATCGGTTCACTATATATTGGTTATATAATATAATATATTGGTTATGCTTGGACATCTTACCATAAACAATCTGCTGCGTATGTTCTGTATCTCCTGCTTCCTCTCGCGATGCCTCTCAGAGGAGGAGTGTTGCCCTGTCTCGAACTTGCCCACGATTTCGCTCATGTTGCAGAAGGAGACTGGTTGTTCGCGGGTTGCTGTGTGCTTGTAAGACTTCTTAAGGACTGAGTCTTCATCTGTGGGCGGATAAAAATATATATTTGTCTCATTCAAAAGCTTAATACTAAAAAAATTACAGCTTTTTAATTCCACACATGTTGATAAAAGCTGAAATTGAAATAGGGTGGTGATTTTTTATAAATTTTGACATTTAACACGTGCTAGTTGAGGATCAGCATTTTTCAAGGACCATCTTTTACTGACATAACTAAACAATTCTGTTCAAAAGAATATGAATATATGTATGCAATTCTGCTACTGGACGATTTTCTAGTTCAATGCATCACCTATATTTTTTTTTTTTACTATATATTAATAAAAATCTCCATGATACTTTGCTGATTTTAAAATCACACAGATAATATCTAGGATTTGGAGGTGACTGGTGAAACGAAACAACGAATAATAAAGGAGTATGGAAGAGAAATAGACATGTAATGATAGAGAAGTATGGAAGAGAAATAGACATGTGATGTGATGTGTGTGTGTGTGTTTGTGGGGGTATGTTCATGTTGTGTTGTGACATCGTGTTGTAAAGGATAATCATGACAGAAATAATATCAAGAATATAAAACTCACCATCTTCGTCGTCCTCAGGTTCGCTGGAGCTCTGTTCAACGGGCACGCCGTTCAAGTAGTCATCGGACACACCCATATCCATGCCCTTCGCTTTGAACCTAAATGAACAACACAAAAGTAATACTTCAGTAACTTTATTAGAAACAGAACAAATGTCGCTGGGCAGTGGGGATTTAAATGACGGGGAACTGACTGAACTGCTAAATGACCAATGATTTTATTTCTGTAAGTAGGTTTGTACACGTCTATCTTATTTTAAAAACTAGATGAGATCGGCGTTTCTTATCTGATTACTCTGAGAGGAAAGGCCGAAACAAACTCAGAGGTCACAGTCTCTTTTAAAGTCCAGACATAATCTTGGTCAGATCATGTGAAGACCATGTAGATTTGTGTCTGAAATGGTATTTTGAGGAAAAACCAAACAGATTGAGTGGACCTGTCGAGTCAGTGCACGCATTTGTCAGTAACAGTGCTGACTTCAGTCATTCGAGAAGCAGAGGAAAGTCGGACTAATTGTTTTTTTTTTAATGACACCAGAGATGTGACGTTTTCCAGCGAATCATGAAGAATAGCGTATTTTATAGAATTTTTGTTGGTCTGACAATAAAAAAGCTTTCGTAACCAAGGTACGTCTGTCGTACCACACCTGTTCTTGACCTTGACTATTGAGTAATATTCTAAGACTAGTTTAGCACGCTCTAGAAGCACTTTATTTTTAGTTCAAATGATCGGAACAGTCTGCGCTCGTATGTAAAGTATTACCTTTAACACTATAGGGTCAAATTAAATTAGCTAGCGAAACTCCGCAGACGTGAAGATTTTGGAAAAAAACTGTTTTTGTTTGTGTAAACTTCAAAGAAGTGTTTGGTATCGGTATCTAAACGTAATCAAACATATTTTTTCAACTCATACTTTAAATAACAAAACATACAGCGGTCCTTGACCCCGAAAAAAAACAACAACTCATTTTTATTTTATCGTGTTAAGGCATCGATACTCCTCGTGTTTAGACCTTGTATATTGAGGATTGATTACAACTTCGTAATCTATAAAAAAATCTTAAAGTTACAATTACATTTTTATATTTTCACCAAAAACAAAAACAAAAATGCACGATTTCAACGATATAAACTTCACTGCCTTTCCCGCTTCGAATCACAAACATTTTATTACCTGTACATTACAGCAAAACTATCACGAACAAGAACCCCGAAAAAATCTTCACTACACAAAATTCACTATCACTTTAAAATCTCTTAGAAATTAATTTTAAACCATATTTTCGTTCGTCTTTCACGGGACACCGCGCACAATGTGATACACATCAGTTTCTTAGATATCATTACCAAACTAAGTCTACATTAAAACAGAGAATAATCACCCTTATGTTGAAGTCATAAGGTGTAGATGAGATACAGTATAGTTCACCGTTATAAAAAATGTAAGGAACATGCTGGTTACTGAAAAAATCTTTGGTGTAGTGTGTTGAGTGTTTTGGTATACATTGGTTGGTACACCGGGTAGACTATTAGCCGATTCCTATAATTTACGGACCGTTATTGGTTAAAATTAAGACTCTTGTATCTTTACCAATAATGAAGCAAATACCTCATAGTTTTTCATAGTAGACCCTCCGATATGGAAGTAGCTATCACAGGTAAAATTAGCTTACGAATTTACTTGTATGCCCAGTTTGGCAATAAATATGCTGCCATTGGTAAGCAAAACGATTCGTTTTTGTTTATAGGAACCGAGCACACGATAACGTGATTGAAACTTTAAATAGGTACAGTTTTTTTCTAAACCAATAACTAAAGAGGTAAAGTTCTCTTAAAGTAGGTACTTTAAACGATTACATTTTTATTTTCTGTTCTAGAAAGCTGACAGACGGACGAACAGACAGACAGCGGAGGATTAGTAATAGGGTTCCGTTGGCACCCTTTGGGTACGAAACCCTAAAAACGAAGGGTTTAAAGAACACAATTCTTTTGTTAAACATGGTAGTCTACGATTTATCATCAATGTTGGAAGTTTATGCTGTTCGCACCGCTATCCCAAATTAATATTTCTTTATTATCTTAACTAATCTGCATGGTCTTCCTATCACCTGACCAATATAATTATGTCTGGACTTTAAAGATATAGTGACCTCTGATTTTGTTACCGGTGTTTCTTCAAGGAGGACAGGAAACACCGACCTCATCTAGTATTAAAATCTTTCTTTTTACTTGTAAAAGAATTTGTTATTACTAATTTACATCTTTTTCATAACACCAATTTGCACGAGTGCAGGCGTCAATGTACACCGAACACATCGACACACTCGTTCTCTCGCCTGAATCACTTACCGCCCGGCGGTTCTCATGGCGAACAGAAATAGAACATCTGAAACTAACCGCTGACGCAAGCGGGAGACATGGAGTGAATCATTTTGATACTTTCTTATTTAAATTAATGAAGATTTGTGAGAGAAGATTGTGTCTTTAATGTTGTCCATTTAAGTTATAGCCATAGGTGGAATATATTATTATAAGCAGTTCCACATTTTTTTTTTAACATTAAAAATAGGAAGAGGTTATGCATTCAAAAAGGTTTTATTCTATTGTTATATTTTATACTTATTATTTGGTAAGACTGCCTCGTTGGTCAAGTGGTCGCAAGCGCTACTGCTAAGCATGAGGTCTCGGGTTCGATTCCCAGGTCGGGCAAAGTGTTATTGGGTTTTTCCATCTGGAATTTATCAGTAGCAGCCCGGAGTCTGAATTTGTGCCCGGTTGATGGCAATAGGCTCGCCCCTATTACATAGGACTTAAAACATAACTGGCGAAATGTGGGTGTACTATAGGTACACCTCTGCCTAACCCTTCGGGGAATACAGGCGTGATGTTATGTTGTGTTATGTGTATTTGGTAAGAGTTCATAGTTTTTATGTTTTCTGTTTGTTTTTGATATGGAATTGCAGATCAACTCTATGAACAACCAAAACTTTCCTTAACCTTGGTAAAAATAACTGCCTCAATAAAAAATATATTCGGCGTCTGTGACACTACACACTAGTGACGTTCTGTTGGATGTTTATTTCACGACTTGTGATCATATAAAATGAGTGACTTTTATGCTTTTGTACGAAAACGCTCTTACGCGTATGATTTAGTAGACAGGAATAACACCATATGGCCTAATACTAGGCGATACAAATCGCTCGTTTGGAGAAACATCGAAATAACTGTTGCTTTTTAAGTTTCACAGGAAAGTTATTTAATGTGTGTGTGTGTTTTTTTTTGTAATGATTACCGTCTCTTTCTGGAATTTTGATAGATACAAATACATATTAAATATTTCACGCCTCTGCTCCTCTGAAAAATTTTTCGAGCACAAATATCGACAACTCTTTTTTGGGACAAATCACATTAACGTCGATGTTTCTCCAAATGACCGAAATGTTGTTTTTTTTTTTAATATTTTACTAGCTGCGCCCCGCGGTTTCACCCGCATATGTCTGGATCCCGTGGCAATATCAGGATAAAGAGTATCTTATATCCTAACCCAGGTCATGATCTACCCATGTGTCAAATTCCATCCAAATCCGTTCAGCCAAACTCTCAATAATGAATCGTTCTGTCGGCGAACCGTTCATCGGAGAAACGAATGTCTTAGAACTGTTTCAGAATCGAATTGATGAGCTTACAAACAAATCTAAGCAATTGAAGACCATACAAGTATTTCTTCCGTGCGGGAATCGAACCCGTCACTCGTAAGCACAGCAGTTAATTGCTCATCCATTGCGCCATCAGTGTCCTTAATGTCTGACATTCAAACGAGAGTACTTCTTAGATTCACCACCATTTTAAGAGCGTCCTTTTAATACGGATATAAAAGTTGCAACATGTAATGCAAATGGTGCAATTTAATTACCTGTGGAAGCAACAATAAAAGTTTTACCGTCTAAAAATCTGTGTTTAGAAAGTGCTAGCTATCTGGTACTTCAATTTTATTGTATTGCCACAGGCAAGAAACTTTGAGCATTCTGAAAGTTGGCAACGTCACAAGTGACAAATTAATCCAACCAGCGAACTAAATGAATATTTCGCTGGTTTGATTATTTTGTCAATATTACTAAATTAAATGATGAAATATCACTGTACAGTGCACAAAATTGTTTATAAACATTTGCAATAATTATTTTCGTAGCACTGAATATTACGTTTTCGATTGCTTTTTTTTACACCTAAAATTTTTTCACCGATTATGAATTGCAATAATAACAGGTATTGTAACAGACAATACCTGTTATTATTGCAATTCATAATCAATATTATTGACAGCTATTTGCGACGTTGCCAATGAAGGTTTTCTGAAATGACGTTCACTAGGTGGCAACACTGAGACGTCAGGTCAGGGCTCCTGTCAAAAGTGTCAAAGCGCCTATATTTTTTTTAGTCGTGACTGAATGATGAACGTCATCGTAAATATATTTTATATTCATTGTCGAAATGGTAGACCTCTTGTCAAAGTGGCGCCAACTGGTGCCGTGAATTTTCATGAAAACCTTCATTTTCAAATTGCAATTTTATGATTGATGGAATATCGTTGTCTTACTTGGCAATTTTGGAGAGGATAGCTGCGGTCTTCTCTCGGGGGGCTCGTGGCTCCTGCGGCAGGGGCTCCTCGGGCGCGTTGGCTTTACGCTCGAAGACCTCGAACCGCGACTTGACGTCCAGTTGAGAGAGCTCCTCTAATCCTAGGTCTGGTTTGTCTGATGCTGTTGAAATAAATAAAGATGGGTAATGTGGTTCCTTCTGTCTCTTTCTAACCTAAAATAGTAATCCTCGGAATACTCAAAAGTAACTTAATTTCAGTCGACCGTTCAGTTTAATTCTGACTCTGCCACGTTTAGGTGAATCTACTGTAGCGAGATATAAGTTTGAGAACGTCTGCAAACGTCTATACCTAAAGTATTCAGGGAAATACGGCTTTTAATTTTACAATAAGTAGTAACAGAAGGTTCTTCTGTAGGACTTCTCCTGGTTCTTCTGTTGGGCTTCCACCCGATCCTATGACACTTATGCAATACTGTAGCTTCTCATTAGTTAATTTTCGGAATCTGATTATTAGTTGGCAACTAGCTTCATCTTTCTGACTGACCAACCCCTAGACAATTCAAAAGTGCCTGTAATTGATTTATTTGAAATAAATGCTTTGAGTTTGAGTTCTGAAGATAACCCCTTACAGATAAACTCACACATTTTACCTCATAATAGTTACACATTCATTGTCATTGGGCTAAGTAATACCAGCCGCAAGGGTCGATCCATCAGGTTAAGCTACACTTGCCGCGGTTGATCCGTGGATGGGTGACCATCTTTACATACCAAGACCCCTCTATGCTTCGGAAAGCACGTTAAAGCCGTTGGTCCCGGCTTTCATTCGTGGATCTTTGGCAGTCATTACGGGCCGTCAGAAGCCCGATAGACTGACCAGTCTTACCAAAGGGTATCGTATTACCCAGTAACTGGGTTGTGGACATCAGATAGGCAGTCGCTTTGTGTAAAATACTGGTATATAGCTGCTTCTGGTGAGACTGGAAGCTGAACCCACCATAGTTGGGGAAAAGCTAGGCAGATGAATGGAAAGGCTACGTTAAGCGCAGCTAAACCCGGTGACCGTAGGCGCGGGCTTGCGGACAGCGAGCAATGGGCAGCTCAACGTCCGGTAAGGACCAGGCCCGGGTCGACGGCGCGTTGTGTTCCACGCGCGCCTCAAAGAGATGTCAGCATTGACGGGGTCCGACAGGGCCGATGCCTGCCGGGGTCGCGGATTGTTCGAAAGAGTTACCGTGGCCCTGGTGCACAGGCAATTGAAGGAACACGGGTGGGTTATAGTCAGGAAGAGTCTGACACGCCCTTCCGCTCTGCCCAGAGCGGAGAGGTCATTTGTTGATTTCACACCCAAAAAGTTAACCACACAGGTATTTCGTGCTTGACATAATCTTAGTAGTTGGAGAACTAAACAGATAATAATATAATAATAAGCAACGCTGGCGCACTGTATACACAATGCCATCTATTGGCAAGAAAACGCAACGGTTACTAACCTCTAACGACATCTGGCGGCAACTCGATCGGATTGCTCTCACAGATGATCATCTGATGCTTTTTGGGGACGGATGCTGTGTAAAAATACAAAATTACTTTTAGTATTTGTTGAAATAAAGTGAAAAAGAAAAGAAAGAAAAGTAAAGTGAATAAGATATTGGGTTTTTTTGTTCTAGCATTTCCACTTTAAATATGCCCGCCGGCCGGTGTGTGATTATGATTATACTAGATTATTTAGGCCCGCGTTCACCAACATTTAATCAACCGATTACATATTTAAACAGTTCCAAAACCAAATGTGAAATTCGACATAACGACTGTTTAAAGAAATCGGTTGATTAAGACTGAACTTTGCGGGATATTCATGGATAGGAAAGATCCGGTATGCTTTATGGCAACTATTTATGTAGATATACTATGGCACTGCAGATAAAAACTATTTGCATTGTATGTAAAGTCAGGGAAATTACTTGTTTATCAATTTGACTACCATCTTAGATCAGTCAGTATATTCAAATGACAGCTGTCATTCTTTTGGCAGTTGTATGAAATGGCTATAACACGGCAAATTGAAGTAGTGTGTCAATTTGATAAACAATAATTTTCCCTGACTTATAAATGGTAGGGAATATTAATATTACCGTCCGTGACGTCATCTTCGTCCACCGGCTTAGGCTCGAACAGATGCTTGAAGTGCGGCTTGCAGTACAACGTCGTGTGATCACTCTGGTAGGTCTCCACTCTAGGAACAAAACAAAAAAAAACTTATTTTTAACCGACTTCAAAAAAAGGAGGAGGTTCTCAATTCGCCTGTATGTTTTTTTTTTTTTATGTGTGTTAGCTCAGAACTCTTTCCTGGGTGAACCGATTTGGATGATTCTTTTTTTGTTAGAAAGGACATACCTCAAGGGTGGTCCCATGATAAGGAAACTAGGATCTGATGATGGAATCCTGGAGAAATCGAGGGGAACCTTCGAAAATCGTAGGAGCGCCTAGTGCGTTTGTTAATTTTTTCATTAAGTATTTTAAAGAACTACAATTTAATGAAGGTCTGGAATCGATCTGATGATGGAGCCGAAAGACAGTCGAGGGAATTCCTTAATGATTTACAGCAGGTACCTTGTGTTTGGGCTTGATTAATTTGAATTTATGAGAACTTTACACCTGAAGGGTTGTGACAGTCATTAGGGGTCTGATGATGAAGACGAAGGACAGTTAAGGGAACTCCTCAACGGTTTACAGTAGCTACCTTGTGATTCGTTTTAATTCATTTATATTGATGAGAACTTTGCACTAATATGGGTTATAAGTGCCATTACAGGTCTGATGATGGAGACCATAGACAGTTGAAGGAATTCCTTAACGATTTACAGCAGTTACCTTGTGTTTGGGCTTGATGAATTTTTATTGATGAGAATATTATACCCAGATGTGTTATGACTGTCATTAGGGGTCTGATGATGAAGATGAAAGACAGTTAAGGGAACTCCTCAACGGTTTACAGTAGCTACCTTGTGTTTGGACTTAATTCATTTATATCGATGAGAACTTTGCACCCATATGGGTTATAAGTGCCATTACAGGTCTGATGATGGAGACCATAGACAGTCGAGGGAATTCCTCAACGATTTACAGCAGTTAACTTTTGTTGGGCTTACTTCATACGGTTCAATATTCCAAAATATTCAGGTCGTACAAAAATAATACCCATTTAAGATTGAAGTTTTTCATAGGGCAACCACTACCTACTAGTCATGCTGATGCGTCAATTTGAGACTGAATTTAAGTTGCGTAATCGCGTCATCTCTAGCAATCCTCTTTCGTTGGTTGCTAAGCAATTTATGCCTGTCACAATGCATATGGTGAAATGGAGCTGATGGTGGCTTCACCATCAGCTCCAGTTCTTCTGGTTTTTACCAAGAGAAATACTCAACAATAAACTCCTCAATTCCTTGCATCGGGAAACGAAATATTTTGTAAAAGGTGATGAGCAGTTGACATTAGGCTATTGTAACTTTGATAAATTATAATCTAGCCCACTAAAAAGTGAAAAATAAAAACTTTTTGACAAAAAAAACAACCGACTTCCAAAAAATACACTACAAAGTGAAAAATAACTTTAATTTCGGAAGTCGGTGGCAAAAAACTAAAATAAAGATCCAAAGACACCGACTTCCGAAATCAAAGTTATTTTTCACTTTGTAGTGTATTTTTTGGAAGTCGGTTGTTTTTTTTGTCAAAAAGTTTTTATATTAACCCTTGACGCAAAAAGGGTGTTATAAGTTTGACCGCTATGTGTGTGTGTGTCTGTCAAAGCATGTTTTCTAGCGGTGGTTCTTAGACATGTTTTATCAAAATCGGTTCAGCCGTTTCAAGGTCATCAGCTCTTTTGTGTCAGTTTTTTTTTAATTTTACCAATTATTAGTTAATTAGCCGAATTAAGGAATTTTTATGGCATACCTACTGATATAAATAGGACTGATTGGCTAACTACGTTTTGAAGGAGCTCTTTTTTATATAAAACTAGCGACTCGCTCGTGCCTTGCACGGGGTGCAATGGCGATATGTCAAAACTTCGATATTTATGTGCTATAGCCATAGATATATTTTATATTTCTATGATTATAGCCCTCAATCTCCAACTTAAATATTAACATTATTTACATAAACCTTACGGAATAAATGCACTAAATGATGGTGAAAACCGCATTCAAATCTATTGTATTTATAACACCTAAGCGGTCACAGCCAGACACGAAGAGCGACCTTACTTTAGAATTTGTATAGATGCGACCATGGTATAATAATATACTTCGCCGGGTATAGCATTCCGGTCACAGGGGTGACACAAGCCTACGTCATCACCGCTGTGTTACCAGTAGTGTGTAATAATAACTCCCCAATCGCCTTTATTACCTGTGCGAATCCGATAATACAAAGAGGTTTTAACTAACAATTACGTTGGTTTAAGTTGAAATTGAATTGTTTCGTTTGATTGGAAAAATTAAATGACAATTTAAATGGTTTGTTTATATTTTATAACAGAATGGTGACTGAAAATGTTACCATAATTCGTGTTTTGTTACAATAAAGTGGCAACTGGATAATGACGTAAGCATGTGTCACTCCCGGAATGCCAGACCTTGTTTTTTTAGACCATGGACTCTACCAAAACGACCGATGGCCCACCGTATGGAATGTGAATAGAACCAGATTTACATGGAGGGTGATGGACATCTCCAACGCAAGGAGGTATGCTGAGACATTACTAATTTTAAGGTGAATCCTCAGCTCTAGCCCGCAAAAATCAAATTTTCTTTTGTTTTTTGCAAATTGCAACACTGTTTTACGTCGTATGTTGATCAAAATGCGACTCGCGACACTAGGAATGATAAATTTACTGAACAATAATCATCAATTTCATATCAATCAAAAAAATCAAATCAAAATCAAAAAAAAGAAAATTTGAATTTGGCGGGCTACCACTGAGGTTTCACCTTAATATTTAGCGATCGGTAGTTTGCGACAGCGTCGCTATTTATGTCGAGACTGCCCTGTTCACTCTTACTTTGAAGGCAGTCGGGATATATGTGGAAGGGAACATACACTCTATTACAAACACAAAGTTGTACCTACACCAAGGCTCAAAAAAATAGGTGGCTCGTTCAGGTGTCAATGTATACGCTATTATAATAAACTCCCAAGCCACGTTCAAGATCTAAGCCTTAATAAATTCAAATCATTAATTAAACGTAAGTTGTGCCAAATAGCCTTTTATACCGTTATGTATTATATTGAGGACAAAAAGACTTGGGATTGAGTTGCTCCAATTTTTTTATATATATAATATATATTCAATAATAATCAATTTCGTCAAGCGTCAAGCTTTGGAAATTTCTTCTGCCTAAGAATTTTTCAGAATATTTCATATGAAAATTCTTAGGTGGAACAAATTGCTACAGCTGGGGATTCACCTGAATGCCTTTAATATACCAGGAATATCATCAGCATACTATCAAACACAGTAAAGTTAATTGCTGGAACAAAAGTGTGAATTAGCAGCACTCAAGAATACCTTAATGTCGACATGTTATTCGCAAATTACTTCTATTAATAATACACTGATACGATCTACTATTATTAATAGTAGATCGTATCAGTGCCCGTTCAATGCAATCTGGATCTCGCGAGATCCCGAATTTCGATGATCTCGAAATCTGAAAAACGAAATCTCGCCTGGTTTCCGGGCGAGATCCCGAGTTGCTAATCTCGACTTGAGATTGCATTCCCTACTACTACTATAAAGATGAAACTAACGTGAGCTGCTTGTTGCACTGGATGCATCTGAAGCACTCCTTGTGCCAGATCCTCTTCTCTGCCTTAATACGTTCCATGGCATACACGGGCCGCGAACACTTCTCGCACTGCGGGATCGAGTCCGTGTCCGTTGCTGCCTTCATCTTCTTGAACAGTTTTTCTGAACTTTTAGACTGGAAAAGAAGATAAATGATGGTTAACAACTGGTATCATCATTGGTATGTCTAGTCTAGAGTTGACGGTTTGTCGAAAGTTCTAAGGAATTGTGTTGGCTCTACTCCTGTAATAAGTAGAGCTCGTAGTTCACGCAAAACATTACAGAAATGGATAGCTGCAGCATCTAAACTAAGAGTCCACAACGCAGTATGGTCTCTTCAAATCATCAACAACGCAAAATTTTAGTTTTAGCGTCTGTAAAACAGTGCGTTGTGATCACAAAGCGAAACTCCTGTCAGGACTTGAATGACATCTGATCAGTACGCGTTCTGATGATTAAAAGAAATGCCATAACGAATTCTGAACGTTAGCTACTGCATCCACTAGGTAGCATGATACGACACACAAAGATCTGTACCTATAAGATCAGGTTCTACCTTGCAGACAATTGCAAAGATAGACTTAAAATCATATACTAAGGTGAACTTACCACCGATATGGTCCCTTCATCCTTATGCCTCCTGGACTTGGTCTTCTTCTTGACCGTCCTCTGCTCCGAGACCTGAACCTCCTGGTAGCTCCTCTGGACCCTCGATTCTGTCTGGATAAGGGACGAGGAGGACTCCATCGTGGCTGACGCCGTAGCTAGTGCCATTACTTTGTGCTCTGGAAAGGAAGACAGAGGAAAAATTTAGCTCTAAGACTATTTGGCAAGTCTATGTTATAGATTTTATATCTACGAGGTGACAGAATGCTACTTCTTGACGAGTTCTCAGAAACAAACTGAATAGAAGTCACGTTAAAGAGAGACCTTGCTGAAATTTAGAAATGAAAGGTTATGTCTGACATGGCCTTTGAAGAAGCCATAGCCAGCTTTGAGTTAACCTGTTAGACTGTAAAGGAACGCGTAGACATTTGAAAATTGCCCTTTAGATAAAAATATCATAGGATACAGGTATGGTAGAATCCGGTGGTGATGTACAGTGCCTGGTCACCGATGTTCAACCCATTAAGGGCGAGTAATACGATTAATTTTATCGACAAATCACCATTTTAACTTTATTAAAATGGCTGCCATTTTAATTTTTAATATCAACTAAGTATGGACGCGCGCATCAATTCAGCGGTGTCATCTAGTGATGTAGAGATCCTACAGACTCAAAAGTTTCGTTCAATAGCTAAGAGTGTAGGCAACCAATTGATATAATAAAATAAAAAATATATCCAATAAGGAACCTGAAAATAATTTGCAAACGAAAAATATTATGAAAAAGATAGGGAATTTTTTTTTGCTTGTTTTTTTATTTTTATTATTTACATGTGGTGGGTGATTTGTCGATAAAATTGATCGTATTACTTGCCCGTACTGGGTTGGACATCGGTGACCAGCCACTGTATAAGAACTAATAAGAAGTAATTAAATAAACGTGAGCGGAACTTGAGACTACAATTAAATAATGAAAGAAAAAAGAACACTAGCAGTAATTATAGCAATGCTCATATAAATTAACACAGGTTTTAAATTGGATATTAACAAATAAGAAAAAATAAGATTTTTGGATGGTTAGCAACAAGTGCGTCATAAATATTCAAATTGGCAGTGAGTAATGTTAGCAGAGAAAGCAGTACAAGTACCTACTATTTATTTTAGCGAAACACATTAGCATTTCTTCGCAATTATGTTTCGGAAATAGACCTTAACTAATGACATTGTTAACCTTAACTTTGGCTAGTTTTAGCAATGAGGTCATTTCTTATTGTGCGAGATTTTTTTGCTAGGTCATACTGTATTCTTCGAGATGTTTCGTCGGGGATATTCCGAAAGATCTTGGGATAGGCTCACAAAAAGAAAATCAATTACCTAACAACCAATTTCCACCTAGAATTGGCGACTTTTACCAGTGTTAAGGATGCTTGAAGAGTCGAAAATTGTGTCAAGTGGCTATCCAGCAATCTAAAGAGCTACAGTCAAGTCACGTACGTACAGTATCTCACATTAGGAGCGGAAAAAACAGAGCATTTTCGTGCTTAACAACAAAACAGTTTCGAATAAGTAAAGCAAGCCATTTCTGCTCATGAAAGAGAAATATTTGAGACTGAAGATGGCAAAATACCCAATCAGAACTTAAAACGATAAATAACATGCAAAATTCACACGTCACTTATCGTGATAACATACAGAATTAAAAACATATAAATCTGGGAATTAAATTAACTCATTAACAGGTAGTAAGGCCTTCGAAGCGCAACGGCTGTTTTCTAATGCACCATCTTGGAGTCACGCGACGACTGGCGTTCGTCAACGAATAGGTAATTGAACGGCTTGTTGTATGTTGTTATTGTTGTCGATTTTGGTAGATTTCACTTAAATTTGAATGTATCGGAAATGAGGAAGTATGGTGGCTTAAACATTGTCATCATTTTTAATTAATATAGTCATCGAAATGACGTTGGTTAGTGGTACGTACGTGGGTTTGAAATCGAGCACAGAGAATAAGAAACCCATATTTAAAATGAAAATATGAACTTTGAAAATCCATGTTTAGCATTAGAAGATGGTAAGGTACAAGTCGTTGATTTCTGATAAGGACACCCAGAAAAGAAAAACACACCCATTTTAAATCACGATGACCTTTTAAAAGATGGCCTTTGTTACACTTTTCAATGGGCTACTGAAATTTGAAGATCAGAATTATCAACCAGAACGATCACGTAGGTACATGAATTCAAGATCAAATCATAAAACACTTTCCAAACTCAATTAATAAATAAACAATTACCAAAAGACACCGGAGCCATGATAAGCATCTTCGTTCGATTTTCGTCACAATATATCTCACTGAAACACAGCCACTGAATGACGAACAAAAGATAAATTGAAGATTAAACACAAATCACAGTTTTTCAACAAATTCCTTTCTAACTTGCTCTCTCGGACGCTTTCGACAAACTGAGAGTATTTCACCAAAACATATGATATTTATACGTTAAATTTTCGTACATATTGATACATTGAAGTAGTAAAATTGGAGTATTACGAATGATGTCGGTTATTCGTCTGTCATCATAGGATGGTGGGAAGGAAGTGGGTGACGGATGCATCAGCAAGAGATGTTGGGATGTTGTGTCTGAATATGACGACACAAATAAAATATGACAGTTATGAAACATTTTACAGTTTTGGCTTCACATCAGAAAATCTTGATATTGGAAAGAAAAGTGAGGAAGTTGGTGACGGATGCATCAGCAAGGGATGACGAGATGCTGTATCTGATGATGACGAAACGCAATGTAGGATCGTAACTAAATGCAGTTTATGCTCCATATATAAAGAGATATCAAGGAACTTATTTCGTTACCGAAATAGGGTTGGAAGACCCTGCTCAAAAGAACAACACTTATGAAGTCAGAAACCAAGGCCGTCAGCTCCGATACCAATCCTTCTAACTGACGACATATTTATTATCAAGAAATTCCACTGACTCGGTAGTTCATGCGAAAGTGGGTGGGGAAGTGTGAGACAGATGCTTCAGAGACAATGCGTGTGCATATGACGAATCATGAAAGAGGACAGTAAACAGTGTAATTTTGGCTCCACTTAAGAAAAGCTTGTTCGTAGAACACGTTTCAAGACCGACCATGGAGTAACTTCTCGACTGACAATAAAGCTTCATCGACGTAGATAGCTTTGTAGGTCTGTCCCGCCAGGCATTCAGTCGTACTACCAACCTTGTTGAGTAGCTAATATTTGTAACCGAATTCTTAAAAAGGAGGTTCTCAATTCGTCTCTTGTCAATTGTGAATTGATTTCGAAAATTCTTTTCTTAATGTATAGGGTATGCGTCAGGGATGGTCCCATATAAATTGTATTAACTTTGCTTGGATAGTTTTTCAGTTAGCTGCAATAATACGTATTTTTTACACTGTTATGTACATAGCAAGTAGTTTTATACGAATTTGTAGGTAGCACAACTAAAAAGTGAAAAATTAAAAAGTTTTTACAAAAAAAAAACAACCGACTTCCAAAAAATACTCTACAAAGTGAAAAATAACTTTAATTTCTGAAATCGGTGGCAAAAGACGAAAATACAAAACCAAAGACACCGACTTCCGAAATTAAAGTTATTTTTCACATAGTACTGTTTTTTTTTTTAAATCGTATATGTTGTGCAGGAAGACACGAGAAACGAAGATGCTTCAATTATGTAAGTAATTAAATCTTGACCTGACCGTAATTAACATGAAATACTACAGTAATACTTACTATTAACTATGGACAGTCTTCTAAAATTAATTAACATTATTTTATAAGCTTTGTTTGTTTCCTTGTGTAAACAACGTAATATGAAGAATAGACAATATTAATCGACCAACTACAATTTTTGTGGCTCAGTGACCGCAAAAACGTCACGATTACGGTAATGACAATTTTTTAATAGTTTTAGTTTTGCGCTTAAATCATGGAAGTAAGTTTGTGTCACAACTGTTTGCGACACCAACACGCTAGATTGGCATTCGGCATTGTGTTCCAAAACTTTACTAGAGTGCGTGCAAGATAAGTCTGCGCGTGTGTTTGACCTTCAAAACATATATCCCTGCCAACACGTTTAATCACTATCGACCTAATGATGGTGATTATTTACTTTGGAAAACACGGAACACAGGACACTTTCTTGAGATATTAGGTGTCAAGAGAGTGCGATAAACGTCGAGATGGCGACAAACGATTATTTCCGATTTCGGCCGCGCACAGACTTATTTTGCGCGCACTATATCAGTGTTGTTAAAGTCAGGTTATTTGTCACCTAAGATCTGTCGATTTTGTTTATTTAACACCTCCAGGGAAAGAAGATGCTACTCAAAGCAGTCTTCATTGATATACTGATTTTTGGGTTAAAGTTTGACTATTTAGCGAAAAAGAATACCATTAGTAAATACAATTGCCAGTCTATCTTGTCCTCCAATAAGGAGGTACAAAGTAAGATGACCATACAGTAATTACTTCCATTAAAATGCAGAATTCTGATCCCAAAACCTAGAATTTTGCTTACCCCACTTAAAGTACAATAATAATAATAGAAAAGCCTGGCAGAAAAAACATTTTGAGCCGACCCCAAATAAGTATAAGTATTAGAATCCTTATTCTTTCCTGCCCTTGCAGGAGAATGATGATCATGATGATTTAAACACGAGCACGAAGCGCGTATTCACGAGCAGCAGGACGCATCACCGAATTTGTTTCACGTGGGTAACGGTGGGTAGTCTCATGGTTGTTTATGCTGGATTTTTGGCGCCATTCCATGCAACGGTCCCTTTTCCACGTTTATTTGGATTCTGCTGCGTAATTCCTGATTACGCAAAATTCTCTACGAAGATGAGAATGTTGACTGTATTTTTGGGATGAATTTGTCATCTTGTTTATGGTTTGAGATAGAAATAGATTTCTACATCACATCCTGTGGCGTGAGATATACTTTACTGAAGGATGAGATTTTACTTTTACAGTATTTTTTGATCATCAATTCAACTGACAAGTTTAGCGAGAATATCGTCATCTATGATATGGCAGTATATCGTAAAATTATCCCTTTTCATCATAGCTATGGCAAGTAGTTTCAAATGAAATAGTCCACCTATTTCATTACTCCTCAAAACTCAATCAAAAGATTTGGAACGAGCCCTAAAATGCTCACAATCGTAAAATCTCCGTCAAACATCAGACCCATATATTAATGCAAAAGAAACAAGCTCACCAAAGCATTCACAGTATATTTATGCATTCGTTTATAGGTTAAAACATTCCCGACCGGCCGGTGAATCAGAACAAGAGTATAGCAACACTAAAAAGTCAATTTTCTAAATTTAGAACCGCCCCAATTAAAGATGGCGCTTAGAAATACGACACCTGTTTTTTTTCAATTAAATATTAGGTAACGACAGTTTAAAGGGAAACTGTTGTCGGTTTTACTTGTAAAATGTATCAGGAATAGTTATTTTTAGAGTTTATGAGGACACTGCTGCTTATAACAGTGATATGTCGTAAGGGACGGAAATAAATCTGGGTTTCGCATGTAATTGCTTGTCATTGTTTGGTTTGGTACAAGGCGCTTGCACTTTAGCAGTTTTGATACCGTGTTCAACTGAATTAAGACATACTTGCCAAAATACATGATCAACATCCACCTGCTCTTAACCCAATTATTTGGCATCAGTGCTGGAACGTTTTGTTTTTCCATCCATAAGTATCAACGTCAGACATGTTTATCAGCCAGCATCTTACAACTAAACAACCATCTCTTGTTAGGTCTGCCTCTTGTCTTAAAACCATCCACATTCATACTTGCAGAAAAGATGCGTATTCATTGCTGCAACTAATCAATAGCATCGTGATGGTTTTCTTTTCCAATGAGCATCCTCCTAAAATGATCGACATATTCTTTGGAAATGCATCGTGAAAATCTAGTGTGAAAGGAAACTCTTTGACACCATAAGGCTTCCCAGAACTATGCAATTGAACTAATAGAGATTCTCAGAACTTTGATTGAGTCTTCAGATACTACGCGTATGAATGAATAATTAATTATTTTGTCATTTAATACTAGCTCTTGCTCGCGGCTTCGCCCGCTTGGATGTCGAAAATTATCCCACGGGAACGTACTACCGGGATAAAAAGTATCTTACATGTTAATCCAGGTTATAAACTATCTATGTTCCAAATCCGTTCAGTAATTTTTGCGTGAAAGAGTAAGAAACATCCATCCATACATCCATCCTCACAAACTTTCACATTTATAATATTAGTAGGATAGTAGGAAGTAGGATTATTTTCTGAAAATAATATTGTCTTTAATGATTATATTATTAATTTATTGTATCGAATTATTATGTTATTTATCATCGCTTTTTTTTCTTAATCTACAAATGTAACCATTTCTACTTGATGGCTATTTTTAAGTGTTTATTATTTGAGGTTTTTGGCGCTGATATCCGAAATACAGGCTTTCGCCTAGTTCCCCTACAGATGTCTAATTCATTTTTAAAAAGGAAATATACCCTATAAGATATATATGTAGGTAGCACTGTTAACAATTATTGAAATAAACTAATATGATATTATATTTATTAGAAGAAATTAATGAAGCGTTGAGTTAATAGCATCATTCAGTTCATTTTTTTTAATAAGAGCGTTTGTATTTAATGTGTTTATGGGTTAATCATAGTTCTAGCTGTTATAAGTGCATAGAGTAACATTGTAAATATCTTTTGACATGGAAGGATGAAGACCTGAAGGCCCAGATATACCGACCTATAGTAAAAGAAAGAACATGTAACGGTATCAACATCGCCACATGCGAGCTACACGTCATACTGACGTCACGCAAATCCTGCATCGCGCAAGCAGAGTTTACCGCGCGACTAGCATATATACAACGTCCCGACATCAACCGTCGGGCAGTTGCTCACCAGACACAACACCCGTCTGGTCGGAGGATCCTCCCTTTTCCATAGAGTACGAGTGAACTTTCCACCCTGTTCCTCATACCTCTATAAACATAAAAACTTCTCAATTAAGAATCAGTTCACGTCCAAAAATAATCTTTGCATAAAGTAATTAAAACATCCAACGAATTGTATGGTTCAAAATGCAGGACAGTCATTTCTTAGAAGTCAGTGTTCGGTTAATTCATAAAGATTACGGTTAAGCAAATGTCGGTCAAACGGCCATTATAAACATCGAGCGATTTAACACTCTGAATAAAATCGGGTCTTTTTCTTTTAGTTACGTTACTGGTTTAATAATTTCCGTGTTAATTTTGCAATGAAAATGGTATCTTAGAGAGAATTGGTTTCTTACATTTTTTAAAGCTGAAATTGTATGAGTAAGGTTTTCTTTGATCATTCGCACCTTGGTCTATGTTTAGATATCATAGAATTTATAGTTTTCATTGCAGTATCAGCAGAATTTATTAGAAGATGCAACTCAGTGTTTTTTTAGGCTAACTATGAGTGTCAAGTTTCGAAATAAAAGAAAATTGTAGACAATCAACATCAATAGCAAATGTATCTATAAACTAAAATGGAAGATTCTAGAGCGTCAAGAAAAGTCAATCTACACCATTCGATTGCAAACGGGTAAGGAAAATTGAGTAGAAAAGTGTCCATCTTAGGAACTGTCGCCTTGACCGGGTTGCTACTTGTTTTTCCATGTTTATATTCAACGTTAGATTTCACTGATCGATAAACCCTAATCAAATCCATGATATATTGCTAGAATCAAAGATTTTTAGGAACTGAGATCTGGAATCTTGTCACTTTTATTTAAGACAGATGACAAAATGCAGACCACAGAAAGATATGAGTACCAATCTATCTAGAAGTCTCTAAAAGGAAGAGATAAAACAAGAACTTCAATTGTCAGGAACGACAAAAGATAAACACTTTTTCATATAGTTGAATCTTTTGGCAACATTAAAATGATCCTTACTGCATTTACTGAGTAGGTAAGTCAGAATAGATTTAATTCAACGAATTTCGTTACTTACTAACGCATTAGTAGCGAAGGCGCGTGTTGAAAACTTCACCTCCACCTTAAAAGTAGTTCCTGATTGAATGCATCAACAGTATCAACATTTACACATTCATAGAAAGGCAACTACACAAGCGTATGATTAAAACAAACGGGTTTTTTATTTAAGTATTTTTGTTTTCTGCGTGTTACGAAATAATAAAATGTTATCAGTTGGTCGTCATGCTCATGTGTTTCATAATCGATGCTTTGATCATGAATTGTCTTGTTTCGTCATTCATCATCATGCAAAATGCCAGGGTGATCAGGATCGAAAATCTTTGAATTGGCTAATTGCGTGACTATATCGCATTTCGTGACTTTCTTTGCTTTTTGTATATCTACCAATATATGGACATCTTCTGTTCTGGAATCTCGGACGGCTTTAATTCCAGACTTCACATTATTATAATGTTCACAATGGCAAAGTGAAAGCATGTTAATATCTGAAATCGCTCGAGAGTCGTTCGCTCCTCATATATTTCGAGCATATCTCTCATTTTATACGTATATTTGGATGCTGAGTGGGTGTAATGCACTGACGCGACTGTACCAAACACATTGGATTCACACGGATTTTATGTGAATTTTTTTGATACCTTGCAAGCTTGGATTTATATTTATCGATAGGAGTCTTGGGGCAAATTGAATTGCTACCTGGAGATCTTCAATTTGACGAGGCTCTGCATGACGATTTCGAGAACAATGCAGTTATAGACAAGCAAGCAAATGCATGGAATTTATGCCAAAGATAACAGAATAGGAAATATAGATACTTATGATCAAATTGAAATTCCATTGTACCACCATTACTTACCATTGTAGGTACACAACGCAACGAACAAGGAAGGAACGAACGCAAAGAACTTTACAGCTTAGAAGTTTCTAGTAATTTTACCTTTTTATTGAAATGTAAATTTTGCAGTTTCGCGATCTCTGTTTAAATAAAAATAGACATCAGAAGGTCGTGAAAGGTGATGCAGACGTGTAATTACGAGATGCGCTGTATGCTCGGAATTTATTCGTATGGCTATAATTATTTTAGTATTATAGTTTTAATTAACCTCTAATTTTCATAACCCTCTTAATTGTTAACATAAGGTGATTGTTCTCAGCAGCAATTATTATGTTCTTTAAGATCTGAATCTGACTTGCAGATTTCAGATTTGCAAATGTCATACTGACATCTGACACAAGTGCAGCGTAAGAAACATAGATTTATTATTGCAGTACCTAGTCATTTTTAGTATAACAAACATAAATGCAGGTTGACAGGGACATACGTGCAACCTGTTACCATAGATTTAGTACATGATTCTGAACACGTGCGCGTTGAAACTGTTCGTATTTTTTTTTTATATTGCATTTCCGTACATTTTGACCGCGTTGATTCCGTACACTTTTCTATGAAACAGCCGATTTGTTATCTGCGAAAAATTTCTACGCTAGGAGGTCTAGAATCTAGGTCAGAAGATTACAGAGAAATTGAGGGTCAAAATTCCAACTTTTACTGACGTTTTTTTACACAACTTTAACTATCCCCACGACCCCTGTACCGTTGCATGCACCCATAAGCACAATGTTTTGCTTGTGTTACATTGCGCACTACCGCAAACAGCAATTTTTCACACCAAAAATAAAAATCGTTTCACAGCAATTATTTCTGTGCATTGTTACTTAGTGTGATGTACAGAATGCGTAATTGACGACTATGTTACATGTCTTGTTCCACCCTGTAGGTATCTAATGAAAATATCGATTCATTAATGTGAGCGAAATTATTCTTTCGTTGCGTGGAAAAAAATATGATTTGCATCAAGCGGGAATATTTATTCTGCTTTCTGCAAATGATCTTTATTATCGATAACAAAAAGGGCTTAAACCTGAGTAAGAAAATCAGCAACGCTGAGAACAATTAAATCATGATTTATCACCAGTTCTTTGGCACTTATTATAGTATCCGCTAAATCTCAGACACAGTCCATATGTCCGATGCACTGAGAATGTCCGTGTTTGACTAAGCTCGAGTTGTCATAAATTATGCCTGAAATATTATTGCATAGCTCGAAACAGAGGCAGTTGGCAGCTCTGAAGTATTTCCTTTGGCATATTTTATGACAGATCATTATGAAATGGTTGTAATGATTTATTGGATCGAAAAATAAATTCGAATTATCAAAATGAAGAGATCAATTACATAACTTCTAATTATTTATTTGACCAAGTTGCCACTATGAGTTCCGTTGCAGCATCCAATCCATTTATTTTGCGTAACACACTTTCTTTGAAATATATTCCTAATCCAATGTTTGATAAATTCGACAGCGTAAGTAAATAACGCAATGATTCATCAAAGGTATTGCAATTATTATTGTGTTACGCCATTACCTCGCAGGATTTGATTGTACAGCCAAAATTCCACCTTTATCAATTTCGAGGGTAGTTTTAAATCAACACTTTAATAAAAACAAAATACCTACTATAACCAGAACGATGTGTTTGGAAACAGGAAGCCCATTCGGTCACGAGTATCATTTACCGCGACATTTACAAGGGAACGGGCACTTAAAAGCTTTCAAATATGTGACGTAATTAAAACTTGCAGCATTTCTAGAGGAGGAGGTATGTGAGGCATTTCCCTCTAAGCGTGCACTGGCCATTTGACCATGTGGAATTTTTCTTTCAATGTACAATTTGTTCTTGTTTGCGCCTTTTTTGATCTTTGATTGGTTAAAGTTAACAGTGCAATTCATAAAAAGTTCCGTAACTGCCTAATAGCCGACGCAAGGTGTAACTTGGACAATCGGAAGACATAACATGTGGTTTGGAAGATTTGTTCCGTAGTTTTCGAATTCAACCCTTGAGCTGGTTAAAAGGAGAATGCATTTTTTTTGCAAACGAAGTCGAAGGAAAATAAAAGCCTAAAAAAACAGCCGGTTTTTTCGTCGGTCTTACTTTTTGATTGGATAAACAACGGCCGAGGCTTCCACGGTTTTCGTACATTGATAGTTCACTAACTACTTTGACGGACGTTTTGTTTACAATTGGGGCAACTACTTTGACGGATGCTTTGTTTACAATTGTGGCAATAGAAGAAACATGTCATGAATGTGAAACGTCAAGGCTATATTTTAAGCATGATCTGCGGGGTTTGAGTAACTCATCAGAGTTCGCAGATCACGTTTAACTGGTCCCGTAAAAAGACTGAACTTGAAGGGCTTTTATCAGCAATGCTTCAAAGCATTAGTCTGCTAGACCGCACAAGAAGACTGCGCTACCTACATGCTGCCAATGAAACAACAATAAGTTACATAACATAACATTTACGCCTGAATTCCCAATTGCCCCGGTCAGGTACAGGTATACCTTTAGTACACCCACATTTCGCCATTTATGTTTAAGTCCCATGTAATAAGGGGCAAACCTATTAGAACTAATAATATATTAATAACTTATAATTTAAGTAACGATTAGTAAGACACAGAAATCGGACGTGAAAAATTGAAGAGCCAGGAACTCAGTCCTCCTCTACCCATAAAAAATGACGTTGAATCTCCTAACGGGGAACTCTCACAGAGAGCAAAATAGAACTGTTGACATTTTCACGAAAAGTGCAGGTGATAATCTAAATCAAAACTAGTGCCGGAATGGTATTCAGTAATTGATAACACAGTTCGCACCTGAGAGTTTGGCACTAAACCCTGGAGAGCTAAAATAAGACGCATACCAAGATACAGTTTAATTAGGACTTAGTTCAGTACCCGATCACCCATCGATTAGAGAGGTTATGACAGAGGAAGAAATGGGATAAGCACCTGTGCTGCTGCACTCCTTGGTACAAAATCTAGTCTAATAACAATATTTTATACATGTTTTGAATTGGACTCACAATCTTGCGTTTCATCTCTACGCACATAAAACCTCCGCAAATTGGCTGACTGTCAAACTATCAACCAATTTATGCTTCAAAAACACTAACTCTAATCCTTACAAGTATTAGGTACCATATTGATTTAACAAGTGATTTGCTGAAAGTACTTCGATGTTACCCGTCATCGGGTTGCATTTTCGCGTGCGGCAACACCGAGCGCACCTGCAGCGATGCGCGGGCGCACGCTAGATTCGATTGGCTAATTTTAGCCGCACGAAGCGGTTATGTCACAGCAGACAATGCTTCAGCACTTCATCTAGTTGTGGTAAAATATATCACAGCTTGGTTTAATACTTCCTGGTAGTCTTCCTCTGAATAATGATGAAAGGAAATAATGTTCAAGTTCTTTGATCAGTTTTCTCCCGTTACATGTGTTTTGGTATCGATTTCAGTTTGTGGGTTACATGATGTCAAGGATTGTTCCAGTGTGTGCGGATATTCAAAATAATTTTCATTTGTTTTGCTCCTTTGTCATGGGTTATCATTCAGTTCCAAATGAATCGATCGACCATCCGGGAAGTCACAATAAATATTTTATTGAGGTTTTAATATTATAATTAGACATGCGTAGACCGTATCAGAAGGAGCGCAGACAAATGAATGAGTTTTATCTATAAGCCTATCAGTTGGCAGACGCCAGATGAGATCCCAGTCATAGTAAATGGCCACTAACTTCTTATTAAGGACGCCACGCGCCATCAATCCTTGTCTCGGCCACAGATACTCACTTTTTGGTCTGAAACCCTCCAGACTCACATATTTCAACGTCTCTTACGTAATATCTCGTCAACTATTTTTGGAAACGCATAATTCGCTTATTTTCATTCTGCCAAAGTTAAATTTAAGCTTTTTGTTATTTGATCCGGACATTTTGTGAGGAAACTGGGAATGAATAGCGTTTTTGGGTCAGAGTTGAACAGTGGTATCAATACTGTATGTTAAAACTCATTACGATGGCTAAAAAAAACAGGTAAAAAAAATAAAAAAAATAAAGAGTATTCTATTAGATTCTAAAAACAAAAATAAGTGTCACATTTGTCCTCACTTCATAAACAAGCAAACCAATGTCATTATACCTATCTGATTTCATAGTAAGATGCATCCATTTTTTTACGTCACACACATGAAAGCTACACTTCTAACACTATTCACTGTCTACAAACTTCTCAACCACTTTAGCAATCATTAACCTGTTGACTTTTTCCACAATAATCAAACCAAATCCATACAAAACGTTTGAGCTAGTCCGCGTGACAAACTATAAAGAACGAGAACTGAGTATATATTAGTCGTTGTATTATGTACATAGGTGTGTACGCCACCCGACACCCGTTTCATTGTACTTAGACCACACAGCGATTATAGAATGTAGGTAGTTCCATTTGGACAAAGCTGCGATGAATCATCAGATAACTGTAGAAGATAGCTATATTCGCCAGTGGTTTAAGAATTACGAAGCAAAAAATTGCGCCAGTAATTTGGGAGCACAAGATTGTGAAGTAAAAGTTTGTTGTTTATTTTTGGATTGGAAAAGACAGTTGGAATAACAAGTCATATGGCTGGAGATCCATTATTTTGATTGCAAGCAGACAAGGTTGCGTAAGCACGATGATACCTCACTTTTCATGTCTCTTTTCAAATATTTCCAAGTTTCAAAAGTTTGGCAAAAACTTGGGAGTCGTGACTTTCAGCTTTTAGAGACATATTACCAAAATACATAATGTTATTCATACAATCTTGGATCCATGTGGATTTTGGCACGATTTTAATCTTGTTTTCCAAATGGAACTGCACTGCTACTAAAATCTATTCGGAGAATCTATTTGGGAGTGCTCGTGCACATTTCAACAAAGAATAACACTAAAATTATATTAAAACCATCATAAAACAAAGCTTTGTTTATCCGCTGTCAAAATGCACCAACTTATTTTTAAAATCGTATTTGTCAAGAAGCGGCGCCAGCTCCCACAACTGGGTCATGTAAGCGGATCTTAAATTCTTAAAGATGCGTAATCTTATGAACAAAGAATGAAGAATGAACGTAAGGATTGAAAAGGAAGCCCTCCTGTCGCTGTCACGTTCAATGTTCGCTCGCAATGTTGCATTGACTAAAAATTAAAAAATATTTATTGGTTAGTAAGGTGATGGTAGCTGGATTAACTGCCCATCGCGCGCAAGACGTACGTTCAAGTATTGCCACTTTTGAAGGATACGTAAATGCAGTCCAAATGGAAAGGATTATACCATCGCAATCGAATTCTACTGCACAATTTCCATCAACCGTTTTCGTCGTGGTTTACAGAGGACATTGACCAGCTCCTGACAGATCAAAATCTCCTAAACCATTGACTTAGATTTCATACCATAAAGGAGGCACGTTCGGCCGAAGTAAGGGCCAAAGATTCGGAGCAGGAGTAGGCAGTTACAATGACTTCATTGTCAGAAAACAGGTCATCATTTATGACTACACTAACCACAGATTTAGTTGTTATATTTTGCGTAAACAAAAGTGTTTCCTCATGACCTACCTGCTTTAACGTCATATTTACTTTTACAGTACATAGGTATATTTTCGGTTGTATTAACTATTAATTTCCTCAATCCAGACTTCTGGCATACAATATTATATTCAGTGGCCATAGCTCTCTCAAGACATCCAGTTTCACAAAAGCTTAAAATTCTTTTCAAGAAGGGTGTCACACATATTTTTTTAACAACGTAATTAAAGTCTTCCATTAAGACATTTCCCCAGTTCTGGGTTATTACTACTTTGCAGAATCTGTCATCGCTAATATGATTAGTTCCAAGTGGGTAAGAAAATAAGTATTTATGAGTTTTGGCAGAGCGAACGATTTCGAGAGGTACCTATGTAGTAAGGACTTTGTGCGAAGGTGACACAGCAGACATGGCAACATAACACAACATTGGCCGATGTTATCATTACGTTCTATTTCAATGTATGATTTTCTTGTCTCTATTCTGATTCCAGACTAACAGCACTGTCTGGTGGTTAAGACGAGATAATTAATAAGCTGTGAAGCAAAAACAATTAATCTGGTTGTAAAATTAAGTAAATGCCTTGATCAGCAAATTAACTTTTTATGTAACATCGATTGACCGACTGACTTTTGCATAATTGTATGTAATAGGTGTTCTTTACAAGATATTTACCAAACCTATTCCGTTTACAGTTTACCACATATTCATTTCATTTTCAGACTTAAGATTTTTATTGCACATGGTTCGAATGTTGTGAGTCTCATTAAGATTATCGTCAAGAAATTGCGTGAAGAGCAAAAAGCAAACTTAAGTTACTCTGCTTCAACAAAATGTAAGGCATTTTACAAGAGAAAGTAAAGCAATTAACACACTCAATAAAACACCTTAAATTCCTGCATTGACATGGAAACTACAGTGTTCAACATGTATTGATGATTTTAATTTATGAATTGTTGCTTCATAAATCGTTTCATAGACACTTTGTCACGTACCACGGTTGTTTACTTTTTTTATAAGGTTACACTTGTGACCATATTTTGATTGGCACGAGAATCCTAGATGATTCATTTCAACACTCCGTGTGTTGAAATGTGAATCATAATTAGAACAAATATGTTTTTCAATTTATTGTTATGGAGTCTAGGGTTCAGTTCAATTTCGAAAGAAAAAGATACAATTTCAACGATGAAGTAGATATTAAATACACCAAAGAAACGGTAACACCCGGAACTTATGCAACAGATTCAGAACGAAATAACTTTCTTCAGAAGACTAAGATATGTTCATTCATCAACGAAATAACAACGTTTAAAATATGACAAAATATCAAAACAATAAACAGGAATCGAATGGACAAATCAACAAAAAAACCATTGAATCAGTTGTTCGGTATAGATGAGGAAAAAACCTCACGCAAATCCTATCACGCGAGGAATTTTCACTATACAGCTCGATGACTCGTAACGAAACTATATCGGCAGAAAAGTGGATGACATTTTGGTTAACGCGTATTCATTAGAACACTATTTTGTGGAAGAAATACTTGATACTCTTAATAAAAAACTAACCAAATATCTTAATGATGGAAATGCAGACTCATATATCATTTACGCTAGTTTAGCTCGCGATATTACATCGATAACAGGAAAATGATCTAAGACTTAATAGAATCAAATATAATGAACATAATGAGCCTGATTGTTACCTTCGTCATGGGGTTTATAATAACATCCGTGCCTACCTGGAAACAAAGGAATATCGCTAATACATTAAATAGCAGCTAATACGCCAACTCTTTCATTATTGCCTTTAATGTTGAGCGGCCAGAAAAACCTAATAACGATGAAATTGCAACTACTTAAAATGAAGTTGGATAATTTAACTCTCCTTCTACGGAACAACGGAATAAAGTATCAATTATTCCATAAATTATAGACGTATTACAAGAACACAATGCTTCCTGCGACAGTTATCACATTGTTTAAAGACGGTAGAACAAACAATATTGATTATAATGAATGTTTGCAGTCCTAATTCAATCACAGTTACCAATCGAGCCAATTGTGAGTCTTAGGCATGAATTGACACGATCATTAACTTGCTGAATTAACTAAGCGTGGCCTAAAAACGTTTCTCAAAACTTTCGGAACAGAAATTCTTTGTCGAGTCGTCAACGACGGAACTAAAGAGCAGGAATTAATCTAGCAAAGACTTAATTTTATAATTAGTGTGATGGCTTAGATGCCGACGACGAGATGACACGAGGATATTGTTACGGGCAGAACCTGGGTTAGACTGGCACAGGAGTGTGCAGATTGGTATATACAGAGAGGTCAATTTCTAGTAGTGGTGGGTCAAGTCGGATTGTGGATGATGATGGCATAAATATTGGCACACCAGGTTAACTCCACTAAGATACCCAAAGACACAATATTATTAGACTCTCCAACCAATTCTTAACCCTCTTTTTGATGCAAGTGTCAATCATTCAGATTGTTACAACAATCTATTTCGCACCTGTGAAAACATTTGGTTTTAAGTAATTGAAACTAGACTGATTGCATCTACCGTTCAATGCTTCTATTTGTTTTTCTTTTCGTTGGATGGGCCAGATTTAATTTTACCTGGAATTCCTCCGGTTTCTTGGCAGACTAACCATGAAATAGAACATTTCATTCCAATTTCTACATCCATACTAATTTTAGTAATGAATAAAGGAGTAACATTTTGTGAGTTTGTATTTTTGGGGTAATCTTTGGAACTGCTGATCCGATTCCGATAATTATTTTACTAATGGGAGGCTCAGTACCTATTGCCGAGTGTCATAGGATATATTTTATGTTAACACAAGAAATCGAGTCGCGGGTAGAAGCTAGTGATCAATAAAAGTTATCGTCGTGGTTCATCTGGACAATGAGTCTTGTAATATACTATATCTTGTATCTCTCCACGAAAACTATTTCTAAATACAAAGTTGTAGTGTTAAACGTTCTAGACTTTCTGAAGCCTTGCTGTAGGTAATAACAGAAGTTAAGTATGGGTACGTATGCATATGGGCCGTTGATACGACAAATGCTTGGAAGTTGACGTCATTCCAACCTTATTGTTTTTACTTTTGCTTTTCATAATAAAGGACTTGAACACGTCAATTCCTTTCATAGCTTCATAATTTGAGAGACAATGATTTTGTAGACGACAATAAATCTGAATTGAGAGTTTTACTCTTATTACTTGTACTCTCTAATTAGCTCTCTCGTTTTATGTTTCTCTCAACTCACCAATAATAATAATTACCCATATGAGTTCAAACGTAAATCTTAATGTTCGTGGCATAACAATTGATGCAATACATTTCTAATGTTAGTCTCTTTGTAAAAAACATCTTCAAACATTTGAGATTCATGCGCCTATGCCTTAAGTGGAAAGTTCTTTTCGCAATTTTCAGAATGCTTACCGGTAACAACGTAATATTGATCATTGAATGAATTAAAAAGATTCTCATTTCTCGTTTTCATTTCGTGAGTTTCGCAAGCAGCGGTGATATCGTGCAGTATCAACAAGACCTTTTGTTTCTCTTCCTGTAAGACCGCTTGTTAGTGGCACAGTATTGTTACCGAATTATCAATTCTCGTTACTGAAGCTGTAGGTTGTACCGTTCATTAATTTGTGTAACCTTTGTTCATAATTTCATGTTTATGGTTAGTTGTTGAAACACAACGCGGAAGAAAGCCATGTCTAGTTCAAAGTGATCGCCTGTATTTTGGATTGAATACGATCCTCGCTGATTTAAGGTGCGTAGATACCTGGTTAGGTTATAATGGAATAAATGATTTAATATGACACTACCGTTTCGTTTATTGAGACTGCTGGTCCGGATCTAACAATGTACTCTTCTATTTCACAAAATAAGCCAAAGCTGTCTGCTCTACTCTGTGTGGGAACTGTTTTAATGTGGTTACCTACGTAAAAACTGGTTTTGGTCCACAGAATTGGGTTACCAAGGGGGGCCTAAGTAGGTTAGGAATTTGTCGCCAAACACTAACACGGCGAAAACGACAGGATGGCGCTTAGAACTTTTTGTGGGGTTAAGCTGGGACCATACTGAAGCCGGTTCCTTTCCGGAAGCCGGAAACTTGACTGCAGCTTAAACATGACATAGAGCCAGAGCTAAACCCGCCTTTATATTGTTCCCGTATTTTGCAGGAGTGTTGCATCTCCATCCTCCATGGATGAATCTCTGTTGAGTTATTACTGAAGCCCCCATACATGCAGAACCACCTCCGTCTTATCACAAAATGAGTTCGAACTTTACCCCGAGCCCAAACCTTCGATCTAACTAATATATTATTTCAAACTTTACACACATACATGGATAAACTTACGCCTTCTTGTCATGGGGGTAGGCAGAAACTACAGAACGCCACCTGCTACGATCCTTACATACTCCTTTTGCCTCGTTTACGTTCATTCATCTGGTCATACACGCACGACAAAAATAAAGTTCTTATTACAATAATGACAATGAAAACTCACGGTTAACGTCAGTTTTTTAATTAGAACTTTAACTTCGTCGTAATAAAGTTCGAAATTAAAATATGGTTTGATATTTTAATCCTTGGTCTAAAGATAAACCTTGTTTTGTAATAGGGCCGTTTATGATTATCGATTGGCTGTAAACACTACCCAGAAAATATGGGCACCTACTTAAATGATAAATTATTTATTTCTGTAAGTACTTACCTAGGTTTGTACAAACACTTTTACAAGTCAATCATATTTTTTAAACTAGATGAGTTCGGCGTTTCCTATCTGACTACTCTGAGCAGAAATGCCGAAACAAGCTCAGAGGTCACAGTCTCTTTTAAAGTCCAGACATAATCTTGGTCAGATCATGTGAAGACCATGTAGATTGGTGTCTGAAATGGTATTTTGAGGAAAGAACTATACAGACTAAGTGGACCTGTCCAATCTTAGATTTAAATACTAAAGGTCTTGCCAAAAGCATTAAATACATCTGATTGAGTGATAAGTTGGTATTCACGCCTTTCCTTAACACGCAAGATCTTCTCAGTAGGTACTTCAAAGTACTCTTTCAGGGTTTCAGCAACAGTCGTGCCATCGCGAAAATAATCGTGCAAAATGTATGTATTGGAGATTTGAGGAATGTCTTTACTTTTCGCGACATCTACAAGCCTAAAATATTTATACTGTGCCTGAAGCCTGATAGTCTGGATTGGAGCTAAGATGTTATAAAATTCAAGGGCAACAACGAAAGCGGAGGTCAACAAACTAACCAGGCAGAAAATGACCTGAATTAAGGTATTACATAGGTGCAGTGTGCCAGAGACTATTGAATATATATTGATGTGTTAATAAAAGTACCTACCTAGTTGGATACTGCTGCCCGATGTTTCCCATAATCGTCCAATGACAAAAACAGTTGTCTATTTGCAGTAAATCACCAAGAATGTACCTATTATTATATGCTTTGTTAGACACACCCGGTCTAAACAATAATGTAGTAAAGTTTAACAAGATTTCTATAAAAATATTACTGCCCATGTAAAATTAAGTTATTTCACATGTTTGTCTGATTCTGTGATCAAGGAAACAGGTCCAAGAAAGTGCAACCTAGGCTTGTTTGTATGGAACCTCTCAAATTCACCATATCAAAATAATAAATAGGAGAATTGTAAACTATCTTTTGTTTCAAAAATGTAAGATTCACAAGATTGTTTGCTGTCAAACAAACAATCTTATGAATCCTAACTAATATTATAAAGAGGTAAAACTGTTTGTTGGTTTTCAGAGGTAGTCTCTGGAAGTTCTGATCCTGTTACTAAGATTCTTCCACTGACAGGACGCTACACTATTGCCTTGTATCATTGGATAATAATATGTTTTATGGTATACTTAATTCAGTTTTACACTGGCGATGTCAAGGGCTGAAGCTTGTAATAAATAAGATGTGATTTGAGATAAGAGACAACCCTAGAAACTATTTCAATAAAATAAAAAATGAATCCAACTTGACATTCAAAATTAGAACACAGTAATGAGTGTTGTCCAATTTCCTTCACTAAATATTTGTTCATTTCTAAAAGTAAACTAATTAGGGAAGATAGTAAGTAACCTCTTTTGTAAATAATACAGAAACGCCTGCCCATACTGTCTGTATCTTATCAATTCTGTAATCCAGGGAATGCAGCTATCCTAATGGGTTCCTTTATCACTCAAATAGCTACCGTCACTTACATTAAATGTATTATCTGTTACTGTGTACTCGTGTTGGGATGATGGTGCATAGTTGTTCCTTATGCAGTGGTTTTTTTTTATGGTTTATATTAATATTTGTGTCAAGTGGTTTCTAAACTTAAATAAAGGTTTTGTGTACTGCTTCTATAAGTAGGTTTTATAAAATGAACTCACCTTTATAGTCTATGACTTTTATTTTAGAAGTTTTAGATTGTTTTCATATAGATTTATCAAAAAATTATTAATTGTTGCACATCCACAATCAAAGATTATAATATGCAGTTTATATTACTTCTTTGCGTACTAAAGAAACATTGTACAATACCTAATTATGGAATAAACAAAACAAAAGCGTAACTGCCCAAGTAAAAAAAAAAAATAGAACATGTACTTGAAAAAAAAAGTATTTATAGAATATTGTATGACACAACCAGGGTATTTAGGCTAAGGTAAAACAAAATATTATTTTCAGTTACCTGACCATCACCTACTAACACATTTTACTATTGACTCATATCTTTTGCCAATCATTTAGTCTATTTTAAGATTCACAGTACGCGCGTACATATTTCACTCAAATTCAACTATTCGCGGGAAATACCATCGCGAAAGGGTCCCCGACCCCGCCCTGCGTAATAACATCGGAATGCACAGATGATACAACCCACAAAGGTCTTATTTTCACTTTTTTCTTTTTAAAAATAAAACAGTAAAGCATTACCACGAATAAAGTGTTAGTAAGCCTATATACAACAGTTCAACAGTCTACAAATTGTTATTTCTACAAAAAAGCTAAAATAATGTGATGTTTATGTCAAAAACTTACAGTTTCCTTACAATCACTACATAAAAATAAATATTTTTGTTGTAAAATTTCACACACGTTCACTGCGTTCACAACTTCACTTCGAAATGTCAAACTTTTTCTGGTTCGGTGTTGCTACTTTGTGATTTTGATTTGCCGTAATTTTATAGTTCCAAAATGTTTTTTCTCGAGTTTAAAAGTTAGTATTTTTTTAAATTACACTGGCAAAGATTTATTTCTTTTTACTTTGTGCTAAAATGATCGTTTCGGCAGAATGTTTAAATGAATAGAAATAAAACACGGTCTGTGGTGTTGCCACAAGAATAAATAAAATCTCCCCAGGCGGCACTTCTCACAGAATTCTCCTGCCAGCTGAGACCGCTGAGAGGTTCACGTTACCTTTTCTAATTATTATTAGCGGTGCCTAAAAATAGGTCAAATATTTAAAAATGCCTGTTGGCACGCATTGCCGCTGAGAGCGGTCGTAATCGCATTCGCGAAGTGTAGTGTTGAATCAATGTTTATGTGAATTGATATAACCGACTATTGCAATTAAAAAAGTATGCTGTGTTTAACTGATTTTAAAGTGACTAATTTATAGCTTTCAAATATTATATCATAATAACATACATTTTTATTCGGCTATAAAAACTTATTTTCAAATCAATTAAACTCTTTATGATTCGTTCGACATACCGTATCGTGTTCCCATTTTTATCATTTCACTGCAATAAAGCCACTGTTTTACTTTTTATTAAACTCGAACCAGGACAAAGAGATAAAATCTTAATATTTTATTACGGACTAGCTTCTGCCAGCGGCTTTGCCCGCGTATATGTCGGAAATTATCCCGCGGGAACGCCTATGTCCTTCCCCAGGATGTCATCTATCTCCTTGCCAAATTTTATCGAAATCCGTGCAGTGGTTGAGCGTGAAAAGGTAACATACATAGTTGCTTTTGAATTTATAATATTAGTATGGATTATAAGAATAACTTGATATTTATAGATGTAGCACCTCGCCCGTTTATTAGTTACTTCACACCGGCTGGCATATTTTTACGAGCCCGTGGCCCGTTCCGGGTGTTATTTGCGATGAGAAAACTAATTATAATATTTTAAATTCAGGTGAATATTAGGAGGGCAGTGATGGCCTAGTAGTAACGGCCCCGATTTACGAGTTGTAGGTCGTGGGTTCGAACCTAGGAAGGCGGTTTACTTAGTGTAAATAATTTCATCACTACGGCTCTCAAAACGGTGAAGGAAAACATCGTGAGGAAACCGGCATGGCCTAGAACCAAAAATTCGAAGACATGTGACATCTATCAACCCGCACTGGGCCCGCGTGGTAGATTGCAGACCACTCCCTCTCAGAGAGGCCTGTGTCCCAGCAGTGGGAACATGATAGGCTAATTATGCTTATACATGCAGGTGAATATTTGACTTATTATAGTTATCGCCATCGCAAGTATTGTAAAAGCCTATTATGATATTGGTGCGGGTAATAAACTATCGGGGTCAAAGTAAATTACTTAGCGAAACTTAACAGACGTGAAGGGTATCGATGTCTAATGTCTACTCAATATAAAACAACAGCAAAAATACTAGTTTAAAGTACCTACGTATCGAGAATCGATTGTTGGTTTCGCCAAATACAAATAAAACATTAAAGTAGTACATAATCAACAAAAAAAAAACAATAACTTTTATATAAGTATGTATGTGTATTTTATAAACAATTATCGATATTTCTTTATTCGCAAGCATGCTTTCTCATAATTTTATGAGTTGGGTAAAACTGATCATTTATGTAGAATCAAAAAATAATAATCGTGGGAGTTTTAATACTTTCATTTACCAGTAAATAGAACCGGAAGTCACAGGCTATAAAATATTTTTATGCTTGAACTACAGCTTAATTTTATTACTCTGGGTTCGGTAGGTACCTACATTTATTATTTTTGATGCGTGATTTAGAAGTACGAAAATAGTTAGATTAGTTTTATCACCAAGCAATAGTTTAAACAGAGTTGGAACGATAAATGACATTTATATTTCACTTACTCAGCTGCCATATTGACATCCTATAGGTACTAAAGGCTACTTAGCCAATAGATAATTAATTCGAGATGATCTGTTTGGGTTGCTCTATTTGTCCTCACAGAGACACCTTACGGCACCTATCCTTACCACTCAATCTAGTCTAGGGCTAGGGTCAGTAAGCCACTAAGAGTTTGTAGTTTTCAGTTTTAATTAAGCGTGCTATACGCTTGTCCGGGTCGGCATAAATCGGCACGGGTGGCAAAATGTTCATTCGATTTTGCCACCCGGCTATGGCGAATCATGCCGACCCGAACAATTGTGTAGTTCACCTAATTTCCATATCGTTTCCCCTCAAGAGACATCTGTGCTTGACCAATATAATTTAAAGGAATAAAAGAACAAACGAACAGTAAACATTTTTATTGTAAATATTTTTTATTGTTATCCCCTTACACACGCGATGCACTCAATGGCTTTTCAAAGCTTTTGAAAACTCGTAATGGCCTTCATAATAATATGAGCTTTTATCGGCTGTTTAAATGTAATTAGTTTGAAATAGGCACGTAATTTAGTTGTTTATGGAAAACCATAGCGAGTTTTCAATATGGCGAAATAATACAAGCATGTTCTACGCAGTTATATCTTCAGTCGGCTCTTATAATGCACTTAGACACTACAAAACTGACGTTTTCATTCTATTGAGCTCGTTACCCAACTTAATTTATAAAAGAAATGACGGTACTAAAAATTATGCCAAGTAGGTACACGCATGGTTTTATATAAACTCTATTTCATGGTGTTTGTAACTATGGTTATAGATATAGTCATACATATTTGTAGTAGTATACAAGGTACTGGCTTCAAATGAGAAGAAAACACTAAATAGATCTACTCAATAAATAAATTGGGAAAGCTATAAGTCATAATAACTACAAATCAAAAATACAGATTAACATTGGTTATTATATCATTTTGATTATTCCTTACATTCAATATATGAGCACTACTTTCGTTACATGATTACTGTGCTGATACAGTCCTATTTAAGTGTTTTATTATCTCGTGTTATGATAAAATATTGGGAATAACTACATTCAACTCTTTACCAAGTCGTTCGGTGCTGGACTAATGTATTCACAGTCAATATCTCAATATTTCATTATACTGATATTGCTATCATTCACTAATATACCTTCAGTTACTCGACGAGACTACTAATCTGATTTAGAACACGCACTTTGTAATTATCCTTAATTATATAATTTTGCAAGCTTCCGAGCTTAATTTTTAAACCAACAGTGATAAAAGTAATGTGACAGAGAGAAAATCAAGTGAGAATGACACTTAAAAATAAAACAAGTATTCTATTTTCCAAGCCGTTCCGAACAAGACATTAGTAAGGCGAATCAGCATAGCGACTAACCGCTATATTAATCATTAAACTTTCATCTAAGAAGTTTAAATTTTCTCCTAGTTCAAAAATTTGTAAGGTGTTTAGCGTAGAAGAATATTATTTTGTTAACAAATAGGTATAACTATTAATAGTATTTTTTTTTATAAATAGTTATGTATTATTTTGACGACTAATCAAGGTAAAGTGTCGCTAGATTGTCATTAGAATCTAGAGAGCTTTAAAATATAGAGAATTATACTATAGCGAAAAGTGGCTAACTTGTAAATTTTAATATGCATTCTTATAAAAAAACAAATTACCCAAAAAGCGGGGACTTTTCTTATTACTGGCAATATTTGATTTCGAAAAATAAATAAGCTGTATCGAGCCTATTTTGTATTTTTATAAAAATGCACTATAGACTTAATAAAGAGATCAAACCGATGTTTTAAAAAGTGGATTTTTAATTAGAAAAATACTGTTTCTTAGGTATAGAAAGAGTTGCATTGAAAACGTTGCTCTGCTTTTATTGTTAACGTGCTTGTCACTCGTAAATAGAATGAAATGTGAATAACGTATAGATATAATTTGCAGGAAACAATGTAGTAAAATCACGTTGAAGATAGTAACAATTTCTAAAAGATATACAAAACGTAACTTTGATAAATCGAGAAAGGATTCCTTACTTTCACTCACTCACAACCCACCCCCGTTCTTTTAATATTTTTTAGTACATATAATTTTGTAAATAATTACAATACATCGCGTTAAATATAACAGAATATAACCTTTGCCAAAGCGATATGTTTCCTTATTGTAGCATTTTGTGTATGTATGCGTTCGTAATCATTTAATATATTTTATATTTTTTTCCAATCGTGTTTATCAAATACTACTCTTAATATACACACACGTATTATGTAATACATTTTTACTTGCTTCCAATGAACGAATAATGTCCCTAACTGTACATAAAGCTTTTATAAAACAAAACCTAAATCTCGTTTACACTATGATCACACTAAGCTATGCATTTAAACTGGCCACTTATGATAAAAACCTAGCGCGTAGGTATACGCCATCTTGATGTGATTTATGTATGTCAAAATGGCGAACATTCTATTTATCGAATGCAAAAGATTTGTTTTATCATCATCACAGAATAGTTGAGTCTTTTTGTTAATGCATCAATCATATAATTATTCGAATCACTTCTGTACTTTTGCTAATAATTACATTCGCCCTTCAAATGAAATGGATTCAATGTTTAAATAAGCTTCATTCATCTAACTTCAATTAAATACAACAGACAACCCACGTTATTGTCATGTCCACCAAAATAACTTTCAAGTTTTTCACCGTTTATAAACTACTATTGATGCATTAACAAAAGCCCTCTGTTATCTCTTCTCACATCGACATAGGCAAAGAAATGTATTTCATAACATATTTATTGTTTTTAAAACCAGGACGACGCGCCTCCAAGCTTCGTTGAAAGTTCTCCAATGCCGCGCCCGAAGATGTTACCAACCTAGAAAATAATTGATTGAACTTCAGGGTAAATGTATTTCGAAAAGTGCAACATTAAAAGGGTTAAAATATTTAGTATTGTGCAACACAGTTTTGTGAAGAAGACGTGAGTTTATATGGTCTAAAAAAACAAGGTCTGGCATTCCGGGAGTGACACATGCTTACGTCACTATTCAGTTGCCACTTTATCCCAACAAAACACGAATTATGGAAACATTTTCAGTCACCATTATGTTAAAAAATATTTATAAACCATTTAAATTGTCGTTTCATTTTTCTAATCAAAAGAAACAATTCAATTTAAACATATACCAACGTAGTTTTAGTTGAAACCTCTTTTTTTATCGGATTCGCACAGGTGGGTAAATCTTTCAAACGTCAGATATCAATACCCTGATAATTTTAAATTTCTGACAGATTTTGTACGGAAAATCTGTCAAAAATTCAAAATTATCAGGATAATGATATCTGACGTTATCTGACGTTTGAAAGATTTACCCAGGTAATAAAGGCGATTGGGGAGTTATTATTAGGTACACACTACTGGTAACACAGCGGTGATGACGTAGGCTTGTGTCACCCCCGTGAACGGAATGCTAATACCTGGCGAAGTATATTATTAATTATTATACCATGAGTTTACCTATGTATGTATGTGTATGTAGTTTTGTGATATTGGGTTGCAATAGAGGGATTTAGATAATCTGGCGATAGCGCGCGAATTTAAAGTCGGAACCCATTTATCGGACGCCCCACCAAAGCGAAAGGTAATAAAGTAAGGAAATAAGCAATACTGCCAGAATATTGGTGGGCGAGAATGTGGAGGAATAAAGTGAGATGTTTCTCCTGTGTAAATTGTTGTTGCCAGTCTGCCACAATAGTTTATAAAAGTTTCCTCTGAAATCATACCTTAATTCTTAAGATTACCGAATCGGCCAAGTTTGGTTGTATTGTTTGTATAAAACTATAGGTACCACCAACATCAAAAATATCCAATGTAGTACTAGGTCCCACGCAGTCTTGTAGTGTTACCGTGAGTCAATTGTAACCTTTGCATTTAACTGAAGTGTAAAGGTCGCCATAGCGCTTTGACAGCTGAATACCAATCGATTCTACAGCTACTTGGAACTCTGCCAATATACCTGAGCTTAGAATCAGTAGGTAGATTATCTTGTATTAATAAATAGATCATAAATAACTGAAGAATGCCGGCCGGCTTAGTTCAGTGAGAATGAAAATCGTGGCAGAGATAAATATTGCCTTTTGAAAATTCGTAGGCGCTGTGCGCAGGCATTGCTTTGACTTTACGTCGTTATATAAATGAACAAAAAAATACATTGTAAAAGTTTTCCACAAAAATCAAACCCAATGATGTATGATGTTGAATAGGTAAGTATTTGTCGCAAGATTTAATGTAGAAAACAGTAAACGCAGCAAAGACTATTCAAATGGATCGCCAGAAGAATTCTGTTGGAGTAACCCAGTTCCAGGCAGATGAATAAATTATTGGATCTTGTCAGCGAGTAAAGCAAAATAAGAAAGTGTTGGGACTATGGGTTTAATCGCCCATTAATTTAAAAATATCAACCGAAAAATGTTCATCAGTTCATTGGCAGAGGTGTACGTACGCGTAAATTCTCCATTCTAATGTATTTATATCTTGATCGGACGTGATTGCAGACGATAAATGTCTCGCGAAAGAAATAGGCCTCCTGTTTACTTCGACGACAATATTTTGTTGGTGGTAATGACCCTTGAAGCCGTGGGAAAAAATATAAATATTTGGAAAGACGTTTAAAGTGTTTGTAGACGTTCTTAGCTGAAGAATTGATGGAATCACATAAATCTGCGTAGCGGAACAGTGGTTCTTGATCTGGAATATCCACTTTCAGGAAAACTAAATTGAATTTACTGTCTGTCGTTTTGTCTGTAATCAAATCTTGCAAGTTAAATTTGACCCGCTTCCCGGTTTCCAATTGAGCTGAAAATTTTGCATGTCTACTTAAATCGGGTGACAATGAAATATTATTATGACACGGAGCTGATCTGATGATGGAGCCGGAAGTTGGCCATGGGGACTCTGTAATATAAGTAAACGATGCAACCCCATCAAGTTTGCGTTCGTTGTTTTCGTTTTGACAAGGTGATCCAACGTGGTCCTAGATGACATCCAGGATCTAATGATGGAGCCAGAAGGTGGCACCCTGGGAGACGGCTATGGGAACTCTGTAATTAAACGATGCAACCCCATCGAGTTTGATTCGTCTTCTACTCTGGTTCTAAATAATAAAAATAATAACCCCACCACTGTATCCTTACGGTGACGTCATAGTGGGGTTTACGCACTCCGAACTCTAGTTTTGTGCCGGTAGAGTTTACTTTGCAGGAACAGGTCTAAGGTGAAGGGCCAGACCAAAAGAGATACAGGACCCCCAGGCCAGAATGCAGTAGCGACCCCACGGACGCTATCTCCCGGAAGAAGTCTTGATCTTTTTTTTTTTGGCTGGTTGTTGTGAACAATGATGAGGAACATAGCTCCCATCTCTTTCTTGCCTTTATTGGCCGGCTTGAGTGGAGATAATATATGTAGATATGTAAATTAGATAGAAATTACAAATAACAATTTATGGCGAATTCTTATTTGAAATAAAATTGAACGTCTAAAAGTGACACTTATACATATCTATATATATAAAAATGAATCCTTATTTCCATTGGTCACGCCATCACGTGTGAACGGCTGGACCGATTTCACTACATTTTTTTTTGTTGTGGTCGCTTTTGTCAGGAGAAGGATCTTATGGAAAAAAAATAAGGAAGTTGATCGGAACGTTAAAAAATTTTAAAAACACTTAACGCCAATATTAATTTTACATAACTGTCAGTTGTTTGAAATAACTGTCAGCGATTGACAGAATGCACGCTGCAAATATCGTTAAACACAGATGGATCGGTTGATAAATGAGTCGATAGTTTTAGTTTTAGTCAATAGTCAAAACTAAACCTAAACGACATATGACATTCATAGTAAAGACAGGACAACGTCTGTCGGGTCAGCTTGTAAATTATAAAAATAAGAATATATATAAATTTAATTATTTATCTACGTTTTTTTTAATTATCATATTATCTAATTAAGGCCGAGTAAAAAAAATATGTTTAATGAAAAGTTATTTGACTACTTCGTTCTAAAAGATTAGGAAATTGTTGGTTGGATTGATTTAGTATTGCCATTTTATATTTATTTTCCTAAATAGTAGGTATAGAGTAATTGTCGGGGTGCGTGTTATCATTTTTAGTTTGTTATTATATTAACATGGAGTAAATGAATAAGTAACACATTTATTTTGTTGTACTTATATCTAAGTTTATTCTGTGTTCTTACTTAGATAAGCATATTGCAGTAAAGTGGGAAAAATATCAAATGTTATGGCAATTCTGAACTAAAAAGACTCGTACCTTTCTAAAGTCAAAAGGAAAAAATATAGCTTGGTTGTTGACATTGACAACCGTTGACAGTTTACAACTCTCGACCAGAAGATTGCGCTCTGTCTTATGTTGTCCAAAAGTTCAACACTGAATATCTCTTAATCTTCGCCTTCTCTAACGAAAAATCTTACACAAACTAGCTCAGAAAATGACGCTGAAATTTTATAATATATTTTTCATATAAAGACGTAATAATTTAATTTCAAATAAAACAATGTATGGGAAGCTTCAATTGTTCTTTAACATCATAGATATTTTTTGAAAGATTTCATTCGGAATAAAATTATTTATAACTTTTTAGTTCTTTTTTATTAACAAATTTTTTTTTCGTTTTTCTTTTAATATTAAATGTGCTTATTAGGTCACATGGAACCTACTACTGTCCTGAACTTATGACTCATGAGTGGAAAGTGAGACTACACTTAAAAGTACAGTAAATCTTCACTTACTCAACAAGAACCTTAAACTTTGCATGTTATTATTACCTTTCCCACAACAGCCGTAACGTTGCCAAGCTTGGCATCTTCAGTGAGAGCTTCAAGCTTCGACTTGCCACTCCTTGATCCTTCTTCAGATCCTTCATCTCCACCACTGTAACAGAGCATGAAATTGTTAGATGAAAGTGTAAGGTTTTGGTATCCATTACTATAATGGCTACGCATTTATCATCAACTTCCACAACCCTACTGCTGAGCTTAAGTCTCTCTTTGATTGTCACAATTTCCACATTTCTGCGCTAGTTCGTCCCAAAATAACAATAGAACGAAGCACTACGATACCTTTATAAAGCTTTTTTTATCTGGATATGTCAGTTTCCCTTGACAACTTCATGGGTGCCATTAATTAAATATTTTTAGTGGTTTTTGCTTTTGTATTGTTTGTATTTCCTGTGCGTGTCCCATATTTCTTTTCCTTTATTTGAATGTAACGATGTTTTTTTGAAGAAAAGGTCATGATGGATAAGAAAAATAACTAAATAATAATCGTCACAAAAACAAAAGGAATACGAATAGGGGAAGGGGTTCGGTCTATTTAAGATTTCATTAGACTTGGAAAGAAATCTTTCTGTGTAATCACTTCAGTGGGTACATGTATGTATATTATTTCCTTCTCACGTACTTGTGTAGGTAGGTAGGTACTTACTTGAAATCCCAAACAAAATATCTTTATTTAGATTTAAATAATTTAGGTGGAAATGTTTGCATATTTCCAACCATTGCCAAAACTTTGTAATTCAAATACATATAAACAGTAATTTATCATTTTACTGAAAGATTTATGTGCATTTAGAGCGCCAGGATTATCTTTACGGGTACGTTTGTAAAGTAATGAATATATCTTAGGATAAAAATAACATTCCATTTTGTGATTGCACTGTCAAGGGTGTCTTGACCTTGATCTTCAGTGCAACGAAATAGTTGTTACTTACAAATTTTGGCATCGATTTCTGTCTAACTAGAATATTTTGTAAAGAAAACCGTCACAGAGTAGAGGTCCTTTCATCTATAGTAAGTCTGTGTATTCTTTATTATTTACTGTTGACTTAGGTACTTACTGTGAAAAGATATTTTGGCACTTAAATGACATTGACAGATGGCAAACATTTGTGAAATTCTCTTGTGAAATTGTATTGAAACAACAAGGTAGCGGCAAGATGCTTAAACAGCTGTAATCTACACACGACGTAGATCTTGTATTGTTTCCATAGACCATAGAAACCAGACATAGCGAATGTTAAAGAACTATACAAAGTTTTGTAGTAGAAAGTAGGTGATGTTGTTTAAAGAACAGGTCTTTTCGTAATATTCGTGTCTTACCTAGCATCTTGTTGCGTCAGCAGTAGACTGCATGTAGCTTCTTCAGTGTGCATCCTGGCAGCCACATTCTGGTAAATCTTCGAGTTTAACTTGTCGTCAATCACGCCTTGGAGCTCGAAATCGCTGTACATTTTCTGGAAGACGAAAAACCTTATGTGAGTTACAATTACCTAGTGGTAAAGGAGAGCAAAAAAAACTAAGCTAGAATATAAAATAATGGAATAATAATCGTTTAATTTTCCACATTTGTCAATTTTCCCCATTTTCAAGAAGAATTTTGAAAAGTAGTAACACAGGCGGGGGTATTTTTTCATAGCAGTGTTACGACTTCATCTTTATTTTTCCCAATAATCCTACATTTAATTTTGAGGCTAACCACATTTTGTGAATGACAAAAAACGTTTCTTCGTTTAAGTAAAGGATCTTTCGGCCTCGAATGACATCAACGGGGGGCGTTGTTGTTATGCATTTAATGTGAAATTGTCTTGTCACAGAAATTGTACGAACAAAATAGGATGGCAGCATTAGTTCCGATTTTGCCTAAGCGCGAAAAGGACCTTATAGCGTTCTAAGTAGTTTTTACCATGATATTGTGATTGTCCATCATGTAAGAAAATCCGAGTGAAGTGTGGAATGATATAATTATTTACCTTTAATATGATAGACAGGCAGGCAACCTGCTGCGGATGTAACGCGGGCCTCTCCGCTAGCCACGTGTTGATCAACCCCACCTGGATCCCGTACCAGTGCTCGAACAGCTGAAGGATCCATAGCTCATCCGTCACCTGAAAACGTTAAATTAAAGTATATAGGTACTTACCTAATCTGACTTCTTCAATAAATGTATAAAAGAGGCTGTCTTCCCAGAACAATTAAAAATGGCAAAAGTAATACCTGTGTATAAGAAAGGTAGTAAGTCTGATCCTAAAAACTATAGACCCATCTCTCTTTTACCAGTGCTGTCAAAATTATTTGAAAAAATACTTAAAATTCGACTTTTAGCACACTTGCGAGTAAATAAAGTTTTAAATAAAAGACAATTTGGGTATCAAAAGGGTGTTGGCACTTCAGACGCCATATATACGTTATTGGATGATGTGATAAGCAAAATTAATAATAAAATGAGAGTTGCAGGGATTTTCCTAGATTTAAGCTCTGCATTTGACACAATTGACCATGAATTACTTCTGACTAAAATGAGTAATTACGGAATAAGAGGAAATGCTTTACGACTATTCTCTTCCTACTTAAAAAACAGGCGGATGTACAGTCGCCAGCAGGTCAAGCTGCACGAATCTGTCAAATTTCTCCAAACGATTTTAAACCTTAAAATGTTGACTGTTAAGTTCAAAATCGAATGAGAAAATCTGACAGTTTGTGGTAACTTGATGTGCTGGCGACTGTACGTTGAAATTGACAAAACTCAGAATAATTATTCTTAGAATTATTCTGAGTTAAATTGTACGCATATCAACTGGTGTTCCACAGGGATCTATTTTAGGGCCTATTTTATTTTTATTATTTATTAATGACTTGATTAATTATCTAAATACAATTTTACCGGACATTGAATTAGTAATTTACGCAGATGACACAAATGCCATAGTGGCAGCAAATGACATGGTAGAGTTGACAGAAAGGGTAAATGCTACGTTACAAGCATTTCATGTGTGGTTCACGGCAAATAAATTATTTATTAATAGTAAAAAGACTCAAGTAATGTTATTTAAAACTACAGCTCGTAACAAAGATAATTTAAATGTTGCCTTAAATGAAGTTGACATTGAGCTCGTTGCTGAAGTAAAATTTTTAGGTATATATATTGACCTACTGTTAAACTGGAAACCAGAATTAAGAGCAATTGATGCATCGGTATCGTCTGCATGTTACGCTCTGAGAGCCCTGAGAAATGAAATCAACATAGAACAGCTAAAAATGGTATATTTTGCGCTAGTGGAGTCAAAAATTAGGTACAGTATACTTTTTTGGGGAAATACCTATGAATATAATAGTAGAAGAGCTTTCGTACTACAAAAACGTGCAATTCGTACCATGGTCCGCATCTCACAAAGGGAAAGTTGCCGACAACATTTTATCAATTTAGGCATACTTACAGCACCAAGCCTTTATGTACTGGTACTTTTATGTAATATGGCCAAATACATACAAGACTATGAGACAGTAGAAGAACGGCCGATAAGGGAAGGCACCCGTAGACAGGACTTGAAAAATAAACTTTTGACTAATCATAACTTTAGAATTCTTAAACACTGTCCACGATACCAGTCTGTAAAACTATTCAACAGGTTGCCTTTAGACATAAAAAGTGCTGTCTAGAGTAGTAATTTCAAAATAAAATTAAAAAAAATCTTATTGAATAAGTGTCTATATACTGTAGAAGAACTGTAATGTTAAATTTTATTGGATTATATTCATACTGATTTATTGATCTAACTGTAATTTTAATATTATTTTTATCAATCTATGCTAATTTGTCTTTAATTAATTATTTTATTGTTATTATTTTAAATTTTGAGGTGTTAGCCATATTGTTTAATTTAATATCTAAATTCTAGTGATGTAATGTAAATTTATTATTTGTAAATTGTTGATGTAGTTTAGACGAAATTCAAATGTAATTTATTTTATTGTTTATACTGTAATTGTGTAATTTTTGTGTGTAACTTGTGTTGTAATTTTGTGTGTACATTCAGATACAAGTTACTTGTTAATGAATAAATGACTATGAGTATGACTATGACCTAGTTTACCCCAAGGGCACTTGGTCTTGGTCACTTTTAAAAGCTGGATCTATAAAAGTTTCCAGTTTCGATAATATTGATACAGTAAGGACCATAGGTAAATACCACGTACGGAAAATTCTGAAGCGGTGAAATAACGATTTCAACTTTGAGAAAACTTCTTCAAATCAAGTTCTCTGTTTTTGTCATTTCCCCAATATTGTAATATTAACATCAGAGAAGGAGAAAAAAAAACTAGAAAAGATCTATTAGAAGAAGAATCTGTGAGTCTCCAGAAAATGGGTAAGTAGTAAAAATTACCTTCGATCTAATTTGGTCCATAGAGTTCCTCATGAAGTTGACGTAGCCCTGTCCGATGTCCTTGCCCGAACCGGACACGTTGGCGATAGTCAGGATTGAGCCGATCAAGCTAAAAACAAAGTATAAGTAGGAGGTATAACGGCGAATAATGATGACGATAGATAGGTAGGTACAGTTTCGAAACATCAATTATAGAAAGGGTAGCAGGATCTGCCCGCATTTCAACATCACAATAAAAAAAAAATAGGAACCATGTGTATAAACGTAGATGAATAGGAAAATAATCGTTAAAGTTTTCATAGTTTTACTCATAACTGATTACCAAGGGTATTACCCAGTAACTGGGTTGTGGAGGTTATAGGCAGTCAGTCCAGGTAAAAGTCCTGGTATTCAGCTGCATCTGATTAGGCTAGAAGCCGATCCCAACATAGTTGAGGAAAGGCTAGATGTAGGTGATGACTCATAATTATTGATATGAAGTCTTTGGTATGGTAACAGGATCAATGGCCTGATTTTGTTTTGGTTTCTTATGTTTAATGAAAAGGAAATCTCACTTGTTATGTTTAATGAAAAGGAAATCTCACCTTCCCTCGTCGAACCTGGCGATCTTAGCAAGCGTCGCTTCCAACACAGCGGACAGCCGCGTGGTCATGCCGGTCGCCATGCCCTGCAGACACGCCTCGATCTGCGCGTCCATCTTAGTGTGGTATTGATACTAGAGGATAGGAAATGAAGAGGATGTAGTATTTATCGCTTCTAGCAGTCCGTTATGGGACCGACAAATCCAAGAAGTTAGTGCTTCGAGCTGGTAGTTGGTTCTCTTCTTTCTGGTCGTCAGCTGTTTGCCTGAATCTGAAATGCTCGATTTACTAGCAAGTTTAGCTAGATACTTTCTGCAATAAGGCAGTGAGAATACGTTCAGAAAGTCGACTTTTGAGAGTAATAAGTACCTGTTTTTTTATAATGGAGGGAGATTGTCAAAAGTATAGTCGGGCACATCACGAAGCTCAGCAGTGACCAACAACCGAAGAAGAGGAGAAGTTCCGTCAAGCTGCACTATTTAAACTTGCTAGTGAATTCAGAGCCGGGTAGGTAGATACAGTTCTCGAACAGAGATAAGAGTTATGTGTTTATGATGGAGCACATTCTGACAATTTTCGACAGAATTTTCGCCAGATTAAACTACGCCGTCTTATTTTGTGGTCTCAAACACTCTTAAAAGCTCATGTCTCATAACGAGGACTGTATTTTGCCATTTTGTCAGAGCCTGTTCGCACATGCAAAGGTTGACCTTTGAGGAAGTTTTGAAACTTCCTCAACACTCATCATAACAAATATAAGCTGGGTTTTGTACAGAAGCGTGAAATATTACGCAACTAATCTCTTAGAATACTTTGTAAGTAAGTAGTCATGTGGCAGTCACACCAATAAATTTTATCGAAATGTACTTACAAAAGCCTAAAAGTAGGCATTAATCTATTGCGATCACCAATCCAAATGCCAAACTTGTTGTTGGGCTATTAAATAATATTTCTTTTATATCCCTATCAGCCTCACATGGCTTTATCTACTATTTGACAACAGAAAACATACTTGCTCAAAGCAACAATTTAGGTGCCATTCAGGCATTGCAGGGGCAGACAGATATTTGCAGCCAATTCTTATGAATTGGGGTCATAAAATTGGAATAACACAATTCAATGTCCCCAATTTCTTGTAACATAGAATACGTGCAACACATCATCATCATCATCATGCATATGCTATTCTTATTTCTCCTCAAGGATACATAGTTTTGGTGTCTATCCACTACGTTCGCAAATTTAAGTGCTATTGTATTGTATTATGTAAGTACGCCGATCTGTAACTGCTTCATTATTCTTTCATAATTTTGTTATTTTGGATGTTTTTCACGCCCTTGGGCTTTGAACGTAGTGAATGCATCATTGGGTATGGCATTTTTGGATCTAATTACGTGGGCTGGCTCAAATATGGAATGGAGAGGCAAAATGGTTAGTTTCTAACGGGTAATGTTGTGAATGGTGGTAGATTTCGGAGGACTGTTTGACAGCAGAAGCTGTAAAATCTATTCTAGTGGTTCGAAGAGTTCAGAAGAAATCTCTGAGAGAAGGATCAATGAGGAAGTAGCACAGATTAGGGTTTAGAAACGAATTGGGGCAGTATCATCATTTGGAGGTAACCTATAATTGTAGCGATTACTATCTTTAATGGATGCGGAGTAATAAATGAAAGATGGCATCACATGGCCACAGAATCATGTAGTTTTGAAATTTATTCCTAATATGTAGACTGATAATGAAGCACACGGGACATCAAACTTGCCAATTCATTTGTTTTACAAGCGGCCTTTAGCGCGAACAATGTTGGCATTTTTGGATAATTAATAGATCCAAACCAGCGAAAGCCTGCATTTTTTAATTTACATGCAATCCAATTGTTTGTAAGCTCACTTGGCAACAGCCAACAGCATGCAAGAACTTGATATTATGTATAGTTACATAGGTCCTTTGTATTATGGTAATGTGGCTTGATCTGATGTGGTCGGGTTCGTCGATTTTCGGAATTGAAAGCGTAGCTGATCGTCCCTAGTTTTTATGTAAGCGTTGGCTAAGCACCTTGCTGCTCGAATCTTCGATAAATTCTCCGTATCGAATTCATTACAACAGAGGTTGCAGTTACACGGCCTCAATCTGTAGTTTTTGGCCTTTCAGAATCGGAAGCGAAGTTTCTTAGTTTAGCAATTTCTGAACTCTAGAATATGGTGAAGCGTTTGCTGATGTTCTGAATGATATCTAAGCCAACAGTGTGACTAATGGGAATGCTGATTTATGCTTTAAGCGATTTGCTTTAATGCTGTTCTCTTCTGCAGCATTTTCATTTGGAAAGTTACAAGCTGTTCTGGTTTTTTTGCCTCTATCTATTAGTTATTGGAAGTTAGAAATCTTGTAGATGCTTCAGAAAATATCATATAAATGGGAGCTTGTTATCTGGCCATCGCAACGTTATAATATGTCTTTTCATCGTCTAGTATGTAATCTGTTTGTCTTATCGCCGTTTCATTAACAAAAGGGTATTCCAATGTTCTTTTTTGAATGACTCTTCCTATTTTTATTAAGGGTCATTTTTATGAGCTCTGCCATCCATTGTCTTCTACATGTGCCTTTTGCCATTATTATAATATTCTGGTGGGTACCTAAATGCTCCACCGTGGGTTCGAAAATGATCGCTTCATCAGGCTGAGTAGCGTCTAGATAATTTAGTCTGTTACAACAGACAGAGCTCACATATCATGGGAACATCAAAGATTAGTTTTTTATCCAATTTTCCTTGTCTTTTACTACCTGTATAAGGAGAGATCTAAGTACTCACAATATCTACCCCTTCAACTGCGCATAACTTCAGTGCCTGGTTCTTAGCGTCCAGAGCCACGTTGACCATCGCGCAGGTCTCCGCCGGCAGGATGTAGTCCGTCGACATGAAGGTCACGCTCTTCTTCAGCCAGGACTGGAAGGAACACACTGATTAAAGAAGTATCAATAGGTTGTTTTATAAATAAACGCGTATATTATTGGCAAGAACATAGATAGAGTGGTATACACATACTGAAGCCTCAATTTCAATATGTCAAAAAGTTTAAAATGCAGATTCCAGCAAAAATCCATTGGAAATAGGTACTGTTCTCCATCCGTCACCCAGAAAAATCTACGAATAGTCCGAGAGTTACCGCCTGGATGCTCTAAAGACTGTTATGCGTAAATGGTTATACTTAGTCATGCTTTCAATATGGTGAGAAGACAACAATAAGGGTTCAGACCCATATTATTCTTAAATGAATAATTCATGAGCAAGATTAGATTTATGTAAGGATTAGTACGAAACTTGTCAGTTCTCTAACGATATATAAAATCAACCATCGTTAAATTTGGCGTACAAAACCTACCATGACTGTCTTTGCTGCAACAATGTTTCTCACCTGGAACGAAGCCTCGGTCCTTTGAATGCAAGTCTCCATCATGTCACATGCCATCAGCTTGAGCCTCTGCTCCAGATGTGACCGGAACTCTGGCTCTGGCCAGTGCAGGTCCCTGATGAAGCACTGCAGCGCATCCAGCTTCCAGAACAGCTCCTCACTTGTAGAACAGCCGTTGCTAGGGAGTGGGGGAGGGTATTATGTGTTTTGATCTTTTGAAGAAATGCAACTGAGTGAGAATTTTGAGTTTGATAATCATAAAGCCAATTCGAATCCATCTGTCGGTATGTAACAGGGTAATGTATGAAATAAACAAAATGTATATAGAAGATGAAGGAAAAAGTAGGTGATGAATGGAAGATGACAATTGTTGATCTCCAGGGTGCTTTTTTGAACAATGAAATTAACGCAGTGAAATTGAGGACGGTATGAGATTAATTTTAAATGTTAATGAAAAATGTTCGGCAAATAAAATATTTTTTTCTCTAACAGGATTATTATTTCTACCAGTGGAGGATTTTGTAACAGGCTAAATGGCGATGATTTAATACTTCCGCAGAATTATAAACTTACATGATTGAAAAAATAACATAAAATAGTTTTCTTACCCCTTGATTTCCCACCTTTCCTTCTCGAAACCTTTGTGTAGTGACTGCGCAATTGAGGACTCCATCAAGTCCACATATCGCACAACAAGAGGAGCAAATGTGTCCCGAAGATGCTCATGAAACCTGCCACCTTTTAGATTTTCTGGCGATGTAATAAAAGGAGCTTTACGGAAAGTAGAAAAGGAAGTTGGCGGAAATAAGTAATTAAAAAATTCCAAATTCAATATTTTGAATTAATTATAAAAAAAACATACCTCTAACATTGATTACAGTTAGCAAGTAGCACAACATTTAAAGCCATGAACAAACACTGCAAGGCATACCCCGCAAATGGTTTACCACGCATGCCTCAGGCTCAACGAATAGCCACGTCGCCAATCAAATACGCTGCAGCGACGGATGCTCACAGTAAGCACCCCGTCCATACAGCCTGAGGCATACGTGGCAAACCATTCGTGGCGCTTGCTTCGCAATCTTTGTACGCGGCTTAGAAAAGTTAAGAGGATAGTTCCAAGAGAGTCATCGTTAGACGACAAAGTTTCGAAAGATTGGATTTGGACAGGTGCCGATCCGATTTGTTCGAACTCACCATCAGTCCTTAGGTAGTCGTTAAGAATCTGGAACAGAGGGAAGGAGTCCCAGGTGTCCGGAGGTTGTTCAGCCAGTACCCTGTCCATATCTACTCCGAATAATGCCCAGAAGATCTCGGCATGCTCTACCAGCAGTTCAGAAAACCACGCGAAAGCCTGTGTACAGATGTAAATGATACTTATAAATATAACATGCAGATGTCTTGTGAAGGTTCGAAAGTATATTTTATTCAATGAGTAATTTCAAGAGAATATTTCTACAGTTAAAACTTTTGCAGATATGGATGATGTTATCATTGGCCATTATAGAGGAAAGGGATTTTTGAATGATCGGATTAAGTAACAGTTTTTGTGTTTACTTATTTTCGAGTTCAACTTCGATCTTTTTATCTAGATTTAACAAAGTTTTAAAATGAAAAAGGTTTTACTAATAATTAACAAGTGCAACCACTTGATGCAAAGAATCAAAATGGAAACCATGCCTTTGAAAAATCAAGAATGTCTCTTTTAATATAGTTGATTGCAAAGCTAGCCGTATATCTACGACTAGTAAAACTTATAATTTATTCGACTGAGGCTAGGGATCAAAATATTTGCAAAACGAGTTGCGACATATTTTGATTGTAATTTTTTGATACGCTAAATAAAAAAGGAGAACATGCAAGATTCAACGCAAGATAGTGATATAACAACTCTACTTCATTCACTAGAAGCTGGACAGAATAGAGTACTGATACTAGTATAGTATATTATGATAATATATGCAATGCCTAACGGTTCTGAAGATCTAATATGTACTGTAATGGACAACATAGGAGATAGGGTTTAAACGAAAATGATCTTAAAAGGTGCTACTATTAGATTATAAATTCCTCTACAGCATTTGGTATATATTACAGGAGTAGTAAATGTTATATCGCAGTCTTTAATACCTTTTAAATTATTTTCAATTCAACCACAAGACTTAAGCAAAATGTAAGCGTAGATATTGTGTAAATAATAATAAAATATAGCGCACTACAGAAAAAAAAAACTTGTTGTAATGTGCTCAATGTGTCGTATGTCCTAAATTGTTATGTAGAACATTTTTCCTGTAACTGATGTAAGTTTCGTGAGTCGGTAGTCGGAGTAGACTGTAGAAAAAAATATACAAAATTCACTTTTCATTGCAGACATAAACGACTAATAACCCTGCCAATTCGTTTTTAAATGAAATCTAAGAAAATATTTTTGATTTGAGCCCATAATGAAAAGTTTGATCTCAGTCCATCAAATCGTCTATATCATTCGTATTTCATGCTTTCGACTATTGAAGTGACATTAAAGCATTTGCTAAAGCGAGTTAAACTATCGTTTATCGAGTCTACTCCTTGTATATTGTAATCAAACCAATCAATGTGAAGTATGACCAAGATCAAGTGAACAAACGATTGACAAGTGATTCGTTCAGCCGAGCAACAAATCAAATTTATGAGTAGTTACATTTTGTTGACCGCTAGAGTCCGGTTTTGTGTTATAAACCTGCGGAGAAATAAAATATAAGATAGAAGTGGATAATAAAAGACATAGTTTTATACTTAGCGTACATCAAATGTCGGGAAGTGAACTTATATAACATTCACTCGACGACTAAGCGACATAAATACATAATTTAGGAAAACAAAAATATTTTTCAGTAACTAATAAAGTACACGATGTAGCTAAAGTATAGATTATCGAAAATAATAAGTTAGATATACTTGCTGATAAAACATTGTGTACTGTTGATTGAAATGAAAATACAGAAATTTCGTTTCAACCTCTTAAAATAAATAAATAATAAGTATATACTGCCTGACATTCCCCACACTAATAGCGACAGGAGAATAGGATGCTATCCAGTCAACATTTAAGCAATGGTAAAACATTATAATACACCCATCAGTTTTAAAGTAAAAAGTCCGATTGACTAGAAACTAACAATAAACAACGACAATGTTCCGTTGAAAACGTAATCATTTGTGAGCTGAGTGAGATATTTCCGTAGTATCAGAACGTTTTACCAAAACAGAAAACCACGACATTCAGGATAGACATAGACATATTTAGGCAAACATTAACGAGCATAACTTTGATATTATTATCCATTTCAAATTTTTCATCAGTATCAAAGTTAGACTCAGTGTTTTGCTTATCTACATTACCTCTGCGTAATGTTCTTCATTTTGTTGTAGAAGATCAACACATAGTTCTGCTAAATGAATGAGATCTTCTAGCTTTTTTGCTGGTGTGACCATTGTTTCACCTCTTAGATCCTCTGAAAGGGAAATATGAATGATGACCTAGGGCACACAAAGTTAGTCAAAAATATTTATTTTATTGATTCGTGTCATCACACTCATAACTATAAACATTGTCAAAAGGCTTTCATTCATTTTGATAAAAATTCTAAACACGGCTCAAAACAAACACAAATAATGATTACGAGTAAATAATCTTTTTATAAACCCAGAGTTTTCAAATTAGTTAATGTTACTGATTTGTTAACAGATTGACATAGCAAACTTTAAGGTCAAGTTGACCAAGTTTTAGAAACCCAGGGTCTTATCATAGAAACAAAAATATCCCAGACATTTTAACACCATCGTGTTTAAATATAAGTCCTGCTTACCTTCTATATTAGCCTTCTGACTAAGCTGCGTGTAGTTCAGCAAGGCCGCGTTCTCCAAACTCGTCTGTATCATTGCTCTTACTTCTTCTGGGGCTACTGGTGTCACTACGTCTTTCATCAATACTCGCTCCAGTAGTGATAGTGTTGCCTGAAAGGTAATGTGTGTTTTGTACTTTGTCTGCAAGCATCTTTTCTTATTAATTCAGCACTTTTTGTATTCTGCTCTTTTTCTTTTGATTTTGCATTGTTTGTTTTCTGATGATTTTTCTTCTAATTAACTTAAATATTTGTTCTCTTTAGATTTAGGTAACTAAATATGTTATCTGTTATCAGTGTTTTTCTTAACTCAATGAGATTTTGTTTAGTACACCTATTTCTTTTCAGTTTCTGTATCTTCTCCCAAAGACCTACCTTAAGCGCTCCCTCGGGTCTTCCAAACGGGAACGCATATCTGAAGTTCGTGATCTGATGCTGCAGTAACGCCTTCAAACGTTCTTTTATCTCCGCGAACTTCTCTTTTTCTTGCACGGTGATGCTGCCTACCCCGTCCGGCCTGCCAGTCAACGTCGCTGTACTGTGAACCACTTCCGGCGTAGGGCTTACTCTAGTTGGGCACAAGCGGGATATAGGGTAGGCTGTGAAATCAGCAGCTTAACTACTAACTAAGTTCTAGATATACATAAGTAAATAATTATAGTTTATATTAAGGGAGAGTGTGAATTTTATTTTGTAACTGCTCTGCCTTTGTTCATAAGTTTTCATTTAATTCGTTGATTTATCTACTTTTATCCTGTTCCCTTTAAAGATATCTAAATTGTCTAGAGAGAGAGAGTGTGCTTTGTTTTTGTTTGGTACTTCTCTGCCTTCTTTGTTAATTTAACTTAGTGAATGTTGATCTGGTTTTGATGTAGCTCTTTCTTCTAAAACTTTCTTGGCGTTAGTTTTTTTTTTCATTTCAATATACAATGGTATTAGAGTCTTTGCATAATTTTATTTCCACGACTCAACGGGCTGCGATTTAATTCTTGCCTTGATTTATTTTTTAAACATTACCCTTCCTAAACTTTTTCTTCTTGTGTGATAATTATAATCTCATCAACATTGTTATAAAGGCCTCCTTTTATAGAATACTTAAATATAATATTTTCAATCATCAATTCATGCATTAGCTTCTGCTCTATATTACCATTCAAATCAAATCTGACAATATTAGCTTCTCATTATTACTTTTATCCACCAACCCGCTCTGGGTGCCATGGTGGATTACAGCTCCTTCTAACAGTGGAGGCCTGAGTCCCAATAATAGGAAAATTGTATGTGGATTATTTTATTACTTTTATCTTTTCAACTGCTGACTCCAAAAGCCCGAAATAGATACATTAGTAAGGAGAAGCAGGCATAGTTAGTAAGCACATTTAGTACAGTTGCATAGTCAGTTAGTATAGGTAAGTACTAATAGTAGAAGCAACATCACACTGATGTGAGGCAAAGGTTAGGTAGGTCGTGGCTCATTACTAGTTTTGGTGTGTGAAGCTGTTTTTGACATGTTTACCTACTTATTATATGAGTCTGAAATTCTTTATAAATTGGAAAATATTACGTCTGTAGCGGTATCTACAAACGCCACATGCGAGCTACGCGTCATACTGACGTCACGCAAAATCCTGTATCGCGCCCGCAGAGTTTACCGCGCAACTAGCATATATACAACGTCCCGACATCAAACGTGGGGCAGTTGCACACCAGACACGACGGAGGATCCTCCCATTTCTATGGAGGTATGAGTGAACTTTACACCCTGTTCCTCATACCTTTTATACGTCTGTTGGTTTTACCTTTAGGTTTTATGGTAAGAATACCACCAATTTGATATTTCTCTGCTTCTAATATATCGCAGATTTTTTTTGAACAATAATTTTTGTACTAATGTTAAGGACAGTTCTAAATGTTCAATCAAATACAGCTTCGTTTCTATCCATGGATCACTGCTAACATTCACATTCAGTTGCGGACCTAGTACATCGCCTTGTGGAACACCAAATCTAACACATTTACCATTCAATACCAACCTGTTATTAATATTTACAAGTTTAACTACAAATTCAGATTCTTAGATACTTTTTACATAAATATAATTGACTCTTTATTGAATTTTTGGTCATCTTCAGTTTGTCTACTGCTGGACACAGGTCTCTTGCTCAAGAACTTCAATTTGGTCATCGAAGCCAAAGCTTTGACACGGTTATTTATATACAGCAATCGTTCAGTTTGTCAATTTGCACATTATTTCACTGAACATACATTGGTTTTTATGTACACTAGTGCCAATTTCATTACTTTCAAACTTCGGCCTTTTTTAAAACTTTGAATTCCATTAACATCTTTATCATTTTCTACTGCCCATAGGTCTTTACAAAAATAAAATAAACTAGCTATCTACCTACCTGTTACCATGAACATGACTGGCACAGAACGCGAAAGAGTAATGCATGAGGGTCGGGTCCACAGTCTGAGATCCACTCTCCGCCACGTCGAGGAGGTCTGATAGATAGCATAGGTGGCGGAAACAGCCTCGTACCCCGTATCTAGCGCAGTACTCGTCTAAGACGAATACTTGGCCGGGGGAGAACCAACCCTGGAATGTGAAAAGCAGATGTAGGTGACGTCGGCTATATCCACTGTTATTTTTTAACGTGTCTAAATAAAAAACATATTAAGCCTTAAATGATACGAATAAAAGGCACTCACGAAACGAGAGGCTATTATGAAATGGAAGTCCAACAGATTTAATTTCATCGAAAATTAAAGTTAGTCGAGGTATAGTAAAATTCGGAGTTAAAGATTTTCGAGCCGTTTCGACAGCGGTTTACATTATATTCTAAGCTACCATCAACAACAACGGTTCAACAGAACTATGTTTCACAGAGAGGAGACTTGAGTACAAGCAGTGAGAACATAGTCTGTTTGATACAACGATCTACTAACTAAATGAAATATCCTTACCAAAGAACAATACGGGTCTTGCAAACGATACTTCAACGTTAAAGATTGCAGCACACAGAATAGTTGATGATGGTCGTACTGACACGGATCTGCCTGAATGTAATCCTCCATACCGTGCTTGCGAGCTTTATCAGCATCTGAAAGAAGAAAAGACAATAGTATCAACTAATAAAAAATTACGGGAACAAAATGTTGGATTACTATAAAATCGTCATCCTTAATCCTCAGGACATTAGAGCCAACAAGTATGATGAGCTCTTGGCCTCTTGGAATAAATAAATGCGAAAGGTAGAACGAAATCATATAATTGGCTATGTACCGCACAGAGTGGTATAGTGAGATACTTGGCAATACAAATCAGCTCTAAAGCAGAGCATAAAACCTTTTGAACAGTGAAAGGAAATCTCCACAGATCTAGATAAAATTATATGAATTACCAATCGGGGATTTTCCATAGATATTGCCACGGGTATGAACACAAAAATTGTTAATTAATTATGATACACCATGACACTGACGTCAAAATTTCTGATAAGATAATTATGAGATCAATATAATAATTGAATAGATACTCCTGGTAGATATAATACTAATAAAAGTACAGACAGACGCCTAACGGAAAAGATAACATCACCATGGAAATTGCCATTCGTTAGTGAATACATTTTCAGTAGCCTATAGTAGTATATGAGTTAAGAGGAAAGTTTATAGTATACAATTTGCGGATTAGGCATGATTCAATTTCACGAAACAAAAATCAGCAAATTCTTTACAAAGCTTTATCATTGAGAAAGACATAGTTATTGGCAAAGATTTGATAGTTATAAAATACACTATCATCGCATAATGTTTTATTATTACTATCTTTTACTATTACTATATTTTACTCACCTCCCATAATCTTATGGTGCGTATCTGATGTTGTAGGCGGTGTAGGTTTATGACTTTGACCAGTTGCTCTATATAGCGCCATAACCCATAGATGGCATTCATTCTCATCGGTCACCCCCATGAGAACTGACTCGCCGTCTCGTACGGCATTCATGAAGTATTTAGCACCCTCCAATTCTGCAAAGAAATTAATGATAGTGGTTTCGTAGATTTTTCAGCCATGGAGGACAGTGTAAAGGTATAGGAAGAGGCCTCTAATTTTATTTTGATAGAAAGTTAATTTTGAAAAATAGAAATGACGTTAAATTCTTGAAGCACTATTATCCAATATTTATAAATGTAAGTTTATAATAGCCCTGGGAATCGAACCCATGACTTCTAATATCCAAGTCTTCAGTTGCCATACAAAAGGTAATTAATAATAATTAAGGTAATTAGTTAATTATATTTTTGATTTGAATAAGTACAGGCAATCGCACATCAATAGTATCACTTGAACTATGAAAATCGCTTACTGCAACGACCTAAAGGCTATGGTAAATTGATACCATAGATGGGTAGTTGCCTGTACTTTTTTTTAAAGATATAGAGAAAAGAATATAAAAGAATAATAATCACAAAATGTTCATTACCTATTTGTTTCTTGTTTGCCTTACCTTGTCCGACGATCAGCTGAGCTGTAAAACAAAACAGCATTTTAGTAAACTAAAATATTTCAGTCCATATAAAAAAAAACTGACACAATACTTCTAAATTCAAAGTACAGGAGAAAGATTTTCAAAGAGGGCAATATAAAATAAAAAAACCATCGAATGCACCGTGTTTGAAGTCGGTTAAAAATAAATGGAGCGATTATTTTTGGAATATTTATGAAATATAAGAATGAGTACTGTACCGCTTGCTAGCTCGATATAGTCGACTGTAAATCCATCTAACTGCATCATTTCTGCAGGTTCTGACTTCTTATCTTTATATGAACATAAGGCAAAGGTATACTGGCTGACTTGAACGAGGACCATGTATCTACGCTTCCATTTCCGCCAAACATTCTTGCCGATTACATGAAGGTAGCTGAAAAGAGAGAAATAATGTAAGAAGGAGAACATGATCATGCAATTGGTAAATAGCTTAAACACCCTACAACTTATATTTAAATCAGGATTTTTTGTTAAAAGTTCTATGACTTCTACTTTTGGACCTTGCAAAGGCATTCGACCTTCTTATTCACTAATTTTTCTTGTGCTAACTTGAAAATATAAAGGTGTATTTAACTTATACAATGCATTTAGCATGTTTACCAAGATTAAGTTGCCCCGTTCTATCTAAATTGTCAGTTCATGTTGGTAAAAATATTTTGGGAGTTCCACAAGGCACTCAGATTAGCCCTCTGTTTTTTAAACAGACTCTTGACTTAAATAGTCGCTCCAGTTGAAACTTTTGTCCTCTAGGACTTATTATTCCTATGAGATAAAATACTCGTACCTTACATTTACGTTTATAATGCGAACTTACCCACAATGCTTCATGTTTAGAGGCTTATCCATTCTGCAGGCAATTTTGATTCTCAAGTCTTGGTCTGGTAGATTCTTTGGTACCGTCATTCGATGCCATTCAGGTACCTGTAAATAAAATAAAAATCTGGTTAAAAAGCTGCTCGATGAATATAAATATTCTGGGAAATATGAAACGAAAAACTACGTAAACTTTCAATCACACTTCTACGACATTTAACTTAGGAACCTCATCCTTCATGTATTCGATTGATTTGAAGAATTAAAAATATAATTTAATCAAATCAAATCATGAAAAGTTCAAGTTTTAATATCGAATATTCCAAAACAAAGTTAACAGCAACTTTTTTTTCTCTGCAACATTAATTTGCTTCTTACATCTTTTAAGGTCATTCCGAAAACAGATTATTTAATAAAGAAAGTTATCATTGCTATTCTATAAATACTTACTTTACTAGATAAAGGTGTCGGCCTAAGCACTACTTTTCCAAGCTCCTTGTCTTCAAGAGCCAGTACTCCAGGGTTCTCAGTATACAGCTTCACCTTGACGGCAGGCAGCGGCTGTGTCGTACTGAAGTCACCTTGGGTGTCCCACCTGAATAAATCGGTGAAATTAGGGAAATGTCTTAGAAACTTTTATAGTTGTATATAATGGAAAAGAAGCGGCAGATTACGGATCTTGGAACTTACTTGGACAATTACTACAATGCAATGGTGATCGAAGATATTTTTAATAAAATAAAATTTATAAGTGGTGGAAGTTAATATAAATAATATTCACATCACAATAACTATCCAAATCTTTACAAAACATCTTCTAGATATAGTTAATCTTTCCAAAGGCTTTAAAATTGCTGTTTAACATTTACGAGTACTGATATCCTGTGTGGCTAGGAAAAACGGGGTCAAGAAATTGTTATTGTCACTTACATCGGTTTAGAGGCCTCTGCTTGGTCGGTCTGGAGTTTGTCTCCGCCTTCAACTTCCATAGTGCAATAAACTATTCTATTTGGTGCTAAAGACTTGAGACCTTTCACCTCCATTACAACCACCTAGAATATGTTCAAGATGATGATAATTATGAGACAAATGTTACCATGAGACCGTCCCCCGGAATAACAGTGTTAGATTACACAACCAAAACCTATTTAAAATAATTACCAAAAATGTACGATTAAACATAATAAAAACATTAGATATTTTAGTAAAATTCAAAATAAATCATTATTTAAGAGAAAATGACGATATTTCTTTACCAATTCCACTGTGATGCAAATAAGTAGAAGTTAATTTGGAAAAAACAACATAATTATGGTTTTCGCCAATCTCCAAAGTTACCTCTATTTGGAATGTAAGCACTACATCCATTTTCGTGAGCTGTGCATCCACGTCACCCCCATCAGCTTCACCCGTCAACTTGTTGGCAAGTGAGCCTTGCGATCTGAAACACAGCTGCTTACTCAACCTTGGACTCGGATCCGGCCCAGCGTTTGATCTAATCACCATCAAGCAACCATTTCAAAATACCACCACCAAAGATTTCCACCAAAAAACATTTAACCCAGATAAATTATTTACAGAAATTGACAAAACATTTAGGCATTAGTAATATTATTGACAAATTACATAAATCACAAGTTAGGAATGATATATTCACAGTTATTAAGGAAAGGGAAGCGATCGTTACATTCACAAGCCCGTAGGAATGATTGGTGGCATACAATATGAACCCATCACCGATACCAAGAATGATTAAGCATACAAAAGGGTAACATTACAAATACGTCGGAACACATTATCTAAATCTAAGGTACTGGTTAAATGGCGTTTATGTTTTAATGTATTAAGCGAAATGTATTAACAGTTATAGAGACTCCAGTTTACTAGTGAAGGAAAGAGGTCAGGAAAATAAAGCTAGAGACGAAGAAATAAATCCGATAGTGCACTTTCATGTTGACTCAATTCCACTCGATTTAACTTTGACGGTTTAAGTTTCTCAAACTATAATATTAAATAAAATGGAACCAGTCTAAATGGAAATATCAGAGCGAGCTTTGAACTGGAGACTCGTGATTGGCAAAATGAAATGTTGTATATAAATGTATAAATTAGAAAGCAAAGCCCTACTGAAGCTTGAAGCGGAGTAGTTTCAGTATTATACGAAAATATACAAATAAGAATCCAAATAAAAAGAGAAAATGTGGAACAAAAAGTTAAAGCAGTGAGGTATATTGGAAAAGCTTATGAGTATAGGTTAATATACATCTGGGGTATTGTATCTACGTTCCAAATATTAAGCTGACGCTTAGGTGTTACTGTAGCTATTTAGACTAGTATTATAAAATCTTTATCTACGTTTTTATTAACTATAAGCTTATTAAAGACTTCTGGCGGTGTAGTGGAAGCTTTAATATATCCATTGTTGTCATTGATATAAAGTTTAATAACTTCTTTCATTAGACCACGAGTTTTGTTGTCTAGATTGTTAATATCAGCAGGAAGCTCTACTCTAGTATACTTTTACTTAGCTACAGTGGTCCTCAAGACAACATTAGGATTGCAAACTGTATCATTCATGTAGGGAATGTGTTGGGGTCCTGCTACACAAGACACGTGCTTAAAATTATCAATTCTGTACTCATTACTTGTACTTCCTTTAATATTACCGTCCGTTTATGTGCCAGGGACAGAAAAAACCAAATAGAAATCAACAAGTAGAAACAATGAATGTCTGGATGAACGTCTAAGGACTTTGAGAGAGATAATACGATATATAAATCCAATCATTGGTGTTTAACACTTTTGTAAAGGTGCAAGAGTAACAAAGCCATTAATGTGTAAACAGATACTTTCGTTATTTTTGCATTTTTAACATTAGCTCGTAAATTAGCATGTACTAAAATACTCGATTTAAGATTTCGAAATAATTAGAAACACTTTCTAGCAAATTTTACAAAACGTTGTTCAAACACCAAGACTATAACTAAAGGGTTTGAAAATTGTGAGATAAGAAATATGATAGTAAACGTTGCATCCAGATGAGATTATCGGTTGAAACCAAACATTACAAACAGTGAAGGAGATGAAACAACACAGTATTTAAACGGTTATTTTGTTAGTATGGAAAATGTTAGTTCACATAATTATGATTTTGGGTCCAACCTAACATTTTTGAAAGTATCTTTAGTCAGAGTTTGATCGAGATAAATATTTATGAAGGCTTTCAAAAATGTATAGTGAACTTTATACTTATTTTTAAAATACACCATTCTTCGTACGCATCCTAATTCAGTTTTTTTTAGACAACTTTAAATAAAACAAATTTGTAATCCTGAATTGGAAAGTGTACGTCGAGGTTTTGAATAACAAACACATAGACTAAATACACATATAGAATTTATGCAAAGAAGATACTTTTCACAGGTAAATGAAAAGATAGAAAAATAAAACCAGCCGAATGAAATTAAGAAAAATACATTCCTTAATATTTTCTTTGCATTGTAACGACACCAATTTTAGTTCCATGAAACTTTATGGATTTCGATGAAAATATCCAAATAATAATTCCAATATTCAACAACCATTCAAGATGGATTGACCATTGATAAACTAGATGCAAGTCCAAGTAACAATAAGAATCTAGGACGTTGAGCCAAAGCTGATTTCATTTCATGGGCAAATAATAACCACCATCATCTTTCTGCCCTCGTCTCATGTTATTTGAAATGATAAACAAAAGTGAAAAATTAGAACCTTGAGGTATTTTATCATTGATCAATCAACAGCATACATTGACCACATCCAATACAGCATTGAAATTTTAACAGACATTGATTCTTGAGGCATGAACATTCATACTAATTAATTTTGATGTTATTTTATTTTATTCACAGTTGAATACATTTACAGTTGCGTCGGTTACTTACGAGTAGTACCTTATAGTTATTATATATTTTATTATTTGTTTTATTTATAGTATTACCGTACTCATTTTGTATTGAAAACCATGGTATATTTACTGCAAATGTATTCTCAATTCAAGCGATTGTATTTACTACCATTTCACACAGTAGCTGGAAAATAATTCAGTGATCATCTGATTTATCTTCATCTGTGTGAAAAGGTTCTGTAGAAAATATATTTCTGTTGTCTTTTTTTGCATGTGTACCTTGCAATACTGACCTGTGATTATACCGCTTGATTTTATGGAGACCATATTTGGAGTCCGCCCCGCCCTTGGAAACGGGTAGAGACTCCAAGTTAGCCATCAGCAGGTTGATCGAGGACTTCAGTTCTTCGATGTATAGCGACTCCATCTCTTTCAGCACGAACTTTGGCATTAGCTTGCGGTTCTAGAATAATGATTTTATTAGTATCAACTTTAATTTCATAAGTATTAATAATGCATTTTTTTTAAGTTTATAATTTTTCTAAGAACTAGTATCTATTTTGTCAAAAATATTAATAACCTTTTCCATTTCATTGACTTTCTGCATTCTTCCATCCAACTCTCTTCTGATAGCTGCCGCTTGTTCGTCGGCAGAATCCAACTATAAACACATCCAAATATAGTAACTTATCTTCAGGTTAATGTTAATATAGTAACTTATCTTCAGGTTAATGTTAATATACTAACTTATCTTCAGGTTAATGTTATCTTAAGCAATTTTCTACTTAAGTATCGACAGTAATACAAATTCTCATATAGCCTTCAAAATATTTAAAACCCTGAAGCTTTTTCCCTCAAAGGACTAATATGTAATACTCGGTAAAACAAATTGGCCCAGTTGGTTTTAGCCAGTTCAATTAACCATTCGAGGTCAGATGGGATTAATTAATTTTAATGATTACAAAGGCAAACGCGAGAGCTTTGATGTGACTTTGGGAAGGCTTTAAAAGAATACTAATTCCCTAGCTCAAGTACTAGGCGTGGGCAAAGTATATCATTTTTGTGATTGGAACATTTGCATTTGGATCACTGAAATGATACTAAACACTGATATGTTTCATTTGGATCATTTGGCTCATCGGCTCAAAGGATATAAAATACAGAATGTTACGTACTTATATACTTACGAACGATAACTTGTTATTGCAAGCATTTTATGCAAAAAACGAACGTATAGTATTAAATTTTAAATGTAATCCCCTTAGTGGTAATTTTTATGTACATGGTAAACGACAATAAAACACTGAGAGTGATACACATCTCACTTCTGACTATTATACTTTGATATTTTAATTATAGAATTAATAATATGATTCGAAGAGGATTTATAGACGAGAATTTATGATGACTTCTATAAATTTTAATAGTCACAACAAAAGCCTAAGGTAACGAACAATTTGACGCCAATGTCTTACACCGAACACCTCTTGAACCTTGATGTTAATTAAAAAATAAAAACACCGAGCAGGTATATACAGATACTTACAAGAAGAGCATTGAAAAGCAACTGATGCTCAAACTTCTTGACTCCAAGGATTTGCTGGAACATGTCGTAAAGCTGCTCTTTGCTGAGGATGCATTCAGCATTGAGACTCTGTTGCTGCGCCCGAGACGGTCGTTTGGACTCATCGTCTCCTGGTATGCCTGAAGATGTACTGGTTCTTACAATACTGGATTGTAGTTATTGGAAGTGGGATGTATTGGTGTAGACATATAAAATGAATATTATTAGATCTTCAGACTGGGGAAGAGTCTTTATATAAATAAGATGTGTAAAATAGTACTAAAAAGAAAATTAAAGTGGTGGATAGTGTAACGTTTAAAATTCTGATAATTTGCCTACACATCTTAGTATATTTAAATAGAATGTACTTTCTTAACAGCGTTGTTTTAAAGACCCGTCTTATTCTACTTATTTTAAATGCTGCTCTTCCAACAAACGATGAAATACAGTGAGTGTTACACGGAAAGCCAAGAATGTGATTTGGACACATCAAACCATGCAGTGCACTTAACAATAAACTCACCTCAAAAATCCTTAAACCTTTAAGTAATTTAATGTTAAATATACTTATATGTAAAGTCTTATTAGAACCGCGTGTAACTGTAAAGTATATAAGTGTCAAAATTGCCGATTATATAAATGAAAAATATAATGTGGATCAAAAATATTTGGTGGTATTAAATTATTGAGAGACGGATTATTTTTAAAAGATTCTGTAAAAGGTATTGTAAAAGACCATAATAAAGATATGAAACACAATATTTTAAATCACGATAAAGTAGAAACAATTAAAAACGTAGATGATAAATATAATACAAAGAAGTAAATTTTGAAAACGTTCTTATTCATTTTATAACCATATAAAACACCTCGGTGTACAACGAACTCTAAAGTCAAGCAACGGCACAAGACGTAAGCGAAAATATGGAAAAAAGGAAGGAATCAAATGAAAATCTTTGTCGAGTGATACCTGTTATTCCTGTTCAGGATGTGTGAGAGAGACATGTCGTGAGAGAAAGGGAAAGAAACACAGACAGTGAGACAGACACAGGCACACACATTTTCAGGTACATTTAGTTTCAGGACCGGTGTTTTGCAAACTCGTAATTTTTGCTTAACTTACGAGTTTGGTGAGCATACCTTTGGTGATAGGAGTCGTAATTAATAATTTTATAATTGGTACTCCTTCAAGTTTGTAACTCTTTAAAGACATCACAAAGGTGTGCTAACAGCGATTGTAAGACCTTTACATTCTACAATTTACCTATTCTAACGGTTGCATCAAATATAGCTTTAAGTTTCCTGATTGTTTTCCAAATATCTGAATTATTGCAATTGCTTCAATTATAAAGATGAAGAAGATTTTAGATCACAGATTATATTCAAAAATAGTACAACCAGCAAACTATATGGAACCGTAACATTTTGCTATCATTTATAATGAAACTTTTCAAAAAGTAATTTTAGGAATTAGTAGGTAATGTTCAAGTTTTAGTTTCGCAAAATGCTTCAGTCACTAAAAATGATCCTATTTTAGGAATGGTTGATAAAAAACATACACGGGATTATGATTACATAGAGTACAAAAATGGATTTTACCGTAATCTACTTGAAAAAAGTTAATCATCGTTGTATTTAAGGTTAATATTTAAAAGAACGTATTAAATTCAATCTAAAAAATTAACAACAGCATAAATGTTACTCTAAAATCCGCGAACGTTAATGATTCCCTCAATAAAAATGAAAAATATAAATATTGAGCTGCTGACGTTTAAATTAAAATAACTAGGTTGACAAACACTACCGCACACAGATCATTCTTGTGTCTACGGAGCCAATGAACCAATTAATTTTGAAACATATAATTTCGTTTATTAAATACCATTGTTGAAAAGTATTCCAGAAATAAACTCAAGCGAAATATGTTTTTCCCTTATCCGGCCTTTTGATTTTAGACTACCTTCACCCAAAGTTTAACCAGAATTCACATGTTGAACCGAGTAGATAAAAAATAAATACAACAAACGCGAAACATCGTTCATTTTCCAACTGATGATAAATTGATACAAATTCCCGCGAATTACCTCGCAAACTGAGGAATTGTTAATGAATTTGTTATATTTCTGAGAATCTCCACCATTACTGAATAAATTTATGCTTTTCTTAGAATACGCTACATTTTGATACTAAAATTTAATTATACTGAAGGATCTATATATTTTTATGCTAATTCTGTAAATCTACAACCAATTACAGATCATGTTGATGATCTTTATAATCAGGCTCGCGTAGACCCAAGCGCTACACAAACATTCAAAGGCACATTGCAAACATAAGCACATCAATAACTGATGCCTCATACACTGCGACATGCTCCCGATCCTTGACTCCAAACTTAGCTGCCGTCAACGAAAAGAAATTTCTTCAGAAATTAATAGTAACATTAGTAGTTGAAGTAATAGAATTGATCAAATTATTCTAAGATATATTATAGTTGCAGTATATCTGGAAGCTTATGTAAGGCATCACAAAATTGAACTCAGTGAAACCATATACTTTCGACAAATTGATTTGATTTCTACTAAATTGGCGTCTAATCAATTAGAAATCAAATCAACTATAAGAATAGAAGATTTAGAAATAGCTTCGTGAATCAATTTCGTTATTGTTAGTTCTTAAGTTGTAGGTTTATCAAGAAGTGGCGTTCCGTTGTTATTTGCATCCGTTTCTTCAATAAAATATCGGATTTCTTGTTGCCTACGTGCTCCATTACGAAAGCCGTTTCCCTCTTAGAGCAATAGGCACTCTATTAGCTTCTGAGATTTGTACGTAATTTTATACAATTCTGAGAAAATATTGCTCAATGGTTTTTATTGAAAAACGTTTAATATTCAAATAGGATTTCTTATATTTTCAAAGTATTTTATATAGTTCTTCATCTGATAAGAGAGAAGTAAAGTAAAGAAAAGTAAAATATTCAGTTTGAAGAAATTCTTTGTCGTTATCGTCAACTTTAGCTTTAACCTTTGAGAAAAGCGAACTTCCATCGTTGAAACTTATTCATTGGTATATATTATTTTATCTAATTACTTGACCTTTACTTAAATAAATAAATATATTATTGTTATGCATGTTTGAAACTTTTTGTTTTTTATTTATTTATTTATTTAAACATTTAGTTCTTAGAAATTTTTGTTGTCAGTATACTGACTATATTTCAAATAATTATTTCTTGTAGGGAACGCTAAAGGTGTATTAGTACAATTAACATGCATTTGGATATGTCGGGTATTGGGTTCGCTCTTCTCAAGTATTTCCATTCTTATATGCTCTAAAAAATCATGACACTTACCTGTTCCCTTCATGATACAATCAAACTTTGCCAACCATGACGACAGAACTGTCTCTTTACTTAATCCATCTATTTCTGGGAGAGACCTGTAAAAGTTATATTTTAGGAACTGCCCTATATGCTGAAAGAAGAGGAAGATAGAAAAGTGTCTATTCAGGAATTAAAAAATCGTAACTTTTAACTTAAAGAATCAAATAGAAGAAAAACAGATAGCCATTTATTCTTTTTACCTATTCTTGGAGGTGTAACCGTTGTTCAGATAGAGGCGGTGGTGGACTACTGTCAGTTAAAAGTAATTGTACTACCTGACATTACGTCAAATAGTATAATTAGGTTCGATCAACTGACAGTAGACTGACATCGCCACCGCCTCTGTCTGAACAACGCATCGGTATCAAAACTTGAACATAGAAAAGTAATTATAAAACCACCGGCATGCAATGCCAAATTGAGATCCATCCTAACATTCCAAACCTGACTCTCTTCTCTATGTTATTCCTGAACACCTCCCGGAAGTCATGGTGGGAGCAGGCTCCTGACTTCACCATCTGTTCCACTCTTTCAGATTTTAGGAACACGTCGTGGTAAGATTGTACTGCGTTCTGGAATGCTTCATCTGCCAAGATCTGTGTCTCACCCTTGAGGAAGGCCTGATCGGACATACATATATTACTTTATCGGCAATACTTGGAGAAGGCCTATTTGCAGCAGTGGGTAAGGATGATGATGAAGCTACATAACTAAGATATCCTAGGTGCAGAGTTGGTAAAAGGAAAACATAACTAATCGTAAATATCCGAATTGTTTCCTTCCAAACAAATATACTTTACATATAGACTACGTAAAATGGTTAGAAAGGACATAAATTCGGTAGATTCATGAGCGAATAGATACAGTATGAATTTCGCTACGCTAGGATTATAGCGGAAAGGTATAAATCGTAAATCTTACGGGAGATACTGCGAATATTGCCCGTACCGGTCATGGTTTCGGTTTTGTATTGTATATTTTACATTATGCTATTGTTTTCGGAAAACCGATGCTAAAGGGAAGATAAACATTCTTGATACAAATCCTAAATCCTTGATAAAGTTCTTGTTCTTGTAGGCTTTTGTAAAAAAAAAAAGTTACAATTTATTATAATTTAAAAAGGGTTGTTCTCATTCTTTATTTGGATATTGTGTTATTAAAAGAGATAATCAAAGTAAACCTTGTAAATAAAGGCTTTTGAAAACACAATTTTAATTAATTACAGCGCTTTGTGTTTTCCAATAAAGCAATAAGTGTAGGAAAGTATGTGAGAAGAGATACAGATAAACTAATACGTATATTAAAGTTTCTAGTCTTGGAAAAAATCTATAACCACATCATAATGATAAAAAAGTTACATTCATACCTGAAACCGAGCCTGTATAGTCTCCAGTTGATGTGGAGTAAGTTTTGTGTGTCTTCTGGTCATATCCGTAGGTTGTTTCGCGTTAAAAGGATGAGCGACACATCGAGATACAAAAACGTATAGTTGTATACGCTTCTTTTTGTCTTCCTCTAGTTTTTCGATCTTTTCCTATGAAGAAAAAGGCAAGCCCTTCACTAAAACTACACCAAAAAGCGGAAAGTTATTTCTGTTTAGTCAATATTAAATCTTGTTTAAATTAATTTTCTAGCATTATAAGTTTTTAATACTCGTACTTGAGCTTAATTTTAATATGGCTGTTGATTTGAATTCCTTAGTTTGTGATTACATAAAAGTAATTTCATGAGTAATTCAGACATACCTGAGGGTCTTGGTCTTTATCAGAATGGCTGGCACCAGAGGGACTTGGTGAAGGTGCTGGTGCTTCTCCAGAGCTTGCACTCCCAGTCGATGTCCTGCGCAAGAATGATCTACTCGATCTATAGCATTAAGTCATCAATGTAAGTGAAATTGGTCTTTACACACCGACATGGGTTAATATACTTCCTTCTTCGGATATTCCTTTAGGTTTATACAGACATTCGATGGTTGAATATATTCTGGTTAGTCAGTGTATATAGACTTATGGTTATGCTTGACACTACAAACTATTTAGCATAAGTAACACTTGATAATATCCCGAAGCAAGATCTAAAGCACTAGTTATAACTGTAAAACTTTCTACGTCAGATAATTTAAAATTGAATTTCTCATACCAATTTCTAAATAACCTCTAAAACTAGGGCATATGCTATAGGCTTCCGGTAAATAGGAGGTCAAGTGCAAATAATTACTTCTAAAGTAGCATCTAGATTGTTTCTAGAATGTGTCGTGAATGGAAATGGACGTGAGTTATTCAATATTTTTATGATAGTTTAGATACTTACGCATGAGGGGGAGGTGCCAACGCAGCAGCCTCTCTCTGTCTTGTAGCAGGATGTAGAGGTGCTGCTAATGGTGCCGTTGTTAGTGGACTAGGACCTTTTCAGAAATCATTTTCATTTATTAAGTCTGTAAAGTTTCGCTCCGTAGTTAATATTTAGTTACACAAAGAACCATGAACAGTTCTCTGAATAAACTGAATAGGAAATGGCGAGTCGGATTTTACTTCTAGGCCTTCATCCAACAATAGAAGTTTTACGGCTGAACTATGTGAATGAATGAAAACTGCCATAGTTCAGTTATTAAGTTCAATTGAGTTAGACTCACAATGGATGCTCTTGTTACTATTGTTAACTTCAAAACTCATTCCACATTCGTATTCAACTCTAGTGTTATTACTGCTACAAAATAATATAAATTCAAAAGTTAATTCACCTTTACCTGGCAGGCCGGCTGTGGACCCCCTTGGCAATTCTGGTTTCCCTCGTACTGATGGTCTTCCACCCGCCAGGGAACCGGGTGGCATAACTGTTGCAACATAGCTACATTGTAAAAATATGCTTTGTATTGCAGTAGTCAAAGGGATTTTACGATTGCCCCATAAAATACACATCTGAATAACACAACAAGAGGTAAAGTTATACTGTCTTTGCGTACGAGTATATGGTTTAAAATTAAGAATATCTACTAATGCTCTATCAGCCTTTGTCCTTGTGTTCTTTCTCTTTTTCACACAGCCGAAACAAAATTTTATTTAGAAATTATTGTGTACCTGGCAATTTAGAGGGCTGTTTCTTGTGTTCATCTTCGCTGTCTTCTTCCGATGAGCTTGGATCGATCATTTTGCTGCTTCTGTTAGAACAAAGTACACAATTTTAGTTTACGGATTACTAAAGAAACTAAAAGGAAATCTTACAAAATATCCTGGTTGATTACTTTATACATTGTGTGCTTTGAATGCATATTTTGTAAATTATTACCAACAACAAAATTATCTGTTCGTAATTTAAAATACACCTTCTAGTTATGTCCTACATAAACATCTTTAAGCTGCCGTTAACCATGCAATCCCAAACCCTTAGAAGGGTTACTATCTAATAAATAAACCCATATTAATAATGGCTATTTGATAAACTAATAAATAAATTAATAATTAGTTAGTTCATGTACAACATCTTATAACTGTATACCTACATTCATAGCAAATAAAGTTCTGATTCTGTTTCTGACTAGGGGCAGAGTTATTGATAGGTTTCTGCAATCAATAAACCTATTACAGCAGTTTTCCTTCCATAATGATATAGAAACTAGTCTAGGTGCGTTGACTAAGACTACGTTTGCTAATATAATATTCCTATTATCATCATCATTATCATTGACAGCCTTGTTCCACCCACTGCTGGGAATAGACCTCGTACCATTTGTATCTGTGCGAGTCTCTTCCAGGTCTTTCCCGCGATCTTTTGTTCTCAACATTTCCTGCCGTTTGACTCAACATTTCCTTAGGAAAATCGAACATCCTAAAGAACTAGATCAAAGCAGACATTGGTACTTAATAAGTCTTTTAGTTCTACGAGTATATTTCTAGTTTCAGCTATAAATGGCCCAATGGCTTCAGTATCTACTAACGATCAAAATGTTTTAGTAAATCTACTGCTGAAACAAGTATTTCTACTTTCGTCTTTTTTTCGTTACGTTTTGCTTCCGGTTTAATGAAACGCAGCAAAACATCAGGGTTTTTTTTACTTTAAAAGGAACAACTTATAACAGCCGTTACTTTGTTTTTGCAAATCATCTTAAAGATTCAAAAGTCGAAGAGCTATCGCCTATAAAACAGGATTGAATACCAAATACATCAATTTATAATACATAAAGTGCCACACACACACTCCCTCAACACACACACACACACTTCCTCTCTCCTTAAACATTGTCATTACATTTAGTTTCCTTACTCTTGTTTCATGTTTATTATTGTATATATTATATTATGTAGATAGGTATATGTTTTATGTATGTATGTATTTGTTGTATATGTAAATGGTACACCACTGACTACCTGCATTATTGTCTCTCCTTCTACCTTGAATCCATCCAAAGGTTGTCTGTAAAAGATCCCTTTTAGCGATAAGACCGCCCATTGTGTCACCCTATGTAAAATTTCTACTTTTATATCTGTAATTTTTATGGTGTACATAATAAAGAGTATTCTATTCTCTATTCTATTATATTCTAAAGTGTATGAAACATAAAATGTCGAGCAAAATACTACGCAATATATGTCGGGGTTAAGAACAGCCATGAATAATTTACAAGGACTGCACAACCATTATGTCTGCCTATGCTTGAATTACTTCTCATATCTATGTATATTCGTATGAGTGCTGAAAACCTAATGGGTTATGAAAAATAAGCTAGTTTGAAATATATACCGATGTATTTTTAACCCTTTCACGGGCGGTACGTGATTGTACGTCATAATGATATGGCACAACGTACCATGACGTTAAAAAAAAAGATCGTGTACGGTGGAACGTTCATTTCCGATGAACTTTCAAATAAAAACTCTATAATGTGGACCTTGTGTCACAACATATCATATACTCGGAAGTTTACTGTCTTAGAGAACAGGTTTATGACCATTTCAAAAATATGTCCAAGTCAAATCATTTATTTCAAATAGGCACATAAAAGGCACTTTTTAAAGCGCTTCCCCGACCAAACGACCTTGAGCCTTCGGTCCTTCTCTGTCCCGTCGCTGAGTCTCGCTCTGTCTCGCTCCCTGCGCACGCTCATTTATTATAAAACCAAAAAAAAAAAAAAAAAAAAAAGACAAGCGATGTTTCGAAATAAAATAAAACGTGAATTATTCAGATTTTTTAATTATCTATCCAATCGTGTAATCCTCAAGTTAATAGAACGTCACCTTTAGCAAAAGATGCATGCAATCAATAATTTTAGTCACTTTTTCACAAGGAGATTTTAAATGGATTTATAACACATAAAAACAAATAAGAACGTGCAATGTGATGGTAAGATATCGAACATTAATAATGTACTTTTAGATGTAGTAATAAACTACATCTAAAAGCACATTATTAATGTTCGCCCATAGTGAATGAGTTAATAGCCTCTGAATAACGCACTATGGCAAGGTTTTGGTCGGGGTACCGCCTTAACGTCAAAATTTACAAGAAAATAGAATTGATTCTTGTTGTGTTCTTGGCAATGTGTGGCAACGCTGCACACACGCGCGCAACGTGTTTATACGTCCCGCACGCTTCCTGCGTCCCTACCACAGAGTACATTTTATTGGTCCCTACATGTAGTCCGACCGTGACACGAGTGCACGCGTTGTACTAATTATGACAAAACGACATTTTATAATCTAAGGACAAAATGTATGTAAACGATGACGTGATAAAAAGTTTCTGTCATAAAGTCTTCAAAATATCTAATAATAAGCAGCACTACGTATTTAAACGTCAAGTCAATTTTTATGGAAATTTATTGTCATTCTAGAACACAGATTCAACTGGTACCGTCCGTGAAAGTGATAAGAATCATATTTTAGACTTTTTAATCGTGCCGACGTTTTCTGCATGAATAGTGACTTTTTGGTTGTTTTTCCCATACTATATGACTATTTTGGAACTGTATCATTTGTAGATGAATCTAAAAACAAAGAAGGATGAAGACGGACGGTGACTGAAAACAGACGGGAGACGGGCGGACGGACGGAGACGGACGGATGGCGACGGAGACGGATTTATTACATCAGATATTATTAGAGCTAATAGATTAATTTAAAAAAAAACATCATTGTTTTAATAAAGTAGTTTGCAAAGTAATGTTATATTATAGTTAACAAATGCTTCCTCTCTCCTACCTCACTTACTTTGCTGTTACCGACAGGGTCCGTAAGATCTAATTATAAGTTTACCACCTAAGAATACCTACATGTGGAATGCAATAATAGTTATTTGTACAACAACAGAGCAAAGTCGTTTTTTGCTGCGAGTGCTGGTTTTGAATCCTGAGTGTGGCGAGGGATTCAAAGGCATGAGATACCAAAAACTTTGCTCTCGTGTAACACACATAACTTTTCACTTCAGCAGCAAGAACACTATAGGAGATAAAATAATAAATAGGAATAGATTGAAATAAATATTTATTGTGATTTAAAATAATTAACATTGTAGGTAGAGGTACCAAATCAATAAAATGGAACATTTTAAAAGTTAAAAGTACAATTACTGCAATTCTGCAAATTAAAAGTAACAGATTTATTTGGCAACGTTATAGTTGCATTGAGCTGAGTTTGATTATCTGGGGTTAAGGTTTCTGTTTCGGGGACGCATTGAGAAGGAACAACGGTGAACGTTGGTGACTCTGATCGGCTTTCTGTATAAGTACACTGTGCGTCGTTGGAAGTGGATGGGCGTGGGTGAGACCAAGGATCCGAGGTCGAATTCAGACTTATTGTTTCCACTATACGCTTACAGATTTTCGACTTATTTTCTATTGAGTCTTCAATATAGCCTTCTGCAACCGTATTGAACTTCCACCCGCCGTGACGTTTTAAAGTGGTGAGATCGGCTCTGGAATCAGCCAAGAGCGTTGCCGAAGTTCTCCGAAAGCAGTGATCCGTGTATAGCTTAGGCTCTTCCAGTTTTAAGAAAGTGGCAATTTCTCGCGGTGTTATTATTTTCTCGCGGTATTAATACGTATTACGTTTTATGTATATATGTATTTATTGTATTTATGTAAATGGTACACCACAGATTACCTGCCGTATTGTCTTTCCTTTCTCCCTTAATCCATCTAAACGTTGTCTTTAAAATATGGCTGTTAGTGATAAGACTGCCCATTGTGTCATCATATGTAATAGTTCTACATTTATATCTGTAATATTTATGGTGTAGATACATAATATAGAGTATTCTATCGATATATCTACAGAAAACGTGAAATCTTAACTAGCGATTGATAAAGTTTGCAAAATGTCGGGTGCTATTTCTGAACAAAACATAGACGAGTAGGTAAATCAATACAAACTATATTTAACTTTTGCAACCGAATGGAAAAGCTCGTCGAATATGTCCTTATCGCTGAATAGCTTATTTATAAGTTTATTTCTATTGTTACTAGGTGAAAACCAATAAAATCAGATTGACATGCTTCAGCATGTTGTTGAAGTTGTTCACAAAACTTATCAAAATAAAGAGACTCAATCGTTCGAAGCTTAATATCATAGACCAAATCACCTTTAAGACTGATTTTGGTATCATAATGGACGGAAATAGTTTCATCGTATATTCCATCAAAGCGACCCAAAGATGTATTGAATACTAAATTATTCATCGTGATGACACTCTGTTAATCCCTACTCCCCTAGCATAGGTATCTCTTACATAATGTATGTACAATAAATCAACCCCCATTTCATATTCAATATCATTTTCCATACCTATTATCGTAAATTGGTAGGTTTCACAATTTTCTATATTTAGAAACCTACTCAGTATGATTGATTTTTTCCAGATCCGTACTCCTCCATTATCAACCGCAATTTACAAGTCGGATATTTTCGAACGATCCTCTTTGATGACATACAAAGATACCGAATCAATTTCCAAGGCTTTGTAAGTTAAACATTTGTTCAATTTTGTTTTGACAAATTTTTTAATGGAAATGTTTTGTGTAAATGACATGAAACGTTGAATTTGGTAATATTCAAAGACTTTACAAAGGAATTTTCCAAAACGCTATGAGTTGAACCCTAAGGCACAACAACGTCTCTCCGTTTCTCATTCGTCATATTGGATTTATTAAATAAGGCTCCATCTGTTTCTTATGATATCCGATTCTGAAAATGATATTCAGCTGCGGAATTAGATACTTAGTGAAGTCACAGGCCTGAAGAAAGGAAGCCTATTTATTGCAAATATAAAGGCGCCAATTGTTGGTGAAATGGAAGATTGCTTTTCGACCCCTCATGCCGCAGTTCCTCCCTTAATAATGCTTTGTCCATTACCATAAAATGTCGATCCAATATCGGCAGGATTCAATAAATAGAGCCCCAGTCTGTACAGTCGAAGCTATATTTATTCAATTGCATTGAATTGAATTAATGCAAATAAAAAGAAATGCCGGTCTCAGACAGGACCGCATATAATTTAAATATATTGATAAATGATAAATGATTTTATTTCTGTAAGTAGGTTTGTACAAACACTTTTACACGTCAATCATATTTTTAAACTAGATGAGGTCGGCGTTTCCTATCTGACTACTCTGAGAAGAAAGGCCGAAACAAACTCAGAGGTCACAGTCTCTTTTAAAGTCCAGACATAATCTTGGTCAGATCATGTGAAGACCATGTAGATTGGTATCTGAAATGGTCTTTTGAGGAAAGAACCACACAGATTGAGTGGACCTATCCAGTCAGTGCACGCATTTGTCAGTAATCGTGCAGCTCAACTCAGGAAGTCAGAACCTAAGGAGCTCAACGATTCGACGAACAATACCAAAGAAAGGACGTTTGGGTAGGCCACATAAATTACTCAATCTGCCAGATCATGATCAAAATTAACTGCGAAAAAAAAGCAATGACCCACATAATCCTCACATTCACAATAATTAAAATAACATTTATTATATATATTAGATAGATACTCGTACTATTGCAGGACCAGCGGGGTAAATGCGTAACACACTAACAGTAGGAATCGCTTTCATTTTGACAGTTTAACAACATTCATTGCGAATACGTTGTTGAGCAGACAAATATGTCGAACATAATTGAAGAAAATTATTAACAATATCCTTTAAAATGATTCAGATTGTGATCAATTAGCGCAATTAGGGTGCTGAATCGCTTTTCATTATTCATTTAACTTTTTTTCTGCTACTTAAACATTTATTATTTTTACTTCAGTTATGGTCCACTAGCGTCACTCCTTTAAAATAATATTATTTCGTGACTGAGAAGGAATTTTGAATAACGGCTCAATAAGCACCCTCGGTAAGTGTGTCTAGAATTTTCTAACACTTTTATGAACTTTCATATTGAGACACGAAGGAACAAAACTTGATCTAAAGAAAAGCGGAGAGTGGGATATGAACATTAAGTAGGTAGGACGTTATTTTCGTTTTTCAAATATACAAGAACGATTAAATATTTACCTATATCTATACAAATAAATAAAATTGAAGTGTCTGTTTGTAATATCAAAATAACATAAATGCATATGAAAGTATATACGGTACAAAAACTATTTTTTTAAATTTTGTATGTCTGTTTGTTCCGGGTAATCTCCGAAACGGCTGGATAGATTTTGACAGGACTATCACTGGCAGATAGCTGATTTTATAAGGAATAACATAAGCTACTTTTTGTTCCGGTAGCACACTCCCGTGTGACAGTTTCCCAGCTTCAAACGTATTAGTACGTTTGAAGCTGGGAAACTGTAAATATAAATTAGGTACATTTTCGTACTCTGTAGATTCCGTATTCACTGACTTATCCATTATGAGAAGCTAGACAATGCTTTCCATTCCGGCGGTCACTCTGACCTCTAGAAAGGTTGTGGATACACATTTCTGTTTCCCAGTTAACTTCTTCAAGTCATTAATTATTCAAAACATTTGTTTTGTTGTTTAGACTAGGAAAACAACGCAGTTGAAAATGAAAAGGCTAGTTAAGAGGAAGGACGGGAATGGAAAAGGACGTGGTTACGGCTTAAGACTAATTAATAATTAATCATCTCAGGCTGTTTATTGTCGCAATCGCTTTTAATGTCATTAGTGGAAACCGTGATTCGCCAAACGTTTTGCGAGATGCCTGACTACTGAAACAGACAATAGGGACGGATTGGAAGCGGTTGACAATGCATAGACAAGCAACTAGGGATATATATTATGTCATGTAGGCTCGCAAGCGTTACAGATGAGTATGATGTGTTCGATTCCCGGGTCGGGCAAAGTGTTATTGGGTTTTTCCATCTGGATATTCTCAGAAGCAGTCTGGATGTGTGCTCGGTTGATGGCAATAGATACGCGACCTGTTACATGGCTTGACTTAAATATAACTAGCGAAAAGTGGGTGTAAATACAGGGTTGTTTTAAAATTGGCTAGCCGCAGACGCGATGGGTCTATCACCTACGGTGGTGGTGGTATCTAAATATGATAAAATAAAAAGATTTGATGTTTTTTTTGGGAGGTCAACGACCCCTGTTAGTGTTGTTACATGCAGCATGAGCATGTTTTCTTGTTCTATCGGATTTAGATATCAATACTCATTACGTCTGTGAAGTTTACACAAAAAAACATGTGTTTTAAACTGATATTTCAAGTGATTACAATAACGGCGGCCAACACCAATAACTAAATAAAAAAAACATCTTTTTTGTTTTTTTTTGTTTTATGTATCTTGTTTAGATACATACATTCATACATAAACTCACGCCTTCTTCCCATGGGGGTAGGCAGAAACTACAGAACACCACCTGATGCGATCCTTACATACTTCTTTTGCTTCGTTTACGTTCATACATCAGCACCCTATAGTGTAGCTTACATACACACATACATACATAAACTCACGCCTTCTTCCCATGGGGGTAGGCAGAAACTGCAGAACGCCACCTGCTACGATCCATACATACTCCTTTTGCCTCGTTTACGTTCATACATCTGGTCATACACGCACGCCGGTAGTGAGTATTACGCACCTGACCTTTCTTCCTTTTTTCTTTTTTCTTTCTTCTTTTTTTTCCTTTTTTTTTTCTTTTTTTTTTTCTTTTCTTTTTTTGTTTGGATGTCGATACCCATTGCATTTGCGGGGTTTAGCTAGCCAATTTAAAATTACCCTGTAGATGCACCTCTGCGATATATTATGAAGAGTCAAAATCAGACTATCCTATAGAGAGTGTATTCTTGATCGAAGATTAAAAACGAAAAAGTTTGAAAATGGAAGGCAAAGACCATATAACTTGAGATAAGCTTTCTTCAAAAGATAATAGTCCAATAAAAATTCATGAAGACTCTGTAATAACATCACGCCTGTATCCTCCGAAGAGTTGGGCAGAGGTGTGTAGTTGTCTAAAGTGTTAGACAGTAAAGCTTTTATAATTTATAGTATTCAACCAACAACGTCTCAAAAAAATCTAAGTACCTACGTAAGTTGTGAAAAAACAGAAGATTTTTGTTTTTTTTTTTTCTAAATAAGTCATTTTCAATAGAAGTAAGTCTTGAATAGAGTAATAAACTCTGTTTCAATTTACAAGAAACTGTCCAATGAAATAAACAAAGTTAAATTCACAATGTAAGACAATGTTATTTATAAAACGAAAGGTTTTAAATGTTACGTATTTTCTCCAGCATTCTATTTGATGTCGGGTCTTGAGATATCTTTATTTTCTTTCAATTACTTCCGTTTGCTCATTCGCTATTTGTTGTCGTAACGACTCAAGGAAAATAATCAAGGAAGAGGAATAGGTATTTACTTTTAACAATGAACTGGTTGCTTTGTAAATGACGATGTTATTTTCGTATCTTTAGGCTCTTTGCGTTGTTATTTTATGTAGAGAGCCTTATTTGAAACACGCTAAATGTTGCCTACTCCTTTTTTATAGCCTATTACGCAGCAGTTATTGTAGATCGTATAGTACCTAATTTTTGGAGTTGATGGCCGACCTTCAGGAATTGGAGAAGCAACAAAAGAAGAAGACAAAAATTGCTTGCTATTTTTCTGTTAGCTAGCTATTCTCATAAAAGGAAAGGAACATTTGATTTAAAAGAGTTTTCGTGGAGTTTCTTGCCCGTTCTTCTGCATAGGAATTTTGCGCTTTTGAATGGGCAACTAGCTTCATCTTTTTGACTGACCGACTCCTTGACAATTCAAAAGTGCCTGTAATCAGTGGTTGAGCTCCTTAAGTTCTGAGTTGAGCTGCACGATTACTGAAAAATGCGTGCACTGACTGGACAGGTCCACTCATTCTGTGTGTTTTTCCGCAATAAAACCATTTCAGACACAAATCTACATGGTCTTCACATGATCTGACCAAGATTATGTCTGGCCTTTAAAAGAGACTGTGACCTCTGAGTTTGTTTCGGCCTTTCTTCTCAGAGTAGTCAGGTAGGAAACGCCGACCTCATTTAGTTTTAAAATATGATTGACGTGTAAAAGTGTTTGTACAAACCTACTTACAGAAATAAAATCATTTATCAGTTATAATCGGTTTAATTGAAATTAAATGCTTTAGTTTGATATTTCATACTCTTCCTGAAGGAGTGATTATTGTTGTTTGCATAAAATGTAAAGTAAATAAGCAATGAAATCTTGTTTTCTCGTTTTTGCACAGTATAGGTAGATATACTGTATTCAGTACAGTTAGCTTATAAAATCCTGGTACTTAGCGCCAAAAAGTCTGAATCACGGCTGAAAAGTGGAATTACTCTTGCATAATAAACAGTTTAAAAGGACAATGGCAGTAAAGTTAACTTTGTTTAGGACGTCGACCTAACACGACGTCGCAGGAAATTTCAAAATTCAGACCAGTTTATTTAAGGGTTTCCACTTCTACACTCGTCTAGTTAAAACATGTTTAAACGTTAATTATGGAAAAGTCCTAGTCGTAATAAGTTATGAGTGGACTGAATGCTATACTGCGGGCCTTATCAGAATACCAGCGCTGCGGTATTTTTTTTTTAAATAACGCAGCATTATGCTGTGATAGGAGCCTTTTTAGCCTCGCACAGGTCTTTTATTTTAAACTTGTTTATTGTTGTTTTAAATGCTTTTCGTGTGCGTGACCCAAATATTTTTTTTCCTTTTTTTCATTCCTTTTGTTTACTATCTAGCGCGATATGACGAAGCTCTATCTATACTATCCACAATCACGCGCTATCTTTACAACAATATAGTTAATAAAGTCTTTCTATAATATATCTTGTTGATAATACCTAAAATAATGCTGGTAATTCAGTTAGAGTTTTTTTGGTAACTGAATTCTTTCATTCGCGAAAGATTCATCACTACATATTATGAAACAAAGTCGCCGCGTCTGTCTGTCTGTCTGCACGCAATAAACTCAAAGACTACGAATCGGATTTTCATACGGTTTTCACCAATGGACGGAGTGATTCATGAGGAAGGTTTAGGTGTTTAATTCATTAAGGCGCTTCCCCGACCAAACGACCTTGAACGTTCGGTCCTTCTCTGTCCCGTCACTGAGTCTCGCTCTGACTCGCTTCCTGCGCACGCTCATTTATCATAAAATTCACAAAAAAAAGGAAATTATGTTAATAAAAAAAGATTAGCGATGTTTTGAAATAAAATAAAACGTGAATTATTTAGTTTTTTAAATTATCTATCCATTAGTATAGTCCTCAAATTAATAGAACGTCACCTTTAGCAAAAGATGCATGCAATCAATAATATTAGTCACTTTTTTACAAGGAGATTTTAAATGTATTTATAACACATAAAAACAAATAAGAATGTGCAGTGTGATGATAAGATATCGAACATTAATAATGTGCTTAGATGTGGTTTATTACCCATAGTGAATGAGTTAACAGCCTCTGAATAACGCACTATGGCAAGGTTTTGGTCGGGGTACCGCCTTAAGGTTTTGTGTAAATTAGCTGAAATATGTAAATGATTGTTGAAGATGTCGGAAAACATAATGTCGACTGGGAGCTATACTGGCGTGCGCCACGTAATCCAATAGACAATACAGTTCAATGAAAACAATGTGTTACGGAATTGTTGCTCTAGGGTACTTTTAATCCCGGTAGAAGTTTCCCGTGGGATATTTTCCGACATCCACGCGGGCTAGGCCACGAGAAAAAGCTAGTAACTTTATAAATAAGTGAAGTAAGTAACGGACACAACTAATATTTAAGTATGTCAAGCATTCTCTGTATTTATTTGCACATTTACTCGACAAAATATTTTTTCATTTCTCGCACATGTAGGTATTTTTAATGTCGTTACCTATTTGTTTTCTGGTTTATATAATATCTTTCACTCCGTAGTACTACAGCTTCACTTACAGTAATAGAATAAGACTTTATTCTATTTTCATATCAGAACACTTCGTAATACAGGGCTTCTTCATAAACCATTGGTATTTTTATGACATACGTAACAAATACACACATGACACACACACACACAGACATCATAATAAGTAATAATTTAAGTGCCTGCCTCTCCTTCATTTAGGGCTGATTTTTTAAGGGGGAAGCGCCAGGGTAGCCCTCGAAATTCAAATTTTCATAAGTTTTTTGCAATTTGCTGGTCAGTGTCAGCTTGTATGTTGAACAGCCGCAGCATTCGCGACCGTAACAAGTATGTGTTTAAAGTATTATAATCAATATAATCACCAATACAACCCTCTAAGTTAGTATAACCCTATTGAATGACTATTACAAGGAATATCAATCGATAGCGTTAAATGAACTTAGAGGCGCTTCCTCCTTTTGACAGGTTTGCTATACAAAAACAGTCAGACGTCAATTTTAGTCCACGGAGAAAATATATACGACGGGCAATTCCCGTATTATTAAGAACATTTTAATCTCAATTTGTCAAAAATTCCTCTAATTTTCCTACAATTTTGAACATTTTTAACTACGTGAAACTACGAAAAAAAATATGGAAACATCGGCCCTTAAGTTTCTAAATCACAAAAGCATCTTGGAAATATTATTAAAAGAACAAAATCATCATTTTTAAAACGACTCCTTATATTTAGTTTTTAGGGTTCCGTACCCAAAGGGTGCCAACGGAACTCTATTATAAGTCATTGTACTAAGCCTCTGCTGTCCGTTCTTTCGCCCGTCCGTCAGCCGCCTGTATCTCATGAACCGTAATAGGTAGACAGTTGAAATTTTTACAGAGTATGTATTTCTATTGCCGCTATAACAACAAATAATAAAAAATAAAAAGTTAAAAATTAAATGGGGTCCCCGTACAAAAAAGTGTTAAAAAATTTTTTAGTGTGTGTTAAATATTGTACGGTGTTACCGACCCCTTCGTGTGCGGCTCCGACTCGCACTTGGCCGGTTTTTTAAAAAAAAAACCTAATATAAACCAGATAAAAGACGTCACTGAATGGTCGACAAAAATAATTGGAAAAGAAAATTACGGAAGTAAGAAAGAACGTAGTTACAACTTCCATCGGTAACAAGAAGCCAACAAGTTTCGTAACTTATATTAACGTAACAATCTAATTACAGAAGACATGTTGCTATCCAGGTCTCCCCTGGGAGGCCTAAAAACAGTATATTCTGAAATAATTGTAAGAATCTCAACTTTGATTTTATAAGTATAAGCCTTTGTAGAATTTCCCAATTATTATTGAGCACTGCTTCAACTTCAAGACGAAATATTATAGCAATTACGGTTTGACCTTTTATAATCTACAGCTTGTTTTATTATTACAACATCGACTTGGAGAATTTAGTCAAACCCTAAAGATATTTCTTCCGTAGCCATGCACCAAATACACGTAGCGTAGAGTGTGTTCGTGGGGAGGTTCCACAAGCACACTCTAGACTTACACCCCACAGACACGCACTACACCCACATACAACACTCGAGTTGTAATAATAAATAAATTGTTATGTTAGAGTTATGTTATGTTACATTTTGAGACTTCAAGGAGGGATCCATATTATAAAGGCTCCTCCCAACAAGCGCGACAAGGGACGCGAATCGCACGCGACACAACGGCACAGCTCGTCGCGCGACAAGCGGCGCCTTTATGTCGCGCTCTCGCGTCGCGCCTATCTTTAGGAGCCTTAATTCATGTGTCATCGTTCGGTTGGGTGGGTTGTATGAACGTTAAAGGCCCCTACAAACAGGCGCGACACGCGATGCGAATCGCACGCGACACAAATACACTTTCTGTCGCGCGACTACTCCTTTGAGTCGCGTGCTATTGGAGTCGCGTGTCGTGGCTGTTTGAAGGAGCACTAAGGAAGCAAAAAGAATAGGTACATGTAAGGATCGTAGCAGGTAGCTTTCTGTAGTTTCTGGTTTTCTGCCGACCACCATGAGGAAAAGGGCTTGAGCTTATGTGTGTAGGAATGTAATTACATGACTCTGACTTAAGGCGAAAACGCTATGGCAGCCCGTGAAATAATTTTAATTTTTTTTTCATTTACTGCTCAGTATTAGTTTTGTAATATGGTACTCTAAATAAAAGTTAGACGTGACCGTAACAAACATATATTTACCGAACCGATTAATCATTAAAATCATCAATACAAGTCACAAAGATCAAATGGCTCGATTGAAAGACTTTTTCATGAAAACATGACAATTCTAACTACCCTAGCGCATTCCTTTTAAGAGAACTACGGGACCTAATCGCAAGTTCTATTATGCCCTAAAGTAATGATCCACTGCAGTAAACAAAATCAGAAAATATATGATATTCTTCAGGATATATGCTAGTTAGATAATGTGTTGAAAACATAATTTGGTACGTTGGAAAGGATCACGAAGATACCTCTAAAGATTAAAAACCATACTAATACACAAGCAATCATTCTGATTTTTTATCATATTATTCCACAAACAACATTATTAAAGTAATTGTGTTTTAATTTTTTAGTCCAATCAATTGATTTTTTGTATTTAGATACTTGCTTCATATTTTGGAATAAATTACCAGCGTTATGTCATCGCGCTTCTCTTTCTTTTCTATGCAGTCCGACAGTGACCGCGCTTTAGCTGTTGTCAGCCTCTTAAGAAACACTGTACCCAAGGAAACGGGCATGTCCTACAAAGCCTGCCTTACAAAATGTGTCGCAGATGCGCACACAAATTAACTAAACTGTTGTGTTGCCAACCGCAAATTACATTGCGCTATTGTCGCAGCTGGCGTGTTGTTCGTAAAGCTAGTTATATTATAGCCTCAGTTTCGCTCTTCCGTTGGAACACAACCCTTAATTACATATGACGGGTAGGTGGTAGGCTTAATTACATGGAAAGAAGGATCATTGTCATAATGTTATATTTTTATAGAAAATTAAAAACTTTCAAAAGCAACAGAATTCGTTCTAAAGAAAAGCAGCCACATTCCTCTAGATCGTATTTTGTTGAATCGTGTCTCAATATGAAAGTTTATAAAAGGTATTAGAAACTTCTAGACACACTTACCGAGGGTGCTTATTGAACCGTTATTCACAATTCCTTCTCAGCCACGATTTTTTTTTTTTTAAAGGAGTGGCGCTATTGAACCCGTGTGCGCCCTCTTAATACTGCATTAAGAAGGCAATACAACAATTACAGTATGTACCTATGTAAAGAAAAAAATAGAAGAGAAAATTAAAATAAAATTAAAATAAAGAGAAGAAGTAAAAATTAATTAATTATGCATTAATTCACCTTAAAAGGAGAAAAAAGATCAGAGGCCATAGACAATGATCTTTTTTTAAACAACAGCGGTGGCCATGATAATTTTTTCCTACAGCCATACCAACAATTTTTGGGTCGCATGATTACACTGATCTATTTAAGCGTTTTATTGTTTTTTAACCTGAAAGCTTTATGAATTTTCTACTAGATGTTACGAAACCAACTCAATATTAAACATACTGAATGACCCTTCTTTCCCTGTACCGTTCACATGAGTTTTTTTTTTATGAATATTTTTGTGATGGGATTAAAAGTTTATCTTCCTACATTCTGTACATTATTTTCTGTTGTAGCTGTCTTTAACTGCCTCGTTGGTCTCGTGGACGCAAATGCGACTGCTAGACGTGGGGTCCTGGGTCGATATCCGGATCGGGTAGCGATAATTAGATATTCGATTTTGCCATAGATTTAAGAAGAACGGACATAAACATGGTAGGTAAGTGATTCCATGATTGACAAAGTTTTTGTTATTGCTTCGGTTTTTACAAGAAACCACTGAACAACACGGCATTCTTATATTTTGTCACGATCACTGTCGAAAGCGCACTAGTTCGCGGAGACGGCCATATGCCTGTGACATGAGCAGTTTGGACATGACGCGTGGACACAGACACGTCCCCTTGCCCCTTCTCCTGTTTTTTTAAATATTTCTATATATTTTTTTGCTCTATTCACATCGAGTGAACATTATTCGTGAGTGACTTGTAGTGATCTCGTGCCGAAGAAAACACCGACTAATAAAGCCACGAGGAGCCAGCTAGCTAAACAGCCCACACCAGTATTCCAGGTCAGTCCTTACTCCCTTCCTCAGCGACGAATGCTCTCTTCGAACGCGTCACGTAATAAGTAATGAACCCGCGCCCAATACTCTAGGTATTGTGTTATTAAAGGATATCTTTTATTATCCTCTTCCATGCAAAAAGCTTTGTTGCTTCGTTCAATTACTTTTATAGGCACACGTCGACGATCGAGCAAAAATAATTGCGAATTGCAACATTCACATTAAAATTAATAACTCAACCTTTGTGCTTGAGCTAATAAACGCTACAAAAGCTTTTTCCTTATCTACGGAATTAAAAAGGTAATTCAATATCTCGAAATTGATCAGAACTCGAATTGTACAGGACCGGTCGTATTGGCGATGTTTGGGGTTGTCTATGTCCAACAGTGGACGATTTTATAATGAGGATGTATAGATGTATCTTCTATTTAATAAAAATCCTAAATTCATTCACTGACAGACCACTAACGACTTATTTTGCGCAAGAATTCCTCATTTAACGAAAGTGAAAACTAGAGAAGATTTTTTTAGTTAGATACGATTCATTCCCTATCCCTATCCCTTTGACGATAAATTTGAGTATGGCATTTTGTCATTTTTGGCCATGGGAAATTCCATAGGGAGGGCGTGTACAGCTTGTCTTGCAATAAAATATTTTGTTAAAACCGTATAATATTCCTCTAAATTCAACACCATACCAAAACCATTCTAAATCGCAAGGCTTACATTATATTGCGCATAAAGTTCGACTGTTCTGAGCTACCGTTTTGTCTTCAAAGTCGAGCTACTGTCAAAAGCTAATAAATCACGATTATGGCTCGGATGGCTCGGCTTAACCACACAAGTGCGGGCTGTCTACTATATCTTGGTATTTTAGGGGCCTGTTTGTGAAAGGAAATGTCGAAGCGTTATGCTAATTTTGTGTTTCGGGTAAAATTGTGGGTTTCGGGTTTAAAGAAGAATGGCAAGACTACATTGTAATCTCGGTTTCGCATTTAGACTTGGCGTCCATTTGTACACGAAAAAAATTGTAGAGATTGTGATTGTGTGCATTTGTATTTGTATTTGTAAAGATAGATCTTGGTTAAGGGGTAATCGTAGCACATTTTTAAATATTGGATTTGCCAGATAAACGTTGTTTACAAAGCAGCGGTGACTCCGTAGGTACTCACCCATATGCTGCAAACAGTATCACATTAAAATATGGAAATAATTTTCTCGTGCAAACTTTAATACCTTGTTGCACTATTGCATAACTTTATTTTGCAAAAGTTTGCAGCCGATTTCAACCCCGTAGGGCTTATATTTAAATGACTTATTTTTTAGTCCTTCTCATCTTATATGACATATTTCCGAAAGGGTTTTTTGAGGTTTTTCTATAGTGACAAAACCGGAATGAGATAAAGAATTGTCATTGGTTTTGGGGGTGTTAAATTTAAGCTTCTTTCCTCTTGTATGTTTTCTTTATATTACACTGTATACTTATATCAAGCTATAGGTAATGGGCACTCCTGTCCATGGCTCTCCTACTACCTATTAAATGACAAAGGCGTCTGTAATTACGTAACACATAAGCCTTATTTTTTACCGTTAATAGCTGTTTTACCTACTCTATTCAGTTTTGTATACCTATGCATGATCCTTCATCTTGGTTTTAGAGTTTACAAATAACTAAGCATATGACTTTATGCTTTTAAGGCATAACAACAAACTTTCTCGTCTTGGAAGATTTTGACACAGACGAGGGTAGAAGTTGGAGAGAGAGGGAGTACTGCTACAAGTGACGGATAAGTATAAGGAAAATACAAAAATCTCGTGATTTCACGTGGCTTCCTCGAAAGAGGCAAGGAAAATCCGCTTATAGAACCAAAAGCTAATTCTGTACTTTATATTCTTATAGAAAATTGTAAGCAGGGAAGTCACCATTCCCATTTAAATCTCTTCTTATCTAAAGTACAATAAGCGACTCTACCTTAGTAATAATAATCTTAATTGACAGAATTGCTTTGCTCAGGTACTTAAAGGAACGCTGAAATCATAAAATTCCTCTCCTAGGCTCCTACACTTTGTTCCTCATTAGAGGATTATGTCAATCTATAATATATGTACACTAACAATAAAGCTGAAGAGTTTGTTTGTTTGAACGCGCTAGTCTCTGGAACTACCAGCCGGTTTTTTTTTTGCATTTGATAGCGTAATTCTTGAGGAAGGCTATTAAACGTGACGCTAGGACCCTTAGGAGCCGAGCAAAATGAAAAAAGGTCAGAAAGAACTCTTAAGCGAATATGAAGTAACAGCGTGGGCAGGCGATGCGACGGGGTGGATCTGGGAACAAGAAATTTCAAACGGACGAAGTCGCGGGCTGAAGCTAGTATAGAGGTATGAGGAACAGGGTGTAAAGCTCACTCATACTCTATGGAAAAAGGAAGATCCTCCGACCAGACGGGTCTTGTGTCTGGTGGGCAACTGCCCGACGGTTGATGTCGGGACGTTGTATATATGCTAGTCGCGCGATAAACTCTGCTTGCGCGATGCAGGATTTGTGTGACGTCAGTATGACGTGTAGCTCGCATGTTGCGATGTTGATACCGCTACACTAGTACTGAATAAAAATCTTTAATTCATTCATTCATTCACTCATTCACTAACAGACAACGGACAACCTTAACCGCTGGGTCTAGCAGCATAGTAACAATAATAATAATCGTTTATTGGGAACAAAAAACAAATACGAATTCAAAGAGAAACAATGTTAAACGATGAAAGCTGCAATAGTTAAAACCATAGATATCCGTGGTTAAAACTGTGGCACAGCTAGCAACGCCCGACTCCTAGTGAGAAGGTAGCTTGTTCCAAGACTAATACATAGGGGGCAAGCGCCAAGGTAGCCCGCGTTTACAATTTGCAGGTCAGTATCAGGTTGTATGGTGATCTAAATATGATTCGCGACCGTACCAACTAAGGCTTTACAGAATTATAAATCATTAGAATCAGCAATACAACTCCATATGTAAGAATTGCCCTCATATGTCATGATTTCATAAAATATAGTCATTCAATAGGGTAATATGAACTTATAGAGATGTATTGCTGATTCCAAAGATTATAATTAAAAAATAAAAGTGGTTAGGAAAATACAGAGAAACAGAAAATATAATTCAACATCGCCGAATCTACCATATCCTTTACAAAACAACAACCTCCTGTAATTTAGTAACACATGTGTCTTCTTTCAGGCGTCCTCTAGGGAAACGTCAAACTTTCACCACTTGTAGGCTTTTCAGCGCGATCCCCTGAAGGATTGGACAGCGAAGGAGGGTACGCGTTATACCTCCTGGTAGGGATCGGGTTATAGTTCCGAGGGATGTTGTGGCGAAATACAATACAAATTTATTACGAGGATTAACATCATATTATGATGTTAATTCTTGGACGTGTAATAAAATAGCTTAGAAATTTAATAAAAGGAAATGGTAAGTTAAGCTGTGTGTAGCTGGTAAGACGGAAATCTAAAGCTATGCTATGTTGCTATGGATGCCTTTGTTATCCACATAGCATAGCACTGGTGGAAACAGGTTCAACTAAGCTATGTTTTTTATATGGAAGGATGCGTGCTATTGATGGGAGCTAAGGATGTGCGAGTGGTGCTCCCCGTGCGTTCCCTACTGTCGATGCATCGCATAGCTCGATCTGCGCATCTTCCTCACACAGCTACCTCGCGGCGGTGCATCTTCATACGAATAAGGCCCGGTTTCGACCAAAGCAGAGAAGAGCAGAGAGGAGAGGAGATGTATTGTAGACGACCAATAAGATATCGCTATCGTAACATCGTATCGAAATAACGATTACCTACTTATTGGTCATCCCCTACGCTCTACTCCGCTTTCGTGGAAACCGAGCGTAACAAATCTCCGCTCCGCTACATAGCTTAGCATAAGTGGAAACGGTCACATAGTTTTGTAACTTAGCTTTCACATTCTCGCAGCATAGCTGCATAGCACATCTCTAGTGGAAAAGCAGCCTAATACATTGGACATCATAAAAAGTATAAAAGAGTAATTATTATCAGTTGTTGTAAAAAAATAAGAACAGCAACTCACCGATCAAAAATAAAATGCAGACGTATACGAAGTTCTAAGTATAAGGTGTATAAAGAAAATAATGAACATAAAGCAACTGTACATTTATAACACATGTCTATTTATAAGGAAAGTCCTTTAGAAAAACATTCACACAAATATCACACTTACCCAACATAGACAAGTTAGTCAACGAAGTACACGACGAGCAAGTTTATTAGTTCTACCGAAAACCAGGACCAACTATGGCAAAAAAATGCTTACATTTGAAGGAGCACAGCTATACAATAAGATACCCTCACGCATAAGAAACCTACACTCATTCGATGCATTCAAAACTCAGCTTGGCCTGTATGTAATCTCTACCCGAACATTACTTGAAAAATGAATGTGTTGGGTGGGTTGAGTTTCGAGTAGTTTTAATTAGTCTGTGACGGATGTTGTCGAACCTAATATTAGTATTTAATTAAGTTATAGTTCTTGTTCTCAAGTAAGTGACATGTTATGTTTTTATTGAGAATAAAGTTTCTTTTAAACCTAAAGTGAGACGTACAAAATTACGCACTCAAAAGGACTAATAGGCTTATTTTCAACCATAGAAGGAAGCTATGTTTAGACATTTATGTAGAAGGTTATATCCCATATCCTTTCAAGCCGTAAAACTCCTACGATCCCTGTAATAAATACAGAATGAAATAAAAATAATACCGCCTAACGACAGCTTAGTTGCGGTTGCAATAAATTCCTTTCTGGTGACACATACGGCCGTAAGTGGGTAACTGGAACACAGTTTTTCATTCTTAATTCAACGCGTTAACATGTTTCTCCGTAAAACCACAGAATTCTACAGAAGGTTGACTATATACCGAGGCCCTACCGTGCCTCGAAAAGCACGTTAAGCCGTCGTTATCGGTAGTCAGAAACCAGTCTAACGACCAGTCTTTCTAAGGGTTATCGCGTTACCCAGTTATGGGGATGGTGGAGGTCAGATATGCAATCACTACATGTAAAATGATGGTATTGAGCTGTAATCGGTTAGTCTGGAAGGTGGTCCGAACGTCCATACAACGATCAAAAACAGCGCAAGCACACATACACGCGTACATTCGGCGATCTCAAACAAATGCCAGTCGCGAGTGCGCTTGCACTCGCTGTACGTGAAGCATGTCTGTGTGCGTGTGTTTTCGTTCTTTGTATGGAGCCAAACTTCTGTAGGTCTTTCTGCGGTATAGGCTAATATTAATATTTTAAACTACGGCTAACCGGTCGATAGTAGCTACTACTCCAACTTAGTTACATATACTTATAACTGAAAGGCCGTTAAACTCGTTTCATGATTAAATGTGTAGTTTACCGCATGAGTCATGGTGGTAGGAAAAGTTAATTTGCATGGGGTTGCTTTTTTATTCAGGCTTTTCAATTTACGTAGAAAACTGTAAAATTGAAGGATGAACATTTAACCTAAATTATCATTATCGTCACTTTCCTGCCCATAGAAATATATTCTTACTAGCTTTTGCTCGCGACTTCGCCTGCGTGGAGATCTACCACCGGGATAAAAAGTATCCTACGTGATATAAACCGGTTCTCCAGGTTATAAACTATCTGTGTTCCAAATTCCATCCAAATCCGTTCAGTAGTTTTTGCGTGAAAGAGGAACAAACATCCATCCATCCCTTCATCCATCCTCACAAACTTTCACATTTAAATATTAGTAGGATTTCTAAGCTGCTTGTCCCAATTTATTTGGGGTAGGTGCAGCATATCTTCCACGGAAATATAATAATGATCATTATCTTTGTGTGGCTAATTTCATCAATTGACTAACCTTTATTTATTTATTAAAACTCTATGCACATGTAAAAAAGTACTGTACAAAGGCGGACTTAATGCCTGAGGCATTTTCTACCAGTCAACCTTAGGGTGAAGCAATGGGCAGCTCGCCATCCGGTAAGGACCAGGCCCTGGTCGACATAAAAGATCAAGAAGATGAAGTCGAAAGAGATGTCAGCATAATTGACGGGGTTCGATAGGGCCGATGCCTGCCAGGGTTGCGGATTGTTCGAAAGAGTTACCGTGGCCCTGGCGCACAGGCAACTGAAAGAACACGGGTGGGTTTTAGTCAGTAAGAGTCTGACACACCCTTCTACTTCGCCCAGAGCGGAAGAGGTCATTTGATGATTTCCCACCCAAAAAAAAAAAAACGGTGATGCGGAGACATAACATGGCAGGTGCAATATACTTTATGTATTTAATCGGGGTACTTGTACCGTCTAATCGGATTGGACTGAATTTTAGTGTTATTAATAGAGCTCCTTCTATCTTAGCCCTACTTATGGGGTGTAAGTAATATGGATTATCTAAGATTAGACTAGTTGTGTGAAAACCGTCAAGTCATACAAGGAATGCAATTCGTATTCAGTATCAGTTTGCAGCATGGAATTAGTAAGTACGTAATGTAGGTTCGCAGTAGTTGGTACTACAGACATATAACTATGTCTGTGGTTGGTACCAAGGAATATATAAAAGGGGTTGGTACAGTAGTCAATTGTAATTTGTAATACTAGGGGGGCAGGGACATCGATGTTTGCATTGATTCCATGGATTCAAAATTATAAGTAGTTTCTTGTAAAAAGACTCAGTAAAAAGATGATCAAACGTCAGTCTCTCGTCATTTTTAGGGTTCCGTAGCCAAATGGCAAAAAACGGAACCCTTATGGATTCATCATGTCTGTCTGTCTGTCTGTCCGTCCGTATGTCACAGCCACTTTTTTCCGAAACTATAAGAGCTATACTGTTGAAACTTGGTAAGTAGAATGTATTCTGTGAACCGCATTAAGATTTTCACACAAAAATAGAAAAAAAAAACAATAAATTTTGGGGGTTCCCCATACTTAGAACTGAAATTCTTTTTTTTTTTTTTTCACCCAACCCATACTTGTGGGGTATCTATGTATCTATGGATAGGTCTTCAAAAATGATATTGAGGTTTCTAATTTTTTTTTTTTCTAAACTGAATAGTTTGCGCGAGAGACACTTCCAAAGTGATAAAATATGTCCCGCCCCTTGTAACTTCTAAAATAAGAATGTGATAAAACTAAAAAACATATATGATGTACATTACCATGTAAACTTCCACCGAAAATTGGTTTGAACGAGATCTAGTAAGTAGCTTTTTTTATAACGTCATAAATCGTAAACCGCATATTATGTTACTTGCTGCTACGGAACCCTTCATGGGCGAGTCCGACTCGCACTTGGCCGCTTTTTTGAAAACTTATTGTGAATTTTTGTGATTTTCCATGAATACTTAACATATTTGAAAAATCCCTTTCAGCCACATGCAAAACTAAGAACTCGACTTTTCAAATCACAAAATATTTTGTTTGAATTCTTTTTCCCTTTCTCAGAAAAAGTTAACAAAATTGATCAAAATCAGTCGATTTCGTGCACGGCCCCTTAAGTGCTGTTTAACATCGTAGATCCATCAACCTACGGCTGAAAAGTTCCTAAATAATATTTATTTCACTGCAAATAAACATAATGACTTTTGAACATAAGATCTCCACATTCTTAACCTTATTTTCGTCCAAAAAGTTTAGGGAAGAAAATCTTAACGAGGTACTCAACGATTATCTCTACCTTCTCTTAAGTAAGTAGCATTCTAAGAAAATAAGTGCCGTTAAAATCCCTTTTAATATCCTAGATCACTATGGAAACAATTTTAGTCAAAATTTTCAAATGTTTGGTCGCGGCACAAGGCATACATTTAAACTAATAGCCAAGTTATTCGGCTTCGGCGATGGAGCAGCCCTACCTAGACAAGACCGATGTAGGTTGCGGTTGACGAACTGAGAAGTTATTTTTTTTTTCGTATGCTGCACTGGTTGACGTCATCACGTCACGCCGGCTGTCGCTGAAAACCAGCGCTGGGGCTCTGTCTCGCATAGGGTTGTAGCATTATGCTGAGCGATCCGGCGTGGATGTGACGCATATTTTCCCGCAACTTGTTATTTTTTGTATTTGTGTGTTTTTCTCTGCGTCTTGTTTACTGCAAATAAACGTATTTTCTTTCTTTCTTTCTTTCTAAGACGTCTGTTTTATTAGTAAATTAGTCAATAATTTGACAGTACTGTAGTTATATTAATATTTTAGGAAAGTTTGCAGTTTTTGCGCCCCCTGTCATTTATCAAGGAGAATACTAAAGACATCAGTTTTATTATCAGCCCTAATGACCCCGTTGGCGTTACACAATTGAATTAAAAGAAAAAACTTGGAAACGCCGTCTATGAGCTATTTGCATTAATTTTCTGATTAAAACAATGAGTTAGGTACTGTAAATATTTGGAAAGTGGACTAGGTTACCCAGTTTTCTATTGCTTTTCTTGGAATTTTCTCTACGATATCGTTTGTTAAGCAAACATTTTCAAGCTCATCGTTAAGTTGCCAAACTTGGTTTATTTAGTACCGTAAATCCTAGAAATTCGGAGTTTCTGGGACATGCGGTAGGTTGAACCGACCTTGTGAAGATAATAGGAAAATCGTGACGTTTGATTATAGACATCATTTTTCCTGGTATTAAAACATGTTTTATAATTTAGTAGGTAGGTTACCCGACTCTACATAACATCACGCCTGAAATCCACAAAGGTGTTGGCAGAGGTGCACGCACATTTCGCCGCGGTTATGTTTAAGTCCTATATATGTAATACCCAACTCTAAAACATTTACTTAATAAACATAACAAAATCAAAGAAAACAGAGGGGTAATTGCGTAACACACTAACAGTAGGAATGGCTTTCATTTTGACAGTTCAACAACATTCATTGCGTTATTTACGTTGTTGAGCCGACAAATTTTTCGAACTTAAGAAGCAATAGATTAGCAATAGGTTTCAAAATGATTCACATTGTGATAGACAGTGTGTTACGTATTTAGGGTCCATGATACCTAGTAGCAACTACCCCCCTATAAAAATGATTAAAATTCCACAGATACAATCTTATATCCCACTTAACAAAGAACTTCCATTCAAGAAAGCTCTCAAAAACGGTTTTGTTTATCTTAATACCAACTTGGATTCCCAAAGAAGATGAGAAATCCAGGAACCCATTACTGAAAAGATCCTTAGTAATGGAAAAACAGGCTGTACGAAGGTTCGACCGAACGACAGGGAATGAGATAAAGTTCGTTGGTTTAAGAGACATCGGACGAAAGAAAATGTCAACAGATTTGGAGTTTTTACTCATTTTTTTTTTTTGGAAGAGTGCGATTGCCCATGTTTTGTTCAAGGAAATCTCCAAACGCCTGTTTGACACTTCCCGTGACCCAAGGGCTGGCTTTTACCTTGGCCAGAGGCTAAGCATTGCCATACAACGTGGCAATACCGCCAGTCTCTTGGGTACATTACCAGTCGACAGCGATGCGGAGGAATTTTTCGACGCCATTTTTTTATTTGTTAAGAGGCTTACAAGAGCTAAAGCACTTTCGGATTGCATAGAAAAGAAAGAGACGCGCGATGACACAACGCTGGTAATTTATTGCAAAATATGAAGCAATTATGGATTTACAAAAAATATATTCATTGGACTAAAAAATTTAAACACTATTACGTTAGTATGTTACTTGTAGAATAATCTGACAAAAAATCTGAATGTTTGCATGTATATTAGTATGGTTTTTAATCTTTAAAATATTTTTTAGAGGTATCTTCGTGTTTTTTTCTATCATATCAAGTTATTGTATTATGTTTTCAACACACTATCTAACTAGCATATATCCAGAAGAATATCATATATTTTTCTGATTTTGGTTACTGCAGTGGATCATATATTTTTAGGCATTATAAATTTGCATTTAGGTCATGTAGTCGCCTTAATAGTTTTAGTTAGGTTAGGTTATTATATTTTACATGTAAATACTATTACGTAAATAAATAAATAATTTGGGACTTCTATAGTTTAGTTAAAAGAACATTGGTAGGTACTGGATTGTAGTTAGTTTCTAAAAAAAAAAAATTGAACGACACATCTATAACTTACTGTGGGTGTTTTTATTCCGTATTCCAGCTGTCGTGATTCTTACGTAGGAACATATTCAGGGTTCAAAATTTATTCAAGGCTCGTGCACACTGCTGCGACGCGACAGCGCGACACAAAGGCACGGATGTTATGTCAAGGTACGGTCTTATCTGAAATAATGCCTAACAAACTGTCAAAATGTAATAAACAAAACACTCTAGCTATCACATTCAAAATAATCACTGACTCAATTAGAAACTATAGAAAAACAAATGACCGTAGCAAACATCATAACGTTATATAATAGCCCGTCTTTTTCCATAACGAGCTATTGAAAAAAAAACATACAAACTCTTTGGTGACGTGTTATAAAGAAATTAATTTTCCCCTTCGTGTAATGCCGTTAGCCCTATTACGCACGTTATAGACCCATTATAATAAAAACTGTAAAACTATAACATCTTTTGTGCTAACGTTTTACTAAACAAACTGATTATTATAATAACTAACTGTTTAGAAGTGAATTATATTGGTTATTAACTAGACAATTGGCTAACTTCCGTGTTAGTAATAGGCCAGTTATGTTTGTTCATTGGTAGTTCGGACAATGGCAAAAGTCAAAGAGGTAGTGTATTTAGCGTGTTTGTAGGTATGCTCCCCATAAAGTAAAGAAGCATCTATGTATGTTTTATACATTTTGATTAGAAAGAAAGAAAGAAAATACGTTTATTTGCGGTAAACATGACTCAAAGAAAAAACACACAAATACAAAAAAATAAAACGAGTTGGGGGAAAGTATGCGTCACATCCACGCAAGGCGGCAATCGCTCAGCATAATGCTACGACCCTATGCGCGACAGAGCCCCAGCGCTGGTTTTCAGCGATAGCCGGCGTTGACGTGATGAAGTCAAAATCAGTGCAGCATACGAAAACTAAAAATAAACAAAAAATAAGAAATAAAATAAAAACACTATACCTAGTTTTAAATGTTACAAACTAATATTTATAGTCTGGTAACATTCCGTGCAACGACTCACGTGCTGCAGTATTTTGTTGCTCATGCAGTATTTTTGTATTCAATATTTCAAAGTTACCATGATCCCATAATAAATATGTTTTTTTAATAATCCGTAGTAATATTATAAATTCGAAAGTAACTCTGTCTGCATTTTACCTTTGCACGCCTAAACCACTGAACGGATTTCGATAAAATTTGGCAAGGAGATAGATAGCATTCTGGGGAAGGAAATAACCTACTGTAGCACGTGCCCGTGTGATAATTACCGATATCCACGCGACCGAAGCCGCGGGAGAAAGCTAGTCCATGTCCATGTAAGTAATGAAGCCAATTAATTGAATTATTTACCTATTTTTTTAATAATATTGTTTATTCTGCACAAACGAGACACACGATACAAAAATAAAACATAAAATACACACGAACACACCCTCACACACAGACACACACACACACACACACACACACATTCACATTCTCTGTTTATTGGCATTTAAATTCTTCCCCGATCCCTGCTCTTTGTTAAAATTTAAGTAGGTAATATTGGACCTATTTTTAATAGGTTCAATACTTACTTAATTAATAATTGAAGTATCCAATACTACAGCTTATTTACAGGCCATTGACCTGCTAACGATTGATTTAAACAGTTCTGCAAACCAATATCCTGTATTATTGTGAAAAATCATTACTGATGCAAAAGGCTTCCGTGTACTGCACAACGACCCACTTCATTGTTTCCATCAGTTTTTCTACACAGTTTTTAATTGAAACAAACAAAACCAATTTGCTTGATGGCCACTTGATCGGCGTTCCGTGGCGTCGAGATCATTCTGAACCATTGACCTCAATAATTTTGAGGGGTTTGGATCTAAGTTTAGGTTTACAAGAAGCAATTTTTCAAGTCCAGGACAATAGCGCACCGCGGTAACAAATAAGGTTTATTTATTTATCTTTATTTCAGACATACAGTCCATATAATAATTACAAAGAAAGTGTTAGTAGGGTTGTTAGTAGTACACACAAAAATAAAAAGGTGTTAGTAATTTGTTAGTAAACAAAACACGACACACATTAATAACTTAGCCTATTTCCCATTCCTGTGCATATGTACACTTGCCCAGTAGGTACACAGTAAACCAACCATCAATTTTGCACGCTAACGTTCTGAGGACAGTGTTGGTGCTACCACGGACTCTACTCATCATCGAGGCAGTTCTTTTCCTAATGATTGCGAAGATATCATCGATGGAAGCATCCGCAAACATTGCGGAAGCACTGCAGTAACGGGGCTTTTTCAACACTGCCCTCAGAGCGTCGTTTAAAACAGGCAGCGACGCGTTTGATGTTAGTTGAATCGAAGGACCACCAAATTTTGCAGTTTTAATTAAATGAAATATGACATAAAGTGGCATAATTTTTAGGTATTTCTTTAGTTGACTGAATTCCCTTTAATATCATTACATAAAATATGATAGTTGAGAATATTGCGTCGAAAAAAAAATTTTTGGTCTGTTTTACGATTTTTTTATCATGATTACTATTTTATGTTTATGAAATATTTTTGAATAAGTCTTTTTTTTTTAACATTTGACAATACACTAATTTTTTTCTGGCTTGTAAAATGTACCAATACGCCTTAATGTGCGACAAAAACGTAGCGCTTTACGGTGTCCCACATTTGGGCAGCGCCTTAACCGAAGTGTTTTTGTGCTTTTAACATGGAGTAAGTTCGGGTGAACATACATTCTTAATGCCTTGATTTACGAATGAAGAATCACTATTGTTATAATTGTGTAAAAACAACATTTCCGATAGAAACAAGAAATAATGTACCTACATTAACTTATTTAGATTTAGCCGACGAAATATGTACATAGTTCTTATATAATTGCTTGTAATTGTTTTTGTAAATAATTCCAAATATCGAAACAGGCAACTTATCCAGTTTAAGTCGTTAGTTTACTTTAAAATATCCTCCTTTCGGCTTCACTGCAGTCAGGTGAAAACGTCAAATACCATAACAAAGTCAAATTCTGGAATATTCCAATCATATTTTATTCAATAGATAGTAGGCACCTGCTTAATTAGTATGCTAGTATTTCATATCAAGAATAAAGCTATCTAGCCACACTTTCCAATGAATTATTGATAACACAGGCAGTTTTATCGATAAGTGCCGTAGACAGCACTTATCGATCAAACGGCCTGTGTTAGTAACTTAACTTAGACATCCATTTATAGACACATAGGAACGCTTTCCCACAACCTTTGCTTAGTTACGAACACAAATAGTATTGTAGAACTAGTTAGCATACGTTCAAGTTGTATGCACAAAGTAACAATGAATTAAATTCCTGAAACTGTGCCAATTCTCTCTCTGCATATGCAGAGAGAGTTTCAATGTAAAATCTAGTGGCTTAACCTCGGTCAAAAGACTAGATGTTTTAGAAAATCTAGAAAGATAAGAGCTACAGAAAACTAATCCTTAACCGCCATTTATACTCGATACTCGGTTACTCTCATCCAGCGGGGTAATTGCGTAACAATGGCTTTCATCTTGACAGTTCAACAACATTAATTGCGCTATTTGTGATTTTGGTTTTAATTCGTACATAAATACTTACAAGGACTTTGTAAGGATCGTAGCAGGTGGCTTTCTGTAGTGTCTACCTACCCCCACGGGAAGAAGGCGTGAGTTTATTTATGTGTATGTGTAGGTAGATACTGACATTCTTCTCTAGCCAGGATTTAGTATTATTTTTACTTTGTAAATACTAAACAGAGTGGATTTTTGAGATGGGGCAGCAAGGACAGCTACCTTAACAGTTGTAGCTACAGGAAAACGGTCTTAGGAGACTTTCCTTAACTTTTTGAGAACTTTTGAATTGCATTCACAGATTTTGAAAAAAATGTACAGTCAGCAGGAAAATTGTCAATATTCACAAAAACTTTTTTTAAACACAAATTTATTGTTCCTACAACCAGGCTCAAGAAAATAGGTGGCTCGTTTAGATGCCAATGTATACGTTTTTATAATAAACTTCCTAGCCTTATTCAAGATCTAAGCTTTAATAAATTCAAATCTTTTATAAAACTGAAACTATGCCAGAAAGCCTATTATATTGTGGAAGACTACATTGAGGACAAAAAGGCTTGGGATTGAGCTGCTCCAATAAATTTACACGGTGAATGTTGATTTTAATTTGCCAACTATTCTAGACATGAATATTTACTGTAAAAAGTATTATATAATTTTCATTATTGTGAATATGAGGACTATGTGGGTCATTGTTTCAGTTTTATTCTTGATCTGGCAGTTTAAGTAGTTTATGCGGCCTACCCAAATGTCCTTTCTTTAGTATTGTTCGTCGAATCGTTGAGCTCCTTAAGTTCTGAGTTGAGCTGCACGGTTACTGACAAATGCGTGCACTGACTGGACAGGTCCACTTAATCGGTGTGGTTCTTTCCTCAAAAGACCATTTCAGACACCAATCTATATGGTTCTCAAACATTATGTCCGATTTTTTATATACACATTGACATTGTTGAATTTTATATATACAGTGACATGAGTGTAAAGTATTATGTTATTTTAATTATTGTGAATGTGAGGACTATGTGGGTCATTGCTTTTTTTTCTCAGTTAATTTTAATCATGATCTGGCAGTTTGAGTAATTTATGCGGCCTACCCAAATGTCCTTTCTTTGGTATTGTTCGTCGAATCGTTGAGCTCCTTAAGTCCTGACTTCCTGAGTTGAGCTGCACGATTACTGACAAATGCGTGCACTGACTGGACAGGTCCGCTCCATCTGTGTGGTTCTTTCCTCAAAAGACCATTTCAGATACCAATCTACATGGTCTTCACATGATCTGACCAAGATTATGTCTGGACTTTAAAAGAGACTGTTACCTCTGGGTTTGTTTCGGCCTTTCTTCTCAGAGTAGTCAGATAGGAAACGCCGACCTCATCTAGTTAAAAATATGATTGACGTGTAAAAGTGTTTGTACAAACCTACTTACAGAAATAAAATCATTTACCATTTATCATTTATCATTATGCCAATCGATCATGTTTCATATAAGGATCAAAAACCTCTATCGGACCAACTGAGGTTTCAGTACTAGAAAAGTCAGAAATCGCAAAAAACTTTTCCCAAATCCACCCTGTATAGGGAATAAGGAGTGAGTAATTATAGTACTAAATAGTACAGTAGGTAGAAAACATGATTGACGCGGGTACAAAGAATCAAAAGATTTGTTCAAAAGAATCTATCTCACATCTTATCTTACGGAAATCAAGATAAAGCCAATTTGTATTGTTCAATGACTGACCCGAAAAGTTCACAAAATCTCAGAAATATTTCTTGTTACGTGCGATATGCCAGAGTAGCACCCGCGAGATTCAGATTTCTTTACGTTTTTTTGCAAGTTTAGGACAGTATCGGATTGTATGTGGATCAAAATATGATTCGCGACCGTAACAAATATGTACTTATAGAATTATAATAATTAAAATCATCAATACAACTCTCTAAGTTCAAATTACCCTATTGAATGACTATTTCACGCATGAAATCAAGAGATTTGTGGCCAATACTAACTTTGATAGTTGTATTGTTGATTCTAATGATTATTATTCCGTAAATACATATTTTTTGCGGTTGCCAATCACATTTTGAACACCACACAACCTGCGGCGTAATTGCATAACACACTAACAGTAGGAATGGCTTTCATCTTGACAGTTCAACATCATTCATTGCGTTATTTACGTTGTTGAGCAGGTTTTTTTTTCGAAAATATGAAGCATTGGATTAGCAATAGGCTTCAAAATGATTCAGATTGTGTTTGATAGTATGTTACGAAATTAAAGTGCTGACACTGACTTGCACATTGCAAAAAACGTGGGTAATTTTTAATTTGGCGGACTACCCTGGCGCTTTCGCCTTGAGGCGCGATCGCTTTGCAAATCGAGAACTTTCCCCGTTGCCCGGGGCTACGGACGAGAGAAATGTCAAATGATGTTTCTTCAAAAGGTTAGGTAGGTTGTAGGTGTAGGTTGAAAAGTGTTTTCTAGTAAGCGAGTGGCGTCTCTGTAATTATCTATAAATATAATACCAAACATATTTTATAGAAAGTCTAACTGTTGAATCGTGGGGTAAAAATGTGTGAGTGTCGTGGAACACTCGGTTGCCCGGTTGGAACGAAGTTCCTTTCGTAGTATTTTAGTCAATTTATGAATTAATTGGCTATAAAAAAAATAAGAGAGTCGTAATTTTTTTTTTTTAGGATAAAAATATTAATTAATCACATTAAAAAAAACTATACCTGCGCAGCCGGTGCGAACTTACTGGCTGCCTTGAACCAATAAGCGCGCACCTATGACTGGGCACAGCCAATAGCATACGCGCTATGGATAACCGTCTACACTAAAGAAGGGTCGTGACGGAAAACTCTTAAACTTTTTTTCGCCTAGCCCCCATCCGCCAATTCCGTACCGTACAATAAGGAACTTCGTTCCAAAAAAAAAAAAATGAATTGCGGCAAAAAAATATTGGTGGATTTTATATCGCTCACCGCTCTGCAAACCAACCTTACCTAGAGCCTATTTCTCGAGTCCTGATAGGCGTTATCTACCAAATAAATGACTAGAGCCTCTATGAAATTATCAGCTAGAAATGAGTTAACCGAATATTATCAGGAGCTAGTGTAATACACCATAAATCTATTAGGCAGACGCCATTAGTCTATCGCCGCTTTACAATACAAGTACCTACAGAGATAAGAAAAATGTTTAGTACATGAAGTACATCCTACGCAACAACAAAACAGTACGCAGATAAGAGCAACGATGACGTCACTATGAAGTATCTCAATAACAAAACTAACTTAATTGAATAACAATGTCACAGAGAATTGGGTGGGTTTTGTGAAAGATGATAAGGTTAAAGAGTGGGAGAATACTGAAATGACGACTGGTAGAGATGTGTGGGAGGCCCCCCAGCTAGATGGATCGATGACCTTAAAAAAGTGGCTGGGATAGACTGGATGCGGAAAGCGAAGCACAGGGTGTTGTGACACAGCCTGGGAGAGACCTATGTCTAGAAATGGACTGCGATAGGCTGAGTTGACTGATTGATTGCGAGATTGAGTTTTTTTTTTTAATAATTAATTACATACATACATACATACATAACATCACGCCTGTATTCCCCGAAGGGATAGGCAGAGGTGTACCTATAGTACACCCACATTTCGCCAGTTATGTTTAAATCCCATGTAATAGGGGGCGAGCCTATTGCCATCAACCGGGCACAAATCCAGACTCCGGGCTGCTACCGAGAAATTCCAGATGGAAAAACCCGATAACACTTTGCCCGACCCGGGAATCGAACCCAGGACCTCATGCTCAGCAGTAGCGCTTGCGACCACTAGACCAACGAGGCAGTCTTTTAATTACAATCTAGTCTATAAGACTACTAAGCAATTTTAATCTAACTAAATTTTTGACGTGATAATTATTTTAAAACTTAGAATAGTGTTGATTGTACTTTACAAGTCCGTTGCAGTTTCTTAGAGTCTGATATAATGATAAAAACACTTTGTTCATGTGTTATTCTTATTATGTGTGTCATTGTCACTATTATTTCTACACTGTTTAACCGACTTCACAAAAAGGAGGAGGTTCTCAATTCGCCTGTATGTTTTTTACGCTACACTAACTCAAAAGGTTTTGTTCGTTTTAGTCTCCGCACTATATTTGTTTGGTCTAACAGCTGAATTGCCTCGATGTTCACATGTCGGTGGAGTCGGTGTACATGGGCCTCAGCAAATTTTTGGATTATGTTGGTGAGATTGATAGATGTATAGAAGAATCCCACATGTTGTAAATAATATAATTATCTGACAGTGCTCATCGAATATTTCGGGACATCGCCAAGCGGGTGGTCGACTCTTCACGTGACCTTAGGGCTGGCATATTTTAACCGACTTCACAAAAAGAAGGAGGTTCTCAATTCGTCTGTATGTTTTTTATTTTTTTTATGTGTGTTAGCTCATAACTTTTTTCTGGGTGATTCGATTTTGATGATTCTTTTTTTATTTGATAGGTGGTGCTTCACATGTGGTCCTATTAAAATTTGATCAAGGTCTGACCAGTAGTTTTTGCATTATCCTTAATACTGCATGTTTTTCCACTTAGTTTATATGGATGATGTGTTAATAATTTCCTGTCACTGTTATTTACACACCAAGTAGTGGTATACGAATTTGTGTGGAGTAGGTACCGCAACCAAAAAGTGAAAAATAAAAACTTTTTTACAAAAAAACAACCGACTTCCAAAAAAAACACTAAAAGACGTGAAATATAACTTTAATTTCGGAAGTCGGTGGCCAAAAACGAAAATACAAAACCAAAGACACCGAATTCCGAAATTAAAGTTATTTTTCACGTCTTTTAGTGTTTTTGTTGGAAGTCGGTTGTTTTTTTGTAAAAAAGTTTTTTTTGGAAGTCGGTTGTTTTTTTTCGTAAAAAAGTTTTTAGCCCAAAGAATCAGCATTGCCATACAACGTGGCTATGCCGCCAGCCTTTTGGGCACTTATCCCATTGACAGCGATGCGGACGAATTTTTTGATGCTCTATGAGCTCTTCTCTTTTTTTAAATTATATACTTGTAAATATTAGGTATATTTATTTTAGTGTTAGCTTGTATATTGTAATCTCTTTAGAATGATGTTTTTTTTTTAATAATTATTAATTTCGAAGATAATATTGTCTGACTACGTAACGTATTCTATTCCCTCATAGAGGATGCTTGTATTCTAGCAGTGGGGACATTATAGACTGATTAAATACATTAATACAATGGTAAGCTGCAAATAGATTATGGGAAAGATGATGGTGATTAAGAATCCCTCAAAATTCAAACTAATTAGTTGGTGTTTAGGTACTTTAAGAGCCAGCCTGACCAACTAAAGCATTGAAATATGCTCTAAAGATATATTACGCTAAAACATGTTTCAGTGAAAGACCTACTGTAGAATCTATATAGGTATGTACTAGGTTTCTAAAAATGTATCATTATTTGACTGCATTTGACTCAGTGAAGGCCATTGCGGAAGAATTACGAGCATTGATCACGCTTGCTGAAATGGTAATTTTACACGATAAAGTGTTACATATTTTTATTCTATACCTAGCTTCAGCCCGCGACTTTGTCCGCGTATAATTTCTTGTATTCACATTAAGGGGACTACATGACCTAAACGCAAATTTATAATGCCTAAAAATATATGATCCACTGCAGTAACCAACATCAGAAAAATATATGATATTCTGCAGGATATATGCTAGTTACATAGTGTGTTAAAAACATAATACAATTAACTTGATATGATAGAAAAAAAACACGAAGACACCTCTAAAAATTTTTTTTAACGATTAAAAACCATACTAATATACATGCAAACATTCAGATGTTTTTGTCAGATTATTCTACAAGCAACATACTAACGTAATAGTGTTTTTTTTTTATAATCCAATGAATAGATGTTTTGTAAATCCATAATTGCTTCATATTTTGCAATAAATTACCAGCGTTGTGTCATCGCGCGTCTCTTTCTTTTCTATGTAATCCGACAGTGACCGCGCTTTAGCTCTTGTAAGCCTCTTAATTATCGGCAATACTGTAGCTTCCCATTAGTGAAAGACTTTTCGGAATGGGATCAGCACCCTAATTGCAGAACAGACTTTTAGTCACAATCGGAATAATTTTGAAGCCTATTGCTTAATTCATTGCTTCATATTTTCGAAAAATATGTCAGCTCAATAACGTAAATATCGCAATGAATGTTGTTGAACTGTCAAAATGAAACCCAAACCTACTGTTAGTGTGTTACACAATTACCCCCCAAGGGGTTCCGAAGATTACCCGTACATACAAACTCACAAATTTTACCACTTTTTAATTTAATGTAATTATTAACCTCTCTTCCAATAATTTTAAAAAGATAATCGGCCATTTCTTTCATCGTAGACCCAGCAATTACTGAATATAAGAGCCTTGATTAGCCCACTCAGCACGATACTAGCTACGCCAATTTAGATCTTAATTGCATGTCGTTAAGTGCTATTACATTCAAGGTTAGGTGATGATAGTCCCAAGGGAAATTATGTTGATACAGGCTTTTAGTGCGGGTAGTGTTATAATCTTATTGCTCATGTTGTGAGGGTAGATAATATAGGAGTTACGTTTTAGTAAGGTTGGCCTAAAAACTTCTCAGCGTGATTTATTACTTTTATACTTAAGTAGGTACGCAATCAAATTATTTAAGGAAAGAAATATAAGGTTATTTTATCCTACATATACACACATACATAAACTCTCGCTTTCTTCCCATGGGCGTAGGCAGAAACTACAGAACGCCACCTGCTACGACTCTTACATGCTCCTTTTGCCTCGTTTACGGTCATACATCAGCATCTTAATTACGTAACACACTATCTATCACAATCTGAATCATTTTGAAACCTATTGCTAATCCATTGCTTCTTAAGTTCAAAAAATTTGTCGGCTCAACAACGTAAATAACGCAATGTATGTTGTTGAAATGTCAAAATGAAACCCATTTCTACTGTCAGTGTGTTACGTAATTACCCCGCTGGTCATACACGCACGCCGGTTGCGAGTACTACGCACTTGACCTTTCTGAAGAACATCACCAATAAGGTCACTATAATTATGTCCTAGTAATAGTAGTGTCCTTTAGGTAATAGGTACCTATTACCTAAATATTTTCATGATACATGCTATAGTTACAAAAGAGTCTGAATACTGCCTCGTTGACTTAGTGGTCGCAAGCGATACTACTTAGCATGTTAATGGGTTCAATTCCCAGGTCTGAAAAAGTGTTATTGGGTTTTCCCATCTGGAATTTCTCAGTAGCAGTCCGGAGTCTGGATTCAAGCCCGGCTGGATTCGAGCCCGGCTGATGGCAATAGGCTCGCCCACTATTTCATGGGATTCCAAACATAACTGGCGAAATGTGGGTTTACTATAGGTACACCTCTGCCGTACCCGTCGGGGAATAGTGTTGTTATGTAATAATTATGAATAATTGGAATATCTTAGTTACTAAAATTATTATGGTTGAGAAAACCTGTTATGGTCTCTGATCAGCAAGCTGACCAACAAATCGCTTTCTAGATAGTAATTGGCTGGTTAGCATAATCAGCCTATAATGTTCCCACTGCTGGGACACAGGCCTCCTCTCTTAGAGAGGGAGTGGGCTGTAATCTACCACGCGGGCCCAGTGCGGGTTCGTAGATGTCACATGTATTCGAATTTTTTGGTTCTAGGACATGCGGGTTTCCTCACGATGTTTTCCTTCACCGTTTTGAGAGCAGTGATGATGAAATTATTTGCACAAAGTAAAGCGCCTGCCTGGGTTCGAACCCACGACTTACAACTCGTAAGTCGCGTCCGATACCACCGGACCACTACTGCTCCACTGGCTGGTTAAAATATCAAAAATGAATGACACAAAATGATACGAGATCTAACTAGGATTTTAGAATGCTAGGTTAATTAATTAAAATCAAATCAAAAGTCATTTATTCAAACTAGGCTGAGAATCAGCGCTCTTTGAACGTCCAAGTTACATAAGACAGTCCCTCAAAATGCCAGCCCTTCACCACTTCCTAGTGCTTCAGCTGGGGAGAAGAAGTGGCGCAATAAACTCCCACCAGCACAGCTGTCTGTTCTTAATGTTGTCTGTCTGTTCTAAATGTAAATGTTTTGTGTTTCGTAATGTTAATTATTACGAAAAACAAAACATTAAATTAAATTGTTTACCATATGTCAGCTGGCACACGCCAATATACCAACAAAAACATTAAAAACTATCCTCAAGCAGAAATCTTATATCTATATATATAAAAATGAATCCCTATTTGCCTTGGTCACGCCATCACGCGTGAACGGCTGGACCGATTTCACATTTTTTTTTGTTGTGTTCGTCATTGTCAGGAGGAGGATCTTATGAAATAAAAAAATAAGGAAGTTGATCGGAACGTTCAAATCAAATCAAATCACTTTTATTTGTTAACACAGGTAAAGCAATACAGATGTTATATTTGATGAAAGAGCGCTATGTTATGCCAGAAGGCGTACAAATATGGTGTGCTTCTATCTCAAGATCACATATTATGATTATCAATCTTGGGACCACTATTGTTTATTTTATATATTAACGACATAGACAAATGTTTTAAAAATACTAAGTTTCTTGTATACGCTGATGATCTAAAAGCTTATAGGTCTATACAGACTGTAGACGATTGTCAACTATTCCAACAAGATCTGGACAGTCTCACTGACTACTGTCTGAGCAATAAACTACACCTTAGTCTCTCCAAGTGCAATTGTATCAATTTCACAAAGAATAAAATTGTTATTAACTTTAAATACTCATTGCACGACACAACACTCAGTAATGTATCTACTGTGAGAGATCTTGGTGTGTTAATTGATGATAAGTTGTCCCTAAACCAACATGTAGAAAAAATTGTGAATAAAGCATTTAAGATGTATGGTTTCGTTATGAGATCGTCCACTGAGTTCAAGCGGATCTCCACATACCTTTACCTATATAAGACCCTTGTACGATCACAATTAGAATATGCCGTCCCTATCTGGAACCCGTTTTACCAGAAATACATAGATGAGATTGAAAAAGTCCAGCGGAAGTTTCTACGAGCCATGCAATACCGATGCCACAAAACTTATTTGTCGTATTCACAATTACTAGATAAATATAGGCAGGTCAACCTAGAATCTAGACGTAAGTATCTAGAGGCCTCTGTACTGTATGGTATCGTTCGTGGGGATTTTGATTGTATCGATCTCACGAGCAAACTATGTTATGTAGTACCACGCACTGTTAACATACGTAGTATCCGGGCAGGTACCCTATTTGCTGTCAATACCTGTCGAACTAATTCTGGTTTGCGCTGCCCTATCCGTCGAATGGTTGAATCTTATAATTGTAATTTTGTTAATATTGATATTTTTGTATGCTCAAAACCCAATTTTAAATGTAATGTTATGAAAATGATTATGAACCAATAATGTTATTAGGAATGTAAGCTAGTCTAGATTTTATTTTATTATTTATTTGTTTTTAGTGTTAAGTATTACTCTGTTGCCAAGCAATCAATTAGTATTTGTATTTTGCATGATGTAATTAATTATTATTAATGTGCTGGAATTATCTATTTCCTATCTAGTGGCACTCATTATCATATTTTTTTTTTTGTTAATATGCGGATAATGTAGTGGGCTGCAATATTGTTAATGTTTTGTATTATCTTTTTTCTGTTCCAACACATATTGTAGCTGTTTATTGTCCCTGAATAAAATAAAATAAAATAAAATATTAAAGTTTCAGATTAGAGATTAGAGTTTCAGATAATCATGCATAATTATGGTATTTAATTAACAATACAAATTGAAAAAATTACATAACATTGTATAACACATTAAAATACAATAAAAATAAAGTCAAAATAATTAAAAATGTCCAAAAATATTAAATGTCAATATTAATAATGGATTTCAAATCCAAACATCACGTAAGTTTCTGTCATATAACATAAAAACAAAGACAAACAAAAAAAAATCACACAATTTATATTGACGCATTTTAATAATAACTTTTTATTTTTTGTAATTTTGTTTATATTGAGCCATCATTCAAAAATTCATCTAATGTGTAGTAACACTTGTCACTAAGCAACTTATTAAGTGCCTTTTTGAATTTTAATAATGGCATATTTTTAATGGCATTCGGTATTTTATTATAAATTTTTGGAGCGTTGCTGAAGAAACTTTTACTCATTAAGGATGTTTTACATTTAACATTACAAAGTTTATTAATATATTGAGTACGCAATGGATTTCTTCTGACTTCAGATAAGGTGACAAATAAATGCGGGTTTTTTTCCACAAATAATGCAGTTTCCATTATGTACATTGCTGGCAGTGTCAATATTTTTAGTTTTTTGAAGTGTGGAATACAGCTATCTGTCGTTTTTAAACCACACATAGACCTCACACAGCGTTTCTGCATCCTAAATACAACCTCCCTGTTAGCCGACTGCCCCCAGAAAATAATACCGTACCTTAAAACAGAAGCTACAAGTCCATGGTAAGCTGTTAGCAATGTCTCAATATTAACCTTTTTTGACAGTTGGAATAGTGCATACGCAGATTTACTTAATCGTTTACATATTATTTCAGTATGAGTGTTCCAAGTCAATTTATTATCAATAGTGATTCCTAAAAACTTAGCATTATCAACTTCCTGTATTTTATAGTCTTTATAAGTGATATTACAAAATTTAAGAAAACTTAACGCCAATATTAATTTTACATAACTGTCAGTTGTTTAAATAACTGTCAGCGATTGATAGAAAATCGCGCTGCAAATATCGTTTAACACAGATGGATCGGTTGATAAATGAGTCGATAGTTTTAGTTTTAGTCAATAGTTAAAACTAAAACTAAACGACATATGACATTCGTAGTTAAGACAGGACAACGTCTGTCGGGTCAGCTTGTAAATAATAAAAACGTAAACAAAACTTAACACTTACCTAAATAAAAGCCTCCAGGCATAAAGGGCGTGCCCGCTTACGTATGCAATGGTGCATTATGTTCATATAGCTGTAACTAGAAGTCACAAATGATAAACTAGAACCTTCGAAGTAAAGTAAATAAGCAGTTAATTACTAATAACTCATTAGTTGCTCTGCGTGCCTTTTTAGTCAGAATATATGCTAAGTACCGCTTTAAAATTGAATTTTTAAGTAAGTTATAATGTTATTTGAAGAAAAAAGAACAGAAAATTAACGCTTTCGAAGGCACAGTGAGTATAATTTGGTTACGCAAACTTTAACGTTATGTAAGCTCGAAAACTTTTCCAAAGAAGGTTTTCATAATTTTATAAAATATGGATAAGTATCGACACGAGAAGTTAAGCGGTTAAAAGTGCTCTTCCAAACTTTTTGCATAATAGACGAGTCTAATTAATCAAAGTCGATAGTCAAGAATTTCAGAAGAAGCAAATTTCAAGCATTACTTTTAACGACTAGCCCCTTTATTTATAAACGTTGCATAAGAAGTTTACAAGAGCTAAAGCGCGGTCACTGTCGGATTGCATAGAAAAGAAAGAGACGCGCGATGACACAACGCTGCAAAATATGAAGCAATTCTGGATTTACAAAAAATCTATCCATTGGACTAAAAAATTAAAACACTATCACGTTAGTATGTTACTTAAGTAGAATAAACTGACAAAAATCTGAATGTTTGAATGTATATTAGTATGGTTTTTAATCGTTAAAATATTTTTTTAGAGGTATCTTCGAGATTTATTTCTATCATATCAAGTTAATTGTATTACGTTTTCAACACACTATCTAACTAGAATATATCCAGAAGAATATCATATATTTTTCTGAGTTTGATTACTGCAGTGGATCATATATTTTTAGGCATTATAAATTTGCGTTTAGGTCATGTAGTCCCCTTAAAGTTAATTAGTTCTTAGCGTTACGTTACTGATTGCACAGAGCGTTAGCGTCTACCCGGACATTGGTCAGCGATGCACTGCCGCCCGTCGCCCGCAAGTGCCCCCGCTTCAACGCGCATCAAGTTTATTCGCAAAAACAACCCACCTTGATTTATCAAACACAATACAAATAAAAGCCGTACCTATACAAAAATATGGGTAATTAAATTTTCTTTTAGATGGTGCAGATTTCATGAAAATACGCCCGATAGTTTTTGCGTGATTACTGATTATCGTTATTGTGTTCACGTTAGACATTATTTGAAATTAATTGCACTATGTTATAAAAATATAATTTCAAATATTCACATATCAAACTACGAAGAAAATAGTCTAGTCTATCATATATTTTTTTCAAACAAATAAGACTGTTCGTTTAGACGTGATGTTCAATTTGAAATCATTAAAAGTCGTATATCTGCGCCTTAAATTTAAACAACGTTTATAAATAAACTCATAGGTACTTAAGTATTATTAGCAATGTGACATGCCCTTTCGGGCACCCTGGGCAATAAGCCCCGCATCTTGGGCAATCAGCCCCGCACCCTGGACAATCAGCCCTGCACCCTGGGCAATTATCCCTTATAATCCTATTTATTGATATTTTATGCAATTATCATTGTATTGGATTATATGAACTTCGAGGGTTGTGTTGATGATTTTAATTATTACAATTCTGTAAATACATACATGGTCCAAACAGGGTTTGTTCAACATACAGCCTGACACTGACCTACAAATTGTAAAAAAACGTAAGAAAATTTGAATTTCGCGGGCAATCTAGCGCTTCACCTTAAATATTAATAACTTGTCCTTAATTCTCTGCGCATTAATTTTATTATCTTGGGAATAGTAATGTAAATCATATATAATTATAAAATTGTAGTTTTTAAACCTGTAGCTTTAATTATTAAGATTTTTGTTATTTAAGTATATGAATTTATATGCTTCGAATATATCACGATATTATAAAGGGGACGGTAGTTGACTTCCGGCTAGGGCAGTACTTTTGCGTTTGAGCACGGTCGAGCGAGAGATTGCACTGTGTTTTTTGTGTTTATTCGAATAAAAATATTTAAGTGAGTGTGTACCTTTCGTTTCATTACCATTTCTAAACACCCATTACTTTAGGTCGTGTCGATACGAGAGAATGAAGTATTCCTGTTAAACCTCATGCCCCAAAACTTTTTTACAAAAAACACTATTAGACGTGAAAAATAACTTTAATTTCGGAAGTCGGTGTCTTTAGTTTTGTATTTTCGTTTTTGGCCACCGACTTCCAAAATTAAAGTTATTTTTCACGTCTTTTAGTGTTTTTTTTGGAAGTCGGTTGTTTTTTTGTAAAAAAGTTTTTATTTTTCAATTTTTAGTTGCGGTACCTACCCCACACAAATTCGTATACCACTACTTGGTGTGTGAACAGTGACAGGAAATTGTGAACAGTGACAGGAAATTGTGAACAGTGACAGGAAATTATTAACACATCATCCATATAAACTAAGTGGAAAAAATATGCAGTGTTAAGGATAACTCAAAAACTACTGGTCAGACCTTGATCAAATTTAAATGGGGCCACATGTGAAGCACCACCTATCAAATAAAAAAAGAATCATCCAAATCGGTTCACCCAGAAAAAAGTTCTGAGCAAATACACATAAAAAAAAAAAACATACAGACGAATTGAGAACCTCCTCCTTTTTGTGAAGTCGGTTAAAAATACACCGGTGCGGCGCTAGAAGTGTGACCACGTTTATCCTCCTACGAGTGTGATTCGAACTCAAGTCCTTTCTCGCCTATGTATTCAGCGCATTTACTATCAAACTATTGCTATATTACGTTTATAACACCACCTGATTCTGGGAAGTAATGTTTAAACTTAAACAACCAACTACCCTTCAAGTTACAATCAGTGCCTTTGTTAACCTGTCAATAACACGACACAATAACGATAATTTGTAAAGTGGGTAGTGCTTTGTTTACACCAAGTCATTTGTTCGTTTGGTGAGTGATTCTATGTTGAAACTATTAGGACGGAAATCTAATGGAGGGTAGAGTTACACAAAATATATCTAACATTTTCCGTGTCCGAGAAATTCAACCCAAGACCTCGATATTTGCAATTTTGTTTGAGAGCATATGACCAGCAGGGAATTACGTAACACACTAACAGTAGGAATAGCTTTCATTTCGACAGTTCAATAACATTCATTGCGTTATTTACGTTGTTGAGCAGATAATTTTTTCGAACATATGAAGCAATGGATTAGTAATAGGCTTCAAAATGATTCAGATTGTGATAGATAGTGTGTTACGCTATTAGAGTGCTGTGAACAACTTTTAGCAGTAATCCTTCGTGCTCAGATTCTTCATTGATGATTCGATTACAAGTTCATGTTTGTTTGTTCCGGCTAATCTCTGAAACAGCTGGACCGATTTTGACGGGAGTTTCACTGGCAGATAGATCAGATAGATGATGTTATAAGGAGTAATGTAAGCTACTTTTTGTGGTGGCAGCACGTTCCCGTGGGATTATTTCCGACATCCACGCGGACGAAGCCGCGGGCTGCAGAATAGTTATACTCGTAAATAAGTAAGGAAAATTTGTGTTTTTGTTACTAGATAACAGGAGATAATCGAACTGCTGTTATTACTTTGTATGTTATTTTTTAATTATTTAGGTACCAATTATAGGTATAAGTACATTAATCAATCTTGATTTATGCGTTTAAAAATTATAATCTAAATTTAACTCTCTGAGCGAGATGTACAATTTAAAAATTGTTATCTTAAAAAGATATTTTAATAAAGATAGATTAATTTACATGTTTAATTATTTTCAAAATATTTTACTCTTAAATCTTCTGTGCCCTAGTGTAGGTACACACGGCTACACATCAAGATATACACGCATTGTACAGAAATACTATAGAATGCGAAATTAGCTTACACTGGAAATGTCTATCTTGATGTGTAGCCGTGTGTACCTACCCGCTTTTTATAAAATTCGAAACGTGCCATTTTACTAATATGTATTTCTGGACACGTGCGAATCGCTTACAGAAAATAATATATTATTTAAAAGTGTCGATTCGCCCGTTTCGGGCAAGTTAATCGACTAATAAGACAGATAATCCGCTAAAGCTCCTTATTATTGTATTCCCCTTGATCTCTTTGAGGATACAGCGTGAAGGTTTTAACATGACATATATCCTGAATAAGTAAAGCCTCACTTTAGCCCCTAGACTAAGAAGCGAGGGGGAAAACAAGCGTGCTGTTGATAAGTAATCTTTATAGTTGCGTGAAAGATTACCATCAAAAACACCGTGAAAATAACTAAAAGTAGTTGCCATATCGAACATAAGTTGTAGGCTGTTTAATTTTATTACAATTTCCCGGGTAAGAATTTACAGAACGTTTTATGTGTTTTAATAAAAGTTTACGGCAAGCATTTTAATTAAAAAACATACTGCGGCTGCTGGCAAATATCAAAGCGGCGGGGTAATTACGTAACACACTAACAGTAGGAATGGGTTTCATTTTGACAGTTCAACAACATTCATTGCGTTATTTACGTTAATGAGCGGACAAATTTTTCGAACATATGAAGCAATGGATTAGAAATATCCTTCAAAATGATTCAGATTCTGATTGATAAGTAGTGTGTTACACAATTAGGGTGCTGTTGTGAATCACCAACCAAATAGTGGTTTAAATAGATTTTATACAATCATGTTTTCAGTAATGTTGCTCTATTTAATAAACTTGTACAAAAAGCCTAAGTAACTTTTTAAAGAAAAACAATCCCTATTTGGGTAAAAATGTGGGCGAACATACGAAAAACGTGCTGTACAAAAACTCCCATTCTAAAAACAACGCTCTCTCAAATCGAAATTGCTTCATTTACCGCACAGCATAAACACAAGTAACATCACAAAAACGTAGACAAACAAACTAAATAAGTACGACAGAACAATCTAGGCGTACCTATTCACGAGCCGAAATGTCGTAGTGCTCGAGACTGACCTTTTGCGTTTTTATCTAAAAATACGCCAGCCCGCCAGACGAAGCTGCAGTTTCCCTGGTTGGCTGCTTAGTGAAGTAACGGAAAATTGTATTTTAATGCCCTTAACTCAACTCGGGACGACAGTGCCAAGCACTTGAAGGCTAAACCAGCACTACGCAGTATCGGGTTTATTTTAAAACATTTTAAAGAGGATTTTCTTTGAGTTTTTTTTCGTGAGTATTGTTGAAGTAAAAACTAAGCGTCTTTGTTTAAAATAAGATTTGCTTACGGCTGCAAAAGTTTGAATGTTTCTTTTTAGGTTTTTTAACTTAATCATACGAATTGGCTGAGCGGACTTGCATTTAGTATTCATGTATAGTACCACTTACGGTCGGGGGTTGGTTGCCTATAGGGGTAGGTAGACTAACTGTCAAAAACTACGCACTGTATACAGGGTGTCAGGGCCATCGATACACAAACTGGTACCATGGAATCAGTACATAATTCTGCAACCCCCTTTTTTTTTTGGGTTGGATATCATCAAATGACCTCTCCCGCTCGGGGCGAAGCGGAAGGGCGTGTCAGACTCTTACTGACTAAAACCCACCCGTGTTTCTTCAGTTGCCTGTGCGCCAGGGCCACGGTAACTCTTTCGAACAATCCGCGACCCCGTCAGCATCGGCCCTATTGGACCCCGTCAATTATGCTGACATCTCTTTGAGGCGCGCGTGGAACACAACGTGCCGTCGACCCCCGGCCTGGTCCTTACCGGACGGCGAGCTGCCCATTGCTCGCCGTCCGCAGGCCCGCGCCTACAGTGGCCGGGAGTCGGCCTTCGACTCCCGACGCCCAGGGTGTCTCCTCCTGCGGCGACTAGGGGCGTGAGGGCGCAATGATTGCCTCTCCCTCACGCGCTCCGCCTCCGCCTTCGCGAGCATTACTGCTTCGCAGAAGGAGGTGACTGCTTCCCATTCCCTCTCGCTCCGTACCATGGCCTGAACCAGGGCTGGACGCGAGAGATCGCCGCCGCCGATCGCCGCTACGAGGACACGGCGGTGCTCCGCCGAAGCCGGGCAGACCTCCACCGTGTCCTCCGGTCGATCCACACAATGACAACACCCGGGCGTTTCCTCCCGCCTTATTCGAAACAGGAACCTCCCGAAACAGCAATGTGCGGTGAGGACCTGCGTCCGGCGGAAGGTGAGGACGCCGATTCTGCAACCCCCTGCGTTGCAATTTTTCGTCGGTTTTTTTTTTTTAATCTGCAGTTCAGTAAATTTTGACCGCGCAGGTATTGCACTTTCCGATGAAACAGCAGTTTTTTTTTTGATAACCGGTGTAATATTTATACGCTAGGGTGTCTAGAATCATGTGCTGAATTCATGCTTACAGTTTGCTCGTCGATGTCCCTGCCACCCTGTATATGATCTACAATAATTATATGTAATCCCGGAAAAAGATTCCATAGGGAATCTAAACTAGTATCTACGTAACAAGTACGTACATAAATGATTAATGTAATAAAACTTAGAGTAGCAATAAAGTAAGTAGTAAACAAACAAAAACCCTTGAAACCCAATTTCCTTATATATTAATCCATCAGTTCCATGAACAAACGGAAATCCAGTAATATTATCTATTCAATAAGACAAGGAAGCCTTCTGAAATATCGAGTAGAGAAAGAATATGTCGGCTTATTTAATATTAATAGCAGATATTAGCAAATCCGAGGCAAAATGGCTCTTTATCTCTACAAAGTTCTTCTTCGCATAATCAGCCTTTTATGTGCCGTCTGCTGGGACACAGGCCTCCTCTCGGCGAGAGGGAGTGGGCTGTGATCTACCACGCGGGCCCAGTGCAGGTTGGTAGATGTCACATGTATTCGATTTTCTTGGTTCTAGGCCATGCCAGTTTCCTCACGATGTTTTCCTTCACCGTGCAGTGGTGATGAATTTATTTACAAATTAAAGCGCCTGTCTGGGTTCGAACCCACGAGCTACAACTCGTCAGTCGGGGCCGTGCCCGTTACCACTGGGCCATCACTGTTCTTATTTATTCAAATATATTAATAGTCCTCCAGACCGAATTTCGGCCATGGCAGCCAATCTCAACGGAGACTAGCCGTCTACGCGGGAGATATTATAGTGCACAAGCGTATGCGCAGCCATAGGTGCACTCAGTCTCATAGTCCGATGGGACGGCAGTCCGACACGACTGGAGAGATTTCAGGCGCAGGGCCAACGGCTTATAATGTGCTTTTCGAATATATTACTTCGGTATCTACGTACAGACAGGGAAATTAATTGTTTATTACATGGACACACTACGTCAATTTGCCGTGTTACGTATAGGGTGTAAAAAGACCCATCACATATCCATCAACTACGCTTTTATTTTCGGTGCGAAAATTTGCTGGGTGTGGTAGTGCACAATCAAACACACGCAAATCATTGTGCTTATAGGTGCATGCAACGGTACAGGGGTCGTGGGAGTATTTAAAGTTGTGTTATAATAACATTATACACTTGTTTTCGTAAAAAAACCTCAGTAGAAGTTGGAATTTTGACCTTCAATATCTCCGTAACCAGAAGGTTCCCAGGTATGGTCCAGTAGAGAAAAATGATTACTATGACGAGGAGTACAAGTGCGTCTCGGCTTCGTTATGTGTCTTTTTACACCCGGTATACCCATTTTCAAAGAATGACACATGACACAACTGTCAAAGAATGACTTGTGATTTGAATATAAAGGCAATTTAAAGTTGGTAGTTGTCTAGTGGTCGCAAGCGGTACGGGTTCGATTCCCAGGTCGAGCAAAGTGTTATTGGGTTTTTCCATCAGGGATTTCTAAGTAACAGCCGGAGTCTGACTTTTTGCCCGGTTTGTGGCAATAGGCTCGCCCCGTATTACATGTGACTTAAACATAACCGTCGAAATGTGGGTGTACTAATAGGTACTCCTCTGCCTAACCCTTTGGGAAATGAGGTGTGATGTTATGTTATGGTATGTTACGTTAAGTTGGTAGTTAATTTATAAAAAATAAAATAAGCTAAGAAACAATCGTGATCGAATTTACTTCTTGTTTCAAGGTTCAAGATAATAAATACTAAGTCAAGATTTTCGTAGAGTTTCGTAGCACGCGTAGCTCAGTGCTACGGACCGCTACGAAAATCTTAGATCACAAATCACGAAAGACGTGTTTTGCTTCGCGTGTGCTACGAAGCTTATGTAAAACTAGCGGAAACCCGGCGTGTGCTACTACGCTAAAAAAAGAAATACAATTTGTATATTTGTTGGAAAAATAAAGAAACTTTGTTTATATATTTTTTTGTTTAAATCCATCTTTGCCTTTGTAATGAAACCGGTTTGGGGCACATCGGTTGTATGGTTTCAAAGTCTAAAAAGAATATAGGTAGAAACATTTTTTGTGTTTTATTGTACATAGATTATAGTACTTACGTAGCCTTTGAGTACTTGCGTAAAAGAGTTCCTGGAATTACTTGGGAGAGGCCTTTGCCTAGAAATGGGAAAGAAAAGACTATGAAAAAAAAAGTACTTGCAAGTATCTACTCAATAAAAAAAACAAATTTATTAGCTAAGTAGGTACATAATTATACCGAAAGGAAGTCAGATAAGGCCGGAATATAAATACGTGAAGCGGAGTATGACTTTGAAACCCATATTATCTGTTCGAGTAATAAACTGGATTATATGAATTATGCATGACGGAACTTGGAGCCTAATAAAGCATAGCATAGATATGATTATGCGCGATTTTTGGTATTTCAAGGACAACTCCCCTACAGTAAATGGCCTTGGGCTTTCAACGGTGCCGCAGTGACGCTTAAGGCTCTTGATTTTCACGAAGCAAACTATAAAATTAATAAAAAAACAGATGACATACGAATAAGAGAACGTACTTGATCTGTTTTCCACACATACGAAACTCGATATAAAGAAAATGAACCAAAAGGAAAATAGAGAAAAGGTCGGCTTTTCAAATATTTCTATCTTCATCTTCCAAATAAAAGGGACGTTCAAGGAATTCCGATATAAAAAATGTGTCCCGATCTTTTGTTGCGATTTGGAGTCTTCGGAGAAGATCGTACCTACGCACTATGCTTACCAAATATATGAAGCGGCATTGAGGTTGGCAAAAAATATAGTATGTACTCCACCAGTTGGCTAAAAACTAAAAATAGAAAGAATATACGATTGATAGTCTACAGACCTGATTTGTTCTAAAAATAAGTAAGCACTGGACTATTTTGTTATAGTTCGTAAGAAAAGCGCCAATCTTGACCTAAAAATTCAGCGAAGCATTGAGTACTTCCACAAACGATACCACTAGCTTTATTTAAACCGCTCCAATGACCTCCAATTTTTGAATAAAGCATCCCCAATAACACTCGAAAAGAAATTATTTCGTTTTTTTTTTACCAAAATTCACACAAAGTAACCGAGTGCTGCACTTCCTACATACATAACTATGTATACTCGTTCACAACTTACCCGGTTACTTAGAAGAAAAAAACGCACCAACCTAATCGTCGTTATAACAAAACTGCGCTCCAAGAAATACAAAATCCAATTTGCAGTACAATAATTCGATTTAAAAATATATTTTATCAGCAAAATTAACTTACCCTCAGCCACTTCTCCTCAGCGTGAACTTTTTAAAGTCTATTCACACACTGACATTACTTTAAAATTACGTTGATAAATAAAAAATATCACGATTTTTGTCTAAATTCTATTTACAACTTTATTTACAGTTATCCGTAATTTTCGGAATGATACTGGGGTTTGTTGAAACGTCAGTGGTGTCGCATATGTTTCACGCATGCGCGGGGCAAGATGGCGGCCGCGAGGCGGGTCGATAGCGCGCGATAACGTTCCGAAGGCTGCGCCACCATTGCCGGGTGACATTGTGCTAACGGGGTAACATAAAAACGAGGTCACCGTTTCATATTAGCCCGCGCTTCCGTGGTATGGTGATACCAGCATATTTGTTGCCATTACAAAAATGTTTTTTTTTTCATAGTCAGGGCCAAGTTTTGGGTTTTATTTATTTAGGTTGCGGATTTAGCGAATATAACTTATTTGGGTAACTGGATTTTTTGGGTATTAAGTGCTAAGCTAAAGGCAAGTACGTTAGGGATTCTGTTAAGTGCCCTATTTTATATGTCACATTCATGAAACATCTTGGTTTTTTTAACAATAATATCTTGACAATAGCGTACTATACAGTAAATCATTAAGCATGACCATGTATTTCCTTTTAATCTGAAGACTTCTTAATTAACATGCCTTGTTAACTTGTTAAATAAGTAATAGATTACGCTACGTCGAAAGTCTTTCTAAAACTTAATTGAGTCGGAAAGAGCAAGAAGTACATTTCACGCGGTGTACCTCAAGGTTCTATCTTTGGACCATTCCTATTGCAACTACACTTTACTATCACTGTCTCTGTCTCGTTCTATATGTTAGTTTAACATATCAATATATTTAATTTTGGACACGGTAAAAAAACAAAAAAATACAATAAAAAATAATTTATTCATCATCAACATCGGCCTTAAGATAGTGTACTTCAGGGTCACTTGTAGTGCGTCCGCGAATGCGTGCAAGCGCAGCCACCCCACGCGTTGATCGCGTCATGACATAGGCAACCCATAGCGCGCCAACACAAGCCACACCGACTAGCAACACTGTTACTGCTATTGTTGCTCCACCCATACCTGGGAAAGAAAAGAAAATATACATTCACTTAAAGACATGAGAAATTCACGAATGTGTCAGTTATACACGACTGCAGTGGCACATCGTGATAATAATGGTCATGAGCAAATGCCCACGATAATATAAATTCAACTTATGTTTCAAGGATCGCACATCATCCAATCTCATCACATTTATGAAAAATCTATACTAATATAATAAAGCTGAAGAGTTTGTTTGTTTGTTTGAACGCGCTAATCTCTGGAACTACCAGTTTTTTTTTTTTTTTTGTTACCCACTTCTTGAGGATAGTTATAGGCTATTTAACATCAATTTACGACCCGCAGGAGCCGAGCAAAAGAAAAATATTCAGAAAGAACGTTAAGCGAAAACGAAGTAAAAGCGCGGGCGGGCGACGTGACGCCGTGGGTCGGCGGCCGGGGCGGGGGGGGGGGGGGGGAGTTATACAAATGTGGCATTGTGTATTTTACGTTATCCACGCGAATGTAGTTGCGAGCAGAAGCTACCTAGTCATTAGTAAAATGTCTAGTAGAGACAAGGCTATCTCTTGACAAGCAAAAGACTAACATGAAAAGATAGTCTATCTATCGAATCAGCAGAGAAGGACTGTTTTTTTTTTAAATATCATACCTCCAGTTTCCTTCGCGACCGCTTTATCCTGTATTCCTTTCCCTGTAGTCTTCTCATCTATGGTTTTAATTCCATCATCAAGCTTCGTAGTTTGCACGAAGAAAATGGTTGAAGAAGACATCGGCGTTATTTCAATAGACAACGTTGTAGATTTACGTGTTGTGATTGGTTTAAACGCAGTTGTTGTAGTGCTCGGAGTTGTTTTCTTAGGAACTAGAGGCCTAGGAGTAGTAGTAGTTGTAGTAGTAGTAGTAGTGGTTGTAGTGGTTGTTGGAGGTTTAGTAGTAGGCAAGTTAGTAGTTGTAGTGGTAGTAGTTTCTTTAATAACTGGGGGAGGAGGTCTTTTTGTAGTTGTAGTAGTAGAAGTTGTTGTAGGTTTTGTTGTAGTGGTCGAAGCGGTGGTAGGTGACAATGTTTCAGTGGTTGTGGCAATCAGTTTCTGTGTCTGCGGTGGTGCTACTGAGCTGCTCCAGTTTGAGTAGTAGTCGTCTGATGTTAATCCTTAAAATAAAAAGTTTTATAAATGTTTTTGGAACTCTTGTGTACACTTATTTTTCTTTACTGGAGAGACTTGAACCACTCTTCTCGAATGATGAGAGAATTAACTATCAGCCCACTGCTGTACCAAGGCCCCCCACAGTGATTGCAGCTATTTTAGTTCAGAATGGAATACTCTTTATTCAGGAATAATGTGGACCATTGTTTACTTGTTTTATCTAGCTTACCAACGCCTTCTGATTGTGTCAGGGCTCCATATGGAGGAGAGTAATTAATAATAATCTATGTTACTAATGTTCTTAAAGTATACTCACTGGCATCAAAATCGCAAACGTCCAAGAAGTCAGGACAGCAGTCCTGGGTGACGACGCAGAGAATGCTGCAGCTACAGCCACGGTAGCCAGTAGCCTCGGCGTACATGTCGCAGCGGCCGACGCAAGACTCCTCTGGAAATGACAAGCATCCATTAAATATCACCAATCCAGTACAGTAGATGATGCTACATTAATGGTGCTTATACATGATGAATGTTACTAACCTACATGCATTTTGTAATCGAGTGTGTGTTTTTTACTATACAGGGCGACGAGCTTTCGTTGTGGAATAGGTAGGTTTAATAATTTCACATTAAGGAGAGTTTATTTAATTTTACAAAATGAATTAATAGCATATAATAAACATTTGTGAAAACTCGTTTACGTATTCGGTCCGGGAATACAGCTTGTCGAAAATGTAAAAGAATTCGGATGTTTATTGCGACTGATCGTATCTACAATCCAAAATGTTTCTCCTTTCTTTCAGTTCATCCAAAGGTTGTCTGTAAGAGATCACCTCGTGCGATAAGAGTAAGACCTACCATTGTACACTTGTTTTAATTGTTTGTCCTTTTTTGTTTTAATTGTTTGTCCTTTTTTGTTTTACGTAGTGTCCAATAATGTGTTTTATGTGGTGTCCAATAAAGTGTTTTATGTGGTGTCCAATAAAGTGTTAAAAAATATATATATATATATATATATATATATATATTCATACGATCAATCAAATTATTTTCGCTCTACTGCATACGTTTGCATCGATGTAGTAAAGTGGTGCACGAATACATTATAATATTCAGTTCTACTTACGTAAAACAGAGGGCGGTGTGGTGGCTTGGCCCATGGCTTTGGTGCAGTTCTCGCCATGCTGAATGGACACATCGTCGATGGCTATGTCACTCATAAAGCTCTCTCCTCTGATGCCCTCCATCACGATCTGTTGAACGAAAATAGTATCACTTGAGATAGAAACGTTTTTAGAAAAAAAAACATAACCAACTTCCAAAAAAAACACTACAAACTAAAAAATAACTTTATTTTCAGAAGTCGGTGGTTTTGAATTTTCGTTTTTTGCCACCGACTTCCGAAATTAAATATTTTTTTCACTTTGTAGGTTTCTTTTTTGTAAAAAAGATTTCCTTTTTTCACTTTTTAGTTGTGGTAACTACCCCACACAAATTCGTATACCACTACTTGGTATGTAAATAACAGTGACAGAAAGTTATTATAACATCATCAATATATACACTAAGTGAAAAAAAAAACCTATTATTGAAGCCAATATTTAAAAAAACATATATGGGACCACCCCTGGGGTATACCCTATTTATTAAAAACGGAATTTTCGAAATCGATCCACAATTGGAGATATCGCTTAAAAAACATAGATGAAAAGTACATCCTCCTTTTTGAAGTCGATTAAAAATCAGGTAAATTTATGGTTAAGCAAAATGACATTCTACGTCAATTTGCCGTATTATAGCCATTTCACACAACTATCAAAAGAATGACAGTTGTGATTTGAATAATCGTACAATATAAGTTGGTTGGTTTACCTACTCGTTAAGACGTAACCTATTCATGGGTTTTATACCGGTTGGCAATAGTTATTTGTTATACAAGAGTGCAAAGTTGCTTTTTAACCGCGTGCTCAATTTTCATGACCGAGCAAGCGAAGGATTCTAAAATTAGAATCCTGAGTGTTAGCGAGGGAATTAAAAGAACATGAGTTGAAAAATCTTTGCACTCGAGTGCAACACGTAACTTTTCATCCCACCTCAGCGAGGAAATGACTAAATGCAAAAAAACTTTTTTACAAAAAAAACAACCGACTTCCAAAAAAAAACACTAAAAGACGTGAAAAATAACTTTAATTTCGGAAGTCGGTGCCTTTGGTTTTGTATTTTCGTGTTTGGCCACCGACTTCCGAAATTAAAGTTATTTTTCACGTCTTTTAGTGTTTTTTTTGGAAGTCGGTTGTTTTTTTTTGTAAAAAAGTTTTTATTTTTCACTTTTTAGTTGCGGTACCTACCCCACACAAATTCGTATACCACTACTTGGTGTGTAAATAACAGTGACAGGAAATTATTAACACATCATCCATATAAACTAAGTGGAAAAAATCTGCAGTATTAAGGATAACTCCAAAACTACTGGTCAGACCTTTGATCAAATTTAAATGGGACCACATGTGAAGCACCACCTATCAAATAAAAAAAGAATCATCCAAATCGGTTCACCCAGAAAAAAGTTATGAGCTAACACACATAAAAAAAAAAAAAAAAAAAAAAAAAAAAAAAAACATACAGACGAATTGAGAACCTCCTCCTTTTTGTGAAGTCGGTTAAAAAAGCATTTACAATCACAAGATACTTTTATTTCAGTTTAGGTATTAATATTTATTAGGTAGTAAATTATGATAGGTAAGTATTAAAGAATAATCTTTAAATTATTTCAAATAATACTTAGGTATAATAAAGAAAAAATTAAAGTAACGTTGCCACAGTTACTCAAGTTGAGTGTAATATTTTTGTAAGGTACTGTAATGTTGGTGTTAGTGACTTGTGTACTGTTTTTCGGTAAACTATCTGTCATACTTAATATTTGTACCGATTCATCGGATTCCCTTGGCGTAAATGTTAGCGAGAGAGGGCGATGGTTAGGTGTTTCGTAACGGCTCATTTTTTATGTAGAAGGGCCAGTCCAAGGATCCGACTGAGGCTCTTTCAGTGTAATGGCTCCTGTGATGCCTTTACGTATTTTAGAATTATTTTGGATGGAATCCTCTATGTATCTCTCTACAACCGAATTGGAGTTCCAGCCGCCATGGCGCTTAAGAGACAGGAGATCAGCTCGTGAACCGGCCAAAAGTGTGGCTGAAGTTCGTCGGAAACAATGACCCGAGTACCCGGGGTTCTGGAAGTTCTAGAAATGTTGCTATTTCTCGTGGGATACTGCCAATTTTATTAGCACCCATAGGCTCTCTGATACACTTTCCGTTGCGATATTGTAGAAAAAAATCGATTGATTGGAGAGTTAGGCGGGCGAAAGGCTTGATATTTCTCAACAATTGTTACGTATTCCTTGCGAATGACGAAGTTGCGGTCTCTTTTTGTCTTTGTATTAGGTAAATTAATTAATAGTAAGTCATCTGAACGTTTCTCAATGCTTTTGATATTAAGTTGTGTTAGTTCATTAATTCGACATGCCCCGTTTATACCAATAATAAGAACAACCTCTAACGTAAAGAGTATTGTAGTAGATAAATTAGTAAAATTGATATGCATGAATAATTATGCCTATCAACATTTACTAAGTGCGTATTAGATTATGCTAAGTAGTTGATTAACATACTTAAGTAGATACTGAATGTGCAACTGATTTACTTTATCCGCCAAATATACGGAATCAGGTGCTTCGTTAAGAAACTTTTCAATTTCAGATGCTGTGAAAACTTTCGATTTTTTTGGTTGATGATAATACGAGGCTCTTTTTTAAAAATGCCACTAATTTAGGATAGGTGTCGATATGTATGTCTTTTTTCATCTTTATTGTTGCTTTTAGCATTGGATACGTATTCCATAGGATGCTTGATTTCTTGGTCTCGGATAATTTAATAAAATATGCCAGCAAAACATTTTCTGAGAAAGTTTTGGCTCCTTTAGCTAGTCGCCACTTGTTAAACATATCGTACTGTTTCAAATACTTCTCGTGTGATTGTTGAGGGAGAAAGCTCATTTGCGCATTATTAACAGTTTCAGTCAGATCTGTTGGCGTCAAATAAACTTCCTCGTCGCTAGAATTACTCATTTAAGGTTTTTCACTTGTTTTCAAGTTTCTTGTTTAATTAACCTAAGGTTTTAACAATATGACGTGAAAAGAAAATGGCGCACGCAAAGCAAATTAAAAAAAAAGTACACCAAGAAGGTTCCGAGTCTGCGTTTTTAACAAATTAAAAAAGGTTGTATGATAAATTCGGCACCATGGAGGTAGAACTAAATAGGTTTAATGATGTTTTGAATTCACAAACTTAGTGCACACGATGTTCTAAATTCAATTTACTTCATTCTCTAGCGGATAAAAACGGCTTTTGCACTCAGATATCGAAGGGCAAAAATACTCTTTCCGAGATGGGAGGATGAAAAAAAATTAACACTCGTTAAGGGTAGTCAACCAGTCTTTCCTAGTACCTAACTGAGTTATGGAGGTCATCAAGAAAGTTGCTACAAATATAAAATATTAGTATTCAGCTGCAATACTACTATATCCGGTTAGACTAGCAACTGACCCTAATACAGAGGAAATGCAGAGGATGACTCACCTGGAAGTTATCACCAACATCAGACAGCATAGCGACGGCACTGTACCACTCATTGCCCTGGTCTCCCCACTGCTCGAACAGCGTGTAATTCTGCGCACTTGATTGGAGCTGCCGCTGTTGCAGCTGATATATAGATAGATTGTCAGGCTTCTGGTATACTACCAAACCACCCATGCTCCTGTAATGAAGATTAATTTATTATCATCAACCTATAGGTACCTACCAGTCCACTGCTAGACACAGGTCACATGTAGTCTGTTCCTAAAGTATCTGGTGAAAGAGTAAACGAACCCTGTTCAGTTCAATTACGCATTAAAGGGAATTAGTAAAACATTCATCTGTATTTGGAAGGTTTCATTCATTTTTCCTACAATAGTTTTGAATAATAAGATTAAATTGTATTAAAAAAAAAACGACGAATTTTGATGTTATAAAATTAACCTAAATAAAATTATTGTCCAATGAAAAACATCTACATGATGATTTAAAATTAGAATTTCGAGTTTATGTATTCAATTACCTATGTAATAAGAAAGAAAAATGCGTTTATTAGCATTGCAGCAACAAAAATACACAATTCAAAGCACTCAATTTGTAGGTGACACAAAAAATTGGCATGTACTCACACTACACTGCCACAAGTACGTTTACTAATCCATTTGTTTACATTTTCAGCAGATACCTTTGAAACAGACTTCAACAGACCATAGTTTCTCTACAATTGTGAGCCAGTAAGCTAGTATTTACTAAGATGCATATTTACCTTCCATACATGTGGTACCAGAACACGAAGCACCCGTTCTTGGCCAGGTCCGCATCATACACGGGTGACATCAGACGAGCGGTCTCATTCTCAATCCGACCTGTACTTTCTATGTACATATAGTATCCTGAAATAAATAAGAACGCGGTTTTGAATCTCGAAGAGTTGGGTGGAAGGAGGGGTACCTACTACGTTTTGGAATGGGCAACTAGCTTCATCTTTTTCGCGACATCTTTTTCACACAATTCAAAAGTGCCTGTAATTGGTTTATTTGAAATAAATGCTTTGAGTTTGAGTTTTGAGTTTGAAGTATACAGTTATACCTGTATCCTTGGACGGGTAAGCAGAGGTACCTAAGTACATACCTACCTATTATGACATGATTATTGCACTCGAATTTTCGACAGTCTCATTTTAGTCACACTCCTAACCGTGAAAGGATCCCCCGTTGTGACTTGTGACGAAAAATTGGTGACAAGAAACTTTTTTACAAAAATAAACACTACAAAGTGAAAAATAACTATCTTGTAAATTCGGAAGTCGGTGTCTTCGTTTTTTAATTTTTTGCCACCGACTTCTGAAATTACTTTTTTATTTTTCACCTTGTAGTGTTTTATTGGAAGTCGGTTGTTTTATTTTTGTTAAAAAAAGAACACATTCTCGTTGTAGTACCTATCCCACACAAATTCGTACCTATACTTGCTATGTAAATAACAATGACAGAAAGTTAAATATAACATCAGCTAACTGAAAATCTACAAAAAAAAAGTTAATAAAATTCATAATTATGGGACCACCACTGAGGCATACTCTATCTATTAAAAAAAGAATTGAGAACATCCTCCATTTTGAAGTAAAAAAAAAAACTGCCTCGTTTGTCCAATGCTCGTAAGCACAACAGCTGAGCGTGGGGTTCGATTCACCGATTGGGTAAAGAGTTATGTGATGGGTTTATTCCTTACGGAGCATGGATATGTAACCGGAAATGACAAATAGGGTCGCCTTCTACAAGGATTAAAAAGAAAAAACAAGCGAATGTGAGTGTACCTCTGCCTACCCATTGGGAAATAGAAGCGTGTTCTTACTGTAGATAACATTATAGGTAAGGTCACCACTATGAAACGCTGATAAGATGCGACGAGGATTTTTGGCGCCTGTATGACATTGACAGGTGGGCGTTGTTGGTAACCATTTTAAAAACACAGAAATTGAGAAAAAACAAAATGGCGGCGTTAGGTCCGATTTTGACCACGTGCTATAGGCCTTGTTGTAGTTTTTTACTTTGTCACATTAAATTCGTTCGTTGACGCGTCACATTCTTGACGTCGCCATTTGCATCGTTTAATAAGACAAGGTTCTAATGACTAAGGTTTTCAAGATTTTCCATCACTGTCAATAATCATAGTGATCTTTATGGTAATTGCAATAAGGTTGCAGTTAGGTTGCTGCCATTGACAAGTTTGTCAAAATGACAGTGATCTTTATTTTCGCTACCGCTAATTGCGTAACAAACTATCTATCACAATCTAAATAATTTTGAAGCCTATTGCTAATCCATTGCTTCTTATGTTCGAAAAAATTGGTCTGCTCAACAACGTCAATAACGCAATGAATGTTGTTGAACTGTCAAAATTACCCCGCGGGTGCCTATTGGGTCGCTGCTATTTAATGTAAAATAACTGTGAATAGCCTGTACGTCGACCGTACCTACTATAAGTTACGAGATAAGTCCGATATCATGTCACATGTAAAAATCATCGATAGGTATTTTAAAATCATTTCATCATGCAATGACAGCGACAATATCATTAATGCCTAAATCATTAGGTTCTTGAATGAAGTCTGCTCGTCACTCGTAACTAATGATAATTTCAATAAGCCGTTCCGTTTCAGCACTCATAATTGAAGTGACGTGACCATAAACTCATCAAAAAATCATTGATGATTTTGCAATTGTTCCCCTCACCGATTTTTTTTTTGTCATTGTCATTAGAATTATAATTAAAGTTCTATTCATTCTACCACAACATAAATATAGTGTACAAATATTCAAATGTCATTCTGAAATAACTAAGTACAATTAATTTTAAGATTTGTGATTTACAACAAGTCCATTATGATTTAATATTATTTTAATTAGGTAATAATGCAGTCATTGATACAGACAAATCATCACTCAGCCCATGTCTACTATAAGGTACTCACCCGATCCATTCTTCCCATATGTATGGTCGTACGCTGGTCCCGTCTGAAGGAAAGAACTAGGGGTCTTCTTATTCAGCCTTCTCCAATCAAAGTCGTGAAACTCATCAGGCTTCCAACCGCAAATATTAGGCTCTTCGAAGTCACATTCTGTTTCAGTATGTTTTGTTGAACTATCTGGTAATTAAATAAATAAAGAATTAATTAATTTATTGGTCTTTCATTTCTAGTCCGACACAATAGTAATATTTGACCGAGTTATTGATGTTATTGACATAGGAGGATATTACACTATTATAATATCTAGGATCATCTTTATGATCATATCATTTAATAAGATAAGTAATTATATAAACACACGAGCGACACGCGTCAATGACAGAGGCAACTGCAGCCGTCAACGCCGTGTCGGTGGCAGCGTTCTACACGTCAGCGGGTGTCGTCCACAACACGCTGCTCGTATATTTGAACAGCGTACTCAAAGACACGGGCGGCACGTGTCTACGGCAGCCGCTGACGCGTCGACGCCAACAGCGAGCTACGACGGGTGTCGACGGCGCAATTGCCTCTGCCGTTGACGAGTGTCGCTCGTATGTATGCACACTAAAAGACCTACGAATTTAAGAAATATATATATACCTACCGAAGCTCCCAAATGATTCATGTCTATATTACCTACATTGTCGTTCTATGATCCATAATGATAATGTAATATCCCTCTTAGGATAGGCAAGTAGCGAGGTAGGTACCGGAAACCACCAAGCGCTATATCCGCTTTTTATCTAGCTCGAGGACATGACTCATATTTTGGGCATCCCAACTTTTTTAAAGTCGTCCATAAACATCACGCAGTCATTTAATTTTGTAGATAGGTACCGCTTTTCAAGTAGATATATGTTTTATTTTGTTGATTCAAGCCAGTAAAACTTTTTTTTATAATGTAATGCCCGCAGGCAGAGCAGTAATAATTGATGCTTAAATTGTATAAAAAAAACAACATCTTAAATTATAATGATACCAGTTTACTAAAAATTTACCCCAATTAAGGGTAATTGGCAAAAATATTGGCATATTACATAAGTAATGTGTTTTTCTACGTGTATTAACTACTATGAGCATTTAAAATCTTCAGTATGTATTACCATAACATCCAGGAGCAGTTGAGTTCCATTGTGATCCATCGCAGTAAAGAACCGGTAAACCCACAAGTTGATGTCCGGGTAAACAGAAAAAGACTACCCACGCGTTATTATGAGATGTCATATTCACGGCATTTTTAACTTCTTCCAACTGTTCGCAGCCCGATCCTTTAAAAAGTGAAAGAAAACACTTGTAACCACGTAAACACGAAATGCAGAAGAAAAGCTAGTAATTAGGTAATTAAAAAAAATGAATTAGATTATTTTTCCTATAAGTATTAATAGATGGCGTTTACGTTATGGTTAATCGAACACAGGAACCAGAACGCAGAAACAATATTTAGCAACTGCGTCTTTAAATCTAAAATAAACTGAAATAAAAAGTATTATATTAGTAATTGTTAGGCTGGATATCACCATGGATGATACTTACTAACACATACGGGTGTGGGCACGTCCCATTGTCCAAATCTACACGTGGCATATTTGTTGCCCACCAACGTATATCGAGTGCTGCAGGAAAACCTGACAAATGTCCCTCTCTGCCTCGGTCGAGCTCGGCCGTTCTTAATTCGAGGAAGCGCGCATGATGTCGTTGAAGCTCGGTAATATTGATATTCTGCAACAAATAGGAAGTCACTTATTTTATAAGTTTTATACCCTAGCTGAAGGCCTTAATTTATTAAGGCGTCCACAGGATAGTTCGGTTAAGCAGCTGACAGCCTCCTAGGTTAATTTAGAAGAGGCCATTCACAAAAAAATAATATAGGTATATGTCATATCAGCCGAAAGACGTGCATTGCTAGATATAGGCCTCCCCAAAAGCGTCACCACATCGACAGATCCTGTGCTTTTTGTATCCAACGGATTTCCGCGACCTTACCAACGCTGCGCACCTTACTCCAGAATCCATCGGCCATGCGTTCTGCTAGCAATATCCCACTTATTTTCCAATTTTTCAAGTAGATATCATATAAGATAAAAATATAGATAGATACATATAGTAATAGCAATTTATTTAAACTAATTATTATGACAATACAAATTGTGTGACATGCTCTATCTAATAATTTAATTTGACATCTGTATAATCTTATTTAAATTTATTGGATTGTTAAGTCTATGACATGTATTATAACTCATCTGACATTTTTTATGTTTAAACCTTTGACATTTGTAGTAGGTATTCTGAATTTATTTAATTTTTTGAGTATAATAATTTAGTAATGTTATTTTAATAATTATTTAATTAATTCAGACAATAATATAAATATTTGCACACCATTAGGTAATGATACAGAGTACTTAATATTTATTTGTAACATCGGTTTATACCTACCTGTATTAAGCAAATAAATAATTTGATTTGATTTGATTTGATTTTTATAAGTTTCAGTAATATTTAAAGTGCTGGTCTCCAAAAAGCTACTCTCATAGCTGTTTCTAGTAACGTGACGGTTATTCCCTCGCCTATTTAATATTTCCGAGTGGAATGATTTTGTGTATGAAATCAGCTAAAAAATGTTTTTTTTTTCAACTTAGGACTGTAACGCCACCTACGCTGTTATTATATTTTCATAAGGGCGGAAGTTTGATGTCACGCGTACCGCCAAGAGCGTGCGTCCGGCTGATAAAGTTTATAAACCATGTTTTTAACGTTTAGATAAGTTTATATTACTGTTTATTAATAATTTTAAATGTTTAAGATCTGTTTCCTGGGTCCTAGAATAAATTCTCGATATTTTTAATTAACTAATCTCCTTTACAAACTTCAGTAATGAATCTGAATAGTGTGCTAATTTGAATTAATAGTCATTCGCTTCTTATAGTGAATATGTAACCTATTAACGATTTACTTAGTTTAATACGAAGTCTACACGGAGTGGAATTTGTTTTGTACCAAAGTAAATGTAGCTACAATTTGGCTTTTACTTGCACAGTAAGGAACCTATGTCATTCCCGGTAGGTATTGAAAGTAACAAAAAAAATGTTTTACTTTTACCCCATTTAACACTGTGTTATTTAACAAACCAGCACCCTAATGCCGTAACACACTATCAATCACAATCTTGCTTATCTATTGCTATATATGTTCGAAAAATTTGGCTACTCATCAACGTAAATAACGCAATGAATGTTGTTGAACAGTCAAAATGAAAGCCATTCTTAGTGTGTTATTTAAACAGCCTACAACTTATTATCGATATGGAAAACTACTTTTAGTTATTTCCAGTGTGTTACGCAATTAACCCGCAAGCTTTATGCATGAGGATAATCTATATTTCCTTAAGTTTATTTAATTTTATAACGCTACAAATAATAATGTGTTATGAAAATAGAATAATATAAACCACAGCAGGAATTCTATTAAAGGTAAACTGCATAAACATAACCATTACGGCACGCCTGGTAGGATAGGCAGATATGACAAAATTTTGATACACAGTCAATCGAATGAATTGAGTTTGTTATAATTTTACAGCTAGATAAACTATGCCAAACTCCATAGAAACCTGGGTCGTACGTACAGTCGAACAAACTATAGGGTATACACAGTACAGGCAAACATAATTATTCAGCTTTCCACTATAATGCCAATATTCATCACTGTCAATTAGCGTCAGGGGAGCCCGCGAAATTCAAATTTTCTTACGTTTTTGCAATACATAAAAATCATCAATTTACGGTCCCGAATCAAGTTATATGATTATAACATGATTCGCGACCGTAAATTGATTTGATGTTGATACATCAGCCTGACTGGCCTTCAAATTGCAAAAACTTAAAAAAAAAAAAACGTTGGCTACCCTTATCGCATCCCCTTTAAGTATATTACATTTGTAGGTAATGCCATTTTATGCATAAGGCACACTTAAGGCGTTTTACTGACCAAACGACCTTGAGCGTTCGGTCCTTCTCGGTCCCGTCACTGTGCCCTGTCTCTCTCCCTGCGCACGCTCATTTATCATAGAATTCACAAAAAAATTGAAATGATTTGAATAAAAAAAGACAAGCGATCTTTTGAAATAAAATAAAACGTGAATTATTTAGATTTTTTAATTATCTATCCATTAGTGTAATCCTCAAATTATTAGAACGTCAACTTTAGCAACAGATGCATGCCATCAATAATTTTAGTCTATTTTTTACAAGGAGATTTTAAATGAATTTATAACACGTAAAAACAAATAAGAACGTGCAATGTGATGATAGGTTATCTAACATTAATAATGTGCTTTTAGATGTAGTTTATTACTCTTAATGAATGAGTTAATAGCCTCTGGATAACGCACTATAGCAAGGTTTTGCTCGGGGTACCGCCTTAAGATAATGAAGTAAAAGAATTGAGTATTCACTGTAACCATGAAGTCAGCACATGATTCTAGACCCTATACCTACACATAGCGTAGAAATTTATAGTCGGTTATCAAAAAAAACTTCTGCTATTACGTAGTAAAGTGCGGTAAAAATTTATGGAAAAGCAATATATTTTTCTAAATACCTTACCAAATATTTCAAAAGTTCAGAATCATGTACCGTCAAACGGGATGAATTGGGATGCAGGGGTGAATCGGAACGAAACTTTAAAAGGGTTTTTAACGTTGAAATAATATAGTTTGTTGCCAAAGAAGCCCAAAAGTCTGACAACCAGTCTTAACAAGGGGTATCATGTTATTCGGTAACTGGGTTGTGAAGGTCAGATAAGCACTTCACTCCATGTTAAATACTGCTGCGGTATTCAGCTGCATATGGTGCCACAGTACACTGGACAGTGTACTGGAAGCCCGCTCTAAAATAATTGGTGCTAATAATAACATCATACTACAATCGGCGAAACCTGTATAAAGTGTCAATTAAACGATTTTTGCCAGGGTAGGTAACTTTTTGCCAGGGTATGTAACTTTTTGCCAGGGTTAGTAACTTTTTGGCAGGGTAAGTAACTTTTTGCCAGGGTAGGTATTTTTTTGCCAGGGTATGTAACTTTTTGCCAGGGTAAATAACTTTTTGTCAGGGTATGTAACTTTTTGGCAGAGTAGATAACATTTTATAGTTTAAAGAATCTCAATTTGTGTCCATTATTCCCGTTTAATTAGGTACTCATCAGTAGAACTTATTTACAATCATCAAGTTGAACGATTACAAGCGTGCTATTTTAGTTTAGTTTAAAACCACCACCCTAATCAAGGACAATACATATTTATTACACACTGATCCATTATTAATTATTACAATAGGATGTTATCAAAAAGCTAATTACCAACTGTATACAAACTATAGCGCACTTGGTGTTTTAATTCAATTAATTTCGAATAAATAAAATTATATAGATAACTTAGAAGGAAATAACAAAAATCTTTAAGCACACCTATTCAATTTTAGGAATATAAACATCTATTTATCAGGAAGTGATTACTTAAATATCTATGGTAATGGGTAGTTTATAGGTACATACTTTCGTACTTTTACATATTATACTAATATTATAAATGCGAAAGTTACTCTATCTATGTCTGTCTATTTTCTTCGACTTCCTTTTCACGCCTAAACCTTTGAAAGATTCGATAAGAAATTTGATAATAAGGTAGCATGGGAACTGAAAAATCACATAACTAGTCTACTTTCATCCTGGATATTTGTTTAGAAAAATAATGAAATGCAAAATACACGCAGCCATATATTAGCCGTAAGTCGCAAGCAACAGCTAGTACAATCCTAGAGCTAAAATTTGTAAAATAGGTAGTATAAGGGACTTTGTGTGAGTAGTTTGAATTAACATAGATCTAACTTTAAATGCTTTTTAATAATCAACCTATAATGTTCCCACTGTTGGGACACAGGCCTCCTCTCTGTGAGAGGGAACGGGCTGTAATCTACCACGCGGGCCCAGTGCGGGTTGGTAGATGTCACATGTCTCCGAATTTTTGGTTCTAGGACATGCCAGTTTCCGCACGATGTTTTCCTTCACCGTTTGGAGAGCAGTGGTGATGAAATTATTTACATAAAGTAAAGTGCCTGCCTGGTCCGAACCCATGACTCGTAAGTAGGGGCCGTTACCTCTGGGCCACCACTGCTCGTGATGGTTCTTTTTCTTTTTGTCACGAGGAACAAACCCACGCAGCCACAGGCGGATGGACATAACCGTGATAGCAACGGATGTGAACAGAAACCAAAAATCATTCGCTGTACGGAGTTATCAAATGCTGAAAACAGCTTCACATAAATAACTACTTATTACAATTGTCCATATTTATAATAAGTAGTATGAGTTTATATGCGGCCTTTTATGGATGTTGAGTTAACATTCCAGTTAGAAAGCACTACCCCATAAGGGTGCTTGCACAAAGAAACGAATACACGTCGGTGCAGGTTGATCTTAGAAAAGAAACGGTTACATGTTTAACCTCTTCCTTTATGTGTGAGCGGATAAGTTAAAACGGGACTATTTCATCCGCACCGATCAGTACCAACTTCTCTATGCCGGGTACCCGCTTCTTTTTGCAAGCACCCTTAATCACCATGGTCTGATCCAATCTTAAACTCTCAATCTCGAATTAATCTTACGTCTGGGGTAAGATGCGAGTTAGTTTATCAATTCATATTTTTCTTTCATTTGATATACTAAAATTCTAGCAGCCCAAAGAACAATCATGTTTGTTCTTTTTAATAATTTTTCTTTGTAAGTATGTTATTGGTTTCACATTCGCATTGTTAATTCAAACTTGGTGCGATGAATCGGATAATGGCTGCCGGTCAAAAATGGTAAAGGTTCTAATACGAACTAGAAAATTGATAAATTGATTATAGAAGAAAAATAATTAATACTTTTTCTATTTAAATAAGGTAATAAATATATAAGAAATATATTTTAAGATAGGCATCAGATAACTTAATAATAATTAAAAGAAAAAAATTACCTGCTTCAACAAAACTGAGAACAAATAACAATAATAAACACTTTACAAACATTTTTCACTTTAATACTATTCTGATGTAGCACAATATTTTAGCTCTGTTATTTTAAACTATTTATGTAAAATAATAAATAAATTTTATGTTACTTCATATTTTAGGACTAGACTGGATGCCGTTAAGTACTCATTTTAAATGTTGTTACATTTATATTGTTGGGATGTTGTTCACATCGAACCGGCCAAAGAGTAAGCTCGGCTGCAGATCCTACATCCGATTTGTTTAATGCCTAACGCGACGCGTACAACTTATCCGTCATCGTTCGAACTATGCTCGTATGACAGATTAGGGTATCCGAGCCGTACGTACGGCTCAGTGCGGACCAACGAAGAGCATGGAGCAGAGGATTTTTAGATATTAATAATGAACCAAGGGAGATGTTTGATTTTGGGTTGGCACTATGTACACTATATAGATAAATAGGAAAAAAATAAGGGATTTTCATAAAAATACTAACAAATTAATTTGAAGAAGGGTACAGGCGTACAAAAATTATCATTTCGGAAGTTTTTTTAATATGATAACCCTATTTTTAGGTTAGCCATGATAGTTGTGTTTGACATGACGTTTGACGATTTTGACAGTTTTAAGCTTCCTGAAGTGACGCCTTTCTTTGCTTTGTCTTTGAATTGGATGTATTTCGGAGATTTTTGTCATTGTTTTTGTTTTGCGACCCAATTTACTACTAAGGACATTGATTGATTGTTTCTCTGTTGACCCCAGCTTTGTTATACTCGTATGGTTTCTGATTCACCTGTGATTTGGGTTTCGTCGTGTATGTGGTATTCTACAATAACAAGTTGCACTAGGGTTGCACTTATTTTATTATTGCTGCCGCAATCGAGTAGTAACATATCCTGTAGTCTTATTTTATTATTATAACGAAACCCAAGTATTTTTGAAATTTTTGTTGTTTTTTTTTTATCGTAGGTATTAATTACATAGACACGTCTTAGGTTACGATGGAATTGACAATGTACTCTATGTATAAAAATTCCTTAAATAAATAGAAAAAAAATATATATAGACACGTCAATTAAATTTCATTCTCAAAATGACATTTCGCAAATTAATGATCCACCATATTTATGTTGTATTGCCCTCCTTGACAAAGTTAATTTGAATGTACATTGAAACTAAGTAAAATAATAGAAAATGAACATTAAAAAACAGTTACCTATATTGTATAGCGTTATTTACATATAATGTACATGGTGCTAGCCCAGGCTCCATACATTTCTGGAACATCTCCTTTCCAGATAAGAGAGCAAACGAACCCACGCCAGGAGGTCGTTCTTTGCAGTTTCTGAATCTGTTGAATAAAAATCCATTTTCATTGTCTATTTCTTTAAATTAAATGTCATGAAACAAAGTAATACACAAAATAAACGAAGTTTTTTTGTAACATCAGCCCGCTTAACTACTTAGGTAGGTTCACACTTCTAGTCATTATAATGTCATTTAAATTACTGATAACAAAAATACCTATTTGATTATATATTATATGTAGTATAAATTGGGAAATATTTAATCGATTCACTAAAATTTATTGACTTTCTAATGATGCACACTTTTTAAAATAAATGAGCCCTTTTCGCACAGTTGGTCGCAGCTACTTGGCTATTTAGTATTTTGAACCTCAAATTAGGAGATATTTGAGGTTCACAAATGAAAGCGCATTCATTATAAATGTTCAATAATATTTTAAGGAAGCAAAATGGGAATGATTGGAGGTTCGATTAAATACATGCCGTAAAAAATCATTTTAAAATATCCGTCATAGTGTCAGTTCTGTTTATTTTTATAATCTTCGTGCTGAACGGGATGTACATTTATCAGAGGACGCTTCCTTTAAACTTTCCAACAGATATTCTATTGAATACTATCAGCCATCCATTGGGTTTTTTAAAACAGATTAGTGGATACCTACTGTAGCTAATTTCTTATCTTATCGCTAAATAAATACCCTTAAACCATTGCACTGGAGTCTGAATCACTTTGGGTTTTGGTTATTTCCAATTAAATTAATGAGTTTGTCAGGATATGACAAATATTAGGTCTTTACCTATGAAATTGCCGTTCTGCAGTACTGGCCATTTCAAATCAAAATAATTTTTGTTTGGCTAAGAATTCTAATTTCAAATTAATTTTATTTTAAAAACATGGATTTTTTTTTCTAAAAGTAGTCATTTCTTTATTGATTAGTGTTACATTTTCATCGCATTTCAATCTTTTTCGTCATCATGGATACGTTAAAAATTCGAGTAATTATGGAATATGAGTACCGTCGTGGCAGCAACGCGGCACAAGCGGCACGCAACATCAACGACGTTTACGGAGCTAACACTACAAACCAACGCACCACCTGTTATTGGTTTGCTCGCTTCCGTTCTGGAAATTTCGACCTGAAAAATGAACCTCGCGGTCGTCCGAAGACTTTGGTCGACAATGACGAATTAAAGGCGATTGTGGAAGCTGATGATACACAATCTACGGCTGAATTAGCAGCAGCTTTCGACGTTAGCGTCAAAACAATATTGGTCCATTTGCGTCAAATTGGCAAGGTAAAAAAGCTTGACAAATGGGTGCCCCACGAACTCAATGATCGCCAGCGCGAAGTACGCGTCGAGACGTGCCTTGCACTGCTCAACAGACACACAAATGAAGGAATTTTGAACCGCATTGTTACCTGCGATGAAAAATGGATTCTGTTTGATAACCGTAAGCGCTCAGCAAGTTGGTTGGATCCTGGTTCAGCACCTAAACAATGCCCTAAACGAAAACTTACCCCTAGAAAAGTGATGGTCACTGTTTGGTGGTCTAGCGCCGGTGTGATTCATCACAGCTTCTTACCAAACGGGGTGAGCATTACTGCAGATGTGTACTGTGAAGAACTGAACACAATGATGGAGAAGCTGGCGCATCTCCAACCAGCATTGGTCAATCGCTCGTCTCCGCTGCTCCTGCACGACAACGCGCGACCTCATACTGCACAGCAGACGGTCTCCAAGTTGCAAGAACTGGGGTTGGAAGCTCTCCGTCATCCGCCCTACTCACCAGACCTTGCGCCTACAGACTACTACTTTTTCCAGAATTTGGATAACTTCTTGGCGGGAAAAAAAATTAATACCCGAGAGGCAGTACAAAATGCCTTTGAAGAATTTGTTGCCTCCCGTCCAGCTGATTTCTTTAAGAAGGGCATCAATAAACTGCCACTGCGATGGCAAAGATGCATTGATTGCATGGGTGATTACTTCGATTAATACAAATAAAAAATTCATGAAAAAAATTCGTTTAAATTTTTTCATACAAAACGGCAATTTCATAGGTAAAGACCTATTATTATAATTATCAGTTCCGCGCGGCCTCTGAATGTTTTAGGTTACTACAAGGTTATCTAAAGGACCATCGGTTTTGTTCGGTGTGACCTAATCAAGTAAGTCAAGGGAGCGCCCTCTGGTGGGAACCATGGTCAGCTATCCCCACTAACATCCTAATTGCCGACTGGCTTATATTCTTCATCCCAGCACGAGATATTCTCGAATAGATCATGCCAATATGCGACACGAGGGAACAAGAAGATCAGAGACTTAATTTAGTGTGACCTATTCAAGTAAGTCAAGGGAACGCCCTCTGGTGGGAACTGTGGTCAGCCATCCCCGCTAATACCCTTGCCTACTGGCTTATATTCTTCATCCCAGTACGAGATATTCTCGAACAGATCATGCCAATATGCGACACGAGGGAAGAAGATCAGAGACTTAATTAAGTGTGACCTATTCAAGTAAGTCAAGGGAGCGCCCTCTGGTGGGAACTGTGGTCAGCCAACCCCGCTAACATCCTTGCCGACTGGCTTATATTCTTCATCCCAGTACGATATATTCTCGAATAGATCATGCCAATATGCGACACGAGGGAACAAGAAGATCAGATTCTTAATTAAGTGTGACCTATTCAAGTAAGTCAAGGGAGCGCCCTCTGGTGGGAACTGTGGTCAGCCAACCCCACTAACACCCTTGCCGACTGGCTTATATTCTTCATCCCAGTACGAGATATTCTCGAATAGATCATGCCAATATGCGACACGAGGGAACAAGAAGATCAGAGACTTAATTTAGTGTGACCTATTCAAGTAAGTCAAGGGAACGCCCTCTGGTGGGAACTGTGGTCAGCCATTCCCGCTAATACCCTTGCCGACTGGCTTATATTCTTCATCCCAGTACGAGATATTCTCGAATAGATCATGCCATTATGCGACACTAGGGAAGAAGATCAGAGACTTAATTAAGTGTGACCTATTCAAGTAAGTCAAGGGAGCGCCCTCTGGTGGGAACTGTGGTCAGCCAACCCCGCTAACACCCTTGCCGACTGGCTTATATTCTTCATCCCCGTACGAGATATTCTCGAATAGATCATGCCAATATGCGACATGAGGGAAGAAGATCATTTAGGCACCATTTTTTTTGCGTGACGTGACTGCTTTTCTTATCTTTTTAATTTTGAAACACTGTTCTTGAAAGTTGAGCATTACGGACTGGGTAAAATTGCGCTTCGGTACCTTAGTAAAATCATATTTGAATGATAGACTGCAGCAAGTTCAAATAACCGGTGTGGATACATTGGGCTTAAAAGTCAAAGTGGGTGTACCGCAGGGCTCAATATTAGGTCCGCTCCTCTTTTTAGTATATATAAATGATTTACTTCATTTACTGAAAAACCGACCACAGATGGTGTTATTTGCTGATGATACATCACTGATTTTTAAAACAAACAGACATGCACAGGAGCTTGACGACGTAAATAACGCTATGCCTAAGGTTCATAACTGGTTTACTGTAAAAAAAAATGGTATAAGAAAACTAAATGTATAAGATTCGCGTTACCGAATGTTATAAGTAGTAAATGTCATGCTATATTGAATAAGAAGACACTAGAATTCGTCGAAAATACAGTTTTCCTGGGGATCACGCTTGACTCAAAGCTACAGTGGAGTCGTAGCTTAACATCACTTGCAGGGCGGCTAAGTTCAGCCGCTTACGCTGTTTGGTAAATCCGTCAATTAACAGACGTGGATACCGCGAGACTAGTATATTTTATTTTAGTTACTTTCATAGCATCATGTCTTACAATATTCTGCTGTAGGGTCGGACTGCAGATATTGATTCTATCTTTATTCTGCAAAAGAGGGCTGTCAGAGCCATCTACAACCTCCGCAAACGCGAATCGCTAAGGGAACTGTTTAAAAAAAATAACATACCATGTCAATATTTAAATGAAAACATTATGTATGTTCGAAAAAATTACATCTTTTTAGTACGATAAGTGACAGGCATAATTTCAACACTAGAAATAGGAACAAATTAGATCAACCACGTTTCAGGTTGTGTCAAGTACAGTCGCCAGCACATCAAGTTACCACAAACTGTCAGATTTTCTCATTCGATTTTGAACTTAATCATCAACATTGTTTCAACAAAATGGTTGAGCTGGATGGTGCTGATCCACGCGTCATGTTCGTGAACGGGCGCCGTCAGTTTGAGACTGGTCATCTCTTAGCTGCCACGCCTTATTTTTATTATTAATCTTATATTTTTAATTGTTGATTTTTTGTTTTTTACATTGTTCTCACATAAATAGAAGCAACAAGAATAATGTACCCAGGATTTTGTAATATCTTGATTTAAAAAGAGTGTCCTTGGAGTTTCTTGCCCGTTCTTCTTCATAACATTTTGAAATGGGAAACTAGCTTCAACTTTCTGACTAACAGACCGACTCTTTGACAGTTCAAAAGTGCCTGTAAATGGTTTATTTGAAATGCTTTCAGTTTGAGTGTGAGTTTGCAAGTGCGAGGTAGGCGTCAGTCTAGAACGTACCTACGGTAGTATAAATTTACTTATCTTATAAGTTTTGAATTTGAATCATAATAATTTAATGCACATCAACTGAGCTTACCCAGTAAGACTAGCTAAGGATCAAATTGAAAACTGGAATCACATAAACTTCGTAGTTTGTATACATAAAAAGCATATTATGTCATACATGGGTACCTACTGTGAAAATTACAACCTGAAAATTCCTAATAACTGTCACCGAGTTTCAGTGCTTCAGCTGTACTTATTTTTAAAGTTACCCTCCACATCCGGCCGAAGTCACAGAAAACCACTTCATGGGGAAAGCTCCAAGTTGCCCACTAAATTCAAATGTTCTTACGTTTTTTGCTTGTTAATCCTATTGATTGTATTTTAAGAAATTGTCATTCAGTAGGATTACATGTATGAACTTAGAGGGTTATATTGATTATTTTAATGATTATAATTCTGTAAATACATACTTGTTGCGGACGCGAATAATATTTTGTTCAACATACAATCTGACACTGACCTGCAAATTGCAAAAAACTATTTCGCGGGCAACCTGACGCTTTCCCCTTAAGTTTCAGGGGTAATTTCACTGGTAATCTACACTTCATATAGGGCAACATTATAAAACAGTTGTCAAAGTAACTGCCTTGTACATTCCATCGACCACCAATTACACGCTATCTGTTTCATTTGTAAATCAAAACTAGAAAGAGAAAACACAACGCAATGCTGGTTGGCAATTGGTATGCGATGCCGGTAGCTGGAACGTTTGTCGTGTCAAAGATTATTTTTTGTTTTTTTGCAAAGAAATTATGTATTTAAAAAATAACTAGAACATGGAGCAAATTTGCAGATTTTGTTTGAAAGTATCTATTAAAAACAAGTGCAGTTTACAAGAATGTGATATACTCTATAGCATTCAAAAATTTCTAACGATAAAAGTAAGTAATTAGTAATCGTCATTATAGCTTTGCTTAGCAAAGTTGTGTGCTTTATCGTGTTTCGTGTTTTAAATAATTATGATTACAGTACATACATCTATCTATGTATCCTCTAGTCGTTTCCTGAAATACAGTTTTTTGTAAAATAATTGATTCTTGCCTATAACCTAGCTTCACCCATAGTTTAGTTTTGAGATTGATTGCCCTTTTCAGATACCAACAGAAGATTCGTATCCGAACAATTTATGCAAGGAATGCTTTAAAAAAATATGGCAAATTATTAATTTCTGTATAACTGTCAAAGACAATGAAGATAAATTACAATATTATTCAAGAAATGGCCTGTTAGAGGATTATTATTCAAAAATTACAGACAACATACAAATTAAAGATGAACCAAAAGAGTTAAAAATAGAAACACATTATGTTGTGAAATCAGAAGATGATATAAAAATAGACTTTGTGGATTATGATCATTTAAAAAAACAAGAATCATCATCTGATGATATTAACGAGACCCATTGCAGTTCTGACGATGAAATAACACTGTCCTCAATTAGGAAAGAAAACGACATTGATACCACTTCTCCTTTAAAAAAGATAACAAAATTTAGACCTATAAAGAGTCTTATTCCTAAAAGGAAAAAGTATAAAGAACCAGAAAACATTGAATACGTAAAACCATTTACTTGTCTCACATGTTTAATAGAATTTAATTTTCAAGCAGACCTCACTAAACATTACTATGCTGAACACTTCAGGAAAAAAACTGGTCATAAAAATTATACAGAACATAAATCAGAGGGTAAGACTGCATACAGCTGCGACAGTTGTGAGAAAACATTTCATTTGAAGAAAGATATTGTAAAACATATTAGGAGTCACACCGAATATGAAAAAAATGAGAGACCGTTGATTTGTAAACTTTGCGGTAAGATTGTTATTTTATTCAAAGTCAAGTAGGCCACTAAAAGACACTTTTGAACGTCATAATTTGAAAAAAATAGAATAGATTGTAGGTGCCCCTTCCAGAAGGTAGTTTAAGAGGGGGGGGGGAGGGTTTTGCATAGGGTCATAGCATTATGCTGAGCGATTGCCGTTTTGCATGGATGTGACGCATATTTTCCCCCAACTTGTTCATTTTTGTATTTGTGTTGTTTCTTTCCATCATGTTTACCGCAAATAAACGTATTTTCTTTCTTTCTTTTCTTAGTATGGAGAAGAACAGGCAATAAGAATGGGCAAGAAACTACATAGTTACATTAGTCACTCTTTTAAAATGAATTACAATATTTTGTATTCTTTAATTATAATTATTTTTGAAACAGTAACCGTGAGGTTCTTGCAGGTTCGTCTCCATAGGGTGAACCTATAGTATAAGTATTGTGACATAATACAAGAGTTGGGATTGCCGTATTTATTTTAATCCATGTCTTATTATGGACAGCCAGAACATACAGGAGAGTCCCCGACATAGTTCGCCATGCTAGAGCACACAATGGCTTCAAACTGCAGTGCCCATACAATTGTGGGTTCACCACTGCTTACCAAGGGGCTATGAAAGAACATAAGAATAGACACTTGGATGAGTATAAGGTTTGTGTACATTTTGTAGCAATAATTTATTACTTACTTGCTATACCCGGTCCGGCTTCACACAGGGAGCACTAAGTATCTAACACCTACCCTACCCTACCTACCAGGGATGTTGCGGATGCCGATTTTTTCACATCCGCGAATGTGAATGCGAATGCGGATTTTTAAAGACTCACATCCGCGGATGCGGATGTTTAAGATCTTATACATATAAATATAGTATATGAATGAAGAATTAAAACAATGGTTTTACCATACAATAAAACGTAGATGGTAGATGTAGTGACAACAATTGAAAAGAGTATGCTAACATGGTTTGGTCATGTTGAGAGGATGAAGGGCGATTAACAAAAGGTATTTACAAGGCAGATGTGAGTGGAAACGCCGGGAGGGGACGCCCTAGGAAGATATATAGTGACCTTATTGGTGATGTTCTTCAGAAAGGTCAGGTGCGTAGTACTCACAACTGGCGTGCGTGTATGACCAGATGTATGAACGTAAACGAGGCAAAAGGAGTATGTATGGATCGTAGCAGGTGGCGTTCTGTAGTTTCTGCTTACCCCCATGGGAAGAAGGCGTGAGTTTATGTATGTATGTATGTAATAAAACGTATTACCGGTGTAACATATTGTCATTTACCTGACGAATTTAATTTAATAAGCTGAGCTAAGACTGATATAAAGATTTCCCAATAAACAATTATTTACACGCAATGATCACTGTATCACAATAACACTCAAAATATCTGTCTATACCATAGGTTCTCGTAGCTTTTCGTGGGCGGTAGGTAGAGAGAGAGAGAGAATTAATTTTTAATATGTGATTATCAATAGATAATAGACAGACATATAAAATTGGTATAATTAACTATTATGTAAAAGGGGGTGTTGGTTTTTTTTTTTCTTGTAAAGGGGCCGGTTGTCTATAAAAGTTTGGGAACCTATGATCTATACGATAATTAGTAATCCACAGCGCAAACAAACACGTACCTAATGATTTATTTACAAGCAACAAACGATGCACCACAACAAACGCGTCGGATCTTGTCACCAATTTTTTCGCTCCCATTGGTCATGTCACGTGCGAACGGCACGCGCGTTGCGCCGGTCCCGCCCAATTTCTTTCTTGTCGCAACTTATAATATAGTGATTATTATTATTGCATGAATATCCGCATTGATTATTGCGGATGCAGATGTCCAAATCGATGCGGAAGCTCCGCATTTGCGGATGCGGACACGCACAAACAAATTTTTTTTTTTTTTTTTGTTTTTTTTAATAAATAAAAAAATATCTAATTTAGTGCAGTCGTTCGGATGTTATGCGCGTACATGCATAGATATCGGCGATTCCTTTTTATTTATATAGATTTCCATTGGGTACTTCTAAGATAATGGTCTGATTTTCATGCAGGAATTCATTTTGCAGCAGGAATGTTATTTCAGCTACTCACTTTGAGTAACGTAAATTGTGATAGGTTTGCGCTCTTCTCGCATCTTTCTAATGACATTGATAGAAAGGGATCTTACTGCCCAATTTGCCCATGTCTTTATGTTTTTGAATGCAAACCAAAATGGACTCTCCATTGGGAGAAAGTGCCAAATTATTCTTACCTCGATGTTTCTTGTGCCATGGTCAGTTACCATAACGATAATGTTTTGACGACTGAACAAAACATCTAGATTTTTATTATCTTATAAAAGTTTAATATTAATGTATTATACACATCGCTCATTTGGAGAAACATCGACGTAAATGTATTTTTTCCCAAAAACGAGTTGTCGATATTTGTGCTCGAAAAAATTTTCAGAGGAGCAGTGTGAAATATTTAATTTGTATTGGGACCTATCAACATTTCAAAACGAGATGGTAACCTGTTACAAAATAAAAATTCACTTTAAATCACTATCCTGTACAATTTGTAGAGCACCAGTTACGTCGATGTTTCTCCAAATGAGCGACTTATCGTTTTTCTATGTAACTTTCTAAAATAAACCGTATCAAAATTTGTGGCGTAGTTTTGAAGAACGCACACGAAAAGCGACTTTGTTTTATAATATTTATGGATAATATTCGTCTATAAAAACAATACCTACACACGTAGAACCTAACCTATTTATTATACCTTTTCCAGTATACCTGTAAGACATGCGGCAAGGGTTTCAATACAAAGACCTGGTATGAGCAACACCAGAACCTCCACACCGGACAGAAGCCGTTCGTCTGCAATATATGTGGAGTCGCCTTCCCTCTGTCCAGGTTAGTTTGTACAAGCAATAAAGTAAAAGAAACTAAAACCTGATTACAAGAAAAGGTTCAAATTAGAGATGAGAATATTGGTTGAAATTATTTATTGGTTAATAGTTAATTGATAAAAAATATATCGATAAATTTATTGGTTGAAAATATTAGTTAATATTTTTATTCAAGTAGGCATCTGCAACATGGTTAATGGTTGAATATTCTACTAATGCATGTTAAAATTGTTAAGTTTCCTTCATACTTGAACAGGCTTAGGACTGACTAGCATTTATTTTGGTTAGACATTCACCTTTTTAAGAAAGATCTTTTTGTTGTGACTTTTTCCACTCCCACGAGCCTATCGAAATGGTTCCAAGTATCATTATTTCGTCTCGGCATTTGTTAAAACAGTTTCACAATCTTCCCATTAACCGAAAACAACCACAACGCGACGACGCGGCTTTGTTATTCGAGTAACAAAACAAAACTAACATAATCAGTCAATCAACCGCTAACCGACCAAAATATTTCTTTAGAATAAAATATCCCCAACAGTAAATGTATTTTATCGTAAGAGAGATAGAGCATACAATTGAATGCACGGAACGGAATGAATATTTTTAATGATGTGCGTTGTTATTGTTACTAGTTCGGTGTTGCCTATTTTAATATGATATTTTTATTTGATAATGTTTATTTTGTTTATCGAATATCATAGTTAATTTTCAATATTAGTTCATTTTAATGGTTGATGGTTACATTCAACATCTCTAGTACCTACAAATATCCTAAGAAAATTATGCGCTTCGGGAATGATCGTCTATCTTCGGAAATACGAAATAGCAATGACATCTAATTAAAATATAGCTGTTACAACCATAAAAGTACTTGCCGGTTATGTATTACCATGATTACAAAATAACAATGATGACGGTCTGGAAACAGAGTGGGTGGGTGGGTGGGAACTTCATACAAACGCGCAATGATGTGTCTGGTACAGATTACACACATTGAAACAAATTCGCATAGTTAGTGTAGCATTGCATGCGTTTGGACTGCTCATTTGTGTTACGTCTTCAATCTGTACCGGACATATCATTAAGCGTTTACCAAGCAATAGGTGCACTACTACAAAGCGCAGCAGTGCAAAACTGATGTCCGTATCAACCGCGCGGCCATCTCAAATTTTTTATGAAACTTTGCCAGGAATTAGTGGTAATTTGTTACTATACACACCTCTTTTCCTGCATTTGTTGCAAAAAAAAAAACTAAGACGCTATGACCAAAAATAGTTGGCCACTAGAACCGGCATTTGCCGTAGTCATCGCCTGTTATTACACAGAAACTAAATACCTAACTATACTTACGTCGCCTTTGCACACGCTAAGCCACACCATCTTCATAGGATGCAGACCCTTCAGAACCGTTTCCTTAGAAAGGTTCCGGGGCCCTCTTCTATGTCCGCAATGAGGATCTTCATTTAGATCTCAAAATAGCCACTGTTCAGCAGTTCATGAAACGCCTCTCAAGCGTTTCTTCGACTCTGCTATGAAGCACCCCAATCCCCCGATTGCGGCGGCCGCGAGATACACTCCCTGCCGCATAAGAAGGATTCGCCGACCGAGGCATACGCTAACAATTCCCGATGACGCCACAACCCTTCTCCAGGAGAGTAGTAAGGGCCTCCAGTACTCTTAGAAAGAACAAAATCCGACCACCGTTCTTTCGTTCTCGCCGCAGAGGCTCGCAGCGACGCCCCAGTCCCCAGTCCACGTCCGCGCCGACCCTTGCTCGAGCCAGCCCGCGCCGCTGAGCCTGTAGCTTTAAATTCGTCCCAAATTAATCCGATCCAGCCTGTCCCTGGCTGCCCTCCCCCAGCGACGCCCGAAGCCTAAGTCCGTACCCCACAGGGGTGCCCTGAGCGTGAAGTTGCTTAGTTTAAAAAAAAAATAGTTTATTCTGCACAAACAAAACGCACATTACAAATAAATGACTATGACTGATGATTCGTTTTTAAGCCCTGGCTAAAGGCCTTAATTTATTGAGGCACCCACAGGCAAGCCCAGTTAAGCAGCCGATAACCTCCTAGGTTGACTTGCAAGATGCCAGATGTAAAAAAAAACAGTACAATACTTAGAATAGAAGCTTTGCCTCTGTGGGAGGTTACTCTGTGGCGCGACGTTTGTGCTTAGTCGAAATCACGAAAATTACCGAAGCGCATACCTTTTCTAGTTTAACTGTATTTACCTTTCTTGAATGTGGATCGGGTTTTCAGTTGAAAACGGAAAAACTGTGTTCACATGCCGCCGAAACATAAAGTACACAGTATCCGGCGGTAAATATGGAGCAGAGTTTTAGACCAGTACAGCTTTGTAGAACGTCGTCTCGACTGACTGCTGAGTGTGCAGAGCCAGGTTCGATGTCCTGGTTGGACAGTGTTATCCAATTTTCCATTTGGCATTTCTCAGAAACAGCCTGGAGTTGATTTTTGAGGCAATTGGGGGAGGCCTATGTCCAGTAGTGGTCGTGTTTCGGCTAAAATGATGATGCACCCTATTACTGGCGAAATTTCGATGTACAGTCACGGACTTTAATTGATTAGCCACTTGGCACTGTTCGTATTTTAGCCGTGTATAGCAAATCGGGTATAATCGGTTATACTCGTACATAGTACAGAGTGACTACCCATAATCAACTAATTGCAGGTCTAGCAACCGTAACCTAGCAACAATTGTTTTAGCGTAGCCATAGTAACGTTAGCGTACGGAAAAACTATGATTGGTAATTTCGACATCGGAAAAACTCGGACCCACGATTTTATCCGAACGCGTAACGTCCAAATGACGTTCATGACAAGTATGATAACTGTTGCACATAAACCTAAATAACACCTAACTGCCGCCTTCTTGGAAGAATTTATTATGAATTTTATTTACTAGGTAGGTATTTCTGTTTTAGCTATTGTAAATGTCATAAAATTTGCTAAGATAAAAAAAATAGTCAACCTTTGAAAAATTGTTTCAAATATATTGGATAAATGTATGCAACATTTAATTGATTTATCTTGGACAACTTAGTAGTCAACCTTCAACCTCTATGGATAAGACTATTTCCGATTAAAAGCAATTTGTCATCTTGTCAGCGAGCATGTGGTTTGAGTTCGTGTTTAACCTTTCGTATGCCGGAACGTAGATCCACGCCAGACACAATGGCTTTTTAATTGTTTCTGTAATTACCGGCATACGAAAGGTTAATCGTCTAATCTCGTGAATGTATAAAACTGCAAAATTGAAAAGTTTGAAGTGGCTCATCAATTAAAGTCCGTGACTGTACATTGTACAGTCTGTTCAAATAGATGATCGACAAGATCATTATTTTAATCATCTACAATATTTGATCCATAATACTGTATCAATCTGTGGCCACAAAACATAAATTACAAATTGGATACTTAATTGTAGCTATACAATACAGAATTATGGTATACAAATTGTAGACAATCAAATTAATACTTATTTATCTTTTTGAGACTGATTGTACCATACTCCTTTGCTTATCACTTTAGGGAACACAGTCGTGATGTTATCTTACTCTGTTATGTTGTCAGATATCTACAAACTCACAGAAGCTCGATGCATCCACAGTCTTCAAGCTTGAAACGGTACCAATGTGTTCATTGTGAAGAAAAGTGCGACAGTGCCAAAAGTCTTGCTTTACATTTGCAGGTAAATTATAAACCTTTATCAATGATTTTGCTACTGCGGAGCATGAGGTCCTAGGTTCGACTCCTAGGTCGGGCAAAGTGTTACTGTTAAATAATCCGTATCAGGAGATTGGCAATTTGGCAAAAACCTTTTTTCTTTACCACATTCAAATGCCTACTACCTTGTTGGTCTAATGGTCACAAGCGCTACAGCTGAGCATGAGGTACTGGGTTCGATTCCCGGGTCGGGCAAAGTGTTATTGGGTTTTTCTATCTGGAACTTCTCAGTAGCAGCCCGGAGTCTGGATTTGAACCCGGTTGGTGGTAATAGGATCGCTCCCTGACTTAAACATAACTGGCGAAATGTGGGTGTACTATAGGTCCACCTCTGTCCCTTTGTAAGGAGGAACAGTATCTTGATTAATGGGAGGCTTATGCCCAGCAGTGCACGGCCTTCGCCTGATATGATAATGATGAATCAAATCTATGGCTGCATTATGGCAAATCAATCTATCTGCCTAGCCTATTCCCAACTATGTTGAGGTCGGTTTCCTATCTGACCGGGGCAGCTGAATACCAGTATTTTACATAGAGCAACTGCCTATCTGACTTCCACAACCCAGTTACTGGGTGGCAGTTACTTGGTAAGACGTTGACAGACTTCTGGGCTTCTGACTACCTGTAACTATTGTTAAAAAAATATTGACAAAAATGCTTATTATAACATTAAAGACTACGTTGAAGACAAGGAAGTTTGGCAATAATTCCTTCTGCATATGTGGCTTCCCTGGTACCACATTAACGGCATCACTAAGTAAATGTCTATTAACTGTTCCCAAATTACGAAGTTTTTTGTTTCTTTTTATTTACTTCTTTGACATAATCTCATTATTTGACATTATATACCTCGGATTCTTATTTCAACTCCTTATTTATGGCCTTTGTAGATAGGATTTTGATTCCGATTTGTTACAGTAGTAATGGCAATCATGTAATTTGGTCTAAATAGGCTTTTATTTTTATATAGATTCTTCTATATTTTGTGAATGTGAGAACATTGTAGACCTAACTTGTAGACTGTAGATTTGTGGACCTTTTTATATTTTGTTGAGTACATGTTAGTTGTTGACAAGCCTACACTGTCCTCTCATATCTATCAACACTGTAATTGGAAACATTATAAAAGCCCCTTATTTTTAAAAGAGTAACAGTGGAGTTTCTTGCCGGCTCTTCTCCATAGGAAACAACCAATTGGAACCGTGCACCTAGCTTCTGACGTTTCATAAGTGCCCATGTTGGTTTATGTGAAATAAAATATTTTGATTTGATTTGTCAAACACCTATAAATGATAGCCGAGACCAACGGCTTAACTTGCTTTCTGAGCCACGAAGGGGGTTTCCATATGTAATAGAGGTCCCATCCACAAACCGACTGCTGAAAACATAGCTTAGCTTTCGATCCACCTGTACGGTTGTTATCAATTAGCAAGTCGCTTTGACTGCATTATTATATGGAAATACTAGCTTCTGCCCGCGGCTTCGACCGCGTGGATGTCGGAAATTATCCCACGGGAATGTGCTACCGGGATAAAAAGTATCCTACATGTTAATCCAGGTTATAAACTATCTGTGTTCTAAATTCCATCCACATCCGTTCAGTAGTTTTTGCGTGAAAGAGTAACAAACATCCATCCATCCTCACAAACTTTCACATTTATAATATTAGGTCTTTACCTATGAAATTGCCGTTCTGCAGTACTGGCCATTTCAAATCAAAATAATTTTTGTTTGGCTAAGAATTCTAATTTCAAATTAATTTTATTTTAAAAACATGGATTTTTTTTTCTAAAAGTAGTCATTTCTTTATTGATTAGTGTTACATTTTCATCGCATTTCAATCTTTTTCGTCATCATGGATACGTTAAAAATTCGAGTAATTATGGAATATGAGTACCGTCGTGGCAGCAACGCGGCACAAGCGGCACGCAACATCAACGACGTTTACGGAGCTAACACTACAAACCAACGCACCACCTGTTATTGGTTTGCTCGCTTCCGTTCTGGAAATTTCGACCTGAAAAATGAACCTCGCGGTCGTCCGAAGACTTTGGTCGACAATGACGAATTAAAGGCGATTGTGGAAGCTGATGATACACAATCTACGGCTGAATTAGCAGCAGCTTTCGACGTTAGCGTCAAAACAATATTGGTCCATTTGCGTCAAATTGGCAAGGTAAAAAAGCTTGACAAATGGGTGCCCCACGAACTCAATGATCGCCAGCGCGAAGTACGCGTCGAGACGTGCCTTGCACTGCTCAACAGACACACAAATGAAGGAATTTTGAACCGCATTGTTACCTGCGATGAAAAATGGATTCTGTTTGATAACCGTAAGCGCTCAGCAAGTTGGTTGGATCCTGGTTCAGCACCTAAACAATGCCCTAAACGAAAACTTACCCCTAGAAAAGTGATGGTCACTGTTTGGTGGTCTAGCGCCGGTGTGATTCATCACAGCTTCTTACCAAACGGGGTGAGCATTACTGCAGATGTGTACTGTGAAGAACTGAACACAATGAAGGAGAAGCTGGCGCATCTCCAACCAGCATTGGTCAATCGCTCGTCTCCGCTGCTCCTGCACGACAACGCGCGACCTCATACTGCACAGCAGACGGTCTCCAAGTTGCAAGAACTGGGGTTGGAAGCTCTCCGTCATCCGCCCTACTCACCAGACCTTGAGCCTACAGACTACTACTTTTTCCAGAATTTGGATAACTTCTTGGCGGGAAAAAAATTTAATACCCGAGTGGCAGTACAAAATGCCTTTGAAGAATTTGTTGCCTCCCGTCCAGCTGATTTCTTTAAGAAGGGCATCAATAAACTGCCACTGCGATGGCAAAGATGCATTGATTGCATGGGTGATTACTTCGATTAATACAAATAAAAAATTCATGAAAAAAATTCGTTTAAATTTTTTCATACAAAACGGCAATTTCATAGGTAAAGACCTATTATTAGTAGGATTAGTATGGATTAAAAATTAATAGTGTTCATTTCTCTATTTCAGAAACATGGAATAAAGAAAGAAACTGAGTCTCTTTGCGATTTTTGTGGCAAGATCGTTACGTGTACTTCTCAACTGCAGTACCATTATAGAATGCATTTGGGAGTGAAGCCATACTCATGCACGTATGTACCATAATTAAACTTAATTTAAATAAGTACAGTCGACTACAAAGAGATGTATGCATTTGAAAATTACAAAAATATATATCCTTTGATGATGTTATCATCGTTTCTTACAAATGCTTGTAAACACGATGTATGACAGATTTATGTTTCAATTAAATGTGCCATATTTATGTATACAACAAGAAGGTGCCATATTTATGTATACCGCAAGAAGGACATTGTAATGTGTGTGCTCTGAAACTATTAAATGTGTTCGTATTTGGTTACAATGATATGTATACAGGTCTGACATTCTATATTCAAATTTTAGAACAGTATGGAAATACTTGTTTTCTCCTTCTTTTCGTGCATGCATGACGTTATTGGCGTGTGTGTCATTTTGTTTATCGAAATTGACTACAAATTATTGTCGCCGCATATTTCCATTATTTTACAACCAACTCATAAAAAGAAACTATCGAATCATAAAACTCATTTATTAAAACTTAAATTGTCATCTTGGTATTAATAAAAAAATAACTTATCTATAATATTATTTTACTTGTAACAATATTAGATGTACTTCACATTTTGGTAAAAATATATGTAAAAAAAAAATGTGTAGGGTATAAATTTTTTTTTTTCAATTAACATTGATTACGTCTTGCAATTAACGAGTTCGCATGGAATTTGCTGCATAATGCATAATCAGCCTATAATGTTCCCACTGCTAGGACACAGGCCTCCTCTCTTTTTGAGAGGGAATGGGCAGTAATCTACCACGCGGGCCCAGTGCGAGTTGGTAGATGTCACATGTCTTCGAATTTTTGGTTCTAGGACATGCCGGTTTCCTCACGAAGTTTTCCTTCACCGTTTTGAGAGCAGTGGCGATGAAATTATTTACACAAAGTAAAGCGCCTGCCTGGGTTCGAACCCACGACCCACAACTCGTAAGTCGGGGCCAATACCACTGGGCCACCACTGCTCTTTTTTGCTGAATGCGGAATTTGCTGCATTGTCATAAAAGTTTGACCCACGATAATAATCTCACAATTCGTGGACTTACTTGAGATGGCTCCAAATTTTGGACCATAATACCCAAGACTTTCTCAATAATATCAAGGTTAGGAGACTTGGAACTCAACTTTATCAGCTCAATATTTTGTTGTTCGTTATCCATGCTTGAACTAACCTAAAGTTCTAAATGGAAGAATTGTTTTGAAGTCAAAAATTGTTTCATCTCCAAATACGTTTCTAACATAAATAATAACATAACATCACGCCTGTATTCCCCGAAGGGTTAGGCAGAGGTGTACCTATAGCACACCTACATTTCGCCAGTTATGTTTAAGTCCCATGTAATAGAGGGCGAGCCTATTGCCATCAATCGGGCACAAATACGTTTCTAAATGTAGGAATTAGAACATCCCTATTAGCATTCAAACGAGTTGAAATTTCAACCAATTCCCCTGGGCCTGAAGCGGAGACCCATCTCCGTATGTTAGGTAATACACTTCTCTCCTCATAATGAGTGTTATCCATTCGATAGAGGGAAACGCGTCCATCTGTATTAGTCGTGAATCTCTTTTCATCGACAAATATTGGTTTGTTAAGGGGAATCCTTAGCTGTAGCCTGCTAAAATCGATTTTTCTTTGGTTTTTTGATATATGGTTAAATGAATATTCATATACGGTTCTTCGCTGCAAAAAAAAAAGACGTGTGGCACTCGGGGACTGCCGCGGTAAAGCTATTGCATAGCATTTTGTATAAGAATAAGAAATAAGAATTTAAAATTTTTAAATCTAAAATAAATTTAAAATGGGGCGCTTTACCCTAACCTTATCGGGGCCAAAAGATAGGCCCTTTACTGCCGATTCCAAAGACCCCAAACTCGATACCTCTACGACCTCCGGTTCAAAAGTTAAGACCCGGGGGGGTGAAGTAGCCCTGGACGGGTGGAGGGGTTGGTCAAAAGGGGTGACGCGGGGGGGTCCCGGGGTCATATATAAGTGGGATTGATTTAAATATAATACAACTTAATATTGGGGTCGAAAAAGAGGGGGTCAAAAAAGGGGGGTCAAAGGGGCTTGTCTGTATGTATGTACTATTTGAGAGGGGAGTTATAGGCGGGGGGGGGGGGGGGGGAATTTGGTCAGAATTTTGATATTCCCAGCCGTTTCCGAGATATTGGAATATTGAGTTTTAAGATAGTGGTGATTATAATAAATGTATGGTGTCCGACTGGTAAATGATAAATGGTACGAAAGTAAATGGAAATAAATATTAATTCAAGTTACACTTTTTGATAAATACCTATACACCTATATACTTTCTCATAAACAGCTGCTTATGTATTCGTCCGATTTCGGAGCAGCTCGTCTCGATTCGTGCGAGCTTCGTAGAGTCGTACAATACGTCTAGTTGCACGCACACAAACACCGTGTCGAAGACTGCCGAAAAGAAACGACGTTAGACAATGCACGGCCTTCAAGCCACACCTCCGTGCCCGTCGGAGTGGGGAGCGTGAGGTTGTTTTTTTTCGTTACGGAATTTTCTGGATTCGGTCCCCGCGCTCAAGGCCCGCGATAGAAGCTATGCAATAGCTTAAAATAAAAATATATGTGTGAACTTTATAATTATACATACATTTACTTTTATATAAGTTTAATTCCCTAATAGATATAATGACAAAATGATCAGATCTATCAAAGTATAGAATTTTACCGTAATCCCTAATTCTTCAGAGGTGTCTGAAATACAAACGCCACTTTCTCGAAATGAGACATTGCGGTGTTTGGTGTGCTCATCAATACGATGATACATTTTGATATTGTAAATAATTTATAAATGTATGTGTGTATTCTCGTAAAGATGATGGATAAGAGGAACTACACTTGCGAGCAAAAGTATGGAATCACTTACATGGAATTGATTCCGCGCGATCTTGAGTACTTAATAACTAGTTAAGAATAATAAAAATGATACCATTTTAAAGGTTTAAATGTTAACTTTAAATTGATAACAAATTCATTTAAATCACACCAGTATTCAAGGAGCGATCCCGGATTGAGTGAAGGAGTTAGGAAAACATAAGGATAATGGAAAAAAATATATGAAAATAACAAAAATTAATTAATAAAAAAAGTATTTGGCCTTACAATTAAGTTTGAATGTTTTGTGTTCCCTCCCGTCGCCCTAATATCTGCTCGAAGACGGTTCTTCATTGACCTAAACAGCTTCTGAATCGATTCATGCGGGATACCTTCCCACTCCTCTATCAAAGCCGATTTCAGCTCATTCACACTTGAAGGAGCAGGATTTCTGGAACTAACCCTCCTCTTCAGTTCATCCCACACGTGCTCAATGGGATTCAAGTCCGGGCTGAGCGCTGGCCAGTCCAATGTGGCGATACCGACTTCTTCGAGGTATTCAGTTGTGGCACGGGAAGTGTGACAACGAGCGTTATCGTGCATAAGGAGGAAGTCATCACCGATATATCCCGCATAAGGAACGACATACACACATAACATAATCAGCCTATAATGTTCCCACTGCTGGGACACAGGCCTCCTCTCTTCGAGAGGGAGTGGGCTGTAATCTACCACGCGGGCCCAGTGCGGGTTGGCCCGCAGGAACGACGTGTTCCAGCAGAATATCGGAAATGTAGCGGTCTGAAGTTAGGCCGCCTCCTCGTCCCCCGCCAGGCACCAAAACAAGTTCCTTTTTACCGTCGAAGGAAATGCCGGCCCACATCATACAAGAACCGCCCCCATAAGCCACTGTCTCAGCGAAACAGCACTGCGCAAATCGCTCTCCAGGCCGCCTGTAGACTCGACCCCTTCGGTCGCTGCCGTGCAAACACATTCTGCATTTGTCGGAGAACAGGACTCGCCTCCATTGCTCAACCTCCCAATCAACATGGGAGCGAGCAAATTGAAGGCGTGCTTGTAGGTGACCTGCCGTCAGTTTCGGGCCTGTGGTAGACCTTTTTGGTATCAAATCAGCTTGCTTAAGTATTCGACGAACTGTCCACTCGCTGGCAGGTACCCCACGTACATTTCGGAGCTCCTGTTGGAAATCGACACCAGTCAAATGTCGATTTCGGAGAGAGGTTGACACGATAAAACGGTCATCCCTCTCCGATGTGCACCGGCGTCGTCCAGATCTTGGGCACGGGATAAAGCCACCAGTCTCCCGAAAGCGTTTATAATCTTTCGAAACACAGGACTGGCTTATGTGGAGCTGCCGTGCGCCAGCCCGCTGGCTGAGCCCTTCTTGCAATAGGGCGACGATTTGTGCTGCTTCTGTAGGTGTAGTATCCATTGTCTTCCAAGTTCAAGGGTCAAAAGTAGTGGAGACGTGTACCGGTCAACGTGTGAAAGTTGACTGATAAAGAAAATCCGATAACACGTGCTTTTATAGGGGGTCAATAGGCCGCAATTCGCGGCGTATCAAACAATTGAAACATATTTTTTCCTTACTTCTTCACGTAAGCCGGGATAGCTTCTTAAATAATAGCGTGATTTGAATGAATTTGTTATCAATTTCAAGTTAACAGTTAAACCTATAAAATGGTATCATTTTTATTATTCTTAACTAGTTATTAAGTACTCAAGATCGCGCGGAATCAATTCCAAGTAAGTGATTCCATCCATGCTTTTGCTCGCAAGTGTATTATCTATTACGCAGAATTTATATTTTGACATTTATAATTGTCATCATAGAACACAAAGAAACTAATATCTATTAAACTCTCCAAAGAGTTTCCATTGGTTTTGACAGAATTTCTGAAATTTAAAATTAGAATGTCTGCTTGTATACATACTATTGTAACGAAAGGCGAATACTATAAATTGTTTCGGAGCGTACACATTACAGGGTCCTTATTGGTGTAAACATAAAGGATGTCACCAAAATCTGCCCAAACGAAGTACCCGAGGTACACTTTGTGGCATAAAATAGTCTAGATTACACTGAATAATATTGCATTTATATAATTTTGTTATGGTTACCCGGGGACGAGAATAAAATAACTTTTAACAGAATAAAAAGCACGCCATTTTGACATTCTATCATCGGAACAAGCACAACTACCTTACTTATTTAAAAAATACTGTCAAGTTGACAGCTGTCTGCGGTCGGGTTCAGCCACTGTTGTTTCACGAACGAACTGAATGACATTTAAGAAATAATGTCAACCCGAGTGTCAACCAAATGTAACGCAAATGTACATGCTTACAAAATAATTGATTATGTAGTTTTAAATTATTTAAGGATAAAAATACTATTATTTTCGAATTCCTCTCTTTTTTATCTACGATTTGGTGCACGTGTACCTCGAGGTACATGTTTGGGCAAAGTTGTATGGGCTTTTGTTGACCTCCTTTGGCACATTGAGTGAACTCATAATCGTCATAAATATCATGTGTATAATTATTTGTAACGAAGTATGTACACTTTCAATTCATACAAAAATTAGTACTCCTAAAGAAGTTATAGTGACCAAAAATTCAGATTCCTAAGTGGTGTATTTTAAGAGAAATTGGCTTTCATTACTTTTCCATACTAAATCTCCGCGTATAACCCGACCAAATTAAGTTGTCCATGGTATTGAGCTGTTTAGGAGATGTACACTCGTGAACATAAATTTATTGTTTTCGGAATAGCGCGCGACTTCGTCCGCGTGTTTCTTGTTCCCGACCCACCCTGTCGCAGCGCATCGCCTGCCCGCGCTATTACTTCATTTTCGCAAGCGTTCTTTCTGACTTTTTTTCATTTTGCTCGGCTCCTAAGGGTCCTAGCGCGATGTTAAATAGTTTTTTTTTCTCAAGTATTGGGCTATCAAATGCAAAAATATTTTTTCAAATCCGACCGTTAGTTCCAGAGATACCCCTACATACAACCTTACAAATAAATTTTACCTCTTTATAATATTAGTATAGATGTTATAAGAAAGAATCAGCGCTTTTTCAAAAACTCCAGTAAGCTTGAAAATTACTTTTGTTTACCTCGAAAATCGTTTTTTTTTTAACGATATATTTTTACTCTCACAAGCCCGTTTTTATTTTTAAAAATGTTTCACAGTATATGCAAAAAGAAGTTTGCGAAGAAGTACAACGTGCAACTCCACATGACTATTCATACCGGTGATAAGTCGCACGCTTGCGTTCATTGCGGCAAGCAATACTCGCAGCGAAGCACCCTGCTGAGACATCTTAAAAGGTAACGTAATATAAATCGCCTGTATTACCGTTCTGTATTATTTATTTATATATTCTTTATTGTACACCACATATTACATAACAAAACATCAATCAAACACTACAAAATATACAATGGGCAGCCTTATCGTTTTTTTCGCTGTCGACCCGGCCTGGTCCTTACCGGACAGCGAGCTGCCCATTGCTCGCCGTCCGCAAGCCCGCGCCTACGGTGGCTGGGAGTCGGCTATCGACTGCCGACGCCCAGGGTGTCTCCTCCTGCGGCGACTAGGGGCGTGAGGGCGAGACGATTGCCTCTCCCTCACGCGCTCCGCCTCCTCCTTTGCGAGCATTAATGCTTCGCAGAAGGAGATGACTACTTCCCATTTCCTCTCGCTCCGTACCATGGACCAGGGCCGGACGCGAGAGATCGCCGCTGCCGATCGTGGCCACTAGGACACGGCGGTGCTCCACCGTGTCCTCCGGTCGATCCACACAATGGTAACACCCGGGCGTTTCCTTCCGCCTTATCCGAAACAGCCATGTCTGGTGAGGTCCTGCGTCAGGCGGAAGGAGAACCCCCCTTGGTGCAGGACTATTGTGGGATATGGAAAAAAGAGATATTGAAACATGGGTTTAGGGTAGCAAAACTGGACTGGTTACCCGTCTTGTAACAAAAAGTGATGAACATACGAGGGTGAATCAAAATGTTCTTGGAATCAATATTAAAAAATGCAAAGATTTAAACAAAAATATTTTATTTTTCTACATAATCTCCCTCCAATGCAATGCATTTAGAATAACGCGTTTCTAACTTCCTTATTCCTTGTGAAATAAATAAAAAATCTTGAGTCGCGAAAAACTCCTCTACGGCAACCATAACCGCGTCATTATCGTAAAATTTTGTTCCACGAATGTCCTCTTTTCATTTTGGGAATAAGTGAAAATCACTTGGGGCTAAGTCCGGAGAATACGGTGGGTGGTCAAGGAGGTTGAAGCCAGCATAGCGAATTGCGTTGAGCGCAACTTCCGATCGATGAGCAGGAGAGGGTATCTTGACGAAACAACACGCCCAACAATAGTTTTCCACAACGTTTTTCTTTAATCGCTTCACGCACTTTCGGGATTAAATTTGCATAATAGGGACTAGTAATCGTCTGGCCTTTTGGCATGTAATCAATAAAAAGGATTCCTTCACTATCCCAGAACACTGAGGCCATAACTTTGCCAGCGGTAGGAGCAACTCAAAATTTCTTAATGGATGGAGAGGATGGTCGTTTCCAAGACATGCTTTGTCTCTTAGTTTCAAAAATTATCCGAATCGCGCTGGAACATTTCGAGATTACGCTTAGAAATTTCCAAACGTCGCCTATTGTTTTCGTCGGTTAACTTTCGTGGCACCCATCTTGCCGACACTTTTTTGAACCCCAGTGAATCAATTAAAATGGATTGAATGCTACCAAATGATATCTTTAGGATCTCAGCTATATGTTTTATAGTTATTCTTCTGTCTTCCAAAACCAAATTCTCAACCTTTTTGACATTTTCTTTCGTAACGGAGGTTGAAGGCCGCCCAGAACGCGGGTCATCTTTACAGCTTGATCTACCTCTTTTAAATTCAGACACCCAGTACGCAACCATAGAATAGGGTACCGCATCATCTCCTAATGTCTGCTGAATGTCCGAAAAAAAATCCTTTGTAGACATTTTTTTCAAACTAAGATATTTTATCACCGCACGTAACTCACTTTTATCCATAATTTTGGGTTTTTAGCAACTCGTTGCACAAAACAATTTATTATGTGCGAACGAACTGACAAAAACAAGTGACAGTTTGCATAAATATTGTGGGATTGACACTCTTTGATTTGAATATTGAACTTCTCCCAAAAAGGTTTTATATATAGGTATGAAATTCTAAGAACTTTTTGATTCACCCTCGTACATGTGGATGGATGGAGAGAGCGGCTCGTGGGCAAATAAAAACAGCCGCACGGGGAGATCGACGGCTAAGCTACGCTTCCCGCGATCGACTGATTTAGAGACAGCCCGTTTAGTATACTTTAGTTATTTTCATAGTGTGATGTCGTACGGTATTCTGTTGTGGGGAAATGCCGCCGATATCCAGACAATTTTCGTTTTACAAAAAAGGGCAATTCGTTCTATCTATAAATTAAGTCCCAGACACTCCCTCAGAGATAAATTTAAAGAGATTAATATAATTACTGTGCCTTCTCAGTATATTTATGAAAATCTTTTGTATGCACATAAAAATATTAATCTGTTTAAAAAATACAGTGATATCCACAATATAAATTCCACACACACACACCCACACATACACCAACACACAACCATACACACACCCACACGCCCATACACCCACACACACTCATGTTTTATTTAATATTTTTTTTTGTTCTTTTTTATTTTTTATACTTTATTTTAACATTAAGTACTTTGTTCGCCTGCTGCACGTACCAAAAAAATTTTTTTTGTAACCGTAATAAGACTCACTGTGAATGGATACTCTTTCCTAAGATACAGACAGATTTTCTGCCTAGTTTAGGAAAGAGAGTCCCATGACCATTTTTATATGTGTTGTACTGGTTCTATTTATTTATAACATCTAATTATATAAGACAACTTTGTATACCATGTACAAACTACTTTTTGAAATAAAATTATTATTATTATTATTATTATATAAATACTAGAAACAAACACAAATTTATTGTTCCTACAACCAGGCTCAAGAAAATAGGTGGCTCGTTTAGATGCCAATGTATACGTTTTTATAATAAACTTCCTAGCGACATTCAAGATTTAAGCTTTAATAAATTCAAATCTTTTATAAAACGGAAACTATGCCAGAAAGCCTATTATACTGTGAAAGACTATATTGAGGACAAAAAGGCTTGGGATTGAGCTGCTCCAATAAATTTACACGGTGAATGTTGATTTTAATTTGCTAGCTATTTTAGACATGAATATTTACTGTAAAAAGTATTATATTTTTTTCATTATTGAGAATATGAGGACTATGTGGGTCATTGTTTCAGTTATATTCTTGATCTGGCAGTTTAAGTAGTTTATGCGGCCTACCCAAATGTCCTTTCTTTGGTATTGTTCGTCGAATCGTTGAGCTCCTTAAGTTCTGAGTTGAGCTGCACGGTTACTGACAAATGCGTGCACTGACTGGACAGGTCCACTTAATCTGTGTGGTTCTTTCCTCAAAAGACCATTTCAGACACCAATCTACATGGTTCTCAAACATTATGTCCGATTTTTTTTATATACACATTGACATTGTTGAATTTTATATACACAATGACATGAGTATTTACTTGTAAAGTAGTATGTTATTTTAATTATTGTGAATGTGAGGATTATGTGGGTCATTGCTTTTTTTTTTCGCAGTTAATTTTGATCATGATCTGGCAGATTGAGTAATTTATGTGGCCTACCCAAATGTCCTTTCTTTGGTATTGTTCGTCGAATCGTTGAGCTCCTTAAGTTCTGACTTCCTGAGTTGAGCTGCACGATTACTGACAAATGCGTGCACTGACTGGACAGGTCCACTCAATCTGTGTGGTTCTTTCCTCAAAAGACCATTTCAGATACCAATCTACATGGTCTTCACATGATCTGACCAAGATTATGTCTGGACTTTAAAAGAGACTGTGACCTCTGAGTTTGTTTCGGCCTTTCTTCTCAGAGTAGTCAGATAGGAAACGCCGACCTCATCTAGTTTAAAAATATGATTGACGTGTAAAAGTGTTTGTACAAACCTACTTACAGAAATAAAATCATTTATCATTTATCGGTTCGTGCATGGGTGACCATCCATTACATCTCGAGACTCCTCTGTGCCTCGGAAAGCACATTAAGCCGTTGGTCCCGGCTGTCATTAAATGCTAAATGATTTTATTTCTGACTTTTACACGTCAATCGTATTTTTAAAACTAGATGAATTCGGCGTTTCCTATCTGATTACTCTGAGAAGAAAGGCCGAAACAAACTCAGAGGTCACAGTCTCTTTTAAAGTCCAGAGATAATCTTGGTCAAATCATGTGAAGACCATCTAGATTTGTGTCTGAAATGGTCTTTTGAGGAAAAACCACACAGAATGAGTGGACCTGTCCGGTCAGTGCACGCATTTGTCACTAATAGTGGAGCTCAACATTCGTAGATCTTTGACAGTTGAACGTTACCTGTAGTCAAAAGCCCTTAATGCCTCGTATCCACTAGGCAACATTTGACGCGCGACATGATGCACAACATGTTGCTCCTCATGTTGAACGGCAACGAGGAACTTTAGTTTTAACGTTGTCATTTTGCGCGCCAGCTGGGGACGTCGCGCGTTGTTGTGCAACGTTGCCGAACATGTTGAGCGTCACGTGTTGTTTAGTGGATAGGAGGCTTAAGTCTGACAGCCAGTCATACCAAGGAACTTCGTGTTATCCAGTAACTGGGTTGTGGAGGTCAGATAGGCAATCGCTTCATGTAAAATACTGGAATTTAGATGGAAGCCGATCCTAACATAGTTGGGTAACGGATAGGCTGATTGACTGATTTGGATGGAGAGGGAGAAGAAGACCAAAGAAAAGAGATGGATTGAATGATGGATGATATGAAAAAAAAGGAGTGAATGCTAGGCTGACGGATGACAGGGAAGAAAGGAGGACAAGAACGTGTTGCGCCGAACCCAAGCAACAGGGAACAAGGGCAGGAAGAAAGAACAGATTTCTCCAGATTTGTTTAAATTCTATGTAATAGAAGGCAAGCCCGTGAATGTGACTATCATAACATACATAACATCACGCCTGTATTCCCCGAAGGGTTAGGCAGAGGTGTACGTACATACAGTACACCCACATTTCGCCTGTTATATTTAAGTCCCATGTAATAGGGGGCGTGCCTATTGCCATCAACCGGGCACAAATCCAGACTCCGGGCTGCTACCGAGAAATTTCAGATGGAAAAACCCAATAACACTTTGTCCGTCCCGGGAATCGAACCCAGGATCTCATGCTCAGCAGTAGCGCTTGCGACCACTAGACCAACGAGGCAGTCCAGTGACTATCAAGCAGACACAAATCCAGACTTCGGGCTGCCACTGACACATACTGGATGACTATAATGAATATTAGTGGTTGGATAGATTTATAATTTAGGATTGCAACACTGTTCTTCTCCAATCATTTTTCATCATCACTGACCTGTAGCCGTACTATGACGCGTTAATACCATCATGGTTCCATTGCGAAAAAGGGATAGTGCTATCGGTCATATATAGCTCCGTCTCTCTTTCACGCTGGAAGAATGATGGCTTTAACACGTCATAGTACGGCCGCAGTCCTTGTTACAATAATTTGTAGTAATCATTTATTTAAGGGTCGTTTATTCAGTTATCTGATAACTTTTATCTGAAGATTATACAGGGTCAAATTAAATTAGCTAGCGAAACTCCGCAGACGTGATGGGTATCTATTATCTAAACATGATAAAATAAAAAAGTAATTCATTTGATTTTTTTTATGTGGGGTCATCGACCGCAGTTAGTGTATTCACTTGAAATATCTGTTTAAAAAATCAGTTTTTTTTGTATAAACTTCATAGGCTTGTTTCGTATCGATATCCAACTAATCACGATAAAACATATTTTTTTCAACTCATACTTCATGTAACAACACTACCAGAGGTCGTTGACCCCTAAAAAAATCACATCTTTCCCATCACGTATGCGGAGTTTCGCTAGATAATTTAATTTAACTTGGTATATAAATGGCGATTTCAGTATTATTGTCTTTACAAAAGCTGTCAATACATATTTTTTATCCACCTCAACCTGGGTCAAACAAAATTTTCTTTATTTCTTTCTCAGATAAAAGTTATCTGACGATTGAATAATTTAATTGACCCTAAAACTAGTAATTATTTATTTTAGCTACCACGGCGGCGACACGTCACCGTAGGGCAGAGGCCGCGCAGACATCAGGAAGGGAGGAAACGTAGTTTTAACATATTTTAAAATATATTTATGATTTTAAATTTGTAATAAGTAATAACTTAATAATACCTAATAAAATATTAATTATTACTGCGTGTTTTTATTGGAACAACCATGGTATTATTAAGTATAACTTCTGCCTGCGACTTCGTCCGCGTGGAATTTCTTGTTCCCCCGACCCACCCCGCCGCATCATATCGCGTGCCCTTCCTTTCTTTTATTATTATTATTTCCTTTATTCTTATTATTTCCTTTATTCCATTATATACATATAAATTACATTTTTAAATATTAAAATATAAAAACATTTAAAAATATAAAAAATAGTAACCCACCGGTATCGGGAACAGGGTCCAAACTACCGGCGCGGCGGTCAGGGCTCCAGAGAGAAGAACCTCCTAACAATGCGAGCCGTGTCTAGAACTACCGCTTTCTGAATCAAGCCCTTGATCCAGCTGCCCAACGAGAGCCTCCTCAGGTGTTGGTCGAGGCTCTTGGCTATTAAGCCATTGGCTGTCACGACTATCGGCACAATGATCGCTGAGTCCACATCCCACATGTCGACAACCTCGCGAGCCAAGTCAAGATACTTGATTTGTTTATCTTTCTCGGCTTTCACGAGGTTCCCGTCATGAGGGACCGTTATGTCAAGAATCATTGCGCGCCGCTCTAATCGATCCACCACCACTATATCAGGCTTATTGGCAACAATAGTCCTGTCAGTGATGATGGATCGATCCCAGTATAATGTGATATGTCCATTTTCGAGAACTAGGTCGGGCACATACCTGTAGTACAGCACTTCCGATTCTACAAGGCTGTATTTCAGAGCAAGTTGCTGATGGATAATCCTGGCTACAAGGTTGTGTCTATGCAAGTACTCTTCGTTAGCTAGACGAGAAAAACCAGAGATAATGTCTGATGGACTCACCCGGACGATGGCATGCCCGACACACGTCAACCGTCCCGTCCTTCATAATATGTCTCCGGTAGTTATTCGTTAAAATAACTTCGTCCATAATTGCACAGACAAAACCTTCGGTTTCTCCAAAGAGGTCACCGAAACGCAGCCAGGCTACGGATGCTAGTTGGTCTACATCGGGCCCATGTAAGGCCCGAAAAAAGCGGCCGTGAAGCTCCTTACTCTGCCATACTTCCATGCGATCATTAGTGTCAAGCACTACTGGTTTGCGCCAGTTCTCTTTAGCTAAGGAGAGCGGGGTGAGGCCCTTGTCCACTGTGACCACATCTCGATGCATCCCCACGTCGGCTTCTAAGAAATATTCCCTGAGACTGCATATCTCGCGATTGTGGAGGGTCTTAGCATTTAAAAAGCCTCGACCTCCACACTTTCGCGGGATATACAGCCTCATTACCGATGATCGTGGGTGATGCATTCGATTTGCAGTCAGCAGCGTCCGGACCCTCCTATCCAGGGTATCGAGTTCGGTCTGAGTCCATTTGAGTATGCCAAAAGAGTACATCAGAACCGGCATGACCCAACCGTTGAAGGCGCGCACCTTGTTTCCGCCTGATAGAAGACTATTAAATACTTTCTTCAGGCGGCCAAAGAAGCGCTCCTTCAACGATTGCTTCATGTCAGTATTATTGACGCCTAGCGCTTCCGACATACCCAAATACTTATAGGTTTCGGATGCCGAGAGGGCTCTAAGGTTCATGGAATCCGAGACTTGGGTTCCCACGGTTTCCACAATCTCCCCTCGCTTTACATGCATGACCGCACATTTGTCCAAACCAAATTCCATCCTGATGGCACTACTGAAAGTTTCAGTTACTTTCAGTAGCTCTATCAGTTGCAAATTGTTTGGGGCAAAGAGTTTGAGGTCATCCATGTAGAGGAGGTGAGATATAACCCGACCACCTCTCCTCAACCGATAGCCTAGACCTGAATCCTCCAGCAGTGTGCTTAGAGGATTCAAAGCTAAGCAAAACCAAAGTGGACTCAAACTATCACCCTGAAAAATTCCTCGCTCGATCCTTATCGGCTCGCTATTCCTCTGGGTATTTCGACATGTTGGATAGCGAAGGACCGTCCTCCATTGCCCCATACACGACTTCAGGAAGGTGCGCAGAGTTGCATCTACTTTATACAACTCCAGCACCCTCATGAGCCATGTATGTGGCACCGAGTCATAGGCCTTCTTGTAATCTATCCAACATGTCGACAGATCCTTTCGGGAACGACGAACCTGTTGGCTAATGGCCATATCAATGAGGAGTAGCTCCTTAGTACCGCGGGATCCGTTCCTACATCCATTTTGAGAGGCAGACATGATGGAGTTGGTGTCTATATGTTTGTTAATTTTAGCTCTCAAAATGGATGTAAGAACTTTATAGACCGTCGGTAAACACGTTATCGGTCTATAGTTTTTGGGTTCCGCGATGCTACCTGATTTATGGAGCAGGTGGGTAACTCCTGTCGTTAGGAACTGGGGTAGCGAACCAGACTCTAAAGCAGCTTGGAACTGAGCCGCCAAGCGAGCGTGCGACCTTAAAAACCATTTTATCCAAAAGTTGTGCAGCCCGTCCGGCCCTGGAGACTTCCAGTTAGGCAACGGACGGACTGCACGAGCCACGTCTTGGGGGCAGATGGTAATAGCCCCCATTTCTGGTATTCGTTCGCAGGCTCGCTCGACTTCCCGAGTCCAATCACCTTCGGTGTGACTGACAGGCACCGACCAGATATTGTGCCAGAAAGAACACATGGCATCATCATCTGGCAGGTACGTGTCAGCCACACCTTGATCCGGTCTCTCCCAATCCCTATAAACCCACCTTTCATCGCGCTGGAAGGTGCGATTCTGAGTGTATCGTTCCACTCGCCGCTTATACCTACGGATACGGCTTGCCCATGCATACACTTTCTGCTTCAGGAAGTCGATGCGCTCTGTGACACAGGATATATAGTCCTGAGGGCTGACATCAGTCCCTGCGAACGCGCGTCTCACAAAGCGCATCACTCTAGGGCGAGTATTGCCCTCCCTGAAGCAGATTAGTTTGCTGATGAGCGCTCTGGCCCCACCAATACGACGCTCAATTCTGCACTGCCAAGCTGGTACGGCTGGTTTCGGTCGTGTAGCTCTAGAATCATTAGCAAATTTGACATTATTATTATTATTATTTATTGCTTCCTTTTCGCTTACCGTACTTTTTCACTTTTTTTCTTTTTGCTTGGCTCCTAAGGGTCCTAGCGTGATGTTACATAGCCTATAGCCTTCCTCAAGAATGGGGCTATGATATACAAAAAGAAAATTTCAAATCCGACCGGTAGTTCCAGAGATTAAACCCCTACATACAAACTTAAAAACAAAGAAATTTTACCTATTTGATAAATGACAGAAATTGATTCAGTAAACGATTCTGAACAAAATGCTTTCACATAGACATGAGAATGGACTAAGCGATCCGTATTTTTTTTTTTTAGCGAATACAGACCGAAAAGTACGAGTGAGAAAGTGAATGTTATCGTATCAAATAATATCTTGGTTGAATTTACTAGGTATAAATATGTAGAAGTTAATTCAAATTTTCTTAAGTTTTTTGCATTTTGCAGGTCAGTATCAGGTTGTATGTTGATTCAAATATGATTTGCGACCGTAACAAATTGGGTTTACAGAATTATAATCATTAGAATCAGCAATACACACTAGAGAAGGCTGGAGAGTGGAGCGCAATATTCTGAACTAGTCACTTTTGGCGGGGGACGCGGTAGCTACTACAAAAAAAAAAACAAAAGCTGCTCGCCCGGAAAAGGAATCGATATTGATTCGGAATTTTGACTGAGTCCATGAAATAAAACAGCTTATGCTTAAAATTGTTAAATTTGAATATAACTACAATTAAATAAAAGTAACAAAATATTATAATAATCTCAATAATTTGAGTTTTTTTTTTAATGAAATTATGTTTACATAAACAAGAAGTGATTTTCAAATTACAAAACCAAATATATAAGTATTTCTTTTCTAACAATGGAAATATAAAACATTGAACATTAAAAATAAAACATACTTTATAACAACAAAAATCTTATTAAGAAATTCCGGACTCCACACGTCCGTTGAATGTACATTTAAATATGTACGTGTTTAGTCTGCGTTTTTATCACAGACCTAATCATTTGGTCATTGTCAAAAGCTACCGGCGGTCAGCGATCCAGTAAGAGAGGAACCTCTTATCAATGCGAGCCGTGTCCAGAAGTACCGCCTTCTGAATCAAGCCCTTGATCCAGCTGCCCAACGAGAGCCTCCTCAGGTGTTGGTCGAGGGTCTTGGCTATTATCAGCCATAGGTTGTTATGACTATCGGCACAATGATCGCTGAGTCCACGTCTCACATGTCGACAACCTCGCGAGCCAAGTCAAGATACTTGATTTGTTTATCTTTCTCGGCTTTCACGAGGTTCCCGTCATGCAGGATCGTTATGTCAACGATCATTGCGCGCCGCTCTCTTCGATCCACCACCACTATATCAGGCTTATTGGCAACAATAGTTCTGTCAGTGATGATGGATCGATCCCAGTACAATGTGATATTTCCATTTTCGAGAACTGGGTCGGGCACGTACATGTAGTAAGGCACTTCCGATTCTACAAAGCTGTATTTCAGAGCAAGTTGCTAATGGATAATCCTGGCTACAAGGTTGTGTCTATGCGAGTATTCTTCGTTAGCTAGACGAGAATACCCAGAGATAATATGTCTAATTGATTCCCCCGGACGGTGGCATGCCCGACAGATGTGACCACATCTCGATGCATGCCCACGTCGGCTTCTAGGAAATATTCCCTGAGACTGCATATCTCGCGATTGTGGAGGGTCTTAGCATTTAAAAAGCTTCGACATCCACACTTTCGCGGGATATACAACCTCATTACCGATGACCGTGGGTGATGCATTTGACCCTCCTATCCAGGGTATCGAGTTCGGTCTGAGTCCATTTGAGTATACCGAAAGAGTACATCAAAACCGGCATGACCCAACCGTTAAAGGCGCGCACCTTGTTTCCGCCTTAAAGAAGACTATTAAATACTTTTTTCAGGCGGCCAAAGAAGCGTTCCTTTAACGATTGCTTCATGTCAGTACCATTGATGCCCAAAGCTTCCGATATACCCAATTACTTATAGGTTTCGGATGCGGAGACGGTTATAAGGTTTATGGAATCTGAGAGTTGTGTTCCGACGGATTCCACAATCTCCCCTCGCTTTACATGCATGACCGCACATTTGACCACACCAAATTCCATCTTGATGGCGCTACTGAAACTTTCAGTAGCTCCATCACTTGCAAATTGTTGGGAGCAAAGAGTTTTAGGTCATCCATATAGAGGAGGTGAGATATAACCTGACCACCTCTCCTCAGCCGATAGCCTAGACCTGAATCTTCCAGCAGTGTGCTTAGAAGATTCACGGCTAAGCAGAACCAAAGCGAACTCAAACTATCACCCTGAAATATGCCTCGCTCGATCCTTATCGGTTCGCTATTCATCTAGACATTTCGATATCCCGGATAGTGAAGGACCGTTGTCCATTGCCCCATACACGATATCAGGAAGGTGCGCAGAGTTGTATCTACTTTATACAACTCCAGCACCCTCATAAGCCATTTATGTGGCACCGAGCCATAGGCCTTCTTGTAATCTATCCGTCATGTCGATAGATCCTTTCGGGAACGGCGAACCTGTTGGCTAATGGCCATATCAATGAGGAGTAGCTCCTTAGTACCACGGGACCCGTTCCTTTTAATTTAACTTAGTTCAGAAAACCCTAGAATGTCCGAACGCACGAAACTCACCACTAATGACAGCGGACCGCGCGTTCCCGCCTCATAATTTTTATTTTTAGAATTTTATGCATGAACCCGCGTTCTAGGTTCTTTTAAAAGGCGACTATTTGTAGCATATTTTTGCCACAACCCGTGCGTGTTTAGCGGAATTATGAAATAAGTTGTCTGTGGTTGAAAATCAGTTTGTAATCTGAGCCGCAGTCGAGCGTTCTGTCAAATTAATACTTTAAATTATTTATATTTCTAAACTTTGAAAGAACCCTGGTAAATATTATGATTTTATTGTTTAGTTAATGAGTGGACTTCATTTTAGGCCAAAAAACATAGGGTCAGCGTTTTTGAAAATTAAATAGAATAGTGTAATAAAACGAGCTGGGGGCACGACAACTGATATAAATTCGGGCGGGCACACCCGCCAATTTGACTCTCACAGAGACTTGAAGGTTGTCAGTATGGCATCCGTGATTCTTTATCTACACTTTGTGCAAGTTAGAGCAAGTAAGGTATAGCTTTGCTTGTACGTTATAAAACAGCAAAAAAGATACGTCAGTAACGGTCGACCTTAATATGGCGCGTCTACAGATGCGATATTTTAGACAGAAACCTAACCCAGAGACGAAGTAGCCGAATGTACAGTCGCCAGCAGGTCAAGCTACACGAAACTGACAATTTTCTCCAAAAGATTTTAAAAAGTGTTAGAGGTTAAGTTCAAAATCGAATGACAAAATCTGACCGGTTGTGGTAACTTGAAGTGCTGGCGACTGTACATAAAACGTATGTTGTTGGAATTGTTATGAAATAAGCTAACGAATTAAAGATGCAATACGCAGTAAAGATTTTAAAAAAAAAGTCAAGGAGATACGGGACGTATTGTCGATGTTTCAGATTATACAATTCTTCATATCTTTCTACTCATAGAACTAAAAGTCAGTCATCCATTTTTTCATCATCATCATCATCATCAGATTTTATTTTTAAACAGGGTCAAATTAAATGAGCTAGCGAATCTTCGCAGATGTGATGGGTGGATATCTAAACATAATAAAAACCAGCCAAGTGCGAGTCGGACTCGCGCACGAAGGGTTCCGTACCATTATCTATAAAAACGGCAAAAAATCATGTCTGTTGTATGAGAGCTCCCTTAAATATTTATTTTATTATGTTTTTTAGTATTTTTTTTTTTTGTTAAAGCGGCAACAGAAATACATCATCTGTGAAAATTTCAACTGTCTAACTATCACGGTTCATGAGATACCATGGACCTAATATACAAACTGGACTGAGCTCTCCAAAAATCGTATCATACAAAAATGAACCACAACTGCTACATACATTTTAGGTTTACTTTTGGTATGCTATCTTAGCCGAGGCAAAACGAGCCGAGAGAGATAGTCAGAGCAGAGGCTGTTTGTCCCTTTTTCTCAATTGTCAGAAAATAAAAATGTTATAGACGGTAGAATTTTTTTACCAACTGCAAGTAAATAGATTTTAGTTTTAAATAATTTTATATAAAGGTTTACAATCTGTACATAGTAGTAAATAATTTAATTTAAATAAAATAATCAAAATAATAATTGTTTGGTAGTTATCATAAAATTACTCTTGTAAATATATAAATATACAATATAATAATCTGACATGCGAATGACTTTTTCTGTTATTTTGTGAAGACGCATCGCATTTAAACTTTTAGCTACGGTTCTTTTGTAATTTTTATGGGGGAAATGGTGGAAAAGTGTTGTATCAAAACATTTCATATATATATTTTTCTTTTCATTTCACATAACATAACATTTCATTCATTGGTAAGGAATTACAAAGATTTTGCTCAATAACAATAGATTATGTAGTACTTATGACCATGCTCTAGAAGTTTCGTAGACGAAAGAAACCAACGCTTTAGCGTATTTCTGATTAAAACTATTAATATAATGCGTATAATAAATACAATTTGCACCTATGTATCGCATGATTGAAATAGCATTATTTTTATGTTGGTTACAGCTTTCCATCATAAGGAGAAATGAAGCAAAAATGGTTGGATGTAATTCCCGAATCACAAACAATTACCAAAAATTCTGTTGTGTGCAACCTTCATTTCAAGCCGGCAGATTTTTATATTGGTTTTTTGGTAATTGGTTTACTTATTTGAAATAAATGCTTCGAGTTTGAATTTGAAAAAATGTTTGTCACACACACTTAGTTTTATTTCCCTTTACTTCATTTAAATAGCTTGCCTACTTCATCATAAACCACGTATACGTAATCATATTTGATGATTTAACACAAGACATGTGTCTCCTAAACAATATTGTAGTCTAGGTATCATAACTTCTTTTTTAAAACATGGGTACATGCACGATTCAACACCGACATTGTATACAACAGGCACACGTTAGGAAATAATAATTTCAAAGGGTCGCCGTTATCGAAATCGTTATGGAGGACTATATATATACACACACACACAATGAACAATGTCAGTTTCAAATAATCAGCTTTCGAGAAAGTCTTTTCCGATATGTATAGTTTTTAAAGGTTTAATTTTCTTTTCTTTCATAAATTATTATTTCCATATTTGAACATCAAATAGAGAATTAATAATTTATTACAAAAAAAAAATGAAATGAAGTTACTCACAATGAAGTTAAGTAAGTTACAAACTATAGAGGTATGAGGAACAGGGTGTAAAGCTCACTCATACCTCCATAGAAAAGGGAGGATCCTCCGACCAGACGGGTGTTGTGTCTGGTGGGCGACTGCCCGACGGTTGCTGTTGGGACGTTGTCTAAATGATAATCGCGCGGTAAACTCTGCTTGCGCGATGCAGGATTTGCGTGACGTCAGTGTGACGTGTAGCTCGCATGTGGCGGTGTAGATACCGCTACCTAACAATAATTTGAAATCACTTAGTATCAACCGGACACAAATTATCTCTTTCAAAACGAACTTTCCTGTCTGTTAAAAAAATGTTTGGTCACCATAATAGAAAGATATGAAAGCCTCGGTATGCATTATCTCTCTCTGCTCGTTTTTTTGGTACGAGAGCTCAGTCCAGTTTGTATATTAGGTCCATGTGAGATACAGCCTGTTGACAGATGCACGGACAGCGGAGTCTTAGTAATACGGTCCCGTTTTACCCTTTGGGTACGGTAACCTTAAAAATAAATTAAGTACTTGCGAGATAGATTTTAGACTAACCATGTTCCTAATCATACGGTGACATATTCTCTGCACTACTGAATACGGAACGCTCAAGTCAACTAATTCTGGCATCCTTGTCGTTTTAAATGGACCAGAGAGAGGTGGTCCACCCAGTGTTGCCACCTTAGCCATTTTCGGGCGAGATCTAGCTCTTTTTACGCAGGTTGAACGCGTTTTTTCATTCCATTAGCCCGAAAAGGGCAATTGATAAAGTCTTATGAAAGATTCACAACTACCTTAAAATACCCAGCAGGAAATAATCCGTATCAGGAGATTGCCAATTTGGCAAAAACCTTTTTTCTTTACCACATTCAAATGCCTACTACGTTGTTGGTCTAATGGTCACAAGCGCTACTGCTGAGCATGAGGTACTGGGTTCGATTCCCAGGTCGGGTAAAGTGTTATTGGGGTTTCCCATCTGGAATTTCTCAATAGTGTTAATAGGCTCGCCCCCTATTACATGGGACTTAAACATAACGGGCGAAATGTGGGTGTACGATAGGTACACTTCTGCCTAACTCTTTGGGGAAACAAGACGTGATATTATATTATGTTACATTGAAATGCTGTGTGGAACGTTTCTTCAATTCCAAGAACTTGTTGAAAACTAAAAATCACAATAAAATGCACCTAAAAACAATAACGACAATTTTACATAATTAGATGGGGATTAAAAAGTTTAAGAAAAACCTCTCGCTCTCACTAACGTTACTTCATGACGTAAAAAAAATAAAAATCAATTAAGGAACAAACATGCGTGATCAACCACAACCCTCAACTTTCACAGCTGCAGCTACAAATTAAAGAAACAGATACGGTTTTGATTTTTAATCAAATAGAAGGTACGGGTACTTATTTAAAATAATACGTTATTTTTTAATGAATATTATTTTCTTAAGCCCTTTTTTTTTTAATCCTAATTTGCTTATGGTGAATCTTAAGCCGTAGCCCGCCAAATTCAAAGCTTCTATGGTTTTTTTGCAAATTGCAGCTTGTTTTACGTCATATTATGTTAATCAAAATGCGATTCGCGTTTGTAAAAATGATGTATTTACTGAATAATAATCATCAATTTCATATCAATCGTCAAACTTTGGAACGTTGTTCCACTTAAGAATTTTTCAGAATATTTCATATGAAAATTCTTAGCTGAAACAAATTTTCAAAGTTTGTAAAAAAACCTAAAAAAAAAAAGAAAGAATATTTGAATTTGCACGCTACAGCTGAGGATTCAACTTAGATTACGATGCAAAAAGGGCTAGGACTGCTTAGTTCTAGCCCGTTTCAGATTCGTGAATAGCCCCTCATCAAAAAGTATGGTGGCAACACTGGGTCCACCAATCATGCTTAAAATATACAATACCACTATGAAGAAATGGAATGTTTAAAATCAGTAAGTCAGCTAGTCAGTTGTCAAATTTCCTTTGAGTAGTGTTTTTTTTTCGATAGTGACAGTGTTTTTAATAAATAAGCCTGTAGTTTTGTAATAAACTCCATCCAATATTTTATATAAGTGAAGCAGCCTGCTTTTGGAATATGTCTGTGTCGACGGACCAGTGAAAATTTGTCGTTTTACCCTCTTGGTTAAACATAATATGCTATGGCTGAAGGACAACGTAATGAAAAACTAGAAATGATGACTCTTCACAAGATCTTATTTACTATTTGTGCTCTCTCCATCATCTATAAGTACTATACTGGCACTGCGACTAACATTATACAGATAAAAGATCCAAAATTCAGTATTTTAGAACCATATAACACGACTCTGATAACGGTTGAGGATAACTACACTCAATTGTTAAATATTAGTAATTTTACCTTCAAAATTAACCCACAACCGTGTAAGGACTATCCTGCAGGTTTGCTGTTAATAATAATTATAACCTCGAACCCACATAACTGTGAAAACCGAATGGTCATACGGAATACTTGGGGTCGAAATCATGATTCGACCAAAGTCGTGTTTTTGGTCGGCGAACCGGAAAACGTAACTATAACGCAACAAGTAAAGAATGAAAGTACAGAATATGGGGATATAGTACAAGGAAATTTCGTAGATGCATATAGGAATATGACCTACAAACATGTTATGGGTTTGAAATGGGTAGCACACCATTGCCCAAAGGCTAAATATGTTCTGAAAACTGATGATGACGTTTTGGTGAATTCTCGGGAGATGACGCACTTCCTGGCAAGGGAACTGTCTCCATGGGGTGCTAATGATCTGATCACATGCCAGGTGTTGGCAAATGCCAAGGTTGAGAGGTCGAAGAAGTCAAAATGGAAGGTGACTACTGAAGAGTATGCGTCAGCTTATTATCCAACTTATTGTGCAGGTTTGTGATAATTTTGTCTCAATTTATTCATAGTTACGCTTTGTTATTTTACTGGACATATTATTTACTAACATTATACTACATGAAACAAATGCTATTCGCAAATTTTTCTAGTTATTTTCTTAATTTCATACACAAATTTGTAACTGTTTTCAGGTTGGGCCATTCTTTACTCTGCAGATGTAATACCACGATTACTAAAAAAAGCTCAGTCTACTCCATACTTCTGGATAGATGATGTCCACATAACTGGTGTAATTGCAGAGGAGATTGGCATAGCCCGCACTCCGCTATCCAGTCTAATATTGACCCGAGCTAAAGTAAAACAATTGAAGATATTTGGACCAAAATATGTTGGACCGTTTCTTCTCGGTCCACCTGATCTAAGCTCTGAGAAGATTATGGAGATTTGGACTTCCATTCCTGCATAAGTTTTATGTTTATCTAAGTTTGTAACTTACACTATATGGGTTTTTTGCAGAAGCCTACAGGTTATTTTTAACTATAGTTTTTGTGTGGCCTTTGTCCCGATACAGCATGGCAGAGGCCTCCCCCAAATTCTTCCTGAACTTAGTAAAGTTACCAAGTGAATGTCTTGTTGCTCCATAAAATTATTACCCATCAACTCATGACGTTGTGGTTGTGTCTTAGCCCTACTGTCATGTTTCTTATAAAAGCAATGGTAATGGAGCTTACGGGAATTAAAATTGAGGTTTTTTTTGGCCCATTGTTTGAAACAAGAGAGTTACTCCTATTTTATAAAAATACGCCCACCAAAGCATAGAATAAGTTATGTTATAACACCCACACAAGTGTACACACATCAAGTGTCTAGCTAGGGATCAAACCCGTTTTTGCTAGATAATAAAAATCTGTTTTTTTTTATTATATTTTTTGAAACTCCTATGGAATATACTTTTTAGTAAATTTCGTCATTTGAAAAGGAAATAGTTTTTGAATTTCGGTCAAAAGATGAAAATCTCCTGTCAAGTTGTATGCCTAAATAAATCTGCAACAGGTTTGAGACCAAATCAGTAAAATTTCTGCCATACTCCTGAATGGAATGAATTCAAAAGAACATTACAATGGAGAGAAGACATCATTTGAGCCGAGAAGAAATGATTGAAGCCGTGGGAATGTTGGAAGCTGGTCATCGGCAACATGCTATGGCAATCGCTCTGGGCACTACGCAGAGTGTTATAAGTCGACTTTGGACACGTTACCGCATCACTGGCAGCGTAGCAGGGCGACATGGAGGACGAGTTTTCATCACCGCACACAAACAAGATTGTTACGTACAAATTACTGCTCGACGAAATCGTACAATGACCGCGATGATGTTGGTGACGAGGCTTCATAGCTCCTATGCGATCAAACCATAAGAAATCGCTTGCATGAAGTTAATCTCCGTCCCCAAAGGCCGCTACGTGTACCACCTATTGAGCCCCGAAATTGCAGAGCCCGTTTACAATGGGCTCATGAACATAGAAATTGGGATTTGGGAATTTGGGGTTGGGAATTGGGAATTGGGGGGTGTTTTGTGTGTTTTTCTGACGAATTTCGCTTTGGTATGAGGCCATACTGGACGTACCTACACGGTATTTGCGGACCCCTGGATGCCAAGAACCTTTAAAATCATGTCAATCATGTCCATGCATACACTGATGGAACAATAATGATATGGGCCGGTATTTGGATCGGCGGAAGAACCGAACTGATTTGGATGCGTTCTCAATGCACAGATTTACGCTGAAACGATTGTATCAGATGTTGTCAGTCCTTTGCGGACCCAATTTGGTGCTTTATTTCTGCTTACGCATGATAAATATGATAATGCACGTCCACACGCTGCCAGAGTCGGTGCAAACACACTTGCCGCAACTAATATCAACGTCCTACCATGGCTGGCTCGATCAACAGACTTAAATCCCATTGAGCATGCATGGATGCTTCATAGAAGAGTTCTGCAGAATATGGATGCCATATACACACCAGAAAATTTTATTCGCCTGTTACAACAGACGTGGGCGGCCATTCCGCGACGTGATTTGGATGAGCTCTTATTGAGTATGCCGAATCGCTGCGCTTGTGTTATTATACGCGTTAACGGCGGAAATATATTTTACGCAATGTTTAATTAATTATGTATGTGTGTATGCTTCGTTTTTTATGGTGTACATATATTATATTCTATTCTATGAGTATTCTATTCTAAAACCCCTTAATTTTTTTTTATCACAGTAAAATGTCAGGTTTAAATTGGATGAAAAAACAAGCAAAATCGCGGTCTTTATTATTGCAAAAGCAGAGAGTACTTCGTCGATCTACACATACGAAAACATTTTATTTCAAAAGATACATTTTTATTTAATTTCACTAGGACAATAAAATATTTAAAAAGAAGTACTTACCTTGATCCCTCGACACTTGATTTGATTCTGTCGCTACTTTAAATGTGGTTGGATTTCCCAGTGTTGTTGTAATTTATGACTCTAACTAGTCATAAGTATTATAAGTTTCGAAATTGTGTTAATTACATCACCAAAGATCTATTAGGTCCAAATCACAAATACTGTTATGGGAATATGCATCTTATGTTTAGATAAGGTCTTGATTTTATCGTTATATATTTAAGTAGAAATGATAAATTAGGAAATCTATTTTAAGTTGTGCTTGCTTGTAACTTGCTACAAGTTGGAAATCTCTAAATATGTTGTGAGAATAGACTTTAATTAAAGTCAGATAAATTATTGTTAATGTTTGTCGAAATAAAAATAAGAATTTTAGTTCCTCGTTGGTGTAGTGGTCGCCAGCGCTACCGCTGAGCAAGAGGTCTTGGGTTCGATTCCCAGCTTGGGCAGTGTTCTCAGTAGCAGCTCGGAGTCTGGATTTGTGCCCGGTTGATGGCAATAGGCTCACCCCCTATTACATGGGACTTGAACATAACTGGCGAAATGTGGGTCTACTATAGGTACATCTCTGCCTAACCCTTTATGGAATCGAGGCGTGATTGTTATGTTTAAGAATTTAACTATTAACTTTCATTGTTACATAATTATAAGTGTTAATTTTATTTCGTAGTACAATTTTGTGTATTTATTAAATTTATGTATGTATTAGCATAATATGCCTATAATGTTCCCACTGCTGGGACACAGGCCTCCTCTCTGTGAGAGGGAGTGGGCTGAAATTCACCACGCGGGCCAAGTGCGGATTGGTAGATGTCACATGTCTTTGAATTTTTGGTTCTAGGACATGTCGGTTTCCTCACGATGTTTTCTTCACCGTTTTGAGAGAAGTGGTGATGCAATTTTTTACGCAAAGTAAAGCGCCTGTCGGGGTTCGAACCCACGACGTACTTACTACTCAGTAAGTCGGGGCCGATACCACTGGGCCACCACTGCTGTATGTATTAAATGTATGAAATATGTAATAATGTGCTGAGAACAATATAATTTTTTCAACCATAGCATAGCGACTTTTTTTTTTCCTTTTTCGCAACGAGCCGATGTCTACTATTCTTCTGCCATCGTCATTTAATAACGGCAGCACAGTAAGATGAGCCGTTGAAATTTGCACTTTGTGGTGCACTTAGTTGTAATTTGTTAGTGTTAGTACTAGTAGCTGAAACTACAAGACAAATAATTCATTTGCGAGAAGCTTGACATAATTCAAAAAGAGCAATTTTTGGATATTATGATGATTTATAAGTTCAAAAGTAGTGGTAAGAGTGCGACGAAGTTTTGTCATAAACTGACACCTTTCTAGCTCCCTCATGTTAAGGCTTTAGCGTAATGTCGTTTATGTAGCAAAACGAATACAATTTACTGCGTTCACCTACAGGTGAAAGCAGAATTTCGCGGGCTACCTTAGCGCATCCCCCTTAAGTATGTCTACTTAAGGGGGATGCGCTAAGGTAGCCCGCGAAATTCAAATTTTCTTACGTTTTGTGCAATTTGTAGGTCACTGTCAGGTTGTATTTTGATTAAAATATGATTCGCGACCGTAACAAATATGGCTTTACAGAATTATAATCGTTAAAATCAGCAATACATCTTTCTTTGTATTGATTGAATACGGCCTCTAGAAAATTACGTCTAGAAGTAGCGAAGAAAAAAAACGAGCGTTATGAATAGTGAGGTAACTTATTTCAGGCGACAACCATTATTATATGGCCTACTGCCTCATTTTGACCATGCGTGGCGTGCAAGTAATAGGTTAGGTTTTCTTTCCAGTACTTTCGACCATCGTACTGAACTAGGAGTTACTTTGTCGACTTATTGATGTAAAAAAGTTTGAGTAATAAGAGAATGTAAGAGCGACCGAAACGAGCTTGAAAATTTTAGCAGCCTACATTTATATTTATATTTTTACACTGTACGACTAAACGCCGATAGACACTACGCCAACAGACTGATCACCGACAAGACTTTACTTCGACGGGACTCTTCGCCGACAGGACACTTTGCCGACAAGATTCTTCGCCGACAGGGCTCATCAGCGACGCATTAAATATTTTAGCGATAATTGTATTAGATGAGCTTCAAAATATAATGGTGGGATGGGATGCAAGAGCGAGCGAATCGAGCTCGGAACTTGGGGTACCGCAACTCTGACAGGATAGGTTAGAAGGGGATGGCGGGGTCTCAAAGACCCCGCTATTGCGTTGCTGATGAGCCCTGTCCGCGAAGAGTCCTGTCGGCGAACTGTCCTGTCGGCGTAGAGTCCCGTCGAAGTAAAGTCTTGCTTGTCGGTGATCAGTCTATCGGCGTTTAGTCGTACACTCATATTTTTATCATGTTAGTTTAGATATACCCATCATGTCTGCAGAGTTTCGCTAACTAATTTAATTTGACCCTGTATATAAATAAAACCAACAAAATATAAAACAAATCTATGTCTATTTAGGTATTTGTACAATATTGTAATCTTAAAAATAAGTGTCTTTAAAGTAGGTACATGTTTGTTCGTAAAAATATACTATTTGGGTTAATGTTATGACTAAACAATAATTATAATCTCACTAAAAAGAATTGAATCACTCATCACAGGAAGTATAGCAACACTTCTAAATATGACTTGTTTTGAATCACTTAAAATTATATGTTTTTGTTCCTTTGCTTATTTTGAAAACCTAAAGGCCTATGCACACGATGATCTTTATAAGCGCCGTAAACGTGCATTCTGCGAAACGCGCGTAGGCGCGGACGGCGCGTTATCCTGCTTTGCTAGACTTGAAGCAGCATTAGTAGCGTTTGAAACGCGTTATAAGCGCGTTGTCGAAGCGTAATAAAAACGATATGATAGGCCCTTACATACTAAAGTAGGTTGTATCATTTCAGATAGATACTAACTAATGTTTTTTATTTAACTTTTTATGATAAATTCAGATAAGATTTCTACTTTTCTTAATTACTTTCTGTTCCGTACTTGCCTAGAGATTCAATTTTCGTAGTTCACAACTATTTAGGAAGTTTGCTTGGATACAAAATATACACTGTAATTTAAACTTAGAAAATTAATGGTACTTATATTTGGTACTTTAAAAGCTTAATACAAATCGCCAGGACTGACTTGAGTACTCAATAATATCTAATTAACAACAACTCCATCTTTTATAATCAGTTTCATTTGTGCTTCCGTGTCATTACTCTTCCTACCTTTAAAGCTATCTTCTATATCCTGTAAAGTCCTATCCTTAGTTTCAGGCAATAACAAATACATTACAGTTAGGAACACAGTCAAAACTGCTGAATAAACTAAGTAAGCACCTTCGACTCCTACTGAAGAATATAAATGTGGTGCAGATTTCATTGAAATCACGAAAGCAGGAGTCAAAAATGACGTGGAAAGTGATGATCCTAAGCTTCTATAAGCCAAAGGAAATACTTCACCACATATCACCCAATTTAGAGGTGCTAAACCTAAACAGAAAGATAAGGTGTACAGAACCATTAAAGCCATCGGAACTATGTCCAACATCCATGGTTCAGTAAAAACTTCCGCTCTCCTTAAATAGACGAAGATCGAAATCGCTGTCATTGACAGTATAGTCATCACACCACTCGAGAACAAAATAGTCCTCCGTCTAAAGTATTTTAGTAAGAATATAGCTAAGAACGCACACACTGTCCTCAATAGATCTATCACTGTGAACTGCCAAGCAACATCTTTGGCATCGTTCTTGTCCAGCACCACTTGGAGGATTATATTTCCGTACGCAGCCACCATATGGGCTCCACCGAACTCAAAAACGACCAACATGCTTATAGCTATAATAGCTGGTTTATAGAACTCTTTCTTCTTGAATATTTTTACAACTTCACTGATAGCTTCCACTATTTTCTTGAAAACGCTGTTGCAAACGTGAGTTTCAGCATATTCTGGTCTTTTTTCGGCATTTTCCATTTTCTGTGCGTTGATCATAGCTTCTAGTTCTTCCTGTTGTTCCGTTCCTTCGCCTCTAATCCATTTGAAAGCCTTTCTGGCTTCAGAAAACTTGCCTTTGGATACCAACCAGCTAGGAGATTCTGGAGATAGACTTATAATTGCCATAGCTATCAATGGGAATAGGGAACACACTGCAGCAGTCATCTTCCAGGTCAAGTGCGCTCCCCACAAATGGGACAAAAATATCCCCATTCCCAGTGAAATAGCGAAAGTCCCCAAAAATGCTCCTCGATACTTTGGATCAGTGTATTCCGCGACTAAAATAGCTGCTAATGGAGTTCGAAGTCCTAATGCAAGTCCGTGCAAGAGTCTGGCCAGTATGAAGAGGGGGACGCTGTTTCCGAAGATGAAGACTATCCATCCTAGTAAAGCGGGTAGGGTGGAGATGAGATGAGCGCGCTGGCGGCCAAATCTAGTCATCAGGACAGGAGAAACGAAGTTGCCCACGATGCCCATCACGCCGACAACGGACGCTGAAAGAAAAAAAATCAAGGATGAGTATTTTTAATAGACTTCAAAAAGGAGGAGGTTATCAATTCGGATGTTTATATATATATATATTTTTATGTATGTTCGGGCATAACTCCGTCATATATAGACGGATTTGCAAAATTCTTTTTTTGTTTGAAAGGGTATACTCTCGAGTTGGTCCCATTGTCACCAAGTCAGAATCTGACGAAGGAATCCCATGGAAATCGAGAGAAATCTTCAAATTTTACAGGCACGCCTATAGCGATTTGGGTATTTTTTATAGTAACTCGTGCAATTGCTCTCGGAAAGCACCATTCGGTGAAGTGGAACTGATAATGAAGACCAGAGGTGGCCACCGTAACTACTCAATTATAAGTATTTCACGGGTTACGATTCGATTACTTTAATATGGTTGCTAAGCAATTTATGCTTGTCAGAATGAATATGGTGAAATGGTGCTGATAGTGGCTTCACAATCAGCTCCAGTTCTTTTGGTTCTTACCAGGAGAACTCCTTAACAATTAACGTCCCTGCATCAAGAAAAGGAATATTTTGTAAAAGGTGATAAGTAGTTGACATTAGGCTATTGTAACTTAGATAAATTAATAGCAGACTCACAAAAAAGTGAAAAATAAAAATCATTTTACAAAAAAAAAAACAACCGACTTCAAAAAAAAAACACAACAAACTGAAAAATAACTTTAATTTCGGAAGTCAGTGGCAAAAAACTAAAATACAGATCCAAAGACACCGACTTCCGAAATTAAAGTTATTTTTCAGTTTGTTGTGTTTTTTTTTTTAAAGATTAATATTTAATTTTTAGTTGCTTGTACTCCATTGCCAATCACTTCAAAGCTTGTAAGCCAGGGTCTACAACGACTACAAATCAAAAAGCGCGGAAGCAACAAAGGGTGGTGTGTCAGTAGGAAGTGATTTGGTGTCCAACTAGTTATCATTCTGTTGCCCTTATTCCAATTTTTGGTCGGAGCTGTATTTCTTCCTCCAAACTTATCCATTATTCGTTATCTCAGTACCCTTTCTAGCCATAATATGATCTTTCACACAGTCCATCCATCGTCTCTGTTAACTTCCCCAACTCATATAGCCATTCATATTCATACTACGAGTACAAACTTTACTCATGACATTTTCCTTTCATGTCTGATTTTATTATACTATGTGACTAGTCTTCGTAGAAATAAGCATTGGTTTTCAATTTTAGAAATGACGATATTTCTATGGATTTAGCACTATTATAGGAGTTAGTAATTTCTATCTGGACATTCACATTTTCACCAAATGTGGTACTTAGTCCTGAGGAACAAAATATGGGCCTTAAATATCTACATAATCGACGCTGCTTTTATGTAACAAAAACATGAGATTCTACTACGTGACAGGAAAAGCTTTGTCACCCACTTTTAGTGCAAATAGCAAATACTTGTAAATAATAATCTCGTTTACAAAAAAAAAACTCGTTTGAAAATAAAAACCTTGACAGTCAGAGGCCTTGAGAGTTCACGGGTAGTTGTTGACCGTGCGTACTAGGTACCAACTTCTTTTACTTATTGTCTAGGTTCCAATCAAAAAGGGATACTTTTTCATGTTAAACTTCCATTTACTTTTTTAGCGTTAAGCGTTTTTTTGTGGTTGTATGAATTCAGTTAATCTATTTTGTGCAAATCATTGTACCCAGTTAGGAAGATATTTACTTGCGTTAACCAAATTGTAAAACAAAATCAACTCAAACCCATAGCATTTATTTCAATTAAAACATTTACAGGCAATTTTGAATTGTCAAGGTATCGGTCAGTCAGAAAGGTGAAGCTAGTTGCCCATTCCAAAGGGTAGTAGGTACTATAAGAATACTACGTGTACCTAATAACTAACGGGGGAAACGTAGGTGTAGAGCAATACACGTAGTACTATTTAGAATGTAATTATATTTTATCAAGAAATTCTACACCGGCAGGCACTAGCTCTGCCTATCTACTTCTTAAACAAACTACCCTAATTTTTCCTTCCAAAGCTTTATTCAAACTTGCTTGACTGTTCGAGGCAAACCAGCAATAATATATTACCAGCCTGTCAACATTAAGGTTGACATATGCAGACAACCTCTACACAGTACCTATGGAGAAGAACGGGCAAGAAACTCCATGGACACTATTTTTACCTGACTGCGTGACGCAAAGGACGGTAATATGTTTATCAGCCTATGTACGTATGTATGTTTGTTCCTTTGTGGCGCTCTACAGACCAAACGCGCGGGCCGATTTTGATGATCCATACGTCAGTCGATTTGTCTTAATCTTGTGAGTGTCACTTATAGACATGACTGTAATCAAAATTCAATATGGCGACAAACAGACGCCATATTGTGAATAAAAAAATTAAGTCTACGAACTATGTGAAGTGGGGTATCGTTGAATAGATCTTGGAAAATTATTTTTAGTTCACATTAATAATTTTTCATTTTAAATAACCATTTAGGATCTATAACGATTTAAAGTTGGTTAGCAGCCATTCTAACTTACATTTTGAAAACTTATAATACAGCTATGATAACGTTCATAGATAGGTAATCGTATCATAGGTCTTAGTAACGGTGAATTGTATTTTTTTATTATAAGCACCTATTGCCTCCAACTGCACGAGATTAGGTGTTGAATTCGAGAAATTGGAGACAAAAATATGTCATTGTTCATCTTTTAGTTCCTGTTTTACGCAGTCGGGTGTTTTGATATTTCAGATTAACTTTTTTAAATTATTTTGTTACAAAAAGATTAGTTAAGTAAATTGTTGAACGATGTAAAAATGCGACCATTACTTCAGTACCTACCTACTTTCTTGTCAGACTCGTGTCATTAGCCTGTAGGAGATACTTAAATAAGATAGTGTCAAAATCATCTTTATCTTTCTAGCCTTTCGTCTACGGGGTTAAGGTGGGCTTCCAGTCTAATTGGAGGGCTTTGATTTGCGTAACACACTATCAAACATCTGAATCATTTTGTAGGATATTGCTAATCCATTGCTTCGTATTTTCTAAAAATGTGTCTGCTCAACAACGTAAGTAACGCAATGAATGTTGTTGAACTGTCAAAATGAAACCCATTCCTACTGTTAGTGGGTTACGCAATTAACCCACAGGGCTTTTATCTTGGGGGTCGGAGTGCGAATGAGTAAAAAGAAATATGTCGGTTTTCAAGTCTAGTTAAGTAAAGGCTCGTAAACACAGGCGCGACACAAAAGCACCGCGAGTCGCGAGACGAGCGGTGCCTTTGTAGGCTCCTCCAAACAGGCGCGACACGCGACACGCGATACGACACAAAGGCACCGCCTGTCGCGCGACGAGCGGTGCCTTTGTGTGGCGTACGATTCGCGTCGTGTGTCGCGCCTGTTTGAAGGAACCTTGTGTCACGTTGTCGCGTTATGCCTGTTTTTGGAGCCATTAAGCATGTATTATGTTGCGAGAGTGTGCTTGTGTGAATGTCTGTGAGGGTGAATGTGTGAGATATGGATGTAACGCAAATGAAATAAAGGCTCCCGCAAACAGGCGCGACGCGACAAGGCGGCACAAAGGTACCACTCGTCGCGCGACACGCGGTGCCTTTGTGTCGCGCTGTCGCGTCGCGCCGGTTTGCACGAGCCTTAACGCTATGAATGTTGTTGTACTGAGACAATGGAAGCCATTGCTACTGATAACGTGTTACGTTACCCAGCAGTATTTTTCACGGAAACTACTTCGATCCGATTTTACAGATTGATTTGCATAGCTATTATTTAGCCTGGAACTCTATATTTTTTTGGTGTTTTCCCGAAATAGTTCATAACGCAATATTTCCGCTTACCAATCCAAGAAGTGTCATGATCTGTCAGCGTGACGGGCCCGCCATCTCTGGTGAGCTGAGCAAACAAAACGGCTGGATAGCCGTGTGCGCATCCATGTCCTGCTATGTTTAGAGCCGCACCGCTCACCACGAATGCCTGGAACGCAATGTATTGTGAATTATAGAAGAGCTCTTTAATCTGTGAATGCGGAAGAAATTCTCAGGTCCTTGCTTGGTGGTCGAAGAAGTATCGTGGTTATAAAGGTCGTAGAAGTCTGACACAACCCTTCATGTTTTCCAGAACGGAGGATAGCCATGAGAGCTTCCCCATGAAAAACAAAATGTCCTATCGATTTTCTGAAGCGCTTTTGCTCTCAGGGTATAAGCCAATGACTTTGACTGCGTTCTAAAGGTTCCTACAAACAGGCGCAACACGCGACGCGAATCGCGCGTGCCACAAAGGCAGCGCTCGCTGCGCGAGGAGCGGCGCCTTTGTGTCGCGCTGTCGCATCGCGCCTGTCTGTGGGAGCCTTAAGTTATGACCATTTTCTACGCAATCATCTAATGTAAAGTACGAAGGTACTAGTCCCTCTAGCCCCATGCAAAGTAGATAAGGAAATACGAAGTAACTAAGCCTAGACGACTTGGCTAAATTAGAAAGCACGATGTGATTAATTTCCTAGATCGGAAACAATAAAGGCTTCCTCCCGCAGACAGGCGAGACGCGAGAGCGCGACCTGACACTCGATTCTAACAGCATCGTGTCGCACCGTCGTGTCGCGTCGCTCCTGTCTGCGGGAGCCTGTATAACAAGTAGTATTCGTTTGAAAAATTCCATTGAAGCTAAAATATTGACTGAATTGTGGCGCAGTTAGCTCCGTAGACTATACAAGTATTATTTACGTAGGTACTTACCTCTGTAATTATCTGTGGGAACCTGGAAACTTCATAAACGATGAAGTGCGATGGCTTTTCATTGTTAATGCTAACAAGATGAATCGTGATAATCATGGTCTACGTATCTACATTATCGAATCATAGGTAGTTAACAATGATTGGTCGATGCATCTTATCCCCTTAATTTATGTTCTATCAATAACCTTAATGTCTAACGCAGCATGGCAATTCTACCATGCATTTTTAAAAGCTATAGACCCATCTTTAGACCGACGACACTGCACCCCTTAGAGAACCGTACCCGTTGTCCAAAGAGAACGCAATCACGCGAACACCGCGCGATTTATTTATTATTTGTTTATTTAAACTTCTCGCACTTATTAAAGTCAAAGGCGGGCATTCTCTACCAGTCAACCAAGGGTGATGTAGAGATAAGATTGCAGGTGCTGTGTTTAACAGGAATTAGTAATAATACTACAATATTATCTCTGGGTGTTCTCGTCTAGCTAACGAAGAATACTTGCATAGACACAACCTTGTAGCCAGGATTATCCATCAGCAACTTGCTCTAAAATACAGCCTTGTGGAATCGGAAGTGCCGCACTACAGATATGAGTAGGGTTGCCAACTTTTAATAGGGAAAAAAATGTTATTTTTCAAAGGATGTCACCAAAATCTGCCCAAACGAAGTACCGAGGTACACACTTAGTGGCATAAAATACACTAGATTACACTGAATAATATTGCATTTATATAATTTTGTTATGGTTACCCAGGGACGAGAATAAAACAACTTTTAACATAATAAAAAGCACGCCATTTTGGCATTCTATCATCGGCACAAGCGCAACTACCTTACTTATTAAAAAATAAGCTGTCAAGCTGACAGCTGTCTGCGGTGGGGTTCAGCCGCTATTGTTTTACGAACGAACTGAATGACATGTTAATGACATTTACGAAATAATGTCAACCCGAGTGTCAACCAAATGTAACGCAATTGTACATGCATAAAAAATTATTGATTATGTAGTTTTAAATTATTTAAGGATAAAAATACTAATATTTTCGAATTCCTCTATTTTTTATCTACGATTTGGTGCACGTATACCTCGAGGTACATGTTTGGGCAAAGTTCTATAGGCTTTTGTTGACCTCCTTTATGGGTGTTTTAAGTCAACGCTAAATGAATAAATCGTTTATAAGGACGCTCTGTTTATCTCTTCTTGTCACGTCAGAATCGTTACAAAAAAACTCTCAGTGAAAGCTAAAGTGGCAGGAAGAGACAGTAAATAAAAAAATATTTTGTTTTTCATTTGGTTAGCTTCAAATATTGCCATTTGTCAACAGTGTTTTTCTCTGAATTTCTTTATCAATGTTAATAAATTTTCTTTTTTGACTCATTCAGTATCGACAAATAGTTCAGTAATTATATTAACCGTATTATAAGTGTTTCGTTTTACGCATTAAAGTAAAGATTAGGAATAGGAATAATTTTATTGTATAAGAAATTACAATCGAATGCGTTGATTCCTGGAACTCACACTAGGATTCCCTGTGTCGTGAGATCCAGGCTCCTTTGTTCCATTTACATTTATAAGTTTAATAGGTATACGTTACAGTGAATTTCAATTTGATAGACATACAATAAAAACTAATTGACAAAAGAAAAATAATTAAGACTAATGCTAATCACAACCAAGTATGTATGTATGTTGATTCATATGTTGTAGATTAGAAATTTTAATAAGGTATTTTCGCATACGTTATTTTTATAGAAAAGTATAAAGTACTTACCTATATATGTATCGAAAATAAAGTAGAATACGTTATTACGAGTATAAAGTGTGGTTGGCAATCCTTGTATGTGTCCGACTTAGTTCTCGAAAATGGAAATATCACATTGTACTGGGATCGACCCATCATCACTGACAGGACTATTGTTGCCAATAAGCCTGATATAGTGGCGGTGGATCGAATAGAGCGGCGCGCAATGATGGTTGACATAACGATCCTGCATGACGGGAACCTCGTGAAAGCTGAGAAAGATAAACATATCAAGTATCTTGACTTGGCTCGCGAGGTTGTCGACATGTGGGACGTGGACTCAGCTATCATTGTGCCGATAGTCGTGACAGCCAATGGCTTAATAGCCAAGAGCCTCAACCAAAATATAAGGAGGCTCTCGTTGGGCAGCTGGATCAAGGGCTTGATTCAGAAGGCGGTACTTCTGGACACGGCTCGCATTGTTAGGAGGTTCCTCTCTCTGGAGCCCTGACCGCCGGTAGCTTGGAGCCTGTTCCCGATACCGGTGGGCTACTATTTTTTTATATTTTTAAATGTATTTTTTATGTTTTATAAAAATATTAAAAATGTATTATGAGTGTATAAACGAAAAAAGATTAAACAGATTAAAACAATTAATAAAAAAACAAAATAGGTATACAAGTACATAAATAGGCGATTATATCGCGTGGATTACCAATCATTAATAAGGACGCCTAATTGACACCATGTACGGGTTCTTTCGAACAAAACTCGCGCGAACTTGCCATGGTCGCGTAATTGCGTTCTATTAGGACAGCGCTTTCAAATTACCATTTTCCAACAACCGTATAAAATATAATAATTTGTTAACATATTTACCTGCTTAATAAAAGGCTTCATCGCACTGTGGCTTCATGCAGCAGATTGAATCTGTAAATATAAAAATAATTAAATGTTAACATTGTTATGTGAAGATTAACTACGCAACAACTGCAAGTTCATCTGCGTATGTCAATTAATAATACTTGTAGGTACCTGCACCATACGAATTACAAATATAAATGTGTACATTTTACGTATGGTGCCGCAAATGCCGCAATGAGCGCTCTCATCGCTGAAAGCGATCTTTTAAAGACAACCTTTAGATGGATTTAAAGGGAGAAGGACAGACAAAATGGCAGCATGAGCTAATCTCTGATCTGGTATTTTTATCTTACGAAGCGACGCGTGCTTTACTTGTGGTTACCAAGTATACAAACACGCTGTGAATGTGTGTGTAAGCGTAGGAGCTCTCGGTACCGTCCGAGACAATGGTGAAATCGGAAGTATGTCTGTGTGTGTGTGTGTGTTCTCGTCTTCACGGACACATACACAGCATGTGTGTACACTTGGTTACCACAAATAAAGCGCGCGTCGCTTCGTGAGATAAAAATATTGTACGAGAGGAGAAGATCAGCATATTACTATGACGCCTTGTTTGCCGAGATGAAAATGCTTAGATGTAGGAACTTTTCCTTGAGCATATATGTACATAGGGAACATGAATAATGTAGCCCTCAGGTTAAAAAGTACTTTGCGATCTTTTAAACATACTTACATAATAATATGTGTATAATTATGTAAAAATTAATGATAGGATCTAATTAACACGGTTTAAAATATCAAATCTATTGCTCAAAGATAGAATCACTTAATGAGAAACAAAGTTTTAATAATAAAATTTATGTAATAATTAAGATAGTCCAGAGCGCTCGTCAAAAGTTAATAATCTGATAAAAGTACACAGAATTATGAATAAATGTATTTATTAATTATTAAGGTGCCATTGTTTGCTTAATATTTAATTATTAAATTGAGTAGAATATGGGTATGCTGTAGTTTTTAGTTATTATTTGCTTAATTATATAAAGTAATTTGAATTAAATTTAATAAAATGCAACGTCTTTTATTGCAAGATTCGCAGATATAATTTTGACTTTAATTTGCAAAGTTAGCGTTTAAAATGAATATGAAGGTTTTTTTCTAACAGAATAAGGTTTATATTTGAAGGAAACGCTTCGTCATATTCAATTATACGAATATGAACATTATTCGTTTAAAAAATCTGTGAGTTGTTTCTAGGGTTCTGTACTCAAAGAGAGCCATCGGACCGCTATTGCCAAGCATCCGCTGTCTATCCGTCCGTCCGGCTGACTGTCGGCGGGCTGTATACCTATCTCATGAACCGTAAAAGATAGACAAATGAAATTTCAACAGTGGTGCCGATTCTCTTGTACACCGAACTAAACAAACTAAACTATCACTAAAATTCCTTACTTTTTTGGCTATGAGAATCTTAAAGCTATTCTGCAAAAAAATATCTCTAAATTTAAAAATAATTTTGACGCAACTAAAATTTTAATATGGCAATCGTGACTCCACGTGGTAGTTGTTTGCCCTATCCCGTGTTTTTTTTTTAGAGCCGGAGGCACGCGTTTGGGGCAGCCTCGACGTGTGACTGTAACTGTAACTGATTTACATCCGTCACCTCATCACACTTCAGGTTCAGTTGAAAACCAGCGTCAGGCACTAGTTGTCTGACATTTTTGCTGAACTGAGGGCCTAGACAAATGGCATTCGCTTCGGAGCGATTCTATTTCTACAATCGCTATCGCTTTCGCTAATGATTCCAAAAACTGGCAATAACGCTCGTCAAAAAGTGTCCCTTGGCTATGCAATTATGCATCTCTGTGGAAGTACCTAATCTTTCGACGCTGTCGATTCATTTCATAATCGAATGTTGTTTACATTGTCTAGCTAATTTTTATTCGTTGACCTATGATCACGTGACATTTCGATAGCTTATGTCAACCCCATACATTTTAGCTTTTCTACTAGCGTTATCGTTAATCGAATGTTACTTTGTCTAGGCCCTCTGGACCTATTTAGTGCAGCCGCGAGGCACACTTTCCTACTAATTTTGTCACTATGCACTTTACACTTTTTATTTGTTTGTTTTATTATATGTTGTGTTGTGTGCCTTGTAGTTTGTGCTAAATAAATTCATTTTCTTTCTTTCTTTCTTTCTGTTTTATATGAAACTATTTTATTATTGAAAAAAATATTAACTACATGTAGAGTTATACGGGTTTAAGGGTTTCCTATAGGGGGTCGAAATTTTCATTATTTTTGCGATAGGACACATCATTTTCGAGATATAAGCAAACTTAAAATAAAAAAAAGATACGGTACTGTTTTTGCAACTGAAGTCGAGGTGTTGTGGTGAATTTTAGTTCATGACAACTAATTTTATTCCACACCTTTTTAATCGCGATTAAAAATAGCCAGAATTAGATAGATAACCAAAATTTTTGGTGAAAAACGTCAAATTCAGAATAGCAAAATTGCAATTTTCACTAAACTAATCATTCAGTGGCATCTTAGTGCTGTCAAACTAAAATATAGTTAAGTTGTGTCACTTTAGTCTATTTCAGAATGAGAAATCGTCGTTTGACAGGAGTAAACTAAATTATTGTGATTTTTAGTCTAGTTTAGAGAATTTTGTGACAAGAGAATCAGCACCAGTGTGTATTTCATTTGCCGCTAAAACGACGAATAATAAAAATAAAATAAAGTATAAAATTAAATGGGGTCCTGATAAAATAAACGTGTTTTTTTTTTAAATATGTAGGTAGTGTTTAATATTGTAACCCGGCGGAGGTACGGAACCCTTCGTGTGTGAGTCTTTTTTTTTTGTGTGTGGGAAATCATCAAGTGACCTCTCCTGCTCTAGGCGGAGCGGAAGGGTGTGTCAGACTCTTACTGACTAAAACCCACCCGTGTTCCATCAGTTGCCTGTGCCCAAGGGCCACGCTAACTCTTTAGAACAATCCGCGGCCCCGGCAGGCATCGGCCCTATCGGACCCCGTCAATTATACTGACATCTCTTTGAGGCGCGCGTGGAACACAACGCGCCGTCGACCCAGGCCTGGTCCTTACCGGACGGCGAGCTGCCCATTGCTCGCCGTCCGCAAGCCCGCGCGTACGGTGGCCGGGAGTCGGCTATCGACTCCCGACGCCCAGGGTGTGTCCTCCTGCGGCGACTAGGGGCGTGAGGGCGCAATGCCTCTCCCTCACGCGCTCTGCCTCCTCCTTCGCGAGCATTACTGCTTCGCAGAAGGAGGTGACTGCTTCCCATTCCCTCTCGCTCCGTACCATGGCCTGAACCAGGGCCGGACGCGAGAGATCGCCGCTGCCGATCGCCGCCATGAGGACACGGCGGTGCTCCTCCCAAGCCGGGCAGACCTCCACCGTATGCTCCACCGTGTCCTCCGATCGATCTACACAATGATGAATGATGTGAGATGTGTGAGTCATTGCCCTAAGTTTGTGTGTTCGTTAAGTAGTGTGCTTACAAGTAATAATTTGAAAACCTGCACTTATCTGATTTACATATTTAAGTAGATACGTGTTTTTTTTTTCAAAACTAATTAGCTAATTAAAATTATAGCTCCGGCTAGTTTTACTACACCTACCTAAATACCTACTTATTAAAATATTATATTTATTATTAGAGGGGACAGCTAGACTTCAATAAAACATCCTATTTTGGTAGTCAAAACTGTACCCTAATTGCGAAACACACTACCTATCAGAATCTGAATCATTTTGAAGGATATTGCTAATCCATTGCTTCATATGTTCGAAAAATTTGTCTGCCCTTTAACGTAAATAACGCAATGAATGTTGTTGTACCTACCTACAGCAAGGTAATTGCATAACACACTGAAGAGGCTTACAAGACCTAAAGCGCGGTCACTGTCGGATTGCACAGAAAAGAAAGAGACGCGCGATGACACAACGCTGGTAAATTATTGCAAAATATTAAGCGAATATGGATTTACAAAAAATCTATTCATTGGACTAAAAAATTAAAACACTATCACGTTAGTATTTTACTTGTAGAATAATCAGACAAAAAATCTGAATGTTCGCATGTATATTAGTATGGTTTTTAATCGTTGAAAGAATTTTTTAGAGGTGTCTTCGTGATTTTTTTCTATCATATCAAGTTAATTGTGTTATGTTTTCAACACACTATCTAACTAGCATATATCCAGAAGAATGTCATATATTTTTCGGATTTTGGTTACTGCAGTGGATCAATTATATTTTTAGGCATTATAAATTTGCATTTAGGTCATCTAGTCCCCTGAAGGCTCGTACACAATGGAGCGACGCGACAGCGTGACACGTGCCTTAGTGTCGGGCTGTCGCGTCGCGCCAGTGTGTACGAGCCTTCAGTGTGTTATGCAATTACCTTGCTGTAGGTAGGTAAACTCAAACTCAAAGCATTTATTTCAATTAACCCAATTACAGGCGCTTTTGAATCGTCAAGGAGTCGGTCAGTTAGAAAGATTATTTATTATTTATTTATAGTTAATTAACACGGTCTGTACCGTGTTAATTAACTATAAATATATACCAATTACATTAATGGAAAGAAAACAAAACTATACCTACAATGCAGACCATTGTGTCATAATCATAAACAATAATTATTCGCTACGTACTAACATGGAACAGTGGACACCCTCGCGTACTGTTTCTCACAGAACATCAGACATACGCGCTTAATTTTACTCCATTCGTTCGCAAACACAACACATTCAGGGTTGGTCATCAGGAGGGCATTGCGCATCCCACATGGGCGATTCCGCTCTGGCGACCGTTCTGCAATGCAGTTGCGCGAACAGAAAGAAATATGAAACTAGTTTGCCCATTCGAAAGCGTAGTAGGTTCCTATGAAGAAGAACGGGCTAGAAACTCCGTGGACACTCATAGGGCACCTACCCTATGAGTGCGTATGGAGTTTCTTGCCTACGTACACTAAATGCCAGAAAAGTAAATAAGAAACATCGCACTCAAAACAATTAAAGCTCGTACAGACTGGCCGACACGCGACACGAATCGCACGCGATACTAAGGCACCACTTGTCGCGCGATAGTCAGTGCCTTTGTGTCGCGTTGCGTGTCGCGCCTGTTTGTAGGAGCCTTTAAACCGTATCGATCGATCGGCCATGACAGGCGGTTTCGATTATCACGATATTATTTATTCCCGAATACATGGAAGTAGGTACAAAAATAGATTACTATCCAAAACAACAATGGTCTACATCGTAGCAACGCTTTTTCACAATACTAAAGTAACCTTGTAGTTTCCCAGTGCATTTCCGTACCTATTCATTCTGAGAATTAATATCGACATGCCTTATTATTCATTCTCATGATTTAACTTTAAGTGTTTGCTTTTAAAACTAAGTAAGTATTTTTTTCTTACCATAACTCGATTTGTTTTTGTTTCGCGAAAAACAACAGCACTGCGGTGCGCAGAAGCAATTCATATTTACAGTGATCGCTTGGTCGCTATTGTCGCGATTGACTCGCGTGTGTATCGTTGCGAAAAGGCGCCCTGTGTGATCCACTCATAAGAAAACGGAAAGCGGAAAGCGGCGGGGAAGCGGTGCACGGTCACATAAAAACGGCTGTCGAAATACAGAGCGTTTTTTGACATTTGAATGTCAAATAGGTACTGATGAAAATGACAGATTTTCATGACGCTCGTTATAACCACCAGAGCCACCACTCTTTTAGAAAACGACAACTTTTGAGTGGTGTCGTGGACGATGAGCCTACGAGTAGTGGTGGTTAATAAAACGTATAGCATTAAAACATAACAGACTATGTGTACAAAGCGTTTAGCAATTATTTTATCGGCTCTGACTTCGCGCTGCGCTGTAATTAAAACGCCTCAACCAACTAAACATCTAAACGCGCACAGCGGGGCCAGAACGAGATAGCATTATAGTCTAATAGTCTATAGAGTCTAATAGTCTATAGAGTCTAATAGTCTTTATAGTCTTTAGTCTTAGAGAGTAAAACAGCACAGCGCGTCGAGTGAACTCGAGCGGCAGTCGGCCAGCTTTATCTGTATGACGCGTACGCAATTTTTTTTGTAAACACAGCACTCGAGAATCGCGATCCTGTTTAGTCGTTTTGTAAATTGTTATTTTGTTCTTGTGTAGTATGTGTTACTGCAGGACTGTAAATTAGTGTAGATACTTAAATAATATTATAATTCTCGTGTTTCGTACGTTGGTCGTGCTAATACAATCAATGATCTATTAAATACGCTTAAAATATAATAAATAATAATTACAACAAGTCTTGCAACAGTTTCATAATAGCATCGAATCAATTTTATTATAGACAGTCCTAAGCCTAGAAAGTATGAATGAATGTCCCGCTATAAGAGATATTATTATATTCTTTCGTGTAGGTACAGCGCGTTGCGAGATTATCTTCACCGCGCATCATTGGGTCTGTTTAGCGTGTTGCCAGATAAAAATATATTTTATAGTCTATAATGCGTCTTTATAAAACAGCGGATTTGAACATCACTACCTACGAGGGACGTTCAACGTATTCTCGGTATGAGAGTGATTTACTCGTACCAATGATATGGGTAGTTTGACTAAATAATTAATTAATGACATTATCTAAGGGTATAAAGGTAAAAATTCATATAGTTGTGATCATTCGTTTGCTAGTTAGGTATCCTTAGTCAACGACAACTAGAATGGCTAATGTGACCATGGTGTCGGCACCATTCTAGTTAATTTTAGTCTAGTTTAGAGAATTTTAGTCTAGTTTAGAGAATTTTAGTGAATTTTAGTCTAGTTTAGAGAATTTTGTGTCAAGAGAACCGATTCTCTTGACACAACATTCTCTAAACTAGACTAAAATTAACTAGAATTATTCCTGTCGAACGACGATTTCTCATTGTGAAATAGACTAAAGTGACACAACTTAACTATATTTTAGTTTGACAGCACTAAGATGGCACTGAGTTATTAGTTTAGTGAAAATGGCAAATTTGCTATTCTGAATTTGACGTTTTTCACCAAGATTTTGTTTGTGTAATAAATCTGGCTATTTTTAATCGCGATTAATAAGGTGTGGAATAAAATTAGTTGCCATAAACTAAAATTCACCACAACACCTCGACTTCAGGTGCAAAAACAGTAAGTACTGAATCTTTTTTTAATTTTATTTTGCTTATATCTCGAAATCGGTGTCTCCTATCGTAAAAATAATGAAAATTTCGACCCCCTTTAAAAGGCCCTCAAAACCGTAAAACGCTACATGTAGGTAATTTGTTTTTATATTTTCCATACAAAAAGTGAAAAATTCCATATAAAACACGTCGTCACTTTTGTAACCGTATTTATCTGCAAATAAATCTTTGACTTTGACTTTGAGGCTGCCCCAAAAACGTGCATCTGGCTCTAAAAAAAAAACACGGGATAGGGCAAACAAGTACCACGTGGAGTCGCGATTGTCAAATTAAATTTTAGTTGCGTCAAAATTATTATTAAGTTTAAACATATTTTTTTGCAGAATAGCTTTCAGATTCTCATAGCCAAAAATAAGGAATTTTAGTGATAGTTGAGTTAGTTTAGTTCGGTATACAAGAGAATCGGCACCAATGTTGAAGAAAATTGTGCACCGCGCTGTTATTAAATACCTTACCAAACAAGGAAAAAGTCAAAAAACTATTCACGAAGAGATGGTGGCTGTTAACAAAATTCTGCATCTTCGTTATCTACGGTTCAAAAGTGGTCAAGTGAATTTAAAAGGTGCAGAGAGAGTATTGAAGACGACACTCGGTGGCGGCCCGGTTATTGCCTCTACGGAAGAAAACGTGAAAATAGTTGATAAGCTTATACTGGAGTTGGAGGTTGCCCCAATAAAGATGAAAATGATAGCAGAGATGACCCACCTCTCCGTTGGTACCATGCACATTATTCTTCATGACCTTCTTTACCTGTCAAAAGTCAGTTCAAGATGGGTGGCGCGAATGCTCACGGCGCCTCAAAAACAAGTGCGAATCGAGTGCTGTCGAGTTTTTAGAGCTCTGTGGTGAAGTTCCATCAAGTATTTTCGATCGAATTGTTACTGCAGATGCAACATGAGTTCTTCATTATGTCCCTAAAAGTAAGCCCGACTCCATGCCACAAGAAGGGTACTGTGCCTCCTAAGAAATTCAAAGTCGTTCCGTCTGCCAGAAAAATCATGGCCACAGTGCTTTGGGACTCAAAGGGAATTTTGCTGATCAAGTACACAAAAAAGGTGAAATCATAAACGCAGTATCCTATGCATCTACTTTACGAAATTTACGGGAAGAATTAAAGAAAAAAGACGGGGTAAACTGACCACCGGTGTGTTGCTTCTTCACGACAACGCCCCGGCCCACATGGCGCGTGTTTCCAGGGCTGCTGTGCAAGATTGGGGTTTCGAAGAAATTAACCATCCATCCTATAGCCCCCCAAGTGATTATTATTTGTTCCCTAATTTGTAAAAAGACCTTCGTGGGAAACGATTTTCCTACAATGAAGAGGTCAAGGCGACAATAAATGCGCATTTTTCAGAGAAAGGTGTTCTTTTTTTTCAGGCTATTGAAAAGTTAATTTCGAGATGTAATAAATGCATCGAGGTAATGGGGGATTACATTGAAAAATAAAAATAATTTCATTTTAATTTACGTTTCTTTTCATGCCGATACCGAGAATACATTGAACGCCCCTCGTAAGTATACCGAATGACTATTCAAAACTTGATTCGATACACAAGTCAGACAAAATGGGACAAAGTTTTTTTTTTCTTTTTGGCATATCATTGGACAACGTATTAATCTGTTTCAAGGTGGCAGGAGGAAATTGAGCGGTAAATAATCCTTTTTTTATGATTTCTCAGTACTTAATAACATAAATAAAATGCCCTTCACAGTTTAATGTTTTATAGCATCCATATAAAATAGTTAGGGGAAGGTGGGGGGACACCGGATAGTTAAGAAAAAGACACCTTAAAAAAAACACTATTTTATTTATTGAGGTAATTAATGTCATAAATGTTTAAGTATACCTTAGGCATAACTTTGGCATAAAAATGTTTGAGATCAATCTTAGTAACTACAACTTTTTTTCTTTTTTTAATAAAAATTATAAATCCGTATTCACCCCATACCTATGGGTCAAACCGGATAGGTATTTTTTATTCAAGGGGTGAATACAGATACTAACAATAAAACTAAATGATCTAACTTTTCGCAGTTTTTGCATACCTAAAATAATAATTCTTGCTCAGAACAACTGATGCAACTTTCGTGAGCCCATTTAAGAAAAACAGTGCATTGGTTACTATTCTCCGACCACTGCAGCCTATTTGACTTTTTCACATATAGAATAGAATAGAATAGAATACTCTTTATTAGGTACACCATAAAAATTACAGATATAAATGTAGAAATACACACACATATTATTATGTTCGTGACATGTTGACGCTCGCACTCTGTAAAAAGTAAAAAAATAGTAATTAAACAGAGGAATAAAACAAACGCCCGCAATTACCTACATATAAAATCAATCGGGGTGAAACCGGATAGTCGAAATCACCCCGTCCGCTTGTACCCCACAGGTACCATGTTTGAAATTGTAATACTAACAGAGATTATGTTTACACTCATAGCAACTACAAATACCGTTTTAAAAGGTTAAATATGTATTACTTCATAAAAAATGTAACTGTATATGATAGCACATAGCTAAACTTAATGATAGTACTTTAAAAAAGTCAAAATATTAGATAACTTACCTTTGTTTACAATTTTCGTTTATAGACGCACGCGCTGAGATGTTACCGTCGTCACAATTTGCAACTGCACTGAGTAAGCGTTCGCGCGTATTTCACCGCTAACTAGAGCGAGACAGCTGTACGCGGAGTAATGAAATAGCAACTATCTGGTTTCACCCCCTGTCCGGTTTCCCCCCACCTTCCCCTAAGTGCTTGTAGTTCTGCAGGAAGTTGGAAGCGTATATTCATTAAATAGAAAAAAGTTTATTCAATCAATTAGACACGATGATCTATACAAAAGAATAAACACTCAGATCGTATGTAGATAATGTTACCATATCGCTTTTAAACTGACAAAAAAGTAGGAAGCCATGGTTTTATTTTAAGTGCCTTTTTTCACGCTTCTGCTGCCGGGTAGGGACTAGCGTTGCCGGAGCGAAATATTCCGAAGTATTCCCATCGAATTATTCGCGAAACATTCGGAAGTATTGAGTAGTATTCGGAATTATTCCCCGAGAAGAATTACAAGGCAAATGTCTAGCTAAGTAGGTACATCTTAGACTAGTTAGAATGAACCGCTGAGTCACGAGGCGGTGTGCCACAGTTGCCATAATATATAATCACGCTGACCGACATCGGGTAAGTAGGCTACTTATTGGAGCACCTGGTAGAGTTCGACTATTGACCGCTAGATGGCGACGCAATTACCATTGCAAATTATATATGTTCCGCGCTAGTGATTGTGTATTCATACTTACGAATCTTCCATCCTTCCTTCCTTCCTAACTTTGGTCACTGCAGCAGCAGAAAGCGCACGCAGGCGAGCACTACCGACGGAAGTTGTACAGTTACAGCTTTTACTTTTACCCGCTAGACGGCGTTACTGCCAGTGACTATACATTACTACACGTTCATTCATAAAAATGAGTATAATACGATTTGAAAACTTCCGAATATTTCTTTCATCTACTTAGATATGTACTTAAGTAATAAGTTTATGTATGCGGTCTATTAGGTGTGAAAGTGATAGAGAGGTAAATACATAGTTAGATACTAACATAAGTTTATAAGATAGTAATTTATGTTATAATAGGGAGGTACCTAACAGAAAGGATAATCTAATTATTAAGTACTTATGTTATTTCAAATGTCTCTTTATTGATCAATTGCGGTTGAACACTACATAATGGTTAAGTACTTAACTACTTATTGATTAATATTGGTTGAACACTATTCTACAAAGAAATATATTTTTTACGACTATTTGTTTTACCAAAACATTTAAATTAAGTACTTACGTATCTAGGCCCTGGATACGTACTTTAAACTAGGGATACGTACCTACTTTTATCTTACTTAACTAATTATTTATGTTTTTTCCATTAAATCGTAAAGCAAAAACATTTTGAAGTAAACTAAACTTGTAAATAACATCCGCACAAAATCAGCCCATTCTAAACTCAATCATAGTCAAAATAAAATAATAAGTAGTCACAAGTAGATAACTACTTGCAGGGAAATATTCCCGCGTTGTAGGTACGTAGGAATCGAATAATACTTCGTTGAATTTATGAATGAACAACCCCTACGTGGCTGGGTGGGTATCCTATTGTCACGTGCAGGCGAGCGCTGCCGCTGGCGTCGCCGAAGGATTAACGCGGGAATTTCTACATTTATAGTATACTCTTGCCCGCTAGATGGCGTTAATTCAAGTAACGGCACGGCGAAATATCTGCTAAATGTAACGGCGAGTCTCCTCAAGCTACCTACGCACACGAGTACATTCGTAACTACTGGGAATAATTTAATTCTTACGTAATAAAACGTAGGTTACCTACTTCATCCTTACAATATTTATTTTACGCTGCATTTTTTGCTGCGGTAGTATTCCTTCCAATCGAAGTATTCTTTTGAATGTTTCCGAATTATTCCGAATACTTCCGAAGTTTTGCAACGCTAGTAGGGACCCAGTAGCGAAGTGGGTACTTATACCCACATACGTATACCTTTTTTTTTTGATCCGGTTGTAAAATCCTCATGGATGTCCCCCGCCCTGGGGGGGCGGAGGGGTCTGTCAGACTCTTACTGACTAAAAACCACCCCGGTGTTCCATCTCACACCTGCGCCGGGGGTCACGGGAACGTACGAATCTTTCGCAACCCCCGACTGGTGCCGGCCCGCCTTCGCGGGCCCCGTCCGGTCGAGCGGGGGGAGTGAGGTGTTTGACTCCCCCCGCGACGTCTAAGAGGGGCGCGCGTGGAAAACTACGCGTCGCCGCACGGTGGATCGAAAATCGGCTGTAGAAGACATAGGATCTCGATTTCTTAAATGTTATTTTTTTTGCTGGAAATGACTTCTGCTGATCATTACTATGTACAAAAATGACACCCGAGTTAATTCTGCCCAAAAACGAAGGAAATATATTTTTTTTACGAAAAATTTGTATGAAGCTAGTATGAAAAATCGAATTATCTCCTAAACGGCATGTTTAACCGTAATATCCTTGGAGGTGGTCATAGTGCTAATTATTTATGATTTTTTGGTTGCCAATTTGACGAAAAATTTAATGCCGTTTTTTTTAAAAAAATCGTCAATATATTTTTATTTATTTTTACATGTAAAACGATCCCTTTTAGTGTCCAAGTTAAAAAGTTCGATATGTTATTAACCCAAATATTAAGAACACACAAAACAAGAAAAAATAAATAAAAAAATTGCTGTTTTTTGACACATTTTTACTAATTTAAATAAAAAAAGATTATCAAACTCTTATTTAAGTAACATATAAAGTTGGCATTGTCGTGAGATATTGAAAATCATTAAATCACCTATAAAGACTCATTAGAAGACCTAATCAGTGTAGTTACTTAATCACTTCTTTTCGGACTCATTAGAAGAGTAAACAATTGGTAATTTGGTTGTATGAAAAGTTTTAAAACTCATGATGTGTTGATAAATATCTAGCTCAAACATAGTTGTCTACGTGTGGGTGTACTATAAACCTCTGCCAACTCCTTCGAAAATATAGGAGTGATGCTATTTTATGTTACGTGTAGTTAAAAGTCCGTGTTCTTCAACATAAACACTAAAAGGAATCGTTTCATATGAAAAAACAAATGAAAATATTTTGACGATTTTTTAAAAAAAACGGCATGAAATTTTTCGTCAAATCCGCAACCAAAAAATTATAAATAATTAGCACTATGACCACCTCCAAGGATATTACGGTTAAACATGCCGTTTAGGAGATAATTCGATTTTTCATAGTAGCTCCATAAATTTTTTTCTTATAAAAATTATAACTCTTCCATTTGTGCACACATTTACTTCATATGACATTTTATAGAACAGTAATGATCAGCAGAAGTCATTTCCAGCAAAAAAAAATAACATTTAAGAAATCGAGATCCTATGTCTTCTACAGCCGATTTTCGATCCACCGTGCGCCGCCTCGGGTCCTGATGTATGGGGGACGACGGACGTCCCCAAGTCCGTCATCCCTAGACCCATTCCTATGAAGAATCCTAGGAAGACTATGTGGGTCATTGTTGCTTTTTTTTTTCCTTTCAGGTAGTTTTAATCTTAGTCTGGCAGTTTGAGTAACTTTTGTGGCCTACCCAAATGTCCTTTCTTTGGTATTGTTCGTTGAATCGTTGAGCTCCTTAAGTTCTGAGTTGAGCTGCACGATTACTGACAAATGCGTGCACTGACAGGACAGGTCCACTCAATCTGTGTGGTTTTTCCTCAAAAGACCATTTCAGACAAATCTACATGGTCTTCACATGATCTGACCAAGATTATGTCTGGACTTTAAAAGAGACCGTGACCTCTGAGTTTGTTTCGGCCTTTCTTCTCAGAGTAGTCAGATAGGAAACGCCGACCTCATCTAGTTTTAAAATATCATTGACGTGTAAAAGTATTTGTACAAACCTATTTACAGAAATAAAATCATTTATCATTTAGGGGGGCTGGATTTTGGGGTATGAATGCTTTGATACTTTCCTATATACGCTTCACCACAGGGTGCCGGCAACCTAATTGCGGAACATGCTTTCAATCACAATCTGAATCATTTTGAAGTGTATTGCTAATCCATTGCTTCATATGTTCGAAAAATTCGTCTGCTCAACAAGATATATAACGCAATTAATGCTGTTGAACTGTCAAAATGAAATCCATTGCTACTAAAAGGCCCGCTTGCGCGTTCATGGGTTATCCTAAATAAATCGGAGTTAACTGTTAACTCAGGGTTTATCAAATGAAGTAGAAAAAAAAACAAACAGTTTTTTTCTGGATAAGGTATTTTTCAAAATTACGAAAATATAAATATAGTTAGTAAAATGGTTATCGTTAAAAATGAGCTGATATTAGATTTATATTGGTTAATGAAGAAACATCATTTATTTTTTGTTAAATATAACAACTTTTTAACTTTTGCACCCGAATGTAGTGACAGACAGACAATGAAAGAAAGAAAGAAAGAAAAATAGGTTTATTTGTCACAGAAACACGTGCATACAAAAAAAAAAAAATTTGCTCAGGTAACAATTTAATAAAAAGAAACAAACAAACTAGATCTTTAATCACGAGCACAAAACAGAAATGATGAGAGTTGATGAAATGATGAATGATGAGAGAGTTGGTGGGAGTTGATGATGAGTGAATATATTTAAAAAAAAGATATATCACCGGTCCTTTGGAACGTAGACAGTTTTTGTTTACGGTCGAATGGTCCGAGTCCCTCAATTTTGACCGTTCAGACTAAATAAGTACCTACCCATTTAAACATAATTTGACTTGAATTAAAAATAAAACAGTCATATTTAGTTTTATTCTATTTTAATTAATGTATTTCACTTTTTCTGAAAAAAAACCAAATGTAAAAAAAAACCGTCCAAATGCGAGTCGGACTCGCGCACGAAGGGTTCCGTACTATTATCTATAAAAACGGCAAAAAAAACATTTTTGTTGTATGGGAGCCCCCTTAAATATTTATTTTATTCTGTTTATTAGTATTTTTTGTTATAGCGGCAACAGAAATACATCATCTGTGAAAATTTCAACTGTCTAACTATCACGGTTCATGAGATACAGCCTGGTGACAGACAGACGGACGGACAAACAGCGAAGTCTTAGTAATATGGTCTCGTTTTTACCCTTTGGGTACGGAACCCTAAAAACGACGGTGCCAAGTTTTTTTTCATGTTTTTATTCACGATTGTGAAAAAAGACATTTTGTTTATTTTCAATTTACATCTCTAGTACGCAATTAAACCGCAGCGGGCTGAGCATGACGCTGTCTATTTCTTCGATGAAAAGACACGGCTATTTCCATACAAAGTGACATCGTTTCTCTATTTATGACATCGCACCGTAAATATCCTTCTAAAATCTGTCATTTTTTCTTTCGTTTCTGCCGATCGTTGTCTAGGTCCTTTTTAATGTAGACTATTTCAGAAGACAGTTGTCTAAGGTAGTGAAGACAATTTGATTTTTTAATCGCCATGCTAAAGACAGTAGAAAACTTTTTACTCGACAGCCACAGAGTATAAAAATGGAATGGAAAATGGAATTTTTCACTTTTTGTTTGAAAAATGTGAAAAATTGTTACCTACATGTTGAGTTTTAGGGGTTTAAAGGTTCCGTAAAGGGGGTCGAAATTTTCATTATTTTTGCGATAGGACACACCATTTTCGAGATACAAGCTAAATAAAAGATAAACGTGAATAAATTACTGAATTTCGTAAAAAGTGCAGTCGACTCTTTCTACTTTGCTGCCGTCGTACTGGCTTCACGAAACGTCATTTTAGTCTATTCTTCCGTCGACAAGACGGTGCTTGTGCTAAGCCTGCGGGTAGCCGAAACATGTAAAACGCAGTAAGTCTACCTTAGCCCTCAGGCCTCATGTATCGGCTAAAATCTATCTGCCTCGCCTTTTACCAACTATATTGGGGTCGGCTTGCCATTCTAACCGGATGCAGTGAATACCAGTATTTTACATGGAGCGACTGCCTGTTTGACCTCCACAGCCCAGTTACTGGGTGATACGATACCCCTTGGTACGACTGGTTCCGGGATTCTGTCGACGAGCGACTGTCAAAGATCCACGAATGACAGCTGGGACCAACGTCAGGCTATTTACCCAACTGCGCCAGAAGGAGGGTTATGTTTTTCGAGAGTATGTATGTATGTATTTTTTTTTTTATATATTTGAAAACGTTTCCCCACACTAGGAATTTCTCCTGTATTGTGGGTGCGGTTACAAACATTTAAACTCACATACACAAACAGCCAGACCCGGAACAACTATTTGTAGATCATACAAATATTTGTTCCGTGCGGGAATCGAACCCGCGACACGCAGCGCAGCACCACTGCGCCAACCGTGCCGACGCGAATTGTTTAGCACGTTCTGCAGCCTGAGCGACTTGATGGATTTTAGCTTGAGAGGTGTCGTTAGATTCGTATTTACTGTGAGAGTGACACCGGGTATATAATTTATTTTATTTTATTACTTACTAGCTTTATTATAGTTGAAATCTTGTCTATTCTACCTACACAGATTCTAAGAATGAACAAAGACAACAATTACCTGACTCGTTAGTTAACAACTAATTACTTATGTATGCACCGCGCTAATCTTAACGAAGATCGTGACCGAGTAACAGAATATCCGTCGTTGTTTACTGACATTTGTAGTTCTGCCGGGCGCCCGTCGGGTCGAGGCGTGATGTTATTACGAGTCAATCGTTTTTGCTAGGAAATTCAGTTTAATATGTATTTGTTTGCAAATTATAGCGATTTAAAGCTAATGAGTGCAATGACATTGTCGTTATGGTGGATTTTAAAATAAAATAATTGGAAGCCAGTTTTAAGGCGCAGTGGTCGTGCGACTGGCTTTTGTGCTATGGATCGCGGGTTCGATTACCGCACGAAATAACTGTTAATAACACATGCATCGGTTAAAAGCGCGGAATCTAGCGAGAGGTCGTAAGTTCGGTTCCTATTCGTTGCACAATTGACAGGAAACTACTCCTACCCTATTTCTTAAAAAGAAAAGAAAGAAAAATGCGTTAATTGGTATTGCAGTAACAAAAATACACCTTAAAACTAAAAAAAAAAACAGAAAAATAAGATTATATTGCCAAAGGGGTCTCAGCTCAGCATAATGTCAGATGACAACACAAGGTGTACCACCTGACGCTGATTTTCAGCTGCGACCCACGAGTGCCATACGCTAGAATAAAAATATAATAATAGGGAAGTGTGTGTCCGTTCTAATAAATTAAAAGTGCTTAGATGTTTAGGCTGGTGGCTGGTGGTCATTATGGTTGCTCGGGTACATAATAGGCTGATAAATGAATGATGAAACTCTTAAAAAATACAACTCAATTAAATCATGGGTAGAATCTGCAGCCTATTTGCGGAACACACTATTTAACACAATCTGAATCATTTTGAAGCCTATTGCTAATCCATTGCTTCATAAGTTCGAAAAATTTGTCTGCTCAACAATGTAAGTACCGCAAAGAATGTTGTTGAACTGTCAAAACAAAAGCCATTCCTACTGTTAGTGTGTTAGGCAATTACCCCGCTGGATTAGGCTGGCATAGGAGCGTGGGGATTGGCAGTAAAGAGAGGCCTATGCCCAGTAGTGGGGGAAGTGGAGCCGTGGGTGATGATGGTGGTGATGCAATCATGTTGTTGTCTTGTTATTTGTGACGCTGAGAAAACAATGGAAGGAGTATTACGAAATCGTCACAATCTAGGAGGCAGTATTTTACAACACATCACGGGCCTCTCTAAGTCTGTCAACGAAGATACGGGCACGTCCGGAAGTAGTTCGATACTTAGAAGTGAACTCTACTCCCGACGAATTAACTTTTCGGACGTGCAAAACACATTGTCAGTAAGGACCACTGTCAAATCAAGTTGTCATTAATTTTTAGTTCGAGGCTCTGACTAATCTTATGTCCGTAAGTGATAAGGAGTAGATAACTTGGGCCGGAACTACGGACTTCGTGCCTAGGGAGTAGGCCCCCAGTTGAGTAAGGTTAGGTGAAGAAAATGTGGGGAAGTGAGCCTCTAAATTCGATGAAGAATTCAGTAGGAATAGAATTTTTTCTGGGGTGAGCACCTGTTATCTGAGAATTGTAGGTAAACGTGTGTTATAGAATCCATCCATACTAGTAAAGTAACTCCGCCTGTCCATCGGCCGGTTGGTTTGTCTGTTAGCTTTGCACCAATTTCACCAACCTCTGCTGTTACTAAATGCCATGTTAAGCATTTTGACGGACTAGTTTTCGTAGTGAGACAATCCGTCAAATGGCATAACGGGACATTTAGGTAGCCCGCGAAATTCAAATATTCTTACGTTTTTTGCAATTTGCAGGTCACTATCAGATTGAGATCGCGGCCGTGGCAAATATTTATTTTTAGAATTATAATCATAAAAGTCGTCAATACATCTCTCTAAGTTCATATTACCCTATTGAATGACTATTTCATGAAATCTTGACATTTGAGGCCAATTCTTTCTTAAGGAGTGGTATTGCTGATTCTAGTGATTATAATTCTGTAAAGCCATATTTTCTACGGCCGCGAATCATATTTTAATCAACATAAAACCTGACACTGGTGCCGATTCTCTTGTCACAAAATTCTCTAAACTAGACTAAAAATCGCTAAAATTTTGTTTAGTCCTGTCAAAAGACGATTTCTCATTCTGAAATAGAATAAAGTGACACAACTTAATTATATTTTAGTTTGACAGCACTAAGATGGTACTGATTAATTAGTTTAGTGAAAATGGCAATTTTGCTATTCTGAATTTGACGTTTTTAACCTAAAATTTTGGTTGTCTTAACTAAATCTGGCTATTTTTAATCGCGATTAAAAAGGTGTGGAATAAAATAAGTTGTCATGAACTAAGATTCACCACAACACCTCGACTTCAGGGGCAAAAACAGTACTGTATTTTTTTTATTATTTTGCTTATATCTCGAAAACGGTGTGTCCTATCGCAAAAATAATGAAAATTTCGACCCCCTTTATGAAACCCTTAAACCGATATAACTCTACACGAAGGTATTTTTTTTTTAATATTTTCCGTACAAAAAGTAAAAAATCCATATAAAACACGCCGAGGCTGCAACCCATGCGCGCCTCCGGCGCTAAAAAAAATTCACGTGGTAGGGCAAACAAGTAGGTACCATGTGGAGTCGCGATTGTCAAATTTAATTTTAGTTGCGTCAAAATGATTTTTAAATTTAGAGATATTTTATTGCAGAATAGCTTTAAGATTCTCATAGCCAAAAGTAAGGAATTTTAGTGATAGTTTAGTTAGTTTAGTTCGGTGTACAAGAGAATCGGCACCACTGACCTGCAAATTGCAAAAAACTTAAGTAAATTTGAATTTCGCGGGCTACCTTAGCGCATCCCCCTTAGAAACAGTATGGAGAAACGGGCCCTAAAGGCTTAACGTATTTGAATGAAATTTGGCACACCGATAGACAATGAACTCGGTTAGGACATCGGATATTTTATATCCCGATACTGCGTTCCCGTAGGTCATTTCAAAAGAACCTACATTTTCATATTCACGGAACCTAAAGGAACTAAAAATACCTACCTACGTATGTAGGATAGTAGGCAACTAATTATTTAATTAAAAACGCATAAATTAAATGCAAGTGGCACAGTTTAATAAAGTATTACGTCTCGGCAGTGACCTTGAAATTATTACCTACGGCCGCACGGTAGATAAACATGTAGAGGTGTACGCCGGCCGCCGGTCGGCGGCGTGGCCACGGTATACCGTAGCGTGGCGCACGCCGCGAAGGCAGAAACTTTAGCCACGCCGCCATCGGCGCCGGCGCCGCCTACCGACTTTTTTGCCGGCGTCATCGGCGCCAATGTATAAAAGTAACATTCTAGTTTTAACACTATAAATGTGTTATATTGGTTTATTTCAACGTAATTTTTTTACGCAAAAATAAAAAACCATTTTCATATGAGCTTTAAATAACAAGCAGAACGCACTGGTTGAAGACTTTACTCTTGAAACATTGTCGTATAGACGAAGAGAAGACGTGACGAAGTTTTCCACGCTGCCCAACCCAACTGGATCCTTCTGCCAGCTTCTTTCTTTCTCGAAGTAGTGATCATGACTCCCAGATAGAAATACTCCTTCACAACTTCGAGTAGCGAACCTTCGACGTGGATTGGACTCAGCGAGACGTGTAAGTTGTAAATGACTTAAGTCTTGTCTAAATTCATGCCGAGGCCAACCACCCCAGAGGCTTAATTTCATTCATAGGCAGTGTAGCATGCGGTCTAACGGTCCCAGCGACTCTGCCATTCTGATGATGGATGGCATAGCGAAGATATGAGATTTACTCGCCGTGCACGTTATGTCCAGTCCATAATCGTGTCTTGAACACAACAGATTGATGAACAATTACCGGGATATCATATCCCCTGTTTCACCCCTCTAAACAGTTGGATGAGGCTGGTTTTCTTATCCTGGATCTGGACAATCGTCGTGGCAGCGTCATACAAACATCTCAACACTTCGATATAACGCCAGATGGAGTACTTCTCGTAGTTTACAAATGCCATACACAGCAGGCATTAGCGGCTGATTGTACTCTTCAGTCATCTGTGCAATTTGCCGAACAGTATGGATGTGATCTACGGTACTGAAGCCTTTTCGAAACCCGGCTTGTTCTGGTCACCTGTCACAAATCTTCTGGTGAGACGATTCGTGACAGCTCTCCAGAACAGTTGCAGGTACACGTGACTCTGAAGTGAGATGGGTCTAATATAGTTCTTCAGCAAGATTTTATCATCTTTTTTGAAGAACATAACCTTTGCACCTCGCGTCCTCTCGGGCGCTGTACTTTTTAGGATGAAGGAATTGAAGAGACTCGCAAGCTCTTTCCGAATTGGAGCCCCGGACGTTTTAAAGAGCTTTGAGGTAATTTTGTTATCATCAGGTCGTGGTATCAACATCGCCACATGCGAGCTAGACGTCATACTGACGTCACGCAAATCCTGCATCGCTCAAGCAGAGTTTACCGCGCGACTAGCATATATACAACGTCCCGACATCAACCGTTGGGCAGTTGCCTACCAGACACAACACTCGTCTGGTCGGAGGATCCTCCCTTTTCTATAGAGTATGAGTGAACTTTACACCCTGTTCCTCATACCTCTATAAAAGCACTGGCGGCGGCGGCGCACACCTCTATCATGCACTAGGGTTGCCCACTGACTGTGTCTTGGGTGACGTAGGTATTTGATAATGCTATATTAAATTATCATAATTATTATCTTTTCATTACTTACTTATTTTTAACCGACTTCAAAAAAAGGAGGAGGTTCTCAATTCAACTGTAGGTATTTTTTTATGTGTATTAGCTCAGAACTTTTTTTCTAGGTAAACTGATTTGGATGATTCTTTTTTTATTTGAAAGCTGGTGCTTCTCATGTATTCCCATATAAATTTGATCAAGTTCAGACTAGTAGTTTTTGAGTTATCCTTAATACTGCGTATTTTTTCCACTTAATTTATATTGATGATGTTTTAATAATTTTCTGTCACTGTTATTTACATATCAAGTAGTGGTATACGAATTTGTGTGGGGTAGGTACCACAACAAAAAAAGTGAAACATAAAAACTTTTTACAAAAAAAATTAACCGACTTCCAAAAAAGACACAAAAGATAGATCGGAAGTCGGTGGCAAAAAACGGAAATACAAAATCAAAGACACCGACTCCCGAAATTAAAGTAATTTTTCACTTTTTTAGTGTCTTTTTTGGAAGTCGGTTGATTTTTTTGTAAAAAAGTTTTTTGTCTTAACTTCAGTACTGCAAATCTTGTAAGTTTTAATTTTTACGTGACTACGGGAAAACCACAAGAGGGTTATGATTTTGACAGGCTATGTATGTAGGTATACTTAAAGGGTGTAAAAAGACACTTAACGAAGCCGAGAGTCACTTGTACTCCCCGTCATTGTAATCCTTTTTTTATACTGGACCATACCTGGGAACTTTCTGGTTACCTCCATAACCGTAAAGAACATCAACAAAAAAGTTGGAATTTTGACCTTCAATATGGAGATATTGAAGGTCAAAATTCCAACTTTTATTGAGGTTCTTTTACGAATACAAGTTTTTAATGTTATAAGTTTATAACACAACTTTAAATACCCCCACGACCCCTGTACATGCATGCATAAGCACAATGTTTTGCGTGTCGCAGCTTTAAAGAAAAACTGTTACTAAACGAAAATATAAAATTTAGCACAAGAGCTTAAATAAAATAAATGCACGGCTTTTTCGCAATAGAATTTAAGATTATGGTGCTTTAAGCTATCTTTTGAGGTCATAATGATGGATATTTATTTACATTTAACATATATTATATTGCGAAAAAGCCTTGCATTTTTTTTTATTTGAGCTCTTGTGCTAAATTTTATATTTTCGTTTAGTAACGGTTTTTCTTTAAAGGTGCGGTGTATTTATTGTGCTCTACCGCAAACAGCAAATCACACCAAAAATAAAAGTCGTTTCCCAGCAATTAGTTTTGTGCAATATCACTTAGTTTGATGTACAGAATGCGTAGTTGACGGCTATGTGATGTGTATTTTTACACCCTGTATATGTATGTTCATCTATAAACCCTCATAACATAACTCGTAAACTTCACAAACTACTCGCTGTATTTTGAAATGTTTGTTGACAAACTAATCAGAATGTCCAGCTGCAAAGGGCAAACGCGCGCTTAATTTTGAAACAAGTGAGAGACTAAATTGAATTATCCCGAATCTACCCCCATACCTGCGGGGTAATTACGTAACACACTAATATAACGGTAGGAATGGGTTTCATTTTGACAGTTTAACAACATTCATTGCGTTATTTACGTTGTTGAGCAGGTAATTTTTTCGAACATAAGAAGCAATGGATTAGCAATAGCTTCAAAATGATTCAGATTGTGATCGATAGTGTGTTACTTAATTAGGGTGCCGGTTTTGTACTAATCTCTCCTATATTTTGTTCCTACACTCGAGCACCGATCGCATGGAAAAAGAGAAATAGGTACTCACCTATTAAGTATCTGTCAAGGACCTCATGCTTCAATAAATATACATCTACCTGAACTACCTACATAACACAGAAATAAATAAAAACTAAAATTAATTGTTGTTATCTTTAACCGACTTCTAAAAAGGAGGAGGTTTTATCTCAGAACACCGTCATTTAGAAACCGATTTGAAAAATTCTTCTTTTGTTTGAAAGGGTGTACTTATAGAGTGGTCCCATATTTTGGTCACGTTCTTATGAGTGGTTTTTGGGTTAGCTTCAATAATATGTATTGTTTCCAGTTAGTGTATCTTGATCATTTTATAATAACATCCCGTAACTGTTATTTACTTAGCAAGTGAAGGTATACGAATTTGTCTGGAGTAGGTAGGTACCACAAGTCACTAAAAAGTGAAAAAAAAGAAACCGACTCCCAAAAAAAACACTAGGTATAGAGTGAAAAAAAACTTATATTCGGAAGTCGGTGGCAAAAAACGAAAATACAAAACAAAAGACACCGACTTCCGAAATTTCGCTTTGTTCTTGTTATTTTTTTGGAAGTCGGTTGTTTTTTTTTTATAAGTCGGCTTACCTTGCCGTTAGTTCCAACAGAGTGCATCCCAGCGCGTCGAAAAAACACACTGTTGGATTTTCAACTCTCGGCACTAAGTACTGCGTTGAAATTCCAGTGTGCTTTAAGAATCCTGCCGCGATATTTTTACGTTCGTTGGTACATAGACTTAACATTCACCTTGTAAGAACGCGAACGTAATCAATCAAGGTTTCTGTTCCGAAAAGTAGGTAGTATTTTGAACTCCTATAGGAACTTGTAGTATAAGCATAATCAGCCTATAATCTACCACGCAGGGCCAGTGCGGGTTGGTAGATGTCACATGTCTTGTTTCATGGTTCTAGGACATGTCGGTTTCCTCACTATATTTTCCTTCACCGTTTTGAGAGCAGTGGTGATGAAATTATTTACACAAACTAAATCGCCTGCTTGGGTTCGAACCGATGACTTACAACTTGTAAGTCGGCGCCGTTACCACTTGGCCATTAATGCTCGCTATGAACTTGTGACTGACGATAATTTGATTATGAAGTTCTTCCTCTGAAGTGGACCTTCCACAGACTAACGGCTGCAAGGCGATGTCCTAACAGAACGCTTGGTTCGTACAACTACAAACCCGTGAACAAATGCTGCAGGTGTCGAATAGGTGCTCTAATTCATTTGATAATCTCGCGATGATCACTTAATCGCTTTTTAATATAACAGTGGCAAACGAATACTAGTGGCTCTGTGAGCTATATACCTACCTCACGAGTCTGTCTTTGCATAGCTAAAATTGAATAAATGTTTACTGCGCACCGCGCAAAGAGCGAGAAACGCCTGAAATATGTTTTTTTTTTACGTTTCAACCCCAATAACTCCGCCATTTTGAAAAAAAAACGAAAACCCGAATCGACAAAAAAAACAAGATAATTATCGAACCTGCTCACAAAATTTCACGAGAATCGGTTGAGAAATGCGACCTGTAGAGGAGAACAGCCGGACATCCGGACATACTGAAGCATTTTTGCCCAAGCTGAAACGGAGACGCTTTGCGCTCACTCGGTCAATTATACTATCTAGGTATTAAGGCGGAACCTTCAGAGTAGCCCGCGAAATTCAAATTTTGTTACGCTTTTTGCAATTTGCAGGTCACTGTCAGGTTGTATTTTGATTAAAATATGATTCGCGACCGTAACAAATATGGCTTTATAGATACGGTCGCGAATCCTATTTAGATCACCATACAACCTGATACTGACCTGCAAATTGCAAAAAACGTAAGAAATTTTGAATTTCGCGGGCTACCTTGGCGCATGCCCCTTAATGAAAAGACAGAATTCAAATCGCGTTTCATGCATACTACCCAGTACCCGATACTATTAAACGGTAGGTATACTAGTTCTTAGCCTTGTTGATGAGCATCAACACGTCAATAAAATTGAACGCGGTAACTACTATTTTTCAATCAAGTTGAATGGACGTCAAAATGCAAAAAAAAAACAATGGCCAATAAGCTCAAATTGACTGAACCGGGAAATTCATTAAAACTAGTAATACTATTAAAAAAAAAAACTGACCGATTTGGGACACTAGGAGGTTGAACACGAATGAAGTAAGACCAATTAAATCCTGCTAATGACCATCATTAATACTGAATCTATTTGAATACAATTAGTTAAAACATTAATGAACATTTTGCATAAAACGTTAATTGTTAAAAAATATCTTAGCATCGCATCAATTCTATTGCTAATTGGACAGGGATCGAACTTGTATGTCAGTGTCATGTCAGACTATTGTTTTATTATGCACTCTTCGTTAAAAACAATAGTCTGATGAAACTTGGGACTACGATTTTATTTTACTTAATTCGAGTCTTTATTTTTCTTTTTTTCCTTGGTAAAACGAACCTTAAGGGTTAACGAAACGATCAATTGCAATTGTCCATTGGTCGTTCCAAATAAGGTACCCACCTTATTTGGAAAATTCATCACTCATCACTTCATCAGCCAAGCAGTGGAATTAGCAAAAACGCGCGTACTAAACGCAACGTATATTCGAACGATTTTAAAATTGAAAATCCTCGTGTCGTTTTGCACATAATATTTACCTAGCTTTAAAACTTAAGTCTAGCCTATCTTGTTTTATTTATAATTATCTATTGTGCTTGACGCAGCTTAAACCAAAATGCTATAAGACAGTTGAGGAGCTCCGAATCAAAAGCCGATAAATTCACTTTTCGTATTTTTGAAGGAAATACAAAAGAATGATTTAAGTAGAAATGATTATATTGTTTGATAAACTAATATAACGTCAATTTGGCTTGTAGCAAGGGCTTTCAAATAGGTGAGATTAAAACAATCTAGTGTTGATAGTTTCTTCACAATTTTAGTTTCAAATATGGAATTATCGGGTATAAAAATACGTGTATTTAATTTGTCGGGTTTAGGTCAAGCTGCCCATCTTTAGAGCCTTATTTAGTGCGTTTACGACATCTGCTGCGTCTTGTGTGTTGTATGTTATGTATGAGTACTATGACTAACAGAAAAAAAAAAAACGGACATAAAGTGGATTTATCGACTTTCCTTCCGGAGCTCCTCATCTGCATTATCGATTAAAAATCGTTCGAATTTACGTTAGTTTCCGTCGCGCGTTCGTGCTAGGGCCTCAGTCAGTCCATACTATGCCTCAAGCAAGATAAAGGTCTTCTATTGGATCATAGTAGTGGCCTTGATCCTGACTTTTGCCAATTGTATCTAAGTCCAAGGCCACGACAGCTAAATCAAATCGACAACCCCGTGGATTTAAATATCTGCCCAGTAATATCCACAAACATCAGACTCGGTTAATACCACAATATTGCTATCCAGCGGGGTAACTGCGTAACATACCTACTAACAGTAGGAATGGCTTTCATTTTGACAGTTCAACAACATTCATCGGGTTATAAATAACTATGTTGAGTAGACAAATTTTTCGAACATATGAAGCAATGGATTAGCAATATCCTTCAAAATGATTCAGATTGTGGTTGAAAGTGTGTTACGAAATTAGAGTGCAGATGTATGAACGTAAACGAGGCAAATGGAGTATTTTATTAAAAATTGTAAAAAAAAATTGAACCCTTGAATTAAAATTCAGGAGAAACCTTGACAATACTTTATTGATCTAGCACAGTATGCCACTGTCAATCTAATTAGGTACTTAATTATTTGTATAGATACAGTTAGTATCTTTTGTTCAAATACATAAGTAATTAGTTTTCCTTTTCCCACAATAAATCATGTCAATAATAATAATTGTTACTTAATCATTTAACTCCTTTGATCATTATTAGGTATTTTTAGGGTTCCGTACCGACAGGGTGCCAACGGAACCCTATTACTAAGCCACCGCTGACCGTCCGCCCGACCGTCCGTTCATCCGTCCGAAACGTAAAAGGTAGACAGTTGAAATTTTCAGTGTGTATTTCTATGGCCACTAAAACAAAAAAAATTAAAGGGAGTCCCATAAAAGTCATTGCTACCGTTAGTTACTTCTGAATGGTTTAACAAAAAATAACCACAACGGATACCCTTCGGGGGTAACCTGCCCGAGTCGGGGTGCCCCAACCCCTAAGTCGAGCCCGTTTCGCTCGCTCTTGGACAAATGGCTGGTCGTAGATAAAAAACACCAAGATGCTTTTAGCATATCTTTAGGTGTTCCATAAGACAGAATCGAGAAACTAACTATTGGCGGATACATGTATTTTTTGGTTAAAAAAATATTATTTTCTTCAGTAAGTTAAAAAAATATTACAATGCCTATTTCTCGGAAACGGTGCGTCGTCGTAGGACCATGCTTCTAAAAAGCTAAATTAATTTTATTGCAGCCATTGTTTATAGAAACCATTTAGCTTTTTAGAAGCATCTATCACCAGAGCGGCCCTAAGGGCTCGTTGTTTGATGAGTAGTTAAAAATGACCAATAATCAATTTAATAATTAGTCACTTGACAATAGTTAAAGTTTAACTACTCTGTCTACGCATGGTTAACTTTCATAGCAAATTGACAATTTTTTAACTATCAAACTCAACCCAAACTCAAAACATTTATTTCAAATAAACCAATTACAGGCACTTTTGAATTGTCAAGGGGTCGGTCAGTCAGAAAGATGAAGCTAGTTACCCAATCCAAAGCGTAGTAGGTACCTATGGAGAAGAACGGGCAAGAAACTCCATGGACACTCTTTTAAATCAAAATATGGTTACAAAAACTTTTTGACAAAAAAAACAACCGACTTCCAAAAAATACACTATAAAGTGAAAAATAACTTTAATTTCGGAAGTCGGTGTCTTTTTGGATCTTTATTTTAGTTTTTTGCCACCGACTTCCGAAATTAAAGTTATTTTTCACTTTATAGTGTATTTTTTGGAAGTCGGTTGTTTTTTTTGTCAAAAAGTTTTTATTTTTCACTTTTTAGTGGGTTAGATAATAATTTATCGAAGTTACAATAGCCTAATGTCAACTGCTCATCACCTTTTACAAAATATTTCGTTTCCCGATGCAAGGAATTGAGGAGTTTATTGTTGAGGATTTCTCTTGGTAAAAACCAGTAGAACTGGAGCTGATGGTGAAGCCACCATCAGCTCCATTTCACCATATGCATTGTGACAAGCATAAATTGCTTAGCAACCAACGAAAGAGCATTGCTAGAGATGACGCGATTACGCAACTTAAATTCAGTCTCAAATTGACGCATCAGCATGACTAGTAGGTAGTGGTTGCCCTATGAAAAACTTCAATCTTAATTGGGTATTATTTTTGTACGACCTGAATATTTTAGAATATTGAACCGTATGAAGTAAGCCCAATAAAAGGTAACTGCTGTAAATCGTTGAGGAATTCCCTCGACTGTCTATGGTCTCCATCATCAGACCTGTAATGGCACTTATAACCCATATGGGTGCAAAGTTCTCATTAATTTAAATGAATTAAGTCCATACACAAGGTAGCTACTGTAAACCGTTGAGGAGTTCCCTTAACTGTCCTTCATCTTCATCATCAGACCCCTAATGACAGTCATAACACATCTAGGTATAGTATTCTCATCAATAAAAATTAATCAAGCCCAAACACAAGGTAACTGCTGTAAATCGTTAAGGAATTCCTTCAACTGTCTATGGTCTCCATCATCAGACCTGTAATGGCACTTATAACCCATATGAGTGCAAAGTTCTCATCAATATAAATTAATTAAAACGAATCACAAGGTAGCTACTGTAAACCGTTGAGGAGTTCCCTTAACTGTCCTTCGTATTCCTCATCAGACCCCTAATGGCAGTCACAACCCATCTAGGTGTAAAATTCTCATCAATACAAATTAATCAAGCACAAACACAAGGTAACTGCTGTAAATCGTTGAGGAATACCTTCAACTGTCTATGGTCTCCATCATCAGACCTGTAATGGCACTTATAACCCATATGAGTGCAAAGTTCTCATCAATATAAATGAATTAAAACGAATCACAAGGTAGCTACTGTAAACCGTTGAGGAGTTCCCTTAACTGTCCTTCGTATTCATCATCAGACCCCTAATGGCAGTCACAACCCATCTAGGTGTAAAGTTCTCATCAATACAAATTAATCAAGCCCAAACACAAGGTACCTGCTGTAAATCATTGAGGAATTCCCTCGACTGTCTTTCGGCTCCATCATCAGATCGATTCCAGACCTTCATTAAATTGTAGTTCTTTAAAATACTTAATGAAAAAATTAACAAACGCACTAGGCGCTCCTACGATTTTCGAAGGTTCCCCTCGATTTCTCCGGGATTCCATCATCAGATCCTGGTTTCCTTATCATGGGACCACCCTTGAGGTATGTCCTTTCTAACAAAAAAAGAATCATCCAAATCGGTTCACCCAGGAAAGAGTTATGAGCTAACACACATAAAAAAAAAAAAAAAGCATACAGACGAATTGAGAACCTCCTCCTTTTTTTGAAGTCGGTTAAAAATATTGGTTACATCGTTCATGTTGAAATTATGCATGTGAGAACGATGCAGAACGTTAAAAGCGTCCGTAATAAAAAAACAAAAGCAATTCAAATATTAAATTAAATTAAAATAAGCCGTGGCAGCTAAGAAATGACCAGTCCCTGACGGCGGCGCCCGTTCACGAACATGACGCATGGATAAACTATAGTTAGCTAAACTATTTGTCAAACAACATATTTATGTAATTTTTAACAAATTGTTAGTTTAACTAACGCATTTTAACTATTAGTATGTTTGACTACTGATCAAACAACGGGCCCTATGGCTCTATAGCCATAGGGGCCAGTAAGGAGGTGGGTTGGAGTATTCCAACCCACCTCCTTTCTAGCCATAATTATCATCTTTCACACAGTCCATTCATCATTTATTTGGTCTTCCCCTACTCTTATAACCATCCACATTCATACTCTCCTTCTGACATAGCACTCCTCCACCACCTCGCATCACTTGTATGTACCACGCGAAGATATCAATCTGAAACTGGGGTACCTATTGATCAAAATGATCACGAATGCATCACAACATCTGTTTCGGGTGTCATTTCAAAACGCACCTTTCATACGACGCATACGCAACCTCACAGTCATTACATGCCATGAGTCGCCTATGCGCCCGCGCCGACCATTCTCTCACGTGACGTGTTTTATAACGACTGCAGGGTTTCCTCATGAGTACCCCATTATTTTTTTAAAGACAGATAATGTCACTGTTATTTGACAATAAATAATGCCTTGTCATTTGACGTCTACGATTTCAATGACAAGAATTGAGTCAACATTTTTGTGAAAAAATATAGAAAATATAGGTGTAGAATACAGAAGGCCAATTCCTGTAATTAAAAACGTTAAAAATCTAGTCGCTATCCCATCTCAGCGCTAATCAATGTCAATAATGTGTGAAATTTAGAGGTATTTTTGGCAGATTGAGATTTATTAGAATGCGAACGTCCTTATAAAAAAACTTGAGAGGTGTCAAGGGACACCCGGATGGAACGAAGTCCCATTTAACAAAAAAAAAAAAAAAGTTGCTTGCTTTCTATAAGAGAGAGAGAGAGACAGACAGAGAAAGACGCGCACGCCGCACGGCTTACAACTATAAAAAAAAGTGTCATTACAAAAAAAGTGTCGTTACAAAAAGTGTCGTTACAACTTTTGGTCTTAATTTTTTCCGTCTAGCCCCTTTCGCAACGCGCGATAAGGAACTTCGTTCCAATACGGCCATTACGGCGGAGACTTGACTTGATTGTCATGGAAACGCTATTATTATTGTGTGACTCTTCTCAGTATGGACACTTTTTCGCGCGAGTAGGGGCTCGTTGTTTCAGTAGATGTTGATCAGTAGTCAAACACTAATTTAAAATGCGTTAGTTAAACTAACAATTTGTTAAAAATTACATAAGTATGTTGTTTGACAAATGGTTAAAAAAGTTAACCATGCGTAGATAGAGTAGTTAAACTTTAAGTATTGTCAAGTGACTAATTGTTAAATTGACTATTGGTCATTTTTAACTATGTATCAAACAACGGGCCCTTAGCACAGAATTATGTTTTAAATTCATTTAGCGCTAAACGTGTTTAGTGATTGGCGGTGCAAGTGGGCCTAAGTACGGTGAGGGCAAATCTAACGATTTAAATCTTTTGCAAAAACACGATGACATTGCAAGTAAAATGTTGAAAATCGTTGTCTCAAAACTATTTCACGATTGCCTCTTTACAGTCCAATTATGTTTTGTTAACCTAGAAGTATTAAAGGCACTGGAAAATACAGGCAAAGTAGATGGTGCGAAATCTCAGACGGCTTAGTTTTAGGAAAAGTAGGTAATGATAAGATTAATTTGAAATATTTAGCATGTGTGGTGTGACTATGAATGATAGGCTGAAGAATGATGTGATAACTAAGGCAACTGTACGGTTTAAAAGAAGATTTAGTGACAAAAAATTAAAAGAGTATGCTTAGATCTGCCGTCCGCAAGCAATAATGTCGTTATCTCGCATCTGGTCGATTTTCGTTTTTTGATGACACCATAATCAGAAAAAAAAAACTCTATCTTTCTGTTTAAGCAGTATTTTTCTACTATTTCCGTTAAGTTGCCTTGTTTGATATATTTACTACGCTAAAACGTAGGTAAGCAACATTACTAAACTAAAAAGTGACCTTATCTCGAAATATGAATTTGTTGGGTAACGGCATTATAGCTCGCGGACGGCAGAGATGGTTTGATCATGTTGAGAGGAAGAATGAAGGGCGACTAACAAAAGGCAGATGTGAGTGGAAACGCCGGGAGGGGACGCCCTAGGAGGACTTATTCAGTGACCTTATTGGTGATGTTCTTCAGAAAGGTCAGGTGCGTAGTACTCGCAACCGGAATGCGTGTATGACCAGATGTATGAACGTAAACGAGGCAAAAGGAGTATGTAAGGATGGGAAGAAGGCGTAACTTTATGTATGTGTATATAAGTAGGTACTAATTTGATAAATTCCCCAGGATAATTATTTAATTAATGTCTAATGCCATTGTTTTAAATACCACAGACGTAATCTATTAAACCGGTGACAGTAGTCCGTAATAAATACCAGTTAAGTAACCTCAAAACGGTGAAAGAAAATCAGCATGTCGTAGAACCAAAATTCCAGGACATGTGACTTCCACCAACCCGCACTGGGCCCGCGTGGTGGAATACAGCCCACGGTTCCCTCTCACCAAGAGGAGGCCTGTGTCCCAGCAGTAGGAACATTATAGGCTGATTATGAAGTACCTACTAAATCTTATTTATTTATTTATAAAGGTTTACTTACCAATCTTAATAATTTCACAGATTTTTATTTTTTTACGCATTTTTGTTGTTTTTAGGCTCCTAGAAACAGGCGCGACACGCGACGCGAATCGCAGCGACAAAAAGGCACAGCTCGTCGCGCGACAGTGGGTGCCTTTTTGTCGCGTCGCGTGTCGCGCCTGTTTGAAGGAGCCTTTTATCGTAAAGTGCACAATGATGTTTACCTACACCGTGCATAATAAATGTTTTTATTGTATGTTTACATGTAATAATTAAATTAGTTAAGGAATATGAATTAATTTTTAGTTGAAAATACCTCACTTTTGATAATATACTGTTGATTTATTTAAATGGAAAAAGATCAAAATTTATCTGGGAAAATTAGTTACCGTAAAACGGGGTGAATAGGAACGCAGGGATGAATCGTAACGAAACTTTAAAAGGAATTTTAACATTTAAATAATATAATTTGTTGCCAACAGGGACACGTAATCGTTAATTATAATACAGTATACACGTTAGAGTCCTTTTTGGCGACAGACTATAATATTTCAATGTTAAAATCCCTTTTAAAGTTTCGTTACGATTCACCCCTGCGTTCCTATTCACCCCGATTTACCGGTACTAATTATTTTTTAATTTCTTTGTTAAATGTTTTATAATTTTATTGCAAGTATACAAATGCATAAAAATATTTGTTTTTACATAACGTACATGCAACACATTACTATAAAATAAAAAAATAACAAAAAATAATATGTCTTACCTAGACTAGATATCACTGTACCGATTCAATTTTAAAAATTCAAAGACTCATCCACAGAACCAATAGTGATCGACTAAACCAATACTGACATGCGCCCGCGCTTTTAAACCACAAGCTTTTTTCATAAAGCCTGACCCTGACATTGGAAAATGACTATTTTATTTAGACCTTGAAATGTACGGAAATATTATGACGAGGCGGGTCTACGTTAACTGGATGTGTAACTACGTAACTAACTATCCATTTTTGCTTTATAAAAATGTAATTGGTAGGTACCTGCTAGGATACCTGTTACCACGGATTCAGTAGGTACATGATTCTGAACTCCCCTGAGCTATGTTGAAGTTTGCCGTCGGTTATTTAAAAAAAACAATGCTGTACTGTACAATCTGACCACGTAGGTCACCAATTTTCGCAGTTTGTTTATTTTGATAACCATGTTCTGAATTCCTGGTTACAGTTTACTCGTCGATATCCCTACCAAATTAGCGGGGTAATTATATACGTAACACACTAACAGTAGGAATGGGTTTAATTTTGACAGTTCAACGACATACATTGCGTTATTTACGTTGTTGTGCCGACAAATTTTTCGAACATAAGAAGCAATGGATTAGCAATAGGGTTCAAAATGATTCAGATTATGATAGATAGTGCGTTACGTGATTAGGGTGCTGTATACATCTGTTGACATCCGCTGCTAAAAATGGCTTACAATTCGATTCGCACGAAAATATTTCGCCCAAAACGGGTGAATCAACACCTATAATTTTTTATCGTTTTTGCGTAGGTTGTTCGCATGAAAGTTAGAAGTTGGTGACAAAATAACTAAACAAATGACTACGATTTAGGATCACCAAGCTTGGCAGTGGGTTAGTAAACTTGGTGATATGAATGAAAGCTTGGGAAATGAGACTAAGGAAAGCGTAATGGTTATGGAATGCTGATCACGACACATGGCCAAGTATGATGGTGGCAGCCGGCAGGATAAGACTGAGAAAAACCTCAAATTCAACCTGGATGAGTTTCACAGGACCGACGCGAATGATCAAGAGAAAGCGCTGGAATATAAATAAAAAAAAACATTATTTATTCAGATACATGCAGCCATCAGAAACGGGTAACTTAATCTTAGTCATAAGACCTTCAGTGTACAAAACAACAAGTAAACTGGGAATGACAATAGAAAACACCAACATTCTAAGACCTCCATTAGCAACAATAGTGAAAGAAATAAAAGTCCAACTTACACTGGTAACAATATACATGCTTGCACGTCTCTTAAAAAATAATATGTAGGAAGTGAGGAAAACTAATTTATTGGTACAAAGATTTCTTTGTAGTGAGCGTTAATTGAAGGGGAAATATTAACGCACGTATTTGATATAATTTAAATGGCGAGTGATGTTCAGAATCTGCGCGCCTATATACAATCAAGAGTCAAAGTAAAACACAATGCGTAAAATTGGTGCCTTTTGTTTTTTCGGCGGCAGACGTTCGGATGTGAAAAAACCGGTGCAGAATAATATTATAAATGAATTATTGTATGGGGTATTACTAAGCATATTTTTGACCTACCCAAGCGACATTCACTATTACGTTACTACTTATATCTTCAAATACATGTTTACATTTATTTATTTATTATATTTATTTATCATGTATTGGTTAGAAACAATATGGTGTAATTTTTATTTAAAAAATAACATATAACATTTGGACATCATCATTGCGAATTTTTGGTTTTGAAAAATTGGTGCCGTTTGTTTTTTTGGCGGCAGACGATCGGATGTGAAACGTCTTTTAGTGTTTTTTTTTGGAAGTCTGTTGTTTTTTTGTAAAAAAGTTTTTATTTATCAATTTTTAGTTGCGGTACCTACCCCACACAAATTCGTATTCCACTACTTGGTATATAAATAACAGTGACAGGAAATTATCAACACATCATCAATATAAACTAAGTGGAAAAAATATGCACTATTAAGGATAACTCAAAAACTACTGGTCAGACCTTGATCAAACTCAAATGGGACTACATGTGAAGCACCAGCTATCAAATAAAAAAGAATCATTCAAATCGGTTCAGACAGAAAAAGTTCTGAGTTAACAAACATAAAAAAAAAAAAACATACAGTCGAAGTCGATTAAAAAGTGATGCAGAATTATTAGTCTGCATCACTTTTTTAACTTTTTTTTAATATTTAACAAACGAAATATTGTATGGGATCTTATATCGTAAACTCAGTCTGAACTGAGATAAGGGTAGGTAATTAAAGAAAAAAATATACCATTGAAGTCATTGAAGAAGGCCAGCTACAGCCTTAGCAACGGTGCTGATGAAACTGCACACTGGTTCTTCCAACCAAAGATTGTGCAGCCTATAAAGAATGTCCCGGTCTACATTTGAGAGAACTATGACAAATGAAAGAGAATGCTTGAAGCGAGATTGTATTCCAAGACATCTTGGATACGATCATATATCTCGCGAGGAAATAACATCAAGGTGTTTGGCGATACCCAATGCTTTATTTGAAAATAATTTCGAACGAGCTGTTACAATACACGATGCGACATACATGTACCTTCAAAGAAGTAGCAATTATTATTTCCAGATAAAGTCATATGGCCTGCATAAGAGGCGTAACCTTTACAAGCTATATTAAATAGTATGCCCTGATTCACATAGTGGATCTATACGGACCCTATAATGCAGTTGTACTGAACAGAATATTAGAAAGCCGAGATGATCCATTTCATTGGGTTTTTAGGCCTAATGGTGTTTTGATTTTGGATCGTGGGTTCAGAGATTCGATTGAACCGTTACAATCATATGGTCATTGTCCGAAAATGCCCATTACAAAAAGCAGTACTGGCTCTCAGCTGACTCAGCAGACCCGAGAAACAAATGAATCCAGGAAAGTAACGATGTGTCGCTGGGTCGTTGAAACAATAAATGGCAGGTTGAAGAACCAGTTTAAGCATTTAAGGCACAAAAATAATAACCGAGCTGTGACGCACCTGTTTGATGAAATAAAGATTGCATGTGTTATGCTCAATGCGTTTGGTCAACCTCTGACTGATCACAGGTTAGTAAGTGATATATTGAGTGAGATACACCAAAGGAGAACCATGTAAGCAGTTATGTAATAGCAAATAATCTAAATGCTCGCAGAGCAATATTCCGTTCAATAACCGCAGAAAACTCGGAACTCAATCGTTTTCGAACTCTTACCACGGATGACCTTATTTTATTAACCGACTTCAAAAAAAGGAGGAGGTTCTCAATTCGCCTGTATGTTTTTTTTTTTTTTTTTGTTTTTTTTTTATGTGTGTTAGCTCAGAACTCTTTCCTGGGTGAACCGATTTGGATGATTCTTTTTTTGTTAGAAAGGACATACCTCAAGGGTGGTCCCATGGTAAGGAAACCAGGATCTGATGATGGAATCCCGGAGAAATCGAGGGGAACCTTCGAAAATCGTAGGAGCGCCTAGTACGTTTGTTAATTTTTTCATTAAGTATTTTAAAGAACTACAATTTAATGAAGGTCTGGAATCGATCTGATGATGGAGCCGAAAGACAGTCGAGGGAATTCCTCAATGATTTACAGCAGGTACCTTGTGTTTGGGCTTGATTAATTTGTATTTATGAGAACTTTACACCTGAAGGGTTGTGACAGTCATTAGGGGTCTGATGATGAAGACGAAGGACAGTTAAGGGAACTCCTCAACGGTTTACAGTAGCTACCTTGTGATTCGTTTTAATTCATTTATATTGATGATAACTTTGCACTCATATGGGTTATAAGTGCCATTACAGGTCTGATGATGGAAACCATAGACAGTTGAAGGAATTCCTCAACGATTTAAAGCAGTTACCTTGTGTTTGGGCTTGATTATTTTGTATTGATGAGAACTTTACACCTAGATGGGTTGTGGCTGTCATTAGGGGTCTGATGATGAATACGAAGGACAGTTAAGGGAACTCCTCAACGGTTTACAGTAGCTACCTTGTAATTCGTTTTAATTCATTTATATTGATGAGAACTTTGCACTCATATGGGTTATAAGTGCCATTACAGGTCTGATGATGGAGACCATAGACAGTTGAAGGAATTCCTTAACGATTTACAGCAGTTACCTTGTGTTTGGGCTTGATTAATTTTTATTGATGAGAATACTATACCCAGATGTGTTATGACTGTCATTAGGGGTCTGATGATGAAGATGAAAGACAGTTAAGGGAACTCCTCAACGGTTTACAGTAGCTACCTTGTGTTTGGACTTAATTTATTTATATTGATGAGAACTTTGCACCCATATGGGTTATAAGTGCCATTACAGGTCTGATGATGGAGACCATAGACAGTCGAGGGAATTCCTCAACGATTTACAGCAGTTACCTTTTGTTGGGCTTACTTCATACGGTTTAATATTCCAAAATATTCAGGTCGTACAAAAATAATACCCAATTAAGATTGAAGTTTTTCATAGGGCAACCACTACCTACTAGTCATGCTGATGCGTCAATTTGAGACTGAATTTAAGTTGCGTAATCGCGTCATCTCTAGCAATGCTCTTTCGTTGGTTGGTAATTAAGCAATTTATGCTTGTCACAATGCATATGGTGAAATGGAGCTGATGGTGGCTTCACCACCAGGTCCAGTTCTTCTGGTTTTTACCAAGAGAAATCCTCAACAATAAACTCCTCAATTCCTTGCATCGGGAAACGAAATATTTTGTAAAAGGTGATGAGCAGTTGACATTAGGCTATTGTAACTTCGATAAATTATTATCTAACCCACTAAAAAGTGAAAAAATAAAAACTTTTTGACAAAAAAAACAATCGACTTCCAAAAAATACACTACAAAGTGAAAAATAACTTTAATTTCGGAAGTCGGTGGCAAAAAAGTAAAATAAAGATCCAAAGACACCGACTTCCGAAATTAAAGTTATTTTTCACTTTGTAGTGTATTTTTTGGAAGTCGGTTGTTTTTTTTGTCAAAAAGTTTTTTGCTCTAGGTACTTACCAGATAAAACAATCTCGAAGCTATTATGGCGAGCATATAAAGAATAATGGTCAATAATTGAGGACAAAAAGGCTTGGGATTGAGTTGCTCCAATTTTTGCACACTGAATGTTTTTTTTTTTGTACTTTTTAGCAATTTTTTTTTTTAATATACATAAATTTTGACATTTTGATAATTATTATATATACAATGTCATGACAATTTACTTTGTGAAGTATAGTATTATTATTTATTTATTGTGAATGTGAGGACTATGTAGGTAACTTTTATTTTTTATTTTATTTTTTCACTTTCTCAGGTAGTTTCAATGATAATCTGGCAGTTTGCGTGCTTTATGTGGCCTACCCAAATGTCCTTTCTTTGGTATTGTTCGTCGAGTGGTTGAGCTCCTAAAGTTCTGAGTTGAGCTCCACGATTAGTGACAAATGGCACTGACTGGACAGGTCCACTCATTCTGTATGGTTTTTCCTCAAAAGACCATTTCCGACATAAATCTACATGGTCTTCACATGATCTGACCAAGATTATGTCTGGACTTTAAAAGAGACTGTGAGCTCCGAGTTTGTTTCGGCCTTTCTTCTCAGAGTAGTCAGATAGGAACCTACCTATGCTCAACTAATAAAAATATTTGTATTTGTATTTTGTATTTGAGGAAACGCCGACCTCATCTAGTTATAAAAATATGATTGACGTGTAAAAGTGTTTGTATAAACATAATTACAGAAATAAAATCATTTATCATTTAAATCATTTATCATTTATCAATATCACATAGAAGTATGCCGAGAACTTAACACGCAAAATATAACACAATACGGAATAGAAGCTGCTAATCCTGTGCTACTAAGGGGAAGAATTCAGTCCAGACATCGGCAAGTTCGAATATATTATGTTTACATACTGTATGAAGAAAATGCGCATGGAAGAGAAGCCATAATAGGCCACTACTGTAGCTATATTGTGGGAAGAAGAACCCTCGGCTGCTGTTCTCACGCGGTAGCTACTGTGTGGTACTTCGGATGGGGCAGACATCAACCTAATCTACTAAGATTCGTGCAGAATAATATTATGAATGAATTAATGTATGCGGTCCTATAGAGAAAACGCAGTCCGGACTGAGTTATATCAGTTTAAAGATTAACTAATATATTCATATATTATTCCATGCCATCATCCGCAAAAAAACAGCCTCACTCCTGAGCAGAATAAGAGGCAGTCGCAATAGTATTCTGATGGCTGTGGCGACAGACATTTCCTCCGCCGTAATAAGGCAATTTGTGCGAAGGCTTATTCCATAGTCTCTGGGGGTGTAGTTGTTGGGTGGTCTTCGCATGAATTCGTCTTTAGTTAAGTCACTAACAATAGTATTTTAAGTGTATAACTGTTACTAACAATCTATGGACCATATAGTTGCCCGAAATAAAAAGATTTATTATTATTATTATTATTATTATGGAATAATTCTTATTACTAAGCATATTTTTGACCTTCCCAAGCGACATTCACTATTTAGTTACTACTTATATCTTCAAATACATGTTTACATTTATTTATTAACAATTTTTTTTCTAACCAATACATAATAAATAAATATAATACATATAAATGTCATCCATTTTCAAGTAATTTGACATTTTATATTTTTTTTGCGGTACACACTTTGATAATTTATTTAAAAAAATAATGCATGCATTTTTTTTTAATTATTATTAGCTGCTTCTACTTCAATACATAATATCAACCATAAAATGACAATTATGTTTATGTATGTTTAGTTTTACATATCGTTACAATTTTCTATCATTTTGAGCAGGTTATTTGACTAGAATAGTCGATTTTTGCAACAAAAAAAAAAACGGAAAATAAAAGTACTTTAATAACGGCTGAACATTCCAAAAACATGTAAAACTTCTCAGCTATCCAACGAGACACAGTAAGATACCAGATATATTCAAAAAAATATAAAATGTCAAATTACTTGTAAATGACTTGACATTTGCATAGGGTTCCTCAGGGGTCATTCGGTTGCAAATGACCTCTCCTACATCTCCTTAACGGATTGCCGACATATAACCAATAACCCTATATTCAACAAGTCAGAGCAACTAAGTTATAAAGAAAGAAGCCTAGAGCCTCTTGCCTCGGATTAAGTGTTCCATATTTCCATGAGCGAAGCCTAAGTTGTCTTGCTGCTGTCAAATTTCCCCGTATACGTATGGTGTTGGCGACGTCCTTGTGTATGCAGCGATGGATCGATGGCACCAGTCATATTCCGGCTGATGCATGCGTGGCCCACTATCCCATTTTCCTCGGTCATTACATAAATTATAACCTACTAGCTTCTGCCCGCGCCATCGCCCGTGTGGATGTCAGGAATTATCCCACAGGAACGTGCTACCGGGACAAAAAGTAGCCTATGTTCTTCCCCAGGATGCCATCTATCTCCTTGCCAAATTTTATCGAAATCGCTCCGTGGATTAAGCGTGACAAAGTAACTTTCGAATTTGTAATATTAGTATGGATGTGTTTTGAACTGATTTCAATAATTGTTTAGATACTAAACAGAGAATTTATAATGGTTTAATTTAAAAGATTGTACCTGCAAAATACTATTACAGAGCAATTATTTTCAGACTGCCTCGTTGGTCTAGTGGCCGCAAGCGCTACAGCTGAGCATGAGGTCGCGGGTTCGATTCCCGGTCGGGCAAAGTGTTATTGGGTTTTTCCATCTGGAATTTCTCAGTAGCAAGCCGGAGTTTGGATTTGTGCCCGGTTGATGGCAATAGGCTGGCCCCCTGTTACGTGAGACTTTACTCGTAACATAACTGGCGAAATGTGGGTGTACTATAGGTACATCTCTGCCTAACACTTCGGGGAATACAGGCGTGATGTAAGGTTATGTGTTACTATCAGCGTCGTTCAGTAGGTGGCTATATTAGGTATATTTTTCTTTACTTTTTCGTTTTTATTGTTAATAAAATAGCCGGTCACGTCTACAAACTGTTAAAAGACGATTATTTCCTAATTAAATAATATTAACGTATGGTTATCATCTAATTATCATTTAGTATATTAATCCGTTGTTGTTAAATGTATCTTTTATTGAAGTGAAAACTTCATTGCCCGCGTTGAGCACTTTTTGGGTGAACAAAAAACATGGAACTCGCGTCATCGTCACCGAAATAATAATCTAATAGCTCGTCGATACAATTCACAAGTTACATAGTTTTCACTTCTATCGGTAGTCCCCAAAGACTGCCCCGAACTTTTTTTTTAAGGTGATTACATGACCTAAACGCAAATTTATAATGCCTAAAAATATATGATCCACAGCAGTAACCAAAATCAGAAAAATATGTGATATTCTTCTGGATATAATATGGTAGTTAGATAGCGTGTTGAAAACATAATACAATTAACTTGATATGATAGAAAAAAAACACGAAGATACCTCTAAAAAATATTTTAACGATTAAAAATCATACTAATATACATGCAAACATTCAGATTCTTTGTCAGATTATTCTACAAGTAACATACTAACGTAATGGTGTTTTAATTTTTTCGTCCAATGAATAGATTTTTTGTAAATCCATAATTGCTACATATTTTGAAATAAATTACCAGTGTTGTGTCATCGCGCGTCTCTTTCTTTTCTATGCAATCCGACAGTGACCGCGCTTTAGCTCTTGTAAGCCTCTTAAGCGTGTCTCGGCCTGTGCTTAGCAACCCGCTAGGGAACCTAAGTGTAAAGGCTCCTGCAAACAGGTGCGACAGGCGATGCGAATCGCACGCGACACAAAGGCACCGCTCGTCGCGCAACATGCGGTGTCTTTGTGTCGCGTCGCGTGTCGCGCCTTTTTGTAGGTGCCTTAATGCTGACGCTTTTAAGCCTTTTGCTTCTGGTATTATAGTTTTTAAACAATAAACGTTATTCTATTCTATTTAATTCAAATTGTTAGGTAGTAAATAACGTCACAGAATTATTTCCAAGTTTTCCGAAGTGAGTAATTAGTAATTAATTAATAATAATAATGGCACTAAGTAATTATGGCAGTGCTTAATCTCATTACCTACATTATAAGCTGATGCGTCCTTGAATGGACACCAGCAAACGCAATGTAGAATAGATAAGCCAGTTGGTTATTAACGACTTTACCAGGGGATAATTCGTTTAGCTACCTAGCAGATGCAAAAATGTGAGGTGGGCCAAGGGATCTGGCCCTATGGCACAAATTGGAAGATACAGTAGCGCCTGCGACCATCAGGCTAACGAGGCTGTCAATTGGACTTATCATAGAGGTCAGTATCTTTACTTAAGTCATGAGCAAATATAGCGGACTGGTAATTAGCTAATTAGAGTCGTAGTTTGAACGTTCATCCTTATCTGGCACTATATTTGTGGATCCCATAGTTTGCGAGAATACACGTCATGGTTACTGATTTATCTGGTGGCTTCTAGTAAACAAACCATAACTTATAATTATGAGTAATAAAATATGATTACAGGAACATTTTATAATAATTCAAACTCTGAACGCAATAAAACTTTATAGGCTGTCTGACGACATGTTTTGATTGTCAATGGCAATATTGGTAGGTTTGTCACGGCAACGCCAGCTGGTTACTCCTGGCTATAACTCCGTCAGTTCCAACTTAAGGTTATATCTGAAAGTGGGGATCAGTCCATCTATAGGAACAAGCGAGTTTGCTGCAGATTTTTGCGAGATTTTCGTATTTTAATTTACATTTTTTTTATTAATAACAAGCTGACCCGACAGACGTTGTCCTGTCTTAACTATGAATGTCATATGTCGTTTAGTTTTCGTTTTGACTATTGAGTAGAACTAAAACAATCGACTCATTTATCAACCGATCCATCTGTGTTGAACGATATTTGCAGCGCGCATTCTGTCAACCGCTGACAGTTATTTCAAACAACTGACAGTTATGTAAAATTAATATTGGCGTTAAGTTTTCTTAAATTTTGTAACGTTCCGATCAACGATCCTTATTTTTTTATTTCATAAGATCCTTCTCCTGACAATAACGAACACAACAAAAAAAAATTAGGGAAATCGGTCCAGCCGTTCACGCATGATGGCGTGACCAAGGGAAATAGGGATAATTTTTTATATATATAGATCAGTTCTTAGATATGGCTAGCAACATTGTAGGTAAATAAAAGATGGTGACAAAAAAAAACTAAGACTTCCGGAATTCGGAAACCGGTGCATCGTTTTCGTAATGTGGCTATTCACATATCGTCATAATATAGTATACTTAGTAGGTTTATACAGGGTGGATTTTTGAGATGGGGCAGCAAGGGCAGCTACCCTAATCGTTCTAGTTACAGGAAAACGGTCTTGGGAGACTTTCCTTAACTTTTAAAGTTTGATTTGCATTCACAGACTTTGAAAAAAATGTAGTCAGTAGGAAAATGGCAGTTTCACAAAAAAAAAATGTCTATGTATATCAATTTTCATATGAGGATCAAAAACCTCTATCGGATCAACTGAAGTTCGAGTACTAGAAAAGTCGGAAATCGCAAAAAAAACTTTTGCCATACATTTCGTAGGGGCCCTTGCTGCCCCATCTCAAAAATCCAACCTGTATATACGTACCTAATTAGGTTCAAAGATATTTTTATTCTCAAAAAAAGACACAGTCACATGCAATTAGTGAGGTGTAGTTTGGTTGTGAATTGGGTTGTAAGTGTGTGCGTGTGAGCGTGTACGCACAGAGCAACGTGCAGTTTTGCGTGCTTCACTATATTGTTCACAGTGCTGTCTTGATTTTTTATTTGGTCTGAGCTAGATATATTAATTATGATGCATAAGAAAGTGTGTATCTTATCTAACATAGTCGATTAAACGGTGATATCATCATATCTTAATTTAAATACATAATCATCATTATGTATTACACGTTTTAAGGCCCCTACAAATAAGCGCGACACGCGACGCGACACAAAGGCACCGCCTGTCGGTGTACGGAACCCTAAAAAACGGTTTCGTGCAGCTTTGGGTTTTCGTAACTAACTCTTCTTCTCCAGTTTATTCAATTCAGAAGATGTTTTGCGACCAAGTTCGGGTCTGCATGCGTACCATGGCCACTATAGAAACGGAAAAAATAGAAGACAAAATGACAGATTGTAGAAAGATTTCTACGGCGCGCGGCGTTATGTCAAAATTCAAGGAAAGTGACTTGTCTTCTCTTCGTAGAGAACAGCGGGCTGACGCTATCTATCTCTTCGAAGAATAGAGACGGCTATTCCCATACAAAGTGACATTTCGTTTCTCTATTTTTGACATCGCACCGTAAAAATCCTTCTAAACTCTGTCATTTTGTCTTCCGTTTCTGCCAATCGTTGTCTAGGTCCTTTTTAATGTAGACTATTTCAGAAGGCAGTTGTCTAAGGTAGTGAAGACAATTTGATTTTTAATCGCCATGCTAAAGACGGTACAAAACTTTTTACTCGACGGCCACAAAGTATAAAAATGGAAAGGAAAAAAGGAAATTTTCACTTTTCGTATGGAAAATGTGAAAAATGATTACCTACATGTTCAGTTTTAGGGGTTTAAGGGTTCCATAAAGGGGGTCGAAATTTTCATTATTTTTGCGATAGGACACACCATTTTCGAGATATAAGCAAAATAAAAGATACACGTGAATAAATTACTGAATTTCGTAAAAAGTGCAGTTGACTCTTTCTACTTTGCTGCCGTGGTACTGTCTTCACGAAACGTCATTTTTGTCTATTCTTCCGTCGACAAGACGGTGCTTGTGCTAAGCCTGCAGGTAGAAGTGGTCATGTTAAGCATGCTAGTGGCCACTAGGTCAGCGGTACGCCCTTGACAGGAAATGTGTTGCAAGTAGGTACGGTCAGTAACGAAAGTCGACTAACACTACTACATTTACATAATACGCTCGTGGTTAAATGATAACAGCCGCACGAGTCGATCGAAGTTTAAGCTACGCTTGCCGCGGTTAGTTCGTGGATGGGTGACCATCCATTACATATCGAGACACCTCCGTGCCTCGGAAAGCATGTTAAGGCGCTTCCCTAACCAAACGACCATGAGCGTTGGGTCCTTCTCTGTTCCGTCGCTGAGTCTCGCTCTGTCTCGCTCCCTGCGCACGCCCATTTATCATAGAATTCTCAAACATTGTGGAATTATTTTAATAAAAAAAGACAAGTGAGCTTTTGAAATAAAATAAAACGACAATTATTTAGATTTTTAAACTATCTATCCATTAGTGTAATCCTTAAATTATTAGAACGTCACCTTTAAGGCGCTTCCCTGACCAAACAACCTTGAGCGTTCGGTCCTTCTCTGTCCCGTCGCTGAGTCTCGCTCTGTCTCGCTCTCTGCGCACGCTCATTTATCATAAAATTCACAAACAAAATGAAATTATTTTAATAAAGAGACATACGATGTTTTGAAATAAAATAAAACGTGAATTATTTAGATTTTTTAATTATCTATCCATTAGTGTAATCCTTAAATTATTAGAACGTCCCCTTTAAGAAAAGATGCATGCAATCAATAATTTTAGTCACTTTTTTGTAGGGAGATTTTAAATGTATTTACAACACATAAAAACAAATAAGAACGTGCAATGTGATGATAGGATAATGAACATTAATAATGTGCTTTTAGATGTAGTTTATAACCCATAGTGAATGAGTTAATAGCCTCTGAATAACGCACTATGGCAAGGTTTTGGTCGGGGTACCGCCTTAAGCCGTTGGTCCGTAAGCTGCTGCCGGCTGCAGTATGCTGTACCTGAATGTGCTACAGTCAGCATACCGAAGTAGCATACTGACTTACCTCAAATTGTCTAGCCTTTTCCAATCAAATCAAAATATTTTATTTCACATAAACCAACATGGGCACTTATGAAACGTCAGAAACTAGGTGCACGGTTCCAATTGGTGGTTTCCTATGGAGAAGAGCCGGCAAGAAACTCCACGGTTACTCTTTTAAAAATAAGGGCCTTTTACAATGTTTCCAATTACAGTGTTGATAGATATGGGAGGACAGTGTAGGCCTGTCAACAAGTAACAGGTACTCAACAAAATATAAAAATAACCACAAATCTACAGTCTACAAGTAAGGCCTACAACGTTCTCACATTCACAAAATATAGAAGAATCTATATAAAAATAAAAGCCTATTTAGACCAAATGACAATTGCCATTACTACTGTAACAAATCTGAATCAAAATCCTATCCACAAAAGCTATAAATAAGGAGTTGAAATCTACTAGGTAACACGATACCCCTTGATATGCTGATTGTCAGACTTTTTGGGCTTCTGACTACCCGTCACGACTGTCAAAGATCTAGGGATGACAGGCTTAGTGTGCTTCCCGAGGTACGGAGGGTTCTTGATTTGTAATGGATGGTTACCCATCCATGAACTGACGGCGGCAAGTGTAGCTTAACCTTCGGTCGAACCGTACGGTTGTTATTATTTAGTCTGTACCTTCCTATCTATTAATTTTCTATGGCAATCAGTTTTATAGTAACGCTTTCCAAACGTAAATGTCTATGACAAATTAACTTCGTTCCATTGGGTACTTACACTAAATTCTTGATGAAAAATTAGAATTTTTTAAAGTTACACAAGTTTGAAAGTTTTGTGATACCTAACTTTCTTTTTTATGTGACACTAGCTTCCGTCTGGGTCTTCGTCCGCTTTTAATTTCTTGTTTTAAGGCTCCTGCAAACAGGCGCGACACGCGACGCGACACAAAGGCACCGCTTGTCGCGCGACAAGCGGTGCCTTTGTGTCGCGTCGCGTGTCGCGCCTGTTTACAAGAGCCTATAGCATAAAATATATTCGCACACCTAAATCGAGTTATTGCGATAATCGGAATCTGTATGATGTTGTATATTATTTTATTAATAATTGAGCAAATTAATATCTAAGTAAAATAATAAACAACATCATACAACAATAATTTTAAATGGGTCAAATAGAAAACGAGTAAAACGTTTTTTGCTGTTTCTGAAAAAAAAACGGAAGAATTTTGAGTTGTGCTAGTCTTTATCTAGGTGTGCGATCATAATATTATGAAACTCGGCAATACTTAAGCTTCCCATTAGTCAAAGAATTTTCGGAATCCGATCATCAGTTCCGAAGATTTCCCCTTCCATACAAACTCACAAATTTTGCTAGTTACAATAATTACGTAAATAAAATAAAAAGATCGAAAATCACATAACTTCTGTTCTGTAACTGCACCTTGACACGAATTAAAAATATTTACCGCCAAAATATAAGATATAAAATGAATGATGCGACCTATACACGTCAATTAAACCATAGATCATCAAAAAATATTATTAGAAAAAAACTTACATCAATCATAAAATTCCTTCCACATTTTTGAATCATTTGTCACTAAAGTTAATTTTATTTTTATCACGTCAGTAATCAACTAGTTAATAATCGAACACATTTTAATAGATGTAATAAAATCTTAAAATACGGAAGAGTTTATTCGATTCATATTATTTTAATTTTCTATCGTGTTTTTTTTAAACTCGCGCTGCGTAGTGCGGGGAAAGCGGACGCGTCGATTTCTCCGTAGCCTTAACATCGACTGACTTCGTCGAGTTGTTACGAAACCCCGTCTTTCATCTAGTGATGCTAACTTGCGTATTATTATTGTTATTTCTACATTGCCGCATCATTTTTCCCGTTATTACCTACTACAATGCTTAAGTAGGCACTCTTATAAGCATGTTTTACTACACTTAGCCTGGATAATGAACATGTAATTTGAGTGTTAGCCCTATTACATAACTAACCGACTTACTACAAATTAAGTAACATGCATTATTCAATGATTTAATGATAAACCTTCCTTGCGGAATAATTACGCACATAATCGACACTCGATAGACAGCGGAATAAATTCCCATCACTAGCGTTAGCTAAATAGTTAGGATGGTTTGTTTGTCACCTCGGCACGTAAAAGACATTGTGCAAAACGCAGGCCTCATAATTTTGCACAACGAGAGAGGCTAGGTGACATAATATGAATAATGACTTAAAAAACTTGTCAGTCAGCGGGGAAAACTACGACCCACGCTGAGTAGCACGCTGGGTGAGCTTCGATTTCAGCATGTCAATTAACAGGGTCAAAATAAATTAGGTAGCAAAACTCCGCAAACGTGATGGGTAATCATGGGTATTGATATCTGAATATGATGAACCAAAAAAATAATTATTTGATGAATCATTTTTTTTGGGGTCAACGACTTCTGGCGGAGTAATTACTTGAAATAGATGTTGATTTTTTTGGTTTATCGTGTTTAGATGTCGGTACCTATCACGTATGTGAAGTTTACACAATTAAAATTGATTTATTAAAGTGATATCAAGTAATTAACCCAACTCAAGTAATTGAATCATTTTTTTTAAATCATGTTTAGATATCCATACCCATCACGTTTGCGGAGTTTCACTAGCTAATTAATTTTGACCCTGTATACTTTAGCTCGCAGTGACACAGTGCAGTGCTACACCAAAAATGTTACATAATTATTGTTTGCACGGAAGGCAACCAACAATTTAAAGCGCCTGACTGTACAAAGGCTCCTACGCGGCCTGGCAACCAAATGAGAAAGCCGAACTTCATAACATCCATTCCAATATTGACACAGAGAAATTTTAACACGACTTGTTTAAAATCGAAATGGAATGCAAACAAATAATTTTAGTCTTTGTTTTTTTTTTGTCTGGTATTTGGCTTAACCCAGTTGTGGTAAACATTTTTAACACGACAAAATTGCGCACTGGATTTTCAACTCTCGATGTTGAGTCGAGCATTGGGAATCCAACAGCCCCAGCACGTCACAAATGTGCAGTGTTGGATTAGTGCACGATAAAAAATCGCCCGTGCGTTCGAAGGCTTACGTCCGAAGAGTTGCATTCGTAATAATGATTGTAAATAAATACAAAAGTCGGTTAAGCACAATTTTTTTAAGTATTGAAATAAACTGCAGTGACTGTTATCCGGTTACCTATATGTAAACGATCATTAAGGCTCCCGCAAACAGGCGCGACGCGACAGCACGACACAAAGGCGCCGCTCGTCGCGCGGCACGCGGTGCCTTTGTGTCACGCTGTCGTATCGCGCCTGTTTGCGGGAGCCTTAATGATCGTTTGATTGCCCTTTTTTGTAAAATAAATATTGTCTGAATATCACCACTACAGGGGGTCTACTCTCTATAAGGACGAAATCCGTAGTTTCGGCCGACGATACGGGAGTTTCCTACGCCGTGTCACCTACGGACATAAGATTAGTTTGGGGCCCGACCTAAGAATGAATGACACCACGGTGTGACAGTTGTCCCTAGTCCCGATGTGTTTTTACGTTCGAAGAAGTTAATTAATCGGGTGTAGGGTTCATCCCAAAGTTTCAAACTACTTTCGGATGGGCCCGTATCTTTGTTGACGGACTTAGAGTAGGCCCATAGAATACCGTACGACATTACAGTATGAAAATAACTAAAGTAGGTATACTAAACGGGCTGTCTCTAAATCAGTTAAATCACGAATTTTTCTAACGGCGCGCGGCGTATGCTACAGAGCTAAGCTTTTTTGACAATTTATCTGGCCCCATTGAAGTTTGGTATCCAAAGTTATGCCTAAGAATACTGTGGTATCTTCGGGATTCAACTCTTTACGCTTTATGAGCACACTAGTTTTTATTTGTCTAACATGAGGTATCGTAATTTGAAGTAGGTTATTAACATTAAAACCACTATTATCTAACTACTTTAGCGAGGGCGCTATTTACATTGTCAGTAAACAGTTGCTGACGTCTGAGTTTAATTAAAAGTAAAATGTTACCTGGAAACAACACTATAATATATCATGATTATCCTTTAAGAGGTAAGGCAAGACATTAATATAAATAAGATACAAAAATGGCCCAAGAATTGAGCCGTGGGGAACCCCATTGTTATTTATTAGTTTAAAATAAATCATTATTTTCAATTCGTTCATTCATTTTAGTCGTAGGGTAATACTTAAAGTCATATATTATTTCACATTTTTACGTCAAGCATATTATTACAAGGTCGATTGATTCACAATTTGTCAGTTTTAAATTCCTCAACGGTATAGTAGCCTTTCTTTATTTACAAAGATTTCAAAATGTTCAACTGTTTCGAGAAAATGGAGTCATTTAGTAGGGATTTTAAACTTTTCGGTAGCTTATTAAATAATAATATGTTAGCTAGTTTTGAGTATGGGCTTTTATCGATAACTTTTAAGTTTGTGACGGGTAGTATGAAACTATTCTTGTTCCGTGGGTTATAGTTGTCATCTATCTCGATGTTAGATTTGAAGAGGTGCCTATTTTTTCTAACGAATATGTATAACTTTAAAGTATACTGCTCGTAGTGTAAGAAAAGTGTGGCCTACAATTTTCTCGTTGATTCGTTCATTACAATTCTGATGCTTTTCTTTTGCTGAATGAAGAGGTCCAAAAATTCAGTACTTTCTTCCCACAGAATGATACCACAGTTTAGCCAGGAGTAGACGTACGTATAATAGGCAGGTATAGCGGCTTTATACTATGAGTTGCATTTCAATATGCTTGTACTTTCTATGTTTCTTCCAATTTAGGTTTGAGGCTAATGTTAGGGCTAAAAGTGTTTTTTTTTTTTTGCAATATTATATATATATTTATTGGGGTTCTTCGGTAGGTAAGTTCTGAATTGACATATTTTAGTTTTAGATAAGTTTATTTCTAAGTTATGTTCGTTTAAGCATTGCTCAGTTTCTGCGAAAGTTTTTAAAATACTAAATGGTCAACATTCGCGGGCGTTTTCAATAATAATGAAACATCGTCAGCGAACAAAATACACGACGAACAATTTTTTTTTTGGCATGTCAAATACATGTATTTATTATAAATAAGGTACATCCTAAAACACTTCCTTGGGGTATTGAATTATTAATGGTAGCCATGTCTGATCCTATGCTCTACATTTCCTAGTTAACGCTATCGAAAGGTTCTACTTTACTACAGATCAGCACCTTACGAGTATTTGCGTAACACAATTAATCAAAATCTGAATCATTTTGAAGCATATTGCTAATCCATTGTTTCATTAAAAAAAAAACTTTAATAAATAATATGCTCGAAAAATTTGTCTGCTCAACAACGTTATTAACGCAATGAAAGTTGTTGAAATGTCAAAATGAAAGCCATTCCTACTGTTAGTGAGTTACGCAATTACCCCGCCGGGTGATCTTTTTCCAATCTGTCTGAATCCTATCACTTATGAAGTAAGAAGATCCAGAGTCGTCCCGGATTCCGTAGTGCTGCAGTTTCCTGATTAATAATGTTTCTAGACAAAATCAAACTGTTTGCTAATTTAATAAAACTGTATAATTTATAATTTTTATGACATTGTTTTTTACATTATGTAACTACTTTAACTCACACACTAAATTATTACTTGTGAAATTTTGGAAAAATCATTTACTTTTCAATATTTGTAAATATGTGAGCACCATGTATCTATCTCATAATTAAATTACCTGTCATGCGTTATATTTAATTATTTTTACCTATTGTGGTATAGTAATTTTAATCTAGGTGCATCGTCTTCACTTAACCGCTGGGACGCTTTTGATCAGTTTGTGAGGTCACCGCAATGCACCCATGGTATGAATTTCCTACCAAAACGTTTCAATTCGATTTTTTTGTAAAATTTGACGTTCAAAAGTGCATTTTATGTGCTTGAAATAAATGATTTGACTTTGACTTTCATGAAGAACGCAATTGAATGCCTTGGACAAGTCGAAAAGATGCCCAAAGCATCGCAATTATTCTCCCATGCATTATAAACATGTCCTAAAAGTTCAACACATCAGTAGTCGAATGACCCCTTGTAAAACCGAACTGTTTATAATACTCGTAGTTTTAGTAATTTATGTTTATTAAAAAATCTTTGCATTTTATTTAAAATAAGTTAAAACTTTGGCTTTACTGTTTTTCATAAGATCAGGAAACTCACCACAGTCAATACAATTACTAAAAATAACAGCTAGAGTATAGGTCAGGTGCGGTCACAGGCTCGCAGCCCAAGATTTTGGGGGAGTCACCATGGGTGCTAAGAAATATTTTTAGGGAACTACATCTCCTCGTTGGTCAAGTGGTCGCAAGCATTACTGGTGAGCATGAGGTCCTGGGTACAGTTCTCAGGTCGGGTTATTAGGTTTTTCAACCAGGAATTTCTCAGAAGCAGCCTGGAGTCTGGATTTTTGTCCGGTTGGTGCCAGTAGGCTTGCTCTTTATGACTTGGAATTTAAACAGAACTAGCGAAATTTGGGTGTAAGTCATACTATATTTATGTAGTATCTACACATCTGCTGTGCGAGTGCCGATTGATGTAAAAATCAGCTGCAAATCATTTAAATTTACAAATTAAGAAAATTTAAATTTTCGATACTTACTGTTTTAAAAAAAAGTCACTGTTATTTCATAGTTTTAAGTTTTATATGCCCATCGGGGTCACCGTGGATCAAGTACAGTTTTAAGTTAGTAAGACAAGTAAATCATTTAGGTTCTCGACAGCTTGAATGATTTTGAAGGGGGCGTGACCCCCCTGGCACCACTCCTGGAGTAGGTAGAGTGCCAGCCGTCGAGAGAGTGCGTTCCTGACACCTGCAGCTAATAATGATCAAATTCGCAGAACATGTAAGTCTTCGCTTGTATGAAACTGACAGGCGTCAGGAACGCATACTCTCGACGGCCGGACTGTAGATATCGATATTCGATATAAGGAAGGTGATGCGTCGTGGTCTACCGTTTACTGTAAGTCGCTGTAGCTGTTTTTACAGGCGTGTAGCGGTATCAACATCGTCACATGTGAGCTACACGTCATACTGACGTCACGCAAATCCTGCATCGCGCAAGCAGAGCTTACCGCGCGACTAGCATATATACAACGTCCCGACAAACTCAAACTCAAACTCAAAGCATTTATTTCAAATAAACCAATTACAGGCACTTTTGAATTGTCAAGGGGTCGGTCAGTCAGAAAGATGAAGCTAGATACCCATTCCAAAGCGTAGTAGGTACCTATGGAGAAGAACGGGCAAGAAACTCCATGGACACTCTTTTAAATCAAAAAAATGGTTACAAAATATTGATTACATCGTTCATGTTGAAATTATGCATGTGAGAACGATGCAGGACGTTAAAAGCATCCGTAATAAAAAGACAAAAGCAATTCAAATATTAAATTAAATTAAAATAAGCCGTGGCAGCTAAGAAATGACCAGTCCCCACTGACGGCGCCCGTTCACGAACATGACGCATGGATCAGCACCATTCAGCTCAACCATTATGAAGGGAACTTAATGATCCAACACACACGCCACCACCAGCGAGACATTAGAGTGAGCATGACAAACTCTCAGCCGCCAGGGCACATTCAAGTCAATGAAAGAAAAACCTATTAAATGGTAGCTTTATAGTAGGTACATAGTACTCACACATGTGCTATGCAATTATACAATACTAAAACATTGAATTTATACAATGCAAAGATAAGTTTTTAAAATCTTCAGCAGCTCCAACAGTAGTTTCAAATGCTAATCAATTATTTTATGCGCCCTTGTGGAGCAGGACCAGCGTTGAGCCAAGCATTTTTATCAGCGATGTAATCCCCCAACTTATAATATGCTTGGCTGCATATGTGTGCGTTTTATACAAGAAACACATCAACCGTCGGGCAGTTGCCCACCAGACACAACACCCGTCTGGTCGGAGGATCCTCCCTTTTCTATAGAGTATGAGTGAACTTTATACCCTGTTCCTCATACCTCTATACTGGTGACCCCGACGTGATGAGGACGACGACGCGACAGCACAACACAAAGGCGCCGCTCCTCGCGCGACACACGGTGCCTTTGTGTCGCGCTGTCGAGTTGCGCCGGTGTGCACGAGCCTTTACATTATAAAAGTCGTTTTTAACATAACATAACATTACGCCTGTATTCCCCAAAGGGTTAGGCAGAGGTGTACCTATAGCACACCCACATTTCGCCAGTTATGTTTAAGTCCCATGTAATAGGGGGCGACCCTATTGCCATCAACCGGGCACAAATCCAAACTCCGGCTTGCTACTGAGAAATTCCAGATGGAAAAACCCAATAACACTTTGCCCGACCCGGGAATCGAACCCAGGACCTCATGCTCAGCAGTAGCGCTTGCGACCACTAGACCACCGAGGCAGTCAAAAAGTAGTTTTTAATTATTATAAATGTAGCAACGGTTAATGCTGGTCAAAGCTAGACAATATAATTATCTCGTGGTGTGTCAAATATAATATAACTATCCAAATTACAAAGGTTTTATTTTCGCTTCGCTTGCCTTCGGTTTGTTCCCCGTCCGGCAGAGTTACCTATTGCATTTCTTGCATTACGAATTTGGAGGAGCCAGAAGTCTGGATTTTTATACGGTTGGTGGCAAATGTCTCGCCCCCTATAACATGAGACTTAAACATAACTGGCGAAATGTAGAGTCTACACCCACATTTCGCCAGTCTACACCGTAGACTGTACTATAGGTGCACGGGTACACCTCTGCCAAACCCCTTGGGGATTACAGGCGTGATGTTATGATGTATACATGTAAAAAAATATTAATAGAAATAAAAACCGGCCAAGTGCGACTCGGACTCGCGCACGTAGGGTTCCGTACCATTATCTATAAAAACGGCAAAAAATCACGATTGTTGTATGGAAGCCCCACTTATTTTTTTATTTTTTTTTGTTGTATTTGTTGTTATAGCGGTAACAGAAATACATAATTTATAAGTACGTGGGACTTATAGACATCTGCCTAACCTTTCAGAAAATACAGGTGTGATTATCAGTTGACGTTTCTAAATATCTGATGATGAGGAAGTATTTACAAGGAAGGTATACAAGGTGAGTTAGTCAGTGGGTCGTCTAGTCAGTAAATTCTGAAGAGAAGGCTGAAAGAACCCCAATAAAAAACTAGTTAAGGGTTTACGCGACTTTTCGAAAAGTAGGGTAGAGTTAGAAAACCGGCCAAGTGTGTATCGGGCCAAGCATAATGAAGGGTTCAGTAGTTGGGATGAATTTATCCCAAGAACAATCATTGTAATTGAAAAACATGATCTAAACTCACGTTCCAACTGCAATTGTAAGTTGATGGACTATTACTCGTTAACTTGTAAAGCCTACTTAGCTGTGATAGTTTTGCTTTTAACTTGGTTATAGGTACTACTATCGTGATTTTTTTCACATATCCAAAATCAACCATTTAGCTGGCGGGGGGAGGATACTTGACTCTAACAAAAATTAGCACTTAAGTAATAGAAATTTTGTTTTCACAAACCCGCAATATTTTTGAAAGACCTACCTATCCAAAAAATAAACATACCTAGTTTACGTACAGAAGTAAGCTAAAATATGTATTATTCAATAAAAAAAATATTACTTTGTCGGCGAGAATAATAAATGTATATCCATGCCAAATTACAGCTTTCTAATACTGAGTCTCTGAGCTAAGCTGCGGACAGAGGGACGGACGGACAGATATGGCGAAACTATAAGGGTTCCATATTGACTACGGAACCCTAAAACAGTGAAGGCAACGCGAAAGGCACAAAGCGGGAAAGGCAGCGCGTGTCGAGCGACGAGCGCGAGCGGTGCCATTGTATCGTGCTGTCGCGTCGCGCCTGTGTGCACGAGCCTTGGAGTGACAGTCAAGGCTCCTACAAACAGGCGCGACACGCGACGCGAATCGCGGGCGATACAAAGGCACCGTTCGTAGCCCGACGAGCGTTCGACGCCCCTGTCTGTGAGAGCCTATAACTTTTATTTATTTATGATGAAAAAGCTTGATTAAGTATTTAAAGTTCTAGGTTTAAAAGTGTTGATATCACGTTGCTGACGTCACGTCCGGCACCTGACGCGCCCGGCCGTTCAGCAAACGAGTGTTTAGTAAAAGGAGTTTCCCGAGTTGATGGAGCCCGGTCTGCGGGCAGTTCTCAACGAGTCAAGAAACTGTCTACAACTTTGAAAAAGGGTAACAAGTATCAACTTGTGCTTAAGTCTTAACTTTTTTGTAATTCGTAAATTAGTTTCATTGTGGCAGCTAAGTACCTATGTCAATTAAAGGAATAATAATAAATGTGCTGAATATGATTTGAGGTGTGATTCTTTGTGTATTTTGATAACATGTATGTGCTTATAAATTAATATTATACTAATCGGTGTTATTTCCCACAAAAGTTACTATATCGCATTGCACATGCTTAAAACGTTATTGTAGTTGCCTATTAAGGCGGTACCCCGACCAAAACCTTGTCAAAGTGCGTTATTCAGAGGCTATTAACTCATTCACTATGGGTAATAAACTACATCTAAAAGCACATTATTAATGTTCGATATCCTATCATCACATTGCACGTTCTTATTTGTTTTTTATGTGTTATGAATTCATCTGAAATCTCCTTGTAAAAAAGTGACTAAAATTATTGATTGCATGCATCTTTTGCTAAAGGTGACGTTCTATTCATTTGAGGATTACACTAATGGATAGATAATTTAAAAATCTAAATAATACACGTTTTATTTTATTTTAAAACTTCACTGGTCTTTTTTTATTCAAGTAATTTCATTATTTTTGTGAATTTTATGATAAATGAGCGTACGGCGGGAGCGAGACAGAGCGAGACTCAGCGACGGGACAGAGAAGGACCGAACGCTCAAGGTCGTTTGGTCAGGGAAGCGCCTTAAGCACACTCGATAATTGATGAGCTTAATAACATACTCGTAGGTATTTACAGGTCCCATCACGTATAACGAACGCTGTGCGACATGGAGGGGAGGTTTTACAATAATAAATACTATAACTACATAACATTTATAGGCTATTGTTTTATAATAATTATAAGTGTAAGTGTTTTGTTGTAGAATCGTAATAGATACTTTACTAGCTACTTAGTATTTTGGAATAAGCTGGAATTAAATTAATTGCTCAGTGAGAACATACAGGCCAGCGTTCTTTTTACGTGACGGGACCAATACTTATGTACATAATCAATTTAGAACGTCGTACATATGTCGTATTTTTTGGGTATTCTGGGATCCACTACCGAGCAGGCGCGGCGCGGCGGAGCCGGAGGTTCGTGTGTTCGGTTCGGGTCCTTTCGGGGGCGCTTCCGAACTATGTTAGCTGTCTGTATAAATAAATATTATACAGAGTGGCAGTGGCAGGGACATGGACGTACAGACTGTAACCATGAATTCAGCACAACCATGTTTCTAGCCCCCCTAGCGTAGAAATCATTAGTCAGTAATCAAAAAAAAAAAAAATGCTGTTTTAAAGAAAAGTGCTATACATAAGCAGTCAAAATGTACGGAACTGAGATTTAAAAAAAATAACGACGAAAAATTTCAACGTGTTCAGAATCATGTACTGTATCCGTGGTAACAGGTTGCACGTCAATGCCCCTACCACCCTGTATACTTTATTAGCTAGCGAAACTTTACCAACGTTTTGGGTATTGATATCTAAAACAAATGAAGCAATTTTTTTCTTTTCTTTTCTCGAACTTTAAATCATATTTTCACGTGTAAATTAAGGTAAATAAATGACTGCTGTGTTATAGAGGAAAAAAAAAGGTTATTCCACGAAAAATTAAATACAAAAATAGCTGATATAAAAGCGCGCACACGGCCCGGCCGCCTCTCGATGACCGATTACGGGCATTGACCTCAACAACGTTCGAGAACTATGTAGGCACTTGGTAGGTAAACAGTAACAAGGGTTGCGTACTTAACCAAGTAAATACTAGCCTTCTTTTCCTTCGAAACAATTGCTGAACACAAAAGTTTAATTTTAATTTTTTGTTTATTTATTTTGTTTATTTGTTTTTAATATCGATACCCAACAAGTGGGTAAAGTTAAAATCTACAGACGTAATGGCTACCGATAACTAAACAAGATGAAATAAAAAATAAAAAACAGATTTTTTAAACTGATATTTCAAGTGACTGCACTAACTGCGATCGATGACCCCAAAAAAAAAATCAAATTAATTTCTTTTTTGTTTTATCATCCCTAAATATCGATACCCATAACATCTGCGGAGTTTCACTACTTAATTTAATGAGAGTTTAGACCCTTTTTTTTGGTGGGAAATCGTCGAATAACCTCTCCCGCTCTGGGCGGTGCGGAAGGGCGTGTCAGACTCTTACTGACTAAAACCCACCCGTTTTCCTTCAGTTGCCTGTGCGCCAGGGCCACGGTAACTCTTTCGAACAATCCGCGACCCCGGCAGGCATCGGCCCTATCGGACCCCGTCAATTATGGTGACATCTCTTTGAGCATCGCTACTTAATTTAATTTGACCCTGTGTATCGAGCCAGTTCCAACAGCATCCTGGGAGTTATTGCTGACAGGTTGGACTGCAGTATTTTAAGTCGTTGCTCCAGTATCTCAGCTGGAATGCTGAAGCAGTGATTATTTTGTTGTGTATGTTTGTGTAACTGTATCACTAACATAGTTGTTAAGTTTATTTTATTGTTACTAACACTGTATGAGTCTCATGGTTACTCTCAATAAAGAATTTATTATTATTATTATATCAATGCTCTAAAAACCGTCATACGCAGGTCAAACTCAAACCATTTATATCAAATAAACCAATTACAGGCACTTTTGAATTGTCAAGGGGTCAGTCAGTCAGAAAAATGAAGCTAGTTGCCCATTCCAAAGCGTAGTATGTACCTATGGAGAAGAACGGGCAAGAAACTCCATGGACGCTCTTTTAAATCAACATATAGTTATAAAAAAAACTGGTTACATCATTCATGTTGAAATTATACTTGTGAGAACGATGTAGAAAGACGTGCACTTTAAATGCGTCCGTAATAAAAAAGATAAAAACAAAAAAAAGGTAGGTAAATAACTAATTTTTTTACGAACATTACTGTAGTAGGTAGAGGTACTGTAAAGGTTGTCTGCAAAACTCGACCTTATGCTGTGCAGACTGGTAGTGAAATAATTGAGAAGGTTAGAATCAAAACCACTACATATCCACTATTTTCAATAAGGCAGAAATGGAAAAAAAAACTGAATAAATAGTGAGCACATATTTTTTTTTTTTTAAAGAATGCCATTTACGTACGGTACGTGATAAAAAACAGTTTTTTTTTTTAACCAGCGTGGTAATAATAATAACGTAATACACTAACAGTAGGAATGGGTTTCATTTTGACAGTTCAACAACATTCATTGCGTTATTTACGTTGTTGAGCAGACAAATTATTCGAACATAATAATGAAACAATGGATGAAACAATAGGCTTCAAAGTGATTCAGATTGTGATAGATAGTGTGTTACGTAATTAGGGTGTTGGATATTTATGATTTTGAGATTATGGATATGAAGATTTTTCTGGATATGAAGATTTTTCTGGATATGAAGATTTTTCTGGATATGAAGATTTTTCTGGATATGAAAATTTTTCTTTTAAGATTTTGAACTAAACTTTAATATTAGACATCATTTTACTAAAGAGAATTAGGGCTAGTTTCACCATACTGTGTTAATTCTAAATAAATGTCTCGATATGACATTAGACGGACTTTTTTTCGTCATCGAATCCGTGAAATGGCATAACGGGACATTTAGAATTAACACAGTATGGTGAAACTAGCCCTAAGTTGTCTTGAACTAAACAGTTACTGCTTAGGGTAGTTTTTAGGGTTCCGTACCCAAAGGGTAAAAGGGCTATTACTAAGACTCCGCTGTCCGTCCGTCTATCTGTCCGTCTGTCACCAGGCAGTATCTCATGAACCGTGATAGTTAGACAGTTGAAATTTTCACAGATGATGTATTTCTGTTGCCGCTATAACAACAATTACTAAAAAAAAGAATAAAATAAGTATTTAAGGGGGCTCCCATACAACAAACGTGTGTTTTTTCCATTTTTATAGATCATATTTTTTTTGTTTTTCGAAACCCTTCGTGCGCGAGTCCGAGTCGCACTTGGCCGGTTCATTATCATTTAGTGCATAAAATCGTGAAAAAAACCAAATTTGCCAAAACTGGATATGCTGTGGTTTTGATCCTAACCTCCTCAATTGTAGTTATATTCGAACAGTCAAGCGAATTTAGAATAATAATAATAATAGTCCATTTATTTCAAGCGACGCAGGCCCATAGATTTTTTCCCCAACCTAATATGTTTAGGTTAAGGTAAATACCTTAACCTAAACATATTAGGTTGGGGAAAAAGTCTTTTCGCATTATAATATGTATGAACTTGTAATAAAATCTCTTTGGCTATACTATTTGTATCTGGCTGGTTTTGGTATCATTGAAAGTTTAAATTGGGCGTAGTTAAACGGAAAGGAACCAACCCACAAATGGCCAAAAATGAATTGTGTATACCAAAACACGTGTACACGAACTTAAACATTAATATTACGAAAACAATCCAAGTAAAATTTAAACGTAACATCATGTTGCAATAAATTTTACTTGGATTATATTCATAGTATTAAAGTTTTAACTACAAAGAGCGTTTTGGTATACACAATTAACTTTTGGCCATTCGCTGGTTGGATCCTTTTCGTTTAACTACGTCCAATTTTAAAGAACATAATTCCAAATTCAAATTAGGAAAATGTGTGATATTCATTGGTTTTTCGTACTGTCAAGATGAGTGTATCTAATGAAGAAATTCGATACATTTTAAAAAAATTCTACAAAAAAGGTAAAAAGGCAACGCAAGCCGCGAAAAAATTTTGCGATGTTTATGGACCTAGTGCAGTGTCTGTGAGAGTAGCACAAATTTGGTTTAAGCGTTTTCAATCCAGAAATTTTGATGTCAAAGATGCACGTCGCTCTGGTCGCCCTATTACGGATAAAATGGATGCCATTTTTGAAAAAGTGGAGCAAGATCGGCATATCAGTAGTTACGACGTAGCTGAACAACTGGGAATATACCACAAAACAGTTTTGGCACATTTGAAAAAAACTGGGTACACAAAATAGCTCGATATTTGGGTACCTCACGAGCTCACTGAAAGAAACCTAATGAACCGTGTACTCATTTGTGATTCTTTATTACGACGTAATGAAACCGAGCCATTTTTGAAGAAGCTGATAACTGACGATGAAAAGTGGATCACGTACGACAAGAACGTGCGAAAAAGGTCGTGGTCAAAGGCCGGTCAGGCTTCACAGACTGTGGCGAAACCCGGGTTAACTCGCAACAAGGTGATGCTGTGTGTGTGGTGGGATTGGAAGGGCATTATTCATTATGAGCTGTTACCACCAGGCAGGACCATCGATTCTGAACTCTACTGCGAACAACTGATGAGATTAAAGCAAGAAGTTGAGAGAAAGCGGCCGGAATTAATCAACAGAAGGGGTGTGGTTTTTCATCATGATAACGCTAGACCTCACACATCTTTAGCCGCTCAGCAAAAATTAAGAGAGTTTGGCTGGGAGCTGTTAATGCATCCGCCGTTTCCACCTGTTTCGGTCTCTTCAGAATTCTTTAGGCAGTGTCAGGATAATATCACGAGAGGACTGCCAAAACCACTTGTCGCGGTATTTTGATCAGAAGTCCCAAAATTTCTAAAGCAATGGGATCATGTCCCTACCTACAAGATGGCAAAAAGTTATCGAACAAAATGGAACCTACATACTTTAGTTAAATGTTAATAAACTATATTAAAAAATGTTTTGAATTTTCTTAAAAAATGCGAAGAAACTTTTTCCCCAACCTATTAAATATTTTTATTATAATAAAACTTGTGTTAATAAATATCGCTTAAAACTATGTTAGTAGCACTTCACTGCACTAGCTAATTGTCCTTGTGCTGTCCTGTGGTATTTGCACACGGAAGCGACGGAACACTACGTCCTGCGGCCAAAAGTCTTCTTCCAAGACGACGGACATGTAACAATTTGGTACTCGCACCACGAACGCTTTGAAGTTGACGTTGCGGTGCGACTCCAGTAACTGCACCCTCGGCATGTACCTCGTCTTCTGGCGCACGTACTCCAAGATGTCCTCCGCCTTAGTGCTGTAGTGTTTATTTAAATTAAGTTTGTGTTTAGAAAAAAACTTTTTGACCAAAAAAAACAACTGATTTCAAAAAAATACACTACAAAGTGAAAAATAACTTTAATTTCGGAAGTTGGTGTCTTTGGATCTTTATTTTAGTTTTTGGCCACCGACTTCCGAAATTAAAGTTATTTTTCACTTTGTAGTGTATTTTTTGGAAGTCTGTTGTTTTTTTTTGGTCAAAAAGTTTTTATTTTTCACTTTTTAGTGGGTTAGATAATAATTTATCGAAGTTACAATAGCCTAATGTCAACTGCTCATCACCTTTTACAAAATATTTCGTTTCCCGATGCAAGGAATTGAGGAGTTTATTGTTGAGGATTTCTCTTGGTAAAAACCAGAAGAACTGGAGCTGATGTTGAAGCCACCATCAGCTCCATTTCACCATATGCATTGTGACAAGCATAAATTGCTTAGCAACCAACGAAAGAGCATTGCTAGAGATGACGCGATTACGCAACTTAAATTCAGTCTCAAATTGACGCATCAGCATGACTAGTAGGTCGTGGTTGCCCTATGAAAAACTTCAATCTTAATTGGGTATTATTTTTGTACGACCTGAATATTTTGGAATATTGAACCGTATGAAGTTAGCCCAACAAAAGGTAACTGCTGTAAATCGTTGAGGAATTCCCTCGACTGTCTATGGTCTCCATCATCAGACCTGTAATGGCACTTATAACCCATATGGGTGCAAAGTTCTCATCAATATAAATGAATTAAGTCCAAACACAAGGTAGCTACTGTAAACCGTTGAGGAGTTCCCTTAACTGTCTTTCATCTTCATCATCACACCCCTAATGACAGTCATAACACATCTGGGTATAGTATTCTCATCAATAAAAATTAATCAAGCCCAAACACAAGATAACTGCTGTAAATCGTTAAGGAATTCCTTCAACTGTCTATGGTCTCCATCATCAGACCTGTAATAGCACTTATAACCCATATGAGTGCAAAGTTCTCATCAATATAAATGAATTAAAACGAATCACAAGGTAGCTACTGTAAACCGTTGAGGAGTTCCCTTAACTGTCCTTCGTATTCATCATCAGACCCCTAATGACAGTCACAACCCATCTAGGTGTAAAGTTCTCATCAATACAAAATAATCAAGCCCAAACACAAGGTAACTGCTTTAAATCGTTGAGGAATTCCTTCTACTGTCTATGATTTCCATCATCAGACCTGTAATGGCACTTATAACCCATATGAGTGCAAAGTTCTCATCAATATAAATGAATTAAAACGAATCACAAGGTAGCTACTGCAAACCGTTGAGGAGTTCCCTTAACTGTCCTCTGTCTTCATCATCAGACGCCTAATGACTATCACAACCCTTCAGGTGTAAAGTTCTCATAAATACAAATGAATCAAGCCCAAACACAAGGTACCTGCTGTAAATCATTGAGGAATTCCCTCGACTGTCTTTCGGCTCCATCATCAGATCGATTCCAGACCTTCATTAAATTGTAGTTCTTTAAAATACTTAATGAAAAAAACTTTTTTACAAAAAAACAACCGACTTCCAAAAAAAAATCACTAAAAGACGTGAAAAATAACTTTAATTTCGGAAGTCGGTGGCCAAACACGAAAATACAAATCCAAAGGCACCGACTTCCGAAATTAAAGTTATTTTTCACGTCTTTTAGTGTTTTTTTTTGGAAATCGGTTGTTTTTTTGTAAAAAAGTTTTTATTTTTCACTTTTTAGTTGCGGTACCTACCCCACACAAATTCGTATACCACTACTTGGTGTGTAAATAACAGTGACAGGAAATTATTAACACATCATCCATATAAACTAAGTGGAAAAAATCTGCAGTATTAAGGATAACTCAAAAACTACTGGTCAGACCTTGATCAAATTTAAATGGGATCACATGTGAAGCACCACCTATCAAATAAAAAAAGAATCATCCAAATCGGTTCACCCAGAAAAAAGTTATGAGCTAACACACATAAAACAAAAAAAACATGCAGACGAATTGAGAACCTCCTCCTTTTTGTGAAGTCGGTTAAAAATTAACAAACGCACTAGGCGCTCCTACGATTTTCGAAGGTTCCCCTCGATTTCTCCGGGATTCCATCATCAGATCCTGGTTTCCTTATCATGGGACCATCCTTGAGGTATGTCCTTTCTAACAAAAAAAGAATAATCCAAATCGGTTCACCGAAGAGTTCTGAGCAAACACACATAAAAAAAAAAAAATACAGGCGAATTGAGAACCTCCTCCTTTTTGTGAAGTCGGTTAAAAAATGAGTGAAAACATATACGCGTTGATGTAAACACGAACGCTTAGAATAAACGTATAACAATTAATTTATAACGTTTCTTTCCCTTCTGCTACGTCCCCGTAGCCATTATAGTACACACGGCTTCATATCAAGCTATACATTTCCAGTATAAGCTGACCTCTCATTGTACCGAAATCCTATACAATGCGAGATCAGCGTATACTGGAATTGTATAGCTTGAAATGTAGCCGTGTCTACGTAGAACATATTATTGACTCAAGGTACTAGGCCTAACCGTGGAGGAGATAAAGAACGAGTAATTTACGATAACAGTTTGTTGGCTACTGTTTTAACTTTATTAAACTGGCTTTAAAAAAGTTAAAACAGTAGGTTAAATTGACAAAATTGTATGGCAAACTGTCAATTTAACCTGCACCCTAATTACGTAACACATTATCTATCACAATCTGAATCATTTTGAAGTCTATTGCTAATCCATTGCTTCATATGTTGGAAAAATTTGTCTGCTCAACAACGGAAAAAACGTAATGAATGTTGTTGAACTGTCAAAATTAAACCCATTCCTATTGTTAGTGTGTTACGTAATTACCCCGCTGGTGTTAGCAACTAACTCTGAGTTAAGTTTTTCATGCAAGTGAGCATAATAGAAGTAGGCAATACGGAGGCGTTCTTAAACAATTTCTTGCATTATTCAACATCTTACGAGATCTTTACAGTAACAGAATGACTCTGTTCTTTGATATTTGAGTTGCTCCAATTTTTACATACTGTTTTTTTTTTTTCTATATTTTTTTTATTTTTTTTATTTCACATAAACTTTGACATTTGATAATTATTATTTAAACAATGTCATGACAATTTACTTTATGAAGTATAGTATTATTATTTAATTATTGTGAATGTGAGGACTATGTGCGTAGGTCACTTTTATTTTTTATTTTATTTTTTCACTTTCTCTGGTAGTTTCAACGATAATCTGGCAGTTTGAGTGCTATAAGCGGCCTACCCAAATGTCCTTTCTTTGGTATTGTTCGTCGAGTGGTTGAGCTCCACGATTAGTGACAAATGCGTGCACTGACTGGACAGGTCCACTCATTCTGTGTGGTTTTTCCTCAAAAGACCATTTCAGACACAAATTTACGTGGTCTTCACATGATCTAACGAAGATTATGTCTGGACTTTAAAAGAGACTGTGAACTCTGAGATTATTTCGGCCTTTCTTCTCAGAGTAGTCAGATAGGAAACGCCGACCTCATCTAGTTCAAAAATATGATTGACGTGTAAAAGTGTTTGTACACACCTACTTACAGAAATAAAATCATTTATCATTTTCATTGAACGATTTATTCAGCGGAATCGATAAAAAACACTAATCGAATCGAGTCGGAACTGTGTGCTTCGAGTTCCATACCGTGAAATGAAGTTAAGCCTTTTTCAGACACTTTCAGAAGTTTCAGTTGGCTATTAAAACTTCTACTATCATTAATAATACCTACCAGCCTATCATTGTCCCACTGCAAGGTAAAGGTCTCTTTCTCGTGCCTTCTCTGTATGAGAATACAGAGAAGGCACGAGCATTGATCACCACGCTTGCTCAAGACGGGTTGGCGATTACAGATTCAAATTGACTATGCTCGTAAGTCCCTGGTTTCCTCACGATGTTTGCCTTCACCGATGTCAGAATGTCCAAGATTAACACGGAAAGTACCTACTTAAGAATTAAAAAGCCACTTTGTACTTGCCCGGATTTGACAGTAAAATTGGACCTGTTTTATAGGCAAAGACCGCCATGTCGGTATTGGTCCTGAGTTCGATTTCTGAGTCCTGGGACGGACAATGCGTTAGCAGCCGGCATTCGGCAAAACCTGTTGGTAAAAGTAGTTTAGTAAAAAATCTGGTAACATATTATAGGGCCCAGATGAAAATAGTTTAGTAAAAATTCAGGGTAACATATAGGGGCCAGATTAAAATAGTTTTGTAAAAATTTAGGGTACCATATAGGGCCCAGATGGAATACATAGTTTAGTAAAAATTCATCAGTCTATGAGGAAGATGGAGAGGCGCCAGATTAAAAAAAAACAACTTTATTGACGCGGAACACTAAAATTAGCGCGAACTTTAAATTACGTCACATCGTAATGCGCCACATAATAATCAATTTATTTTCATTGTTAAATTAAAAAAAAAACGATTCTGCTTTATAGGAAAATCGAAAAAAAAATAGTATTGAGGAAGTAATTTTAGTAATATACCTCGTTCAAGGTCGCGTTCGGAATTTTTACATAACAATAATATATGGTCAATCAAATCATAGAAATCATTCTTTATACAGTCCATTCGGTTAATTTACCTCTGACAGCAGCAACCCAATTAACTAATTAATTAACCCAACCCAATCTTATAGTAACAATTTTAAAGATCATTGTGAATTTGACAGACTTGTCAATGGCAGCAACCCAACAGCACCCTTATTTCAACAGCAATAAAGATCAATGTGATTTTGACAGTGATGCAAACTCAGAGGTCGCGTCCGGGTCTGGTCCAGGCCATGGTACGGAGCGAGAGGGCATGGGAAGCCATCACCTCCTGCTGCGAAGCAGTAATACTCGCGAAGGAGGAGGCGGAGCGCGTGAGGGCGAAGCAATCGTTCCGCTCTCACACCCTAGTCGCCGCAGGAGGAGACACCCTGGGCGTCCGGAGTCGATAGCCGATTCCCGACCACCGTAGGCGCGGGCTTGCGGACGGCGAGCAATGGGCAGCTCGCCGTCCGGTAAGGACTAGGTCCGGGTCGACGGCGCGTTGTGTTCCACTCGCGCCTCAAAGAGATGTCAGCAATAATTAACAGGGTCCGATAGGGCCGATGCCTGCCGGGGTCGCGGATTGTTCGAAAGAGTTACCTGCCCTGGCCCTGGCGTACTGGCAACTGAAGGAACACGGGTGGGTTTTAGTCAGTAAAAGTCTGAGACAAAGAGCGGGAGAAGTTATTTGATGATTTCCCACCCATAAAATTAAAAAGAGGTAACAGAATAACTGAACGGACTGTAAAAGTAATGCAGTCTCGTCTATGTATAGCATAAATTCTTAGACATGTTTTTTCGATATTTATGATAATATTTTAAATTAAAATGGGTTTCCTGACCTCGCTAGGAATAAAATATAACTGTTGTAATGATCAAAACAAATTATAAACAAGGTGGAGACGACAATACGAAAATAAATTAAACTGCGTATATCAAAAGACGTTCCCAGTCTGCACACGAAAATTTAATCAACGATATCCGTTTTTTTTTAAGTGAAAACTTCTTTAGGCGCCGTGAGCACTTGTTGGGTGAATAAAAAGCGTGAAACTCGCGCCATCGTCACCGCTCGCTTCGACGACACTATTCACAAGTTACTTAATTTTCACTTCTATCGGCAGTCCCCAAAGACTCCCCCGCATTTTTTTTATTGTGTATGGCATCTCGTAGCTGACCATAAGAGGTCGTGACTACATAACCGGACTACCCTATGGCTGCCTTAAGCGAACTCAAAGCCTCCAGACAGGGGCGAATTTCTTATATTACTAAGCGACTAGCGACTGCACGCTAAGAACACCCCCTGTGGAATATTGAACTCTGCCTAATCTGTGCCTCAGCTTAGGTCGTCGCTGGGGGTGGAAAGCAAGATGGGACAGGCTGGATCGAAATCGGATAATTATTATTAACAGCTATAGGCTCAGCTACGGCGCGGGCTGGCACTTCGTCGAGCAAGGGTCGGGGCTCAAAGATATCCGATAGTTTAGTCACTACTCATCATAGCTAGTCATAGATAATAGATTGGCAAAACCCATAGCCGGATCGTCACTACTTATTAGTTTGTTTGATAAAATCACTTTTATAATTTCATAGTTCCAAAATACTCAGCATTAGTATTGCCAGTGTTTCCATTTTTTATTGTCGTATTGTTGTGTGCTGATTGTTTATTAGTATTTTTTATAATACCTAAACACATTAAAAGTGTCTAGGGATCTAGCATGTTTTTGCTAGTTACTTACTAAAAATCCGCTTTTTTAATTATATGTTTTGTAACTCCTTTTTTTTTCTTTTTTTGGGTGGGAAAGCATCAAATTACCTCTCCCGCTCTGGGCGGAGCGGAAGGGCGTGTCAGACTCTTACTGACTAAAACCCACCCGTGTTCCTTCAGTTGTCTGTGCGCCAGGGCCACGGTAACTCTTTCGAACAATCCGCGACGCCGCGCCGGCAGACATCGGCCCTATCGGACCCCGTCAATTATGCTAACATCTCTTTGAGGCGCGCTTGGAACACAACGCGCCTTTGACCCGGGCCTGGTCCTTACCGGACGGCGAGCTGCCCATTGCTCGCCGTCCGCAGGCCCGCGCCTACGGTGGCCGGGAGTCGGCTATCGACTCCCGATGCCCAGGGTGTCTCCTCCTACGGCGACTAGGGGCGTGAGGGCGCAATGATTGCCTCTCCCTCACGCGCTCCGCCTCCGCCTTCGCGAGTATTACTGCTTCGCAGAAGGAGGTGACTGCTTCCCATTCCCTCTCGCTCCGTACCATGGCCTGAACCAGGGCCAGACGCGAGAGATCGCCGCCGCCAATCGCCGCCACGAGGACACGGCGGTGCTCGGCCCAAGCCGGGCTGACCTCCACCGTATGCTCCACCGTGTCTTCTGGTCGATCCACACAATGACAACACCCGGGCGTTTCCTCCTGCTATATCCGAAACAGGAACCTCTCGAAACAAACATGTCCGGTGAGGACCTGCGTCAGGCGGAAGGTGCGGACGCCGTGGCGCCTCTCAAGTCACTCCTGAAAGACTGGACTTACCGCCGCAATTGTGGCGTGCCCAGCGCTGGGTTGCGACAGTTGAATTCTCCATGCTGCCATGAGATCCCGCCGGAGCTCTGTCCGCTGTGCCGCGATTTCTCGCGGCAGCGGAGCTACGCCCCGGATGTTTTGTAACTCCTGTGGATACTTTTTAGTAAATTTTGTCATTTGAAAAGGAATAGTTTTTGAATTTCGGTCAAAAGATGAAAATCTATTGTCAAGTTGTGTCGTGTCGTTCTGCACGCGTAGCATGACCACCTTAATCAATCTAAATAGACATTTTTATTTATTTTTAATAGAGCAATTTTTTTTTTTTTTTAATACCTTGATCCCTAGTCACTTTTGATGAGTGTATATTGAGTAGGTAGTAGGTTCCCCGTAGAGACAGCTTGTGGTCAGTCTGGTCACCAATGCTATTCGTGAGTCTCGTGGGGTCTTGGTTTGATTTCCATGGCCCACCGCGCTACTCGGGCAGTGTTAATGGGTTTTCCCAATATAAATACAAGACTTATAATAACGTACTTAACATAACTGTTATGTATGTATGTATAACGTACCGCAGGCCGCGGCTGCGACCCAACTAAGTAACCCGCTCATACAGATTAAAGTTAGTGTCATTGACTAGTAGGTTAGGTTAGGCCGCTCAAACGTAAACGTCCAACGCCTGCAGGTACGCCGTACGTCAAGGCGACTATAGTCACCCGGGCACGGCACCGCGCACCGGTCATTTCTAACATAAAGTGTAATAATTTGAAAACTACCGAACTTATACCTTAATAAAAAATCGTCTGTGTAGCTAAAACCATACAGAATCAACAGGTGTTAAAACTACATTACGACTTCATAGTCGAAAGAACTGTAAAAAAATGTTAAAACTAAAAATATGTGTTGAATTTCCGTAAAATATTTGTTCTTACTGAATTTTTGTACATTAATTTGTAGTTTGTGTCAATAAAACCTATTTATTATTAAACTAGACTATCTAAGCTTGTTTTTGATACCCATATGTCCGTACTTGGTTTGCTCAGAGTAGCACAATACACCAAAACAAACACCCCATTCCCGCAACAATTTCATGCCCCCTGCGAGGTCCAGATAGGGGTTCTGCGAAACGTGTGTTTATAAATAGGATTTAATTTATTTTACATGATTTTTGTGTAATTATATTTGAAATCATAGGCAATCATTTGTATGCAATAACTATATATAATTTACAACAATTCAGTACCAAAAGAATTGGAAAAACAACGAAGCGTATGCGCCGTTAAACATTCGTCTGAACCCGTAACTGTTAAATTCGTGAACGTCCACGCCTCAACTGTTGCTGATTACAAATTGTACTGCGGAACGAATTAGATTATTCGTGATCTTGAACTATCTTCATAGTATTAAAACGTTCTGAGCGTTTTAAAATACTAATAATTAACTTATGTCCATATTACAAGCATTACTTTAGTAAATTATTTAGTAAAACACACGTAATTTAACACGAAAATGCCGGCGCGTAGCGTGTCGCTACGGCCTCAATTTTTCATAACGAGTTTAACACAATAAAACTGATTCAAAACCTATGACACATATAGATATTCGTAAACCTTGATTAATGAGGATTTTTATGATATATAACACTAATACATTGGGTTATTAACTACGACATCAACACATAATATCTACGGAGCGCGCATCGTTCGTCATCCAAAATGGCGGAGCGCTGACTTAAAACTTTTTTTTTGCAAAAAATATTTATGGTCGACACAGATTATAGCATACTATTGTACGCGGAAACTAATAAGGAGCCACCCGGCGGATTTTTTTTGCAACAATACAGTGTGCCAGTGGTATTTAAATCGATTTGAACGCAGCAAACCGAATAAGTCACGATCGGGGGGTCTGACGTTAGAGCGGAAAATATTTTCGGTCACGATCGGGGGGTCTGACGTTAGAGCGGCTGGACTGTTGTCCGCCCTATACCTGCATACTGGTGCCGATTCTCTTGTCCACCGAACTAAACTAACTAAACTATCACTAAAATTCCTTACTTTTGGCTATGAGAATCTTAAAGCTATTCTGCAATAAAATATCTCTAAATTTAAAAATCATTTTGACGCAACTAAAATTTAATTTGACAATCGCGACTCCACATGGTACTTGTTTGCCCTACCCCACAAATTTTTTTTTAGAGCCGGAGGCGCGCATGTGTGGCAGCCTCGGCTTGTATTATATGGAATTTTTCACTTTTTATATGGAAAATATTAAAAAAAGAAATACCTACATGTAGAGTTATATGGGTTTAAGGGTTCCATAAAGGGGGTCGAAATTTTCATTATTTTTGCGATAGGACACATCGTTTTCGAGATTTAAGCAAAATAAAAAAAACACAATACTGTTTTTGCCCCTGAAGTCGAGGTGTTGTGGTGAATCTTAGTTCATGACAACTAATTTTATTCCACACCTTTTTAATCGCGATTAAAAATAGCCAGATTTAGTTAAGACAACCAAAATTTTAGGTGAAAAATGTCAAATTCAGAATAGCAAAATTGCTATTTTCACTAAATTAATAAATCAGTACCATCTTATTCATGTCAAACTAAAATATAGTTAAGTTGTGTCACTTTACTCTATTTCAGAATGAGAAATCGTCTTGTGACAGGAATAAACTAAATTTTAGTGACTTTTAGTCTAGTTTAGAGAATTTTGTGACAAGAGTATCGGCACCAATATCTACTTAATAGTGGCGACAAGGACCAACGAGGACGAATTTACGAGTGTACAATCATGGTGGTGATTCTCTTGTACACCGAACTAAACTATCACTAAAATTCCTTACTTTTGGCGCTATTCTGCAAAAAACAAGTCTAAATTTAAAAATTATTTTGGATAACTAAAATCACATTACACAATCGTGACTCCACTTACTACCTACCCCGTGCATGTTTCTTAGAGCCGGAGGCGCGCAGGGGGTGGGGGGGGGGCAGCCTCGGTGTGTTTTAAATGTTTTTTTTTTATTTTCTTCTTTTTCTTCTTTTGTTGTTTCAACTCAACCCAAAGCATTTATTTCAAATAAACCAATTACAGGCACTTTTGAATTGTCAAGGTGTCAGTCAATCAGAAAGATGAAGCTAGTTGCCCATTCCAAAGCGTAGTAGATACCTATGGAGAAGAACGAGCAAGAAACTCCACCACTTTCATTTGGTATAAATGACGAACTTTGACCATTTAACCCAAGACTGGATAAGTTACAAATCTCGGCTACAACAATGGTTTATTGCCAACGATATTACGGATAAATAGGACAAGTTGAAGGTCAAACGGAGGGCAATACTCATAAGCGCTCTCACCGGACCTACATATATGCTAGCGAGGGACCTGGCGTTGCCTAAGAAGTTGGTAGAAACTAATTTAGAAGATATCTTGAAACGTCTAGGCTGTTATTTTGAGCCCAAGCGACTCGGATCCGCAAAAAAACGATTTTCTAGTCGGCAGTGCAGCGACCAGACGAGAGCCACACTCAATGGGCGGCCAGAATTAGGGAATTGGTGGCACACTGCGGGCTTAAGAACTTGGAGGAAGCTCTTCTGAATAAATTCAACGTGGGCATGATGCCAGGACCCGAGCGAGACGAGCTCTTTGCCCAGGACCACATGGACTTGACGTTAGCCAAGGCGGAGGAATTAGCGGAGAGCGTGCGGTGTGCTCGGCGCGCTTCCCGTGCCGCACCGGTAGGATGTGGTTTGAGCGCGGCCGCAAGCAGCGTCAATGAGGGTTCCGTCATCTGTGTTCGCGGTTAAAATTGCAGTGTGTAGGGCTATGCTAATCACAAATCCAATCAGTGCCGGTTTAAAAACTATAACTGCAAAAAAAGTGCAATATCAAGGGCCATTTGAGACGGATGTGCTGAAGTGACGCGAAAGTAAAACACGTGGAGGAAGTGCTTACAACGTAAATACTATAAAGTAAAAGAACGTAAACAATTCCAAGAAAATAAAGTAGTTAGGATTACGAAAAAAAAAAAAAATTTTTTTATGAGTCGAAGGAATAATTAAGAAAAAGATCGAAAACGTAATGTACGAAGTTTATGTTCCTGAACTGGATCTGTTGGTAAAAATACACTTGGATCAGATACGTGCACATGGTTAAAAACAAATGTCAGAACACGACTCAAACTGGGATTCAGATGTCATCCCGGATGTTCAGCGTGACGTAAGAACCAGACGCAAACCAGACAACACTGTATGACGACGACCAACATCAAATATACGCCAACAACGAAGACCGAACCAGCGACAACACCAACTCGGATTTACAGGAAATAGGAACGTGGTGTTCCTAGTTGGGATAATTGTATTTTAATTTAAGCTGTGTCATTGTTATTAATAAGTTATATTTACCTACTAAATGAATCAATGATAACACCTTTATATCTAGGTATGCACCTTTTTTAATTATTACCTCATAGTAATATTCTCAAGTAACATCTTATTATTAATAATAAATCTAACTTTACGGATCTGGTTGTCGTGTACCTACCTATTAAGTATCTATTCATATAAATGCAATAACAATACACATTATTTGTTTTATTGCATTTAATATTAATGATTGTGTTGTACCTAGATACCTACCTACTTCAATACATTTAATTTAACATGTTCGTTAGAGAGATTTAATCCATAACATTGACCATATCGATTGATGCCATAAAAGTACAGGATGTATTTTTTTCGGATTTTAGCCGGTTAGATTTCCGAGTATGGCAAGCGAATTTTCAAAACATTTGAATGCAGATTTGTTTCTTAAAAAACTTTTTTGAAAGTTTTTATTTATCACTTTTTAGTGGGTCAGATAATAATTTATCTAAGTTACAATAGCCTAATGTCAACTGCTCATCACCTTTTACAAAATATTTCTTTTCCCGATGCAGGGACGTTAGTTAATTGTTGAGGAGTTTTCTTGGTAAAAACCAGAAGAATTGGAGCTGATGGTGAAGCAACCATCAGGTCCATTTCACCATATGCATTGTGACAAGCATAAATTGCTTAGCAACCATAGAAAAGTACTTAATCGAATCGCAACCCGTGAAATGCTTATATTATTGAGTAGTTCCGGTGGCCACCTCTGGCCTTCATCATCAGTTCCACTTCACCGGGTGGTGCTTTCCGAGAGCAAATACACGAGTTACCTACTATAAAGAATACCCAAATCGCTATAGGTGTACCCATAATATTTGAGGATTTCCCTCGATTTCCATGGGATCCCCTCATCAGATTCTGACTTGGTGTCAATGGGACTACCTCGAAAGGATATCCTTTCAAACAAAAAAAGATTTTTCAAAATCGGTCGGTAAAAAATAAAGGAATGCTTCCTTTGAGTAAAATTTGCGATCTCCAGTATTTAGAGTACCTACTTTCCCTCCAGATGAGGTTGAAAAATTCCAGCTTGTATACAGAATGTCCCGAAACTCATCCTCAAGCGGGTACGGGGTGATAGGCTAGGTCTGACAAAAAATAAAAAAAAACCATGTAACTTGGTTAAGCAATAATAGGAATACTTTTGAAAATGTTGAAATTCAACACCCTAGATCACATTATTATGGTACTGTGATCACAAACCCAGTTTTGCAGTGTTTTTTTTTATGTAATCCTAAATAACTATGCTATTGATTTCAGTCACAAATCCAATAATTAATAATGTGGTGACATCAATATTAATCTAATAATCAAGAATTCCGAAACATCTCAACAACGCAGTAACAGATTAAACTATTTAAATATGTTAGCGTCACATGGCCTGTTACCAGGGCACTGTTTACCTACTAGAGAACAAAGTTGTTTGGACCATGCACTTATAAAAATTGACAAAGCTTTGTGCTCAGCATTTGTGGGTGTTATTAATACCTCAATCACAGACCACGCAATGGTATTAATAAACATAACCCGATCGCTAAAAATTAAAAAGTCCGCCAAAACCAAAACTGTAATTAATTTTGATAGTGCCTACACTTACTTGATAGGTACTGACACGTCATTTTTTAATACATGTAATGACCCTGAGATCATAGCTTATAAATTTATAGAGATAATAAAAACTTCACTACTATCTAACACTACAACTAAGTCAGTCCCGAGTGGAAAACGGGTTATCAAGCCTTGGATGACTGCTGGTGTACTTCGATGTATCAACCTCCGTAATAAAATGCAAGTGCAAACTAAGAAAGATTCCTATAATATAATACTACAAATAACTTTCAGACGTTTTCGTAATTTTTGTACAAACTTAATAAAAAAACTTAAAAGAAAATCACAAAGAGAACAAATAACTATGTCAATAAAAAATCCTAAGCAGCTCTGGCTAAAAATCAACGAAATTACACAATTTAAAACCCCTAAATCAGACAATTCTAATCTGCTTAAAATCACACCACACCCGCTCGATTCTCTCAACCGTGTTAATCAGTTCTTTGTTACAATTGGTAAAACATTGGCGGAAGATATAATTAAAAAATCTAACCTCTCTAATCCCAGCTCTTCTTACCTAAGGAGTGAACAGCATACTACGTCATTCGTACTACTTGACACTGACCCGCAGGAAGTGGATGACATACTCATGAGTCTCGATTCTGAAAGCTCACCAGGCTGGGACGGTATACCCACTAAATTTTTAAAAATATCTAGGGACTTCATGGTACCCCTAATAAGCCAACTAGCTAACCTGTGCTTTAAAGCCGGGATATTTCCTGAGGCTTTAAAGCGATCTTTGGTTACGCCTGTGCACAAGGGGGGGGACCGGAATGATGTCAACAACTATCGACCTATATCAGTTATATCATGCATTGCAAAAATCTTAGAAAAATTACTAAATAACAGATTAATTAGTTACCTTAATAAACACAATATTTTATCTTCCTCGCAATATGGGTTCAGAAGGGGTCTATCTACACAAGACGCTGCAAAGGCACTAACAGGCGATATAGTCAATAATGTAGACAAAGGACTGAAATGCCTTACAGTATTCTTAGACCTAAAAAAGGCATTTGACACCGTCTCTGTCCCCATCCTTCTGCACAGGCTTGAAACAATCGGCATTAGAGGTACGGCTCTTTCTCTCTTTGGTAGTTACCTATCAAACCGAAAACAGCAGGTTAGGGTTGGAAATCTAACTAGTGGTGAAAAAATGGTATGTTTTGGAGTACCCCAGGGAAGTGTGCTCGCCCCGACGCTTTTCCTGATTTATATAAATGAGTTGTGTAATATCAGGAACAGTGGCGGACGAGTCTTTTCATATGCAGATGACACAGCAGTAGTTTTCGCCGGGGACTCTTGGGCTTCCGTGCGTGCTGCTGCGGAACGTGGATTAGCGGTAATAGCAAAATGGTTAAATACCAATCTCTTAACCCTCAACGTATCCAAAACTAACTTTATCTGCTTCACTCCAAATCAGAGGACACAGCCAGGTGCTGATTTTGGAATCGTGATCCATGAGTGTGCAACCTCTCATTATCCTTGTAATTGTCAAAGCATACAGAGAGTTAGTTTCACTAAATACCTTGGAATAACAGTTGACCAAAGACTATCATGGCATACCCACATTGAAAATACCATGGCCAGGGTCAGAAAATTTATATGGATTTTTAAAACGCTACGACATGTGATGCCACCGTTGCTACTCAATAAAATCTATACAGCTCTGGCACAATCGGTCATCACATACTGTATACCGATCTGGGGAGGGGCCACCAAGACCAAATTTCTAGACCTAGAAAGGGCTCAAAGGTCTCTCATCAAAGTTATGTACTTTAAGCCCTTTCGTTACTCTACGGACAACCTATAGAAGGTTAGTAAGCTTCTGTCTGTAAGGAAATTATACGTATTAAACATAACCATACATCTTCACAAGACCCTTTCATTTGACCCATCTAAGCTAGATAAAAGACGTAAAGACATTGTGGCTCACTCCCCTCGGGTCCGTACGGTTTTTGCCAGGCGTCAATTTAACACTCAATCTACTTATATTTATAACAAATTGAACCTCAAATTGAATATTTACCCCATGTTGCGGTTTAAATGCAAAAATACTTTATCGGAATGGTTAAAATCACAAACATACGATGAAATTGAACTTTTATTAACCAGAATCTGCTAAAGTAATACCTGTAAACAATCTTAACATACATAAACGATCAATCATTAAGACACCTAGGTATTCATACCCACACTCGGCATGTCCACCTTTCACACACGCACACACACTCAAAACCACACAAACACACACACCACACACCCACAAACACTACACATACCTGAACTTGCTAATTTTGTAACATAATTGTACCTAAAAAATAGGCTTTATTAATTTTAATTATGTCTTTACACTGCAAACTGTAACCCAATGGGAAGTTGCGAGGTAACCCCAACACAAGTATCCTTATAACTTAAAGGGGCTGCCTCAATTTTGTGCTGTAGAACAATTGTATGGTTGTGAAATAAAATATTTTTTTTTTTTTTTTGACAGTTTAGAAAAAAAAAATGAGTCATGATTATAAAACGTTTTGTCAAATAACTTTGACACTCCATCTTTAAAAAAATATGTAAGTACTATATAAAGAGAACCCACATTTAATGCGTGAAGACTGTTCCCAATAACAATTTAAAGTAATTAAGTGGACCGGAATTTTAAACGGTCAAGTAATCGGACCATTTGTGCTGCCTGAAAACTTAAATGGTTGCCATTTAAGTTTTCAGGATTACAGAACTACCTGGATTTTCTACAAAACGATTTACCGACTTTATTGGACGACGTAGCACTCAACATCTACCGAGACATGTGGTTTCAAGAAGATGGCTGCCCAGCACATTATGCTCGTCCTGTACGGGATTATCTGAACACTGAATATCCCGGTAGGTGGATTGGACGTCTTGGTTCAATTTTGTGGCCTGCTCGGCCTCCGGACTTAAACCCACTTGATTTCTTTTACTGGGGCTGCATAAAAGAAAAAGTGTATTTGAAACCCTTAGAAAATCTGTTGAAACAGCAGAAGAAATAAATACTAGGAGATACGCACGTCTAGCAAAAACATCTTTAACGAGGCGTTGTAGAGTCTGTATTCGTTTGATTTAGTTTTAAAGACAAAATAAATGTATTAAAATATTTCCTATTATTTCACTAAGATTTACTTTTGCAATAGTATACAAGATTAAGCCATCATAATAATTATCATACTTTGGTATTTTTTGTTCCAGTTTTTAATTCTCTAAATGGTTGATAATAACGAAAACATTTTTTATGGAAAGGTAAGTAGCAATTGTTAGACCGTTTTGAAATAGGTATTGATTAAATGGACCATCTTTTTAAATAACTTGTCTAGGGTAGTTTATCTAGTATAGTACATTTTTTTTTATAAATAAGAATTGTCAAATTTATCTTACAAAACGTTTTTTAACCATGACACAATAGAACATTTTTTTTTTTACTAAACTGACGATATTAAAGGCTCGTGCACACTGGCGCAACGCGACGGCGTACACAAAGGCACCGCGTGCAGCGCGACGGGCGCGCCTTTGTGTCGGGCTGTCGCGTCGCACCAGTGTGCACGAGCCTTCATGATTTGATTTGTGACTGCAATCAACAGCATAGGTATATAGGATTACGTTAAAAAAAAGCACTGCAATAATTTGGAAAATTGTGATCACAGTAGGTACCTACCGAAATATGTGATCTAGGGTGTTTGTCAGAACTGGTATAACCTAGCCTATCGCCCCGTACCCACTTGACGTTGAGTTTCGGGACATCCTGTATGTATAATAATAATAAAACCAGCCTATTACTGTCCCACTGCAGGACAATACCTCTTCTCATACAGAGAAGGCACGAATATTGTTTATCACCTACGAATAATGTTTCTTCACAATGTTTTCCTTCACCGATGCCACTAATGTCCAAGATAAACTAAGAAAGTACATATGAATTGAAAAAAGTCACATTGATCAAGTAGGTACCTACCTACCAATGTGACTTTTCAATTCGGATTTGAATCCACAACCAACAACCTCGTGTAGGTATAAGAGGCGAGGTCTTCCTATAATTCCATTAAACAGCCGAATTTTAAGATTCGTCACAAACCTACAATCTTGTAGACATTGGAGACTTTAGTAGACTATTTGGTATAGCATTAAATCAATGGATAGAAGATTTGCGATTGAGAGCTGTGAAAGATGGGTGAAAAGAACCTACTGACTACGGCCCTTGAGATAACGCTATCGCTCCAAGTGATAATTTACCGCTGTTATAAGTACCTAAGTATTTGTAGGAGACCATGTAAATACAATCATTGAAACGTATTTCCAAGTTAGCCAACATTTTGTAAATTGTAACAGCCGATCAAGATGGAATATTTGAAGAGGTATGTACATACTAGGCGCTATTGTCATCTATTTGCGTGTGGCGTGATGTTACTGTGAGAACCTATCGCTGCGTGCCCATTGTAAATAAATAAAATCTGAATATTAATCGGCACCGTCATCGCCACTTTGCCAAGTACAGATTACTATAATACTAGCAAGCTGTTGCCAAGTGCGCAATCTTCCACTTGTTGCTAATAATATCATCACAGGCGTGACGTCATTTGGTTTGTTGTCGTTTGAGTCTATGGTTCATCTCATTAAAATTAATAAATTGTAAATACTTGATGTTATGATAATTTACCAAAATAGTTCAGATTTTTATGCGAACTATATCCTCATTTTAGTGAAATCTATGGTTTCAAAAATAAATTATTTTTTGGTATGGTCACCCTAAATCTACGTGGAGAAAAAAGAAGCAAATTGTCTATTCGCCATTAAAATGGCGTCATCGAAGGAAACCTATTGTTTGTGTGGTCAACCTTATAATATTGGACAATTTATGATAGAATGTGATTGCTGTCGTGAGTGGTTTCATGGCAGGTAATGAGAAAAATATATAAATTTCACAGTGAAAGTTTTGTTGTGTGTTAAAAAAATGCAATGAAGATTGACAGTGTATGCGCGTTCGGCCATCACTTTTATGCGAATGTTTTACTCAATATTTCTTATTTTACTGTTCTCGGGCGTGATTTCCACCATTTATTAGACACGATATAGGTTCTATTTAATTATCCTGGATTTCTGCGGCCCTTTCCAAGAGTTCTTGTTTGTTTACATCAGTGGTCGCCATGGGTTTATCAGAATGCGCTTTTCTGCCCTGCATTCTTTGTGTTTATTGATATTATTTTATGCCTGATAACGTGTTATTAGTGGCAAAATAATACACTTGCATTATTTCTTTTACTATTGCCTTAGTTTTTGATGTTTTATACGAAGTCAGAGTAGCCCTTAGCAACTGTTGTGAAATCTCTAAGACCCTAATTAGATGCCAGAGAGGGCAGGAGTCATTAAAAAGTCCTACGCTTTGAGGACTTTGGCCGCCCCTTGTATCCATTCGTGCACTAAGGTTAGTTAGGTTGAGCATAACTTTGTGAAGTACACTATCTACTAATTAATGTTTTAATGGATGTTTGTGATAAATAAGTACTTTGTGGTGTTAAATTACTCTGTAAAATGCACATAAAAACCTTCATTTCAATATACTCTAGCCATAGATGGCAATTAAAACATGAAACTTAATTATTTTTGTTGTAATATTTATTGATTGATTACAATATTTATAATCTTAGTTTTCAGCCATCAATATTTTAGTCATACCATATTCTATTCTACTGCTGTAATCTAAACATTCTCTATTTGTATCACTACACCGTTATAATTTTTTACCAGACTTTATCAATCAATTCATATGTACTATCTGAGTTTATCTCGGACATCACGGCATTGTGAGGAAACCACGACTTAAAATTAGTATAAGCCTGAAATCACCAACCTGTCTTTAGCACACATGGTGAATGTGGTGATCAATGCTCGTGCCTTCTAAGTATGAGCAAAGAGCTTTGCCCTGCAGCGGGACAATAATTATGCTGGGTATATTATATCAGGACAGATATTTATTTGTTTAATCTTTTAGGTGTAGTAACAAAGATGTTCATAAGGGTTCATTAACTTTATAATATTGTGTTTGTATTTACTATTATGGAATGAAGGCATGTTTTTGAAAAGATAAGCTTCTGCATCTACTTGTCTGCTAATAAATTCAAATGTACACTGATCTGTATGAAACGTTTGATGATTAGGGAAATATCTCTATATCATTGGTTGAGAGGTTGTTTTTTTTTAAATGATTCTGGATGATTGAAGATGAAGATATAATTCATATTCATTCATTGTCAGGCACAGAAACACAATAAAAATAACAAAGTTAACAAAAAAAAAAAGCTAGGTTTACATATTTTTTTACACTACTTGTTATATTTATTTGTTTCTCTAGTAGGTACTGCAAGAATCTTACTTATGTATTAAATATAGAGCACTAAGAATAAATCAAAAAGATATGAATAATGCAAACTGTGTTGTTGATTAATTAAATATTTGCATATAAAAGACAAGACTATGAATATAGGAGTATATTATTTTTAAACTGGTATACTTTATTATATACATTCAGATATCAAATATCCAGCTATAGTAACTTAAGGGGTATGCACCAAGGTAGCCCGCAAAATTCCTAAGTATCAAGTAGTATGGTGATATAAATATGATTTGCGACCTTATCAAATATGGCTTTACAGAATTATAATCATTAGAATCAGCGGTACAATTCCTTAAGTTAGAATTGCCCTCAAATGTCATGATTTCATGAAATAATCATTCAATAGGGTAATATGAACATAAAGAGATGTGTTGCTGATTCTAATGATTATAATTCTGTAAAGCCATATTTGTTACGGTCGCAAATCATATTTTAATCAAAATACAACCTGACAGTGACCTGCAAATTGCACAAAACGTAACAAAATTTTAATTTCGCGGGCTACCCTGAAGAAAACAACATCACGGCCGTAATCCTTGAAGGGTAACCCAGAGGTATCTACAGACCACCCACATTTCGGCAGTTATGTTTCAGTCTCATGTAATAGGGGGCGAGCCTATTGCCATCAACCGGGCACAAATCCAGACTCTGGGCTGCTACTTAGAAAAAAAACTATATATTTATTTAAATTTGTTGACAAAAATAACAACAACAAATTATAGAAGTTGATATTGTTTTGACTTCATAATGAATGGCATACTTCCTAATTGGTCCAGTGGTCGCAATCGCTACTGCTGACCATGAGTTCCTAGGTTCGATTCGCAGGCCAGGTAAAGTGTTATTGGGTTTTTGCATCAGTGATTTCTCAGTAGCAGCAGGCAATAGGCTTGCCCCCTATTACATGGGACTTAAACATAACTGGCGAAATGTGGGTGTTACTATAGGTGTACCCCTGCCTAACACTTCGGGGAACAGGCGTCATGTTATTTATATTATGTGATTTGACTCCATAATAAATGAAATCGATTTTCAGATAGTCTGATAGGATCTAGGAAACTAAGGGCTAGCGCACACCAGCAGACTGCTCGGAACGAATCTGCAGATGATTATAAATTAATCAATGTTTACTAATACTTCCAATATTTTTGTTACAGTTGTGTTGATGTCAAAATATATCATTCCGATGATATTGATAAGTACCACTGTCCAAAATGTGCACAGACTTATGGACCTTCAGTATGTAAGTAAACTACAAACTATACTTAGATACCATAGAAACTAAGCTTAGTTTTGTGGAACAAATTTTAGGTGGTTATAATTATAGCATTAAAAAAGGTCCGTGTAGAATATAATATTGTACTTAATCACTTGGTACAAATGTAAAAACACTTTTTTATCATATTAAAACTAGGCGAGAGATCATAAACTATTCTTTTGAAGATAAAGAGACTATTTAAATGGAATATCTCTCATAGAATTATTTAATTTCAGCAGATTATCGGATTATGGCTAAGCAAAGGAGAGAAAAAATACTTATTTTTGTAGGCCTGAATATTATCATAACAAATATTGATTAAAAAAATAATTTCACTCTTATCAACTATATAATTTCTAGTAAAAATCCCAACAAACAACCACCGTGCCGACCGCTACGAGTTGGGCGCAGAGACTCGCCCCTCGCAGGTGGGCACGCCGGCCTGGGTGCGCGCGCTGGCCGCGCGCCCGCCGCGCCCGGCCCCGGCCGCACTGCAGCGCATGAGCCCGCATCTGTTCACTGAGGAGCTCATCAGAGATAATGGTGAGAGATAACATACACTATTTTGAATACACTCAGAAGTCAACAGTTTTGATTGTACTTTATTGCTTCAGCAAGTCCTCCAAAGAAAAGCTCCATACTCAGAAACGTAGCTTGGCATAGGCTTGATGGCCTTTCCACCAAATTCAGGAAATAAATCATTTGAAAAGCATTCATTTTAAACTATACAGGAATGGAGAAAAGAGCCATCACATAGCCGTCAACTACGTATTCTGTACAGCAAACTAAGTAACATTGCACAAAAATAATTACTGGGATACGATTTTTAGTTTAGGTTTGAAAATTTACTGTTTGCGGTAGTTCGCTATGTAACACACGTAAAACATTTTGCTTAAATATGCATGCAACGGTACAGGGGACGTGCGGGTATTTAAAGTTGTAAAAAACATTAGAAACTTGTATTTGTGTAAAAACTTCAGTAAAAGTTGTAATTTTGGCCTTCAATATCTCCGTAACCAGAAGGTTCCCAGGTATGGCCCAGTAAAAAAAAGAAATTGCAATGACGGGGAGTACAAGTGACTCTCGGCTTTAAGTGTCTTTTTACACTCTGTAAGTCCATTTGGCGGCCCCATTACTGTGTAGTCTAATTGTCTAATAGCTCAATTCAAAGAACGATACTGCTGTATATTAAGGATAAATTGTCTTCTAAGTTTCTTGTTGCCTTCAAAGTTTTATTTAAAAAAAATCTTTAATACTTTCTTTCTGTGCAGGATTCACACGACCGGTAACATTCACAACTTCAGATGGTTTGGACATGAAGACTCCCAACCCTGGCACATTCACAGTCAGATCAGTACTCAGGTTCTGTGGGGCACAATTGGAGGTAATTAGAAATACTCATTCTTTCTAATTGTAATTTAAGCAGGTATGGTTTTTAAAAGGAACCTGTTTTGATAGTGTACAATGGAAAATGGCTCCTGTCCATCCTTTGTTAACATACAAAAAATATGTATATTACTGTCCATCTTTCAAAAGAAACCCTTGGTCACCATATATAGGCTAACTGTTACTTATACTTACATATTGTGAGGTATTGTATACAGAAGCTGGTTGTAAACCTTAATGAAAGGTTAGAATACCTGAAATACAGGTATTCTAACCTAGCTCTGGAGCCAGGGTCTCACATTTTTCTGTAACCTGTTTTAATGCCAATAAAGAAAGAAATTATTAATGAACAAATATACTTTTGCTCATGACAAATGATTTTTCCAAGCACCAGACTTTGCCTGTTAACAATTTCTTTCTTATTGTAGCAAATTGTATCAGTAATTTTAACACATTTCCATGCAATCTCAATCATCACTTTCGAAGCAACAATACAAGGCGGCAGGGACATCGAATCGCAAACTGTTACCATGGATTCAGTAGGTACATGGTTCTGAAAGTAATTTAAAAAAATAAAAAAGGATTGTGTGGTTTTATGAAACCACGGTAAAAGTGAAACTTTTTTTCATATTATAGACATTTAACTAAAAATTTTCGTAATAATATTCCATTATGGGTATAAAAATCGCTTCATCAATCTCCACTCCCCCTCGCCCCCGTCCCCACCCCCAACCCCACCCACTCCCTCCTCCTCGGCTGCTCTGACGAGCGCCTTTCACTTTATCCCTACTCCGCGGCCGACCGTCACGCGACATGCAACACACAGACGAAAAAGTTTGAGACGATGTAATAAAAGTTTCACTTTAAAATTGTTGATCCATACATTTTGACCGTGTAGTTATTGCACTTTTCTATGAAGCAGCAGTTTTTTTTTTTGATAATTAACGAATTGTTTCTATGCTTGGGGTCTAGAATCATGTGCTAAATTTATGGTTACAGTTTGCTCGTCGATGTCCCTGTCACCCTGTATGTCGCCAAGACAATATTACCTGTACTTCGCTTGAATATCCATTTTTCGTAGGTGGAAGTGATAGACGTTCGCAAGCAGTCCACACTGCGCATGCCGCTGGGTGACTTCGTGGACTACTTCGAGACGCCACCCGAGCACCGCGATGAGAAGGTGTTGAATGTGCTCAGTTTAGAGTTCAGCGAGACCAAGTAAGTAATGGGTGTTTGATGATCATTGGCCCACATAGGCCATTTTGTAAAGTTTTTTTTTTTTTTGCCATATTTCATGACTAGAAATTGGGTATTGAGGCAAACATACTGGGTGACAGGGACATTGAGGTGCAATCTAACTATGAATTCCGCTAATGCAGGGAGTTCAGAATTATGTATTGAATCCATGGTAACAGGTTGCGCGTTGATGTCTTTACCACCTTGTATGCAGGTTTTATTTTTTTCAAGTATTTGTTGAAAATCAAAAACTAAAAAAAAAACGATAAATACTGAAACAGTCAGTGGGCCCTATTTTAATAAAAACTATAAGTACACTACCACTACTAAATATTTTATAATGCTTCAAAAAAAAAAAAAGTCTGAACTGTTTTGGTCTTTTTCAAAAATTTGCATTTTCCTTTAGTTTGTCGTGGTTTATACTTACAAGAAACTTTTTTCGTGACACTTAGTTTGATAATCGTGTTAACAACGTAAATCTGGTAATAATAATATGAAAGTTTTCAAGTTACCACAAAGTACTAAAATACATTTAGCGTTGAACATATTTAAAACATGATTTTGTCTCCATTAAACTCAAGTGATTGACAGAAAAAGGACGATGTTTTAAATTGTTTTATCGCTAAATGATCGGTGCAAGCAGGCCTAAATGTAAGACAGTCAAAAAGCATGGAGCTCAGTCGAAGTTGCCCGCAGCATGGCGCGCTGCGTGGAGCCGCCGGGCGCGGCGCGCGCGCTGGACTGGGCGGCGCGCGTGTGGGGCGCCGCGCGCGACGGCGCCGCGCCGCCCGCGCCGCACGTGCGCAAGTACTGCCTCATGTCGCCCGCCGGCGCCTACACCGACTTCCACGTGGACTTCGGCGGCACCACGGTGTGGTACCACGTGCTGCACGGCCGGAAGGTACCAATGGGATTCACTTGTAACTACTATTGAAATATCGCACGCTTAATAAACAACTAACCGATTACGGTTTAGGTCCAAAATGAGATGAGCAAACAAAGAAATTCATTTTAAAAATGGAATCTCGGATTTTTTGCAATATCTCGTTCCTAAAGCAAGACACAACTTTATCTGTCTCTTTCACTCTCATACGTTTTCACATGGATTATTAGAAGACAGTGGCGTAAACCATTATGCGTCGGGCGCTGTCTTATTGAACACTTGGAGCTTTTATTTTAAAGTGACCGGTTAATAATTGAGTCTGTTTAGTGCAAAAATCTAAGCTAAGTTTTATTCAAATTATTCATAAAACCATGACCCATTTTTGATTAAGTCTGTTAAAATATGGAAAATGTTTTATTATTTTATCCAATATAGACTAAAAACATAAGAATGTTAAAGATATAGATAGATATTTAATAAAATACAAACTTATTACAAAATATGCCATCAGTACTTGAACAATATATGTATAATTGGCTTTAATAGTAAACAGACTTAAGTTATGAACATCATTTTTAAACCTTTAAAAATATAATCAAAATACTAAATTTCTTCAAAATATCATTTCTGTATCAATAATCAGTTCATCAACTAATCCTTCAATACATTATTTCATTATTTTTATGCTTTTTCATTGATTTATAAGCCATTATGTAAGACAAGTCATGATTGCCAAAAAGTTTGTTGCGTTTTCCCAAAAAAGTTTTTTTCTAGTTAGGTCAGTCTATTATTAAGCGTGCGATAGGTGAAGACGAAATGAAAAACTTACTGGGCCTAAGTCCACTAATGTACACATATTGCAATTAATTATTCACAGATTTTGTATGACAAATCAGGCAAAAACTCACAATGGAGACCATTACGTTTGTGAATTTATAGACTTAGCCCCCCCCCCCCCCCCCCCCTCCAAATCAAGGTGTCTGTAATAGTGTGAATTAATATTGGCTTATAAAAAGATTAACATGCATGTCTTCCGACGGATGTACCGACTTCGAATACATAATACGATGTAATATAATCTGGATGAGCTTGGTTATATGTTTATCCGACTACGGCAAAGCCAAAGAAGGATTATGATTTTGCAAGGCTGCCATCAATTCCCTCATACCCCGTCAAATACTCGTCGTATTTTGACAAACGAGTGTAAAATGTAGTAGCATTGGATGCGACGTTGTTCCCCGGGTTACAGGTGACATCACAAAAATCCAAGATGGCGGCGTATATATCGTGTTTAGTAAGGTCTTAAGGTTGCACTAATAGGTATTTTTCCATACAAATTTCGGGAGGGTATTACTCCACTGTTTGATATTGTACTTCCAAAGTTAAACATTATTTTTCATATATTCATACATATATTTTTGTCACATTATTAATTTCGTCTGTGCGGAAACAGAATATGTAGGTAGTAAAATAAAAAAGCCATTAAAAAGTTATGAGCCAATAAAGATTTTTTTTTTTTGCTAATTTTAACGCAACTTTGGGCGTAAATATGTAATAAAAGAAGTGTAAAATCTCCAAAACAAAATTAGCACCGACAAAACTCAATTATCGAAGAGTTCAATAAACTTTATTTGTAATTGATTTATGCAGTGGATTTCTCATAAAACTCGATTTTCCAAAGCACTTTTCGTAATTTTTACGCGCTCGTTTTAACTATAAATTAAAATAACGGTGTTTGTGTGCGTGCCAACTAGACGTGCGTGTAGACTAGCGTCATATCTTTAATTTATTCACACATAAACCTCACAAACGAATAAAAGCTATTAAGTTTCACTCTGACTGTTTTCAGCAACACTAAAACCCCTTCTAAAATGTTATGTAGCGTGCTTAAAAATCATAGGTATCAAATTAATATGCTACCTACCTTCAATGATCCCTAAACCCAGAAAAAAATCAATAAAAATGAAAGTTAGAAACTAAAACCCAACTACGACAAAAACGCCAACTAAAAAGGTATAACTAATGTAATCTGTATGATTTTTACACTCATATTTAGTAATTCCTAGACTCAGGTTATACGAAAACAAAAACCGATATTATTTTGTTACTATGTCTTGTTTGTACCTTTTTAGTTGGCGCTTTTTTTAGCAAATCCTTTTGATAGATAAATCCACGGACTAGGAAAAAAAAGAAGGACTCCGCGCCAGGCGTATCGAAAGTGAAGCACTATAAGTATGCCAGGACCGTTTGTACAAACATGCCTCACGCACACATTTACACACACACACACACACTTTTTTGGCTAATTTTTTTTTGTTGTATTTGTGTTTGACAGGACAAGGTTTGTATGAAAGCAAATATTTGAAAAATCTTACGGAAAAGTGAAAGTTGTATGGAAGTTCGTAATTTTTGCCAATGGGAATTCCCATCGGGCGCACGGCTTGTATAAAACCATCTGCTGTTATACAAAACTGTAGCCAGAGCCGAAGCCCCCAGTCTGTCGTACTCTGAAGGTGCTAAATGCCCTTCTGACTGCCAACCCTGAATGTGATGTGTTTGCGGATGAATGGAATAAAATTCAACTATGCGTTTATATCTGATGTTCTGCGATAGAAAGTAGGCAAGGGAGTCCATTGTTCCATGTAGGTAATACGGGATGGTGTCCGCAACTCCACGTCAAGGCGCGTATTTTGCGTAATTGTTCCATGTTAATTTTAAAGTTAATTATATATAACTTATTATTGACAACGTAATAATTGTTTCTATGGTAATTAATGTAATTGGTAAAGTACCGTTTTAATTAACTATAAATAATAAATAAAGTAATTATCATAAGCCAGTCAGTCAGTGTAGAATAGAATGCTCTTTATTATGTACACCATAAAAATTACAGATATAAATGTAGAAATTTTACATAGGGTATATAGTTCGCCTAAGCCTTCGGGGTACACAGGTGTCACGGGGCGTGACGTTATCTGTGGTTTGAGTTCGAAGTTTAGACACCATGTGATATTAAGTATTTTATTTGTTTCAAACATAGATAGTATTTTTATAATTCACATAAAGTTATTTCTGGTAAACAACCCTGAAAATGAATTTGGTACAAGTCCATCCAACCACAGCTTCCAGTGTATAGTTGAACTGATCAAAATATGCTTAGCAGAAGTGATTTAGTTATGGCACTAAGACTTCGTTCCGGTCACATTCCATCAAAGAAGTTTGGTTTTCTGATGAAAAAGGTTACGTCACCCAACTGTGAAGAATGTGGAGTAGTCGAAGACGTGCAACATGTTTTGATGGAGTGTGTGCGGAATGAAGCTTTGCGGTTTAGCTTACTTGGTCCAACAAACAAACACGACATTGGAGAGTGTAATGCTATCCTGGCTTGTCCACTATCGGAACAAGCTAGGATATTGTACAAACTGGCATTTTTTAGTTTAATGTAAGTGTTTACTGTTTTTAGTTATAGTTGATTGTGCTGATGTTACAGGGTGTCGTTATCGCTCAGCGATTAATTAAGCCCTTAAAAAAAAGAAAAAAAAAAAAAAACCCTCAAAATCATAATACCAAAAATCGTTTAGCGATTTCTGTTTATAACTATCGGTAGGTAGCATGATCCTAATGAAATGTTACTTCTATTCCAGATATTCTATCTAATCCCGCCAACAGCAACAAACCTCGCCCTCTACCAACAATGGTCGGCCGCCAACAACCAAAACGAGCGCTTCTTCGGCGACATGGTGGAGTGGTACGGCACGGCGGAGATCAGTGCTGCGCAGACGCTGTTCATACCGAGCGGCTGGATACACGCCGTGCTCACACCCTGCGACTCGCTCGTGTTCGGAGGGAACTTCCTGCATTCGTATGCTATTGAGATGCAGTTGCAGTAAGTAACTTTTTACTACAGAAAGGATTAAGATAAATAAGTTTTCGTTAATTAGGTCAATTTATTTATTTATTTAAGCAAAAAGAAACAGTAGCACAATAAAAACAGTCAAAATATCTTAGATAAACTATTTTAAACAATTATGCTACCCACTACGTTCTCCACAGATTAAGGTTTTTTAAAAACTAGCCAGTAACACAGATACAATATCTAAAATGACATTATCCTAGAAATCATATCTGGATTTTTTAAATTATATAAAAAAAAAGGAAATTTGTGTGCATACATTATTAAACGTTACGTCATTGTATAGAATAGAATACTCTTTCCACCTTATACTTACAGATATAAATGTAGAAAATTTACATAGGGTGATACAATGGGCGGTCTTAACGCTAAAAGTGATCTTTACAAATTTATACAATACTTTGCTGATCCTTTAGGGTTGCTTGGATTTGCTTCTTAAATGAATTTTTACTAAGAAAAAGAATGTCGAATGAATTGAACTCATTATTGTATGTCTCAACCAAACGATGAAGTGGCGAACGCGAGCCAGCGTTGGATTTACAGAGACAAGTAGCAAATAGACGTCGAGTGCGTACCTCACGTACATGAACTGTTCGAGGAACCAGGTAACACAGACTCCTGACTAAGTCCGGACAGTCAAAATTATTGCGGCATATATTGAACAGAGTCATAACTTCCAGAAGTTTCCGTCTTGATTTTAAGGTCAGAAGAATTGGTGATGCTCACGGCTGAACTCCGGCTGACAGGCCGGCTGAGCATGACTCGTTGCCCAGAATGTTACTATTTTATAAATATTATGCATTAAGAAAATTAAAAAAAAAATGGAAAAAAATAAAATAAAAAAAAACGTAAAAAATTTAGAATTTAGAAAATTTAAATTAAAATTTCAAATTTACAAACATTTAGAACTAGGTATAGTGTATTTATTTTATTTCATATTTTTTTGTTATTTTTAATTTTCGTATCCTGCACTGGTTGACGTCATCACGTCAACGCCGGCTGTCGCTGAAAACCAGCGCTGAGCTCTGTCTCGCATAGGGTCGTAGCATTATGCTGAACGATTGCCGTTTTGCATGGATGTGACGCATATTTTCCCCCAACTCGTTATTTTTTATATTTGTGTGTTTTTCTCTGCGTCGTGTTTACCGCAAATAAAGGTATTTTCTTTATTTTTTTTTCTATCTAGGAATTGTGGGTCCAATTGTGTTGCCATGTAATTTGAAAACAAATCAAGCTCTGAATAGCATAAACTGCTATCAAATTTTATGGCATGTTTGAGCCAACTCATGCGTAGCACACTATCAAACACAATCTGAATCTTTTCGAAACCTATTGCTAATCCGTTGATTCATATGTTTGAAAAATTTGTCTGCATAACAACGTAAATAACGCAATGAATGTTTTTTAACTGTCAAAATTAAAGGCATTCCTACTGTGTGTGTGTTAGGCAATTACCCTGCTGGCCATAATTTTTGAATTCTTGGATATTAAAATCTTTTGGAGGAGAGTTTTGGTGAAGTTTTCTTGTCCATACGAAACTACCTTTTGGTAGAGGCAACTAGAATATTTTTATTTATTTTGATGTTCAAAAGTGCCTCTTATGTGCCGTGCCTATTTGAAATAAATTATTTGACTTTGAGTTTTACATTATCTATACGTATATTTGTTTAACTTTCCTTGCAGGATCTACGAGATAGAGCGTCGCGTAGAAACGCCCACAATGTTCCGGTACCCGCTGTTCGAGGCAATGCACTGGTACGCCGGAGCACATCTACTCACTATATTGCGTCGGCACAATGAGGAGACACAGGTATGGTGAAAATGCCTGTTTTGTTACCTTTTAAAGTGAAACTTTTATTACATCGTCTCAATCTTTTTCGTCTGTGTGTTGCATGTCGGGTGACGGTCGGCCGCGGAGTAGGGATAAAGTGAAAGGAAGGAGGTTTTTAGTTAAATGTCTATAATGTGAAAAAAAGTTTCACTTTTACCGTGGTTTCATAAAATCACACAATCCTTTTTATTTATATAGGCAATCCAAAAATAATTGGCACATAAATAATGGGCAACATCATGTATGAAGTAAGTATACTCCTTCACTTTAGGAGACCAGAGACAATCTTTAGCTCAATATAGTCTACTTTGATTCTCCTTTACTTTGATCTTGGTTTTCTTTGTTCATACACAGCATACAGCCTAAATAATTTTATGTTGATTTAAGTCATAACAGTCCTTTGCAGAATTTGATCCGTATGATCAATACTATCGCTCATTGACTGTTAACTTTTTCCAAATAAACATACAGAATTATAAAACAGGATGTTTTTTTGCGAACTATTCCTGGATAAGTATAGCCTGCCTAGCTTTTATAAAATAAACTAAAAATGTAGTTTAGGTTTTCTCCATAATCCACATTACTTGTCTTACATAATTAGACGAGTATGGAAGATTCAAATTCAAATTAATTTATTGTAGAACATAAGTAAAATAAGATGTTACAATATAGTTATACATAAAGGTCTGCTATGTCTCGCCATTGAAACATACAAAATTCATAATAAGTTACAGAAGAACAATTAAACATTAAGTCATTTAAAATATAACAATAATAATCCGGTAAAATTACATAAAAAAAAAAAAAAAACAATTATTTGAGAAATTGTGGTGTGTTCCTATTATTTACAAATTTATTTATTTATTTATATCTACTTACATCTACCATTACAGGTTAACCCCAATGCGATAAATGCGCTTAAACTAACTTAATATAAACTAACATCTTTAACTAATTATAAACAATGCATTCCTTGTGAATTCACTCAGAGAACAACAGAATAAGTCCGTCTCACTCGCTATGAGGTTGTGCGTGCGGAGTGCACGCGTCAGCGGGTTAAATTATTATTCATTAGGTATTATATATGTCAGATTACATGTCACATTGTATGTTAAATTAAATGTCAATTATATGTCTGATTCCAAATTATTCTACAAATCACTGTATGAGTTTATCAGTATTTTACATTTAATTTTCATTACTGGTTTGTCATATTAAATGTCGACTGGTTCTGTGTTTTGTCATTTAAAAACTCTTTAATAGAATAATAACATTTAGCTATCAGGAACTGATGTAGCTTTTTTTTTAAACACTCATATTTCCGAAAAAAAAAACTGAAAATCGATTAACTGTTAAATAAACATTATGTTGTACAGGACGAAGAGTTTACTCTAAGCGAGAGCACCCCTCGCTTGACGCCGGCCGCCTTGCCGCCTCTTTTGCTGCGCGGTATCAAAATACTATCCAACGCGCTCAAAGAGTGGCATGCGCTTAAAAGTGTAAGTAATTCTTGAATAATATATAGAAGAATTTTATTCGCCATAGGAGTCGAGCCCATAGTCATCAGTTGTATGATCAATTCTTCCATAACCGGCAATAAAGAAAGAAAGAAAATGAATTTATTTAGCACAAACTACAAGGCACACAACACAACATATAATAAAACAAACAAATAAAAAGCGTAAAGTGCATAGTGAGAAATTAGTAGGAAAGTGTGCCTCGCGGCTGCACTAAATAGACAATACAAACAATATATATTGCAATATATACAAGACATCGACAAGCAACCTGTTACCATGGATTTAGTACATGATTCTGGATCTCCTCACTTAAAAAAATTCGTCTGTTATTTCAAAAAATATTTGCTGTTCTATACATTTTGACCGCGTAGGTATTGCACTTTTGTATGAAACAGCAGTTTTTTTTTTTTTTTTGATAACCTGCGAATAATGTCTATGCTAGGGGGTCTAGAATCATGTGCTGAATTTATGGTTACAGTTTGCTCGTCGATGTCTTAAGCCACTCTTTATGTGCGTCGTTAAATCTCTGCCTACCTTTCCGGGGAATATAACATGTACCTACATGTGGCAGCACATACTTACCCATAACGACACAATGAGCTCACATTCACATACATACACTCACGCTTTCTTCCCATGGTGGTAAGCAGAAACTACAGAACGCCACCGGCTACGATAGGTACAGGTATAGGTAATACGGGCTGATGTCCGCATTTTGCAAACGGGTGAGAAAATCGATTATTTGATCCACCCCAGCTCGTCGAGGAAGGCCAGCATCGCCTTTGTGTTGCTGACAATATCACGTCGGGTACCTTGGTTACCGAAGTACTTTGCCCTGTACGTGGTGACCACCGGGCAGTTTAGAAGCACATGAGCTGCTGTTTCGTCCACCTGCTACGATCCTTATATACTCCTTTTGCCTCGTTTACGTTCATATATCTGGTCATACACGCACGCTGGTTGCGAGTACTACGCGCCTGATCTTTCTGAAGAACATAACTAATAAGGTCACTATATATGTCTACACACACATACCTCACACAACTAAGCTCACATACCTTTGTGAAAAATGATTGTAAGAAAAGAAATGAAACGAATGTATGAAAAATTTAATGAATGATATATTTTTCTGTCACTATCCATCTAATCGAAGTCATTTGGTATTGCAGACAGACACAGCGAAGCGTGACAACGTGCCAAAATGCCTAAACTCCGGCCAACTAGTGCGGGAGCTGTGCAAGGAACTAAGAACCTTGGAGAAACGTTCCACCACCACTGCTAATAAAGATAAGGTTAGTCTTTCAGATTCTTTCACCTATTGAAGTCTGGTTCCAGCCTCACTGGTTGTGTTCGGTAAATTTTTGGGGCTTTTGTCCGTCTGTGAAAACTGTCATTATAATGATCTGTAGTGCCATTCTGTAAAAATCTCACCGTGAAAACTGCAATAAAGTGACCTGTAATAGTGTCAATCCCTTAGGTAGAATGACAGCTGACAGCTCACTTCACAAAAGTTTTCACAAAATAAAAAAAAATGACCGGCTGATAGTGGAGATTTCATTTGGATAACAATGCCATTTGGTAGGTCGAGCTCTTGATGTGTGACTGAAACTATTAATGACAGGGCTGTAACATTACTGAACTTGTTCAATTGCTTTGTTATTTGGGGCTGTTTGAAGAACTGCTATTTTATTTTAAAACATATAGTTTACTTCGCAGCATTTCTTACATTTGTTAACCTCATCAATCGTCATATCCCAGTCACAAAATTCTCAAGGAGTTTGAATGATGTTTACAGGGAAACATTTTGTAAAACTAAGAAATCTTCTTTGGAATGTCCTTTATAATCAAGACAAGTATACCTCTCTTTTCCAGGACTTCAAAGTAAAAAACCACTCATCCCCCAACAAGTCACATTCAAAGAAAGCAGTGGCCAACTCTAAGAAGTCTCTGAAGCTGACTCTACCGAAGCCTATCATGCATATGGGACAGAACGGAGAGTTTGTGGAAGAGAAGGTGTACGCTGACAAGTTCTTTATTGATAATAAGGTAAGTTATTGTATGTCAAACATCATATTGGAGTCCTTTTCGCAGAACCACACCTACGGAAGAAATGGGGGCTTGGCCTAAGTGTATTGTTGAACAAAAATGTTATCTACTGGACTGGATAACATCCTATCATGTTTTGTTACATTCTTGAAGCAGGATACTCGCCTAGAGCGGGTAGACGTGTGTAGAGAATACAATCGAACCTATCGTTACCGAACGATTGCCTTCATGACGTAGAAAAACGGACGTTAATAATGGCATGTCGAGTTTTAGAAAGAGAAAGCCAGGAAGGCACTGACCTATACGCAAGTACGCTGGGCTTCATACTATCGATGTCAAAACGAAGGCATTTGATTTTCGCCATTTTGGCGCTGATAGCAACGTGAGCGTTTGTGGAACTAATATGTCATGAAATTCACTTGTGGAAGGTTGTTCTGCTGCCATTTTGATAGCGAGTTTTACAAAATGCACATAAGTCTCATGATAGAAATGTTCTAAATATCACAAAATACACAAAAAAAGTCTTATTCCACGATTTACACCTAAATCATCAGAGACGTACCAAAACAACACGACGGCCATTTGCAACAATGTGTCAATTTTAGTTCCTGAGACGCTCGAGCGGGGCGCTTTGAGTCGGCTCAAAAAACACTATCATTTCTTATAGTATAATTAGTCCAGCGTACTTGTATAATATAGGTCAGTGCAGGAAGGTTATTATGAGGGACACAGAACACTACAAAGACTATTTGTAAAATTTTACGTGCCTCTATAGGCTACGTAGCGCGACCTGTATGCTCACTCCATTTAATGTGTGGCTCACGGCTCTATAGTCATGTTTCTTTTGTATGCTGTAATCAATATTATAAATGCGCAAATGAGTTTGTTTGTTTCTCTTTGGCGCTTAAACGGCTGAACGGATTTAGATGAAACTTGTCACATGGGTAGACTATGACCGGGGTTAGGATATAGGAAACTTTTTATCCCGATATTCCCACGGGATCAACACATGTGCGCGTGCAACCGCGGGGCGCAGCTTCTCCATCATAAATACATTAACTCTAATCTCTCTTCCCCAGGAGGTAGTCTACCAAGAAAGATACGTAACAACACAAGACGTGAAGTTCGCGAACGGTATACCGGACACAAAGTACGTCGTCGAAGGCAAGGAGATGGTGATGCCGGACAAAGGGTACGCTTATCAGACGTACGAGGAGGTCTCCTATCCGGAGAATGGAGCTTACGTCGAGAGACCCGATAAGAAGACGACTTTGAAGATTAAAATGAAGTAAGTAGATTTTTTACCATTTAGTTTGCCACAAAAACAAAGATACATAGATAAAAGATAGTATAGGAGTAAAGACGAATTAGATGGCTACATTATTAGATGGAAAACTGAACTGAATCCGCGTCCGAATGTGCGTCTTGTTTGTGCACACTAAATATATTTCTTTTCTTTTCTTTTCTAATACCTTCATAACAGAGCACTAATTTTCAGTTGGTCCCTGAATTTTCACAATAAAAATACATTCTTTTTTTTGCATTTTACCAACAGTAAAAAATAAACCATACATATGGATAATTGAGATGGGAGTTCAATTAGGGTTTATCCAAACATATTAGGGCAAGGCTTTCCTGGCTCTGCAAGATTGTTGTGTATCCCGCGGTCCCAGGGCCGGCAGTCTCGACATAGATAGCGACGCTGTCGCAAACTACCGATCGCTAAATATTAAGGTGAATCCTCAGTTGTAGCCCGCTAAATTCAAATTTGAGTTGAGCTCCTTAAGTTCTGAGTTGAGCTGCATGATTACTGACAAATGCGTGCACTGACTCGACAGGTCCTCTCAATCTGTGTGGTTCTTCTCAAAAGACCATTTCAGACACAAATCTACATGCTGTTCACATGATCTGACCAAGATTATGTCTGGACTTTAAAAGAGACTGTAACCTCTGAGTTTGTTTCGGCCTTTCTTCTCAGAGTAGTCAGATAGGAAACGCCGACCTCATCTAGTTTTTACAATATGATTGACGTTTAAGTGTTTGTACAAACCTATTAATAGAAATACAATCATTTATCATTTTACAAGTGAGGATTCACCTTAATATTTAGCGATCGGTAGTTTGCGACAGCGTCGCTATCTATTTCGAGACTGCGGGCCCTGGTCATGGTAGCAGATAGAAACACTACAGATTTTGTTGTTATGCATCCAACATAACTATACAAGGCATCCATAAGGATTCCCCTACGAAAATCTATTAAAGTATAACCAAATTTCTTATCTTTTTATGTGCACGTGTTTTTGTGATAAAAAAAACAATTTTTCTCAAACTAATCTAAAATCTCTTATTACAGCAACTCCCCCTCCTCCTCCCGCGAAGACGCGCCCCCTCCATACTCCCTCCCCGAGCATTCGATCCTCAAATCCCACCTCATTCGGACAGAAAGACCTCCTGTCTTGAAACCTATACATCAATGGACCATCTCTAAGAAGGACATAGGAGACTACCATGAGGAACAGATACTGTTCACTAATGAGAATCTACAGGCTAACGTTAGGATTGATGGGCAGGAGATGAATTACGGACCTGGTAAGTTGAAGTATAATTTGATTTTGGTCTAAACCACAAACTAAAAAAACAGTTATTAAACTTGAAACTTTTAACCACTCTACTAATTTAGTTGAGTTGTACAAAGGAGACGTTTGATTTTTGTATGGAACTTTGGCTAGAACGTGTACATTCCAGAAAATCTTGTGAAATGTATATATAAACATATAACAGGCAATTATTTATAGAATTAATGTGTATTGTAGAAGTACAAACATAAAATTGAAAATATTTGACATTTGTTGCGGGAAAAATGGAGACATAATGAGAGATGACAATGACATTCATGTCATCTTTCATTAACCTAAAACGGGAATATTTTAAAATTATCAAGGACACTCCCGACAGTATACGTCAAAATAAAACTTTCGGAAGTACACTGGCCAAGTAGATTTTAGTAATAGAACTAGGATATTATTACATGTTTCCATTAATAACACAATAGAAATAGGTGTAATAGATGAATTAATAATACAGCGATACCTTTTTTATAATTATATTTAATATTTTTGTATTTACGGTTTCACATTAATTTCAGATCCATTCTGATTTCAGAACGCATGTTGTCAGGACGCCGCCATAGTGTGGCCATAACGACAACAATGCCAATAATTGAAAAACTTTAATTTTTGCGTACAACAAAGATAACATTCTCAAATTCACGGATTAATATTTTTCCTAAATTCAGTGTATTTTTCCCCGTTTTTTGATATAATGTACAAGTGCTAGCCAAAAATGAAACATCTCCTTTCAGCTGCCGCCAGGGCGGAGGTTTAATCCCACGTAAGGATTTTCTGGAAAGAAATTCTCAGCTTCAGTCTTTTCTAATTCACAATACCTATCTTAGTGCGCACGAATTCTTTGTGACAGTTTTAGTTGGTAAAACTTAGTACCGTCAAACCGGGTGAATAGGGATGCAGGGGTGAATCGAAACCAGCTCGCCGTCCGGTAAGGACCAGGCCCGGGTCGACGGCGCGTTGTGTTCCACGCGCGCCTCAAAGAGATGTCAGCATCATTGACGGGGTCCGATAGGGCCGATGCTTGCCGGGGCCGCGGATTGTTCGAAAGAGTTACCGTGGCCCTGGCACACAGGCAACTGAAGGAACACGGGTGGGTTTTAGCCAGTAAGAGTCTGACACGCCCCGCCCACGCACCGCCCAGAGCGGGAGAGGTCATTTGATGATTTACCACCAAAAAAAAAAAAAGGTGAATCGAGACGAAACTTTAAAAGGGATTTTAACATTGAAATAATATAATTTGTTGCCAAAAAGGAATCTAATGTGTTTACTGTATTATAGTTAATGATTAAGTGCCCTTGTTGGCAACAAACTATATTATTTCAATGTAAAAATTCGTTGTAAAGTTTCGTTCCGATTCGCCCCGATTGACGGTACTAAGCTCAGTAAACCGACCTGCTGTAAAGTTGATTGCAAACCTACACTGGAACAATACATTCCTGTTTTATTTTCTGTTGTTATTATTCTATGGGAACAAACAAGAAGGCAAGATTTCATGGATGAAACAAATCGTCACAATACACTGGGAACAATCGTTTAGGCTATCTTGCCAATGAAAATATCCAATTTACAAATAAGTTTAATTTGTTTAAAGTTTTAGTTAAGTTAATAGTAATATATGGTAATAAAATCCCCTGCTATTTTATCTGTGTAATATAAGTATAGTCTTGCCGTAGTCCTAGGATAACCGGTTCACTTTATCCACCCAAACCCATAATCCAATAGCTTTGAACACCAACCGGGGGTTGTTAATAACTGATAATAGTCAGTTGGTGCCTCATTTCATTAAAATCGTCTAACGGGCTTCTGCGAGTTGGCTTCGGCCCCTCGTACCCCTTCTAAAGGTCCGGGACCCCTGCATCCCGAGGAATATCAAGAGCTGTAATAATAGTACTAGTTAGAATATAATATTGTTATACTATTTAATTAATCCGGTGTAAGTATTTAATCGCATTAATAAATACCAATAATTTACAAATATTTATATATCTTTCTCAGGCATGTACTCGGCAGAAGACATTCAACAAGACTACCAGTACTCTGAATCAGCAAAGCCGGGGTCCTACCAGCCGGCAGTCTACAGCTACCAACAGCCCCAGCATAATATATCATACACCACTGTGGATAACTACCAGAGATATGAAGAAGTACCTTCAGTGCATCAGGTAAGCACCATGTAACCTCCAGTTATCTAAAAATTTAAGTCTAAAGGCTATTAAAACTTTGAACATATTTAGAACTTTCCACTATGCGATGCATATGGAAACGTCAAAAATTATATAACACAATATTACGAATGTAATCACCGGAGAGATAGGCAGAAGCGTACCTATATAGCACACCCACATTATTTATTTATTTATTTAAGTAAAAACAAATAGTAGCACAATAAGGACAGTCATAATATCTTAAATATACAATTTTTTACAATTATGCTACCCACTATGTTCTCCACAGATTACAATAAAAAAAGTATTTAAATAAAAACTAGCCGGTATCACAGATACAATATCCATACAAATGACATTATCCTAGAACTCATATCTGGATATTTAAATTTATAAAAGAAGAAAGTAAAATTTGTGTGCATACATTATTAAAAATTACGTCATTATATAGAATATAATACTCTTTATTATGTACACCATAAACTTACAGATATAAATGTAGAAATTTTACATAGGGTGAAACAATGGGCTGTCTTATCGCTAAATGCGATCTTTACGTCATTATATAATACTTTGCTGATCCTTTAAGGTTGCTTGGATTTGCTTCATGAATGCATTTTTACTAAGAAAAAGAATGCCAGCTATGTTTAAGTCCCATGTAGTAGGTGCGAGGCAATTGCCATCAACTGGGTACAAATCCAGACTCAAGGCTGATACTGAGAAATCCCTGACGGAAAACCCAATAACACTTTGCTTGATCTGGGATTAGAACAAGAATTGTCAAAAATTATGTGTAAGTAATACACAAATAGTGACAAAAATATCTATTGACAAGTAATAAATTTACAAAAATGTGAGAGTCCAAAAGTGATCAATGTTCTCGTAATGTAATTGTAATACGAAATTGTTCGGTTAATCAAAAGGCTTCCTTCTCTTTCATTCAATATTAAAAATATGCTGATATTAATATACAGTATGAAAACTTATGAAACTATGCTAAATGGTACTTACATACACTGTAATATTTATTTATTATTCGCAGCAAACAGCAAGTTATAGCAATGTGGCCGTTCAAGAGACAGTGAATGGAGAGTATCATCACAATCAGTTGCCTTCATATGACGCGGCGATCGCACACCAGTATACAGCAACTACGAATTATGTAAGTAATGTTAGTATTCAGTTTACATATCTAAACTGTACATAACATTCCTGGCAATTTTCGAATTCTTTTATGAGCTACTTTTAGACGTGAACTTTCATGATTAGGCCGTGCTGGCTGTAAATGCCCGAATTGCTCGAAAAGTCGGTGTTTGTAATGTCCTCACTTCAAACAAAACCTCGCACTGGGGACGCAATTTTAACACAATATTGCTTCTATAATATTGTTACGGTTAAGTGATAAGTCATTTATTCATTTGTTTAATAAGTAAGGATACAATATTAATGGTATTTAAAGATAATAAAGAGTGCGCTATGTTACGCCGGAGGACGTACTAATGTTTGTAACTAAGTAATGAGGGTTTTCTGAAATGACGTTTACTAGGTGGCAGCACTGAAACGTCGGGTCCAGGCATCTGTCAAAAGTGTCAAAGCGCCTATATTTTCTTTTAGTCGTGAATGAATGATAAACGAATGAATGAAACGAATGATGAACGTCATCATATATTGTCGAAATAGAAGACCACTTGTCAAAGTGGCGTCAACTAGTGATGTTAATTTTCATGAAAACTCTCATTATAGCCAGCAAACTCTCAATAATTAAATAAAGTGAGTCTGGACAATAAAAAACAAATAAAAATTATATAGGTAGAATAGGGGGGGGGGGGATAGGTAGGTAGGTGGGGGGTGGTTGTATTGTAGTAAGGCGAGCTTAACAATTACATTCTTATTCAAAGAATAACAACGAACTTATGCTCAAAATTGATTTTAAACACCACCATTATGTCCAGGTGGTAGAAGAATCAAAACCCAGCGTATCCACCACACCACCAACCCCAGTCCGTCGTTCCGAGCGTCCAGTTCGACGCAGAGTCTCAAACACATATGACTACGAAGATTCTGATTTATACATCGACGATACACCCGCACCGCGACCCAGGAAGACAAAGCACAACAAACATACCGCTTACAGACGGAATGAGAGCAGCAGTAATGGTAAGTGTGGTACTAAATAATATTAGCAGTTAGTAGTAAATAGGAAAAGGCAAGTAATTCAAAACTTTATATTACTATGGGCCCGTTGTTTGATCAGTAGTCAAACATACTAATAGTTAAAATGCGTTAGTTAAACTAACAATTTGTTAAAAATGACATAAGCATGTTGTTTGATAAATGGTTAAGCTAACTAAAGTAAAAAAAAAAAAAACAATTTGCTATAAAAGTTAACCATGCGCAGACAGTGTAGTTAAACTTTGACAATACCGGAAGTGACATATAAGGCTATCTAAATAAACGTCTATTCTTAGCAAACTGCTTGGTCACTCTCTCAAGTCTCACTAAGGTTAAGGGAGATTTCTACTTGAATACATGGCATAAACAATATTTAATTTAAATGATTTGTGGCTAAAAAGAGATGTAAGAGCAGATCTGTATCGTGGATAATGACGTCACATCATGGCTGCGACAGTACAGTAGTACCCAACTGATATGGCTTACCGATGTACCTGCGCAGAAGATGAATTTTCAAAGCGCGGGAAATGCTATTGACCAATCGGCACGCTCCACGCACCGCGCTTCTTTTTTCTGTACCGCTATTGGTCGGCAGCTGCCGCCATGTTAGCGCGCGCCGCGTGGCATGTTAGTCGTTCTGATCGGAGGGGCGCGGCTTGCGAGTGAGACGGAACTAACAGCTGCAGTGTATTATGAACGTTATAGTAGTGATCTAAGGTTGATTGTAAGTTTAAGCATTCTTTCGTTAATCTTCGGGGCCATACTATCTTTTCTGTGCGAACGAAGATTCACGACGCGCCTTATCAGTTGGGTACCACTGTAACGCACTTTGGTACTGTATGTAGTGGAAAGTGGAAGTTTAATATTTTTTGAGCAACCAGCAGTGGCTGATTTGACTTTTAATACTTTTCTTGGGTTTATACTACTGTTTTTGTTGATTAATTGTTTTTTTTTAAAATTAAAATGCGTATTCTCTATTATGTTGGTGTGTTTCTTTTTGCACTAGCAGTCACTTGTTATTGAGACGTATGCTTAAACAGAACGCGGCATTCGCAGGACGCAATTTCTGCCGCGCTAAGTTCTAGCTAGACGTTGATTAAAATATGATTCGCGGCCGTAACAAATATGGCTTTACAGAAGTATAATTATTAGAATCAGCAATACACCTCCTTATCTTAGAGTTGGCCTCAAATGTCGTGAAATAGTCATTCAATAGGGTAATATGAACTTAGAGAGATGTATTGATAATTTTTATGATTATAATTCTATAAATAATTTTTATATACGGCCGCGAATCGTATTTAGATCAACATACAATCTGACACTGACCTGCAAATTGCAACAAACGTAAGAAATTTTGAATTTCGCGGGCTACCTTGGCGCATCCCTCTTAAGCTTATTTTTAAATGTATTCATTCTTTTATATTGTCCGGCAATCCATTGAACATCTGTGTCTCTTCAAATAATATGGTCTTTCTATACATATTCTAACCTCCTAAATTCTAACAACGCATTGTTCTCTTTACTAATCATAACTTTTTTCAATGCTTGACTGGACCTTCAAACAGATTCTGCTACCAGTTATTCAAGTAAGCAATATTATTAAAAAAAATACAGGGTAGCAGGGACATTGACGTGCAACCTGTTACCATTGATATGTTCAGTATATGATTCTGAATCTAAAAAATTGCTGTTCCATTCATTTTTAACAGTTTAGGTATTGCACTTTTCTATGAATTTCTACGCTTGGGGGTCTAGAATTCATAATTACAGCCTGCACGTTGATTTCATGCCACCTGTAAATTGTGTTTGAGTAAATATGCTGTCTAATTCACTAAAATGTGCCGACCTAGTGGTTAAGAGCGACCAACCCGTCACAATTCCAATACAAACGCTCGTACGCGATTATGGCGTTATAACAAAATTTCCTCCAGATATTTTGAACACACAGATATCTTGTGGTTTAAATCTAAGTTTCTATTTAATAAAATAAAGATCTTTTTGAATAAACTAATTCAGTAACAATGGCTGAAAATCAGCTTGCACAAATGCTATCTGAACTTTGGCCGTTCATAATGTACTCATACATTGAAAAAGTGAAGAAAACATCTTTATAGAAACCTCGTACATGTAATGGAGATTATTTGAGATCTAAATAACAAACACTTCTTCCAAAAACTTGAAAGGATTTTCAAAAACACGTATTTCCTGGAACAAGTTTTGTAAAATCTCCGCGCGCCAATTTCCGTTCGATGTTATCGCGTTCTCACTCTTGCTTCTTTTTCACACATCATGCTGGCGTTGACGATAGACGGACCGGGAAGGGCCCTCTTAAGGCCAGCTTCAAATTCGGGCAAATTACAATATGACTTTTCCAATTCATATGTATTTGCTAAGTATTTCTTGGACATCACTGACGTCGCAAAAGGAGAACAACGTGAAGAAACCTATACTCGAAAGGTTTAGGTAGTTAAATAAAGGTAAACAAAGAAAACCACGTGACTCATAGATGTTCAACCTTTTATTTCAAATGTTAAAATCATATTATTTTGAGTCCCATAATACTAGGCTCTATTCTGAATCTGAATTTGAGGAACTATCTGTCACTTTAATAATAAAGCGTTCAGTGATATCATCAATTATTTTGTCTAATTTAAACATTTTCTGTTCTTTTATTACATGACTCTCGCAACTTTTCCAATTCTCAGCAGTCACATTAGCTAAAGCCTCTGGCAAGAGGATGTTTAGGTCAGACATTTTAAAAGTTTTATTTTTCTCGGCTACAAACCCTTTAACTTGAGCCCATATTAACTCAATTAAATTGAGCTCACAGTGGTATGGTGGCAGCCGCAATACTGTGACACAATTTAACATTTTTTCTTATTCATCCATAACATAAAAGGCTTCTTGTTAACCGACTAAACGTAATATCTGCTACTTCAGTTGCCATACTACGTCTTATGTGTACTCTTCAGTTTAGCAACGTTATCTAATTCGTTGTATTGTCTAAAAGGTCTAAGGAACCTGTCTTTTTGGGCTCTTTACAATAGACAGATTACAAAATATTATACTATTTTATAAATCTAACAAAAACAATGTGCTCAAGCAATTACATGTACGAAGAGTATAGTTTACGAATAAATGATAAAGTTTAACATACATTAATAAAAGAGGAAACTATCGTATAAATCGCAAATAACTTTAATTTTGTTGTAACGTATTTTTACACAAGAAAGTGTCAACTATAAAAAGCCCTTTTTACGATTTGTTTACCTTTATTTAACTACCTAAACCTTTCGAGTATAGGTTTATAATTAATACTAGCTGCCGCCCGCGTGGATGTCGGGAATGTGCTACCGGGACAAAAAGTAGCATATGGTACTCCTTATAACATTAGCTATCTGCCTGTGAAAGTCCGAACAAAATCGGTCCAGTCGTTTCTGAGATTAGCCGGAACAAACAGACAGACAGAAAGACTGACTAAAAAATTAAAAAACATGGTATTTTGTTATAAGTACCGTATATGCTTTCATATGCATTTAGTAAAAAGCTGTTATTTTGACATTACAAACAGACACTTCAATTTTATTTATTTGTATATATAACTGTCTATTTATTGTACAGTCCCCAGCACATCAAGTTACCACAAACTGTCAGAATTTCTCATTCGATTTTGAACTTAACCAATAACATTTTAAGGTTTAAAATCGTTTGGATAAATTTGACAGTTTCGTGTAGCTTGATCTACTGGCGAGTACATCTAAATATGTTCTTTATGTTACCAGCATCCACAAACGTAACGAGCGGCAACTATAAGCAAGTAGCAGCGAGGCCGGCGCCCGCAAATGGTATCGAGTCTCTCATACAAGCATCTGTGTTGGCTGAGGAAGAACAGCCCGTGGTTGAAACGTAAGTGTATCCTTAATAATGGAGTGTCCATGGAGTTTCTTGCCCGTTCTTCTCCATAGGTACCTACTACGCTTTGGAATGGGCAACTAGCTTCGTGTTTCTGACTGACCGACCCCTTGACAATTCAAAAGTGCCTGTGATTGATTTATTTGAAATAAATGAATTTCGTAATAAAAAAAACAAACTCCACAAATAGGCTACATACGTAAGTTCACCCCTAAGAACCATGGAAATAATACCCAACGAAAATGTTTCGAAGATGAATGGCCGCCATGTTGGATTTTGATATACGCCGCACGGCCTTGAACTTTGTTTTGAGCATATTATTTTCGGCACCACCGGCCTCAAAACCAATTCTTTCAGCTTTTAAGCCTTCGAACTCTATGAAGAATAACTTGCTGCTCAACGTAGTCGCCATCTTTGATTTGTAAACCGATCTCTGTCGGAATTCAACCACATTCGAAGTCAGACAAAGGAAGCCTGTAAAATTATGTCCACATCCTCAGTATGCCAGAAAGTCAAAGTCAAATCATTTATTTCAAATAGGCACATAAAAGGCACTTTTGAATGTCAAAATTTACAAAAAAATATAGATTTGATTCTAGTTGCCCCTTCCAAACGGTAGTTTCGTATGGAGAACCGTTACTCTTTTAAAATGTTTTACAATATTATATACATTAATTACATAATTATACGTGAAGACGATGCACCTAGAATCAATGACAGGAAAATAATTATGTGATAGATATACGGTGCTCACATATTTACATATTATATTGAAAAGTAGATGATTTTTATAAAATTTTAACAAGTAATAATTTAGCGTATGAGTTAAATTATGTAGTTACAGAATGTAAAAATCAATGTCATACAAATTATACAATTGAATTAGCAACCAGTTTGATCTAGCCTCATGTCATATTTTGTCTAGACTCTAGATTATCCTATGGCGCAGGACCAGCATATTTCCAAGCATTCTTATCTAGGATTTAATCCTCTAATTTGTAATATGCTTGTTTTCAAAGTGTACTTTTAATATGAGTTTTAAATTTTCTTTCATTTAATTGCAGTATATCACAAGGTATTTTGTCAGATCGGGACATAAGCCCCTACGCCCCACACGAATACGTTGCTAAAGGAGATAATTAATTTAGTTACCTAGACTGTGTCAATAGTAAAATAAAACCCATACCATCCACTTCACAGGGAACCAGAAGACGCAGCAGTAGAAGGCATGCTGAGCATCAGCGAACGTTTCACAGCCCCACCTCGAACTTTCGGACTGGCCAGCGACTCGCCACAGCCCGCGAGCTCGAGACACGACGGCAAACGAGCTCGAAAGCCGCCGCCCGTGCAGGACTTGGCTGATGAAGAGGATGTCATTAAGGAAGTGCATCGGGATGAGGAGTATGGTGAGTATATTTAGATTGTGGTTGACTTAAATGGTAGTAGTTTTATTACTGTACTGACTGTATTTGGAAGATTATTGCATCGGCAAGGAGGTAGAAAGCTCCGATTTTTACAGCGCCGCCGACTTCATGGGCAATAACCGTATTTTTAATAAAGTTGGCATTCTAATCTCAGTGTTAATCTGTCAACAACTGTATGAGATTTTTGACATTGAGTGTCGTTGAGATGAGATTGCAAGTTGAATTTGAATTTTTTTAATTATTAGAATTGGCCTTCTTAGCTTGAGTTTTAAGTTAAGTTTTTTGACCACATTCTAGTATTATTGCACTGAGTTTAAAGCCGGCCGCACTTTGGACGCGTTTTCGTACGAATTACGAACGTACGAAAGTAGCGCGCACACTGGATGCGTCTACGACTAACTCGCAACCAGTGTGCGTGCTCCCATAGTACATAAATAAGGTCGGGATTGTTCGTGCGTGTTCGTCCGTGTTGTTCGTACGTATTCGCACGAGTCAAATTCGTACGAAAACATGACCAAAGTGCGGCCGGCCTTAGTGCTGCTGGTAAATATAAAATAGTTCAAAGAGTAGAAAATGCTCATTTTCAGTTCCCATAAAAAGAATCACGAACAGTTTCATTACGAATTCGCAAACAGTCTTGCGAATTCGTAATGAAACTAACTGTTCGAGATTTTTTTGATAAATATGTTATGTTAATATCGGGATCTTGAGGTGAAATTATAGAATCACTTTGATATAAACTTCTATATTTTTGCAAATAATATAGAAAACTCGAAAAAAAAACTTATATTCTTGCTAACACGTATCATCTGGTCTATCGTTCCCTGCACGTCTCGCCATCTTCTCTCCCTTTCACTCTTATACACCTTTCACTCGCACATTTGCATACGTTCCCTTCTATTCAAAATTCATTCCACATAAAATATGTCAATAATGTAATACAACAGAAATGAAACGATTCATTTTCTTTGTTCCAGTGTATCCATCGTTAGAAATGAGTTCGGATGAAGAGGAAGACTGGACGGCGTCGAAGCGACGAAGAAATTCACGCAACAGGGTAGATTCGCGGTCCAAGGGGGATAAGTAAGTAAAAAATAATCAATCTGCCTGCATTTTCCCAACTATGTTGAGGTCGGCTTCAGTCTTACCAGATGCAGCTGAATACCTGTATTTTATATGGAGCGACTGCCTATCTGACTTCCACAACCCTGTTATGGGGTAACACGATACCTCTTGGTCAGACTTTTTGAGCTTCTGACGACCCATAACGACTGTCAAAGATCTACGAATGACAGCCGGGACCAACGGCCTAACGTGCTTTCTGAGGCACGGTCACCCATCCACGTATCGACTGCGGTAAGCGTAGCTTAACTTTCAATCGACCTATGCGGCTGTTATTACTTATCCCCCTCTCCCGGTGATAAGTAATTAATGTTTGAATTTTCCAGGGTAGTAATTTTAGATAGGGTATGGGTTGATTTATTTCAAAACTTGCTTTTGCCCGGGGCCTTGTCCGCATGGATGCCGGAAATTATCCCACGGAAACGCGGCAACGTATTAGGTGAATATGCATCCGAATATCCGATCTCTACTTATAATTTCTAAAACTTGCGTTGTACTTTTTTTTTCTACAATTTGAGGTTAAAGTATTACAATAGAAAATTCATAAGTAAATAAAAATAAATAATAATAATATAAAAAATAAAAAATAAATTATAATAATATAAAAAATAAAAAATAAATTATAATAATATAAAAAATAAAAAATAAATTATAATAATAAATATAATATGTGGGATGTGGACTCAGCGATCATTGTGCCGATAGTCGTGACAGCCAATGGCTTAATAGCCAAGAGCCTCGACCAACACCTGAGGAGGCTCTCGTTGGGCAGCTGGATCAAGGGCTTGATTCAGAAAGCGGTACTTCTGGACTCGGCTCGCATTGTTAGGAGGTTCCTCTCTCTGGAGCCCTGACCGCCGGTAGCTTGGACCCTGATCCCGCTACCGGTGGGCTACTATTTTTTATATTTTTAAATATTTTTATGTTTTTTATATTCTAATATTTAAAAATGTAATTTATATGTTAATAATGAAATAAAGGAAATATAATATATATATGTAATATTCATTTTCATTTCATTTATTCGTGAATAATTTACATTGTGTTGAATATACATGCAATTTACATAAAATAACAACTACGAATTATTAATTAACATTCCAAGAAATTCAAAATATAGTGCTTAACAGTTTCAAATATAATGTCGAAACAGTTTTAAAATACTACTAGACAGTTCTAAAATATAATATAATTATGATGTCAAACAATTTTAAAGTACAATGTCAAAAACAGTTTTAAAACAATATAATTAAAAGGTCAAACAGTTTTAAATATAATGGTAAACAGTCTTAAATATGATGTCATGAGATTTTAGATTTTAAATGATGTCAAAAGTTTTAATTCATCGGCAATCATCAATACAACCCTCTAGGTTCAATTCAATGAGATTATATGAATTTAGACGGTTGTATTGATGATTTTAATGATTATAATATAGTAAATACATATTTGTTACGGTTGCGAATCATAATTTGTTCAACATACACCAGACACTTTTTTTTGTTTTTGGGTGGGTAATAATCAAATAACTTCTCCCGCTCTGGGCGGAGCGGGAGGGCATGTCAGACTTGATTTTGACCCCAGTTTTGTTACCTCTAAAACCATGAAAATGACACTCATGTCGAAAAAGAAAAAATAAAAGTACAATAAAAAAAAACTGCGACAAAAACTGTTGACTGTTACAAAATTATTAACCGGAAATAAACATACCTACCTACGAACGAAGCAAGCTTGTAATAATAATAAGTGACACAATAAACAAAATACGTGCACAAATAATCGGGAGTAAAAAAATCTACAACTTTAGTACAAACCTTGTATAAATTCAATTTCTGACTTCCCGACCACTGTGCGGGGATCTAGTGTACGCACATGACACTATTTCCGCGTATTTTTTACTGAAAAGCGACGTGCTCTTACATTGAAACCGTGAAACTCCTGAGCTACTCAGACGTATTTTTTTCGTGATTACTTCTTTAAGTTTTCTATATTAACTTATCATAATCCTATATATCTTCACTAGTGTGAAAAGATAAATAATAATATGCAAAAAAAGTACAAAATGTGTGAGTTAAGTGCACATTACAGTCGCATGGGGGTTACAGCACATCGCATAGCAATACAGAAAATCGCGGTGCGGCTCGCTCGTAGTGGGCGACGGTTCATACAAAATGTACGAGAGTTATGTAGGAGGACTTTTGTAATGCGGCGCGATCCGCCCAAGTGTACGTCGTCAGCTTTGATACTAGTCTTGTTTGCCCCCACAGGGACGAGGCGTGGTCCCCGCGCGCGCGCCTGGGCCGCCTGCTGCCGCGCCTGCGCACGGCGGCGCGCGCGGGCGTGCGGCGCGAGTGCGTGCGCGCCGCGCTGCACGCCGCCTCCACGCGCGCCGCGCCCGACGTGCGCGCGCGCGCCGCCCTCGCGCACGACAAGCACAAGCTGCACGACCCCGCCGCGCCGCACGCACAGGTAGCGGGCGCGACACGCACGCCGAACAGCCCACATAACATACATAACATTAACTGTTCTATATTGTCAACAGCCCAACGCGAAGCGAGCCGTGTTGGCCACAAAAAGCAGACGGCCGCCACCGCCTGTACACAATACGCCAAATAATAAGAGTGAGTATACTACTATTCATGTTCTATGCTAAATAGTCAGGTGAAAAGATATCGCTTTCAGGGGTTGGGCATAACAAGACCTCGATAAAGCTACTAACCTGCAAGCAACCACATCTTTGACAGTATATTGCTGATTATTTTCCGAATTCTGGAACAAAACAATTTAAGAAAAGTTTCCTAACCATCATTATGATCTCGTCTCTGTCTTAGATTTGTAATTTGACAGTAGTGCGACAGTCACAGGGATATCGCTTGACCATAACATATTTATCTCTGCTTATGAAAGCGCAGACATTAGTAAAAACCCTCAACTTAGTTTAGATACATCTACACCTATTATTTAATTTTAATATCTCAATCTCCCTCTCTCCTCTCTATTTCAATCTCTGTACACACAGTAACAGTACCACAACTCAAAATACTTATCTCTTTATGAACAGCAAAAAACGTTTTACTCGTTTTCTATTTGACCGATTTAAAATTATTGTTATTGTAGAAGTTGGCACATGCATGGTTTAGCAAAAACTTCTGGGTTGATTGATATTTGGTTAATTTGGTGGATTCGGTAATATACTAGAATGGTTACGGTTTGGTTGTTGGTTTACGATCACTGACTTAATGATACGAAATTAGTATGGTTTACAAGGATATATTACATACTACAAATTATGATAACATCAAATGGTAAACTAAAGCTAAATTAGCACTAAGATGGTTTGATTTGGTTTGGTTTGAGTTACGCGATTGGTAGTCGGACACGAACTAACCGGTCATAGTTGCGATACACGCATTTATGGAAATGCATGTAGGCAAAAGTGCTGAGCTGTTCGGTCGCAAATATTGTACCGAACAGTTATATGATGTTGTTTATTATTTTACTAAGATATTAATTTGCTCAATTAATATCTTAGTAAAATAATATACAACATCATACAGATTCCGATAGTCGCAATAACTCGATTTTGGATTATTTTGACTTGTGCCACCCTTTATCTAGGTGTGCGATATTTATGAGCAAATAAAAATAATACTTACCATTTATATGAAATGTTAAAGTTTATGTATAATAAGATTTTTTTCTTCTAATGTCCAGACAAAATTCCAGATGCAAGACTGAAGAAAGGAATGAAGACGGCAAAGCAGCGTCTCGGTAAAATCCTTAAGATACACAAAATGATATATTAATTGTAATTAATTAGTTTACTAGATTACGCGTGACAGACGGACGTATGTAGATGTATATTTTATATATGTATTGTATATAAGCACGGACCAATACGTGTCGTGGTCGAACGATCACTAGTTGCCCATATGGATCTTTTTAAGCGATATGAATTGGAGAAAATATTGCATCACTTTTATGTATGGCTAACTATTTGCTTGTAGTGAAGGAAACATTGAGGAAAAAAATACATAGTAAATTACATTGGAGCAAATGTGACCGTCAATGCGATGCCGACAGATATTAGCAGGACGATTTTTGTCAGTGACCGATTGTCTTATAAAAATGAGCTTAGGTATCTATGGTTTATTGGAACAGTAATAGGGCTGGCGTTATTATTGAACAACACATAAACCGTTAAACTGATTAATTTGATTGTTAACTTACTTTGAGGCCTAGGTACTTGCTGGATTTTTGACGATCGTTATTGTCACTCGATATGCTGTGTTTTTTTTTGATCAATAATATCTTGTCTGATCTTGTGATCTTGTTGCTTACACATTTACTCGATTTTGTTTGATTACACGTATCGATCGTCTAAAATCGAGCAAAGTGGGGCACCTTTGGGTGTAGATACTTATATAATAAAATTATTTATCTTTTTCTACTCATTAGTCAATAATTAACTATTGAAGGGTGCAATATTTTTTCAATTTCTGAAGTTATTTACCAGGTGGAAATTAATTGAAAATTACGTGTTTTGTTTTTAGTAGGTAGTGCCGTGCAGTTCAGTTTAAAAAATTGAACTGTTTGCCTAGAAATTAATCCATTTTGATACCTGACATAAGCTTCCGGTAATTTTATTCAATGTAAATACATTTTAAAATTCTAAGTATTGGAGAAATAGAACCTTCATCATTTTTGTTATTGAAACATCATTCACATTAACGATTCATCACGATTCACGATTTTTTTCTCATTTTATCACGACGAAATTTGTTATTTATTAAACAAATGCTTATTTTTTCTCATTTTCATAAATCCAAATTGAAAAACAGGTTGTTACATTATTTAGCTTTTTAATTATTTCCACCTGATATTTAACAAAAATACAAGCTTGACTCATAATAACCCAGTGATGAGCTCTCAACTGCCTAAAAGCCGCGTACACACTGAAAAAGAATGCAATCAAACACAATAATGTTGAATAAATACATCTCTCGAATCGGTACCTACTATGCCATAAACTCTAACTCAAACTCAACTCAAAGCATTTATTTTAATTAAACTAATTACAGGCACTTTTGAATTGTCAAGGGGTCAGTCAGAAAGATGAAGCTAGTTACCCATTCCAAAGCGTAGTAGGTACCTATGGAGAAGAACGGGCAAGAAACATCAGTGACATTCAAGTTGAAATTATACATTTGAGAACGATTTAGAAAGACGTGCACGTTAAAAGACTCCATAGCTAAAATAAAAAATTTAAAATCTATGGCAGCTAAGAGATGATCCGTCAAAACTGACGGCGCCTGTTCACGAACATGACGCATGAGTCAGCATCATTCAGCTCAACCATTTTGAAGGGAATCAGTCTAACACATGCGCCACAATCAGCGAGACATTTGATTGAACATGACATACTCTCAATAGTTCATTCAGTTGTATGATCAAATTCAAATATTAGCCAGTTATCAAATTGACAGTAGGGCTGCTATCTGCCGAGGGTACACCTACGGAACGAAAACTTCCAATTTGCAAATACAGTCAGCGAAATAAATTATTTACCAAATTGACACACTACGTCCATTTACCGTGTTATAGCCATTTCATACAACTGACACATAATTACGAGTTTTGATTTGACTATGCGGTCAATTTGATCAATAATGAATTTCCCTGGCTTTACATTCTTTTACATATAGAGGGACCTTTGAAAAGTACATTGTATGTATTGTTACAAATAAGAACCGTATCTTTATTAGTGGTTACGTGGCTTTAAATGCGCACACAGGTTTAAAATGTGATTTTATATTTAATAACAATAGAGGTAAAGCGTAATTACTCAATCAGTAGGCTTGCGATTGATATCAAATGTTCTTAGTACTGTGGAAAGTCTCTTTGATTAATATCAATGACGAACATGAATTCCGATAATCGAATACTAGCAAAATTTTGTCTTTAAATATGATTTATCTGCATTTATTTCATTTATTCTATTCTATTTTGTTTCGCATAATACGTGTTATTTAATGAAGTAAATTATAATTATGCAAGCCAGGCACCCGATAAGATTTCCAATCGGTATAAATGACGAACTTCCATACAAAAGGTTATACCCTAACGCCTTTAGGTGTTGACTATTCTAAAATCCTGTATTAGTACACACCTTCGTCGTGCAACGTACTCTTAATCAAAATTTCATGCATTCCCACAGTCGAGAATCGCAAATTGATCAACATACGACGTAAAACAGAGACGCAATTTGCAAAACACTAAAGAAAATTTGAATTTTGCGGGCTACAACTGAAGATTCACATTAATATTTAGCGATCGGTAGTTTGCGACAGCGTCGCTGTCTATGTCGAGACTGCCGGTCCAGGCCCTGCAGTCTCGACAAAAATCGGTCGTTAAGTCTAATCGATGTCAAATTTATTTAATAGCTTTTCAACCTTATGCGTTGGAAATAAAGTTGAAAATCTATTAAAGGAGTTTGACAACGATACGACTTAGCGACCGATTTTTGTCGCTGTCTAATGTCGAGACTGCAGGGGCTGGTTAGGAACCGTGGCTCTAGACCCAGCTGTTAAGGTTGAGCGCTGTCCGTCAGAGAATTTATGATTTTTATTTATTTTGTAGATTATTATTTGCTGTTGCGCATTATGAGCGTACGTCAGCGGGGTAATTCCGTAACACTAACAGTAGGAACAGCGTTCATTTTGACAGTTCAACAACATTCATTGCGTTATTTACGTTGTTGAACAGACAATTTTTTTGGACATATGAAGCAGTGGATTAGCAATAGGCTTCAAAATGATTCAGATTGTGATAGATAAGTGTGTTACGCAATAAGGGTGACTGTTATAATTATTTTCATAAGGTTTAAATTACAATGATTGAGCACACTCTTGAAAGGCAAAAGCTATGTATCTCCATACTTTGTACTGACACTATTATATATATCGCACTGATAATACAATACTGTTGTAACTCAAAATTTGACTTTTTTTTCAGAATCGACGAAAAAGTGATTATTTACTTCTTTTTTTTTATGTGATGTGTGTGTGTGTGTGTGGTGTGTGTGTGTGTGTGTGTGGGCGATTAACAAAGGGTATTTGCAAGGCAGATGTGAGTGGAAACGCCGGGAGGGGACGCCCTAGGAAGACATATAGTGACCTTATTGGTGATGTTCTTCAGAATGGTCAGGTGCGTAGTACTCACAACCGGCGTGCGTGTATGACCAGATGTATGAATGTAAACGAGGCAAAAGGAGTATGTATGGATCGTAGCAGGTGGCGTTCTGTAGTTTCTGTCTACCCCCATGGGAAGAAGGCGTGAGTTTATGTATGTATGTGATGTTATCTCAAATTTTACTTATTTTGAGTTACAACAGTATTGTATTATCAGTGCGATATAATACATACAAACAAAGCAAGGTAATTGAAAGCTTATAAAGGGGATTAAAGTTGAAGAGACTTTCCTCCAGACTTTTTGTTTTGAGTAAGATCTGATTTCTCACTTTGTGTATTTGTCTTTAAATTAATATTTGATTAAGCTATTAACTGTCTTTTTTATAAACGTTGCAGAGACATGACGTAATTGTTTCTAAATTGAATCCATTTTCTACATTATTAATAATAATACTCGACTTTTTGATTCTGTTGAACAACTTGATAATTTTGATAAATTATCAAATTATAAAAAAAAAAACATAAATAAAAATACATAATTTTTCATTATAAAAGAAAGTGTTAAAAACCAACCACCGAATATTAAATGTAAATATAAATGAATTGAAAAATAAACGTAATAAGAAAATCAACAAAAAAAATTGCTTTAGCTACTTATGGACATTTTTTGTTATGTTTTTAGTGATAGTAGTACATAAGGTCGTGTTTTCAATGTTATTTTGTTGTATCAGAATTAATACAGATGCAGAATGAATTTATATTTTTATCAAGCTAGTGCAGTAGGATTATATGGAATTTCGGTCAAAAGACGTTGAAATATGCTTGATTTTTAGACACTGTTTGGATATTTTTAAATTGAAGTTAACGCTGGTTAAATTATTAACAAAAAATACACCTACATATTTGCTGAAGATAATCTATGTATAACTATGAAGTTGTAACTTGTCCGTTATTTCTATAATTTTATTCTTACCCATTAAAATACTAATTTCGTTTACTATCTTTCGTATAATTGTATTGCACTCAAATAGGTTTGCGTCTGTATTAAACGGCTTGTTCTCAAATGCAAAAAAAAAACAGGGTGTGTTTTTCATATAGTATTTTATATTCATAGATGTGTCGCGTTCATGTGAAACGTCCATATTTTTTCGATGATTACGTTATTTTGTAACATATAATAGAACATTAAATAAAACATATATGTATATTTATTATCCGACATGAATTGCAAATGACATGAAACTTAAATATTTTTCTATATAGACGAAAAATCATTTTAACTTATACATATTGTATAATTTTATTATATGTTACTAAATTACTCGACTCTGTATCAACAATGACCGGACATTTTTAGCTATGATTGTAAAATGTCGACTTCGCCCGGTTAGTGTGTCTAGCTGATATTAATATGGATCAGAAAATGTACATTTACCCTTTAAAATGTGCAACCACAACCAAAGGACTTTTTATAATGATAGGGTATGTGGGCACTGATACTAGTAATTATTATAGTTTTGAAATAAATCAGTGATATTTTAAAGGGTCAACGTATGTTTAATTTCTACAAGTTTTTACGTATAATGCACTATTCAGTCATAGAAGTCGTCTCGTTGGCTATAAAAAGCAATATTATATTATGTTTTTCTTCCGGTTCTTAATGTTTACCTTTATTACTTTCAATTTGTCCTATAAATAAAATAACAAAAATTGGTAGAAAAGAGTATATTTATACTAAAAGACCTACAGTTTTTCAATGAGTCTTAAAAGACAGTTGGCGTCAATAGATCGATATGGGTTAGCTTCATTCACTCATCGTCATCATTCACCAATTTACTTATTTTTTTCATCATTCATTTATTCATTTATCGCTAGCCCATTACCGTTCTATTTTTCGTTTGAATTTCTTTTTGAATCTACATTATAAATGCGTGCGAAATCTTTTCATTCGTTGAGTTTGTGTTATTTATTCATACATCACATTCGACTCGAGCGCAGCCTATGAAAAATAAATTGAATAGAATTTGTATTAAATTACCTAGCACATAAGTTATCGGGCACTTATCTCTTGTCGCCGATTGATCGCTTTTCATTCAAGATCACCTTGACAAATGATCAACACTCGGCGCTCTTTCGCGGCAAAGCTTCCAGTAAACAACTCCATTTGAAATGTATAGCTTGATTGTATTTCGTCGTGCGTACATATTTTACTTCGACATTTTATAAATATTAAAATTACTTTTTCTAGTGAACGAGCCGCCATTGCCACATTAATTTACTAAGCCTTTGATGTTAATTAACTTATTAAGATGTTTTCTCGTAGAAGCACATTAGATATAAATGGAAGCGCCTTCACGGTTTAAATAGCGTTGATTGTATATTGGTGATGTATATCGGTTACTTAGGTTTTCTATTACTATACAAAAATTAATGATTTTAAATGTAAATTTTGTTTAAGTATTTAGAAGAATATGTCACTTATACAAGGTGACGGGGTTTGATCCTTTGTTTATGGGACAATTCTATTCAAGGCATATTTAGGTAAAAAGGTTTATTTATAGAACACAAATCAAATTCAGCAATATTAGTGAATTAATTTCGTGTTTGGTTTAAAAATGGACATAATAATAATACTTCTAATAGTATAGAAAACTTAAGTAGTCGACAAGTATGAGCGATTGATATATACATATAGTATAAAAGATATATTGTAAATTATGAATAACAGTGAATGTATATTGTTGTGACAGAGGAAACAGTTCTCTAGACAAAATATTGATTTATTCGTTTTATTTATACCACCTAACAACACTACGCTAAACTAGAGTTATCTGAAGTAAACTAAAGCAAGACAGTTTGAAGTAACTTATAATATAAATCAGCAACAAAGCTCGTCCCTTATTTATCAGGACCAGGGGCTCTCTAAGTCCGTCATCGAAAATAGTTCGATCGTCGGAATAAACCCTACTCTTTGGTTTTTTTTTTTTCGGACGGGTTTAAACACGTTGGCAGTAAGGCCAACTGTCAAAACGTGTTGTAATTCATTCTTAGTTTGTGCCCCAAAGTAATCTTATGTCCGTAGGTGACTCGGAGTAGGATACGCCCGTAACTTCGGCCGAAACTAGCGATTTCGTGCTTAGTGATTAGACCCCCAGGAGCGGGAAAAGACACCAAAGTCAAAGTCAAATCATTTATTTCAATTATGCACATAAAAGGCACTTTTGAACGTCAAAATTTACAAAAAAATATAATTGATTCTAGTTGCCCTTTCCAAAAGGTAGTTTCGTATGGAGAAGAATGGGCAAGAAACTCCACCGTTACTCTTCTAAAAATGTTTTACAATATTATGTATACATTAATGATATAATTACTTATATGTGAAGACGATGCACCTAGAATAAAATTACTATACCACAATAGGTAAAAATAATTAAATATAACGCAATGACAGGTAAATTAATTATGAGATAGATACATGGTGCTCACATATTTACAAATATTGAAAAATATCCACAAGTTTTATAAAAACGTTGAAAACCAAGAAACTTACAATACTTACAAATATTAAATAATAATAATATTTTTATTTATATTATTTTATTTTATTATTATTATTTTAAATAATATAATTAATTATTGATTCTTATACAATAAATTAAAATAAGACTCCAATTATATCATGGTCAGCGAGGTAATTGCGTAACACACTAACAGTAGGAATGGCTTTCATTTTGACAAGCGTTATCGCTAGTTTTCGTTTCGTATGGTGGAAACATTAGCGAAAGCGACAGCGATTGTAGAAATAGAATCGCTCCGATGCAAATGTGATTTGTCTAGGCCCTCTGGTTCGATACCTTGGTCCGTAATAACGTGCTCTAAATAAGTAAGTCTTTCCCTAGTATATACACACTGCACGTATGCTTTGAGGTTGAATTGATGAAGGCGATGGAACACCTGATGCAGATCCAGGTTATCAGAAATTAGGAGGATGTCATCTAAATATACCACAACTGTTAAGCAGGTAAGTGTTTTAGTCCATACCGAAATAAATCCATTAATCGTTAAAATGTGGACAGCCAAATGACTTTCGCCTAAATCGTTAGTCGAATCGTTCCGAACGGTTAAACATTCTGTCCTCTGGCTCTGGAGCTATCTTGCCAGTAACCAGATTTTAAATCGATGGTGGACATCACACAATTACTGTTTGCAGGACATAGGTTGTCGTTGATTACTGGCAGCGGATATTTGTGCGTAGGTACGCGTTAATGACCGACACATTCTGATATTTGGCGACAAATTTCGACTAATAAGCGACAATTTTTTTGTGTTATCTTAATTAAAATCCCTGATGGTGGCCCTGCCAGAGTCAGTGACACTAGCTTATGAAAGCCTGTAGCGCGTAAAGAGAAACGATACCTCTCGAAATCGAGCGTCCTCTATGAAAATCAAGTAAGTAAATTCTAAGCATTATAAGCAAAAGAAGTGTTCGAGAATGTTCCCCAAAAAATGGCCGTTGGATTTCGAACTAGGTACACGATAGCACAACTGTTCTAAGAAGTAGTTAGGTAAATAGCCACTAGAACGACAAAAAAACGTGAAATAATTAGCTCGTAACACTAAATCCACTGTATGGTCACCATATTACACCAAAATATGCTCAGTTCTATGAAAATAATGTTATGTGCCGTAAACGTAAGGAATCTGCCGGGCGGCGCGGATGAAGCATATTTCCAGTATACCTACTTAATAACGCAGCACGAAGAAAACACGAGAAAGTCAGTTTTCGGCACTCACACACTGTTTTTTGAGTTTTTACACAGAAGTTATTATACGCATTAAAATAAGGGTGCTAATTAAGGCAGCTTCTTTAAAATGTCATTCTCGTCTGCAAATATATTTAGTTGTCTAATGAATTAATAGGTCAGCGACGAACTTTTAGCGTCTAATAAATGGTTTTCAAGCGACCATATATTGTAAAACGAGCTACTGTTAATATGACGCAGCATGGTGATAATTCTTAAGCAACGTTATGGACCAAGTAATAAATAGGGGCATTATTCATAATGCCCGCGCATTATGAATAATGACAAGCGTAGTCGACGGAGCCCCGCTTAGCGGGGCTCCTACTTCTGGGTGGTTTAAAAACAAATAACCACGAAGGGGATGGCGGGGTCTAAAAGACCCCGCCATTCCCTTCTAACCTAACCTGTCCGAGTCGGGGTGCCCTAAGTACTGAGCTCGCTTAGTAGCTCACTTACAACATTAGTCACGCAGTTATCAATTCAGAAGTAAATATATTTATCGGTAGCTCTGACTCATACTAATTTACGTTCGTAAAATGACGCTGGTTTTTTGATATTCTGTTGGAATAGTAAAGATGACGAATTAATATAATTGAAGCTGTTCTATTAACTCGTTGCCTACATATAAAAAAAGACGTTAGGTTGCAGGTGCTAAAGAAAACTTTTGTTGCTGCACTCATCATTTCCCATAGGTTAACACTTCCATACCACAATATAATTATATTTTGTTAAATTTGTACCTGCTTTAAGCAGTTGTATAAACTTACGAGAGTGTTTAATAAACCAACATATTTTTTCGGTGTATTCCCGTTCGTCCCACTGACTTCGTCCCCGTAGTGGGACGATCGGGAATTTACAAAAATAATATTAAATTTGTTCCCAATCGTCCCATTCATGATTTTAGGGGGACGAACGGGAATATGTTCTTAGATTAGCGCCATTCGTCCACCTAAATCATTTTGTGCGTATTGTTTAGTCGTTGTTTCGTAGTTTACTTTCAAAGGAGATGTTTGATTTTGGGCTAGCACTATGTACGCTACATAGATAAGTAGGAAAAAAATAGGGGAACTTCATAAAAATACTAACAAATTAATTTAAAGAATGGTACAAGCGTACAAAAATGATCATTTAAATAAAAAAACTTTTACTAGATTATACAGCGACATTTACATAGTGTAAATGGCGCTAGCCAAGGCTCCATACATTTCTGGAACATCTCCTTTGTCGGGATATTATATGGCTCTGGTGGGATGCTCCGGCGATGCCGCTAGTTAACAAAAGAGTGCCGATAACATTGTGTTATTTGCGTAAACCCTATTGGTTTACTCAACATTCTCTCCCAGTACCCTTAAATTAGACCGGTCGGGTTAGTGTTGACAAACCAATGAAACTGCACGGGTGTTAGTGTAATAATATAAATGTTCTACACGAATTCTGTGGAAAACTACTGATGTAAGTACATTTTTGTTACAAATATCATTAGATAGCCTACATAGTTAATACTATTTTGTCTCATGTCTTATTAATTTATTCTAATACCATTTTTGTATTCTATTTTATTATACACAGTGACACAGTGGCAGTGGCAGTGGCAGTGGTGGTCAGTGTCACAGTGAGTGAGTGAAATGACTGATTTTTATTTTAAAATTTGTTTTTTTTTACCATGAAAACAACCAGTCTGAAATTAATTGGTGGGACCAAGAGGCCTAAAAGATAATTAATAAATTATTCCCGTTCGTCCCCCTAAAATCATGAATGGGACGATCGGGAACAAATTTAATATTATTTTTGTAAATTCCCGATCGTCCCACTACGGGGACGAAGTCAGTGGGACGAACGGGAATACACCATTTTTTCCCCTATTTTGACAAATATTGGCCCCTGTGTGTTCCTAAAATGTTTCCCTATATCATTGTTTGTTTTTGTTATATTTTTATATAAAAAAATTAAAGTGTAGTAGGTATTTGAGATGTTAGATAATACTTATTGTGTGATTTGAGTCTTTGTCTGCAATGATTAAAAATTATAAGACTTACATACCAAAATCGTGTTTTTTTTTTTTTGCAAATCTTATTGTATAGGTACTTATTACATGTTTGGACAGAATGTAGGTATGCACTCGTTTAAAATATTCTATGTTTTCTAAGTAAATATCACACATCGATGTATGTGCTCCTTAATAATTTTGCGTTGCCAATTTGCTTAATGTTGCGCGACCGACTCCTAAAAAATTTGCGTCACCTTTGCGCTATTTGTGACAAAATCTACGGCCTGACCCAATAGCGAGAAGCCTAAAAGCGAGAAGAACATTTATTAGCACAGATAATTATTGCAAAACAGTTGTGATTTTGAGGCTGGTTCAAAAGATACTGGATTTGGATAATACTAGTCTAGGGGTAGGACAAGGTAATTTTGTATGACAAACGAAAGCTATTATTTAGAAAAAAAAAACTACTATTTATGAATTCCAAATGAAATAATGAATATTATACTTAAAAATATAACAAGTAGAGTAAATAAATCCAAAATAATTATGATGTTCAATCATTCATACTTCTTTTTTAGACCTAATTTATTATGGTGGACCAACAATTTTTTGCAAATGGACAATAAATATGCAATTGACTCGTAATCGGCATCATTGCCACTTTTTATGGTAATTTTGATTCTTTCGCCAACAAATAGGCTAGCCCTCTGGTCATGTGAAGAGTCGACCAATTGCTTGGAGATGTCTCTAAAACCAAGTGGGTAATGGACCCCTAGTGTTTCAACCCCAAATTAAACTGGCCAGTAGCCACCCATAAAAGTAAAGAACGGCCCATTCAAAATCAAAATATTTTATAGGTACATACCTATAACATAAACCTACATAGGCACTTATGAAACCTCAGAAGCTAGGTGCACGGATCCAAATGGTCGTTTCCTATGGAGAAGAGCCGGCAAGAAATTCCACGGTTACTCTTTTCAAAATAATTGGCTTTTACAATGTTTTCAAATAGGTATGGGAGGACAGTGGCCTGTTAGGTACCAGGTACTTATAAAAAATTGATAGTTAGGACTTAAATCTCTTGTTTTATTTATTACTTACAAACTTACTACGTCTTTGAAAAATGTGACATACCTACTACATACTAAGGAAAGATAAAAACATGGAATAAATACGCTGTCTTAAATGCCAATTTCACCAATTAAACTAAATGCGATTAGCACAAATATCTATAAACGGCGTTTAAGAGCTGTTAGTGTCAATATACTTACCACAAAAAAACCAACCAATTGCGAGTCGGTCTCGCACATGAAGGGTTCCGTAACATCGTAAAATATTTAACACATTTTTAGTAAACACTTTTCTTGTATGGGTAGGTACCTACTTACCTCCTTTAATTTAAACTTTATTTTATTTTTATTATTTGTTGTTATAGCGGGAATAGAAATACTTACCTACACATTCTGTGAAAATTTCAACTGTCTACCTATTACGGTTCATGAGATACAGCGCGCTGACAGACAGACGGACGGACGGACGGACCGTTAGGCACCTTCTTGGTACGGAACCCTAAAAACGATGACAATGACAGCTCTTGAACGCGGGTTAGATGTGCTGATCGCGTTCAGTGTCATTGATGAAAGTCGCCATAAGTTACATCGACGTACCTATAGTTGGCTGTACCTACCTACTGCGCGCAAAAAGACTAACAAGAATAATAACGATTCGCAATTATTTAATCCTCATAATAATATAATGATAAAAACGTGTTAATATGATGATTCAATCATAAAACCACCACCAAAATCAAAACCAGCCAAAAGCACCAAAAGCAGGTCAGTGGCAGCGCGGATTGATGTTGGGCCCGCTCGAGATGTAATAGAAGAAATCATAACAGCGGACCCACCGTAAATTGTGCCGCGCCTGCCCTGCCTTGGACCCGCCGCCGGCCGATAATGCGAGCGGCGCAGCGCGGAGCAGGACTCTGGGAGGAGCAGCGCGGGCGCGTATAGCGCCTTTGTGTCAGTATTGCCGTCATATTTACTCGTCACACCTGAAGCAGCGCGGGGCGGCGCGGCGCTTTATCGTGGTATAGTCGCGGGTACTAGCCAATTGTATTTTTTTTACAAATGGATGATGAATGGACCTAAATGTTAAAGAAATGTGATGTACAGACTGCGATTGTGGGAGACTATAATGTAATCGTTCAAAAAAAAATCCTTGACATGCGGAAATAAGTAAAAAAAATAAGTAGGCGCAGTTCGAGTCCACGCCGTGTACTTTCGTGAAAACGTTTGATTGATCACAAACTGGAACCTGTCTATGTGCCTGCTCATCTTGTGAGTAAGCATGCTCTACTCTTTCGTATCAAGAGTGGGCTCACTTCGTTCACTGTATTTTGAGAGCCCTCGCTTCGCTCGCTCTTCTATTGGGTAAGCGCGCTCCACTCGCTCGGTTTGTAAGAAGTATTAACAGTTCTAACGTAACCTGCCTTACCGAGGAACGTATAAGCGAGCGGTAAGAATCCCTGGCTAATCGGTGCAAGCCTCAGCTGAAGATGCGGTGGTGAGTGTTAAACCATCTGCGACGATAAGCTCGCGTGGCACCGCCGGAGCCGTGACAGAAACCATGCCTGCTGCATGCTGAACGCTTGTTGCATGCTACATGCATAGTGATGCGTGGTCGACGTCAGGGGCACTCCGAGGTTCGGTTGGTTTTAGACAGAAATAGGAGCCCCGCAAAGCGGCGGGGTAATTACGTAACACACTAACAGTTGGAATGGGTTTCATTTTGACAGTTCAACAACATTCATTGCATTATTTACTTTGTTGAGCAGACATTTTTTTCGAACATATGAAGCAATGGATTAGCAATAGGCTTCAAAATGATTCAGATTGTGATAGATAGTGGTGCCGATTCTCTTGTACACCGAACTAAACTATCACTAAAATTCCTTACTTTTGGCTATGAGATTCTTACAGCTATTCTGCAATAATATATCTCTAAATTTAAAAATCATTTTGACGCAACTAAAATTTAATTTGACAATCGCGACTCCTACTTGTTTGCACCGTGAATTTTTTTTAGAGCCGGAGGCGCACATGGGTGGCAGCCTCGGCGTGTTTTATATGGAATATTTCACATTTTGTATGTTTTTTTTTTTTAAATTACCTACATGTAGAGTTATATGGGTTTAAGGGGTCGAAATTTTCATTATTTTTGCGATAGGACACACCGTTTTCGAGATATGAGCAAAAAAAAATATACAGTACTGTTTTTGCCCCTGAAGTCGAGGTGTTGTTTTGAATCTTAGTTCATGACAATTAATTTTATTCCACACCTTGTTAATTGCGATTAAAAATAGCCAGATTTAGTTAAGACAACCAAAATTTTAGGTGAAAAACGTCAAATTCAGAATAGGTAGCAAAATTGCCATTTTCACTAAACTAATAAATCAGTACCACCTTAATGCTGTCAAACTAAAACATAGTTAAGTTGTGTCACTTTAGTCTATTTCAGAATGAGAAATCGTCTTTTGACAGGAATAAACTAAATTTTAGTGATTTTTAGTCCAGTTTAGAGAATTTTGTGACAAGAGAATCGGCACCAGTGTGTTACGTAATTAGGGTGCGGGCCTCCGTCGACCTTTTTATTAACCCTAACCCTAGCTGGTCGACGTCAGGGGCACCCCGAGCTTTGGTTGGTTAGGTTCCTTTAAACCCTGTAGACAGAAATAGGAGCCCCGCCATGCGGGGCTCCGTCGAGCTATCTTGGCAGGTGATAAGAAATACAAAATTATTCTAACTATGAATTTTCTGTAGGTATGTGCTAAGTAGATGAGTATCAATTATTATGGTTAAGAAATGTATGCGAAAAGATGATTCTAAATGTAAAATTTCTGAGTTATGATAGTTCTGCCTTTTAATGACAATCGGTATGAAATGTATGCCAAAATTCGATTCTGACTGTGAACTTTCTGTGATACGGTGGTTCTACTTTTTAATTATTAGGTATGGATATGAAATTATGCCTAAAGATGATTCTGACTTACAAAATTATGAGTTTTTAATGAAATAGAAGTGTATGCCAAACGATTTTCTGCGAAATGAAGTTTAAATAATATTATGACATAAAAAGTTTTGCTATAAAGGGTAGACCCAAACTTTCTTCGATTATACTTTTTTACAATTACTAGCGGACTTACAACCGATGTGAGGCGAACAATGCTTTTAAATAGGTATTTGTAACAAATTTTCTTACGGTTTCCGATACCTACTGCCGATGCCGTAACTATTTTATTCGCTCGACACTATACTTAGTAAGCTTCCATAAGAAGTAGGTAAGCATTCGCCGATAATGATATTTTTCAGTTCTGCGCAAATTTACGGCCGTTATGAGACGTCATCTTAAGGCGGTACCCCGACCAAAACCTTGTCAAAGTGCGTTATTCAGAGGCTATTAACTCATTCACTATGGATAATAAACTACATCTAAAAGCACATTATTAATGTTCGATATCCTATCATCACATTGCACGTTCTTATTTTTTTTATGTGTTATAAATTCATCTGAAATCTCCTTCTAAAAAAGTGATTAAAATTATTGATTGCATGCATCTCTTGCTAAAGGTGACGTTCTATTCATTTGAGGATTACACTAATGGATAGATAATTTAAAAATCTAAATAATACACGTTTTATTTTATTTTAAAACTTCACTTGTCTTTTTTTATTCAAGTAATTTCATTATTTTTGTGAATTTTATGATAAATGAGCGTGTGGAGGGAGCGAGACAGAGCGAAACTCAGCGACGGGACAGAGAAGGACCGAACGCTCAAGGTCGTTTGGTCAGGGAAGCGCCTTAAACCCTTTTGCTATTTGCAACAGATTTTCTTACGGATTCTGACATTGCCGAAGTTATTGTATTTGCTCGGCACTAGACTTTTTAGGCTCATAGCATAGCATTTCTTTTGATGCAAGCTTTCATCGATTGTGTTTTTTTTTTTCATTTCTGAGCAGATTTCCGGCCGATATAAGATGATTTTTTGTTTTTTTTTTGCTATTATCAACTTCATTTTAACCTTTAACTCTATTTGGGCCAATATTTATGTTGCTTATCTTTAAGTTCTAATCGTGCTTTGTTAATTCTTGACAAAGACACCAGAATCACTGCTATCTAGCTAAACACGTTTTTAGTCTATACGAATTGGAATTCGACACAAATGAAAAATAGAGGGTCGCGTGCATGTGCGTGTGTACCCGCAGTGTTACGATAGAGGCAAATGACATTCTGCTTCAAAATTGTTATAAATATGACCTATCTTTTGAATGCTCATTCCAAAATTCGATCCAGCCTGTCCCACCTTGCTGTCCTCCCCTCAGTGATGCCCTAAGCCGAGGTTCGTACCCCACAGGGGGTGCCCTTAGCGTGCGGTTACCTAGTATTTTAAGAAATTCGCCCCTGGCTGGCATAAGGCCAAGACCTCTCAGGGTCAAAACTAAGAGTTGAGATTCAAAAAAAAAAAAAAAAACTGTCGGTCAAAAATATTGACCTTAGGCTACCAGTAGGAACATTGAGCGAAAATACGTTTTCATGTCAAAAATATTTTCGTGAGTTTCGAGTTCCTTACACAGACAATGATATTCTCCATAATCTTCTCGCCTTGTATTAACGAACGTCGTGAACACAAATTATTGACTTGACGACAAAGGCAACAAAAATTCCTCTAAATCGGAATCTGTGTGATACAGTTTCCGACTTAGAGGAATTTTTGTTCAACACTTGCAGCTGTGAACCGCGCACCCGCATAGAACGCCATAATAAACGCGTTTCTACATTGGGCCCGCCGTAAAAACGCTTTGCAAGTGCCCGCGCACCCTGTGTGACGTCTCCTGCGCTGCTTACGCCCGCTTTGCTACTGACCTTCTTTTGGTCTGCCAAAGCCTATAAGCTGTCTCGCAGACAGGCGCGCCTTGACGCACGACGACTCGCATAGTCTAGTCATAGACTATTTTCATAGAAATTGTTCTTCGGATTATATCGCAGAATCGCGTCTCACTGTCGCGTTGTGTCTGTCTTCGGGAGCCTTTATCGTTTCAATTATTAAACATACGTTAAAGGATGCGTCGTTTCACTCGAAAGCGCATGCGTAACATCGCCACTTCTCGCTCACTCTTGTCGGCCATCTTGCTATTCATTCAATATTCAGTGCATGTTTATTTTTGGACGAGTGCACACGTTTGACGTTCTTTATTATCATTCAGAAACAGAATGTCGATTCCTGCTAATTTTAACAAATCGCTATTAATTAAATCAGTGCATCAAAGACCAGCTTTATGGGACAGAACTGTGAACAGTTATAAAAACAAATTCAAGAAGACGACTGCGTGGCACGAAGTTTGCGGCATTCTGAAGAAAGATTATAATAAATTAAATGGAACGGAACAACAAAAGTACTGTAAGTTATTTTCTCATATTCTGACTATAATTTTAAACCCCAAAAAAAATTGAAAAATAATATGGTTCGTGCGAACGTAAGCATCGACTGCAATGATTACCAACTGTTAAGATTTGGCAAACCTGTTGTTGTCAATGGAGCGAGCCGGTATGACGCGCATGCGGCGCGAGCGAGACAGAACGCACGTAACTATACAACACTCGTCATTCATTACCTAGAGAGAGACACAAACATTGTTGTTTGTTACGTAATTGCATGGCTGTGATAATAATTTGACTTTCACAGCGCCTTTGCTGTGTAGCAGTAAGGTCGGTTTTCGTAGCGACGCTCGAAGATACACTAACAAAAGTCTCGCGAATACTGGTTAATCTGCCGATAGTAATTATGGATGTAAAACGTATCCGATGGCGTGATAACGCGTCAGACACACGGTACGACATGCGACATCACGACACGACGCGACGTGTCGATTTGCTGATTGGACTAGATAGCTGCTGTACTATCCCTTCATGTAGCGTCTGTTTGTTCTGCCGTTTCGCAGTTTAGCAGAATAGCTAACTTCTAAAGATTGGTACAAAGATTGACCGTTTGGTCTGCTGTGCTTTTAGTAGGTACCTAAGTATGTAGTGTTATTACAGGATCCATAAAAACACTATCAAGCTGTACTAATGGGCTAATTTACCGGTTTGACCGAAAAAGCATGGTTGTCGTGTGCCAACGCCATGCTTCAATGATTGCCGTAGTATGCAAATGGCGGCCATCGCAATTCCCATGGTGCAAAAAAATTATGTTGTACCAATGAGGATTAAATTACATAATTATTGAGTATTGTTACTGTATCGAAATTATAGTTACAAAAAATAGTATTTATAGGAAAACACACCACACTTTATCTAAACAACAGCTAGAGATAATGCTTAGATTTTTTATATTTATTTTTATTGTGATATGTTTTATGTATTTATTAAAAGTTACACATAATACAGATATTTAAACATATATATATATTTATCTAGAAGTACAAACCATGTTCAGCTAGAATCGTACTTAGTTCTGTAGAAAATAATACTTTCCAGATATAATATGTCACGCAGGAGGACGTCATTACGTCATTCGAGAGGTGGTTGCTGAAAATCAGCGCTGTTGACGATAGGTTCGTCCGAAGTCACAGCATTTTGCTGAGCAACGACCTGTTCTTGCACAGATGCGACGCACGGCTAAATTGTTCATAATATTGTTGTTTTTTTTGTTACAAAGTAGTCATTTTTTCACTCTGCTATCGGCATTTTGTTTTTGTTTTCATCGTTTGTTTGTTGTCATTTGCGAGTGTCGTAACACAGAGCAAATTATGTAACCTTGCAGAGCAAATTGTATTGTCTTTGGTCCCTGGCCATGGACAAAATTTTAAACCTTTTAATTTTTTGGTACGAGGCTTTTGGCTACATTCTATGTTTGTATTAATAGTAATGTATTTTTTTTGTAATGTGCGTTTTGTTTGTGCAGAATAAACTATTTTTCTTTCTTTCTTTCTTTCTAGTGTAAGTACCTACCCCATAGAACCACTGTATTATAATGATTGAAATGCGTTTTTTTAATTTTTACAGGCAAGTTAGTCATTAAAATATGGACTAATACCAGGGACAGTTGGGCTAGAAATTTCCATGCAAGAATAAATGCTAAAAGGGCCGGATCATTAAAATTTGTGAGTCCATATAAACATCATAAAGAAATGTTGTTTTTGAAGAAAGTAAAATTTGATGATTCAGATGTAACCGACGATGATGATGATGATGAAGAAGAAGAAGAAAAAGAACAAGAGATTGTTGCAGAAACTGATTCAGATTCAGCTGTGGGTTGTGAAAACGAATGGAATGTCGACTCAAAGGAAGACATTGATCTAACAGCAAAGAACCAGGACAATACAACAAGCGAAATAGATGATACAGAGAAAATACAGGATAATAACATATCTGAAGATATGCTTAACGCGAAATTGCGAGCATACTTAAATAACCAAACGAAACAAATGAGGAAGCCAAGTGCCAGTCTTGACGACCGCCATTTTGCATTTTTCAAGAGCGTTCATCCGACGTTAACTTTGCTCGATGACGATCAAATTTTGGAATTCCAATCGGGCGTTATAAATCTTTTACGAATTATCAAAAGTGGAGGAAGATATAATAATGTTGCTAACAACCAACCTAGTTCGAGTAGAGGTTACTATAGTCAACCAGAAGCTCCGGATGAATAGCAACAACCAGTGGTTGCATCAAGAGTGATACAAATATCGTATAGTTAGGCCGGGTCTGGTAGAACACAGCCTATAATGATAATTATAAATGATTTTATTTCTGAAAGTTAGTTTGTACAAACACTTTTAAAGGTCCCGTCACGTAAAAAGAACGCTGTGTGACATGGAGGGGATTAGTTATTATATTATTATACTGTTACTATAATAAATGCTATTGTTTATAATATAAGTGTATTTGTTTTATTGTAGAATCATAATAGGTAATTTACCAGCAACTTAGTACTTTGGAATAGGCTGGAATTAAATTAATCGCTCAGTGCGCAGGTACAGGCCAGCGTTCTTTTTACGTGACGGGGCCTGTACACGTCAATCATATTTTAAATAAAAACTAGTTGTGGTCGGCGTATCCTTTCTGACTACTCTGAGAAGAAAGGCCGAAACAAACTCAGAAGTCACAGGCTCTTTTAAAGTTCAGACATAATTTTAATCAGGTCATGTGAAGACTATGTAGATTGATGTCTGAAATGGTCTTTTGAGGAAAGAACCACGCAGATTGAGTGGACGTGACCAGTCAGTGCACGGATTTGTCAGTAACCGTGCAACTCAACTCCGAATTTAAGGAGCTCGTCGTTTCGACGAACAATACCAAGGAAAGGACATTTGGGTAGGCCGCATAATTTACTCAAACTGTCAGACAATGATTAAAACTGAGAGAAAAAGAACAAAAACAAAAAAAAAAAGACCCACATACTCTTCACATTCACAATAACTAAAATAATATAATACTTTATAAAGTAAATACTCATATCGTTGTATACAGGATGGCAGGGGGGACATGGACGCCCAAACTGTAATCCATGAATGTAGCACATGATTCTAGAGTAGCGTAGAAATAAATCGTCACTTATCAAAAAATAAATATCTGCTGTTTCATAGAAAAGTGTATGAAACCTACGCGGTCAAGATGTATGGAACAGCATTTTTTTTGCCTACTCGTTACTAGCCGGTCTATTCTGTAAATATCTCACCGTGATCATGGTATAGTAATATACTTCGCCAGGTATAGCATTCTGACACACAGTGGTCACGTGGGAGACACAAGCCTACGTCATCACCGCTATGTTACCAGTGTGTAATAACAACTCCCCAGTCGCCTTTATTACCTGTGCGAATACGATAAAACAATGAGGTTTGAACTAACAATTACGTTGGTATATGTTTAAATTGAATTGTTTCGTTTGATTGGTAAAACGAAACGACATTTTAAATGCTTTATATATATATATTTTAACAGAATGGTGATTGAAAATGTTTCTATAATTCGTGTTTTGTTGCAATAATGTGGCAACTGGATAGTGAGGTAAGCATGTGTCACTACCGGAATGCCAGACCTTGCTTTTTTTTAGACCATGACCGTGATAACTATGAAGTGAGCTTGTAGTCAGCTGTCATGCTGTCAATAGTGGCAATCCCTAGAATGAAATGACAGCTCACGTCACTTAAGTTTTCACCGTGAGATTTTTAAAGTTCTTTTTTAATAGGTATTTTTATAGACTGGCTGGTAACGAGTAGGTCATTACATCGTACATTCAAGTATTGTTTAATGATTTCTATTAAGTTAGGTTATGATTAGGAAGATACATGTTTATTGCATTTAATAAACAATAACAACCAACAACTTATTTTTTTTTGTCCAGTTTCTGTGTCCAAATAAACTTTTTTCTTTCTTTCTTTTCTTTCATTGCATTGGTCGAGTAATCGATTTTGCAATAAGTAGTTTTTCTAATTGGAAATAGATAATTCATTCTTTAATCGTTTTTTTATGTTAGTTTCTCAGTTTATACAAACAAGCGAGACGATTGCTTTTGTTTAGGAAATTAGGACGCGGCCTTAGGCTTTGTAGCCCGCCAAATTCTTTTAAAAATTCTTCGGTGCAATAAATTCAATAAATGTATCATTCCTACAGTCGTGAATCGCATTTTGATCAACATACAAAACATTATACATTTGTAAAACAGAGCTGCAATTTGTAAAAAACGAAAGTAATTTTGAATTTGGCAGGCTAGGTTTAAAGCATAGCACTATTTCGGTAGGTATTAACCCTGTTCACATGTATAACGTTACCTACCGACTGTTTTTGAAACTATAATAATACCATAATAAAACTTTATCTACGAATCTTCTTCTTATTTTCGAGTCGATGGTAAAAAAAAATATTAAGTAGGTATGTTAAATGAGTTGGTCCCAGTAGGTAGCCACGCCACGAATTTCATTTTTATTATTAAATTATATTAAAATACCAACTATTAGATATCTAATTATGATTTACAATGACGATAACCTTACTGCCTACTCATTTGGCGTAGATAAAGGGCAGAGATGTTATGGATATGATATTTCGGATCTGGATACGGATATGTAATTATTTCGGATTATCCGTTAGTTTCGGATAGTTCCGGTTACGGATATTAGATTGAAGTAAAATATAAACACAAATAGTATGTAGGTAATAATTTGGTTTTATTTATAGGTTTTATCTAGTCTAGGTTATCATTTGGTATTATAATCAGTCATGTAGGTAAGTAATTATTTAGAGATTTTATAATAATTAGTTAGAGTCCGCCCTTATACGAAACTATCCGAAACTTGTGAAACGGATACGGTTACGGTTACGGATATATTTTTATTTCGGATATCTGATAGTTTCGGTTATGGTTACGGAGCTCCATAACATCCCTGATAAAGGGTACAATTTGGAACTAAAACTGAAAACATAACCATTATTAACCACGTGGTTAACGAAATAACAACCACATAGTGCCCATAGTGTGGCTATGTGGTTATTATTTCGTGCGAAACAGGCGCACAAATTTATAAGCGGATAAAGGTTTTAGTCTACTTTTCCAATAATAAAAGAGTTGAACCCAGATTGAAAACTCTGATACTCGTACAATTCCTTTATTTTTCGTTATTCGTTTTTATTAAAAACTGAAGTTTGTATGCAGTTGTAGGCTTTTAGTGGTCCGTGGTGTGGTTAAAAATCGCAGGGCCTTGTCTATGAGAGTAGATTAAGACCGAGGAAAGTAAAGCCACATAGAGAATGATGGTTGTGATAAAAAGATAAAAATAAATATCCCAATTTCCTCTAACGGTTAGACAGGGGTATTTATGTCCCAAGACAATAAAGGGGCAAGCCTATTCCTAATAAAAACTACACATATTCAAACTCCGGGCTGCAACTGAACAATGCCTGATGGAAAACCCGACTTTAAGTATCGGACCTGAGAATCGAACAGGCGTTAAAAAAAATGTCAAAATAAAGGTACCGCAATAAACCATGATATTAGACCTGCTAAACTGAAGTCTCCAAAGAATACAAGATTATTTTTCACACATTTATTCTTTAATGGTACCTACTTAGTTCTACGGAATCCTTACCACTAGCACCATTCACAATTGCTCGTTTCGATGTGCCAGGTTTCGATATGCCCGGATATTTTCCGTCGCTCGGTATGTGTATGAAATATGTTAGTTTGTACCGCCCGCGCCGGACGGCATCGGCAAGACGTTTGAAAATCTTTTTTTTTTTTTTTTAAAACGCTTGGTAAACGCAGCTATCCGTACTTGTGCGGATCTGGGGGCCAAGTCTACTAATTTACAAACGTCACAATGGTCTCAGCATTGTTAGTTTTTGACAGATTTTATATGGCAAATCTGTCAAGAACTCACAATGCAGAGACTATTGTGACGTTTGTAAATTAGTAGACTTGGCCCCCTGTTCAAATGTGGGTTTTTGTCAATTGTAGGTATTTAAGTCATGAGGGTTTTCAAAGGACTCAAGACCTTCTTTAGAAACAAAGTGGGTACCTACGTACAATCGTCCGCACGTCTGTGGCAACAGTTTGACTTTGAGATGGCCTAGCGTAAATGGCATAGCGTAGTTTCCCTAGCGCAGTTGGCCTAGCGTAGTTTGCCTAGCGTAGTTGGCTTAGCGTAGTTTACCTAGCGTAGTTAGCCTAGCGTAGTTTACCTAGCGTAGTTGGCCTAGCGTAGCTTGCCTAGCGTAGTTTGGCCTAGCGTAGTTCGGAGTTTGAATAGAAGAAGAAGCCATATTATGTTGGTGTCGATACCACTGATGTGTGGCTTAACGCACCTAGCTTGTGCACAGATTTAGATACGTATGGGACAGAAAATGATCCCAACCTTGTGTTATTAATAGGTACTCAGAATAATGAGCATTTAACCTAATCAAAGGCTTTTAATAAAAAAAAAAATTAGTCAAAAATTATTAAAAAGCAACAAACAAAAGTTAATGCAAGGCAGACAAAAGTTATTAAAAAGTTATAATAAAGTGCATTTTAGGATACATAAATGTCATAAATAAATTCCATTATTATGTTTTCTACCCCTTTCTAAAAACAGGCATGTTTTCTTTTATCCAATTAATTTCCTTGTTTCAGCCCGAAAAAACCTTACTAAAAATAAGTCCTATCTCTTTACAGACAGCGTTTTTAACGTTAATTATAAGAATAATTCTTGTAAGACTTCTGAGAAACAGAAAGCTAGTTCCTGCGGCTATTTTAATAAATTCGGAGTGCACAAGCTCGGAAAATTTAATTTGCCAGGGTTACAGCCGACTCGTGTTACTTTCAGTGTTTTATTACATCTTAGTGTACATTTGGAATTCCCTTTGATAACTTACTGCGGATATTTTTATTGTTGTTTTGTGTTAGTTTTAAACATGGAATATTATACTAACTTAACTTTGCTTCATTAGTTATATCAGGCCTACCGCCTTTCTAACCCTACGGGGATATAAGCTTGATGTTACGTGTAATGAAAAAACATTGCTATGAAAATTTTCACAGGCGAACGATTGCTGTGTGAAGTTGTTTTCAGTCTATGGACTGAATCCAGACTTCAGGCTACTACTGAGAAGTTCCTAATGGAAAAATTATTTGATATATTTGATATTTGATATATTTATTTGTTTGTAAACATGTCTAACATTATACATTTACATGAAAATGTGGATGTAAAAGTGAAAATCTGAGAGTTTCAACATGTTTTGCCACCATTGGCGTACAAAATGAATTATAGACACTTGAAATATATTTAACACAATTAAGAAATAAAAAAAAGCATAACAAAATTAAAATATAACACAAATAGATTAGAAACTATCATTTAAAAAATCTTTAACATAGTAGTAACATTTTTCCGTGAGTAACTTCTTAAGTTCTATTTTGAATAAATTTGGCTGGTTTATATTTTTAATAACCTCTGGAATTTTATTATATATTAAAGGTGCCATACAAAACACGGTTTTGTGAAGGAGTGCTGTTTTCGCAGAGTGAGGCTGTAAGAAATTCTTATATTTAGTACGTCTATTTCTAATGACATTGTCTGACAAAAGAGGAAACCAGTGAGGATTGTTTTTAACAAATAAAGCTATTTCCAAGATATATAGTGACGGAAGTGTCAGTATATGGTATTTAATAAAGAGTGATTGACAGCTGTCCGTAGTTTTGATCTTAAACATAGCCCGAATACAACGCTTTTGCATTTTAAATACCATGTCGGTGTTTGTCGAATTACCCCAAAATATTAGACCGTATCTAAGCACCGATTCAATAAGTCCATAATATGCCATCAATAATGCGTTTCTACTCACTGTTGGTGCCAGTTTGTACAGTGTATTCTCATTAGGTTTTTCAGATAACCCCATTAATGCTTTGCCAGACTTGTGTATCTACTAACCCGGGACCATCACCAGCAGTGTTTGTGGCCATCTAGATCAACGTACCATAACGCACAGAAAACCAAATAAAAGTACCATTGTACTCAAAAGGTATATATCGTTACTGCGTGTACACAAATAATAAAAAATAAACCTGCACAGCCCTTTAGATCCAACTGATCCAAGCACTTCAGAATTATAGCTCCATAAAAGAAAAGATAACAGCCAAGGTGCCAGTGCAAAGATATCTGAGTGAGTGCAAGCAGTGAGAACGTTACTGAGTGACTCACGAATAGATAAATCGCATTTGTGCCTCTCTGACCGCTTCCTCAACTACACTCAATTAGGTTAGTTGGTTACTGCAGGTTACGAGATATAGCGAGGGTTATAAAAATATAACGGCGCAGGATAGACTTTACCAGAAGTGGTCATCGTATGTGTAAGTGGTTCAGTAGCTAGAATATCATTAGGATTATGCCAGAATATAGTAGTTCGTCGTGGACGTGGTACGACAGCGGCTCGCCTACTGACCACAGAAAATATTTATATACTCTTATACTACATTTAAACTCACGTCTCGTGCTTCGTTTCGTGTCTCAGTCCGCACCTCGCGTGATCGATGGTAAATGAGCTTCCTGTTTACACTCGTGGTGAATTCAGTTGTCTTTGAGCTAGCGACGATGGAGGACGTCGAAGTGTTAGCGGCAACAAGTCTTTGCTTACTGATCTTCAACTACTACGCAATTAATTTAAATAAAGAATTAAATAACGCGTTTAGGATTTGCGTTTGGTGCCACGTTTCTACAGTTCAAGTCCTCACACTCCACACTAGTGCATTTTTATCAGTAAAAAAAGTATCGTAACTACATGTGCCGAGAAAGCGGGGTTGACTAAGCTGGCTTCCATAAAATGTGACGCCTTATGGCATAAGATTTATGTCGATAAAACTTCCAGCAATAAGCTTTCCACGCAAATTTTGTTATAAAATCATCGACACTTTGAAGCAAAATCGCTACAGCTTATGAATAAAACCGTAGAGTATGCTCAAACGAACGCGGTAAAATAGTTCGCCATCCATTGCGGGCGAATAGAGAAAACTGGTATAATTGAATTAAGATTTTAACTCCTCCGTCGACCAGCCGAATTAGCCTTATTCTGCGCACTGCTCACAAAATAGTTTATTTTCAATTTCGCTAATGTTATAAAGTTGTAGTTTATTATGTGGTTAAGTAGTTATGTGGAATTTTGTTTCGATGTTTTTACGTTTGTTAATCAAGCGTGAATCTTGTTCTTTTTGGACGGATATGAATGAAGATAGATACCTAGTAAGTATCTATCTTTTCATAAATTGGTAGCTAGATTTGTTTGTTTAGGGGTCCCAACCACGACTGCTGGGTTTAATCCCCGGGTCGGCGATCAGTTTTGGGTTTTTCTCATTAAGAAAATTGGTAATATCAGGCAGTATTGGTTTCCAGACTTTTGCCCTCTTGAATTTGAATAAATTACAGAGAATGTCACAGAGCGCCATCTAGCGTCATCGGGGAAATTCTTTCGGCGGCAAACAAACATGTAACCTAACATAGTATTGATGATTTTAATTATTATATTTCTTGTAAATACATATTTGTTACGGTCGCGAATCATATTTTGATCGACATAAAACCTGACACTGACCTGCAAGTTGCAAAATCGTGAGAAAATTTAAATTTTGCGGCTACCATTCATTTCAATCCTCTTTCCTTGCACTTTTACTACTGCCACCCAGAGCGACCGACTTGCAAAAACACTACAAAGTGCAAAATAAACTTCGAAAACAATTGTAAATAGCTTTGTTAAAAAAAAAATTGCCACGCAAACTAAACTACAAATTCGTTGACCACTAGGTAGGTAGGTACCTAACTACTTGCTATTTAAAAAAAAATCATCTTCGACGTAGACGAAGTGGATTGAATACGTATTATTGGAGTTAACTCAAAAACCATTCAACAGAACTTTAAAAAAAATTGAGACCACCTTAAGGTAGGTATGTTATCGAAATTGGTTCACGAGGTAAATATCTACGTAAAGGTAGTTATGGTACGTACCTACTACGTTCATAAAAAGTAGGTACAAAAAACTGCTCAATTATAATATTCATTTATTTACATTACAGAGGGATAATTGCGTATCACACTAACAGTAGCAATGGCTTTCATTTTGATAGTTCAACAACATTCATTGCGTTATTTACGTTGTTGTAAACACAATTTTTTTGAACATATGAAGCAATGGATTTGCAATATCCTTCAAAATGATTCTGATTGTGATTGAAAGTGTGTTACGCAATTACGGTGCAGGTCATAAAATTACAATTCTACATAAGTCGCCATGTTTGTTACTCCACATCTGTTGAGTCCTCGTCTGATCCTGAAAAAAATATTTTAAAAAACATAATGATAATTATATTTAATCAACATCGCATCACGAATGTCCGCGAATGTCTGACATGGGGAACAGAGGGGGTTTAAATTAACATTGCATCACGAATGTCCGCGAATGTCTGACATGGGGAATAGGGGGTTTAAATCAACATTGCATCACGAATGTCCGCGAATATCTGACATGGGGAACAGAGGGGGTTTAAATCAACATTGCATCACGAATGTCCGCGAATGTCTGACATGGGGAATAGGGGGTTTAAATCAACATTGCATCACGAATGTCCGCGAATATCTGACATGGGGAACAGAGGGGGTTTAAATTAACATTGCATCACGAATGTCCGCGAATGTCTGACATGGGGACCAGAGGGGGTTTAAATCAACATTGCATCACGAATGTCCGCGAATGTCTGACATGGGGAACAGAGGGGGTTTTAAAAAACCGCCATATTTCGTTCGTTGTCGGAAGTCCCATGTGGCAGAAGGCTAGCAAATCTGAAAACTAATATCATTTTACCCGACCGGGCATCGTACCCAGGACCTGAAGGTTCCTCGCTTCACCTCACCTCTAACAAAAGCGATGAATTTTGAATTCGATTTTTTTTAGGGAAGTTAATATGAAAGTAGAGAACGGATAAAACATTGAGTTTTCAGAAATCAATCAATGTTAAATTATTATATTTATTTCTGTTATACACACGTTACTACTAGATGAGGTCGGTATTTCCTATCCAAAGAAACACCATAATAAAATCAGAGGTCACAGTCTCTCAAGTCCAAACATTCATCTTTGGTAAGATCATAATGAGGACCATGCAGATTAGTAGAAAGGTATTTCTTGTCTCACTAACCTGATATAGCCATCTTCACCCCAGTTCTTGCCCCACCAGTTGAGAAGAATCCAGTACTCCTGCGTATACCCGACTAGAAGCATCGCGTGGTTCAGCGTCCATGAACTGCAGAATAGATCGTCGTAGATGCCGCTCCTGTTTGAGAAATCATTTAAAAGATTTAAGTATACAACTTTTTTGGTTGTTTTATCAGATTTCTGAAAGCCATAGAGTGATTTAATTAGTACACTATCATATAATTATCATTTGTATATGATTTCATATTTGTTAAATTCTATGATCATAGTTAAACGATGCTGTTGTTCATTTTTACTTATGACACTTATGATCATATAAACGTCATATTTTTCCTTTCGTATCGTGGATCCACGCATCATCATCATCCACGATCATCCATTTTGACGCCATTTTTGGGGTTAGAGGGATATTTGTACGCAAGCCGTCAAATAGGATCCTCTAACTATGACCATAGACGATTATGAATCATAATGTAGTTATTATACCATCATAGGTTCTTGATATAATAATGACTCATTCATCTCTGATTATATTTATATGATAGTGTAATTGGGGCCTTAAAGACTTTAGAATAAATATTTTAACCACGAAATTCCCATCAGATGTCATGTTATACATAGGTTAGTATACGAGAGCAGTTGGAGTGGCCAAACCGTACAGATCTACACCATGGTCTAAAAAAACAAGGTCTGGCATTCCGGGAGTGACACCTGCTTACGTCACTACCCAGTTGCCGCCTTATCGCAACAAAACACGAAGTATGGAAACATTTTCAGGCACCCTTCTGTTAAAATATATATATAAACTAATTTAAATTGTCGTTTCATTTATCTAATCAAACGAAACAATTCAATTTAAACATAACAACGTAATTGTTAGTTAAAACCTCTTTGTTTTATCGGATTCGCACAGGTAATAAAGGCCATTGGGAAGTTATTATAACACACTACTGGTAGCACAGCGGTGATAACGTAGGCTTGTGTTACCTCCATGACCGGAATGCTATATGCCATGGTCTAAACAATACACTTTGCCTGAGTACAAGATTACGTAATATTTTCTACTTTTTGGAATGATTATTTAGAGAGTGAAACCACAAGTGTTTAATACTCGTAGACTTCTATATTTTACCGTCAGACAGAAATCATAGATACCTGTAAAGCTGAAACGTAAACGGCGCAGCGTTAACAGCCACGGCCAGAGGCCCGATAGTCGCGAGGCTCTTCTCTACGGCCGCCTCGTCTCCAACCGGCAGGGTCGCCCATCTTCGAGCCCGGACCCTCACGAGCTTACTATTGTATTTGCAGCTACCATCCTGGAGGATAACAACTAGAGGATTTAGGATGGTTAGTAGCAACTGGATGAGTGTAGCGGAGGATCGAGTTAGATGCCGTGTGATTGGAGACGCCTATGTCAGCTATGGACTGATAATGATTATGATGACAGCTTTTCAAATGCCTTTTGCCGTGGTCAGTGTATTTGTCATTCTGCAAAGTTAGTAGCAGACCTGACAGTGCTGACTGCCCAGGGTTTGCCAGATATTCTTAGATCACGTCACTAGAGTCAAAATTCTGGCGAATGTTTAAAAACAATCTTGTGATATCTACTCAATAGGCGGCAAGGTCCACTTTCCACCAAGTTTTGCCGTGCGTCAGCCTAAATTGGACGTGATCCGTAGTCTTTTGGACTTGTACCTGGTTATTGCTTGTGATCATAGCAGTTCCAATGTTCTGAATTCAATCAAGCAAAATTATCACTGGTTATAATAATGATAATTGTACAGATTCACATACCTTCCCAACATAAGGATACTGCGACTCTGTGATCAGTCCGTCTCTGGCTGCATACCGGAGTGCACCCCGCAACGACCCTCCGTCGCAGCCCGCGTTGCCGTCCTTGAAACTGCAGTCCACTATCTGCTGGGGACTAGTGAAGGGACAAAAGTATGCTTGGGTTTGTTACCAATGCTGTACTAAGGAAGAGCGGAGTTTCCGAACACTGGCAATATATATAACAAATTGTGGTTATATAAACAAGTTTTAAAGCCTATAGACCTATGGTATTCAGCTGTGGGGCTGCACCAGCCAAAGCAATCGTTAAATCATACAACGATTCTAAAACAAAGTGCTCGGATCTAGTCAACGCGCCGTGGTACCTCAGCGACCTTTACACCAGTACCTGAAGATGGATGTCGTAAACATAGTAATAAAAATATATGCAGAAGCTCATGAACACACGACTTCCATCACGTGAATGTCGAGCAATCCAACTACTTCATATCACTGAGTTTGTGTGAAAAACTAAAAAAGCGGCCAAGTGCGAGGCGGACTCGCCCATGAAGGGTTCCGTGGCAGCAAGTAACATAATATGCGGTTTACGATTTATGACGTATTAAAAAAAAAACCACTAGCTAGATCTCGTTCAAACCAATTTTCGGTGGAAGTTTACATGGTAATGTACATCAATTTTTTTTGTTTGTTTTATCTTTCTCTTATTTTAGAAGTTACGGGGACACACACACATACATTTTACCGCTTTGGAAGTGTCTCTCGCGCAAACTATTAAGTTTACAAAAAAATGATATTAGAAACCTCAATATCATTTTTGAAGACCTATCCATGGATACCCCACACGTATGGATATGAAGTTTTTTTATTTTTTATTTTCAGTTCTAAGTATGAGGAACCCCCTAAATTTATCTCTTTTTTCTGTTTTTGTGTGAAAATCTTAATGCGGTTCACAGAATACATCTACTTACCAAGTTTCAACAGTATAGTTGTTATAGTTTCGGAAAAAAGTGGCTGTGACATACGGACGGACAGACAGACAGACAGGACAAATCCATAAGGATTCCGTTTTTTGCCATTTGGCTACGGAACCCTAAAAAGGGTAAAACCAAAAGGCAAAACCTTTGAGTTAGTTTAGTGCAGTGTGAGTGAACTTAAACTGCAGTGCAAGTGAACACGAACTACACTAAATAACACGCTAAAGTGAACAAGAAAGACGATATTGGACGATTTCTTATTACCCCCAGGTTAGGAACCGTGGGCATAGAGCGTGTGTCAGAAAGGTGTGGCCATATTTAATGGTTTGGTGCAGACAATGTTATAGTTATTTAGCAGTTTAAGTTATATTTAAACTATTTAATACTCGTATCGAATAGGCTAGATTGTAATGAGCATAAAGTATTATTATCTGTGACACTTTATAAGGAGAAAAAAAACGTTTTTACTGCAATTTTATTCATATTATTTCATATTTCCAAATACACTGTGCCGCAAAGAAAGCGGGTCGGTAATAAAAACTTCAATAGCTTCCAAGATATTGGAGCTAGCTTATGAAATAAAGACTATTAAAGACAATTATTTAGTGCTTAAATCAATGTCATAAAAGTTCAACATTATGTAGGTTATTTTGAATAAACAGTAATAATGCCAATTTTCACTTTTCGAAAAATGTTTCACATTTTAATATTTTTTATTGCCTCCACGAGCTATTAATACAGCTGGGCATGCTTGCCACCAGATTTCTAAGCCGATGCTAAGGAATATTCTCCCATTCCTCTATCAGTGCTTCTTTCAGTTCACGAAGCGTGATTGGAGGAGAATTTCGCTGGCGTAGGTACACGTCGTCCCAGTTCGTCCCAGGCATGCATGATGGGGTTCAGGTCTGGGCTGCGTGCTGGCCACTCCATCCGTGTGATGTCGACATCTTCAAGGTAATCAAACAGTATCCGAGCTGTATGGTGACGGGTGTTATCCAGCCCATGTTTACAAAAAATGGGCAAACATACTCATTTAAGATATTTTCATTCACGTATCTTTCTGCAGTTAAGGCGCTTCCCCGACCAAACGACCTTGAGTGTGCGGTCCTTCTCTGCCCCGTCGCTGAGTCTCCCTCTGTCTCGCTCCCTGCGCACGCTCATTTATCATAGAATTCACAAAAAAAATGAAATGATTTGAATAATTAATACAAGCGATCTTTTGAAATAAAATTAAACGTGAATTATTTATATTTTTAAATTATCTTTCCATTAGTGTAATGCTCAAATTATTAGAACGTCAACTTTAGCAAAAGATGGATGCAATCATTCATTTTCACTCATAGTCACTTTTTTACAAGGAGATTTTAAATAATTAATTTAAAACACATAAAAACAAATATGAATGTGCAATGTAATGATAGGTTATCGAACATTAATAATGTGCCTTTAGATGTTGTTTATTACTCTTAATGAATGAGTTAATAGCCTCTGGATAACGCACAATAGCAACGTTTTGCTCGTGGTACCGCCTTAAAGTGCGATTTTCTATCACCACTAGCACGGTGCGGCTTTCGGAAGAAATTCCAGCCCACACGTGTATGGAGCCTCCACCGTATGGCACTTTCTCTTCAATGCAAGCTTGGTTATAGCGCTCTTCTGGTCTTCTGTAGCCTCTTTGCCACCCAGCGTACGTGTATAGCACGAACCTCGAGTCTTCCGAAAACATTAATCTTGACGAGTCATCCAGAGTCCAATTCATGTGTTCTCTAGTGTAACTCAGCCTTGAATTTCGATGCTGCCTTTCGAATTTTGGACCATTTGCAGGTCTAAATGGCTACAAGTTTGCTTCAGCAAGACGCCGCCTCAATGTACACGTGTTCGGATTGCTGCTACCAGCACGTAGGTGATTTTTGTCTTCAACCAAAGAAATTAAACTATTACAATGTATCTATCTTTAATCTCTTTGTCTTCAACAGCCGTTTGAACTCGATTTCGAATCGACCTTCCCGCGCTGTCGTGCACCTTGTTCAGCCTAATTGGATCTAGTCTCTTGAAATCGCCGGAGTATTAGCTGGAGCTGGGCTGACTGGGCTTCTTTGAACGATTGAACGACACCAACAGTTCTCGCTGTATCCGGCCTAACGCTGACTGCGCCCGTCTTCAAGCATTGTCAGAATTCTGGTTCACTCTTCTGGGGTTAGTGGCATGTTTTTAAATTTAATTTGATCAGAATTTCTTCTGTGATCAGGAAAATAAATTTTTGCACAAGAAATTTCATATTTATAAACAGAAACAAAAGTAAAACAAATGGTTCCAAAGTTGTTTAAATTTTAAAAATCGTCTTTGTTTTTTATTTATTGTTTTGAATACAATCACCAAAAAGAAATAAAAGATTTTACTGCTTCCTATGTAATGCAATAAACTTTAAAAACGTTTTTATTTTAAAAGTTATCGCAATTTTTATAACCGACCCGCTTCCGTTGCGGCCCAGTGTAGTAGGTAATATTAATTATTAGATTAAAACGGGCAAATATTGGTAGGTATTTGCAACGTTGCCTTCAGTAGCTACCACAGATTACCTACAACACAACATAACTTGTGAAATGTGGGTGTACTACAGGGACACCTCTGCCTAAACCTTCGGTGAATTCAGGCGTGAAGTTATGTTTATTTATTAAAACTTTATGCACAAGTAAAAAAATACTGTACAAAGGCGGACTTAATGCCTGAGGCATTTTCTACCAGTCAACCTTAGGGTGATGCAGAGACAATACATGGCAGGTGCAACATAAGGGATAGATAGCTCGGAAATAACTATAAAATACAAGAATAAATACTAATACACACATACATAAACAAAATAAACTTTGTGAGGAGAAATAACGATCGGTAGAGTAGAAAACGAATCCAGCAAATCAACGCTGGGATGTTTCGGTCAACTTCTGACGGATATCACTTTAAAAGTTAACAGACTGGTTGCCATACTGATATCCAAAGAAAAACCGCCTGGACAAAAAAAGAAGAATGAATGAAGCCAGAACAGTGAGATGGACATCAAAGAAGACGAATGTTGGTGGAACGAAGATTTTTATTATGATAAGTTACATATTATCTACCTCAGTTCCCCCCAAAAGCCATGTTTCCTATAGAGCTGCGCCTGCAACGCGTGTGTGACAGCAAAGGCGTAGCACGCGCCGCAGTGATGTTGCTCTTCTAGTTTAGGTTTGAAGCCTGTAGTGCGCCAATCGATCTGTTCACATAGGTACATATTCAATCAAAATGAAAACATTTCATTAAGGTGGTCTGTAAAAGATCGCTTTTAGCGATTAGACCGCCCAATGTGTCAACCTATGTAAAATTTCGACATTTATATCTGTAATTTTTGTGGTATACATAATAAAGAATATTCTATTCTACGAGAATATTTATACATGGGCACTTAAGAAACGTCAGAAGCTAGGTGCACGGTTTCAATTGGTCGTTTCCTATGGAGAAGAGCCGGCAAGAAGCGCCACGGTTACTTTTTTTAGGGTTCCGTACCCAAAGGGTAAAAGGGAAAAGTTAGCTGGTAGAAATCGTCACGTAACGAAAAAGGGTTAAGCTGCGTCCACATAATAATTATTAGGTTTTATTGTCCGTACCGTTCCTCCGTTCCGTATCGCCGTTCAGAACGATACGGGGCGTTATGGCGCGGCGCGGTGCCTCGGAACGCATGGAGGTACGCGGTACGCCCCGATTCCTTGCGTCCAAACTAGCGTTCTTGGATCACGATGAGGATGCGGTATGGAGTAACGATATGGACAAAAGAACATTATGTGGACTCAGTTTTATGCGACTTTCTACGAGTATATGCGTGTAAGTATCGCGTAAGAAACTTCGTCCTGACGTGGGCCCCGACCACACACATTTTTTCTTAAAGTCTCGCTTTTATTATCACTTAAGCGTTTTTGCTTTATATATGAGTATTTTTTTTTCCTTTAGCTTTCAATCTAATCCCTCACCGTTTCAGGTACACTGCGATGCAAACTCTTCCTGTAAGTAATCTTATGGAGATCCTCTGCCGGGTCGAACAGTGGAAACGTGTGGAACAGCTTCAGAAACTTGTTGAAGTATTCTTTTACGTCCTAAAAGAAAGAACAAAAACATATTACTATATACAAATTGTGGTAACGCTTCAATTACGAAAACCGGCTTTACTGCTACGACATACGTTGTCAATGTCAAATTGTTTTATTAGACGTGTGGTTGCTTGTAAAGTATCGCCAGCAGGTCAAGTTACACGAAACTGTCAAATTTCTCCAAACGATTTTAAACCTTAAATTTTAATGCTTAAGTTCAAAATCGAAAGAAAAAAATCTGTCAATTTGTGGTAATTTGATGTGCTGGTGCCTGTACCTTTCAGTGCTGGAGAAAGACCTCAAAAGAGCGTGCATTGACCTCTACGCTTGTGCATTATTTGTTGTAGATTTCCTACAGACATTGGGTACCCTGGCTAGCAGTAGCGAAGGGTATATTTTTGTAAGAGGTATAAGCCGGAGTACATATCTTTAAGATATGTATATAGAATACTGACTGTGCCATTTTTCAATGGGAAGCCGGTCGGAATCGAGTTTTATGGAACCTTCACCACTGCACCCTTTGTTTTTTTTTGGATTGGAAATCATCAAATGACTTCTCCCGCTCTGGGAGAAGCGGGAGGGCGTGTCAGACTCTTACTGACTAAGACCCACCCGTGTTCCTTCAGGTGCCTGTGCGCCAGGGCCGCGGTAACTCTTTTGAACAATCCGCGACCCCGGCAGGCACCACTGCACCCTAGGCTACGAACCTTAGGTGAGAGACCTATGTCTGCCTATATCCAGAGGTAGGTACAGGGACGCCACAGCCTTATTATATGACCTATGAATACTTAGCCTACCTCATTTTAATGTTATAGTACAGAATACTAGTCCAACTGTATTCATGTTGATTATCTCTGAGATGCAACTGCTATAAAATTCATGGAATTGGCGTTCGATCGTGGTAGTTAAGCCTTTAATGGACACTATATTGGTTTTATTAATATAGAGTACGCTGAAGTTGGTTCTGTGGGTATATATATGTAGGTAGGTAGATAACTAGGTAAATAGTATTATCATTTACATCATCCACAGTCCGACTATACCCAATCCTGAGCATAGTCCTCTCTTTTCTTGTGTCAATCCCCACGCTCCCGTGCCAACCTCATCCAGGTTCTACTCGCGATGATAACAATGTCGTCTTCCAGTCCTTGGGCGCCACACGATGAATAGTATACCTACATATTATTTATACTAAATCGTGTTGAAGTCTGTATACAACGTGGGAAAAGATGACTGCAATGGGGTTGTTTCCCGGAAGCTTCGCCGCAAGACGGCGCTGTGTGTATGTTACCTGTCAAACGTTGCTGTTAAAAACGTGTACATTTTAAGGATGATTTTTTAAGTATTTGCGTGTTTTTGTCGTTAATTTGTGTTGCTTACAGTTGCTTCACAGGCGTATCGCCCAGTTGAAAGAGGAGTTGAAAGAAAGAGAAGCTTCGCAACAAGGAAAGAATGCCGAGCTTGTCATTATATTTAATATTTTATCAACTTTTAGCGATTTTCTGATCAATGCTATGGTTTCATAAGTTATAAAACAAACTTAACTCACAAACTTTTTGCTTTTTAATGATACTAATATTAAACAAGACGTAAGGTTACTTGTTACAAAATGTAAGGATATTTGAAAAGAAACTATCATTTTCTTCACAAGTTGGAAGCTTACGACAGAAATTTCAATTTCGACAGTGTGTGTAACAGTCTTGAATCCAGTCCGGTATCGTACCAACCTATCGTCTCAGAAGTGGTCTCTTTCGAAAAATCACTAGATTTGAAGTTTTTTATTTCAGTGCCTTTTCCCACTTTCTCTTCATGTGCAAATTACTTGCGAATTTGACAACACTTATTCCTTTGCATCCAAAGGCTACACAACGACCCGTTATATTAACATAAGTCACAAAAATAAAAATAAAACTTAGGAGTTTGACAGTTCGTTTGTAACAAACACTTAGCGCCACCTACGTCGAACTAATTGACAGTTTTCTTCCCCATTGAAAGTAATTTTTATTCAAGATCTTGACTAGACTTCCATTTTTAAAAGAAATCTGATTTTGTTCTCCTAAGAAAATATGTGAATTTAGGACTACTGCTATGCTTCTGGTTTATGTAGGGAAGGGATAGAGTTAAAAAAAAAAAAGCGGTGACCGCTGCAATGACAGCTGTCATGATAATGACGGCAACGTGGTTTGACTTTACAGAGTCAAAAAACACTGTAGTAAAACAAATCAACTTACTTTCACAAATAAAGTTTCTGTGACGTCATCATTCGTCGGTAAATTGCGGACTCTATGTGGCCGGCACCGCTTTTTTTAGGAAATCGTAGCTTAACACAAGATGTGACAACAGATTATTAGAGGATTTTAGAATCTGACAGGTTCTGCAATTTCATTTCTTGACTGTACACGTGGCTACATATCAAGCTATGTTTTCCTGTATAGGCTGACCCCTCATTTTACAGAAATCCTTTAAATTGCGAGATCAGCTTATACTGGAAATGTATAGCTTGATATGTAGCCGTGTGTACCTATATATGTATTAGTCGGTACCTATATATCGATGTGGCGTCGCTTGGCCTTTGTCTAGCAGAGGACGTCCTTCGGTTAAAAATATATATGATGATGATATTGACATAATTATACATACAGCCCCTTTAGTCCAACTTACAGCAGTTAAATCACATCAAATCAGTCAATCAATCTAGATGTGTTTTGTCTGTATTTTTAATGTCATTTATTTGTAATGTGCGTTTTGTTTGTGCTTCTGCACAAACAAAACCATTTTGAATAAAAATATTTTAATTTAAAAGAAAAAAAAATAGTTTAAGAATAAAGTACCTATTTTTTTTTTCTTTTAATTTAAAATATTTTATTTCACATAAACCTACATGGGCACTTATGAAACGTCAGAAGCTTGGTGGTCCAATTGGTTGTTTCCTATGGAGAAGAGCCAGCAAGAAACTCCACGGTTACTCTTATAAAAATAAGTGGCTTTTACAATGTTTCAAATTACAGTGTTCATAGGCGTGGGAGGACAGTGTAGGCAGTCAAAGCTCATTAAAGCCTATTGTATTGTTAGTAGTTTCATAAGTTTTAGATCCTTGTTATGTAGGTTAGTTGCTAGATTCTGGTGAAAAAATCTTAGTAGGCATAGAAAATTTTATATTACCAGATCTCCGAAAAGATTTAGATGCAGCGAGTATGACTGTTTGCCAAGCAGAAAGTCGCGGTTGTGTTGCGCCACTATCTCAAGATTGTTGCGCCACTTCGTTAGTGCTTCTAATTCTTGATGAGGTGTTGCGTAAACTTTTTTGTGGACTGACTGTAAAGGGAGCAATGAGAACGTCTTTTAATATCATACTAGCGGACATCACAGACGTTGTCCTGCCCGAACAGCGCCACCTACCGGATCTAATTGTAAATCTAAATTATCCAGGGACCCACTCAAAGCAAACACACACAAAAAAAAAACATCAAATCGGTCTAATTGATTAGGAGTTCAATGACATACACACGTAGAGAAGAATTATATACAGGAATATGTATGCAGGGTTATTTGTAACTCGACGTATTTCTTGCAGGACGTCATAGTAGGGTTAAAATGCAACAAATTAAGCCACCAAATGTTCTACCTAAATTCAGTAGGTTTAGTTAGTAAGATTTTTTGTTTTTTTATGAAATATCCAATTTAAAAATGATTTACGCCTCGACTATATTGGAATTGAAGTTATTATCATAGCTGATGCCGTACCAGATCTTTAAAAGAATTAAAAGTTAACAGTGACAAAAAAATATGGCAAAGATCACTAATAAAAAATGTTATTTTTCGTAATTTTTATTTTTGTCAGACCTACAAAAATAACGAAAAAAAACTGAATTTCGGTACAACATTTGGTGGCTTGATTTGTTGCATTTTAACCCTACTGTGACGTACTCTGCCGCACTAACAAATTCTTTGTTAGTAACAAAGAATACACAATAACTCGATTTTGGACGATTTTGAGTTATATATATATACAAGCTGACCCGACAGACGTTGTCCTGTCTTAATTATTAATGTCATATGTCGTTTATTTTAGTTTTGACTATTGACTAAAACTAAAACTATCGACTCATTTATCGACCGATCCATCTGTGTTAAACGATATTTGCAGCGCGCATTCTGTCAATCGCTGACAGTTATTTCAAACAACTGACAGTTAAGTAAAATTAATATTGGCGTTAAGTTTTCATAAATGTTGTAACGTTCCGATCAACTTTCTTATTTTTTTGTTTCATAAGGTCCTTCTTCTGACAATAACGAACACAACAAAAAAAAATATAGTGAAATCGGTCCAGCCGTTCACGCGTGATGGCGTGACCAAGGGAAATAGGGATTCATTTTTATATATATAGATAGATATTCGGAATAAACGAATCGAGATCTATTAACTCTCTTTAAGTAACTTTTTTATGAATCCTTCAGGAACTCGGGGTTTTCAGTAAGCAAGAATGCAATAACTTATAGTTCACTAAGAAAGTTCAAAACTTTGAGCGCGTTTTTCTCGAAAGCGTCAAATCGAGTTACTGGTGCCGATTCTCTTGTACGCCGAACTAAACTAACTAAACTATGACTAAAATTCCTTACGTTTGGCTATGAGATTCTTACAGCTATTCTGCAAAAAAATATCTCTAAATTTAAAAATAATTTTGACGTAACTAAAATTTAATTTGACAATCGCGACTCCACGTGGTAGGTACTTGTTTGCCCGTGATTTTTTTTTAGAGCCGGAGGCACGCGTGGTGTGGGCAGCCTCGACGTATTTTTTATGGATTATTTTACTTTTTGTATGGAAAATATGAAAAAACCAAATTACCTACGTGTAGATTAGGGGTTTAAGGATTTCATAAAGGGGGTCGAAATTTTCATTATTTTTGCGATAGGACACACCGTTTTCGAGATATAAGCAAAATAAAATAAAAAAAGATACAGTACTGTTTTTGCACCTGAAGTCGAGGTGTTGTGGTGAATTTTAGTTCATGACAACTAATTTTATTCCACACCTTTTTAATCGCGATTAAAAATAGCTAGATTTAGTTAGACAACCAAAATTTTAGGTGAACAACGTCAAATTCAGAATAGCAAAATTGGCATTTTCACTAAACTAATAATTCAGTGCCATCTTAGTGCTGTCAAACTAAAATATAGTTAAGTTTTGTCATGATTTATTTCAGAATGAGAAATCGTCGTTTGACAGGAATAAACTAAATTTTTGTGATTTTTAGTCTAGTTTAGAGAGTTTTGTGACAAGAGAATCGGCACCATTGTATTCTTCGTTAGCGCGGCAGTACTGCAAGGAATATGTCGAGTTACAAATAACCCTGTATAATAATGATTTGGATCAGACGCTGCATGTCTTCTTCTTGATTTCATCCATTCATCTGTATCAGCTGATCACAGTACCCACCTATTAGGTAGCCCCATATCTGCCCATGACTTGTATAACTGTGTCCAACCATCGTTTCTTGGGTTTTCACCTATTCTTATAGCTATCCATATAATTTTATATTTAAAATGTCCCTCATTCCTCTGCATCACATTGTATGTCGAGCATGTTTTGCGGAGGAGGATGCAGAGAAATTGTCATCGTACGAGCCTCATACCGTGATAACCGATTTCCAAATAACTTCTCAGTTACCGACACCAATTTCAGGCTTCCACTTTCATAGAAATCTAGTAAGACCAGACATTCATCCTCTTTAACATTTTCATCTAACCTTTCAATAATCAAGTGGCCTTACATTATAATCCTTAAAAGACAGAATTAATATAAAAACTTACCTTATATTCATGCCAATGCCAATCCGGTAAATCAGAATGTACGATGAATCCGTTCAATATGTGTTTCTTGACATACTCAGCACTTTTTTCCAATGAGCACTGACTAACATTGAAACCCTTCAGAAACTCGCCAAAGCCTGCATTCTTTTCAACTAATTTGATCGTTTTTGCAACAAAACTTTCGGTTTGGTCGAAATTGATACATCTTGCATATCTGTTGTTTTTATACTTCGTTAGAATTGATTTGATTGTGTTTGTCGTTTCTGTTATGTTTGTTCCGATGATTAGAGTGAATTGTAGGATGAGAATTATTTTAATTATTTGCATTTTATGTAGCAATGACTTCTAGTACTACGAAGTTATAGAATTATATATTCACTTAGATTGTACTTATTAAACAGTTTCTTTTGTTTTTGACACAACGTTAATTAATGTTTTAAAATAAACTCACGAACACTAACTTGTATTTTCACTTATTAAACAAATTAGGACATTTACTATACATAGCACCTACTGACATACTGACTAACTAATTTGACTGTGAATATCGTTGACTAATCAAAGATTTTCTGATCAGCAGAGTTTGCAATATTTATGAGTCACAATGATTGTTTATTTCCATCGCACTAGTTGCTGATCGACATTTTTAACTATAAACAGCATAATGTGTTACCTAGGTATGAAATAGTTTCGTCTAGTCTAGATTCTTTCGCGGGCTACCTTGGCGCATCCCCTTAATAAATCTTTTTTACATAAATGTGCTCAATTGAGAGTGGTGGCCCAGAAGTAAGCAGACTTTGTAAGTCTCTTCAAACAGGCGCGACACGCGACGCGATACAAAGGCACCGCCTGTCGCGCGACGAGCGATGCCTTTGTGTCGCGTCGCGTGTCGTACCTGTTTTAAGGAGCCTTCACTTTGTGTAAATAATTTCAGCACCGCTGCTCTCAAAACGGTAAAGGAAAACATCATGAGGCAACCGGCAAGACCTTGAAAAAAAATTCGAAGACTTGTCACATCTACCAAACCCCTGCCCGCGTGGTAGATTACTGGCCACTCCGTCTCGAAGAGAGAAGGCCTGTGTCCCAGCAGTGGGAACATTATAAGGTGATTATGCAGGATTGTTCTATGAACACAGGATCAAACCCATAAAATTATTTACTTAAGGCGCAGATATACGACTTTTAATGATTTCTAATTGAACATCATGTCTAAACGAATACTCTTATTTGTTTGAAAAAAATATATGATAAACTAGACTATTTTCTTCGTAATTTGATATGTGAATATTTGAAATTATATTTTTAGAACATAGTGTAATTAATTTGTAAAGTAATGTCTAACGCGAACACAAAAACGATAATCATGCAAAAACTATCGGGCGTATTTTCATGAAATCTGCACCATCTAAAAGACAATTTAATTACCCAAGTTTTTGTATACGGCTTTTATTTGTATTGTGTTTGTTAAATCAAGGTGGGTTGTTTTTGCGAATAAACTTGATGCGCGTTGAAGCGGGGGCTCTTGCGGGCGACGGGCGGCAGTGCATCGCTGACCAATGTCCGAGTAGACGCTAACGCTCTGTGCAATTTTATTCGCTTAAAAGTTTCGCATGCTCCTCCCACTCGCTCAAGGTCACTGGCACTTATTGTCGCCTTAAGTATTTTAAAATCTCTTTGTTGTACATATACAAAGGAGATAAAAAATATTGGGCCCATTGTCTTGTAACGTACCTATATTATTCGCCAAAAAAGCTAAAGTAAGAAATATATCAAATTAAAATCGTCGATTTTTTAAACGGAACAACGAAATCGTAATAAAAAGATAATGTTTTGATAATGCACATTCCAGTTATGATCGTCAATAAAGTAAATGCATGTGTTGAAGCGTATTTAAAGATTTTATGAAGAAAAAAAAATTATGTAAGTATGTAGGTTCGTGGTGGTAACTCAATCGGTTTTTATTAAGTAAGAAAATATACCATTTAAGCTACAGCAGGTTCACACCTGTTTTTAATCCTTTTTTTGTAGTTTGCATATCGTGTAAATTGGTTTAAAAATCAACTTCAAACGGAATGTAGCTTATGGTTGCTTGTCAGTTTGACTCTAGTGATGTTACTCAAATACTCAGTCACCAAAGAGTACATAAGTATCAGTTGCGTAACTATACCATCTGAGGCCCGTGGCAAATTCATTGGATGGGGCCCAGTAAAAATTGTCACGTTGTAATTTAATTTTAATAAATCACTGAAGTAGTTACCGAACAGCATTTTAGTTAAATAAATAATAAATATAACTTTCAAAAGGATGGGTATTATATATTTATAATAAAATAACAATTTAATCATAACAACGTATTTATTAATAAAATTATTTACTCAGAGCTTTCTGTTCCGCAAAAGTAAGTATCAATAACATCATCAAAGTTTAAAGATCGGGCCATTGAATTTTCAGTAGACGAAATAGCTAAGTTACTTAGCCTGTCTTCTCCCATAGACTTCCTTAATTGATTTTAAGTTTTATAATTTTTACTAAATTTTGTTAAAAATGTTAGGTTACTCCTGAGCTTACGGCCTCTCGGGCCAGGGGCCCCGTCGGTGCGAGGGCTACTCGGGCCGGGGGCCCAATCGGGCTGAGGGCCCGTGGCATTTTGCCAGCCCTGCCACCCTATAGTTACGCCACTACTCAGTCACTAACGGTCAGGCACTCGATTAACCCGATTGTGGAATTAAAATATCTCAATTCAAGTTGCATCTAATCTAAGGTAGGTATAAGTAGGTACTAGACTCTAGTACCTATACCTGGGAACATCCCTCTAGTAATTAGAGGGCGGTTACCAACAGCTCCGTACTTCTGAAAAGACCCAAAAAAAAAAAAACATAGCAAGATCCAAAGTACAACTAACGTTCCAATGTTCAATATTGGTACATTGAGGGTTAAATTACTGACATTCGGCTAAGATCACCTTTGTTTGACTTTGTAAAGACCGTTTTCACTTACTCACATTCCACTGTCAATCTGATAATCAATGACGATGCGATGTCGATTTAAATGACAAATTACACGTTACCAACTGACAGCACTAGCCAATGACGGCGCTAGATACAAACACAGAATATTTATTTTCACTCCTCATCATTATCATTAAAGCTCTGTACATCACAGTATTTTGCCGGTTTATTACACGAAATAGATATATTCCGTGGCTTACTACTACTACGTGGTTTACCTACGTATTGGATTATAGAATGAGAAATGTCAGTTTAACTAGCGTGGAGGTACAGCAACTCTATATATATGTATAGTGGGTTTTGTGGACAAGACATTAATTCAGATTTGTTACAGTTGTACTGGCAATCATGTCATTTGGTTTAAATATGATTTTATTTTTATTATTTTATCTATTTTTTATTTAGATTCCTTTATATTTTGTGAATGTGAGAGCGTTGGAGGCCTTATAGACTGTAGATTTGTAGACCATTTTCTATTTTCGTAAGAACCTGGTACTTGTTGACAGGCCTACACTGTCTTCCCATATCTATTATCACTGTAATTTGAAAACATTGTAAAAGCCAATTATTTGTAAAGAGTAAAACATTGAGTTTCTTGCCGGCTCTTCCCCATAGGAAACGACCAATTGGAACCGTGCACCTATACTCAAAAGGTTTAGGTAGTTAAATAAAGGTAAACAAATCGTAAAAAGGGTATTTTATAGTTGACACTTTCTGGTTTAAAAATGCGTTACAACAAAATTAAAGTTATTTGCGATTTATACGATAGTTTCCTATTTTATTAATGTATGTTAAACTATCATTTATTCGTAAACTAAACTCTTCGTACATGTAATTGCTAGAGCACACTTTTTTGTTAGATTTATAAAATAGTATAATATTTTGTAATCTGTCTATTGTAAAGAGCCCAAAAAGACAGGTTCCTTAGACCTTTTAGAAAATACAACGAATTAGATAACGTTGCTAAACTGAAGTGTACACGTAAGACGTAGTATGGCAACTGAAGTAGCAGATATTACGTTTAGTCGGTTAACAAGATGGCTTTTATGTTATGGAAAAAATAAATGTTAAATGGTGTCACAGTATTGCGGCTGCCACCATACCACTGTGAGCTCAATTTAATTGTGATAATATGGGCTCTAGTTAAAGGGTTTGTAGCCGAGAACAATAAAACTTTTAAAATTTCTGACCTAAACATTAAAGATGTTGAAAGAAAGTTGCGAGGGTCATGTAATAAAAGAAGAACAGAACATGTTTAAATTCGACAAAATAATTGATGATACCACTGAACGCTTTATTATTAATGTGACAGATAGTTCCTCAAATTCAGATTCAGAATAGAGCCTATTATTATGGTACTAAAAATAATATGATTTTAACATTTGAAATAAAAGGTTTAGCATCTATGAGTCACGTGGGTTTTTTTTGTTTACCTTTATTTAACTACCTAAACCTTTCGAGTATAGCTTCTGACGTTCCATAAGTGCCCATGTAGGTAGGTTTATGTGAAATAAAATCATTTTGATTTTGAGTATTGGTGATATTTGTTTAATCGCGATTACATCGAGTGGCACCTCGAGAGAAAATGGACTCGAGCCTTTATTTTTTTTACTCGAGTTAAATAAAATCGAGCCGTACTGTCGGGAACACAATTAGTGTGGAGTACTCTGTGGATAACAAAACTCTCCTATAAGGGGTGTATCAAAGAGTATAATAACTATAATAAAGGGGGTATATATATTCTGTGACAATAAGAGTATATATGTTCTGTGGACAACACTTCATTCATTTTATTTCTTCTTTCCGTTTCTTTCAAATTTCACGAAATTGATATTTCTGTTTTTCTGTGTATAATTGAAAGATTATAATTATTATAGCATCTTCAAGTAGGTACAGCATTTACTCCAGAAGGATGTTGTGTTAATTATTCAATAAGATTTCAAGGCAATGTGCGATGACATTGTCCGACACTCACAGAAAATTATAATTAGGTATTATTGTCTCTTCCTAGGGACTGCTGCAGATGTTCGGTAACTTGTAAACGCATGGATTTTTCGCTTGTTTCAGTCAAACCATCTAGCTGCAGTTTGTGGAAAGTGCGTATTGATAATGCAAGAAAGTATTGAAACTGTTTATTCGATAATACAGGAATATTTACATTCCATGTCGCACACACCAAACGCATACTGTGTCAGTTGACTCTGCGGAAAAGAACATTATTTTGCAGTGGATACCGTGACGCCAAATAGAACAATTATTAGTTAAAATACGCTTATTTTTTAACACAAATCTTCTACCTATATTTTCAGGTGAATTATTTACCCAGAACATCAATTTCTAATACTAAGGCTACTCTTGCTGGGTACTGTAGCAACTGATTGGAACAGAACGTAGGTACTGGCTGTTGTGCACAGTAATGTCTATCATGTGGTACAGTTCACGAAAAACTTTATGAGTTCTCGGAAGTTGCACGCGAGTGGCTGCGCAGTATACATAATATGGATGTCCGAGGGAACTTTCTTACTCTCACTCAACTGTACCATGCGCGGTTTCGTTCTCGGGCCTACGTTCAGAGTGCTCATAAAGTTTTGCGCGAACTGTATTTTTATCTAGGTCACGGTACCCTAAGATGAGTGGTGGAGCGACCTGCATTTGACGTTGAAAATTATATAGACTTGTAGAAATGTGAAATTTGTTGTTATCTGTTTTTGTTATATCTCAATGATTTTGCTCCAAAATGAGTAAACGTGGTGCTGTTATGCTAAAAAGTCACAATATATAGCGCAAGGTCATTCCTATATTAGTTGAATCGCATTGTATTATTATAATATGATTCTGATAAATAAACACGGACTAGAAAAAAAAGGACTCCGCGCCACGCATATCGAAAGTGAAGCAGCATACCGATCTATGTGTGTGTGTGTGTAAATAAGTGTCTTCTTGACACTTTTTCTGGGATGTATAAATTATTTTTACACCATTACACAACACAAGAAGGCATTATTTTATTTTATTACTTGACGTAAACAGTACCTACAATGTCGAAGTAGTGCCGCGTAATGGCGGCCGGTCGGCACATTATCATGTAAATGTGTGCGAAAGGCATGTTTGTACACACGGTCTTCATACTTATAGTGCTTCACTTTCGATACGCGTGGCGCGGAGTCCTTCTTTTTTTTCTAGTCCGTGCTGATAAAATACATAGTATTTAAAATATTTTCATATTGGTAGTATTTTCTGTTTAAACTAAGTTATTTGCAGGTGTTACAATCCACAACTTTCCGAACCCTAGAATCTTTCAAAAGCGCTTCCGGATATGGGTTGGCTTACCTGGTGCCTCAGTCAGTGGACTGACCGATATGCAAATATACAATAACAGGTAAGTAATATACACTAACAGTAAGCATTTTGCTCTTAAAGACAAGAATCGCAATAGTCACGTGATTGCTCTATTTCTCACCAACATATCGCTCACCTAGTAATATATTGACACATCTACGTTTTTCACATTTTTTGTTTCTGACCCTGAATTCTTGAATGAGCCGGTGGTTTACGCGCCATGCGGGGGAAAACAACAATAAATGGTATAATGACACTAACGACCTGTCTCAATGAATACTGAAACTAGCGTTGTGCCGTGTTACCACTTTGTAGATTATGCACTTTTATACACGTAAGCCTATAAACTCAATTCCGCATTTTTTGCAGATGTGCCAATATATTACTAGGTGAGCGATATATGAAGTAAGTACAGTACGATTCAAACTTAATGGCGGCTGTGAAGCGCGCTATTCGCTGCGCAGTACCTCATCCCTCACCCCGCTGACACGTGAATTGGTTACTGCGCAGCGACTCGCCTCATGTTCCGAGCCGTAAATCACATTCTTCTATTATCCTGTACTAGCAACAACAACAATTTAAATGAGTAATGTAGGCAGGAACGCATCAAGAAAAAACAAACAAACTTATTTTTAGATTGTAATATCTATTTCATATTACTATTTCCAGAAGCATCGACACCCGTTGCATCTACAGGAAGTGTGAACCTATTATCTAATTCACCAGGTACATCAGTTAAACTTTCAGGTAAATAAGTAAATTCTATGTGTTTTCATTGCTTTTGTTTTGAAAGATCACATCATCTTGCCTTTTTATTATTGCATGGCACTGTAATTGATTTGAGAGCAGTGGTGGCCCAGTGGTATCGGCCCCGACTTACGAGTTGTAGGTTGTGGGTTCGAACCCAGGCAGGCGCTTTACTGTGTAAATAATTTCATCACCACTGCTCTCAAAACGGTGAAGGAAAACATCGTGAGGAAACCGGCATGTCCTAGAACCAAACATTCGAAGACATGTGACATCTACCAACCCGCACTGGGCCCGCGTGGTAGATTACTGCCCATTCCCTCTCAAAAAGAGAGGAGGCCTGTGTCCCAGCAGTGGGAACATTATAGGCTGATTATGTACTGTAATTGATATTGAGATGTTTTTGTTGTTACAGAGTTGTCGATTCTTTGATTGAGATATTTTTTTACATCTATTTCATATTCACATCACACACATCACATCCATCTGTTGCATCTAAAGCAAGTCTCAACCTGCAATCAGATTTCCCAAGTACATCTCTCCAAATTTCAGGTAAATAAGTATTTTGTTCTATTTGTCTTTGCAGCCTAGATAATTTATTTTAATGAAATATATTTTAGTGACTTTTTGTAAATGTAATTTAAAATCTTTTCAGTAGCAACAACTCCTTCGACCCAAAAGGAAATTTGTGTTTGCAATGATCCTGTCCCTACAACCTCTAAGGTACCTACATCAAATTATCTTGGCATCACTTGCTTAATGTAAGTAGATTCCATATTAGAAGTTATTAAAAAAAAATTGAGGCGTCGCAGGACGCCTGGCAGATGTGAAAAACTGAAACTATTTTGTATAGAAAATATGCATGAAAGGATGGTTTACAACTGGAAATAAATATGTCATAATCAAAAAATATTATTATGGCGTAATCAAAAACAAAATCATATTATTTTTTAAAGAAAAAAATTGAAAAATATTTGGATGTTGACTGTTGGCTGCGTCGCCACACGCATTAGATGTTTCATTATCAAACACGGAAACCAACTTAGTGCAAAAAGCTTTCATATTGTATAGAATAGAATAGGTCTTTATTTGCTTAGAATGTATAGGTACATAAAAATAAGTTGCTAAATTAAATAATAGGATCCATGTACATTCTGCCTTAATATAGCATGCAAATGTAATACAAAAGTAGAAATTAATAAAGATATTACAAAAAAATGTCATTTAAGAAATCCTGCACAGAATAATAACATTTATATACAAGTAATTCTGTGAAACGTTTTTTAAAATTGTTGCAACGGTAATTTTTTTATTTGGTCAGGTTTTATTAAAGATTACAGGAGCCATACAAATCACATTTCTTTTTAATAAGCTAGTTTTAAATACGCCCGTGCATAAATAGATTTTGGTATTTATAACTAGCTTTTGCCCGCAATTCCGTCCAGGTAGATTTCTATCCCAAGGAAGTGGCAGTATCAAATGTATCGGCACTCATACATATTAGTCAAACAAATAAATCATAGCACTTAGAAAATATAGTACAGCTTTGCCACTAAAAGAATTTTCAAAATCATTTCAGTAGCTCCAGAAATTACCCTCTAATAACTTACAACTTTACCTCAATTACTCATATAAGTGTACCTATTTATTTATATGGTATATTTTAAAATTTTCCAGGTTCCAGAACCAAATTGTTATCAATGCGAGTGGAGTTTTATCAAAATATTCGAAAACAGTTATGAAACCTAAGAAGCGAAATATGTCGGCTATGGAAAGGGGAAAAACATTTAAAGGAGAGACTGCAAAAAGCTGAAAAATTGTCCAGTAAAGTTATGTTGCAAACATGCAACAAAGAAAATGTCTTTACCAGCAAACATTTTCACTGTTTTGCAGTTTAGTGAATGCGGTAAAATAACTGAAAGGACGCCGATTTCTAAAAGAAGAAAAGGTATCGACACTTTCTTTAAGAAGAAACCCGGAATGTTATGCTTTATTCAAAAACTTTAAAAAATCTTCTTGCCAGAATAGTGATTGAAGAAGGGGTTAATATGTAGAGCAGGATATAGATTTTCCAACTAATGAAATTGTTATAAATGAAGAGTTATTATTGGATACTTCAATTGTATGGAAGGAGCTAGACAAAGAGGTTATTTTTGTGGATGGGTCATCACAAAGTGTTTAAAGTGTATCTAAATCATGTAAAACAAGTAGACAAGATTTTCTTGCTGGTATTTAAATATTAAAAACAATGCTTTTATTAGGGCCAAAGAATATAATAATGATAAGAAATGGTTGTATATACTTCGATAGAGGTGACACCCAACTAAAAATTTAAGGAAGAATGTAATAATGTTTGCTGACATGTTTGTCACTTTTCCTTTTAAATAAACACAAAACAGTGCTAATCTCTAAAACAATTATTGTTTTAATTTATTTATAGTGGGTGCCGAATAATTAATAGAATATTAAATAGCAAAATAAAATGATGGTGATGATGAAATGAACCAATATGCTCACGAATACTATTAAGTAAACGAAAAAAATATGTAATTTTTTGCCATTTAAATAAATTAAAAAAAACGTTTAGGTAGTTATAATTATTTACAATACATAAACATAATTAAAACTGTCAAAATGTTTGTCATTTCTGTTGTTAAAATAATGTTTAACCAAGGAGGGACGATGCCCTTGAATGAGTGAGGAGGGACGCTGCCCTTGACTGAGTGAGGAAGGATGCTGCCCTTGGTTTAGTGAGGAGGGACGCTGTCCTTGACTAAGTGTGGAGGAATGCTGCCCTTGACTGAGTGAAGAGGGACGCTGCCCTTGACTGAGTGAGAAGGGATGCTACCTTTGACTGAGTGAGGGGGGGACGCTGCCCTTGACTAAGTGAGGAAGAACGCTGCCCTTGACTGACTGAGGAGGGACGCTGACCTTGACCGAGTGAGGAGGGACGCTGCCCTTCACTAAGTGAGGAGGAACGCTGCCCTTCACTAAGTGAGGAAGAAAGCTGACCTTGGTTTAGTGTGGAGGGACGCTGCCCTTGACTGAGTGAGGAGTGATGCAGAAGGACGCTGTCTTCGACTGAGGAGTGGCGCTACTCTTGGCTGAGTGAGGGCCGCTGCCCTTGACCGAGGAAGGAAACGGACGCTGCGCTTGACTGAGGAGGGACGCTAAAGTGAGGGATGCAGAGGAACGCCGCCCCTGGGGAGACGTCGCCTTGTGTGTGAGGACGGACGCTCCTCAGTGATGCGGAACGTTGCACCGAGTGAGGTGGGACGCTGCCCGTGTAAGGAGGGACGCTGCCCGTGTAAGGAGGGACACTGCCCGTGTAAGGAGGGACGCTGCCCGTGTAAGGAGGGACGCTGCCCGTGTAAGGAGGGACGCTGCCCGTGTAAGGAGGGACGCTGCCCGTGTAAGGAGGGACGCTGCCCGTGTAAGGAGGGACGCTGCCCGTGTAAGGAGGGACGCTGCCCGTGTAAGGATTGCACTGCCCCGTGTAAGGACGGCGCTGCCCCGTGTAAGGACGGCGCTGCCCCGTGTAAGAAGGGACGCTGCCCCGTGTAAGGAGAGTAGCCTAACAAATTGTTGATAATAAAACTTGGCAAGTACGCTTATTTATAGTAGTTTATTTCCACAAAACGGCACGGGAATGCATACTTCGAAGACATAAAACAGCGGAGGTGTCGGTGCGCCATCGTCGACGTAGACACCATGGCTTGTCTGCGCGCGAAGAGGCGCAACTCGGTGCCACTAGCAAATCTTCGTACAGCATGTGTAGATCGTGATGCAAGGGCAGCAGCATCCACCACAGCCACCGCAACAACAGCCACAGCCTCCGCACCTGCGAGAAAATAAAATAAAAAACGTTAACAGCTTGCATCGGAAATGCAGACCACCCCAACTTTTCTCTAGTCCCGCAAAATCAAGGCTCGCGGATTCAGCAGTAAGCAGATGCAAGCCCTGAGGAAAGAAATTTTCTACTTACATTTTTTCCTATGGAAAGTAAAGAGTACTTAATAAGAACCTAAAATAGGACGAAAGTAAACCAAAGTTGTGGAAAGTCACTATTTTTCACAAATTTTTAAGAAGATTTAAAGGTTTTTTTTTTCACTTTTTATTATTATTGTGTATTACGCAAGCGATTTGATTGTACTACCCTTTCTCACGAATGTACTTCTACAGAACGCCTCGGATGGCATTTGAATAGCGAATATAAAACAAATTAGAGATTTATTTTTTATATGTGGTTTATTAGTTGACAGTAGCTTTCTAGGTCAAAACTATATTTTTAACAGAAAAGAGTTCATATTCGATTTTTGTTTTCTTATTTTAGTACAAATTATGGACACGCTTCAAAATATTTTGTGTTTTCTTTCGCCTCGGCCACACGTTCGTACATCAATGCAAAAATGCCTGGTTGCGGCCAAGGCTTGCATAGTAATAAACCCGACCGCGCGTGATTTCTCAAAAACGCGCAAATTCAAACTAGGTAAATTATAAATTCCAGAATCAATGACGAAAAATAAACATTTATCATGCGTCAACATTTGTTAATTTTTTGGGTTACGTGCCTTAAAAGGAAAAAAAAAACGGAACCCATAAAGAATCAGTTCGTTATCCGTCTGTCTGTCTGTCAAGACCCTTTTTCTCAGGAACTCTTCAAGGTATCAAGTTGAAACTAATATTAATACGAAGGTCTAAACGAGCCCTAGGAGCTGAAAACAAAATCAAGCTTCTAATTCAACGCAATAAAAAAATACGCCCATTTATGCGACATAATATGATAACCGCAAATAAATCAAAACCTATACCTAGGGTACTTCCCGTTGACCTAGAATCATGAAATTGGCAAGAAGCAAGGTCTTACAGCACAAGTAAAGGAAACAGTCCGAAAATCGTTAATAATTTATGTAATTTATCAAATAAATAAAAATGCGATTACTAACTTACATTTGCAGTTAAAGAACTGACCGTGACGTATATCAACTACAATGTTAAGTTTGTTCTTGTGATACATTCATTCCAACTACGAAACCCTTCATTGTGCGTGATCCGACACGCACTTGGCCAGTTTTGGAACGAAGTTCCTTAACGCACGGTACGGACTTGGCGAATGGGGGCTAGGCGAAAAAAAGTGTAAGAGTTTTCCGTCACGACCTTTTCTTTATTTGTTTGTTTGAACGCGCTTATCTCAGGAACTTCTGGTTGCAACGGAAAAAATATTTTTGTGTTGGATAGTCCATTTATCGAGGAAAGCTTTAAGCTATATAACATTACGCTACAACCAATAGGAGCGGAGCATAAATGAAAAATGTTGCAAAAACGGGAAAAAATCATTCCTTTTGAGAGCTTCCGTTGCGTAAACGGTTAAAGTTAGTCAAAAATCATGTATCACGGAATTGTTTCCCTTTAAAACCTCAAAAAAAAAATCCGTAACAGCATATGTCTATCTTATAAGGTTTACTCAATATAGCCCTTTTTATGGTAGGTAATCAAATTTGTTCTATGGATGTTTTAAATATACTACGAAAGGAACTTCGATCCAACCGAGTGTTCCACGACACTCACGCATTCTTTTTTTACTTTAAACAGCTCTATTTGCAACCCAGTTCTGAGGCGAAAATTCCAGCATTCGGTAGATAGGTACATTAAACAGTTACTGATGGACTTTTCCTATACAATGGGATACTACCTTGATTCAGGTGCAGGCTTTATTTAATACGTTCAATGCGGCACCAAATATACAAAGTTTGCCATGGGTGAGGCATGAATATGTCATATAAACAGCATTCAGTACTTTTAAATATTTTAGAAATAAATGGACCAACGCAAGGTCTTGATTTCATGAAAAACATTTTGCCATTCCGCACTTCATTGATATAGGATATTTACGGTTACCGTTATGGGAAATATATTAAATTAACACAACAATATAAAAAAAAAACAACTAGATTTAATAAGCTTTTGGGTAGCAGTAGGACCCTTTGTCTCTAACTGAACTTAAATAATAGGGAATAATAACTACATGAGATCTTTAAACGTAAAACAGTATTACTAAAGGGTAAATGTACATTTTCTGATTTATATTAGTATCCGCTAGGCACACTAACCGGGCGAAGTCGGCATATTAGTATCCGCTAGGCACACTAACCGGGCGAAGTCGGCATATTAGTATCCGTTAGGCACACTAACCGGGCGAAGTCGGCATATTAGTATCCGCTAGGTACACTAACCGGGCGAAGTCGGCATTTTAGTATCCGTTAGGCACACTAACCGGGCGAAGTCGGCATATTAGTATCTGCTAGGCACACTAACCGGGCGAAGTCGGCATATTAGTATCCGTTAGGCACACTAACCGGGCGAAATCGGCATATTAGTATCCGCTAGGCACACTAACCGGGCGAAGTCGGCATATTAGTATCTTCTAGGCACACTACCCGGGCGAAGTCGGTATATTAGTATCCGCTAGGCACACTAACCGGCAGAAGCAGCGAAGTCGACATTTTACAATCATAGCCTAAACATGCCCAGTCATTGATACACAATAATCAAGTAATTTAGTGACACACAGGGTGGATTTTTGAGACGGGGCAGTAAGAGTAGGTAAGCTTAACCGCTGTAGCTACAGGAAAACGGTCTTAGGAGATTTTCTTTAAGTTTTTGACAAATATTGATCTGCATCTACAGATTTTTTTAAATATAGTACAGACAGCAAGAAATTGGGCCACTCACTGGTGATGCCAATCGATCCTGTTTCTTTTAAGGAAGAAAAAAAATCTACGGGTCCAACTGAGGTTTGAGAACTAGAAAAGTCAGAGTCAGAAATCACAAAAAACTTTTCGCATATTTTCGTAGAAAATAAAACACCAACCTACTTTTTTTAAATGATAGACTGGCCGACTAAACAAAAAAATATTACTTCAAATTTCGAACGAATACGCGTTATAATTTTACTTGCTTTGACGTTAGCGGGTCGTCACGTAGACGAAGCCAGCGCTGCCTCCCAGTTAAACTGGCAGCCAGTGCTGGCTTGGTATTGGCCTCGTGTAAAAAGTTTTTCTTGCCAGGTCAGCACTGGCAGCCAGCGAATAGAGCACCGTCTATTGTTCTAGCCAGTGACATCCGCTCACGTATCCCTCATCCCTCGCGCCAGTGATTGGGCCCCTATAAACACATCGGGCCAGTCGCTGGCGCATCTCCTTAAAGTGCAGACCTTTGATTATATACCTGTCTAGATTGAGTAATGTAAACAAACAACGCTCAAAATCCGTCTCCAATAGCGCGATTATGTGGCACATTTATTTCGAAACCGTTACTAAACGAAATTTTCACGAAATTGAAAATATTAAATTATATGACTTCACACCTTAAAAAGAAATCAATAATTTAACAAATAATCTCAGGAATATCTCTTATGAGTTCATCACCTTTTTATTAAGAGATAAATAATAATGCAAACATCGTAAATTATTTCTCCTGTAATGTTTTTTTTTTTAGTAACGGTTTCGAAATGATGGTGCGATGTGTGAGTACCACTCGCCTACTTATTGTAGTCAAACTGTCAAGGTGTGCGTGTTTAGGGATGCCTGTTCCAAATTATTGACTTACTTTTCCTCCATTATATAATAAGGTGAAGGTTAAACAAAATAGGTTAAATGTTTTATTTAATTTATTAACGCCAAAATACAATGAAAAAAAAAATACACTAATTTATAGATGAAAACCCATCTCTTTGTGTTTATATTCGGTAATCAATCACAAAAAATATCATCGGTATTTCTGAATTCCCCAGTGAATCTAATAAGTACTATTGCATCATTTTATGATTTACGAAGATGTAATGATATTTTTAATTTGTCTCCCATATTTTCGCCAAATCTCCCTGGTAATAAACTGACAACACCGGCTAATCAGACTATCCTACAAAGTATCGAATATAAAAACGGGTTTTCTTAGTAACTAGTGATTAAATAACAAAACTTATGGATGAAAAGTGATCTTGGTGTTATTATATGGTTTTCCCACATAATTGTGACACAATTTGACGGCACAAACCGGCATAATTAATTATTCTTCGTGAGCATGTTACCCTCAAGTGATTCAAATGACACTGGCGTAGGTGACAAGCGAGTCTACCAAATTTAGTAGACTTTATTTGGGCCGTTTGATACAGCTAATGAGTCATCTAGACAGGTATATTATCAAAGGTGTAGACGTACTCTCGTAGTAGGTAACGCAGTTCTTTAGACATTTATTTTTCAACAGCCGGATTTCTCCACAATTCATTTTTTATTGAGACGATCGTGCGTACCTACACCGCAAGAAAAATGAAATGACTGGCCTCGTGTAAACAACACTGGCAAGGCCAGCGCAGACAATTATGTATGACTAGCGCCAGTGCACTGGCTTCGTGTAAACCTGCCTTTAACATCAAGTTGACAGCTGTTAAATTCATTCCAAATTCAACGTCGCAAACCATCATAGATTTTTTGATAGATTGTTGTTGTGAATTAATATGATTTTACTAGGCCAAGCAGGGCGTTTTAGCCTCTATGATAGTTCCGCCGCTGTAAATACAGACAATCGTACCCACGGACCAAGCCCGCCGCGCGCCGGTCGGACGAGTATAGGAATTGAAGTGTCTAGCCATCTTGTCTTTTCATAATGTGGACCAATGTGGATTAGATCATGTAAAAGTATACCTCAACATATTCTAAAACATTTCAAGTATGTTATGCCTCAGTTCCCCCCAAACTCCATGCTTCCTCTATAGCGCTGCGCCTGCTGTAAGGGTGCTTGTATAAAGAATCGGGTTCCCGGCACAGACATGTCCGTGATCGGTGCGGGTGAAAATAGTCCCGTGTTAACATTATGCGCTCACATATAAAGAAACAGGTAAAAAAAAGTAACCGTTTCTTTTCAAAGATCAACCTGCACCGTTCTGTACCGGGAGTCGGGCCGGAAAACCCGCTTCTTAATGCAAGCTATGTGTGACAGCCTGACAGCGAACGCGTGGCACGCTCCGCAGTGGTGTTCACAGAACACTATTACTCCCAGCGGAGGTGAAGTTGCTCCTCTAGTTTAGCCCGCCAGTCGACCTGATAAAATACTTAGGACAGTGGATATTGTGTTTTATATCATGAGAAAAGCGTGGCTATACCAGTACAAGACTAGTCGTTGTGGCGATCTTACAGTGAGTCCTAAGTCCAGCAGTGGACATTTTTCAACTGAGATGATAATGATGACGACGAAGAGACTAAAATTTAAATTTAATTTAACACACAATATTTTTGTTGTTGCTCTTGCTCTCGTGGTCTTTTTCAAGTTTTATTTTGATGACAGCTGTACGGTGTGTACTGATAGTACTGTGACTATGAAACATTTTTGTTAGCATAGTAATAACTAGTTAGGTTAGGTTTCAGGTACACTGCGACGTAAATTCTTTCTGTTAGTGCTCAGATACACAAGCGGCGCGCGCCAACGGCAAAGACCACTGCAGCCATCGCCACTCGTTGGCGATAGCCGTAGACGCGTCAACGACTACAGTTGCCTCTGCCGGCGACGCGTCGGCGGGTGCCGTCGACGAGTCTTGACGGCTGCAGTTGTCTCTGCCGTTTGCGCGTGCCGCTCGTGTATATGAGCACTATGTCATCTTATGGGGATCCTCTGACTGGTCGAACCGTGGAAACGTGTGGAATAGCTTCATAAACTCGTTGAAATATACTTTTACGTCCTAAAAAGAACAAGAGACACTTTAAAATCGAATATGAAGTATAATCTAAAAACGGCAAGGTTTATATTTATTTGGTAATTAGTAAAAAAAAATATTGATAATATAAAAGAAAAAACCTTACACACAAATCCCAACAATCCTGTGATTTGTGTCTACTAGTACAAAATAACAATAAATAGTTACATACATATGTCTAATAAATACCTGTTTATATGCGGTTGTTTAAACTTAATTCACACCGTCCTCCAATTTAGAAATTAAAACTCAGAAGCGTTTATTATACCTCTTACATACCCCCCCTCCCCCCCTCCCTCGGCATAGCATCTATCACCAAGTTTCCAGGTGTCTCACCGACCGTACATAAGTAGGAACGCCGCCGCCGTACTAAAACACAACTTTCTTGATAGTTTGTCGAAGGAAAATATTCCGAGTAATATAATAGTAAATATAACGCAGTGATGTCTAGAAATAGTCAAGAATTCGACTTCGTTTGATGAGATGCCTAAGTCTAACACTATTGAGCCGAATATATTTATTTATTAATAAATTAAAACGTTACGCACAAGTTAAAGAAAATACCGTACAAAGGCTGACTTAATGCCTGAGGAATTTTCTACCAGTCTACCTTAGGGTGATGCACAGATAAGCATAGCAGGTGCAACATAAGAGATAGATAAATCGCAAAATAATAAATAATAATGCATCATACATACATACATATAACGAAAATAAACTTTGTCTTGAAAAATAACGATAAGTAGAGGAGAAAACGAATCCAGCAAATTAGCGCTGGGATGAATCTGCCAGCTTTCTATGAATATATGTATGTATATATTGAAGATGTAAACGGTACACCACAGACAACCTGCAGTAGTCTCTCAAATCAAATCATTTATTTGCATAACACAGCTTCAGAGGATGTTACAAAAGGTTCATAAGGTACACTGTATGTGGTACCATCAAGGTACCATGTGAGGTGTGCAAATATATTAGGAACATTATGATGATCTCCTGCTCCCTATAATCAATTCTAAGGTTGTCTCTAAAAGATCGCATAAGACCGCCCAGTGTGTCACCCTACTTTAAGTCAACATTTATATCTTGAATCCATATGTTGTAAAAGAGTACACATACATAACATCACGCCTGTATTCCCCGAAGAGTTAGGCAGAGGTGTACGTATAGCACACCCACATTTCGCCAGTTATGTTTAAGTCCCATGTCATAGGAGGCGAGCCTATTGCCATCAACCGGGCACAAATCCAGACTCCGGGCTGCTACCGAGAAATTCCAGATGGAAAAACTCGATAACACTTTGCCCGACCCGGGAATCCAACCCAGGACCTCATGCTCAGCAGTAGCGCTTGCGACCACTAGACCAACGAGGCAGTAAAAAACGCGAGTTGCAAAAGAGTATTTTATTCTATTCTCAGTAGCAGCTCAGAGTTTGGATTTTTGCCCGGTTTGTGGCAACAGGTTCAGTCCCTAAACTGAAAATAACTGCACACAGCAATCATTCGCCTGTTAAAATTTTCATAGCAATGTTTTTCCATTACACGTAATATCACGCCTTTAGCAGGGTTAGGAGCCTGCGGTGGGCCTGGTACCTGGTATAACGAATGAAGCGTACCCAGCGTACCTACCTTATATATTTTTTAAAGTAGGTTTAGTAAGCCACGTAAAAATTAAATCAAAACAAAACAACATTAAAAATATCCGCAGTAAGTTATCAAAGGGAATTCTAAATGTACACTAAGATGTAATAAAACACTGAAAGTAAGATGAGTCGGCTGTAACCCTGGCAAATTTAATTTTCCGAGCTTGTGGTCTCCGAATTTATTTAATAGTCGCATGACCTCGCTTTCTAGGTTTCTTAGAAGTCTTACAAGAATAATTATTCTTATAGTTATAATTAACGTAAAAAACGCTACCTCTGCCAGAACTTATTTTTTGTAAGGTTTTTTGGGCTGAAACAAGGAATTAATTGGATTTAGGAAAACATGTCTGTATTTAGAAATGGGTAGAAAATATGATAGGTTCCTACATAATATAATGATAGACAAAAATCTAACAATAATGGAATTTATTTGCACTGTAGTATTGCAAGATTGATTAACTCTCATAACTTTCTTAGTACCATTGCTATTTTTATTTCAAAAGTCATAATGACATTGAATGCTCATTATTTTGAGTATTAGTAATTCAAGATTGGAATAATCCTGTCCCATACCTATGTGTATAATCCTGTGCACAACCCACTTTATTTTTAAAAAATATCCGATGCCCACTTTCAGTAACATTAGGCGACACGTTAACGTAATGCCTAAACATCATATCACATCATTATGGAATGCAATAAAGTATTGAGTATTGAGTATCTTTGCACTGTTGGATTTTCCACTCTAGGCGAAGACCCGAGCGTTGAAAGTCCGACACAGCTCTTTTATTTAGGCATAACATTTAGGGTGTCACCTATTGTTAGTGAAAACGGGCATTACAGTCCCTTGAATACCGTCGCGACCTAAATACCTACAGTTGACACAAACCAACGATTGAACAAGTATCCGTGCACAAGCATGGACAGTTTTGTTTTCCAAGCGTTTTACCTATTGTTAAACTAAAAACCCGTTTGAAAAAAGTGTTGTTTTTCAAACGGCCGGGCCTGCCGTCCGCGGTACAAACTGACATATTTCATATACACGTCCCGAGCGACGGAAAATATCTGAACATATCGAATACTGGGACAGCGAAATGGTCAAGTTTGAATGGTGCTAGTGGTAAGGATTCCGTACAACTAAGACCCACTTGCACCGCCAATCACTAAACACGTTTAGCGCTAAACGAGTTTTAAACATCATTCTGTCTGTGTCAAAGATGACACAAACAGAATTATGTTTTAAACTAATTTAGTGCTATACATGTTTAGTGATTGGCGGTACAAATGGGCCTAAGTAGATAACAAAAATAATAAGTTTGAAAAATAATCTTGTATTCTTTGAGACGAGCACATTGCCATATTTGGTATAATGCGGTTAACTTTTTTAACTTTCCGGTTACTAACCGTTTCGATTCCCTGGTCCGACAAACTCGGGTTTTCCATCAGGCATTTTTCAGTGCCCCTTTGTCGTCTTGGGACTTAAATACCCCTGTCTAACCGTTTGGTGAATATTGCCATGATGATATTTATTTTTATCTTTTTAATCACAACCATCATCTATTGTGGAAAGCCACAATATATGATGGTTATGATTAAAATGATAAAACAGTACAAAGTAAAGACTTTTCTCGATCCTATTCTAATCTCATTGACAAAGCCCTGCGATTTAAAACCACACCACGGACCCCTAAAAGCCTACAACTGCATACAAACTTCAGCTTTTAATAAAAACGGGTAACGAAAAATAAAGGAATTGTATCAGAGCTTTCAATCTGGGTGCAACTCTTTTATTTTTGGAAAAGAATACTAAAACCTTTATCCGCTTTTAAAAACTATGCGCCTGCTTCGCACGAAATAATAACCACATAGCCACACTATGGGCAATATGTGGTTGTTATTTCGTTAACCACGTGGTTAATAATGGTTATGTTTTGTGGTATTGTTGGCTATATTTTCCAAAGGGTTAGGCAGTAAAGGTATCGTCATTGTAAAACACAAGGCTCGGAACCGGTTAAAAAAATACCGGTTAATACCGTTTTATTTCGGTTTTCCTCCGAACTTTTCTTAAGAACGCGAACGTTTTAAGAACTTTATTTTAATCTATATTAACCGGTTTATTCGACGAGTGGTGTGTCGTTTAATCACGTTACAACTTGTGAGGATGCGCGCGGTACGTACGCTATTTCTTTTCATCCAATTCATAAGTCGACGTCTGCGCAGTGGATTTAATTACAACCAAATAATCGTTTTTAAAAAAGCAAATCATTTATGCATTAATTGTTTGAGTAGTGGTCATCGTGTTTCTGATTGTAGGTCTAATTCGAGCAAACATTTTGAGAGTTCCGTAAAGCTAAGTTTTATTCTCGTTTTGATTGTAATGTTGATTATAATATCGAGTCGTTAGTAGTCGATAAAATAACCGAATATTTACCAACTGTCGCGGCTAATGCTTCTTATCTGTCGAATTTTATTAATTTGCCGTTGGCTGACGATACTTATTCTTCCCCTGGCCCAATTCAGATCCGATCGGTGCTTCGCTTTTCCCTCATTTGCTTTTTTTGCTTATGGTCCAAAGACAGTCCCCGCATCTGTCGTCTCATGCTTTAAAAACTGTTCTTGGCTACGTCATTGTAGGTGACGCTCCGGTCTGCGTTTATGGAAACGAGACCGTGTATTATTGTTGTACAGCTGATACGTTGGACTCAGCTATTCGAAAATTCTGGGAACTTAGCCCAGATGACAAAAGATGTGAAGAATTTTATTCTCATACGACTTCTCGTGATAGCGATGGTCGTTATGTTGTAACTCTGCCCTTTAAGGGTGATGAACACTCGCTTGGCAATTCCTGACATGCAAGCGAACGACGATTTTATTGTTTGGAATGGAAAATGCAGGCGTCCCCAAAATTAAGCGTGGCGTATGATAGTGTAATTCGCGAGTGTTCAGAAAAGGGTTAGGAACTTCGGAGTCGTATTTTATACCACATCACGGAGTCATCCGAGAGGACAAGGTCACTACAAAATTACGCGTTGTTCTCTATGGTAGTTTTAAAACTATTATAGGTGTTTCACTTAACGATCTTTTATATAGCGGTCAAAACAAAGATCGCACGTCACGTAGGCATTGTCACTGATAGTGTCGTTACTATCTCGGGTTTCGCAGGTGCTAGCGAAAAGGCATATGGAGGTGTCGTTTATTTTCACGTGCAGAACAGTGGTGCTAATACAATAAATTTAATTACAGCTAAATCGAAGGTTTCTCCTCGAAAGGTTATTTCACTCGCTCGACTCGATCTTTGTGCTATTCTCGTTCTCGCTCCACTTATAAAAAATATTCTCGTCGCTTATCAAAGCCGCATTAGTTTTAGAAATATATTTGCATTCTCGGACTCAACAGTTGCGCTTTGTTGGGCACATGCATCGCCGCATCGGTGGAACACCTTTGTGGCTAACAGGGTATCGAGAATTCAAATGATTTATCGCCTAAAAATTTGTTTCATGTGTCTGGTACTGAGAATCCAGCCGACTGTCTGTCACGTGGGCTTAAACCATCGCAAATTATCGGCCATCCCCTTTGGTTCACGAGACCCATGTGGGATCGCTCAGATTTCTCACAGTCGCCTGTTGTTCCCTTTAACCCATCGGCTGTGTCGGACACGCCAGAGGAAAAGAAACATCATAGTACTGAATTTGGTCATATGTTAGCTGGAAATCGTATAGATTGGGCCCTCAACGTCCCGGCTGCTAGCCTTTTTGGTGGGAATAAACCTCAAATTAAAACCTCACTTTAAATATCGAGTGATACGTGAAACGATATTGTCGTTTGAAGAGTTACGGACTGTACTTGCTCAAATTGAATCCGTTATGAATACTCGACCTCTATGTAGAACGTTGTCCAACGATCCTTCGGAACCTCTTGCTTTAACTCTAGCGCACTTTTTGAATCTCATGCCCTTAAAGTATTTACCCGTTGTAGAAATACCTAGATGAAAATTTAAATTCTTTAAATTTTCATCTAGGTATTTCTCCAACTTTCAAGTATCTTTCAAGATATGATTTGTTAGACAAATTAGTTCAATCTTTTAGGAGGCGTTAGAGAACAGGTTACCTCCACATTCTACAGTCGCTTCGTAAATGGAATACGCCAGTCGAACCAATCGTTGTCGGTCCAGTCGTGATTCTTTTAACTGAGAATTCACCTCCACTCCACTGGCCGCTAAGTGTCGTGGAGGAAGTTTTCCCTGATTCCACGAGAGTAACACGTATAGCTCGGGCGAAAACAGCAACTGGATCGTTACCTTATCAGTAGCTCGCGTATGCTTTTCTTGGTTAGGTTAGGGTATTAGTTCGCGTCACTACATCGGTGGCGCGAGAAGGCGCGGACGATGCAGTGGGAGATCACGCTGTGCCGGTCTTAGCTCCGTCAGGTCTTGGTGGCGAAATGGCGGGACAGGCTTCTGCGCCCTACCGCTGGCCTCGTCACCATCGGGGCGGTTTGGCAGGTGCTCGACAACTGGCTCGGGAGGAGGCACGGCTCTCTGTCATTTAGGGCGACGCATGTGCTCTTGGGGCACGCTGCTTCGGCAGGTACCTGCATCGCATAGTCAGGGAGCCGGACGCTCGGTGTCATCACTGCGTCCATTGCCGGGAGGACACGGCGTGGCCATACGCTTGCAGAGTGTGCAGCTTGGGAGGAGCCATGCCGTGACCTCGTTTCGGAAGTGGGAAGCGACCTGTCGCTGCCGGCTGTGATTCATTCTATGGTCGGCGGCGCAGCGTCGTGGGACGCGGTGATCTCCTTCTACGGAAATGTCATGTCGCAAAAGGAGGCAGCGGAAAGGGAGAGGGAGATTTCGAGTGCTCTCCTGGCCCGCAGCAGGCGCACCGGGCGTCGGCAGAGGGCAGATAAAGCCCTCTTCCAGCTAAATGGATCCAGGGACGGCGGACTCGGGGACGTCCGCCGTCCTCTATCATATAAGACCTGAGGTGGCGGCGCGTAATGTTCCACGCGCGCCCCTCTTAGACGTTCGCGGGGAGAGTCAAACACCTCACTCCCCGCGCTCGACTTGACGGGGCTCGCAGAGGCGGGCCGGCACCAGTCGGGGGCTGCGTTGAAGAGTGCTTAAATGCCCCCGTAGCCCCCAGTGCAAGTGTGCGACGGAACACGGGGTGTTTTTAGTCAGTAGAAGTCTGACAGACACCTGCACCCACCCCAGGGAGGAGGACATCCATGAGGATTTCCACACCGTTTTGAACTAAAGAAGAAAAAATATTGCGTTTCATGTGTGTTCGAAACCGCACCGCTCGCGCATCTCGTGCGTTCAAACTCGAAGAAACAAATAAAATTCGTGGAAATAGCATACGTACGTGTCGTCACCCCAGGCCTTCATCGCATCAAATAGGGTACTGTGCACCCTTTACTTTGCACAAAGTGTCGTTTATCGCTTAATTTTCTCTCCAAACAGTATTGTACGTCATCCATTGTTTTTTGTAACACCAACCGCAAAATTATCGTTAGAATTTGCTTATTCGCGCATATAATCTACTTAATTTCACCATAAAAATATTAGATATTTAACAATTTGATTTTTTTGCAGCGGAGCTGAATAATGCAATTAAATAACCAAAAATTTCTTACTGCCGAATAAAAACTGAACGGCGTCGTTTGTTTATCGTGCGTCCGTACTAACCGGTTTTTATTGCTCTAAACCGTTTAATCTCAAAAAACCTTTATGTTAAGACTCCTTCAAATACCGGTTAAAAATAACCGGTTTATTCGAACGAAAACAAAATGTAAAGGTTTTGCGTCAAGTACATAATAACGGTTTGAAAATTTAACCGGTATCCGAGCCTTGGAAAACATACATAATTATCTAATAGTAGGTATTTTATAGGTAGCACAATAAATATACTTGTCGGAGATGGTCATTAGTATGGACACTAAACGAACCGCAGCACGGGTTCCGGGAGGTGGCAGCACCGTCACGATGACGTGCATACTCGGCTAACTTCGTGCTATGACAGAGCCTGGCTGATGGAGGAGCGCTGACGGGACGAGTGGACACTTACCATTCTGCCTTCGAGGAGATCAGTACCTCCACCCTAGGAACTGTCGCGCGTTCCGTATAGTTGTGTCGTGTACTTACAGTGTTTGATTCGTTAGTGTGATTAATTTGATCGTAAGTTATAATTTGTTTTGAACTGCAAACGGGTTTCCTATTGCGCAATAACCAACATTACCCATAGTGCGCCCACAGTAGTTAAAATATGGCTGATAAGAACGAGAGAGACATACCTTCTCCGTCATACTTAATAATGAAAATCAGAGTTGTGACGTGGTCACCTACTGGGCCTATCAATTTTTTTTTTTTTGCCATCTACTCGAAAATAAGAAGAAGATTCATAGCTAAAGTTTTATTATCATATACTTATTAAAGTGAAACTTTTATTACATCGTCTCAAACTTTTTCGTCTGTGTGTTGCATGTCGCGTGACGGTCGGCCGCGGAGTAGGGATAAAGTGAAAGGAAGGAGGTTTTTAGTTAAATGTCTATAATGTGAAAAATAGTTTCACTTTTACCGTGGTTTCATAAAACCACACGATCCTTTTTGCATATATTTTTTTATTAAGTATAGTATTAATAACATGTAAAATAAAACAAAAAAACCCCTGACAAAAAAAAGAGGTGATGACCTTGAAACGGCTGAACCAATTTTGATAAAGCATATCTAAGAACCACCGCTAGAAAACTTGCTTTCAAATCAAATAAAAAACATCCAAATCGGTTCACCCGTTTAAGAGCTACGGTGCCACGGACAGACACACACACATAGTGGTCAAACCATGGAAATAAAAAATAAACAGAGCTATGGGTCAACAGCCCTCTTTTTGCGTCGGGGGTTAAAAACAGTCGGTAACGATCTAGATGTGAACAATGTTCTAAATAACTAAATAGTGCTATAAACTTAAAAGGTAGTCTTTGCGGCCGCATCCCAATCAAAAGCAATAGTCGCGCGAGTATGCGGTCGACGCGTTCATTTTGTTCAGCGAACGCAAACGCGTGGTCGCGTCGACAGAGCCCGCCCTACGTCGCGTCCAATTTAAAAAGATCGTCGCGCGAGTATGCGGTCGACGCGTTAATTTCGTTCGGGGAACCGAAACGCGTGGTCGCGGCGACCGAGCCCGCCCTAGGCCGCGTCCTATTTAAGGGGCTTACAAGAGCTAAAGCGCGGTCACTGTCCGATGGCATAGAAAAGAAAGAGACGCGCGATGACAAAACGCTGGTAATTTATTGCAAAATATGAAGCAATTATGGATTTACAAAAAATCTATTCATTGGACTAAAAAATTAAAACACTATTACGTTAGTGTGTTGCTTGTAGAATAATCTGACAAAAAATCTGAATGTTTGTATGTATATTAGTATGGATTTTAATCGTTAAAATTTTTTTTAGAGTTATTATATCAAGTTAATTGTATTAAGTTTTCAACACACTATCTAACCAGCATATATCCTGCAGAATATCATATATTTTTCTGATTTTGGTTACTGCAGTGGATCATATATTTTTAGGCATTATAAATTTGCTTTTAGGTCATGTAGTCCCCTTAAAAGGATCGTCGCGCGAGTATGCCGTCGACGCGTTAATTTCGTTCGGCGAACCGAAACGCGTGGTCGCGTCGACCGATCCCGCCCTAGGCCGCTTCCTATTTATAAAAGATCGTCGCGCGAATACGCGATCGTGGCGTCCATATGTCACTTTTTGTTCGGTGAACATGAACACGTGGTCGCGACGACGGAGGGCGCTTTCCGGTTTGCCGAACAAAAAGTGACCACAATCGCGTAAGCGAGCGACGATCGCTTTTAAATAGGAAGCGGGGTTACGGTTTTCCGATGAAATGAGTGACATTATTATGAACGCGGCGGTCGCCTAGTCGAGCGAACGATTTTTTTTGGTTAGGATACTCTGGCGAATCGCGCAATCAGTCAAGTCGCGTTTGTACAGTCGCACAACAATTTACCTCAAACTGTCAGATTTTCTCATTCCATTTTGAAATTAACTTCGTGAAATTAAAATCGTTTGCAGAAGTTTTACAGTTTCGTGTAGCTTGACCTGCTGGTGATTGTACATCATTATAATTCTTACAACCACTCGCATCGATTGCGTACTCACGCGCCTGTCGCTTTTGGTTATGGGTGTTGCGCCACGGTAGCCCGCGAAATTCAATTTTTCTTACGTTTTTTGCAATTTGCAGGTTAGTAACTTGTTGTATGTTAATCTATATATGATTCGCGGCCGTATCAAACATTTATTTATAGAATTATAATCATTAATACGTCTCAATAAGTTCATATTACCCTATTTCATGAAATCATGACATTTGAGGGCAATTCTAACTAAAGGAGTTGTACCGCTGATTTTAATGATTATTATTCTGTAAAGCCATATTGGATACGGCCGCGAATCATATTTAGATCACACAACCAGATAATGACCTGCAAATTGCAAAAAACGTAAGATAATTTGAATGTCGCGGTCTACCTTGGTGAATCCGCCTTAAGAAGTGGGGTAAGACGGAGCTCTAACTAAACCGACATAAAAACAGAATAAAGACGTAGTTGTTTCTAAATACAAAACTACTACACAATCGATTACTAATAAAACGCAATAACATAATCATATAATTATCTTCCTAATCAGTACCCAACTTAGTAGAAATAATTAATCAATACTAGTGAGGATTTAGTGACCTATATTGTACTAGCCTGTGTCGCACCACGCTTGCTCAAGACGGGTGATGTCACACTTTCCACACGATGTTTTCTTCACTGATGTAATTAATGTCCAAGATAAACTCAGAATGTACCTACTCGTTATCATTTCAAGGACTAGGTCTTGAATATCTCATTCAGGTTTCAATGGATCTCGTTCTATTCTAGGCTGTGTTCTACCAGACACGGCAGAACTAGACGATATTTGTATCACTCTTGGCCCAAACACTGGTTGTTGCGATATACCCGGTGTTTCTGGTTGACTGTAGTAACCTCTACTCGAACTAGGTTGGTTGTTAGCAACATTATTGAATCTTCCTCCACTTTTGATATTTCGTAAAAGATTTATAACACCAGATTGGAATTCCAAAATTTGATCGTCATCGAGCAAAGTTAACGTCGGATGAACGCTCTTGAAAAATGCAAAATGGCGGTCGTCATGTGTGTCACTTGGCTTCTTCATTGAAATTTGTTTAATTTGGTTATTCAAGTATGCTCTCATTTGCGTGTTAATAATATCTTCTGATATGTTATTGTCCCGTCTTTTCTCTGTATCATCCATTTCCTTTATTGTATTGTCCTGGTTCATTCCTGTTAAATCAATATCTTCCTTTGAGTCGACATTCCATTCGTTTTCACAAATCGCAGCAGAATCTGATTCAATTTCTGCAATAATCTCTTCTTCTTCTTGTTCTTCATCCTCGGTGTCATCTGGTTGTTCGACAAATCGTTTACTTTTTACTTTTTTTAAAAACAACATTTCGTTATGATATTTATAAGGTCTCACAAATGATCCATTATTTTTAGAATTTTTTCTTGCATTTAAACTTCTCGCCCAACTGTCCCTGGTATGAGTCCATATTTTGATGACTAACTTATCTGTAAAAATGAAAAACAGCATTTCAATAATTATAACATAGGTCTATTGGTAGTTATTTACACTACATAGATACTAAAAGTGCATCAGACCAAACGATCAATCTTTGTACAGTCGACTTCTTTAATATACATATAGCATGTTCATGAATCAAAAACATTTAAGTAGGCAATGGTAATTTTCATAAAACTCTACACAGCTTTGCCTTACAATAAATTGTAAACAATCTGTGACATCATAAATATGTGACTACATTATATCAATAATATTACTATAGACAAAGACTCAAAAAATTGTGCGCAATCCCTTGTTCATATCATTGAGCGCAAAGTTAGGTTCACAAATATCTAAGCAATTTTTCTATGAAAAATATCTTGACATTTTGACATGTCTCGTATTGTTGTCTTAAATTCTTTGAACAATCTCGTTACAGAAGTAATCCTATTGTAATCTTTTTCTTTTTTCTGTAAACATAATTCAATTTGAATTTGTCAGTAATTATGACATCCTGCATGCGAATACCATCTAGATCTAGAACTAGATACCATCTTCTTCGCTGGGCCCATGGAAATATGCAAAGTCACTGGTCATATGACAGGTGTCGATTTCGTGGAAATCTTAAAAAAAAAACTTATTTCCGACCGGTAAAATTGTTTATCCCGATGGCCATCGAATCGAATTTATACAAGACGAAAGTTCCGTCCACAATGCGAGAAGGGTCCAGAAAAGGATAGGTAGCTCAACAAGAAGATTTGCATCCCGCCAAGAAGCCCTGATCTAAACCTCATAGAAAATGTATGAGTTTCAATGGTTCAAAATTGGGACTCGACGCTAGTTAGACAGTCAACAATTTAAGGGCTCACGCACATGAGATTTGGGAAGGCTTTAGAAATAGCGCCGGCTATTCAAACATGCGTACATCAATGCGTGAACGTTTGCAAGACGTTATTGATCTCAATGGTGGATATACCAGATTCTAAAACTGGCAGCACCATTGCTAAAACCTTGCCTGGAAGTTTCCTACCTTATTTTAAATGTTAGGTTTTCAGAAGAAAAAAAATAAGAATTTAATAATAATAAAATAAAACTTAAATACTAATGTGCCTAAGTAAATGTTATTTTTATTTTTAAAACAGACTAAAACTTTTTTAAAAAATAGGTAGGTATAGTCTGCGTTGACTCTAAGATTTAGCATAAGCATAATCAGCCTATATTGTTCCCACTGCTGGGACACAGGCCTCCTCTCTTTGAGAGGGAATGGGCGGTAATCTACCACGCGGGCCCAATGCGGGTTGGTTGATGACACATGGCTTCGAATTTTTGGTTCTAGGACATGCCGGTTTCCTCACGATGTTTCCCTTCACCGTTTTGAGAGCAATGGTGATGAAATTATTTACACAAAGTAAAGCGCCTGCCTGGGTTCGAACCCACAACCTACAACTCGTAAGTCGGGGCCGATACCACTGGGCCACCACTGCTCGCACTCTAAGATTTGCTAAAACGTAATTAATCAAATACAACTACTACGCAACGTTGTCAGACTAATAAAGTCCTTTTACGAACGGCAACATTGCATTATTACTCGTACTTCTGCTATGGCAAGCAAACATTTTAATGGTAAAGGCCATTTAGTTGAATATTCAAAGCTGTATGGATATTTATGTTCCGAAGAGTACCTAGTCAGATATTTTTGACTGCACTGCTGTAACATACGAACATTTTATATGATAACATTTAATTGATGTCTAAGTTTGTATAGAACTATATTATGATCATTTTAACGCTTAAAATATTTTTGTCACTGCCAGTAATTAGTGAACTCGACTGTACCAATCTTTAGATTTTAGCAATTCTACTGAACTTTTGTCCTGCGCGGCGGCACTACATGTAGAGAAAGTTCAGCAGTCGCAATCTAGTCCAACTAGTGAGTCGACACGTCGCGTCGTGTCGTTTTATCGTACCGTGTGTCTGACGCGTTATTACGTCATCAGATGCGTTTTACATCCATAATTATTATCGGCAGATTTACCAGTATTCGTGAGAGTTGTGATGTTATCTCTATAAGCGTCATATCAAAAGTTGTCACGGCACGAGTCACGCGACACTCCACAAAAAATGTGAAGATAAGTACCTACCTATGTGTAAATTCTATGAAACTCGTGCGGCACGTCATTTTGTTAGTAGGTAACACATGAGCTACAAAAACCGACTTTACTGCTACAAAGAGAAGGCGTTGGCGTTGTGAATGTCAAGTTATTATCGCGCGAATGTTGTATGAGTTACATAGGTATGTTCTTTCTGTCTCGCTCGCGCCGCTTGTGCTAGTCATACCGGCTCGCTCTAATCACAACAACATCGGCCGGGCAGGTTTGCCAGATAATTATTATCACCGTTGATAACAACTGCAGCCAACGCTAGAACGTTCGCACGAACGATATTGATAATTATTTTTTTGTAGTTAATTTTTAGATAGTCGCAATACGAGCAAAATAACTTACAATATTTTTGTCGTTCCGTTCCATTCAAATTATTATAATCTTTCTTCAGAATCCCGCAAACTTCGTGCCACGCAGCCGTCTTCGAGAATTTGTTTTTATAGCTGTCCACAGTTCTGTCCCACAAAGCTGGTCTTTGATGCACTAATTTAATTAATAGCAGCTTGTTAAAATCATGAGGAATCGACATTCTGTTTCTGAAAGACATGAGGAACGTCAAACGTGTTCACTCGTCTAAAAATAAACGTGTACTGGATAGTGACCGAAGATGGCCGACAAGAGAGAGCGAGAAGGGATGATGTTAAGCAGGCACTTTCGAATGAAACGACGCATCCACGACGTTTATTGATTGGAACGATAAAAAAGGCGTACCAACCTACATTTATTAGTGAAGGAGCGTTGTAAATGCGGTTTATGGGACACGATTATTTTGCCGTATTACCTAACGATCGTGACCAATAGTGAATAAGTACAGATAAACAAAACATAACTGTTATTAGTATTACTCACGTGTGTAGTTTCGTCGAGATAGAGTTAACGAGTTTATTCGAGCAAGACACAGTATAATTACTGTGTCCCGAGACACGGTAAACATGACGTAGTAACCTTGAATTGTAATGTTATTGTTTTGTCATCGTAATGTTCGTGGAGGTAAATAGCGGGGTTTATGAACGAATTATCATACCTAACACGTTTATATAAAATATTTTATTATGAGGATTAAATAATAATTGCGAACGTTATTTTTATCGAACCAGTGTTGTTGTTGTAGACATTTTGCGCGCTGTACACTCAACCGCACGTCAATGGTAACAGTTTAACTAGGGAGCCATCTCGAGGCGTCATCACGTTAGGTATTTTAGGCCACTTTTATACCCCCTTCGCCCTTGGTGATTTAGACAGGGTTGATAATGATAAAACTTATGTAAGTATACTTATTTATTTTTAAGTTAAGTACCATATAATAATATTACACATTGTGGAATGCCAGTAAAGTAGGCCTACTTTAAAGGCTCCCACAAACAGGCACGACACGCAACGCGAATCGCGCGCGAGTCACAAGAACCGCTCGTCGCGCACCGAATGGGGCCTTTGTAGCACGCTGTCGCGTCGCGCTAGTCTGTGGGAGCCTTAATTTGAGAGTGGCACACGGCCAGCGGATTTTTTAGATATAAATTCGGCCGCTAGGGTTTTTACTAGGTCTCAGCACCAACGTACCTATGTTACATTTTTCAAAGACATTACTCTAAAGTTTAAAAGTAGTAAACCAAGAGATCTAAGTCCTAACTAACGTTAATGGGCCGTTCCTTACTTTTATGGGTGGCCAGTTAAATTTAGGAGTAAGCATAAATTCCTTGGTTCTTCTTTCCGTAATAATGCTATAGATCCTTTTTTTTGCGGTACACATACACATACATAACATCACGCCTGTATTCCCCGAAGGGATAGGCAGAGGTGTACCTATAGCACACCCACATTTCGCCAATTATGTTTAAGTCCCATGTAATAGGGGGCGAGCCTATTGCCATCAACCGGGTACAAATCCAGACTCCGGGCTGCTACCGAGAAATTCCAGATGGAAAAACCCGATAACACTTTGCCCGACCCGGGAATCGAACCCAGGACCTCATGCTCAGCAGTAGCGCTTGCGACCACTAGACCAACGAGGCAGTTTTTTGCGGTATTTATACATAAAGGTTTGTTCATTTATTTCTACCTGATAATTGAGTACTTTTTGCAACCTACCAAATGTCCATTCTTTGGTATTATTCGTCGAGCCGTTGAGCTCCGTCAACGTCAACGAAGATACGGGCCTATCTGAATTTCCGAATATAGTTCGATACTTCTACACCCGAATAATTAACTTTTTCGAACGGACAAAACCACATCGGGAGGAGGGACAGTTGTCAAATCGTGGTGTCATTCATTGTTAGGTCGGGTCCCACACTAATCTTATGTCCGTAGGTGATACAGAGTAGGAATCACTAGTCACTTCAGCCGCAACTACGAATGTCGTAATTAGGGAGTAGACCTCCTGAGTTGAGCTACACGATTACTGACAAATGCTTGCACTGACCGGACAGGTCCACTCAAATCTGTGTGGTTCTTTCCTCAAAAAACCATTTCAGACACTAATGTACTTGGTCCGCACATGATCTGACTAAGATTATGTCTGGATTTTAAAAGAGACTGACCCCTGAGTTTGATTCGCCATTTCTTCTCAGGGGTAGTCAAAAGGAAATGTCCACTCCATCTAGTTTTTTTTAAGGGTTTTCTACGTCCGAATGAAAGAACGGAACCTGTTGTGACCGCTCCTCAACATCGCCGCGCGCTGGCGGCCGCGAACGAAGGGTGCGGGGAGCCAGCCGACGGCATGCAGAGCGCGGGCCCCTTGCACTACACCACACCAGTCAGCTGTTGCACGCCTCCAGGCATGGTTGCGCTTGTGCGTTTTAGTACTGTCTATACTTTCTTGTTTGCATTTAAACCGACAGACACCGTTGTAATTTCATCTTTTTCTATATTATACATGTCATATACTCCGCTATCACTTTAATTTTACTAACAAAAATAATAGTACACTTTGGTTATACTTATTTAAAAAGGGTTTTACGCTACTTGAAAGGGTCAATGGATCATAAGTAAACTTACGTGCGGAGTGGCAATAATAATAACATATTGACTGGCTTTGTTGATTCTGATTGGGGAAGTGATGAAATAGGCCGCTAAACAATGCACAATATGCTGGAACACAAAGAGGCAACTCACGGTGGCGGCTTCATCCACTGAAGCAGAGTATATGGCTTTATTTGAAGCTGTTAGAGAGTCCCTGTGCTTAAAATCCTTAGTGAGTATTAACACAGGATTACCCAATGCAATTCCTATTTATGAGGATAATACTGGGTGTATAAGCATTGCAAGTAATCTTACGAGTCACAAAAGATCAAAACATATAGGTATAAAGTATTACTTTTCAAGAGAACAGGTGGAGAAGAATCTTACCTATTAAAATTATTTATGTTTCCACAGGTAATCGGTTAGCCGACATCCTAACGAAGTCATTACCGACAGTGCGTTTTTCACAAATGAAAACGAAACTGTGTATAATGTAAATATGTGAATATAATGTAAAGATGTATAGAGTGAGATGTGTAGAGTATAATGTAAAGATGTACTTGTAAATTATAAAGAATTGAATTTTAAATAAGAATGACTTGGTTTGATTAGGTTTTCCTGGGTTTTCCCTAATCCTGTACATCGAATGGTGGACCATATAAAATTGTGCTCCCAGAGATAAGAAAGGTGTGTGATATTATTATTGTAAATAATATTTGATAATTTATTTTGAAAAAGAGGATTTATTTTGAGGGGGCGTGTTGGAATACAACAAAATATATCCGTTCCACTTAAGTAGTCTGAGAGTCTTTCTTTTCATATTAATGAAAAGAAAGACTCTCAGACTACTTAAGTGTAAACTATATTAAAGTTATACGAGTACACAATGTAAATATGAATTTACATTGTGCACAACTTTAGTTAGACGCTAGTAATTCATCTGGACCAAGCGAGAGCGCACACACACGTCTCCTGCCAAATAAGGATAATAAATTAATCATAGGCAATTATAACTGTGTCTTTCATTGGTTCTCAAAACTCAACATCGAGGATTTTGTTTTTATCTTCTGTTTCTTACTGCAACTGCTAAATTTTCATTGTCATATCTAGATAAACACTATTCACAACATTTTGCGAAATGGACCTTTTGAAGCCGTTGGACGTTTTGAGAATTAATCGGAGTTGTTATATTAGGAATTTTGAACCATTCGGAATTATGAAAATCGGTATTTTGGGATTGGTATTTGTGACTGACGGAATATTTTTTTTCGTATTTATGTAGTGTACCCAGGTGGAGTGCGTCGTTGGTGTAATGGCCGCAAGCGCCACCGCTGAGCATGAAATCCTGGGTTCGATTCCCAGGTCGGGTAAAGTGATATTCGGTTTTTCCATCAGGTATTTCTTAGTAGCAGTCTGAAAAAGGCCACTTCTCATGCAGGGAAGTCTCGAGAGGCTAAATTTACTGCATTCTAAGTAGTTTGAGATAAACTGCATGGAATAAGGGTTATAGTGTAGCGGCATCTACAACGCCACATGCACCACACGCTACGCGTCACGTTGACGTGACGCAAAATCCTGCATCGCGCAAGCAGAGTTTACCGCGCAACTAGCCTATATACAACGTCCCGACATCAATCGTCGGGCCGTTGCTCACCAGACACAACACCCGTCTTGTCAGTGGATCCTCCCTTTTCTATGAAGGTGTGAGTGAACTTTAAACTCTGTTCCTCATACCTCTATAATAGCGCAGAACAAACTTTCTGTCTGTACAATGGCCATGGAAAATGGACACTTAATTAATACACTTACGATAGAGGGGTTAGTGACTAAATAATAACAGCCGCACGGGTCGATCGAAGAGTCTAGTCGGGTCGATTTTAAGTTATATAGGTTTTTCTATATTTTGTGAATATGAGAATGTTGTAGGCCTAACATGTAGACTGTAGATTTGTAGACCTTTTTATATTTTGTTGAGTACCTGTTACTTGCTGACAGGCTTACACTGTCCTCCCATATCTATCAACACTGTAATTTGAAACATTGTAAAAGCCCCTTATTTTTAAAAGAGTAACTCTTGCCGGCTCTTCTGCCCATGTTGGTTTATGTGAAATAAAATATTTTGACTTTGATTTTGATTTTGAAGGTTAAGCTATGCTTGCCGCGCACAGTGTGGTATTAGGCCCTAAAACTTGGTCAAAAATATTTTATGACTCGAACGACGATTATTAGTGTATATAAGTTAAAATAGGTAATAAAAGATTTATTACAGTTAGAAAAAAACATTTATTCGTCACTACTACACACATTTTCATTGGTCAGGTCACTCTCACTAAGCAAATTTAACACGTCTCCATACAATGTCTTTCTATTTTTCTTAAAATATAGATTTGTTCTCATGCTTGTTAATAGGGGGTCCGAAGTTAACAAAAGCCTATTTAAAACGTCCATATTGCACTCTACGCGCGAAAACTTTCTGGAATAGTTAAGTCTATATTGCCTTATGTTTTTGTTGCGAGCTTCCGCAGCTTCTTCAGAAAGTTGTCCTATTGGAAGAATTGCATGTTTTATCACTTCAGCTCCGTGACGAAGTACTTTATGCAGTGTTGGAGACATGGGGTAAAACCCATATAAAGCCACATACATCTCGGCAGTTTCATCGCAGTATTTCTGGAATGCTTCAACATTAATTTTATACCCGCAACACATTGTGTCTAATATAACCTTAAGTCGGTAGATAAGTTCTTTATCAATTTTGGTTATTTCCGCCGATATTTCATAGTTTTCGAAAAATCGGCGACTGGTATTACCGTCATTGGTGTTGCCAAAATTAGCTTTCGGGATATCCACCAATAATCCAAGTATTTGCTTAAATTGATCTTGGATCTCTTGTTTTCTGGCGTCCACCGCTTGTTTTTCCTCAATCGAAAGTCGGACATTCCATTTTTTTACAGGTAGCCTATATGCTACGTGCAGGATTGATTCGAAAAATCGAATACGAGCATGTAGCAATGACAGCCCAAATCTTAAATTTTCCTCTTTAGGTGGCCTTTTCTTCGATAAGTCATTAAACTCTGAAGAAGTTGCGTCGCAAATGTAGCATCTTATTGTGAATTTTGTATGTGTTGCCGCATTGCAAACTTTGCCATCCACCATTGTGAACAACATCTTATGCTTCACTGATAAGTTGGTTCCAATGTCAGTGCTAGCAAGCGCATCTATTTGTGTTGTGATGTAGTCTATTTCTTCTTTTGTTATATCTGTAGTCTCCTTGACGAATCTGATTCTAATAGGTCTGCAATAACGAGGAGATGAAGGTGTCGGATTTTGCCACAGTATTTTCTTTTCATGTCCATATACTAATTGAAGAGGAACAACAGAACTTTGAAAAATATTAGCATCCGTATCAGGTTCATTTTCAAATTTCATTTTATACTGCATCTGTTGTGACCCATCACAGCCCCATTTACTTATTAAGGTTAATGATGATTTTTCTTCCTCACTTAACTTTTCTACAACTTCTCCCAGATGTGAAATCAGTCGATTCGTCGTATGATCCATTAATTTTTGTACTTGTACTTCAGCACACGTTTCGGTAACGCGATGAACTTCAGGATAGCATTATTTCTTAACTTTTTGCAGCACCGAATAACACGGAAAGAAGGACTTATTTGTTTCTCGTACTCGTTCATATTGTGCTTTTGTTAATCCTGCTTCGGTGAACATAGACAAAGCATTTAAAGGTGACAATTGGCGAGGTTGATCTTGTGTCCAAATACTTTTTCTCATTGCCTTCACATATTTTTTAGCTCTCTGGGGACTTTTCGTAAGATCTTTTACGACTTTCGCAGCATCAACTTTACCAACTTTTCTTAACTTCATTTGAGTAGCGTAGGTCAATTCCTCCACGTCTTTTGAACGAAGTTCTGTAGTTTTCCGTCTTTTAGTCCTTTCGCTAGAATCCACAAAAGATTTCTCAGGGCGACCAGGGCTGATTCCTGTAACAATAAAAAAAATGTTTATCTGTAGATATTAACGAGTTCCAATTAAACAATAGAATAGTTAGTTACAATCATCGTAACAAAACACCGTTATAGTTGAGCTAGCTACCTGAGTGTCAACAAGTTCTTGGAAACCCGAAACCCTTATTATCAAAAACAAAATGTTCAGACACATACCCGTAGCTGGTAACGATATTGACCCGGATAGCCACTCTACGTTATTTTCTTCGAATCTTGCTTTGGTTTTACGAGCTGCCAACCATTTTTTGCTTGAAATTGTGTTGTATATTAGCGATCTTTTGCTTTATATCATGAATTCTTATATCATCATCAGAGTAGGAACTTAGCAGTTGCTGCTTCAAAAACGTAAATTTTCCGTCAAATGTTGACTCATTACAACCTTGCATAATAGCATACAACTCATTCCGAGTCATAAACCTCAATCCTGAAGTCCCTGTAACAAAATAAGACTACATCTTAGGAACAAATATTTATACAAGATTGTGAGGTACTAACGAAAAAAAATCTCAAAAAAAAACGGGGCGGGTACGGGCGGCTGCGTTTTTTATAAATTTGTTCTGGACTGTCTACTCTACAACAAACAATAGTATTTGTATTTAAAGAATGCTAAATAATGTAAGAAAAAGTCTCTTAAACATAGAAAAGTAAGAATTTTTGTAATAGTTTATGACAACTTACTTTTGGACCTATGGATTAAAATTGATTGAGACTTTTGTAGAAAAAATATATAATCCATATAGTTACATACCTGGCTGAGAGGAATCCATCACAAAAACCACCACAAAACCGTTTGTTCCTAAAATATCACGTTTTATAAACAAGTAAAATTTGGGCGTATCGAACAGTCACACGACCACTGTAAGCGAACGGCAACTTCCGACTGAGCGCGCGGCACGTGTTGGCGAGCTGGCACGGAGTTCTTCGGCCATTTATTTGACCAACTACCTAACTTTTAAAGGATCGGTAATATGGAATAGTTTACCAATAAAAATAAAAATCATTTTTGGCCAACTTTTAGGGCCTAATACCACACCGTGCCGCGGTCGGTTCGTCGATGGATAACCATTCATTAAACCCCCTACTTGTCTCGAAAAGCACGTTTCATTCGTAGATCTTTTACAGTTGTTACGGGGAGTCACAACACCCAAAATGTCTGACAACTAGTCTTACCGAGGGGTATCGTGTTACCCAGTAACTGGGTTGTGAAGGTCAGATAGGCAGTCGCTCCATGTAAAATACTGGTATTTAGTTGCCTCCGGTTAGACTGGAAGCTGACCCCAAAATAGTTGGGAAAAGGCAGGCAGATTGATGGACAACAGTATTTTTCAAGACGCATGAACTTATTAAGTATCTAATAGAAAGTTTTTGTTAGAATTGAATTGAATAATTTTCTGCTTCGTTTGCAGGTCAAAATCGTTTAATTTTAGTAAAGTAAAGGCTCCTACAAACAGGCGCGACACGCGACACTGTAGTGTAGGTAGTGTGTGTGGTAGGTAGAAGTAATAAGTCCAAGTAAACAAGAAGAAGTATGAAAGTTTATTAGATACACAGACACAGGTTTCAGTTCACACACACAAGAGTTCACTTAGTTTAAGAAGGAGTGATAGAAATGAAGATAGCAGAGGATAGCACGAATAACAGTTTAAACATAAACGCAATAAGGTTTTAGGGTTTATCAGTTAGCGCGGTAAAACTAGGATCGCTAGATTGGAACCTATAGCTATGCGCGGAGCGAGCATACCACAGAACATATATACCCTGACGGGGAGCATACTAACTTGCAAGTCATGGTTAGCTCGCGTCGCCTGTCGGTGTGTAAGCGCAACGCATGATGATGCTGTCCCGCTCACGCACACGGCTCGTATGACGAAGGGCGAGCGCCCGATCGTTGCGAGAACGATAGACGCGTCATAGCTATGCCGGCTAGCTGATAAGTAATTATCTACTAATACAATGTTTGTACTGGTCTGTTAGTTCATTGAATATTGAGTTAATTAATGTAAATAGTTTTGTTTTACATGTTGATTATAAATAAGTCTAGTTTTAAGTTCTTTTGCAAATATGTGTATATAAATTATAATTAATTTTACTGAAGAAATACATAATTTATATTTAATTTAGTTTTAGTTTTAATTTAATAATTTACGAAAAATTTAAGTACGGAGGTCACTACATCACCCCCTTCCAGAGACCGTCAAGGGCGATAATAGTCGGGAAATTTAACGCGACGTCCTGACCGCGTCGTTTTGACGACGCTTCCGTCAGCGAAAGGTAAGTTCCGGTTATCCGCGTCGGGTGTGTCGTGATGAGTGTTAGTGTTAAGTGGTGACTGTGATGTGTTGTGATGAATGATAATGGTTGGTTGTGAGGATGGTGTGTAAGGATCACGCAGTATGATTAGCCGGCTTAATGCGGTCAATCGATACGGTAACCTGTTTTCCATTTATCATTATTTTAAACACTTTGTCACCTCGTTGAATAACTTCGTGAGGACCAGAATATGCCGGTTTCAGACCACCACCAGCAGTGCAGTCCCTAAGGAAAACGTGGGTAGAAGTAGGTAGTTCTTTGTAAATGAATGTTTTAAAATTGCTGTTGTGTCTGGCTGCTGGTGATGGTTGCAGACTCCTGACAATACTCCGGAGCCTTGACAAGTAGTCGGTCATGTCAACCGTTTCATGAACCTGAGGGTCGAAGAATTCACCAGGCAGACGTATTGGTTGACCGTAGACAAGTTCGGCAGCAGTAGCCTGAGCGTCTTCTTTATAAGCGCTGCGTACGCCTAACAGGACCAGTGGAAGAGATTCCACCCAACTGTCATTTGCGTGGCAAGTGATAGCTGCTTTAAGTTGACGGTGGAATCTTTCCACCAAACCGTTGCAGGCAGGATGGTATGCAGTTGTTCTGCGATGTCGGAAACCAGCAATTACAGACAGGCATTTGAAGAGCGCCGATTCGAACTGTCCACCTCTATCGGTTATTATATCAGATGGGCAGCCAAAACGAGCAATCCAGCCACTCAGCAAGGCCTTTGCCACTGTTTCTGCTGTAATGTTTGTGAGGGGTATTGCCTCTGGCCATCGCGTTAAGCGATCTACGGCAGTGAGACAATATCGGAACCCTTCACATGGTGGCAATGGTCCCACGAGGTCAATGTGAATGAATGCAAATCTTGATTGCGGTAATTTGAAACTACCTACTGGAGCAAAGACGTGCCGTGTGGTTTTTGAGCGCTGGCAAGCCAGGCAGGAACGTACCCAATCACGACAGTCCTTCCTAACGCCGGGCCAAACGTATCGGTCAGCGACCAACCTTGCGGATGCCTTGGTACCTGGGTGACTCAAGGAGTGCAGGCTTGTGAAAATTGGTTAGCGCAATTCCTTGGGCACAAATTGTCTTGGTGTAGGGGTGCTAACGTCGCAATATAGTTGCTCTTGTGAACTTGGTACACTGACCTGTTGTAGGCGCAATGCAGTAACGCCATCTAGCAGTTGCTTCAGCTCGAGGTCCTCAAGTTGAGCTGCAGCGATCTTTTCGACGGGCACTGGTTGTGTAATCTCCTCTACGCGTGAAAGGGTGTCTGCCACGATATTGTTCTTTCCGGAAATATCCCGGATGTCCGTTGTGAACTGGGCTACTAGATCCAGGTGACGGAACTGCCGTGGGGAACTATTCTCCTTACGAGAGTGGAAGGCGAAAGTCAGTGGCTTGTGGTCTGTGTAAATCACAAAGTCACGAGCCTCCAGCATGTGCCGGAAATATTTGATACTCTCGTAAATGGCGAGCAATTCGCGGTCGTATGGAGAGTACTTAACCTGGGCTGGACTCAACTTGCGCGAAAAGAAAGCAAGCGGCTCCCATGCACCTGCATTCAGCTGTTGCAAAACTGCACCAATGGCCTTGTCAGAAGCATCTGTGACCAACGTTAACTTAGCGCTGCAGTCTGGATGCGCCAATAATGCTGCTTGACAAAGACCGTTCTTGCAGTTCTGGAATGCCTTATGCTCCTCGGGAGAAAAATTGACTGGGTGACCTTTCACGGAGCCGGTAAGCAGAGCGTTCAAGGGTGCCTGGAAGTTTGCTGCGCCTGGGATGAACCTGCGGTAAAAATTAAGCATCCCAAGAAATCTCCGTAGCTCTCTTACGGTTTTGGGAGCGGGGAAATTTTGAATGGCCTCGACCTTGGATGGTAATGGTCTTGTGCCCTTGGCTGAGATGTGGTAACCCAAGAAGTTTACCTCTGACACTCCGAAGATGCACTTGGTACTGTTGATGACCATACCGTAGTCTCGGAGTCTGGTGAAAAGTTGACGCAGGTGGTGCTCGTGGGTCTTCTGGTCTTTCAAGTAGACCAAGAAGTCATCCAGGTATGCGTACGTAAAATCCATACCCCTGAGCATTTCATCCACAAAGCGCTGAAACGTCTGTCCGGCATTTCGAAGACCGAACGTCATGAACGGAAATTCGAAAAGACCGAACGGCGTCGTAATCGCAGTCTTCGGGATGTCATCAGAATTCAAAGGAATCTGATTGTATGCTTTTACCAAATCAATTTGAGAGAAGACGGTACAGCCAGACAGACCATGAGCAAAGTCTTGGATGTGTCGGATGGGGTACTGGTCCGGGATGGTACGTGCGTTCAGCATCCTGTAGTCGCCGCAGGGGCGCCATCCATCATCTTTCTTCGGAGCTAGGTGGAGAGGCGACGACCATGGTGACTCGTACTGGCAACAGGTACCACTTTGCAACATGGCCTCGAATTCGGACTTAGCAATTTGCAGTTTGACCGGGGCCAGTCTGCGAGGTGTACAGGATACTGGTGGCCCTGGTGTAGTACGGATGTGGTGTGCTGTATTGTGTTTGGGAGTGCGGTGTATACCATGTGGGCGAGTAATGTCAGGGAACTCCCGTAGTATGTGTGTATACGCGGAATCACCCAAACTTACCCTTACCGACGAGACATCATCAGAACGACGGACAGGCGACGCCGGGGTGGAGAGCGTTGTATGGTTATCGATAAGGCGTTGATTCCTGCAATCAACAACCAAATTATAAAAAGATAGAAAATCCACGCCTATTATCGCCTTTGTAACATCGGCAATGATAAATCGCCAGGCAAAGTCGCGGCGCAATCGTAGGTTCAGAGTTACGTTTATGAACCCGTATGTGTTTATAGGCGTTCCGGTGGCCGCGCACAATTGGTAATTAGTTTTCTCTGGTCGACTTGATAATGCCGATCGGGGGTAGACACAGAGGTCGCTGCCGGTGTCAACAAAAAATTGCATTTTCGACCTTTGATCGGTGACAAATAAGCGACCAGCACTCGGACAATCATCGGCCGCCATTATTGATTGCCCCTTTGATTGATTTTCCCGATGTAGGGTAGTCGCACGGCTTTACACACTTTTTGGCTCGGTCCCCGAAATTCTGGTGGTACCAGCACTGTGGGAACTTCTTGTAGCTGGACTCTGACCGGGATGAGACTGACCGATATTGCGTGCGACTACGGGACCGTCCTCTGGAGCGAGACAGTCGCTCCACCTTACTCGCCAGCTTCTCCATCTGCTTTGTCAGAGCGGCGACCTCCGAGCATATACTGGTACTCGCAGTACTTGCCGATGCAGCAGTAGTTGAAATGGTAGGTGTTGCTGCCAACTGGGTACCAACGACGTTGATCGTGGATCCGGTCCGCCAGCTCTGCTAGTTCAGCCAGGTCCATCCTCAACTGCGACGCTACGATGGCCTGTGTGTTTGCGGGTAGGCGGCTGGTCCATATGCTTCGCAAAAATTCCTCTGGTACACCTGGGCCAGCAAGGTTGAGAAGGTGGCGAAAAAATGGCGACGGCTTCCGGTCGCCCAGTTCCTCGTGCATGAGAAGCTGCTTCACCTTTTTCTCGCGCGATGCCGATAGCCGTTTAATGAGCTCACCTTTTAGCTTCTCATAATTTCCGGTAGATGGAGGGTTGTCGATAATATCCTCGACATCGGCGGCGTACTGCGGATCTAGGTTGCCGGTAATATAATAAAATTTTGTGTCGTCCGACTTGATGCTCGCCAGGATGAATTGCGCCTCCATCTGGTTAAACCAGAGACTTGGCTTCTCTGGGTAGAACGGCGGTATGCGCACGCCCACGCGAAATGATTCCGCTGCCGCTGCTTTATCCTCAGACATCTTCGTGCTCTTGGACGGAGCTTTACACCCTGTTCCTCATACCTCTATAACACGACATGCCTGTCGCGCGACGAGCGGCGCGTCGCGCGGCGGGCGAAAGTACCTCTGTATGTTACCTTTCCACGTCTAAACCACTGAACGGATTTCGATATTTGGTAAGGAGATAGATGACATCCTGGGGAAGGACATAGGTTACTTTTTGTCCCGGTAGCACGTTCCCGTGGGATCATTTCCGATATAAAAGTTTATATATAGATAACGTGTTTTTCACCGTTTCAATGGCGCGGCCATGGGGGTTTTAGTCTTACAGCTCGTAAAATATAAACCTAGGATTTTTTTCTATATTTTTACATTTTTTTTTACAAATTCAATCAGTTATTTACCTAAATTTCAGGTCTCTGCAACGCTTAGTTTTAAAAATGTCCGTGGCCGCGCGGTTCTTCGCGTTTCAATGGCGCGGCCACGTTCAAACCCTTATAACTTTTTAACCATACTCGTAACTTTAACAAATTTATGGATTTGGGAATCAACTTTTACAAATTCTTACAAAATCTTGGCATAGTTTTTTTTATATAAATCGTCGTGGCCGCATCATCGAAACGGACAGTAATTTCCGATATCTACATAAACAGAAGCTAGTTCTACATAAACTAAAAACAATAACATCATAACAATAACCTAAAAATTCGTGTATTCTTATGAAAACATTCTCGGAAGCCTGCAGGTGAGTTTTCAAGGGGTGTCAAGCCCAACGAAGGTATGACAAATGTTATTTTTTTCCTCGTTGGGGTCATTTATCAGTCTGCCTCTGCGACCACTGACGGGTCTCTCTTAGGGTTCCCACGAGGTAAAAAATAGAATATTGGACTGAAAATGATTATTCGAAAAATGACACAGTAAAATAAAATTGTTTAGATAAGTATCAAAAAAAATACGAAGTTTATGCGTTTTTAAGTATTTGCTAGACAGAGACAGCACTGCTGCGATCTGACGTCACAATCACAAGACAAGCGCTATTCAGTACAATGATCATTTTGGGTGACATGGATACTTACAAGAATAATTTCAAAAGCGTGCAACTTCTCCATTTGTCCACAGATTTTATATATTTTTTCACAAATCGTCTTTTTTTTTGTAACCGTTTTAACATAAGTATTAATTCATGAATATTTTTTATAGTAGTCAAATAAATACCTATTGTCGGATAATATCATGACAGTCCGGATTTCTCGAAGGAGTTTAGGCAGAGGTGTAGTACTTACACCCACACTACGCACCCACCACATTTTATCACACGCACCCACATTTTATCTATTATGTTTAAGTCCCATGCAATAGGGGTGTGAATCTCGAACCTATTGCTATCAACCAGGTACAGATCCAGTCTACGACCTATTACTGAGAATTACCTTAAGGAAATCCAGTAACAATTTTGCCGTGTCACGGATAGAACCCAGGATCTCATGCTCAGCAGTAAGGCTTGTGATCATTAGACCAACAAGGCAATTGGGTACTTACATTAATTATTTAAATTTCAGAATCAAGAAAACTGCCTTACCTGATGAGAAAAAAAGATGCCCAGTTAGTTCTAATTTTCTTATTTTTAACCTACCAGCCATGGCGAACAATAAAAGTCAGTCAGATTCCCGCTAACAATAAAACTGTGTCACTCAAGTTGGCCAGCTCGCTGTACGTACAGGCCGCTGTACGCACACATTCACACAATAGTCCGCCACTCCGGGACGATCGGTCATTACGCGTGCAAACGGCAACACACACACATAAATATATTCACATATTAACGGGACTCAGTTTTGTCTTAGCGGGATTCCGTTCGACTTTTTTGTTCGTCCATGGTACCAACCCTAGTTAGGTGTGGGAATATTAGAAAAAATTCTACCCTCTCTAACACCAACTAATTTCGGAAAATTGTTGTCCATTTTATGGTGACGCACAAAATGTTGCACATATTTTATTAATGTGGAAATTGTATTGTTTTGCAGTGAAAAAGGGAAAGTAAGAACAGTAACTAATTAATATCTATAACAAAAAAGGAATGCTGTTCGTCGGTAAGCGCATCACTTGAAAACGGCTGCACCGATTTGGCTATTTTTTGTTTTAAAATGTTCATAACTTTTCGAATATTTTTTTGTGAAATGAAAAGTTTAAAATGTATCCAGGAAAATGTTAAAATTCGGGAAAAACTCAACGTCCTTTTTTCTATGGGTTTTAGAATGAACTTGAGACCATAACTCCTGAATTCACAAAACGATCACAAACAAATTTATTGTTTGGTCAGGACGACGTTTGTCGAGTCAGCTATGTAGATAGGTAATATTTTGGTTTTGGCGCGCCACGCGACGCGAACGGCACAAAGGCACCGCTCGTCACGCGACATGCGGTGCCTTTGTGTTGCGTCACGTGTCTCGCCTGTTTGTAGGTGCCTTTATTTACATCATAGGTTCCATGAAAAGTACCTCTATTTAAGTAATTAAATAGTGCAAGCAGTGCAGTGCGTATGTGTGTGTGGTGCCTTTCATGTCACCTAAGATCACGTAGACCAGTTTTTGCTGATCGTGGTTGTCGGCAATTATCCCACGGGAACATCATCATCACCCACAGCCCCACTTCAACCAATCCCCACGCTCCTGTACCGGCTTCATGCAGGTTCTACCTAACAATGTCATCCGCCCATCTTGCTGCCGCCGGAAGACCGACACTTCGTTTGCCAGCCCTTGGACGCCACTCGGTCATTGCCTTACTCCACCTGTCATCACTGCGGCTTTCCAGATGCCCATAGACAATTAAATTATAATAATGACCTTACAAATTTACTCGTAAATTCACACTTATCTTTACAAAAATAATAATACGATAACTATGGTTTTTCTCGCTAATGTTAACTCTAAACCCCAAGTGCAGCAAAGACTTCTCGCAAACAGATAGATGTTGCATATCCCCAGATTTAATATTAATTACTAGGTATTGACCAACCGTCAGAAAGAGGGTATCATATGTCCTTTAAGTGGAATCTTTTCCTGAGAGAAGCCAACTATGACTCCCACCGATATCTCAACAATAGCCAGCTTCGAAGTAAAATCATATTCTATTAAACCTACAAGTTTTATGGGTATTTACGTCATATGTATGTTTTATCTAAAATCATCGGCCTGTGATTCCCAATCCAAGTCCCATACAAAGGTGAAGTAAGCAGAAAAATTAAAATGCCAAAAAATATTTAATCAATAATTAATCGGGATAGGTTGAGGAACCAGTGCACAGTACATGCTTACATAGGCAATAATAACAATCATGGAAAAAACACTATTAAGAATGTTCGCGAATTTTGTCCAATCTTGACTAAATCGTTTGATATCTTCAATCGTATCATCTTCAACATTCCACAAAGGAAATATAAAATACTTCCCATAACTCTCAAACACAACATCGCTCATAGATAAGATATAATTTTGTGACGTTGACTTCAACTTGCATAAAATTCTCAGTAAGAAATTGACCAAGATGATCAGAACTGTTAAAACCACTGAGCCACGATAGTACAATAATAAGTTTGGTGGATCGGAATTCTGCTTCGGTATGTGCACGGCTAACTCCGTCACGAAATAATAATGGCAGAGAACACTGAAGCAAGCGATTGCCAGGCGTACGAAACGCCTTACATCTAGAAACAGAGAAGTGATACTGAGCACCGTCAGAATCACCGCAGGGTACACAACAATGGCTGCTAATCCACCAGCTTCACGCTCCAAAACAAAGATCATCTTCAACTGCCGTTCAGAACTATGATTCGCCTCTTGTCTATAATCAGAAATGAACCATTCAGCTTCATACTCCCTTCCAAACATGCTTATAGCACGAGAAGTAAAGTTCATCCTAAAATGAGTTGATTCTGTTGTCCACGGACCGAACTCAAGACTGCATTCTTGCTGGTCGTACGGCCACTTTGTGAGTTTAATGCTGCATAACGCGTCGTGTATAACTCTGAGCACGCAGACGACGTCTCCAGTATTCTTCAAATGGCACAGCTCGTGGTAGAATCTGTCGAAGTCATTGGAATTGACGCTGTTTAACAGTCGAAAGGCCGGCGTCCAAATTTTGCTAGAGACCATTTCCGTTTCATTAATCCCGTAGTACTTCTCTGGGTCCCACTTCAGCCTCTCATCCTTCCAGGAGATGAACGTCCACGTTTGCATTGAGAGCACTCCGTAGTCACTGTCAAGGTTGAACCGTTTCAAAATGAACCTGACGTTGACTGTTAATGTTGAGCTGTTCTCACATGGAGGCTCGTACCATATGTAGTCAGTTTGTAGGTCATCCCTGAGCTGTTTCTCGAAGGCCATCTGTTCTGGCACATTGTTAATGACACAATCTTCGGCAAGGGTGATGTTTAGGATAGCTAGTAGTATGATATAAGTGAACAAGACCATGGTTGGGTCAGTACTGGATACGGTTTTAGTATCGATCGTGGCTCGTAGTAAGGTAATACGATCCAGTAACGCCCACTGCGATTATTCATTGCGTTGGCGCCGGTTTTCGTAATCAGTGCGCGTTTGGAGTTGATTGATTTGTCTGCCTTATACATAAATTGTCAAATCATGTTGATACGGTAACTTCAAATGTTGTTGTGGACTGGAGGTAAACAATCGCCATTGTTGGGTGACAATTTGCAGGTTCAAAACTACTTATCCCTTCATTGTATGTGTATGATCTTTGCCTTCTATTTGCAGCGTACCTAATTAGTAAAATGGGTAATTAAAATATTTGATTTCATAATTAAAGACACCAGTTTCCTTGTTACTTGCGTCATATGAGGAGCAAAATCTGGCAGGTGAGCTAAGCATTCGCCATTCGCACACTGGGTGCCGTAGAGAGTGCGTGATATATACATAATATGCTTGCGCAGCTTCCCATACTCGCCATGTCTGACAACGACACCAGTGTTCTCAACTTTACACGCACAAATGGTTCTTCATCTCCTGATATGAGAAGAGTTACTCCAGAACAATGTGTTATCGCCCATTGTGTCACCCTATGTAAAATTTCTACTTTTATATCTGTAATTTTTATGGTGTACATAATAAAGAGTATTCTATTCTATTCTATTCTATTCTATCTTCGCTGTATTTGTGCTATCAATAATCACCTTTATCGTCGGCTTATCTTCATGGTTATTAATAAAGAAGTTCAGGCATTTCAAAAACTATTTGTTCCTCAATATAATTTTTAATAATGTCCTGAATATAGCGTTGGTTACGTGGCCGATGATGTGATGAAAAGTAAAAGTGATGTGATAATATTTGCACATGGATTGACGTTCTTATATTGTAAACTGACTGCTCACTGTTGGTTGATGTTGCTGTGTTATGTGTTCTATGTTGATCTTGTTAAAGTGCTTGGTGGTGATGTCAAGAGGAAGTACCTCAAGAGTGCCTTATTCGCGTGCGGACTACTTTTATTTTTCATAGTGTTTTTTGTGTTCGTAATGCCTCACATAGAAAGTTCTAGAAAAATAAGTGCGACGATGTATCACTGGACTCTTTACTTTCCTTTGTTGATTTATGTTAGAGTATTGTACGCTTTGTTGAAGACTATTCATAATAGTAGTTGTTGGTGTCGCACGGTGGGGCAAAAATCGCCTTTCATAGACATAGATACTTGAATTTTGAAGGGTCCTTTTTATATAAATATGAGTATGCCAAGTCTCGTTTAATTTATTTTTAGTTATTATGGATTACCTTTTGAATGTAATCTGAAAGGTATAGGTAGTATACTGAAAGGTACCCTCTGTCCGTTTTTGTACACATGACAATGTATATGCAAAATTTCAGGATGATCGGCTCAGTGGTTTAGGCGTGAAAAGGTAACAAACAAACAAACTAACTTACTTTCGTATTTATAATATTATAGTTAGGATACAGGGAGTGATTGTGATGTGCTTGCTACCTCTGAGTTATGTAGAAAACTTGATGTGCAAGGGCATGATTAGAGAAAACTGGAATAAGGAGTTAAAATAAAGAGTATTTAAACTGTATCCACCAGTTAAAAAGCATAGCCATTTGTTTGATGCAGTGTTACCAGTACGGAAATAAAACATCAATTTCAGGCTGTAATCGATTAGATAATCAATTATGTATGGTAACCAAAAAAAATACAGTAATTTTGCAAAACGAGTACCGATCAGTAAGTACTGCATGGGAAGATTATACTCATTGCATTGTTTTGAAATTTAAATAAAACTATCTAAAACTTTGCCAGTATTGTAACATATTTTTTTAAGATTAGAATAACGGTTCTATAAATCGATTATTGTCAGATTATATTTTTTTTCCTGGCAACTCCAACTGTATCGCTTATAGAGATGATCGATCCGGTTGCTTTGTATCGATATTCTGCTTCGTAATAGATCATTTTGATCCGAGTATCGATATAAAATCACTTTTAATTAATCACTTTTAATCAATTTCTTACTATGGCAAACAAAGTCCCGGTTTTGTTCGAAGAATTCTTCCAATGTCAATAATGATTGAGAAGCGACAGACAGAAGGAATCTATAATTAATTCAATAAAACGATACGTCTTTACTCTACGAATCTATATTCAGAACTAAGTTCACAGTACAAAAGTGACTTATCCTAATCTTTGTTTATAACTTGGACCTGCATGCTTAACCTATACATAGCTCTACATAAGTGTGGCTGTCACGGCCTTCCTGCCCAGGCTTCGTTCTCGAAGCCCAATGGCTCCTTCATCATTGAAGTACCTGTAATAAAATATATGTTATCATCTTTTACAAAAGATCTGGTGCCATCATCATTGCCATTGCAATTTATATTTTGGCTGCCCTCATTGGCAATTTATATTTTGGCTGACCTCATTGGCAATTTATATTTTGGCTGCCCTCGATTGCAATTTTTATTTTGGCTGACCTCAATGGCAATTTTTATTTTGACTGCCCTCAAGTGCAATTTATATTTTGGCTGCCGTCAATGGCTATTTATATTTTGGCTGCCCTCATTGGCAATTAATATTTTGGCTGCCCTCAATGGAAATTTATATTTTGGTTGCCCTCTTTGGTAATTTATATTTTGGCTGGCCTCAATGGCAATTTATATTTTGGCTGCCCTCATTGCCAATTTATATTTTGGCTGCCCTCATTGCCAATTTATATTTAATGGAGTGAGAAGACTGTGTTTATTTGAACACTGACATGTCTTATTATTACACTCCAAACACAGCGGTCCACGCTCACTTGTCGTATAAGTAGCTCGCGCTATTGTTTATTTTATTTTAGCGATCCCAGCACACTTTTACAAAAGTTGCTTACGCCTTTTTCTTATTATACTTACACAATTATCATGTGATGGTCACATTGACTCATCGTTATTGACTGTCAACGACTATCAGCGCTTTTTCTGTAGCCTCCCGATTCCACAATCGAATCCTGTATTTTGATATTATTTGAAATGTTTTCTTTTCAATGCTCTTAACTTTATATCTGTCTTTAGGTAAACACTTTTTAATAGTGTATGGTCCATTGTACCTCTGATCTAATTTTCCCAACCTTGTATGTTGTCGCTGAACGTAAACAAGATCACCTTCTTTCAGATTCATATTATTACGTCGCATTATATCAAAACGTTGTTTCGTTTTCAGGGCGTTGTTTCTTAACCACTCTTCGGCTGTGTTTTGCAACTGTTGTATATCAATGTTTGATTCAATTTCGGGGAGCTCAGTGTTTAATTTTCGTATTGCGGAAACCTCTGAATGTATTCCAGTAAGAAGTTCTATTGGAGTACAACCGGTACTCTTCTGAACAGTAGTATTTAGGGTCAACTGTATTTTATATACTACGCTCGACCATTCTCCACGATTTACTTTGCAAGCAAAAAGATTTAATACTGTGGCTACATATCGTTCAGCTTGCCCATTAGCTCTACAAGCTCCGGTAGCGATAAAATGTATTTCAATATCCATACGTTTCAACAGCTCCTTGGTTTGTCTGCTCGAAAAGTTCGTTCCCTTATCAGTTATGATTCGTTTTGTAGTACCGAACAAACTGAGTTGAGGTTCAAGTGCTCTTATAAGTTCATGACCTGTTAGGTTTTCGATAGGTAAACTTTCGATATTGTAAACTTTGTCTATGCCAATAATAATAAATATCTATAGCGATCGTTAGCAGTTCCAAATGGTCCTGTACAGTCAGCATGTACTGTGTGAAATTGTATCGGTAATTTTTGTATGGGATGTAACAGGCTATATTTTGGCCCATTTGGTCGCTTTGATGATAGACATATGATGCAATGGCTGACGTATTTTCGTACAAAAGAAATCCGTTCGAAATGTATTCTCCTTGTATTCTTGTTATATCAATCACTTTTCGATCTTGTTTTTGAGTAGCTTCTAACCATGTAATCTGATCATTTACTAGCATTTCTTCAAATTTATTTGATGGTGGGTTTCTGCGCAGAAAATCGACATGTTGTATGTTACTGCCTTTCCGATATTCACCTAGCTACTCCTGGTAATAAATCTCTTTTCTTTGATGTTAATTTCACAGCGTTACAATCTGTAATTAATTTGAATTCTATCCCCAATAAATACACTCTGAAATATTTTAATGAATTTACTATAGCTAGCGTTTCGTGTGTGTGTGTGTGTGTGTTATTCGTAGCTGTGATATTTGGACTCTTCCGGTGAAGCTCTTTTGCTGTAGTAAGAGACAACACGAATATCCAGATTGTGTCTTTGGAATAATATTGCACCAAATCCAATGGAACTTGCATCAATATGCAATTCTGTTTCTCTGTCTGGATCAAAAATTACTAACAGAGGTTGTGAAGAAAGCTTATCGATAACATATCGCCGCGTTTTTTCACATTCTTCAGACCATTTAAAGTCGAAATTCTTTCGCAAAAGGTCTGTAATACATGCTGTTTTTGTTGCAAATTCCGGTATATATTTGCGAAAGTAGTTAGCGAGTCCCATTAATTGTCTCACTTGTTATAGATTTTGTGGTATGGGAGCATTTGTTTGTGCCTCAATTTTGGTTTCTCCAGGTTGAATTCCTTTTTCAGAAACTGTTCTTCCTAAGTATTCTATTTCAGTTTGCAAAAACTTGCATTTCTCTAAATTTAGCGGAAATCCTACAACATTTAATAAATAAATAATTAAATAAATAATTAAATAAATAATTTATTTCAGATTCATCCTAAGATTACATCCATATTTGTTAGTAAAAATGTGAGCTTACAAACTCATGTTAGTAATAAAATAATGGAACTTTTTTTAATTAATCGTTTTATTATAAGACATACAATAACAATTTTATTATATGTCATTCAACTAAACACTAGTGGCAGGTCCGGGTGGACTTCCGGATGATGGTGGCAAATCACTAAACGACTGCGTGAAGCCGTATCCAGCGAGCCAGTATCGGAGAGTCCCACCGGTCCGCCAGCGCGCGCAGGATGGTGTTGGGACAGTCGCGCGTGCGGCGCATGATAGATGCGCACCGTTTACGCATGATGGCCGCAAAGCCGTCTGTGTCAGCCGCCGCGAACATGGCGGCGGCGCTGCAGTAGCGGAGCAGATCAGCACTCGGGACGCGTTATTGTATTGAACGCGCAGATCGCTGTATGTCCGCTGTGTATAGTTAACCCACAGGCTGCAGGTGTAAAAGGACTGACAGTACGCTTTAAAAAGCGTAACTTTGACAGTCCCCGTGCACCGTGAAAACCTGGGAGCCAACATGTTGCATCAGACAGACAGCGCTCTGCGCTCCCTTTCGATATCCACATTGTCCTTAAGGTCCTCGGTGACGCAGTGGCCCAAATACTTATATTGCTCGACTTTGTTTAGAGCTGTACCACTTAGAGTGAAATTCGGAACGAATGTGTATCGCTTGTTCTCCGACCTGAAAATCATTATTTCACTCTTTTTCACGTTGTATTTGAGCCCATGAGACTCGGCGTAGGACTCACAAATTTTCAGTAGCTTTCGTAAGGCACCAATCGACGGGCTCAGCAGCACCATATCGTCTGTGTAGCTGATGTTATTCACGCACACTCCATCTATATGACACGCTATCCCGGTGCTGCTCAGCTCATCGATCAGTCGGCTGACGTGCAGGCTGAAAAGCGTAGGAGAGGTCAGCCCCCCTGCCTCACACTGCATCCAGCCTATACTCCCCCGATAGAGAGCCTGCCCATCTTACAAAGTTCTTTGATTGTTATACCAATGCATAAATAATAGCACAAATTCCCAACGTAGACAAGTTTCATCCCTTAATTTACCCCATAGAATATCGGACGATACAAGATCGAAAGCTTTCGATAAATCGAGGTAGCATGCATAGACTGGGGTCTTTCTACTCGTGTAATACTGAAGAGTCTGCTAGAGGCACAATACGGCACTCTCGGTGGAAAGCCCGGGTCTGAAACCGAACTGCGCATCGTTTAGCGAGACTTGTTTATCCAGGTGCTGACCAAGCAGACTGTCCAGCACTTTGGCGACCACTGTGGCTAGGGACATCGGTCTATACTTGTTTACATCTGACGAATCACCACTTTTATTTTTGATAATTGATACAACTATAGTACGCATTAGATTATCGGGCAGATGGGAGTGGCCTAAACACAGGGTAAAAACATAGCTAGCACTCTGGGTAGGTGAACACCTGCGTGTTGCAGGTGCTCGATGCTAAGGCTGTCGTGACCCAGGGATTTACCCCTCACCCCGCCTTTGATCACCGCACGCACTTCCTTCGTAGTAAACTGAACACTACGCTCACTACCTTCCTCAGCATCGGGCACCTGCCGCGCTGGCCCCAGAAGCGAGTACACCCTGAAATGGTGGGAGAACATAGTGGCGATCTCTCTAGGCTCATGCACTCCCGCCTCTCTGACGGGGAGGCCCGGCTTATGATTCATTTTATTGGTGTTTTTCCAGAACTGACCCAATTTCTTGTTCGAGTGAAGTTCAGCAATAATATCCATTTTTCTTTTGTTGTTGATTATTCTAACACCACTTTAATTTCGATTTAAAAGCGCGCCTAGTTTCACACATATCATTATAAAGACGACCAGCCCCGGGCTTACCCCCATACAACCAAGCCTGAAAACATAACCGAGCCCTCTCATGAGCGCCGCAGACGTGCCTATTCCAACCGATAATGTATCTACCTCTATGCTTTTCGGTAACATTATAACTACATATAGCGGCCTCCGACAGTACACAAATAATCTCGTCCGCTTTAACGTCCTGGCCCCGTTGGTTGCTTAAGATGCAGGTCGGTCAAACGTCTACGCAACATCTGTTGCTTATTCGATTTGCTGCGTTCAAATCGATTTTGTATCGCTGGCACACTGTACAGCTGCCAAAAAATTACACCAGGTGGCTCCGTATTAAATTTCGCATATTTACGTATGACATACTCTGTGTCAGACCATAGACTTTTTTTGTAAAAAAAAGTTGAAAGTCAGCGCTCCGCCATTTTGGTCAGAATTTTTTACGAACGATGCGCGCTTCGTAGATATTATGTGTTGACGTCGTAGTTAATAACCCAATGTATTAGTGTTATATATCATAAAAATACTCATTAATCAAGGTTTACGAATATCTATATGTATCATAGGTTTTGAATCAGTTTTATTGTGTTAAACTCTTCATGAAAAATGAGGCCCTAGCGACACGCTACGTGCCGGATTTTCGTGTTAAATTACGTGTGTTTTACTAAATAATTTACTAAAGTCATTCCATATTACAAGCATTCTTGTAATATGGACATAAGTTCATTATTAGTATTTAAACATGCTCAGAACGTTAAAATACTATGAAGATAGTTCAAGATCACGAATAATCTAATTCGTTCCGCAGTACAATTTGTAAAAGCAACTTTTGAGGGCGGGACGTTAACGAGTTTGACAGATAAGGGTTCGGACGAATGTTAAACGCGCATACGCTTCGTTGTTTTTCCAATTCTTTTGGTATGCCGGTACTGAATTGTTGTAACATATATATAATTATTGCATACAAATGATTGCCTATCATTTCAAATATAATTACACAATAATCATCTAAAATAAATTAAATCCTATTTGTAAACACACATGTGGCAGAACCCTTATGTCGTCCCTCTGGACCTCGCAGGAGGTATCAAATTGTTGAGGGAATGGGGTGTTTGTTTTGGTGTATTGTGCTACTCTGAGCAAACCAAGTAAGGACATATGGGTATCGAAAAAAAGCTTAGATAGTCTATTTTACTAATAAATAGGTTTAGTTGACACAAACTACAAACTAACGTACAAAAATTCAGTAAGAACAAATATTTTACGGAAATTCAACACATATTTCTAGTTTAACATTTTTTTACAGTTCTTTCAACTATGAAGTCGTAATGTAGTTTTAACACCTGTTGATTCTGTATGGTTTCAGCTACACACACGATTTTTTATTAAGGTATAAGTTTGGTAGTTTTCAAGTTATTACACTTTATGTTAGAAATGACCGTTGCGCACGCGCGGTCTTAGGCTAATATAGCAGCTGGGACGTTTGACAGGCCAGCGGGGGCGTGGCCTGGACGTTTGAGCGGAATGTTATCTATCAGGATTTTATGACCTTTGTTACAACACATTATCTGAGCAGCTTCTTAATTCTGAAGAAGTCTAGAATGAAATACATTTTAAAATTTCGATATCTGAGTCGAGTCACGCTCACCCCAGACTATTCTATTTATACAAACAGTAGGTATACAAATCTTAGGCTTAAGTAAATTAAAATAACATCGTATAGATACAGGGTAATGATCAGACCAATACGTATTATATACATAACACAGAGGCCGCGGACACGGAGTGCCGCGCGGCACTTGTCACAAGACAGTGGTCAAGCCATCGCCGACAGCCGTGCGCATCACTGACAAACGTACCTATGACTGTTCGACGGCATAAGTTCCAGGTCTACGCAGGACCACGATTGTTCCGCACAAAAACTTAAAAGCTCGGTAGCAAATGACTCACCCGGGTGCGCATTGTAGTCTCCTAACATAAACACCGACTCCACATTGTGACTGTCAACTATGGCTGTCATTTCACTGAGACACTCTGTGAATTCCACTAAGTTTTCATTGGATTCGGTAGGTATATACACAGAAAATATTAAGATGGAACGAACACTGAGCTCGATTATTATCGCGGCGAGACGCACACTATTGCACTTCACTACGGTTACCGTCGGAAACGCAACTTCTCTCCACAGTAGGGCAACTCCGCCGTAGGGCCTACCGCGTAAGACCCCAGACGCGGTATCCACTGCAGAGGTACCCATGCAGGCGAAGTCGACATCTAGCGCGGCCAGGAACCCAAAGTCGTGCGGCAGTAGCCACGTCTCCTGCAAAGGAGAACGATATAACGAAAGTAAATTTGAATTTTGCGGGCGCATCCCCCATATATAAAATAATAAAAAAACAGTACCTACTTAAAATGTAATGTATCTATACGACCAATATGACTTATATGATTTTTTTTATAAAAAAACGAATAGTATGAATGTATACGTAGTACGCACTGTATATATCTCAGTTTTCACACAATTCTGTGCACATACCACGTACCGTTACATACGTATTTACCTACATTAATAATTATTAGAATTTTAATGTGGTTTTCCTATAATTCATAATTTATTTAAATCTTAGTTATTTTCTGTTTTTCATTGTTTTGTCCACATGTGAAGTGTGTTCAATTGAGAACAATCGATATTATATTACAAAACACAAAAAAAATGTGTCTACCTATGTCCTTTACAGACTTTAAAACCATTCAAACGATATGCGCCAAACTAGTTTCATTAGAAAGGCAATAATGCAAAGATGAATAAAATTAAACAAAATTTCCTTTTTTCTCAACAAATAAACAAAATGTATTTATTTTTTTAGCATAGTAGCACGCTGACGCCGGGTATCCGCTAGTGATTTGCTAAAAATAAATACATAATTAAGTTTACTAGTGAAATATGTAGCTACGTCTGTTAGACTTTGATATCGTAGATTCTTTCCATTGATCCCTCATTGCTGTGGTTAATGAGAGATCCAAGTAAACCTACCGGCTCTAGAATACATAACATAACATCAGGCCTGTATTCCCGGAAGGAGTGGGCAAAGATTAAGGTATACCTGCCCAAGTAATAGGGCGCAAGCGCCCAGTTCTGGTTTTTGTGCAGTTGGGGTACAAAAAACAGTTTCTACGCTCCAGGTATACCAGTTGGTACCGTATTTTTTAGGGTAAGGGAATCAATCAATCTGCCTAGTCTCGTTTCTAGCTTACAGTCTAACTAGATGCAGCTGTATACCAGTATTTGGCATGGCCTTATTTTACTGCCTATCGGACCTCTACAACCCAGTTACTGGGTAACACGCAAGAAGCAATAACCCTTGGTAAGACTGGTTGTCAGACTTTCGGACAGTCATTACAAGTAGTCAGAAACCTGTGACGACTCTCAAAGATCTACGACTGACATCTGCGACCAACGGCTTTACATACTTTCCGAGGCACTGAGGGGGTTCACCCATCCACAAACCGACCGTGGCATGCGTAGCTTAACCTTCGATTGACCCATGCGGCTGTTATCTTTCATTCTGTCCTAGCATAATCAGCTTATAATGTTCCCACTGCTGGGATACTCTCCTCCTGTCAGTGAGAGGGAGTGGGCCACCGTAATCCACCACGCGGGCCCAGGGCAATATGTTACGGAAAACATCTAAATACTCTTTTCATTTTAGTTATTATATTATTACAGTATTCTTCCCTGTCTTTCAAAAGTTATGGAGAGGGTTGTGTGCCGTCAATTAACTCGATTTTTGGAAGAAAACGAAGTATTGCCTGATCTACAATCCGGTTTTAGGAAACAGCGCAGCACTTCTACGGCGTTATTGGATGTTACGGACAATATTCTATCAGCCCAGGATAAGAGCATGTGTTCACTGATGGTGCTACTTGATTTTTCCCGTGCATTTGATTGCATTAACGTCTCTCTATTACTGTCAAAGTTAAAATACTACGGTTTCGACGACAATGCCATTCAGTGGTTCCACAGCTACCTCAGTAACAGAAAACAACTTGTAGAATTGCGTTTGTCGGATGGTGCTACCTTGACTTCAGCCCTTACTTCTATAGAGAGGGGCGTTCCTCAGGGGTCAATTTTGGGTCCGATTCTTTTTATTCTCTACTGTGCAGACATAATAAAGTGCCTTCACAAATGCAAGTATCATATTTATGCCGATGACATCCAACTGTATTTGTCTTTTGTACCGGATGATTATGAATTGGCCATTAAAGACCTAAACGATGACCTAGAAAGAATCGCCGCCTGGTCAGATGACAATTGTTTGGCACTGAATCCATTGAAAACCAAGTATATGTTGTTTGGTACGAGGCAACAGTTGAAAAAGATACCTTTAAGCCTTAATTTAATCCTAATGGGTGAGGCTATTGAACGTGTGAGTGAGGCGCGGAACCTTGGGTTACATATGGAAAACAGCCTTAGATTTGAGAAACACGTTGCTAACTCCGTAAGAAACTGCTTCTATCGTCTGAAACTGCTCTACAAAATGAGGCCGTTCTTATCTGAAAAGCTTCGCGAACAGCTAGTGGAAACCCTTGTTCTATCTAAATTAAACTAAGCTGATACGGTTTACGGCCCACGCTTGCTGGCTCGTACCGATCGACTTATACAAAGAGTCCAAAATGCATGTGCCCGTTTCTGTTACTCTGTTCCCCCTAGAATTCATGTCACCCCCTTTCTAAACAAACACTTTATTCTCAAGATGAAGTCGAGACGAAAGTTATGATAAATGATAAATGATTTTATTTCTGTAAGTAGGTTTGTACAAACACTTTTACACGTCAATCATATTTTTAAACTAGATGAGGTCGGTGTTTCCTATCTGACTACTCTGAGAAGAAAGGCCGAAACAAACTCAGAGGTCACAGTCTCTTTTAAAGTCCAGACATAATCTTGGTCAAATCATGTGAAGACCATGTAGATTGGTATCTGAAATGGTCTTTTGAGGAAAGAACCACACAGATTGAGTGGACCTGCCCAGTCAGTGCACGCATTTGTCAGTAATCGTGCAGCTCAACTCAGGAAGTCAGGACTTAAGGAGCTCAACGATTCGACGAACAATACCAAAGAAAGGACATTTGGGTAGGCCACATAAATTACTCAATCTGCCAGATCATGATTAAAATTAACTGCGAAAAAAAAGCAATGACCCACATAATCCTCACATTAACATTAATTAAAATAACATAATACTTTACAAGTAAATACTCATGTCATTGTGTATATAAAATTCAACAATGTCAATTTGTATATAAATAATCGGACATAATGTTTGAGAACCATGTAGATTGGTGTCTGAAATGGTCTTTTGTGGAAAGAACCACACAGATTAAGTGGACCTGTCCAGTCAGTGCACGCATTTGTCAGTAACCGTGCAGCTCAACTCAGAACTTAAGGAGCTCAACGATTCGACGAACAATACCAAAGAAAGGACATTTGGGTAGGCCGCATAAACCTTTAAACTGCCAGATCAAGAATATAACTGAAACAATGACCCACATAGTCCTCATATTCTCAATAATGAAAATAATATAATACTTTTTACAGTAAATATTCATGTCTAAAATAGCTAGCAAATTAAAATCAACATTCACCGTGTAAATTTATTGGAGCAGCTCAATCCCAAGCCTTTTTGTCCTCAATATAGTCTTTCACAGTATAATAGGCTTTCTGGCATAGTTTCCGTTTTATAAAAGATTTGAATTTATTATAGCTTAGATCTTGAATGTGGCTAGGAAGTTTATTATAAAAACGTATACATTGGCATCTAAACGAGCCACCTATTTTCTTGAGCCTGGTTGTAGGAACAATAAATTTGTGTTTGTTTCTAGTATTTATATTGTGGATATCACTGTATTTTTTAAACAGATTAATATTTTTATGTGCATACAAAAGATTTTCATAAATATACTGAGAAGGCACAGTAATTATATTAATCTCTTTAAATTTATCTCTGAGGGAGTGTCTGGGACTTAATTTATAGATTGAACGAATTGCCCTTTTTTGTAAAACAAAAATTGTCTGGATATCGGCGGCATTTCCCCACAACAGAATACCGTACGACATCACACTATGAAAATAACTAAAGTATACTAAACGGGCTGTCTCTAAATCAGTTAAACCACGATTTTTTCTAACGGCGTATGCTGCAGAGCTAAGCTTTTTTGACAATTTATCTATGTGGGGGCCCCATTGAAGCTTAGTATCCAAAGTTATGCCTAAGAAAACTGTGGTATTTTCGGGTTTCAGCACTACACCCTTTATGAGAACACTAGTTTCTACTTGTCTAACATGAGGTATCGTAAACTTAATACATTTAGTTTTTTTCTCGTTAAGAAGTAGGTTATTAACATTAAACCAGTTAACTACCATTGCAAGGGCGCTATTTACATTGTCAGTAATCAGCTGCTGACGTTTCAGTTTAAATAAAAGTGAAGTGTCGTCTGCAAATAACACTATATCATGTTTATCCTTTATGAGGTAAGGCAAGTCATATAAATGAATAAGAAATAAAAATGGCCCAAGAAATTGAGCCCTGGGGGACCCCCATTCTTACTACCGATCCGGGTGATCTTTTTCCATTAACATCAACTCTCTGAATCCTATCACTTAAGTAAGAAGTAAGAAGATCCAGAGACTTACACCTAGCCTGCCTGCTGATCCAGAGACTTACATCTAGCCTGCCTGCTTTTTGGTGTCGTCAAGTCTAAGAAGCCGAAGTATTTGTACGACAAGCTTAGTTGGATGGCTAGTAGACGAGATTGCGGGCCCCGGCAGTGTGCACAACGACTTTCAACACATTCTCATAGGACAGCGGCTTTCAGGGGCAGTTTCCGATACGCTGCATCTAAGGTGTGGAATAATATCCCACCACCATTAAGGTTACTTGGCACTATCCACACGTTCAGAGCACGTTTACGACAGTATCTGATAGATTCGCAACGGAAACTTGATATGGTCGCCCTAAACGTTTCACTTATATAATATATATATCATCACATAATTTCCTGTAGTGTCAAGAAAATATAATTATATTGGATTATGCGGGTAGTTGCGTATACTCGGTGATTTACCGTCCATTGCTGGCTCAGTTGTCCCCAACTCGATCTGCTCGCGGCACCTAAGTACCGTCGCAGTTGTGAGTCCTGTGAGTAATGTATACGGACACATTACTTCTTGTAATAAAAATGCAAAATTAAAGAAGAAAGGAGCAATAATCGTTATTTTAACTAGCACGAAATTAACAATTACTGATCAGCAAAAAGTAAATTAGCACATTAAATGACGCTTACCGTCTTAGATTAACATTGTTGCTTCATCTATTGTTGTAGGTAGGTACCGGTACTTCACTTTCTCCGTCAAGTTATGACTAGTTTTATTTTTATTTTTTTGATCTTTATTTATTTTTTATTATTATAACCATTCATGGATGTTTTTTTATTTAGTTTTTATTCAATGAATCCACAGTATTTATTTTACTAACTGTCGCGTCGGTGTATTGTCCGTCGCGCTCGGCGGCCTGTGGCGCTTTGTGAGTGCACCGTGCACTGATCATTATAGCTAATCTCTAAGAACAGGTTTTGCTGAGATAATTTCTGTAGTTTTCTTATTATATTTTTTTTGTTTTTGTTACTATATTTGATACTAAGTAAGTTTGTACTAGTTTATTCATTTATTTATAAGTATAAAAATATATATTAGGTATGTTGAAACTGTTTGTACTCCCCGTCACTAGTCCCTAAGGGTTCATTAGAAAACCAGCGTCAGAAAGCATCTGTCTGACATTAATGCTGAAATGAACCTTTTTGGCGCAGCCGTGAGGCACACACTGGTATCACTTTTTTTTTTTTTTTTTTTATTATTTGTGTTTTGTGTTTCACGTACTGTGTCCAAATAAACTTTATTCTTTCCTTCTTTATTCTTTCATTATCTACACAAGAGTTACAAAAACAAACAAATTGCCCTATTTTACAAACTTTGCAATGTCAAAATGAGATCGACAATACCTAATCAGTACTTAGCTTTTGATTGGACCACCTTGGACGTGGACGAGATACCCAAGATTTGTCATGTCATGTGATATCGTGGGCTATATGGTCGTTGGATATCAGTCATATTAGGTACCTATAACTTTAATTAATAGTAATGGGTCGATAAAATTGTGAATAACAGCACGATGAATATTAATTAGTGGGCGTTTCTTGATAAAGTTAGTGTTTTGGCGACCTAGAGATAGAATTCGCACTTCATCATCATCATCATCATCATCATCACCCACAGCCCTACTTCAACCAATCCTCACGCTCCTGTACCGGCTTCATCCAGGTTCTACCTAACAATGTCGTCCGCCCATCTTGCCGCCGCTGGAAGACCGACACTTCGTTTTCCAGTCCTTGGACGCCAATGTGTCACTGCCTTACTCCACCTGTCATCACCGCGGCTTCCCAGATGCCCTTACACATTTAAATTATAATAATAATAATAGATCTTTATTTCAGACATGAACACATACATGAACACTCCATATGTTGTTTAGTCATGGGTTAGTAACAGAAATCCTTACAAATTTACTCGTAATTTCTCACTTGTCTTTACAAAAATAATAATACGACAACTGTGGTTTTTCTTGCATATGTTTACTCTAAACTCCAAATTCAGCAAAGACTTCTCGCAAACAGATACATGTTGAATATTCCCAGATTTAATATTAATTACTAGGTATATAGTGACAAACCGTCAGAAAGAGGATATAATATACGTCCTTTATGTGGAATCCTTTCCTGAGAAAAGTCAAATACGACACTCACAGATATCTCAACAATAGCCAGCTTCCAAGTAAAACCATATTCTATTAAACCTACAAGTATTATGGGTATTTACGTCAAATATATGTGTTACCTAAAATTATCGGCCTGTGATTCCCAATCCAAGTCTCATATAAAGGTGGATTAAGAATTAAATTAAAATGCCTAAAAATATTGAATTAATACTTAATCGGGATAGGTTGAGGGACCAGTGCACAGTACATGCTTACATAGGCAATAATAATAACCACGGAAAAAGCACTATTAAGAATGTTCGCGAATTTTGTCCAATCTTGACTAAATCGTTTGATATCATCAATCGTATCATCTTCAACATTCCACAAAGGAAATATAAAATACTTCCCGTAACTCTCAAACACAGCATCGTTCATAGATAAGATATAATTTTGTGACGTTGACTTCAACTTGCATAAAATTCTCAGTAAGAAATTGACCAAGATGATCAGAACTGTTAAAACCACTGAGCCACGATAGTACAATAATAAGTTTGGTGGATCGGAATTCTGCTTCGGTATGTGCACGGCTAACTCCGTCACGAAATAATAATGGCAGAGAACACTGAAGCAAGCGATTGCCAGGCGTACGAAACGCCTTACATCTAGAAACAGAGATGTGATACTGAGCACCGTCAGAATCACCGCAGGGTACACAACAATGGCTGCTAATCCACCAGCTTCACGCTCCAAAACAAAGATCATCTTCAACTGACGTTCAGAACTATGATTCACCTCTTTTCTATAATCAGAAATGAACCACTCAGCTACATAGTCTCTTCCAATCATGCTTATAGCAGGAGAAGTAGAGTTCATCCTAAAATGAGTTGATTTTGTTGTCCACGTACCGAACTCAAAACTGCATTCTTGCTGGTCGTAGGGCCACTTTGTGAGTTTGATACCGCATAACGCGTCGTGTATAACCTGGAGCACACAAACGACGTCTCCAGTATTTTTCAAATGGCACAGCTCGTGGTAGAATCTGTCGAAGTCATAGGAATTGGCACTGTTGAACAGTCGAAAGGCCGGAGTCCAAATTTTGCTAGAAACCATTTCCGTTTCACTAATCCCGTAGTACTTCTCTGGGTCCCACTTCAGCCTCTCATCCTTCCAGGAGATGGACGTCCAAGTTTGCATTGAGAACACTCCATAGTCACTGTTAAGGCTGAACCGTTTCAAAATGAACCTGACGTTGACTGTTAATGTTGAGCTATTCTCACATGGAGGCTCGTACCATATGTAGTCAGTATGTAGGTCATCCCTGAGCTGTTTCTCGAAGGCCATCTGTTCTGGCACATTGTTGATGACACAATCTTCCGCAAGGGTGATGTTTAGGATAGCTAGTAGTATGATATAAGTGAACAAGACCATGGTTGGGTCAGTACTGGATACGGTTTTAGTATCGATCGTGGCTCGTAGTAAGGTAATACGATCCAGTAACGCCCACTGCGATTATTCATTGCGTTGGCGCCGGTTTTCGTAATCAGTGCGCGTTTGGAGTTGATTGATTTGTCTGCCTTATACATAAATTGTCAAATCATGTTGATACGGTAACTTCAAATGTTGTTGTGGACTGGAGGTAAACAATCGCCATTGTTGGTTGAAAATTTGCGGGTTCAAAACTACTTATCCCTTCATTGTATGTGTATTATCTTTGCCTTATATTTCCAGCGTACCTAATTAGCAAAATGGGTTATTATAATATTTGATTTCATAATTAATGAAACCAGTTTCCTTGTTACTCGCGTCATATGAGGAGCAAAATCTGGCAGGTGAGCTAAGCATTCGCCATTCGCACACTGGGTGCCGTAGAGAGTGCGTGATATATACATAATGTGCTTGCGGAGCTTTCGATACTCGCCATGTCTGACAACGACACCAGTGTTCTCAACTTTACACACACAAATGGTTCTTCATCTCCTGATATGAGAAGAGTTACTCCTGAACAATGCGTTATCTTCGCTGTATTTGTGCTATCAACAATCACCTTTATCGTCGGCTTATCTTCGTGGATATTAATAAAGAAGTTCAGGCATTTCAAAAACTATTTGTTCCTTAATATAATTTTCAATAATGTCCTGAATATAGCATTGAGTTACGTGGCCGATGATGTGATGAAAAGTAAAAGTGATGTGATAAAATTTGCACATGGATTGACGTTCTTATATTGTAAACTGACTGCTCACTGTTGGTTGTTGTTGCTGTGTTATGTGTTCTATGTTGATCTTGTGAAAGTGCTTGGTGGTGATGTCAAGAGGAAGTATCTCAAGAGTACCTTATTCGCGTGCGGACTACCTTTATTTTTCATAGTTTTTTTTGTGTTCGTAATGCCTCACATGGACAGTTCTGGAAAAATAAGCGCGACGATGTATCACTGGACTCTTTTCCTTCCTTTGTTGATTAATTTGTTGATTTATGTTAGAGTGTTGTACGCTTTGTTGAAGACTGTTCATAATAGTACTTATTGGTGTCGCCGTGTTCAAGTAGCTACGATCATATTCTTAATTAGCGGGACTCTGTTTCTCTTGCTGCCGTTACGGCTGTACGTTAATTTTCCACGTTATTTGTCAATGGTGGTGGTTTTATTGCAACCTACTGTCATGGATTTGTACTTTTTTATAGTAAGATTTAATCGGAATGTTTGGAAAAAATACTACGACAGAAAAATTAAAAATACTTTAATACCTTTAAGAATTAAATCTCAACCCAAGTAACATTTAGTTAAGTTTATTCCAAGATTGTGTATATAGTCGTAGAAAGCGATGAGATGGCCAGTGTACTGTGTATCTACAGTTTTATATTAGTAACTATACTCAAGGAACAAATGTAACGATAATAGTAAAATAAGAATAACGTAACAACAGAAAAAGCAACTTATTTTATTTCTGTCTCATCCTGAGGATATCTATGAAGAAGACGTTTTCCTACCTATACTCGTAGAAAAAATCCGCACATATAGACAGACAGAGCTTGATACTGGAATCACTATTATCATGGAATTGATGCGAACCAATACTTGTCCTCAATTCTGTGTCTTTTATTTTTTAAATTCTTAGAGGTAATATTAATAACATATCAGATCAACTCTGAAATTATTTGACACTATTTTTATAAAAAATGGTAGAAGAGACAAAACAATAGGAAAAAATAACAAAAAACTCGTCTGTTTTTAAGTCATAATGGCAATATAAGCAACATGGTTGAGTTTATTAATAAACTTCGTGACTAACTCACAATTGTTTAAGCATTTTTTCATTTTTGTTAAAATAATGTTAAAATATTAAAATTAAAAAACCACTAAAATAGGTATTTTAGTGGTTTTTTAATTTTTATTGCGACATAGGCGACATTTGTCAAATGAAGGTTATGTATTCCTATGCCGAGGATTGAGAGTTCGCCCCCTGCTACTCCTATCTGTGAGATGGACAATCCACCAATTTTCTCAACTTCAGACATTTTTAGTAACCCAAATGAGCCCAAAATCTCAAACATTACCTCGCGATGCAAGCGAATTCGACCAGACTTCTCTCCGGAGTGTGAATTTTCTGCTTGGCAAACTGTCGTTGGAGTTGAGGGGAATTAAAATAAAAAATTATCTACTACTATCTATTACTATCTCTCTATCACTATCCTCGACATTTGGCAAAGAAAATCTTATGCACTTAGTTTTTTTTTCATTTATTACTAAATTATTAGCAGTGAACCAATTTTGGGCCTGCAATATGGCGTTATTTACGTCGTCAAAATTTCTAGCACGTCTACCTTAAATATTAAGGAAATATTGTCAGCTAATAACACCATTTGTGGTTGATTTTTTAATAAATGGAGTAGATCATTAATATACACAAAAAAGAGGATAGGACCCAATATTGAACCTTGTGGAATACCTATCTTTAATTTTAAACCGAGTAAATTGACACCATTTACTTGAACTTGTTGTTGTCTATCATTAATAAGATTTTACTAAACTGAGCGCAAGTTTTCCAAGTCCTTAATGTTCCAGTTTCAAGAGTATGGTTTCGTGATCGACGCAATCAAATGACTTGGAGAGGTCTCGAAAGATTCCTATGGTGTCTTGGGCTTCTTCCCACGCGTTTAAATGTGTTTTAAGTTTACACTGGCGTCGTTTGTAAAACGCCCTTTGGTGACATCATACTGTTGATCGTGAAGGATATTATTTGTGTTAAAATGATTGAGCATTTGACTAAGCATAATTTTTTCAAACACCTTGCTGAACACCGGAAAACCGGATATAGGTCTATAACTATTGGATTACTGTCCTCGGATATAAACAGTGGTATTAGATATCACCTTACTGTATTTCATTAAATCCGGGTAGACTCCTTGATCCACACACACATTAAATATTAAGAGGCTAAGTAAGGCACCATAGTCTCAATTATGGAGGTACAGACTTTATTGAACATTCCCGTACGATCTTCAGTCAATTTCATCTTGATTTGCTTAAAAGCTTTTAATACTGTTAATATGCTTAAAATTAATTTCGATCGGGCAGGCTGATACATTCAATCTTACTAAATCAAAAGCGAGCGAGGGCGAGGAATTTAAGGTTTCAGTTGTTTTAAGTCGAATACTGGTAAATAAATTTACAAATTCTTGAGCAACTTCTTTGCTATCGCAAATGAGACCACATGACGTCTCCAGTGTGTAATCAGACTTGCTTTTTGTTCCTGTTCGTTTCATTATTGATAATTTTCGAAACTGTTTTTATTTTATTGTCTGCTGATTTAACCTTGTTGCTAATGTATTGTTTAATTATTGGCTTTAGCTGTCTTAAAAGTACACACTTATTACTTAGCTTCCTTGTTAATTAAGCTTAAGGCCATACAGCTCGAAAAGTCTTTCCCTACTTTTTTTGAGTCCTTTAGTTGCCCAGTCACTAAATAAAAACTTAGGGCTGATTCTTTTAGTTTTTTTCTTAAAATAATTATTGAACATGGTTTGAACTACCAAAAATAATTATTTATACAATATACATAACATAACATTAAATAACATTATTCATTGTAAGGTCCTAATGATTTAACTTAGAAATTAAAGTGCTATAAAGGAGACGTTTCATTTTTGAATGGAACTTTGGCTAGGACGTGTACATTCTAGAAAATCATGCGAAATGTATCTATAAACATATAACAGGCAATGATTTATAGAATTGAATTGTATTGTAGAAGTACAAAAATAAAATTGAATATGTTTGACATTTGTTGTGAGAAAAATGGAGACATAATGACAGATGACAATGAAATTAATGTCATCTTCTTACTAAAAGATTACTTTAAACGGGGATATTTTATGATTGACAACGACACTCCCGACAGTGTATGTCAAAATAAAACGTTCGGAAATTGGAAGTACACTGGCCAAGTTGGTTTTATTAATAGAACTAGGATATTATCACATGTTTCCATTAATAACACATTAGAAATAGGTGTAATAGATAAATTAATAATACAGCGTTACAAAAATGAAACATCTCCTTTATTTAAAATAACAGATGTCTGGTCTGGTTTGTATTGTACGACTTAAAGATTATTTACACCCATTTTCGAATTAATGCAAGCAAGCAGTGTGTGACGTCAATTGCAATTGTCAAGGCCTGGCTCGCTACCTGCCTATGACCCACCATATCCACCGCTCGCAAAAAATGGTCCACTCAAGTTTTTATTGCCTCTTCCCACTTTATGTAAATTATTTAGGTTCTTGAATAAACAGACCATACTATAAAATTAATGTAAACAGTATTCGTATTAAGAGAGTTGTATTCTGTAAATAAATGACGTCATTATAATAATGACTTTGAGTAACGGTTCGTTTACGTAAAATTATTTTGGTCGAAAACGATTTATGATGATTTTTCGTGTAAATAATTATTTTTATCGGTGTAGGTAATAACTATGTAATTGTAAATGAATATTCATACACTCACCGTCGTTTAGTTTCAAGAAAACTTAATTTCAATGAATAACTTGGAAGCACTCACTCGCGGACCTCGCGGACTACCCACGACCACAGAGCACGTCAGCTTCAACCTTTTTTTTTGAAATGTTGGGAAAATTTTATTTTTGTATGATGTATTCGACGAGAATATCCGTAGAATCATAGAGTGAACTACCCACAGACGACATTAGACCTTATTTATAAGTAATAATAGAGATTTAAACCGTGCGAATTAGCCGAACTTTAGAAACTTTATTACTCTTTTCCACCCCGTTAAGAGTTGATTTTTGAAAAACCCTAATACACGTCCTTTTTAATATTTTCTTTTAAGGCGGTACCCCGACCAAAACCTTGTCAAAGTGCGTTATTCAGAGGCTATTAACTCATTCACTATGGGTAATAAACTACATCTAAATGCACATTATTAATGTTCGATATCCTATCATCACATTGCACGTTCTTATTTGTTTTTATGTGTTATAAATTCATCTGAAATCTCCTTCTAAAAAAGTGACTAAAATTATTGATTGCATGCATCTCTTGCTAAATTTCTATTAATTTGAGGATTACACTAATGGATAGATAATTTAATAATCTAAATAATACACGTTTTATTTTATTTTAAAACTTCACTTGTCTTTTTTTATTCAAGTAATTTCATTATTTTTGTGAATTTTATGATAAATGAGCGTGCGGAGGGAGCGAGACAGAGCGAGACTCAGCGACGGGACAGAGAAGGACCGAACGCTCAAGGTCGTTTGGTCAGGGAAGCGCCTTAAGTATTAGTGCTGAGTTTCGAGTTCATTCAAACGCGCGTTAAATTTTTTCGTTAACTTTGTCACCGTCTAAACCTTCTGTGAGGTGTTGTTTTAAAAAACTAAAAGTGTTAATCCTTATTATTTACCTACTGTGACAAAAGTTGACAAGTTTCAAGGTTATTAACCAAACGAATAAGATTTTTCATATAAACTGTATCCCCTCTTTTCACTCCCACAGGGAAAATCGATATCGAATAATCGAAAAATCGATAATCGAATTTTGAAAAATCGTTTGGTTGGTTTCATAATTTGACTTAAAGATTATTTATAATACCTATTTTTGAGTTAATAAACAAACAAACAATGAACCATTTTTATTTGTTCAGGATTTAAACCTATTTACAATTATTGTACTTTATATTAAACTTTACTTAGTGACAAGATACAAGACATGAGCAACTGGGCTTAAACTAGGAGGACTCCTGTGCTTTATGCACCAGTTAGCATTTTACCCTGTCTGTCTAAAGAGTTAGAGAAAGTCGTCAGCCACCAATTAACGCATTTTCTGGAACAAAATAACGTGTTACCGGACTTACAGTCTGGTTTCAGAAAACAGCGCAGTACTGCCACTGCCTTACTAGATGTGACTGATAATATAATCTATTATTAGCCAAAGTTATAGGGAATGTGTTCATTGCTGGTCTTGCTAGATTTTTCCCGGGCATTTGACGCGATAAATATCCCGTTATTACTGTCAAAGCTAAATTATTACGGATATGACCCCAGCGCTGCGCAATGGTTCCGCAGCTACCTTAGTGATAGAAAACAACTTGTGGATCTACGTTTGTGTGTCGGCACTGCTCTTACATCGACTCTTACTTCCATTGCGAGAGGGGTTCCGCAGGGATCTATTTTAGGCCCAATTATGTTTATTTTATACTGTGCAGATATAATTAAATGCCTCCAGAGATGCAAGTACCATATACATATACGCCGATGACGTCCAACTATACATAACCTTTAGTTCAGATGATTACGATAGTGCCATTAAAGATTTAAACGATGACCTTCGTAGAATCGCCGCATGGTCTGAAGAGAATTGCCTGTCGCTAAACCCAACCAAAACGAAACACATGGTATTTGGCACAAGACGGCAACTAGCTTAACTACCCGCAACATTTCACCTAGAGTTAATGGGCGAGCCAATTGACAGAGTCTATGAAGCGCGGAATCTTGGTCTTATTATGGACAAAGACCTTCGTTTCGAAAAATATGTAGCCCGTAGTAAGAAACTACTTTTACAGCCTGAAAGTTGTGTACAAGAGTGGACCGTACTTGTCCGGAACACTACGGGAGCAGCTTGTTGAAACCCTGGTTTTGTCTAGGCTAAACGACGCAGATACAGTCTATGGCCCGCGCCTGTTGGCTCGCACAGATCGGCTCCTTCAAAGGGTCCAAAACGCTTGTGCTCGGTTTTGTTATAAAAATGCCTCCCAGAAGTCACGTAACTACATTTTTAAACAGACACTTCACATTGCTAATGAAATCGAAATAAGTTAAACTTAGTTGTATATTGATTATATTATAATAACTTCCTGTCATTGTTATTTACATAGCCAGTAGTGGTATACGAATTTGTGTGGGTAGATACCACAACTAAAATGTGAAAATTTATATTAATAATATATCCCAAAGGTGACGACGTCTCACTTTACACGGATGACACAAGTCTTTTTTACTTCGGGCACTCGATCGAAACTATGATACCGCATATCCAAAAGGATTTTAAGATTGTAAATAACTGGTTCCAAACTAATCTCCTAACCATTAATACTACAAAAACTAATTATGTTATAATAACTCCAAAAAATAAAAATAAAATACAGATAATATAGAACTAAAAATAAAAGATCAAATAATCCAAAGAAAAATGAAAGAAAAATATCTTGGTTTAATTCTAAATAACTTCCTGAGTCGGTAGCCTTACATTGATAAAGTCAGATGTAAACTAATATCACATACAGGAGCTATTCACAGTTTAAAGAAGTATCTTCCTTGGAAAGTTCGATACATGATATATAATTCCTTAGTTAAACCACACATTGATTATCTAATTGAAATCTGGGGGACCGCAGCCAAAACCACCCTAGATACTACAGACAGCACAAAATAGATTATTCAAAATTTTATTCAATTACAAATTTCGAACGCCTACTCAAAAGATATATGAAGATACCAAAATAATGACCATTTGCCAAACATATTTTTATTTTTTATTTATTTTATTATCACTTACAACTATTATTACAGGTACAACCCAATGCAATAGTGAAGCAAACTTAATAATAAGAACTTATTTTCTAAAACTTATTACATACAATGTTATCCTTGTGAATTCACTCTGTGTACAAGCAAAAATATCTATCTCCTCTGCTACAAGGTTAAGGGTGCGAAGCGCTCGCGTCAGGGGCGCCTCGTTTAACAGATTTGTGTGACCACGAGGTACAGCTAGCAGCTGAGGCCGCCGTCGCCGCCACACATATCTGTCGGGCACATTCAAGCACACTAACTCTAATATGTTGGCGTGATGTATTTTGCCTCTAATTAATTTAAATAAATAAGAGACAAGTGCGAACTCACGCCTAACTCTCAGCTCATTGTATCCAACCATGCCTAATATAGACAAGGTCGGATACATAAGCGGGTAAAAAGGATATACTCCATAGATTCTCAAATATAAAAATCTAACAAATTTATTTTGTATTCGCTCCAACATGAGACTATATTTAGTCTCATGTGGGGCCCAGATGACTGCGTTGCATTCTAATTGGCTTCTCACCAAAGTGTTGTATAAAGCGATAATCGCCGTAATATTTGTGAAACCACGAACAGTACGCATAATAAACCCCAAATTTCTGTAGGCCTTTTTACAGCACTTGACTATATGGTCACGAAACGCTAGCCCCGCGTTAAGACTAACTCCTAAGTCCCTAACCTTTGTAACCCTGATCATCGGCATCCCATCAATTTTGTAATCATGTACAATATGACTGCGTGCACGCGAGAAAGTGATGGTGACACATTTTTGCGCGTTGAATTGCAGAAGGTTTTCCTTGCTCCAAGTAACTACGCTATCTATGGCCTTCTGTAAGCGTTGGCAGTCCTCATCACCCCTCACTGCCATGGATAACTTAAGATTGTCTGCAAATAATAAACAATTTGCATCCTTAACAACTTTGGGCAAATCGTTTATCATAATTATAAATTGCAGAGGTCCGAGGTTACTCCCTTGGCTTACACCAGACCACGTAAAGTACGGCTCTGACTTGTGTCCCTCGTACTCGACGTATTGCTGCCTATCCCTCATGTAACTGGCGAAGAAATGAAGTAGGTGCGGAGTAAAATCAACGGCTGCTAACTTCTTGAGCAACAAGTTATTATCGACCAGGTCAAATGCTTTTTTGAAATCGAAGTAAGCAGCGTCAGCTTGCACCCCACTGTCTACAATCGGCAACACATGAGCCATGTAACTCAGTAAGTTACTGGTGGTGCTCCTCATTGGTCTAAACCCGTGCTGTGCATCTGAGAGTTGCGTTCTCACTTGCATAAAAATGCTGTTATGAATAGCGCATTCCAACACTTTAGCCGGTGACGACAGTACTGCAATAGGTCTGTACCCACTAACATTGCTGTTACTACCTCCTTTCGGTACCGGCACAACACGAGTGGTTTTCCATCTCTCTGGAAACACGGCTGCCTTCAGACACTTATTATATATATGGAGCAACAGTACAACCAGCACAGATCTACAGTCCCTTAATATGTAAGGCGGAATACCGGCCGGTCCCGCAGATCTCTTCGGCTTCAGTTGTTCAAGTGCACTTTGCACATCCTTCAACTGCAATTCCTGCAGATGAATCCGCGCCGCTCCATTCTCACCACCCGCCCCTTCTATTGCCGCAGCAACATTCAAGTCTGGCCATTACATAGTTCCAAAATGATTTTGGGTCTTTTTGTAGTTGATTTTGAACCCTGTTGCTATGTTGCTCTCGCACTAATTTAATCAACTGTTTTACTTTAGCCCTACACAGAGCAAACTCCTCGTAATCATTCTGGCTCTTACTTGCCTTGTACCGTTTGTGGTGAATGGCCTTATAACGTATGTTGCGAATTATTTCAGCAGTGTAAAACTCGGGGTAAACATACTTCGAGCTTACACGACTTCGCCGTTTTCTGGGAACGCAGTCATCTATTATCGCATTAATTGTTTCATAAAAATAATTTAAACTCATTTCTAAATCAAGGTCGTAGATATCAGTCCAATCAATTGCCGCTATTGATGAGTACAATGTTAAAAAATCTGCTTTATTAAAACTCCAACCTGTGGATACAGTGCTCGACTCGTACGCCAATGAACCCGCAACCCGGCGCGCCCGCAGTTCGACGAAAACGTCGAGCGGCGGATGGTACGCATCCACAGGCACGAGGGGTACCCCCGCCCCGGACACTTTCACACTCTCTCCCTTCGGAAGCGTACTTTACACTTAATCTCAACATCGATTATTACAATTAACGATCGTGTTGCACTGAGTAAATCCACAATATGATAAAAAGTTTTCAAAATAATTACATACGTTTATCGAACAAGAATGCATATTGAAATCACCAATTACGACGATATCACTATATTTACTACACAGCTGTTCTATAATCCTAAACAATATCATATACTCATTCTCACAACTGTTTGGCGGAATGTAAGTAACACACAATAAAAATAAAAGTCTACTTTGTAAATAAACGGTAGCACAAACCAGTTCGAACACTTTATCATCAATGTTGACGTCGCTCGGGCCGGACACTCGCCGCAGTTCTAAACGCGGTGTGGCCACGAGACACGCGCCGCCCTGCTTTCGTCCGTCCGCGCGATCGCAGCGCAGTATTGTATAACCAGGTGGCACTATTTCTGCGTCACAAATAGATTTGTTGCAGCCTGTTCCAGTAATGGCGAACAAATCTGCTTCCGAAGATGACACACCTGCATAGAACTCTTCTAATTTTGTACGCAAACCTCTCACGTTTTGGTAGTAAATCTCAATAGCTGTGCTAGTTATTTTATGGTTTTTTGGTTGTTCTACGAAACCACACCCATTCACAGTATTCAATGTTCACTGCCCAATTTTCCGATTGACATAAGGTATTATAACTGCTTTCAGGTACACCGATGATAAAAGAAGCATAATCCCTTTCAGTCTTATGTTTTATTATTTCTACCGTGACTGGTACTAACGATCCACACATATTCTTCACGTATTTTTCCAAGTTTTCTACTGTAGTTTCCTTACAAAGGCGCCATACATGCAAAAACTTTTTACGTTCAGTTCCCTTTATGTCTACTGCACTCGTGCTTTCATATAAACTGTTTCCCCCCCTTTTCACCCGAAAGTGGTTGAGTTTTGAAAAATCGATTGCGAAGTTTCTTAGACTTTGACAAAATAACCTCAACTTTTGTGTTTATTGCTATTGACATAATTTTGACTGGTGTTGCTATTTTAGAGAGTTTTGAAAATTCATACTATTTCCGATAATTTATTAGGGTTTACCAATTTCACAGTGATTTTTTGGGCGAATAATTACGAAAATTTTGATTTTGTGACAATCTAAAGTTATTATTTTTGTCCTGATGATGCTATCTGCTAAAAGTGAAACGAAACGCAAACAAATTGGCAGCCATTTTATTATTCCTTTATAAGCACAGACTAGTTATGTAGTTTATGAGATACAGAAATCTATCTAATTTATAGATCTGATCTGATCTATTTGTTAGATCTAATTTATAGATTAAAATCTGGGTCAGTGGGTCGTCTTTGGGATGTTTTGCTAAATTAAGCTTGAGACTTGGGGCACCCTGGCTCGGACAGGTTAGGTTCAAACGGGATGGAGCCCCCGTCATCCCCTTCATCTCCCGTCATCTCCTTTGTGTTAGGTTTCTTTAAACCCAGCAGACAGAAATAGGAGCTACCATATACTGGGAACGTCTTTCAATGAAGAAAATTGTAAGTTTATTTTATTTGTTACTAACACTGTACGAGTCTCATGGTTACTCTCAATAAATAATTTATTATTATTATTGACTTAAATGTGCCCTGGCAGCTGAGAGTATGCTATGCTCACTCAAATGTCTCGCTGGTGTCATGTGTGTTGGATCATTAAGTTCCCTTCAAAATGGTGGAGCTGAATGGTGCTAATCTTTACGTCATGTTCGTGAACGGGCGCCGTCAGTAGGGACTGGTCATCTCTTAGCTGCCACGAATTATTTTAATTTCTGAATAGTTTATTTTGTTTTTATATTTTTTATTACGGACGCTTTTATCGTGCACATCTTTCCACATCGTTCTCACATGTATAATTTCAACATAAATGATGTAACCAATTTTTTGTAACAATCTTTTGATTTAAAAGAGGGTCCGTGGAGTTGGCCCGTTCTTCTCCATAGATACCTATTACACTTTGGAATGGGCAACTAGTTTCATCTTTCTGACTGACCGACCCCTTGACAATAAAATTCAAAAGTGCTTGTAATCAGTTTATTTAAAATAAATGCTTTGAGTTTTGAGTTTGATTAAGTCAAGTATTTTAATAACTGGCTATGGCTATCAATAAGACAGGAATAATTCAACTATTGTTTTAAACTGAGAGTGACTCACATTTGATACTGGATTACTACAAGGCAGCATGACAGTTAGGATAACTATTGGGGTAGCAGGATGTAGCATGCATTATTTTTAAGATTAGGTACAAAAAGCAGTACCTACAGAAAAAACACTATTGATCAGTCTGACCTTGGTTCACAAGAATAAAGATGAAGAGGGAAAAGAAAATTACTACAGTACGTCCTAGTAAAGATAACGTTTGTGGAGGCTACACATGTTTTTTTTTCAACTTTCCAAGGTAAGCAATACCTACAGAAAAAAATGGGACTATATACCAGTTTTGCCCAATGACCTTGACATTACAAGAAAGAACATATATGTGTATGTATATAAATATGAGGAAAGTGAAACAAGTTGATTGCAGGTATATCAGAAGAACTGGAATGGTATGTAAGTGCGATCATGTCACTCATTGTTGTAGGTCAATGAACTGGTGACGACGCGTCTGAAGGCAAATAGGCGCGAGGCGGGGCGGAAGGTGTGACACGATTCTCGTAAAAAATAAACAATTAGGTTTACCTAAGAATGAATGATATATTTATTTGCATGAATATTATTATTATATTCATATTATTAGCTAACATAAGTTCGATCTATGCATTGAAATGAAAATCTAAAATCTAAAATTATTTTATTATTATATTTAGATTTTACGTCATGGTTATACTTATAGCATGCAGTACACATTTAGTACTTTGCAATAACGTAAAATTAGATTACAATGCAATTAATTAAATTCAAATTAAATACAATTCTATTCATCTAAAATACTAATTTATATTAAAAATTGTGATCAATAATAATGATGTCATGTCAATAAAAAGTAACAAGAATAATGAAAATGTTTCAATATTATATAAGTAATGTCAATATGTAGATGTCATAGAGATTGTTCCACTAGAGTGGCGACGCGTCTGTCTGCGGTAGGGCAGCCTTGACCTTACTCAACAAGAATTCCGTCGTGTTAATAAAGTGAATGTGCTAATGAATATGTCAAAATACTGTTGAATTATTGCTTGTTGTGAGTGACATAACGAGCTTCCTACAAATTTTTGTTCTAATTAAACTACTTTGACGAAAATTCTGAAACTGCTTGAAATAGGCAAGAAATAGGCAATCATTAATATTAATACTTACTTAATAATCTTTGTCATTAAATGTATGTTCCTAATATTTGCACGCCATACTTGGCAGAATATGATGATACCACTGACTAATCTTAAGACCATAATAATGTACCATGTTCTATAAATAAATGATTATGATTATGATTAAATACGATACTGTTCTGTATAGAATACGTCTATATGAAATAATCTATTGGGAGACTTTGTAGCGGGCTCTGCCAATAAAGAACAACCTATTTTTAGAATAGGTTGTTTTAATGACGTAGGTACACGGATGAAATACTGGTTCTCGTGGAGACGCAATATTTTGCGGTCTGCGCGGTAAGTCAGTAGGTAATGAATGACTCCGCAGTTTAATGATGATTCTTTTTATTTTCCCCGTAACTGCGGAAAAGATCAGGTAAAAGCGATTGTACCTACCTATTATTAGTAGTTATTCAATTCTTTTTGATTTAAATAAAAACAGAGCGTTAGGTCCCGGGTTCGATTCCCAGGCGAGAAATGTGTTATTGTGATTTTCCATCAGTTATTTCTCAGTAGTAGCCCGGAGTCTGGATTTGTGCCTGGTTGATGGCAAAAGTCTCGCCCCCCTTATTATTTTGAATTGAACATAAGAAATTATTATAATAATTAATTTTATTAATATGATATATTTATTATAATAAAAATAATTTATTACCTATATTAATATTATTATTTTTACGTCTTTTGACATTTCTCAGGACCCTGGGAACCCGGACCTTTGGAAGAGGCATACGAGGGCCGAAGCTAACTCGCAGAGGCCCGTTAGACGTTTTTAATTTTAAATTTACGTTATTTTGGTAAGTGTGAAGACCTGAGATATATTTATGTCCTAGGTATTCATCATTTCTATAAAAATATATAATACAAGCTTAGGTTTTGATTGAAAGGATGGAGGGGAGGAAAGGAGAAAGAAAACTTTTTTTTTTTCTTTTTTTTTTTCCTTTTTTGAATTGTATTTAATTAGTTTAAAACATACATGATAAAGCAAATATTATTATACCGAGCAATAATAAAAAAATACTACATATTATTAAAAACATACTTTTAGGAACAACCTGTATTAGTTCGAAATCATTCCTCCACCACTTTTGTTGTAAGGACGGACGGTCAGATTGGTCACCGATGTTCGCTCGTTGGTATTAGATAATATTTTGCGTAAATACCCGTTTATAATGTTATTTATTGTTTCTTATTTTACTAAGTACCTTCTTAAATGTTTTTTTTATATGCTCTAAATTATGTAGTCGATGACTTTGGTGCACGGTAAAACTCTAATGAGTTTATGTTGGCACCAACTTAAATATATAATATATGTGTACCTACTTCTGTTACTGAATAAATAAATAAATAATTAAATGAGGCACCAAACGACAATTATCCCTGTTCGGACTATATAAGTGCACCCAAGGACAACCCCCGGTTGGTGCAGGACTATTGCAGGATATGAAAAAAAAAAAAATGGACTACTGATTTGGGTAGCTTAAGTGGACTGGTTATCTAGAACTATGAACAGACTATGACCTCTGCCTGACCAATGTTATATATAAAATACACAGATAAAATGGCAGGGGGTGACTTGCACACTTAATAATGGGCTCTGAAAACGGTCGTATGCACATAGTGTCGTAGCGACAAGGGGGCAACATGTCCTGAGGTGCTTATGAGGAGTGGAGAGGTATCCCGCGGCTATCAGAACAATTCCGGAAGTATGGTCAAGATCCCTAAAAGCATCTTACTGGAATACTTCTTTCCTCCGAGCACGTTTGCCCTTACGAATATCTACTCTAGCCGGCCAATAATGGCAAGAAAGAGGTGGGAGCTCTGTTCTTCGTCATTGTTCACTCCTGCTGGCCAATAAAGGCAAGCCAGAGGTAAGGAACAAGACTTCTCCCGGGAGATAGGGTCCGTGGGGTCGCTACTGCCCAACAGCTTGCCACATGATGTCCTGCAAGTTTCTGTATCTCTCTTGATCTGGCTCCTCACCCTAGACCTATTCCGGCAAAGTAAACTCAACCGGTACAGACCTAGAGTTCGAAGCGCGCAAGCCCCACCACGACGTCAACATAGAGATACGGCGGTGGAGTTATTATTATTATTATTATTTGGAGTTATCGTCCCTCCACAACCCAGTTACTGGGCAACACGATACCCCTTGGTACACCTCTACATAACCCTTCGGCGAAAACAAGGCGTCATATTGTTATGTTCATAAAAAAATGCTGGATGAGAGCTTACACAAGTCACGTTTGAATGACCGTCCGGCTCCAGTGTAATCTGAGCAGCTAGGCAGTTATAAATCGAACGGCGAAATGCCCCAAGTTCGCCGACCACTCAGCCACGGAAACTGACCGCCGTTGTATATTTTTTCTTTTTGGTAGACCTATGAGGTTGTTGGCGGCTTAACCGGGTTATTCTGTGGGTGCCTTAATAAATTAAGGCCGGGACCAGGGCATAAAACTTATAAACGCACTTACTATTTTTATTAAGCTTTGTTTAATTGTGTTATAGAGGTATGAGGGACAGGGTGTAAAGTTCACTCATACTCGTACTCTATAGAAAAGGGAGGATCCTCCGACCAGACGGGTGTTGTGTCTGGTAGGCAACTGCCCGACGGTTGATGTCGGGATGTTGTATATATGCTAGTAGCGCGGTAAACTTTGCTTTCGCGATGCAGGATTTGCGTGACGTCAGTATAACGTGTAGCTCGCATGTGGCTGTGTAGATACCGCTATAGTGTCTTCCAAAAATAAAAATTGCGGCTACACGCTAAGGGCACGCCTTGTGGGATAAGGATCTCTGCTCAGGGCTTCACTGGGTGTAGGGCAGCACTTAAATGACCATTGCCTGAACTTGTCCCCTTAACTTGTAACCTTTATGGCCTAGGCTTTCCTCAAGTATGTTGGGGTCGGCTTCCAGTCTTACCAGATGCAGCTGAGTACCAGTATTTTACATGGAGCGACTGCCTATCTAACCTCCACAACCCAGTTGCAAGGCAACACCATACCCGTTGGTAAGACTGGTTGTCAGACTTTTAGGCTTCTGACTATCCGTAACGACGATCAAAGATCTACGAATGACATAACCGGGACCAACGGCTTAACATGCTTTCCGAGGCACGGGGTTTCGATATGTATGCATGGACCGATTGCGGCAAGCGTAGTCTAATCTTCGATCGACCTGTGAGGCTGTTATTATTTAGCTACCAGCCCAGGATCCTTTTATACAGCACTTTAGACAGGGTTACTAATATGGTGATGAGTTGCAAACCTCAACTAACCTTTGAATCCAGTTTCTCAAAATAAAATGATTTATTACTAAGTAAACAGGCTTGAACGTTAGTCATTGTTCAGTATGACGTACGTATCTAGTCTATTTCCATTGGATGCAACGACTCTTTGAATGTAATTGAGCGGCCGAATTAACGTCATAGGATACGGCATGACGTTACTGTAGAGAATCATTTCCTTTAACGTGCAATGAAAATGTAGGTATGTCTGATCCAATCTTAAGTACTTAATCATAGACCATCATCCTAAAACATTTGACTCCACAAGTGACCATCCTAAAATGGAAACTCATGGAAATTCAATGCCATTTAAATATACTTTGGGCAAATTACTTGTTAGGCAACTACTTGACTAACTACTTCAATTGCTCGTATATTGGAATTCCAACTGTCATTCTTTGACAGTTTTATGAAATGTCTGTAACACGGCAAATTGGAGTAGGGTATCAATTTGCTTAACAATAAATTTTCCTGACTGTATGTCCGATACACCCTTGGTAGTCAGCCCTGCTACCTTCCTGACTAACTGTCCATTAGTTTCACGATAACATCAACTATAATTCCCAAATAGTTTATGCCAATACCAGATATGATGGTCTAAACCATGCTTTTGATTGCATTGTCAATACAAATATAATCATTAGCCTTAATAACTGCATCATTGAGGTCAATATACCTGATGCTTAAAATCCTTGGACACACCTTTTCCAGATATAATTATATTTACATAATGGGTTTGTTGACACACTTTACGTGACTTAGGCTTTGATCAAAGAATAATAGCGCGATGCTCCAGCTGTCGAGGATACTGCACCACCTCGCGACAATGATGAACAAGAAGGAATACTCGGTGGCAGTATTCCTCGAAATGGAGAAGGCTTTCGACCGTGTATGGTACGATGGCATGGTATATATAAGCTGGCCAAGGTAGACGCGCCCCGACACGTTACAAAGGTGGTCTCTTCTTTTCTGTTCCACAGTCTTTTCAGAGTGGTGGCCGACGGAGCGCTATGAAGTGCCCGCCCGGTGCAGGTGGGTGTGCCACAAGGTAGATGCTTGTCGCCGGCGTATTACTCGGCGTATTATACACGAACGACATCCCCACTACACAAGATGCGACGCTAGCGCTGTACGCAGACGACGCTGCGTACATCACTACCTCACTCAATGCGAAGTACGCTGCAGTCAAGATGCAGCGCGCCATCGATCTTCTTTTCGAGTGGCAGTCGAAGTGGCGGCTGTCAATGAACGTGGGTAAGACGCAGGCATTATGATAAGATAAGATAATTTATTTGTCGAAAACATGAGTGCACACACAATAACACGGCATGCAAGATGTTACATAAAATTAAATCACAGTTAAGTTTTGCCTCAACAGCGTACAAAAATATAAATAGGTAAACATCAATTAATTATAAATTTATCCATTATCTAAAGCAATTAATATTACAAATTAGAACTTAAAAATTAAAATATGCTACCTACATTATATACTATAATGTAGGTAGTATATTTTCATCAACTCATTACAGAAAATGTACAATAAAATAGCAATTAAATGTAAATAAGAACAAAATCTAGATATTTCACACAAGTCAGAATAATTTATCAGTCAAAAATTCGTCAGTGCTGTAAGTTGTCGTCAGTGCTGTAGGTTTTCTCTAACAGACGGCTTTTTAACCTATTTCTTCATTTTTATTTTGTATATTCGCTCCAATATTTTGGCAACGTAATAGAGAATCGGCGCCATACTGAATATACTTTTCCGCAGTAGAGCTGGACCTAGGAATGCAAAAGGATGTCACCAAGATCTGCCCAAACGAAGTACCGAGCTACAATTTGTGCCATAAAATAGTCTAGATTACACTGAATAATATTGCGTTTATATAATTTTGTTATGGTTACCTAGGGACGAGAATAAAATAACTTTTAACATAATAAAAAGCATGCCATTTTGGCATTCTCTCATCGGAAAAAGCACACCTTACTTATTAAAAAAAAACTGTCAAGTTGACAGCTGTCTGCGGTCGGGTTCAGCCACTGTTGTTTCACGAACGAACTGAATGACATTTAAGAAATAATGTCAACCCGAGTGTCAACCAAATGTAACGCAAATGTACATGCTTACAAAATAATTGATTATGTAGTTTTAAATTATTTAAGGATAAAAATACTATTATTTTCGAATTACTCTCTTTTTTATCTACGATTTGGTGCACGTGTACCTCGAGGTACATGTTTGGGCAAAGTTGTATGGGCTTTTGTTGACCTCCTTTGCTATTGTCGCATCTGTTTTCAGTAACTTTTTCTGAAAATAGGGGGAATAGGTGTGGGTTCGATTTGACAAACATAATGGTATCTAAAATGTACTATGGATGGAAGGGCTAATAATTTATATTTTTTGAAAAATGGTTTGCAGTCTATAAAGTCCAAACATAGTTCTAAAGCACCTTTTTTGGGTTCGAAAAATAACATTGATGTTTGTTGAATTGACCCAAGAAATGACTCCATATCTTAAGTTAGAGGACACATGATAAACAGTTAGCAGAGCATCAACATTTAACATCGGGGCTAATTTGTACAGTGCAAGTGTGGTATTACAATTGTTTTTGCTTTAGGCCTCCATATGCTTTCCAATCTAATTTACGTTCTATAGTTACTACAAAAAATTGGTTGTGTCAACATTGCCTATGATATTATCACTATAGTGTACCTTAACATTTGGAATGGTTGATCTTTAGGCAAAATGCATAATATTGTTTTTTTCAAGATTTATCTTAAGATTGTTGTTTTCTAACCATTTTATCATTGATTCTATATAATTGTTAATGTCAGCTTCGTAAGTATGTATCTCTATTTTTACAGGCAATTGTAATAGTGCTATTATCGGCAAAAAGTGTCATTGGGTGGTCTATACTTTTGGGTAGGTCATTAAATTACAGTATTAAGAAAAAAAGTGGGCCTACGACAGTACCTTGCGGTACTCCAAATTTAACTACACGCTCTTTTGATTTATGAATAACTTCATGTTTATTGGTTCTTTTCAGTGCCATTTCTGTAATTTTCTTTTGTTGCTTATATAGGATTAAACAAGGCTTGAGATATTCCCTATAATGCCATATGCTTCTAATTTCTCAATCAGTGTGTCGTGACAGCTTTGGTCGAATGTCTGTGTCATGACACAGAATATTGTGCATTCAGGTATATTCGCATCTACTTTTGGCATGACATTATGTAAAAAACCATGTATTGCCAAGTTTATCGTTTTACCATTTCTGAACCCTTTTTGTTCATTTGTGAGTATACTTTTTTTTTTCAAGATAAGTATAAATACTAGTATAAAGTAGTAGCGTAGTAGTGTAGTAGTTTGTTTGTATAAATACTTTTCAAATATTTTTGATATTGTATTAATAAGGGATATGAGCCTATGGAATTGCATTAGCTCTTTATTTTCCTTTCAGTAGATATTTTGAGTGCATCAGGGAAAATACACGTATCTATGCAAAAAAATATTATATGGCTCAGATGCACTGATATTTCTTCTACTACTGATTGTATAACTTTTGTTGACAGACCATGTATCCTACACTATTTGTATTTTTTTATGTTTTTATTATTTTAAACAGTTCGATTGGCAGATATGGGGCTAGGAAAAACAATCTTTCCTTTTTTGTATCCATGACGTAGTTTTTTCCCAGATCCTGCTATTGGTTTAATTTTGTCAATAAAATGTTTATTGATAGCATCTGCAATTTCCTTTGGGTCAGGGGTCATTTGGTCATTGTTCACACGAATTTTGTCAATACAGTTTTTCGGAATGTTGAATTTTGAGTTATTTATTATTTTATGAATCAGGTTTGGTATGAAATGCCATAAAAGTTGTATTTCCTTTTTGCTACATAGTTTAATACTACGCGACACCTATTTCGGTTTTCTCATAGTATTAATTGTAACATTATTTGCGGGGCGATGGTCACCGGATCCGCGCTTCTCCCACTACTCTTGAAACTGCAAGGAGCCGACGTCTAGTGGTCACCCCGGGCCAAGTACCTGGGGGTCACCATCAACCGTCGGCTCACGATGAGGACACACGTCCGCAAGGTCGCCGCATAGGGTAGGGTCGCCCGAAACCTCCTTAGATCAGTGCTGTCGTCCCGGCTCCCGGCGCGCGTAAAATTGGGCATGTGGGCCACACACCCTATCTTTAGGAGTGTCGAGTTGCACCCTCGTCGCTGGTCACCTCTCGCCAGGCGTCCCCCAGGTACCTAACTGGGAGTCTCAACTGGCGGGCGAGAGACCGCCGATGTGTCGTGAAGAAAGCGGCGCTGTACAACAGCGTCGCGGCGCGCCTACAGAAACATGAATAGCAATCACTCACATGCCAACAAACTCAAACCAAACAAACCAATGTAAAACTACCGCAACGCCAATGTAGGCAAACAAAATTAAGGGGGCCCGTTTTTACGGGCCACCGTATCGCATCCACGGCCAAGTAGTGAAGCCCCGGTTCCACTCGCGACACCCCCTTACGGGTGACTACCAAGAGATAAAGTCAGTTTTCAGCCCGGATTTTATCAGCAACCATCACTACGGAGTTTTATTTATCCTACATTCTAAGACCTCAAGAAGTCAAGAAGATACTGCGTTACTATACCCGACAAGTTTAAATAACCACGGTCTATCCTCGGATTTCCCCTTACGATAGGGCTCTGCCCCGGAGCTGGTCCATCTACCAGTCCGAATAGAAGGGGGGCCTCATCCTAATCAGGAACCTTGAAATATGGTCCCCAGTCGTGGACCCTGGAGACCAGCGCATGTTCGGGAGCCACGTCCCCGGTCAGTCACGTTCCAGAAGCTCCCCATTCAGCTACGTCTACAGCTGACTTCGCCTCTGCTGCTAAGCGTAGGAATGCCGCTCTTCTTCCGGCTACCAGGAAGCTGCCTGGATACTCGCGGCTGCGTCTGCTTCACGGTGTGAGAACGCCGCTCCTCTTCCACCAGGAAGTTCCCTGGATCTCCGCACGACTACGACCGGCTTACTTAAATATTTTTATATCATAGATTGTAGTAGCTACTTTTACATTACAAGTGTACTAAAGGAATAAAAAAAAACAACCTAACATCCAGATACTTCTTTATTACCTATATAAATTTAAGCTTAATATGAATATAATTTAAACATTTTCTAAATTATGATAAAAACTGCATCAAAATTCATTGTGTAGTTTAGAAGTACTAAGCGGCCACAGACCCAAAAAGCAACAACTCAAATTCATCCTTTGCATGTGTTTTTGTATTCTAAGCACATAAGAAACATTTATAAACTACGCTATATTTAAGACACGTAACGTCTTTTAACTTTGTATTTCTTTGTTGCACGTATTTTTTGGTATGCTAAAATTATTATTTAAAGTTGTGTGTTCATTTAGCTAAGTTCACCCCGGACGATCCAAATAAATTTGGGTCGGCGCTCCACGATCCATGACCATGAGAGCCGATGGTGGGTTGGAGATTCTTTCGCACGACCCATTTTAGGAAACCCGTGATCCTGCCGCGTCCTCCAGTGGAGATCCACGTTTTAGCTAGATTAAATTCAGTTAAACACCCCCTCGATATAGAGCCGCACGTACGGCAGCGTCGTCAGACTGCAGTGGCAGCTGTAACCAATATTCTTTATAAATTTAAATAATAAATTTATAAATTATTGGCCGATCCACACAACTGAGACGCCTTTGAGCATTGTCCAAAAAACCGACAGTGCTCGGATCGGCCGCTCCACGTAGCGTCCGCTATGCCGCACATTTGGATCGCGCTCCTGCCGTGCCCAATCGGAGCGCACTGGATCATCCGCTGTGGACCCGGCTATGACTTGACTCAAAGAATATTGCTTCATTTGCCTCGTTTGGATGATTGCCAAGTACTTTTATAGGTTCTTATGTTTCTATAAACATAAGTACTATGTAAGTGCTTGGCTTGGTGGCCAAGTCAAGCCAAAGGACAAGGCAAAGGCCATGCCAAGGTTGGCTTGGTCCGTGTATTCTCGTATGTAGAAACGAGAATATACGGAATACTTATAAATCTTAGTTGCTCGCTACCCGGTACGAATATTGAGTGCTTGAACCAATGTAGCTTTTAGCAGCGCTGTCAAACATTGTAGCGCAGATATCATAAAAAAACCACCCGTTACGATTTCTACCTACTATTGCACCTAAGTTTCAATTCTGTTAACTTTTTACAAATTATTGTGCAATTTCTGTATGCCTACTTATTTGTTTTTTTTCTATTCTCAATGTCTTTTTAATGTTCATTTCCTTCGTTTTTTTACTAATATTCATCATGGACTATATTAATTCTCATTTATGCTTTGCTTGTGGGCTTGATATGATCGCTTTTTAGCGTAGGTATTTAGTAAGTAAATAAAATTCCGGTTGCTTGGTTTCTGGGATTGTTTCTAAGCGCAAGTAATGTTTCACGTGGAACTCGTTGTTGATACATTTAGTAACGCGACAATTGTCGATAAGAGTGGACGTACCGTCATATCCACTCGACTAGGTATATTATCGAGTCCTAAGATATTTTCTCTTAGGGCACATGACGCTGACAGATTTAAGCCCAGCCCAGCTAAGTTTTCCAGCGATTGTAAACTGACATGGATAATATTGGTCGCTAATCTAGTTACCTAATCCGGTATTTCAACTTATTCCACATTTATCAACAAACACACACAGATTTCTGCCGGCCTCCGTATGTTTTTCTATGGGATTTGAACTATGCTCTCTGAGTAGAAACATATCATTATTAACATCGGAATATAATTATACATAAGTACCTACCTATGCTGGCGATGTGACACTAGCTAGGGTTCACCGGACGCTAGAACCCAACGTGCGGAGATACACACCTTTGTGCGGAACCCACACTGGTTATTCCCCTGCTAAGCAAGTTATACCGGTGGTTTTTCCTGTGGCTGGTATATATAAAGTTTTTATTAGTCATAAACCTCCATTTGTGACTGTATCGCAGAGACGGTGTGGTCGTGTTTCGATCTGCAGCGTCTGGCGAGAAACTCACAATGTCCGACGGTGAGGTGCATTACAGCAAAATCGCCGTGCCCAACACGACAGCCTTCCGACCACCACTCGTGTCCATTGTGGTGGAGTATCTCGTGCTCGTGCTCACTCTCGCCGCATTCATATACGGAGTGACGTCATGGTGCCTTATCAAGAAGTTCCGACACTTCAGAAACTTTGTATACATCAACGCTGTCGTATCAAGTTTACTGCGCTTAGTAACAGTGTCACTCATCATTCCCGGTGTTATGCAAATTATTGTGATTGATGACAAAGATATCTTTGATATATGTCGTTATATTTGTACATACTTTTCAGCTGTGCAGAACTATTGGATGTTGGTGATATGTTATATATTTTACGTGGATATTGTGAAAGTGTTTCGCGGACATGTGAAAAGGAAGTATTTAAAGTGTTGTCTGTTTGCTTGGGGCATACCTTTTGTAGCCTTTCTGACGTATTATGTGTTCATATACTTTAATGAGCGACACGTACACCTTTATTTATCAGGTTCTACTTTGGATTTTGTTGCTAATTCTGTAGAAGTTTTTATAATAATTTCGCCTCTAATGATTAATTGTTGTCTTTATGGTGCGGTTCTATTTTCTTTGTGTAATTGTTTCAAACCGAAAGCGACAACATCTATTAACAACTGGCGTCGTTTCTACATAGCTACGTTGTTGTTTCTTTTGAGTGATGTCATAGTGTTATCTTCATTCATATGGGACGTAATGAGCATTACATTTACAATAAGAGCAGTTATGTCCAAGTTGCAACAAATATCGATTGACATATTTCTTCCTTTAGTTAGGAGTAATAGGGAACTGTGGCAGCAATATTACGCTCAAAAATTAACTACGAACATTCCATGATTAAGATGCATTAATAAAAATTGCATTCTTGGAAATATTTACGTCAATATTTGACATGAGTTATAAAATTCAAAAAACGAAAAGAAGGAAGTTCTTTTTGACATAAGTTTTTGTTTTTTGTAAGTAGGTACCTACATAAAGCTTAGGAGGTAATAAACGTTCGTTGATTCATCACTGTAAAAACCCAAGATTAGCATAACAATATTATGCGTGGTGAAATAATACCTAAGTTTTAAAATAGTATTAAGAAACTATGTAGGTATATAATACTAATGTAACGAGTGGAACATCAAAGTGTGGAAATAAATATGTTAAAACTATGAAAACAGTGTTTATTTGCGCCGTATTTCTACGTCCATTTGTGTATATATAAATAGCGTTGCCTAAGTTTGTGGTGATAAGTTTAATCTGTCAACTTAATGGTGTAATTAAACTTAAAGTTCATCATATAGTGCTACCGGTGAGCATCAGGTCCTCGGATCCATACCAAGGTCAGGCAAAGTGTTATTGGGTTTTTCCATCAGGAATTTCTCAGTAGCAGCCCGAAGTCTGGATTTGTGTATGGTTGATGGTAAAAAGCTCGCCACTTAAAATATGAGGCTGAAACAGAACTGGCGAAAAGTGGATGTTCAGGTGTAGGTACTATAAAGTATTATACTATACCACCTCTGCCTAACCCATCGGAGAAACGAGGCGTCATTTTATGTTTGTTATCTATACCTAATACCTATTACTTCTATAACTACATGACGCATAGACAGTTGGTCGTTCACCTGTGTTCGGATGCCTATGGAATTCAGGGTTACAACCAAGTTTGAATAAACGATGTCGAGTATAACGCCTGACTTCGGGTAAGTTCGTTCAGCTTCGTCATCCTATACTTTAGAAATAGACACCCGAATTCAACACGGATGCCAGTGTAAACAAAGTGTCAGTTTTCCGGATTCAGGTATTAGACCCGGACTCCACCAAAGCGGAGATGTGCGGAGAAGTCCAAAGCGGAGACGAGAAGAGATGTTTTTATGTGTGAATAATGAAATTCTATTGGTTGTTTAAAAAACATCTCCTCTCCGCTCGTCTCGTCTCCGCTTTGGTGGAGTCCGGGCCTTAAGCCCGGGTCGACGGCGCGTTGAGTTCCACCCGCTCCTCAAAGAGATGTCAGCACACACTGACTGGATCCGCTAGGGCCGATGCATGCTAGAGTCGCGGGTTTGTCCGAAAGAGTTACCGTGGCCCTGGCACACAGGCAACTGAATGAACACGGGTGGGTTTTAGTAAGTAAAAGTCCGACACGCCCTCCCGCTCCACCCAGAGCGGGAGAAGTTATTTGAAGACTTCCCACCCAAAACAAAAAGCCCTGGCTGGAGACTTTAATTTACTAAGGCACGTAAAGGATGGCCCGCTTAAGCAACCGACAACCTCATAGGTTGACTTGCGAGATGCCACTTTTTTTTTTTAAACCGGATGCCGTTTGGTGACCTGAATGCGGGCTAGCGAGCAAGTGTTATTTCGCCGTTAGTATTTTAAAGAAAAATGTTGTGTGTGAGTAATTATGTATGTTTACAAAAATCTCAGGAAATATTCCTGAATACTAAATTTTTTGCACTTAGAGAAAGCTGCACTATTACCAACTGACACACGATATTATTTTTATTTGCATTAAAGGCTAAAATAAACGCATGCTTGATTGCTAGTAAGTGACGTGCTCATTTACAGCATACTCTCCGTGTGTGAAAAATTAGCATACTCTTTTAGTATACAAGCTAATTATTGTGTGCTAGTAGGTAACATCTGCTCAAAATTTGCATGCTTTTGTGCTTTTGTATGATTACAAAGTATGTGTTTGTGTTGCTTTAAGGTTTCAATACAAACTCCACAAGACTGAAATCGCGAGTCGCAGCTACATAATGTACAGTTATATACATACAGTTATAACATTTAAAGGAGCTGCGTTATACCAATCATTCAATTATTATCATAACATTAGTGTGCAACTGAGATCATTATTCTGTATTGTTGTATAATGATTTGCTGTTCAATGCCATCCTACATAATGTACTGCGCTGCCTCCTACAATGCGAGTAGGCAACGGTTATGGTAAGGCACGTGACAGCTCAACAATGTCGCTGACAGTATTTTTATCTCACGACGCTAAAGCAATTAAAGCGCGCGTCGCTACGCGCGCTTTAATTGTGTTAACCAAGTGTACAAACACGCTGTGAATGTATCCGTGAAGATGAGTAGCGGCAGCATATTACGCACACACCCTCACACATACTTCCAACTTCTTCCTTGTCTCGGACGGTACCGGGAACTCCTGCGCTTACACAAACATTCACAGCGTGTTTGTACACTTGGTAACCACAAGAAAAGTGCGCGTCGCTTTGTGAGATAAAAATCCCATCAAAAACATAAATGTCAAAAACAGAGCCAAGTTCAGTAAGCACAAGAACAAAAAAAAAAAAACCTGCTGTTGGTAAAATCTAGCCAAGTCAAAATCTTGAGCTTCAATTTATACTAAGTTATTTGCTGTGTGTAAATAATTCGATTGTTCAAAGAAGTTATATTTTAAATAGCAAACGTTGTAGCAGAAAAAAGCAAGAAATTATATTTTAAATTTATTTTAGAATGTTTGTACTCGTATTTTCTTACATTTCAGGATTATTTACAGAACTTGGCACCCATTTAAATCTCTGTGGTGTTTACCACGTTATAGGAAGTATTCGAGTAGGTAAATTAAACAACAATTCAATTAATTCATTATACAACAGCAGAGGTCGCACGACCGCATCGTTCGGGTGCTAGCAAGCAACTGACCACTCTGCGGGTGTGCGCCGCTACGCTAGTTTAATATCAAATTCAGATTTTAATACAGAACATAGATTATGATAACTAATAGGTCTTATTACCTACTAAGCTTGTAAGTAAGCATGTTTGTTTTCTAACAATTCTCATTAAGCAGTATCTAATAATTTATTAGGAATATTTTAGTTTGTTACAATCTTGATTAGGTTTCCTTAAGAATTTAGCATTTAACAGTAATACAAATCAATAGCATTTGTAATTTAAAAGAATACATTAAATGCGACAGTTTCTGCAATGATTGAACCTTAATAGCAAATGACAAGTACCGAATTGGCCACATAGAAATATGATAAATGGGGAATAATTATTTTTGTGTTATTATTTTCGATCATTTACTATCCCCGCTGTAGTGACCGATGTTGTCTAGTGTGATTTACTATTTTATAATTAGTTTAGTCTTAAGGGAAGACTTACAACTACCTTTTACTGGACTATAATATTAGTCTTTACGTAAACTTCTCAACCCTATCTTCGCATTTATATCGCTTCTACTTCCCCTTTTTTATAAAACTAAAATAGTTTAAGCTCGGATATGAATGGGCTTTCAACATCCTTTAGCTACTGAGATACAGTACCACGTTACTACTGTACAGTACTGTACTACGTTATTAACACATAGTCAATGATATGAATACAGGGAATAATGGTATTACACAACATTGCGCCCCCTTTCCCTGAAGGGTAGGTTGAGGTTAGTTAGGTTGAGGCGCAACCATAGCTCACCCACGCACACTCTGCCAGCCTTGTCTTATATAAAACTCACCACCTCACAGAGAGGAGGCTTGTCCCAGCAATGGGAACATTACAGGTTTATTATGCTGATGCTTATTTAAAAATAAATAAATTGAGACTTAAAACTTCCTCGCCTTGAATGAATTTAAGTACAGTAGTACCTATAAGGTGTATTAAATGGTATGCATTGATTTATGATTAAAACCAATTGCATAATTGCTAAGACATAAAACCAAATTGTTATTTATATGCGACTGTAAAATTGCCAATAATATTTTCATGTGGTCATTATGTAGGTACTTCATTTATTAAAATATAATATATCTCGTAACGGACGAGTATTTTTGCTCAGACCATAGAAGGATCCGTTTCACACTAAATACCAACACAAGAAAACCCGTACCTAGACGAAACCCGCGGCGCATCAATGTACCCGTAGGTATAAACGCCTCCGAGCCTATCTACTAGCCAGGCACCTATCACAAGTAATCATAAGAGACCCTGCACAACTGGATTACACCGTGACAAAACTATCAGAATACCTAACCGAAGCATACCATGCATGCTGCAAACTATGCAGTACGCCACAATTGCAGCGGTAAGCCCCTTCTTTGAGGAGTGGCTTGAGAGGCGCCACGGCGTCCTTAGCTTCCGCCTGACGCAGGTCCTCACCGGATATGGCTGTTTCGGAGATTCCTGTTTCGGATAAGGTGGGAGGAAACGCCCGGGTGTTACCACTATGTGGATCGCCCGGAGCACACGGTGGAGCATACGGTGGAGGTCTGCCCGGCTTGGGCGGAGCACCACCGTGTCCTCGTGGTGGCGATCGGCGGCGGCGATCTCACGCGTCCGGCCGTGATCTAGGCCATGGTACGGAGCGAGAGGGCATGGGAAGCCGTTACCTCCTTCTGCGAAGCAGTCATGTTCGCAAAGGAGGAGGTCGAGCGCGTGAGGGAGAGGCAATTGTTCCGCTCTCACGCCCCTAGTCATCGCAGGAGGGGACCACCTGGGCGTCGGGAGTCGGTAGGCGATTCCCGGCCACCGTAGGCCCGGACGGCGAGCAATGGGTAGCTCGCCGTCCGGTAAGGACCAGGTCCAGGTCGATGGGCGTTCCACGGGCGCCTGAAAGAGATGTCAGCACCATTGACGGGGTCCGATATGGCCGATGCCTGCCGGTGGTCGTGGATTGTTCGAAAGAGTTACCGGGGCCCTGGCGTACAGGCAACTGAAGGAACACGGATGAGTTTTAGTCAGTAAGAGTCTGACACTGCCCGGAAGAAGTCATTTGATGATTTCGCACCCACAAAAAAAAAGGAGCTAACTAAGTGCGGCAAAATCCAACAGCGACAGGAACCCCTGGTGGAACGCTAAACTTAGTAAACTCAGAGATGCACTACGTAAACAATTCAACTCAGCCGAAACACTAACCTCGCGGATGACTGGGAGCTATACAAAGAGACCCAATATATATACAAAAAGCAAATCAGAACCGCCAGAAGAACAGCATGGTGGAAATGCTGTGAATCCATCGATACCATCAACGAAGCCGCAAGGGTAAGGAAGATCCTATCAACTGATCAGGACCGAACCCTCGGTGCGCTGAAGAAACCCGATAACTCATATACGCTAACTGACCATGAAACCAGCAAGGTCCTTCTCGAGACTCACTTCCCAGACTGTAAACTCATACAGGACAAAGCGTGGGAGGCTGAACCAGAATGGACGCTAACGGGTCGAGACTGGTCTAGAGCCCACAATATAGTAACAGGAGACCGGATATAGCCGGCTATTAACACCTTTCAGCCCTATAAATCCGCAGGGCTGTATAGCATCTCCCCAGCCGTACTACAAAGGGGGATTGATCTTTTGACACCATGCCTGGTGGAAATCTAGCGGGCCTGCATAGCACTCAGATACATACATGGCGCGAAGTGAACGTCATTTTCATACCCAAACCTGGTAGAACCGACTATACACAACCCAAGGCCTATAGACCTATATGCCTCACACCATGTTAATTAGTTATTTTTTATTATTTGGTTAAGCCCAGCAGTACTGGTGCAGGAGCAGTGGTGGCCCAGTGGTTTGGGCCCCGACTTACGAGTTGTAGGTCGTGGGTTGGAACCCAGGCAGGCGCTTTACTTTATGTTAATAATTTCATCACCACTGCTCTCTAAAACGGTGAAGGAAAACGTTGTGAGGAAACCGGCATGTCCTAAAACCAAAAATTCGAAGACATGTGACATCTACCAACCCGCACTGGGCCCACGTGGTAGATTACAGCCAATTCCCTCTCAAAGAGAGGAGGCCTGTGTCCCAGCAGTAGGAACATTATAGGCTGATTATGCTTATGCTATGCTTATGCAGTAGTACTTACTACAAAACTTATTTTGTATTTACATAAATTCTAACCCAATTGTGATCCATGCCACCACAATATGTCATAGCGAAAATGAAGGTCATGAGCTTTTGTACTACAGTCATCAAGGTTTTCGCTGTCTAGAATTTTTGTAGAATTTATGAATATAGATTGATTATGATCTAATTTATACAGTTTTTCAATAGTTTGTTCATGTTTCTGAACTGAATGGAAAATAATATTATTTATTTATTTCAAAAAATCTTAACCTATAACAATTTTGGTTTTAGCCACACCACGAAAACCTCTCAGGGTTTATCTGAGTGCTGGCGAGCCGTTTTATGATGACAATAAAAAAATCCATTTCAATTTCAATTTCATACCCAGTTTAGGAGAAAATTAAGTGAGAAAACGCTTAGATTTGTACTTAAAGCTTTTCGAACTCGTTTTGTACTCGTATAACGTTTGCAAGTCTTCAGGGGGTTTATTAAGAAAAAAAGGTACTAAATATATTCAGCAGCCTTCATCCCGTACACGGCGACTTGCCCATTGCTCGCCGTCCGCAAGCCCGCGCCTACGGTGGCCGGTAGTCGGCAATTGACTCCCGACGCCCAGGGTGTCTCCTCCTGCGGCGACTAGGGGCGTGAGGGCGCAACGATTGCCGCACCCTCACGCGCTCCGCCTCCTCCTTTGCGAGCATTACTGCTTCACAGAAGGAGGTGACGGCTTCCCATTCCCTCTCGCTCCGTACCATGGCCTGTACCAGGGCCGAACGCGAGAGATCGCCGCCGCCGATCGCCGCCACGGGGACACGGCGGTGCTCCGCCCAAGCTGGGCAGACCTCCACCGAGGCTTACTACCTCCGGTGCAAGATTTGCATTTCCAGTCCACTGATTCTGTATCGTGCAATACACTAAGTTGGTCGGGTGTTATTGACGCACAGCAGGCTTAGCACAAGCACCGTCTTCTCGACGGAAGAATAGACAAAAATGACGTTTCGTGAAGACAGTGCGACGGCAGTAAAGTAGAAAGAGTCAACTGCACTTTTTACGAAATTCAGTCATTTATTCACGTTTATCTTTTATTTTGCTTATATCTCGAAAATGGTGTGTCCTATCGCAAAAATAATGAAAATTTCGACACCCTTTATGAAACGCTTAAACCCCTAAAACTCAGCATGTAGGTAATAATTTTTCACATTTTCCGTGAGTGTGATAAATTCCTTTTTTCCTTTCCATTTTTATACTTTGTGGCCGTCGAGTAAAAAGTTTTCTACTGTCTTAGCATGGCGATTAAAAAATCAAATTGTCTTAACTACCTTAGACAACTGTCTTCTGAAATAGTCTACATTACAAAGGACCTAGACAACGATCGGCAGAAACGAAAAACAAAATGACAGATTTTCGAAGGATTTTTACGGTGCGATGTCAAAAATAGAGAAACGAAATGTCACTTTGTATGGGAATAGCCGTCTCTATTCTTCGAAGAGATAGATAGCGTCATGCTAAGCCCGCAGGAAGCATGAAGCCACTTATTACATTTGATGCACTGCAATCCAGGAGACTTTTTGGTTATCAGTTTCATACATTTTGCGCATTTCACCATTATTATTTAGTACGTGGGGTAGATGACTAATAACTAACGATCGCTGCGTATGCGACTACTTTCGATTGTCACGTGTGAGCGACTCTTTAGCGAATATATTTTCTACATGGTCTTCACATGATCTGAACAAGATTATGTCTGGACTTTAAAAGAGACTGTGACCTCTGTGTTTTTTTCGGCCTTTCTTCTCCGAGTAGAAAGATAGGAAACGCCGACCTCATCTAGTTTTAAAAATATGATTGACGTGTAAAAGTGTTTGTACAAACCTACTTACAGAAATAAAATCATTTATCATTTAATATTATATTCTACTAGCAGTGAACAAATGAAATGGAACAAATGCTCCAAATGATGACAAAAATCTCACCCTAAATCTATTATGTAGTTCAAAGGATCTAAACGGTCACACAAACAGACAAGGAAAACAACGTTACTTTAGAATACATAATTATGTATACTGTACCTAGAGATTCTTACAATTCCTAGATTTGAAGCCACTGCAAGTGTGATTTTTCCTGTACCGCCATTTAATATAAGTAACAAAATTATATGTATTTGCCCTATTATTGTTAGTTTCTGTTATTTATTACATATGAAACAATATTTAATTATAGTCGTTAGTAGTAATAATAGTCGTAGTATAAATTTGTACGCTTTTACAGGCAAAACATGACTGTGCTATAATTTTTACGTAACATCTTGCTTGCCATGTGTGTGTATTACTTATGTTTTGGACAAATAAATTATCTATTCTACTCTATTCGTTTATATAAATAAAATATCATGTGTAACTAAAGAGCGTTTTACGACTATTTTGTCAATGTAGAAAAACAATATTATTATATTGCATGGATTTTATTAGTACACTATTATTATTATACTTTGTTTTTATATTAGGTAACAGGTACTACACAGCCATTTAACTAAAATTATAACTATTTTAGCCTGTTTGTAGCACATGATTAGGTACTATTTCATTTCAAGTCTGTTTATACTTCGTCATTATATGTTGGATATATTCGTAATTTGAGCATAATAAATTGTTTTTCAGTATTACTAAAGTGCCCTTTAAAACAATTATTTACTATACAACGTTTAACGTTTTTTGTTTTAATACTGTTAAAGACGCTCTTATCCCATCGCATTCTTATCCTTCCCATGCGATCTATGCAGTTTTTTTTTTACTACTTGCTATTTGTTTAAGTACATAAAAAAATAGCAAATTATAAAAAAAAAACTGAAATATTTCAGGTGCTGCATGTAATTAATTATATATATATTTAAGTGCTGCACTATTTTTTCTGTCGTAACTTTACAAGTTTCTTGTAACACTAAAAGGTGCTTTTAATAAAGTTTTCTTTCCGAGATAATACTTGAGACGTTTAGTTTTAAAAACTAGTTGGTTTTAATTTTTATTGGCCTTGAACCAATTTCTTTATTAATCTTGTACCGAATATATTGGATTTTCCTAGTCCTTAGTTGCGAAAATGCTAATATGTTTATCTACCAATGTTAATAGTCTCTCGACCACAGCCACGTTGTTGCCCGAATGTTTTCAAGAATACTGTGGCTACCTGCGACAATTGTCTTTTAGTTATAGTTCACTCTAACATAGTTTAGTTAGTACCAACTGATTTTGATAGTTTACTATTTTATCCATACCAAAATGTTTTTGCTAGCATTAACGACTTAGCTAGTTTGCATTTTATCCACTAGGGTATTAACCCATGAGAACTATTTAGGCTTTCTTAGCACCAACCGACTTCCTCGGTTTGCTTTGTATCCACTAGGGTATTAACCCATTGGAACTATTAAAGCTTTCTTAGCACCAACCAACTTTGTCAGTTTGCTAAGTATCCAGTAGTGTATTAACCCACTGGAACTATTTCGGCTTTCTTAGCACCAACCGACTTCGTCAGTTTGCTATTTATCCACTAGGGTATTAACCCATTGGAACTATAGTTTTCTTAGCACCAACCGACTTTGTCAGTTTGCTAATTATGCACTAGGGTATTAACTTATTGGAACTATAATTTACGTACGATGTACTTGCAGTCGGTCTCATTCCAACTTGGCTAATATTTAGGTCACGCACTATCCCGTGCTGTTGTGTGATCCACAGCTGTAAGTAGTAGGTTTTTTTTTTTTTTTTTTGGGTGGGAAATCATCAAATGACCTCTCCCGCTCTGGGCGGAGCGGAAGGGCGTGTCAGACTCTTACTGACTAAAACCCACCCATGTTCCTTCAGTTGCCTGTGCGCCAGGGCCACGGTAACTCTTTCGAACAATCCGCGACCCCGGCAGGCATCGGCCCTATCGGACCCCTTCAATGATGCTGACATCTCTTTGAGGTGCGCGTGGAACACGACGCGCCGTCGACCCGGGCCTGGTCCTTACCGGACGGCGAGCTGCCCATTGCTCGCCGTCCGCAAGCCCGCGCCTACGGTGGCCGGGAGTCGGCAATTGACTCCCGACGCTGAGGGTGTCTGCGGTGACTAGGGGCGTGAGGGCGCAACGATTGCCGCACCCTCACGCGCTCCGCCTCCTCCTTCGCGAGCATTACTGCTTCACAGAAGGAGGTGACGGCTTCCCATTCCCTCTCGCTCCGTACCATGGCCTGTACCAGGGCCGGACGCGAGGGATCGCCGCCGCCGATCGCCGCCACGAGGACACGGCGGTGCTCCGCCCAAGCTGGGGAGACCTCCACCGTATGCTCCACCGTGTCCTCCGGTCGATCCACACAATGCCAACACCCGGGCGTTTCCTCCCGCCTTATTCGAAACAGGAACCTCCCGAAACAGCCATGTCCGGTGAGGACCTGCGTCAGGCGGAAGGTGAGGACGCCGTGGCGCCTCTCAAGCCACTCCTCAAAGAGGGGACTTACCGCCGCAATTGTGGCGTGCCCAGCGCTGGGTTGCGACAGTCGCACTCTCCATGCCGCCATGAGATCCCGCCGGAGCTCTGTCCGCTGTGCCGCGATTTCTCGCGGCAGCGGAGTAACGCCCCGGCGTTTCGCCTCCTCGCGCCACTCCCAAATGTGCGCGAGGACTTTTGCCTCCAGATCCCATGGCGGGTAAGTAGTAGGCTAATAGTACCGATTAAAAATTTTTGAATCGGCTAATAGTACCGATTCAAAAGCGTAGTAACTTTTGCTATGTACAAGGAAACGAGGGTAGGTATGATCAAGTTGAATAATTAATTTATAAAATGTAAGTGAGAGTTGTTAAATATTTAGTACTTTAAATGCAATAATCCGCCATACCCATTTGCATTGTCGCATAACAAACAATGAATACATTTTTCATTGTTGTATTTATTTATATTTCTTGGATAGTGTCGGTATTTAAAAAATGTGGCAACTAAATTAAATGTACCAACTGACCGACCACTCTACAACAAACAATTTATGTTGATATACTACAGCTATTAGCAGGCACTGGATTTAATTAAGACTTGCCTCACCAACGCTATTAGTTTTGTATGTGGTTTATACTTCAATTATTCAAAGGTAAACAAGTTAATTTGTTAATTTACACTTTTAAACAAAACCCTCGAAGGATTTTTTTTCCCAAATGATAATCTTGGTCTATTTATAGTCCTTTTAGCAATTTTGGATTTGTAATCTTATAGCCCAACTTGCTTGCTCCTTTAATTGGACGAATAGGCATTATTAATTGCAACCTCCAATATGAGAATAGAACTCTTGCGATTACAACCACAACCGCTACTCCCAATGAGCAGCCGGGACATGAATATAACGCAGCCTTTATTTTTATTCTACATCGTGACCACCACAACAATATAGTTTAAAGTTCTTTTACTTTATGCATATTTTTTTCTAATTATGAATTCGTTATTTCTATCAAAGGTAAAAATAATGGTAGCAAGTGTAACAACCAATAATCGGCTGTGTAGTGTAGCTGCAGCAGAAATTTTAATGAGGACTGTTTACTTCTTATAAATGATTCCTTTATAACATAGCAGCATATGAGTTGTTGTTAACTTGTAGGTACCAACTATTACTATTTAATTGTTAACTTCTCCAAATTAAATTGTTAATTAAGCTACCAAAACATAAGATATTTTGAGATATTCTATTTTTGTTTGGTTTGTTTTTATATACCGTCATTTAATTGTGTTTACAAATAGATATTAATTAAATCTTGGCCTTGGAGTTATTTGATAAATGAACTGTTTGATTTCTATTAATTGAATTAAATGTTATTCGATAACATCCGTCGGTTTCTTACTAAACTTCAACTATATCCGACAACCCTGGTTACTTATCGTCGGCCTAATTCGTTAACCTGCTAAGTGCATTTTTTGGCAAATTTACTTTTTATACCAGTTAAAAAGTTTAATCTAATATGTACCGTATCGTTTAAGGAATAACTGCGATATTAGCCAAAAAAAGGTGACAAATGCTATGCCCGAAAAACTGCTTTCTAACCACCAGTCAATCTCCACAACGCAAACCTGCTAAATCCTGTTGGGACCTCAGTTTTGTACTGACAACGTTACCAGACCCACGTGCCATTTGCGACGCGTCAAAATCTATAAACAATACTCAATTAAAAAAAAAAAAAAACTGTTAAGTCCTCAAGGAAATTGAAACTTCACCTCTACAGACTGCTAAATAATTGTTTTTCTATATTTTATAAAATGTGTATGAGTTATGCTACTACATTATATTATTAAAATATCAAGAATAATTATAGAAACCAACGGGATTTTCAGAATTTTGATTGCTAAATTAATAGAGATATTATTCAGATTTATCTTTGTCTTGTAAACTATGTCAAAATGGACTTAGCAGGTTAACGAATTAGGCCAACGTTATCACTTTTGATGACCGTACATTGTCAAAGTGCCTATTAAATGTTTGTAGACAGCAGGGAGCGGATGTGGACTCTAGTAAATCACAGACTGTGTAAGAATGTATTTCTTTCGTAACACAATTGTTAAAATTGTTTGTAATGATGTCAGATCGCTGAGTCGGCGCTGCTGGTTGCAGTTTGTGTTATTATTGGTTGTCTAAGTTTTATAAATTATAAATAATCTGGTATACAAAACGACAAAAGCGACCTTTCATCATGGAACTTATTCTCCTGCGAAAGATGGCAATAGCACGGTATGGCTCACTATGATATTTATATTAAACGTTTGGAAAGTGTACAAAGACGTTTTCTATACCATCTAAGCTCTAAAGACCGTCAGTCAAAAAAAAAATTAGGAGCTACGTAAGACTACAACATTATAAAAAATCCTCCTTAGTACGAGTTTATAGAAGAAAAGTTCTAGATCTCACATTTCTTCACAAACTATTCAATGGGGAATAATCGTCGTTGCCTGTAGCGAGCTTCTTAGAAAGTTGCAAATAAGTAAGTGCACCAACTCGCTTGTCGAGCAAACGTACCTATAACCTTTTCTATGTGCCGGAATCAGGACATAAGAGTCTTATTATCCAAGGCATAATATTTTGTTATTGTTTTTCCTTTGACATCTATGGTTATTATTTCATTATTTAATTATTTGAATTTGTTGCTATATAATTTGCATGTTTAAAAAAAATGTACTTTGATGTATTTTAATGTTTTCGTCCTTGTTAAATTTGTACCTACCTAGATATTAAGTGAATGATGTGGTCTCCTTTAATTGGAGGCGCACACTAAGTTTGCGCCTCCAATTATAGGAGACCAAACAGGGACAAATACAAGTCTTGTTTATGTCTTTATGTTAACATGAACGTATCTGTGTAGCCTCTGTTGGCGATCCAAAGGTAAATAAATAAATAAAAAAGAAAAAGTTTTTGTTGCTATTATAATTTCGAACGGCGTTAGGTGTTAGTAAAAATTGATTGTTTGGAAAATATTTCAAATCGTAAAAATTCACTGTTTTCTGATTTGTCTTCTTATTCACACAATTATCCAGCTGGACGCCAATTTTCAACTTTCTAGATCATCTGGAAGTGGGTTAGGTTTTTGATCTAAGTACGAGGGCGACACCGAAAGTTTTTGGAACTGCGCCACTTGTAAACGATATAATAAAAAAATAAGTTAAAATTTTGGAAATGGAATTCTTTGGCAATATTATTGTGTATGTATCGTATTCATTTGTCATTTGTTTACGATTTGGCGGCAAATTGAAAATTGTCTGTGTCTCGTCAGCATGAATTTAACACGAGAAAATTTTCGTACAATGATTTTTTACGACTTTCGATGTCATTTAAGTCAACAAGAAAGTTATGATAGACTTCGATTGGCCTTTCACGATGAAGCCCCATTTCGTGCCACTGTTTACAACTGGTTTAATGAGTTTAAATGTGGTCTGACTAATCTCACCGATGATCTGTGTGAGGGACAGCCTTCTACGACTACGATTAAAGATAATATCAGTGTTGTGCGGCGTATGATAGAGACTGACAAAAGAGTGACTTATCAGCAGATTTGGACAAGCTTAGGCATCGGTATGAGTCAAGTGCACAAAATCCTCCATGGACATTTAGCGGTCAGGAAGCTTTGTGCTCGGTAGATTCCTCATAATTTGACAGAGGCCCAAAAACTCCGTCGTGTTGATTGGTGTCGTGAAATGGTTCAAAGATTCAACGGAGGTGACTCAAATGCTGTGTTCGAAATACTTACGGGTGACGAAAGCTGGATTTATTGTTATGATCCTGAAACTAAGAGACAGTCTGCTGTCTGGGTGTTTCCTTCCGAGGAGTTGCCAACTAAAGCCAAGAGAGGTCGAACCGTGGGACAAAAGATGGTGGCGTCGTTCTTCGGAAGGACAGGTCATTACGCAACAATTGTTTAGAGGATCGAAAAACAGTTACTGCGGAGTGGTACGGTACACTAACAATTGTTTGCCACTTGTCTTTGAAAAACTTCGGGAGAAACGACCTCGCAGTAGGAGCCTCCGTCACCACGACAACGCCTCGTCACACACTGCCAAGCAAACAATAGACTACTTGGCGACGTCAGACGTGGAATTACTGGGTCACCCGCCCTATAGCCCGGACCTCGCACCTTGCGATTTTTATTTATTTCCGAAAATAAAAAAAATACTTCGAGGAAAACGTTTTATGGACGCCGAGGAAGCAGTGGCTGCGTTTCAAAATACCGTCGTAGAGACCCCTAAGGACGAGTGGACAAAGTGCTTTTCTCAGTGGTTCAATCGGATGCAGCGATGTATTGATGTAAATGGACACTATTTTGAAAAGATATAATAAAACTAATAACTTGCTAGTTTCTTCAGTTTTTGATTTTCTAAGAACTTTCAGTACCACCCTCGTATATGTCAGTCAGCGATAAAAATTACGATTTTTAGACTTTAATATCTCAATAACCATTTGAGCAGTATTTAGGAATGGAGACGTTTCGTTTTGTATGGAACTTGGGCTAGGACGTGTAAATTCCCAGAAAATCTGTGAAATGTATCTATAAATATGTGACAGGCAATGATTTATTGAATTAATTTGTATTGTAGAAGTACAAAAATAAAATTGAAAATGTTTGACATTTGTAGTGAGAAAAATAAAGGTATAATGACAGCTGACATTAAAGTCATCATTCAATAACCTCTAACGGGGATAATTTAAGATTGACAACAAAATGGAATCAATGATGTTCCATGCAAATGCTTATAAAGTAAAGTTAAGTTAGTTAATTTAGAGTTAGTTAATTAATAATAAAATAAAATAATAAAAAAGACAAAATATAAGATACAGAAATAAAACAGTACGGGACATGAATTGGGATGTTGAGTTAATGTGGTGAGTGTCAATGAGTGCGCGAGGGGTGTTTGTGGCATGTGTGTTGCGTGTGGTTTGGTGGGGTGTGTGTGTATTTTACACTTCCACGAGTTTCTCTGTTCATAGTTTTGTAATTTTAACCAGGCGTTAAGTTCCGTTTTGCATTTGCTCTTGGTTAATGGATGGATGTGTAAGGTTTTGTTTAATGTGTGGTAGATTTTAGAACCTAAGTGTTCGTAGTGACGACTTGCAGCTACAGTTCTATGAGACTCAGTGTTACAAACCCTATTCAAGCGGCGTGTAGAACAGCATTTAGGATCAAAAGTAAGTTGGCTCTGTTTACGAAGAACAGTTTGGGGGATAAATAACTATCTGATGGTGAGGACCTGGTAGAGGGTATAAAGAGAGGATGTCGAATATCGGATCGGTTTCCTTGCCAGCAACTTCGGGATAGCTGACTCCGCTCGTTCAACCCACAGCATCACTGTTTTGCCGGCCCCACTCCTGACCGTTAGGCTGTCCCAGAAGAGACTGAGCGAGAGCAAAGTAGACGGTTAATAAACAGCTAAAATCAGCCGCGCCTCTGAGCTTTTTAAAAATATGTATGAGTTTTCTCACACGAGCTACAGCTAAAGCAATATGTTGCTCCCATTTCAGGTTTCTATCAAGAGTAACTCCAAAATATTTAATTGCAGGGGTATTTTCTAATTGTTGACAGTCACAGTCAGAGTGTAAGTTTGGGCAGGTGTGCGCACGAATTTCAATTGGTGTAAGGGGCTGACTGGACTTCATAGTAGAGAATGTCATAAAGTTGGTCTTATATTAACATTTAAAGTGAGAAGATTAGTGGTCAGCCACCTCATGACGGTGCTCAGGGCAAACTCCGAATTGAGGCGAGTTTTAGTCCAGTCCCTTTTGCAATTGGGTAAGGATAACTGACACAGCTCATTCACGTATATGAGAAAAAGTGGGGGTCTGGGGGAAAAAGATAACATAATAAGTATACAACATATTATATTTATTATAAACTTAAAAAAAACTAGCTTATGCCCGTGGGTTCACCCGCATAGATGTCAGTTATTATCCCACGGAAACGTGCTATCGGTACAAAAAGTAGCCTATGTCCTTCCCCAGGATGCCATCTATCTCCTTGCCAAATTTTATTGAAATCCGTTCAGTGGTTTAGGCGTGAAAAGGTAACATACAGAGTTACTTTCGAATTTATAATATTAGTATAGAAGTATGGGTAGTTGACTAGTGTACATAATGGATATATTTTTCAGGTTTAAATACCTTTATTTCGCTATTACAATTTTTTTTGACACGTTATGATAACACCATTTTGTGTGATAGATAGAATATACTTTATTATGATGTTAGTGCTTGGCATAATCGAGAGCAACCTAGTGTTAATCTAATGAAATGATTGGCTATGATATTAATCATGAGAAAGTCCTTCTTATAGTACTCGTGCCATAATGCCCGGTGGTGGCTTCTTTGTTTAGTGTTGATAGTATGTTTGCGGTGAGATTTTAGGTACTGTACGCGGCTTTATTATTACGTGACGCGATCGCGGAGAGCATCGTCACTGAGGAACGGAGTAATGACAGACCTGGAATACTAGTGTGGGCTGTTTAGCTGGCTTACTCCACGTAGCTTCATTAGTCGGTATTTCCTTCGGCACGAAATCAAAGCACTGCTGATTAATGTTCACTCAATGTTAGTAGGTTGCAGTATTAGTTTTATATTATAGCGGTTAGAAAATTTTCCAGAAATTGCGCGCGCACGCACGTAAAAATATGAACATGTGACTTTAGCGGTATCTCATTGCGCAGTGAAGTAGTAGAAAAATATGTTGTCTCTCAATCATTATGGGAAGGAAAGGGATGCATATAGGTAACGACAGAATGCTCTCATAAACGACAACCTTAAACATTTTATAGAATAATGAATTAGAGTACGAGGCTTTTAAGACTTTATAGTCTAAAAAGCCTCGTACTTTAATTCATTATTCTATAAAATGTTCAATTTTTTTTTTTTGAGGCGTCTACACCCTGTTTCCACCTCTTTATTGCTAATGCTATAATTTGTAAGCATAATGTAACAGATCGTAAAGGGACCGAAAAGTCAAATAATTCCCATATAACTAATATGAATACGTTGAGGTTACTTAAAGTAAACACAGCCATCGCTGTACATAAACGACGCAATTTTTCGCAAAATAAGCATGTTGTATAATAATAATAATGAAGTTCATAATCATAGGCAAAATAGTGTTTATGTATGTAGTGCCAACTGTGATTATAAAAAATGTGAAATTTAAAAAAGATGGAAACAAAATGACATATTTTTGCCTCCAATCTCACACCTAATCTCATGCGGTCGGCGGCATCTTCTTTTTAACAATAAATCCTATTGCTTCCGAAAGCATGGTTTGGGCGCCGACTTTATTTTTCTTGTTTCTCATTCATAATATGGGGTCTGATTGTCGCCATATTGAATTTTGATTACTGTCATGTCTTTAGTGACGCTCGCAAGATTAAGACAAATCGATTGACGTAAGAATAATCAAAATTGGCCCACACGTTTGGTCTCTAAAGCGTCACAAAGGACCAAACGTACATACATAGGCTGATAAACACATTACCCTCCTTTGCATCGTGCAGTTGGGTAAAGAGGGTAAGTTTCTGTTCGTCACTTTCTAGTGTTAGTTCAATTATAAGTAAAAATGAAATTAAATGAATCGATCTACAAAAGATACATAAAATCTTAGGCACGCCCCAAGCTAAAATAGAGTTTTTAAGAAACTTACATACTTTCAATATTGCTATGAAAAACTTTTACAACATCAACGTAAAACATATAACACATCACTAACAACCAGTAATTGTACACAGTCGTTAAATATAAAAAGCTAGAGAAATGAGTGCGTGACCTAAACCATTGGTTGCATGGAACTTCGGCAATTGACACTACAGTTAAACGTAATATGGTATTCACTAGGATTGCACTGAGATACACGTAGATGTTGAAATTACGAAACTTCCTGATGAGGTACCACATGTCACTGCGTATATGAACGAAACTATTGTTTTGGATAAAATTGAATATAATGTCTGATCACATACGATTTGTTCGCGTTATGACTAACATGAGGCACCGCTGCTCACTCTCAAAGCGCAGCAAATTCAAAAAAAAAAAAATACGAAACGTCAAACAAACGTCAAACGTTGTCGTCGTGTTGACTTGTGTATGAAACATCAAATGAAAATCAAATCAAATTTATTCGTAAATGTAGGTTTCAATACAATAGGATGTTATATTAAGATGATCAGTTCGCTACATTTTACTCGAGAGCATACAAATAATAATAAATTTAGTGGTGTCGAAACAACAGACATACATTTAAAATGAAATAACTCAATTATATACATACTAACACACAATTCCTTACGTGCTAACACACAATTACCAATGTCAAAATAATAATAATCTAAATGTAATAATGTCTTAAGCTAAATGTCAGTGGTGTCCTCCATAAACTCAGTTGTGGAGTAATAACATTTATGAATTAAAAATTGTTTTAGTTTCTTTTTAAACATATTATTATCAAGATTCTTTAACTGTCGTGGAATTTTATTGAATATGACTAACTGGAGCCATTCGATAAATACTTTTACGTAGGAGGGCTGTTTTACTCCGATCAACACAAAGAATGTTCGAATCCCTTTTTCTTAAACATGGATCAACGTGGTTCAATTTGTCGTTTCGTTGTTTTGTTTGTCTATAACGGTAAGAGGATGGGCAGTATAGTGTCCCCAGTTTGCTAACAACAATTGACTAGGATTGTCTTTCTCAACCAAGTGTCATTTTTAACCATTCAGATTCAGTTAAGAACTGTAAAGACACTATGCAATAGTTAATAATATTTAAGCGTATAATTGTATAAAATAAATAATTTATGACCTCAAAGTTGTTTTCTTTGTCAACATGCTTATGCTCAGCTTACTGTCTCATTACTCCTTACGAGTAAATCATACAAAATTGTAAACTATTTTTTGGTCTATTTGTTAATCTACAATCTGCTCTATGAGTAGTAGTCAAGTATTCAAGAGGTTAAAATGGAAGGTTGTATTTTGTAATTAATTACTCTTTCCGGATAACCAATGGATGCAATCTCCTGCGATATCATTGGCTATCATTTACTGGGGCCATTACATACTGAAGAAGATAAGTTTATGTTAACAACATCGATTAGTAGATAAGCTAAATACACAAAATCTGGTATAGTTAATCACATTAGTTAGGCTCTGTCGCTGTTATAGTGATGTTCGATGTAAAACTTTTGTTACAATATCTTCTGTTGAGTAGCAAACCGATGTCTGTCGTATATATTTTTGTTTCAAAGTAAACAAATAATGAAAAATGACTTCTGCATCTGAGTGTCAGCACCAGATTTGACGCTCATTATGGCTGATAACGATACCAGTGAACCCAACTCTACAGTGAGTGTTAGTGATGACCAAGACCAATCATTTGTTCTAAACACAATAATCTTACACTATGTTCAGTTTGCCTTGACTGTGGCTACTTTCATGTACGGAGTGACTTCGTGGTGCATCATGAGGAAGTTTCGAAATTTCAACAACTACGTGTATCTCAATACAATCCTAGTGAATATATTCCGTTTAACTGTTGTGTCAATAACTGAGATGCATACCTACGAAACGATTAAGTCGTTCAATCAATTCTTAATATTTATATTTTTGTCAACAGTGTTTAACTATTGGTTGTTGGAGATGTGTTACATGTTTTACGTTGATGTTGTAAAAGTTTTCCGTGGAGATATAAAAAGGAAGTTTCTTAAAAGTTTCCTCTTTGCTTGGGGCGTGCCTGTTATAGGAATAATCATTTGTGTATTGATGTTACTTATTATTCAACTAGCATTAGAATGTGATAGAGAAAAAATAATTCTTCTTATTGTCTCCATAGGGGCTTCTATCACGAGCTACTTTGTGCCTTTGATAATAAATGTGATAGTTTTTGTAATGATTGTTCGCTCTCTGTTTTTTAGTAAAGATAAGAACACGTGTGTGATTTCTGAAAAAGAAAGAAAGAAACAAAACTGGCGTCGTTTATTGACAGCAACGGCTATGTTTATGTTGACTAATGTCAACGTTTTGATATTTTTGATATGGGGATTCGTTAATAGTAGATTTTCATTACAGGCTGTTACATTTAGCTGTCAAACAATCGTTCTGTCATTATTCGTTCCTTTAGTAAAGAGTAATCGGACATTGTGGTCCGAATATTATGTGAATCGAATGAATAGGACTATGTCGTGATTATTATTGTGAAGTTTGTCGGTAACGTCATTTCTCCTAATTAAAGCAATTCGTGATTGTCATCATAATAATATTATTGTGTATTGATATTGTGATAGTAGCATATCACTGATTGATTGTAATTTGTACCAAATAAATAATTTCGTATTTTCTTAAAAAAATTTTTTTTTTTTGCGCTCAGCCTAATTCTTTTTTTAACTGACTTCAAAAAGGAGGAGGTTCTCAATTCGTCTGTATGTTATTTTTTTTGTATGTTTGTTACGCAACATCTCCCGCAATTGTGGATCGATTTCGTATTTTTTTTGTAAATTAATTGTTTATGTCTCAGGGTTGGTCCCATATAATTGTATTAACTTTGCTTTGGTAGTTTTTCAGTTAGCTTCAATAATACGTATTTTTTCCACTTAGTGTATATTGAAGATGTTATAGTAACTTCCTGTCACTGAACAACTGACTTCCAAAAAAAACACTACAAAGTGAAAAATAACTTTAATTTCTGAAGTCGGTGGCAAAAAACGAAAATACAAAACCAAAGACACCGACTTCCGAAATTAAAGCTATTTTTCACTTTGTAGTGTTTTTTTTGGAAGTCAGTTGTTTTTTTTGTAAAATAGTTTTTATTTTTCACTTTCTATTTGTGGTACCTACCCCACACAAATTCTTATATCACTACTTGATATGTAAATAACAGTGACAGGAAATTATTAAAACATCATCAATATAAACTAAGTGGAAAAAATACGCAGTATTAAGGATAATTCAAAAACTGCTGGTCAGAACTTTATCAAATTTATATGGGACACATGAGAAGACACAGACACACTTGAGAAGCACCAGTTTTCACATAAAAAAAGAATCATCCAGATCGGTTCACCTAAAAAAAAGTTCTGAGCAAACACACATAAAAAAAAAAAACCGTCGAATTGGGAACCGGTTAGTCGGTTAAAAAGCCTTCACGACTGATTATCATAAGTTTTATTGACAATTACAACTGATAAGGCTGGTAATCAGAATCGATATTCAGTACGCTAAGTGCACAAAGTCAGGTTTTATGACGTTAGTTTGCTTCTGGCCTTGTTAGAGTTATGATCGGCCTGAAACTTTATTAGTGACTATGCTGTCACCTAAATTTTTGGTTTCAAGACAACAATAACGGAAAATTACTGCAATATCTGAATGTCAGTACTAAGTATGATTTCTGTCATGGCTGGCTGACCACAGCGTGCCCGTCTGCTCTACTGTGAGCGATTGTTACCAGGAACCTTCAGTCTTTTCCTTATATCTGATCAGACACTATGCTCAGTTCGCCCTGGGTCTGGCTACGTACATATACGGACTGAGATCGTGGTGCCTCATCAAGAAGTTTCAAAATTTCAACAACTACGTGTATCTCAATGCCATCCTAGTGAATATATTATGTTTAACCATTGTATCAATTACTCTAATGCATTGCGAAGAAAAGACTATTGATGTGAGACAATACATTAGTTTATATTGGTTTATTATATTTGGTTATTTAACGACTGTGTATAATTGTCGGTTGCTTGTTTTAAGTTACATGATTTACGTTGACATTGTTAAAGTTTTCAATTAAGATATCGATAGAAAGTATATCAAAAGCTCCATCTTTGCCTGGGCCGTGCCTTTAACAATATGGATTTTATATTTATTGTTTTTATTTATTATCAAAATAGCAGTAGAAGGTGATAAAGACAGATAATTTTTTCTGTTTATTACCGTTTGTGCGTTATTCACGTTCAATATTATACCTTTGTTTCAAAGTCAAAGTCAAATCATTTATTTCAAATAGGCACATAAAAGGCACTTTTGAACGTCAAAATTTACAAAAAAATAGACTTGATTCTAGTTGCCCCTTCCAAAAGGTAGTTTCGTATGGAGAAGAATGGGCAAGAAACTCCACCGTTACTATTTTATAATGTTTTACAATATTATGTATACATTAAAAATATAATTATACGTGAAGACGATGCACCTAGAAAAAATAAAAATATAGGTAAAGCAATGACAGGACAATAATTATTTGATAGATAAATGGTGCTCACGTATTTACAAAATAATATTGAAAAGGAGATGATTTTTCTAAAATGTTAACAAGTAAAAATAGTCTTAATCAAGTTTATAAACTTGATTACGATAAATAATAAAACTTGTTAATTCGTTGTTTTTTTGTAAAGACACATATAAATGCCAGTGCATTCTCTAAAAAGACAGAAGGTAAGACAGTTTCCGTCGTTTATGTACAGCGACAGCTATTTTTGTGCTCAGCAACGTCTCCGTGCTGACATTTGTTATATTTGATATATTTAGATTTACAATCTTGATACGAGCTGTTGTATTAAGCTTGCAAATAATTGCCATAGCATTGTTGTTGTTCTTCATTAAAGAGTAACCGGGCCATTTGGCGCGAGTATTATGGGAATCGATTAAAAGGAATATGTAGTGATTATTTTTGTGTTGGTTGTCGGAAACGTTAAAGCTCTGGCCTTGCAGTCTCGACAAATATTAAGACAAAAATCGGTCGTTAAGTCTAATCGATGTCAAATTTCTTAGATTTTCAGCCTTATACTTTGGAAATAAAATTGAAAATCTATTAAAGGAATTTGACAACGATACGACTTAGCGACCGATTATTGTCGCTGTCTAATGTCGAGACTGCAGGGGCTGGCCACGCTGAGGCGAATACCACGCGAGACGCGGGATAAGACTGCACGAGGCGACTGTTGTTTTGTTGTTGTTGTTAAGTTACGCGACTATTCGTTCCGATTTGTACACCTTCATAAAAGTTAGTTGACACAATCGGCACGAGCGAACAACGCAAGTGAATCCTGCGCGGGATTCGCTTCAATTTGGCCAGCGCTTCAGAGTCGTAAAAAAATCATAATAGTATTTGACCATATATGACGGGCAATCACCACTTCGCCAAGCGATCAGACCACTCTTCTCGTGAACAGAAGTCTGGCCTGTATTTCGGCCAAATAATCAGTAGTTTCATAAAATCTGGCACTGCTGCTAGCCTTTGGGGCACTTTTACTGATGACAGCGATGCGAATGAATTTTTTATGATGCATATATGATTATTTTATGATGTAAAAAGTACATATAAAATTTTATTTTTTTAAAGATTATTGGATTGTATAATGTAAATATTATGATGTTATTATTATTGGATTACATTTTATATTAATACTTGGCTTTATGCTTGACTGTTATTCTTCTAATGGAACACCTGATGGAGCCACTATGTCTCCTGTCGGCGTTGTTAAAAGTGCGCGCAAGATAAGTCTGCGCACGCATTTGACCTTAAGACTATATCCCTGCCAGTACTTCTAATCACTTTCGGCATAATGATAGCGATTATTTACTTTGGAAAACAAGGAACACACACAGCACACTGTCTTGACACAAACCATTATTTCCGCAGACTTATTTTGCGCACACTTTACTTACTGTGCACTGTGTGTGACTTTTCTATATAAAATCTTATTGATAAGTGTAAACTTAAGAACTCTTGTTTATTAATAATAATAATAATAATTTAATTTAGAAAATGAATTCCATATAAAGTTGTTAGTAAAGCTTAAACAAAATTTAAATATACTTATTCAAAATTTACTATTTATTTTACATTAAAAAGGGCACCACCAGAACTGTGTACCTTATAACAGTGCCCCACAATAGGACACTCAGCCCTTTCTGTTATGGTGTTTAGAAGTTCGTTGTTGCTGCCCCGTACACGACGCATCAGGGAGGCCACTCTCTTGCGCACTATTGCTCTAAAGCAGTCGGTGTTGGCCTCCGCAAACATCCCCGATGCACTATAGTAACGTGGCAACCCCATCAGCATCCTAAACCTATTATTGTAGAGGATCCGCAGGGCATTGAAAGCCTTCTGCGTATAGCGGACCCACAGGCTGCAGGTGTACAATGTCTAGCAGTACGCCATAAACAGAGTAATTTTAACATTTTTTGTGCACCTTGCAAACCTGCGCGCCAGCATATTGCATCTCACTGCCAATGCCCTGCGTTCCCTCTCAATATCCAAATCGTCAGGGAGGTCCTCAGTGACCTAGTGCCCCAGGTACTTGAATTTGGTGACCCTACTTACCGGAATTCCTCCACGACTAACCGGTGGAATGGTCGTGGGAGTTTTATTACCCGCCTTAAACACTAGTAGTTCACTTTTTTTGGAGTTGTACCTGAGGCCATGTGACACTGCGTACCTCTCACATATGCCCAAGAGCAAGTTGAGAGCTTTAACAGATGGGCTCAGCAGTACCATATCGTCGGCGTAGCTAATGTTGTTCATACAAGTGCCATCTATTGAACAACCGACACCGGCCCTGCTGAGCTCATCTATCAGTCACTTCACGTACAGGTTGAAGAGTCGTGGTGACGTCAGGCCACCCTGTCTCACCCCACACTCCAACTTATACTCTGTGGAACATGAACCCTCCCACTTAACATTATTGGTTCGGTTGCCGTACCAATATCTCAGTATGTTGATCATGTCCCTGGGTGTGCTGGTTTTTTCCCGAAGCTTATCCCACAGCACATTATAGGACACCGGGTCAAATGTCCTCCTTTGGTTAGTATCCTAATGTGAATTGTTATTAAATAAAAGCAATGCATCCTTACATTTCAACAATTATAAATTAGCGGATACAGTTTTTGATAATCACATTTACTATTGGAATATTTGAATAGCTTTCTACCAGTAATTTTATCAGGAACAAAGTTATTATATTATGTCACCATTTTAGTGTTGCCATCGAAAAATATTGTAATAGGGACATCAAGGTTATGTAAATCTGAAAAATGTATGAGGTTTAGTAGCATAAACCTGATTTTGTCTTTCAGTTGAATGAATTTTTCTGGTGTTTGGAAAACATTAGGATTACTGAACTTAGGTTTAGGATGTCAAAGTCAAAGTCAAATCATTTATTTCAAATATACACATAAAATGCACTTTTGAACGTCAAAATTTATAAGAATATAGAATTGATTCTAGTCGCCCCTTCCAAAAGGTAGTTTCGTATGGAAAAGATTGGGCAAGAAACTCCACCGTTACTATTTTAAAAATGTTTTCAAATTATGTATACATTAATTATATAATTATATGTGAAGACGATGCACCTAGACTAAAATTACTAAACCAGAATAGGTAAAAAGAATTAAATATAACGCAATGACAGGTAAATTAATTATGAGATAGATACATGGTGCTCACATATTTACAAATATTGAAAAGTTGATGATTTTTCCATAATTTTAACAAGTAATAATTTAGTGTGTGAGTTAAAGTAGTTACATAATGTAAAAATCAATGTCATAAAAAATATAATTTATATAATTAAATTAGCAACAAGTTTGATTTTGTCTAGACTCTAGATTGTCCTGTGGAGCAGGACCAGCATGTTTCCATAAGCATTCTTATCTAGGATATAATCCTCTAATTTATATGCTTGTTTAATAACAATAATAACCCCACCGCCGTCGTGGTGGGGCTTGCACGCTCCTGAACTCTGGGTCTGTACCGGAGTTCTCTTTGCCGAACCAGGTCTAGGGTGAGGAGCCAGACCAAGAGAGATACAGAAACTCGCAGGGCAGCATGTGGTGAGCTGTTGGGTAATAGTAGCGACCCCACGTACCCTATCTCCCGGGAGAAGTCTTGTTCCTCACCTCTGGCTTTCCTTTATTGGCCGGCTGGAGTGAACAATGACGAGAAACAGAGCTTCCACCTCTTTCTTGCCTTTATTGGCCGGCTTAAGCGGAGATTCGTAAGAGCAAACGTGCTCGGAGGAAGGAAGTATTCCAGTAAGATGCTGGTAGGGATCTTGACCGTACTTCCGGGATGGTCCTGATAGTCGTGGGATTCTTCTCCACTCCACAGTAAAATGCCCTAAGACATAATACTGTGGAAGTAGCTAAAATAGTTTTATCTTCCTATCAACATGTACCTACATAATAATTTGGATTGAAGTATATAGATAAGGTGAAACTAATATTGTTTGTTTAGTAATTGTATTAAATAAATACTTTGTGGTCTCAAAATTGTTTTTGTTAGGATTTATAGCTATTGCAGCGTATACAAAGTCAAATCGTTTATTTCAAATAGGCACATAAGAAGCACTTTTGAACGTCAAAATTTACAAAAAAAACAACCGACTTCCAAAAAAAACACTAAAAGACCTGAAAAATAACTTTAATTTCGGAAGTCGGTGTCTGGTTTTGTATTTTCGTTTTTGGTCACCGACTTCCTAAATTAAAGTTATTTTTCAGGTCTTTTAGTGTTTTTTTTGGAAGTCGGTTGTTTTTTTGTAAAAAAGTTTTTATTTTTCACTTTTTAGTTGCGGTACCTACCCCACACAAATTCGTATACCACTACTTGGTGTGTAAATAACAGTGACAGGAAATTATTAACACATCATCCATATAAACTAAGTGGAAAAAATCTGCAGTATTAAGGATAACTCAAAAAATACTGGTCAGACCTTGATCAAATTTAAATGGGACCACATGTGAAGCACCACCTATCAAATAAAAAAAGAATCATCCAAATCGGTTCACCCAGAAAAAAGTTATGAGCTAACACACATAAAAAAAAAAAAAAAAAAAAAAAAAAAACATACAGACGAATTGAGAACCTCCTCCTTTTTGTGAAGTCGGTTAAAAAATAGAATTGATTCTAGTTGCCCCTTCCAAAAGGTAGTTTCGTATGGAGACGAATGGACAAGAAACTCCACCGTTACTCTTTTAAAAAAGTTTTACAATATTATGTATACATAATAATTATATGTGAAGACGATGCGACAAAGACAGATACAAAGACACAAACCTATAATCCGGCCGTCGAGCGAATGCGTTCCTGACATCTGTCAGTGCGACAATTCTAGTAACTAATAAATATTCAATTCGCAAAACACGTATTCGTTTGTATAAAACTGACGGGTGTCAAGAACGCATTCTCTCGACGCCGGACTGTAGTAGCAGTTAGAAAAAATAAAAATAACAGCATAGCATCATAATCAGCCTATAATGTTCCCACTGCTGGGACACAGGCCTCCTCTCTTTGAGAGGGAGTGGGCTATAATCTACCACGCGGGCCCAGTGCGGGTTGGTAGAAATAAAAATTTAACATTATTACATAATGAAAACTACACTGCGTAGCTGTCACGCACGTGATCACTACATTGCGTAGCTGTCACGCACATTATTGTAAAGTACGAAGCTGATCATAAGTGAACCATTATTATCACACATGTGTACAACTTTGACTTACATAACATAACATCACGCCTGTATTCCTCGACGGGTTAGGCTGAGGTGTACCTATAGCACACCCACATTTCGCCGGTTATATTTAAGTCCCATGTAATAGGGGGTGAGCCTATTGCCATCAACCGGGCACAAATCCAGACTCCGGACTGATTCCAGATGGAAAAACCCAATAACACTTTGCCCTTGATCAACTTTGACTTACAATGACAAATTATTTAAGTTAAGCAATGGATGCGAAACCCCTGTTATCATAGGCTTTTATTAAGTACTAGTGTAATTTACGAACTGTACTGATAAGACAAGGTAAACAGGATTAAGTACACGAAGCGCTCAAAAGCGGTTTAATCACATTAGTTTGTTCCAGTCCCTGTTAAAGTTCGATTGACTGTGTTGGCAGTCACGCTAGTATATGTCACGTACAATTAGGGTTTCATAACTTTTGATTTTCACCATGGCTGATAGCAACTTAATCGAACCTGACTCTGCAGCGAGTGAGAGCAACCTGGAGCTCGTAGTCGTTCCCTTATATGTGATCGGACACTATACTCAATTCGCCCTGTGTCTGGCTACGTTCATATACGGAGTGACATCTTGGTGCCTTTTAAGAAAGTTTCGCAATTTCAACAACTACGTGTATCTCAGTGCAATGCTAGTGAATATATTACGTTTAACCATTACATCCCTTACTTTAATTCATTGCGAAACAAATATAATTGATTTTAGACAGTGTATTCATTTTTATTGGCTTATTACTTTCATTTATTTGACGACGGTGTACAACCATTGGCTGTTAGTGATGTGTTATATGTATTACGTTAATATTGTTAAAGTGTTTTACAAAAATATCAAAAGGAAATATCTTAAAAGCTCTTTCTTTGCCTGGGGCGTGCCTCTGGTAATATTGATCATTACTGTAATAATTTTTATAGTTATTGAACTAGCAGTTGAAGGAAATGGTGAAAAACGATTTCTTCTCTTTGCAACTTTATTCACTTATCTCACGAGCTACTTTTTGCCTTCGTTTATAAACTTAATTATTTTTATAAAACTTGTTTATTCTCTGTTTTTTTGTAAAGATACAAACACGAGTGCAATTTCGAATAAAACAGAGAGACTGAAAGAAAAATGGCGTCGTTTGTCTGTAGTGACGGCTATGTTTATTTTAAGCAACGTTTTTATGTGTACCTTTATTATTTGGGATTTATTTGATCTTTCAATCTTAGTTAGAGGTGTTACATTCAGCATACAAACGATGGCCATGGCCTTCTTTGTTCCTCTAGTAAAGAGTAATCGGGAATTATGGCATGAGTATTATAAGAATCGCTTAACCAGGAGTACGTAGTAAAATCTTGATTATTGCTGTGTAGACTGTCGGTAAAGTCAAGAGGATGGACACCAACGTCTTCCTGTGTGTTACCAATAATAAATTGCTATAACTACCTACATGCAATCAGTAAAATGATAACTCGCTAAATAATTTATATAATTTTGCCATCAGCTGTGCTATTCTGTAACAATCTCACCGTGAACACGTATGTGAAGTGAGCGCGGACTGAGCTGTCAGTGTCATCCCACTCATGCTAGGGACTGACCAAGCATAACATTTACAATCATAATCGAGATTTTAATAATATTTTATAAGCTAAATCTATTGATCATTTTATATTAAGTAGGTACTTATTTCATAGCTAATATTTAAGTGTCTAAACATTAGGTACTATTTTGGGGGGTATTAAAATAAAAAAGTACCTACTTAGAACAGAAATTCGGTGAGAAACTCAATGTGGTGTTTTTGCCTAGATTAGGCGCCTGAGGCGCGAGCGCGGCACGCACGTACAATAAACAAACAAAATATAACACACGTTTAAGACAGCTACTGAAGAAAATGCGCATCGACATTGTTTGTTATTTTATTTATTTAACCATTTAACCATTATTTTTATTTTTTACTATAAACCCAATGTGGAATGATTAGGTAAGTAAACGCAATGCCATGACCCAATCGCGATGTCATGTGGTTTGAAGAACCGATTGTGGATCGAGTCGAGTAAAGCCTGTGCGACGTTGTTCAGCGTTGTTATTATCCCAAATCTATTCAATTCAAGAGTTCAAATGACACTCGCGGATCGCGCTCGCTTCAGCTAGTCGAGGTAACGCTACGGCAATAGGGTGAAGTGATAAGATCACGCCGCGCTTGCGCGTTAGGCACTGTCGTTATCAAATTGAGTTTATTTTTTTACTTTTTTATATTATGTAAGTATGAACCTTAATGTCAGCCGATGACTTAAATGCAATCCGATATCTAGCGTGATGAGATGCGCTACTACCTATAAGTACGATTTGTGTAATTAATTATGTGTACATAACTAGTCGTTGCCAATAATAGGTACAAGAATATTCATCAAATGAACGTCATCAATACCTACCTACCTACTATGACAATATTCAACGGTTAAACTTTACTGCAACTTGCGCAGCGCACCTTGCGCCGAAGTGGTGTCGCTATGGCAACCGCCGCGTGATTTCTATAGCTAACGAGAATCGGGTGATGTGAGCTGAGCACGCGACTGCGCAGAAGACAGAAGACGCTGTCATTCTCATCACATTGTTTTTTTTTTTTTACTCTCCGCTACCGAAGTCCATGTCCCTAAGCCTGTTCGTATTCGAGTTCCGAGACAGTAATTTTATTAGTACCTACTTGCCTACTTATTCATTTTAATGCTTTTAGATATTTTGTACCTACATTTAAAACGTAGGTTCAGTGCCAACCTATATTTTGTTTGCAATAATTATAAAGATTTCCTTTATTAACTAAGTACTTACCAACCACTTATTTAACATGCAATACGTCACGCATGCGCAGTAGGAGCCTTATGCAAATGCTATACCTACCAATGTATGTTAAGTACAGCTGCCTAGGTAGGTAGGTACTACAAAGCATCTTCTTGTAGTCTGAGCATAGGTATGTACTTACCTACATAGTTTAATACATGTACGATTGGTGTAATTAGGTACCTACCAAATCATTAAAATAAAAAAGACGTGTGTGATGTTTACCTACATAATTATCTAGTCGTTGCCAATAATAAAAGAATATTCATCAAATGATCATCATCAATACCTACCTACCTACTATGACAATATTCAACGGTTAAACTTTACTGCAACTTGCGCAGCGCACCTTGCGCCGAAGTGGTGTCGCTATGGCAACCGCCGCGTGATTTCTATAGCTAACGAGAATCGGGTGATGTGAGCCGAGCACGCGACTGCGCAGAAGACACTATCATTCATCAACAGTAATTTTATTAATACATGTACCTACGATGGGTGTAATTAGGTACCAAATCATTAAAATAAAAAAAGACGTGCGTGATGTTTACCTACATAATTATCAAGTCGTTGCCAATAATAAAAGAATATTCATCAAATGATCATCATCAATACCTACCTACCTACTATGACAATATTCAACGGTTAAACTTTACTGCAACTTGCGCAGCGCACCTTGCGCCGAAGTGGTGTCGCTATGGCAACCGCCGCGTGATTTCTATAGCTAACGAGAATCGGGTGATGTGAGCCGAGCACGCGACTGCGCAGAAGACACTGTCATTCATCAACAGTAATTTTATTAATACATGTACGATGGGTGTAATTAGGTACCAAATCATTAAAATAAAAAAAGACGTGCGTGATGTTTACCTACATAATTATCTAGTCGTTGCCAATAATAAAAGAATATTCATCAAATGATCATCATCAATACCTACCTACCTACTATGACAATATTCAACGGTTAAACTTTACTGCAACTTGCGCAGCGCACCTTGCGCCGAAGTGGTGTCGCTATGGCAACCGCCGCGTGATTTCTATAGCTAACGAGAATCGCGTGATGTGAGCCGAGCACGCGACTGCGCAGAAGACACTGTCATTCATCAACAGTAATTTTATTAGTACCTACTTGCCTACCTATTCATTTTAATGCTTTTAGATATTTTGTACCTACATTTAAAACGTAGGTTCAGTGTCAACCTATATTTTATTTGCAATAATTATACTGATTTCCTTTATTAGCTAAGTACTTACCAACCACTTATTTAACATGCAACGCCTCACGCATGCGCAGTAAGAACCTTTTGCAAATGCAATACCTACCAATGTCTGTTAAGTACAGCTGCCTAGGTGAAAGTAGGTAACTACTACAAAGTATCTTCTCGTAGTCTAAGCATAGGTAGGTACCTACTTACCTACATAGTTTGATAACATTAAGTATGATCATAATGTCAGCCGATAGCGTGATGAGATGCGCTACTACCTATATGTACGATTGGTGTAAATAAGTCCTAAAACATTAAAATAAAAAAGATGTGCGTGATGTTTACCTACATATCTAGTCGTTGCCGATAATAAAAGAATATTCATCAAAATCATCATTATCAATACCTACCTACTTTGACAATATTCAACATTAATGCTACTTGCGCAGCGCAGCAGCGCGCCGAAGTGGTGTCGCTATGGCAACCACCGCGTGATTTCTTTAGGTACCTAACGAGAATCGGGTGACGTGAGCTGAGCACGCGACTGCGCAGAAGACTCTGTCATTCTCATCACATTCGAGTTTATTTTTCAATTTTCAGCCTTTGAATGTCATCTCTACAAGCATTGACGTATTCGGGCTTATAGGCAAATAAGTATGTACTTACCTATTTATTTCAATGCTTCTAGGTTATCAATTCAAACCATTTTTATTAATTTTAAATGTCAGTTTAGTAATTAGTACCTACATTTAGTTTACAACAAATGGATATTACTTGACAGGTGAGATTGAGCAACTTCATAAAATAGTGATAGGCAAGTATTCAGTGATTGGTGTATTGTTCGTTTACATACTACGTAAAAAGCACATAAGTATTTTTTTAATACCCCGTCATCTAGATAAAACGCAGTACAAGATACAATCCCTATTACAACATAAATATTTAGGCATATCAATAATCTAGGTATGGGTGCTGTTAAGACACACACAAATTGCTTTTCTCTTGCTATCAAGAAATTTAAATTATTCTATTTATTCATGTATTTGTTTCTATATTAGGTCTGTATTATTATTATTATAGGCGTGTTTACTTTAATCTGATAGAATAATGTAAGTATGTGTAGGTCGCTAATACGATAATACGTCTACGCTTCGCTCCTGTCGCAGGTCTGCTGGAAGAAATTTCTAATGATATAGGTAAGCAGATGTTACTTTTTTCTATTCAATCTTTATGTATTTTACTTTATTAAGTGTTTAGTGTGTACATAAATAAATGAAATTTATTCATTTTTATCACATCAAAAAAAGTTGGCTAATAATGGTTTTTTCTACTGAGCTTCTTCTGCTGCTTCTCGGGGTTCAACTTCTTGATGCCGCGAGGATCGGAGGGTCGTGTGATGTGTCGGCTGCATTAGCTGTAAACCATGGTAATTATTTATTACTAAGTATTTGAGGTAAGTACTTCATTCCTACACTCATTCTAGTATATTTTTTTAAATCAATTGAACCACCTAGTATAAAATTGACATTATCATCAGAACCACACGCAGAATCACCTGCAGATAATTTTGTACTTTTAATAAGTATAGCGGTATGATTTATTCTTAATACAATAAAAGATCAGCATCTGACTCAACAAAATCAATCACATGGGCCATTATTATTCCTTTATTTTGAGTACAATGAGTTGCTATATTTCTTAATTCCATGCTCCATGCCTGTCATGTCCCAACTTATTTGCTCCCTATTATGTTTATCAAAAATAGTCTGTAAAATATTAATACAATACCTCAGACGGCCACGATTGACAGACAGCCAGGATTGATGAGATCAAATCAAGTAGAGGTGGTGTTCCTTTATTGTCTTCAGTTTCTTTAGTACCTTGGCAACCGCAGGGTTGAATAGGTTCATCAGCTGAGAGGTAGAATAATATATCAGATTAATAAAATTTACTTGCATCTTTTTTTTACTGAACCTATGTTGTCCCACAGCTGGGCAAAGGTCTCCCACATAATTTTCCTTTTGCTGTGCCTTACTCCGGCCAATCGGTCCGGAACGAGTCCAAATCGTCATGGCGGTAACAAATGGTATATCATTAATTTTTTGTACGGCTTCTTGCCAAAAACGATGGTATGGTTAACCTGTTGTACAGGATGCGCGATAGTAAAAAAAATATACTGTTTCAGTCAGTGTATTTTCGTTGAGGTTGGAGATAACTCCTCTCTCATCAGCATGTTGAGCTGGAACAAATGACACTCGAATTAAACTTGGTCTAAGTACTATGGAAAGTTAATTGAAAAAAAAAGGACTTTGTTAAAGAGTTAAAAGTTTGAGTTTCAGAAAAATATATGGGGAATATTACTTAAAATTATAATAATGAGATGAACTTATCTAGTATAAATGAATAATAACAAGAATTACTTGATTTATTATAATTATTTTGACTGGTCCAAATGCTAGTAAATGACAACTCTAACATTCCTATTTTAAGTGAACCGGGAATTATATAGAAAAAAATATATTATTACTACTAATATCACACAAATACCCATAAGTCAGACAGCCAAATTAAATTTGCCAATAGCTCACACCTGGTATGGTCTGACAGACTCTTAGAAGCTCAACTATGTAAAAAGCAATGCTGGCAAAGAAACTTGAGTGGATTGGACTGAAATATTTATTAAACAATATTAGCAGGTACTTAGTTATTGATAACGTACGGACCTTTGTAAACTTTTGCGACTATTCTTATGGTAATTTCCTCGGCCGAAAACAATGAAGGATAAGACTAACTTGGCGCCAATACTTTTCAAATCTCATAGATGTATCTTTTCAAAGTTTATCTTGCACACACATAGCTTGTGAAGATCTCCCATAAGACGACCCAATGACCCGCTTAATCACTGTTAATGCTCAGAAACCACTTTTTGCGTCCGATCTCACTAACAGGAAACGTTTGCATTTTCATCGTTTCGTAAGACAACTATGTTCGATAAAACACTTGCATCTTGCACTGCCAATGCAAAATAATACACTTTAAAATCACTGAGCAGCTATGAATGGAAATTAATCAACGGAAACTTTATTCGACCAGCCACAAAACAAGAAAACAAAACTTTTCATGAAAAAATCACAAACAAACTTCGAACGAAAACCGCCTAAATTTGACAGATAGTAACATTCCTATTGGTGCGTTCCGAATTGCATTGTAATCGATTTGAGTCATAAGCACCCAAATCGATTACAGTGTAATTCACTCAGTGCTTACACCTGTTCCGAATTAGCGTGAGCGCGATAACGTTTTCATGACATGCGCCATCTTGCGATAACGCCGACCATGGCCTTATAATGGGGATACGCCAAGGTAGCCCGCGAAATTCATTTTTTTCTACGTTTTTCGCAATTTGCAGGTCAGTATAAGGTTGCATGATGATCTAAACATGATTCGCGATCTTATCAAATATTTGTTTAAAGAATTATGATAATAAAAATCATCAATACATCGCACTAAGTACATATTACCCTATTGAATGTCTATTTCATGAAATCATGACATTTGAGGCCAATTCTAACTTAAGGAGTAGTATTGCTGATTCTAATGATTATTTATTTATTTACACAACACTTCTATCATAACAGGATATCCCAAAGCGATAGGGTGGTACTTAGCTTATGCTTATTTTACAAATAATAACACTAATGGTATGCTGTTATTCTTGCGAATTATTATTATAATTATGTAAGGCCATACTTGTTACAATCATGAATCATATTTTAATCAACATACAACCGGACATTGCACTGCAAATTGCAAAAAACATAAGTAAATTTGAATTTCGCGGGTTACCGTAGCGCATCCCACTTAAGTTTTGACTAATCTGTGATTAATCATATCTTAGAGATAAAGTTCCGGTGTTTCGAAAAACAGAATTTAAAATTCTTGTTGGTAACACTGGTGGCTCGCGTCACAACGGTCCAAGTTCCAAATATATCTGCAATTTAAGCTCTAAATAAATTATTGATTGTTTGAATTTAGTATGTATCTACTTTGATTATGTTTGTCAGTGACAATAAAGGTAATTAATTATTAATTTTCAAATCATCCATAACCAAGCATAAAGATTACTAAACTTCACGATTTATGGGGAAACGGAGTCACTGGAACGTTCCACTAAAAAAAAAAACATAATTTTGTAAATAGTTCCAAAAATTATCTACCGCTATAAAAAAACAAATGAAATCAGATAGAATAACATAATCCGTCACTAATTGGACATAATTTTTTTCTCGTTTCCACAGGAAACGAAACTTAATTACAACACAACCGTTACTTTATGGCTGGAAAACTGTTCTTTTGACTGTCAATGTCAAATTTAGGCGGTTTTCGTTCGAAGTTTGTTTGTGATTTTTTCATGAATAGTTTTGTTTTCTTGTTTTGTGGCTGGTCGAATAGTTTCCGTTGATTAATTTCCATTCATAGCTGCTCAGTGATTTTAAAGTGTATTATTTTGCATTGGCAGTGCAAGATGCAAGTGTTTTATCGAACATAGTTGTCTTACGAAACGATGAAAATGCAAACGTTTCCTGTTAGTGAGATCGGACGCAAAAAGTGGCTTCTGAGCATTAACAGTGCTTAAGCGGGTCATTGGGTCGTCTTATGGGAGATCTTCACAAGCTATGTGTGTGCAAGATACACTTTGAAAAGATACATCTATGAGATTTGAAAAGTATTGGCGCCAAGTTAGTCTTATCCTTCATTGTTTTCGGCCGAGGAAATTACCATAAGAATAGTCGCAAAAGTTTACAAAGGTCCGTACGTTATCAATAACTAAGTACCTGCTAATATTGTTTATTAAATATTTCAGTCCAATCCACTCAAGTTTCTTTGCCAGCATTGCTTTTTACATAGTTGAGCTTCTAAGAGTCTGTCAGACCATACCAGGTGTGAGCTATTGGCAAATTTAATTTGGCTGTCTGACTTATGGGTATTTGTGTGATATTAGTAGTAATAATATATTTTTTTCTATATAATTCCCGGTTCACTTAAAATAGGAATGTTAGAGTTGTCATTTACTAGCATTTGGACCAGTCAAAATAATTATAATAAATCAAGTAATTCTTGTTATTATTCATTTATACTAGATAAGTTCATCTCATTATTATAATTTTAAGTAATATTCCCCATATATTTTTCTGAAACTCAAACTTTTAACTCTTTAACAAAGTCCTTTTTTTTCAATTAACTTTCCATAGTACTTAGACCAAGTTTAATTCGAGTGTCATTTGTTCCAGCTCAACATGCTGATGAGAGAGGAGTTAACTCCAACCTCAACGAAAATACACTGACTGAAACAGTATATTTTTTTTACTATCGCGCATCCTGTACAACAGGTTCACCATACCATCGTTTTTGGCAAGAAGCCATACAAAGAATTAATGATATACCATTTGTTACCGCCATGACGATTTGGACTCGTTCCTGACCGATTGGGCGGAGTAAGGCACAGCAAAAGGAAAATTATGTGGGAGACCTTTGCCCAGCTGTGGGACAACATAGGTTCAGTAAAAAAAAGATGCAAGTAAATTTTATTAATCTGATATATTATTCTACCTCTCAGCTGATGAACCTATTCAACCCTGCGGTTGCCAAAGTACTAAAGAAACTGAAGACAATAAAGGAACACCACCTCTACTTGATTTGATCTCATCAATCCTGGCTGTCTGTCAATCGTGGCCGTCTGAGGTATTGTATTAATATTTCACAGACTATTTTTGATAAACATAAGCAAATAAGTTGGGACATGACAGGCATGGGGCATGGAATTAAGAAATATAGCAACTCATTGTACTCAAAATAAAGGAATAATAATGGCCCATGTGATTGATTTTGTTGAGTCAGATGCTGATCTTTTATTGTATTAAGAATAAATCATACCGCTATACTTATTAAAAGTACAAAATTATCTGCAGGTGATTCTGCGTGTGGTTCTGATGATAATGTCAATTTTATACTAGGTGGTTCAATTGATTTAAAAAAATATACTAGAATGAGTGTAGGAATGAAGTACTTACCTCAAATACTTAGTAATAAATAATTACCATGGTTTACAGCTAATGCAGCCGACACATCACACGACCCTCCGATCCTCGCGGCATCAAGAAGTTGAACCCCGAGAAGCAGCAGAAGAAGCTCAGTAGAAAAAACCATTATTAGCCAACTTTTTTTGATGTGATACAAATGAATAAATTTCATTTATTTATGTACACACTAAACACTTAATAAAGTAAAATACATAAAGATTGAATAGAAAAAAGTAACATCTGCTTACCTATATCATTAGAAATTTCTTCCAGCAGACCTGCGACAGGAGCGAAGCGTAGACGTATTATCGTATTAGCGACCTACACATACTTACATTATTCTATCAGATTAAAGTAAACATGCCTATAATAATAATAATACAGACCTAATATAGAAACAAATACATGAATAAATAGAATAATTTAAATTTCTTGATAGCAAGAGAAAAGCAATTTGTGTGTGTCTTAACAGCACCCATACCTAGATTATTGATATGCCTAAATATTTATGTTGTAATAGGGATTGTATCTTGTACTGCGTTTTATCTAGATGACGGGGTATTAAAAAAATACTTAGGTGCTTTTTACGTAGTATGTAAACGAACAATACACCAATCACTGAATACTTGCCTATCACTATTTTATGAAGTTGCTCAATCTCACCTGTCAAGTAATATCCATTTGTTGTAAACTAAATGTAGGTACTAATTACTAAACTGACATTTAAAATTAATAAAAATGGTTTGAATTGATAACCTAGAAGCATTGAAATAAATAGGTAAGTACATACTTATTTGCCTATAAGCCCGAATACGTCAATGCTTGTAGAGATGACATTCAAAGGCTGAAAATTGAAAAATAAACTCGAATGTGATGAGAATGACAGAGTCTTCTGCGCAGTCGCGTGCTCAGCTCACGTCACCCGATTCTCGTTAGGTATGTACCTATAGAAATCACGCGGCGGTTGCCATAGCGACACCACTTCGGCGCGCTGCTGCGCTGCGCAAGTAGCATTAATGTTGAATATTGTCAAAGTAGGTAGGTATTGATAATGATGATTTTGATGAATATTCTTTTATTATCGGCAACGACTAGATATGTAGGTAAACATCACGCACATCTTTTTTATTTTAATGTTTTAGTACTTATTTACACCAATCGTAAATATAGGTAGTAGCGCATCTCATCACGTTTTCGGCTGACATTATGATCATATTTAATGTTATCAAACTATGTAGGTAAGTAGGTACCTACCTATGCTTAGACTACGAGAAGATACTTTGTAGTAGGTACCTACCTAGGCAGCTGTACTTAACAGACATTGGTAGGTATTGCATTTGCAAAAGGTTCTTACTGCGCATGCGTGAGGCGTTGCATGTTAAATAAGTGGTTGGTAAGTACTTAGTTAATAAAGGAAATCAGTATAATTATTGCAAATAAAATATAGGTTGGCACTAGCGTTGCAAAACTTCGGAAGTATTCGGAATAATTCGGAAACATTCAAAAGAATACTTCGATTGGAAGGAATACTACCGCAGCAAGAATGCAGAGTAAAATAAATATTGTAAGGATGAAGTAGATGACCTACGTTTTATTACTTATTAAGAGTTAAATTATTCCCAGTAGTTACGAATGTATGCGTAGGTAGCTTGAGGAGACTCGCCGTGTATTAGATATTTCGTCGGTGCGTTACGTGAATTAACGCCATCTAGCAAGCAAGAGTAAAACTGTAAATGGAGAACTTCCCTCGTTAGTCGCACGGCGACGCCAGCGCTTCATTCAATAATCAACGAAGTATTATTCGATGCCTACGTACCTACTATGCGGGAATAATTCCCTGTAAGTAGTTATCTACTTATGACTAGGTACCTATTATTTTATTTTAGTATGGATGAGTTTAGAAGTTAGGGTTACCTACGTACTTTTTTACGACGATGTTTTACCAAAAAGATTATCTCCTTTTTAGAATAGGTAGTGTTCAACCGAAATCTTACTAAAGTACATACATAAAGAAACAATTGAAATAATATAGGTAATAGGTACCGTTTTACTATTTATCTCGGTAAATAATAATATATAATATAAACTCATCTTAGTACCTAGGTACCTACTTATTTACCTTTATGTACATAGTATTCTCGCAAAACATCACTTGCACACCTAAACCGCATAAAAAAACTTATTACGTAAGTACATATCTAAGTAGATGAAAGGAAATATTCGGAAGTTTTCAAATCGTATTATACTCATTTTTATTAATGAACGCGTAGTAATATATTTATAGCCACGGGCATTAACGCCCTCTAACGGGTAAACGTAAAAGCTGTAACTGTACAACTTCCATCAGTAGTGCTCGCCTGCGTGCGCTTTCTGCTGCTGCAGTGACCAAGGTTAGGAAGGTAGGAAGGAAGGAAGATTCGTGGGTATGAATACACAATCACTAACGCGGAACATATGTAATTTGCAATGGTAATTGCGTCGCCATCTAGCGATCAATAGTCGAACACTTGCACGTGGCAGTGCCACCCCGCCCCGCGACTCGCAGCAGGTTCATTACCACTAACTACCTACACAACTACCTACTCTATGCGTGGCCAAACATGTACTTAGCTAGATATTTCTTCTCGGGGAATAATTCCGAATACTACTCAATACTTCCGAATGTTTCGCGAATAATTCGACGGGAATACTTCGGAATATTGCTCTCCGGCAACGCTAGTCTTGACTAGCGTTGCAAAACTTCGGAAGTATTCGGAATAATTCGGAAACATTCAAAAGAATAGTTCGATTGGAAGGAATACTACCGCAGCAAGAATGCAGAGTAAAATAAATATTGTAAGGATGAAGTAGATGACCTACGTTTTATTACTTATTAAGAGTTAAATTATTCCCAGTACTTACGAATGTATGCGTAGGTCGCTTGAGGAGACTCGCCGTGTATTAGATATTTCGTCGGTGCGTTACGTGAATTAACGCCATCTAGCGAGCAAGAGTAAAACTGTAAATGGGGAACTTCCCTCGTTAGTCGCACGGCGACGCCAGGGCTTCATTCAATAATCAACGAAGTATTATTCGATGCCTACGTACCTACTATGCGGGAATAATTCCCTGTAAGTAGTTATCTACTTATGACTAGGTACCTATTATTTTATTTTAGTATGGATGAGTTTAAACTGTGTCGATTTTGTGCGGATGTTATGTACAAGCGTAAAAATGTTTTTAAGTACTTTACCTACCTAATGGTTTAAAAAAAAATAAGAAGTTAGGGTTACCTACGTACTTTTTGACGACGATGTTTTACCAAAAAGATTATCTCCTTCTTTTTAGAGGTAGTGTTCAACCGAAATCTTACTAAAGTACATACATAAAGAAACAATTGAAATAATATAGGTAATAGGTACCGTTTTACTATGTATCTCGGTAAATAATAATATATAATATAAACTCATCTTAGTACCTACCTACTTATTTACCTTTATGTACATAGTATTCTCGCAAAACATCACTTGCACACCTAAACCGCATAAAAAAACTTATTACGTAAGTACATATCTAAGTAGATGAAAGGAAATATTCGGAAGTTTTCAAATCGTATTATACTCATTTTTATTAATGAACGCGTAGTAATATATTTATAGCCACGGGCATTAACGCCCTCTAACGGGTAAACGTAAAAGCTGTAACTGTACAACTTCCATCAGTAGTGCTCGCCTGCGTGCGCTTTCTGCTGCTGCAGTGACCAAGGTTAGGAAGGTAGGAAGGAAGGAAGATTCGTGGGTATGAATACACAATCATTAACGCGGAACATATGTAATTTGCAATGGTAATTGCGTCGCCATCTAGCGATCAATAGTCGAACACTTGCACGTGGCAGTGCCACCCCGCCCCGCGACTCGCAGCAGGTTCATTACCACTAACTACCTACACAACTACCTACTCTATGCGTGGCCAAACATGTACTTAGCTAGATATTTCTTCTCGGGGAATAATTCCGAATACTACTCAATACTTCCGAATGTTTCGCGAATAATTCGACGGGAATACTTCGGAATATTTCGCTCCGGCAACGCTAGTTGGCACTGAACCTACGTTTTAAATGTAGGTACAAGATATCTAAAAGCATTAAAATGAATAGGTAGGCAAGTAGGTACTAATAAAATTACTGTTGATGAATGACAGTGTCTTCTGCGCAGTCGCGTGCTCGGCTCACATCACGCGATTCTCGTTAGCTATAGAAATCACGCGGCGGTTGCCATAGCGACACCACTTCGGCGCAAGGTGCGCTGCGCAAGTTGCAGTAAAGTTTAACCGTTGAATATTGTCATAGTAGGTAGGTAGGTATTGATGATGATCATTTGATGAATATTCTTTTATTATTGGCAACGACTAGATAATTATGTAGGTAAACATCACGCACGTCTTTTTTTATTTTAATGATTTGGTACCTAATTACACCCATCGTACATGTATTAATAAAATTACTGTTGATGAATGACAGTGTCTTCTGCGCAGTCGCGTGCTCGGCTCACATCACCCGATTCTCGTTAGCTATAGAAATCACGCGGCGGTTGCCATAGCGACACCACTTCGGCGCAAGGTGCGCTGCGCAAGTTGCAGTAAAGTTTAACCGTTGAATATTGTCATAGTAGGTAGGTAGGTATTGATGACGTTCATTTGATGAATATTCTTGTACCTATTATTGGCAACGACTAGTTATGTACACATAATTAATTACACAAATCGTACTTATAGGTAGTAGCGCATCTCATCACGCTAGGTATCGGATTGCATTTAAGTCATCGGCTGACATTAAGGTTCATACTTACATAATATAAAAAAGTAAAAAAGTAAACTCAATTTGATAACGACAGTGCCTAACGCGCAAGCGCGGCGTGATCTTATCACTTCACCCGATTGCCGTAGCGTTACCTCGACTAGCTGAAGCGAGCGCGATCCGCGAGTGTCATTTGAACTCTTGAATTGAATAGATTTGGGATAATAACAACGCTGAACAACGTCGCACAGGCTTTACTCGACTCGATCCACAATCGCTTCTTCAAACCACATGACATCGCGATTGGGTCATGGCATTGCGTTTACTTACCTAATCATTCCACATTGGGTTTATAGTAAAATAACAAACAATGTCGATGCGCATTTTCTTCAGTAGCTGTCTTAAACGTGTGTTATATTTTGTTTGTTTATTGTACGTGCGTGCCGCGCTCGCGCCTCAGGCGCCTAATCTAGGCAAAAAAACCACATTGAGTTTCTCACCGAATTTCTGTTCTAAGTAGGTACTTTTTTATTTTAATACCCTCCAAAATAGTACCTAATGTTTAGACACTTATATATTAGCTATGAAATAAGTACCTACTTAATATAAAATGATCAATAGATTTAGCTTATAAAATATTATTATAATCTCGATTATGATTGTAAATGTTATGCTTGGTCAGTCCCTAGCATCAGTGGGATGACACTGACAGCTCACTCCACGCAAGTGATCACGGTGAGATTTTTTTACAGAATCGACAAGCAGGTACCCACAATCATTGTGTGTTAAGTTTATGGTGTTATCAGTTAAAACTATCTCTCATAAGCTTTGAAAGGCGCCAGCCTCATAAAGTGCCTCAATTATAAATGTTAATGTAGTTTAGAATAAGTGTATTTTGTTAATTGTTCTTAAGGTAAATAAAGTATTTGAAAATGAAAATTTATAATAAATTACGATGGCCATCCTTAGCCAAATGTGATAATCTCTGTTATTTCATCGACAGATATTGTAATCGACATCAAAGTTATGTAAACCTTAAAAATGTATGGGATTTAGTGACAAGTATATAACGAAGTTAGGTGGGGCGCCTCGCTATCAGTATGGTTACACATGGCCGTAGATTAAAAATAATACTTCGAAAACTTGTAGGAACTGTGTATTTATTAACTCACGCACACTAATTACCAAAATGTTCAACGATTAAGCCGATCAGAACAGATTCGAATTGGAAATGCGGTAAATTCGATACAGCACGTGGTCACAATAGAAAACACGACCGTTCGCCTTTGCGTCTCACAGAATAATGTCTGCCCGCTCTCACCGTCACCGTCATATTCCACAGGATGACAAATGTCGGTGACTGACAGATGTCTACCGTCAGTCATGTGACGGGTGTCAATTAAATGTCACCACAGCCGTATCGACCTTACCCAAGTGTAACACTTGACGTTTCCGTTTGATTAATTTTCATTGACGTAGCTTCCTAGTTTCTTAATCAAAATAAAAGATGGAGCCATGGTGGAGCCATCGCTGCGACATATATTTTATGTGTCTATCTTGTTTTATTGTATAAAATAAATTATTTATTTGAGATTTCCAAATTAATTTTATTTACCTGCATGCTTGCGCAGGTGCAACCCAATCCGGTTCGAAAATCAAGTTATCTATAAAGAACTAGTTAGTTTCCACAGGGTTGTTGGCTAACGACACATACAACCTCAAATATTTAAGATAGTAGGTAAAATTATGCTCAATCAAAACCATATTAAAGTAAGAGATATCTGTAATTTTTATGGTGTACATATTAAAGAGTATTCTAATCTAGAAACTGCATTCATAGATAAGGATGCCAACTTGTTCCATAAATAGAAAAAACACAAACATGAAAGTCATCATTCTGCATGTCAAAACATCGCCAATTAAAAAATATGGCACTAAAACTTGAAAATAGGGTAACTTAAACATAAGTATTTTGAGAAACTCTGTCAATCCATGTTGCGTTAGTTTTTGTACAACCTGTATCAACGAAATGTGAAAGTAGAGCTCACACTTACATTTACCAGTTTCCTTTCCAGCTAACTTCATTCAAATTACTATTACACTACGTAGCTGTCACGAAAGTTTTTACTACGCTGCGTAGCTGTCACGCACGTTTCTACTACGCTGCGTAGCTGTCACGCAAATTAATGATATTAATATCATTAATTTGTGTTTGCGTATCTTTAGTTGCAATTTTTGTTTTAATTGCTATGGGCCTAAAATAATAAAAGTTGTTTTTTTGTTTTCTTGGATAACGTAATTTATTTTCATACTTAGATGTTAAATTATTACTACTTAATAGTATGAAGAATATCGGTTATTAAATTATTGTTCTATTAGTCGGAATTACCTATATTTAATAATATTAAAATAATGCGTAAACAAGTGTAAGAAATCTTGTACGCTTATCGAGTAATAATTTATCTCAAATTAAATATTACTCACACTCAATATGATCTTACTTCTAAACGAAATCTATTAACCAATCGAATAAAAAATGCATTTTAATTTTTTTTTTTACGAAATGCGTCGTGGTGCTATTTCCCGTAAAACAAAAAAAAAATAAGATGACATAAAAAAACGACATCACAAACTAAAAATCAAAATAATTTACATCAAACTTATTTTGGAAGAATTTTATTTCATTTCGCAAAATATTTACGCCATAATTCCCTATTACCCCTTACTATGGGCAGAAATATGACAATTGATATTTGTTGCAATTTGGAAAATACTGCTTTGATTACAGATGAAATGTTTATTGTATCCCAAATGAAAGAAATCAACACTATGACGTCACTCAATACAAACTACAAGGTAGCGATGTAGAAACGAAGAAAATTATTAGTTGACGTAGTCTTAGCTTGCCGGTTAGAACAACTTCACAGCGAAAATACAACCGCCAAATAAATAAAACAGTTAATGATCAAAGGCGAAACTATCATAAAAGCTTCAAGAAAATTCACTACAGTGTTGAACGAAGCATTTTTTGCTAAAATATTTATTGGAATATGAACATAAACCTAACCGTTGTTTCTGAACGGTTCGCGCGCTCGCATGTAATAGTACGTTTCTCAACGAACACTTCGTATGTCATCGGTTAACGTCGATCTTCTACTCCTATCATAGACTCCATAATTGTTGTAACCGTTTCTATTAAACTAGTTCATATTACTTAATATATTTGTTTCATTAAATTAATATCCGTATAAAAATATATGAACAAGTGATATAACACAAACATTATAAAAGCTATCCCCCAAGCAAACAGGCAACTCTTCAAATACTTCCGATTAACATGCCCACCAAAAACTTTCACAATATCCACGTAAAATAAATAACATATCACCAACAACCAGTAGTTCTGAGTTGCTGTCGTGTACGTACAAACATAATGACAGATATCTAGAATTTGTTTTCCGTCAATTACAAAAATCTGCATGACGACAGGTATGAAGATTGACACTGTTGATAGTCGCAGTAGACTTGATACGACAGCGTTGATGTACACAAAGTTTCTGAAGTGTCGGAACTTCTCGATGAGGAACCATGAGGTCACTCCGTACACGAAAGCGGTGTAAATCAGCACGAGTACGAGATACTCCACCACTATAGACACGAGTGGCAGTCGGAACGCTGTCGTGTTGGGCACGGGAATGCTGCTGTAGAATTCACCGTCCGACATAATGATTATCTCGTCAGTAATTCAACACACGTACACACCGCGACTTTGTTATCGACAAAAATGTTGGTTCTTATATATATTAATATTTTAAAATGTAGCTCCCAAATTACCTGTCTTGTCCAACAAACCGATTTTTAGGGAGGGGAAATAATCGTCAATGCTACGCTTCTGTCATGATAACTAAATTAATTAGCTGGTGAACAGTGAGTTTGCACTGCGAAGGACTGATTGCCCGGGATGCGCTAGATTCCCTTTTTATCATTGCTATTCTTGCATGCTGAATTTAAGTAGAAACCACTACAGTCATTAATTTGGTCCTCAACAACGGAATTACATAGAAAGTTTTCCAGGAGTTATGGAAATCAGTATTTTTTGTTGGACGATTTTAAGGTGGCCTTTTCAAATTTTAACTTTGTGATCTCGCATTTTTGCCGCTTAAGCCGCCATATTGAAAATTGTACTAGAAGCAGAGTGTTACATCACTGTGTATTGCTAGACGTGAATCTAGACTCACAGTGATCAACATATTTTTTGCTGCTTAAACCAGTTTATTTATTATTTATTTATTTATTTTTAAAAACATTGCCCCACACTAGGAATTTCTCCTGTATTGTGGGTGCATTTACAAACATTCAAACTCACATACACAAATAGCCAGACCTGGAACAACTACTTGTAGATCATACAAATATTTGTTCCATGCGGAAATCGAACCCGCGACACGCAACGCAGCAATCAATCGCTTAACCACTTCGCCAAACGTGAGTTTAGTTTGAAAGTTAATTCAAAACAATGTAACTATGTTTGTATGGTATGTCATAATCTTTATCTGGTTGGCATAGTGACGGTCACGTCAACGCGGGCTGTTGCTGAAAACCAACGCTGGGGCTCTGTCTCGCAAAGGGTGGTAGCATTATGCTGAGCGATGGCCATTTTGCGTGGATGTGACGCTTAACTTCCCCCAACTAGTTCTTTTTTGAGTTTGTGTTCTTTCTTTGCGTCATGTCTACCGCAAATAAAAGTTTTTTTTTGTCCCTTGGTCTCTAAATACGATAGCTACGGTACTCTATCCACATGATTAAAAGTTGTTTCTCCCTCGGGATTTTAGTCCATAATTATTCTCCTGCCAATTTTTATATCTGAGTCCTTTTGGGTAGACGCAGCATGACTTAGACTCTATTTTTCAACGGCGAATTTGAAGTTGAGGAGTTTCTTACGATTTTTGAAAATTGCAGCGCTGTTAAGTAGTACAGCGCACACAGCAACACTGCAATGAGAAATTTTGAATTTCGCAGCATACATAGTAGGAATCACTTTAAGTTACGCTAAAGTTTAACAAGTTCTCAACTTTAATTCTGAATTCAGAAACCGTTTTTTTTTTAATGTTTCAAACATTTCTATAGTAGAAAAAAAACCTGGAATGCATCTTTAAATATTTTAACAATAACAAAAGCATTTTTTATATTTTAATTTTATTAGGGTTTGCTCTTGACTCTAGTCTAGGTCAGACAGAGATGACAGAGACAAAGTCGACGTGAGCGTACCCAGAAGAAGCCTGTTCACTCTCACTTTGAAGAGATTTGGGTTGTATGCGGTCGGAAACACAGACGCAGGTAGAGAGTTCCACTCTTCTGCTGTGCGCACTATAAAATATATTTGGAAACGCTTAGTGCAAATGCATGTGTGAGAGTATTCATATTTATAGGCGAATAACTGATTGATTATTGATCACAAATATTGATGTTGTCTAATGATCTCTAATCTAGAATCACAATATGAACGTCAGCTGTCAGATGACAAAGACATTGACGTATGGAAACGTTCCATTTCAACTATATTTTATTAAACGTAAATTATTATTTTATAAATAGAAAGGTCTTAATTTAAAATATATGTTATTAGCATTTATTTAATATATATTTCATAGACAGAAGTATTTAATGTAAATTGTATTTATTCTGACTTAAAAGGTCGCTTCACAAACAACGATTCTAGAGTTTTCAAACAAGTCATGTTTGGTGGATTTACATAATCAAAACAAATGTATATTATCTTAGTATTAAAATAAATGATTAAATAATAATTAATATGATACTAGTAATATTTCTCATGCTTAAATATAGCAATTTAAAAGTAACAAGTTGTTTTAGACGATTCTCAGATCTTAAAAATTATGTTAATATAATATAAGATTTTACTTAAAGATTACAAGTAAATACATACTAAATTGCTAAATAATGTTATGAAGTTTTAAAATATACTATAATACCTATATTAGAAGATATTTAGCAATTATGTACAACCATCTCTGATTGGTCTAATATGGCGGCAGAATGGGCGGCAATGTTTGTGGTACTGACTGGTAATATGGAGGGATTTTTATGAGTTACCGCCAATTTCGAAGGGGATCTTGGTTCGGATGGTTTGATGAGAGAGGACAGACTCGAAGATCCTGAGTGGTGTCCAATGTCCATAATATTAATTTGTTAGAAGCCAGTGTACTTAAGAAAATAACGCTGCATAGCGAAGTTCGTCCTATATTGTAAAATGGATTGAATTATGATCATCATATCATCACTTCTAGTGAAAGATCGACTGACCACAATGTTCATGTAAGTTAAGTCTAAAATTGATATTATAATATTGATTAGTATTGCTGATCTATGTTGTTATGTATGTGTTATACATATAGCTATTATTGCGTATGTGTGTTAAATCGAATTAAGGAATATTCATGTTCCTTCTTTACATTGACAAAGTTGCTAACTTTGAGAAACGGACCTTGTGTTAACAATAATAATATGCTAATGTGAAAATGTGTTGACAAAAGACTAAAACAAGCTGCCATGGAGTTTCTTATCCTTCTTCTCCATGAAGACCTAGTTTTGGAACGGATAATAGCTTTCTAATTAACGTTACCTACCTATATTTATTGACAAGCCTAATTGAAATAAATGCCTGGTCTTGTCTTTCTGTGCTTTTCTTCATAAAATCCCTTCCCAACACACCATAGTCATAGATACTTTCTTATACAGGGTGGAATTTTGTAATGCCACCTGGAGGGAAAGTACTCTTAATACTGCAGATAGAAAATTTTACTCAAAGGAAATATTCCTTTATTTTTGAATAGAAAGCAAACTGCATTCAAATATTTTCGAAAATTCTCTTCTCCCACACCCGGGAATCGAACCGGCTAAAATCTGAAAAAATTATACCCTGTACTTTTATTGCATCGATCGTTAGGGTCAATTATAAGGATGAAATCTCTCTAACAAACATGATAAATTAAATGAAAGGAAAACCAGGAAATCTGAAGTTACAAATTCCATGAGTCAAGTTAAACTCTTTAACTAACATCCATCTTTTGTAATGCAGACTCCTTTGCGACATATTTGTAGCTGCGTGTATGAGGTAATTTAAATATGGAATGTTAGATTAAAATTTGAAAATTAGATTGTCATAGTTGTTATTCACATTTGATTGTTTTTACAACTCATTTCACATTTTGTCTCACGGTGAAAATGGCTTATCAAGAACAGTTTGATTTAATGGAAGCTTATTTTTTAAATAACAAAAACGTGAATCTAGCTCTGCGGTGGTATGGAGAGAGATATCAAGACCGACAGGCACCAACTCGGTTCGTATTGAAAAGAATGGTAGAAAATTTAAAGAATACGGGTGGTTTCAAGAAGAGACGGCAAACTATTCAGCAAAACTATTTCGATTTTGAACTAGATGTTTTAACATACTTTGAATCATTTCCAAAGGCTTCAAGTAGAGATGCTGCCAATGAATTAGGAACAACCCACACTCGCGTACTTAAAGTGCTGAAAAAGTATAAGTATAAATGCTATCGTGAAGGTCGGTTGGTGCAAAAATTGCATATTGGGGATCGTGACAGACGATTACAATTTTGTGAAAACATGCTTGGAGAAATTGACCGAAACCCTAATTTTTTGAGTAACATTGTAATAATAATAATAATAATAAATTTATATTTTTAAATGTTTTTATATTTTTTATATTCTAATATTTAAAAATGTAATTTATATGTAAATAATGAAATAAAGGAAATAATAATAATAATAATAATAATAAGCGATCCATCAACGAAAACGTCATGCGCTCATACTATGGGGCTACAGAGGGGGGAAACAATCTGACCGCGTACCGTGTTCGGATGCTCTCTCTTTTTCAGGTGCTTGAGCCAGCTGTCAACGTGTCGGCACAACGACTGTCGGATCAGGTGCGGGTCATCCAACGTAATCATATGTTGGATGACACTGTACTTGATCGCCTGCGAAATGAAATGCAGAGTAGTCATGTCATCGCCCCCCCGTCGCAGACTGTGGTAGTACTACCACAGTCTAACACAAGTCAAGCAGACGAGGAGAGTGATGATAGGGCTACAAACGTAAGTACCCAGTGCAATGATGAATTGAGGAGTGCTTTGGAGGATGCGATTCGAGAATATCGGTTCATATCGCCCGATCTTAGACCACGGTTACCTCGTTTACCCATGCATAACAAAAATAGGGTGCTGGTGGCGGCACTGGATGCGCAGTTGTCAAATTATTTTGATGACTGCGTAGACCTCACCGATACACATTCGATTCTGTACTGCGCGGCTGTAGCGGCATGTCGTGTAGCTCACGTCAAATTTGCTAATGATTTTAGAGCTACACGACCGAAACCAGCCGTACCAGCTTGGCAGTGCAGAATTGAGCGCCGTATTGGTGAGGCCAGAGCACTCATCGGCAAACTAATCTGCTTCAGGGAGGGCAATACTCGCCCTAGAGTGATGCGCTTTGTGAGACGCGCTTTCGCAGGGACTAATATCAGCCCTCAGGACTACATGTCCTGTGTCACAGAGCGCATCGACTTCCTGAAGCAGAAAGTGTATGCATGGGCGAACCGTATTCGTAGGTATAAGCGGCGAGTGGAGCGGTACACTCAGAATCGCACCTTCCAGCGCGATGAAAGGTGGGTTTATAGGGGTTGGGAGCGACCGGATCAAGGTGTGGCTGACACGTGCCTACCAGATGATGATGCCATGTGTTCTTTCTGGCGCAATATCTGGTCGGTGCCTGTCAGTCACACCGAAGGTGATTGGACTCGGGAAGTCGAGCGAGCCTGTGATCCAATACCAGAAATGGGGGCTATTACCATCTGCCCCCAAGATGTAACTCGTGCAGTCCGCCCGCTGCCTAACTGGAAGTCTCCAGGGCCGGACGGACTGCACAACTTCTGGATCAAATGGTTTGGTAGATCGCACGCTCGCTTGGCTGCTCAGTACCAGGTTGCTTTAGAATCTGGTTCGCTACCCCAATTCCTAACAACAGGAGTTACCCACCTGCTCCATAAATCAGGTAGCACTGCGGAACCCAAAAATTATAGGCCGATCGCGTGTTTACCGACGGTCTATAAAGTTCTTACATCCATTTTGAGAGATAAAATTAACAAACATATAGACACCAACTACATCATGTCGCCTTCTCAAAATGGATGCAGGAACGGGTCCCGTGGTACTAAGGAGCTACTCCTCATTGATATGGCCATTAGCCAACAGGTTCGTCGTTCCCGAAAGGATCTGTCGACATGTTGGATAGATTACAAGAAGGCCTATGACTCGGTGCCACATACATGGCTCATGAGGGTGCTGGAGTTGTATAAAGTAGAGGCAACTCTGCGCACCTTCCTGATGTCGTGTATGGGGCAATGGAGGACGGTCCTTCACTATCCAGCATGTCGAAATACCCAAAGGAATAGCGAGCCGATAAGGATCGAGCGAGGCATATTTCAGGGTGATAGTTTGAGTCCGCTTTGGTTCTGCTTAGCCTTGAATCCTCTAAGCACACTCTTGGAGGATTCAGGTCTAGGCTATCGGCTGAGGAGAGGTGGTCAGGTTATATCTCACCTCCTCTACATGGATGACCTAAAACTTTTTGCACCCAACAATTCGCAACTGATGGATCTACTGAAAGTAACTGAAACTTTCAGTAGCGCCATCAGGATGGAATTTGGTGTGGACAAATGTGCGGTCATGCATGTAAAGCGAGGGGAGATTGTGGAATCCGTCGGAACCCAACTCTCGGATTCCATAAACCTTAGAGCCCTCTCCGCATCCGAAACCTATAAGTATTTGGGTATGTCGGAAGCGTTGGGCATCAATGGTACTGACATGAAGCAGTCGTTAAAGGAGCGCTTCTTTGGCCGCCTGAAAAAAGTATTTAATAGTCTTTTATCAGGTGGAAACAAGGTGCGCGCCTTTAACGGTTGGGTCATGCCGGTTTTGATGTACTCTTTCGGCATACTCAAATGGACTCAGACCGAACTCGACGCCCTGGATAGGAAGGTCCGTACACTGCTGACTGCAAATCGAATGCATCACCCACGATCATCGGTAATGAGGCTGTATATCCCGCGAAAGTGTGGAGGTCGAGGCTTTTTAAATGCTAAGACCCTCCACAATCGCGAGATATGCAGTCTCAGGGAATATTTCTTAGAAGCCGACGTGGGGATGCATCGAGATGTGGTCACAGTGGACAAGGGCCTCACTCCGCTCTCCTTAGCTAAAGAGAACTGGCGCAAGCCAGTAGTGCTTGACACTAATGATCGCATGGAAGTATGGCAGAGTAAGGAGCTTCACGGACGCTTTTTCCGGGCTCTACATGGGCCCGATGTAGACCAACTAGCGTCCGTAGCCTGGCTGCGTTTCGGTGACCTCTTTGGAGAAACCGAAGGTTTTGTCTGTGCAATTATGGACGAAGTTATGATGACAAACAATTACCGGAGATTTATTGTGAAAGACGGCACGGTTGACATCTGTCGGGCATGCCACCGTCCGGGTGAATCAATCAGACATATTATCTCCGGTTGTTCTCGTCTAGCTAACGAAGAGTACTTGCATAGACACAACCTTGTAGCCAGGATTATCCATCAGCAACTTGCTCTGAAATACAGCCTTGTAGAATCGGAAGTGCCGTACTACAGGTATGTGCCCGACCCAGTTCTCGAAAATGGACATATCACATTGTACTGGGATCGATCCATCATCACTGACAGGACTATTGTTGCCAATAAGCCTGATATAGTGATGGTGGATCGATTAGAGCGGCGCGCAATGATTGTTGACATAACGGTCCCGCATGACGGGAACCTCGTGAAAGCCGAGAAAGATAAACAAATCAAGTATCTAGACTTGGCTCGCGAGGTTGTCGACATGTGGGATGTGGACTCAGCGATCATTGTGCCGATAGTCGTGACAGCCAATGGCTTAATAGCCAAGAGCCTCGACCAACACCTGAGGAGGCTCTCGTTGGGCAGTTGGATCAAGGGCTTGATTCAGAAAGCGGTACTTCTGGACACGGCTCGCATTGTTAGGAGGTTCCTCTCTCTGGAGCCCTGACCGCCGGTAGCTTGGACCCTGTTCCCGATACCGGTGGGCTACTATTTTTTATATTTTTAAATGTTTTTATATTTTTTATATTCTAATATTTAAAAATGTAATTTATATGTAAATAATGAAATAAAGGAAATAATAATAATAATAATAATAATATTTATTTGCTTAAAAACACGGTATAAAAAGATGGTAAAATACAAAAAGTTAAAAAGAGCGTACATGTTTTTGCTTAACAGTCATAAGCGTACAAATTTTCACAGCATAATTATTTAACATTTATTTTCAAAGAAGTCTTTGACACTATAAAAACTATGACTACGCAACCATTCATGCAATTGGTTTTTGAATAACCTCATATTTAGTGTCTTGAGATTACTTGGTATCTTATTATATATACGTACACACATAGATATACAACTTTTATTATACTTAGCTAGTCTCGGAAGGATATCCAGTACGAGCCTGTGGGGGTCTCGTCGGTTACGAGGATATAAATCATCTGCAGTACTAAATAATTCCTTATGCTTTCTCACAAACATACATGTTTCATATATGTAAAGAGACGGTAGCGGCAACAGGCCAAGCTTTTTAAATATCGGCCTACAGGATTCGTCAGGCCGAAGCCCGTATATTGCCCTGATGCTTTTTTTTTGTGCGATAAATGCTCTATTTTGATCTGTGCTATTACCCCACATTATCAAGCCATAGCGGAGCACCGATTCAACGTATGCATGGTAGGACGTTATTGCCGTTTTAACGTTTGTTATATTTCTGACTTTTTTAAGTGCATATACGAACTTATTTATTCGTTTGGAGACGGTATCAATATGTGCTTTCCAGTTTAGGTCTTGATCTAAAGTTACGCCTAGAAATTTAGTTTGTGTTACTTCATCAATTTTATGTATATTTATTTTAACATTATATTTAGCATTATTCGATTTATTAAATTGTATATAAACTGATTTTTTGAGATTTATTGATAAATTATTTCTATTTAGATATTCAATTAGATTTTCAATAGTGTTATTAATATCAGTCTCATGATCGTCAATCGTATTATTTTTCTTATCAGTTGTTACAATAATAGAAATATCATCAGCAAATAATATACATTCATGTTTGTTTATATTAATTATAGAATTTATGTATAAAAGGAATAAAACTGGGCCTAACACACTTCCTTGTGGCACGCCATATCTGTTGTACTTGAGTTCGGATGAGTGTGGTATCATGTCGTTATTTCTATCCACTTTTGTAATGGTAACCCGCTGTCGTCTGTTATTTAGGTACGACGATATCCACTGAAGCACTATGCCTCTAATTCCAATTGCCTCTAGTTTCTGTAGTAACAGGTCATGAGACACTAGGTCAAAGGCTTTAGATAAATCGAAGAACAAACCTGTAGTAAGACGGTTTTGATTAATATTCGTCAAGATACTTTTTATAAGAGTGAAGATAGCTAGTGTTGTGGATTTGTTTCTTTGAAACCCGAACTGTTCTTTCTTAATTAAGTTAAATTTATTACAAAATTCGATCAATCGTTTGTGCATGCACTTTTCAAATATCTTCGACAAAATAGGTATCAATGTTATTGGGCGATAATTATTAAGATCCAATTTTTCTCCTTTTTTAAAAAGTGGTTTAACAATAGATACTTTTAATGCTTCAGGAAAAGTGCCTAGTGAGAAAGATAAATTAATTAAATGCGTTATAATTGCACTTAACTCAATAGCGCATGCTTTTATAATTTTTGTATTGATTTCATCGTATCCTTCAGAATTTGAGTTTTTTAATGATATTATGACCGTTCTAACTTCATTTTCAGACACAGGTTTGAGGAACATCGAATGAGCTGCTGAATTTTTCTTAGGGCTCGTTTTTAAATCCGTACTAGAAGTATTAGAAGTATGCGCCATATTAATGTAGTGGTTATTGAAGGCAGTTGCTATTTCTGTAGGATCCGTGACTACTGTGTTATCAATTTGAATATTTTCTATATTGTCCTTGAAGTTACTGTTCATTATTTCGTCCTTAATTACTTTCCATACGGCTTTGCATTTGTTTTCATTTTTGTTAATAAACTTAATATTTGCGTTCTTTCTTGATGTATAGATACAGTTCTGTAATATTTTTGAATATTGCATATATTTACTTTTATTTCCTATATTTTTATTTCTATAATATTGATAGCGTAGAAACCGTTTAGTTTTACAACTTTGTTTCAGTCCTTTGCTTATCCAGTTTTGTTTCTTATGATTACTTTTAACTTTAACTTTTACTTTTGGAAAACATAAGTTATAGAAAAGGCATAATGATTCATGAAAAGAACTGAATGCTTCATCTATATCATTTTCTACGTAAGTTTCTGACCAGGACATATTTTGTAAACATTCCTTGAATTTCTGAATATTATTCAAGTTGAAGTCTCTTTTATAGATATAGTATGCTGCCTGTTTTATTTGTATCTTATGCCTTAAAGGAATGCTCAACATTTGGGCTGTGTCATGGTCGGATAGATGGAGTGGCAATACTGTAGCAATAGCATCCGGAATGTTACTGAGAATATGGTCAATACATGATGACTTGCGTGTTGGCTCATTTATATGTAATTTTAGATTATAATTGTATGAAAGATCTAGTAATTGATTAGTTATGTTACCTTTTTTGAGAGTATTAATGTTAAAGTCACCTACTAGAACCACATTCATTTTTGATTTATATTTACGAAATACCTGTTCCAAAAGACCATTTAACTTAAATAGGAATTGGATGGGGTCGGATTGAGGTGTTCTATAAACACAAATAATTATCAACTTATGATAAGTTAGTTCTGTACCGCATGCTTCGAAAGTATTTTGTACAGCGTGGGCATTTATAAATGGTAGTTCTTTGAAGATAAGGTTTTTTTTTACTAAAATGCAGGTCCCGCCTCTTTGTTTTCCCCTGCAGAAGTTGGCAGCCATTTCATAGTCATGAACTTTAATATACGTCTCATACCCTTTTTTTATAAAAGTTTCGGAAAGGCATATCACATCTGGGTTATTCTGAGCTTGACGTAGTTCTTGTAAGGTTATTTCGAGTAGTTCTTTTTTTGACAAAAGACTAGCAATATTTTGATGGAGTATTTTGAAATTATATGTTCTAGATAGCGGAGTTTTGGGCCCGAAAAAACGTAACATTCTTCTTTATTACCGGAAAATAATAGGGAATTGTTCCGTTTTCTGCTTTATCGGTGGTATTTAAAACTTTATCCGTTTCTTGTGGTTTTAGATTTCTCTGACCGAAATAATAAGGAATTGTTCCTTTTTTGGGTTCGTTATTATTAGTATGTAGTTTAAGACTTGATCTGTTACTCGCTATCCGCTTTACAAGTTCTCTAGGATTTAAATAGTTCTCATAATAGTCATGACAATCTATAAGGTAATTAATTTTAATACACAATTCAGACATTTTAAGGGTCTCACTTTCTAGAAATTTACATTTTTTATAGTTAAGACATACATTTTTGATCCGATAATTAAGTTTACTTACATCTAAATACTCATTTTTAAATACATTTAATACAATAATCATGTTATTATAAAATGTATCAATTACAATTTGTAGTTGGGATAAGATATATTTTAAATTGTGATCATTTTCTCCTACACAAATCACAAGTTTATCATTGTAGTTTAGCTTGGCATGACGGCAGCTCATTATAATTTGACTACTTAGTGCATTTGGTTTTGTATCCGCGATGATGATGATGTATGGTCTGACGAAACCAACTTCAGCAATAATGGCATGTACAATCGCCGCAATAACCATTATTGGTCTCGAGTGAATCCTGTTCGTGTTCATGAAACTAACAATCAAGTAAGATTTTCTTTCAACGTTTGGTGCGGAGTTATGAGAAATAATGTAGTGTTAGTCCACGTGTACGAAGGTCATTTAAACACTGTCAAGTATATTGAAATACTGGATCTCTTAAGAAACGAGTTAAATGGTTTCCCCGAGGAAGAGCGAAACCAAATAATTCTACAGCAAGATGGTGCTCCAGCACATAACAGCAGAATCACTACTGCCTACATTAATAACCATTTTAATACCTGGATTGGTACAAACGGCACAATCAGATGGCCTGCGAGATCGCCAGATCTCACCCCATTAGATTTTTTTTTTGTGGGGATATGTAAAAAATCTAATTTACATGAAATCTTATGCGAATGACAACGAGTTGAGAGTTGAAGTTCAGAATACGATTTATAATATTCACCACAACACTTTATTAAAGGTTACTAGAAATGAATTCGTTAAAAGAATAAATTTGTGTATCCAAGAGAATGGAGCCCATTTCGAGCAACTAATTAGTTAGTTTACCATTTTTTGTAAATAATTAAATTAATTTAAGATTTCCTGGTTTTCATTTAATTTATCATGTTTGTTAGAGAGATTTCATCCTTATAATTGACCCTAACGATCGATGCAATAAAAGTACAGGGTATAATTTTTTCAGATTATAGCCAGTTCGATTCCCGGGTGTGGGAGAAGAGAATTTTCGAAAATCTTTGAATGCAGTTTGCTTTCTATTCAAAAATAAAGGAATGTTTCCTTTGAGTAAAACTTTCTATCTGCAGTATTAAGAGTACTTTCCCTCCAGGTGGCATTACAAAATTCCACCCTGTATATTAAATAACCAGCCATTCTGACACTCAAAGCTTACTAATTAAGTGGATGCCAATACCTATAAATGTAGTATTTCATCCACTTTCTAACACATGCATTAGTAATCCATCGATATTTTTAAATTAAGCTCAAAAAAGCTTTGGATAAAAACGATTATGTAATTTGACCTTAAGAATCACAAATTGCCGAAACTTGTTCAACTAGCGGCCTGAATGATACTCAACCGATGCGTCTAATACAACATTTAATGAACTGACTGGCTGTTTTGTTTTTCTGTCTTTATATCTTTATGTTTATTGAGCATAAAATCCCAATAAGAAATATAGTTTATTACGGACATAATTATGATGATCTAGTATTATGTTGTGACTACAGGAAAAATAATACATAATATTTGTGCCAATTCATGTTATCTGCTATTGTTTACCATTCATTAATAAATGAAATATAAGTGAATAAAGAATAATCTATGAATTAATAACAATTCAATAAAAGTAAGGTTATATCAGGTTCGCACATTGCGAAAGTAATACACAAATTGTTGTAATCTGCAATTGTCGTTTTTTCAACCCTGTTTGGCTTATATTGCCGATTTCAATAGTTTTAATAAGGAAAGCGATTTTCTAACATTCATTCTTCACTGATTTAAAAAGAAAGGAGGTAATAATAAGTTAGTACTCTTTTGCGCCAACAAAGAAAACGCATCGGTGAGTTTAAATAACAGCAATTAAAAAGATTATAATCGTAAAATAATGCGAAATGGTTTACACTTAAGTGTTAAGAGGTTAAAGGCCAAATACCGGCCGTTTAGTCCGTAGCTACTGCGCGTCCGAAGCACAAGTCTACATACTCATCATGTCCAGTGTCAATGATGCTGATCCATCGTTAATCTTCAAATAAGGTGTTTTTTTTTTTTTTGGGTGGGAAATCTTTAAATGGCCTCTCCCACAATGGGCAGAGCGGAAGGGCGTGTCACTCTTTCTGACTAAAATCCACCCGTGTTCCTTCAGTTCCCTGTACGCCAGGGCCACGTAAAAATAATACCTTTGTTTAAATCGGGAAGCACATCAGACCCCACGAACTTTAGGCCAATTTCTGTGCTTCCCACCTTCAGTAAAATATTTGAAAAATTGATGCTAGATCAATTGCAAAAACATTTTAATAAACATAATTATTATTAAACAGTAAACAATTCGGTTTCACAAGGGGTCGCTCTACTACCGATGCTGGCGTTGAGCTTCTTGCACATATTTTTGAGGCCTGGGAGAAGTCGCATGATGCCCTAGGTATTTTTTGTGACTTGTCTAAGGCTTTCGATTGTGTTTCTCATGATACATTGGTCAGGAAATTACATCACTATGGTGTTAGAAACACTGCCTTGGATCTTCTTATTTCTTATTTGAATAATAGGATCCAAAGAGTGGACGTTAACGGCAAGCGATCCGCGGGATCTATTGTCAGTATGGGAGTTCCGCAGGGCTCAATTCTTGGCCCGTTTTTATTTCTCGTATATATTAATGACCTACCTTACCTTGTAAAGAACAGTCATGAAATAGTGTTATTTGCAGATGACACATCACTTTTATTTAAGCTTAAACGACAACGGACAGTTACTGACGATGTAAATAGTGCTATCGCTAAAATAGTGCATTGGTTTAGTGTTAATAATTTACTTTTAAACGAGAAAAAGACTAAATGTATTAGATTTCTAACACCGAACGTTAAACAGGTGAAAACCAATGTACTAGTAAATGGGACGGAATTGGATCTTGTGGACACCACTGTGTTCTTAGGTGTTACTTTGGACTCGAAGCTACAGTGGGGCCCACATATAACCAAATTGTCGAAGCGGCTGAGCTCTGCAGCCTACGCGGTCTATAAAATCCGTCATTTGACTGATGTCGAAACAGCCCGATTAGTATATTTTAGTTATTTCCATAGTGTAATGTCGTACGGCATTTTGCTGTGGGGAAATGCAGCCGACATTCAGGCTATTTTTGTGCTGCAGAAACGAGCCATTCGAGCAATTTATAACCTTAGTTGTAGGCATTCACTGAGGGATAAATTTAAGGAAATAAACATAATGACTGTCGCATCTCAATATGTATATGAAAACCTTATTTATGTAAAAAAGAATATTAATCTATATTCTAAACACAGCGACATTCATAACATAAATACTAGATACAAAGATTTACTTATTGTGCCCTCGACTAGGCTCCAAAAAATTAGTAATTCATTTAAGTGCCAAAGTATACGTTTTTACAACAAACTCCCAAGTCTTGTTAAAGAACTGAGCCTCAATAAATTTAAATCATTTATTAAACAGAAACTCTGTCAAAAAGGTTTCTATAAAGTTAAAGATTACTTGGATGACAAAAAGGCTTGGGATTAATTAAGCTACTTCAATGTACCCCCAAGCAACAATCCATTTTATACTGTGATTATGTGTTTTGGAATTAATAATGTCATTTTTATTGAATTACATGACATAACATATTAAGATTTTTTGATGACATTTAAAGAGAAACCTGTCTGTGAATGTGAGTAGCATGCAGGCTAGATTAAATACATGATATTCATTTTAATATTGTGAATGTGAAGACTATGTGGGTCATTGTTGTTTTTTTTTTTTTTTTTCCTTTCATGTAGTTTTATCTTAGTCTGGCAGTTTGAGTAATTTTTGTGGCCTACCCAAATGTCCTTTCTTTGGTATTGTTCGTTGAATCGTTGAGCTCCTTAAGTTCTGAGTTGAGCTGCACGATTACTGACAAATGCGTGCACTGACTGGACAGGTCCACTCAATCTGTGTGGTTTTTCTTCAAAATACCATTTCAGACAAATCTACATGGTCTTCACATGATCTGACCAAGATTATGTCTGGACTTTAAAAGAGACTGTGACCTCTGAGTTTGTTTCGGCCTTTCTTCTCAGAGTAGTCAGATAGGAAACGCCGACCTCATCTAGTTTTAAAATATCATTGACGTGTAAAAGTGTTTGTACAAACCTATTTACAGAAATAAAATCATTTATCATTTATCATTTATCACGGTAACTCTTTCACGCAACGAACAATCCGCGACCCCGGGAATAGAGTGTGGCTGGGCTGTCTCTGGCAGTGCTCATACACGGAGTGACGTCATGCTGCCTCGTACGAAAGTTTCGACACTTCAGAAACTATGTGTATCTAAGTGCAATACTAGTAGATTTTTTAACAATATTTACGTATTGTCTGGCCTATGGTGTTTTCAGTCAGCTATCTCTCTTTTACAACGAGGCCATTGTAACTGTAACCATTGTTTCTTCTTTTTTCTCTTCTACTTTTAATCTGTGCGGTGTTATTGGTTGTTGGTGATACGTAGTATATTGTACGTTGATTTTGTTAAAGTTTTTAATGGAGAGACCATACAACTCATGTTATTTGCGACCACCATCTTTGCTTGGGGTGTGCCTTTTGTGGTGTTCACCACGTTAAAGGAAGTAATCGGGTAGGTAAATTAAACAACAATTCACTGTACTACAGCAGAGGTCACACGTCCACATCGTTCGGGCGCCAGCAAGCAACTGACCACTCTGCGGGCGTGCGCCGCTGCGTTAGTTCATTATGTCTCTACTACACTTCTACACCTTTGATGACAACCCTCTTTTCTTCGTTTTTAATGCCTCTATTTTTAACGTTTGAAATACAAGAAAAATAAACCTTTTGATAGCACAATTACCTTTATTCATCAACGTTATCTTTTCCCGGTTTCTGTGCTGTTGTTCAATGGTAGTGCAGGTACCGCTACTAAAAACTGACGTCGGTTCTACATCACTACATTGATATTTATTTTCAGCGATTTCATATTTCTGACCGGATTTATGTTGGCCCTTTTAATTAAATTTGCAAGATTTGATTATTCTTCCTTTATTTAGAGGTAATCGGGAGATATGACAAAAGTTTTATGTGAGAAGAGTGGCAAGGAACCTACCTGTATGAATTTTACGAAACTAGCTGATCGTTTTTTATTTTATTACAAAATTAAGTAAACGTGAAATTGTATAATGATGTAGAAAATAGCAGCGAGTTATGTCAGTAAAGTTGTAAATGTAGTGATACAAGACAAAACTACATTATAATTGTGTTATTTTTGTTATTTGCGATTGATTACTGTTAATGAATTGATGTAAACTAAGTGGTACTCCCTTTTTTCGCCTAAAATTGTTTGTCCGAAAATTATTATCCATAACACGATTGCTATTAACTTCAGTAACCATAATGTCCAAAAATTCGAAATTATGTTTTACATAATTATTATCTTTACTTCTAAAACTATTCTGTTATAATATCGAGTATTATAATAATTCTATCTCCTAATTTTGCATGAAATGACGTCATATGTCCTAAGTAGGTATAGTATTAAAATTATAATGTGTATTATTCCGCATGTTCGTTTATAGTAAAATTGTTAGTCCTAAAGCATTTGCTAAAAAATATGTTTTAGTGACGTAACGAATCGCTGTAAATCCGCGCACTCCATGCAGTCTTGAAGCTGAAGAACATTACATCAACTCGATAATAACTTAACTGTTAATAGCGCGTTGATCAACTCTCAGGCCATGGCATGCTATGACGGACCCCAGAGGTCTAATTGTGTGCTTTGTTTGTATGTAACGAAGTTGTAATTAATAAAATAAAAAAAATAGGGAAACGGAGAAGGCCCACCGCTATACTTGACAATGAGCACCAACGCTCCTGACTTTTGGCGATTGTTAAACCTTAACTGACGCACGACATATAGAAGGCAGAACCGTAAATACATAGTCCATCTAAGCCAAACTAGCCTATAAGGCCGATCTCGAATTACGTTATAAAGCAATCAAACGTTAGTGATGATTACTGCTTCCAAAAAGGTCTGGCCACAGAACACTTTGCGTGAGGCTTGGTACATGCGCATTTCTGGTAGTGGGGGTAGGCTTCATATATAATCACAAACTGGATTGGTAGTCGTTCTAAGAACGCTAGGGACCGTATCTCGATAAAAAACTACAACCGGCTATGGTATGCCATTTACTAAATCGACACTATTTATCGAGACACGTTAATATGGATGTCTGTGCGGTGAAAACTGAACGGCATTCTCTCAATGGGGAAGATTAAGGAAATGTGAAGTGACGAAATACGACTTCGGTGTGCACCAAGTACGATCGCAATGAGTTTTGCTACAGACTGAGTCTACTGTACGTTTGTACTAGTTTTCTATTATCTTAGTAAAAAGGGGCTAGGCCGCCGTAAGGGTATCATTAACATTAGTACGCGTTTAGAACTACTCAACACTTGTCTCTCTCAATGGCAATTGGACTTCGCAGTACTCTGTCTTTAGGATTGAGTAAGAATTTTATCAGCCTGGGGTCAGTACAGTCACAATGGCATGCAAAATGTTACACTAAATTAAATCACAGTCATGTTTTCCTCAATGGCGGCGTACAAATATAAATAGGTAAACATCAAAAAAGCAAATAACATTACAAATTTTGAACTTAAAAATCAAAATGTACTACAGCATAGTGTCATAAACTCATTGTAGAAAATTTATAATAAAATAGTCAATTATATGTCAAATTATTTACTTTCCTCCTATTTAGGAACAAAATTAAAAAGCAAAGAAACAAAGAAAAAAGTAGTAGGAAAAACGAAACGGGTACGGGTAGTTTAAGAAAAGGGTAGGAAGATTTCTTACCAGTCTAACCAGATGCAGCTGAATCCCAGTATTTTACATGGAGCGACTGCCTATCTGACCTCCACAACCAAGTTACTGGGTAACACGATACCCCTTGGTAAGACTGGTTGTCAGACTTTTGGGCTTCTGAGTACCCGTAACGACTCTCAAAGATCTATGAATGATGGCCGGGACCAAAGGCTTAACATGCTTTCCGAGGCACAAAGGGGTCTCGATATGTAATGCTTACCTCCACGAATCAATCGCGGCAAGCGCTGCTTATACTACAATCGACCCATACAGCTGTTATCATTTAGCCACGAACCCCTCCTCCAGGTACAGAAAAAAGTTCAAAGTCACATTTGTCGCAGAGCCGCGTACGAATATTTACAACAGGGTTTTCATACAAATGATGTCTAATTATAAGAGATCGGAATAGGTAGAGTATAATAGGTTGGAGAAAAAGTTTCTTCGCATTTTTTAAGAAAATTCAAAACATTTTTTAATATAGTTTATTTACATTTAACTAAAGTATGTAAGTACCATTTTGTTCGATAACTTTTTGCCATCTTGTAGGTAGGGACATGATCCCATTGCTATAAAAATTTTGGGACTTCTGATCAAAATACCGCGACAAGTGGTTTTGGCAGTCCTCTCGTGATGTTAACCTGACAATGCCTAAAGAATTCTGAAGAGACCAAAACAGGTGGAAATCTGAAGGTGCAAGGTCAGGACTATACGGCAGATGCATTAACACCTCCCAGCCAAACTCTCTTAATTTTTGCTGAGTGGCTAAAGATGTGTGAGGTTATCATGATGAAAAACCACACCCCTTCTGTTGATTAATTCCGGCCGCTTTCTCTCAACTTCTTGCTTTAATCTCATCAGTTGTTCGCAGTAGAGTTCAGAATCGATGGTCCTGCCTGGTGGTAACAGCTCATAATGAATAATGCCCTTCCAATCCCACCACACACACAGCATCACCTTGTTGCGAGTTAACCCGGGTTTCGCCAGTCTGTGAAGCCTGACCGGCCTCTGACCACGACCTTTTTCGCACGTTCTTTTCGTACGTGATCCACTTCTCATCACCAGTTATCAGCTTCTTCAAAAATGGTTCGGTTTCATTACGGCGTAATAAAGAATCACAAATGAGTACACGGTTCATTAGGTTTCTTTCAGTGAGCTCGTGAGGTACCCAAATATCGAGCTTTTTTGTGTACCCAGTTTTTTTCAAATGTGCCAAAACTGTTTTGTGGTCAATTCCCAGTTCTTCAGCTACGTCGTAACTACTTATATGCCGATCTTGCTCTACTTTTTCAAAAATGGCATCCATTTTATCCGTAATAGGGCGACCAGAGCGACGTGCATCTTTGACATCAAAATTTCCGGATTGAAAACGCTTAAACCAAATGTGTGCTACTCTCACAGACACTGCACTAGGTTCATAAACATTGCAAACTTTTTTCGTGGCTTGCGTTGCATTTTTACCTTTATTGTAGTAAAATTATCAAATGTATCGAATTTCTTCATTAGATTCACTCATCTTGACAGTACGAAAAACAAATGAAAATCACACATTTTCCTAATTTGAATTTGGAAATAATTTCTTTAAAATTTTAACTTTCAATGATACCAAAACCAGCCAGATACAAATAGTATAGCCAAAGAGATTTTATTATAAGTTTATACATACTATAATGCGAAAAGACTTTTTCCCCAACCTAATATTTACCTAAACTTCGAGAGAAGAAACGCAGAGTGGGTAATACCTCCTCCAAAATACCGGAATGATGATAATGACCTTTTATGCCCGGGATTTAAAAGTCATGAATTATTTATTGGACTTTATATAATATCTAAACAAATTATTTATTATCGAAGATTCTATTTACATTATTAGGGTTGCGTTCTATAAAAATTGAGTCAAATTCAAATGTATTGTTTTAAGTAGGTAAAATAAAATTAAGATAGCTGGTCTAAGAGCTTATTTGTTTAAGTGCATATCAGGTAAATTAAATCTAGTGCTTCAAATACATACATAAACATTGTGTTGTACAGATATTTGATTTTTTTCTGAAACACGTAACGGTGCCGGTTCCTCTTGTCTCAAAATATCGTTGGTTATACAACAAAATGTGATATAATTTACTATGTCTTTCACATAATGTAGGAGTTGCTATTTGTTATCTCTTTCACTCAATGCAAAAGCTGTGAGAAAGAGATAGAAACTATCATTATCTATTGTGAAATGTGTGTAAGGGCATTCCTGAATAATATTCTGTTGAGATTGATGATGAATGATGATGTTTCTGATTGATTTTATCTGTATCAACTAAAATTAATAAATAAAAATGACAACTTGTTTATTTTTATGTTATATGTTACGAGCATTTGTATTTTTACCCAATGGACGGCGCGAAAGCAAAAACAGGGTTATTTTTTTGTTCAAGTACTTTTGAAGGGTATATAACTACTTTACTCTGGTTCTTTGTGTAGTGTTACCAAGTAAGTTTTATAATTGTACTTATATATATTGTCTTAAAGATACACTACATGCGAGGCCCATTTTCATTTTAATGTTAGGGCTTGTAGTAGCCCATTCGTGGATTAAGATATTTTTCTATTTTTTTTTCTTATCCTTTGAATTTTCTTTACATTTAGCATGCTGCGCTCAATTCCTCGTAGGCATTTTGTTACCTAGCTTTTTAAAATATTTTTATTAAACTAGCTTCTGCCCGCGACTTCGTTCGCGTGGCAGTCGTAAGGCACCACAATATACTAAAATAACAGTCACATTTTTATACAACTTTCCTGTATACTACGTTTGTAGTTTTGGTCTCAGCAGCTAAAATATGAAGAGAGTCAGGACTCGTGACATGGGAACAAGCGACGTACAGTTGGCTGTGTGAGAAAAAGCTCGTCCTGAGGTCGACACCCGCAGCCTTCAGTAGTAATTTCACAATGCTTGCGTTGTTTGCCATTTTTTGTAAATTAATGAACGCCCGCGTTCCTGCATATACTACATAATGGCACAACACTGATACACTTTTGCATTCTTACAGATTATTCCTGACGAAAAGCTATCATGCGTGTGTTTACAATCTAGTGCTATATATTGTGTTTACAATCTGTTAACAGTCACGTTACCATAGATATTTATTTTTATCATAACCAATGACGACAGAAAAGGCCTTTACTGATACGTTCTACGAACTATCATAGGTACAAAATATTTTTAGTAATCGAACATAGGTTTACAAAGAAGTCGTTGTTGTTGTTGTGGTAGTTGTTGAAAGTCGACTAAAATAGCCGTTCATAATTATAACTATATGATGTCAGGATTGACTGCTTAACTCCTCAAAGGTAAGATGATAATCATTTGTAAGGTTAAATCTATCGCTATCTGCTATATTGGTTCCCTATTTAGGCCAGTGAAGTAATGGAATAATTCGAATGGTGTCACTGACACTGGTATATTGTTTTCTTGCTATTTCTGACTTTTATAGTACTCAAACTTCATTGATCCCAGAAAGTTTTTTGATCCTTATAAGAATTAGGATTGATTGGCATCAAACATTTTTTTTTGTAAAAATTGCCCATTATCTTGTTGTACGAGTATATCAAATGCAAACCTATCTTATGAAGCTACCCGCTCTATTACCCAAACATGATAACATTACTCATTTTTTAATTGATTATTTTCATCGCGTTCATTGTCATAGTGGAACCAATCTTCTGAGTTCGCTGTTGCGTCAGAAGTATTAGATACTCTCGTTTAGAAGTATCATTAGAAAAAGATTACACGCTTGTAATTTTTGTTTTAATAATTCTCCTTGAAACCTTAGTCCAAAAATGGCTAATCTGCCTAATTGCCACGTACAGGAGACCAAGGTGTTTGTGAGGGTGTAGACTATGCTGGCCCAATAAAAATAACTCTAAGTAGACGTCGTGCTCAAAGAAGTGTAAAGGCTTATAGATGCGTGTTTATAATATGTTTTGTTACTAAAGCCGTTCACATTGAACTGGTTACCGATGTATCTTCTGATACATTCATTGCCGCTTTTAAAAGATTCTTACCCGCCGTGGACCTGTTTCATGTTTATATTCCGATAATGGAACCAACTTCGTTAGAGCTAAAGTTCAATTACAAAACCTACGGGCGGATTGCTACCACATTTAATGAAGAATGATTCCACCTCGTGCTCCGCGTTTTGGGGACTTATGGAAGTCTAACATAAAATATATTAAAATACCGCATCATTGGTGCCCGAAATCTCAGTTTAAGAGGAACTTCTGACTGATCTCACTGAAATTAACACAGTCCATAACTCGAGACTACTTTATGTCTTATCTGAGGAGCCGTATCCGGAACCTCTTACAGCGGCTCATTTTATTATGGCTTCACCTTTAACTTCTCAGCCCATCGAGACTGTTCCCGATGGAGCGAGGTCTCTTAGTTGTCGGAAATAATTACTAGACGAGATGGTGTGTAGCTACTGGAAAAGATGGCGTGTTGAATACTTACACAATCTTCAGGTTAGACAGAAGCGGCTAACGTAGGTTGATAATAAAGCTCGGTGCAGTGGTTTTGATTTATCAAGATAATATTCCTCCATTAAGCTGCCCAATGGGCATAATAATTAAAGTATATCCCGGTAAAGACGGTACAATTTGTGTCGCTTTGGTCAAAACGGCTACCGGTCGTTTTAAAAGACCTATTGTAAAACTGTGTCCATTACCATCTCAATAAAATAATATTATATATTCGTTCAATTTACGTTTTGCTTGAGAACCCTGCGTATTTTCAAGGTGGCGGAGCATGATGACGCCAAAAAAAGTAAAGTAAAATAATTTCACTCTTTGAAAGAGTGAAATTATTTTATTTAATTTAATGAATTTGAGTATGAGGCTTTTTAGACTATTCTAAAAAGCCTCGTACTCAAATTCATTTAAAAAAATCATCATCGATTCATTATCCATAAAATGTTTAAGATTGTCATTATGAAAGTATTTCGATCGTTTCCTATAACCACCCTTCCCCTCCCATAATGATTGAGGGATAATATATTTCTACTAAAGACTGCGCATCATGACACCACTGGAATCGCACTTGCTTTATTTAATAAATAGGTATATCAAGTTATGGGCCCAGACCCACATCATTCTTCTGAATTAAGTGAAAGTAGCAAAGTAGTAGTTGTAGTGATAAAGGCAGTAAAAGTTATTTATTAAGGCTCAGGCACTTTCTGGCCGAGGACACATCTGTTATGAATGGATTAAAATCATGCTGTTTACACATATCATTAAAGTTTCTACTTGCACGCACTATAAATGAATTTTGCCTGTAATTCGTAGAGGTAAATGGAACACGCAACGGTGCGTTCCATCGCTTCGACCTTCCGGGAACGGTAAAAAAAAATTTGGATAGAATATCAGAATTATTAATAGAATTAATGAAAAAATTAATAATGAAATACAGTCAGAGATTGTTCGCCGATTAATTAGGGGTAATTTATGATACTTCTTACAGAGGTTGAGGTAATCCTCAGACCGGTAGGGCACTTTCTGATGATAACACAAATACTTGATGAAGCTTTTCTGGATGCTCTCTTTACGATCAATGTACTTGTGATAACATGGATTCCAGATTTCAGATGCGTATTCCAAGTGGCTTCTAACAAAAGTACAGTAAAGAGTTTTTAAAGTTTTGGCTTGAGTGAAGCACTTGGATAGCCGTATTATCAAACCTAGTGCTTTAGATGCTTTAGCGGCTATGGTATCGACATGATATTCAAACTTAAGCTTAGAATCGTGATATATCCCCAGATCTCGAATGCAATTTGTTCTAGGTAGTACTTGATCACCCAAGATATACGATGAAGGTATAATTGACCGCTTTCGAGAATATGTTAGAACCGAACATTTAGCAGGGTTAAGGTCAAGCTTACTCCCACGACAGTAAGTCTTCAGACGACATAAATCATCCTGAAGTGCAATCACGTCCACATGTGATGATATTGTGGCAAAGACCTTCATATCGTCAGCAAAACACAACAGTTGGATGAAATCAAGCATGAGTTGATGTCGTTTATATAGATAATGAAAAGTAATGGGCTGGGCAATGAACCCTAGGGGACTCCACTGGGAACAGGCACCCAAACATAGGACATATAATTGCTTAATACTATTGCTTGAGACCTGTTCTCCAGACAAGAAGAAAACCATCTGAGTGCATTGCCTCGTATTCCCATACCATATAACTTTGATAGTAAGATCTCATGGTCAATCCGATCAAAAGCTTTACTGTAATCAGTATAAACAACATCAACCTGCTTACCGTTATCCATGGCATCAATAATAAAATCATTGAGCAGAATTAAGTTGGTGACAGTAAACTTTCCTTTCAAAAAACCATTTTGAAAGGAACTAAACGATTTTTTGAGAGCACTATAAATCTGGTTATAGATGATCCTTTCGAAGATTTTGCCACAATACAGAGGTTGGATATCGGCCTGTAGTTTACCACTTCGGTTTTGACTCCTTTTTGTGAATAGCCGATAAAAAAGCCGATTTCCAAAGCTCAGGTACAACACAAGTATCCAAGGATTTCCTGAAGAGAATCGAGATAGGTTGGGCAATCGAAGTCGAACATCGTACAAGAAATTTGGATGAAATATTATCCGGGCCAGCCGACTTAGAAGTATCTAACTTACGAAGCAAGTTAGAAACCTCCTCAACATTCACTACAATGCTACTTAATATCAGATAGGCTGGAAGATTCAGTAAAAAGAGAGGGTGAAGAAATTCGAAATGTAGAATGAAAGTACGTAGAAAACGCTTCGCATATTGTTTCACCGATACGTAACACTTCGCTATTATAGTTTAAAGTACTTGGAACTGCATTTGAGTTATGTCGTTTTTTAACGAAAGTCCAAAAATATTTAGGGTTTTCTTTAATAGGATTTTCGGTTAAATTCATAACTTTGCGATTCCAATACCTTTACCCTTTCACGAAGAAGCTTAAATGTTGAGTTATCAGCTAAATAGCCATACGTTATAAAAAAAAAAAAAACTTGTATTTTGCTTTAGTTGATTTAATTAATGCCGAATTGTACCAAATTGGATATGTTTTGCTACGATGTACGATTATAAAGACAGTAGTGCAGTTTTTTTGACACAGTGACTTTAACTAAATTTTGCAATGTTGACGCGTGGTCGTGCCAGTAAAAGCGAGATGCAAAATCTTCAGCTAATCTTCATCAGCTAAAAATGTCTACAAATACAATGAATCTGATCGAAAGGCTGACGGGAAGGGATACTTATCTCACGTGGAGATTCGCGGTTCAAACATATCTTGAACATGAAGAGTTATGGTGTTGTATCACCTCAGTTGAAAAAATTGACCCAAACATAGAAACGAAAGCTAAGTCAAAAATCATTTTATTAGTTGATCCAATTAAATACACACATCAAAAGTATCTAGGGATCAAGCACGTTTTTGCTTGTTACTAAATTTGTTTTTAATTATATTTTTTGTAACTCCTATGGATACTTTTTATTAAATTTCGTCTTTTAAACAGGGAATAATTTTTGAATTTCGGTCAAAAGATGAAAATCTTCTGTAAAGTCAATGAGGTTATATAATACTAGAGGAGCAACGTCCTACTAACCCAGGATTTTGTAATATCTTGATTTAAAAAGAATGTCCTTGGAGTTTCTTGCCCGTTCTTCTCCATAGAAATCAACGTTTTAGAATGGGCAACTAGCTTCAACTTTCTGACTAACTGACCGACTCTTTGACAATTCAAAAGTGCCTGTAAATGGTTTAATTGAAATAAATGCTTTGAGTTTGAGTTTATTGCGTTGACTTGGAAGTTTTATTTTTTTTACTTTACACCTTCAAGGGACCGTAGATCTAAGTTTTTAGTATCTATTTCAACTTGATACCTCCTCGCGTTCCTGAGAAAAATGTTATTAACAGATAACGAAGTCATTCTATAAGGGTTTCAGTTTTTCATTTTGAGGCAAGGAACCCTAAAAAAGATTATTTGAATTTATTATCTGCCTGTCTGTCTCTTACCTTTCATGCCTTAATTACTGAGTACATTTAGATGAAAGGCTTACATAAATAGGCCATGACCAGGGATGGGACATAGGATGCTTTTGAATCCCTGTAGTACATGCGAAGCGTAAAATTTAAAATGGGTAGATAAGTAGATTTCACGTTATAAATAATTCATGACGACTTTTTCTGCAAATAATACTATTATTGACTAGCGCTTACCTTTCATTTTTATCTGCGTCATTTATCTACGCATGTTTTTACTTCCATTTCCACTTTCGCCAACAAAATTTAGCTGACTTATTTATGTACGTTATAACCATCGTATTGGGATAATCTTAATGCAAACCATAGCTAAGACATCTTTAAAACACAAAAAAGTTGCAAACTGTCCGTGAATAGTCCGCCTCGCTCGGCTGCTTGCAGCGTTTTGTGCGATATAGTGCACGGATTAAGGAATAAATTATTACAATGTGCTGGAATGTGGAAGTCTGGTACCGTTTAAAACAGGTTTTTGTTCGGACTCGTTTCGAAGGATTTCTTTATTTACATATTAACGAAGGTCTATCATGCGTTCGTCTCTTTTATTTATCAGTATTTTTTGTTTTGTTTTGCAATTTAATTCAATAGCACACGATTTATGTACATATTCGTTACTATTTTTATTAGTTAAGTATGCATACACACGTCACCTTGCAGTAAACTGATTTACATCTATAACCACGCACTTCAGGTCCAGTTGAATACCAGCGTCAAGCTCTAGTTGTCTGGCATTTTTGCTGAACTGGGCCTTTTTGGCGCAGCCGTGAGGCACACTTCCCTGCTAATTTCTTACATTGCAATTTACACTTTTTATTTTTTTATCTGCTTCATATTATATTTTGTGCCTTTTAGTCGGTGCTAAATATGTTTTTTTTTTTACGTGATACTGTTTTATAAATCGATGAACCGCGGCTGCACGCACGAAAAAGCATGACTCATTGTCACGTTCTGCCTGAGCCAAAGACGTTATCAAGTAAAATTATTGTCCGTAAACCGACTTTACAGACAACCATTTTTTTCTTCTTCTTCTATGTTCCTGTGGGATAATTTCCGACCTTTACGCGGGTGAAGCCGCGGGCAAAAGCTAGTCTACTATAAAACCAAGTATCAAAGTACATGCTCATAAAAATACGTTATACATACTTTATTTTATTTTTACCATACAAGAAACTTGTTTTTAGGTATTAAGAAAAAGTGTTAAACATTGTGCGGTGGTACAGAACCCTCTCAAGTGCGAGTCCGCCTCGCACACGAAGTTACACTTTTTGCGGTTAAAGAGATCAACGCAGATATATCTAAGCTCGGCTCCGGATCGGCATCACTTCTAGTCGAGCCGCTTAGCATTATTTCCATGGAACATGAAACAACATACTGCAGCGATGGCTTATTAGCCGAGCCGATATGATATGTGAGTTTTACCTTAAAAAATCAGCAGTTAGCTGGGTCGGAACCCTTTAAATTTGCAATAAAAAAGTCAAGCAATAATAATAAGCACACTACCCACGCCGAGGACTGTATGATTCCAAAAAATTGTGGGAAACCAAAATAATCTGCATACTTGTCTTATATTGATAATATGAAACTAATCCGGTATCATAGCGCTTTGTGGCGAGTAACTTAGTGGACGCGTATCATTATTCACCAGTGCTTCAGAGCTATTATTATCTATGCATCAGACTGCGCACGCGATGCTCACCATGACCGACAACGATACCAGTATTACCAACCCAAAAAACTGGGAAGAACTCGTTGGCGAATCTTGGTACAACATTATTAAATGGATTTTGTTCGTGTTGACTCTCGTAGCGGCCCTATACGGAGTGATATCGTGGTTCTTCATCCAGAAGTTTCGTCATTTCAGAAACTATGTGCTCCTCAGTGCAATTATGGCGAAAATGTTAAGCATATTATTCTATCACCTAACAATTCTACATTGTGGGAAATCGATCCAGTATCCTGAAGTGTTTGTTTTAGGAGTTTTAACTGCGGATTTATTATTGTATTTTACGGTAGCGTTTCATTGTTGGTTACTAGTGTTGTGCTACTTGTTTTATGTTGATTTTGTAAAAGTTTTTCTTCTTGACATTCGTAGGAGGTACCTTAAGAGTAGCCTATTTGCGTGGGGTCTACCTGTTATATTAAACTTACTAGTTTTCATTTCTACGTTCTTTTTTCATGACCATGTCACGAGGAAAATAGTAGCATCTCCAATATTAATTGTTCTCGCCTATTCAATTTTATTAATGCCCGTGGCGATTAGTTTTGTTATTTATATAACAGTTTTATGTTGTTTATGCCGCCCAAGTGAAGCTGCTGCGAGTATAACTATGAACAAATGTCTTCGCATCTACATAGCTACGATGATTTTTGTACTTAGTAATTCTTGGTTGTTACTTCAAATTCATTTCGTATTTTATGGACATATATTAACCATTGCTGTTATAAGTGAATTAGGAGATTATATGAACACAATAGCATTGGCTGTGTATTTAATTGTATTGAAGAGTAATCGTAATTTATGGCGAGGATTTCTGGATAAGAGATCAAAAAAATTCAATTCGCAAAAGTCTATACAAGTGTCCATGTCCATGTCAAGTATTGTTTGACCGCTTAGATATAAAGTAAAATAAAAGCAAATGATTAATGTTTGTAACCAGTTTGGTTAGACGATTGACCTTTACGGTCTAATATAAATATGATCCCACCAAAAATCAATAGTTTGAATATGGAATATAATATATTTGCTTTTTCACCTTGATTATTCAACACAATAAATTATATTTTTATCGAGCAACGTCTTTTCATTAACCGTTTGATCATCCTCAATTACTTTCTCCTTTCCTTCCTGTGTTGCCAAATTCAATCAGTTCCGATTTATTGAAACAATCATCTTACATTTTGCAACGATCGGATATCACACACTCAATCTCACATGCATAAGTTGTAGTAAATATATCATTAATCTACTGTATTCACTTGTATAACTGACCACAGCGCTGCGGCCCGCCCATGCACTATTTATTAAACCTATATCCTTTATAGGCAAACATAACGCCGTTAATCTTCACCATACAAGAGCAAAGGATGTGACGTGTTTTTTACGGTTAAAGTTCAACGCACACATTTCAGTTCGAAACCGGATCGGCATCGCCTCAACTCGAGCCATTCAGCATTATTTCTATAAAACTCTACTGTATTTCACACTTAACAGACGAGCTGATGTGATATATGTAATAAGTGTGCTTTAATTTTGTTTTGTTTGCTGTTCGTCTCATACGTTGTTGTTATAGTTTTACCTACTTATTCTACACCTGCATGCTTCGTCATTAGGCGACTATTATTTAAGTTAAAAGTTAAATCTCATCTAAGTGAACTGTATCATGTTCTTATGAGAAATAAAGATTCTCTTTAAACCTAACCTAACAATTGCAGAATAGGCAGTTGGGTACGAAACCTTTGAATGATATCGAATTCATTTTTAATTTTCAATGCATAAGTTTAGCATTAGTAATATGTTACTAATGCTAAAAAAAACGAAACAAACCTGTTGGACCACCATTAACCCAATCAGGTGTGCAGTCAGATTGTGATGCCATAGTGTTGAATAGATATTGCCATACCTTCAATCGTCTTTTCTTGCAAATAAACCATGACCTTACAGGTAAAAAACCACAGCTTCGTTTGACGACGACGATGCGTCACCAAACAGTTTAAAATTTATAGTGCTTTTATATTAACTTAGAGTCATATTTAGAATAGATAATAATAATACTAGTAAGCATCAAAAGTGTATTCAAATACACAGACATTATACGTAAAAATCGTAAGTACAACCTATTATAATCTCAAGTAAGTGGGCTACAAAGCCGTAATGTATAGTATTTTTTTTTGTGCGTCCAGTTACCCTAGGCCGAGACCTAGCCCTAGACTTTCAAATATATGGTCCTTCAGAAAAGCCTATTTAATTGAGTTTATATGTTGTAAAAGTCTTAGTTCGTTATTTTTGTAACAGTTAGAAGATGGACATGTAGAGACAGCCATGCTGTGGAAAAATGAAAACATAGTAAAGCCTAATAGCTACGAGACAGCACTCAAGCGGCTCGACTCAATAGAAAAGAAGCTCGACAGCAACTTTGCTCTAGATACACAGGACAGATGGACTCTCTCATTCAAAAAGGAGAAGGCTTCCAAGACGAGCATACCGGGTAGAACATGGTACCTGCATCACTTCGACGTGTTCATCACAATGAAGCCTGAAAAGATCCGCATAGTACATGACGCTGCCGCCAAATCAAGAGGGCTATCACTCAAGGGCTTCCATCTCTCTGGGCCAGACCTGCTGCAGTCACTTCCCGCGGCGTCATGATGAGATTCCGCCAACACTGCATAGCTATCTCTGGTGAAATAACGGAAATGTTTAAGCAGGTGAAGGTACGAAGTCAAGACAGAGACGCACACGATACCTATGGAAAAGCAACTGAAGAGAAGAAGCACCTGAAGAGTGCTGCATGCCGTCCATAACATTCGGCGTGGCAAGTTCGCCGTGCACAGCTATTTTTGCGAAGAATTGGACCGCGAGAAAGTACATACAGACGTCAACAATGCAATCTGGATGTTGTTGAAAATCTAGAAGCTGTGGAAGCTATCATACAGAATCATTATATGTACCTTGATAGTGACAAGACAGTCGAAGAGGCCACGCGCATCGTAACGGTGGTGAAGGACATACACCTACAGGTGAAGTTTGGGCTCAGGAAATGGGTGGCAAATAGCACGCGAGTCATCGAAAACATAGACCCAACACAGATCCAAACTAAAGTTGTAAGCATCGGAAATACTGAAGACACAGAAAAGATACACGACCTGATATGGAGACCGAGTGAATATGCGCTGGGCTTCAATCTGACGCTCGCGCGTCTCCCAAGAGGCGTCTTAGAAAACGAGGTGTTAACAAAGAGAGAGATATTGAAGATCGTCACGTCACTGTACGACCCGAAAGAACTCGCCTTAAAAACAACACGAGTCCTCTCAGTAACAATTTGAGCCAAGCAAATCCTGCTGGAGGCATGGACGCGAGGAGTCGACGTCACAAAAATCGCACCTTTTTAAAATACCTTTAAAATAATTTAAACCATATTTATTCAATGGTAAGACTAAGGTACACCATTTTAAAGGTAATTTATTCAGCTCTCATTAAAAGTTGAGGGTTTTTGGTTTTATTTACCAAGGCATGAAATAAAACAGATTAATTGTAAAGAAAGAAAAATAAGTTTTATTACAACATCAAACAATTACACTTACAACAGACAAAAATACAATTAAGTTCTTAAAAATAACTTAAAACCTAGTATTGCTTCCCCTTGCTCTGATAACAACTTCCATGCGGCCCCTCATGGACCTAATTCATTTTACAACGGTTTCATGAGGAATGTTGTCCCATTCCTCAATAACCGGCATCTTTAAGGGCTTGAAGAGTGGTAGGGGCAGGATCTCGGACCCGCACTTCCCGTTTCAGCTCATTCCAAAAGTGATCAATAGGGTTCAGATCTGGGCTTTGAGCTGGCCAGTGCATAACAGGGATCCCAACCTCTTGCAAGTAGCCCCTTACAATTAATGCGGTGTGACAGCGGGCGTTATCATGCATTAACATTAATCCTCTGCCAATAAAACCCGCATAAGGGACCACATGCTTTTCCAGGATCTCTGTTTCGTTAAGAGCAGTCAGTGACCCTTGCCCGCGAGCACCTCAAGTCCGGAAAACGCACACAAGATTAATTTTCCTTTCAATTGCCATGCCGCCTCAAAACTTGCACGAACCATCCCCGTATTCCACTGTCTCTTCTATACAGGCTTGCGCGAATCATGCCCCCTGCCTCTTGTACACTCTTCTACGCCTATCATGGCAGAAAAGATACACCCTCCCTTGTCTCATCCGAGAAAAGCACAGCTCTCCATTGCTCTATCATCCAATCAACATGGTCGCGATCAAATTGCAACCGGTCTATCCAATGATGTGCAGTCAATTTTGGCCTTGTAACTGCTCTATGGGCAGCAATTTTCATTTCCTGCATCCTTCTCCTAAACATGGAGATGCTTACTGAAGTTCTGCGTACTGATCGGGGCCATTGTTGCAATTCAAGAGCATTCGAGAATCGATTGCGTAATGAAGTCGACACAATGAAACGTTCGTCTCTTGCGGATGTGCAGTGTTGTCTGCCAGATCCACGTCTTCGGATATAGCTACCAGTCTCTTGGAACTGTTGAAACACTTGTCGAAGGGAAAAACGGAATAAATTCAGTTGCCGGGCAACATCACACTGTCGCATCCCTGATTGCAGTACTGCAATCTCTTGAGCGGCTTTATCTGCTGTGGTATCCATTTTCAGGGTTGTTTTTCTTGCTGGAGTTGTACACTTGTGTTCACTTAAAAATCTGGATGGCAAATGACTCATAGTTGACCTTGATCGGCTGTTTTATACCCTTCTAGGATGGTACAATTTATGGCTCCTCTAATGCGTATTTTAACAAAAGTTATTTACTACACAAGCTTCCTCCCGTAACCTTTCACCACGTCGATGTAACGAGCCTTCTGAAGGACATTGTCTTCTTGAAAGCCAGTCTCGCACAAAACATTACCTTATAAGGTGGCGTTTTAGGTCGACAATCGAGAAACAGCAGGGGACGTATCCTACCAGCTTCAAGGCCAACATATTTCCACGCTAGATGGGTACAGAAGCTCTTGCATGAGCTAGCATGAGTTAAGTGTCCAACATAGTCTCATAGTAATTGTTTATTTTTAACTATCTAGCTTTTGCCCGCGGCTTCGCCCGCGTGGTGGTCGGATATTATCCCATGGAAACGTACTACCAGGACAAAAAGTATCTTAATGTTAATCTAGGTTATAAACTATCTGTGTTCCAAATTTCATCCAAATCCATTCAGGAGTTTTTGCGTGAAAGAGTAACAAACATCCATCCATCCATCCATCGATCCTCACAAACTTTCAAAATAATATATGTAGGACTAACATTATGAAGTAAAGTGCCTAGGTACGCGTAAACCGTGTGATCTATTAATACTACTATGTAAACTTAGTAAAAATTTTAGAGCTGTCTTTCTTTTGGAGAGTTCCCAAAACCACCAATACACAACAGACTCTACCTTTTTTTTTGGTATCAACCTACTCACATCAAAAGTGTCTAGGGACCAAGATGTTTCTTTTAAATATTTTATTGCCCTAATGAAATTAAATAAAAATGGCTATCTAGATTGATTAAATAAAATGTTTTCGTATGTGTAGATCGACGAAGTACTCTCTGCTTTTGCATTAATTAAGACTTTTCGCGATTTTGTCTTATGCTGGATTTTCACTTTTGTTATTCCTGCCATTAAAATGTGATAAAAAGATAAAAATAAAAGTTTTTAAATATATTTCCGCCGTTAACGCGTATAATACAACCGCAGCGTTCGCTGCGGTATAATCAATATAAGTTAATGTAAATCATGTTGCGGAGTGGCCGCCACACCTCCGTTGTAACAGGCGTAAAAGATTTTTAGTGTGTGTACGGCATCCATATTTAGCAGAACCCTTCTTTGAAGCATATCCCATGCGTGCTCAATAGGATTCAAGTCTGGCGATTGAGCAGGCCAAGGTAGGACGTTGATATTAGCTGCGGCAAGTGTGTTTGAAAAGACTCTGGCGGTGTGTGGACGTGCATTATCATGCATAAGCAGAAATGAAGCACAAAATTGATCCGCAAAGGGATGACAACATCTGATAAATTCAGCACAAATCTGTGCATTGATTTAGATCAGAAGCAATCTCAGGTTCTGATCGAAATTAGTTCGGTTCTTCCGCCGATCCAAATATCCACCCGTATGTCCGCCAGGAAGTCCATGCATTCAGTTGCAGTGATGGGACAATCATGATTGCCCCATCACTGCAACTGATTGCATGGACTTCCTGGCATGATTTTAAACGTTTTTGGCGTCCAAGAGTCCTCCAATATTGTGTACGTATAGTATCTAGCCTCCTACCAAAGCGAGATTCTTCAGAAAAACAAACAAAACACCTCTCTTCTTCTACCCGATTTCTGTGTTCACGAGACCATTGTAAGCGTGCTCTGCGATTGCGGAGCTCAATAGGTGGTACCTGTAGCGGCCTTCGGGAACGGAGATAGACTTCATGCAAGCGATTTCATAAGGTTTGATCGTTTATTAACATCCCTGAAGAGCTATGAAGCCTCGTAACCAATATTATCGCGGTCATTGTACGATTTCATCGAGCAGTAATTTGTATGTAACGATCTTGTCTGCTGCGTGTGGTGATGCGAGCTCGTCCTCCATGGCGCTCTGCCACGCTGCTATTGATGCGGTAATGTGTCCAAAGTCGACTTTATAACCTGCATAGTGGCCAGAGCGATTGCCACAGCACGTTGCCAAGAACCAGCTTCCAAGATTCCCACGGTTCTGATCATTTCTTCTCGGATCAAATGGACGTCTTCTCTCCATAATAACGTTCTTTTGCATTGATTCCACTCAGAAGTATGGCAGAAGTGTTACTGATTTGGCCTCAAACCCGTTGTAGGTTTATATAGGAAAACGACTTGACCGAAGATTTTCATATTTGGACCGAAATTCAAAAACTTTATTCCCTTTTCAAATTCCGAAATTTACTAAAAAGTATCCGTAGGAGTTACAAAAAATATAATAAAGAAACCTGATTTTTAGTAATTTACAAAAACGTGCCTTATGCCTAGACACTTTTGACGTGTTTATGTATAATTAGAACTTATTCCCTTTAACACCATGTACTGTACCCATATTTGCAAAATAAAATATCTTTATCTTTATCTTTATCGAGTTCCCTTTCGCTTTCTCAATCTTACTTGGGCATTGTAACCTCTCCTTTTCTTGACATATTCTGGGTAATAATATTGGGTGTCCTTAAATTCTTTGTTTTGTTAAAATATATTTATTTTTAATGAACCGACTTCAAAAAAGGAGGAGTTCTCATTAATTACCCGACTTAAAAAAGGAGGAGTTCTCAATTCGACCGTATATATATATATATATATATATTTTATTTTATGTGTGTTCGCGGATAACTTCGTCGTTTTTGAACCGATTTTGATGATTCTTTGTTCGTTGGAAAGGAGATATCCCAAGGGTGGTACCATAATTAGGAAACCAAGATCTAATGATGACATCCCAGAGAAATCGAGGGGAACCTTCGAAAATCGTAGGGGCGACTAGTGCGTTTGTTAATTTTTTTATTAAATATTTTAAAGCACTACAATTTAATGAAGATCTGGAGTCGATCTGATGATGGAGCCGAAAGACAGTCGAGGGAACTCCTCAACGATTCAGCAGTTGCCTTGTGTTTGGGCTTGGTTCATTTGTATTGATGAGAATGTTGCAACCATATGGCTTAGAAGTGCCATTACAGGTCTGATGATGGAGACCATAGACAGTCGACGGAATTTCTCATTTACAGCAGTTACCTTTTGTTGGGCTTACTTCATACAGTTCAATATTCCAAAATGTTCAGTTCGTACAAAATAATACCTAATTAAGATTGAAGTTTTACTTAGAACAACCACTACCTACTAGTCATGCTAAAGCGTAAATTTGACAGTGAAATTAAGTTGCGTAATCGCGTCATCTCTAGCAATGCTCTTTGGTTGGTTGCTAAGCAATTTATGCTTGTCACAATGCATATGGTGAAATGGAGCTGACTGTGGCGTCACCATCAGCTCCAGTTCTTCTGGGTTTTATCAAGAAAACTCCTCAACAATAAACTCCTCTTTTCCCTGCATCGGGAAAATTAATATTTTGTAAAAGGTGATGAGCAGTTGACACTAGGCTATTGTAACTTAGGTAAATTATTATCTGACCAACTAAAAAGTGAAAAATAAAAACTTTTTTATAAAAAAACAACCGACTTGTGTGTGAAAACTAACTTTGATTTCGGAAGTCGGTGGCAAAAAACTAAAATACAGATCCAAAGACACCGACTTCCGAAATTAAAGTTATTTTTCATTTTGTAGTGTCTTTTTTGGAAGTCGATTGTTTTTTTGTAAAAAAGTTTTTATTCCAAATGTTAAAACTGTAATGATTGTTGGTCTAGGTCTTTCTCGTTTTTTGCCTATTCTTTTGGCTTTCTTTATGACCCTGCGATCTATATTCACAGTAAAATGCTCATTTATGAAACTGACTACTGACTAGGTTAATTAAAAAAAAAAAAAAAAGATTATAAATGTTTCAGTTTCCTCTAGTCTGAAAAGGACTATATTCCTCTAACTTGCCTGTTTCTCTAGGAAATACAATATTTTTTCTTGGCTTTCCAGTTTATCCTTGAAGTTTTCGTGCTTTTCTTCCCATGTTAGAACTTCTCGTGCAGTATGGTATTTACATTTTGTGTTAGTTGCTCAGCCACTTTTCCTCGCTTTTTTGAATCTTTGTTTTTTGTTCATCTAGTTCATTTTGGATTTTCCGGAGTGCACTCAAGACTTCTTCTATATTTATTTCTTGTTAAATTCAATATTGGTTTAATAATATCAAAAGAACTGTTTGTTTTAGTTGCAAGTAGTGATCTCTCGTGGCATGCCTCCGTACAAGGAGCCCCAAATGGTAGCCTTGATCGATTTGTGTGTGAGCTTTACTATTTGTTGACATAGTCCTCGCCGTATTGAAAAGATGGCGCTGAGTAAGTCTCTAGGTTGGCGTTTTTGCAAAGTTCGTAAAGGTTATATTTTTTTTATATCTTTGTCTCGAGAACAAATATTACATATCAAATATTGAATGTTGTCACCAGTTCAATGTTGTTAATAGGATTAGTTTTGTTATTTGTTTAACAGTTTTATATTTTTATGCCGTTTTAGTGAAGCTGGTGTGAGTACATATTTTAACAAAAGGCGTTGCTTCTACATAGCTTTTTTGGTTCTTGTACCCAGTAATGTGTTATTTTTTATAACTAAATTAATATTTGAGGTTCATATTATTTGATAACATTGACCATTGATGTTATAAAAGAATAAGGAGCTATGTTGAAGACAATAGCATTGGCTGTGTTTTTAATAATATAAAGATAAATCAACTATACAAGTATCCGAGTACATGATCATAAAAGTACATTATACTTTTAATTCAAACTTTTTTTAATTATTAGCGTAGACAACAGCGGCCAACTTAAACAGATATCTTATAAACCATTTCTTTAAGGGCATGTAAGTAAAACGCCTTTTAACTTGACCATATAAATGCAAAGAATTCTCACGTCAAACAACGTGTCTCTTTAGGGTTCTGTACACAAAGGGTGCAAACGGGACCCTATTATTAAAGCTTCGCTGTCCGTCCATCCGTCTGTCATCGGGCTGTATCTTTAGATCCATAATATGTATTAACTTGAAACTTTCACAGAGTGAGAACTACTATGGCCGCTATAACTACAGATAATAAAAATAAAACAAAGTTAAAATATAAACGGGGACCCCCTACAAGAAACATGTTATTTTTAATACTTAATAAAAAAAAGCTGTAATGTTAAATATTGTACGGTGGCTAGGAAACATTAGTGTGCGAGTCCGAGTCGCACTTGGGCCGCTTTATTTACGGTTTAAGAAATCAACGCACACTTATCAGCGCGGCTCCGGATCGGCATCGCCTCAACTCGATGTGTTTAGGATAATTTCTACGAAACTCCATACTGCAATGCACACTTAGCAGCCGAGCCGATATAATACTGCCGTCCAAGATTCAGGATTGTCCTAGTTTGAGGGGCAGGGTACCTACTTTATTGGACTTTCGACCTCTACCTACCTTTTACCCAATCTTTAAAATTGTACTTCAGTGTTTTGTTTTTTACTGTTGTGTACACCTTTTGTCAAAGTTTATGTTTTGTGAATAAAAATTAAAGTCAACTGGGTACGGAACCCTTTAATTAAGTATATCAAATTAATCTTCAAATTGCATTAAAAAAGTTAAGCATTAATAATAAGAACACGCGCACAGTGGACTGTATGGTTCCAAAAAATAGAGTGAATAAAAATAAAGGATAACAAGTAATCTGCATACTTGTCTTAAATAGATAATATAACTGATTCAGTATCATAGCGCTTTGTGGCGAGTAACTTAGTAGACGCGTGTCGCTACTCATAAGCGTATCAGACTGTGCACACGACGCTCACCATGACGGACAACGACACCAGTAATACTAGCCCAAAAAACTTGGAAGAACTCGTTGGTGACTCCTGGTACTACATTATTAAATGGATTTTGTTACTGCTGACTCTAGCAGAGGCTATATACGGAGTGATATCGTGGTACATAATCAAGAAGTTTCGCCATTTCAGAAACTATGTGCTCCTCAGTGCAATAATAGCGAAAATGTTAAGCATATTATTCTATCACTTAACAATTCTAAATTGCGCGGAACCGATCCAGTTTCCAAAAGTGTTTGTTTTAGGTGTTTTAACGTCATATTTACTATTTTATTTTACGATATCGTTTCATTGTTGGGTACTAGTATTGTGTTACATGTTTTATGTTGATTTTGTAAAAGTTTTTCTTCTTGACATTCGTAGGAGGTACCTTAAGAGTAGCCTATTTGCTTGGGGTCTACCTGTTATATTAAACTTACTAGCTTTCGTTTCTAGTTTTTTTTTTCATGACTATGTCTCGAGGAAAATAGTATCATATTCAATATTAATTGTTCTCGCCTATTCAATTTTATTAATGCCCGTGGCGATTAGTTTTGTTATTTATATAACAGAATATGTTGTTTATGCCGCCCAAGTGAAGCTGCTGCGAGTATATCTTTGAACAAATGTCTTCGCTTCTACATAGCTACGATGATTATTGTACTCAGTAATTCTTGGTTGTTACTTCAATTTTATTTCATATTTATTGGACATAATATGTTGACCATTACCGTTACAAGTGAATTAGGAGATTATTTGAACACAATAGCATTGGCTGTGTATTTAATTATATTAAAGAGTAATCGTAATTTATGGCGAGGATTTCTGGATAAGAGATCAAAATTACTACGTGTCCATGTCAAGTATCGTTTGACCGCTTAGAAATAAAGTAAAAAAAAGCAAATGAGCAATGTTGTAACCAGTTTGGTTAGCCGTTAGACGATTGACCTGTACGCTCCAAGATAAATATGATCCTACGAAAAATCTATAGTTTGAATATGGAATATAATATATTTACCTGATCATCTCTTAGCCACCATGGCTTATTTTACGAGTCAAAATTGTTTTTATCTTTATTATTGCGGACGCTTTTACATAGACGTCTTTCTACAACGTTTTCACATGTATAATTTCAACATGAATGATGTATCCAATTATATGTAACGATATTTTGATTTAAAAGTGTGTCCCTGGGAGTTTCTTGCCTGTTCTTAGCCATAGGTACCTACTACGCCTTGGAATGGGCAACTAGCTTCATCTGTCTGACTGACCGACCCCTTGACAATTCAAAAGTGCCTGTAATTGGTTTATTTGAAATAAATGCTTTGAGTTTGACTTTGACTTTTTAACCTTGATTATCCAACACAATAAATTCTATTTTATATTTTTTGCAAGCAACGTCTTTTCTTTAGTCGTTCGATCATCCTCAATTGTTTTCTCCTTTCCTTCCTTTGTTGCCACATTCCATCAGTTCGGATACATTCATACAATCACCTTACATTTCTTCAACGATCGGATATCACACACCCAATCCCACATGTATAAGTAGTATTAAATATCTCATTAATCTACTCTTTTCCTTTGTACACTTGACAACAGCGGCACGCCTATGCATTATTTGTTAAACCTTATCCTTTATGGGCAAGTATAACACCGTTAATCTTCACCATACAAGAGCAAATGATGCTCAAGAGACGTGTCTTTTTACGGTTATAGTTCAACGCACACATTTCATTTCGGAACCGAATCGGCATCGCCTCAGCACGAGCCATTCAGCATTATTTCTATAAAATTTTATACTGTAATAATAATACTTATCAGCCGAACTCATATGATATTATGTGTGCTGTAACTTAGGCAGAATAGGCAGTTGGGTACGAAACCCTTTAATGATATCGAATTCATTTTCAATTTTCAATACATAAGTTTAGCATTATAGAAATAGTGTCACTATGACATAGTCAATAACGAATAAAGTGCGGTGTGCGTGAGGTTGCACCAAATGGGAGTCCAACTCAGGATGTCTGGCAAATGTATCTGACGCTGATATTCTGTTGGATACCTGCAGTGGCATACAGACGTCGGCGTCGAGCTGACGAGATAAATTGGTATTCTGACAAATAGTTTCGTGCGGAGTGAAATTATATATTCTATAGTACAGTATTGCATTGGGAAACGTAGTCAAGTTTTTGGGAGCGTTATATTAAATAAAATAACAGTAGTAATGCGTATGAGCAGAATCGCATGCTCTAGTTTATAGTCTTCAAAGCTAATCCTGTAGCTTGAGACATTGCATTTACCAGAAATGTAGCCAGCGGGGTCAGCGGAGCCTCCTTCAGCAGGCGATGATGAATATGATACAGCACAAGAACCACGTTCACAGGCATTATTGTAGAGCGTTATCAAAAGTGATTAGAGTTCGATTTAACGGTTTTATAGAAGTATTGGCGATCGCGTGTCAGCCATTACACGCGGTGCGGCTAGCGGAGTTGGTTCAGAAGGCGTGCGCCTTCCCTAATATCAGGAAGAATGGGGGAGCGGGGTCCAACCGCACAGCGCGTGGGACGCATCAGTCGTTCACGCGTTCGATCATCGCCAACCGTTCTTATCAGTTCATCTGCTGAACTAACTTAAACTGGAAGCGCTAATGAACCCAAGACTTACTCTATGATTGGGTGAAGAATTGGCGCGAACAGATAACATGGTTGGACTTACCGCTATTTAAAATGACTTGTACTTGTATCGAACCGTCTGGAAGGGCCACTCTAAACTGCAATCGTGCATTTTATGCTCTCACGGTGATTAGTTGTTGCGGTTCAGGCGGGTTTTAGTAACCTAAAAACTAACGACTTAAGACCTAGAGATCCCAAAAATATATACACGAACCAAAAATTAGATACGAGTTCAAAGAAAGAAACGGCTTCTTTCAAAGATAATCTAATCTCTCATTCAAATCTTCTGTCGGCCTACAGTCCTTCAATTTCGTGATAGTCTGTTCATACAAGAGGTGATCATTTAAGGATATCTTTTATGTGATATTGTCTTCTTATTGTACGCTCGAGAATTACGGAGGAAAGTTGTAGAAAGATTATCAGCTATTTTCGCTTAAACCTCGGCAAGCGAAGAAAGATTCGACGCGTGTTCAGTCCGACTTTCAGCTAAATTGGCGCTTTGAGTCTGACTATTCGCACGGGTAGAATCCATAAGAACTTCCTTACCAAACATAAGGAAGCGTGGTGTAAAACCTGTGGCTAAATTAATGCATGATTTGAGATGAAGTTTGACTTTGTTCCCTCCGACTAATATGCTCAAACATTTAACAACACTTTGGTTACAGCGTTCTACCGTGTTGAAGTGAGGAGTATAATAAGGAGTATATGTTGGAGTATCGGTGTGAAAGGATCTTAAAAAGTTTAAAAACTTATTACTACAAAAAACGGTAGCGTTATCACAGAGCATAGCCCGTGGAACACCAAAATTAAAAAATATTTGAGATTCCAAGGCTTTAATTACAGAACTGGCGTATCACCTCCACCTTTTTAATAAGCCAGACATACTTGGAAAATACGTCTACTTTGGATAACAATACCTATAATAGCAATAGGCCATGGACCGATGACGTCGATAGAAATAACCTGCAAAAGCAATGAAACGTCCTTCGTGTAACATATCTGGCCTCGCGGTTAGGTGATTGCAATTTTATAGGCTTTACACATCTCACATTGCCTCAACCTTTTGGAAACATCCCGAAACATGTTTGGCCAATAGTATTTTTTTATTGTCACAAAATCTTACCTCAAGGTAAGATTTTGTGACACCTTGATGTATAGAGGGAACAATATTTTTTACTTTCCAAATCGCAGGTGGAACCTTCTCAGTGGGTAAAACCACGCGCCATGGATCAGAAGATAAAGGGCTAGCATATGCAGGAAACATATGGGATGTATCGCGAGCGCCTAAATAAACCTTTTTATACTATCTACTCGTATCATTAGTATACCCGGGACCTTGATCAAATGATAAATGATAAATGATTTTATTTCTGTAAGTAGGTCTGTAGAAATACTTTTACACGTCAATCATATTTTTAAACTAGATGAGGTCGGCGTTTCCTATCTGACTACTCTGAGAAGAAAGGCCGAAACAATCTCAGAGGTCACAGTCTCTTTTAAAGTCCAGACATAATCTTGGTCAGATCATGTGAAGACCATGTAGATTAGTATCTGAACTGGTATTTTGAGGAAAGAACCACACAGATTAAGTGGACCTGTCCAGTCAGTGCACGCATTTGTCAGTAATCGTGCAGCTCAACTGAGGAAGTCAGGACTTAAGGAGCTCAACGATTCGACGAACAATACCAAAGAAAGGACATTTGGGTAGGCCACATAAATTACTCAATCTGCCAGATCATGATTAAAATTAACTGCGAAAAAAAAGCAATGACCCACATAATCCTCACATTCACAATAATTAAAATAAAATAATTACTTTACAAGTAAATACTCATGTCATTGTGTATATAAAATTCAACAATGTCAATGTGTATATAAAAAATCGGACATAATGTTTGAGAACCATGTAGATTGGTGTCTGAAATGGTCTTTTGAGGAAAGAACCACACAGATTAAGTGGACCTGTCCAGTCAGTGCACGCATTTGTCAGTAACCGTGCAGCTCAACTCAGAACTTAAGGAGCTCAACGATTCGACGAACAATACCAAAGAAAGGACATTTGGGTAGGCCGCATAAACTACTTAAACTGCCAAATCAAGAATAGAACTGAAACAATGACCCACATAGTCCTCATATTCTCAATAATGAAAATAATATAATACTTTTTACAGTAAATATTCATGTCTAAAATAGCTAGCAAATTAAAATCAACATTCACCGTGTAAATTTATTGGAGCAGCGCAATCCCAAGCCTTTTTGTCCTCAATATAGTCTTTCACAGTATAATAGGCTTTCTGGCATAGTTTCCGTTTTATAAAAGATTTGAATTCATTAAAGCTTAGATCTTGAATGTGGCTAGGAAGTTTATTATAAAAACGTATACATTGGCATTTAAACGAGCCACCTATTTTCTTGTGCCTGGTTGTAGGAACAATAAATTTGTGTTTGTTTCTAGTATTTATATTGTGGATATCACTGTATTTTTTAAACAGATTAATATTTTTATGTGCATACAAAAGATTTTCATAAATATACTGAGAAGGCACAGTAATTATATTAATCTCTTTAAATTTATCTCTGAGGGAGTGTCTGGGACTTAATTTATAGATTGAACGAATTGCCCTTTTTTGTAAAACAAAAATTGTCTGGATATCGGCGGCATTTCCCCACAACAGAATACCGTACGACATCACACTATGAAAATAACTAAAGTATAATCTAAACGGGCTGTCTCTAAATCAGTTAAACCACGAATTTTTCTAACGGCGTATGCTGCAGAGCTAAGCTTTTTTGAGAATTTATCTATGTGGGGGCCCCATTGAAGCTTGGTATCCAAAGTTATGCCTAAGAAAACTGTGGTATTTTCGGGTTTCAGCACTTCACCCTTTATGAGAACACTAGTTTCTACTTGTCTAACATGAGGTATAGTAAACTTAATACATTTAGTTTTTTTCTCGTTAAGAAGTAGGTTATTAACATTAAACCAGTTAACTACTATTGCAAGGGCGCTATTTACATTGTAAGTAATCAGCTGCTGACGTTTGAGTTTAAATAAAAGTGAAGTGTCGTCTGCAAATAACACTATATCATGTTTATCCTTTATGAGGTAAGGCAAGTCATTTATATAAATAAGAAATAAAAATGGCCCAAGAATTGAGCCCTGGGGGACCCCCATTCTTACTACCGATCCGGGTGATCTTGTTCCATTAACATCAATTCTCTGAATCCTATCACTTAAGTAAGAAGTAAGAAAATCCAGAGAGGCGTTTCGGATTCCGTAGTGGTGCAGTTTCCTGATCAATGTTTCATGAAGAACACAATCGAATGCCTTGGATAAATCGCAAAAGATTCCCAAAGCATCGCATTTGTCCTCCCATGCATCATAAACATGTCCTAAAAGTTCAACTCCGGCATCAGTAGTCGGACGACCCCTCGTAAAACCGAGCTGTTTGTTATGCAGTAATTTGTGTTTATTAAAAAATCCTTGCATTTGATTCAAAATAAGTTTTTCAAAAATTTTACTAGAGGTAGGTAGTACTGAAATAGGTCTATAATTAGTAAGGTCTGATGTACTACCTGATTTAAATAACGGTATTATTTTACTATTTTTCATAAGATCAGGAAACTCACCACGGTCAATACAATTATTAAAAATAACAGCTAAAGTAGGTGCTACAATGTTTATTATCGACTTAGCAACGTCCACAGAATTACCCCAAAGATCTGCGGTCTTTTTAACATTTAATGTGTGAAAGGTTTTAATTATATCTTTGCAGGTGACATATTGCAAATTAAATTCAGAATCACAAACAGGAACGTTTTCCTTAAGTAAAGACTCTGCAACAGTGGGTGATGAGTTTAGAGATTTAGTAGTAGATACGGGAACATCTGCAAAGAAATTTTCAAAGGCCGCGGCGACTTGTGAATCTGAATTAATTATATTGTCATCAATATCAAGCCTGTAGTTACTACATCGGTTGCATGACCTTTCTGTTTTGCTGTTAATGATACTCCATGTCATTTTAATTACATTACTACTATTTTTAATTTTTTAACTCAAATAACGTGACTTGGCCATACTACTAACTTTTTTAAATAATTTAGAATAATTCTTAACATATAAATTAAATTCAGCAGTGTTTATACAAGTCCGTTCATCATATAATTCATAAAGTCGTTTTCTACTTTTATGTATACCAATGGTGGCCCAGTCACTGAAGGAAGCGTTACTATTCACCGAGAAAGTCTTTGGAATGAATGTGTTATCAAATTGTGTGCAATACATATTTAAAAAATCATTATATTGTTCATTAGGGTCATCATTAGTCGACAAAAATGGTAATTTACTCAAAAGTTTAGTTTTAAATGTTTCCAAGCGATTACTAGTTTTTGGGTGAACAGTGATATCTTTTTTAATAACTTTTTTGTTAATATTAGGAATAATGATCAACAGTCCGCAATGATCAGAGTCTATTAAATTAATAATTTCTTTATGGGTTGGTGTAACATCTTTGTAAATGTTATCTAGGCATGTGGCACTAGTGGGAGTTATTCTAGTGGGCTCCAAAAATTAGTTAGCAAGATTGTATGACTGAAACAAACTTATAATTTTAGTACTTAACCCAGAATTTTCTAACAAATTAACATTGAAATCACCACAAGATATGATAGACATGTTTGAATTACAAATTTTGTGCAACTTCATCATAACCTTTTCAAAACAATCATACAATCCTGAAGGTGGTCTGTACACACTTAATATAATGAACTGCTCCAATTCTATACAGGCTATTTCAATTGTCCGCTCAACAGATAGGCTCACAATATCCTTGCGGTCTTTAAATTTAAGCTGGTTATTTACTATAATTAATGAGCCACCATGTATAGCATTTACCCTGCTGAACGAACTACCAACCTGGTGATTACTAAAATTGAACATGAACTGGTGGCTTTTAAGCCAATGTTCTGTCACACAAAGAATAGAGATTCTATAATATATTGCTATAATTCAGGAATAATTCTACTTCTAAATCTTTCTTCAAAAACCCTTGAATGTTTTGATGCACCAGGTTGCGGAGTGATATCGTGGTCCGTCATTAAAAAGTTTCGTCATTTCCGAAACTATGTACTTCTCAACGTAATATTTGCAGATGCGATGCGTTTATTACTTTTTCCAATATTACTTTCTTCTGACACAACAGTAGAGGTACAGATAGAGTTATTAGTACTTGCATATCTAGATACAATATGTATGCTATCTTTTAGTTTATGGTTACTAGTGTTGTGTTATATTTTTTATGTTGATTTTGTAAAGGTTTTTAGTATTAATATTCGTAGGAAGTATATTAAAACTAGCCTATTTGCCTGGGGTGTACCTTTTATAATAATTCCCATATCACCTTTTATTTTAGCACTTGTCGAAATATTATTAGACATCAATGGTACTGGTACTTTCTTCTTTGTAGTTATTTATTCGATCACTCCGACGGTTACTTTAATTATTTACATAACAGTTTTATATTTACTATTCCGCGGTAGAGAAGCTGGTGCCAGTACATCTACTAATACAAGGTGCAGTTTTGGACCTGCAAAACATTTTAGGAGGTAATTATGTTAGTGATTCTCGACCCGAATCAACAATAAAATGGGGAGGTATTTTTTTTTCATTTTATTCTTATTTACGGAAATCGGTAAGCGTGAACTCCCCTTTTTAAAACGCGGACAATCTGTACGTGTCCTTAAACTGCGCTTTCACACACACACACACACACACACACACACACACACGACACAAACAAATGCAACCGACATTTCTTTCATAGATCCAAAGCACCAACCACCACCCGCTCCCTCTCCCACTAGCCACGCCCCCGCGGCCATCGCAACTCGCAAGCACATAAATCGGGTCAATTTATTAGTGTAATTGATGACGCCGGTGTGTGCATACGCTTGCAAATTCCGCCCCTCAAGTGCGCCTTCGATTAACGTCGCGATACGTACCTACTAAAGTACAAAGTTGTAAAAATGACGGACCAATTCTCCAATGTAGAGTTGGTGGAGATGGTCCGCTTGTATGCCATCAGTGGAGACAATGTATCTCGAGCCATCGAAATGTTCGCGGAGTTATTCCCCAATCGACAACGTGCCTCACACTGGGTAATGCTGGCTGCTACGCAGAGACTGCACGATCATCGGCATTTCGACGTTCCCCTGCATGCTGAAGGTCGCGGCAACGAAGGCCTGCCTGTCGCCTTGCAGGAAGATATCCTGGAAGTCTTCCGGCGAGAGCCACGGGCAAGCACGCGGGTGGCTGGTCGACGGTTTGGAGTGCACCACTCCACAGTGTGGCGGCTACTGCACAAAGAAATGCAGCACCCCTTTCATTACCGCAAGGTACAGGATCTCCACCAACACGATAACGCCGCGCGAGTGACATTTTGTCGCTGGTTGCTGGAACACCAAGACATCCACATCACCAGTGTAACCTAACTACGTGCAAAAGTGATCAGTGCTTTCGACACAATAAAAACGAATGTGTTTGTGTTACGTAAGCTGATGGAAAATCAGCAACGTCGTGCTAGACTGTGCCTGGAGTGTAACGGTGGAAACTTTGAACAATACCTCCAGGTAACATAAGTAGGTAATTTATTTATTTGTACATAGACAATAATTTGTAAATACGATGTTAGCTAAATCAACTTGATTAGTGTAAATAAGTTGACTAGCACAAATTATCTTGAGGTATTTTGTCGGTCCTCAGCCCGTTAAAAAGTAGGAAAGCAAATCTTAAATCAACCAATTTAATCTATAAATAAAAACGAAAACCGTCCTTGGGGCTGAATTTACCTACAGAGCGCGCCGACTGCGCCGAGTACCTACATGCCTTATTATTATTACTAGGTGCCTACCTTAATCCCGCGCACGCGCTATGTAAGGTTTATTTATCTCCGCCTATCATTCTATTCATCAGCTGATAGCTGACTAACGACGCCAACGTGAACTTTTTTTTAGCGCAGTTGTATCTAATTCCTACTATTATTATTTATCGCAATAGTCCAGTGGTTAAGGCGTTCTACTCTCATGCATGAGGTTGCGGGTTCGTAACTGAGCAAGTACCACTGTGTTATTTTTTTTAGTTCATAATGATGTAAGTACTTTTTAAATTTATCTAGGACATCATTGAGATCCCGTGTTTCGGCAAGCACTTAATTAAAGCCTTTGGTTCGAATTGATTTGTAGCTCTCGGACAGTCGTTAGGTACCACACGGGTCGGTACGGGTCAACGACCTTACAGCCCTGCCATATGATCGTTGGTATGGGTAGTCAAAAGCCAGAAAGTCTGACAATTACTCTAACAAATGGGTATCATGTGATCAACTGGTTTGTTGAGTCTGATACGCAGTCGCTCTACGTGATTCACTGGCACTCCATGTAATGAGCTGCATACAGTTAGACTGAAAGCCGACCCTAACATAGTTGGGAACAGGCTCGGCAGATGATGAAGATTTTCGCATTGTAATGATGCTTAAAAATGAGTTATTATTTAGCGAAATTTATAACAATAATGTGATTGTGGTACATTGTGATTTTCAAATTCAAACTACATCTAAGGTTAAATTATTTGCTATAAGTTTTTGTAGCTACAACAACTTGTACAGATCGCGGCAAGATGGTTGAACCTTCAATGCGCAGTAACAGATTTTCGAGTCTCAATCGAAGTGCGGGAGTGTAATGCTCGCGGGGGCTGCGTGTAACCATAGCAACGACCGCCTTTTAGTGCAATGTACGTGACGCGTTCGTTTCGTAGAAATGTGGGCGGAGCCTCGTACATGTTGTCGTCACTGGTCATCGCATTCACGCACACAGTGACATGGCGCGCGATACATCGCAATGGGTGATTATGCTTTTTTGAACAGGGTTATTAAGAGAGTTATTCTGAAAAACAATAAAATTAAAAAATCGAAAATAAAAAGTATTATTGATTATTGACTTGGTATCGTATTGTTATATGATTATTAACGAGTCTCATAACAACCGCCTGAAATGTTTTGCAGGTTCAAAACTGCACCTCGTATATGGCAACGCTTCTACATAGCTACGTTGATATTTTTACTCTGCAATATTTTATCGTTTTCCCTGTATTTACAAAATTTTATTGGCAGTAGTTTTGCATTGGTTTCTGATATATGCTTATTGGGAGAAATAGTGAATACAATATCTTTAGATTTGTATATAATTATAGTAAAGGGTAATCGGGAACTATGGGGAGAATATTTCAAACGGAGATCAATACAAACATCACTTGAAATGAGATAATTGCATATACAAGTCGTCTGATCATGCACACATCCACATGTATCCCAGCACTTCACTTAGATACTTACACATCTAACTTATACTTACTCGTTTAGTTATTAATCACTGTGTCACTGTACAATATTTATAATTTAATTATGTTATTGCAAGCTAGATCCTTGATTCGCAGGAACAGCGTCTGATACCTTAAGTTGCTGTTTTTGTATCTAGTTGTTGGGTGGCCTTTCCATTAGTTTGTCTTTAGTTTAAGTTACTAGCAATAGTATTTTAAGAGCAAACCTGTTACTAACACCTTATGGATCTTTAAGTTGTCCGAAATAAATATATTAATTATTATTATAAAAATATCAGCTACTCCTAGAATCATGTACTGAACCCATAGTCAGTTTTCATGACAATGTTCTTTCACCGCGTATAATTCAAGGTTTAACACATTTTTATAAAGGAAATATCACCTCGTAAAATTCATAGCAGATAAAACGTGTCTTAACTGCAACATCACACGTTCTGCGAATTTTAGAAAGAGTGAGAGCTATAACAGTGATTTGCATACTTGTTTTGCCAAGGAACTGTACGGTAAATATTTGTGTAGACGTGTGGCTGCACTACTCATCAGCGCACGCAGAACTACGACGTGACTCACCATGACTGACCACGACATGCCTGATTAGTGCATACGACACCAGTGCATATAACATCAGTGCATACGCCACTAGTGCATATAACATCTGTGCATACGACATCAGCTTATTATATAATAGTCTGTACAACACCAGTGCATAAGACAACAATACTATAGGCAGCAGTGTTAAAGACTCTACAGAAACCTCGGTTTCTATTGGCATTACTCGAATTTATACGTGGATTGGGTTTACTCTGACTCTAATTGGGCTCACGTACGAAATGACATCGTGGTGCATCGTCAAGTAGTTTCGCCATTTCAGAAACTATGTGCTTCTTAGTGCGATCCTTGCAAATGTGCTACGATTTTAGTGATAGTGATGTCCTAAGTTATAAGATCAGAGACTATAAAACATCCTTTAGTTCGTCTTATATGTGTTTGCGTATTCTTATACTTTGTACTAGCGTATAATTATTGGTTACTACTGTTGTTTTTTTTTTTTTTGTTTTGATTTTGTAATAGTTTTCAATGTTCACATTCGTAGGAGATACCTCAAGAGTAGCTTATTTGCTCGGTGTACTCCTTTAGTAGTAGGTCCTATATATACTTCATGGCGTTTGTTATTTTCTACGTTTCGAAAACTAATTAGACAGTAGTCTTTCACAGTTGCCATGTGAATGCCGGCTATGAATGCCGGTGGCGATTAATTTTGTTTTTACATAGCAGTTTTAAATTCTCTGTTCCGCGGCAATTATATTGGCGCGATTACATCTACTGTTCGTTGATATTTGTTCTCGCCGGTACAATAATAGTACTAACTGGTTAATTTAAAGTCATTCAAATACCGTTCTTATTAGAAGACGTATTAGGAGATTTAGCAGAATATTTATAAATATAATAGTACTGGATAAATATATATCCCTGTAATAAAGAGCAACCGGGAATTATGGCGTGAATTTGTGGATAAGAAAGCTAGACAAAAATCGATCGAAATTAAGTAATCAGTATGTATTACAGAATAAGATAACATACATAAAATAACATAACATCACGCCTGTATTCCCCGAAGGGTTAGGCAGAGGTGTACTATAGCACACCCACATTTCGCCAGTTATGTTTAAGTCCCATGTAATAGGGGGCGAGCCTATTGCCATCAACCGGGCACAAATCCAGACTCCGGGCTGCTACCGAGAAATTCCAGATGGAAAAACCCAATAACACTTTGCCCGACCCGGGAATCGAACCCAGGACCTCATGCCCAGCAATAGCGCTTGCGACCACTAGACCAACGAGGCAGCAGAATAAGATACTGAGGTTAATAATTGGTTTTAATACATAGGAATCCAGTGCAGTAAAAATATTAGTAAACAATGTATGAAACCGGTTCTGTTAGACGGTATATAATGACTCAAGATAACGTTATATAATTTGTTGTAGTTTTTATATAATTCGTAATTAAAATGATCCGAAACCATTAATGATATTATTGTACAAAATTGATCTAGCAATTTTTTTCGTTTAAAATAAATTATTGTACAAGATACTTGTATTTTTATTACAAGTTTGTGTTTGGACATTTTGCAAGCTTATTTAGGACAACTTCCTCTCGGCCGGTTTATCTACTCGCTCCATTTTAATGACTATAAATATAATATTATTACAAAGATGCTGAAGATTTTAGAATAAAATAGAATAGAATAGAATTTTATTTTGCAAATATGGGTAATTCATAATAGTTCTTAAGATTACATTTAGCTCAGCCACATTTTACCAATCGGCATGTAAATATTTGAAATTATTTATATCACTATTATTACACTTATTTAGATCAATTTATAAACTACCATTATAAAATTCGTAAATCATCGACTTAATTAAAAATATATGTTTGTATTAAAAGGAAAATATAAATTAGTATCATAAGATTAAATATCATGTCATTACTATTACAAATATCATACCATTGTCATTACATCATTTAACATGTCATTACTATTACCAATATAATTATTATTACAATTCCAAAATCAAAATGTCAAAGATCAAAATGTCAAAAATTAAAATGTCATAATTTTTTTTTTTTTTATATCAAGATGTCACTAATTAAAAAATATTTTTCTCCAATAGGAACTCAGTTACACTGTAGGACATTTTGTCTACCAAAAATTTCCGCAATCTACTCTTAAATTGTGCTGTATTTAAAACTTTCCAACTACTCGGTAATTTATTGTAGATAATGGGGGCCATACAAGAAACGCTCTTACGCATCAAAGTGGTTCGACATGATACTTGACATAATTTGCTGTTGTCACGCCTATTCCTTGGGTTTAAAAACTATCTTTGCGTTGTATAAATTCAATCTCTTAGTATTGTACCTATAATTGCATAGCACAAGTGTGAGCACTATGTACCTACTATAAAGCTACCATTTACTAGATTCGTCATTCATTGACTTGAATGTGCCCTGGCGGCTGAGAGTATGTCATGCTCACTCAAATGTCTCGCTGATAATGCGTCCCGTATTTAACTTGTCACTTCCTCTAAGACGACCCATTGACCCAAATAAGTACGGAAAAAAATCATCTAAATCATAAAACAAATGGGAAATCACGTATACAACATTTATCAATACGCCGTCAAGCTCCTTAACACGGTCGACATTCAAAGTAGCGTCATATGTCGTCACAATAAAGGGGATATGAAACTTGACTCTGTCTTGCGAAATGTCATTCCGTTCTTCAGCGCAGCGCCAAATAACGAAATCCAGGTAAAAATAAAAAAAAAGTACTAATGAATATTAGTTACACTAAACAACTAATTACAATAGGAATCCATTGTTATTCCTTTTTTAGTTTTACAAACCGTTTTCGTAGTGAATTGTTTGCAATCCAGTCTGGGGTCATTAAAGTAAGTCAGCAATTATTATGTTATAATTATTAAGATTTTAATAGGTCATTTATTCGTAGGTAATGTTGCTGATGTAAATTGGAAAACTAATAAATTAAATAATTGTGTAGTTACATTTCAAAGATAAAGCTTTTTCTTACACTAAAATAATGTAATTTGGTCCAGTCAGATTGACTTTTTGTAACTTGTGTAACCAATAGGTACGACAACCACTTGACTGATTATTGCTAAATACATAACAATACTATATATTAGGTCTTTACCTATGAAATTGCCGTTCTGCAGTACTGGCCATTTCAAATCAAAATAATTTTTGTTTGGCTAAGAATTCTAATTTCAAATTAATTTTATTTTAAAAACATGGATTTTTTTTTTCTAAAAGTAGTCATTTCTTTATTGATTAGTGTTACATTTTCATCGCATTTCAATCTTTTTCGTCATCATGGATACGTTAAAAATTCGAGTAATTATGGAATATGAGTACCGTCGTGGCAGCAACGCGGCACAAGCGGCACGCAACATCAACGACGTTTACGGAGCTAACACTACAAACCAACGCACCACCTGTTATTGGTTTGCTCGCTTCCGTTCTGGAAATTTCGACCTGAAAAATGAACCTCGCGGTCGTCCGAAGACTTTGGTCGACAATGACGAATTAAAGGCGATTGTGGAAGCTGATGATACACAATCTACGGCTGAATTAGCAGCAGCTTTCGACGTTAGCGTCAAAACAATATTGGTCCATTTGCGTCAAATTGGCAAGGTAAAAAAGCTTGACAAATGGGTGCCCCACGAACTCAATGATCGCCAGCGCGAAGTACGCGTCGAGACGTGCCTTGCACTGCTCAACAGACACACAAATGAAGGAATTTTGAACCGCATTGTTACCTGCGATGAAAAATGGATTCTGTTTGATAACCGTAAGCGCTCAGCAAGTTGGTTGGATCCTGGTTCAGCACCTAAACAATGCCCTAAACGAAAACTTACCCCTAGAAAAGTGATGGTCACTGTTTGGTGGTCTAGCGCCGGTGTGATTCATCACAGCTTCTTACCAAACGGGGTGAGCATTACTGCAGATGTGTACTGTGAAGAACTGAACACAATGATGGAGAAGCTGGCGCATCTCCAACCAGCATTGGTCAATCGCTCGTCTCCGCTGCTCCTGCACGACAACGCGCGACCTCATACTGCACAGCAGACGGTCTCCAAGTTGCAAGAACTGGGGTTGGAAGCTCTCCGTCATCCGCCCTACTCACCAGACCTTGCGCCTACAGACTACTACTTTTTCCAGAATTTGGATAACTTCTTGGCGGGAAAAAAATTTAATACCCGAGAGGCAGTACAAAATGCCTTTGAAGAATTTGTTGCCTCCCGTCCAGCTGATTTCTTTAAGAAGGGCATCAATAAACTGCCACTGCGATGGCAAAGATGCATTGATTGCATGGGTGATTACTTCGATTAATACAAATAAAAAATTCATGAAAAAAATTCGTTTAAATTTTTTCATACAAAACGGCAATTTCATAGGTAAAGACCTATTATCTTACTATGAAGCATAACATATCATTGCTAAACAGAGAAGGACTTTTGAGTAAAACTTTAGCGCAGTTTACATATAACTGCTGAATGTATGTAAGTTTTTTACGAGAGATAATTTATACTCAAACTCAAAGCATTTATTTCAAATAAACCAATTACAGGCACTTTTGATTTTTCCAAGGGTCGGTCAGTCAGAAAGATGAAGCAAGTTGCCCATTCCAAAGCGTAGTAGGTACCTATGGAGAAGTACAGGTAAGAAACTCTATGGACACTCTTTTAAATTATATTGTTACAAAAATATTAATTACATCATTAATGTTGAATTTATAATTATATGTGAGAACTATGTAAATAAGACGTACACGTCAAAAGTGTTCAGAGTACAGCAAATAGAAATAATAAGAAAACAATCTATAAATAAAGTAATTCAAATAAGTCGTGGCAGCTAAGAGATGACCAGTTCCAACTGACGGCGCCCGTTCACGAACATGACGCATGGATCAGCACCATTCAGCTCAACCAGTTTCAAGGGAGCTAAAATAATCCAACAAACGCGCCACCGTCAGCGAGACATTTGAGCGAGCTTGACATCTATCAGCCGCCAGGGAACATTCAAGTCAATGAAAGACATTACGTGGTAAACGGTAGCTCGCTAGTACATACTACTCACACCTGTCCTATGCAATTATTTAATACAATGGAGATTGAGTTTATACCATGCAAAGGTAGTGTTACAATCTTCAGCAAATCCAACAGTATTTTCAAGTTTTAATGTATTAGTTGTGGTTGCGGGAGCAGGACTAGCATTGAGCAGCATAAAAAAGAAATTGAAAAATTTCGGTGTTCTGGTTCTTATGAAGCAAGGTGTAATATTACAGGGTAGCGTTATTGAAGCCAAAAAGAAAAAAGCTATTCCTTAAATTCTCAGCGAGCTTTTAGAAGAAAATAGAAAATTGGAGTTTCTTGCCCGTTCTTCTCCATAGGTACCTACTACGCTTTGGAATGGGCAACTAGCTTCATCTTTCTGACTGACCGACCCCTTGACAATTCAAAAGTGCCTGTAATTGGTTTATTTGAAATAAGTGCTTTGAGTTTGAGTTTGAATACAGATTGTGTGACACTTAAAATTTGTCAATTAAGAATCGGCGTAGCTCTTAACAAATTTAGGGAGTAAACTTCTATTAGTGACAAAAGGGATGTTAAATCTATGGACTGAAACGAAATTGATGGCGAACAATTGCTGCAAATAAAGTAATTCGCAGAGAGTTTGCCTAAGTATTCTTATTATCATTATTGCAGAGATAGCAAGAGATCATCAGCAATATTTTTGGCTATAAATTTGAACTTGACCACCATTTATGATCTTTATAAAGAAAAATACGAGAATCATGTAAGTTTTTCTAGATTCAGGCTTTCTTTCTACAAAGCCAATTAATTTAATCACAGATTTAAAAAGCCACAAAAATATACGTGCTTTCGTTAGGACTTGTAGGTACAAAGTAAACAAAACTGTCGCCAAAACACACAAAGATCATTCAGAATCAGAATCAGAAATGTTTATTTGCAAGAAATACATACAAATTACAGGGAAAGATCTTATATCCCGAAAGACATTGTATTCTGCCTGCAAGCAAGCGTGAAAATTATTTACTTACATCTATTTATGTCATTATTATCATGCAATTAATATTAATATTACAATTATTATAAAATCAATTATTAGTCCATTTTCATTCATTATTAACATAAATTTTTAAGTTCCATAAATTCCTTAATGCTATAGAAACAACTGTTTTGTAGCCACTCTGTAATTTTTTTTTTAAATAAAATATCCTGCAACAATTTCAATTCATTTGGAGTGTTATTATAAACCAATATACACATATTAAACACATTTTTTTTATAAAAAATTGGATTTGGACATTTGGATCAAACCTACAAAATTAAGAGATCAGATGAAAAAGAACTTGGCTGCTGCTAAAACCAATGCTTCAATAGAAACGCTGACCTTTGATCTAGAAAAGACGCACTGTTTACCAAGATTAACGACAATTATTGTTTATTATAATAAACAGTAAGCCAACGCCAACGCCTAGCCAACCAACCAGCCAACCAAACCAACCAAACCAACCAACAACAACTGAACCTTCACAACCTAATCATACATTGTGATACTATTGGAAAAGGATAATTCTATATTTGGCTAGAGCACGAAGCTGGGCTTGGTACCCTGCGGTTGGGATATTGGTTAAAAAGTTTATTAGCGCGCATTTAAAATCTGACGTAACTCAGCTAGTACTTTGGGCTGATCCATTTGGCGGACAAAACAGAAGTATCAAAATGATTCTGATGGCTCTAAATATTTTACACAGTCATGCAACGCTAAAAAAAATAACTATGAGATTCCTTCAGCTGCGACATACTTACCTTCCGAATGACTTGGAGTTCGGGGATGTTAATGTGCTTTAAAATCACGGATTCGTTTATTTACACCAGCAGAATATATTTCTGTGTCGGAAAACTGCTGCCGCAAGATTTTTTTTAATCTGGACCAGTGCACTGTGCAGTGCAGTGTGAAGGTAATATCGTAATGTTGTCTAGTGGTGGTGTTCCTATTTCCTCTAAATCTGAGTTGGTGTTGTCGCTGGTTAGATCGTAGTTGTTGGCGTATATGTGGTCGTCGTCATTCAGAGTCTGTTATGTCACGCTGAACATCCGGGATGACATCAGAATCCCAGTTTGAGTCGTGTTCTGACATTTCTGATTGACCGTGTGCACGTATCTGATCCAAATGTCTTTTTATAAACCGATCCAGTTCAGGAACGTGAACTCCGTACATTAAATTTCCTATCTTTTTCTTAATTATTTCTTCTAACCATACAAACTTTTTTGCTTCATTCATCAAAATCAAAATATTTTATTTCACATAAACCAACATGGGCACTTATGAAACGGCAGAAACTAGGTGCACAGATTCAATTGGTTGTTTCCTATGGAGAAGAGCCGGCAAGAAACTCCACGGTTACTCTTTTAAAAATAAGGGGCTTTTACAATGTTTCAAATTACAGTGTTGATAGATATGGGAGGACAGTGTAGGCCTGTCAACAAGTAACATGTACTCAACAAAATATAAAAAGGTCCACAAATCTAGTCTACAAGTTAGGTCTACAACGTTCTCACATTCACAAAATATAAACGAATCTATATAAAAATAAAAGCCTATTTAGACTGAATGACATGATTGCCATTACTACTGTAACAAATCAGAATCAAAATCCTATCCACAAAAGCCATAAATAAGGAGTTGAAATAAGAATCCGAAGTATATAATGTCAAATAATGAGATTATGTCAAAGAAGTAAGTAAAAAGAAACAAAAAACTTCGTAATTTGGGAACAGTTAATATACATTTACTTGGTGATGCCGTTAATGTGGTACCAGGGAAGCCACATGTGCAGAAGGAATTATTGCCAAACTTCCTTGTCTTCAACGTAGTCTTTAATGTTATAATATGCATTTTTGATAAGTGTACGTTTGATATGGGTTTTGAACTTTCCATCGCTAAGTTCTGTAATCAACAGACATCAACGTTCCAATCCCACACATATTATAAATTAAAGTCACTTTTCGTGTCTGTAAGTGTGACCGCGATGTTCTTCTAGCACACTGGATTTTTTTGCGGTTCACCATCATAATAAAAATAATTTATTTGGAAAGGTTTTGGATGATATATTAATATTAATCGTGCGAAGAACAAGTCAAAACAAGTATGAAAGTCAAACTAGTTTCCTTATCCCCAGGTTATGTTATAATACAAATATATGGGCATTTTGGCCATTTAAAAAAACTTGCATTTGGGAAAACCCAAAATCATTATGCCTAGCTTTTTCACAACTTTGTTCGGGTCGGCTTCCAGTCTAACCGAATTTTACATGGAGCAACTGTGAAGTATGGAGGTGGATAGAAACAAGTCTGATCAAGACAAGCGTTTATTACCAACTACTTAATGGTTACTTACATAACATATCTCATAGTCTCACTTATGCCGCGTTTCGATGCGGACGTGTGTGCATATTCTGTGCATTGACTAGCGCGGCGCAAGCTGTCGCTCGTAATTTTCTCGCCATGAGCAGTGAACTTGTGGCAAATGAGCTGCTGGCGTTCCTGCAGCAGAAGCTGGATGTGATGGACGAAGTGTCCGCTGTTCAGATCTGTGCAACGAACTTCAGCGAGGACGACATAGCTGCTGCCAAGCTGTTGTTGTTCAGTGTGCTTAACAAGCGCGACCAGATGGTGTCTCGCCGGCGTGACGGGACTAAGAGAAGCCTGCAAGACATAATCACGCTGTTTAAGGAGACTGACCCGGACGACGTGCCAACGTTTGTGGCGAAGGAGCTACACAAGCTTCCACCCGTCACCTTCGACCACGTCGATGTAACGAGCCTTCTGAAGGACATTGTCTATCTGAAGGCCCGCCTCGCGGATGTTCTAGCGAAATTAGATGCATCCCAAAACACCGTCGCCGATTTGCGCAAAGAATTTACTGAGTTGCGCAACAGTGTGGCGGTAACTAGGTCATCAGTCGATGCGTCTAACGTAAACATGTGTCGTGGAGCCGGCCTCGATGTATCGTCGTCAAACTCCGCGTCAGCAGTTTCATCGCCAGCGCATCCGTCGTTTGCTGAGCTTGCAGCGCGCCCCGCCCGCGTGCCCCGCAGCCCACTGCCCGTCTCCGCAGCACCTCCATGCGGCGCCGCCCGAGCCCCTCGCTCCGTCCCCCTGCCAGTGTCCGCAGCCCTGGCGAAACCCTTGCAAAAGGATTTCGCTGTCGTCACTGCGAGTGCCGCGAGTGGCGCTCCAATTATGATGCCAAACAAAGCCCCGAATAAGGCTGATGTTGAGGACTTTGTGACTGTGCAAAGGAGGAAGCGTCAGTCACGAACGAACAAGAACCGCTGCGGCAAAGCTCCTACGGAGCCCGGAGTAAGCTTACGTGCCGCAAAGCCGAACACCCCGGTGTACATCTCCCGCCTACACTACACCACTAAGGCGGAGGACATCGTGGAGTACGTGCGCCAGAAGACGAGCAACGCCGCAACGCAACGTCAACTTCAAGGCGTTCGTGGTGCGAGTACCGAATTGTTACCTGTCCGTCGTCATGGCAGAAGACTTTTGGCCGCAAGACGTAGTGTTCCGTCGCTTCCGCGGACAAGTACCACAAGGCAGCTCAAGGACAAGCTAGTGAAGTGATACTAACATAGTTTTAAGTTATTTTTTTTTTTTAACAAAAGTTTTGTTTTATATTTTATGTATGTTAGTTTGTAAGGTATATGTCTATGGGCCATTTTGCCTGAAATAAATGATTTATTATTATTATTATTATTATAACAATGTTACTTACTGCTAAGTACATTTATGCACTTCACCTCCGGGGGTGAAAGAAAAAAATATAATTAAAGACAATCAAAGCAAAGGTACCTTTTTTATAACTTACTTACTAAACTTTTTTGTCCTATCTTTATGTATTAGATCTACCTTACCCTTTTTAATTATCTTTACATTAACGCCTAAAACTTCCAACACTTCATAAGGTCCATCAAAAACACAGTCTAATTTACGAGCACATTCGTTCTTAACTAAAATAAGATCATTTTTCTTATAAAATACAGAATTACATGATTTATCATATTTGTCTTTTCTTTTTTCCTTACAAGCTAACAAATTATTTCTTGCATCTCTTAAAGCTACTTTCAACTTATACTTTAAATCTAAACAATAATCATCACTATTAAAAAGTGGTTCTAGATCATGTTCTAAACTGTTTGGCAAATGACATTGTCTTCCAAACACAAGTTCATGTGGTGTGTATTTAGTTTGCGTGTTTACACTAGTATTAAAACTAAAACACCAGAATGGTAACCAATCTGACCATGAATGATACACATTATTACAATAAGTTCTTAAAAATGCTCCTAAATGTTTATGGGCTATCTCTAGGGAACCGATTGATTGATGGTGGTATGCAGTAGATGTTAACTTTTCTATTTCTAATAGCCTACATACCTGTTCCATAACTTGAGAAATAAATTCTGTTCCCCTATCCGTAGCTATAGATTTCGGGATACCGAATCGTAAAATAAAATTATTCACGAATGCTTTAGCTACAGTAACCGTTTCCTTATTGGGTAATGTATATGCCTCTATGTATTTTGTCAACTCGCATTATAGGGATAAAATATAACAATTTCCTGACTCATCCCTGTCCAAAGGTCCAACTAAGTCGAGGAAAACTTTATCAAAGGCAGCTAATGCTGTAGTAGTTATAGTCATGGGTTGTCTCGTATATTTACTTTGTTTCATTTTCTGACACATCTCACATTTACTTATAAACTTTCGAATCTAACTATATCCATATCTAACCCTGGCCAGTAATATTTTCTTTTAATGTTATTCGCCATTCTATTCATACCCGCATGGCCACTGGTAGGTAATAAATGATAGCTATTCAAAATAAATTATTTTTCCTTCTCATCTTATATTCTTTCAATTCCTCTCAAAATGCATATTCGGGGTCCGGTCCATTCTTTTAACGATTTAATTTCACTACATAACCCTTTAATAAATTCATTATTGTTATCATCTTTCACTATGCATAGTTCCTTTACTTCTATTCTTTCACAAAACTCCTTTAACTTAGTCGCAAATTCGGCTCGCGAGAAATGCAATCTAAAGTCAAGGTTAATACACAATAACATTTTACTTGGTATATAAACAAAATAATCCTTTTGCTTCTTTATCATACTTTCTCTTTTAAACTCCCTTATAGTTTTTTCTTCTACTAATTTAATTTCAATAGAATCACACGGCTGTCTTAGTAATTCCACGACTCTTGGTTGATCAGGCCGGTTGTCGGTGGTTTTACTAGGAACAGTTTGTTTCTTCTTAAAACTCTCTTCTAACTTCCTCTTTTGTGCCCTAGTTGTTACGGCTAAAATTTGTTCTTTCATATCATTCAATTCACTCGATGTTATGCTCACCCTAGATAATGCATCTGCGATAACATTGTCCTTACCTTTCACATACACTATCTTCAAATCATATTCTTCAAGTTTTAACCGGAATTTAATTAGCCTACTAGATGGATCTTTCATTCCAAATAAATAAATTAAAGGTTTGTGGTCTGTCATAATAGTAAAAGTTCAGCCAAATAAGTAAGGTCTGAAGTACTTTACTGCCCATACAATTGCTGTAAATTCTTTCTGTATTACTGGATAATTTTTCTCTGCCTTATTTAATGGTCTGCTGGCATAAGCAACTGGTTTCATGTCCTTATTACACAGTACAGCTCCTACAGCTAAATCAGATGCGTCGGTCTGTAATATAAATTCATTGGATTCAGAAAAATCTGGATACTGTAGTATATGAGGCGTCATTAATGAGGTTTTTAGAAAATTAAATGCATTTTGGCACTCCGAACTCCAAACAAAAGGTTCGTCTTTCTTTAGCAAGCGATTTAAGGGCATAGTAATTGTTGCAAAGGAAGGCACGAATTTTCTATAGTAGTTGCAGAGGCAACAAACCGTCTCACTTCATCCGCGTTTTTAGGTATAGGATTTTTTTCTAAAACCTTAGTTTTGTCAGGGTCAGGCGAAACACCGTCAGCAGAAACTAAATGACCCAGATATAAAATTTATTTCTTCAAGAATTGACACTTAGTGGGATTCAACTTTAAATTTACCTTTCTCAGTCTTTCAAAAACAGCAATGAGATTTTGGTTATGAGTAGTAAAAATCTTCCAAAAACGATTAAGTCATCTAAATAAACAAAACACTTTTCAAAAGCTAATCCTGACATCGCAATTGTCATGACTCTACTGAAAGCACTACAAGAAGTCTTAAGACCCATTGGTAATCGTTTTAATTGGTAATGTCCTGTACTAGTCGAAAATGCAGTATATTTTCGGCTATCAGGTGCCAGTTTTACTTGATAATATCCTTGTTGAAGGTCTAAATGAGTAAAATAGATTGAGCCAGACAATGAATCTAAAATATCTGTAATGTTAGGCAAAGGAAATTTGTCATTTACAATATTTTCATTTGATTTCCGAAAATCTATCACCAAACGCCACTTTTGAGAACCCTCTGATTTTTTTGGAACTAACAGGATTGGACTAGACCATTCACTGGATGATCCTTCTATAATATCATCTTTAAGCATATTCTCTACTTGTTTATTTACTTCCGGCTTTAAAGCTTGTGGTAACCTATATGGTTTTGTATAAATAGGATTAATGTTACTTTTCAATGTTATAGATTGTTCGCAAATATTTGTAGTTTCTAACTTATCACCGGTTAAATAGAAAATATCTGAATATTTGGTACAAATCTTCTCAATAGAATCATTTTCTTCTCTGTTTAAATGTTGTAATTCTAATAAAGGCAATAATGTATTGGCTCTTTTTAAACTACTTTCATGTTTCCTAAATTTTAAAATGTGGTAGTCCTCTAAAGTCTCTACGTTTAATATTAAATTTTTTAAACTTATTTCTTCATCTCGAGTATTTAATTTTTTTATAGGTACTCTTTTATTTTTAGGCCTAGCTATAGTACCTGCTAGGAAAACATCCTTTTTTAACTCTCTAGCGCTAACAAAACAATCACCTTCCACTTCCGTGTTTAAATAAATGTAGTGAATGGTTTCACTCCGAGGTGGTATCAGTAGTGAATTGCTGTAATCCGGTTTGTCATAAATTGGTAGATTACAATACTTTTCTCCTATTTGTAGCGTTAGCAAATTTTTATCTAAATCTATATTTGCTTTATACCTACTCATGAAATCTAATCCTAATATTCCATCAACGACGATTGGCAAACTTTAAAAAATATGAAACTTATTTTGAAACATTTCAATTTCAGAAACATCTAAATTGAGCAATACATAACCAGAGGACTAAATCTTACCTCCGATTCCCTTGACCGCTAATGTTTCTTGAAACACCTGTGTTTTCCTTGGAAGTACTTCTTCCTTAAGGATTGAAATGGATGCACCTGTATCTAATAATAGTATAAACTTTTTACCGTTGGTATAGTAATTGATAAATTTAAATCTACCACTACTAGTGTTATATACAAAATCATTAATCATGAAAAAACTGATTGCCTCTCTTATCAGGCATCTGTTCCAAACTATTTGTATTACGTGGTTGAGTATTATCACTCTGTGCTGAGACCGCTACTTTGTAAAAGCCTTGGCCACCACGCCTATTATAATAATAACCTTGTTTGTTATACTGACCCTTTCCGCGGGGGGCGAACCTAAAAGGTCTGGAGTAACCTTGATATCTATTCGAATGATTACCATAATTATTATAATTATTTTGAAAATTACCTCTGTTATTATTGTGGAAATTTGGTGAACCACGTCCTCTGTTTTGCCCTCGAGACTTTGGAAAACGATAATTGTGCCTACCTCGAAATGTTGAGGTCATCTCCATTACCTCAGCAGGCCTGGATAAAGACGAAGATGACGGGGCCTCGTCCTTGGCTGCCTGGATTGCGTCCTTCAGCAACATATAGTTGCGTGCGGCGATGATCGTACCCAACCTTTCACTCTTAAGACCATCTGTAAACTTTTTCAAGACCATCTTTTCATTAATTGGCTTCAGAATCGCCCATTTGGCAGTGTCGCCCTCAGCCTGAGAAATATTCAAATCTGTTAATAATCTTTCAAGTTCCGATCCGTACTCCTCAATAGGGGTGTACTATGCCAAATCGAATGCCAAGTAATCGAACGTCAATTGATCGACCACTATAAATCGAACATCTAAATACTCGAACGTTCATAATATCGAATGGTTAATAAATCGAACATTCAATATATCGTACACTCAATACATCGAGTGTTCAAAATATCGAATGGTTGTTTGATCGAGCGTTCAAAGCATCGTTTATTCATTAATTATATCGAAATATCAATATATTGAATACTTTTATATAGAATACAAGAAAAACAAAAATAACTAATAAATCACATTTTAATCCTTAATTATTATCTTTTTTAAGTAGATTTTAATGGGATTCGATCACTTCTCCGTTTTTTTTTTGTTTGAATTTTAGTTTACCGAAAACTATTGACCGACGTCTTTTTTGCTACATGCATTATTAGACATATTTTTAGATCATCGAAGTGTGTCATAGGTATTACTTTAACAAACTATATTTCGCCGATTTACAAAATAACTTTTCAATATTAAATGAAAATAGTGACATAGAACTTCAATATGTTGTGCTACAAAATTTTGTGAGAAAAGAATCGCTGCAAAACCGACTTCATGTAGTCTTGTCTGCCCTAGAGTGTAATTAAAGCCCGCGTAGGCGCGGTGGGGTGGGGCGGCTCGCTAGTTGAGGAGCAGGTGGTTTGAAGGCCTGCCTCCGTGGCTGAAGTTACGGTGGTGAGCATTAAAACCATCTGTGACGATAAGCTCGCGTGGGGTCGCTGTCACGGCTCCGGTGCCGTAGCGCCGGAGCCGTGACAGATACAAAGCTTGCTGCATGTTGCATGCTTCTTTGCACGCTGCATGCTTGCGTGCATGTTGCATGGTTGAAGCAAGCATCCTTGCTTGCACAAACTTTCTAGGCGTTTGATGAAATGAAAATATGGTAATTAAAACAGTGGTATATTGAATGTTTGGAAACATAATACTTCGAACAAATGTTTTTTCGGATAAGTGTAACTTCGGTAAAAAGTTTTTCGACCAAATGAAACATCGGAGTAACGTAAAAAATCGAATTGATAATAAGTCAACTGATACAGTGGCAGACGTGACATTGATGAAGTAAAAAAAAACGAAACGATAATAGTTGAAAAGTTTTAGGTGAAATTAAATTCGGTAAAATATTTTTCGAACATATGAAAAAAATTGTATATTTATTATTTTGATTTCTATTTATTGAATATGCGGTGCGTTGAACGCTCGATCAAACAAACATTCGATATTTTGAACACTCGATGTATTGAGTGTACGATATATTCTCCAATATCATAGAACATTGTGCAACCTTAATTTAAGAAAAATTGTGTTGTTTAGTAACAGTTTGCCACAGGAAGAAAATAACTTAAGATTTGACATTAACATGACATTGCACAATTTGACATATAATGATAATCTGTTCCATTTAATTGATACTAACAATTATGTTGGTAATAATTTGTATTTGACGAAAGATAGGTATAATATTGTTAAATACTATCTCTCTAACTATCACAGAAGACAGATAGCTGTGTCGCTATCATATTTTTTTCTTTATCAGCCAATAACTTGGCTAAACAAATTGCTTCTTTTGAGCAATGCAATAACTTATTAATCAATTCTGCCAATAATTTGGTCAAAATTAATGACATTGATCATCATTTAAATTAGAAATTAGGACAATAGAGGCAACCTCTTGCAAAAATGTAACAAAGGCAAATAATAAATCAAATGGAAGCGTAAAAAAATTAAATAGTATCAACCTGGTGCATCAAAACATTCAAGGGTTTTTGAAGAAAGATTTAGAAGTAGAATTATAGCAATATAGATATTCTTTGTGTGACAGAACATTGGCTTAAAAGCCACCAGTTCATGTTCAATTTTAGTAATCACCAGGTTGGTAGTTCGTTCAGCAGAGTAAATGCTATACATGGTGGCTCATTAATTATAGTAAATAACCAACTTAAATTTAAAGACCGCAAGGATATTGTGACCCTATCTGTTGAGCGGACAATTGAAATATATAGAATTGGAGCAGTTCATTATATTAAGTGTGTACAGACCACCTTCAGGATTGTATGATTGTTTTGAAAAGGTTATGGATGAAGTGTTGCACAAAATTTGTAATTCAAACAAGTTTATCATAACTTGTGGTGATTTTAATGTTAATTTGTTAGAAAATTCTGGGTTAAGTACTAAAATTATAAGTTTGTTTCAGTCATACAATCTTGCTAACCAATTTTTGGAGCCCACTAGAACAACTCCCACTAGTGCCACATGCCTAGATAACATTTACACAGATGTTACACCAACCCATAAAGAAATGATTAATTTAATAGACTCTGATCATTGCGGACAATTGATCATTATTCCTAATATTAACAAAAAAGTTATTAAAAAAGATATCACTGTTACCCCAAAAACTAGTAATCGCTTGGAAACATTTAAAACTAAACTTTTAAGTAAATTACCATTTTTGTCGACTAATGATGACCCTAATGAACAATATAATGATTTTTTTAATATGTATTGCACACAATTTGATAACACATTCATTCCAAAGACTTTCTCGGTGAATAGTAACGCTTCCTTCAGTGACTGGGCCACCATTGGTATACATAAAAGTAGAAAACGACTTTATTAATTATATGATGAACGGAGTTGTATAAACACTGCTGAATTTAATTTATATGTTAAGAATTATTCAAAATTATTTAAAAAAGTTTGCAGTATGGCCAAGTCACGTTATTTGAGTTCAAAAATTAAAAATAGTAGTAATGTAATTAAAATGACATGGAGTATCATTAACAGCGAAACGGGAAGGTCATGCAACCGATGTAGTAACTACACGCTTGATATTGATGACAATATAATTAATTCAGATTCACAAGTCGCCGCGGCCTTTGAAAATTTATTTGCTGATGTTCCCGTATCCACTACTAAATCTCTAAACTCATCACCCACTGCTGCAGAGTCTTTACTTAAGGAAAACGTTCCTGTATGTGATTCTGAATTTCATTTCCAATATGTCACCTGCAAAGATATAATTAAAACCTTTCACACATTAAATGTTAAAAAGACCGCAGATCTATGGGGTAATTCTGTGGACGTTGCTAAGTCCATAATAAACATTGTAGCACCAACTTTAGCTGTTATTTTTAATAATTGTATTGATCGTGGTGAGTTTCCTGATCTTATGAAAAACGGTAAAATAATACCGTTATTTAAATCGGGTAGTACATCAGACCCTACTAATTATAGACCTATTTCAGTACTACCTACCTTTAGTAAAAATTTTGAAAAACTTATTTTGAATCAAATACAAGGATTTTTTAATAATCACAAATTACTGCATAACAAACAGCTCGGTTTTACGAGGGGTCGTCCGACTACTGATGCCGGAGTTGAACTTTTAGGACATGTTTATGATGCATGGGAGGACAAATGCGATGCTTTGGGAACCTTTTGCGATTTGTCCAAGGCATTCGATTGTGTTCTTCATGAAACATTGATCAGGAAACTGCACCACTACGGAATCCGAAACGCCTCTCTGGATCTTCTTACTTCTTACTTAAGTGATAGGATTCAGAGAGTTGATGTTAATGGAAAAAGATCACCCGGATCGGTAGTAAGAATGGGGGTCCCCCAGGGCTCAATTCTTGGGCCATTTTTATTTCTTATTTATATAAATGACTTGCCTTACCTCATAAAGGATAAACATGATATAGTGTTATTTGCAGAAGACACTTCACTTTTATTTAAACTGAAACGTCAGCAGCTGATTACTGACAATGTAAATAGCGCCCTTGCAATAGTAGTTAACTGGTTTAATGTTAATAACCTACTTCTTAAGGAGAAAAAAACTAAATTTATTAAATTTACGATACCTCATGTTAGACAAGTAGAAACTAGCGTTCTCATAAAGGGTGAAGTGCTGAAACCCGAAAATACCACAGTTTTCTTAGGCATAACTTTGGATACCAAGCTTCAATGGGGCCCCCACATAGCTAAATTGTCAAAAAAGCTTAGCTCCGCAGCATACGCCGTTAGAAAAATTCGTGGTTTAACTGATTTAGAGACAGCCCGTTTAGTATACTTTAGTTATTTTCATAGTGTGATGTCGTACAGTATTCTGTTGTGGGGAAATGCCGCCGATATCCAGACAATTTTCGTTTTACAAAAAAGGGCAATTCGTTCAATCTATAAATTAAGTCCCAGACACTCCCTCAGAGATAAAATTAAAGAGATTAATATAATTACTGTGCCTTCTCAGTATATTTATGAAAATCTTTTGTATGCACATAAAAATATTAATCTGTTTAAAAAATACAGTGATATCCACAATATAAATACTAGAAACAGACACCAATTTATTGTTCCTACAACCAGGCTCAAGAAATAGGTGGCTCGTTTAGATGCCAATGTATACGTTTTTATAATAAACTTCCTAGCCACATTCAAGATCTAAGCTTTAATAAATTCAAATCTTTTATAAAACGGATACTATACCAGAAAGCCTATTATACTGTGAAAGACTATATTGAGGACAAAAAGGCTTGGGATTGAGCTGCTCCAATAAATTTACACGGTGAATGTTGATTTTAATTTGCTAGCTATTTTAGACATGAATATTTACTGTAAAAAGTATTATATTATTTTCATTATTGAGAATATGAGGACTATGTGGGTCATTGTTTCAGTTATATTCTTGATCTGGCAGTTTAAGTAGTTTATGCGGCCTACCCAAATGTCCTTTCTTTGGTATTGTTCGTCGAATCGTTGAGCTCCTTAAGTTCTGAGTTGAGCTGCACGGTTACTGACAAATGCGTGCACTGACTGGACAGGTCCACTTAATCTGTGTGGTTCTTTCCTCAAAAGACCATTTCAGACACCAATCTACATGGTTCTCAAACATTATGTCCGATTTTTTTATATACACATTGACATTGTTGAATTTTATATACACAATGACATGAATGAGTATTTACTTGGAAAGTATTATGTTATTTTAATTATTGTGAATGTGAGGATTATGTGGGTCATTGCTTTTTTTTCGCAGTTAATTTTGATCATGATCTGGCAGATTGAGTAATTTATGTGGCCTACCCAAATGTCCTTTCTTTGGTATTTTTCGTCCAATCTTTGAGCTCCTTAAGTCCTGACTTCCTGAGTTGAGCTGCACGATTACTGACAAATGCGTGCACTGACTGGACAGGTCCACTCAATCTGTGTGGTTCTTTCCTCAAAAGACCATTTCAGATACCAATCTACATGGTCTTCACATGATCTGACCAAGATTATGTCTGGACTTTAAAAGAGACTGTGACCTCTGAGTTTGTTTCGGCCTTTCTTCTCAGAGTAGTCAGATAGGAAACGCCGACCTCATCTAGTATAAAAATATGATTGACGTGTAAAAGTGTTTGTACAAACCTACTTACAGAAATAAAATCATTTATCATTTATCATTCATTTATCATTTATTGAATGTTCGTTTTATTAACCATTCGATATTATGAATGTTCGAGTATTTAGATGTTCGATTTATAGTGATCGATCAATTGATGTTCGATTATTTGGCATTCGATTTAGCATAGTACACCCCCTCAATAGTCCTATAACTTTGATTCAAAGATTGAATTTGATTTTGAACTGCTGTGAATGATTTTTTTACTAACAGTTTATTCCTGAAATCCTTAATCATATCAGTAACTGTCGAGTAAGTGTCTGCTACTCGTAACTTGGCATTTTCAGGTAGTCTTCCCTTTAATATAAACTTAATTAATAACTGTTGACCTACATCATTAAGCATATCCGCATACATTTCTACCGCATCAATCAATCGTTTCGTTGTATTTTCCTTATCATCTAAAATAGGTATTAACATACAAGCAGTTTTCATATCAAATTCCATCGTTTCTGATTTTAATTCTACGCTAGACAAAGTACACAATTTAGATATTTCAGAAAATAAAGCACAAATCTTTTTGTACGTGGTATTAACTCAATTTCCGATCCCTTTGTTATATTACAAGGTAGAAAATAATGTCTTACTTTTGTTTAACAATATCTCTGCGTCTTGCAACTTATCTGACGAAACTGAAGCTTTATATCTACTCTGGCCTTTTTTTATAAGATATTTCCGAATCTCTAATAAATCTTCACTTAATTCTATTAAATCGTCAGCCATAATATAAGTAACAAAACATTATAATTAAAAGAATAAATTGTAGCCTATATCTTATTTCATTTATAACAATTTTATTTATTCTAACTCGAAGCACTGTCATTCAAAGCGCCGATAAAAAAATGCTGAGTCGGAACTCTACGTACTGCGGTACTGCGATTCGCAATCTATTTTTAGAACTTAAAATGACTTAAACTACATGCTTTTAAAACTAAAATTGACAATAATCTTACGCGTAAAAACACTTTCACACAAACGCACCATTTATTTTAACTCACTTTTTCAACACTTAATATGTACTCACAAATCTTCTCTCCAATGAACTTTACTGCACTCAAACATCTTCTTCACCACGAGCTTGGTCTCTCCTTCCAGATAAACGCTGCCGCATCCTTCTTATAAATGCAGAATCCACTTGCTGGTCTATCCATTTCTTATGTCCCTTTTTCAGTTTCTTGTAAATTAATGCAAGTACCACAATAGCCACCAGCACCAGGAATGTAGTAATTATAATATTGTTAAACTTGATATGATTCTCCTGTTCAGAATCACTCGCACTATTATTTCCTCCCGAAGCGTTTTGGGCGATGACAATGTCCTTTTCCTCCGTTTTAGAGTAACTTTTTCCCATTTTGCTTTATTTTAGCGTATTGTTTCACACGGCTACAGTCAATCACACTCGTGTCTATATTATTATCTTTGTTAAACATTATAACTTTGTGCACCAAGGCACACAGGAATCCGCCTAATATGCACTTTGCGCCCGATATCCGATAGCTCGCAAGCTCAGTTCCCGGAACGCGTATGGCAGGATCGCCATGAAGTATGGAGGTGAATAGAAACACGTCTGCTCAAGACAAGAGTTTATTACCAACTACTTAATGGTTACTTACATAACAATGTTACTTACTGCTAAGTATATTTATGCACTTCAACTGCCTATTTGATCTCCACAACCCAGTTACAGGGTAACACGAAACCCCTTGGTACGACTGGTTGTCAAACTTTTGGGCTTCTGACTACCTTTAACGACTGTCAAAGATCTACGAATGACAGCCGGGACCAACGGTTTAACATGCTTTCCGGGGCACGCAGGGGTCATGTCGATATGTTATGAACAAACACAAAACACAAACAGACACCACACCACAAACAGACAACACCGCAATAGACCGCAGCAAGCGTAGCTTAACTTTAGATCGACTCTTCTGCCTATTATCGTTTAGCCACGAGGCCCATATGGAAAAAACCCATACTCTCAATTTTTTTATGAAGTAGAAATAAGCAAATACACTGTGTATTTGCATATCACATGGAGAAAGCTTCCCTAATAATTGCTATGGAGACCTATGAGTCAGATTCGTAGCCAAATGTGAGCTACGCCGTAGCGTGGCGCGTAGCCAACGCGTAGCACACGGATTCGCCTGAGGATCATATTGTTTCTGAACGTCGAAGTGGAAAGAGTCATTTAAACGCTTTTTTAATACATAAATATGTAATATATTGTAATGTAATGTATGGTAACTTTATAATTTGTTTATGATCTGTCAAGGTAGCGATCTGTCACCGGGATGGACGGTTATGGCTGATCAGAATAAACCGCATTACTAGCTACATGTTATTTTACTCATACATTTCAGTGGCGACGATGATAAAATATTAGAAGCGTATGTCGGAATATGTAGGCATCATATAAAATTAATTTTCGGTTTAGTTATTTTTCTAAACTGTCGCAGTGTTTCTAGACGAACGATCAATTCCGAACGAAACCTGTGATCTGTGAGTCCGTCTAAATAAATGCAAAAACTATTTTATAAAATTGTAATTATTTCCTTGATTTTATATGCTATTTCGTTTTATAAGATGTTCTTTATCAATGGTATTTATTGTGGCTCAAAATACTGCTATTACAAGCAACGATTCTAGACGAAAAGTAAGTATATCAAAACGTAAGTTATGTTTTGTTGTGTTTGTATAACCAAAACAAATGTTTATTAATTTAGCATTACAAATCCTGCATCACGCAATCAGAGTTTACCGCGCGACTAGCATATATACAACGTCCCGACATCAACCGTCGGGCAGTTGCCCACCAGACACAACACCCGTCTGGTCGGAGGATCCTCCCTTTTCCTTAGAGTAAGAGTGAACTTTACACCCTGTTCCTCATACCTCTATAAGCTTAACTATTTATACGGATCAAACCCAATTTGATTTGATTTGATAAACTCACGCCTTCTTCCCATGGGGGTAGGCAGAAGCTACAGAACGCCACCTTCTACGATCCTTACATACTCTTTTGCCTCGATTACGTTCATATATCTGGTCAGACACGCACGCCCGTTGCGAGTACTACGCACCTGACCTTTCTGAAGAACATCACCAATAGTCAGTATATGTCCTCCTAGAGCGTCCTCTCCCGGCGTTTCCACTCACATCTGCCTTGTAAATACCTTTTGTTAGTCGCCTTTCATTCATACTCTGAACACGACTAAACCATCATCTCTTTTCATTAAAAAAACCTTCGTACCAAAATATGCTCCCAATGAACACATAAAAAATAAATAGTCAGGTAACGACCAATTAACATTATTACTTCAAAGTTTATAAGATATAAGAAGATATAAGGATTTGTTTACGGAGGGACTGGGCCCGTCCACGGGAGGTAAGCCTTGGTTACGACTGTAGTATAAGTGTGACGAAATAAAATTCAGATTGTTTTTAGTACTCTATTTTTTCTAGTTAAAATCATTGACTATTTGTCCTACTTTTATACAATGCTCTATTGATCTACATCTACATTAGTACTCATACAATAGTGACTCCGAACAACTTACACTCTTCAAAAAGCGTGGCTAGTAAAACATTGATGTTTTTACTACATTACGTAAATTGTAATTACATTACATAAGTTCTATTTACAAATACATAAATTCAGGATTTTATTCCATAATTATGATAAAACAGAAAAAGTTAACAAAACAAAACAGAAAAATAACATTGAGTAATACTTATACTACGAGTATGTAAAAGCTGTAAAAGTCATGAGTTTTTACAGCACCGGAGCGTAAAAAACACAGCGATCTTTAGAAAGTAACTCGAAAGTAAATGGCTGAGCTCCTTAAGTTCTAAATTGAGCAGCACGATTATTGACAAACGCGTGCACTGACTAACTGACTAGACAGGTCCACTTAATCTGTGTGGTTTTTTCCTCAAAAGACAATTTCAGACACCAATCTACATGGTCTTAACATGACCTGACCAAGATTATGTCTGGACTTTAAAAGAGACTGCGAGCTCTGAACTTGTTTCGGCCTTTCTTCTTTTCTTTCTTCTCAGAGTAGTCAGATAGAAAACGCCGATCTTATCTAATTTAAAAAATATGATTGACGTGTGAAAGTGTTTGTACAAATCTACTTACAGAAATAAAATCATTTATCATTTAACTGTCGCACAAGCATGATTGACAGAGACTACAAAGGCATTTTTTTTTCTAAAACTATATTATCGTAGGTATACGTAGAATTCCTCTAATTTTACACCTATAGCGATTTGGATATGTTTTATAGTAACTCGTGCATTTGCTATCGGAAAGCACCATTCGGTGAAGTGGACCTGATGATAAAGGCCATTGGTGGCAACCGGAACTACTCAATAATAAGTATTTCACGGGTTGCGATTCGAATAAGCTTACTTTAATATGTTTGCTAAGCAATTTATGCTCGTCACAATGTATATCTTGAAATGGAGCTGATGGTGGCTTTACCATCAGCACCAGTTCTTTTGGTTCTTACCAGGAGAACTCCTCAACAATTCACGTCCCTGCATTGGGAAAAGGAAAATTTTGTAAAAGGTGATGAGTAGTTGACATTAGGCTATTATAACTTAGATAAATTAATAACTGAGTCACTAAAAAGTGAAAAATAAAAATCTTTTTTCCAAAAAAAAACAACCGACTTCAAAAAAACACTACAAAGTGAAAAATAACTTTAGTATTGGAAGTCGGTGGCAAAAACTAAAATCCAGATCCAAAGACACCGACTTACGAAATTAAAGTTATTTTTCACTTTGTAGTGTTTTTTTGAAGTCGGTTGTTTTTTTTTGGAAAAAAGATTTTTATTAGACAATGAAGCAATGGAATAGGAATTTATTTCAGAATGCTTAGGATCCTGAAATAAAGTGTGTTACGCAATTTAGGTGCCATTTGACTAGAGTAACAGAGGGTGTAGACAAATGGCATTCGCTTCGGAGCGATTCTATTTCGTTAATGTTTCCATCATACGAATCGAAAACTAGCGATTACGCTTCTCAAAAAATGCCACTTGGCTACGCATCTTTATGGAAGTAATCTTTCGAGGTTGTCGATTCGTTGCATAGAATTGATTGATGTTCATTGTCTGCCTAATTTCTATTCGTTACCGTTTTTTTTTTTTTGGTTGGGAAATCATCAAATGACCTCTCCCGCTCTGAGCGGAGCAGAAGGGCGTGTCAGACTCTTACTGACTAAAACCCACCCGTGTTCCTTCGCCAGGGTCCCGGTAACTCTTTCGAAAAATCCGCGACCCCGGCAGGCATCGGCCCTATCGGACCCCTTCAATGATGCTGACATCTCTTTGAGGCGCGCGTGGAACATTGTCCAGCTAATTTCTATTCGTTGACCTGTGATCACGTGACATTTCGATAGCTTATGTCAACCCTATACATTTTTTGTAGCGTCATCGCTAATCGAATGTTACTTTGTCTAGGCCCTCAGACAACTTATCTAAACCATGATATCATATTAGATATATAATATTTCCACTGACCAGGTTTTTTTGTTACATCATCATCATTAGCCTAGCCTTTTCCTAACTATAATGGGCTAGGATTCTAGTCTGACCGGACGCAGCCGAATACCAGTATTTTTTTACATGAATCGACTGCCCAACTAACCTCGACTACCCAGTTATACAAATTCATATAATAAATACATTTTAGCTCAAAATTTATTTAATTTTTATTTAGGAACTTATTGTGTTCGAAAATTCCAAATTAAAATATTGATGCTATCGACTTAGGTACGGGGATTTTTGTCAATATAAATAACAGTTATATTAATAAGCATTAACCTTACCTATCAGTTAAACCGTTTTATTATGTAAATGCAGTTTGCGATAGTCAAGAATCATGAGCTTTAGTAAGACTGTGCAAAAATCTTGGACCTCCTTGAGATAATTGTCACCTAGCGTCAAAAGTCAGCGTGTTTATATACATAAAAAGTAATATGCCAACGCCATTGATTTTCAAAAATATATTTCCATTTAAGAAAAAAATATGTTAAATTTATGTCATTTACGCTGTGGTATTCTTAATTAATTTTTGTTTAGGTGTATTTTGAATTACATTCATTGCCATCGACTTTTGTTTCGATCTCTTGTTCATATTCACTCCACAATGCACGATTACTCTTCAATATTACTATATAGACATCCAATGCTAACGTATTTATGTATTCCAACAATTCTCCTAATATATCAATTACAAATAAATTTATTTTTAACAGTTCTAATAAATAGGTTAATACTATAATATTACTGAGTACAAATATCATCGTGGATATGTAGAAGCGACGCCCTTTGCTGGTAGATGTACTTGCACCAGTATCACGACCGCGGAACAGAGAAAATAATACAGCTACGTAAATAATAAAATTCATAGTCACAGATATTAATAACAGTGCTTTGGCGATTGGTATTGTAATTATTTCTCTCGAATAATACAAATAAAGCAACCAACCAGATAAATAATATAAAGACATTGATATAAGAGGTACACCCCACGCAAACATGCTGCTCTTCAGATACCTCCGATGAATGTCGAGACGAAACACTTGCACAAAATCCAAGTAAAAAATATAACACAACACAAGTAACCAACCATGATGCGATAGTGCGCAGTACAATAATAGAGAAGAAGGCACAAGGCGCAGTTTAACATTCCATGTCATCAGTTTTTTGGTAACTAGAGTAGTGGACAATAAAAACACAAACAAACGCATCGTATTCGCAAGGGTCGTACTGAGCATCACATAGTTTCTGAAATGGCGAAACTTCATGATAAGGCACCACGATGTTATGCCTTCAATACCCTGCCCTGGAGTTGCATCAGGGAGGCACTCCGGTATCACCGGATGCCGACCTACCTCTGTCGCATAGTCGAAGCCTATCTGACGGACAGGGCCGTCATCTACCCCGGTCACCAGGGAGAATGGAACCGGCGAGAGATGTCGTGCGGTGTCCCACAGGGATCGGTCCTGGGGCCGCATCTGTGGGACATCGGGTACGACTGGGTGCTGCGTGCCGACCTCCCTAGCGGCGTCAGCGTCGTTTGTTACGCTGACGACACGCTAGTCCTGGCGCAGGGGAGGTCGCACCAGGCGGTGGCCGAAATAATGACACGCGGGGTTGCGACAGTCATTGACAGGATCCGGCAATTGGGACTCGAGGTGGCCCTGCACAAATCCGAGGCCATGTGATTTCATGGTCCTCGGAATGCGCCACTCTCGGGTTCCCAAATAATGGCGGGAGGGGTTCAAATCGGCGTCGACTCGACGATGAAGTACCTGGGACTCGTCCTCGACAGCCGGTGGAACTTCGTCGAGCATTTCCGACGTTTGGCTCCCAGACTGGACCGGGCCGGGGCTGCCTTGAAGCGGCTCCTGCCCAATCTAGGTGGTCCAAACGCCTCCTGCCGGAGGCTCTATGCGGGGGTCGTGCGGTCCATGGCCCTTTACGGGGCACCGGTGTGGGCGCGTTCATTGAGGCTCCGACCAGCACACCGGTTGAACGCGTCCCAAAGGGTCATGGCCATCTGGCTGGTCCGGGGATACCGCACGGTCTCCTGCGAGGCGGCGAGCCTCCTTGCTGGATAGCTGCCATGGGATCTAGAGGCAAAAGTCCTCGCGCAAATTTGGGAGAGGCGCGAGGATGCGAAATGCCGGGGTGTTACTCCGCTGCCGCGAGAAATCGCGGTACAGCGGACAGAGCTCCGGCGGGATCTCATGGCGGCATGGAGAGTGCGACTGTCGCAACCCAGCGCTGGGCACGCCACAATTGCGGCGGTAAGTCCCCTCTTTGAGGAGTGGCTTGAGAGGCGCCACGGCGTCCTCACCTTCCGCCTGACGCAGGTCCTCACCGGACATGGCTGTTTCGGGAGGTTCCTGTTTCGGATAAGGCGGGAGGAAACGCCCGGGTGTTGGCATTGTGTGGATCGACAGGAGGACACGGTGGAGCATACGGTGGAGGTCTGCCCGGCTTGGGCGGAGCACCGCCGTGTCCTCGTGGCGGCGATCGGCGGCGGCGATCTCTCGCGTCCGGCCCTGGTTCATGCCATGGTACGGAGCGAGAGGGAATGGGAAGCAGTCACCTCCTTCTGCGAAGCAGTAATGCTCGCGAAGGAGGAGGCGGAGCGCGTGAGGGAGAGGCAATCATTGCGCCCTCACGCCCCTAGTCACCGCAGGAGGAGACACCCTGGGCGTCGGGAGTCGATAGCCGACTCCCGGCCACCGTAGGCGCGGGCCTACGGACGGCGAGCAATGGGCAGCTCACCGTCCGGTAAGGACCAGGCCCGGGTCGATGGCGCGTTGTGTGCCACGCGCGCCTCAAAGAGATGTCAGCATAATTGACGGGGTCCGATAGGGCCGATGCCTGCCGGGGCCGCGGATTGCGGGAGAGGTCATTTGATGATTTACCACCCAAAAAAAAAAAAAAACTTTGATGCCAACAAGACCTATAAACGTATCAGGAACTTTCACTCTTGTGTGGTTTTGCATTCTGAGCGTCGCGTGCGCAGTTCAGCGCGAGTTGATGGCTTAATGCCGCCATACGTTTAAGATACGCACCGCACTGCGGTTGTAATGCCAGTGTAGTAACTGGTTTCTTTTTAATATTTGACTATTTCTTACCTCCCTCCAGTAATGCCATCACTAGGCAAATATGCCTTATTTGATGGTGTGACGTGGTTGAATGACGTGCACTACTAATGCACTATAACGGACGTAAAAACCACTTAATCAGTCCTAGAGTCACTTATTCTTCTCGTCATTGTAATTGTTTTTTTTGTACTGGAAAAAGACTAGTAATGGAGATATTGAAGGTTAAAGTTTATTTATTTATTTATATAAATGCCTTAAAACTACCATTACAGGTGTTAACCTAATGCGATAGCCATGTCACACACTAAATAAACAGTTTTTATAACGTTTTGGTGCGAAAACTAGTTTTAAATGTTTTAGCAAAAATTTAAATACTCCAACGTCACTCGTACTATTATTCTTAACAGCGGCTTCCCTGAAAAAAAATAAGAATTTGTTACGTACCAGTAACATAAGCAAGCGTAGGTGAGCTTGGTGATAGATCTTTTTACAACCTTCTGTACACACCCTCACGATTCAAGTATGTTAATGTTAATAATTATGATAATGCTAATGTTTGTTGTAATGTTAAATAATGTTCGTTTAGATTCCAATGTATACGTTTTTATAATAAACTTCCTAGCCACATTCAAGATCTGAGCCTCAATAAATTCAAATCTTTTATAAAGCGGAAACTATGCTAGAAAGCATATTATACTGTGAAAGACTATATCGAGGACAAAAAGGCTTGGGATTGAGCTGCTCCTATAAATTTACACTGAATGTTGATTTTATTTTGCTAACTATTTTAGACATGAATATTTACTGTAAAAGTATTACATGCTCATAAACTCACGCCTTCTTCCCATGAGGGTAGGCAGAAACTACAGAACGCCACCTGCTACGATCCTTACATACTCTTTAAAAAGTCCAAACCAAAGTCCAAAGTCCAAAGTCCTTCTCTTTAAAAAGTATTATATGTATTATTTTAATCATTGTGAATCTGAGGACTATGTGGGTCATTGTTTCAGTTTTAATCACAGTCTGGCAGTTTAAGTAGTTTATGCGGCCTACCCAAATGTCAAATCTGTGTGGTTCTTTCCTCAAAAGACCATTTCCGACACCAATTTACATCTGGCTGATTTGAGTATGCGGCCAACCCAAATGTCCATTCTTTGGTATTGTTCGTCGAATCGTTGAGCTCCTTAAGTTCCGAGTTGAGCGGCACGATTACTGACAAATGCGTGCACTGACTGGACAGGTCCACTCAATCTGTGTGGTTCTTTCTTCATTATACCGTTTTAGACATTAATCTACATGGTCTTCACATGATCTGATTAAGATTATGTCTGGACTTTAAAAGAGACTGGGACCTCTAAGTTTGTTTCGGCCTTTCTTCTCAGAGTAGTCAGGTAGGAAACGCTGACCTCATCTAGTGTTAAATATATGATTGACGTGTTAAAGTTTTTGTACAAACCTACTTACAGAAATAAAATCATTTTTTGTTGTTTCTTTTTTATTTGTTATGGATTAATGTAAGAAATATTTCTCGCAACCGGCGTGACTGTACGTCCCTGTTATATGAACGTAAACGAGGCAAAAGTAATATGTAAGGATCGGAGCCGGTGGTGTTCTGTAGTTTCTGCCTACCCTCATGGGAGGTAGGCGTGAGTTTATGTATGTCTATATTTGTATTGTAATAGATATTTACACAGAGGTAGGATATGGTTTAAAGAGTTTTTGTTGTAATTATGTATCACCTCACGTATTAAACATATTCAAGAAAATAAATGATTTCATTTGAAGTGAAAAGTAAAATTTTGTATCAACGAAAGCCTGCTAGGACACTATAAAAGTTGAAAGATTTTTCACATTGAGTTCATATGTATTTTTGATTATTTTTAGGGAATTCCACCAAACAAAAAATTATACACCGTTGCTAAAACTATCTGAGGGAATTTAAATATTTGGGTTTGGTTTTTTTTCTAGTTTTATTTAAAAGGTCAATCGTCTAGCGAAACTGGTTGTTATGTTGTAGTCAGTGGTCGATATTTAGCCTGTTCGCGGAATGACTGGATTATCCTAAATTTGACCAACGCCTTTCGGCAAACCCCGCTAGGGATTCCAATTTCTGTCTTTAATTAACTGATGTATTTTTAGACAAACCTAGAAGTACCTAACTTTTTAGTCAAGCGTCGAAAGCAAAATAATTTGTTTCGGACTTTGCCTTATCTATCCTAGAAGCTATAGAGGTATGAGGAACAGAGCGTAAAGTTCACTCATTTTTCATTAAAAAGGGAGGATTCTCCAACCAGACGGGTGTCGTGTCTGGTGGGCAACTGCCCGACGATTGATGTCGGAATGTTGTATATATGCTAGATGTTACTCAAAGTAAACATTCGTTTTTTTTTTCAAAAGGATGAAAACTGCATTCAAACATTTCTGAAAAGTCGATTCCTATGGCCGGGAATGGAACTGACACAAATGCGAGAAAACAACATCCTATATTTTTATCACACCATTTGCACCATAACGATCCAATCTCTCTAATTATTAACTTATAAATATAAAATGAATTTAGAAAGTTACTGAGAGATTTTATCCTTAGGCATCTGTCCCACAGCCGATGAGAAAGCGTCTACCTATCGACTATTTTCTTGCTCATCATCATGTACGTTGATATTTGTATTTAGTGGTATGATAGTTTAGACTACTTTATTTTAAGTAATGAACAACTTTCTCTATGGGACCAACATCGTATCGCTAAAAAATTAATCAGCCATCCCATACATACGGCGTCCTCATCTTCCGCCTGACGCAGGTCCTCACGGGACATGGCTGTTTCGGGAGGTTTCTGTTTCAGATAATGAGGAAACGCTCGGGTCCGGCTTACTATTGTGTGGATCGCCCGGAGGACACAGTAGAGCATACGGAGGAGGTCTGCCCGCCTTGGGCGGAACACCGCCGTGTCCTCGAGGCGGTGATCGGCGGCAGCGATCTCTCGTGTCCGGCCCTGGTCCAGGCCATGGTACGGAGCGAGAGGGAATGGGAAGTCATCACCTGCTTCTGCGAAGCAGTAATGCTCGCGAAAGTGGAGGTGGAGCGCGTGAGGGAGAGGCAATCGTTGCCCCTTCACGTCCCTAGTCGCTGCAGGAGGAGACACCCTGGCCGTCGGGAGTCGATAGCCGACTCCAGGCCACCGTAGGCGTGGGCTTGCGGACCGCGAGCAATGGGCAGCTCGCCGTCCGGTAAGGACCAGGCCGGGTCGACGATGCGTCATGTTCCACGCGCGCCTTAAAGAGACGTCAGCACCATAGACGGGATCCAATAGGACCGATGCCTGCCGGGGTCAGGGATTTTTCGAAAGAGTTACCGTGGCCCTGGCGCACAGGCAACTGAAGGAACACGAGTGGGCTTTAGTCAGTAAGAGTCTGATACGCCTTCCCGCTCCGCCCAGAGCGGGAGACGTCATTTGATGATTACCCAAACCAAAAAAAAAAAAGCCTTCCCATACATTTGGGTCGAGTAGGTATTGAAGTTGTGTATAGGACAGTTGATTAATTTTTCGCGATTCCGATGTTGATCCCATGGAGACAGTTGTTCAATTTGATGGTCTATACCCCACCCTTAAATGTGACAACGCCTTTCTGATACTTGCTGTATAGTCCCCGTATACAGAGTATGAGCAATAGACAAGTCACGTGATAAAAATAATAATGAGACCTGAGGGCCTAGACCATAGGTTCCCAAACTTTTATGGACTACCGCCCCCTTTACAAGAAAAAACAATTCCATCGCCCCCCTTTACATAATAGTTAATTATACCAATTTTATATGTCTGTCTTTTATTTATTAATAATCACAAATTAAGAATTAATTGTCTCTCTCTCTACCTACCGCCCCCACGAAAAGCTCCAGCGCCCACTAGGGGGTGGTACCACCCCCTTTGGGAAACTATGGCCTAGACAAATGGTATTCGCTTCGGAGCAATTCTATTTCTACAATCGCTATCGCTTTCGCTAATGTTTCCATCATACGAATCGAAAACTGACGATAACGCTTGTCAAAAAAGTGCCACTTGGCTACGCATCTATATGGAAGTAATCATTCGCGCTGTCGATTCGTTTCATAGAATCGAGTGATTTTAACATTGTCTAGCTAATTTCTATTCATTGACCTATGATCCCGTGACATTTCAATAGCATAAGTCAACCCCATACATTTTATGGCTTTTCTACTAGCGTCATCGCTATTCGAATGTTACTATGTCTAGGCCCTAGGCCTTGTCAATACAAAAAGACAAAAAAATAGAGAAAAATTAGATTAGAGCATTTTCTCTATCTCCTCCATATCTGCAAACTATCTATCTGGTTTTATATTCTTAAATAACTTACCGCATTTTTGTACAAGTGCATAATCCGATTTAAATGTAACTGCTTCCGAAAGGGTGGGGACCTGATGGTATCCTGAAATATAGGCCTTACGCCTAACTTAGGCACCAGTCTCCTACAGTATAATTAAAACTATTGTGTATTGTTCTTAATAATTTGAAAATCATTATATTATCTCTGTTGTTAGCCATAGACTGAGTTGCTGGGCACAAACAATAGTTGTTACCAGCTGCTACGGTACGATTTCGTATAAATTGGTTCATACGAATATGAACCTTTTCATAAGAGAATAATTTTCATTTTTGTATAAGTGAATGTGAGCAATCATTTCTCACTCGTATGAAGCTCTAACTTTACTTAGCAAAGTAGAAGCAAACCAAAATTCGATCTGTGAATCTTACCTTATGAGTGCGTGCGTTTTAGTTCAGTATATGGAACCAACCTTCTTTACTTACCTTCTATACTTTGTAAAGGCTCCCGTAGACCGGCACGACATGACAGTTCAACGCGACTCTAGTAGATAAATTTCCATGAAGTTTTCATAGAAATTGTTCTAGTAGAGTCGCGTCGCAATGTCGCGTTGGTCCTGTTTGCGAGTCTTTACTGGTTTGTTCGAAACCGCGGTGGTCGACTCTACACGCTTCATTTGTTTTCCCTCCCGCTCTGGCCTCTCACGACCGCCTTGTCCTTGACATTGGCAACTCGCCGGCGCATTCCGAAAACGAATTAAATATTTACTGGCGCCACTACGCGTCTCTGTCATTATCACGTCCTTTTGCTTGTGCGGGAACGAGACAGAATCGTCGTTACCATTCCTTGTTTCCGATGAGTCACTCATGGAGGCGAGGCATTCATTGACGTTAATGCAAATTGATAATTGTGACGGAGACTAATTTAATGGATTATGAAGTGGATTGTTTCGTAAAAGAGCCCCTCTGTTTCTATTTAATTTAATTTTATAAACTAGTCATAAAATAAAAAAAACAGGTATTTTGTTTGGAGTTTATATTACTTGACTGATTATAATAATTATGTGTCATATCATATAAGGTTAGTAAAGGTTAAATAAAAAACAGACTTTTTGCACATATACGAGTACTTATACATTTGATTATTTTTTACAGATTACCTATTAGTGAACGATACACAATTATTATCTATGGAAGAGCATTAAAGTACTAATATTTATTATTTAACTATTTATGTACACACATATAAACAAAGAAGAAGAAAGGAACAGAAAAATACGTACAAAAGTGATGCTTATTTCTTTTTTATATAATTTCATCATCATTATTTTAATATTTGGTGAGATCAAGTTTAAAGCATAAAGATCATTCGTCTAACGAAACTGGCTGCACACATAGTAAAATTTGCGCGTTTAACTGAATTTTTATGTAGTTTGACTAGATTCTATAATCTCCCAACATGACTCCAGACTCTGGTGCCAATCTTTCATTGATAAAATCTCGCCATATTTTCCAATTACTTTTCAATACAACTATAAACACAATCAGTGCTATAATAAGCAAATATTCTAACAACTCTCCTATAATATCAACGGCTAAAATATTTTTTTCAATTATTTCCGGGACAGCGGTAAACAAAATACTATTGCTGAGTAAAAATATCAAAGTGGCGATGGTGAAGCGACCACATAATTTGTTGCTAGGTGGACCGCAAAACAGACGGCTTACAACTGCTATATATGTAACTAAACTTATAGCTACAGGTATTAATAATAGTGACATAGCGATAGGACTTACAAATATGTCTTTCGAATCATCGTCAGGCATATTAATTAGAACGGTTCCAATAATTACATATAACAGCACTATTATAAAAGGCACACCCCACGCAAAGAGGTTACTCCAAAGGTATTTTTTACGAATATCATAATGGAATACTTGCACAAAGTCAACAGAGAAAACATAGCACAACACTATTAACCAACACTGAAATGACATTTGGAAGTACACCAATATAGCTAATGGTATAACACGAATCGCTAAATTACTTTCCACTGCTTCTTCAGAAATTAGTCGGTCAGATAATTGAAGCATTAACATGACTAGCATATCCACTATGATCGCACTGAGAAGCACATAGTTTCTGAAGGTACGAAACTTGTTGAGGGCGTACCAAGATATCACTCCAAATACACTTGCAATCACAGTAGCCACGAAGAAGATCCAGGCAATTGTGTCCGTTACAACTTTACCGAAGATTTTCATTAACTGTATTGGCATTTGACGAATGTTTTCATATTCGTCGTCTGTCATGTCGGATATCGCGTGCGGCTTCCGGCGCGCGCTGATGTATAGTGTAGTGTCGATGCCGGCCGCCACGCGTCTACAACACGAACTACAACGCTATTGCACCAGTTCTATTTTTATCATCACAAGACTACTTTCCTAAACTGAGAACGCGAACCTGATTAATACAAAAATGCTAAATTGGCTCTGTGCCAATAAAAAAGGAAATATGCACCGATAACGCGTATTTTTTTGTTATCATGTTTTATCCAAATCGTAAAGTCATTCATTCTTTTTTCAATCACGTTCAAAAATTTACAACTATTTTAGCAAGCCAGGGCACGTACAGTCAACCTCAATGGTAATGCTTGCTCTACGAAAACCTGCCTTACAACTACAACATAAAAGCGCTGTCGATGTCAATGAGCAGTTGCCTATACTATAACCGTTTGCAGGGTAGGTCTAGGTTGCGGCGACAGAAAAATATCACCGCACTTGGTTATAATTTAAATTAATTAAAGTAATCATTATCATCATCACACAAATAATCATTCAAAGTAATTTAAATGTACCTACGGTAGACGGGACAAAGCTACCAACATCAAACTCTACTTGGTATTATGTGCAAATAAAGATAATGATACTTTATTTACCACAATGGTTACAGTACATTGTGTTAAAGGGAATAGGTTCAGCCATATTTTACCAGTAGGCGTGCAAAAGTTACAAAATTAAAATTACACATATTAAAAAAATATTATTACTAATCCACTAAACTACTCTACTAAACTTTACCAAACAAAACAAAAACTAAACAATAATAAAATTCACAAAAACTAAACATTATAAACAATCTAAGCTTTATTATTTTTTTCACTCAAGAATTCTGTTACGCTATAATATGCTTTGAGCGCAGTGGTGGCCAGGTGGTATCGGCTGCAACTTACGAGTTGTAAGTCATCATAATCATTCAAACCCAAGCAGGCGCTTTACTTTGTGTAAATTATTCCATCGCCACTGCTCTCAAAACGGTGAAGGAAAACATCGTGAGGAAACCGGCATGTCCTAGAACCAAAAATTCGAAGACATGTGACATCTACTAACCCGCACTGGGCCCGCGTGGAAGATTACAGCCCACTCCCTCTCGAAGAGAGGAGGCCTGTGTCCCAGCAGTGGGAACATTATAGGCTGATTATGCATAGTATGCTTTGACTGTCAAGAAGCTCCGAAGCCTTTTTTTAAATAACATTAGCGGCAACTCAATTCAAGCAGCTGCAGGTCGCACCTCGCTCTGGGCGAGGCCTTATCAATGCACTTCGGTCGGATTGACCTCTGCGATTATCATAATCGCATTGGTCAATCCAACAAATATAGTTTTAATTCTAGATTATTGCTAATTAATAGCACCAAAAGGTCATTGCACTGATCAAAATGTATTTTTTTTATTTCTTAACCTTTTCTGGTGTCCTACCCCGAACAATAAGATTTGAATTCAAACATCCTTAGTAAATTACTTTAATTAGTTATTCATAGAAATCACTGCAACTTATTTGAAATAGAATCAGTTACAATTTAGTCACACGAAAATCAAATTAACAATCACTAATTACTTTACATAAATATTGAACTACAATCAATTTACTACGTACAATATAAATCAGTATATTAGGTATCGGGTTTTAATTGTTAGCACAAACAGCAAAAAATATATATAATCAAAACGCAAGTTGACAGAGGTTCGACCTGCGGGATAATTACGTAACACACTAACAGTAGGAATGGGTTTCATTTGACAGTTCAAACAACATTCATTGCGTTATTTACGTTGTTGAGCAGACAATTTTTTCGAACATATGAAGCAATGGATTAGCAATAGGCTTCAAAATGATTCAGATTGTGATAGATAGTGTGTTACGTAATTAGGATGCTGGTCAGTTGTCCTAGTGAAGTATAACATGAAAAATTACTTTAACTTCGGAAGTCGGTGTCTTTGGTTTTGTGTTTTCGTTTTTTGCCACCGACTTCCAAAATTAATGTTTTTTTTCACTTTGTAGTGTTTTTTTTTTTGTAAAAAAAGGTTTTTATTTTTAACTTTTTAGTTGTGGTCACTTTTATTTAACAGTGACAGGAAGTTATTATAACATCATCAATACACAGGGTGGATGGCGATCGACGCGCAAACTGTAACCATGAATTCAACACATGATTCTGACTCTTGCGCAGAATTTATTTGTCGGTTATAAAGAAAACTATTTGTTTCATAGAAAAGTGCAATACCTACGCGGTCAAAATGTGTTTTTTTTTTATAACCGACGAAAATCTGGATAAGGCGGGAGGAAACGCCCGGGTGTTACCATTGTGTGGATCGCCCGGAAGACACGGTGGAGCATACGGTGGAAGTCTGCCCGGCTTGGGCGGAGCACCACAATGTCCTCGCGGAGGCGATCGGCGGCGACGATCTCTCGCATCCAGCCCTGGTGCAGGCCATGGTACGGAGCGTGAGGGCATGGGAAGCGGTCACCTACTTCTGCGAAGCAGTAATGCTCACGAATGAGCAGGCGGAGCGCGTGAAGGAGAGGCAATTGTTGCACCCTCACGCCCCTAGTCCGCACGAGGAGACGCCCTGGCCGTTGGGAGTCGATAGCCGATTTTCGACTACTGCAGGCGCGGGATTGGAGACGGCGAGCAATGGGTAGCTCACCGTCCGATAAGGACCAGGTCCGGGTCGACGGCACGTTGTGTGCCACGCGCGTGTAAATATCACGACCCTACCAGCACAACACAAGATGACAACATACCTCAACAAGAAGAAGATAAGGACACCCCGTCATCAAACAACCACGTCATACTATTACCGTAAGCCAGTCACCACGTAACTATCCTGTTGTCGACATACCTCAACAAGATGAAGATAAGGACATCCTGTCTTCAAGCAACCGCGCAAATATGTTATCGTAGACTATATCGTATCGTTTCGTGTCATCACGAAAGTATTCTGTTATCATCACTAAAATTCCATCCCCACGAGGATTCACTATTATCATAGACTATATAAGCAACGACTTCACTGTATTCGAGGACTTTCCAAACTTGTAGTAGAACTAAGCATTTGTGTAACATTAATTATTAAAATAAAATTATATTTTATTTTAAATCTGAGTATCACTTCATTAACTCGCGCCTCAAAGATATGTCAGCACCAATTGACGGGGTCCGCTAGGGCCGATGTTTGCCAGGGTCGCGCATTGTTCTAAAGAGTTACCGTGGCCCTGGCACACAGACAACTGAAGAAACACCGGTGGGTTTTAGTCAGTAAAAGTCTGATACGCCCTTCCGCTCCGGCCAGAGCGGAAGACGTGGAAAAAATACGTATTATTGAAGTCAACTGAAAAACTACCCAAGCAAAGTTATTAATTTTTTTAAAGGGAACGAAAAAAAATTGTGTAACATATATACAAAAAAAAATACAGTCGGATTGAGAACCTCCGTGTTTTTGAAGTCGATTAAAAATAAAATGATACTAAGAGCAAATTTCTATTTCAAAGTGCGAATAGAGTACCTATTAGTAGTATATTACCTATAACTTTCACCACAGAAATGATCACTCACTCACACATACACAATGATCACTCACTCACACATACACAATGATTACTCACTCACACATACACAATCACACTATTCAATATTGTTTCCGAGGATGATCCCGTCACGCCGCAAGCGCTACTGATGAGCATTCAGTCCTGAGTACGACTCCTAGGTCGGGTAAAGTGTTTCTGGGTCGTATTAAAACTAGAACGAACATGATCATGGACAGATTACACCGTCTTATCAAAGTTTTTAGAAAATAATTAATTGTACGAAGTACCAATGTACCAAGGATTTTGTAATATCTTGATTTAAAAAAGTGTCCCTGGAGTTTCTTGCCCGTTCTTCTCCATAGAGATGTATCTACGTTTTGGAATGGGCAACTAGCTTCAACTTTCTGACTAACTGACCGACTCTTTGAAAATTCAAAAGTGTTTCAGTCAGTTTAGACCGGTAATAGAATTAGATTATAAGTAGCTCAACTGGATATTGGACCGTTTCCATATTTCCCGTTTTTGGGTTCCGTGCCAAACTGGTAAAAAGGGACCTTATTGTGTGCGCCATGGATCGTCTGTCTACCACAGTCATGTGCTTATTTCCGGAACCACTCATGCCATCAACTCGAAAAGCATTGTTTTATTAATCAATGCTTGTCTACCTACATTGCATGTGAAGGAATTTTAAAATATTGTTTTTTGCAATGAAAATATTAATGTCTAAGGTTGTTTTAAAGTCCGGTTTATCCTTAATTCGTACTTAATTCTAATATTTTTAGTTTTGCCGCATAATATACAGAAATACTACGCCTTTTCCTTATCTTCGAGGTTTGCAAAGCTAGAAACTGAATTGTGCGGTCCCACAAAACTAAAATTATTTTTGAAAATGGGTTTGATTTTCTGCGATGTTGCGGAACCCTTGGTTCGATTCGCACTTAACCAGTTTTTGATATCAATATTCTCGTATTAGCAGTTATTTAATGTATCCATAAATGTAGAAACCGTCGCCTCTACATAGCTTGGTTGATATTTGTACTCAGTAATATTTCCATTATACTTTTTATTGCAAATGTTAGAATTCTGTGTTAGACTATTTCAAACGATAGGTATGTCAGGAGAACTATTGAATACGATGGCATTAGATGTGTATACGAGTATAAGTATTGAAATGTTAATTTAAATTTCGCGCCTTCTAATGTACTTTCCTCGTTTGTTGGATTGTCTCTGGTTGCTCTATACTTTGTGATATACGCGTTCTATTCCGTGACACCACAAGTAAAGTACATAATTGTAATTTATTCTAATAGTAAACCGCCTTCCACTTATTCAGAACAATTCAACAGGTTATGAGCCCAGATGCCCTGGAAAAGTGAAAAAGTCAAATCGAACAATAGTTACAATAGTGCACAAAATTGTTAAAACCTAACCTAAAAATAACGCACGTGAAACCGGCAAAAAGTTTTACCAAGTGTTGAAAATGTCTTCAAATAACCCGCTGACCTTGATAGAAAAAGTAACTGGCCGCGATAACTACGCCTCATGGAGATTTGCCGTGAAAACATACCTTGAACACAAAGAGTTATGGGACTGTATAGAAAATCCAACCATTCGCGCGGCGACGCGGCAAACCAAAAACGTAATCTCAAAGCAAAATCTAAGATAATCTTATTAGTGGACTCCGTGAATTATGTTCACATACAAGAAGCGAGGACAGCAAAGGAAGTTTGGGACAACCTGATATGTGCTTTCGATGACTCAGGGCTAACACCGAGTAGGTTTACTTCGTGAATTATGTACCACACCCCTCGCAGAGTCTCAAAATGTAGAAGAATACGTTAGTAAAGTAATCACAACAGCTCATAAGCTGCGCAATATCGGATCAATGTCTGCTTCTCTCTGGTCTACCTGAGTCATACAAACCGGTGATCATGGTGATCGAGAGTTTCGGTATAAAAATAAGTGCCGATTCAGTTAAATCTAAAATTCTACAGGATGTAAACATCAGTTTATTTCAGATAAAATTAATCCATACAATTACAAATATAAAAATAATACAGAGAAATAAATTATTACAATTATAAGTAGGTACCTATTGTGTTAGTAAAGTCTTATGCACTATGTTAGTCAACACCCATCACAATATGCATCCATTTATTCTGGATAGGGCAATCCGCACGAGATAGAACCATCTGCAGGATACTGTTGGTACTACCTCGCACTCGCTGCAACAAGGAGGCTACTTTCTTCCGTATAACCGCATGAAAGCCGTCCGTTCGCGCCTCCGCAAACATTCCGGACGCACTGCAATAGCGAGGCAGCCGCATCAGCATCCTACAGAAAGATAATTAAAAAGTCATTTCAAAAAGGTCCACGTTGTTTCAAATGCAACAAATATGGCCATATAAGCACAGAGTGCAAGTCTAAGCAAAAACAGAAACAGGAAAGTCCTAGCTATACTGTTGCATTCATAGCTTCTGTCAGTAACAGCGATGCCTGGTATATAGACTCCGGTGCCTCAATGCATATGGCCAGACACAAACAATTATTGCATAACGAAACAGTGCCACCAGTGAAGACAATTAAAGTTGCAAATAACAAATCCTTACCAGTAGAAAGCTCTGGTCGGCTGAGTTTGGATATCTGTGACAACAGAGGTCGGAGTAACAAAGTTTTATTTCAAAATCTTTTATATGTACCTGACTTAGCTGCAAATTGATTATCACTAAGTCAGATTGTAAATCATGGTGGTTCAGTGAAATTTTATAATGAAGGCTGTGTAATTTTTAACAGTCATAAAAAAATTGTTGCAACAGCTATCTTAATCAACAATATGTACCGGCTAAATCTGTACAACGTTCAAGCATACATATCTGATGTTGATAACCAAGACATTTATCTTTGGCACCAGAGGATGGGGCATATCAATTTCAGTGATTTAAAGAAAATTGAAGAAAATACAAATGTTGTGCAATTATCTAAGAAAGAAGACAATCTGACCTGTGTGACTTGTTTAGAAGGAAAACAAACACGCCTGCCATTTAAGTCAAGCCATTCAAGAGCTACACATTTACTTGAAACTGTACATTCAGATAAATGTGGACCAATGGAAACCACGTCCATTGGTGGTGCAAAATACTTAATCACATTAATAGATGACTTTTCAAAAACGGTGTTTGTTCTTGATGAAAAAATCAGAAGCTCTTGAAAAGTTCAAAGAATTTAAATGTAAAGTTGAAAATCAAGTGGCGTGCAGTATAAAATGCTTGCGTACAGACAATGGACTTGAATACATAAACAATGCTTTTTCTGAGTTCCTACCAACAGCTGGTATCGTTCATCAAACAACAGTGCCTTATACACCTGAACAAAATGGTGTCTCCGAACGTATGAATCGTACACTTGTTGAAAAGGCAAAGTGTCTGTTGATCAATGCAAAACTTCCTAAACTTTACTGCGCAGAAGCAATACACACTGCTGCTTACCACATTAATAGATCTCCAACACGTTCACTGGCTTTTAAGACACCAGAAGAAATATGGTCTAAGAAGAAACCAAATATAAGTCATCTAAAAATATTTGGCTGTGAAGCTATGATACATCTCCCAAAAGAAAAACATAAGAACTGGGACAGTAAATCACAGAAAGCTATAATCATCGGATACTGTGATAATACTAAAGGGTATAGATTTATAATACCTGTCTACAAAACTGTGATTAAAAGCACAGATGCAGTTTTTTTTGAACCCACAATAAAAATAAACTATCTTCCTATAAATCTGACAGAGAAAGAAACAATGTGTTAATATACATCATTGGAACAAAATGATAATTTTACATCTCTGAATTCCAATGACACATCAGATATTTCAAAGACCACTAGTGAATATATGTCAGATCAAGAAGACAACGTAGATCCCGAGTTTACACTCGGGATTCTTAAACTGTCACGATGACTCTCCAGTGAGAGTCATCGTGACAGTTTAAGAATCTTCTCCATTAATTCCAGCATTCCAGTGAATGCTGTCAAAAGAATACTCAAATATCTAAAAGATACTAAAGATTACAGATTGTGCTACATGTCAAAGCCAGCCAGCACTGGTGCAGTAGGGTACAGCGATGCTGATTTTGCCAACGATGTGGAAACAAGGCGTTCATCAACTGGTTATGTTTTTCTTAAAAATGGAGTCGCCATTACCTGGTCCTCTCAAAGGCAACAAACGGTGGCCTTATCTACAACTGAGGCAGAGTTCATGGCTGTTTGTGCTGCCACTAAAGAGGCCATGTGGCTAAAACAACTATTATAGGAAATAAGAGAATATAAACAACAGTCTGTGATCATAAACATAGACAATCAAAGTGCAATTAACGTTATTAAAAATAGTGAATTTCACAAGCGTTGCAAAAATATAGCTAAAAAATATAACTTTATTAAAGAAAAATGTTATCAGTCTTAATTATGTAAACACAAACAATCATTACGCCGATATGTTCACCAAAGCATTGTCTAAGGATAAATTCTTAATTATGAGAAGTAACAAACGCGTATGCAAACTTAATAATTATAAGTTTTTTTTTTTTTTTTGTATAACAACAAAACTTGTAATTAAATATTTGTATCTACTTACTTGTAATTTTAAGGCTTTATACTTTATGCTATATTTAAAAGAAGGCTCTAATTTGATGAGAGTATTGAAATGTTAATTTAAATTTCGCGTCTTCTAATGTAATTTCCTCGTTAGTTAGATTGTGTCTCTGGTTGCTCTATACTTTGTGATATACGCGTTCTATTCCGTGACACTACACACACAAGTAAAGTACATAATTGTAATTCCACTAAATAAACATGTATTCTAATAGTAAACCGCCTTCCACGTATTCAGAACAATTCAACAATAAGTATAGTGAAAAGTAATCGGGAAACGTGGGGAGAATATTTCAAATGTTGATCATTAAAAACTTCGCTTGAACTGAGTTAATGTCCAGTAATGTGCACTTGTAATGTGCACGTGTCAATTAAAACTTCTTAGACCACTTTTGTTTCCAGTAAAGAAAAACGAATTAATATTGTATTTAATTAAGTAGTTCTGTGATTTAGTGACCTTTTAGCGTGTATTCACGTAGAAAGCTGGTAACCGGCACGAAACGTCGCTGATAAGCTCCGACAAGTTGCTATCTGGATTAGTCGGCGCCGGTGTGAGCTAATCGCGCTGATTTGGCTAAAAATATGAAAATAGCCTGCGCTAACCAGCGCTTGTCGGCGCTGGTTACCAGCTCTCTACGATCTAAAATTATTATTCAATAAACATTATAAAATTATGTAAATAGTGTAAAATTGTGCTGAGATGAAAGAAGTAAAAATTAAATTACAAATTGAGCAAACCTTAGTTTCAATGTGTAGATGGAGTGTAATTTTATCAAAATTTTACTACACGAAACAAAAATAAGATCAAACTAAACCAAAATTGAAAACAAGAACGAACAGATATCATGTTGCAGTGTTATTAAAGTTTTATAAAATAATTATAATTGATCATTAATTTTGCAGTTTAAAATGTAAATAGAATTCGTTTATCACTTACACTACCGGTAACGGTACCGATAACGGTTTTGATATTTCTTATTTTTGGGGTTTCGTACCAAAATGGTAAAAAAGAAACCCGTATGGTGCGACTTCGATCGACTGTCTGACATAGCTGTACATTTTAAGAGTCACTAATGCCATATATTTGAAAGAAATCTTACGCTTAACTAATGCTTGACAACTTGTCAACAACGAATGCTTACATAAGTTAAAAAATTTAGTTTTCATAGAAAACGCTGCCAAAATGGTGTGTTGAAATTTCAAAGTAGGGTTGAGCTTTATTCTTTGAATTGCTTGTAGGTAGTCCTTTCTATGCTGCACCTGTTGACGTCATGACGTCAACGCTGACTGTCACTGCAAGCCAAAACTGTGCTTCTTTCTCGCATAATATCACAGCATCTTATTGTGCGATAGCCGTTTTGCGTAGACGTGACGCATATTTTCCTCAACTTGTTCTTTTTGTGTTTTGTGTGCTTTATTTTTATGAGTCTATGTCTTTTCTTTCTTATTTGTGCCGCATAGTTTTGGAGGTTTTTTTAATAGCTTTCTTTTCCCTCTTTCCTACGCTGGTTACAAAGTGAATAAACTGGAATATGTTGTGTTGAAGGAGGTTAATAATAAGCAACGTAGGAATAAAATAAAATGTGCTAATGAAAGAAAGAAAAATATTTTATTTGGGACACGCACAGGAAATAAAAACAAAATATAAAATAATATATAAAAAAGGAGCATTTAAAAGAAACACAAACAACAATAAGCAAGTAAAAGAAAAGTCCTGTGCGAGGCCAAAAAGGGTCCTATTTCAGCATAATGCTACGATATTTAAAAAACAAAAATAAATACCGCAGCACTGGTATTCTGATAGGGCCCACTGTGATGCCACGGGCATACCTACGGACATCCATAAATCCCACTAGGGGATTTTATATTTTATTAATAACAAATAGAAGAAAATAAAGCAACAAAAATAGTTTAGGAAAAAAAACCAAAAATAAATAAATAAAAACTGCTACATGTTGAGCACAATGATACTGCGTTCGATTCCCAGAATAAACAAAGCATTATTGAGTTTTTCCAGCAGGAGATTTTTAGTAGAAGTTCGGAGTCTGAATTTGTGCCCACTTGATGGTAATAGACTTGCCCCTATGACATGGGACTTAAACACAACTCGCGAAATGTGGGTGTACTTAAGGTTTACCCCTGCCTACACATTGAAGAACACAAGCGTGATGTTATGTAAAATAAATTATCAGCAAAAAATACATAAAAAAATAAGAATTGTGAGTATTCAGAATGTAAAAAAAAAAAATTGTTTGAAAATCAATAGATGTTTAAAGTAATTTCTCCAAACGTGCGGAACCCACGGTCCAACTCACACTTTGCCGATTATTTTTATATCAATATTGTCGTATCGGCAATAGTTAGTATAGTTAGTATATATGTAGAAACCTATTGATATTTTGGTGTTAAATATTAATAACTGACCAATAGTCATCAGCGCGCGTTGAATTGCGCTCTCAACGTACATTATGGCCGAAAACGACACCAGTGCATACTATACCAGTGCATACCATATCGGTGAATAACACCTGAGCATATGATACAGTGCATACGACAACTGTGCGTACGACTCCAATACATCTAACACCAGTGTATATGACTGCAGTATATACGACACCAGTGCGTACCACACCAGTGAATACTTCTGTGCGTACGACTCCAGTGCATACGACACCAATGCATACGACACCAGTGCATACGACACCAGTGCATACGACACCAGTGCATACGACACCAGTGCATACGACACCAATGCATACGACACCAGTGCATACGACACCAGTGCATACGACACCAGTGCATACGACACCAGTACATACGACACCAGTGCATACGACACCAGTGCATACGAAACCAGTGCATACGACAGCAGTGTATACGACACCAGTGCACATGCCACTATGACTGCATACAACTCTAACTCATATAACACCAGTGTTAACGGCAGCAGTTTTAACAACTCTACAAAGACTGAACCTTCTGAAACGGCAAAGCAGATCTCAATTTGTGCATACTTTTTTTTTGCATTGTCTCTGGCTGCGTTCATATACGGAATGACGTCGTGGTGCATCATCAAGAAGTTCCGTCATTTCAAAAACTATGTGTTTCTGAACGCAATATTTGCGAATGTTATGCTTTTATTATGTTTTGCCATTATAACAAATACTGATTTAAAGTCAAAAGCGGTACCAATAGTGTTAATATTACCCATGTTTCTAGGTTTGATATGTCTGTTATCGTTTAATTTTTGGCTGCTTGTGTTGTGTTATATTTTTTATATTGATTTTGTAAAGGTTTTTAATATTGACATTCGTAGGAAGTACCTTAAAAGTAGCCTATTTGCCTGGGGTGTACCTTTTATATTAATTATTATATTACCTCTTATTTATTTATTTTTAAGTGAGTATGACTTGTTAGAAGAAAACACACCAGACATTTCGGAGATTTTATTATTTATTATTTATTTTATCACTCCGACAATGAATGTTGTTATTTACTTAACAGTTTTATATTCTTTGTTCCGCCGTAGTAATACTGTTGCATGTACATCTACTAAAAAAAGGCATCGCTTCTACATAGCTACTTTGATATTTGTACTTAGCAATATTTTATCGTTATCCTATTTATTAAAATTATATAATGATTCTTATGCAATATTTAGCGTAATAGGTTTATTAGGAGAAGTCTTGAACACGACAGCACTAGATGTGTATATAATTATAGTGAAGAATAATCGGGAATTATGGGTCGAATATTTCACACGGCGATCAAGATTAAAAGCTCTTGAAATGAGGTGATTTCATAGAAAAAATTACACATAAACTCACGCTTTTTTCCATTAGGACAAGCAGTAACTACACCACTCCAGTTGCTTCTGTTCATATACTAATTTATTTATAATAATCTAAAACCGCTGCGTCAATGTTCTTTCATTATTTATAACCAACTATTTAAATAATTTAACTCTAATAACCAAAATTCCGGTATGTCCTAGAACAAAAAATTCGAAGACATGTGACATCCACCAACCCGCACTGGGCCCGCGTGGTAGATTACAGCCCATTCCCTCTCAAAGAGAGGAGGCCTGAGTCCTAGCAGTGGGAACATTATAGGCTGATTATGTATGTTATGTAATCAAAATTCAGGCTTCTTTTCCTACCTCTATAAGGTAGATGCCTCCGTATAAAAACCGGACGTCCTAAACGCAAGTGGTCTTGCTAGCAAAACGACCTTTAATCAAAACGACACTTTAGCTAAATGTCCTATTATCAAATCGTCCTGCAAGCAGTATGTCCAATGACAGTATAGTAATGCTGAAAAATCACTACCTATCGGTTTTTATCGTCATGGATTCAGAACCCTAATTATGTAACATACTATCTATCACAATCTGAATAATTTTGAAGCCTATTGCCTTTCCATTGCCATCCAAATCTAGAAATAAATAAATAATAATTATTATTATTATTTCGTTTATTTCATGATATACAAAAAAAATAGATTTTATATTAGAATATAAAAACATTTAAAAATAGTAGCCCACCGGTATCGGGAACAGGGTCAGGGCTCCAGAGAGAGGAATCGCCTAACAATGCGAGTCGTATCCAGAAGTACCGATTTCTGAATCAATTCATTGATCCAGTTACCCAACGAGAGCCTCCTCAGGTGTTGGTTGAGCCTCTTGGCTATTAAGCCATTATATTTATTTATTGTTAAAGGTCTTTATTAACAGAAACACAAGTTAACAAAAAGATCTTATTCTAAATGTTAACTGCATAATCCAAGCAAATCAGTTGGTCAAACCTTTTCTAAAACATGCATGGTTTTTGCCCTTTCTTTTAGATACTATTTAGGCAAATATCTCATTAGCTCTTGGAATTTGGATGTGTACAAAGCAAATTGAGTATGAAAATTGTTATTTTCGAACAGATCAATAAAACAACATTTTTGTTAAAATAATTTATTGTTCATGTTCAAAATGTTGACTGCCGTTTCTTATACAAGCGCGTGCCCGTTTTCTCACTTCTGTAGTGGTGATTTTTAATTTCATCTCATGCTTCATGACTTGAAAATCCGTATGGATTCTTTCAAAAATAGGATTGACGTGTAAAAGTGTTTGTACAAACCTACTTACAGAAATAAAATCATTTATCATTTCTATTAATTCTTCTCTGGTTAAAATTTCAACGTGCGTGTGGACGAGCTCCTTCCTCCCTTCCTTCCAAAATCAACACGTGAAGGAGCGCACAAGCTCATGCGGTGAATTGTGTAAACACGAATTTGCAATTAAAACGTCTTGTTACAAGGGCAGTCGTTACTTGACTAACTGAGGGTCCGAAGATGTGACGAGTCTACCCGACTACTCGGGTACTAGTACCTATGTAAATAAATAACGAGTTTATATCCTCAGCAAATAAGCTGATTTTTCTATTGAATAATAACAATTCACTAGACGCTACCCGAGAGTCGAAAAAAGGGCAAGTTTGTTATCGTCGCGCGGCGGCTTTTGTAATGCGAGTTCCCAGAATTTGATTGGTGTGCGTGCACCATAATTCTAAGAATGAATCAGTTATCAGTTATAACAAAAAACAATAGTGCATTCGCAAAAATGTTGTATTATTTTGGTCTGTTTAAAAATTAAATATTCGACCTCAATTTGCTTTGTACATCCTAATTCCAAGAGTTGATGAGATATCTGCGTAAATAGTACCTCAAAAAAAAGGGCAATAACCAAGCATGTTTTTAACCTTTTAAACGCCAGAGCGTAAACGCTCTGTCGCCGCGTGTCATTGACTGGCGCGTCATGGAGGGGGTGGAGACGTATTCCGACCACCGGTACATCCGGTTTGACGTCTCCGCCCAGACCTCGAGCGCGCTGGTCCGACAGGCCCCGAGTGGTCCACGGTGGGCGCTGAAGCGGCTGGACCGGGAGCTCCTCCTGGAAGCCTCGATCGTGCAGGCCTGGGTGTCATCACCGGACAGGCCTGCTGATATTAACGACGAGGCGGAGTGGTTCCGGGAGGCCATGTCCGAAGTATGTGACGTGGCAATGCCCCGGGTCCAGCCTGGACGCGCCTCGCGCCAGGTGTACTGGTGGTCGCCGGAGCTAACGTCTCTGCGCGAGGCGTGCGTTGCTGCGCGACGCCTGTACACCAGGCACCGCAGGCTCCGTGTCCGTCCTCCGGATACGGAAGCCATTCAGGCGGAGCTGTACGAGGGTTACAGAGCGGCGAAGACCGCTCTCCGAGCGGAGATACTGCGGGCCAGGGGACTGGCCCGTGAGGAGTCGCTGGGGACTCTGAACAGGGACCCTTGGGGACGCCCATACAAAATGGTGCGGGAGAAACTCCGCCCATGGGCTCCCCCACTAACGCAGAGTCTCCGGCCTCAGCTCGTGGAGGGCGTGGTGAGCGCTCTGTTCCCTTCGCGAGGGGAGCACACTCCCCCGCCCATGGCTCCGCCTCCTGCGGTGCCCACTGTGGACCACATAACCGACGACGACGACGATTCTCCTGAGGTGACCGAGGTAGAGTTGAGAGTGGCGGTACGTAGGCTGAGTGCCAAAAATACCGCCCCAGGACCCGACGGCCTACCTGGAAAAGCCTGGGTCCTGGCCTTGGAGGCTCTCGGGCCTCGACTTCGAGGGCTCCTAAGCGCATGCTTGGAAGGGGGCCAGTTCCCACTTCGTTGGAAGACGGGGAAACTGGTCCTCATTAAGAAGACGGGGCGCCCTGCGGACTCTCCGTCCGCTTACCGGCCCATTGTGCTGCTCGACGAGGTGGGCAAGCTCTTTGAAAGAGTCATTGCAGACCGCCTCGTCGGGCGGCTAGTGCGGGTGGGGCCGGATTTGGCGGAGAGCCAGTTTGGTTTCCGCAGGGGGCGCTCTACGGTGGACGCCATCATGCGCGTGCGAGCCCTCACGACGGGGGATGCTGTGGCCCGGGGTGGGGTCGTCTTGGCGGTGTCTCTAGACATCGCCAATGCCTTCAATACCCTGCCCTGGAGTTGCATCAGGGAGGCACTCCGGTATCACCGGATGCCGACCTACCTCTGTCGCATAGTCGAGGCCTATCTGACGGATAGGGCCGTTATCTACCCCGGTCACCAGGGAGAATGGAACCGGCGAGAGATGTCGTGCGGTGTCCCACAGGCATCAGTCTTGGGGCCGCATCTGTGGGACATCGGGTACGACTGGGTGCTGCGCGCCGACCTCCCTAGCGGCGTCAGCGTCGTTTGTTACGCTGACGACACGCTAGTCCTGGCGCAGGGGAGGTCGCACCAGGCGGCGGCCGAATTAATGACACGCGGGGTTGCGACAGTCATTGAGAGGATCCGGCAATTGGGACTCGAGATGGCCCTGCACAAGTCCGAGGCCATGTGTTTTCATGGTCCTCGGAACGCGCCACTCTCGGGTTCCCAAATAATGGCGGGAGGGGTTCACATCGGCGTCGAGTCGACGATGAAGTACCTGGGACTCGTCCTCGACAGCCGGTGGAACTTCGTCGAGCATTTCCGACGTTTGGCTCCCAGACTGGACCGGGTTGGGGCTGCCTTGAAGCGGCTCCTGCCCAATCTAGGGGGTCCAAACGCCTCCTGCCGGAGGCTCTACGCGGGGGTCGTGCGGTCCATGGCCCTTTACGGGGCACCGGTGTGGGCGCGTTCATTGAGGCTCCGACCAGCACGCCGTTTGAACGCGTCCCAAAGGGTCATGGCCATCCGGCTGATCCGGGGATACCGCACGGTCTCCTGCGAGGCGGCGAGCCTCCTTGCGGGATTGCCGCCATGGGATCTGGAGGCAAAAGTCCTCGCGCACATTTGGGAGTGGCGCGAGGAGGCGAAACGCCGGGGCGTTACTCCGCTGCCGTGAGAAATCGCGGCACAGCGGACAGGGCTCCGGCGGGATCTCATGGCGGCATGGAGAGTGCGACTGTCGCAACCCAGCGCTGGGCACGCCACAATTGCGGCGGTAAGTCCCCTCTTTGAGGAGTGGCTTGAGAGGCGCCACGGCGTCCTCACCTTCCGCCTGACGCAGGTCCTCACCGGACATGGCTGTTTCGGGAGGTTCCTGTTTCGGATAAGGCGGGAGGAAACGCCCGGGTGTTGGCATTGTGTGGATCGACCGGAGGACACGGTGGAGCATACGGTGGAGGTCTGCCCGGCTTGGGCGGAGCACCGCCGTGTCCTCGTGGCGGCGATCGGCGGCGGCGATCTCTCGCGTCCGGCCCTGGTTCAGGCCATAGTACGGAGCGAGAGAGAATGGGAAGCAGTCACCTCCTTCTGCGAAGCAGTAATGCTCGCGAAGGAGGAGGCGGAGCGCGTGAGGGAGAGGCAATCATTGCGCCCTCACGCCCCTAGTCGCCGCAGGAGGAGACACCCTGGGCGTCGGGAGTCCATAGCCGACTCCCGGCCACCGTAGGCGCGGGCCTGCGGACGGCGAGCAATGGGCAGCTCGCCGTCCGGTAAGAACCAGGCCCGGGTCGACGGCGCGTTGTGTTCCACGCGCGCCTCAAAGAGTTGTCAGCATAATTGACGGGGTCCGACAGGGCCGACGCCTGCCGGGGTCGCGGATTGTTCGAAAGAGTTACCGTGGCCCTGGCGCACAGGCAACTGAAGGAACACGGGTGGGTTTTAGTCAGTAAGAGTCTGACACGCCCTTCCGCTCCGCCCAGAGCGGGAGAGGTCATTTGATGATTTCCCACCAAAAAAAAAAAAAAAAAGAGCGTAAACGCATCGGCGCCCCTTCCACACCAAGCCACAAGTTCAGCGGAAATACCTACAAAAAAAATAGGGATTCCAACATCTTATCGATAACCAATTAATCATTGCTTTTAGTTCCATATTTTATAAATAAATGTATTACTCGTTGCATTATTCTTTTATTTAAGTTGACCCTATTTGGTATCATACTATCATTAAACCTCAGTTACAAAGTTCTAAACGACCTAAAAGCAGACATTAGAACTACAAACGAATAAATCAAATAATAATAAGGTACATCACTAATCTCGTTCGTGACGTCATCCCCTGTCTGGCTGGCACAACTTTTGACGACTTCCTCGCATGCGAGTAGGGATGTGATATTGTGGGACATAATAAATAATAATCATATAGTATTTAAAACAATTTAATCAATTTACTTATAATTATTACTTTGATTCTTCGTAACTTGGCAAACTTATATTGCTGTCGTACTTTTCTAATAACGTTTAGTATATTGACATAAGTTAGTAAATTCATCACCCTCTTCTACATTTCCTAACACACGAAGGAGTTCTTCAGTAGTCATTTGACTGCCAGCCATTTTTATTATACACTCGTACAATAATAATGCCGTTACAAATATTACCACCGATCATTATAATAAATGTAGGAAATCACTAGCAGTCTCCCGTGGCGCTAATGACGTCACCGCTTGACGTCTATTCCCGACTGTGGCGTACAGGTTACTGTTTATGCGCTTTTGTGCGTAGGGATGCGCGAGAGTGGACAGTAAACTATCGATCTATGGATATCAATTATGTTTTTTTTTCACATTATGAATATTATGCATTAGGAATATTCAGATACGAATAGTTGTCATTAAAAAATAATTGTCAAAGTAATAGTAAGCTACTTTTGTTAAAATATTTCATAAATTTGAAATATAAGTTACCTTACTTACCCATCACTAGCTGTCGTGTCGTGACGACTGTGGCGTGAGGAAGAACACTTTTTTACGGATTTCGATTAGCAATTTTTAATGATTTATTTTTCTAGTGTAATGTAAGTAATGAATATATCTTTGTGCGATTTTACAATATTTCATTAACGTAGTTTTAAATAATAGGAAAAAGAAACTTAATTTAGTATATTTACTTTGTACTTAAAAAATGTCGTTTTATTGTCGGCTGTAGACGACGGTGGCGTGTTTGGCACGTTTTCGTTTGTCGCCTATATCCGACCGTGGCGTTAAAAAGGTTAAATAGGTTTGAAGAACTGAGGCTATTTTTGTATTATTTTTGTTATGCCATAAACAAAATATTTTCTTGATTTTTAAAAGTTTCTTAAACTTGAATATGGCGTAGAATGTTTCTCTGATGACACAGATGCTTGGGAATTATTTTGTTTGAGTAATCACACATTACATAAATAAAAAATAAAATTAATTGAAAAAAATGCGTATTATTGTTAAAAACCTTAGTTTCCAAAAAAAATTACAAGGAACATGTATTTCGTCTAAGACAAGATTAGCTTAATAAGTTCTAAATGGTCTAAGATATCACCACCTTCAGGCTTTGCACCGATCTACCAAACACCCTGTATAATTGAAAGTGTTACTACTAGTTATTGCATTGATACATTATATTAAGACTGTTAGGCTATGTAGGGTTTGCAGACCCATATTTTTAAACTAAGTTACCCAGGCCTCCCTAATTATTACATTTTTGTTTTTTTTCGATTATTTATTATTGTAACTAATACACTTAATAGTAAAACTACAAAAAAAATAAAAAAAACTATGGTTAGGAATCTATTTACGTAATGTACATATTAATGAGTTGGGTGACAGCAATCACGCTGTACAGGTGGTAAATGAGCTAACGATAATCCACCAGGAAATGGTGATGAGGCAGTTTGTACTTGTTGTAAGGCCTGGCATAAGGTAATGGGGGTAATCTGCTCTTATCAATGTGTGAGACCAGAGTGTTACGATGACGTGGATTATTTATGAGGTAGAATTTTCGGGATACTTTCAAAATGAATTCCTTTAGAGGTGGAAACTTGATATGCTCATGTAGTTGGGTGAGCTTTATATAGAGAGGTGTGTAAAGCTATTTTAAGTGCTTTGTTCTGGAAGTGGTGGCTCAGTAGAAACGGCCTCGACTTACGAGTTATAGGTCGTAGGTTCGAACTCAGGCAGGCACAATCGAACAATCCACGACCCAGGCAGGCATTGGTCCTATCGGACCCGGTCAATGGTGCGCGCGCCTCTAAGAGATGTCAGCACAATTGACGGGGTCCGATAGGGCTGACGCCTGCTACGAAACTACCTTTTGGAAGGGGCAACTAGAATCAGTTCTATTTTTTGTAAATTTTGACGTTCAAAAGTGCCATTTTATGTGCCTATTTGAAATAAACGATTTGACTTTGACTTTGACTTTGACTTTGCTGGGATCGCGGATTGTTCGATTTCGCCTGCCTGGGTACGAACCTACGACCTATAACTCGTAAGTCGAGGCCGTTTCTAGCAGGACCCTGGCGCACAGGCAACTGAAAGAACACGGGTGGGTTTTATTCGGTAAGAGTCTGACACGCCCTCCTGCTCCGCCCAGAGCGGGAGAAGGCATTCGATGATTTCCCACCCAATAAAAAAATTAAAAAGTCAGGTGCTGTACCTACTTTGTGTAAATTATTTCATCACCCTTGCTCTCAAAACGGAGAAGGAAAACATCGTGAGAAAACTGGCATTTCCTAGAACTAAAAATTAGAAAGCATGTGACATCCAGTAACCCGCACTGGGACCGCGTGGTGGATAACAGTTCACTCTCACAGAGAGGAGGCCTGTGTCCCAGCAGTGGGAATATTCTGTAATAGCATAATCCTCTTATAAGCAGTTTTTTTGTACATTTTATTGTTAGAAATTATATTTGTGATAATTTCATATGTATAATAAATTCATGTAATTCCGAACCAGTTCATATGCATACATGTGAAATTAAAAATAAAAGATACATTAAAAATGAATTAAAAGATTACAATTACATAAACATTACAAAAGTCTTCAATAAAAACATTATAAATTACAATTTTACATTAACATAAAATGATTAAAATAAACTATGTGTTTCAACTTAGTCACAATTTAGCTGTGGATCCGGAATGCTCAACATGCAGCCTTGTACAGTACTGCATTATTGGGCAATCCAGATCCAGATCCATCCTCCATGCGTACAGCTGAAGGTGGATCAGGGGCACAACTCTCTTGTGAATAGTCGCCGCAAATCCATCTATATTTGCGCCCGCAAACATACCTGACGCGCTACAGGAGCGAGGCAGCTTCATTAGCGCCCTTAAGGCATTATTGTAGAGGATTATGCTATTCCAGAAGGTTTATGTGTACCTAGAATACATTAATGTTAACTCACATAATTATAATAAAGATATTTCGATATTTTGTCAAGTCGTACAAACCGTGCGAAAACGGGGCTTGCCGCTAGTAAAAAATAAAAAATTTGGAAAATCCAAAAGTGCACGACTCATAATGCTCATTTAATTATGAAATATTAAAAAAAAAAAAAAATTAAGTCGTTCAAAATTAATTGCCGAAAAAACAGCTGTAGTAGGAAGAAGGTACTGCACAAGCGCCCCTGGTGGAATAAATGTACATAATATCTATAGATATATCACCATCCATATGTTAATTTTCTATGGATATAAATAGATATACAGTCTTGTAGTTTTCGTTTTTTATTAATTGCAATTAAACGACACTGAATTAATTAAGCATTCACATTCAGTGACCTACAATCGTCGATTAGAATTAAAAAAAAAAAAAATAACTCAAATAATGGATTTTTTCACAAGTTACAGTGTTTCCGGGTTTCACACATGACGGACAGGAATTTTTTTTGACCTATTTCGGTGTTTTTTTCCAATTCAATTGCAGTAAATCAATTTTTAAAAAGTATGAAATTAATCTCCATTAAATTATCTCGACAATAGTATGCAAAATATCTTGATTCCGTGAACTAACAAGGCTATAATAATAAAAATAGCCGCCAAAACGGGGCGAAAAAATTTTTTCTATCGTAAAGCACTCACTGATGCTTCGCATCATGAGTCGTGCAATAAGTCAACTTATACTGATCAAGTCAACGTTATGCGTTTGCATCTTCTGTAGCAAATGCAAGTATAAGTGAAACGCTTCTTTTTAAGCGATTATATGTAATTGTTAAGTTAGAAAAATTGCAATTGAAACTTTGTAGCCATCACAAGCCTATCTTTTAACGTAAAATGTCATGCTTGTATATCCCGAAGGGTAAGTCAGAGGTGTATACTACTCCCATGTTTCGCCAGTTATGTTTAATCCCATGTAATAAGCCACGAGCACATTGCCCTCAAGCGGTCAATCTTGATTTTTATGTAGAATATTTCGAAATCAGATCCAGATGATCGATGCAAACAAAGTTTAAATAAAAAAAAAACCAAAATATTTGTTAATTTTATAAACTTGTTAGACCGCTAATGAGTCCAGTTTAATAATTAAATTGATAATGTAACTAATTAGTTCTGCTAGCTGGTTGACCTTTGCGATCTAACTTAAATGGATTAAACATTATGATAATAATTATAGTAGTATCTAAGTAAAATTTGTACCTAAAAATGAGAGTTCAAAATAAAAGGAAAATATAATTAAATGTTTTGTTTCATTGTACGAATGGAGTTAAAACTCCACCACAGACCTAATTATTCACAGTACTCACTCATGCTACAAGCTACGGGTTAGCTTCGCACTTTGCTAGCGTTGCCTCGCCGACGCTACGGCGTAGCATTCCCCGGTGCTACAGCGTAGCATCATCCAGGCGTTATTTATATTTTCGACTGGCTCTTGCACATGTTGAGGCCGACATATAAAATTTCAATAATTTTTTTTGGAAACTGAATTTTTATTTTTACTTAGAAAAATGTTGTGTGTGAGACTGCTCATCTCTTAACTGCCACGGCTAATTTTTATTATTCTTTTATTTTGATTTATTTTTTAATATAAATATATATTTTTTTACATTGTTCTCACATAAAGAAGCAACAAGAATAATGTATCAAGGATTTTATAATATTTTGATTTAATAAGAGTGTCCTTGGAGTTTCTTGCCCGTTCTTCTCCATAGAGATCTTCGTTTTGGAATGGGCAAGTAGCTTCAACTTTCTGAGTAACTGACCGACTCTTTGACAATTCAATAGTGCCTATAAATGGTTTAATTGAAATAAATGCTTTTAGTTCGAGTTTTTTTGAGTTTGTTACAAAATACACTTATTATTTTTTTAATCAATATGTCTAGATAACATCACATACACACACATGTATCAATCACCGCGCTATCACATCTGAGCCATGAGCTACACTGAAAGGTAAGGAGCGAGAGCGCAGGTTTTGGTCAATCAGCGCGGTGCCTCTTCCTCGCCAACTCACCAGCACCCGACGCAAAATCAAGGTCGTATCAGCGAGCAGACTATATAAGTTAAATAATGACACTGCACTTACGTCTCTAAGATTGGGAATAATACGACGATATAGAACTTTTCGTTACGGTTTATATACTGTCCTAGGCCTGCAGTCTCGACATAGATAGCAACGCTGTCGCAAACTACCGATCGCTAAATAACAACCGAAGTAAACGCTTGCCTTAGCGATGCTTACGTCAAATGCAAGTCTCTACATTCGAGATACTGTGCAAAATTTAACATATTCTTGACAAAACGGTGTTGATATCGGATGTAACGATATTTGGTAGTCTCGACTCTCAAAGTTATAGATTGTCATCGGTGTATGACAGAACATTGTCACAAAATGTATGGTTTTCGTAATAAAGTTTGCGGGCATTATGGACAGCCCGCAAAGTGATTCGATAACATCGTAAACTATAATGTTTTGGTGTTTGCAAGTAATTATTAACAAAAAATATGTGGAATGGGCGGACTCGAAGGTGTGTCTGTGTTACTGTACCGACGAGGCTTATAGGTTCACCTATTTATTGGATCCGGTTATACACTACATGCGAACGGGCGTCGCCGACAATCACCGCATTAGAGGGAGCCAAAGACATTTAAATATGATTAAAGGGAATGAATCGTCCGATCTTCGTTTATAAATAAATAACACACAATTGCAAATCATTTTTAAAATTTTATTTAATCTCCAGTATCGAAATCCTCTCCTAAGTTCACACATTCTAATTCTAGACACTATTTACACAAGACATGTTGCATACTTATCCACATAACATTATCAGTGCACTCAGCAGTTTAAGGCCCTACCTTGAAAATAAATAATTGTTTGATGGATGTGGCTTATTTCCCTTGCACGCGGGGACTGGCGGTTCTATCTTCCGTGGTCGGTCGCCACGACACCGCTACAAACTTATCTGAACCTGAACCAGTGGCCAAATGTGGAATTAACAAAATACTGACCGGAATTTAAAAAGGTTCCTTACTTAGCATGGGCTTTGGCTGAGCATTATTCTTGTCACTGTCACACAACTGTCAATCCAAAAGTGCAATATAGAGACTGAAACATATCTAAGAAAAAAGTGCGTTCTAAGTAACGTTAATTTATCTCGGTCTATGAAATTTTCGCACTATGCATCTATGGAGTAGACAAATAATATAAAATATTTAATCAATATCCAAAATATTTATATTATTACTAATATTATACAACATGAAATCAAAAATAGTTAATTAATCTTCTTTATTTAGATAAAATTGATGTTGGTATATATTTTCAGCTCCTAAAGTTCTGAGTTGAGCTGCACGATTACTGACAAATGCGTGCACTGACTGGACAGGTCCACTCAATCTGTGTGGTTTTTCCTCAAAATACCATTTCAGACAAATCTACATGGTCTTCACATGATCTGACCAAGATTATGTCTGGACTTTAAAAGAGACTGTGACCTCTGAGTTTGTTTCGGCCTTTCTTCTCAGAGTAGTCAGATAGGAAACGCCGACCTCATCTAGTTTTAAAATATCATTGACGTGTAAAAGTGTTTGTACAAACCTATTTACAGAAATAAAATCATTTATCATTTATCATTTATCATTTATATGAGATTGATAAACTCCAACACCGTTTCACCGATCACCATACACTGGCTTGGTAAATGACATTATTTTTTTTCACTTACCTAATATCACATACATTCCGTCAATAACGTAATACTCTTAACTTTTCCAACGTGTCCTACTTTTCAAGTAAATGTATGTTCACCTTATAAAAAAAAACACAATGCTTGTTCAGTTTTCTCTTTCAAGACTGACTTTGCTGTGCTTCTATAAAGTGCATAGTAATTCCATGTAGTGTATTATGTATGAGATAAATAGATAAAAAAGATTTTCCGGCATAAGGTAGGTACTCCAAAAAGTTTTGTATACCTGAAAAAAAGCAAAAACGAAATTGCTATTTATGCCAGGCTCTATGTTAGCTTCTACATGAACTAAAACTAAAATGGAAGTTATTCACATTTTCTTCAAGATCGATTTCGTATGGCAGTGGTAATCTGTATGAATTATGCCCTAATTACATGAGATATATTTTAGAAATTACGTTACTTTACTCCGGTTATATACGAAAACCAAAACCGATGTTATTTTGTTACTAAGTCTTGTTTCTAACTTTTTAGCTCAGATTTTTGTCGTAGTTGGGTTTTAGTTTTTAACTTTGTTTTTTATTTCAATTATTGTGGGGTTAGAAATCATTGAGGGTAGGTAGCAAATGGAATTTGATAACAATAATTTGCTAAGTAGCCTTCATAACATTTCAAAAGGATGTTTAATGTTATCGAAAACAGTCTGAGTGAAACATAATTGTTTAGATCTTATTTCGGGTTTAGTTATAGATATCCAATATATTTTCAGAAAGTACTCTTTAAGATCTTTTATTAGATACCAAACATGATATAAGTATATATGAATATATATTTTTCCCCGGCAACACTTCACATCCGCTATTAGCTGCCATGTTGAATTTTATGTGACGTCATGTAGCTTATAACCCGCGGGATAACATGACGCTTCCAACGATATCTCGTTTGTCCAAATACGACGAGGAGTTATGAGGAAACAGATAATCATATATACATACATAGCTTGTTAAAAACAATACCGTCGTTTGGCTTTGCCGTAGTCGGGTAAGGACTCACCTTTTTTCACAATTCAAATGCGATTCCATTATTTTTTTATGCTCTATCATTCGTAGTGACAGTATTTGACATATTGAAGTATTTTTGACGTATTTCAAACCTAAAAACGAATAATAATTTATTATAGCCTATATAGTATATTATAGTATATATCTTTATGTAAACGATTATTATAAGTTGTTTGTATAAAAACAGACGTTCTTCTCTAGAAAATAGAATGCTTAGGTACCTAATATTACTTCGCAAGGCGAGAATAGATTGTTGCTGGTAATGCTTTAGTGAAGGTGGTGAATTCGACTCACTATTATCATCATCTTATTGCTATTGAATGAGTTCATTGATTGCCCTGTGCAGACAGCAGATACTCCTAACGTTGAAGGTACTGTTCAGTTTTGCTTTTTTATTTCTTTCCATTTTCATAAATAATTTGAATGTCGTCATGAAATAACAATAGAAAAAGAATGTTATATTGTTCACAGTCACAAGAATACACACACACAGAGTGTAAATACCTATTCAACACTAATTGTATTAAACAATTACCTTGACTTGCTAAGCTACTAACTTTTTCTGTAACCACAATTATTTAAACCACGGAAATTAGATCGCACCGATTTGCAAAAAAAATGACATAGATTCATCCTCAATCAGCCCCATCGGGCGACTGATTTATGAACGAACGAGAGTGAGGACATTACTTTTGATAGGCAAAAGAAGGGATGGCGATAATGTGTGTGTGCTCGGAATAAAACAACGTATGTGCCAAAACGAAATGCCGTCTTTTTTAAATAAAAAGTATTATTAAAACAAAAACTGTTTTACTGAAACTTTAATATGATTATTCTCTATGTTTTATAGTAAACTCCAATGAGTAACTCATAAGCGTTACGCCTTAATGCTCAAAAAAACATAAACGTAGATAGGACTTTGTATTTTTTTTGTATGAGAAAATTTCATTGTATCGTGTATTCCTTTTACAGGATACTAGGAAATATAGTCATAAAACATACACCAAATTATTAAATACCTATACCATATACTTAAAAAGGTAAAGAAAAAGCACACTTTTTTCAATATATCACCTTAATAAAGTGGCTCCACAATAAGTAATTTTTATTATAAATCTCCAAAATATCCGTGAAAGCCTTGAATATAGATTGCACTAGTCAAACTGTAGGAACGCAATAGGTATAACTATCACACATTTCTAGCGATCTTAATTGGCAGCCAGTTAACCGGGAAGGCACAGGTAGAGGACATTTTTATAAAAGACTCCGGTACTTCGGCATTTATGCTGCATAATTTATCAAAAAACTTAAGCTGCCGACAATATTGGTTGCTTACCATGGTTTGGTACTTTCTGTTTGAAGATTTGGTGTCTCATTGTTAATCTTCCCATGCCTTTACATCCTTGAAGTAGCCATATTTGTAAAAACTAATAAAAATGTACTTTCAACCTCAAATGAATCTATAAAACATGGTAGAGATATGAGATCTCAATAGATAGATAGAAAACTGTTTATTAGGTACACCATAAAAAATACCGTTCCTTCCTCGTGGTCAAACTTAATGGTCAAACTGATTTGACCACGAGGAATTCTGTTCCGGATAGTCAAACTACATACTTAGTTTAACGAAAAATATTCACCCTTTATAGTTCGTAAATATACTCGTACAGTCATTAACAAAAAAAAATCCTTCCTCGTGGTCAAACTTAATGGTCAAACTGATTTGAACACGAGGAATTCTGTTCGGGATAGTCAAACTGAGTGGCTATTTAAACTTTTTATCAAGCTGTATACATTGCAGGCTTAATGTACAATTATAAATAAAACATTATGTCAATTTGATGACACGTGCCACATGACCACTCAAATTATTATCCTGTTCTTTGCTGTTTTATTGCATTTTGTAATTATTTGGCTCAGATCAAGTAAAAAAAGGTAGATAACGCGCCGCCTTTGTTGTTAGTGAAGCCACAAAACTCAGCTCCTCCAAGTAAACACACGCACTCACGCACACACGTGCATCAAACTAAGCTCTTTTTCGTAAGTATCTCATGGGGCGCCGTGCAGTAAGTTTGCTTACAAAATGCCGTCCTGTGTAATTAAATGGCGCGAAAACGATACAAAAGTGAACAAACAGTCTGAAGGAATATCGTTTCACACGTAAGTATACATAAAACTATTTTTTTTTGTCATTCCAACACAATTTTGAGGTTATTCGGAACAGATAATGTCAATGTCCCGAAATGACGTACCAGGAGAGTGTTGCTAGTAGTTCTTATTTCTATTAGCCCAAAATGTGGGTAAGTAAGTAAATTGTAGGCAGTAATAGAAAAAATAATAAACTCAAACTCAAACTCAAAGCATTTATTTCAAATAAACCAATTACAGGCACTTTTGAATTGTCAAGGGGTCGGTCAGTCAGAAAGATGAAGCTAGTTACCCATTCCAAAGCGTAGTAGGTACCTATGGAGAAGAACGGGCAAGAAACTCCATGGGCACTCTTTTAAATAAAAAATGGTTACAAAATATTGATTACATCGTTCATGTTGAAATTATGCATGTGAGAACGATGCAGAACGTTAAAAGCGTCCATAATAAAAAGACAAAAGCAATTCAAATTTTAAATTAAATTAAAATAAGCCGTGGCAGCTAAGAAATGACCAGTCCCCACTGACGGCGCCCGTTCACGAACATGACATGGATCAGCACCATTCAGCTCAACCATTTTGAAGGGAACTTAATGATCCAACACACACGCCACCACCAGCGAGACATTAGAGTGAGCATGACATACTCTCAGCCGCCAGCGCACATTCAAGTCAATGAAAGAAAAACCTATTAAATGGTAGCTTTATAGTAGGTACATAGTACTCACACATGTGCTATGCAATTATACAATACTAAAACATTGAATTTATACAATGCAAAGATAAGTTTTTAAAATCTTCAGCAGCTCCAACAGTAGTTTCAAATGCTAATCAATTATTTTATGCGCCCTTGTGGAGCAGGACCAGCGTTGAGCCAAGCATTTTTATCAGCGATGTAATCCCCCAACTTATAATATGCTTGGCTGCATAGTGTGCGTTTTATACAAGATTTGAATTTAGTTTCATTCAGTTGAAGAATATGGGGAGGTATTTTATTGTAACATTTTAAACAGTACCCCATGAAAGATGAGTCTACTTTAGCCAGCCTGAAACCTGGTTGAACTAATTGATCCCTATTTCTAGTGATATAATTGTGTCTTTCACTTCTTTTACTAAAAAGATGTGGATTTTTCCTTACGTACATGATGTTTTCATAGATATATTGACAAGGTACCGTCATGATGTTAATATCTTTAAACCGATCCCTTAGAGAGTCGCTCCTGTGGAGTCCATATATGGCTCGGATGGCTCTTTTCTGCAGAATAAAAATAGACTTGACGTCTGCAGCCCGTCCCCATAGTAAAATACCGTACGACATAATACTATGAAAGTAACTAAAATAGACTAGCCTCGCGGTACCTACATCAGTAAATTGACGGATTTTTCTCACAGCATATGCTGCTGAACTTAGCCGTCCTGCAAGGGATGTTAAATGAGGACCCCATTGAAGCCTTGAGTCAAGCGTGATGCCCAGGAAAACAGTTTTATCGACGAATTCTAGTTTCTCTTGATTTAATACTATCTCACAATTTGTACTTTTGACATTTGATAAGGAAAATCTAATACACTTAGTTTTATTCCCATTTAATACTAAATTATTAGCAGTGAACCAGTTTTGGATCTGCAGTAGGGCGTTATTTACGTCGTCAAGATTTGATGCACGTCTATTAATTTTAAAAATTAAAGAAGTATCGTCAGCAAATAACACCATTTGTGGTAGGGTTTTTAACAAATGGGGTAGATCATTAATATATACTAAAAAGAGGAAAGGACCCAATATCGAGCCTTGTGGTACACCCATTTTTACTTTTAAACCGAGTGAATTGACACCATTTATTTGAACTTGCTGTTGTCTATCATTTAAATAAGATTCTACTAAACTGAGAGCAAGTTTTCCAAGTCCGTAATGCTCAAGTTTCAAGATTAGGGTTTCGTGGTCGACGCAATCAAATGCCTTGGAGAGGTCACAAAAGATTCCTACAGCGTCTTGGGCTTCTTCCCACGCCGTAAATATGTGTTTTAATAAGGTGACACCGGCGTCAGTCGTACAACGTCCCTTGGTGAAACCATACTGTTGATCATGTAAGATTTTATTGGTGTTAAAATGATTGAGCATTTGATTCAGCATTACCTTTTCAAACACCTTGCTGAAAACCGGCAACACGGATGCGGGTCTATAATTATTGGTGTTTTTACTATCCCCTGATTTGAAAAGTGGTATTACCTTACTGTATTTCATTAGATCCGGGAAGACTCCTTGATCCACAAACAAATTAAATATTAAGGCCAAGTACAGCGCTATAGTCTCAATAATGGAGGAACACACTTTGATAGACATTCCCCATATATCTTTGGTTAGTTTAATCTTGATTTGCTTGAAAGCTTTTAATACTATTATGGGGTTTATATGCTTGAATTTAAATTCAGTCGGGCAGGATGAAACGTTTGCTTTTAATATGTCAATAGAACGCGAGGGTGACGAGTTTAAGGTTTCAGTAGTTTTAAGTGGGCTACTGGTAAAGAAATTTACAAATTCTTGAGCAACTTCTTTGTTAGTGCTTATGGGACCACGAGAAGTCTCGAGTTTGAAATCATTATTATGTCTTTTATTCCTGTTAGTTACATTATTGATAATTTTCCAAACCGTCTTTATTTTATTATCGGCTGATTTGATCTTGTTGCTAACGTACAAGGCTTTAGCTACCTTGCAGGTATTTTTAAAAGTTTTAGAGTAAGTAGCAACGTATTTATTAAAAGTTTCAGAGTTAACATAAGGCTTAAGGCCATACAGCTCAAATAATTTTTCCCTACTTTTCCTAATACCCTTAGTTGCCCAGTCACTGAACAAAAAATTTGGGCAAATAGTTTTTGTTTTCTTTTTTAAAGTAATATTGAACTCGGTGCGCACTACCGAAAAGAATTCCTCATACAAGTCATTTACATTATATATAATAATTAGAGAGTGGACAGAACGTTGTTTTTTTTTTAATCACGTGATTTTATTTTACATTAATTGAAGTCAAGGTAAATATTTATTTTGTAATTTGTTTATGTTTTTGTTTAAATTCTTGAGTACTTACTTACATAATTATGTACCTTCTGTTTTACTATGAAATATTATGGTTTTAGGTTTCCAAGGAATATTTTAATAAGAGATGAACGGGTAGCTGCTATAAGACTGGGCCGAAATGAACCACAATGGCAACCATCCTCATTTAGTGTGGTTTGTTTTTAACTCATTAATTCCGAATTTTTTGTATTAAGATATTTTTTCTAATATAAAATTGTTTTACTTTTTGCTGTATTTTTTCTCCCTGCTCACACACCCACTGGACTATCTATTTATAGTGATAAGAACGTGTGAAAATTCAAAGAGATGTTGAACGTAGGAAATACGTTTTACATATCTTTGATTTTTTGACGTTAAAGAATATTGTTTCCAGTAAATATAAAAATATAAACAAACAGACCGACAGATTTACTTTTGCATTCGCATAATACCTATTTTTATTATTACGTAATTTTCAGGGACTTTTAAAAAAAAAGTGGCAACTCTTCTTTGACTCACACATAGTTTAAAAAATGGTTACAGTTTCCTATTCTACGTGCGGTATCTACCTTTTCTTACTTGATCTGAGTTATTTGGATAAAATATGGATTTAGATATAAAATACATTCATCGTAAAGGGGGAAGGGTACTGATTTTCAAGGGTCGGCAGTACTACAAATTGCGTACGTACAGAAATGGAAACATTTTCTGGACTTGCAGTCATCTCAAAAAAGAAAAATGTCGGGGCTCAATTACTCTGAAGGTATGCTCATAATTAAAACATATTTATATATCGTTTTTAATTACAGATTATTACATAGGTACCTATTAGTTTAACCATACAATTTTTTTTTTGTTTAGGGTGACAATGTGGTGAAATGTAATGACCACTCATGTAACGCTGATTACTATAAAAATGAAATTGATATTGCTATTGACGAATTAAAACAAAAAGTTAAAGACAATGATGTCCCCATCCCAGAGGCGTTTCAAGATATGAAAACGGCGCTAGAAAAACGAGACGAGAATATTAAACTTAAAATTCCATCATTTGATAGCGTCAAAACGGTTTCATATAGCAACAGGCAAAACACTTGCTTTAACGATTTCACACAAGTAAATATTCCAGATAAATATCAGTCCTTTCTTTTCGCTGATTATAATACTGAGAAATGTCGCATTATGGTTTTCTGCTCCAAAAAGAATATGGCAATAATAGAAAAATCTGATGAGTTTTTCAGTGGCGGAACGTTCTTTAGTTGTCCAATTCCGTTTAGCCAATTATACTGCATCCATGTCAATTTGACAAAATCCATCACAACCACAAATGCGGTTCCTGTGGCGTAAGTTTTGATGACAGACAAAAAAGAAGAATCATATTTCATTTTATTTTTAAATGATAAAGTCCAGATTGAAGGATTGGTCACCAAAAATTTTCCATTTAGATTTTGAATTAGCTGCAAGCAATACATTAATAACAATATTTCCGGACATCCAAATTGTAAAATGTTTTTATCATTTTACAAATAGCCAATGGCGAAAGGCAAAACAAATGAAAATTAAATCTAAAGATGACAGGAGAGTAGTGATTATGTGCAGCACTCGCTTTATTACCTGAAAATAAAATCGGAGAAGGATGGGAGTATATAAGTAATGATACTCCCAATACTACCAAAACTCAAAAATTTCTTAAATATTTTGAAACAACGTGGCTTAAGAATAAATTATTCCGAAAAATATGGTCTGTTTAGGGCCAGAGAGATCGCACAAACAATGTGGTCGAAAGTCGGAACGGCCAACTAAACAAATCCATGAAACGTCATAATCCAATTACAGTTGCTCGTTTACTTGAAACCTTAATACAAAAAGAAAAATCTTCTAATGAAAAAGTATCTCTCCGCCGCCCAGACCAAATATGTCGAGATGATTTCATAATGAATTGTCAGCTGCAATTAATGCATGGCGATATAAGTGTTGGGTACTTTTTAAATAAACTAAGATAATTATTTTTGTTACTGACTGTACAAATATATTTACGAACTATAAACAAAGGGTGGATATTTTTCGTTAAACTATTAGTTTGACTATCCGGAACAGAATTCTTCGTGGTCAAATCAGTTTGACCATTAAGTTTGACCACGAGGAAGGAACGAATTATGTGACAAACGGTTTCTAAAAATAACGACTCACAGACGTACGAGTAGGTAGGTGAAAATATCTCGCTCAGGTTCCTACGTTTGTTGTGACTTAGGTACCTTAATTCCTCAATTGCTGCCGTGCCCAAACTATTTTGTTGAGTGCCACCAAAAGGACGCCTGCCATTGGTTCGCTATCCCTGCCCTAAGGGTTAAGCAGAGGTGCACATAATTATAGTACACCCACAGTTTTTCCATCAGGAATTTCTTAGTAGCAGCCGAGAGTTTGAATTTGTGCCCGGTTGATGGCAAAAGGCCCCCTATTACATGGGATATAATTGGTGTAATGTGGTGATCAAAATATATAACATAAACACAACATCACGCCTGTTCTCCCCGAAAGGTTAGTCAGAGGTGGCCCTTTAGCAGCAAAATGATGTCCTTTATTTTTAACTAGAAATACACAATCAAAACAATAAGTACGATACTGATAAATGATCTTTAATGTTTGGTTCAAAATAAATTGGCTTTAACAAACACTTTTACACGAATAATATTAATAATTTACTAAAACTATCAAAAGTTCAATTTACTAGCTTAAGGTAGATCTTTAATATAATTATGTAATATGTATTAACATTTTATAACAGGATATACAAGTGATCCAACCAGTTTTATTTTCCTCAAGAACGATAACGTCACCTCATTTCAAGCAAGATTTGTTTAGACCTATTTTTATTTAAAAAAACCCGCCATAACTCCCTATTACTCTTTCCTAGAATTGTATACACATTCAATGCCGTCGCATTCACGAACAGTCCTATAATTACTAATACAATAATATACAAGTGCTTTACCTCAAAGATACTCAGTAAAGCAGTAAGTGTTAAAACATTGCTAAATCCAAATACCAAAGTACATATGAAGAATCGACGCCATTTATTAGTAGATATTGTATTAGCACCAGTTTCATTATTGCGGAACAGAGAATATACTACTCTTATGTAAAGAACAAAATTTAAAATTAAAATTAATATAATAAGAATTACTACTAAAAACATTGCAACGAACGCAGGAAGTGCAGAATCAATTATACCATGAACATTAAGTAACAATGGAGCAACATAAAACAAGAAGAATGTTACTAAAGGTACAACCCAGCAAAATAAACTACTCTTAAGGTACCTTCGACGAATGTCCATGTTGAACACTTTTACAAAATCGACATAAAAAATATAGCACAACACTAGTAACCAACAATTGTACGAAAGTAAACAGCACAGAAATAGAGCAAAAATTACTAAACTCAAACTCGGAAAGTATTTTAAAAGTTTATCGGGATAAGCCATGAAGAACCACACTAACAAATAAAGCATGTTCGCAATGTTTGCACTTAGAAGCACATAGTTTCTGTAATGGCGGAACTTCTTGATGATGCACCACGATATTACCCCGTAAATGACTGCCGTCAGAGGCAGCATGAACAAAACCCAGTAAATAATATGGTAAATAATATCACTGGGGTATCTTGATACACCATTGTCGGGCATGGTGAGCCGTCAGCGTCGCATGCGCAGTGCCGCCACGCGTCCTTACCGACACGCGCCGCACAACGCTTTGAGTTCATGCAGTTTTAACTGTCTGTTCAGAAAAGGTTGCACGACACGTCACGTCGCCGCGTCGTTTTAAATGCCTATATTCATGGGCGTACCTAATATTGTAACTATAATAAAACTTCACCAAAGACTAGATAAATGAGTTAATAATAAAAAAGTTCAAATTAGTAGTTGGTTCTCGAGTTACATCACATATTTACATAACATCATGCCTGTGGGTTAGACAGAGGTGTACCTTTAGTACACCCACTTTCGCCAGATATGTTTAGGTTCCATTAATTCTCGAGTTAGTAGCGTATTAAATGATAGGCAGACTGAAAAACGTCTCACGAAATGCTAATCAAAAATCTATCTATATTACACAAATAAGAAAAAATACAATTATGTTTAGTAAACTTCCTAGGCAATACCATTAAATTTTTGTATTTTCTAGCAAAAAACGATAAGCCTGATTCACAACATCACAAAAATCAAACAGACATTTATGTCATTAATATCTATCACGGGTCAAGTATACATCCTTGAGGTACGCCAATGTTTTATTGCAAGTCAATAATAAAAAATTATAGTTATGTTTAAGTGTATCATTCCACATCCTCGATAATTTATTATATAATAATTTCATATGATAATTTTGCATTGCTTTGTAATCAACAGTGATCGGAGTAGGTAGATTGAACTGGGGTCATTGATCCGAAACGTATATATTACTATGGACATTCCTCCGGAATTGGTGGATTATTAAAAAAAAACCGGAACTTATGTAGGAATTGTATTCTGCCAGAGTGGAAGGAGTCATTTGATGATTTGCCATCCTCAAAAAAAAGGTAGGAATTGTAATAAAATGAGCAATTTTATTCTTTATTATTCTTCCTATTTTTTTTTTTGTCACGATTTGACAAAACCCAACGACCAATCAGAACAAAGGATCATGGGTGGTACAATAACCGGTTATCAGAACAATGCGTACGCCCGCCGGAAATACTAAATCCGGAAATACCGGAATTACTTTCCGGAAAAATGGCTTATCCATGTTATTCTTTCTGTGTGCATTTATGATACAAGTACTAAAAATCAATCTACCTACTCCGATCACTGGTAATCAATCAATTTTATTAATTTGTTTATGTCAGCTTTGTCCAGTTTAATGAATGTAGTTATTATTATTTTTTAAATTCTAAACTTATATAAATATTTGCACACCATGGCAGTATGGTAAACATGTTAGCATAACTCTATGTATTATAACACCTTGCATGCATTGTTTCATTATATTGTATGTACACACATGTTTGAGCAAATAAAGTAATCTGAATCTGAATCTGAATCTGAATTTGTTTTAGATTTAATGAAAATGAAAAATGACATACAACATAAAATGCTTTGATCAAATCATTAACATGGTGTTTTGTTTTCTTTGGGTTTCGTACGTCTGAATGAAAAATGGAACCCTTATTCGATTACCCCCCGCCCCCTCATCACCCCTCCTCTCTCTCCTCTTCCTTTATAGGAGCATTCGTGTGCCTGTCTGTCGGTCTGTCCGTCTGTCACAGCCAATTTACTCCGAATCTACTGGACCAATTAAGTTGAAATTTGGTACACATTATAAAATTAATTTTGAATATGGGAGTCACCTTTGGAGGAAAGGAGGAAAATTAAAAAAATCAAGTTTTGCAAGCTGTGCCGTGAGATATATCAAATGAACCGGCTAATTGAATGGGTATCAAGTATTTTTTTTATAATTGTAAAATAAGTGATACTTTTAAAGTTATTCATAGAAAATTTTGAAAATAAAATACAGAGAATGGTTCTTTACTTATAGATTACTGGAAAACCTTTAAGAATTCTATGAATATAAAATAACAGTAAATTTCTCAATATTGTGTGTACGAACATACATTTGCAGTTGCGATATACGGGAGAACATGTTTTTTAACTACAGTGTTATGTCACTTACCGTCGTATGGCAGACAAGATTTGCTGTAAATTTTATGGTGAGGATGTTTCGAAAAAAAATCAGCCCCTGCAGCTAGGTTACGGCTCTAAAGGGGGCTGTGAGGCTGCCGTACACGCCTTGTCGATCTACCTAAAGTCTGGCAAAGGAGAGGTCATCTTGAAGGTTGACATAAAGAATGCATTCAATTCTGTTAATAGGTATACCTGGCTGGCAGAAACTAAAAAAGAAATACCCCAAATGTTTAGTTTCCTTTGGCAATGTTACAGACACCCTTCTAAATTACTGTATCGGGACAACCTTCTAGAATCTGCTGTTGGCTGTCAACAAGGTGATCCCCTCGGGCCAGTGATTTTTATTTTAGCCATTCATCCAATTATTCGACAGCTAAATTCCAAATTTAACGTTTGGTATCTTGATGATGGAACCTTGGGAGGCAATGTAGAAACTGTTTTAAATGACCTACAATTCTTAAAAAATTAACTTCATTCCATTGGCGTTGACCTCAACTTTTCGAAATGTGAACTATACTTAGCGGACAGTACTGACAGACATCTGACACTTACCAAATTTAACGCGATAGCTGCAGAAATAAAAATTATAGAAAAAAGCTCTCTTCGTCTCCTTGGGTCTCCAATCTTTGAGAATTCCTTTCCCGTTTTTATTGAGGAAAAAATACAAAATTTCAATGACGTTTCGGAAAGATTATTTTCCAAATTAACATGCATTCGGCCATAAACTTAATCCGTTACTGCTGTTTCGGCCCTAAATTAACATATTTCCTTCGCGCTTCACATTTATGGAAGCACCCTCACCTTTTAGACAAAATGGACCAAATTATCCGGCATACATTAACTTTGATTTTAAATGTGGCCCTAGACAACCAAGCTTGGACACAAGCTACTCTTCCCATTCGTATGGGAGGCCTCGGTATCCACAAAATTTCTAGTATTAGTTTACCGGCTTTCATATCCTCGGTTTACGGCACTGAGAAATTAATCAGGAAAATCCTAGCCTCCACACTGATTGATTTTGATGTGCCGTGCTTCACCGAGGCTATGGATGCTTGGCGTCTCGCTTGCCTGAATTCAGATCCACTCAACAATCCATCTTCCCAGAGACGGTGGGATGAGCGACTCTGCAGAGTAGTACATAATAATTTAATTGACACTTGCTTGGCCAGAGGCTAAGCATTGCCATACAACGTGGCAATGCCGCCAGTATCTTGGGTACATTACCATTCGACAGCGATGCGGAGGAATTTTTCGACGCCATCTTTTAACTTGCTAATAGTTTTAGTTAGGTTAGGTTATTATATTTTTATTGTAAATACGATTGTAATTTAAATAAAAATGTACTACAATGTTAAGTTTGATCATGGGATTGATAATCTTGGGATAAAAAATATCGGGTGGGGTTGTGTCGGGGCACACGGTCGTTGGTTTAGCGTGAAACGTCTATGACAGCGAGTCACTTATAGTGTAAATAAAATTATAATACAAAACCGACGCACAATGCTAGGTTTAATATTTATTTCGATTAATATTCGAATTTTGTTTAACATTTGTTTGAGCGAAGTCAAAACATAGGTAGTTTTTTTTTATGTAAAACTGTAATTGCTACGAGCTCTGGGAACTTTGTCATGCCGATTTTTTTTTTTGTCTGTCTGTCTGAATGTATCATGCAAATACTACCTAAAAGATTCTGTTGGAATTTTGCATAGATATTCCTTATAAGTCTGGTCAGTCTGTAGGCTATAAATTATCACGCTATTTGCAATGGAGGATGAGCAATATTAATAATAATAACAATAATTCGCTTTTAGCGATAAGACTGCCCATTGTGTCACCCAGTGTCACCCTATGTAAAATTTCTTCATTTATATCTGTATATTTTTTATTGTGTACATAATAAAGAGTATTCTATTCTAATGATTTTTATTTCGGAAATAAGAATTCAGAGTGTTAGTAACTTAATATTAAAACAACTTATTCTAATGTTAGTACCAATCACCTTCCGCACAAACTGCCTTACAATTGGAGAGCTGAAACTCTCCGCTACAGTTCTCAGGACGCGGTTACGACTGTCTCTCACTCTCCTCAGTAGTGAAGCTATTTCCTTCTCACAATTGCGTGAAATCCGTCAGTACGAGCTTGCGCAAACATTTCCGACGCGCTACAGTAGCGAGGAAGTCTCAACAACATCCTGAAACCATTATTATACCGGACGCGCAGGACATCCAATAATCTTTTGGTGTAATTGACCCATAGATTGCTCGTGTACCTACAGACTCTGGCAATAAGCCTTGAAAATATATAGACTAAAAAAATATAAACAGACTAAAAATACCACAGGCCCTATGTCGACGCATCGAGATCGGGTTGGACGTGGAACGAGCAGAGTAGCTGTAATGCTCTTGCCTCCAGCTTAGTTTAAATAGGTCGGTATTCTGGTTTCAAGTGTATTTGTATGATACCAAACATCAAAACGGCTAAATGTAGTTTCCATCGTGCAGCCATTTTTAACCGATTTCAAAAAGGGGAGGAGGTGCTCAATTCGACTGTATGTTTTTTTTAATTTTTTATGTGTGTTGGCTCAGAACTTTTTTGGGTAACCGATTTGGATGATTCATTTTTATTAGATAGCTGGTGCTTCACATGTGGTCCCATTTAAATTTGATCAAGTTCTGACGAGTAGTTTTTGAGTTATCCTTAATACTGCATATTTTTTCCACTTAGTTTACATTGATAATGTTTTAATAATTTCCTGTCACTAATATTTACATATCAAGTAGTGATATACGAATTTATGTGGGGTAGGTACCACAAAAAAAAAACTGTAATTTCGGAAGTCGGTGTCTTTGGTTTTGTATTTTCGTTTTTGGCCACCGACTTCCGAAACTAAATTTATTTTTCAGGTTTTTTTGGTGTTTTTTTTTGAAGTCGGAGTTTTTTTTGTAAAAAAGTTTTTATTTTTCATTTTTTGAAGACAGTTGCTTTTTTTTAATGGATTGTGTTCATTTAAATACTGTGTGATATGATGTATCCAAGGTATGCACAGCAATAACGAGCACACGCATTTTGGACACGCTGTATTAGTCATTCTGTACGGGAAAAGAGACACGGCCCGTATACAGCGTCACAATAATTCAGTTTAGATACCTAGTGCTAGGCTATCCACCAATCTCTTCCTCAATGTGATACTAAGGAAGTCCCTCACCCTGTACAGAACCTTTAATATATATATATTTCCCTTAAATTAATATTGCACACATTTCTGGTTCGTAGATAACACAACACTTTGAATATACCTTACCTTGTAACCTTGATTATCTAGCACAATAAATAAAATTTTATATTTATAGCGAGCAATATCTGTTTTTCCCGTTCGATCATCCTCCATTTTTTTCTCATTTGCTTCACATTCCATTAGTTCGGATACATTCACACAATCATCTCACATTTTTTTAACGATTGGACCTATAGGGGCAAGTATAATTATCGCCGTTGACCTTCATCATATATTTGTATGGTCCATACATATAGTTCAGCACACACATTTTAGTTCGTAACAGGATCAGCATCGCCTCAACACGAGCCATTTAGTATTATTTATATAAAAGTCTATACTGTAACACATACTTATCAGCCGAGCTGATGTGTTATATAAGTGTGCTTGAACTGAATAAGGCAGTTGGGTACGGAGCCCTTTAATTATATCGAATTGATTTTCAATTTTCAATACTTACATAATTTTGTTCGAAAGAGTTACCGTGGCCCTGGCGCACAGGCGACTGAAGGAAAACGGGTGGGTTTTAGTCAGTAAGAGTCTGACACGCCCTTCCGCTCCGCCCAGAGCGGGAGAAGTCATTTTATGATTTGGTAAGCCAAAAAACAAAAGTCTATAAAGAAAACCTATTGGCAGACCATTACACCAACCAAGTACGCAGGCCGATTGTGATGATATAGTGTTTCCAGATACAGGTTGTTCCGAAAAGTATGGCAGTAATGGTTACTTTACCAATTTTTGTTTGTGTTATTGTTATGATATTGTTGGGAATTATTTGTAAGTATCTTTTTGACCGTGGGGTTTGGCTTCCAGAATAATAACCGGATGCAGCTGAATCCCAGTATTGTAATTGGAGCGCCTACCTATCAGACCTCCACAACTCAGTTACTGCGTAATACGATACCGTGTACCTTGGTAAGACTGGTTGTCAGACTTTCGGGCTTCTGACTGTAACAACTGTCAAATATCTACGAATGACAGCCGGGACAAAAATTCTTAACGTGCTTTCCGAGGCACGGACTTGCTATGTAAAGATGGTCACCCATCCACGGACCAACTGACGCAAGAGTAGCTTAACCTGATCGATCGACCTGTGCGGCTGTTATTATTTAGTCACAGGCACTGTATATTTTTAACTATTTAAATGTACTCATTTATAACATTTAATACACCATACAACCACCGTATAATAGCATAATGCAATTTATATGCGTGTTTTTTTTTTAATTGTTTGATACGGACGTCTATGGTCAGCACTTTCATAACATATCAAATAAATGCAATTAATGCATAATTTAGCGTAATAAATTGTAAAGTAAGTCTTAACGTGACTCTAACATAACTTTTATCGACAGCAGTAGTTACTTAAGCATACAAAATTCAGGGCGGGGCACCTGCCCAGGAACGGGGTGTAGAGTTCACTCATCCTCAATAGAAAAAAAAGAATCTTCCGACCAGACGGGTGTCGTGTCTGGTGGGCAACTGCCCGACGATTGGTGTCGGGGGGACGTTGTGTATAATGCTAGTCGCGCGGTAAACTCTGATTGGGCAATGCAGAAGTTCCCGTGACTTCAGTGAGATGCGTAGTTCCCATGTGGCGATGTAGATGGCGCTATATTATATAATATAAGTATTGGTAGCTTATTTTATGTTACGGGGACAGGAAACAACAATATCTTTTTTTGCTTCTCATTTCATTACAGTTATAAGTCTAATGACTTGTTTGTTTAGCGAATGTGTTGCCAGATTGAGTCTCTAGTAATAATATGAACAGGTTTATTATGTTAATATTTCTTCATGGAACAAACTTGAGCATATTGTGATTCCTAAGGTCAAATTATATAATCGTTTTTATTCAAAGCTGTTTTGAGCTTTAAATAAAATATTTATGGACTGCCATTGAACAATTTTGCACATGTGTCTGAGACAACCTTTTCCATTATCTTGGGTAAGTATATAAAAGTTAATTTTATCATCATCATCTGACTGCTTAAGGTTGGCTTCCCTTCTGACCGGATGCAGCTCAATGGAAATATTTTATTTTTGTAGTATGTCCATACACATCATTTTTATTTTTCTTTAGTCATTTGTGCATTCACAGAAAACAGGCCAGGAAAAAGATAGGAGGAGAAGAGAGGGGGAGGGGGGGGAGGATTTGCTCATTTCAAACACTCCTCTTATTAAATGAAACAGTCAGAAATAATGTATTATTTTATTTAGTTTTTCGGGATGTATTTACAGCACAAATTCAGCATTGTACTCTTTCATTCGACTAGTTTTTTTACCGGATAGAATATTATTAATTGATAAATCAATTGAATGAATGCAATGCAATAGATATTTAAGACATCTTAGAGCATAAACTAAAGTTTATGCTCTAAGATGTCTTAAATATCTATAAGTACTACTTGTCTTATATATTTTTGAGTTATACTTATCATAAAGTGCTGATTCTCAGCCTACTTTGAATAAATTACTTTTGATTTAGGTTTTTGATATTCACTTAATTTCTAAAGACTTTTGCATCGATCTTTTTATTCTAAATTCTTGCCACAATTCACGATTACTCTTAATTATTATTATATATACAGATAGAGCTATAATATTTAAGAACCTCCTACCATAGCTATTATTTCAACAAACATTATTTTTATTCTAAATATTTGTAGTAAATTGGTTAAAAATATAAATTTCCCGAGTACAAATATCAACGTGGCTATGTAGAAGCGACGCCATTTAATTTTGTTAATAGATGTACTAGAACCTACACTAGCTACACTACCGTTTATCAAAGAATATAAAACTGTTATGTACAAAACCAAACCGATTACCAAAGGTGTTAATAATATGCAGACCACAATAGGATATGTTATTTTTTCTGCCCAATCATAACTGAACAAAAACAGTTCAGCAACTAAGTATATAACCGGTACTACAATAGTGACACCCCAAGAAAATAGGCTACTCTTAAGGTATTTCCTGTGAATATCGAGATGGAAAACTTTCACAAAATCAACGTAAAAAATATAGCACAGAACTAGTAACCAACAATGACACGATAAGTGAAAGTACATCATTAGGGAAATGAGAATATACCACATGACTTCATACTGTGTAAGGGCTTCTTCGTAATAAATTAACACTATTATGATAACAATATGCATTAACAAACGCATGGCACTCGCTATGTTTGCACTGAGAAGCACGTAGTTTCTGAAATGGCGAAACTTCTTGATAATGCACCACGATATCACTCCGTATATGATTGCAGCCAGGGACAGCACGAACACAATCATCCATGCAAACATTGCGATTTTATATGACGTTAAATATTCATCGGTTTGTACAGTGTAGTCTTCACTGGTATCGTATTCACTGCTGTCGTATTCAACATCGTCGTATGCACTGGTGTCGTTGTCGGCCATGGTGAGCGCCGCGTGCGCAGGTTGGCGCGCGCTGTTGAGCAGTGACACGCGCCCACTGCGATACGTGCCGCACAGCTAGAGTTGCAACAATATGAAGAAGAACCCAATATTATCGATGACTAATAACTTATGTTTACTTGTCGATACGATAATATTGAAACATTCAGATGTTGACTGGATATCAGTATCCAGTAGTTTCTGCATTATATTATACACTTATATTTATTACTATAGAGGTATGAGGAACTGGGTGTAAAGTTTACTCATACTCTATAGAACAGGGAGGATCCTCCGACCAGACGGTTGTTGTGTCTGCCGGGCAACTGCCCGACGGTTGACGTCGGGAAGTTGTATATATGCTAGTCGCGCGGTAAACTCTGCTTGCGCGATGCAGGATTTGCGTGACGTCAGTATGACGTGTAGCTCGCATGTGGCGATATTGATACCGCTACAATTACATAAAAAATATGATAGGGCTGTGTTATCTAACTACATATTATAACTAACTTACGGGTCTTATTGGTATTTGTAACATTGTTACAAATACCAATAAGACCCGTAAGTTAGTTCAGTTTGATCATGTTTGTGTTCCCAGCCCACAATTTCAGTTAACATTTAAGAATGTTGACAAAAATGCAGAAAACCAACTTCTTATCTAAATCTATAGCTATATACAATCACACAGAACAGGAATGAATTTTAGGAAAAAGATTGTCTAAATACCAATAATTATTTAAAGGTTCCACGTATAATACTGAAAATTTAAAAGTGATATTTACTGTATTACTTATAATTGCACTATTTAAAGGTTATTTATCATTTTCGATATCTAATTTATTTATTTAGACACCTAACTCCGTTATAAATATCGATATTTCAGTAACTAAGCATCCCTACGCCTAGTGTTTTTAACAAACAAGTATGCAAACCACTGCTAGGTATAAATCCAGTCCCGAGACTCGTTTGTGGAATGTATGTTTTACTTTTGCTTCGATATTATATTGTTTTTTTGCTTCCTCAAGCACAGTAATGATGTAAAATAATGTACTTACTAATATTCGAAAGGGATAAATCCTAAGTGACTTACTGACTGCTATAACTCCGCAGAGCCTGTAATTACTAAGTTAGAACACGAAATGATAAGAAATAATGTAATCAGCCATCTTTACGGAAAATCATGACGGGCAAAAATTGGAATTACTATATAATATAATTCTTTATTTGCCATAAGAATTAAAATTCACACACATGATTAATACAATTGCACCAAATTTTCTCGCGGTTTTCGTGTTCCAGCGACACAAGTGTCCTGTGAAAGAACAAAACACAAATCAAAATTCTATTTAGTTTTCATACTGTAGCAGCTCATAGTATGAGCTGCAACAGCAACAAATTAGAGGAGCGCACATGGCCGTTCGCCAGCGCGCGCCCGCGCATACTAAATTACTAAGCTAGCCGAGGTGAAAGGAATGTGAACCGGCCGGCTGTATCATCACGCTCGATGAACGTAGTGAGTGCGGCACATTCGACCGACATTACCAAATTGTGTTAGTCCTAAGTTTATTAATGTACCTTATATATTTTGATTTCTTTTAACTAGTGCTGTATAAAAGCAACGTTTTCTATTAAATGACTGATATATGATTTTATTTCTGTAAATAGGTTTGTACAAGCACTTTTACACGTCAATCATATTTTTAAAACTAGATGAGGTCGGCGTTTCCTATCTGACTAATCTGAGAAGAAAGGCCGAAACAAACTCAGAGGTCACAGTCGCTTTTAAAGTTCAGACATAATCTTGGTCAGATAATGTGAAGACTATGTAGATTTGTGTCTGAAATGGTCTTTTGAGGAAAAGCTACACAGATTGAGTGGACCTGTCCAGTCAGTGCACGCATTAGTCAGTAATCGTGCAGCTCAACTCAGAACTTAAGGAGCTCAACGATTCGACGAACAATACCAAAGAAACGACATTTGGGTAGGCCACAAAAATTACTCAAACTGCCAGACTATGATTAAAACTAGCTGAGAGGGAAAAAAAAGCAACAATGACCCACATAGTCTTCATATTCAAAATATTAAAATTAAAATAATAAAAATTCTGAGATCGTTATTCGCCTTCTTATTTAACACAAGCTCCCTAAATTACTTTGATGATTACGGTGGCTACAAAAAATAAGGGTTTATTCCACTCATTACTCAAAAAAAAATGTTTGCCCAAATGGGCTTGCATTTTCGACAGAATGAAAGGTTTAATTGAAGACCTGCGGCAGCGCAGTGGGCCACTACGCCGTAGTACAGCGGGAGGCTACTCCGTAGCACCGGGCTATGCTACGCCGTAGCGCCAGGCGAGGCTACGTCGCGGCCATAGCGAAGTGCGAAGTTAACCCATGTCTTGTAGCATGTGTGAGTAGTGTGAATAATTAGGTCTGTGGTGGAGTTTAAACTCCATTCGTGCAATGAAACAAAACATTTAACTATATTATCCTTTTATTTTGAACTCTCATTTTTTTGTACAAATGTTGCACTTAGGTACTACTATATTATAATAATGTTTATCCATTTATGTTAGATCGCAAAGGTCAACCAGCTAGCAGAACTAATTATTTACATTATCAATTTTATTTTTAAACTGGCCTCATTAGCGGTCTAACAAGTATATAAAATTCACAAATATTTTGGAATAGGTATTTTTTATTTCAAACGTTGTTTGTATCGATCATTTAGATCTAATTTCGAAATATTCTACATAAAAATCAAGATCGACCGCTTGATCGCAATGTACTCGTGGCTTATTACATGGGATTAAACATAACTGGCGAAATATGGGAGTAGTATACACCTCAGACTTACCCTTCGGGAAATACAAGCGTGATATTTTACGTTAAAAGATATGCTTGTGATGGCTACAAAGTTTCAATTGCAATTTTCCTGACTTAACAATTACCATATAATCGCTTAAAAAGAAGCGTTTCACTTATACTAGCATTTGCTACAGAAGACGTAAACGCATAACGTTGACTTGATCAATATAAGTTGATTCATTTATTTTAAACTAGCAACCCGGTTCCCCCTCCCTTCCCTCCCTTGGCCCCTTCTTTGCACGGTTTTTACGACTTATCTACTACGAAATATCTTTATTATAATTATGTAAGTTTAATATTAATTTATTATAGGAACGCATAAACCTTCTGAAGTAGCAAACACAGCCTAATATAGACTGTACTCGTGTCTTACTTTGTGTAAATAAATTTATCACCACTGCTCTCAAAACGGTGAAGGAAAACATCGTGAGGAAACCGGCATGTCCTAAAACCAAAAATTCGAAGACATGTGACAACTACCAACCCGCACTGGGCCCGCGTGGTGGATTACAGCCCATGCCCTCTCAAGAGAAGAGGCCTGAGTCCCAGCAGTGGGAACATTATAGGCTGATTATGTTATGTTATGTATGTAATTTATTATAGAAAGAAACAAAGAAAGAATAAAGTTTATTTGGGTTATAAATAATGTATGAACATTGACGCAGTGATTATTAATTATTATAAATAATCAATACCAAGTGGAGTTCTGTAGTTCCTGCCTGCACTCATGGGAAAAAAGCATGAGTTTATGTGTAAATGTTGTCTAAGAAATCACTTCATTTCTAGAGCTTTTAATCTTGATCTCCGTTTGAAATATTTGACCCATAATTCCCGATTACTCTTCAGTATGATTATGTACAAATCTATTGCTGTCGTGTTCAAGACTTCTCCTAAGATACCTATTCCAAAAAATATTGGATACGAATCACTACATAATAATAAAAAATAGGATAGCGATAAAATATTGCTGAGTACAAATATCAACGTAGCTATGTAGAAGCGACGCCATTTGTTAGTAAAACAGAACAGAGAATATAAAACTGTAAAGTAAATAACAACATTAACTGTCGGCGTGATAAAATAAATAAATAAGTAGAAATATAACGAAATGTCTGGTGTGTTTACTTCGAACAAGTCAAACTCACTTAAAAGCGCATAACTAAGAGGTAACATAAGTATTAATATAAACGGGACACCCCAGGCAAATAGGCTGCTTTTAAGGTACTTCCTACGAATGTCAATTTTAAAAACCTTTACAAAATCAAAATAAAAAATATAACACAACACGAGCAGCCAAAAATTAAACGATAGCAGACCTAGCCAAAATAGAAACGTGGGTAATATTAACACTGTCGGGTTCGCTTCTGTATCTAAAGTAGCAATTGATATGGCAAAACCTAATAAACGCATCGCATTCGCAATTATTGCGTTGAGAAACACATAGTTTCTGAAATGACGGAACTTCTTGATGAAACACCACGACGTCATTCCGTATGTGAATGCAGCCAGAGACGGTACAAACAAAAAATATCCAAAAATAGACATCTCCTTATCCGTTTCAGAATATACAGTCTTTGTCGAGTTGTTAAAACTGCTGCCGTTAACACTGGTGTTGTATGCAGTCATAGTGTCGCATGCACTGCTGCCGTAAGCACTGGTGTCGTGCACTGGAGTCGTACGCACAGTTGTCGTATGCACTGGTGTCGTATACACTGCAGTCTTATGCACTGGTGGCGTATGCACTAGTGTCCTTTGCAGTGTTGTCGCATGCACTGGAGTCGTACGCACAGTTGTCGTATGCAGTGGTGGCATATGCTCAGGTGTTGTATTCACTAGTGTGGTATGCACTAGTGTCGTATACACTGCAGTCTTATGCACTGGAGTCGTATGCACTAGTGTCGTTTGCAGTGGTGTCGTGTGCACTGGAGTCGTTCGCACAGTTGTCGTATGCACTGGTGTCATATGCTCAGGTGTTGTATTCACAAGTGTGGTATTCACTGATGTAGTATGCACTGGTGTATTTTTCCGTGATATGAACGTTGAGAGCGCAGTTCGACGTGCACTGATGAACATTGGCCAGTTATTAATATTTAACACCAAAACATTAATAGGTTTCTACATATATCAATATATTAACTAATTGCCGTTACGACAATATTGATACGGAAATAATCGGTTGTGTGAGTCGGACCGTGGGTTCCGCATGTTTGGAGAAATTACTTTATACATCTTTGCATTTTCAAACAAAAATATTTTTAATCTTCTGAATACATCACATTTTTTTTTATGTGATATATTTTTGCTGATATTTTATTTTACATAATATCACGCCTGTATTCTTCAAAGTTTAGGCATAAGTGAACCTTAAGTTCACCGATATATGGCGAGTTGTGTTTAAGTCCCATGTAATAGGGGTGAGTCTATTACCATTAACTGGGAACAAATAGATCCAAAAAGAAAATACATCCAAAACCATGCGGCACAACTAAGAAACAAAAAATTGAGCCATCCTGGGACGCCTGGCAGATGTGAAACATACTACCGTATAGCGTGGCGACGCGTAGCCACGCCAACAATCGGTTTTACCCACGGCTATAGAAGTTTCACATCAAAAACCGCATTATACACATTATTTTGCGCTTTTACAACAAGTTGGGGGAAAATATGAGTCACGACTACGCGAAACGGCCATAGCACAGCAAGATGCCGTGTACCTTGGTTAGACTGGTTGTCAGAGTTTCGGGCTTCTGACTGTAACAACTGTCAAATATCTACGAAAGACAGCCAGGACAAAAATTCTTAACGGGCTTTGCGAGGCACGGACTTGGTATGTAAAGATGGTCACCCATCCACGGACCAACTGACGCAAGAGTAGCTTAACCTGATCGATCCACCTGTGCGGCTGTTATTATTTAGTCACAGGCACTGTATATTTTTAACTATTTAAATGTACTCATTTATAACATTTAATACACCATACAACCACCGTATAATAGCATAATGCCATTTATATGCGTGTTTTTTTATAATAGTTTGATACGGACGTCTACGTTCAGCTCTTTCAAAGCAAGTCAAATAATTGCAATTAATGCATAATATATCGTAATAAATTGTTAAATAAGTCGCAACGTGACTCTAACATAACTTTTGTCGACAGCAGTAGTTACTTAAGCATACAAAATTAAAGTCGGGGGCACCTGCCCAGGACCAGGGTGTAGAGTTCACTCATCCTCAATAGAAAAAAAAGAATCTTCCGACCAGACGGGTGTCGTGTCTGGTGGGCAACTGCCCGACGATTGATGTCGGGGGGACGTTGTGTATAATGCTAATCGCGCGGTAAACTCTGATTGGGCAATGCAGAAGTTCGCGTGACTTCAGTGAGATGCGTAGTTCCCATGTGGCGATGTAGATGCCGCTATATTATAAAATATAAGTATTGGTAGCTTATTTTATGTTACGGGGACAGGAAACAACAATATCTTTTTTTGCTGCTCATTTCATTCCAGTTATAAGTCTAATGACTTGTTTGTTTAGCGAATGTGTTGCCAGATTGAGTCTCTAGTAATAATATGAACAGGTTTATTATGTTAATATTTCTTCATGGAACAAATTTGAGCATATTGTGATTCCTAAGGTCAAATTATATAATCGTTTTTATTCAAAGCTGTTTTGAGCTTTAAATAAAATATTTATGGACTGCCATTGAACAATTTTGCACAAACTCAAACTCAAACTCAAACTCAAAGCATTTATTTCAAATAAACCCATTACAGGCACTTTTGAATTGTCAAAGGGTCAGTCAGTCAGAAAAATGAAGCTAGTTGCCCATTCCAAAGCGTAGTAGGTACCTATGGAGAAGAACGGGCAAGAAACTCCATGGGCACTCTTTTAAATCAATATATAGTTACAAAAACATACATGTGTCTGAGACAACCTTTTCTATTATCTTGGGTAAGTATATAAAAGTTAATTTTATCATCATCATCTGACTGCTTAAGGTTGGCTTCCCGTCTGATTTTGACGCAGCTCATTGGCAATATTTTAGATTTGTAGTATGTCCATACACAACATTTTTTAACCGACGAAAAAAAAAGGAGGAGGTTCTCAAGTCGACCCGTATATTTTTTTTTAATTTTTTATTTATTTATGACCACGCATAACTTTTTACAGAGTAGTCCGATTTTGATGATTCTTTTTTTAATGGAAAGAGTATACCCCAAAGTTGGTCCCATTTAAAATTGAAAAACGAAATCTACCCCTGAGGGTAGAAAAATAGGGGTTAAATGATTTCTCACCTACAGAATGTTCCCTTGTGAACCGATTCTGTTGAAACTTGGCAAATATACGTAGTTCTAATTATGCTTCAACAAAAAAGTGTTATCGCTAGAGCTGTCAACGGCGCGTCAGAGTGACGTCACTTCCCGATGAAGCGCGAATGACCTCGTTTCCCTCTCCAACGACCGCCGTCAAGATGGTGGACTTCGGACGCGCTCTCGGCCTCTTTCGCTTCTGACCATCATCGCGTGCACACTCTCAGAATAAAACTATTGCTGCCCCGTTCCGCTTCATAAAATTAATATAATTAGTAATTGTTCAGCTTGTGTGTTATTTCAATGTAAATATGAAATGGATTAATTACTTAGTGTTTTATTTGTCTTGCATTTAATAACTTGTAATTTATATGATTATTATTTCCTTTATTTCATTACATACATATAAATTATATTTTTAAATATTAGAATATATAACATATAAAAACATTTAAAAATATAAAAAATAGTAGCCCACCGGTATCGGGAACAGGGTCCAAGCTACCGGCGGTCAGGGCTCCAGAGAGAGGAACCTCCTGACAATGCGAGCCGTGTCCAGAAGTACCGCCTTCTGAATCAAGCCCTTGATCCAGCTGCCCAACGAGAGCCTCCTCAGGTGTTGGTCGAGGTTCTTGGCTATTAAGCCATTGGCTGTTACGACTATCGGCACAATGATCGCTGAGTCCACGTCCCACATATCGACAACCTCGCGAGCCAAGTCAAGATACTTGATTTGTTTATCTTTCTCGGCTTTCACAAGGTTCCCGTCATGCGGAATCGTGATGTCAACGATCACTGCGCGCCGCTCTATTCGATCCACCACCACTATATCAGGCTTATTGGCAACAATAGTCCTGTCAGTGATGATGGATCGATCCCAGTATAATGTGATATGCCCATTTTCGAGAACTGGGTCGGGCACATACCTGTAGTATGGCACTTCCGATTCTACAAGGCTGTATTTCAGAGCAAGTTGCTGATGGATAATCCTGGCTACAAGGTTGTGTCTATGCAAGTACTCTTCGTTAGCTAGACGAGAACATCCGGAGATAATATTTCTGATTGATTCACCCGGACGGTGGCATGCCCGACAAATGTCAACCGTGCCGTCTTTCACAATAGATCTCCGGTAATTCTTCGTCATCATAACTTCGTCCATAATTGCACAGACAAAACCTTCGGTTTCTCCAAACAGGTCACCGAAACGCAGCCAGGCTACGGACGCCAGTTGGTCTACATCAGGTCCATGTAGGGCCCGAAAAAAGCGTCCGTGAAGTTCCTTACTCTGCCATACTTCCATGCGATCATTAGTGTCAAGCACTACTGGTTTGTGCCAGTTCTCTTTAGCCAAGGAGAGCGGGGTGAGGCCCTTGTCCACTGTGACCACATCTCGATGCATCCCCACGTCGGCTTCTAAGAAATATTCCCTGAGACTGCATATCTCGCGATTGTGGAGGGTCTTAGCATTTAAAAAGCCTCGACCTCCACACTTTCGCGGGATATACAGCCTCATTACCGATGATCGTGGGTGATGCATTCGATTTGCAGTTAGCAGCGAACGGACCTTCTTATCCAGGGCGTCGAGTTCGGTCTGAGTCCATTTGAGTATGCCGAAAGAGTACATCAAAACTGGCATGACCCAACCGTTAAAGGCGCCCACCTTGTTTCCGCCTGATAAAAGACTATTAAATACTTTTTTCAGGCGGCCAAAGAAGCGTTCCTTTAACGACTGCTTCATGTCAGTACCATTGATGCCCAACGCTTCCGATATACCCAAATACTTATAGGTTTCGGATGCGGAGAGGGCTCTAAGGTTTATGGAATCCGAGAGTTGGGTTCCCACGGATTCCACAATCTCCCCTCGCTTTACATGCATGACCGCACATTTGTCCACACCAAATTCCATCCTAATGGCGCTACTGAAAGTTTCAGTTACTTTCAGCAGCTCCATCAGTTGCAAATTGTTGGGGGCAAAGAGTTTTAGGTCATCCATGTAGAGGAGGTGAGATATAACCTGACCACCTCTCCTCAGCCGATAGCCTAGACCTGAATTCTCCAGCAGTGTGCTTAGAGGATTCAAGGCTAAGCAGAACCAAAGTGGACTCAAACTATCACCCTGAAATATGCCTCGCTCGATCCTTATCGGTTCGCTATTCCTCTGAACATTTCGACATCCTGGATAGTGAAGGACCGTTCTCCATTGCCCCATACATGACTTCAGGAAGGTGCGCAGAGTTGAATCTACTTTATACAACTCCAGCACCCTCATAAGCCACGTATGTGGCACCGAGTCATAGGCCTTCTTGTAATCTATCCAACATGTCGAAAGATCCTTTCGGGAACGACGAACCTGTTGGCTAATGGTCATATCAATGAGGAGTAGCTCCTTAGTACCACGGGACCCGTTCCTATATCCATTTTGAGAAGGAGACATGATGGAGTGGAGTTGGTGTCTATATGGTTGTTAATTTTAGCTCTCAAAATGGATGTAAGAACTTTATAGACCGTTGGTAAACACGTGATCGGTCTATAATTTTTGGGTTCCGCGGTGCTACCTGATTTATGGAGCAGGTGGGTAACTCCTGTCGTTAGGAACTGGGTTAGCAAACCAGACTCTAAAGCAACCTGGAACTGAGCCGCCAAGCGAGCGTGTGACCTTAAAAACCATTTTATCCAAAAGTTGTGCAGCCCGTCCGGCCCTGGAGACTTCCAGTTAGGCAACGGACGGACTGCATGAGTCACGTCTTGGGGGCAGATGGTAATAGCCCCCATTTCTGGTAATGGTTCGCAGGCGCGCTCGACTTCCCGAGTCCAATCACCTTCGGAGTGACTGACAGGCACCGACCAGATATTGCGCCAGAACGAACACATGGCATCATCATCTGGTAGGTACGTGTCAGCCACACCTTGATCCGGTCGCTCCCAACCCCTATAAACCCACCTTTCATCGCGCTGGAAGGTGCGATTCTGAGTGTATCGCTCCACTCGCCGCTTATACCTACGGATACGGTTCGCCCATGCATACACTTTCTGCTTCAGGAAGTCGATGCGCTCTGTGACACAGGACATATAGTCCTGAGGACTGATATCAGTCCCTGCGAATGCACGTCTCACAAAGCGCATCACTCTAGGGCGAGTATTGCCCTCCCTGAAGCAGATTAGTTTGCCGATGAGCGCTCTGGCCCCACCAATACGACGCTCAATTCTGCACTGCCAAGCTGGTACGACTGGTTTCGGTCGTGTAGCTCTAGAATCATTAGCAAATTTGACGTGAGCTACACGACATGCCGCTACAGCCGCGCAGTACAGAATCGAATGAGTATCGGTGAGGTCTACGCAGTCATCAAAATAATTTGACAACTGCGTATCCAGGGCCGCCACCAGCGCCCTATTTTTATTATGCATGGGTAAACGGGGTAAGCGTGGTCTAAGTTCAGGCGATATGAAGCGATATTCTCGAATCGCATCTTCCAAAGCACTCCTCAATTCCTCATTGCACTGGGTACTTACGTTTGTAGCCCTATCATCACTCTCCTCGTCTGCTTGAGTTGTGTTACACTGTGGTAGTACTATAACAGTCTGCGACGGGGGGGCGATGACATGACTACTCTGCATTTCATTTCGCAAGCGATCAAGTACAGTGTCATCCAACATATGATTACGTTGGATGACCCGCACCTGATCCGACAGTCGTTGTGCTGAAACGTTAACAGCTGGCTCAAGCACCTGAAAAAGAGAGAGCATCCGAACACGGTACGCGGTCAGATTGTTTCCCCCCTCTGTAGCCCCATAGTATGAGCGCATGACATTTTCATTGATGGATCGTGTCCATCTCATGCGCTGCACACTTCCACCGGGAGCTGGGACCCTATCAGAGGCCGGTGGGCCCGAGGTCCTAAACCGTCCGGCGGCCGGTGTCCTCCACGTCGACGAGCAGGTGGTGGCGTCGTGGGCGGGGAGAAATACTCGTCGCTTGAGCTCGACGCAACTACCGCGGCCGGTGTCGTCACAGCGCTCACAATAGGGCTGGATACCGGCGGCGGCGAGGCGGAGCTAAGCGAAGAGTCCGGAGGTGGTGGGCGTGCTCGTCTTTTAGCAGATCTTGTCAACATTATTTCATTTTCTTAATATTTTTTCATTGTTGTTTGGAGGTGACAACTGTCATGTCACCTCCAAATCGGTAGTTTTTGATTTATTTTATTTCAATTTTGAGTAATATGGTCTCTTCTTTGGTGTATCGATGATGTAGATGATAAGGTTTTGATTTATAAAGAAAAACTATGGTAAAAATGGATCAGAATCACATTCATTGTTTTAAATAAAAATATTGAAAATGAGACGTTTTGTTGACACGGTGGTGTTATTATTATTATCATTAGTTACATGATTGATTTTAGTAACTGTTTTACGTACCCTCATAAGAAAAAGAAAGTGTGTGGTTCTTTGAATAATAAAACTGTATTCCTAATCGTGGTTCTTTCTCTAATATCAGAAGTGGTTCGCACAACGCTCACCGGCCGCAACATGCCGCGAGGACGAAAACGCAGACGAGCACGTTCATCAAGCTCTGATTACTCTACTCGCACACCGTCGCGAAGTTCAAGTTCCAGTTCTTCCAGCAGTAGCAGTGGCTGTGATCGCCGGAGGAGAGTGAAACGACGTCGCAAAGGATCGCCAACCGTGAGTCAGAACGTTGTGTTATCTTCAGTGATTCCCGAATTTGACCCGTTAGTGGATGACGTATATATGTGGATTAATGTGCTAGAGGCTAATGCTCGTGCTTTTGGGTGGTCCGATAGTATGATTAAGTATCAGGGGTTGCAAAAATTACGTAATACCGCTAAAACTTGGTTAGATTCTCTGCAGAAAAATGAAACGATGTGGACTAATTGGCGTTGGAGGCAGTGGCGTAATAGGTTATCGAGTACTTTTCAAACCAAGCGTAATATGTACACGTTGTTAAAACAGTTGGTAGAAACTAAGCCGTTACCGAATCAGTCCCTTTATGAATTCTATTTCCAGCAAAAAGGCAAAATAGATAGGCTGCAATTGAAATTCAAAGATCGTGATATAGTGTCGATTATTGTAGGGTCAATTGGCGATCCGAACATAAGTATTGCCGCCGAAGCAGGTAATTTTCCGTATTGTGACGATTTGGCATCGTTTTTGCATGGCAAAGTTCATTCGATACCCGATAAAAACATAGTACAAAAAAAATATTCATCGTCAAAGCCCGTATTGCGTCATTCCTCATCATTGCAGGGACACATAAATAGCAAGCCTGACGTTAAATTCGAATCATCTTATAATGGTGGTAATAACGTTAATAACAGTAATTTAACGTGTTTCCGTTGTGGTGAATTAGGACATAGGCGGAATAATTGTAATATTAAGGACGATATTCAGTGCAATTTGTGTAGTAAGCGGGGGCATTTAGAAAAAGCATGCAAATCGAAACCTAAACCAAAAGTTGAGACTGTCGAGGAGGTGAAAATGGTTAGTGAGCCTAAAAGTAAGCAAAAGTTTTGTAAACAGGTTCTATTGAATGATTGTAAATATGAGGCTTTTTTTGATATGGGTAGCGACTGCTCGTTAATTACCAAGGATTTGATCGAACAATATAATTTACAACCATTTAATTTGAATTTGCCTATTAATTTGGTAGGTTTTACTAATGGCACATCTATTCAAATTTCAAAAGCTGTCGCTGTCAATTTAAAAGTAGATTTAGACAGTGGAATTGGTCACGCTTTTGTACGTCATTGATGAGTTAACTGGGTGCGATATGTTGATAGGCCGTAATTTCACAGAGGATAGTAGAATAATGTATACCCGTGTAGGGAATACGTTGACTTTTGAACCGATAAAGACAATGAAGATTCTTAACATTAACACGAATACAAATAATAACTTTTGTAATAAACACGAGATTTTTGAAATGATGATGGGATGATTTTTCCGAAATAAATAAATTGAATTGAATTGAATTGAATTGAATTAAATTCTATTCTTTCGAAATACCCTCATTGTTTTTCTGATGATTTGTCCACTTTGGGTAAAACTAATTGTGTAGAGTTGGATATAGAGTTAACTTCTAATAAACCAGTTTGAATCGAATGTCTGAATCCGAGAAAAAGAAAACTCGAGAAATTACGGATGATTTATTGAAGAACGGAATTATCAGGCATAGTCAAACTCAAACTCAAACTCAAAGCATTTATTTCAAATAAACCAATTACAGGCACTTTTGAATTGTCAAAGGGTCAGTCAGTCAGAAAAATGAAGCTAGTTGCCCATTCCAAAGCGTAGTAGGTACCTATGGAGAAGAACGGGCAAGAAACTCCATGGACACTCTTTTAAATCAATATATAGTTACAAAAAACAAATTGTTTACATCATTCATGTTCAAATTAAAAATGTGAGAACGATGTAGAAAGACGTGCACGTTTAAAGTATCCGTAATAAAAAAGATAAAAAAACAATTCAAAAATTTAAATTAAAATAAGCCGTGGCAGCCAAGAGTTGACCAGTCCCTACTGACGGCGCCCGTTCACGAACATGACGCATGGATCAGCACCATTCAGCTCAACCATTTTGAAGGGAACTTAATGATCCAACACACACGCCACCACCAGCGAAACATTTGAGTGAGCATGACATACTCTCAGCCGCCAGGGCACATTCAAGTCAACGAAAGACGAGCCTAGTAAATGGTGGCTTTATAGTAGGTACATAGTGCTCACACATGTGCTATGCAATTATACATTGTTAAGAAATTGAATTTATACAATGCAAAGATGTTGTTGTTTTTACAATCTTCAGCAGCTCCAACAATATTTTCGAATGTTAATCAATTAATTTATGCCCCCCTGTGGAGCAGGACCAGCGTTGAGCCAAGCATCTTTGTCAGCGATGTAATCCCCCAACTTATAATATGCTTGGCTGCATAGTGTGCGTTTTATACGAGATTTAAATTTTGTTTCATTCAGTTGGAGTATGTGGGGAGGTATTTTATTATAACATTTTAAACAGTACCCCATGAAGGATGAGTCTACTTTAGCCAGTCTGAAACCTGGTTGAACTAATTGGTCCCTATTTCTAGTCATATAGTTATGTCTTTCACCTCTTTTACTGAAAAGATTTAAATTTTTTCTTACGTACATGATGTTTTCATAGATATATTGACAAGGTACCGTCATGATGTTAATATCTTTAAACAGTTCCCTTAGAGAATCGCGCCTGCGGAGGCAATATATTGCTCTGATGGCTCTTTTCTGCAGAATAAAAATAGACTCGATATCTGCAGCCCGTCCCCATAGTAAAATACCGTAAGACATGATACTATGAAAGTAACTGAAATAGACTAGCCTCGCGGTATCTACATTAGTAAATTGACGGATTTTTCTCACAGCATATGCTGCTGAACTTAGCCGTCCTGCAAGAGATGTTAAATGAGGACCCCATTGCAGCCTTGAGTCGAGCGTGATCCCCAGGAAAACAGTTTTATCGACGAATTCTAGTTTCTCTTTATTCAATACTATGTCACAATCATTACTTTTAACACTCGGTAAAGCAAATCTTATGCATTTAGTTTTATTCCCATTTAATACTAAATTATTAGCAGTGAACCAATCATGTACCTGCAGTAGGGCGTTATTTACGTCGTCAAGATTTGATGCACGTCTATTTATCTTAAAAATTAAGGAAGTATCGTCAGCAAATAACACCATTTGTGGTTGGTTTTTTAATAAATGGGGTAGATCGTTAATATATACTAAAAAGAGGAAAGGACCTAATATTGAGCCTTGTGGAACACCTATTTTTACTTTTAAACCACGTGAATTCACACCATTTATTTGGACTTTTTGCTGTCTATCATTTAAATAAGATTCTACTAAGCTAAGCGCAAGTTTATCCAGTCCGTAATGCTCAAGTTTTAAGAGCAAGGTTTTGTGTTCAACGCAGTCAAATGCCTTGGAGAGGTCACAAAAGATTCCTATGGCATCCTGGGCCTCCTCCCACGCTGTAAATATGTGTTTTAATAAAGTGACACCGGCGTCAGTCGTACAACGTCCTCTAGTGAAACCATATTGCTGATCGTGTAAGATTTTGTTGGTATTAAAATGATTAAGCATCTGATTGAGCATTACCTTTTCGAAAACCTTGCTGAATACCGGCAACACGGATACTGGTCTATAATTATTGGTGTCTTTGCTGTCCCCAGATTTAAAAAGTGGTATAACCTTACTGTATTTCATTAAATCTGGGAAGACTCCTTGATCTACACACAAATTAAATATCAAAGCTAGGTAAGGTGCTATAGTCTCGATTATGGATGAACAATAGTAATTCGGCATATGCGAGCCCTGCTCTTTTAGTGGACAAACCATCAGGGGACAAAAGGCTGTGTATTGATTATCGTCAGCTTAATAAAATTACAGTTAAAGAGAAATACCCAATGCCTGTGATTGAAGATTTAATTGATAGATTGCAGGGCTGTAAATACTTTACTTCTTTAGATTTGAAAAGTGGGTACCATCAAATTCCAATAAAATCAGAAGATATACGAAAGACAGCATTCATTACACCAGATGGTCATTTTGAGTTTTTAAGGATGCCTTTTGGGTTAAGCAATGGACCATCGGTTTTTCAAAGGTTAATGAATACTGTCTTAGGAAACCTGCGTTTTGGAAATGTAATTTGTTACATGGACGACTTGCTTATAGCCACAGAAAGTCTAGAAGAAAATGTAGCTTGCTTAGAAAATGTGCTTGAAATTCTCCAAACAAATTGTCTGACTATTAATCTTGACAAGTGAGCATTTTTTCAAAATAGTATAACGTTCCTTGGTTACGATATTTCCGAAAGTGGCATACGGCCAAGTTCAAAAAAATTGAAGGCTATTGAAGAATTTCCCATTCCAAAAACTATTCATCAATTACGCCAATTTTTGGGCTTAATTAATTACTTTCGAAAGTTCATTAAAAACTGTGCAAGTATCTGTAGTCCTCTAACAAAATTACTAAAAAAAGAGGCAATCTGGAAATGGGATCCTCAGCAAGAACAGGCAGTTATTAATATAAAAAAAGAACTAATTGAAAATGCCGTCCTAAAAATATTTAACCCTAAATTGTCGGTTTGTTTGTATACTGACGCTAGTCGTGACGGTTTAGGTTGCATAATGGTTCAAGTAACAGAGAATGGCGAACAACCAATCCATTTTTATAGTCGTCAGACCAGGAACGATGAAAAAAAATATCACTCTTTTGAACTTGAGCTATTAGCAATCGTGGTAGGCTTACAAAAATTCCGGTACTACTTGCTCGGGACCCAATTTAAGATTTTTACCGACTGCAACGCTGTAAGGCACGCATTACAGAAAAAAGAGATTGTTCCACGTATCGGTAGGTGGGTATTACAAACCCAAGAGTTTAATTTTGAAATAATGCATAAGCCGGGTACGCAGATGCAACATGTAGATGCCTTGAGCCGCAACCCTGTTATGGATAGCATCATTTCAGAAACTGCATTTGATAACGTGATGTCTATAAGTGAGGGGGACTGGCTTCTATCTGTGCAACTCCAGGACCCAAGCATATGCAGTATTAGAGACATATTAGTGTCAGGTGAGGCCGACGCAAATAAACAGATTTTTAATCAATACGAATTGCTTGGCAATAAAGTATACCGTCGGACTGAGCTAGGTAGGAGATGGTTAGTGCCAAAAACATGTGTTTGGCAAATCATTAGGGCTAATCACGATGACTTGGGGCATTTCGCGGTAGATAAAACCGTTGAAAGAATTAGGTCAAAATATTGGTTTCCACATTTAAAGAAAACGGTCTCAAAATATATAAAAAATTGCCTCAATTGTATTTATTACAAAAACATTCACGGTAAAAAACCAGGTAAACTATTTCCAATTCCAAAATACGCCAGGCCATTTCATACACTACATCTAGACCACTTGGGCCCTTTTGTAAAATCCACACAACAGAATTCCTATTTGCTGGTTGTAGTCGACTCATTTACCAAATTTGTGTTCATTTCTGCAGTAAAAAATACAAAATCTAAGATTGTTATAAATTAATTAAATAAATTTTTTAAAGTATTTGGTAATCCCAAGCGCATTATTAGTGATGCCGGAAGTGCGTTTACTTCAAACGCTTTCAAGACCTTTTGTTGTGAAAAGAACATTCGATCTCATGTTATAGCCACTGCCGTGCCGCGTTCGAACGGCCAGGTCGAACGGTATAACTTAACTATTTTAGAAGCATTACGTAGTATGGGTGCTAATACGGAAAACAATAAATGGGATCAACATATCACAAGCATACAACAGGGTATTAACAGCACGATTAATAAAACCACGTCTGCCATCCCTAGCGAGGTTTTCTTCGGATACCGTATCCGAATGAATAATGACGGAGTTACTGATGATGATGCGACTGAGACCATGGTTGATCTCACGACCTTAAGAGGTAAGGTTGACGAGAACATACAGAAAAATGCAGAGAGACAAAAGGCAACCTTGGATGCAAAAAGGAAGGAAGCGCCTTTTTATAAAGTCGGAGACTTGGTCGTAATTAGAATTCCAAGTATGTCTAACGACGGACAGAGCACGAAGTTGATGCCTCTTTTTAAGGGACCATTTCAAATTATGGAAGTACTAGGCCACGACCGCTACAGGGTTTCTGACATGAGGGGCGCTGAGAGGAGTTCTAAACGCTACAATGGTGTTGCGTGTGTCGAGAACATGAAGCCGTGGATTCGGATCTCAGACCCAGATACGCCGGATGTTATCAAAAATTGAGGTAACAAGAACATTCATTTGTAAAAGAAAAACCTAACTTTCAATTAGTAGGTATAAGTCAGTGTCATTTTATCAATAATACATAACTATAAATAATTTCACCATTTACTTATAAAACTGTTTTATTTTATTTACAGTATTAAGTAAAACACACAGTTAATGGTTAAAAGTTGTCAAATGCATCCGCTTCGAACATTTTCCAGTTGTAGTAGAGTAGCAGAATTGTATAGTTGGTAATGGAAATCCATGGTGAACACCTTTGCCATATACATGGTGATACACAACTGAGATGATTCTGAACATCACTCGGTTTAAGCCATTTGGTTGAGTTGGTTGGCCGGCGATGGGATAGCTAGCTCCGCCAAATTCTGTTGCCCTGCTCTGCTGCGTAAATGTTCCAATATAGCAATAACCAGATTTCTTACTAAAGTGGAACTTGAAAAATCTGGTTATGAAGTACTACTGTTACCGAGATTAATATTATATTATCTTGTTCTCAGCGCCTGCATCAGACTATATCGCTGTTCGGGGACGAACGCGACAGCAGGACGGCCGAATGTTATCGCTAGAGCTGTCAACGGCGCGTCAGAGTGACGTCACTTCCCGATGAAGCGCGAATGACCTCGTTTCCCTCTCCAACGACCGCCGTCAAGATGGTGGACTTCGGACGCGCTCTCGGCCTCTTTCGCTTCTGACCATCATCGCGTGCACACTCTCAGAATAAAACTATTGCTGCCCCGTTCCGCTTCATAAAATTAATATAATTAGTAATTGTTCAGCTTGTGTGTTATTTAAATGTAAATATGAAATGGATTAATTACTTAGTGTTTTATTTGTCTTGCATTTAATAACTTGTAATTTATATGATTATTATTATTACTCGTTTATTTATTTATATACTTATCTAGATACATTTTTAAATATTTTTATAAAAACATAGAAAAAACATTTAAAAATATAAAAAATAGTGGTCCGCCGGTATCGGGAGCAGGGTCCAAGCTACCGGTGGTTAGGGCTCCAGAGACAGGAACTCCCTCACGATGCGAGCCGTATCGAGGAGAACTGCCTTCTGGATCAGGCCCTTGACCCAACCGCCTAACGAAAGCCTCGAGAGATGTTGATCGAGGCTTTCGGCCATCAGGCCATTCGCCGATACGACAATCGGCACAATGACAGCCGAACTTACATTCCACATGTCAACAACCTCGTGTGCTAAGTCGAGATATTTAATTTGTTTCTCTTTCTCAGCTTTCACGAGGTTTTCGTCATGCGGAATGGTAATATCGATAATCATTGTGCGGCGCGCTAATCGATCTATCACCACTATATCAGGCTTATTGGCGACAATAGTCCTGTCAGTAATGATAGACCGATCCCAGTACAACGTAATATGGTCATTTTCGAGAACTGGGTCGGGCACATACTTGTAATACGGTACCTCAGAATCCACTAGTTTATATTTCAAAGCAAGTTGTTGGTGAATAATCCTGGCTACTTGATTATGCCTGTGCAAGTACTCGCCGTTAGCCAGACGAGAACAACCAGAGACAATATGTCTGATGGACTCACCCGGACGATGGCATGCCCGACACACGTCAACCGTCCCGTCTTTCATAATATGTCTCCGGTAGTTATTCGTCAAGATAACTTCGTCCATAATTGCACAGACGAAACCTTCGGTTTCCCCGAAAATGTCACCAAAACGTAGCCAGGATACGGACGCTAAGAAATCTACACCGGGCTCGTGAAGAGCCCGATAAAAGCGTCCGTGTAGCTCCTTGCTTTGCCATACCTCCTTGCGGTCATCGGTAGTAAGTACCACAGGTTTGCGCCAGTTCTCTTTAGCCATGGAGAGCGGGGTGAGGCCCTTGTCCACTGCTACCACATCACGGTGCATACCCACTTCGGCTTTTAAAAAATATTCCCTGAGACTGCACACTTCGCGGTTGTGGAGGGTCTTTGCATTTAAAAAGCCTCGACCCCCGCACTTCCGTGGTATGTACAGTCTCATCACCGATGATCGTGGGTGATGCATCCGGTTTGCGGTCAGCAGTGTACGGACCCTCCTATCCAGGGCGTCGAGTTCGGTCTGAGTCCATTTGAGTACGCCGAAAGAGTACATCAATACTGGCATGACCCAACCGTTGAACGCGCGAACCTTGTTTCCGCCTGAAAGAAGACTAATTAATACCTTCCTCAGGCGACCAAAGAATCGCTCCTTCAGCGATTGCTTCATGTCAGCAACATTGATGCCTAACGTTTCCGACATACCCAAATACTTATAGCTTTCGGATGAGGAGAGAGATCTAAGGTGTATGGAATCCGAAAGTTGAATTCCTTCGGATTCCATAATCTCACCTTGCTTTACATGTATGACTACACATTTGTCCACACCAAATTCCATCCTGATGGCGCTACTGAAAGTTTCAGTTACCTTCAGTAGTTTCATCAGTTGCAATTTGTTGGGGGCAAAGAGTTTCAAGTCATCCATGTAGAGGAGGTGAGATATGAGCTGACCACCTCTCCTCAACCGATAACCTAGACCTGAATCCTCCAGTAGTGTACTTAGAGGATTCAGGGCTAAGCAGAACCAAAGTGGACTCAAACTGTCGCCCTGAAATATTCCCCGTTTAATCCATACAGGCTCATCATTCCCCTGGATCTGTCGACACCCTGGATAGCGAAGAACCGTCCTCCATTGCCTCATACACGACCCAAGGAAGGTGCGTAGAGTTGTATCTATCTTGTACAACTCCAGCACCCTCATGAGCCACGTATGTGGCACTGAGTCGTAGGCTTTCTTATAATCAATCCAGCATGTCGCCAAATCCTTGCAGGATCGACGAACCTGTTGGCTAATGGCCATATCGATGAGGAGTAGCTCCTTAGTACCACGGGATCCGTTCCTACATCCATTTTGAGAGGCTGACATAATCGAGTTATTATCAATGTGCGTGTTAATTTTCGCTCTCAGAATGGATGTAAGAAGTTTATAGATCGTTGATAAACACGTAATCGGTCTATAATTCTTGGGATCCGTGGAACTACCGGACTTATGGAGCAGATGAGTAACGCCTGTTGTTAGAAACTGCGGAAGCGACCCGGACTCTAAGGATGCTTGGAACTGAGATGCCAGGCAGGTGTGTGAACTAATTAGCCATTTCAACCAAAAGTTGTGCAATCCGTCCGGTCCCGGTGATTTCCAATTCGGTAACGGACGGACTGCTTTGGTGACGTCTAAAGGCGTAATCAGTACCGCTTCCATTTCTGGTACAGTTTCACACACCTGCTCGACATCCCGTATCCAGTCAGCCTCAACGTGACAGACGGGCACTGACCAGATGTTGCGCCAGAATGTAATCGTGGCGGCATCATCCGGGCGGCACTCATCTGTCACATTTTGTTCAGGTCGCTCCCAAGCTCTATATACCCATCTCTCATCACTCTGGAACATGCGATTCTGTGGGTACCGATCAACCCGCCGCTTATACCGCCGAATACGGCTCGCCCATGCACAAACTTTCTGCTTCAGGAAGTCGATGCGCTCTGTGACACGGGACATGTATTCCTGAGGGCTGATTTCAGTCCCCGAGAATGCCCGCCTCACAAAGCGCATCACTCGTGGTCGTGTATTGCCCTCCCTGAAGCAGTATAGTTTGCCGATGAGTACCCTAGCCTCATCGATACGACGCTCGATCCTGCACTGCCAGGCTGGTACGGCAGGTTTTTGTCGAGTAGCCCCATCACAGTTTGGGAACTTGACGTTCGCTAAACGACATGCCGCAACAGCCGCGCAATACAGGATCGAATGTGTATCAACGAGATTCTCGCTGCTCTCAAACACATTCTTAAGATGCGAGTCCAGGGCACACACCAGCGCCCTATTTTTTTTGTGCATAGGCAGGCGTGGTAATCGGGGTCTAATTTCGGTCGGAGTGGATCTGTACTCACGGAATGCATCGTCCAGTGCGCTCCTCAATCGGGCGTTGCACTGGCTACTTACTGAAGCAACCCTATCATCTTCCAGTTCTACACCATGATTAGACCGCGGCTGTATTTCATCAATGGTCGATGCTTGTACCGCGGTTTGTGCCGGTCTCGAGGCGATATGGTTGCTCAGTTCTGAGCGCAGCCTATCAAGTGCAGCATCCTCCAACCTATGGCTGCGTTGGATGACCCGCACCTGATCCGACAGTCGTTGGGCCGAGACGTTGACGGTTGGTTCAAGTTCCTGAAACAGAGACAGCATCCTATCACGGTACGCAGTGAGGTTAGTTCCCCCCTCTGTAGACCTGTAATATGCGCGCATGACGTTCTCGTTCATAGACTGAGTCCATTTCATGCGCTGCACACAACCACCGGCAGCGGGGACCCGGCTCGGGGCCGGATGGCCCCTAAGTCCCAAGCTCTTCGGTGGCCGGACTCTCCCCTGCCGACGTACAGGTGTTGGCGACGTCGGCGGAGAGAAATACTCGTCGCTCGAGCTCGACGCAACTACCGCTGCCGGTGTCGTCACAGCGCTCACGGTGGGGCTGAATACCGGCGGCGGCGAGGCGGAGCTGAGCGAAGAGTCCGGAGGTGATGGGCGTGCTCGTCTCGTAGCAGATCTCGTCAACATACTTTAATATTCATTAGTATTTTTTAGTTGTTGTTTGTTTTATCGGAGGTGGCATGACAGATGTCACCTCCGAATCGGTAGTTTTGGCTGGAAATATTTGAAATACTCGTTCATTTTACTTTTTTTTAAATATTTTAGTATTTATTTGGATTTTGCGATTGTCCGTATTCATATAAAATATATAAACTGTGTCTAAAACTAATAAAACTGTGAGAAAATTACTATGAATAAAAATTTTGTGACTTGTTGACGTTGGTGTTGCCTGCCTTGAGCAATTATTATTATTATTATCATTAGTTACATGATTGATTTTAGTAACTGTTTTACGTACCCTCATAAGAAAAAGAAAGTGTGTGGTTCTTTGAATAATAAAACTGTATTCCTAATCGTGGATCTTTCTCTAACAAAAGAGACCTGAAGATCATCTGATGATGGAGACGGAAGACAGTCGAGAGGGCTCCTCGACAGCTGACAGCAGTTAGATCGTGTTTGGGCTTATTTCATTCATCTTGATGAGAACTTTAAGCCTAGCTGGAGTATGACTGTCATAGAGGGTGTGATGTTGGGTACGGAAGGCAGTCGAGGGAAGTTCTAAATATTAGCAGTGAGAGCATACTCAAAACATTCAAAAGCTTATAAATTAATAAAGATAATATTTATTACAGCTATAAACAGCAAATCCTTAACTTCTGGCATATTCCCTATAAAATGGAAAGTGGGAAAGATGGTGACTATACATAAATGTGATAACAATTTGAACATAAAAAACTATAGGCCCAACTCAATTTTGAGAGGGAAGCCGATAGTAGGATTCAGCTGGGATGGGCAGCATTTGGTAAACTTCATCAGTTCTTCTCGTCGTCTATACCGCAGTGCCTAAAGATGACAGTCTTCAACGCGTGTGTCCTACTGGTTACGACTTACGGAGTAGAAACGTCGACACTCACGGTGAGACTGGTCCATAAGTTTAAAGTCACTCAGCGAGCTATGAAGAGAGCTATGCTTGGAGTCTCTCTGAAGGATAAAATCCAAAACGACGTTATCCACCAGAGAACCAAGGTAATCAACATAGCTCAAAGACTAAGCAAGCTGAAGCTGCAATGGGCTGGTCACATCTCTCTGTTACATATAGCAAAACAGTCTATCTATTGTCGTTGAGCGCATGACATTACGTCAGCTCGCCTCTCTTCTCTCCTGTGTGTCAACCTGTCAATATGTTATCCTGTACACGTTCTATTAAATAAATACAAAAACGAGAAGACGTTGTTTCCATGAAATGTTCACTACACTGAACAATATAACATGGTGTCAGAAGACACCTACAGAAGAATTCTACACGGCATATACGAGGTACGAGATTAGTCAAGATTTACATATAACATGGCCGAAGAAAAATCAACGCGACAAGATGGCGTACAAAAGAGCGCAATTACAGCGACTCAATCACCATTCGTTGGCGCAGGCTCTCTTAAACCTCTAGACCTACGAAATACCAACATGCCATTAACGTGGAAGAACTGGTACACTCAACTTAAAATCTACTTGAGAGCAAATAATTTGGAAAATGAAGACGATCGACGGAAGGTAGCAGTTCTACTACACTTCATTGGTACAGATGCTTTAACCATTTTCTATTCCTTTAACATGGACATTAATACCATTCAATATAAAGAACTGACTGAAAGATTTACGAATCATTTCATACCACAAATCAATGTGACCATGGAACGTCATAAGCTTTTCAATAGACGACAAAGTCTCGAAGAATCCATAGATGAGTATGTCACGAATCTTAGAAATATAGGAAGACAGTGCGGATTTGATAAATTGGAAGATAGTCTTGTCAGAGATATATTTAGCTGGAATCTCAATTCAAAAAACCAGTACATTAAAGAACGGATTCTTGTACAGAAACCGGAGTCACTAGATCAAACGGTGCAGTTAGCCAAGCAGATGGAAACAACAAGACAGCAAGCGAGGACCTTGGAGGAATCTTCATGCATTGGACATGTACAGTCGACCCCAAGTAACAATTATACTAACAATAGATCAAAGCAGCGTACAGTGACAGCACAAGGAATAAGTAGGAGCAGACAAACGTCGAAGTCCAGACCACAATCAAGTAAGCGGGTATCCAGTCCAGCACAAAAAACATGCAGTAGGTGTTTACAAGTCCACCGTTTCAAATGCCCAGCTAAAGGAGTCAAATGTAATAATTGTGGTAAATATAATCATTATGCACATGCTTGTCATCATAAAAATATAAAATTAGTCCAGTCTGAACATAATGTCGATGTCCGGTCGGAGCCTGACTGATCCGGAGGTGTACGTAGAAGTTCAAGAGTGGAGAACACGTTTAGGCAAACGTAGTGTCGAGCGCCCGCCGGCCAGGTGGACTGACAACTTGCGAAATGCGGCTGGCAGAGACTGGATGACGAGAGCCAAGGATCGGGCTCAATGGCGTTCACTAGGAGAGGCTTACGTCCAGTAGTGGACGAATATAGGCTGATGATGATGATGATGAATGGTGCAAAAATAAAGAAATGTATTTGAACTTAATGAAGTGTTACTACGTTAAATATACAGGAACAAATAATCTTATAATTAAAGGCAAAGTAATAACAATAATAATATTAAAACAGACTATACACATAGACACGATCAGGTAGCAAAAGTCATCCATCAAAAACTAGCACTCAAATATTAGGTCTTTACCTATGAAATTGCCGTTCTGCAGTACTGGCCATTTCAAATCAAAATAATTTTTGTTTGGCTAAGAATTCTAATTTCAAATTAATTTTATTTTAAAAACATGGATTTTTTTTTCTAAAAGTAGTCATTTCTTTATTGATTAGTGTTACATTTTCATCGCATTTCAATCTTTTTCGTCATCATGGATACGTTAAAAATTCGAGTAATTATGGAATATGAGTACCGTCGTGGCAGCAACGCGGCACAAGCGGCACGCAACATCAACGACGTTTACGGAGCTAACACTACAAACCAACGCACCACCTGTTATTGGTTTGCTCGCTTCCGTTCTGGAAATTTCGACCTGAAAAATGAACCTCGCGGTCGTCCGAAGACTTTGGTCGACAATGACGAATTAAAGGCGATTGTGGAAGCTGATGATACACAATCTACGGCTGAATTAGCAGCAGCTTTCGACGTTAGCGTCAAAACAATATTGGTCCATTTGCGTCAAATTGGCAAGGTAAAAAAGCTTGACAAATGGGTGCCCCACGAACTCAATGATCGCCAGCGCGAAGTACGCGTCGAGACGTGCCTTGCACTGCTCAACAGACACACAAATGAAGGAATTTTGAACCGCATTGTTACCTGCGATGAAAAATGGATTCTGTTTGATAACCGTAAGCGCTCAGCAAGTTGGTTGGATCCTGGTTCAGCACCTAAACAATGCCCTAAACGAAAACTTACCCCTAGAAAAGTGATGGTCACTGTTTGGTGGTCTAGCGCCGGTGTGATTCATCACAGCTTCTTACCAAACGGGGTGAGCATTACTGCAGATGTGTACTGTGAAGAACTGAACACAATGATGGAGAAGCTGGCGCATCTCCAACCAGCATTGGTCAATCGCTCGTCTCCGCTGCTCCTGCACGACAACGCGCGACCTCATACTGCACAGCAGACGGTCTCCAAGTTGCAAGAACTGGGGTTGGAAGCTCTCCGTCATCCGCCCTACTCACCAGACCTTGTGCCTACAGACTACTACTTTTTCCAGAATTTGGATAACTTCTTGGCGGGAAAAAAATTTAATACCCGAGAGGCAGTACAAAATGCCTTTGAAGAATTTGTTGCATCCCGTCCAGCTGATTTCTTTAAGAAGGGCATCAATAAACTGCCACTGCGATGGCAAAGATGCATTGATTGCATGGGTGATTACTTCGATTAATACAAATAAAAAATTCATGAAAAAAATTCGTTTAAATTTTTTCATACAAAACGGCAATTTCATAGGTAAAGACCTATTATAAACTCATACAAGATATGAACACTCCTTATTACAAGTACGTACCACAAACAGTTATACAAAATATCGCTCTAAGACTAAGTACCAAAGGTAAAATACAACATACAAGGCGCCATGAAAACTTATGGCAGCTTGATTGATCGTCGTTAATCGATCTGCGGTGATTGTTTGGCGCCGACTCAAAATTTGTAATTTACATTAATTTAAGAGCTTACTTAGACTGAAAGATTTATTTTTTGCTTTTCAGTTTCTTTTTTCGTCGGTTTAATTTTTTGTAAAAAAGTTTTTATTTTTCTTTAGTCATTTGTGCATTCACAGAAAATAGGCCAGGAAAAAGATAGGAGGAGAAGAGAGGGGGAGGGAGGGGGAGGATTTGCTCATTTCAAACACTCCTCTTATTAAATGAAACAGTCAGAAATAATGTATTATTTTATTTAGTTTTTCGGGATGTATTTACCTACTCATTAATTTACTCACATATTCAGCATTGTACTCTTTCATTCGACTAGTTTTTTTACTGGATAGAATATTATTAATTGATAAATCAATTGAATGAATGCAATGCAATAGATATTTAAGACATCTTAGAGCATAAACTAAAGTTTATGCTCTAAGATGTCTTAAATATCTATAAGTACTACTTGTCTTATATATTTTTGAGTTATAATTATCAAAAAGTGCTGATTCTCAGCCTACTTAATTTCTAAAGACTTTTGCATCGATCTTTTTATTCTAAATTCTTGCCACAATTCACGATTACTCTTAATTATTATTATATATACAGATAGAGCTATAATATTTAAGAACTCTCCTACCATAGCTATTATTTCAACAAACATTATTTTTATTCTAAATATTTGTAGTAAATTGGTTAAAAATATAAATTTCCCGAGTACAAATATCAACGTGGCTATGTAGAAGCGACGCCATTTAATTTTGTTAATAGATGTACTAGAACCAGGTACACTACCGTTTATCAGAGAATATAAAACTGTTATGTACAGAACCAAACCGATTACCAAAGGTGTTAATAATATGCAGACCACAATAGGATATGTTATTTTTTCTGTCCAATCATAAATGAACAAAATCAGTTTAGCAACTAAGTATATAACCGGTACTACAATAGTGACACCCCAAGAAAATAGGCTACTCTTAAGGTATTTCCTGTGAATATCGAGATGGAAAACTTTCACAAAATCAACGTAAAAAATATAGCACAGAACTAGTAACCAACAATGACACGATAAGTGAAAGTAAATCATCAGGGAAATGAAAATATACCACATGACTCCATACCGTGTAAGTGTTTCTTCGTAATAAATTAACACTATTATGATAACAATATGCATTAACAAACGCATGGCACTCGCTATGTTTGCACTGAGAAGCACGTATTTTCTGAAATGGTGGAACTTCTTGATAATGCACCACGATGTCACTCCGTATATGATTGCAGCCAGGGACAGCACGAACACAATCTTCCATGCAAACATTGCGATTTTATATGACGTTAAATATTCATCGGTTTGTACAGTGTAGTCTTCATTGGTATCGTATTCACTGCTGTCGTATGCACTGGTGTCGTTGTCGGCCATGGTGAGCGCCGCGTGCGCAGGTTGGCGCGCGCTGTGGAGCAGTGACACGCGCCCACATCACATCAATACGTGCCGCACAGCTAGAGTTGCAACAATATAAAGAAGCACCCAATATTATCGATGACTAATAAATTATGTTTACCTGTCGATACGATAATATTGAAACATTCAGATGTTGACTGGATATCAGTATCCAGTAGTTTCCTCATTATATTATATACTTACATTTATTACATAAAAAATATGATAGGGTTGTGTTATCTAAACACATATGTTACAAATACCAATAAGACCCGGAAGTTAGTTCAGTTTGATCATGTTTGTGTTGCCAGCCCACAGTTTCAGTTAACATTTAAGAATGTTAAGAAAAATGCAAAAAAACCCCTTCTTATCTAAATCTATAGCTATATACAATCCCACAGAACAGGAATGTATTTTGGGAAAAAGATTGTCTAAATACCCATAATTATTTAAAGGTTCCACGTACAATACTGAGAATGTAAAAGTGTTATTTATTGTATTACTTCTAATTGCACTATTTAAAGTTTATTTATCATTTTCGATACCTAATTTATTTATTTAGATACCTAACTCCGATATATATATATATGTAGCCGAGTTGAAAGGAATGTGAACCGGCCGGCTGCATCATCACGCTCGATGAACGTAGGGAGCGCGGCACAGTCTACCCACATTACCAAATTGTCTTGGTCCTAAGTTTATTAATGTACCTTATATATTTTGATTTCTTTTAACTAGTGCTGTATATAAGCAACGTTGTCTATTAAATGACTGATAAATGATTTTATTTCTGTAAATAGGTTTGTACAAACACTTTTACACGTCAATCATATTTTTAAAACTAGATGAGGTCGGCGTTTCCTATCTGACTACTCTGAGAAGAAAGGCCAAAAACAAACTCAGAGGTCACAGTCTCTTTTAAAGTCCAGACATAATCTTGGTCAGATCATCTGAAGACCATGTAGATTTGTGTCTGAAATGGTCTTCGGAGGTAAAACCACACAGATTGAGTGGACCTGTCCAGCCAGTGCACGCATTAGTCAGTAATCGTGCAGCTCAACTCAGAACTTAAGGAGCTCAACGATTCGACGAACAATACCAAAGAAAGGACATTTGGGTAGGCCACAAATATTACTCAAACTGCCAGACTATGATTAAAACTAGCTGAGAGGGAAAAAAAGCAACAATGACCAACATAGTCTTCACATTCAAAATATTAAAGTTAAAATAATAAAAAAAACTGAGATCGTTATTCGCTTTCCTATTTAACACTAGCTCCCCTAAATTACTTTGATGATTACGGTGGCTACAAAAAATAAGGGTTTGTTCTATTCATTACTCAAAAAAATTGCCCAAATGGGCTTGCATTTTGGACAGAATGAAAGGTTCAATTGAAGACCTGCGTCAGCGCAGGGGGCCACTACGCCGTAGTACAGCGGGAGGCTACTCCGTAGCACGGGGCTATGCTACGCCGTAGCGCCGGGCGAGGCTACGTCGGGGCCATAGCGAAGTGCGAAGTTAACCCATATCTTGTAACATTTGTGTACACATACACACATACACAATAATTCGTACGAATTATTGTGTATGTGTGAGTAGTGTTAATAATTAGGTCTGTGGTGGAGTTTAAACTCCATTCGTGCAATGAAACAAAACATTTTACTATATTATCCTTTTATTTTGAACTCTAATATTTTTGTACAAATATTGCACTTAGGTACTACTATGTTATCATAACGTTTATCCATTTATGTTAGATCGTAAAGGTCAACCAGCTAGCAGAACTAATTAGTTACATTATCAATTTTATTTTTAAACTGGGCTCATTAGCGGTCTAACAAGTATATAAAATTCACAAATATTTTGGAATATTTTTTATTTCAAACGTTGTTTGTATCGATCATTTAGATCTAATTTTGAAATATTCTACATAAAAATCAAGATCGACCGCTTGATAGCAATGTACTCGTGGCTTATTACATGGGATTAAACATAACTGGCGAAATATGGGAGTAGTATACACCTCTGACTTACCGTTCGGGAAATACAAGCGTGATATTTTACGTTAAAAGATATGCTTGTGATAGCTACAAAGTTTCGATTGCAATTCTTCTGACTTAACAATTACATACAATCGCTTAAAAAGAAGCGTTTCACTTTTACTAGCATTTGCTACAGAAGACGTAAACGAATAACGTTAACTTGATCAATATAAGTTGATTCATTTATTTTAAACTAGCAACCCGGTTCTTCGTCCCTTCAGCCCCTTGGCCCCTTCTTTGCACGATTTTTACGACTTATCTACTACGAAATATCTTTATTATAATTATGTAAGTTTAATATTAATTTATTATAGGTACGCATAAACCTTCTGAAATAGCAAAAACAGCCTAATATAGGCTGTACTTGTGTCTTACTTTGTGTAAATAAATTCATCACCACTGCTCTCAAAACGCTGAAGGAAAACATCGTGAGGAAACCGGCATGTCCTAAAACCAAAAATTCGAAGACATGTGACAACTACCAACCCGCACTGGGCCCGCGTGGTAGATTACAGCCCATTCCCTCTCAAAGAGAGGAGGCCTTTTTTTTTTTTGTGTGGGATATCATCAAATGACCTCTCCCGCTCTGGGCGGAGCGGAAGGGCGTGTCAGACTCTTACTGACTAAAACCCACCCGTGTTCCTTCAGTTGCCTGTGCGCCAGGGCCACGGTAACTCTTTCGAACAATCCGCGACCCCGGCAGGCATCGGCCCTATCGGACACCTTCAATGATGCTGACATCTCTTTGAGGCGCGCGTGGAACACGACGCGCCGTCGACCCGGGCCTGGTCCTTACCGGACGGTGAGCTGCCCATTGCTCGCCGTCCGCAAGCCCGCGTCTACGGTGGCCGGGAGTCGGCAATTGACTCCCGACGCCCAGGGTGTCTCCTCCTGCGGCGACTAGGGGCGTGAGGGCGCAATGATTGCCGCACCCTCACGCGCTCCACCTCCTCCTTCGCGAGCATTACTGCTTCACAGAAGGAGGTGACGGCTTCCCATTCTCTCTCGCTCCGTACCATGGCCTGTACCAGGGCCGGACGCGAGAGATTGCCGCCGCCGATCGCCGCCACGAGGACACGGCGGTGCTCTGCCCAAGCTGGGCAGACCTCCACCATATGCTCCACCGTGTCCTCCGGTCGATCCACACAATGCCAACACCCGGGCGTTTCCTCCCGCCTTATCCGAAACAGGAACCTCCCGAAACAGCCATGTCCGGTGAGGTCCTGCGTCAGGTGGAAGATGATGACGCCGTGGCGCCTCTCAAGGCACTCTTCAAAGAGGGGACTTACCGCCGAAATTGTGGCGTGCCCAAAAGAGAGGAGGCCTCTGTCCCAACAGTGAAAACATTATAGGCTAATTATGTTGTGCTAATTCAGAATTTGCCCAGTAGGGACACAGGCCTCCTCTCTGTGAGAGTGAACCGTAATCCACCACGCGGGCCCGGTGCGGGTTGGTAGTTGTCACATGTCTTCGATTTTTTAGTTCTAGAACATGCCGGTTTTCTTACGATGTTTTTCTTCACCGTTTTGAGAGCAGCAGTGATGAAACAATTTACACAAAGTAGGTACAGTGCCTGCCTGGGTTCGAACCTACGACCTACCTACTCGTAAGTCGAGGCCGTTTTTACTCAGTCACCACTGCTAGACTTACCTACCGGAATAAGTCATCTTAATGATTATGAAAACCGTATCGAAATCCATTGCGAAAGTATTTTAAAGATTAAACTGCTAACAGAACTAACAAAGTCGCAATAAAATTATTCAAATGAGTCTTTTTTCACTAGTCAGTGGTTTAAAAACTTTCCTAGTCTTTATAGATGCAGTCAATGACATCACCTCAATTCTAATGATGTTTGTTTCGATTGCTTTCCTAGATATTCTCCCCATATTACTCGATTACTTTCCAAAAATAAAGTACGTGACCAGCGCCATTGTATTCAATACTACACCAAATTCTGCAATTGATTCAACTACTAAATATCGTTTTTTAAATATTGACTCGACACCGTGTAACATGTAAAGCCTTAAAAATAAAAAAAATAAAAACAACTTTTCACTGACTATAAAACATCGCTGACTACAAATATCAAAGTAGAATGTAGAAGTAATGATATTTTTTTTTTGTAGATAAACTAGCTCCTGCTTCACTAAGGCTGAACAAACAATATACAACCATAACACAAGTAACCAAATTAACCGTAACAGGTTATAATACAAGTGACTTATCTACATACATTTTAAATTTATGTCTCTCGAGATACACAAATCAAGTAACCATATAACAAAAACATATAAGAATACTGCTATAAACGGTACACCCCATCCAAATAAGTTACTCTTTAGGTGCCTACTATGAACACAAATTTTGAAAACTTTAACAAAATCAACGTAACACACACGACCAACCAACAATTTAAAGTAAAGATAAAGGTAATTTTATTTTGCAAGTGTAATGTTGTTATGTTGTAAGTGCACAGAATACATATATATATGTAAAAAACTCAAGACATGGCCATAAGATTGAAATCGTAATAATAATAACAAAAACAATAAGTATTACTAAATAAAAACGTACAGTAACGAAGCCCGTTCGGAAGCATTTAGTTCGTGGTGTCACAGTTCTAACTTTACCTAATCATTTAGTCGAGGTGCCTTAGCGTAGCTTCTGCTGCGAACTTTGAGTTATGATTTATTTAAAAGATACTACTATAGGTAGGTACACCTCTGCCTTACCCTTCCTGAATTACAGGCGTGATGATTTGTTGTGTTATTAAAAAAAGCGTACATCAATATAGAAGCACAAAAAGTTTTTAGAGGATCATTTGGAAACAATTGAAGTTGACACGCAATAAAATTGAGAACCAAAATATTATTTCTTAAGTGCCCAGTGCTTTAATTCTTCTTTAATTTTCATTTCAATAGTTACCTTTCAAATATATTCTAACTTCAGGATCAGGACTACGTTCGAACAGAAGAACTACTCCACCTCCGGCAGTAGCCGTACGAACTTCGTCTACCCATTCTTATCAATCGCAATCTCAACAATTTCACCAAGATACATAAATACAAATACTACAACACACATATATGCGAAATACACAAACTTAATCACACATACACACCCCCACGTCCACACACACCCTTACGCACACCTACACTCCCTCATACACACGCTCACTCTCAAATACTCACCCTCACGTCCACACAAACAATAACACATGCACACTCACTAATGTGAGTGTGTAATTCGTTTAATAAATTCCTTTAATCCTCTTTAATTTTTCTTGAAATAATGTCATTGTATTTTCAAACCTATGTTTTTTTTTTCCATGATTTTGTCAACAGATATAACACACTGCTTAGTAAAAGGTTTTTTGGTATCATAGTGACAGCAGAACACTGACTCCTAAGTCACAGGATCTCCTAGTTTGGGAGTCAGGGTTTACTCTATCTGTATTACCTTTATTCACTGTAATTCATGCATCCTAGGTTTTAATCATTGTTGAAGGTTTTTGTATAAATAAGGATTTTTATTATTATTTCCTTTATTTCATTATATACATATAAATTATATTTTTAAACATTAGAATATATAACAAATAAAAACATTTAAAAATATAAAAAATAGTAGCCCACCGGTATCGGGAACAGGGTCCAAGCTACCGGCGGTCAGGGCTCCAGAGAGAGGAACCTCCTGACAATGCGAGCCGTGTCCAGAAGTACCGCCTTCTGAATCAAGCCCTTGATCCAGCTGCCCAACGAGAGCCTCTTCAGGTGTTGGTCGAGGCTCTTGGCTATTAAGCCATTGGCTGTTACGACTATCGGCACAATGATCGCTGAGTCCACGTCCCACATGTCGACAACCTCGCAAGCCAAGTCAAGATACTTGATTTGTTTATCTTTCTCGGCTTTCACGAGGTTCCCGTCATGCGGAATTGTGATGTCAACGATCACTGCGCGCCGCTTTATTCGATCCACCACCACTATATCAGGCTTATTGGCAACAATAGTCCTGTCAGTGATGATGGATCGATCCCAGTATAATGTGATATGTCCATTTTCGAGAACTGGGTCGGGCACATACCTGTAGTATGGCACTTCCGATTCTACAAGGCTGTATTTCAGAGCAAGTTGCTGATGGATAATCCTGGCTACAAGGTTGTGTCTATGCAAGTACTCTTCGTTAGCTAGACGAGAACATCCGGAGATAATATGTCTGATTGATTCACCCGGACGGTGGCATGCCCGACAGATGTCAACCGTGCCGTCTTTCACAATAAATCTCCGGTAATTCTTCGTCATCATAACTTCGTCCATAATTGCACAGACAAAACCTTCGGTTTCTCCAAAGAGGTCACCGTAACGCAGCCAGGCTACGGACGCTAGTTGGTCTACATCAGGTCCATGTAGGGCCCGAAAAAAGCGTTCGTGAAGTTCCTTACTCTGCCATACTTCCATGCGATCATTAGTGTCAAGCACTACTGGTTTGCGCCAGTTCTCTTTAGCCAAGGAGAGCGGGGTGAGGCCCTTGTCCACTGTGACCACATCTCGATGCATCCCCACGTCGGCTTCTAAGAAATATTCCCTGAGACTGCATATCTCGCGATTGTGGAAGGTCTTAGCATTTAAAAAGCCTCGACCTCCACACTTTCGCGGGATATACAGCCTCATTACCGATGATCGTGGGTGATGCATTCGATTTGCAGTTAGCAGCGAACGAACCTTCTTATCCAGGGCGTCGAGTTCGGTCTGAGTCCATTTGAGTATGCCGAAAGAGTACATCAAAACTGGCATGACCCAACCGTTAAAGGCGCGCACCTTGTTTCCGCCTGATAAAAGACTATTAAATACTTTTATCAGGCGGCCAAAGAAGCGTTCCTTTAACGACTGCTTCATGTCAGTACCATTGATGCCCAACGCTTCCGACATACCCAAATACTTATAGGTTTCGGATGCGGAGAGGGCTCTAAGGTTTATGGAATCCGAGAGTTGGGTTCCCACGGATTCCACAATCTCCCCTCGCTTTACATGCATGACCGCACATTTGTCCACACCAAATTCCATCCTGATGGCGCTACTGAAAGTTTCAGTTACTTTCAACAGCTCCATCAGTTGAAAATTGTTGGGGGCAAAGAGTTTTAGGTCATCCATGTAGAGGAGGTGAGATATAACCTGACCACCTCTCCTCAGCCGATAGCCTAGACCTGAATTCTCCAGCAGTGTGCTTAGAGGATTCAAGGCTAAGCAGAACCAAAGTGGACTCAAACTATCACCCTGAAATATGCCTCGCTCGATCCTTATCGGTTCGCTATTCCTCTGAATATTTTGACATCCTGGATAGTGAAGGACCGTTCTCCATTGCCCCATACATGACTTTAGGAAGGTGCGCAGAGTTGAATCTACTTTATACAACTCCAGCACCCTCATAAGCCACGTATGTGGCACCGAGTCATAGGCCTTCTTGTAATCTATCCAACATGTCGAAAGATCCTTTCGGGAACGACGAACCTGTTGGCTAATGGTCATATCAATGAGGAGTAGCTCCTTAGTACCACCGGACCCGTTCCTACATCCATTTTGAGAAGGAGACATGATGGAGTTGGTGTCTATATGGTTGTTAATTTTAGCTCTCAAAATGGATGTAAGAACTTTATAGACCGTCGGTAAACACGTGATCGGCCTATAATTTTTGGGTTCCGCAGTGTTACCTGATTTATGGAGCAGGTGGGTAACTCCTGTTGTTAGGAACTGGGGTAGCGAACCGGACTCCAAAGCAACCTGGAACTGAGCCGCCAAGCGAGCGTGCGACCTTAAAAACGATTTTATCCAAAAGTTGTGCAGCCCGTCCGGCCCTGGAGACTTCCAGTTAGGCAACGGACGGACTGCACGAGCCACGTCTTGGGGGCAGATGGTAATAGCCCCCATTTCCGGTATTGGTTCGCAGGCTCGCTCGACTTCCCGAGTCCAATCACCTTCGGTGTGACTGACAGGCACCGACCAGATATTGCGCCAGAAAGAGCACATGGCATCATCATCTGGTAGGTACGTGTCAGTCACACCTTGATCCGGTCGTTCCCAATCCCTATAAACCCACCTTTCATCGCGCTGGAAGGTGCGATTCTGAGTGTATCGCTCCACTCACCGCTTATACCTACGGATACGGTTCGCCCATGCATACACTTTCTGCTTCAGGAAGTCGATGCGCTCTGTGACACAGGACATATAATCCTGAGGACTGATATTGGTCCCTGCGAACGCGCGTCTCACAAAGCGCATCACTCTAGGGCGAGTATTGCCCTCCCTGAAGCAGGTTAGTTTGCCGATGAGCGCTCTGGCCCCACCAATACGGCGCTCAATTCTGCACTGCCAAGCTGGTACGGCTGGTTTCGGTCGTGTAGCTCTAGAGTCATTAGCAAATTTGACGTGAGCTACACGACATGCCGCTACAGCCGCGCAATACAGAATCGAATGAGTATCGGTGAGGTCTTCGCAATCATCACTATAGTTTGACAACTGCGAATCCAGAGTCGCCACCAGCGCCCTATTTTTGTTATGCATAGGCAAACGAGGTAAGCGTGGTCTAAGTTCGGGCGACATGAACCGATATTCCCGAATCGCACCCTCTAAAGCACTCCTCAATTCCTCATTGCACTGGGTACTTACGTTTGTAGCCCTGTCATCCCTGCCCTCGTCGGATTGGCTTGTTATAGGTTGTGGTAGTACTACAACAGTCTGCGACGGGGGGGCGATGACATGACTACTCTGTATTTCATTCCGCAGGCGATCAAGTACAGTGTCATCCAACATATGATTACGTTGGATGACCCGCACCTGATCCGACAGTCGTTGTGCCGAAACGTTGACAGCTGGCTCAAGCACCTGAAAAAGAGAGAGCATCCGAACACGGTTCGCGGTCAGATTGTTTCCACCCTCTGTAGCCCCATAGTATGAGCGCATGACGTTTTCGTTAATGGATCGTGTCCATCTCATGCGCTGCACACTTCCGCCGGGAGCTGGGACCCTATCAGAGGCCGGTGGGCCTCGAGGTCCTAAACCGTCCGGCGGCCGGTGTCCTCCCCGTCGACGAGCAGGTGGTGGTGTCGTGGGCGGGGAAAAATATTCATCGCTCGAGCTCGACGCAACTACCGCGGCCGGTGTCGTCACAGCGCTCACAGTGGGGCTGGATACCGGCGGCGGCGAGGCGGAGCTGAGCGAAGAACCCGGAGTTGGTGGGCGTGCACGGCGTGCGGCTGATCTAGTCAACATATCTTCATTTTCCTATTTTCTTCTTGTTTTATCGGAGGTGACATCTGTCATGTCACCTCCGATTCGGCAGTTCTTGTTCATATTTGTTACATTCTGATATTATGGCTGTTATTTGGTTTAAAAATTGTTTTTAGGTTTTATATTGGGTTTGAAATGATAAACTATTGTATTAGGAGTTGAAATTATTGTTACACAGTTTATATTTAAAAAAATTGGAAAATTAGACGTTTCGTTGACATGGCGGTGTTGCCGTTATTATTATTATTATTATATGCCTAACTGCGGGGTAATTGCGTACCACACTAACGATAGGAATGGTTTTCATTTTGACAGTTCAACAACATTCGTTGCGTTATTTACGTTGTTGAGCAGGCAAATTTTTCGAACATATGCAGCAATGGAGTAGCAATAGGCTTCAAAATTATTTAGGTCGTGACAGATAGTGTGTTACGCGGTAAGGGTGCCGATCCGTGACGATAAAAACCGATAGGTAGTGATTTTTCTGCATTACTGTTCTTTGCAAAGATGACGTCCTGCTAACAGGACATACTGCTCGCAGGACGATTTGCTAATAGGACATTTAGCTAAAGTGTTGTTTTGATTAAAGGTCGTTTTGCTAGCAAGACCACTTCCGTTTAGGACGTCCGTTGTATATATTTAGGAAAAGAAGCCAAAATTTTGGAGATTAGAGTTTAATAATTTATTATGACTCGAGAGCAGTGGTGGCCCAGTGGAATCGGCCGCGACTTACAAGATGTAGGTCGTGGGTTCGAACCCAGGCAGGCGCTTTACTTTGTGTAAATAATTTCATCACCACTGCTCTCAAAACGGTGAAGAAAAACCTCTCAAGAGAGGAGGCCTGAGTCCCAGCAGTGGGAACATTATAGGCTGATTATGTTATGTTATGTATGTAATTTATTATAGAAAGAAACAAAGAAAGAATAAAGTTTATTTGGGTTATAAATAATGTATGAACATTGACGCAGTGATTATTAATTATTATAAATAATCAATACCAAGTGGAGTTCTGTAGTTCCAGCCTGCACTCATGGGAAAAAAAGCATGAGTTTATGTGTAAATGTTGTCTATGAAATCACCTCATTTCAAGAGCTTTTAATCTTGATCTCCGTTGGAAATATTTGACCCATAATTCCCGATTACTCTTCACTATGATTATGTACAAATCTATTGATGCCGTGTTCAAGACTTCTCCTAAGATACCTATTCCAAAAAATATTGGATAAGAATCACTACACAATAATAAAAAATAGGATAGCGATAAAATATTGCTGAGTACAAATATCAACGTAGCTATGTAGAAGCGACGCCATTTGTTAGTAAAACAGAACAAAGAATATAAAACTGTAAAGTAAATAACAACATTAACTGTCGGCGTGATAAAATAAATAAACAAGTAGAAATATAACCAAATTTCTGGTGTGTTTTCTTCGAACAAGTCAAACTCACTTAAAAGCGCATAACTAAGAGGTAACATAAGTATTAATATAAACGGGACACCCCAGGCAAATAGGCTGCTTTTAAGGTACTTCCTACGAATGTCAATTTTAAAAACCTTTACAAAATCAAAATAAAAAATATAACACAACACGAGCAGCCAAAAATTAAACGATAGCAGACCTAGCCAAAATAGAAACGTGGGTAATATTAACACTGTCGGGTTCGCTTCTGTATCTAAAGTAGCAATTGATATGACAAAACCTAATAAACGCATCGCATTCGCAATTATTGCGTTGAGAAACACATAGTTTCTGAAATGACGGAACTTCTTGATGAAACACCACGACGTCATTCCGTATGTGAATGCAGCCAGAGACGGTACAAACAAAAAATATCCAAAAATAGACATCTCCTTATCCGTTTCAGAATATACAGTCTTTGTCGAGTTGTTAAAACTGCTGCCGTTAACACTGGTGTTGTATGCAGTCATAGTGTCGCATGCACTGCTGCCGTAAGCACTGGTGTCGTGCACTGGAGTCGTACGCACAGTTGTCGTATGCACTGGTGTCGTATACACTGCAGTCTTATGCACTGGTGGCGTATGCACTACTGTCCTTTGCAGTATTGTCGCATGCACTGGAGTCGTACGCACAGTTGTCGTATGCAGTGGTGGCATATGCTCAGGTGTTGTATTCACTAGTGTGGTATGCACTAGTGTCGTATACACTGCAGTCTTATGCACTGGAGTCGTATGCACTAGTGTCGTTTGCAGTGGTGTCGTATGCACTGGAGTCGTTCGCACAGTTGTCGTATGCACTGGTGTCATATGCTCAGGTGTTGTATTCACAAGTGTGGTATTCACTGATGTAGTATGCACTGGTGTAGTTTTCGGTGATGTGAACGTTGAGAGCGCAGTTCGACGTGCGCTGATGTACATTGGCCAGTTATTAATATTTAACACCAAAACATTAATAGGTTTCTACATATATCAATATATTAACTAATTGCCGTTACGACAATATTGATACGGAAATAATCGGTTGTATGAGTCGGACCGTGGGTTCCGCATGTTTGGAGAAATTACTTTATACATCTTAGCATTTTCAAACAAAAATATTTTTAATCTTCTGAATACATCACATTTTTTTTATGTGATGTATTTTTGTTGATATTTTATTTTACAGAATATCACGCCTGTATTCTTCAAAGTTTAGGCATAGGTGAACCTTAAGTTCACCGACATATGGCGAGTTGTGTTTAAGTCCCATGTAATAGGGGTGAGCGTATTACCATCAACTGGGAACAAAGCGATCCAAAAAGAAAATACATCCAAAACCATGCGGCACAACTAAGCAACAAAAAATTGAGCCATCCTGGGACGCCTGGCAGATGTGAGACATACTACCGTATAGCGTGGCGACGCGTCACCACGCTAACAATCGGTTTTACCCACGGCTATAGAAGTTTCACATCAAAAACCGCATTATTTTGCGCTTTTACAATAAGTTGGGGGAAAATATGAGTCACGACTACGCGAAACGGCCATAGCACAGCAAGATGATGTAATATCATGCGAGACAAAAACAGCGCTAGCTTTCAGTGACAGTCGGAGTTGACGTGATGACGTCAACCGGTGTAGCATAGAAAGGGGTACCTACAAGCAATTCAAAGAATAAAGCTCAACCCTACTTTGAAATTTCACCACACCATTTCGGCAGCTATTTCTATGAAAACTACAATTTATAACTAATGTAAGCATTAGTTGTTGACAAGTTGACAAGCATTAGTTAAACGTAAAATTTATTTCAAATAGATGGCATTAGTAGTTCTTAAAATGAACAGCTATGACAAACAGTCGAACGAAGGCGCACCATACGGGTTTCTTTTTTATCATTTTGGTACGAAACCCCAAAAATAGGAAATATCAAAACCGTTATCCAGTTGTGTACCTAAATGATAACCGAATACTATTTATGTTTTAAACTGCAAAACTAATGATCAATCAATTATTTTATAAAGCTTTAATACAACTTTGTAATCTCTCCATGATAATAATTCGTTCTTGTTTTCAGTTTTGGTTTAGTTCGATCTTCTTCGGGAAGAAGGCGCGAGGTAAACTCACGCCTTCTTCCCATATATTTATGATAGGAAAATAAAAGTTATATTTATTTATAATGTTTGTTTTATTTATTTTCTTCCTGCAATCCATGATGAAATGAGAAATCAAAATCAAAAGTCATTTAATGAAACTCTGCTGAGAATCAGCACTTTTCGAACGTCAAAATTACAATAAGACAGTTCCGTGAGACGCCCGCCCTTCACCACTTCCTAGTGCTTTAGCTGGGAAAAAGAAGTGGCGCAAAAAACTTCCCAGCAGCACAGCTGTCTGATCAGTTGGTTCAGAAAAACTTGATTCTATTCTTGATTTTTTTATTTTATTATACTATTGATACATGATGCCTGATTAAATTTATAACACAAACTAGTTATTACACCTATTTTAATACAGTCCACTCTTTCATTTATCATAAGTCCGATAGAGCCCAATCATTGGTCCATCGAGCCGGATAAAGGACAAAACAACGCCACCTCTGCTCTGGTCCCTGGGCCGGGTCACGAAGATCTATCCCGGCGTAGACGGGGTCACGAGAGTGGCCGAACTGAAGACGAAGCGACGAATGGTGCCCACCATTCGTCGTGCCTTCAACTGCATCTGCCCCCTTCCAGTGGAACATTGAAGACTTCCCTTTATTCATAAACAAGAGATAACAACAAATCTAAAATACAATTTAGTATGCGATTATATTATAATTAGGTACGCGAAAAAATATTTTATAATATCAAAGCGCTCATAACTACAAAAGTTTTTAGTAAAATAAAAATCTAAAGAGCAGCAATTCATTTCAGCCGAAAGACGTTTACTGTTGGACATAGGCCTCCAGCAGGGTATTATTTCACCTTTTGATTTTATAGTAAATACAAATAAAAAGTAAATACAATGATAATGTTGATTCTAAACAAACTACTACAAAAATACACGCAAATAAATGTAACATACAATGACAATATAGATTCTACACAAACTACTACAAAAAAACAAAAATCATTCTTCGACTTGTTGATTTCACCATCTGCCGTCTTCTTGTCGACTGCTACAAAGAAAAATAACTTTACTTATTACATTTGTTACATTTTGGTGACTATTATTTCCCATTCATTTCAAAATGTTATTTACCATCAATCTCCAAAGCTGCTCTAAAATGAAACTTTACTAGTTACATATGCTCGAATTTCCAACTGACGTTGATGTTGAAGGATGATTCTTCACTAGAATAACATAATAATTTATTTTAGACATTGAAATTGATACAATCTATGAAGTAAAAAAAAGTAATAGCCTTGTGTGTTTACTTACGGCTACATAATTATCAAGCTATATATTTCCAGTATAAGCTGATCTTGCATTGTATAGGATTGCCGTACAATGATATGTAGCCGTGTATACATACCTATCAAATCTATACATTTCGCATTTGTTTGCATCCGTCTCAAGATGATTTCTGGCAGAACACAGTTTAAAAAAAAAGTCTAATAGCTTTGGTATCTGGGAGTCCGGTCTCCAGTATCTGGGAGTCCGGTCTCGACCGTGAACGCGTGCGCAAGCTAGATCGGGCATCTCGGTTGCAAAAATGAATAACTTATCTATGAGGCTTAAATGTGCGAGTTGTAACATTGTGATATGTGAGGTGTTAGCGTTTATCCAAAATAAACAGGATGTAATGGATGAGCAAAGTCTAGTTCAAATATGTGAGACTGCTTTTAGTGCGGAGGACATTAAATCTGCGAAGTCGTTACTCTTTGAATCGTTGAGCCAGCGGCCGACGACGCGAAAGCGGACAGGAAGAACATTACGAGACTTGGACGACATCATTTGCTTGATTAAGGAGACAGATCCAGAACAGATTCCGATTTTTGTGGCCAGAAGATTGGAGAAACTACCGCCCGTAACGTTCGAACATGTTGACGTTACAGTTTTACTCAAAAGGATAGTTCTACTTGAAAAGAACATACAAGATTTTCATTGCCAGTATGTTACCAAAAGTGAATTAAATGATCGGATTCACGAATATTATAAGACATCATCTTTTGTAAATCAGGAGAGAAATGTAAACACGATGAGAAGAGAAGGTAGATTTAAAAACTTAGACAGCGGGCCGATGGCATTACCTACATTATGCGGTGATGAATCAACGGTCGATCGCAGTGCGAGCTACCCATCTCTTTCCCCCGTGCAACCACCACCTGCGTCGTCGCCGGCCCCAGTGAGCGAACCTACGGCGGGTGTGAGTGAGACAAATGGTCACGTACTGTCAACTGATAAAACGTCGCGTACCAGCGCACCGGGAATATTATACCATCACGATCGCGACGTAGCTAATGAATGTAAACAAATGAATGTTTCAAATGAGAAGCGTCCCTCGTTTTCTGAGGTTATTCGGAAGAACGTTGAACGACCAATATTAAATAATATGGAAGAGTGGACCGTTGTACAGAAGCGGAGACATAAAAATCGGTTTATTAGTCAGAGAGGAAGTGTGGCTGTTAATAATGAGGAGAAAAGTGTACAATTTAGAGCAGCGGACACGAAAGTACCAATATTTATATCAAATGTGCATAAGGCGGTGTCAGAGCAGGCTATTGTAGACTACGTGTATGAAAGAACTCGAGAGCGAGTTACACTAATTAAAATTAAAATGAAACAGGCAAGAGACTACAATGCTTACAAACTTTTTGTAACAAAGTATAAAATTGATACATTTTTAGATGGTAAGTTGTGGCCATCTGGAGTATCATTTAGGCGTTTTGTGCACTTTCCTATGAGGCGAGTAAACAAAGGTGTACATGAAAATATAGATACCAAAAATGGACAGCCTTAGTAAGATAGTACTAGTAGCTTTAATTGCAAATCATTCAAGAGGTCTATGGAAGGCATAAGAGCGTTATGTCGGTCGGCGGATGTGATAAGCGAGTACCACGACCTCTGTCACTCTAAGCTGAGACTTATTGATATTCCTCGGGAGCTGAGTGATTGTTGTGATAAGTTTTGTAGACGCAAAGAACATTGTTCAGCTCTTGACAAAATGTACTCTGATATTGTTAATATACTGGAACGGGCAGCCGTACAGACTTATTGGATAAAGTGTCGAAGGAAGGGTGGCTATGTCACGGGGTGGAACAAACATGTCGCAGGCGCTCACCGCGAGGCCCGGCTTAGATTCCAGGTGTGGACAATGGCTGGTCGCCCAGCCAATGGTCCTATTTTTCATGATATGGCGGAGGCAAGGAGACATTTTAAGGCTAAACTCAAGTGGTGTCAGAACAGGCAGGACCAGCTTAAAATGAATCTCCTTGCTTTCAACCACGCGAACAAAGACTTTCGGCGTTTTTGGAAGAACACGAATAACATGAATGTGAGACCGGGTCTCCCGGTGAGCGTCGGTGGGTTTACTGACCGTAAGAATGTTGCGGATGGTTTTAGGGACCACTTTTCTGTGCGGTCACTCTTGGGCTCGGCGTCTCGCGGAGTAAACGGAGCTGAGACCATTGAGACTGAGCGGAACACGAAAATACCTGCCAAGAGTGTGGCTTCAATTATTTCGAGGATGCAGCGTGGGAAGTCGCCGGGTCACGATGGTCTCAGTGTCGAACATTTTAAACATGCGGGAGTCCATCTGCCTAGAGTTTTGTCACTGTTTTTCACTTTGTGCCTTGGTCATTCCTATTTACCGGAACCACTTATGCGGACGATTGTGGTCCCTATAGTTAAAAACAAAACTGGTGACACATCCGATATGAACAACTATCGACCCATCTCACTAGCTACCACCATGGCTAAGGTGCTTGACGGTCTGATGAAGGGCTGCCTCTCAGAACATGTTAAAGTGCACGACGCCCAGTTCGGATTCAAGGCGGGCGTGTCCACCGAGAGTGCTATTCTCGGCCTGAAGCACACCGTCAAGTACTACAGTAGAGGAGGACGCCGGTATACGCGTGTTTCCTTGACCTGGCGAAAGCTTTCGACCTTGTCTCCTATGATGTGCTATGGGACAAGTTGAGGGGTACGGGTGTGCCGGTGGAGTACACAGCGCTTCTCCGGTACTGGTATGCTCACCAGACAAATCGGGTGAGATGGGTCGGTACTCTGTCGGATGAGTATCGAATGGAATGCCGTGTAAGGCAGGGGGGGTTAAGCTCCCCCCTGTTATTAAATTTATATGTAAATGAGCTCATCGAGCGACTGAGCAGCACACATTTATAACCTTAGTTGTAGGCATTCACTGAGGGATAAATTTAAGGAAATAAACATAATGACTGTCGCATCTCAATATGTATATGAAAACCTTATTTATGTAAAAAAGAATATTAATCTATATTCTAAACACAGCGACATTCATAACATAAATACTAGATACAAAGATTTACTTATTGTGCCCTCGACTAGGCTCCAAAAAATTAGTAATTCATTTAAGTGCCAAAGTATACGTTTTTACAACAAACTCCCAAGTCTTGTTAAAGAACTGAGCCTCAATAAATTTAAATCATTTATTAAACAGAAACTCTGTCAAAAAGGTTTCTATAAAGTTAAAGATTACTTGGATGACAAAAAGGCTTGGGATTAATTAAGCTACTTCAATGTACCCCCAAGCAACAATCCATTTTATACTGTGATTATGTGTTTTGGAATTAATAATGTCATTTTTATTGAATTACATGACATAACATATTAAGATTTTTTGATGACATTTAAAGAGAAACCTGTCTGTGAATGTGAGTAGCATGCAGGCTAGATTAAATACATGATATTCATTTTAATATTGTGAATGTGAAGACTATGTGGGTCATTGTTGTTTTTTTTTTTTTTTTTTTTTTCCTTTCATGTAGTTTTATCTTAGTCTGGCAGTTTGAGTAATTTTTGTGGCCTACCCAAATGTCCTTTCTTTGGTATTGTTCGTTGAATCGTTGAGCTCCTTAAGTTCTGAGTTGAGCTGCACGATTACTGACAAATGCGTGCACTGACTGGACAGGTCCACTCAATCTGTGTGGTTTTTCTTCAAAATACCATTTCAGACAAATCTACATGGTCTTCACATGATCTGACCAAGATTATGTCTGGACTTTAAAAGAGACTGTGACCTCTGAGTTTGTTTCGGCCTTTCTTCTCAGAGTAGTCAGATAGGAAACGCCGACCTCATCTAGTTTTAAAATATCATTGACGTGTAAAAGTGTTTGTACAAACCTATTTACAGAAATAAAATCATTTATCATTTATCATTTATCATTTATCATTTACATGTCGGCTGTCATATAGACGGTATATGTGTCAATAACATACGTTACGCGGACGACATGGTGTTGCTCAGTCCCTCGATGAGTGGACTGAGGAAGCTTCTCACGATCTGCGAGACGTATGCGTAGGTGCCCGGCCTTAAATACAATTTAAAAAAAAGTGAGGTGTTAGTGTTTACGGCACCTAAACAACAGCCCCGTCGTGTAACTCCAGTATATCTCAACGGCGTTGAACTGAATGTGGTAACTCAATTTAAATACTTGGGTCATGTTGTCACCAGTGACCTACGTGATGATGGGGACATAGAACGCGAGCGCAGGGCGTTGGCGGTGAGGAGCAATATCCTCGCCCGTACGTTTGCTCGCTGCACGGCAGACGTCAAAGTCAGTTTATTTAAAGCGTTCTGTCAGTCCTTCTACACGAGCGGCCTATGGGCGTCATATACGAGCCGAGCCTACAACGTCCTGCGCGTGCAATACAACAATGCCTTCAGGATGCTGTTGCGGTTGCCGTGGCGTTGCAGTGCGTCGGGAATGTTTGCTGAAGCACGTACGGATGGCTTTCACGCCATCATGCGTAAGAAAGCAGCTTCCCTACTGCAACGTTTGCGTATCATTCGGAACGGCATCCTGAAAATGATTGTTAGCAGAGTGGACTGCCCCATCCAAAGGCACTGGGTAGAATTAGGTATAGGTTTATGTTAAATAGAATTAAGTACTAACAACAATAACATAGCATGTAAGCACAGTTTGTTTTAACCACTAACTACGTATGGACTGCTTAGGTCTGAAATAAAGATATTTTATTTATTTATTTTGGTATCATCGTGCTGATAAATTCATCATCTCGACAAACTTCTATCACAGTCAAAGGTTCAATGACTGAAATAATAGATTTTAATTATAGGAAGAGAAAATAAGATACTGAAAGAAATTAGAAAGTGGACATGCAATAGAATTATCAACTTACTTGATAGTAATAATCGTGCTTTTTATTCATAACTAAAACATTATTATCCAATTTTAGAGCAAAGTTTTTCTTTTTTAGTGCGGCTGTCTCTGGGCTTTCATTTTTCCTCGCCAGTGATGGAAAGCACTTGATCTCAACAACAGCTCTCTCATTTTCAAATATGCCTGTAACAAATTGACAAAAAATATAAAACAATGAAATGGAGCTCTTTATGATATTTGATGACTTTATAATTTTCCACATTTGCCAAATACATAGGTAAAATCGAAGCTTGATAAAAGTTAAAACTTACCATCTGGACTGCCAGCTCAACATCCAAATTCTTCATCAATATAACATGTTGCTTGCACAATATTCTTCTTCTAAAGAATATCGTTAGTTTACATGATTGTGAAATGAAGAGGTAATACATATTCCTTTACGGTGTTACACAATAAATGATAAATGATTTTATTTCTGTAAGTAGGTTTATACAAACACTTTTACACGTCAATCATATTTTTAAAACTAGATGAGGTCGGCGTTTCCTATCTGACTACTCTGAGAAGAAAGGCCGAAACAAACTCAGAGGTCACAGTCTCTTTTAAAGTCCAGACTTAATCTTGGTCAGATCATGTAAAGATCATGTAGATTTATGCCTGAAATGGTCTTTTGAGGAAAAACCACACAGAATGAGTGGACCTGTCCAGTCAGTGCACGCATTTGTCACTAATCGTGGAGCTCAACTCAGAACTTAAGGAGCTCAACCACTCGACGAACAATACCAAAGAAAGGACATTTGGGTAGGCCGCATAAAGCACTCAGCTGCTCTCAACTGCCAGATTATCATTGAAACTACCTGAGAAAGTGAAAAAATAAAATAAAAAATAAAAGTTACCTACATACATAGTCCTCACATTCACAATAAATAAATAATAATACTATACTTCACAAAGTAAATTGTCATGAAATTGAATATATAATAATTATCAATATGTCAAAATTTATGTAAAATAAAAAAATAAAAAATATAGCAAAAATAAAAAACAATCAAAAAATAAAAACATTCAGTATGCAAAAATTGGAACCCTCAATCCCAAGCCTTTTTGTCCTCAATATAATTCTTAACGGTATAAAAAGCTTTCTGGCACAACTTACGTTTATTTAATGATTTGAATTTATTTAGGCTTAGATCTTGAACGTGGCTTGGAAGTTTATTATAAAAGCGTATACATTGACACCTGAACGAGCCGCCTACTTTTTTGAGCCTTGTTGTAGGTACAACAAATTTGTGTTTATTCCTAGTATTTATATTATGGATATCACTGTGTTTTTTAAACAATTTTATATTTTTATGGCATGTATTTAACGCGGCGACAAATTAATCTGAAATTGGGATTAAAAAATAATTAAAGCCGCTAGCAAAAATAGTAGGTTGGCAGCTACAGTGAAGAATAATTTTAAGTAGAAAGTAGCAGCTTAATAATCAGTTGTTAGCTTTGTTTTAATTTAAACTGGCATCGAGTTTCTGTTTTGGCGAGGCCTCCTATTTCTGAATGGCAATAATAATAAGGCGTAGCCGACGGAGCCCCGCTTAGCGGGGCTCCTACTTCTGGTCGGTTGAAAAAAAATAACCACGAAGGGGACGGCGGGGTCTGGCAGACCCCGCCATCCCCTTCTAACCTAACCAGTCCGAGTCAGAGTGCCCCAAGTCCCGAGCTCGCTTCGCTCGCTCTTGCATCCTATCCTACTGTTAATATTAGTCGCCATTTCATTATTTATAGTACCTCGCCTATGATTTCTAGTAGCAAATAGTTAGTAGCCCTTTAAGTTGTTAGCCGTCTGCAAAATAATTAGCCTATTTTTATGTGCATATAAAAGATTTTCATAAATATATAGAGAAGGCACAGTCAATAAATTAATCTCCTTAAATTTCTCTCTGAGAGATTGTCTCGGACTTAATTTATAAATTGATCGAACAGCTCTTTTCTGCAAAATAAAAATAGTCTGAATGTCGGCGGCATTTCCCCATATCAGAATACCGTACGACATAATACTATGAAAATAGCTAAAGTACACTAAACGGGCTGTCTCTGTGTCGGTTAAATTACGATTTTTTCTAACAGCGTATGCTGCGGAGCTTAGCTTTTTTGATAATTTATCTATATGTTGGCCCCACTGAAGCTTAGTATCCAAAGCTAAGCCCAAGAATACTGTGCTATCTTCAGGATTCAATTCTTCGCCCTTCATTAATACATTCGTTTTCACCTGGCTAACGTGAGGTAGCGTAAACTTAATGCATTTGGTTTTTTTTTCATTAAGGAGTAAATTATTGACATTGCACCAGTAAACTACTTTTGAAATCGCGCTATTTACATCGTCAGTAACCAGCTGCTGGCGTTTAAGTTTAAACAAAAGTGTAGTATCATCCGCAAACAATACTATATCATGATTATGCTTTATGAGGTACGGCAAGTCATTAATATAAATAAGAAACAAGAAAGGACCAAGTATTGAGCCCTGCGGGACTCCCATTGTCACTATAGGTCCGGGAGATCTTTTTCCATTAACGTCCACGCTCTGAATCCTATTACTCAAGTATGAAGTAAGAAGAACCAGAGCGGTGTTCCGGATCCCGTAGTGGAGGAGTTTCCTGATTAACGTTTCATGAAAAACGCAATCGTATGCCTTGGACAAGTCACAAAAGATGCCCAAGGCATCGCATTTAGCTTCCCATGCATTATAAATATGTCCTAAAAGTTCAACACCAGTATCAGTAGTCGAACGACCCCTAGTAAAACCAAACTGTTTGCTATGTAATAATTTATGTTTATTAAAAAATCTTTGCAAATGGTCCAAAATATTTTTTTCAAAAATTTTACCAAAAAATGGTAGTACTGAAATAGGTCTATAGTTTGTGGGGTCTGAAGTACTACCTGATTTAAACAAAGGTATAATTTTAATAATTGACTTAGCAACTTCTACAAAATTACCCTACAGATCTGCAGTCTTTTTTACATTTAAAGTGTGAAAGGTCTTAATTATATCTCTACAGGTAATATGTTCGAAATGAAATTCCGAATTGCAAACATGAACATTTTCATTAAGCAAAGACTCAGCAGCAGAAGGTGATGAGTTTAGGGATTTAGTAGTTGAAACAGGAATGTCCGAAAATAAATTTTCAAAGGCAGCGGCGACTTGTGAGTCTGATTTTATTATATTGTCATTAATAGACAGGCTGTAGTCAGAATTTCGGTTCGTAGACCTTCCCGTTTCACTATTAATAATACTCCAAGTCGTTTTAATTACATTACTACTGTTTTTAATCTTCGAACTCAAATAACGCGACTTGGCCATACAACAAACTTTTTTAAATAACTTTGTGTAATTTCTAACATATCAATTAAATTCAGTAGTGTTTACAGAAGTCCTTTCATTGTACAGCTCAGCTCAGCCGTGTTCTACTTTTATGAATACCAATGGTAGCCCAATCGCTGAAAGATGCGTTACTATTAACCGAGATAGTCTTGGGTATAAATGTAGAATCAAATTGTTTACAGTATAAATTAAAGAAATCATCATATAGATGATTAGGATCAGCATGAAAAGACAAAACTGATAATTGATTAATGATTTTTACTTTAAAAAAATCCAAGCGACTTGCAGTTTTGGGGTTAACAGTAATATCCTTTTTAGCCATTTTGATGTTTTGGTTTTGGATAGTAAGTAAGTAAGTAAGTAAGTAAGTAGTCCTTTGCCCGCAATGATCAGAATCTAGTAAATTTATAATTTCTTTGTGGCTTGGTATAACATCTGTATAAATATTATCTAGGCATGTTGCACAAGTAGGGGCAATTCTTGTAGGCTCCAAAAATAGGTTTACAAGATTGTAGGACTGAAAGAGACATAATATTTTACTACAAGAACCCGAGTTTTCTAACAAATTAACATTAAAATCACAATCACAATCATTTTCAAAGCAGTCATACACTCCTGAGGGGGGTCTGTACACACTTAATACAATAAACTGCTCCAATTCTATACAGATTATCTCAACTGTTCGCTCAACAGATAGGCTCACAATATCCTTACGTTCTTTATATTTAAGCTAGTTACTTACTAAAATTAAAGAGCCACCATGTATAGCATTTACTCTGCTGAACGAACTACCAACTTGGTGATTATTAAAATTGAACAAGAACTGGTGGCTTTTAAGCCAATGTTCTGTTATACAAAGAATATCAATACTGTTAAAATTCATAAATAATTCTACTTCTAAATCTTTGTTCCTAAATCCTTGAATGTTTTGATGCACCAGGTTGATACTATTTACTGATTTTAAACTCTTATTTGATTTTGATTTATTATATATATTTGATTTATATCATTCAATATTCTATATAATTTGAAATCAATAAGATTTTTTTTTTAAATGGAACCAGATTGCTATGGGACAGGTTTGTAATTTTATTGACATTTTTGAAAATGCGCTCAGACCATAATGTGACGCGCAAAATGTCTGAAAACAAACTTATATATCTATATCTAATTATATAAAAAAAACAATGTCCTGACTGAGATATCAACGCACAGCCTAAACCGTTGGTCCTAGAGACATAAAATTTGGAGAGTGTGTTCTTTATGAAGAGGAAGTATCCACTAAGAACGGGTTTTTTGAAATTCCACCCCTAAGAGGGTGAAACTTTTTATTCTCTGTGTCGATTGACTCGAAAGTTTGTGCAAATATTCTTCAATTAAAATTACGAGACACGTGTATCACAGTTTTTTCAAATTCCTCCACCAACAGAGTCAAATAGGATCTTTCTGTGGTAGAGGTGTATCAGTAATATTTGACATCCCGATTTTCGCATTGGCTCGTGATACGAGGGCGACACTGAAAGTTTTTAGAACTGGCCACTTGTAAACGATATAATAAAACTAATAACTTGCTAGTTTGTTCAGGTTTTGATTTTCTTAGAACTTTCAGTGTCACCCTCGTATGCGACATTGGTAATGCCAGTATACTTATGTGTATAAATAGATTTAATGAATCATTGTCGTCACCGGTGTCCAAACTCAACCAAGGTATCAAGATGTATCAAATATGTAACTGATATTACTATGAACTAATATTTCCATTTATAAGTAAGTAGCGGTCGCAAGCGCTACTGCTGAGCATGAATGAGGTCCTGGGTTCGATGCCCAGGTCTGGCAAAGTATTATTGGGTTTTCTAAAAAGAATTTCTCAGTAGCCCGGAGGCTGGAATTGTGCCCGGTTGAAGGCAATAGGCTCGCCTCCTATTACATGGGACTTAAAACATAACTGGCGAAATGTAGGTGAGGTAATATAGGTGGAGGGCATTTTTCCGTTTCTTCCGTATCTATAGTGATCATGCTACGCATGCTGGGGAAGCGCATAGGCTTTTTGTCTCAAAAATAATCCTAAAAGGGGTGATACAGGGGATGAAAGTTTGTATAGTAAACTTAGCAATTCTTATGTTAGGGATATGAAAATTGATGAGTAGCTCTTGGCTAAATAATTACAGCCGCACGGGTCGATCCATGAGGTTAAGCTACTCTTGCCGGGATTGGGCCGTGGATGGGTGACCATATTTACATATCGAGACTCCTCCGTGCCTCGGAAACGTTAAGCCGTTTGTCGCGGCTGTCATTCGTGGGTCTTTCGCAGGTGTTACGGGTCGTCAAAGGCCCGAAAGTCTGACAACCAGTCTTACCACGGGGTATCGTATTACCCAGTTACTGGGTTGCGGAGGTCAGAGTCGCTCCTTTTATATAACTTCCCGTCGTCCAATCGTCGGGCAGTTGCCCACCAGACACAACACCCGTCTTGTCGGAGGGTCCTCCCTTATCTATGGACGATGAGTGAACTTTACACCCTGTTCCTCATGCCTCTAAAGATTTAAGGAATTGGAATTTAGTCAGAGTCCGTATCTTGAGGTAATATTTAGGTAGCGTTTATTATCTGCCTGTCTGTCTGTTACTTTTTCACCCTTTAATAGCTAGATTTGGATGATAGGTAGATTACGGATAGGCTACGACCTGGGTTAGGACATTAGATACTTTTTATTCCAGTAGCACGTCCCTGTGGGGTAATTTCCAACCTCCACGCGGGTGAAGCCGCGGGCAGAAGCTAGTTCGTAATAAAATGAAGAAACCTACGTACATTTAATATCAGATTATATTAGGTTATAACTGTTGGCTTATTTTTTTTATTTAAAATGAAAGGTCCATAAAACTGCGACGTTTCTGACCGGTACTATCCACCCAGTCGCGCTTAGAATCATCTAAACTAACGGCGGTAAACGATGCGACATGATTGGTCTCTCGTACTAATTGATCTCCGTTTGAAATAATCCAATATTAAAACGAAACATTTGTAATACAAAACATTACCACAAAAATTATTACTGAGTACAAATATCAGCGAAGCTATGTAGAAGCGGCGGCATTTGTTATATCGCGCCAGTACGGCGGAAAAGGGAATATACGCTAACTGTCTTAAATTCTAAAGCTTAAGCTAAGCTAAAGCTAGCTAGCTTGTTAGCTTAAGCTTATCTGGGTGTACTATAGGTACACCTCTGCCTAACCCTTTGGGGAATACAGGCGTGATGTTATGTTATGTGTTGTAAAGCTTTATGTTATTAAAGATTAATTACTTTTTTTTCTGAAACTTTATACATTTGTTTTATTAAAGGTTATGGGCCCAGATTAGACTCGTAAAATAATAGCTTATTGCTAGTTCTTACGTGTTTAGTGCTAAAATATGAGTTCCAATTTTCTGAAGAACGGTCCAAAGCTCAAAGGGAGTGAGAATTGCGATGATTAGGCTTTCACGGTTGAAAATTTGCTGATACTTGAAGGCGTGGACAAGTATCTAAAGCAAGAAACTCCTGCTACTGCTGATATATCAGTAGACGTAGTAGATGCCAAAGCAAGTGATTTTGACGATAGAAGCATCGTTATTTGTACACATAAAGAATGCGAAGACCACGAAGTTATTGTGGACGACATTAAAGTCTTAGTTCGGCGATTCACGAGTTTTGAGGAGGATTACTTTGCTTCGTCATTTGATTTCCATCAGATTGAAAACTTTGAAAATATTGAAGGGATATGAGAGTAAAAGCACCTTTTACAGCAATAAACTATATTTAAAACTAAGACAATGGTTAAAACGATCTTAGCGGCACAATCGCGGAAACTAACTCAACACTTACGAGTAACTTAAGATAGGTGGCACTGCTCACGCCCGTCGTATTACTATAACACCTCCCCTCGAAGTCATGAGCATATATCTTCGACATTCACAAACATTCATCCATCATACCTAAATTACGCAGACGATCATGATGCTTTGTTCCACTCATGCCTTTGGTCAAAACATCAGCAGGAATTCGGTCAGTACACAAATATCTAACCCTGGGGTGCGGGCAATGACTCCCCATTAGGTACTGTGTCCCTAATGGGTCTAGTTGCCCGTACGCTAGTATCCTGTCGGAGGAACGCTCCAACGTGTGTCTCTCTGTTTAAGCAGAGACGCACAGCGGCGGAGTAAGAGCGGGCTCGGTGTGGTAGCTCTGCCGCCGCACAGTGGTCTGAAAATCAAGCTCCATACTCATAGAAACTTAACGTCAGAAATTAATAAATAAAAATATGTTTTGTGTTTGGTATACCTCCCTTTGTTTTACTAATATAGTATGAACAGTATGAGTAGATCCATACGTGAGTTTTTTTTTTTTTTTTTTTTGTATGGAATAAAACACTTAAAGTGCTTTTTTTCAAAACTGAATAGAACTGATGGGCTGGTACTCACATGAGCTATTGCACCATACACGGCGATCAAGATGACATACAATTCTTGTGCCTTTCGGTGCCGCTTTGCATGTAGCAAGCTTTGGAAATTTTGAATTTACAGTTGGTGATCTTTCAAATCTTTGACATTGTAGGAATAATTTGGGTAAATCCTACCTTCTCGCTGTGGTTACTTCCTTCCTTATGAGTAGGTGTGATTCGGGACGATGAAATGAAAGTCTTCAGGTAGTCCTTGTAGCTAACTTATAATATGTTCCAAAGCAGTACACAGACTTGATTTAAGCACAAGAGAAACAGAGGGTTTAGAAGCACAGATAGTTTTTAAATATAGTTATAAAGTTCACAAGCACCGGTGTCGAAAGTGAAGATAAATTAGTTTGCGATAGCACGGTAAAATTCTCACCACAGTTCGAATAAATGCAAAATTACTTTTAGCATAAACAATAAGCGGGTATAAGCAGAACGGTAGGCAAGCGAGCAGCGAGCGCTCCGCGTCGAGAGTAGATCAAGACTGGTGTGTCGATGCTCGCGCGCGTGCGGCCTAACAGGTATATAGAATATACAGCTGTAGGCCTATATAGTATGGTGCTTTTCCACTGAGCCACAGCGGCCGAAGTTCCGACACAAAATTTATTATATAAATAATATCTTATAATATATGTAATAGTGTAAATATATAAGTACGTATAGTTGTATATATGTGTAAATTATATGCGTTTGTGTATATGCCGCTACATCACTCCCCCCCAGAGGCCTGGTTAAGGACGATAATAATCCGGGAACCTTACCACACGACCGGAACGAGTTGTCTTGGCGCCACCTGACCCGGGATTTGAATTACATAGGGGAAGCAGTACTGGCTCATTTGGTTCACTTTCTTTTTCGGCCAGTATATATGCGGGCTTGAGGCGATCGATGGAGACTGTTACTTCCTTACCTTTTACCATCAATTTGAACACTTTGTCATTTCGTTCGATAATTTGATGTGGACCAGTGTATGCCGGAGTTAAAGAACTATGTGATGCGTCTTCTCTTAAAAATGCATAGTCGCATGTGCTTAAGTCTTTGTATACGAAAACTTTATATTTACCATGGCGCGATGTCGGCACGGGCTGTAGTTTTTGAGTTATAGTACGAAGTCGTGCTGTAAAATCTGTCATGTCACTAGTGCCATTCGTTGCTTGCTCTAGAAATTCCCCAGGCAGACTCAGTGGCTCGCCATACACTAAGTCGGCCGGTGACGCTTGTAAGTCATCCTTGAAAGCGCTACGAACGCCAAGTAAGACTAAGGGCAGAGCCTCAGTCCAGTTTTCATTTTCATGGCATACGATAGATGCTTTTAGATGTCGGTGAAAACGTTCCCCGAGTCCGTTGCTTGCTGGATGGTACGCTGTGGTTCGGTGGTGACGGAAACCGGCTATTTTACCCAAGTATTGAAATAGGGTGGACTCAAATTGGCGTCCACGGTCTGTTACAATATCTGTTGGGCTGCCGAACCTAGATATCCAGCCATGCAGCAAAGCTTTGCCTACTGTCTCAGCCGTGATGTCGGTTATCGGTATTACCTCCGGCCATCGCGTGAATCGATCAATAACCGTTAAACAGTATCGATAACCTTGTGAAATGGGGAGGGGGCCAATCAGATCGATGTGTATATGTCTGAACCTAGAGCGTGGCAATTTGTAGGTACCTAATGGTGCTGATACGTGCCGATTCACTTTGGCTCGTTGACATGCAACGCAAGATCTGGACCACTCCCGGCAGTCTTTCCTAACCCCTGGCCAAACAAACCGGTCCGTGACCAACTTAGACGTTGCGTTTGCGCCAGGATGACTTAACGAATGAAGGCTGCCGAACACTTGTTTTCGTAAAGCTTGTGGTACGAAAGGCCTGGCAGTTTGCGTACTGACGTCACAGTACATAGTTATATCTGTACCTGGGACTTTAAACTTCTCTAGCCTAAGCGATGACGTTGAGTTGAGGAATCCTGACAGCTCCATGTCTGACTCTTGAGCCTTAGCGAGAGTTTCGTGAGCTACTGGTGCCTGCAGTTCCTCTATCCATGATAAGGTATCAGCAACCACATTATCCTTTCCGGAAATGTGGCGGATATCTGTTGTGAACTGTGTTATGAAGTCTAGATATCTATACTGACGTGGTGAACAGTTATTTTTCCTTTCGTGGAAAGCAAAACTGATTGGTTTGTGGTCAGTATAAATAGCGAAATTTCTGGCTTCGAGCATGTGTCGAAAATGCCTCACCGCTTCATAAATTGCCAGTAGTTCTCTGTCGTAAGGAGAATATTTTTGCTGAGCGGTGTTCAATTTTCGAGAGAAGAATGCGAGTGGCTGCCAGTGGCCGTCCTTGTGTTGTTGCAACACGGCACCCATGGCTAAATCAGATGCATCCGTCACCAGTCCCATTTTGGCCATGCAATCTGGGTGAGCTAACAGGGTTGCGCTTGACAGACTCTCTTTGCATTGTTCTAGGGCCTTATGTCTCCTGTTATGTTAATTGGAGTTGATCCCTTCAGTGCTCCTATTAGCAAAGCATTGAGTGGGGCTTGAATTCGGGCGGCTTCGGGCACAAAACGTCTATAGAAGTTTATGATGCCCAAAAACCTTCTAAGCTCCCGTATATTTTTAGGGGCTGGGTAGTCGCGAATGACTTGTACTTTTTCTGGCAATGGCTTTGTTCCTTTATCTGATATAGTATATCCTAAAAAGTTTACTTGTCGCGCACCGAAAACGCATTTTGCGTTATTAATTACCATACCGTATGCTTTCATTCTGGTGAATAACTGTCTCAGATGTTCCTTATGAAGTGTTTCATTCTTACTGTACACTAGGAAATCATCGAGATACGTGTAGCAAAACTCAAGACCACGCGTCATTTCATCTACAAACCGTTGGAATGTTTGACCTGCGTTTCGTAGACCAAACGTCATGTATGGAAATTCAAACATTCCGAACGGTGTAGTGATTGCAGTCTTGGGTATATCATCCGGATTGACCCGAATCTGGTTATATGCTTTAACCAGGTCAATTTTTGTGAAAATAGTACATCCGGATATGCTGTGCGCGAAGTCCTGTATGCGTCTGATGGGGTAACAATCAGGAACGGTGCGGGCATTGAGTCTTCTATAGTCTCCACAGGGCCGCCAGCCATTATCTTTTTTTTGAGGCCAAGTGTAACGGGGACGCTCAAGGGCTTTCTGAAGGTCGGGCCGTGCCATTGGCTAACATTGCGTCGAATTCTTGCTTGGCAGTTTTATGCTTATCTAGAGCCAGGCGGCGGGGAGTGCATGAAATCGGAGGGCCCGGTGTGGTACGTATGTGGTGGACTGTGTTATGAACAATGACTCGCTGTGTACCAGATGGCATGGTGATTTCTGGGAATTCTTCAAGTAATTTATGATACGCGGTATCGCCAGTCATGACCTTTACAGAGTGGATACTATCTGATGTATGGACTAGTGAAGCTATAGTTGAACAAGTTGTAACATTGTCTATTAGCCGCTGATTACGGCAATCGACTACGAGATTGTAAAACGAGAGAAAATCTACTCCTATTATCGGTTTTGTTACATCTGCAACAACAAAATTTCACGCGAAGTCCCTTCGAAGCCCTAAGTTTAAATTATAGTGCGTATAACCGTAGGTCGGAATAGGCGTTCCGTTGGCGGCGAACAGTTGGTAGTTTGTTCTGGCGCGTCGTTCACGTAGCATCGTCCGAGGAAATACACACAGGTCGCTACCGGTATCGACCAGGAACTGTAGTTTAGTTCTCCTGTCGGTAACAAACAGGCGACCAGAGCTAGGGCAGTCGTCGGTCGCCATTAGCGACGGCCCGTCGAGTTTTCCGCCTTATAATCGCATGGGAGAACGCATGCCTTTGCTTTGCTGCCAAACTTGTAATGGTACCAGCATACTGGGAATTTTCTGTAGTTCGAGTCTGAACGTTTGGATGACGAACGGGTGTGCCTTGTTCCTCTCTCCCTAGAGCGTGACTGTCGGTGCCCGATCGCGAGCGCGTTCACCTCTTTCCTAAGCTCCACAAGCTCTTTAGCTAACACCTCTAGTACTTGAGGGTTCACACTAGTTGAAGCGACTTGGGCTGAGGGGGTAGTTATATCCTTGATTCTGTCTGCTATGTCCGCTAAAGCTTCCAGCGATAGGGAGGTCTGTGCCGCCATGACCGTCTGTATGTTTGTTGGCAGGCGGTTGGTCCAGATGGATTTAATAAAGTCTTCTGGGACATTAGTTCCTGCTAGACTCTGAAGGTGCCTCAGAAATTGCGAAGGCTTGTGGTCGCCAAGCTCTTCGTGAATTAAAAGTTGGTTTACCTTCTTCTCATTAGACGAACTGAGTCGTTTAATAAGTTCGCATTTAAGCTTCTCATATTTGTCGCTCGCTGGTGGTTTCACTATTATGTCTTTTACCTCCTTGGCGTACTGTGGTTCCAACTGTCCGATGACGTAATGAAACTTCGTCGTGTCCATAGTAATATTCGCAATAGCAAATTGTCTTTCTACTTGTGCGAACCATATTTCGGGCTCGTCGGGCCAGAAGGGTGGTATACGAACAGCAACTCTGCAAATTTCTGTCGACACGTCCGATGCGTCAGTGGAAACACGTATTCCGGTACGTTCGGTAGATGGCTTGCTTCTTGTGGATTGTGAACCTTCCGCCATATTTTTTTAAAATATATTTGCTTTGTTTGCGATTCGCGGTATTATTAATCTTGCGGTTACTTATGCGGGGTCACCAATGTAGGAATAATTTGGGTAAATCCTACCTTCTCGCTGTGGTTACTTCCTTCCTTATGAGTAGGTGTGATTCGGGACGATGAAATGAAAGTCTTCAGGTAGTCCTTGTAGCTAACTTATAATATGTTCCAAAGCAGTACACAGACTTGATTTAAGCACAAGAGAAACAGAGGGTTTAGAAGCACAGATAGTTTTTAAATATAGTTATAAAGTTCACAAGCACCGGTGTCGAAAGTGAAGATAAATTAGTTTGCGATAGAACGGTAAAATTCTCACCACAGTTCGAATAAATGCAAAATTACTTTTAGCATAAACAATAAGCGGGTATAAGCAGAACGGTAGGCAAGCGAGCAGCGAGCGCTCCGCGTCGAGAGTAGATCAAGACTGGTGTGTCGATGCGCGCGCGCGTGCGGCCGAACAGGTATATAGAATATACAGCTGTAGGCCTATATAGTATGGTGCTTTTCCACTGAGCCACAGCGGCCGAAGTTCCGACACAAAATATAATATATAAATAATATCTTATAATATATGTAATAGTGTAAATATATAAGTACGTATACTTGTGTATATATGTAAATTATATGTGTTTGTGTATATGCCGCTACAACATAATTAAATGAAGTAACCAACCACATAACTGATATTGTCGTTGTTAATAACCTGCTAATGACCTTTATAATGAAAATATTAGAAAACGATGTAGATTATTTACATTTTACTACAAAATTCATTTCAGGAAATAACTCATTTGTTAATCACCGTCATTATTGTTGAATTTTAATTTAATAAGCATTATGGGACAGCGAGCGTTAATGAGGGTAGTTATAATATAAATAGGACATTTAAACTAACTTCACTCAGTAGCTCTTTGCACTTGTGCGCGCTTACTATACTTATTACGTTCGATTTGTTTTCGTGTTATGATGGAAGGTTTTAGTACCAATTTGGATATTTTTATGTTTGTGGCTAACAATAGCTGTTTCTCACAGCCCAGTGTATTATATGAAGTTTTTGTCAATGCCGTTGATTTGTCAGAAAACGAAAATAAAGAATTGAAACAATTCTGTCAGACTCATGTGTGTTCGTTGAGGAACAAATGGATCTCGTGTAATCGCACGAGACATACTTTCATAAAAAAGTATAAGACATGGCTGCAAGAAGACATAAAATGGCCTGAGTTCACGAAGGATAAGATGACACCTTCTTTAGTGTTAGAAGAGCAGCAACCATGTTTGTTTGTGTGTTTTGACTTCGGTGTAAATGAGGGTACATCAACCTCATACAAACCGGAGACGTGCAGTGTTGGAACATCAACTGTTTTGAATCCAAGAAAAGTGTTCTCGGAGCTAAGCCCGCTACAGAAGAGAAGAAGAGTGAAAGAGCTCCTCACGCATAGCACTGAAAGCCTTGCATATGTAACTGGTTTATGTGCAGAAAACAAGAATGTAGCAGATATAATAAAATTGATCACAGAGCATCCCGAAGAGGCTACAAAGATAAAGGAATTGTTGAAGTCCAAGAAAGCTATGCCCATATATTCCGCTAATAAAGCTTTAGGAATTCGGACTTCATTGAAGCTTTCGAAATGGCAGTATACAACATTAAGAGCTTGTGCAAAAGAAGAAGGAATACTACTATATCCTTTATATACTGCTATCTTAGAGGCGAAGAAGGACTGTTACCCACCAAAAGACACCATAGAAATCACCGAAAGAGGGGTAAAAGTAAAGCTTCGAGCGATTTTGGACAAAACTGTTGCTAGATTTGGGAAATTCCTACGTTTGGAATCTTCGCTAGATGGCAAAGAGCTAACATTGATATGTAAGTGGGGCTTTGATGGTGCTTCAGGGCAAAGTTTGTACAAACAAACTATGGCGGGTGAAGATGATTCAAGCAATTTTATGTGTTCTTTTGTGCCTCTGCGCTTAGTTTGTGGTGAAGAAAAGTTATGGGAGAAGCCAAAGCCATCTTCCACAATGTTCTGCAGACCGCTCTATTTTAAATTTGCAAATGAAAACCAATTAAATATTAAGGAAGAACAGGCTTTGATTGAAGCTGAAATTGCAGCACTGGAGCCGTCTATTATACCGCCGCCGCCGCCGCCGCCGCCGCCGCCGTTAATTCATACTGTTAAGCACTCAATGCTTATGACCATGATAGATGGTAAAATCACTTCGCAACTGTCAAATACTTCAACGCAGACTTGTGACATCTGTAAAGCTACCCCTTCGGAAATGAATAAGTTAGAGAAGATCTCAGAGTAAGTTTTGAATAATTTGATATATTTCAGATTACCGTAATGCTGTGTATATTTTATTAATTAATTCACTTTCTTTCCAGAAAACCTGTTTCAACAGATATATATATCAGTATGGTTTATCTACACTTCATGCTTGGATTAGATGTATGGATCGCTACTCCATATTTCGTATAGACTAGACTTCAAAACATGGCAAGCCAGAGATGCAGACAGCAAAGAGTCATTGAAGAGTAGAAAACAAACCATACAGCAGAAGTTCCGTGATGAAATGGGCCTCCTAGTAGACATCGTCAAACAAGGTGAGTTATGATAACAGTCGTTGTTCTTAAATCTATTTTTTTTTCAAATAACGTTAGTTCTATTTATTCTTTACAAAGTTGTGGGTTAGTTTTGATTCATTTATAAAAAAAAAACAGGTTCCGGAACCACAAACGATGGAAACACAGTGAGGAAATTTTTTGGTAATCTTGCCAATACTGCAGCTATTACAGGCTTGGATCCTAGTTTGATCCAAAGATTTGCAATACTTTTGCATGTGATGGCCTGTGGGGAGCCCATAAATGTTGAGGCGTTTAAAAACTTTGCGCGCCAAACAGCAGAATTGTATGTGGAGCCTATGGCTGGTATTACATGCCTTCGAATGTCCACAAACTTTTACTGCACGGTGCTGAAGTTATTAAACACTTCAATATTATGCCCATTGGCAAATTATCTGAAGAGGCATCGGAAGTCAGAAACAAAGACTTCAAGAAAATCCGAGAACAGCATTCGCGCAAATTTTGTCGAAAAGCGACAAAAGAAGACATTTTCAATGGTCTCCCTGTCTCGTCAGATCCCTACCTGTCCAGCATAAGACCTGTGCTGAGGAAATCAGTAAATAAACCTATTACTGATGATATGAAATCTCTTCTCATTGGTGAGGATGCAAATCTAGACAAAGAGAATGTTGAATTTATTGATATTAACGCGTCAATGCTGGACTCGGATTTAAAGGACTGACGACAGCAAAGATACTCTGCTAATCGTTTTTGTATAAGTAGTTATACTCGTAGCAAATAATTATAATAAAATAATAATAAGAATATAATTAAATTAATTAATATAATTAATTAGTAATATAATTAAACAGTAATATTTAATATATCATAGTGATAGGAGTTGTAAATAGTTGTTGTAGTCTTAAATTGACCAATGTACAATTTTGACGTTACTTTTATTGTTATTGCCTTTCATCCACATAATTTTTGTTATAATGTATTAGTATTAACTATTTTATTAACAGTTCCCCCAAACGTATTTTACATTAACTATTTAATACATGTTTTTATCTTTCTTCACTTTTAACCATATATTTAAAAACAAAAATGTAAAAACATCCTTAGTACATATTTATTCCTTACTAGCTGCACCCCGCGGTTTCACCCGCATAAGTCTCGATTCCGTGGGAATATCGAGATAAAAAGCATCTTATGTTATTCCAGGTTATAAACTATATGTGTGCTAAATTTCATCCAAATCCATTCAGCCGTTTGAGCGTGAAGAAGAGACAAACATACACACACACACACACACAGTTTCGCCTTTATAATCACACTAATATCATAAAGGCGAAATTTTGAGTGTGTGTGGGTGTGTGTGTGTGTGTGTGTGTATGTTTGTCTCTTCTTGTATGAGTATTACTTTACATACTATTTTCATATTCAAAGCGATATGTAACTTCACAAAATACCATCAAAGATTTGAAAGATCACCAACTGTAAATTCAAAATTTCCGAAGCTTGCTACATGCAAAGCGGCACCGAAAGGCACAAGAATTGTATGTTATCTTGATCGCCGTGTATGGTGCAATAGTTCATGTGAGTACCAGCCCATCAGTTCTATTCAATTTTGAAAAAAAGCACTTTAAGTGTTTTATTCCATACAAAAAAAAAAAAAAATATATTTTTGTCTCACGCATGGAGCTACTCATACCCTTCATACTATATTAGTAAAACAAAGGGAGGTATACTAAACACAAAACATATTTTTATTTATTAATTTCTGACATTAAGTTTCTATGAGTATGGAGCTTGATTTTCAGCCCACTGTGCGCCGGGCAGGCAGGAAGGAGTCTTCTCCTTCTGCCACCGTTAGTCTCGTAGCCCCGAAGATTGTCAAGGTTATGTCTCTGACTTTTGACGGGGGTCGAGGGTCTTGGCTTAACCGCCCGGGCCGCGAGGAAGATAACCTCTATAAAAAAATCCTCTAATATCAAGTTCTGGTGCGTGGCGTTGGCTGAGGAGTAGTGACATCTACAACTTTGTAGTTGTAGGTGGCGCATCAGTCGCTAGCGCACCACCAGCCAGAGTACCAGTGGACCCTCTGGTTGGGTTATAAATGTACCTACCTAGGGACAGGGGGTGAACCTAGGATGGACATTTTACATCCCCTACACTCGTGGGATCAAATATGAATAAATTGAACAAAACAAACAAGCAAAAAAGTAGTAGAGAGGAGGGGAGGGATGCGGGGTCGGTGTCCGACGCCCCATCGGACGCAAGTGGCTCATTCAAGAGCCCGGAGCGCGTAGTGGTTGGGGCTGCAGAGAAAAACCGATGTTTCTACCAGAAGCGCCCCAAATCAGGGGATGGCCAGGGGTCGTCCTCTGATGGAGGGACGCACGCCGCCCGCAGAAAATTTACTCGGCAGGGTACACGAGCGGGTTACGAGCGGAGGGCTCACCACCGAGGAGGACAGCGAGCTGAGCAGAGTCAGCCCAGCCGTGCCGGCCGGCGGAGAGCCGGATGCCGCTGGCGCCTCCAAGTTTGAGCGAGTGGCCAGGTTTGAGGAGGTCGTGGTAGCTGCGATCAGGGGTGTGGCCTTAAAGAGGATTCAGTCCTCTAAAGACAAAGTCATACCCACGGCCACGGCCTCCATTTTGGCGGCAGCGGAGGCCTTACACCTTGGGCCTCCGTCGGACGGAATGTAGCAGATGCGGGTGGAGGTCACCCGCTTGACAGCCGCCATGGAGCTTCTCCGAAAGGAGAATGAGGAGCTCCGAGCGGACCTGGCCGGCCTCCGGGCAGCAGGCCCCCGGGAAGTATCGCCGTATTTTTCCAAACTTTCACAAGTAATAATTTAGTGTGTGAGTTAAAGTAGTTACATAATGTAAAAAACAATGTCATAAACATTATATATTATACAATTAAATTAGCAACCAGTTTGATTTTGTCTAGACTAGATTTTCCTATGGAGCAGGACCAGCATGTTTCCAAGCATTCTTATCTAGGATATAATCCTCTAATTTGTAATATGCTCGTTTACAAAGTGTACTTTTAATATGAGTTTTAAATTTTCTTTCATTTAATAGCAATATATCACAAGGTATTTTGTTGTAACATTTAACACAGTATCCCATAAAAGATGTATGTACTTTTAGATAACTTAAAAAATGGTTGATCTATTTTATCTTTATTTCAAGTATTAAAATTATGTCTATCACTTATTTTATTAAAAAGATGTAGATTTTTTCATACATACATAATATTTTCATAAATGAATTGACAAAGCACCGTCATAATATTAATCTTTTTAAATAGTTCCCTAAGAGATTCGCAACGACGTAGATTGTAAATGGCCCTGACAGCTCTCTTTTGCAAAATGAAAATGGATTCAATGTTAGCAGCCCGACCCCACAGTAAAATGCCATATGACATAATGCTGCAGAAGTAGCTAAAATAGACCAGACGCGTGGTTTCTACATCTGTTAATTGTCTTATCTTCCTAACAGCATAAGCGGCCGAGCTTAACCGCCCCGCAAGAGATTTTATATGGGGTCCCCATTGTAATTTCTCGTCTAGCGTGATTCCCAGGAAAACCGTCTGATTAACAAATTCTAGTTTTTCTCCATTCAATATGATGTCACATTCGCAACTTCTAACATTTGGTAATTGAAATCTAATACATTTGGTTTTTTTTTCTTCATTTAGTACCAAATTATTTACCATAAACCACTCTTGGACCTGAAGAATAGAGTTATTGACGTCGTCAAGATTTTGTGACCGTCGGCCTACTTTAAAAACCAATGATGTGTCATCTGCAAATAACACCATTTTCGGTTGATTTTGGAGTAATTGGGGTAAATCATTGATGTAAACTAAAAAGAGGAATGGACCCAATATCGTACCTTGAGGTACGCCCATTGTCATTTCAGACCCTAATGAGTTCATGCCATTTACTTGAACTTTAACTTTTCTATCTTTCAGGTATGATCTTAGTAGATCAAGAGCTGTATTCCTAATCCCATAGTGCTCTAGTTTCAGCAGAAGTGTCTCATGGTTTACGCAATCGAACGCCTTAGAGAGGCCGCAAAAGATTCAAATGGCATCTTCTGCTTCTTCCCAGGCGTTAAAAATGTTCTTTATTAGGGTGACACCAACGTCAGTAGTACAGTCGCCAGCACATCAAGTTACCACAAACTGTCAGATTTTCTCATTGGATTTAGAACTTAAAACCATCAAGATTTTAAGGTTTAAAATCGTTTGGAGAAATTTGACAGTTTCGTGTAGCTTGACCTGCTGGCGACTGTACAACGCCCATTGGTGAAACCGTACTGTTGTTCATGAAAGATGGATTTTTTATTAAAGTGACGTAACATTTGATTAAGCATTAACTTTTCAAACACCTTACTGAGAATTGGCAGAATTGACACAGGTCTATAATTGTTGGGTTCTTTGCTATCACCGGATTTGAACAATGGAACTACTTTACTGTGTTTCATAAGATCCGGAAAGACTCCTTGGTCTACACTGGTGTTAAATATGAAAGCTAAATAGGGCGCAATGGTTTCGATGAGAGATCTACAAACTTTTACAGACATTCCCCAGAGATCCTCTGTTAATTTAATTTTAAGATCTTTAAAAGCTTTTATAACAGCTTGGGGGTTTGTATGCTGAAACTTAAACTCCAAAGGGCATACCTTTACATTATTTTTAAGTAAGGCAACAGAAAGCGCAGGTGATGAATTTAAAGTTTCAGTAGTTTTCAAATTCCTGAGCTATTTCTACATCTGAGTTGATGGGGCCATGTGCAGTCTCTAAATTAAATTCTGTATTATGCTGTTTTTTCCTGCCTTTTTCATTATTTATTATTAGGCGTTCTTCACTGCCCGAGTCTACCGACATCCTTACGATACCAGCGCCGGTAATTTGCGTTCTGTCGCTATTAGCTAAATTTAGTTCGGAGTCCAGGCGCGTAAAATCCTCGATAATTTGCTTCTCGTTACACATATGACCGACATCGACTGTCAATGCACCAAATAGGATTTAGTTTCTCACCCAACATAACCTCTTCCATAGTACTAAATAACATTGTTGTCCTTTGCTCATTGTATTTACTGCATTCCAACTTTTGTGTGCTTTGCTTATACTTGTTGATGTTCTTAGTCTTGCACTCTCTTGCTAAATGCCCGCGACATATTTTTATGGCCTTGATTATTATTATTATTCTTCAGATTGGCATTTTTATTTTTATTGATACGTTTGACGAACATAGCCCCTTGGTCTACCATCTTGAACTTACGAGCTTCGTAATCCTCGATAATCTTGACCATTAACGTTGCTGTTTGTAGCAAATCATCGTGCGATTAGATTGCCGTCCTAAACATGGCAAACGAATCCGGCAAACTGTACGAGTACAATAATAATATGGCTAGCAGTTCGTCAATAACAATCAAACCGATTTGCTTCCACCGATGTGCTTCTTCAAATCATCATCTTTCTGCATGCGAGTAAGCACCAGCTTTTTCAATAACGAGGCTTTTCTGGAAGGTCCGCTGGAGTGGGACATAGATTTCAGCTTATCCCATATAGCCTTGGAACTTTTCAAGCCATCTAATGCAACCAACTCACTTGGACTTACCGCCAACAATATGTCTGACTCGGCTTTTCTGTCCGTTTTATTCCAGTCGGCATATTTCGAATCACCTTGTTGTGGTTTTGGTAACACTCCCGATACATATTCCCATAGATCGTTCTTGATCAGAATTGCTCGCGTGTCTTCCATCTATCGTAATTACCACCTGTAAGTCGATGAATCTTAATAGATGTAGCGATATCGAAGTTTCTTCAACTCCAAAAACAACAGCAATACAATACATGCAATGCAATATATAAAGTCTTCGTAACAACTTAATTATTATCTAGTAAACAAACAGCTAAAGTAACTTGCAATTCCACGTTACACTAATCACCTTCGTTAACCTTAACTCGTGTAGACACGTTTAAAACTTTGTTCACTAATCAGTTTTGATTTCACTCACTGGCAGAGCCTGGACTGGAGAAAAAGCACCTTTTACAGCAATAAACTATATTTAAAACTAAGACAATGGTTACAACGATCTTAGCGGCGCGATCGCGGAAACGAACTCTACACTTACGAATAACTTAAGATAGGTGGCACTAACCTCAGAGCGATTAACTTGTACAGCTGGTTTTGAAATCAACGACGAATGGGTTGGTTATTTGCTGTTAGCCGATTTACCAGAACGATTTATGCCAATGGTCATGGCCATAGAACATTTTGAAATCAGAAGAACTGCCGACTCCATTAACACCAAACTTTTGGATATGGAATCTGTTGAAATTTATGAAATGGATTGCAATTCGGCATTAGTTGCAAAATGGAAGTATGACAGCACAGACAACTTCGCATATGTTTTTTTTTTTTTTTCTTTTTTCAGGCAACTTCGCATATGTTAAACACTAATGTCAAAAACACGAAAACAATAACCTGGGTTCACTAATGTTTCACCAGGCTTTAGGAAGGCTTTAGGAAAAATAGAAAATTTTCTTTATTACTACTCTGACTCTACTGATCCATTAAATTCTATAATTACCTGGCTTAATAATAATAATTTGCAAATTAATCATAGTAAAACCAACATATTGCAACAACAACGAGAAATTTTACGTAATACATCAAAATTGAATTTAGAATACAAACATAATATAGGTAATACAAGAAGCTGAAACAGCCCGATTTTTGGGATTAATCATTGACAAGCAATTAAATTGGATAACCCACATTAATGAACTTTGTAAAAAAATAGTAATTCTTCATATGCTCTTTATAAGTTGGCACCGACTGTCAACACAGATACTTTACTTGCGGCTTATTATGGGCTTGTTGAATCAGTGTTAAGATTCGGAATAATTTTTTGGGGCAATTTAACTCAAAACGACACTGCGTTCAAAGCACAAATGCGTTGTACGAGTATACGGTCTATGTTTGGGTTGCAATCTACAGACAGTTGCAAATCAATTTTTAAACAGCACAGAATTCTAACACTTCCGTCAGTTTACATATTAGACATATCGCTATTTGTAAAAACTAATCCTCATTTATTTCCCCTATTGACTAATCATTCAGATAGAAATAGACGTGAGAAGTACAGACTTTGGGTGCAATCAGTCCCACCCAAAACAGCATTTCTATGGAAAAGTGTAATAGGCATCTTATTATATATTAATGGCGCCACCATTAATATATAATAAGATTCCTAATGCCATTAAGTTAATGAATATTAATGCATTCAAGAGAGAACTAAAAAAATGGTAATTAGTAAAGGAAATTATAATTTCACGGAGTTCTTGAATAACAAATTTTGAATGATCATAATTAATATTCTGTTTATTGTTTTAGTTGAAGTAATTTTATTCCATTATTTGTTTTAATTTTATTGTTTTAATTATTTTGAATTTCTTGACCATATTTTCGTACTGACTGTATATTTTTCTATTGACTGTAATTATGTATTTGAATTTATCGAATTTTGACATTTATTTCCTACTCTTACTACGCCGAATATGGCAAAACATGTTGAACCAGCAATTTTAAACACATTTCCATCCATGTGTGCATATTTATGAATCATGTTACACATGTTTATATAAATAAATGCATCTTTATCTTTACCAAAACACCATTGACAAATTTTTAGTTTACAACCAACGTTTCGTATACTATTTATTACACAAACAACTTATTCCGCAAATGTTTTATTTTATAAACACTCGCGTTACAAACATTTATTTGGCAATTTTTTCTCTTTGCAAATGTTTTGGATGAAATTTAATAATTTATACATTTTTCATTTAATATTACATTTTTTGGAAAAATCACGTTTATACTAAATATCATTTTATAATACATTTTTTAAACCAGTGATACAATATTTGAAATTGTTATGGAATATGGGGGAGAAAATAACGTAGATATTAAGCCAAGAGTTTGCATATTAGATTTTGAAAAAGCGGCTATGCTAAGCGGTCCTGAGGGCTGATATCAGTCCCTGCGAACGCGTGTCTCACAAATTGCATCACTCTAAGGCGAGTATTGCCCTCCCTGAAGCAGATTAGTTTGCCGAAGAGCACTGTGGCCCCACCAATACGGCGCTCAATTCTGTACTGCCAAGCAGGTACAACTGGTTTTGGTCGTGTCGCTCTAGAATCATTAGCAAATTTGAAATGAGTAAAACAACATGCCGCTATAGCCGCGCAGTACAGAATCGAATGAGTATCGGAGCGGTCTACGCAGTCATCAAAATTATTTGACAACTGCGCATCCAGGACCGCGACCAGCGCCCTATTTTTGTTATGCATAGGCAAACGAGGTAAGCGTGGTCTAAGTTCAGGCGATATGAACCGATATTCTTGAATTGCATCTTCCAAAGCACTCCTGAATTTCTCATTGCACTGGGTACTTACGTTTGTAGCCCTATCATCACTCTCCTCGTCTGCTTGACTTGTGTTAGACTGTGGTAGTGCTACCACAGTCTGCGACGGGGGGGCGATGACATGACTACTCTGCATTTCATTTCGCAGGCGATCAAGTACAGTGTCATCCATCATATGATTACGTTGGATGACCCGCACCTGATCCGACTGTCGTTGTGCCGAAACGGTGACAGCTGGCTCAAGCACCTGAAAAAGAGAGAGCATCCGGACACGGTACGCGGTCAGATTGTTTCGTCCCTCTGTAGCCCCATAGTAAGAGCGCATGACGTTTTCATTGATGGATCGTGTCCATCTCATGCGCTGCACACTTCCGCCGGGAGCTGGAACCCTTTCAGAGGCCAGTGGGCGTCGAGGTCCTAAACCGTCCGGCAGCCGGTGTCCTCCACGCCGACAGGTGACAACAGGTGGTGGCGTCGTGGGCGGGGAGAATTACTCGTCGCTCGAGCTCGACGCAACTACCGCGGCCGGTGTCGTCACAGCGTTCACAGTGAGGCTGGGTACCGGCAGCGGCGAGGCGGAGCTGAACGAAGAGACTGAAAGTGGTGGGCGTGCTCGTAGTGCGGCCGATCTTGACAGCATTTTCGTAATTTTCTTCGTTTTCCAAATGTGTTCAGCATTATTTTATCGGATTATATTTATTGCATTTTGGTAGAATATAGTCCTTTTTTGTACTTTACTGTAGTATTAAGGCTGTAGGTTAATTTAAATAAAAATAAAAACTTTTGAAAAGTTGGGTTAAAATTATTGTATTTATTAATATTAATATTATTAGATTTTGTAAAATAAACAAGACATTTTGAGGGTAACAGTTAAATCACTGACATAGTTAATTACAAAAGTATACATGTACATAGACGCAGCGGTTATTTACTAGTATACAAGATAATTATATCTAGAGTAGCAAGTAGAGTTGTGTAATTTCTGCGTGGACTCATGGGAAAAAGTTTATGTTTATGTATTGTTGTAGTCTATGAAATCACCTCATTTCTAGAGCTTTTAGTCTTGCTCTGCGTTTGAAATATTCGATCCATAATTCCCGATTACTCTTCACTACAATTACATACACATCTAATGCTATTGTGTTCAATAGTTCTCCTAATAAACCTATTTTGGAAAACAGTAAAACTTTGCTATCAAATATTAGTAATAAAAAGAAAAGCGATAAAATATTGCTGAGAACAAATATTAACGTAGCTATGTAGAAGCGACGCCATTTGTCAGTAGATGAACTCTCGCTAGTATCAATATGGCGGAACAGAGAATATAAAACTGTTAAGTAAATAATAACATTAACTGTAGGAGCGGTAAAATAAATAACCAACAGGAAAATCATAAAAATGTTTGGTTTTCCTCGTATCAACTTATACAAAGATAAAAGCGCAGATATTATAGGTAATGTAACCATTAACATAAAAGGTACACCCCAGGCAAATAGACAGCTTTTAAGGTACTTCCTACGAATTTCATTATTAAAAACCTTAACGAAATCAATATAAAAAATTAAACACAACACGACTAACCAAAAATTGAAAGATAGCAAACATATCATACCTAGAAACATAGGTGCCATTAAAAATAACGGCATGTCTTCTCTAGCTAAATGTGGAATTATTATTACAAAACATAATAGACGCATCGCGTCTGCAAAGATTACATTGAGAAACACAAAGTTTTTGAAATGACGAAACTTTTTGATCATGCACCACGATATCACTCCGTATATGAACACACACAGAGACAGTCCAAACAAGACATAGAATACAATTGGAACCTCATAATATTTCGTTTCAGAAAATATATTCTTTGTCGAGTTGTTAAAACTGCTGCCATTAACACTGGTGTTGTATGCACTAGAGTTGTATACAATCATGGTGTTGAATTCCACTTCTTGATAATGTACCACGATTTCAGTCCATATTTATGAGAGCAGCCAGACTCAACACAATAATAATCCGGGATAACTTAAAAAAAATAACTACCGATGGAACATCTTTTGACCGTGTAGATACGAATGCACTGGTGTCGTATGCATTAATGTCGTTGTCGGTGATAGTGAATGTTAAGAGCGCAGTTCGAAGTACGCTAATGAACAGTGGCCACTATTATTAATAATTAACATCAAAATATTAATAGGTTTCTACATATATCAATATGTTAACTAATTGCCAATACGACAACATGATAAAACAAATCGCCCAAGTGTGAGTCGGACCGTGGGTTCCGCAACTTCGGAGATGTTTTCTAACAAACATGTTTTTAACCTTCTCAATACTTCACAATTAAGTTCTTTTTTAATGTACATTTTTGATATTTTATTTTACATAACATCACGCCTGTATTCCTCAAAGTATTAGGCACTCCTTTAGCACACTCACATTACCCCAGATATGTTAAATTACAATGTAATAGGGGGCGAGTCTATTAATAAATCTGTTTCCAGTAGATCTGCTAATGTCCGTGGCCTGGCTGCGTTTTGGTGACTTTTTTGGAGTAACCGAAGGTTTTGTTTGTACAATGATGAATGATATTATGATAACGAAGAATTAACTGAGATTTATTGGGAAATATGGCACAGTTGACATCTGTCGGGCATGCCACCGTCCGGGGAAATCAATCCGGCACATTATCTCCTGGTGTTCTCGCCTAGCTAACGAAGAGTACTTGTACAGACACCTTGCATTCAGGATTATCCTTTAGCAATTTTCTCTGAAATATAGGCTTGTGGAATCGGATGTGCTGTACTACAGGTATGTGCGCGGCCCAGTTCTCGAAAATGGCAATATTACATTGTAATGGGATTGATCGATCATCACTGACAGAACTATTGTAGCCAATAAGCCTGATATAGTGGTGATGGATCTAATAGAGCGACGCGCAATGATTGCTGACATAAAGGACCCGCATATCGGGAACCTCGTGAAAGCGGAAAAAAATAAACAAATCAAGTATCTTGTTTTGGCTCGCGAGGTTGTCATCATGTGGGATGTGGACTCAGCGAGCATTGTGCCGAAAGTCGTGACATCCAATGGTTTAATAGCCAACAGCACCGACCAACACCTGAGGAGGCTCTCGTTAGATAGCTGGATTTAGGGCTTGACTCAGAAAGCGATACTTCTGGACCTGGCGCGTATTGGTAGGAGGTTCTACTCTCTGGAGCCCAGACAGCCTGGTGGGCTACTATTTTTTTTATATTTTAAAAGATTTTATATTTTTTATATTCTTATATTCAAAATATTAATTTATATGTGTATTTATCATAATAATTAAAATCTTTATTGCAGACCATGTCATCCATTATTAACATACAATTTAAAAATAATAAGTACTACAAAAATAGCAATAAAAGGGCACAATAGACATACAAACTCACGTGCCCATAAAATATAAATAAATAAATCCAGACTCGAAGCTCTAATTGAAAAAATCCAGCTGGAATAACCCAATAACTAAAAAATAACGAAAATATGCGTCACGTCTACGTAAAACGGCCATCGCTCAGCAAGATGCTGCGACATTATGCGAGACAGAAACAAAGCGCTGGCTTTCAGTGACAGTCGGCGTTGACGTGATGACGTCAACCGGTGCAGCATACAAAGCAATTCAAAGAATAAAGCTCAACCCTACTTTTGGGCACGCCACAATTGCGGCGGTAAGTCCCCTCTTTGAGGAGTGGCTTGAGAGGCGCCACGGCGTCCTCACCTTCCGCCTGACGCAGGTCCTCACCGGACATGGCTGTTTCGGGAGGTTCCTGTTTCGGATAAGGCGGGAGGAAACGCCCGGGTGTTGGTATTGTGTGGATCGACCGGAGGACACGGTGGAGCATACGGTGGAGGTCTGCCCGGCTTGGGCGGAGCACCGCCGTCCGGCCCTGATTCAGGCCATGGTACGGAGCGAGATGGAATGGGAAGCAGTCACCTCCTTCTGCGAAGCAGTAATGCTCGCGAAGGAGGAGGCGGAGCGCGTGAGGGAGAGGCAATCATTGCGCCCTCACGCCCCTAGTCGGCGCAAGAGGAGACTCCCGGCCACCGTAGGCGCGGGCCTGCGGACGGCGAGCAATGGGCAGCTCGCCGTCCGGTAAGGACCAGGCCCGGGTCGACGGCGCGTTGTGTTCCACGCGTGCCTCAAAGAGATGTCAGCATAATTGACGGGGTCCGATAGGGCCGATGCCTGCCGGGGTCGTGGATTCTTCGAAAGAGTTACCGTGGCCCTGGCGCACAGGCAACTGAAGGAACACGGGTGGGTTTTAGTCAGTAAGAGTCTGACACGCCCTTCCGCTCCGCCCGGGGCGGGAGAGGTCATTTGATGATTTCCCAACCAAAAAAAAAAAAAACGCATTAATTTGCGCTTTGGGAAAATGTGCGTCACGACTACGCGAAACGGCCATAGCACAGCAAGATGATGTGATATCATGCGAGACAAAAACACAACGCTAGCTTTCAGTGACAGCCGGCGTTGACGTGATGACGTCAACCGGTGCAGCATAGAAAGGGGTACCTACAAGCAATTCAAAGAATAAAGCTCAACCCTACTTTGAAATTTCAACACACCATTTCGGCAGCTATTTCTATGAAAACTACAATTTATAACTAATGTAAGCATTAGTTATTGACAAGCGTTAGTTAAACCTAAGATTTCCTTCAGATGGATGGCATTAGTGTTTCTTAAAATGAACAGCTATGACAGACAATCGATCGAAGTCGCACCATAAGGGTTTGTAGCGGTATCAACATCGCCACATGCGAGCTACACGTCATACTGACGTCACGCAAATCCTGCACCGCACAAGCAGAGTTTACCGCGCGACTAGCATATCTAAAACGTCTCGACATCAACCGTCGGGCAGTTGCCCACCAGACAGAACACCCGTCTGGTCGGAGGATCCTCCCTTTTCTATAGATTATGAATGAACTTTACACCCTGTTCCTCATACCTCTATAGGTTCCTTTTTTACCATTTAGGTACGAAACCCTAAAAAAAGGAAATATCAAAACCGTTATCCAGTTGTGTAAGTGATAAACGAATTCTATTTAGGTTTTAAACTACATAATTAATTATCAATTAATTATTTTATAAAACTTTGATAAGACTGTGTAATCTCTCCATGATATTTGTTCGTTCTTGGTTTAATTGTTGCTTTAGTTCGATCTTATTTTTGTTTTGTGTAGTGAAAATTTGAGAAAATAACACTCCACACATTCAAAATAATATAATAAAAAAAAAATCCGCGTTACGTCTGACCGGACTGCATTTTCAAATATGTAAAAAAAAAATACAGAACTTTTTCATAGCAATCTGTCAGCTTTTCAGAATGTAGTTGAAACACAATTTTCAGACACCAGTAGCGTCGCACGTACCCAGGAGACCATTTGAGAAAATTTAAAAATGAGGCAAAAAAATACCCCATATCAAACCGTGTGCATATCTTGTTTTCAAGTCAACATTGGTCAGTATAAGCGAGCAAATCATTTTTCAGAAAAAAGTGTGAGCCTATTATGTATTGAAATCATTTTGAACGTGATGAAAAATTTTACCGATCGGTAACATAGCATTCTGTCTGAAAACTGTTAGAAATGATGAAAAGTAAGAGAGAGAAAAAAAATGATATAGAAAAACAAAATAATTTAAAAAAAATAACCAGTTTGCTGTGAGACAGATTAGTATTTTTTTTCACTTTTCGAAAATGTGCTCAAGCCATATGTGACGCGCAAAATGTCTGACAACAAACTTATTCGTAATAAAATGAAGAAACCTACATATATTTTAATATCAGATTATATTGTGTTATAACAGTCTGTTTTTTTTATATAGTTGAAATGGGCCTCCATAAAACTGTAAAGTTTCTCACCGGTACTAGCCGCTGCAAATGAACGTAATGAAACACACGCAGGTTGGTTATACACTGATTTATTACGACACACCCTCACATACAACTATGATAATATGGTGGCATACCGTCAGACTACTTAATATACTACATCTCTTTCCTTCTAAGAAAACAATGCAAAAAAAAAAAAAAAAACGATTACGTGAATGTTGTTTGCTGAATGTACTAACTCTTTCATTATATAAACGCTAAGTTTACTTACATAATATTATGACAGTTACGGCTTTCTTGATAAATAGCAGTAGTTATTATACTAGTGTACCTAATTGGTATATTTTTATCCATAACAAATTTTATCAATTACATCTATACTTAGTCATTTTCTATTTTTAACCGACTTCACAAAAAGGAGGAGGTTCTCGATTCGTCTGTATGTTTTTTTTTATGTGTGTTAGCTCAGAACTTTTTTCTGGGTAAACCGATTTGGATGATTCTTTCTTTATTTGATAGCTGGTGCTTCACATGTAGTTCCATTTAAATTTGATCAAGGTCTGACCAGTAGTTTTTGAGTTATCCTTAATACTGCATATTTTTTCCACTTAGTTTATATGGATGATGTGTTAATAATTTCCTGTCACTGTTATTTACCCACCAAGTAGTGGTATACGAATTTGTATGGGGTAGGTACCGAAACTAAAAAGTGAAAAATAAAAACTTTTTTACAATAAAAACCACCGACTTCCAAAAAAACACTAAAAGACGTGAAAAATAACTTTAATTTCGGAAGTCGGTGGCCAAAAACGAAAATACAAAACCAAAGACACCGACTTCCGAAATTAAAGTTAATTTTCACGTCTTTTAGTGTTTTTTTGGAAGTCGGTTGTTGTTTTTGTAAAAAACGTTTTTTTATTATTAGCCAGCCAATTGTAACCCTTCTTATTCATGACCTAAGAAAAGATTGGTCAGCATTCGTATAGTTTTTTCCTTAGACCTTTCAACAGGCACCGCTGGTGGCGAATGTGTAGACGAATGATCGCGGGTACTAGCGGGTATTCACCACTGTCGTCGAGCAGCGCCGACTGATTGTTGCCAGCTGGACTTGTCTTCGTTTGGGTTGGGACTCCAGCCTATGTCCTTTGTCTACATTTGCGGACACCTATCGCTATCACCACACTTGCTGTCTGACTACTACCTACACCGTCGGTTGGATGTCTCGCTGACTTCCCAACTCTTTCTGTTGACCTTGCCGTACGCATAACCGACTGACTTCGTGTTCACCTATAGCAGCCACCGCGTTCCTCTTCTACAATATACGAGCGCAGTTGTGATGCACGTGCTACTATTGTTACCGGTTTCCTGTCGCCGTTACTGACAAAAAATGCCTTATTGATGATAGCCTTTTTATTGTGTTCGCCGTTTTGTCGTAATTTAATTTAATTTGTTTTCTGTTTGTCATAATTTTTTAACCGACTTCAAAAAGGTGGAGGTTATCAATTCGGATGTTTATATTTTTTTTTTTATGTATAACATAACATCACGCCTGTATTCCCCGTAGGGTTAGGCAGAGGTGTACCTATAGCACACCCACATTTCGCCAGTTATGTTTTAAGTCCCATGTAATAGGGGGCGAGCCTATTGCAGTCAACCGGGCACAAATCCAGACTCCGGGCTGCTACCGAGAAATTTCAGATGGAAAAACCCAATAACACTTTGCCCGACCCGGGAATCGAACCCAGGACCTCATGCTCAGCAGTAGCGCTTGCGACCACTAGACCAACGAGGCAGGTGTATGTTCGGCCATAACCCCGTATGCTCTCGAGGTGGTCCCATTGTCACCAAGTCAGAATCTTTTGAGGGTATCCCATGGAAATCAAGGGAAATCCTCAAATTTTACAGGCACACCCACGGATATCTATGGGCGCACCGATAGCGATTTGGGTATTTTTTATAGTAACTCGTGCATTTGCTCTCGGAAAGCACCATTCGGTGAAGTGTTGTACAGTGGTAGTTCAACTGAAGATGAAGGCCATTGGAGGCAACCGGAACTACTCAATAATAAGTATTTCACGGGTTGCGATTCGATTACTTTAATATGTTTGCTAAGCAATTTATGCTCATCACAATGTATATGTTGAAATGGAGCTGATGGTGGCTTCACCATCAGCCCCAGTTCTTTTGGTTCTTACCAGGAGAACTCATCAACAATTAACGTCCTAAATACCTAAATAACTTTAATTTCGAAAGTCGGTCGCAAAAAACTAAAATACCAGATCCAAAGACACCGTCTTACGAAATTAAAGTTATTTAGGTATTTTTCACTTTGTGGTGTGTTTTTTTTTTAAGTCGGTTGTTTATTTGGTAAAAAAAAAAAAAAAGATCTGATCGTTATCTACTTTCTCCGTTAACAACTTTGCACTAACTGGTAACCTAGTTTTAAGACGTCTACCCATTAAAATAGGTTAGTCTAAGTCATAGCGCGGTGTAGCCTTAAAATTTAACTGTGCCAAGTAAAAATCTTGTCCCGAATCCACACACTTCTTCAACATATTTTGAACTGTCTGTACTGTTCTTTCGCTTTTACCGTTTGATTGTGGATAATGCGGTGATGTCGTCTTATGCCGTATTTCCCATTCGCACATAAACTTTTTAAACTCCTGTGAGCTATAAGCCGGTCCATTATCACTCACCAGCTCCGCTACTTACTTACTTACAACTTGTCTAGAACTAATTAACTCGATAACTGCGCGACCTCAACATAGAAAAGTAATCGATAAAACATCGTAATATTTTTTTTATTCGAATTGTTCCGAGGCAAGTTTGTGCCACGGCAACTTAAAAAAAAAATCGTTTCTTTGGGAAAGTTGTTTGTGATGATGAGTACAATCATGTGTATAAGTATCGGTCACTAATTACCAGTCACCCTATACAGAAGCGACGGCATTTCTTGGGTACACTACATAAATACGAAAAGCTTTACTCCGTCAGTCACAAATACGAATTTCAAAATACCGATTTTCATAATTCCGAATGGTTCAAAATTCATAATATAACAACTCCGATTTATCATTTATTCTATTTTTATAATTCCGATATTTCAATATTCCTGACGTTTATAATTACTATTCTCAAAATACCGAGTTTCATTACATCGAATAACAAAAAGTCCGACTTGATGATAATTCGAAATATGAAAAATACGAATTTCGATTATTAAAGTACCGATTAATTAGAATTCCGAAATAAAAACGTCTTGTAAAGCTGTAACCTAACTTAACCCAAATTATTCACCAACAATAGAGGGGATCTGGCGCTCCGCGGCCGCTACCGCGGCACGCTCGCCTTCGCGCGTTAATGGTCACAGTTCTAACCTAACCTAACCCAAAGGATTCAATAACAGTCGCTAGGACCCAACACTGGTATATATTAGGAGAAGAAGAAAACACAAAAAAAAACACGTATGTATTAATAACAAAATAGACGTTTTTAAATTACATTAAACGTTACAGATTTTGAATTTCTGAATATTACACTAATTGAATCAGAATCCTAATTTTAGCGGTTTATTCGAAGTATCGAAAAAAAGGAATGTCGTTTTTCGGACCGAGAACCCATCGAGCATTTGATTCTTCGAATGTATGAACATCGGAAAACAAACATATCACATTTACGACTTTCGGTAAAATAAATTTCGTGATTTTTAATACTACACATTATAATTCTTAGGTATTATGAAATTCGGGCTTTTGAAAATCGGAACACCGAAATTTGGAATAAAATATTTCGGAGTATTTGGGTGTTCCCGCATTTCTTAGATGATGTACTCGCGCCAGTAACTACGGCGGAACAGAGAATATACTTGTTAGTTTTTAATATCAAATGTAACTCTTTGCTAATTGTCTATGGTTTGTAGCTTTATGGTATTAAAGATTTACTTATTCACATGTTTTCTAAAACTTATATTAAACTTTTTTTCATCAGCAAATTGCTGTGACGATAAAAATGGCACTGAATACAGATCTTATTGGTGATGTTCTTCAGAAAGGTCAGGTGCGTAGTATGTACGTTAACAAAGCAAAAGCATAAAGATCGTAGCAGGAGGCGTTCTGTTTCTGCCTACCTCCATGGGAAGAAGACGTGAGTTTATGGGTGTGTATATGTATGAATGTATACAGATAGTTAAATGCTAAATTTGACGTCACAGACGACAACGGAGCGCACTTATCGAGTGTATCACACTTTTGCCCCACCTGGGTATCAAAACCAGGACCTCATGCTCAGCAGTAGCGCTTGCAACCACTGGGTCATCCTCGTAAACAATATTGAATACTATGATTGTGTATGTGTCAGTGAGTCATCATTTCTGTGGTGAAAGTTATTGTAATAGACAGGTTCTCCATTTGTACATTGAAACAGAAGTTTACTCTTAGTATTATACAATATTTTTAGTTCTATTTTCTTAGTAGAATCTAACATTTAACATGTTCATAGAAAACTGTACGCGCTGCTGAATGGGTCGCACACACCTTGGTTGTTAGCTTGAATGATAAGTCACGGATAGCCAAAGATGATGGTTTATTGAATATATTTAACTACCACGTAACTAATGCTATATGAATGTTGTGTGAATGAGTACAACTGACTATGAACGCTGATTGTGTACTGTCGCGTTACACTATGATTTGTGAAAGGCGACGGAAAAGTTCTGATCTGTGCAATGCGCGCGTGCTATGTACGGTACAAAAACTTTTTCGATTGCCTTAGGTATGTCTAAGAAAGCCAAGGTCTATAAAAAATATCTCAAACTCAAACTCAAACTCAAAGCATTTATTTCAAATAAACCAATTACAGGCACTTTTGAATTGTCAAAGGGTCAGTCAGTCAGAAAAATGAAGCTAGTTGCCCATTCCAAAGCGTAGTAGGTACCTATGGAGAAGAACGGGCAAGAAACTCCATGGACACTCTTTTAAATCAATATATAGTTACAAAAAACAAATTGTTTACATCATTCATGTTCAAATTAAAAATGTGAGAACGATGTAGAAAGACGTGCACGTTTAAAGTATCCGTAATAAAAAAGATGAAAAAACAATTCAAAAATTAAAATTAAAATAAGCCGTGGCAGCCAAAAGTTGACCAGTCCCTACTGACGGCGCCCGTTCACGAACATGACGCATGGATCAGCACCATTCAGCTCAACCATTTTGAAGGGAACTTAATGATCCAACACACACGCCACCACCAGTGAAACATTTGAGTGAGCATGACATACTCTCAGCCGCCAGGGCACATTCAAGTCAATGAAAGACGACCCTAGTAAATGGTGGCTTTATAGTAGGTACATAGTGCTCACACATGTGCTATGCAATTATACATTGTTAAGAAATTGAATTTATACAATGCAAAGATGTTGTTGTTTTTACAATTTTCAGCAGCTCCAACAATATTTTCGAATGCTAATCAATTAATTTATGCCCCCCTGTGGAGCAGGACCAGCGTTGAGCCAAGCATCTTTGTCAGCGATGTAATCCCCCAACTTATAATATGCTTGGCTGCATAGTGTGCGTTTTATACGAGATTTAAATTTTGTTTCATTCAGTTGGAGTATGTGGGGAGGTATTTTATTATAACATTTTAAACAGTAAATGAAGGATGAGTCTACTTTAGCCAGTCTGAAACCTGGTTGAACTAATTGGTCCCTATTTCTAGTCATATAGTTATGTCTTTCACCTCTTTTACTGAAAAGCTTAAAAAAATATCTTACGTACATGATGTTTTCATAGATATATTGACAAGGTACCGTCATGATGTTAATATCTTTAAACAGTTCCCTTAGAGAATCGCGCCTGCGGAGGCAATATATTGCTCTGATGGCTCTTTTCTGCAGAATAAAATAGACTCGATATCTGCAGCCCGTCCCCATAGTAAAATATAATACCGTAAGACATGATACCATGAAAGTAACTGAAATAGACTAGCCTCGCGGTATCTACATTAGTAAATTGACGGATTTTTCTCACAGCATATGCTGCTGAACTTAGCCGTCCTGCAAGAGATGTTAAATGAGGACCCCATTGCAGCCTTGAGTCGAGCGTGATCCCCAGGAAAACAGTTTTATCGATGAATTTTGGTTTCTCTTTATTCAATACTATGTCACAATCATTACTTTTAACACTCGGTAAAGCAAATCTTATGCATTTAGTTTTAGTCCCATTTAATACTAAATTATTAGCAGTGAACCAATCATGTACCTGCAGTAGGGCGTTATTTACGTCGTCAAGATTTGATGCACGTCTATTTATCTTAAAAATTAAGGAAGTATCGTCAGCAAATAACACCATTTGTGGTTGGTTTTTTAATAAATGGGGTAGATCGTTAATATATACTAAAAAGAGGAAAGGACCTAATATTGAGCCTTGTGGAACACCTATTTTTACTTTTAAAACACGTGAATTCACACCATTTATTTGGACTTTTTGCTGTCTATCATTTAAATAAGATTCTACTAAGCTAAGCGCAAGTTTATCTAGTCCGTAATGCTCAAGTTTTAAGAGCAAGGTTTTGTGTTCAACGCAGTCAAATGCCTTGGAGAGGTCACAAAAGATTCCTATGGCATCCTGGGCCTCCTCCCACGCTGTAAATATGTGTTTTAATAAAGTGACGCCGGCGTCAGTCGTACAACGTCCTCTAGTGAAACCATATTGCTGATCGTGTAAGATTTTGTTGGTATTAAAATGATTAAGCATCTGATTGAGCATTACCTTTTCGAAAACCTTGCTGAATACCGGCAACACGGATACTGGTCTATAATTGTTGGTGTCTTTGCTGTCCCCAGATTTAAAAAGTGGTATAACCTTACTGTATTTCATTAGATCCGGGAAGACTCCTTGATCTACACACAAATTAAATATCAAAGCTAGGTAAGGTGCTATAGTCTCGATTATGGATGAACAAACTTTGATTGACATTAGAATAGAATAGAATAGAATACTCTTTATTATGTACACCATAAAAATTACAGATATAAAAGTAGAAATTTTACATAGGGTGACACAATGGGCGGTCTTATCGCTAAAAGCGATCTTTTACAGACAACCTTTGGATGGATTCAAGGTAGAAGGAGAGACAATAATGCAGGTAGTCAGTGGTGTACCATTTACATATACAACAAATACATAAAACATATACCTATCTACATAATATAATATATAAAATAATAAACATGAAACAAGAGTAAGGAAACTAAATGTAATAACAATGTTTAAGGAGAGAGGAAGTGTTTTTTAACCAGAATTTTAAAAGTGGACAAAGATTGAGCACGCCTTATCGACATGGGCAAGGCAATCCATAACCGTACTGCTTGAACTGTAAAAGACTTGTCATAAAAACTGGTGGAATGCCTCGGCATCTCTAGTCTTAAGTTTTCCGATGACCTCAGGTATCTATTATGTGTGTCATGAAGGAACTTGAAACGTTCTTTAAGATAAGAGGGGGTTTTAGGGTTGAACAGAATACTGTAGAGCTGAAACAAGATATTAGAATTCCGGCGAAGACGTATGGGAAGCCACTTGAGCTTTGTACGAAATTCAGAAATGTGATCATACTTGCGCAGGCCAAATATAAATCTTATGCAAAAGTTTTGAAGTCGCTCAAGTTTATCGAGTTGCGCCTCAGTGAGATCGAGATAACTGACATCAGCGTAGTCAAGGATGGGAAGTAAAAGGGATTGTGCAAGCGCAGTTTTAGTGGCAGTTGGAAGAAAGTTCCGCAATCGTCTCAGGGACTTACCAGATGCAAAAATTTTGCGACTTACGTCCTGTAACTGAGGACCCCAACACAGATGTTTGTCGATCCAAACCACAAGGTTCTTAACCTTTTCGCTGACTGGAATAGCAGTTCCGTTAAATTGTACTTGGGGAAGCTGCGACCAGTTTATCTTGGGGGTCATCCTTGAGCTACCAACAACAATGACCTGAGTCTTTGATGGATTAACCTGCAACCCATGTGCCTCACTCCATTCGCAAATTGAACCCAAATCTTTGTTTACTATATTAATTGCATCAGCCAAATCCGAAAAGGCAGCTTGCTTATATATTTGTAAATCATCTGCATAAAGGTGGTAGGAAGAAAGAAGTTTTTTGGAAATAGAGTTTATAAATATTGCGAAGAGTAAAGGAGATAAAACGCCACCCTGAGGTACACCGGCAGCAGTATAACACCAAGAAGAGCAAGACTCTTCCATGCATATACGCTGCCGGTGGCCATACAGGTAACTATGAAACCAGTCAATCGCCGTTGGAGATATGTTAAGCGAGCGAAGCATGCCAAGCAGGATATCGAAATCGACAGTATTAAACGCGTTACTAAAATCCAGTAAGCAAAGAACCGTTAGATTTCCTGCTTCCATGCCTAACCGAATGTCATCAGTGACGTTAACTAAAGCTGTAGCGGTGCTGTGACCAGGACGAAAACCGGATTGGAAAGGATTCAGCAGACTATTCTTACAAAGAAAAGCACTAAGCTGATTGTGGACAAGACGTTCAAGGACTTTTGAAAGGAAAGGTAAGATGGAGATAGGACGGTATTCTGAAAAGGAAGTAGGATTAGATTTTTTGGGTAAAGGAGTGATTTTTGCCTCTTTCCACATCGATGGAAAAACGCCATAGGTTATAGAGTAGTTTAGGATATAGCATAGGATAGGAAGGATTTCGTCGAGGACTGGGAGTATCATTTTCCGACTTACACAGTCACTACCAACTGCGTTGGATGTGATTGAAACTACGCTCTTCTTAACATCACAATCAGAGAATTGACTAAAAATAAATGGGGGATGATCTGGAGTTGGAAGGTTTGAAAGATAGTTTATTGTAGCTGCCTTCATAGTCCTATTACAGTGGGACGCAGATGAGAAGTGTTGATTCAGTAGATCAATATCTAAGTTTTTAGGAATCGATTCCTGGCGCGGTTTTCCAACTCCCAAGGATTTAAGAAATTTCCAGACTTTAGCTGGATCTCCGTTTTCAACTGAGGTGTGGATATGGCGGCGTTGGGCATCTCTACACACCCTATTGCAGCGATTACGAGCATTCACAAGAACCTCCCGGTTCGACGGCGAGGGCCGACACTTAAATTTAGTTTTAGTTACAGCCTTCCTGTGCATGACACTTCTTATATCGTCTGTAAGCCATGGTGCCGGAAGATGTTTAATTTTTACAGCACGAATGGGAGCGTGGACATCGTACAGCTGCACAATATTGTCTGTCAGCAGGTTGACTTTATCGTCAATCGACTCGACGCTGACTAAAGGAGACCAGTCAATGCTGTTAGCATCTCTTCGGAGATCATCTGTATTCATGCCACTAAAGTTGCGCTGCAGGAGAATATTAGGTTTTGCCTTAGGTGGGCGAATTTTGTAGGAGAGGAATAATAGGTCATGGTAAGAGAACATGTCAGCCGGGCATTGACCATGCTTGCTGGCATGTTGAGGAGAGGAAACAATGAGAAGGTCCAAAAGTGAGGGATTATAGTTTGGAAAGTGATGTGTGGCATTTAAAGGAAGGATTGATAAATTAGACGACTGAACTATTGATCGAAGAGAAGAGGAGCGGGAATCGATTTTCAATAAGCAAGTATTGAAATCGTTCATGATGATTGAATGACTGTAAGAGGGTGTAAGGTTTTCAAGGATTTTTTCAAAGGAGGAAAAGTAATTTATACGTGACGAAGGGCTATAGTAAACACCTAAAAGGACTTTCACGTGATTCAGGTTTACTTCCAAATAGAGATGCTCGCCCGCGTTCTGCGGTGGAGGTTGTGCAGACATATCGACAATTGAAAAAGGAATATGTGGACGAAGGTATATGGCAACACCGCCGCCACCGCCACGTGCGCGATCATTTCTTATTAGTTGAAAACCCGGCAAGGAATAGGAAGTTGAAGGGAGACATGGCTTTAGCCAAGACTCTGAGACAAGGATAGCATGGACGTTCTTACAGTCTAGGTTAGCTAACATGTCAGGGTAATGTGCCGGAATACTTTGGGCATTTATATGGACTACATTAAAATTCTTAGGTACATCGGAGAACTGAGATTCAAGCGTGACAGCAAGGGATGGAAAACTAACAAAGCTGTCATTATTACAAGCCGACAAAAAGCTTTCGCTGTCGCTGTCGCTATGGCTATCTGACATCGACACAGGGGCGTAGCTACCGCCGTATCAGCCGTATCAATTATACGGGGCCCCCAAGCTACAGGCCCCCCCGACGCGAAGTGAAAATTAGTAAAATATTTTCTATTGTTGATTATTATTCTTATTGTTGTGAGGCCCGTGATGAATGAGAACCTAATGAAAAAAAAAAATGAATGAAATTTGTTTGTAGCTTCAAAGTCAAAGCATTTATTTCAATTAATCCATTTACATTTGAATTGTCAAGGGGTCGGTTAGAAAGATGAAGCTAGTTAGTTGCCCAATCCAAAGTGTAGTAGGTATCTTTGAAGAAGAACTGGCAAAAAACTCACAATAATAGCTATACTTTCCAATTCAGTGTGTTATTTTGTTAAATCAATACCTAGGGGTAGGTATAGTTTTTTGATGCTTCACTGCAGTCGGGTAAAAAGGGCCCCCAACAAATTTTGATACAGGGCCCCGTTAGGACTAGCTTCGCCACTGCATCGACACTAGACATATAATTATAAATATATGAAAAAAATATAATAAACGTAAATAAAATAATTAATATAAACGTAAATACCTATATAAAAAGAGCAATTAACTCAAATCCACCCGCCAGTTTAGTGTTAACAAATAAAAGCGAAAACGAACAACAGTTTAAAATTATCATCGTCCGGGTAACACAGAATACTATATAAATTTATGCCTTGGGAAAAGAAGAAGAAATAGACAGAAAATAACAATAAAAAAATAATCAAGTTATACAGAAAAATAGAAGCAACCTAAATATACTGGGCACCTGGCAACCGGTTTCTGAACGAAAACTTTGAAAATTACAATGACAAATGACATGCCGTAACGCGACATAATGAGTTGACAGTTGACAGACAGAAATAAAGAACAATAACTATAACTGTGGAATGATAAAGGGTAGAGAAATTATAGTAAAATTAGTGAAATTGAGTGGGTACGACTTATAAACAAAAACTGATACTCGGACGGTGGTAATATTACCTAAAAAGTGCACAGAATCATTTCCTCTTCGCGGCAGCACGCCGACCTTTCTTAGGTGCCGGCGATGGAGACGGCGACGACGACAATCCTAATGCGATGGGAGACGTGGCCTTTTTACTGACCTGCTCGATGTTATTTAGGTCATCCAGTGAATTAACTCGATGCCGGGAGCCGTCTGTGCAAAGAACATATATAAGGCCCTGCTTAGTCCAGCAATTTGTTTCGCCAAGTCTCTCACGCGCAGACATGAAGAGCTGATGCCGCGATCTCGTCAGGAACTCTGATACAGTTATACCAGTGCCTTTCAACTTCGTCTTGGCAAACCAGACACTGTCCCTGACACCGACGTCCTGTAGCTTGCAAAGAATGGGCCTGGGCTTGCTAGCACCTGTTTGTCTGCCCTAACGGTGACACCGCCTGATATCAGCAGCTGTAAATTCGGTTAGCTTCAGACGACATCGAACAACCTCAGCGACTACCTGTGCTGTATCTTCCTTGGCCTGCTCGGTAACACCATGTAACAAACTCAAACTCAAACTCAAACTCAAAGCATTTATTTCAAATAAACCAATTACAGGCACTTTTGAATTGTCAAGGGGTCGGTCAGTCAGAAAGATGAAGCTAGTTACCCATTCCAAAGCGTAGTAGGTACCTATGGAGAAGAACGGGCAAGAAACTCCATGGACACTCTTTTAAATCAAAAAATGGTTACAAAATATTGATTACATCGTTCATGTTGAAATTATGCATGTGAGAACGATGCAGAACGTTAAAAGCGTCCGTAATAAAAAGACAAAAACAATTCAAATATTAAATTAAATTAAAATAAGCCGTGGCAGCCAAGAAATGACCAGTCCCCACTGACGGCGCCCGTTCACGAACATGACGCATAGATCAGCACCATTCAGCTCAACCATTTTGAAGGGAACTTAATGATCCAACACACACGCCACCACCAGCGAGACATTAGAGTGAGCATGACAAACTCTCAGCCGCCAGGGCACATTCAAGTCAATGAAAGAAAAACCTATTAAATGGTAGCTTTATAGTACTCACACCTGTGCTCTGCAATTATACAATTCTAAAACATTGAATTTATACAATGCAAAGATAAGTTTTTAAAATCTTCAGCAGCTCCAACAGTAGTTTCAAATGCTAATCAATTATTTTATGCGCCCTTGTGGAGCAGGACCAGCGTTGAGCCAAGCATTTTTATCAGCGATGTAATCCCCCAACTTATAATATGCCTGGCTGCATAGTGTGCGTTTTATACAAGATTTGAATTTAGTTTCATTCAGTTGAAGAATATGGGGAGGTATTTTATTGAAACATTTTAAACAGTACCCCATGAAAGATGAGTCTACTTTAGCCAGCCTGAAACCTGGTTGAACTAATTGATCCCTATTTCTAGTGATATAATTGTGTCTTTCACCTCTTTTACTAAAAAGATGTAGATTTTTCCTTACGTACATGATGTTTTCATAGATATATTGACCAATATATTGAATATTGATTATTATTAATAATTAATATATTGAACAATACCATCTTCCGGCGCCCACGCATCTCAAGGTTGTCAAGTCCCTGCGCCAATGCCTCCAACTGCCGCTGAAGACAGCCCAACGCATATAGTATAAACTTTTTGAACGAAGTGAAGTCTGCTATCAAACTTTCCGTTGTGCTGCTTGAAGTTCCTGAAGGATTTTTCTGCAGTTCAGCCTCAAAGTTTGACATCCTGTTTTGGAACAGTGACATCATATCTGATAATGATACCTTCAGTGCTTCCATGGTTTTATAAAGTATGTTGTTTTGATTGCTGTGTAATGCGTTCTAGGAGATAACACTATACTGGTGGGTACTTTATGCTAGCATGTATATCTATACATTAAAATAGTCAAATTAGAGCTATTTGTAATTTTAATTAATTATTAAAATGAGAGCAAAAAAAATTTTCACTATTCGTAACAACTACCCACAAGGGAAAAAAGCCCACCCTACATTCCCCATAGATCTTCGGTCAATTTGATTTTTATTTGCCGAAAAGCTTTTATAACTATCATAGGGTTAATATGTTTAAATTTAAATTTAACCAGGCAGCCTGGAACGTTCGCTCTTAATAAATTAATTGAGACATCCGGTGAGGAATTTAAACCTTCCGTCGTTTTATATGGTATATCGGTAAAGAAGTTTACAAATTCTTGAGCTGCTTCTAAGTTAGAGCTTTTGGCACCACGTGAAGTCTCCAATGTACGTGTGTGTGTGTGTGTGTTCGTATTTTTTTCCTACTAGTTTCGTTATTTATAACTTTCCAAACTGTTTTTATTTTATTTTCTGCAGATTTGATCTTGTTGCTAATGTACAGGGCTTTAGCTATCTTGCAGGTATTCCTAAAAGTTTTGGAATATTCTATATATCTACCTTATAGATTAATAACTACTAACTACTACTACTATTACTTACTCAGCTAACTCACATTTTTGTATTATGGTAGATTACCAACGACACTCGAAACCTAAGGTCCATCATCGATTTCCCGGTCGAATCACTGTCTCCTAAGAAACAGGCCATCCCTAGTTTTGGAGACAGGTTTTTTTTTGTTGTTAATATAGACAATTATTTTTCTCCCCTTGTGTCCATTGTTAGTTGATTAACTCTTGGCATGTAACTAGTATACAAACTCTGTCTATTATCTTTTGATCAATAAACTTATTATTATTATAAGATTTTGTAAAATAAACAGGACATGTTGAGGGTAACAGTTAAATCATTGACATAGTTCATTACAAAAGCATACATGTACATAGACGCAGCGATTATTTACTAGTATACAAGATAATTATATCTACAGTAGCAAGTACAGTTGTGTAGTTTCTGCCTGGCCTCATGGGACAAAGTATATGTTTATGTATTGATGTAGTCTATGAAATCAACTCATTTCTAGACCATTAAGTCTTGCTCTCCGTTTGAAATATTCGACCCATAATTCCCGATTACTCTTCACTACAATTATAAACACATCTATTACTATTGTGTTCAATAGTTCTCCTAATGAACCTATTTTGTAAAACTGTAAAACTTTTCTATTAAATATTAGTAATAAAAAGGATAGCGATAAAATATTGCTAAGAACAAATATCAACGTAGCTATGTAGAAGCGACGCCATTTGTTAATAAATGAACTCGCGCTAGTATCACTACGGCGGAACAGAGAATATAAAACTGTTAAGTAAATAATAACATTAACTGTAGGAGCGGTAAAATAAATAACCAACAGGAAAATCATAAAAATGTTTGGTTTTCCTCCTATCAACTTATACAAAGATAAAAAAGGTAATGTAACCATTATCATAAAAGGTACACCCCAGGCAAATAGGCAGCTTTTAAGGTACTTCCTACGAATTTCATTATTAAAAACCTTAACGAAATCAATATAAAAAATTAAACACAACACGACTAACCAAAAATCGAAAGATAGCAAACATAGCATACCTAGAAACATAGGTACTATTAAAAATATCGGCATCTCTTCTCTAGCTAAATGCGGAATTATTATTACAAAACATAATAAACGCATCGCATCTGCAAAGATTACATTGAGAAACACAAAGTTTTTGAAATGACGAAACTTTTTCATCATGCACCACGATATCACTCCGTATATGAACGCACAAAGAGACAGTCCAAACAAGACATAGAATACAATTGGAACCTCATAATATTTCGTTTCAGAAAATATATTTTTTGTCGAGTTGTTAAAACTGCTGCCATTAACACTGGTGTTGTATACATTGGAGTTGTATACAATCATGGTGTTGAATTCAACTTCTTAATAATGCACCACGATTACAGTCTATATTTATGAGAGCAGCCAGACTCAACACAATAATAATCCGGGAAAACTTAAAAAAAAATAACTACCGATGGAACATCTTTTGATCGTGTAGATACGAATGCACTGGCGTGTTATGCACTGCTGTCGTATGCACTAGTGTCGTATGTTCCGATGGCATATGCATTGGTGTTGTATGCACTGATGTTGCATGCACTGATGTTCTATGCACTGGCGTGGAATGCACTGCTGTCGTATGCACTAGTGTTGTATGTTTCGATGGCATATGAATTGGTGTTATATGCACTGAAGTTGTATGCACTGATGTTCTATGCACTGGCGTGGTATGCACTGCTGTCGTATGCACTAGTGTTGTGTGTTCCGATGGCATATGCATTGGTGTTGTATGCACTGATGTTGTATGCACTGGTGTCGTCTGCATTAATGTCGTTGTCGGTGATAGTGAATGTTGAGAGCGCAGTTCGACGCCTGTTAATGAACAGTGGCCACTAAATAAAAAAATAATTAACATCAAAATTTCAATAGGTTTCATCATATATCAATATGTTAACTAATTGCCTATACGACAACATGTTATCAAAAAAATCGCCCAAGTGTGAGTCGGACCGTGGGTTCCGCAACTTCGGAGATTGCATTTTCAAACAAAAATATTTTTAACTTTCTCGGTACTTCACAATTAAGTTCTTTTGTAATGTATATTTTTGATATTTTATTTTACATAACATCACGCCTGTATTCCTCAAAGTATTAGGTACTCCTTTAGTACATTCACATTTCCCCAGTTATGTTAAATTCCCATGTAATAGGGGGCGAGTCTGTTAATAAATCTGTTTCCAGTAGATCTGCTAATGTCCGTGGCCTGGCTGCGTTTTGGTGACTTCTTTGGAGTAACCGAAGGTTTTGCTTGTGCAATGATGAATGATATTATGATAACGAAGAATTATCTGAGATTTATTGGGAAATATGGCACAGTTGACATCTGTCGGGCATGCCACCGTCCGGGGAAATCAATCCGACACATTATCTCCTGGTGTTCTCGTCTAGCTAACGAAGAGTACTTATATGTATAGACACCTTGCAGTCAGGATTATCCTTTAGCAACTTGCTCTGAAATATAGGCTTGTGGAATCGGAAGTGCCATACTACAGATATGTGCACGGCCCAGTTCTCGAAAATGGCAATAGTTCATTGTATTGGGATCGATCGATCATCACTGACTGAACTATTGTAGCCAATAAGCCTGATATAGTGGTAATAGATCGAATAGAGCGACGCGCAATGATTGCTGACATAACGGTCCCGCATGACGGGAACCTCGTGAAAGCGGAGAAAGATAAACAAATCAAGTATCTTGTTTTGGCTCGCGAGGTTGTCGTCATGTGGGATGTGGACTCAGCGATCATTGTGCCGAATGTCGTGACATCCAATGGTTTAATAGCCAACAGCATCGACCAACACCTGAGGAGGCTCTCCTTAGATAGCTGGATTTAGGGCTTGACTCAGAAAGCGCTACTTCTGGACCTGGCGCGTATTGGAAGGAGGTTCTACTCTCTGGAGCCCTGACCGCCCGGTGGACTACTATTTTTTTATATTTTAAAAGATTTTATATTTTTTTATATTCTTATATTCAAAATATTAATTTATATGTGTATTTATCATAATAATTAAAATCTTTATTGCAGACCATATCATTCATTATTAACTTATAATTTAAAAATAATAAGTACTACAAAAATAACAATAAAAGGGCACAATACACATGCAAATTCACATGCCCATAAAATTTTATTATATAAATCCAGACTCCAAGCTCTTACTGAAAAATTCCTGCTGGAATAACCCAATAACACTTTGCCTAATCTGGGCATCGAACTCATGACCATCGTGCTCAACAGTAGTACATTTGGTTTTCTTTCTTGCGGTTTTTTCTTATTAACCTCCTTCCTTTTTTCGATTTACAACCTGCAGAGGAATTATCATTCCAAAAAAATACATTTTAAGTCCAAAACTATGCGGCACAAATAAGAAAGAAAAGACATAGACGCATAAAAATAAAGCACACAAAACACAAAACGAACAAGTTGGGGGAAAATATGCGTCATGTCTATGTAAAACGGCAATCGCACAGCAAGATGTTGCGACATTATGCGAGACAGAAACACAGCGCTGGCTTTCAGTGATAGTCGGCGTTGACGTGATGACGTCAACCGATGCAGCATAGAAAGCAATTGAAAGAATAAAGCTCAACCCTACTTTGAAATATTAACAGACCATTTCGGCAGCTATTTCTATGAAAACTACAATTTATAACTAATGTAAGCATTAGTTATTGACAAGCGTTAGTTAAACCTAAGATTTCCTTCAGATGGATGGCATTAGTGGTTCTTAAAATGAACAGCTATGACAGACAGTCGATCGAAGTTTCACCACAAGGGTTCCTTTTTTACCATTTTGGTACGAAACCCTAAATATAGGAAATATCAAAACCATTATCCAGTTGTGTAAGTGATAAACGAATTCTATTTACATTTTAAACTGCAAAGTTAATGATCAATTAATTATTTTATAAAACTTTGATAGAACTGTAATCTCTACATGATCCCTGTTCATTATTTTTGTAAGTTTTGGTTTAGTTCGATAGTATTTACTATACTAAAAAATTTCATGATGTGAAAATTAGAAAAAATTATACTCCATTTGCACATTGAAACTATAGAGGTATGAGGAACAGGGTGTAAAATTCACTCATACTCTATAGAAAAGGCAGGATCCTCCGACCAGACGGGTGTTGTGTCTGGTGGGCAACTGCCCGACGGTTGATGTCGGGACGTTGTATACAGGGTGTCCCGTAAATAATGGATCAAACGTAACGGGTAGGTAGCTTACCTCATTTCCAACAACTAATTTGAACAGTAAAAAAAAAACCGATAAGGTAACCAAGATATTTTTTTTTTTTCGATTTTTACTATTTTCTGTACCAGCATTCAGTGTTTTTAATGCTGTTGCTGCAAATGGTATCACATTTAGGTGTGATTTTTGTCAAACATTTCTGAATAGTTTACTAATGTTATAAGATACCATTTTTTTAAATAACATTTTATTTGCCTTAGAAAAAAAATCTTGAATCGAAAAGTTTTGTTTTTACGATGAAAAGACCAGAATTGGAAAAATTCTCCTGTAAAAAAAATGTATGACACCAAAGTGTACCATTATTTTAAAAACTTGTAAAATTACTAAGGTTTGCAAATTGGTATAAAACTTACGTCTAGTCCTTGCGGTTACAAAGATATTGCTATGAATGTGATGAAGAAGACAGAACTAAAATTAAAATGGTACTATCTAACTTTTCTTTCTCGTAATGGCTTATGCTTGTAATCTAAGCATGTGGTTAAGCGTGTAGCGTAATTCCGAGCCGATGACGTCATCTGTTCGGAATTTGGGACCGCTACCTGCGGAGTTGCACCTCACTCAGTGTGAAAGGGATAGATAGCGCCGCTTTTGTATTTTTGGTAAATCGGTGTCTTTGTGCAGGTATTTTTTTTCCTTCACCCTTCACTCATACAGGGCTTCATTGTTGCATGATTTTATTTGTTTAGTTGACACGAATCTCTCTTCGAGTTGATACGTACGTCAGACTACTTTCGCTCCCGCTGTGCCTAACTGTTGTGTTCCTTAAAATTAAACTTGTGCTGTGTATTTGGACTTTGCTTTGCCTAACGATTTGGAACTGTTTGTGTTTTGGACGAATGACTTGGCAATCCTACGGACTTCGAAAACAATCGTTTGTGTGAGGTTGTACGTGTGTGCAGTAGTACGATGCCTCGTTACGAGTACACGCCACGGGAGTATGCCGAAATGCATTTTATCTACGGAGAAGCAAGAGGTAATGCCAGGGCGGCCGCAAGATTGTATCGTGAAAGATACCCGAACCGGGATCGACATCCCGACTATCGCGTATTCATTAGAGTGCATAACGCGCTTCTTGAGGGAAGAATTCTTGGCACCGGAGTTGGGGGTGCCAGTGAAGGGCGACCGTCACAAGTCAATGACGAAATTATTATTCGAGAAATCGAGGAAGATTCGTCGGTCTCAATTCGCGTCATAGCGCAACGCACAGGTATTCCAAGATCGACGGTACATCGAGTTCTAAAAAGGCACCGGTTGCACCCATATCACGTGCAACGTGTTCAAACGCTGACGTCACGTGATTACCCGCAAAGAGTAGCATTTTTCCAAAGGATGCTTAGAATGATACGGGCGGACCCACAGTTTTTTAATAAAATTTTATGGAGTGACGAGTCTTCATGCCGGCGAGATGGATATCTCAATTTGCATAATTTGCACAGTTGGCAGCTGGTAAACCCACATTTGATGCGAGAGGACAGGAGCCAACATCAATTTAAAATAAATTTATGGGCAGGAATAATCAATGGGCAAATAATAGGGCCCTTTGAACTACCAGCAACTCTAAACGCCGAATACTATCTGCATTTTTTAAGGAATGAGTTGCCAACGTTATTAGAAAATATTCCAGAAGACGTGCGGCAAGCAATGTGGTTACAAAATGATGGTTGCCCCGCTCACTATGCGACGGCAGTAAGGGCGCAACTCAATGAAACTTACCCTGACAGATGGATCGGCCGATTAGGACCAATTTTGTGGCCTCCGCGATCTCCGGATTTAAATCCCTTAGATTTTTTTTATTGGGGATGTTTAAAAGACAAAGTTTACAAACAACGAATAACGTCGGAAGAAGAATTACGTCAGCGCATCCAATCTGCTGTATCAGAAATAAACAACAGCCATTTTGTCCGTCGGATAAGAGCTTCCTTTATTAGGAGGTGCAGACTTTGCATTCTCGTAGGGGGACGTCAGTTTGAACATTTACTGTAAAAACAAAATAAACGATTTATTTGTATTTTTTTTTTAATTTAACCTCCTAATTTTTTTCATACGCTGAGATACCTAAACATTTTTAAGAAAATAGTTTAATTGTGCACACTTTTTCAAATTTTATTTTATTTCGTAATTTGGCACCTCTGTCAGATTCATAGCAATATCTTTGTAACGACAAAGACTAGGCGTAAGTTTTATACCAATTTGCAAACCTTAGTAATTTTACAAGTTTTTAAAATAATGGTACACTTTGGTGTCATACATTTTTTTTACAGGAGAATTTTTCCAATTCTGGTCTTTTGGTCGTAAAAACAAAACTTTTCAATTCAAGATTTTTTTTCTAAGGCAAATAAAATGTTATTTAAAAAAATGGTATCTTATAACATTAGTAAACTATTCAGAAATGTTTGACAAAAATCACACCTAAATATGATACCATTTGCAGCAACAGCATTAAAAACACTGAATGCTGGTACAGAAAATAGTAAATATCGAAAAAAATAATATCTTGGTTACCTTATCGGTTTTTTTTTTACTGTTCAAATTAGTTGTTGGAAATGAGGTAAGCTACCTACCCGTTACGTTTGATCCATTATTTACGGGACACCCTGTATATGCTAGTCGCGCGGTAAACTCTGCTTGCGCGATGCAGGATTTGAGTGACGTCAGTATGACGTGTAGCTCGCATGTGGCGATGTTGATACCGCTACAAAACTAAGGTTTGCTCAATTGTAATTCAATTTTTACTTCAATCTTCTCAGTTCATATAATACATATATACATTATCTTTAATAAAAATAATGTTTATTAAATAATAATTTTAGATCGTAGAGAGCAGGTAACCGGCGACGATTTGCCAGCGCTTGATGGCGCCGACAAGCGCTGGTTGTCAACGCATGTTCGGTGCAGGCAGCTTTCATACTTTTGCCAAATCAGCGCGATCAGCGCGCAGCGGCGCGAGGCGCCGACTAATTCAGATAGGAACTTGTCAGCGCTTATCATCGACAGTTCGCGCCGATTACCAGCTTTCTATATGAATACACCCTAAATAAATCACGGAACTACAATAGTTAAATAAAATGTAGAGGTTTAATTCGTTTTTTTTTTCTGGAAACAAAAGCGTCTAAGATGTTCTAATTGACACGTGCATATTACTGAATATCATCTCAGCTCAAGCGATGTTTGTATTGATCTCCGTTTGAAGGATTTCTTTCCACGATTCCCGATTACTTTTCACTATAATTATATACACATTTAATGCTCGTATTCAATAACATACCTTTTTTTTTTGGATGAGGTATCGTCAAATATCTTCTCCTGCTCTGGGCGGAGCGGGAGGGCGTGTCAGACTTTTACTGACCCTAAAACCCACTAAAAACCCACTCATGTTCCTTCAGTTGCCTGTGTGCCAGGGCCACGGTAACTCTTTCGAACAATCCGCGACCTTATCTAAGTCAAAGTCAAAACGTTTATTGCGAACTAGGTGTTACAATGTTGGTGTTATGTTATGTAACCCGGCCTGGTCCTTACCGGACGGCGACCTTCTCATTGCTCGTCTTTTCCAACGTTACTGAATGCCATTGTTAGACACAAAAACAGCAATATTTGGTGAAAAAATATTTTTAACTACATTTCTTGGACTTTTAATTTTTTGTTAACTTTAAAAAATTATTATAAACAAAATAATAAACTTTAATTAACTTTTAACACGTGATCTTGATAAGTATATGTAAAAAAAGGGCTCCACGAAGACCAAAAATTACGATATATTATTAAAACCTTGTAGAGTCATTTAAGATAACAGAAATAGGAAAAAAAATAAACAATAGCATAACTTTTTGAAAATTTCCTTATTTTTTTTTTCCATTTGAGATTTATTCTTTCAAGTATCTGGATGATACCACAATTTATTCAAATTTTTTAATTAATATTTGTTACAAAAAAAAAAGTGGTACTGTCTTTAGTGGCAATGCGCCCATGTCGTTACGGCTGTGCGGAGCCTTATTTTCGGCGTTGAATTAAAATTATAAATAATAGAGATTAAGAGTTCCGGGAGTCGGAACATTTTTATTGAAAATTTCTTAAATATTAATAGTTTTTGAGCTAACTCAAAAACTACCAATTTTTTTTTTCTTGCATTTGAATGCTATTCTACTAAATGTAACGGCTAAAAAACTAAATGCTATCTTTTTTTCATCTTAACATACTTTACGTAGGTACTATCGATACATTTTTCTAGACGTCATTCTAAATCGAATGAGCCGTTGCTCATATTTTTAGGAGCTTTATCAAAAATTAACACGTTTTTGAACTGGTTGACTAGCATGCATGATACTCAGGTAAAATAAAATCTTTTTTTGCATTTAATCTTATTTTTTTTATCCTTGACAATTATGTTAAATTTCAGAGCTTATCAATTTCCGAAAAATATTTATGACCTATTAACGTGGTGAAAAATTAAATTTATACAATTTTTGAGAGGGAAATATGCGTAACAAAATTGAGTAATGTTAGTAACCAAGGAAAAAGTAAGTGTTATGACGTGTAGACGGGTTTTACAAGGCTCTTGTAAATAAGACGACTGGACTGTGTTCTTAATACGTGTATTCAGCCATGATGGACGGGCAATGACAACGGAAGTATGGGAGGCAGGAAGACCATAGACAATATATATTATTTTATAATTTCGGATACATAACAGGACGAATAAGGACCCATTCATATTTAGGTAGGTACTCCGTAGATTTGTATTTCTTCCTTTTGTCCCAAAAAACTGCAAAATGGTGTGGTGGATCCACACCATTTTGCATTTTTTTGGGACCAGAACACATAATAATCTAATATATAAAAATTTATGTTTGTTTGTTTGTTCGTTTTTTGTGAGCTGCCATACCGTTCATGCGATCACCAGAAAATCTGATGTAAATGTTCCTAAGCATTCAATTTTGGTACTAATCATATAAACTTATACGTTACCGTTCAAAAGTAACGAAGTCACAAAATCGAATGGTTAGAAAATTCTTGATTCGCGAAAAAACGTCCTTAATTTGGTTTAGGCTCTCAAAAATAGTGAGTAAAAGCGTAGCGGATGTAGTTTTCATTACTCAAATTAACATAATAATGAAATATAACAATGAGATGTAGTAATTATAGATGTGTATGTATACCTATTAATCCATGTAGTTAATCCCAATATATTCAGTATCTACTCAGACTTCGCGTGTTTTACTTGTCTATCAAGTCCCATCCTTACATGGTGACCCTGCCATATTTGGGGCCATGGCGATACCGTCACGGGATATCTATCTAGTGTTGCGGCTTCAAATACTCAACTTGGTTTAATAAAATTAATAATAGAATGAACAACATCAGTGCCAAAATAAGCTATCCTACGAGCCCTGTAATTTCAAAAAACTAGTGATGCAAAAATGTGTCGTTCCAGCGTGGAGAAAGAGACTGTGTTCCTGAACCAAAATGCCGCTGGTTCAAATCGGGGGCACGTGGAAGCAGTAAAGGAGCACATGTCGAATATTACCCTTATACTGATAATCATCTGTGTGTTGCTGGGCCTCGGCGTGGTGTTCTTCCTTTCCATCCTTACAACAATCACCAAATAAATTCAGTAACAAATTTGACCACAAACAGATGTCTGACAACTGATTTTGCCCATGGAATGAGAACGTTGCTATAAAATTGAAAAAATATTTCCTTCAAAATATAGCTTTTTACATCAGGATAGCGGTAGCAAGATTGATACAAAAAATTGAGTTTTATATAAGACAACAGATAATTGTTTAAAATTAATTAAATAATTAAATAATATGGTTATTCGAAGGTATATTACGAAGCTTTATTATATATATTATATAGCGAATATTACAGCAACACAACTGTTCAAAATAAAAAGATTTAAAAAAAAAATAAGAAAAAAAATATGAGAAAATGAGTTTTCAAATGTTACTGTTTGGGGTAGGACACCAGAATACATTGAAATTATTCAACTTTCAGAAAAAAAAAGCATTTTATTATTTCCTGACCTTTTGGTGGTACTAATTAGCATTAATTTAGAATTAAACTATTTATATAGATGCTAAGAAAATGTTTTGGTAAATCATTGCATGTGATTTTTAGATAAAAAATAACTTGAATTTGAAGGACACCCAAGTTTCAGATGGTGACACTACTGATAATAATTGCTCATTTACTAAGTGCATATTATTTTGCAAGCTTTGCTAATATTATTTATTAGAAGAAAAAAAAAAAATACATTGAAATTTTTGTAAAAAAATTGAAGGTGGATTTTGGTGATTTTCCTTGTGGCGTGAAGGTAAACTGGTTACAGACATTTATGTTTTACCTTTTTCCTCAGATTCAAAGCGATCTGACCAGTTTGTTTATCCTCAAAGCTAATGTTAAAGACATTATATTTCTTCACAGTTTTGCTTCGGTCTCCTATTTAAACATCCTTGCCATAATTTCCGATTACTTTTCACTATGATTATGAATATGTCTAATGCTGTTGTATTCAAGTATATTCCTAAGTCTCCTATAAAAACAATTATAAATATCTTCAAATCAAATATTTCTAATACAGTTGTTAATTCTAAAACATTGCTTAGTTCAAATATCAACGTAGCTATGTAGAAACGACACCATTTGTTACTACATGTACTCGCAACAGCTTCACAACCACGGAACAAAGAATGCACACCCGAAATATAAATTACAAAATTAATCATCACAGGAATTATTAATATTGTTTTGGATAAAGCCTGAAACATATATTCTGTAACTATTTCAGTTGAGTTATAAACATAACACTATAATGCAGCAACGAAGTATATGACCGATGACATCAAAGGTAAGCCCCAGGCAAACATACTCTTTAGGTACATCTTACGAACTTCAACAAGGAAAACTTGTACTATATCTAAGATATAAAAATAATAGCACAACACTAGTAACCAACAATTAAAAGATAGTATACAATACATTATTAGAGATATAGGTATAACGGGCATGTCTTTTTTTTTTTTTTTTTGGTGGGAAATCATCATATGGCCTCTCCCGCCCTGGGCGGAGCGGAAGGGCGTGTCAGACTCTTACTGACTAAAACCCACCCATGTTCCTTCAGTTGCCTGTGCGCCAGGGCCACGGTAACTCTTTCGAACAATCCGCGACCCCGGCAGGCATCGGCCCTATCGGACCCCGTCAATTATGCTGACATCTCTTTGAGGCGCGCGTGGAACACAACGCGCCGTCGACCCGGGCCTGGTCCTTACCGGACGGCGAGCTATAACGCGCATGCCTGGATACCGTATCACCGCGTCCTCACTGACCAGAGCCATGCACAACTTAAACACTAACAAACGGATCACATTCACTAGGATAGCACTGAGAATCACATAGTTTCTAAAGTTACGAAGCTTCTTGAAGATGGTCCACGATATCACTCCTTATATGAACGCTAACAGCGTCGGCACGAACGAAATCCATTCAATAATGACGACGTTTTCGTGGGTGTCGGCCATGGTGAGCGTCGCGTGCGCAGGTTGACGTGCACTGTTGAGTACTGACTCACGTCCATACTGATACACGCCTACAGCGTTTTGAGAGGTGGAAACAGTTTAGTTTTTAGTAATATATTCTAAGAAAAATATGAATGAATCACAGTTATTGCAACCCCCACCAGACTCGTCCGCGTTAAACTCATCGATCGTACACACGCATCTTTGCTTTTAAATGATAAATGATAAATGATGAATGATTTTATTTCTGTAAGTAGGTTTGTACAAACACTTTTACACGTCAATCATATTTTTAAACTAGATGAGGTTTTGACGTCGCTTATATCGATACTGACGAAAATAGAAAAGAGTATGCTTAGAAGGTTTGGTCACGTTGAGAACATGAATGAAAGGCGACTAACAAAAGGTATTTATTTACAAACAGATGTTAGTCTACAGTAGTGGTCGCCCAGTGGTGACGACCCCGACTTACGAGTTGTAGGTCGTGGGTTCGAACCCAGGCCGGTGCTTTACTTTGTGTAAATAATTTTATCACTACTGCTCTCAAAACGGTGAAGGATAAAATTTTGAGGAAGCCGGCATGTCCTAGAACCAAAAATTCGAAGACATGTGACATCTACCAACCCGCACTGGGCCCGCGTGGTAGATTACAGCCCACTCCCTCTCGAACAGAGGAGGCCTGTGTCTCAGCAGTAGGAACATCATAGGCTGATTATGCATGTGAGTTTAAACGCCGGGGGGACGCCACAAAAGGACATACATATATGTCGGACAAAGTCATTAGTATGGACACTAAACGAAGCGCAGCACGAGTTCCGGGAGGTGGCAGCAACATCACGATGACGTGCATACTCGGTTAACTTCGTGCTATGACAAAGCCTGGTTGATGGAGGAGCGCTGACGGGACGAGTGTACACTTACCATTCTGTCTTCGAGGAGATCAGTACCTCCACCCTAGGAACTGTCACGCGTTCCGTATAGTTGTGTCATGTATCACAGTGTGTGATCCGCTAGTGGTATTAATTTGTTCGTCAATTATAATTTGATTTGAACGGTTTTTCTATTGCGCAATAACGAACATTACCCATAGTACGCCCACAGTTGTTAAAATATGGCTGATAATAATGAGAGACACGTACGTTCTCCGTCATATACATCATGTCCTTGTATCACATTGGTGTTGGTTCGATTGAGAAAGTTGTACAGTTTGCTGGTCTTTACCACACCTTTAAATATGACTATGCCTTGTTACCCGCTGTAGAGATTTTGTTGGCGATGTTCTTCAGAATGGTCAGGTGCGTAGTACGCGCAACTAGATGTATGAACGTAAACAAAGCAAAAGAAGTATGTAAGGATCGTAGCAGGCGTTCTGTAGTTTTTGCCTACTCCCATGGGTAGAAGGCGTGAGTTTATGTATGTATGTAGGTATATCGATACAGATGTAAAAGTTTTTGAAGATTTTCGTTTCTCTCAACGCAAAGGCTTTGTATAACACAATATTTTGTATATATGATAAGTAATATTAGTATATACATACATATAAGTACCCATAACAGAAAATCTATACTCACAAATAAATAAAATTTAAGTGTCTGTTCGTAATGTCAAAATAACAGCTTATTACTAAATGCATATGGATGTTTATACGGAACTTATAACAAAAACAAAAAAAAATGTATGTCTGTTTGTTCCGGCTAATCTCCGAAACGGCTGGACTGATTTTGACGTCTCTATCGACTTTTTGTCCTGGTAGCACGTTCTCGTTTAATAATTTCCGACATCCACGAGGGCGAAGCCGCGGGCAGAAGCTAGTAAGGAAATAATAGTTTATAAGAAGTAGAAAACTGGTTTGTTAAGTATGTTTAGCTGTGTAGTGCGATGTCGTGTGACTATGTGTGAATGAGAGTCGTAGACATAGGTGGGTGCGTAAAAAAGATGATAAAAGAAAGCTCAAACGTCCGTATTGTGTTTGTTTTAAATAAAAATCACGGTTTTTATATTTATTTTTAATAACAAAAAAAACTGTGAAATTCATAGACTGTACAATACAATCAATAAATCCGTCTCATAAAATAGTACTTCTTAGGTAACAGTTACAACTAATAATGTTGATAAAAGTACCCACCTACTGTATTATATTTTTTGTCTCTAGACCTACTTAAAAAAAACCCGTTCAAATACTTTGAAGACTCATTAAAATTCTAACCAGTTTCATTTTCCTCATAGTTGACTCTTTTTTTTTCCATAGTATCAATTAATTTCTCACGACTTTTGTATCAATCTCCTATTTAAAAACTCACTATATAATTCCCGATTGCTCTTTCCTATTACGAAATACATAATCAAAACATGTATCCCTAAACGTAGATTTAAACTAAAAACAAAACAAAGTAATTTCGGGCTAACCGTTGGTATTAAACAATCTTGTAAAAATAAAAGATTCCTAAAAATTCTTTCGTCAAAAATGAATAATTCAATATTTACGAAATACTATAAAAAATACGAAAAAATACTAAAAAAATCTGTAACAGCGGCAAAAAAATTACATTACATAAATAAAATGAATAAATCAACAATTAAAGTTAAAACCATGTGGAACATTGTTAAAGAACGGACAAACAAAAAAACCAAAAAAGAAAAACAAAACATAACATTACAAACTCCAAACCAGGTGAACCCTAAAAATAGCTAATGTTTTCAATACATTTCTCGCATCCATTGGACAAAATACCACCCAAACACCTGGCAGTGTACAGAGAGAAACATCATTAAGCTTAAACGACAACGGACAGTTACTGACGATGTAAATAATGCTATCGCTAAAATAGTGCATTGGTTTAGTGTTAATAATTTACTTTTAAACGAGAAAAAGACTAAATGTATTAGATTTCTAACACCGAACGTTAAACAGGTGAAAACCAATGTACTAGTAAATGGGACGGAATTGGATCTTGTGGACACCACTGTGTTCTTAGGTGTTACTTTGGACTCGAAGCTACAGTGGGGCCCACATATAACCAAATTGTCGAAGCGGCTGAGCTCTGCAGCCTACGCGGTCTATAAAATCCGTCATTTGACTGATGTCGAAACAGCCCGATTAGTATATTTTAGTTATTTCCATAGTGTAATGTCGTACGGCATTTTGCTGTGGGGAAATGCAGCCGACATTCAGGCTATTTTTGTGCTGCAGAAACGAGCCATTCGAGCAATTTATAACCTTAGTTGTAGGCATTCACTGAGGGATAAATTTAAGGAAATAAACATAATGACTGTCGCATCTCAATATGTATATGAAAACCTTATTTATGTAAAAAAGAATATTAATCTATATTCTAAACACAGCGACATTCATAACATAAATACTAGATACAAAGATTTACTTATTGTGCCCTCGACTAGGCTCCAAAAAATTAGTAATTCATTTAAGTGCCAAAGTATACGTTTTTACAACAAACTCCCAAGTCTTGTTAAAGAACTGAGCCTCAATAAATTTAAATCATTTATTAAACAGAAACTCTGTCAAAAAGGTTTCTATAAAGTTAAAGATTACTTGGATGACAAAAAGGCTTGGGATTAATTAAGCTACTTCAATGTACCCCCAAGCAACAATCCATTTTATACTGTGATTATGTGTTTTGGAATTAATAATGTCATTTTTATTGAATTACATGACATAACATATTAAGATTTTTTGATGACATTTAAAGAGAAACCTGTCTGTGAATGTGAGTAGCATGCAGGCTAGATTAAATACATGATATTCATTTTAATATTGTGAATGTGAAGACTATGTGGGTCATTGTTGTTTTTTTTTTTTTTTTTCCTTCAGGTAGTTTTATCTTAGTCTGGCAGTTTGAGTAATTTTTGTGGCCTACCCAAATGTCCTTTCTTTGGTATTGTTCGTTGAATCGTTGAGCTCCTTAAGTTCTGAGTTGAGCTGCACGATTACTGACAAATGCGTGCACTGACTGGACAGGTCCACTCAATCTGTGTGGTTTTTCTTCAAAATACCATTTCAGACAAATCTACATGGTCTTCACATGATCTGACCAAGATTATGTCTGGACTTTAAAAGAGACTGTGACCTCTGAGTTTGTTTCGGCCTTTCTTCTCAGAGTAGTCAGATAGGAAACGCCGACCTCATCTAGTTTTAAAATATCATTGACGTGTAAAAGTGTTTGTACAAACCTATTTACAGAAATAAAATCATTTATCATTTATCATTTATCATTTATCAGTGATTAACCCCACTGAAAACACCTTGTTTCTTACCCTAGTCGACGGATACGAAGTAAACCAGATCTTAAAGAACCTTAAAAATAAAAACAGCCACGGCATAGACGAACTCCCACCGACTCTGTTCAGACAGTGCGCTGACGAATTTACCTTACCGTTCTATAAATTAATTAATCAATCATTCGAAGAGGGCACTTTCCCCATTCAACTAAAAAAAGCTTTAATAAAACCTATCCATAAAAAAAACGCAAAAACAGACCCAAATAACTATAGACCGATTTCCCTTCATCCTACAGCATCCAAAGTCTTCGAAAGAGCAATGTGTGATCGTGTATATTCCTTTTGTGAAAAATATAAGATATTCGATGACCGCCAAAATGGATTTCGCAAAAACAGATCTACAACGCTAGCTGTGTATAAATACATCCAAGAAGCTTTAAATATTACAAATAATAAACAATACGCAATAGGGATATTACTCGATATGACGAAGGCCTACGACAAAGTGCAATTTAAAATATTATTAAATAAGCTGTATGGAATAGGAATACGTGGAAAAGCACATGACTGGTTCACATCATATTTAAAAGATAGAGAGCAATTAGTTGAGATTGAATATTACAATCAAAAAACAAAAGAAGCACAGCTCATAAGATCGGATGTTAAATCAATACATGCTTCAATTCCCCAGGGAAGTGTTATAGGCTGCCTCCTTTTCCTCATATATATAAACGACCTCCCCAAAACCATAGGCGGGCCATGTGTACTTTTTGCGGATGATATCTCGATCCTGACCACATGCCAAACAAATGCTAAATTAAATGAAAAACTTACGACAATTCTTGAAAAAACTATAAACTGGATGAGAGACCATAATCTCGAAATTAATTTTACCAAAACCAAATTAATAGCGTTTCACCCCCGGCAGAAAAAACATATAAATATAGATTTTACCGTTAATCAACAAAAATTAGAAACAGTTAACAATTTCACTCTCCTAGGTTTAACAATAGACACACACATAAACTGGAAACCACATATACAGGCAGTAAAATCAAAAAAATCAAAGTTTTCCTACGCTCTCCGGGAAATTAAAAAGACTACAAACCTACAAACCGCACTAGTCACATACTACGCTTATGCCCACGCTTGGTTTAACTATGGCATCATCTTATGGGGAAATAGCACAGACGCTCCTTCTCTATTTACCCTCCAAAAAAAGCTAAAACGAATAATTGTTAATATAGAACCAACAGATAGTTGCAAGCCTTACTTCCAGAAACACAAGATTCTCACCTTAGTCAGTATTTATATTTTGGAATTATGTAAACTAGTCCGCAAATATCCAGATTCTTACAAAACACGGGGAGACATACAAACTAATTATCCGTTGCGCCATAAAAACAGACTAAATTTGCCCCCCTCCCGCCTGAAGTTACAATCATCTAGTCCATATTCAATGTCAATAAAAATATATAATAAATTACCAGAAGACATAAAACAACAAAACAAAACCAGTAAATTTTTAAATAAATTAAAGCAATACTTAATTTAAAAAAGCTATTACACGGTACAAGAATATTTAACGGATAAATACAATAATAATACATAATTATTAATAACAGATATATAATAAGTAAAATAACAAAAATAAACCATATTAAATACATAATAAATACTACACTAAAATCAATGAACAAATTTAAAGGGAGTAAACAAATAAGCATTATTTAAATTGTATAATAAATAAATAATAAATGAATAGATAGATTTGCATACATAAAATTAAAAGAATAAGTAAATGAATAGAAAGATAAAATACTTAATAGGATATTAAATAATTCAAACATAAATAATAATAATAATCAAGGAAAATTAATAAGGCGCTATTCCTCTCTCAACTTATTTAAAAAATTGCTGTGCCCGACAGGGTCCATAATTGTTTCTATTATATTCTATTTACCACCTGTAAGTGTACATTATGGATTGCAATAAACGATTTGAGATTTGAGATATTGAATTTAGTAGTTCCTCAGAAGCTCCTACTAATTCAATTAAATTATGCTTTTTAACAAATATTTCCTTAGCAGCGTACAACACTATTATATCACTGAGTATAAATATCAAGGTTGCTATGTAGAAGTGACGCCATTTGTAAGTAGATAACTCGCGCCAGCCTCACTACCGCGGAACAGAAAATATTCAACTATAACGTAAATAAGTAAACGTATTGTCACAGGTATACGGGGTGATATTACGGGGTGATATGGGATCTACCTCCTAGTGGTCCACCCCGGGCAACGGCACCACAGGCTTGCCTGTGGTACGGCTGAACGATCCCACTTAGCGGTGGTAGGCTCCACTAGGGGCCGCCTGGCTCGCGACCACCATCCCACCGGAGTCCGGCGCCAAGCAGCTTGCTGTGTTCCGTCGGTGTGTGGGAGTACCAGTGCCTTTGGGGGAGAAGGAGATTGTCAGTTGCGCTGTTCAGAACCGGTCTTGGTCTCTGGGCATAGCTTGCCGGGTAACTCATTTTGGAGGGTAGCGGGATCCGAAGCACGGTGCCAGCCGTTGGCCGACCGCAGTCAGTAGGGGGCCCAAGTAGCACGCCAGCCACGTGCCAAAAGCTGCCCCGCCAACTCGTGAAAAATCCCGATATGCTCCACCGTGCCAGCCGGCGACTGGATGGAAAGAAAGAAAGAAAAAAAAAGTATTTATTGAGACTCGCACAGGATTATTAGAAACTAAACACACTCATAAAAACAAAAAAATATAAAAAATAAAAACAAAAGTAAAATGAAAATAACAACAGAAAGTCCTGTACGAGGCCAAAAGGCCCCTATCTCAGCATGATGCTGCGACATTTAAAAAAAGAAAAATAAGTGTCGCAGCGCTGGAGGACCCGGTGGCCATATTCGGGGGGGTTCGGGCGTCCCCGCAGTCTCCAGATGAGTTCCCCGTAGGTTTGGCTAGCTCTAGTGTTCCACTTGGTTCACTGAGCAGCGCCTCGACAAGTCGACTTTTTTCCCCAACAACTCTACTTTAAATGAAAGCAAGCAAGAAAAATAAGGTTAAACAACGGCTGCACTTCCTCCCACTAAAAGTGCACCTTACTACCACCAGGGGGTTGCACTCCAATCTCGATCCGGTCCATCACCACCTTGAGGCCGAGAAGCCGCACCTGTTTTTCCTAACGGAGACGAAGATAACAACCCCCTCGGATGCGGCGTACCTCAACTACCCGGGTTACTCTCTTGAACACAAGTTCAAGAAACAAGCTGGGGTCTGTGTGTACGTCCGCGATGACATTTGTTGTCGTCGTCTTCGTTGCTTTGAGAAACCGGGTTTTTCTGCCATATGGGTACTTGTGGACACTGGCGTGGAGAAATCTCTCTACATCGGCGTCTACCGATCGCACAGCGGTGACCAGGAGACAACAGCGCTCTTTAATTTCCTCGTGGAGTCGACTGACGTAGCCCAGCAGCGGTACCAAACAGCGAAGCTCATTTTTCTGGGGGACTTCAACACCCATCATTTAGAATGGTTGTTCCCGTACCGGAAAACTGACCATGCCGGATTAGAGGCGCGCAAGTTTGCTTTAACGCTAGACCTAACCCAGATGGTGAAAGTGGCAACGCGGGTACCGGATGTTGACGGCCATACACCCAATTGCTTAGACCTTCTGCTGGCAACTGATCCGAATAGTCACTACAGACAGTATCGATCTCAGCCCCGCTGGGAACATCTGACCATTGTCTGGTGAAATCCATATCGACCTGCTCTCCTCCAGATGAGAGTCCTAAAGGCACGAGGCGAGTATGGCGTTACGGGTCAGCGGATTGGGATGAGATGCGGCACTTCTTTGCGACTTATCCATGGCGGCAAGTGTGCTTCTCCTCGGGTGACCCCTCGTGCTGTGCTGACGTGGTTGCGGACGTGATTCGGCAGGGGATGGAGTATTTTATTCCATTCTCCGACATCCCGCTCGGACTCAAATCCCGGCCTTGGTATAGTGCTGAATGCGCCTACGCTGAGGCCCGAAAGGAGTCTGCCTACCAAGCCTGGGTCAAGGCCCGCGACCGCAAAGTTAGAGTGCGTAGGGTTTGCGCGAAGAAAAGAGCCTTTAATTCTGCCGCCAAGCTCTGCAAACGGGTTCTGCGTAGAGCACGTTTTGACCATGTTGGACGTATTGGGGCCAAGCTGGCAGCGCATCCTCCGGGTAGTAAACAGTTCTGGTCCCTGTCTAAAGCGGTTGAAACAAATTTCTGTCGTCCCACTTTACCTCCAATGATGAAACCTGATGGCTCGCTAGCTCACTCTGCAACTGAGAAAGCAAATCTTTTTGCATCTCTATTTGCAAGCAATTCACGTCTGGACGCCGGATCCAAGCAACCACCTACTGTACCTCAATGTGACTCCACGATGTCGGAGATCGCAATTCACATTAAAGAGGTCCGAAGAGTATTGTGCAGTCTAGACGTGAACAAGGCCAGCGGGCCTGACGGCATTCCAGCGAGAGTGTTGAGGCAGTGTGCGCCTGAACTGTCTCCTGTGTTGACACGCTTGTTCCGCCTCTCTCTTAAAAAGAAAACGGTGCCAAACTCCTGGAGGCTTGCGAATGTACAACCAGTGCCCAAAAAAGGCGACCTTGCAAACCCTGCCCATTACCGTCCAATCGCCATTACCTCCATTCTGTGCAAGGTTATGGAAAGGGTACTGAACAGTAAGTTGCTGACCTACCTTGAAGACAATGATCTCCTCAGTGACCGTCAATATGGCTTTCGCCGGGGACGGTCAACTGGCGATCTTCTTGTGTATGTCACGCACTGCTGGGGCGAAGCCATCGAGAAACACGGCGAGGCACTTGCTGTATCGCTTGATATCTCGAAGACCTTTGACAGGGTCTGGCACGCTGGTTTACTCAGCAAGCTTCCTGCTCATGGCATCCCGGCTGATTTTTGTAGCTGGATATCAGACTTCCTTAGCGAACGGTCGATCAGAGTAGTCGTAGACGGCTGCTCCTCCGACCTTATGGCTATTGATGCCGGAGTTCCTCAAGGGTCTGTTCTCTCTGCAACTCCTTTCCTGCTGCACATCAATGACCTACTTCAGCCTGGTATTGTTGGGTACGCAGACGACAGTACTGTTTCAGAGAGATACTTGTCCAGCGCAAAAACCAGCGGGGCCGAAGTTTGTTCCTTGAGAGAGGCTATGGTAGAGCGGACAGATTTGACCTTAAGCCTTGTCTCCCAGTGGGGTGATGACAATATGGTCTCTTTTAACGCCACCAAAACACAGGCGTGTCTTTTTACCGCTAAAAGGAGTCAAATCAACCAATCTCCTACTTTTCGAGGTACATCTGTTCCTGTAACTGATCGGCTCAAGCTCCTAGGCATGGAGTTGACATCTGGTCTCAACTTCGGCGCCACCATCGAGTATAAAGCCCAAACTGCGGCTAAGAAGCTGGGCATCCTAAATAGGGTGAAGCGAAACTTTACGCCTGGACAGCTTTTAACCCTGTACAAAGCGCAAGTCCGATCCTGCATGGAGTATTGCAGCCACCTTTGGGATGGCTCAGCTAAATACCAACTTGCCGCGCTTGACTCGGTGGAACGCAGAGCTAAGAGACTCATTGGCGACATAAAACTGGTGGATGCAAAGCTTCACAGCTTGGCTCATCGCCGTAAGGTTGCCTGCTTGTCGGTCGTCTACAGATTGTACTTCGTTGTGTGTGCCCAAGAACTCCACGACCTCATTCCACTGGCCCCCTTCTACCATCGGACATCTAGGCGCACTGCAAGTTACCATCCCTACCTAGTTGCTATTCCACCAATTCGCACTAAGCGCTTCCAAACATCTTTTATAATGCGCACAGCAAAAGAGTGGAATTCTCTACCTGCGCCTGTGTTTCCGACCGCAGACAACCCAAATCTCTTCAAAGTGAGAGTGAACAGGCTTCTTCTGGGTAAGTTCACTCCATCGTCGACTTTGTCTCTATCATCTCTGACCTAGACTAGAGTCAAGAGCAAACCCATCTAAAATAAAATAAAAATAAAAAAAAGGTATTAATAACATTGAAATGCCCGATAGGTAAGCGTTTCTCTCGAGTCCAACAAATGAAGTAACCAACCAGCAAGATAATATAAGAACACTAATATGAAACATACGCCCCGGCCTAACAGGCTACTTTTGAGGTGCCTCCTATGAATGCCAAAGTTGAAAATTTTCACAATATCGACATAAAAAATGTAAGTTAACACGTGTAACCAACAATTAAAAGTTAGCATACAGTACAAAAATTGATTTTTGAAGAAATTAATACACTGAAAACAATATTCATAACCACCGCCATTGAAGATAACATAACAAGTACAGACATTAATGTTTTAACTACGCAGCACGTTTGTTAACATTACGTTGAGGAGCACATAGTTTCTGATATGGCGAAACTTCTTGATGAAGCACTACGATATCACTCCGTATATGAAAGCAGCCAGACTCAATACAATAATAATCCAGGCAAACTTTTTAAAGATCTACCGATTAAACATTTTCAAGTACTGGTGTTTATTGCACTGGTGTTGTATGCACTAGTGTCGCTTATACTCAGTACCGGCGTTGGAGTAGGGCGTGGCTGGGCGACCGCCCAGGGTGTCAGAGCTGAAGGGGCACCGAAGGGGTTGTGACTAGGCTCCCGTTCACCTCTGGTTCAGAGTACTTTGGTTTTAGTTCGTTTTTAGTTAGAATACCAATATTTTTTTGAGATCTCTTCGCTTGCTCTTTCATCCGACATACTCTGAATTCTCAAACTTTTCTGCATAAGCCGACAAAGTAACTCCTATTACTTTATGAATGGACATAATAAAACCAAGGCCAGGTGCTGAAATTGTTCGCCCCTCTCTTCTTGTCCAAGAGGGGACAAGGGCACCGCCGAAATTTCACTCAGGGCGCCTGTAATGTTAAAACCGGCTTATACTGGTATCGTTGTCTTCCATGGTGAGCGTCGCATGCGCAATTCAGAACGCCTTGATGTGTAATGCCGGCCGCCATACTTCCACACGCACCGGTACGCATCGCCGTTAGGTTATAACTAAGGCAAGTATGTTAATCAAAGGTAGGTCCTGTCCTTTTCACTATGATATCATTTATATAGGTTCCGGTCTCAAACTCCGTTCATCTCCGTCTGTTTGTATGTTTGTCTCTGTGTCTGTAACTCCCTCGTAAAATCTAGAGCTTTAGACTAATTAGTGTAAAACCTGAGGGTTACACCAGTCTAAGATCGATAGACGCTTCTATAGGCTGATTTTGTATTACATAATGCGCAGTATTATAAACATTTTAAACTGACTTCAAAGAAAGGAAGGGGTTTTCAATACGGATGTTTTTTTTGTTTTTTCCGAGAGTATACTTATAGGGTGATCCCATATAAATTTGGTCTAGTTCTACATACATACATAAACTCACGCCTTCTTCCCTCCCATGAGGGTAGGCAGAAACTACAGAACGCCACCTGCTACATACTCCTTACATACTCCTTTTGCCTCGCTTACGTTCATACATCTGGTCATACACGGACGCCGGTTGTGAGTACTACGCACCTGACCTTTCTGAAGAATATCACCAATAAGGTCACTATATGTCTTCCTAGGGCGTCCCCTCCCGGCGTTTCCACTCACATCTGCCTTGTAAATACCTTTTGTTAGTCGCCCTTCATGCATCCTCTCAACATGACCAAACCATCTTAGCATTCGCTTTTCAATTTTTGTCACTACATCTTCTTTTAAACCGCACCGTTGCCTTATCACATTATTCTTCAGTCTATCATTCATAGTCATACCACACATGCTTCGCAAGGAACGCATTTCCACAGCATATAATCTACTTTCATGAGATAATTAAAACCTTTCACACATTAAATGTTAAAAAGACCGCAGATCTATGGGGTAATTCTGTGGACGTTGCTAAGTCCATAATAAACATTGTAGCACCTACTTTAGCTGTTATTTTTAATAATTGTATTGATCTTGGTGAGTTTCCTGATCTTATGAAAAACAGTAAAATAATACCGTTATTTAAATCGGGTAGTACATCAGACCCTACTAATTATAGACCTATTTCAGTACTACCTACCTTTAGTAAAATTTTTGAAAAACTTATTTTGAATCAAATGCAAGGATTTTTTAACAATCACAAATTACTGCATAACAAACAGTTCGGTTTTACGAGGGGTCGTTCGACTACTGATGCCGGAGTTGAACTTTTAGGACATGTTTATGATGCATGGGAGGACAAATGCGATGCTTTGGGAATCTTTTGCGATTTGTCCAAGGCATTCAATTGTGTTCTTCATGAAACATTGATCAGGAAACTGCACCACTACGGAATCCGAAACGCCTCTCTGGATCTTTTTACTTCTTACTTAAGTGATAGGATTCAGAGAGTTGATGTTAATGGTAAAAGATCACCCGGATCGGTAGTAAGAATGGGGGTCCCCCAGGGCTCAATTCTTGGGCCATTTTTATTTCTTATTTATATAAATGACTTGCCTTACCTCATAAAGGATAAACATGATATAGTGTTATTTGCAGACGACACTTCACTTTTATTTAAACTGAAACGTCAGCAGCTGATTACTGACAATGTAAATACCGCCCTTGCAATAGTAGTTAACTGGTTTAATGTTAATAACCTACTTCTTAACGAGAAAAAAACTAAATGTATTAAGTTTACGATACCTCATGTTAGACAAGTAGAAACTAGTGTTCTCATAAAGGGTGAAGTGCTGAAACCCGAAAATACCACAGTTTTCTTAGGCATAACTTTGGATACCAAGCTTCAATGGGGCCCCCACATAGATAAATTGACAAAAAAGCTTAGGTCTGCAGCATACGCCGTTAGAAAAATTCGTGGTTTAACTGATTTAGAGACAGCCCGTTTAGTATACTTTAGTTATTTTCATAGTGTGATGTCGTACGGTATTCTGTTGTGGGGAAATGCCGCCGATATCCAGACAATTTTTGTTTTACAAAAAAGAGCAATTCGTTCAATCTATAAATTAAGTCCCAGACACTCCCTCAGAGATAAATTTAAAGAGATTAATATAATTACTGTGCCTTCTCAGTATATTTATGAAAATCTTTTGTATGCACATAAAAATATTAATCTGTTTAAAAAATACAGTGATATCCACAATATAAATACTAGAAACAAACACAAATTTATTGTTCCTACAACCAGGCTCAAGAAAATAGGTGGCTCGTTTAGATGCCAATGTATACGTTTTTATTATAAACTTCCTAGCCACATTCAAGATCTAAGCTTTAATAAATTCAAATCTTTTATAAAACGGAAACTATGCCAGAAAGCCTATTATACTGTGAAAGACTATATTGAGGACAAAAAGGCTTGGGATTGATCTGCTCCAATAAATTTACACGGTGAATGTTGATTTTAATTTGCTAGCTATTTTAGACATGAATATTTACTGTAAAAAGTATTATATTATTTTCATTATTGAGAATATGAGGACTATGTGGGTCATTGTTCAATTATATTCTTGATCTGGCAGTTTAAGTAGTTTATGCGGCCTACCCAAATGTCCTTTCTTTGGTATTGTTCGTCGAATCGTTGAGCTCCTTAAGTTCTGAGTTGAGCTGCACGGTTACTGACAAATGCGTGCACTGACTGGACAGGCCCACTTAATCTGTGTGGTTCTTTCCTCAAAATACCATTTCAGACACCAATCTACATGGTTCTCAAACATTATGTCCGATTTTTTATATACACATTGACATTGTTGAATTTTATATACACAATGACATGAGTATTTACTTGTAAAGTATTATGTTATTTTAATTATTGTGAATGTGAGGATTATGTGGGTCATTGCTTTTTTTTTGGAAGTTAATTTTGATCATGATCTGGCAGATTGAGTAATTTATGTGGCCTACCCAAATGTCCTTTATTTGGTATTGTTCGTCGAATCGTTGAGCTCCTTAAGTCCTGAATTCCTGAGTTGAGCTGCACGATTACTGACAAATGCGTGCACTGACTGGACAGGTCTACTCAATCTGTGTGGTTCTTTCCTCAAAAGACCATTTCGGATACCAATCTACATGGTCTTCACATGATCTGACCAAGATTATGTCTGGACTTTAAAAGAGACTGTGCCCTCTGAGTTTGTTTCGGCCTTTCTTCTCAGAGTAGTCAGATAGGAAACGCCGACCTCATCTAGTTTAAAAATATGATTGACGTGTAAAAGTGTTTGTACAAACCTACTTACAGAAATAAAATCATTTATCATTTATCATGCTTCTTTTGCCACACCCAACACTCACTTCCATACATAAGCGTAGGCACCACCACACCATTGTGAACAGCTAATCGTGCTTTTTTGGACATCAACTGGTTGGTCACAATTGCATGTGTAGCACCATTCAGTTTATTTCCCGCATTTACCCTTCTTTCCACATCTCCATCAATCTTTCCAGCCCTTGTAAATAGACTCCCCAAATATACGAACTCACTTACTTGCTCCACACTCTTATCTCTCTTGGTCTACTTCTGATGAGTGATTTTGAGTTATCTTCAATAATACGTATTTTTCCACTTAGTGTATGTTGATGAGGTTATAATAACCTCCTGTCACTGATATTTCTGTTTCTGTTTTCCTGTCGAGTGAAGGTATACAAATTGTGTGGGGTAGGTACATGCGGCTGCGGCTGCAGAGAAATCTCCTCACCCCCTAGAAATGTATAAAAGCGCGCCATTTCTGTGAAATCAATGAAACTGCTAAGATATTCTAACTAGAAAATAAAATACTGACGGCGCTCATGCAAGTGACCGTAGCCTCTAGGTAATATCCATCGCATCCTACTTAGTGATATTTTTAAACTTCCAAACGTGTTCCACAAACATTATAAGTATTGTTTTACAAGTTTCTAAAAAGGCACAAAAGAATTTTAAAATTCTATAAAATCTTTTTTAAGCCAAAGTATGAATCGAACCTGGACCCTACAACTCACGAGCCAAGTCGTTACACCGCTGCGCCAATCAGTTACTTAATATAGTCGTGTAATTTGTCGATATGTTATGAATCATCCATCACATCATTCATATCAGCCGTGTCGTAATAAAAAATTGCTGATAATGAAGTAGATTGAGGGTAAGTTTATAATGTTTTTAAGACATGACGACATGATGTCGCATCATAGCATAATTACTCGTCTGCTTGTGCTGTTCGAATAACGAATTCTAATTACAATAAAATCATGGCTCAATTGAGTAACTTTTTAAAAGTGAAAATAATCGTCCTTTGGGAGCAAAATCAAAGTTTAAAGAATCAAATGTCTCGAGAATTAAATGTCGACGTAAGTGTAATCTAAAATAAAATCAGTTTATATTTTCATTTTTGTTCCATTAGAAATCTAACTTCTTAATTTACTTCCATATAGAGAAACACAGTTCATTTATGGGTGCGACGGGATTAAGAAACTAGTGAAGTGAAGTGTAACCGCCAAGGGCCACGTCAGATTGCTTACACAAATCAATTCAACCGTCATCGTGATATTGTTGATAGCCATACCACGGATTCTTTCAGAATCAACCGATCTAGCGCTATAAGACATGGCATTTCGCTTACCACTGTCCGAAGACATTTCCATACAGCTGGGATCCATAATTATAAACCTGCCAAAAAAAATGCACTAACCGAAGCTCATCGTCAAGGCAGGATAAGATTTGCAACCCAGTATATGAATTTTGATTGGGAAAATGAAATAGTCAATTTTACCAACGAAAAGACGTTTAAGTCCGATGGTGATGGACGTAAAATACTCTGGAGAAGACCAGGTGACCGCTACAACTCTCAAAATATTTTACCGTTGAGGACTAGTGGCAGGTCATCGCTGGGTAAGCAATGGTTAATTTAATTAAATATTAACATTTACCTACTCACTTGATTAAAATATAAATACATTTATTTGCTAAATTATGACTCATTAGCGCTGTGACTATTGTAATAATATATTCTTTTATTCATTTTTATGCATATTAATTACATTTTTAAATACTTTTACAAAAACATATAAAAACATTTAAAAATATAGAAAATAGTAGCCCATCGGCATCAAAAACAGGGTCCAAGCTGCCGGTGGTCAAGGGTCTAGAGAGAGGAACCTCCTCACTATGCGTGCCGTATCCAGAAGTACTGCTCTCTGAATCAAGCTCTTGACCCAGCTGCGCAATTAGAGCCTCCTGAGGTGTTGGTCGAGGCTCTCCGCTATTAGGCCATTTACTGAAACGATTATCGGTACAATGATTGCAGAGTCCACGCCCCACATGTAGACAACCTCGTGTGCTAATTCAAGATACTTGATTTTTTTATCTTTCTCAGCTTTCACGAGATTCTCGTCATGAGGGACAGCGATATCAACAATCATTGCACGGCGCTCTCGTCAATCTATCACCACAATATCAGGTTTACTAATAATAATATATTATTATTAGTAATCATAATTACTATTACTAATAATAATATATTATTATTAGTAATCATAATTATTATTATGAATCAAGGATAATAAATGAAAAAAGCATAAAAAGGGTTTGACAAGACAACGATATTGTCTTTTTAAATAGGATATATCCACAAAAAAGTTTTATTACTGTAATAAAACTTTTTTGTGTTTTCAGGATATTGGGGATGGATGTCTTCGACGGGTCCTGGAGAGCTTGTCGAAGTCGGCGCTCGAATGAATGGCAAACGTTACTAGGAGATCTTAAGAGACGTGATGATTCCAACGGTGCGCAACCGTATACCCTGATGGACATATTTATTTTATTCAAGATAATAGATCGGTGCATCGGTCAAGACCGGTTACGGAGTGGTTTTCTACACAAAGAGACATAACTTTGATTGATTGGTTATCTAAAAGCCCTGGCTTAGACCTGATAGAAAATTTGTGGGGTCAAATGGTGCTTAATTTGGACTCGAGTAAAGTCAGAACTAAACAAAATTTAGATGAAGTGGTACTTGGGAATTAATGAGATTAAGTGACATTTGTTTTAATATGGTAAATGGAATAAGATCAAGATTAGAAGAAGTTATTGAAAGTGAAGGTTACCCACCCACTCCGGTATTAGTATAGGTTTGACCCCACAAGTTATCTACAGTTAAGTTTTCTATAGTTAATTATTTTTTGGAAACATTTTTGAAAAATCTCGAGAGATGTAAATTGTTTTTCTGTTTGTTTCAAACGTGAGACAACATGTTGGTTCTCTTGTGAAATCATCAAACTAAATTATCAGTTTGACGGCGCGTTGACGTCAAAATCAAAATGACTGATGAATGTCAATGTCAAGAGTGGCCTTATGGTCGGTGTCAAAGCCACTCTAGCGGAGCGTCGTGTCTATGGTAGCGAGGCAGCCATCTTTTAAAAAACACTTTTTTGACGAGACGGCGCTAGCGCACCATGTCTGCGACGAATCGCTTTCTATTGCATCAATCAAAGTGATTTTTTATAAGATTTGTTAACATTTAAAGACTAGAGACTATTGTTTTAATTCTAGAAGGTTAATTTTAGTGATTTCGTGATAATTGAAGAAAAGCAATATAACGGTTGATTTTCGGAGGTATTCGGTTTTATTCATCGCCTTATTTCCACGCCCTGTGAGATGAGTTCTGATGATGGCCCTCCTGCGCCTTCAAGTTTAAAAGTTGTAAATAAATATTTATATTTTATTTTTATATATTGTTTTAAATATTTTATTATTTATTTATATATTTATATTTTATATATTTATTCGAACTTGGGTTAGTATATTAATTAATACCATAATAATAATAAATAATACTACGTATTTATGTGAATCTCCTTTATTCCAAAATACCGCCTTATTATAAGCACCTACTTCCCCTCTCAACCCGCAATACCCCGCTATCGCCCTACAGTTACCACCAGGGCTGCCTAAATATGCTGATGTTGGTTAGCGCATGACAATTTTGTAATAAAAACGTAAAAAAATATTGATAAATGGGTATCTTGCACGCTTACTTCTGAAATCGATGTCATTATCTACAGAACACTAACTTCATTGATGTCACAAAGATGGCGCGCACATAAACATCGTAGTAAGTAGGTATATCATCCTTTTTATGATGTTATTTATACATTTCTAGGGGGTAATTTTTCTCTGGTGACAATTTTGTATAAAAACGTAAACTAGTATTGTTAAATGGGTATCTTGCACGCATACTTGTGGAATCGATGTCAATAACTACAGAACACTAACTTCATTGATGTCACAGAGATGGCGCGCACGAAAACATCGTAGTATATCATTCTTTAAAAGATGTCGCTTTTTATACATTTCTAGGGGGTGAGATTTCTCTGGAGCTGCATGTACCACTAACAAAAAGTGAAAAATATCAAAAAGCGTGGAGCGCTTTGCTTAAATTAATTAAAAGTACACACAACTAAAAAGCACTCCACGATTTTTGATGTAATAATTGGATATAAAAGAAGAACTAATACAACTGAATTTAATTATTTTAGTGCGTGACTAAAGCGTATTCTCTTTTGTTTTTTTTTACTACATATTTTTTTTTTTTTACATTTTATTCCAGTACATATTATATTCTTCATTTAGTTAATAAGTCTAAAGTCAAAGAAGTTACGACTTGAGCGGTTTACTAGGAGCCACTGAAGAGTTCCACTACCACATCCGACCCTCGTTTCCAATCCCAATCTATTGGACTCGTCAAAACGAATCACTATCACATATTATTAACCTTTGTATCTTTTACCTCACAAAATTTTGTTTTTACAACAACACCAACTCAAACGAACCTACATTATAACACAAACATTAGCAGCAGCTAGCTCTGACAAAACAACAAAAAAATAACAACAAAAACTGTTAAGAAAACCACAAATAAAAATAATATGTTCGTTCTTAGTTTTTTATCATAAGTAGTCAATTTATTTCTTGAAAATAGTTATAATAGGAAATAGGAATGAGTACACTACAAAAACTGGTATTCAAAGCCGGTTATATAACGGTCATAACAAATCGTTATTCTCAAACGCATAACAGAACTATTAATTAATTTGTATTTTTGCTGGATTCCATAGTGATCAAACAAGTTTCGATAACCTTGGAGGTTTTGTCTATGACATCACCTAATTCCGAGCGATGTTTGAACCAATCTTTTTTTTAAATATTCACCCCATAATACTCGATTACTCTTACCTACAATGAAATACACAATCAATGCTATTGAATTCACTAGTTCTGCAGATGCGCCTAAAAGAGCAACTAAATTGTTCCTGATACCCAGTACATCCTGAACAGCGTAAAGTACCGCAATATCACTGAGTACAAATATCAACGTAGCTATATAGAAGCGACGCCATTTGTCAGTAGATGCACTCGCGCCAGCGTACCTACAGCGAAACAGCGAATACACAACTATAACATAAATAACCAAACTTATCGTCACAGGCATTAACTCAAGTGTCATAAGGACATGAACTGTAAGTATGTCTCTCGAATCATACACGTAAAATAACAAAGCAACAAACAAAAATATGAACATTGCTAACAAAGGTACACCCCAGCCAAATAGACTACTCTTAAGGTACCTTCGCCGAATGTCACTGTTAAAAACTTTAACAAAATCAACATAAAATATACAGCACAATACGAGTAACCAATAATCAAAAGTAAGACCACAGTAAATAGAAAAATATAAATAGGTATTAACGCACGTTAAACGATTCGGCAAGGAACTGCAGAAATGTAAAACAAAATAATAAAATAAAAACAGAAAGTTACGTAGCACGTTCGCGAGCATTACGTTGAGAAGCACATAGTTTCTGATATGACGAAACTTCTTGAGGATGCACCACGATGTCAGTCCGTATATAAACGCAGCCAGACTCAGCACAACAATAATCCAGGCAAACGATTTGAAAACATCATGCATGGAATCAACTTCGGACTGTGTGGAATTGCTTGCAGTGGTGTTATATGCACTGGTGTTATATGCATTGATGCCGTATATACTGGTATTGTATGCACTGATGCCGTATGCACTGGCGTTGTATGCACTTGTTATGTATACACTATTGTTGCTTATACGGTTGTGGTTGTCGGCCATAGTAAGGGTCGCGTGCGCAGTTCATCGCGCGCTGCTGAGCAGTGACACGCGTCCACACCGATCCGCGTCTCACCGGTTTATACCGGTGAAGTAATAGATATAATTAAGGCCAAGTACCACGCAATTTACCGTAGTATTTTTTATCTCGTACAGTTTTTCTATTAAACTTATTACAGGAAATAATAACTCATCTGATTCACTGTCATGGCATGAGGGCATGACGTATTAAGGAAACATTGTAGATGAGGGCGCTCGCCCCGTGTGTCTTCACCCCGTATCGGTCCCTTGTGTTTGAATCAAAGGGTCTCGCGCAAAGTGATATAAGAAAAAAAAATGAAATGAAAATAAAAGCGAAATCAAAAAAATCAAAAAAAACAAAATAATGAATGTATGAAATGTCATAGAATTCCTGTAATTTCATGTCTCAGTGACGCCATCTAGCATAATATAGCAAAATTATATAATAGCCAAGCTTTGATTACCAACCGTCAGATAGTTTGACATATCAGAGAAAATTATTTAATTTATCTAAATACTCGGTTAATATTAAATGCCAACAAAAATAAACCACGGTTAAGCCCAGTCATTAAAGCAAAACCTCAATGTACAACGGCATAATTATTTTGTTCGAAAATTATTTTCTTTGGCACAGAATGCACAATGTCGGTACATAGGTGACGTTTGTGTGTTTGCACAGGTGAAGGTAGCTTTGTTCAGTGCCTACTGTGAAATTTATTACACCAACGCCCTATGAACCAACTACGCGCAGCGGGCCTACGATGCTCTCAGAGTTCAATATAATATCGCCTTTAGGATTCTGGTGTGACTACCTCGATTTTGCAGTGCCTCAGGCATCTTTGCCGGCGCGAAGGGTTGGAAGGACATTTCCGCTATTGCGCAAAAACTCAGCCTCACTAATTCGCCGAATTCGAGGGAGTCAGGCAGATAACAATAATTTAAAAAATATCATGCAGTGCTTTTTTTTTAATTTTCAAAGTTGTACATACATACATAAACTCACGCCTTCTACCCATGGGGGTAGGCAGAAACTACAGAACGCCACCTGCTACGATCCTTACATACTCCTTTTGCCTCGTTTACGTTCATACATCTGGTCATACACGCACGCCGATTGTGAGTACTACGCACCTGACCTTCCTGAAGAACATCACCAATAAGGTCACTATATGTCTTCCTAGGGCGTCCCCTTGCGGCGTTTCCACTGTAAATACCTTTTGTTAATCGCCCTTCATTCACCCTCTGAACATGACCAAACCATCTTAGCATACTCTTTTAAATTTTTGTCACTACATCTTCTTTTAAACCGCACCGTTGCCTTATCACATCATTCTTCAGTCTATCATTCATAGTCACATCACACATGCTTCGCAAGGAACAATTTCCACAGCATTTATTCTACTTTCATGCTTCTTTTGCCATACCCAACACTCACTTCCATACATAAGCGTAGGCACCAACACACCATTGTGAACAGCCAGTCGTGCGTTTTTGGACATCAACTGGTTGGTCACAACTGCATGTGTAGCACCATTCACTTTATTTCCCGCATTTACCCTTCTTTCCACATCTCCATCAATCTTTCCATCCCTTGTAAATAGACTCCCCAAATACACGAACTCACTTACTTGCTCCACACACTTATCATTTAATTTCACATCACATACCGATACATCCTCTTCTCTTTCAAACACCATGACCTTCGTCTTATTCACATTTATATTCATCCCTTTCATTTTATATGATTCATCCATCACAGTCACCATGTCTTGCAACCCTTCCGCTGACGATGCAAGTAGAACTTGATCATCTGCGTAGAGAAGGCATTTGACAGGCAACTCATTCATCGTCAATCCATACTCACCCTCTTTCAAATCTGTCAGACAACTATCCATATACAAGTTGAACAGCCATGGTGACGCTACACAACCCTGTCTAACACCCCTCGAAATGCAGAACCCGTTTGTGTATGCCCCATTTATCCTAACACAAGCACTAGAATCCTTGTATAAAGATTTCAGTGCCCGTACTAAGCGCCAGTCCACACCGTACAAGGATAGTGTCGACCACAGTTCTTCCCTCCATACACTGTCATAGGCCTTCTCCAAGTCCACGAAAGCACAGTAGACTTTCTTGTGCTTTGCCAGATGTTTTTCGGCTATGCACCTTAGGGAGAAGATCTGATCCATACATCCCATTCCCTCTCTAAATCTTGCCTGCACATCCCATATTTTCTCACCTGTCACTCTTATCACCCTATTTATTAAAATCTTCGCATATAGTTTGCCTATGACACTCAAAAGACTAATGCCGCGGTAGTTTTTACATTCTTGCTGAGAGCCTTTTCCCTTATATAGTGGTACGATTACAGCCTTACATCAATCATCCGGCACACGGGCATATCTCCAACACATATTAAAGATCCGGCACATCAGGCTTTCTACCACCCCGTCCCCTCCTTTCAGCATTTCAATAGACACTCTGTCGTACCCTGCAGCTTTCCCAACTTTCATCCCTTTCAGCGCTCTTACGATCTCATCTATTTCTATTTCATTCTCTTCATCTACATCTGAGCTTGGGTCTTCAGAACTGGCGTCTGCCCAGTTACCCACTCCTTGCACACTATCCTGACAACTAAATAAACTTTCGAAAATATCCCTTCCAGCGTTCCAAGACCTTACATTCTTCGCTTAGTAAACATCCATCTGCTGCTCTTATAACATTCATACTCGATGTTCCTGTCACTCCGCGAGCCAATCTTACCTGTTTCCAGAACAGCTTAACATTGGTCCTGAAGTTATCAGAGAACTTCCTGTTATACTTTTCTTATTTTTCATCCTTTTTAATTTTCACCATCTCTTTCACTTTCGTTTTCATTTCGGAGTATCTCTTCTTCACTTTTTCCAAATCATCTATCACATTCGTTGCCTGATTCATCCTATTCTGGGCCTTACAGGCTAACACATTAAGCCAGGCCTCTTCTTTCTTCCTCACAACCTCTTTAACTTCACCATCTACCCAAGAATCATTCGTTCTACGACCACCTTTTCTCTGTGCCAGACCACATCCATTTGTGGCTACTTGCACCATACAATTTCTTGCTATATCCCATACTTCTTCTAGGCTGTAGTCATTCGTACCATCAAATATTTTATCCGTCTTCATTTTTACTTCCCTCTTATATTCCTCATTCCTCTTTTACTTTTAATTCTTGCAGTCTTTCTACTTTTATTCTTTCTAGAGCAGTCACAGGAACTCGAACTCGATGACGCTAATGCCTGAACAGACCATCCATCCGACACATAACCAGATAATGATCAGTCTCTACATTAACTCCCCGATATGCTCTAGTATCTGTAACTTTACACTTTAATCTTTCATCCACAATCACAAAGTCGATCATACTTCTGCTGTCTTGCCTTTCCCACGTATACCTGTGAACCTTTCTATGATTAAACATAGTGTTCATAACAGACAAATTCTTCTCTACACATATATCTAGTAAACTCATCCCATTCTCATTCACTCTATCATCCCCATAAGCACCTAATACTTTTTCGTACCCATTCCTCTTCACACCAACCCAACCATTAAAGTCTCGAAGCATAACAATCTTCTCGTTTGACCTACATCCATTCACTAAATCCCTTAAACTGCCCCAAAATTCATCCCTCTCCGAAGGCGAGCTTCCCATATCGGGTGCATAAACGCACAAAATAAAGATAGGGTTTAGGCCCACTTTTGTTCTTACCCATAGAATCCTGGGACTCACACAAAGATAATCTTTTACACATTTCATCATCCGCTCGGAGAGGACCACCCTCACACCCTGACAGGCCATATGTGTCTCTTGAACACCGGTCCAGATAGCGGTCAGAGAACCGTGTTTAGATATGTCCACTCCCATTATTTTCGTCTCATTCACACAAAGCACATCATTTTTTATTTTTTGGTTGGAGAATCATCAAATGACCTCTCCCGCTCTGGTCGGAGCGGAAGGGCGTGTCTGACTCTTACTGACTAAAACCCACCCGTGTTCCTTCAGTTGCCTGTGCGCCAGGGCCACGGTAACTCTTTCGAACAATCCGCGACCCCGGCAGGCATCGACCCTGTCGGACCCCGTCAATTATGCTGACAACTCTTTGAGGCGCGCGTGGAACACAACGCGCCGTCGACCCGGGCCTGGTCCTTACCGGACGGCGAGCTGCCCATTGCTCGCCGACCGCAGGCCCGCGCCTACGGTGGCCGGGAGTCGGCTATCGATTCCCGACGCCCAGGGTGTCTCCTCCTGCGGCGACTAGGGGCGTGAGGGCGCAATGATTGCTTCTCCCTCACGCGCTCCGCCTCCTCCTTCGCGAGCATTACTGCTTCGCAGAAGGAGGTGACTGCTTCCCATTCTCTCTCGCTCCGTACCATGGCCTGAACCAGGGCCGGACGCGAGAGATCGCCGCCGCCGATCGCCGCCACGAGGACACGGCGGTGCTCCGCCCAAGCCGGGCAGACCTCCACCGTATGCTCCACCGTGTCCTCCGGTCGATCCACACAATGCCAACACCCGGGCGTTTCCTTCCGCCTTATCCGAAACAGGAACCTCCCGAAACAGCCATGTCCGGTGAGGACCTGCGTCAGGCAGAAGGTGAGGACGCCGTGGCGCCTCTCAAGCCACTCCTAAAAGAGGGGACTTACCGCCGCAATTGTGGCGTGCCCAACACAAAGCACATCTATCCTTTTATCCTTCACCATCTCACACACCTCATCCATCTTATCTTTTATACCTCCCTGCACATTCAGCGTAGCTAAGCGACATTCTGCCGCTCGCTTTTCGCCCCGTGGAAACAACTGACGTGGTGTGTGGTGAGCATCACCGCCGTCAAAGTTGTATACCGCCAAAAAAATATACAATGTAAAATTACTCAAAAATTGTTGACATTTGCATAGGGGTCATTAGGTTGCAAGTGACCTCCCCTACATCCTATTAATGGATTGCCAACATATTACCAATAACCCTATATACATATATTTAAAAATCAATTTTATGTCTACAAAAATATATAAAATTTTAAGAAAACGTTTTGTATCCATATTTCAATACCAGGTCAATACCAGGAATAAACACAATCTTGCTGTACATCGCTCTCGCCTGCACAGACCAGACAACTCGATCATGGGACAATGTATAGTGTATACGCTTTTACATCAAACTTCCCATTGACATTCGAAAGTGGTCCATAAAATGATTTAAAAGCTATATTAAAACCAAACTTCGTAAAAAATATATGATTATTTAGAAGACAAAAAAGCTTGGTATTGACCTGATGGCTCTGCTAACCCTTGTAATAAAACTATAAAACTTGACATTTTAGTAATTATAATGCAAAATCATCATTATACACATTGACGTTGATGAATATTAAAAACACAAATAATAACAACCGACTTCCAAAAAAACACTAGGTACAAATTAAAAAATAAGTTTAATTTCGGAAGTCGGTGTCTTTGGTTTTGTATTTTCGTTTTTGGCCAGCGACTTCAAAACTAAAGATATTTTTCACACTGTAGTGTTTTTTTTTGAAGTCGGTGGTTTATTAGTGTTTTTTTTTTAATTTTTCACTTTATAGTTGGACACCCCAAACAAAGTGGTATACCACTACTTGCAATGTAAATGACAGTGACAGAAAGTTATAAAACATCATCAAAATACATTAGGTGGAAAAAATACTTATTATTGAAGCTGACTCAAAAATCAGTCATCACAACTTGACCAAATTTATATGGGACCAATCTGAAAGTACATACTTAAAATTAAAAATAAAAAAAACAAATCGTTTTTTAAGTAACGACGTTCTGAGGTAACAAACATTTTATAAAATACAACCGAATTGCGAACCTCCTCCTTTTTTGAAGTCGGTTAAAAAATACATAAATATTTACTTTGTAAAGTATGTATTATTTGTACATTAATTATTGTGAATGTCAGAACTATGTGGGTATTTGTTTCTCTCTGTTATTTTGAATGTTGTTCTGGCAATTTGACTACTTTATGCGGCCTACCCAAATGTCCTTTATTTGGTATTGGTCGTCGAGTCGTAGAGCTCCTCAAGTTTTGAGCTGAACTACACGATTACTGACAAATGCTTGCTCTGACTGGACTGGTCCACTAAAATCTGTGTGGTTCTTTCCTCAAAAGACCATTTCAGGCCTACATTATCTCCACATGATTTGAGCAAGATTATGTCTGGACTTTAAACGAGACTGACCCTTGAGTTTGTATCGCCATTTCTTCTCAGGGGTAGGCAAGTAGGAAATTTTGACTCCATCTAGCTTCTTTTTTTAAATTTTTATAATACGTCAATTAAAAGTGATTCCATTATCCTATTTACAGAATAAACAATTTCATTTCATTACAAGTATAGCATCTCTCGCAGAACCGACAATAGTTGGGGAAAACGAGTTCTAGAGTGGAGACTGCGTTTGGGGAAACGTCGTGTAGGACGCCCGCTGGCCAGATGGAGTGACGACTTGCGAAAGGCGGCTGGCAGAGACTGGATGAGGAGAGCCGAGGATCGGGCTCAGTGGCGTTCACTAGGAGAGGCCTACATCCAGCAGTGGACGAATATAGGCTGATGATGATGATGACAAGTATAGTTTTGAAATAGGTACTGTAGAGGTTGTCTGCATGTGTCAACCTTTTGTTGCGCCGGCTGATAATAAGTTAACTCTGCAGGCTTAGCACAAGCAACGTCTTGTCGATGGAAGAATAGACAAAAATGACGTTTTGTGAAGACAGTACGACGGCAGCAAAGTAGAAAGAGTCAACTGCACTTTTTACGAAATTCAGTAATTTATTCACGTTTATCTTTTATTTTGCTTATATCTCGAAAATGGTGTGTCTTATCGCAAAACTAATGAAAATTCGAACCCCCTTTATTTAACCCTTAACCCCTTAACTCAACATGTAGGTAATAATTTTTCAAATTTTCCATACAAAAAGTGAAAGAGTTCCTTTTTAACCGACTTCACAAAAAGGAGGAGGTTCTCAATTCGTCTGTATGTTTTTTTTTTTTTTTTTTTTTTTTTTTTTTTTTTTTTTTTTTATGTGTGTTAGCTCATAACTTTTTTCTGGGTGAACCGATTTGGATGATTCTTTTTTTATTTGATAGGTGGTGCTTCACATGTGGTCCCATTTAAATTTGATCAAGGTCTGACCAGTAGTTTTTGAGTTATCCTTAATACTGCAGATTTTTTCGACTTAGTTTATATGGATGATGTGTTAATAATTTCCTGTCACTGTTATTTACACACCAAGTAGTGGTATACGAATTTGTGTGGGGTAGGTACCGCAACTAAAAAGTGAAAAATAAAAACTTTTTTGCAAAAAAAACAACCGACTTCCAAAAAAAACACTAAAAGACGTGAAAAATAACTTTAATTTCGGAAGTCGGTGGCCAAACACGAAAATACAAAACCAAAGGCACCGACTTCCGAAATTAAAGTTATTTTTCACGTCTTTTAGTGTTTTTTTTGGAAGTCGGTTGTTTTTTTGCAAAAAAGTTTTTTCCATTCCGTTTTAATACTTTGTGGCCGTCGAGTAAAAAGTATTCTTCTTCTTTAGCATGGCGATTAAAACATCAAATAGTCTTCACTACCTTAGACAACTGTCTTCTGAAATAGTCTACATTAAAAAGGACCTAGACAACGAGCGGCAGAAACGAAAGACAAATTGACAGATTTTAGAAGGATTTTTACGGTGCGATGTCAAAACTGGAGTAACGAAATGTCACTTTGAATGGGAATAGCCGTGTCTTTATTTCGAAGAGATAGACAGCATCATGCTAAGCCCGTTGGATACGTTCGAAACTTCGAACAGTCAAGCAAGTTTGGAATAAGCTTTTAAATGGTAAAAATATAGTTTATGTTTAGTAGTAGACTGGCAGGCCTGTCAATGTATTAGGTTCATTTCTTGATAAAATAATAATCTAGTTCAATATTATATAGTTTCTCTTACGCCCACACATTTACATATTGAGAAAGGTATAACTGTACCTAACTATAACATATTTTTAAGATAAGTCAAAGTCAAATCATTTATTTCAAATAGGCACATAAAAGGCACTTTTGAACGTCAAAATTTACGAAAAATAGAATTGATTCCAGTTGTCCCTTCCAAATGGTAGTTTCGTATGGAGAAGAATGGGCAAGAAACGCCACCGTTACTCTTATAAAAATGTTTTACAATATTATGTATACATTAATTATACATGTATGAAGACGATGAACCTAGAATAAAATTACTATACCACAATAGGTAAAAATAATTAAATATAACGCATGACAGGTAAATTAATTATGAGATAGATACATGGTGCTCACATATTTACAAATATTGAAAAGTAAATGATTTTTCCAAAATTTCACAAGTAATAATTTTATGTGTGAGTAAAAGTAGTTACATAATGTAAAAAAACAGATATGAGTTCTAGGATAATGTCATTTTAGATATTGTATCTGTGTTACTGGCTAGTTTTTAAATACTTTTTATTGTAATCTGTGGAGAACGTAGCATAATTGTTTAAAATAGTATATTTAAGATATTTTGACTGTTTTTATTGTGCTACTGTTTGTTTTTCCATAAATAATTAAATAAAAACAATGTCATAAAAATTATAAATTATAGAATTAAATTAGCAACCAGTTTGATTTTGTCTAAGGACGCTGGAAACCTGTTAGTCCTGCTCCATAGGTCATTTTAAATGCAGGTTATCAAACTGGTTGCTAATAAATTATTTTGACGTTTGATAATTGCCCATGCAGGAGCATTGCTATTTATGCCATTTATGTGAAAAAAATATAGTTTTTTTTTTTATTATAGCTCATCCAGAGATTGGGTATTTGCTAATATATGTTGACTAATATGGAATGCGCTTTTGTATCGAAAAACATATCCCGCTAAGTCAGATTTCAGTGACCAAACCGGATCAAATCATAGTCATCGATAGGTAGTGATTAAAATTGTTGTAGCCGACGTAAATTTACGCCCAATCAGGATATAGTACTTGCTTAATTTAATAAAAAATATTATTTTAATTTATGTTTTTTTTGTTTAACCTACACACACCACCCTTCCTCTTACACCCTACATACACATATTTGAATTGGGGGTTACACATTAATTTAAAGTTTTGCATTTGTTTTTTTTTATATTTTAAGAAGCCGCTTCCATTCTTTCATACTTAAAAATTAACTTTAGGTAAATATGAATCCGAATATCCGATATCCGATCATCACACACACCAATACAGTGTTGTTTAATGTTGGTTATTTATTATCTTGTACGGTCGATATACAAAAAATATATCGTACAGAACCCTATCATATTATACGATGTTAATTTATAGTGACGAGAAAAATGTGACATATTTCATCACTTGACAAATTGAAAAACTGTAACGAAGTTAATGTGACTGGGTCGAAAAGTGATCAACGTTTTCGTAAGGTAGTCGTTCTAAAAGGAGTGTGAGAGTAGACATACATAAATGAAATAAAGACCAAATGGTACTTCAAGATTATAAGAGCCAAATAAAAAATGGATTGAAGGACTAACTGAACTTTGCAGACGAAATAAAAATGTTCACCCATACATCGTTCTGCATCACGATGAATGTAAGATGGTAATCGCAAAAACTAGTGTTTCATGTGATATTAAGAACTACATTTATATTTTTTTTGGATTTTTCCTTTGAGTACTTACTTACTTTGAGCACTTTTTCCTTTCCGTGAGACCTTGCTTCTTGCCAATTTTCATGCTGCTAGGTCAACGGGAAGTTGGGATTTTTTAAAGTAAGATAATTTTCAAAATCTTTGACACTAATAAATGACTGACCGATTATTATTACTAAAGAAAAAGAATACGCAAACATGTTTTGTAAAGATTTAATTATATATTGACTTATTCATTCTCAGAAACATTACAATGCTAATATACAATTATTACTCCATACTCACACAATACTCAATTTAACAATTAGTCACTTGACAATAGTTAATGTTTAACTACTCTGTCTACGTATGGTTAACTTTCATAGCTAATTGTCATTTTTAAACCAACCAAACCAAACCACCATTTGCTTAACCATTTTTTGTCAAACAACATACTTGTAATTTTTAACAAATTTTTAGTTTAACTAAAGCATTTTAACTTTTAGTATGTTTGATTACTGATCAAACCACGGGCCCTTAGGTACTAAATTAAATGACTAACTATACAAATAAATACAAAAACAAATGGAGACTTAGGCGTCGAAATACTGGGTAGCTCGCCGTCCGGTAAGGACCAGGTCCGGGTCGACGGCGCGTTGTGTTCCACGCGCGCCTCAAAGAGATGTCAGCACCATTAACTGGGTCCGAAAGGGCCGATGCCTGCCGGGGTCGCGGATTCTTCGAAAGAGTTACCGTGGTCCTGGCGCGCAGGCAACTGAAGGAACACGGATGGGTTTTATTCAGTAAGTCTGACACGCCCTCCTGCCCCGCCCAGAGCGGGAGAAGTCATTTGATGATTTCCCACCCAAAAAAAAAAAGGCGTCGTAATACTCGTCCGCATCGCTGTTGAATGGCAATACTAATTCATTGGCCAAAAAACGTGTCAGCCCTCTGGTCCCGTGAAGCGTTGACCAGTCGGCGAGAAATTTCTTTAAAGAGGAGACATGCCCGCGGGCCCCATGACCCGAGCGTTTCGAGTCCAAACGGCTCAAAACTGTAGTTACCCATAGTTATATAATTATACTTAGATCCAACATGTAAAGTCAACGCGCACGCACTGGTTTCTTAAGTAGAATCAGCTTCATTTTCCTCAAACGTATGGTAATCCTCGCAAATACCAATGTGACTTCTACAATCCATATGTACTTTCTGAGTTTATCTCAGACATTCCTGGCATTTGTGAATGAAATTTTCGTGAGGAAACTTGGACTTTATAGTTATAGTAACATAAGTCTCAAATCGCAAACCCGTCTTGAGCAAGCGTGGTGATCAATTCTCGTGCCTTCTCTGTATGAGAAGAGCCCTTTGCCTTGCAGTGAGAAAATAATAGGCTGGTATTATGAAACATACCATTATATTTCCAGGGATGTTCGAATGGATCTCTGTTTAAAGTATGTTTGCCATAACTCCCGATTACTCTTTCCTATAATTAAATACATATCCAATGCTAATATATTCATGAACTCTCCAAATACTCCTAATACATTAACATATTTATCAGTTTTTTCAAATAAATCTCGTAAACAGTACAACACCATAACATTACTAATTACAAATATTAAAGTAGATATGTAAAAGCGACGCCTTTTGTCAGAAACTGTACTCGCGGCAGCTTCATTACTACGGAATAGAGAATATACAACCATAATGTATACAATAAAACTTATCGTCACAGGTAATAATAACAGCGATATACCGATAGGAGTTGTAAGTATTTCTATCGAGTAATACACATGAAGTAACCTGCCAGTAATAAAATATAAAAGCACTGCTATAAAAGGAACTCCCCAAGCAAATAAGTTACTCTTAAGATACCTCCTACTAATGTCATTGTTGAAAACTTTTACAAAATCAACGTAAAAAATGTAACACAAAACGAGTAACCAGCAGTTGAAAGTAAGTGCCCAGAACTCAAATAAATACAGAAAAATCTGAACTCGTACAAGGAACACATAATTAATAAAACAATTTGTTTCTACGTATACAAATAAACAGTAACGTATGACATTAGTTATCATCAAGTTGAGCAGCACATAGTTTCTGAAATGTCGAAACTTTTTGATGATGCACCACGACGATATCCCGTATATGAAACCAGCCAGACTTAGCACAATAATAATCCAGGCAAAAACTACGAGATAATATGCGCTGGGAACGCAGGGTGTGTCGAAAGTCTCATATGCACTAATGTTGTATACACTACCGTTGTATGCACTGGAGTTGTATGAACTGATGTCACTTGCACTGGTATCAATTGGATTGGAGTCATTTGCACTGATTTTGTATGCTCTTGTTACGTATTCATTAATTCCAATTGCACTGGTGTCGTTTTCGGCCATGGTGAGCGTCGTGTGTGTGTTCAGCATGCGTCCACTCCTGCACGTCCTGCGCAACGTAATGAAACCGGTTGAGTTACTAAGATCATTATATAACTAGTATTAAGTTGTGATTCACACTGTCATTCCTGAATCACCTGCTAGACCATGACGCCCTTTATAATAATACTAGCTTCTGCCCGCAACTTCGTTCGCGTGGAAGTCGTAAGACACCACAATTTACTAAAATAACAGCCACATTTTTATAAAAAAAATCTGTATACCACGTTTGTAGTTTTGGTCTCAGCAGCCAAAATATGAAGAGAGTCAGGATCGGTGATACGGGACTAAGTGACGTACAGTTGTCTGTGTGAGATGCAGCTTGTCCTGAAGTCGATATCTGCAACCTTCAGCACCTAGTAATCTCGCATTGCTTGTGAAGTTTTTCGTTTTTAGTCAATTAATAAACGCCTGCGTTCCTATGTATACTACGTAATGGCACAACACTGATACATTTTTTTTATTTTTATTATTAATGTTCACAATCTTGTACATAATTTTTGTTTTAAAATTTTACTCGCCAAACTTTGTAGTTTGATGATTGAATCTTGTACATAATTTTTGTTTTTATAATTTTACTCACCAAACTTTGTAGTCTGATGATTTGACTGATGCACGATCCACTAAAATAATATAACACTAGATTGTAAATACACGAGAGTTCTCAATAACAGTTACCTAACCATAGATATTTGTTCTTATTATAACCAATGATTTGTTTTTCTGTGTACGTTTTACGAACTATCATAATATAATAGTACATAACAAAAAGTAAAAAAGGAAACACGAAAATATTATCAATTATTGTTGGGAATCGAACATAGGTTTGCAAAGCAGACGTCGAACCGCTAAGCTATTTGCTTTATTGAAAGTTGACTAAAATAGCTGTTCTTATATTATGTCATGATTGACTGCATAGCTCCTTATAAGTATAGCGGGATGATAATCATTTAAAAGGTTAAATCTGTAAGTATCTGCTATATTCGTTCCCTATTCAGCCCAGTGAAGTAACGGAATAATTCGACTGTTGTCATACACTGGAATAATGTTTTCTCTCTTATCTCATTTCATTCTAGTCTCATGTCGTACAAGACGTATGGACAGCTATTTGCGATTTCTGACTTTTTTAGATATATTCAAGTTTTTTTTTTTCATTTATATGTTTAAATCTGTAACTATCTGCAATATTTTGGCTCGTCTTTTTACAATTTGCGGTAAACTATAGAACAGTACGAGCAAATTCCAATATTGCTCATCCCCCATAGCCAATAGCGTGATAATTTATAGCCTACAGACTCGCCAGACTTATAAGCAATATCTATGCAAAATTTTATCAAAATCTATCTGGTAGTTTTTGCATAATGCTGGAACATACATTCAGATAAACAACCACACAAACAGGTAAAAATTAAAAAAAAAACAGCAAAAATTACTATAAAAATAAACAATATACAGTTTTGACTTCGCTACGATTTTATTATACGTATATGTTTATGGTAATAATAATACAAACGCTTGTTCGGGGAAATACTACCACTACAGCTAGGTATTTCTGTCCCCACAGCGTTGCTGTTTTCTGTGTGATGGATATAGGTGGGTAAACCCATCATGCTTGGGTTTTTTTTTAATCGAATTTTAAATGCTTGGGAACTTGGAGTTTGAAGAATTTTAATGCTTGTTTTGTATTTTGTTCCTGATGGAGTTATGTGTTTATGCACAATTAAACTTTTATTAAAAGTACACTTTGCAATCGAACATAGAATAGTATAAAAACAAAGAACAACAATATGTATAAACATATTACAAATTAGATGATAATATCAAGATAGTGTGGTGGGAACCTGCTAATCCGGCTCGCAGGTCAATATAGCTACACAAAATTAAACTGGTTGTAAACGTCTATACACACAGCAGTTTTCTGGGGTTACTGCCGTGCGGGGCGTCAAGACGAGCAAAAAAATATTGTATTGCTGATTCTAATGCTTATAATTCTGTAAAGCCATAATTTTTACGCACGCGAATCACATTTTAATCAAAATACAACCTGACACGGACCTGCAAATTGCAAAAAAACGTAATTAATTTTGAATTTCGCGGGCTACCTTAGCGCATCCCCGTTAAACTTTGGACTTTATTAATACCTAAAATACGTCGATTTCGTCACTGATTCACTCACACTATACATACCAATTTACGGATACCTAATGGTATCCGTAAAAAATACAGACTTACACCCACTCCCTTTCAGGGGGTTGGAAGGTGAAAGTTATAGATTTCTTAATTTTGTGGTTGTCTTTGTGCAAATCCTAGCCTGCATACAGTATTTTTATCTCACGAAGCGACGCGCGCTTTACTCGTGGTAACCAAGTGTACAAACACGCTGTGAATGTGTATTTATGTATATTGTCATATTTCAATCAATCATTTTTGATTATATTTCACACTTAATATTTTTGATAAAATATGTCATTGTAACAAAACCAATTACGTAAATGTGTCAACTTTTAAATTAAGAAACGAGCTTCATCATCAAAAAAACATTAATACTCTTTTTGTAAGAATAGATACTTCCCAACTATTAAAAAATAATTAGTACCTAGATATATAGCATGGTTGCGAGTCGCCTGGACTGTATATACGTGAGTCACTGTTGTGCCGTCTCTCATGGGATGTCGCAACGGTGACCAACCGTTATTTCTTGTATGTTTTCCTTGTTTTTGTTTAGTGTCTGTGCATACTAACGTAGTAGTAAGTTTTACTAAAAATCTTGTTGAGTCTTGGTTACTCGAATAAAGAAAAATTATATTCTATTCTATTCTATAGCATTTTAGACCTAGCATTTTGGCACATAGTTTGATAAAGAATCTAATTTGAAAACTGATAAGCATATACTCGTAGACCATATACAGACCGCGACTGTATACAAAACACCGAAGAAGAAACTCTTTTTCGTTGGCTATGAAGAAAGTAACTGCTAGAGTGCAAGAAATACATTTTTTCCCGACTATGCTAGAAGTTACATGACATCACGCTTGCTTCTCCCAAAGGGTTAGGCACAGAAGTACCTATAGTACACCCACATTTTGCCAGTTATGGTTAAGTCCCATGTAATAGAAGACAGATCCAGACTCCGGGCTGCTACTGAGAAAATTCTGATAGAAAAACCCAATAACACAATGGCCGACCTGGGAATCGAACCCAGGACCTCACGCTCAGCAGTAGCGTTGCGACCACTAGACCAAAGAGGTAGCCAGGCTGCTAGAAGTAAGGGTTATGATTTTAACATGTATGTGTAATATCAGTACAATATCACCGCAGAAGGTTACCCTAGTCAGTCATTCTTCAATACTGGTGCCGATTCTCTTGTCACAAAATTCTCTTAACTAGACTAAAAAGCACTAAAATTTAGTTTATTCCTGTCAAACGACGATTTCTCATTCTGAAATAGACTGAAGTGACACAAATTAACTATATTTTAGTTTGACAGCACTAAGATGGCACTGAATTATTAGTTTAGTGAAAATGCCAATTTTGCTTTTCTGAATTTGACGTTGTTCACCTAATATTTTGGTTGTTGTTTCCGAATTAATTTAGAACTTCAAGTTGTATCCGATTGGGCTTGGGTATTTTATTATTATCTGTGGGAACGCACACGAATGGCGACAGCACCAAGTGGGTTACACAAAATATAGAACAAAAGACTATGTAAGATTTATAAGAAATAAACGTGATTCAACAGCATATAGTGGTTTCCATACAGTTGTCTAACTAAATCTAGCTATTTTTAATCGCGATTAAAAAGGTGTGGAATAAAATTAGTTGTCATGAACTAAAATTCACCACAACACATCGACTTCAGGTGCAAAAACAGTACTGTCGTTTTTTTTTTTTTTTCGACCCCCTTTATGAAACCCTTAAACCCCTAAATCTCTACACGTAGGTATTTTTTTTTTCATATTTTTCAAACAAAAAGTAAAAATATCCATATAAAACACGTCGAGGCTGCCCTCCCATGCGTGCCTCCGGCTCTAAAAAAAAATCACGGGCAAACAAGTACCTACCACGTGGAGTCGCGATTGTCAAATTAAATTTTAGTTACGTCAAAATTATTTTTAAATTTAGAGATTTTTTTTGCAGAATAGCTGTCAGATTCTCATAGCCAAAAGTAAGGAATTTTAGTGATAGTTTAGTTAGTTTAGTTCAGTCTACAAGAGAATCGGCACCACTAACGTCTTAGGGCCGGTCCACACATACGGAGCGGCGGCACACCGTTACTACAACAATGCAGTGGGCGACGAGTGTTGTACTGTTGTAGTATAACGAGTACAATCTGGCCACTCCAGTGCAACCCCCCCCCCCCCCCCCCGTCTCGTCTTGCCTAGTTGAAGTTCGGTGTACGTGCGGTACGACCATGGAACGCACCGTGTGGCATACTGGACACTTGTATGTAGGATGCTGCAGTGGCACCACTCGGGCGCCGCGCCGTAGCCGCACCGCGTCATGTGGAGCGGTGCTAACGGAGCTTCATCCACTGCTTGACAGTGTACATTTTTTGAAATATTATTATATCTTCTTGACTCGTCATTATCTAACTTCCATAATTCAACACTAATTTTAACGCATCTTTGGGCGTAAATAAATAACTCGAATATGAAAATTGCAAAACTGTTACGGTACAGGTATAGATAATTTATCAAAAATAAAAAATAACATTATAAGCACCAGCACCTCGTAAGCACCTCAGGACATGTTATTTTTGAGTGTGCAAGTCACCCCCTGCCATTTTATATGTGTATTTTATATAAAACATTGGTCAGGCAGGGGCCATAGCCTTTCCATAGTCCTAGATAACCAGTCCACTTAAGCTACCCAAATCCATAGTCCTATATCTTTGTTTCCATATCCTGCAATAGTCCTATACCAACCGGGGATTGTCCTTGGGTGCACTTATATAGTCCGAACAGGGATAATCGTCGGTTGGAGCCTCATTTCATTAAAACGTCTAACGGGCCTCTGGGAGATGGCTTCGGCCCCTCGTATGCCTTCAAAGGTCCAGGATCCCCGGGTCCCGAGAAATGTCAAGAGACATAATAATAATAATAACTTTATTTCGGAACATCCATTACAGATCATCCATAATGTATTAGTAAGTACTTAAGAGCTATGTTAGTAAACCACAAAAAAACTAAATCAAATAGACACGTGGAGTGCGCTCCAGTGTCTTAGAAATGGACCGTCTAACTGGTCCGCTATTACTTTCAGAATGCTTGGTGTATAAGTTGACGCGGCTTCGAATGACCATCAGCGTGTTAGAAATATTGGACGACACACAGAATTGAGCAAAAGGGAATATGAGGTTATGAGTGAGAAAAATAGGGATGGATGGACTTACTTGAGAACTTTCTGAACGAAACACGTTGACTCAAGGACAGCCTTTGCAGACGTCCCACGTGGTCACTGAATTTCTTCCTGTCACGGTGATGTACTATCACTTGGGTTTTAAATGTCACACTTGTGTCGGCCAACACTTATAAAATTAAGAGTTTTTGATTTTTTTTGTCGCGGTGCGGTTGCAGTTGCGGTGCGGTTGCCTCCAGTCTTAATGCCAGAGTGTCTATTAAATCAAATCACTGTGGATTCATGCTGCGGTGGAAGCGCCCTGATTCGGCGCTTGAGATGAGCATCCCTCTCGTTCTGTTGAATGGGAATTGGGAAGGAAGGAAATATAGCTCAAAACTGTGGTCGGCAATACCATAGTAAACCTATTACTAAAACTTGCGCGAGCAATGCTGTTGGAGCTTCCTCTGATACGGTGTAATATGGAGGCCGCACAAATGACCGGGACCAACAGTCTAACGTGCTTAATTATAAACACTTACATTACATTACATACATACATAAACTCACGCCTTTTTTCCATGGAGGTAGGAAGAAACGTTAACGAAGCACAAGGAGTATGTAAGGATCGTTGTAGGTGGCTTTCTGTAGTATCTATTGGAAAATAGTAGCAATAATACGGTCAGCAGTGGTCTGATAGTTACTATAATTATTCAGTCGTGGTTAATATTTTACACGCAAGTGACAATGTACACACAACATAAAAAAAAGCAGGGACAGCTTCTAAAAATCGACAACGTCTCTACCAGGAAACCCGGCCGACGCCCGTTGCAAACTGTGGCAATACACTATTCCCCCTCTCAGTTACTATCGACCACCAACGGAGCATCTTCCTGCAGGGTATTACCGTTCGTAGTCCACTTGGAAGTCCCTGAACCGTCTCCGGACACAGGTGGGACAATGTAACTCCAACCTGGTAAAGTGGGGCTAGCTCGATGGAACGGCAGCTGGGTGTGGCTGTGGAGCTATGTCGCAAACTATGCTCCACTTTCTATCTTGCCTTCCGTGTCCCAAAACTTGCAGTCAAAGTGACCTCTGCGCTGCCAGCAACAACGCCGTGAAAGTGGCGAAGTTTTGGGCCCACAAAATTCATACAAAATTTGAGAAAAGTCGTGCCAACGACATGAAGAAGAAGATCGGTGACGGACCAGTGTAAATATGATTATTCACACAGGCCAGTGCATACATATATACAACCTCCAGTAGTATCAACCTACTTACACTATGACAATCACAAATTATTTCTTCCCCATCGGTTTACATAAAACTCTCGCCATAAGTCACGATTACATCTTACCAATTGAAGAAACAAATCAATAGTTAGTTATGCATCTCGCCCTTGTGTTAGCAATAATTCATGTTTGGTTGTGGTAAAAGGGCCCACTTGTACTGAAGTACCGTCGCCGCGATATTTCGTTCTCATGGCACTCCACGAGTTTTAAATGGTCTGCCAATTAGTGTTGACAGACATAGGTTAAGATTTATTAGCGTTTAGTAAACTAGTTTAAGAAATATGTTTTAGGAAGTTAGTCTATAATAAACTACCATCCGAGTAAGACTCCTCCTTTTACTTCCAAATTCCTCCGGCAACGCTCCCGAAAGTTAACTGGCGCAGCCGGTATGATATCCGCGAAATAAAGCTGTGTTCGAAGTACACACAAATCGGTCTCGCGCGCAGCTCCGGGTATCCTCGAACCAAATAAATTTGTTTGACTTCGCGTGCTGGTTGGAGATTCGGAGGTTCCTGTCCATGGCAAGAGCAGCTCTACGGGTAGACACTGGATCGAGCAGACTGTAAGTAAACCTGAATGTCCCGTCTTGTCCTTGTTATTGCCTGTGGTTGGTCCTGTTGGACGTTACTATAACTTTTAGACTCGAATCGCTGAAAGTTATTTGACTTCTACACTAAAATCGGTAGACTTAGCACATAAGATTAGTTATTATATATTCAGCGTCTGCACTAAAATCGGTAGGCTTAGCACATAAGATTAGTTATTATATATTCAGTGTCTGGGTTAAAATTGGTAGACTTAGTACATAAGATAAGTTATTATATATTCATCGTCTGCACTAAAATTGGTAGACTTAGTACTTAAGATTAATTATTATAATTTTAACTTCTACGCCAAAATCGGTAGGCACATAAGATTATTTATTTTATTATAAACTTCTGCACTGAAATAGACAGATTTAGAACGTAATAATATTAAATTGTATAAGTTTTATCTATTTTTAATTGAGCAGTGTTGCCAAATAGTTATCTTGATTAGTTGATTTCATTGATTCAAAAATGGAACAAGCTGAACAACAGATTCAAATGATTCCTAAAGATATTTTGGACATAATTCCTAGATTTGATGGGACCCAAAATATTCTAAACTTGAATGGACGCAAATTTCTTATATACACACATCACCGAGCCATGGCGTGGCTAAATTCGCTTAAAAAACCCAATAGCAAACTTACCAGATAGAAACTGAGTTTAGCTGAATTCAATTTTAATATTGCATACAAAAAGGGTAGCCAAAATAGCAACGCGGACGCTCTCTCACGCGTAAAATTAAATGTAATTACTAATGAAAATGTCACTACATCTATGCTGGGTAATGTAGGTAATACTGAAAGAACCGATAGCCCAGTATACAATCTGACTCTTCTGGAACGTTGACTGCTCTATTACCTTCAGTTATCACCCCACCTGATCCCGTTAGATCTGCCTCTTCTGGTACTCTCACTGCTGATTCGTTACCTGAAATAATACATTCTGCGATAGATATTGATACTGTAGGCATCCCAATTTTAGAAGAAGCTATAGACACGAAGCCCCACCAAGTCCTTGTCTTTACCTGGAATAGAAACCAAATATCTGTTAAAGATTTATCACGTGATAAACATATATTTGATACACGTACTGGTAGATAATCCTGACTTAATTAAAACATATTAAAACACTAAACTATATTAAAACATTCCTTTTAGATTACATAAAACCTAAAATAAAATATTTATTTTACTTTGAAGACCTAAGACACCGAATTCAGTTTACAAACACTGTTTTAAAATTATTTAAAAAGAATACAGCAAAAATGTATGAATGCACCAAAATAATTATTTTCGTAGGTACAGGATGAAAGTGAGTGGGATGTTCAATCATACTCATTTACAATCAACGTAAAACTAGCCATAGTGGCATCAAGGAAACACTTATGCTTAATTCTTGTGAAACCTGCAAAAAGTTGAAATATGATCGTAAACCATTAAAACCGGAACTACAGCTGACTCAGACACAGGAGAAGCCCTTTGCCGAAATGTTTATGGACCTCTTTTCAATAGCAGAAAAATATTTTCTTACTATAGTAGACGCTTTTAGTAAGTTAGGACAGGCTTTCCCGCTGTCAAACCGCTCCACTCCCAAAGTAGTCCGTTATCAAATACTTCTCTTTTTACGGTATTCCAAACAAATTAAATGCTGACCCTGGCTCAGAATTTAATAATACTCTGCTGAAAGAAACTCTACAATTTTATAAAAATAGATCTCCACATAGGGACACCGCATAACCCTAATTCTATGGGTTTAATAGAGCGCTTCCACTCAGCTATTTTAGAGATATACCGTATCGCTAAATATGAACAGCTGATTACCGACGCGGCCGACGTAATGACGTACGCTATTATGTCTAATAACCATTCTATTCACTCAGCGACAGGCCTTACGCCTTTCGAAGTGGTCTTTGGACATACTGACTCTAACAGTACTTTTGCAGTAGACTTTAATAGACAATACGCTCAACAATTAGTTATAGATCATATGAAACGTACGAAATATCTCTACCAATACGTAACAGATAAAATAACAGATACTAAGAAAAAGGTAAAAGAAAAACGCAGCGGTGAAACAAGTTTTGACATTAAAAAGGTGATAAAGGGAGTCAATAATAAACCACGTTTCCAAAAGGCGCAAGTTTCGGGTAATATTTATAGAAATATTTGTCCCGTTATAATAAAAAATCGCGACACAAAAGTGCCAATTAGAGACATTAAACGGACTTCAAGGGCCATCCCTCGCGACCCTGGGTCTGCTCACCAGGATCCGCGTCCTTACACTTCAAAAGAGTGAAAAGCACACTAGTGTGATGATAGATAGATAAACTAGATTAAGCGGATTATTATTATTAAGGATTTAGATTTAAGTTTCGCTCAGAATTTAGAATTAAATGTTAGATATAAAAGCATACATATGTAAAAGGAAGTGAAATAACGTTCGTTTGCTCCACCTTTAATTAGTAATTACACATATTACAGGACAACTCCATACCTATAACCTTAACCTTTTAACCAAACCACAACTCCCAAATATCCTTACCTCTCAGTAAAAGGTTCTTGATTGTCTTGCTCTCCCGTGGTCTTGCAACGAGTTCTACAGGCCGACATTCTTATATTACGAGGACGAGCTCCAGCTACCGATAGAAGATACATGTAGTACATCATCGATGAGATTTTCCACAAACAGTTACTCTTGCCACCTTGTACCAGCAGAAGCGAACACTTTTAATATAGAGTCCGTAAAATAATGACTACATTCTATAATTAAGCTGAAACCAAAAACTGCAATATGAAGAGAAGTGTTAGAACCATACCGAAAATTCTCCACTACTACGAGTACTGTTCCACCAAATATTCCTGGCACAGCAGCCGTCGAGCCACCACTACAACAGCAACCCTTGACCTGGACAATAACGACGTGATCAACCCCGTTGAAATCAGTGAAAGTGTAATGAAAACACAGTGAAAATCTAGTGCATGTATTGACGCCTTGGTTATAATCCTACTGTGTTGTATTCGTAGGTTTAGGTAAACTTTAAGCTTAAAACTATTATTATAACTTCAAATTAATGTAGTCTCTATCGAAATAATCGAAGTAACGATAATCACTCCAGCGATAATCATTCCTCCGATAATTTCGAGCTTAGGGTGGTAGGAGTTATGCATCTCGCCCTTGTGTTAGCAATAATTCATGTTCGGTTGTGGTAAAAGAGCCCACTTGTACTGAAGTACCGTCGTCGCGATATTTGTTCTCAAGGCTATCCACGAGTTTTAAATGGTCTGCCAATTAGTGTTGACAGACATAGGTTAAGATTTATAAGCGATTAGTAAACTAGTTTAAGAAATATGTTTTAGGAAGTTAGTCTAGGAAGTTTTAAATGTCGCAGCATCATGCTGAGATAGGGGCCTTTTGGCCTCGTACAGGACTTTCTGTTGTTATTTTCATTTTACTTTTGTTTTTATTTTTTATTTTTATATTTTTTGTTTTTATGAGTGTGTTTAGTTTCTAATAATCCTGTGCGAGTCTCAATAAATACTTTTTCTTTCTTTCTTTCTTTCTATAATAAACCACCATCCGAGTAAGACTCCTCCTTTTACTTCCAAGTTCCTCCAGCAATGCTTCCGAAAGTTAACTAGTTACTGTTTGCAAGTTTATCAACACTGTCTGTATTGTAATTAGAAGGCGCAGGAGTATGTACCAAATAAAAGCAGATAACACAACGACATTTCTCAACTCGTACAAATATCAACGTAGTTATGTAGAAGCGGCACCATTTATTAGTAGCTGTACTGGAACTTCCTATAAAATAATATAAAGAAAAGACGAGCATCGACAAATAACTAAAGCCCAACCACTAGAAAGCTGTGTCCCACTCTTTAAAAATGTAAAAAATATTACCACTCCCATCATTATATATCTTTGAACTCTGTATCTTTGTACATAAAAAACATAGCCTTATTTCAAGTACACAATGATGTTGTAATAAGAAAAAGTCGTGATATCCACAGATTATGTGTACCCGAACAAAGAATTAGACTATTTTCCAATAATGCTTACTGTATGGCAATTCGTGTATATAATCAATTACCTAATGTTTTAAAAAATCTTAATTTCATGACATTTAAAAATAAATTATTTAACTTTCTATTGCGTAAGTGTTATTACTCAACAAATGAGTTTTTAAATGAAAAATTCAATTCAAAATTTAAATTAGACGACGTCTTGCCTTTAAGTTCCTAATGATTGAATGAAATTTAATGTCTATGACATTGTATTGACTAATTCTTTATATTGCATTTAATCATTCATAACATTATATTTAATAATCCTTGACATTGTATTTAATAATAGTTAACAGTTTCCTTATCCTTGATATTGTATTGTGTAGTTTTGATTTATTGTTCTAAAGCATTTGATTTTAATTCCTTGAGATATTTGTACGCCAGAAACAGCAGAATATTATGGACGTCTTATTATGTGTAACACCTTGTAACAACAATATTCTAACAAATAAATTGATTTGATTTGATTTGATTTGAGCTTAATGTAAATAATCAAGTTTATAAACAAAGGTAAAACAATAATTCCAGTGCTAAGAAAAACGAAAATTCTTATCCTCAATTCAGGTTTCATTGAATCCCCTTCTTCTTTTAATACTAAAAATAATGGTAACACAAATGTAGAAATAAGACTAGTTATAAAGGGGAAGCCCAAGCGAAAACAGTGGATATGAATTTTAGATATCTATTTTGAAACGGTCAATCAAAAACTTTAACAATATCCGCGTAAACTATATATAACACATCACCAGCAACCAATAATGTTGCACTGTCATAAAGTACGTACTCAGAAAATCGCATATATCGTGTGTTAATCTACCGTCAATAACCTTCTCATGTAAATGTGGAACAATAATTGACAATATAGTTAAACGTAAAAAACTTGTGAAGATCGCATTAAGGTAGGTGAAATTTCTGAAGTGTCGGAACTTCTTCAAGAGGCACCATAACGTCACTCCGTATATGAGCGCCGCGAGGGTGAGCATAAAGACGAGGTATTCAATGATGATCGACGCTAGAGGCGGTTGGAATGCTTTGAGATTATGTACCACGTGCGTCCCATTTCTAGACATAGTAGAATTTTAAGGTACCTTGTACTGAACCGGAACTGAAAAGTCTAATTGTGCTTGAGATGCTCACTAAGATTGGAACATTTACTTTTTCTACTTTGAACACTATATCATCAGATATTCTTGTTCGTGTTGATGGCATGACAATGTTTCTTTGTTAGCCCAATCTTCGCCACTTCTACGCGTCATCGATACAGCTCCACATTCACAGCCTCCTTACGTTATAGAGCGATGACGGGTTCCACCATGATGCACGCTTGCCTAAAAGTACCCTTTACACTCGAGAGTTAAAGGCTTCTAGGTTGTAGTTATCGGGAAATACATTTTCTTAGTGAAACGCTGAATTTTTTAGCTCTATACTCTCACTCTTTTGGTACTGTCTGTAAGCTTAAAATTGATGGTGCCCGAGACACTACGTATAATGTCACACGTCCACACGAATGCACTGACGCACAGTCGACTGATTAGGTTTAGGAATGGTATTTACCAGTAACTAATCAGAAAACTGACTCAACTGACTGCCTCGTTGGTCTAGTGTTCGCAATTGCTACTGCTGAGCATGAGGTCCTGGGTTCGATTCCCGGGTCGGGCAAAGTGTTATCGGGTTTTTCCATCTGCAATTTCTCGGTAGCAGCCCGGAGTCTGGATTTGTGCCCGGTTGATGGCAATAGGCGCGCCCCCTATTACATGGGACTTAAACATAACTGGCGAAATGTGGGTGTGCTATAGGTACACCTCTGCCTAACCCTTCGGGGAATACAGGCGTGATATTATGTATGTATGTAATCAGAAAAAATAAAGAGAGGTAAATAGTGTTATAAGGAAAATATAATCTAAGTAGTGCACTGACACCGCAAATGAAAACAAATGTTGAAGAAAGAAATAACATGACGTAAATAAACTCATACATAATTCTCAATAGGGTTATATCTGGTTATATAGTGTATATAGTAGTAGCAGTAGCAGTATAGTAGTAGATAGTTATATTCTTTATTTCGGACTAGAAATACTCACAATCAATTTAGTATTAGTAACAATTACTTAAAAAAACTATGTAATAAATTTCAAAAAACTAAAACAACAAAAAATTACGTGGCCCAACACACGTTAGCACGTGCCTCCGCACTCAGTGCCTTATAAAGGGAACTGTCCACTTTGTTTAATAAAAACAAACCACTTTGTCTTTTTGCTGTTCGCCTGTTCCTATCAGTAAAGTTTTTATACTTCTGAGTATTACAGTAACAATCAACTATGTAGCCTATTGCAGTCTGCTGCTACATATTGGGTTCTCCCAATCTGTCCCAGCTAACATGATGAAATAAAATGATGTTTATTTCTTTAAGTAGATGGCGCCGACATTTCCTAGCTGACTGATCTCTGAGAAGAAATGCCGAAGCAAAGTTCTGACTTTGTGCCGGCATTTCTTCTCCAAAACCACCAAAAAGACCATGATCACTGGATCATGGTCTTTCTAAGTCCAAACATTCCATTTCTAAGATATTATGTGAATCTTACAATGCAGGGCCATATATGGAAGGACCTTCTAAAGAAAGAGCATTGCAACTTTGAATTGACCTGTCTTGCCAGACTGCATGCATGCATCAATCATTATCAGTGGTGGATTTGTCCTAAGGCCCAGTAGGCCCGGGCCTAGGGCGGTCAGATATTAGGGGCGGTCAATCATGACAAAAAAAAACACTGATGATAACAAGAAATAACTAAATATTTCCAAAGTTTGACGATTGATATGAAATTGATAATTATTAATCAGTAAATATATCATTCCTACAGTCGCGAATCGCATTTCGATCAACATACGACGTAAATCAGAGCTGCAATTTGCAATAAACCAAAGAAAATTTTAATTTGGCGGGCTAAATTTCTGGTTGGATTTCGATAAAAGTTGGCAATTAAGTAAATTCATTATGTAGTCTATATGATGAGTGCTGAGAAAGGGGTGGCTGGTACTTACAACATGAACTAGGGGGCCTAGGGCGGCCAAGACTGCAAATCCGCCACTGATCATTATATCGCTCAACCCTATTTTAGGGAGCTCAACGACCCGTCAAACGACGCTTCCAGATGTTCACATTTTCATTTGGACATTTGCATAGGCCACATAAAAAATACTCACAACCGCCAGACAGTTATTAAGTCATGTATTCTATATATCTTGCATGGTACTCACATTCAGTCAGTTCTCTCGCTCATGGCTCGCCCACGGCCACTTCAACTTGCAATTTAGGTTACTCCGATTTACATAAGATTAGTTTAAACCAAACGAGCGAATGTACAATCTATACCCGCCCTACCAAATTATTTTTGTGTAATTTTAGAGCCATTAAACTGCTTGGTTTCACCATCACCACCAGCACCTTTATGAATATTTGATAATTTGATGGCATAATTATGAGACAAAAAAGCAGTGATCTTGTCACCCCTATGACTTAGCTAGGGAAACTGATTCACCCCCCTCCCCCTCTCCCTCATGTTACCAATGAGTATAGTACATATAAATATAAATTGACTTTAAGGGACAGACATAACCTAAACGTAGATTTATAATGCCTAAAAATATATGATCCACTGCAGTAACCAAAATCAGAAAAATATATGATATTCTTCTGGATATATGCTGGTTAGATAGTGTGTTGAAAACTTAATAGAATTAACTTGATATGACAGAAAAAAATCACAAATATACCTCTAAAAAAAAATTTAAACAATTAAAAATCATACTAATGCAAACATTCAGTTTTTTGTCAGATTATTCTACAAGTAACATACTAACGTAATAGTGTTTTAAATTTTTAGTCCAATGAATAGTTTTTTTGTAAATCCATTATTGCTTCATATTTTGCAATAAATTACCAGCGTTGTGTCATCGCGCGTCTCTTTCTTTTCTATGCAATCCGACAGTGACCGCGCTTTAGCTCTTGTAAGCCTCTTAATAGACTTAGGTATAAAAATTGCACAAAAATATTGAGTGAGTACTTACAATCACATTAACCAGCTTTAGAATCTTTACTAAACTTAACATTAAAAAACTTGCGAACGCAATATTTTTAGTGTGAAGTTTGGTACTGTTTCGCATTCGCAAGTTATTGAATGTTAGCTTTTGATTCACACATTTAAAGACATGTTTCACATTGAGAGGATTTCTGGCCTTTGTTTTTACTGTCACTAAAGTTGAAAAACCACTGCAATGCAATTTCGAGTTCGGTCTTATTGGTCTAATCTTTGTTATATGTTACCAGATTATTACCCCCGCAGAATACCGGTTTTACCCACGCAATGGTAATTACCCCCAGGTTAGGAACCGTGACACTATTTCGTATTTAAATAGAGTCCTAGACGATCAATTATATTGTCCAATTTCATGAATCGCGCAATGTCTTTGACAGTCTAGAGCAGGGATCACCAATATGTTTTTGACAGTCTAGAGCAGGGATCACCAATATGTTTTAGTGGGGGTTCGTTTTTTTAAATAATATAACTATCGCGGTCTGTTTCGTAGACCATTACTAGCAGCCAAGAATAAAAATATCAATTAAGAAATAAAACGAAAAGAAACCTGTTTTTTTTTTTATTAAGTAAAAAACAAATATTAGGTTTAAAATCATTTATTCTCATAAAAGACAAAAATGCCACTTAAATATGAGAACAGACAAGAAACATTCAGTAAACTTATTTTAGGTAACCATCACCAGAGTATATGTATTATATTATATACCTAATTAACAAAATATTAATACGTTTTTTTCTAAATCTATAAAATTTCTCCTATACTTGTGAGTGGAATCAATTAAAAAGGACGTTATTATGGAGAGAAGACTTCATTTGAGCCGAGAAGAAATGATCAGAGCCGTGGGAATGATGGAAGCTGGTTTTCAGAAACGTGCTGTGGCTAACGCTCTGGGCACTACGCAGAGTATTATAAGTCGACTTTGGACACGTTACTGCATCACTGGCAGCGTAGCAGAGCGACATGGAGGTCGAGCTCGCAGCACCACATGCAAACAAGATCGTTACATACAAATTACTGCTCGACGAAATCGTACAATGACCGCGATGATGTTGGTTACGAGGCTTCATAACTCTTCAAGGATGTTAATAAGCGATCAAACCATAAGAAATTGCTTGCATGAAGTCCTTCTCTATTCCCGAAGGCCGCTACGTGTACCACCTATTGAGCCCCAAAATCGAAGACCCCGTTTACAATGGGCTCGTGAACACAGAAATTGGGCAGCAGTAAGTCGGCGGTTTGCTCACATATTTACAAATATTGATAAATAGATGATTTTTCTAAAATTAATAAATTACTTATAAATTAATTAATAAATAACTTAAGTTAAAAATAATTAGTAATAAATTACTTAAGTAGTTACAGAATGTAAAATCAATGTCCTAAAAAATATAAATTATACAATTAAATTAGCAATCAGTTTGATTTTGTCTAGTCTCTAGATTATCCTCTGGAGCAGGACCAGCATGTTTCCAAGCATTCTTATCTAGGATATAATCCTCTAATTTGTAATAAGCTGGTTTACAAAGTGTACTTTACATTTAATTGCAATATATCATAAGGTATTTTGTTGTAATATTTAACACAGTACCCCTAAGATGTATGTACTTTAGATAATCTGAAAAATGGTTGATCTATTTTATCTTTATTTGTAGTATTAAAATTATGTCCATCGCTTATTTTATTAAAAAAATGTAAAATTTTTCTTACATACATAATATTTTGATAAATTAATTGGCAAGGTACCGTTATAATATTAATCTTTTTAAATAGTTCCCCAAAAGATTCGCGGCAACGTTGATTGTAAATGGCACTGAAAGCTCTATTTTGCAAAATAAAAATGGATTCAATGTCAGCAGCCCGACCCCACAGTAAAATGCCTTATGACATAATGCTGTGGAAGTCCTAGGGCCCGCCTAAGAATATTAGGAAATCAAATTAGATGTCGGCTTAGAGAGCTGACGGATGATCTTCATGATATAAAATGTAAAATAAAAATAAAAATGATTATTTAAATAAATAGCTATTAACACGCGTTTCAATTCGCCCCGATACTGTTAGCACGCCCGGTGCTAACAATAAACAGGGACAGAGTATTCTTTCGTTGGTCTATCGAAACTAAAATGTTTAGAATGGTCTTTTTTCTTATTTTGGGTATATTTCATTCATTAAACATCTCGACTTTATTCAGAAAGGAGTTTAATCGATTCGATACACTGTAAGGCCCTTTGTACACGGCATGGTTTTTTTACGGTACGGCGTTTTAACCACGCCTAAGTAAAAACGTGTCTGTCAATAAGCTCCCATACAACGCTGACGAACCGTGCCTACACAAGGCGTAAAAACCGCAGTTTTTTACGGCAACAAAAACGTGTGTATACAAAGGGCCTTCCTGACTCCCAAATAATTTGACTAGCTAGCTATTACTAGCTTTTCTTACATAGATGCGTCTGATTCGAGAGATGAAGAAGAATCAGTATATTATATTTCTCCGTATATAAGCAGAACATAAACAAGATCGTAGCAACAAAAAAAAACACAATTAATTAAACATTTAATTCATGTTACTTTAATTATTCAATACAATGTGCGTCACATAGAGATATAATATGTATGACGTGTGTAAGAATACTTAAAATTAAAATAAGCCGCAGGTTAATTGCATAAATATTATGCACCTCATTCATGAAGACATACTAATACATTCATATCTGCTTGCCTGCTTGTATGATTTTCCTTTATTACATTCTTATTCATTAAATGCGTATACAACTGAGTATTTTCAAATGAATCCATTAACTAATCAATAAACAACTCAAGTGTTCACAAAACATTTCTTTCCAATCGCTTTGCTTGAAAAGCTTTCCATAATTCTCGATTACATTTAACCAAAGGAAGAAACAAATTTATTGCTATTACTTGTATATCTGATAAAACTGACTGTGCGATGAGTGAAAGTTCCAATATCTTGGTCATTACCACAGTGAATAACATCGCTACATCGCTAAAAATAAATATCAACGTAGCTATGTAGAAGCGACTCCAGTAGTTAGTAGATATACACTCGTTCACAGAGCTCCCATACCAACAACAGAAAAGAGAATGTATAAACTTCATATAAATACATAAATTCACAAATAAAGGTAGATTTATAATTACAATTTGGGGATAAAAATACATATCAGACGTCAAAAATAGAGGGAACACAAACTTGCAAAGGAGTGTTGTCATCAAAGGCACGCCCCAGGCAAAGAGGCTACTCTTTAGAAATCTCCTTTCGATATGTCCATTGAACACTTTTACAATATCAACGTAAAGTATACAACAAATCACCAACAACCAGTAACTTTGGACGGACGTAAAGTACTTAAGAAAAAAGTCTATTGCTGTAGGGACGGGTCCATCATCAGGCGAGTTTCCGAAAACGCGGTAGATGATAGAAAATGTTATTAAACGTAACACACACGCTAGTATTGCACTTAGATACACATAGTTTCTAAAGTGTCGGAACTTTAGTATGAGACACCATGACGTCACTCCGTATATAAGCACTGCCAGAGACAACACAACCACAGACCAGTCAAAAACTGCGGATACTTGGAGCTGTTGGTCCTGAGTTACTTCGATGATGTGTACCACCCGTGTAACGTTTTCAGACGTGGCAGGTGATTTGAGATGCATTCTGCTCGCTCTCTCGAGATAGACTGTGGAAGAGTGAGATATATCCTTTGATCACCAGCCACCGTCAGAAGCAACTATCTACAAAAACTCAACCTACAAGGAAAATAAACAGGTTACAAGTAATACATATTGTGCACTGCTCTGTAATATCGGTTCGGAGCAACAATCCTTACCCTTATTCTTATTTTATTTCTCATTTTTTTGTTATTTTTATGTTTCCGTATGCTGCACTGGTTGACGTCATGACGTCAACGCCAGCTGTCGCTAGAAACAAGCTCTGGGGCACTGTCTCGCATAGGGTCGTACTCGTAACATTATGCTGAGCGATTCCCGTTTTGCGCGGATATTTTCCCGCAACTCGGTTCTTTTTTGTATTTGTGTGTTTTTCTCTGCGTCATGTGTACCGCAATTAAAGGTATTTTCTTTCTTTCTTTCTTACACTGAAATAAGTTTTGCCAACTCGTCTTAATCGATTACGGATATAAACATAGAAGATGATTTTCTACATACAACTGCATTCTAAAAATACTACAGCCATACCAAGTTCAGCAAAAAATCCAGACCTTACCGTACTGAGAATAATTTAAGTATACCTACCTACTGCTTCTTACTAACTGTCGGATAGATGAGCTTAACATAACATAACATCACACCTGTGAAGGGTTAGTCAGAGGTATACCTTTAGTACACCCTCATTTCACCAGTTATGTTTAAGTTCCATGTGTTAGTCTTGTTGGTGGTTATTCGTTCGTACCTGACCAGGATGCGTTACGTAACGTTATGTATTACTATAAGGTGAATCCCCAGCTGTAGTCCGCCAAATTCAATTTTCTTTGGTTTTTGCAAATTGCAGCTCTGTTCTACTTTGGAAAGTTACACCTAAAAATTTTTGAGAATGTTTCATATGAAAATTCTTAAGTGAAATTGATGATTATTATTCAGTAAAATATATCATTCCTACAGTCGCGAATAGCAATTTGATCAACATACGACGTAAAACAGAGCTGCAATTTGCAAAAAACCAAATAAAATTTGAATTTGGCAGACTACAGCCAAGGATCCCCATTAAATCTTTGTTTAATATGGCAACATTCTGTAAATACTTTGCAAGTAAAGAGTAAGATGCAAGTCTTGTAACATAAAGATATTTTCTGAGATTTAAAATATGAACAATATAAACAAAAGGAATACCGTTTTATTGAACTGCGGTTAAATCCTGTGCTGTGGTAGGGTAAAACTCATCGCTTAGTTTGAAATCCTTACTTGAATAATATGACGTTCGTCATTATTAGATATTAAATACGTAGAAGCAAGAAATATTTCTATGTATATATATTGCTATACCAATCACATTGGAAATACAATGTATTATGACATTGATGTTCTTGGAACTATCACCATCGTCTTGAACTGCCAATGAGCTTGACTAGCGGTTGTCAGTTTTATTTATACTAAGCTTTTACATGGCATACTCACGGCTTTTTCTCCTGGGGGTGGGCAGAAACAACAGAACGCCACCTGCTATGATCCTTTCATACTCCCTTTGGTTCGTTTACTTTTCATACATCTGGTTATACACGCATGATGGCAAGCAAGCTTTTATTCCCGCTCCTACTTCTCACGATTTTTTACTACTTGACAATACATCCAAATTTATTTATTCTATGTAAATTTTAAATGAATCTAAATATACTAATATATTAATAATAAAGCTGAAGAGTTTGTTTTTTGTTTGAATACGCTAATCTCTGGAACGAACGTCGGGATTTGAAAAAATCTTCTGGATTGGATAGCCCGATTCTTGAGAAAGGTACGCTACGACCCTTAGGAGCCAAGCAAAAAGAAAAAAGTCAGACAGAACGCTAAGCGAAAACGAAGTTATAGCGCGCGCAGGCGAAGCGATGTGACGTGGTGGGTCAGGGGGCAGAAAGCATAGCAAACACATAAACCTTCCGGAACAAATTCTCTAAATAATGGTGAAAACCCCATCAAATTCCGTTGCTAATTTTAGAAGAACAACGCGGTCACAAAGACATACTGGAAAAGCGACTTTAATTTATAATATGTTTATATTATTAATGAGCTTTATAATATGTTTATATTATTAATGAGCTTTATAATATGTTTATATTATTAACGAACTTTATAATATGTTTATACTATTAACGAACTTAATAATATGTTTATATTATTAACTAGCTACTTAGTGTTACCGAAAAAAAATCAGCTGTTCCCTACATTTACATTCGCATAACTCGTCAAAATGTAGGGAACAGCTGATTTTTTTTTCGCGATTTCGAGTTTGGTCCCATAGTAAAAGTTGTTCATAATGACCCCCTAAGAGGTTGTGCGTTCTTTAAGTTACACATTGTATATAGATTTATTACAAACTCTTTAAGGCGAAAGCGTCCAGGCTCGTGCACACTGGCGCGACGCGACAGCCCGACACAAAAGCGCCGCCCGGCGCCCGGAGCGCGGCACGCGGTGCCGTTGTGTACGCTGTCGCGTCGCGCCAGTGTGCACGAGCCTTCAGGGTACGCCGCGATTTTTTTTTTACGTTTTTTGCTACTTGCAGTTTAGTATCTGGTTGTATGTTCATCTTAATACGATTTGCCGCCGTATCAAATATTTACTTAAGATATATAGTCGTGCACACACGACTACATACCAAGCTATACATTACCAGTATAAGCTGACTTCTCATTGTACGAAAAGCCTTTACAATGCGAGGTCAGTTAAAACTAGATATGTATAGCTTGATTTGTAGCCGTGTGTACTATATTGCGGACAACACAGATCGATAGTATGTAGATGGCTTTACATGCGACTTTAAGTTTATTATTATGTATTTTAATAATATATGTAAATAACTAGTTTGCAAGAACCAAAACATGTATGGTGCTATTAATATTTCTGTCAAAATAAGTTTAAAACCTTTCTTTTTTTTTGGGATTTTTGTAACATTCTTGATTGTTACATTCTTTTTTCGCGAGGTAGATAACTTTTGAACTTTGTCAATCAATTAACTCAGCCTATCGCAGTCCACTGCTGGACATAGGCCTCTCCCAGGCTGCGCCACAACACCCTGTCCTCCGCCTTCCACATCCAGTCTGCCCCAGCCACCTTTTCAAGGTCTTTGGTCTATCTAACTATGGGGCGTCCCACACTGCGCTTGCCGATACGCGGTCTCCACTCCTGCTCCCCAAATTGCGTATCACACTATCAATCACTATCTGGATCATTATGAAGGATATTGCTAATCCATTGCTTCATAAGTTCGAAAAATTTGTCTGCTCAACAACGTAAATAACGCAATGAATATTGTTGAACTTTCAAAATGAAAGCCATTCCTACTATAACGTTGTGTTACACAATTACCCCGCGACAAACATGGCCAGCCAGCTGGAAATCGGACTTCTAAGTACCAAGTAGGTTTAAAGTTAGAAGTTCTAACATAACCTCTTGTGGACACCACTGTGTTCTTAGGTCGTACTTTGGACTCGAAGCTAAAGTGGGGCCCACACATAACCAAGTTGTCGAAGCAGTTAAGCTCTGCAGCCTACGCAGTCTATAAAATCCGTCATTTTGCTGATGTAGAAACAGCTCGATTAGTATATTTTAGTCATATCCATAGTGTAATGTCGTACGGCATTTTGCTGTTAGGAAATACAGCCGACATTTAGGCTATATTTGTGCTGCAGAAACGAGTCATTCGAGTAATTTATAAAACAAGTTGTAGGCTTTCACTGAGGGATAAATTCAAGGAAATAAACATAATGACAGTGGCATCTCAATAAGTATATAAGATCCTGGTTTATGTAAAAAATATATTAATCTATATTCTAAACACAGCGGCATTCATAGCATAAAAACTAAAAACAAACATTTGCTTATTGTGCCCACGACTGGGCTCCAAAAAAAATGTAATTCATTTAAGTGCCAAAGTATACGTTTTACAACAAACTCCCAAGCCATGTTAAAGAACTGAGCCTCAATAAATTTAAATCCATAAACTCTGTCGAAAAGGTTTTTAGACAATTAAATGTTACTTGGATGAGAAAAAGCCTTGGAATTAATACCCCCAAGCAACAAACTATTTTATACTAAGTGTTATTTTTATTTCTTAATTTATTTTAGATGGCTTTGCTCTTGACTCTAGTCTAGGTCAGAGATGACAGAGACAAAGTCGACGATGGAGTGAGCTTACCCAGACACTGGGAGACAAGGCTTAAGGTCAAATCTGTCCGCTCTACCATGGCCTCTCTCAAGGAACAAACTTCGGCCCCGCTGGTTTTTGCGCTGGACAAGTATCTCTCTGAAACAGTACTGTCATCTGCGTACCCAACAATACCAGGCTGAAGTAGGTCATTGATGTGCAGCAGGAAAAGAGTTGCAGAGAGAACAGACCCTTGAGGAACTCCGGCATCAATAGCCATAAGGTTGGAGGAGCAGCCATCTACGACTACTCTGATCGACCGTTCGCTAAGGAAGTCTGATATCCAGCTACAAAAATCAGCCGGGATGCCATAAGCAGGAAGCTTGCTGAGTAAACCAGCGTGCCAGACCCTGTCAAAGGCCTTCGAGATAACAAGCGATATAGCAAGTGCCTCGCCGTGTTTCTCTATGGCTTCGCCCTAGCAGTGCGGGACATACACAAGAAGATCGCCAGTTGACCGTCCCCGGCGAAAGCCATGTTGACGGTCACTGAGGAGATCATTGTCTTCAAGGTAGGTCAGCAACTTACTGTTCAGTACCCTTTCCATAACCTTGCACAGAATGGAGGTAATGGCGATTGGACGGTAATGGGCAGGGTTTGCACGGTCGCCCTTTTTGGGCACTGGTTGTACATTTGCAAGCTTCCAGGAGTTTTGCACCGTTCTCTTTTTAAGAGAGAGGCGGAACAAGCGTGTCAACACAGGAGACAGTTCAGGTGCACACTGCCTCAACACTCTCGCTGGAATGCCGTCAGGCCCGCTGGCCTTGTTCACGTCTAGACTGCACAATACTCTTCGGACCTCTTTAATGTGAACTGCGATCTCCGACATCGTGGAGTCACATTGAGGTACAGTAGGTGGTTGCTTGGAGCCAGCGTCCAGACGTGAATTGCTTGCAAAAAGAGATGCAAAAAGATTTGCTTTCTCAGTTGCAGAGTGAGCTAGCGAGCCATCAGGTTTCTTCATTGGAGGTAAAGTGGGACGACAGAAATTCGTTTCAACCGCTTCAGACAGGGACCAGAACTGTTTACTACCCGGAGGGTGCGCTGCTAGCTCGGCCCCAATAGGTCCAAAATGGTCAAAACGTGCCCGACGCAGAACCCGTTTGCAGAGCTTGGCGGCAGAATTAGAATTAATATTGTCATTTTAATTTTTATTCATTTACGTGACATAACTTATGATATTTTTGATGGCATATAAAGAGAAAACTGCTGTGAATGTGAGTACCATGCAGGCTAGATTAAATACATGACTTCATAACTGTCTGGCGGGTTTAAGTATTTTGTATATGGCCTACGCAAATGTCCTGAAGATCTGGTGGCGTCATGTGACGGTTCATTGAGCTCCCTAAAATAGGGTTGAGCTACACGATGACTGATGCATGCATGCCGTCTGTTGGGACAGGTCAACTCTAAGCTGCAATGCCTCTTTCTTCAAAAGACCCTTCCAGACATTACCCTGCATTGTTAGACTCACATAAAATCCTAATAATACAATGTTTGGACCTCTGAGTTTGTTGCGGCATTTCTTCTCAGGGATCAGTCAGCTAAGAAATTTCGACGTCATCTAGTTTTTAAATATTGACCAACAAAATATTGACGAGTAAAAGTGTCTTAAAATATCTACTTACCTACAATAAAATGAAATAAACATTTCATTTCAACCACCACCTAACTAAGACGTACTCATCACTACCGCCTGGGACTATTACCCCTTTAGGAACACGGGTGATATGTTCTATCTGTCTAAGGAAACTTTTCTGTCTACTCTTTAGAAGACTGATAAGATGTTGATGTTTTATTTCTAGTGTCTACCCTGAATAAATCTAATCTGTGTGGTTCTTTCCTCAAAAGATCATCTCAGACTAGTTCCTGAGATGATCTTTTCAGATCTTAATCAGATCATAATTATACGGACCCTATATTTAAGACCCTGGAGATTAGTCCACATAATTATGATCTGACTAAAATAATGTTTTGACTTTCGAAGAGACTGTGACCTCTGAGTCTTTTCGGTGTTACTTCTCAGAGTAGAGAATCAATTGCATAATCAGCCTATAATGTTCCCACTGCTGGGACACAGGCCTCCTCTCTGTGAGAGGGAATGGGCTGTAATCTACCACGCGGGCCCAGTGCGGGTTGGTAGATGTCACATGTCTTCCAATTTTTGGTTCTAGGACATGCCGGTTTCCTCACGGTGTTTTCCTTCACCGTTTTGAGAGCAGTGGTGATGAAATAATTTACACAAAGTAAAGCGCCTGTCCGGATTCGAACCCACGACCTACAACTCGTAAGTCGGGGCCGATACCACTGGGCCACCACTGCTCGATTCGAATCGAATCGAATTTTTGAAAAAATTGAAATTCGAATCGATTGGAACACCGAAATCATTTAGATTTAAAATTATTATTTTATTAGGTGTAAAAGTAATTTTGTTAATACCAATTTACAGAAATAAATATTATAACATGCACCCTAATTGCATAACATACTATCAATCAGAATCTGTATCATTTTAAAGCCTATTTGTTGCTAATCCATTGCTTCTTATTTTCGAAAAATTTGACTGCTTAGCAACGTAAATAACACAATAAATGTTGTTCAACTATCAAAATTAAAGCCATTACTACTGTTAGTGTGTTACGCAAATACCCCGATAGTTTTAAACGGGGGTTAGGTTACGATAACTCCTGGCATTATTTTCAATTCAATTTTATTCGGACAGTAGGATTGCTATGCTGTTTTAGAAAGGGTTAGAACTTTGCGCGATTGGACAGCCCTGTTATGATTATTATTATTATTTGGTAAGACAGACTAACAGCTAATTAGCTGATGCATATGTTTCAAATAGCTTGGAGATATTTAATCTGTCCAGTCGGTTCTTGAAGCATTTCTGTGTGGGAGCGGCCACAACATTTTCCGGGAGCCTATTCCATGCTGTTACCAACTGGGTTAGGCAAGAATTTCTTCAAAGGTTTTTCTTTGATGAATTTTCCCATAGTTTTAGGGAAAGTCCACGCAAGTGTTTGTTGGCAGTCACTGTGTAAAGATATGAAGAATAGTATTGTTGAGAAAGCAATCGCCATTCTCGCTCGCTAAGTCACCAAAAGGGATAAATAACCAGGGTCGTCGGATATAGTTGAAGTTTAGTAAGAAACCGATGGATGTTTTCGAATGAAATTTTATTTGATAACTGACCTGTTTGTTTTCTATTAATTAAATTAAATTTTATTCGAAAACATTCATCGGTTTCTTACTAAAGTTCAAGTATATCGACGAACCCGGTTACTTAGCACTTTTGGTAAATGTACATAAAATCTATTTAAAAAAACTTGAGAGGTGTCAAAGACACCCGGATGGAACGAAGTTCCATTTAAAAAAAAAAAAAAAAAAACTGGCTTGCTTTCTATGAGAGAGAGAGAGAGAGAGAGAGAGACAGACAGAGAAACACGCGCACGCCGTATAATTAATAGAAATTAAATTAAAAATTAAATTACAACTATAGCAAAAAGTGTCATTATAACTTTTGGTCTTCATTTTTTCCGTCTAGCCCCCTTTCGCAACACGCGATAAGGAACTTCGTTCCAAAAAAAAATAGATGATAGCTCGGAAAAGGGAATGCATTTGATGATGCAGTTGCTATAAGCGAACTTAAACTATTCAACCCATATTGGTCTTAAGATTTACAGCTTCTCAAGGAACTTTGGGCACGTGGACAAATCGGAACTAATACCGCCATCTTGTTTTTTACCCGACTGCGCAACAGCAAAGACAGCATGGGCGCCATCAAGTTTATTTTCAGGGGGTGTATCTTCAGCTCCACGAATCGAGCTCGACCATTTTTGCACTTCACCCCGGATATGTTAGGTTACCGTTTGAGACCGTCCATTAATCACGTGAGGCTCAAAAGGGAGGGAGGGGGTTTGGCAAAAATCACGAAATATCACATGGGTGTAGTAAGACATCACGTGTATTTATTTCTGAACCGAGAAGCCAGTTTATGCCAGTCAAAAACAACCTGCAACCTTTCTGTATAGACATTTTTATCATGGTCCTTAATTTCAGAATAAAATTAGATTATACTTTATACCTGTATTTAAAGATAATATTCTAAAAAAATTAAGATTATTTGTAAGTACTAAAAAAAAGACGTGATTTTGGATGGGGGGTAGTCTTAAGTCAACCTCACCACGTATCACCAAGGTGGAGAGGGGGCTTAAAAAATGCAAAAAAACATGACATAATGACATGATAACTTTTGCATCTCGCCTCGAATGGGATAGGTTTTATTCTGTCCGTGCATCGAAAATAGGAGTTCGGTACTTTGTTACAAAAGTTTTAGAATTGAGAGATTGCAGAATGCAAGCGTGAGCGGAGCGAGCTCGAATGTTTTTGGATCTCGCTTCGAATAGGTTAAGTTCTCTATTTTTATATTAGGCGTTTTCGTTTTTTTTTTTAGTTTTGAATGTTTTACACTATATTTTATTTTGAAGCCAGGGAGGTGCAAGTGCACCCTTTTGCACCCCGCTCCCGGCGCCCATAAAAGACTGGTTTATATTTTTATACATTTAACAAAACAATTTCACAATAGTTTATCAGCAGCGCGACCCTGTCTACGTCATTCAAGCGCCAAAAGATCCCTGTCGCATTGTACGTACAGTCCGTTCACAGTTATTTTACCTCTGAGTTTACATCATTGTCAAAATCACAGTGATCTTTATTGCCGTTGCAATAAGGTTGCTGTTGGGTTGCTGCAAATGACAAGTCTGTCAAATTCACAATGTTATTTACCTCTTTTTTTTTGCCTTGCCCGTGTCGATAAGGCGTTCTCAACCTTTGTCCACTTTTAAAATTCTTGTTAAAAAACACTTCCTCTCTCCTTAAACATCGTCATTACATTTAGTTTCCTTGCTCTTGTTTCATGTTTATTATTGTATATATTATATGTAGATAAGTTATATGAGATATATATATATAAGATAAGATATATGACTGTTTTATGTATGTATGTATTTGTTGTATATGTAAATGTTACACCATTGACTACCTGCATTATTGTCTCTCCTTCTCCCTTCAATCCATTCAAAGGTTGTCTGTAAAAGATCGCTTTTAGCTTCAAGACCGCCCATTGTGTGACCCTATGTAAAATTTCTACATTTATATCTGCAATTTTTATGGTGTACGTACTAAAGAGTAATTTATTCTATTCTATAATCGTGACAATAAAGTTGCTATTGGATTGCTGCTGTCAAAGGTAAAATAACATAAAATGGACTTTATGGAGGTACATTTGAGTTGACAGACCGAGGTGAAGTAAGGTCAGGGGGAGTAAGTAAGCAAGTAAGCTCTTACTAATAAACATATTAGGTTGGGGACAAAGTCTTTTCGCATTATAGTATGTATGAACTTGTAATAAAATCTCTTTGGCTATACTATTTGTATCTGGCTGGTTTTGGTATCATTGAAAGTTTAAATTTTAAAGAACATAATTCCAAATTAAAATTAGGAAAATGTGTGATTTTCATTTGTTTTTCGTACTGTCAAGATGAGTGAATCTAATGAAGAAATTCGATACATTTTAAAATTTTACTACAAAAAAGGTAAAAATGCAACGCAAGCCGCGAAAAAAATTTGCGATGTTTATGCACCTAGTGCAGTGTCTGTGAGAGTAGCACAAATTTGGTTTAAGCGTTTTCAATCCGGAAATTTTGATGTCAAACATGCACGTCGCTCTGGTCGCCATAGTACGGATAAAATGGATGCCATTTTTGAAAAACGTGGAGCAAGATCGGCATATCAGTAGTTACGACGTAGCTGAAGAACTAGGAATTGACCACAAAACAGTTTTGGCACATTTGAAAAAAACTGGGTACACAAAAAAGCTCGATATTTGGGTACCTCACGAGCTCACTGAAAGAAACCTAATGTACCGTGTACTCATTTGTGATTCTTTATTACGACGTAATGAAACCGAACCATTTTTGAAGAAGCTGATAACTGGTGATGAAAAGTGGATCACGTACGACAAGAACGTGCGAAAAAGGTCGTGGTCAAAGGCCAGTCAGGCTTCACAGACTGTGGCGAAACCCGGGTTAACTCGCAACAAGGTGATGCTGTGTGTGTGGTGGGATTGGAAGGGCATTATTCATTATGAGCTGTTACCACCAGGCAGGACCATCGATTCTGAACTCTACTGCGAACAACTGATGAGATTAAAGCAAGAAGTTGAGAGAAAGCGGCCGGAATTAATCAACAGAAGGGGTGTGGTTTTTCATCATGATAACGCTAGACCTCACACATCTTTAGCCACTCAGCAAAAATTAAGAGAGTTTGGCTGGGAGGTGCTAATGCATCCGCCGTATAGTCCTGACCTTCAGATTACCACCTGTTTCGGTCTCTTCAGAATTCTTTAGGCAGTGTCAGGTTAACATCACGAGAGGACTGCCAAAACCACTTGTCGCGGTATTTTGATCAGAAGTCCCAAAATTTCTATAGCAATGGGATCATGTTCCTACCTACAAGGTGGCAAAAAGCTATCGAACAAAATGGTAGCTACATACTTTAGTTAAATGTAAATAAACTATATTAAAAAATCTTTTGAATATTCTTAAAAAATGCGAAGAAACTGTTTCCCCAACCTATTATTATAATCCTTAAAGAGGACTTTCAAATTTCGCACTATGACTAAGTTGCCTAAGGGTTCTACTGGCGGCGCTAGTAGTCATACTTTTAGACCACCTTTTTTGTATGAAGATGCGTTCTTCTCCGCTAGGAGTAATAGTGTTCTGTGAGTAAGGTGTGGACTGTGTCCAGTGGAGATTTCTGTCTGTTGTTTTGCAGATGTAATCAGTTTCGATCATAATACATACCTATACGAGTATTGACATAATTATCTTGCAAAATTACCTTAGCTCACCCTCGAAGGGATAATTCAGAAAAAGATGAAATAAATTATAAAATGTGCGTAAATGTGTGTGTCTGTGTTATTGTAGAAATATCTAAATTATGGAACGAAACCGAAAGAAGAGATATTTTTAAATAGGTTAATAAACATTCTATAATTTATCTTACAATATAGCTTACAAGACGGATAATGAAAAAGAAATAACGAAAATAATATACGAATTAACTTACGGGCAGCCTATGCGTTGTGTGTAATCTTTAGAAAATATTCAGCATATAAAGGATAATGACCAAGTTGGTCCAAAAATTGGTAAAAAAAATCAAGGTGTGCCCAAGATTTCCCACATAGCTCATTTGAATGACGGGTTCAAAATTAATAAGATTTTCACCTTTGGAGCCTGAAAAATCTGTCCCACATAAACATAAATACTGGCTAAAACGTGACCTTGAAAAAAGTTGCATATTTCACTTTTTTTTACTCAGATATCAGCAGGTAACTTTTCTTATCGCAGGTAATTCAGGGAGGCAGAGACATGAACGCACAACCTGTTACCATGGATTCAGTACATATTCTGAACTTCCCTGCATTGAAATTTTATGTCGGTTATTTTTTTTTTTGTTGGTTTACATTTTGACCAGGTAGGTATTGAACATTTCTATGAAACAGACGCTTTTTTTTCATAAACCACGAAATATTTCTACGCGAGGAGGTCTACAATCATGTACTGAATTCATGGTTTCAGTTTGCGCGTCAATTTCCCCGCCACCCTGTGTGTACAACTGTTGTATTCTCTTAGAGACACAATTTCCATTGGGGTACCTCCTTTTATACCTACCTGACCATAAAACGGCCCATAGTGGAATATAAGGCAGGTGACCGATTAAATTATTATTTTCCAAATACAGTAACGTTTAAAAATTAACTAGTTTTTCAATTTACATTGATATTAGTTTAATACAGTTGTTCTTAACTATTATTGGCCTGATAAACCAAAACACACGTGGATATATTAATTCTTATGTATTACAAGTTAAACACTTTCTTAGATTTGATTGACATATATAATTATAATAATAGACACATAAGCCTAACGAAGATTTACAATAATAATTAACTTGGATAATGTACAGAAATCTCGACATTTTGGCTTGTCGAAACACCGATACATCCGTTTTGACGTCTCCGCCCAGACCGCCGGCGGCCGCAGTCCATCGGGCCCGCGAACGGACGGCCCGCGCTTCGAGAAGGCCGCTATTGTCCAGGCCTGGATCCGGTAGTCGGCAATGAGCGGACCTGTCAACGTCGAACAGGAGGCGCTGTGGTTCCGCGGGGTGATGACGCAAATCTGCGATGCGTCCATGTCCTGGGCGCACACACAGTCAGCAAGGCGCCAGGTGTACTGGTGGTCCACCACGATCACGCAGTTACGCGTTGCGTGTGTTAGAAAATGGATGAAAGACTACAGTTATAGATATTGGCATCCACTTAATTAGCTTTGAGTGTCAGAATGGCTAGCTATTTAATATGGAATGGATGGATGGAATGGCATGGATATTAAATATGGATGGAAAGGATTTTATGAAGAAAAGCACAGAAAGACAAGACCAGGCATTTATTTCAGTTAGGCTTGTCATTAATGAGAAAGCTACTATCCGTTCCAAAACTAGGTCTTCATGGAGAAGAAGGATAAGAAACTCCATGGCAGCTTGTTTTAAAATCTTGTATCAACACATTTTTACATTAGCATATTATTATTGTTAACACAAGGACCGTTTCTCAAAGTAAGCAACTTTGTCAATGCAAAGAAAGAACATGAAAATACCTTAATTCGATTTAACACACTAAGCAATATTAGCAAAACACACATAGAACAACATAACAAGTACAAGTACAATTTAACGGAACTGCTATTCCAGTCAGCGAAAAGGTTAAGAACCTTGGGGTTTGGATCGACAAACATCTGTCTTGGGGCCCTCAGTTACAGGACGTAAGTCGCAAAATTTTTGCATCTGGTAAGTCCCTGAGACGATTGCGGAACTTTCTTCCAACTGCCACTAAAACTGCGCTTGCACAATCCCTTTTACTTCCCATCCTTGACTACGCTGATGTCAGTTATCTCGATCTCACTGAGGCGCAACTCGATAAACTTGAGCGACTTCAAAACTTTTGCATAAGATTTATATTTGGCCTGCGCAAGTATGATCACATTTCTGAATTTCGTACAAAGCTCAAGTGGCTTCCCATACGTCTTCGCCGGAATTCTCATATCTTGTTTCAGCTCTACAGTATTCTGTTCAACCCTAAAACCCCCTCTTATCTTAAAGAACGTTTCAAGTTCCTTCATGACACACATAATAGATACCTGAGGTCATCGGAAAACTTAACGTTTTTATGACAAGTCTTTTACAGTTCAAGCAGTACGGTTATGGAATGCCTTGCCCATGTCGATAAGGCGTGCTCAATCTTTGTCCACTTTTAAAATTCTGGTTAAAAAACACTTCCTCTCTCCTTAAACATTGTCATTACATTTAGTTTCCTTACTCTTGTTTCATGTTTATTATTGTATATATTATATTATGTAGATAGGTATATGTTTTATGTATGTATGTATTTGTTGTATATGTAAATGGTACACCACTGACTACCTGCATTATTGTCTCTCCTTCTACCTTGAATCCATCCAAAGGTTGTCTGTAAAAGATCGCTTTTAGCGATAAGACCGCCCATTGTGTCACCCTATGTAAAATTTCTACTTTTATATCTGTAATTTTTATGGTGTACATAATAAAGAGTATTCTATTCTATTCTATACTATTCTATACTATTCTACTAATCAATTAACTTACATGAACATTGTAGTCAGTCGATCTTTCAAAGAACTTCGCTATAAAGCGTGATTTCCTTAGGTACATTGGCTTTTAGCAAATTAATATTGTGGACATTGGACACCACTCAGGATCTGTCTTGTCTCGTCCAACCATTTGAACCAAAATCCCCTTCAACTCAATGGAGAAATCGCGACGCCCCCGTAAGGGGGCGTGGCGAGCGGCGCCAGGGCGTGATGCCCCCCGGCCGCGGCGTCATATCTGGGACCCGTAAATACGGGCCCCTCATTATAGTGGCCACAAAGGCCTGTGGCGGATTAGGTACGCGTCGCAACGCGTACCCATGTGGATGATTGCTATTTGTTTTCTGTAGGCGCGCCACGACGCTAATACTTAGCGCCGCTTTCTTCACGACACCTCGGCGGTCAGTCCCCGCCAGGTGAGACCCCTAGTTGCCTAGAGGAGGCCCGACGAGGACGACCAGCGACAGAGGTGCCGACTCGACGCTCCTACAGAATTAGGTGTTTGACCCCCGCCCGTCCGGCTTCCAGAGTTAGCCGGTTGCGTTCCGGGCTAAGGAGTCGTCGTGTGTGTGTGAGCGGCATTGTAGTGTGTGTAACACCGCTCAGTGTCTAACACCGCTCAGTGTCTAAATCCCCTTCAAAATTGGCGGTAACTACTTTTATAGTCTCCCAACATTACCCGTAAGTACCTCAAACATTGCCGCTCTTTCTGCCGCCATTTTAGACCGATCAGAGATGATTATACATAATTGCTAAATAACTTCTACTATAGATATTAATTAACAAATCTAGTATAGTGGAACTATTTTAAAACTTCATAAGATTATTTAGAAATTTAGTATGTATTTATTTGTAATCTTTATGTAAAATCTTATAATATGTATATTAAGATCATCTTATGTCACAATAAAAACCATTTGCATTAAATAAATCTGTGTATAAACTATCAATTAAATAAATGATAATAACATATATTTTAAATTACAACCTTTGTATTTATAAAATAATCATTTACGTTTATTAAAATATTGTTGAAATGGAACGTTTCCATACGTCAATGTCATTATCATCCGACATCAAATGTTGTTCAATTATAACATCAATATTTGTGTTCAATAACACTGGAAAACAGCATGTCTGTTGCATGAATTTTATTTCATGAATCTGAATAGTCTTTCCACGCTGATTTCAAAAACATATGCCTTTTTTATGCAGCAACTCTAGTTTAGCAGCTATGCAGTGATGGGATTTTTTTACTAAAAATGCACTGAGTTTAAAGTATAAAAAAATATTAAATATGTTTATTACGAATGAAATTTTATTTTATATGATTTTCTCGCGTGATATTTGTTAGTACTGCTATTTTAGATGCTCCAGCAATAATCAGCCATCATAATATATACGTTCCAATATCCCTGATATCTCTCCTCCATAGTGCGAATATCCTGGTGGAAACGCTCCCCTTGTTCCTTGCTGAGGTCACCGAGATTTTCAGGAAAATATTCGAGATGGCTATGAAGGTAGTGAAGCTTTATACTCATGTTGCATCCCAGTCGGTCAAAGTGCATCAGCAACTGTCCAGTGTGCTGAATGTAGCGATCAGATTTTCTATTTCCCAAAAAAATCCTCAGTACCCAAACACACTCTCTTCCATGCACATTTTTCGATTACTGTCATAAGATTGATAAAATGTGTATCTTCTATCAGCTTTTCATAAGACCCGGAATGTCAGAACAAAACACGAAATTGTCTTGTTCAGTAAAGAAAGGGATTAAACTCCTTTCCCTGTTACGGTAGAAAGATATTTTTGTTCCTTTTGTCAACAGGTTTCTTTCATTCAACCGGGAAGCTAGAATTTCTGATGCAGTCATTGACAGTTCAAGGTCCCTGATCAAGTTATTTAAATCACCTTGCTTTAGTGGTCGGGGATAAACGAAACGAAGCGATCAAGATCACTGTCTCTACTACTGTCGTCATTTTCAGTTTGTTGACTGCACTCGTCTGGATGTTCCGAAGATGTGCATGGCTGCTGTGGTACTTAAAGAGGGTATTTTTTTGCTTGCCCATAATCGCAAAGACTAGACACAATTTTAATATATCAAAGTAGGTATCCAAGGCTTGGCATTTGTCAGCAATGGCAACCCAAAGTAGTCTAAGTATGCTTTTTTCACGAAGGCGGAGGCGCTTAAACGGAATTTTTTGAAAATATATTCTCCACAAATAACACAAAAACAGTCATAGCTGTTTAAACACGTCTTTCTTGAGGAAGACATAATAAAATGTATGCAGAAACTAGTTTAATTACACTGCTATTGATAGAAATTATTGACTACTTAAGTGAATTTAAGACGGTACCTGTATCTCACTAACTAGAGCTGCTACAAAAAATATGAGGCTAGATTCGAAATCAGCGCATCCTAATTAGTAAACAACCGTAGTAAAACTTCATGCAACAAAAAAAAAGTTCAAATTTGTTTTCCTGTGTAATCAATTAGTTATTCTCTTATAAATATGAATAATCTCACACGTGCTTGACGGTGAGACACCAGTACACCCGTTACCGGAGGGGACGTCGTCGGGTCCCTGACGAAGAAGCCGCGCTGTATGAGGTGTACCGCGCGGCTAAGGAGACTCTGTGGCTGGCCATCGGCGAGACGAAGACGCGAGCCAGGGAGGAGATGCTGGAGACTCTAGGCGGGAATCGAATCGAATCGCTGTCGAGCCCACCATGAAGTACCTGTGCTCGACAGTCGTTGGGATTTCGGCCCCCACTTCCGGCGGCTGGCGCCCAAGTTGTTGGGCGCGTCTGGGGCGCTGTCAACGCTGCTTCCCAATCTGGGGGGCCCGAGCGCCGCGTGTAGGCGGCTCTACGTGGGGATCATGCGATCGTTGGCCCTTTACGAGGCCCCGATCTGGGCGGCTGACCTGACGGCCGGCAGCATTGCTGTCCTGCGAAAGCCGCAGAGAGCGATGGCCGTCAGAGTCATCAGGGGTTATCGCACGATCTCTTACGAGGCGGCTTGTGCACTGGCCGGATCCCGGCTCTGGGACCTGGAAGCGAAGGCGCTCGCGTCACTATATCGGTGGCGCGAGGAATGGCGGGCGCGGGGCGAGCGACCGATGCAGCGACATATGGAGCAGCGTCGGTCGCAGCTCCGCGAGGTCTTGGTAGCGGAATGGCGGGACAATGGAAGCTCTCACGCCCTACCGCCTCCGGCCTACCGGCCTCGTCACCATCGAGGCCGTCCGGCTGGTGCTCGACCTCTGGCTCGGGAGGAGGCACGGCTCCCTGTCGTTTCGGGTGACGCAGGTGCTCTCGGTGCATGGTTACTTTGGGAAGTACCTGTGTCGCACAAACAGGGAGCCGGACGCCCGGTATCACCACTGCGTCGACTGTCGGGAGGACATGGCGCGGCATACGCAGGCAAAGTGTGCCGCTTGGGAGGAGCCACGCCGTGCCCTCATCTCAGAAGTAGGCAGTGACCTGTCGCCGCCGGCCGTAGTGAATACTATGGTCGGCGGCGATGAGTCCTGGGACGCGGTGGTATCCTTTTGCGAAACAGTAATCTCGCAGAAGGAGGCTGCGGAAAGGGAGCGAGAGATCTCATCCTCTCACCCGGCCCGCAGCAGGCGCACCGGGCGTCGGCGGAGGGCGGACAACGCCCTCTTCCAGTCCCCCTAAATGGGTACAGGGACGACGGACTTGGGGACGTCCGTCGCCCCCCATACATCAGGACCCGAGGCGGTGGCGCCTAGGTTCCACGCGCGCCCCTCTTAGACGTCGCGAGGGGAGTCAAACACCTCACTACCCCCGCACGACCGGACGGGGCCCGCAGAGGCGGGCCGGCACCAGTCGGGAGTTGCGGAAGATTCGTACAAAGTCAAAGTCAAAGTCAAAGTCAAATCGTTTATTTCAAATAGGCACATAAAATGGCACTTTTGAACGTCAAAATTTACAAAAAAAATAGAACTGATTCTAGTTGCCCCTTCCAAAAGGTAGTTTCGTATGGAGAAGAATGGGCAAGAAACTCCACCGTTACTCTTTTAAAAATGTTTTACAATATAATAATTAAAATTGAAATTTTTTAATAAATAATTGTTTTACATAAATTAATTATGAGATAGATACATGGTGCTCACATATTTACAAATATTGAGAAGTAGATGATTTTTCAAAAAAAAAAAAACAAGTAATAATTTAGTGTGTGAGTTAAAGTAGTTACATAATGTAAAAAACAATGTCATAAAAATTATAAATTATACAATTAAATTAGCAACCAGTTTGATTTTGTCTAGACTCTAGATTGTCCTATGGAGCAAGACCAGCATGTTTCCAAGCATTCTTATCTAGGATATAATCCTCTAATTTGTAATATGCATGTTTACGTTTGCGTGACCCCCGGCGCAGGTGTGAGATGGAACACCGGGGTGGTTTTTAGTCAGTAAGAGTCTGACTGACCCCTCCACCCCCTCAGGGCGGGGGACATCCAAGAGGATTTTCCACGCTGGATCAAAAAAAAAAAAAAAAGTTGGGTTAATTTATGGCAAAACATTTATGCGTAATAATCATTATCCTGAATTTTGTTATGCCAATGTTATATTATGTCTTAAAAATTTATGCAAATGGATACCTCCCACGACACCTCTCAACTTTTTTTCTACTTCAAAACATCATAAAATTAAACTGCGGCCCACAAATAAAGAAGGTTGGAAACCCCTGGTCTGAATTCTTAAGAATCTAAACTCGGACCAACTTATACCAGTGCCACTTGCATACTCGTTTTAACCACTTGTGGCCTGAACATATAAATAATATTAATTTTATGTTTAAGTTTTAAGATATCTTATACAAAAACTATAATGTAATAAAAAGCAACAATTTGTTCATAAATTATTAGGTAACTTTCAGTTCTGTATTTTTCTTTTATTTATTATCAGGTAATATTTAACTGAGTTGAATAGTTTCTACAACTTTCTTCTAAAATGTGTGGAGATCTATATTTTTGGAGACAGGTTCGTATGTTTTCAAATATATTTACTAGGAATACGGTTTCTTTTAACTCAACTGCGCGACACAAAGACAGGGTTGTGTTTTTCACGTGTATCTGTGTATCTTTATAGATAGGATTCTTTATTCCCTTGAAGCTTACTAAAGTATTTTTTTTTTGGGTTAGAAATCATCAAATGACCTCTCCCGCTCTGGGCAGAGCGGAAGGGCGTGTCAGACCCTTACTGACTAAAACCCATCCGTGTTCCTACAGCTGCCTGTGCCCCAGGGCCACGGTAACTCTTTCGAACATTCCGCGACCCCGACAGGCATTGGCCCTATCGGACCCCGTCAATAATGCTGACATCTCTTTGAGGCTTACCAATAGGGCTGTCAACCTCGTTAGAGCGCCATAAAAGATCCTTGTATAAAAAAACTTGTAGGCTTGCTTGTAGTAGTGTATATTCAAATTACAACTGTCACTCTTTGACAGTTGTATGTAATAGCTACATAAAACACGGAAAATAGATGTACCGTGTCAATTTTCTTAACAATTAATTTCCCTGGCTGTAGCTACGCAGCGTACGTACGTGCGGTTGACCTTACGATGCAACTGCTTAAAAACTTCTTCCTTTTCTTCCAGGTGTTCATCCTAGCGACGGGTTTGTTTTACTCTGTCAGCGTGGGCATCATGCTATCATTTCCTTCAGTGCTCACTCCTGCCCTGGTTTCTTCCAATAGTACCGGCATTCGAGCAACTTCTAGCCAAGCTTCTTGGATAGGTGAGCGTCACTTATTATTCTAGATTTGGAAGATTTCTGGTCTAAGAGGCCGCTCGTCGATAGTAACGCTTCGACTTCAGTTGGCCTGCGTAGCACGGAATTTCATTAGAATAATAGGCCAGATTATGCTTATTTTGTTATCAATGACGTGCGGCCTACTGCACCACATCATCTTTCCCAACTATTATTGCAGATATGCATGGGCGGTGGTAACCACATAATATCAGGGGCCGACGCGTCGCCTTTTTATCATCCAAAAACATTAAAAAAAACACATAACATAACACTACGCCTGTTTTCGCCGAAAAGTTAAGCAGGGGTGTACCTACCTATAGTAAACTAATTTTCGTCAGTCAGTCAGTCAGGGAAGCGAGCGTAATGCTATTAAATGGGCACAAATCCAGACTCCGGGCTGCTACTGTGAAATTTCTGAATGCAAAACCCATTAATACTTTACTCGACCTGGGCATCGAACCCAGCAGGGCCTCATATTCACCAGGCATAGGCACTACTGCCTATGGTTGCTGAGCATGAGGCCCTGCTGGCTTAAAAAATGCTTAGGTAAGAAAATGCTCTTAGTAAATCACATTTATTGCCATTCATTAATGTCTTTTCTTTTCCAGCTGCAAGCAATGGGTTCGCAGGCATGTGCGGATTCTTCATCTTATCACCCATCCTACAAATGTTAGGAAGAAAAGTCGTCCATATCAGCTGCAACCTCTTAGTCCTCATTGGTTGGGTGATTTTCCCGTTAGCCAATAGCATTCCAGTCCTGTTCGCCGCGAGAATCATCCAAGGCCTCGCTATTGGTGGAATCTACATCCACGCCATGGTTATCTGTGAATATGTTGACTCTAAAAGGAGAGGGTACTTCATGACAATCAAGAAAGTGTGTATAGCTCTCGGCACTCTAACCTGTCATTCCATGTCGTTGGTCTGGAATTGGAGACAAATATCAACATTTGCAATTATGCTACCTACTGTTGCCATTATCTTGACATTTTTCTGGCCAGAAAGCCCATCATACCTGGCAATGAAAGGCCGATTTGAAGACTGCAAAAAGTCATTCATTTGGCTGAATGGTCGATCAAATCTTAATGAGCTTCATCATTTAATAACGACCCATATGGAGAGGATGAAGAACCGTTATCCAGAAAAAAGTTATAAGTTCTTATTGAAAAAGGATTTCTTGAAACCCTTAATGATTACCTCCCTCCTTACCCTAGTTTTAGATTTGTGTGGCAGGTATTATTTCGTAGTTTACATTATTCAAATCATGGTGGAATTGATTGGAGACCAATCTTTAGCGATATATTGTTCCTTAGGAGTTGATTGTTTAATTATAATTGCTCTTACTAGTTCTTGTTTCGTCATAGAACGTTACAAAAGACGCACCTTTTTGTTTTCATCTGGTATCCTTACAGTTGTTTTAATGTTGTTAATTAGTTTATTAATGTTACTTAAATCATACAACATTGGAATTCATATAATCTGGCCCACTCCTTCGATTATTGTTTTACAAAGTTTTGTGGTTAATTTCGGTCTCATACCAGTTGCGTTTGCCATTATTGGAGAAGTATTTCCTTTGGAGTATAAGGGTGTTGGCTCATGCATTTCTGGGATAGTATTTACATTTTTATACACTTTAACATTAAAGATCACACCAATGTTGATTGAAAATACTGGTGTAGGAGGCACTTATGCTGTGTACGGAGTTTGCATGGCTGTGTCTATGGTTCTGTTGTACTCTGTAGTACCAGAGACTAAAGATAAGACACTGCAGCAGGTAGAGGATGAGATCAAAGGTATTAAAATATCAAATCGTGAAGTTGAAACTAATGCTTTGTTATAAAGAATAATGCCCGTTTTCATTAATAACACTAGGTGACAGCGAAATGAACTAAAATAACGAACGCTCGACGCTGAGCCGAGCATTGAAAATCCAACAATGCGCATTATTTAGTAGTAGAGTAGTCTGGGTGAGCATATTATGTTGATAAGGTTAGTATGTAAGGTTAATGTACCTTTTAAGTATGTTAGTTATCAATAATATAATTATTGCCATTCTACAGCACGTGGATTTTTGAGATAAGAAAATTAATGTACCTGAACCGTTGTAAATACAGAAAAATGGTCTAAGGAGACTGAGCTTAAGTTTCTGGGAAATTTTGAACTGCATTAATAGATTTAAAAAAAAATACAGACAGCAATAAAATGGGTAGGTAGGTAGGGTAGGAAGGTAGGTAGGGTAGGAAGGTAGACAGGGTAGGAAGATAGACAGGGTAGGTACCTACTTACCCTAGCTACCTAGGTGGGTAGATAGGTAGGGTAGGTTAAGTCTCTCAAAAACCCTTTTTGATATCGATAGGCATCAAAAAGGGATATTTCCTGATTCTCATAAGGATCAAAAAACTCTAACCTCAAAAAACTCATATCAACTGAGGTCCTAGAAAAGTCATCGATCTCATAAAAAACTTTCCCATTCATTTCGTAGGAAATGAGATTAACTTAGTTTTTTTTATTATGGATGGATAGACTGGCCTCATCTATCCTTATTTGCTTCGTCCCGAAAATCAACCCTGCGGTTTAATTGCGTAACGCACTAACAACAGGAATGGCTTTCATTTTGACAGTTCAACAACATTCATTGCGTTATTTAAGTTGTTGAGCAGACAAATTTTACGAACATATGAAGCAATGGATTAGCAATAGGCTTCAAAATATTTCAGATTGTGACTGATAGTGTGTTACGTAATTAGGGTGCTGTTTAGATGACAAGTTATTCAAATTGTTATTATAACCATCTTATAAAATAGAGGTAAAAACTGGCTCTCTTAGATTAATCAGGAGCAGCTGCATTTCAATATTAATAAGTAGATAATCAAATAAGGTTCTTTGTGTTCTTCAATAAAAAAAATACTGTGCCTAATTATATTAATACCTTCTTAATCTATTATTTGTATACTAAAACTAACACTTAGGGGGGATCCTTACTTAAGAATTTTCATATGAAATATTCAGAAAAAATTTTAGGTGGAACAAATTTCCAAAGTTACACGATTGATATGAAATTGATGATTACCTATTATTCAATAAATATATCATTCCTACAGTCGCGAATCGCATTTTGATCAACATACGACGTAAAACAGAGCTGCAATTTGCAAAAAAACAAAGAAAATTTGAATTTGGCGGGCTACAACTGAGAATTCACTTTAAATCTGCATTGACTTAGATAATTTCACCTTATTTCTCTTTCTGCCTTCATGACTATATCTTAGGATGTTTGTTTGTTTGTTTATTCATGAACAATAATAATGGTATCTGAAATTACATGGTATAAAAAAGAAAGAAAATTAAATTACATAATAAAAAATGAAAAACATGTTAAATATTACAACAATGCACAAATACAATGTATACACGAATTTCGTTATAGATCTTCAACAGCATAAAGACACTTATTCAATAGGAAACATATAAGTTGATTTTTAAAAAAGCTTGAGTCGTAGCGCTTTTTATATATAGAGGCAACTTATTAAATAATATAACCGATTGATATCTGGGACTGTGCTTCACAATATTCAAATTAGGCTGTACCTTGTAACGTTTAATGTCTTGTCTAATCTGTAGTTCTTCTGCTGTCTCATATTCATGTATATATTTGGCCATGTTACTTAAAAATTCAAATACATAAATGCTCGGCACTGTAAGTATATTCAAATTCATAAAATGTTCACGGCAACTCACTCTTTGCGGAATACGGACTAATGTGTGAATTGCGCGTTTTTGTAACACAAAAGCTCTTTTGATATTATAGTCATAACTATTTCCCCAAAACATTATGCTATATCTAATTTTAGATTCTACCGACGCGAAATATACCATTTTCAATTGCTCAATGTTAATTTCAGTTCTAAGTGCTCTTAAAGCATAATATGCAGAACATATCGATGCATTTATAGCATTTAATTCTGTTTTCCAATTTAGCTGTTCGTCTATAAGTATTCCTAAGAATTTAACTTCCTTGACGAGGACAATTTTGTCGTCATTCAAAACTACCTCTAAATCGTCCTTATTACGGGCTGTCGTCCTAAATAATAGTATTTTGGTCTTTGCAGTGTTGATTAACAATTTATTCATAGTGAACCAAACGTGAAATGCTTGTAATGCTGCATTACAGTCTCTGTTAATTTATCTATGTCATTTGCTGCTACTACGGCATTTGTGTCATCTGCGAAAATTACTATATCAATGCCAGGTAAAATTGTATTCATATAATTAATTAAGTCATTAATAAATAAGATAAATATAAAAACTTTTTGACAAAAAAAACAACCGACTTCCAAAAAAAAACACTAAAAGACGTGAAAAATAACTTTAATTTCGGAAGTCGGTGCCTTTGGTTTTGTATTTTCGTGTTTGGCCACCGACTTCCGAAATTAAAGTTATTTTTCACGTCTTTTAGTGTTTTTTTTTGGAAGTCGGTTGTTTTTTTTGTCAAAAAGTTTTTATTTTTCACTTTTTAGTGGGTTAGATAATGTATCGCAGTTACAATAGCCTAATATCAACTGCTCATCACCTTTTACAAAATATTTCGTTTCCCGATGCAAGGAATTGAGGAGTTTATTGTTGAGGATTTCTCTAGGTAAAAACCAGAAGAACTGGAGCTGATGGTCAAGCCACCATCAGTTCCATTTCACCGTATGCATTGTGACAAGCATAAATTGCTTAGCAACCAACGAAAGAGCATTGCTAGAGATGACGCGATTACGCAACTTAAATTCAGTCTTCAATTGACGCATCAGCATGACTAGTAGGTAGTGGTTGCCCTATGAAAAACTTCAATCTTAATTGGGTATTAGTTTTGTACGACCTGAATATTTTGGAATATTGAACCGTATGAAGTAAGCCCAACAAAAGGTAACTGCTGTAAATCGTTGAGGAATTCCCTCGACTGTCTATGGTCTCCATCATCAGACCTGTAATGTCACTTATACCCCATATGGGTGCAAAGTTCTCATCAATATAAATGAATTAAGTCGAATCACAAGGTAGCTACTGTAAACCGTTGAGGAGTTCCCTTAACTGTCCTTCGTCTTCATCATCAGACCCCTAATGACAGTCACAACCCATCTAGGTGTAAAGTTCTCATCAATACAAATTAATCAAGCCCAAACACAAGGTAACTGCTGTAAATCGTTGAGGAATTCCTTCAACTGTCTATGGTCTCCATCATCAGACCTGTAATGGCACTTATAACCCATATGGGTGCAAAGTTCTCATCAATATAAATGAATTAAGTCGAATCACAAGGTAGCTACTGTAAACCGTTGAGGAGTTCCCTTAACTGTCCTTCGTCTTCATCATCAGACCCCTAATGACAGTCACAACCCTTCAGGTGTAAAGTTCTCATAAATACAAATTAATCAAGCCCAAACACAAGATACCTGCTGTAAATCATTGAGGAATTCCCTCGACTGTCTTCCGGCTCCATCATCAGATCGATTCCAGACCTTCATTAAATTGTAGTTCTTCAAAATACTTAATGAAAAAATTAACAAACGCACTAAGCGCTCCTACGATTTTCGAAGGTTCCCCTCGATTTCTCCGGGATTCCATCATCAGATCCTGGTTTCCTTACCATGGGACCACCCTTGAGGTATGTCCTTTCTAACAAAAAAAGAATCATCCAAATCGGTTAACCCAGGAAAGAGTTCTGAGCTAACACACATAAAAAAAAAAAAAAAAAAAAAAAAAAAAAAAAAAAAAAAAAAAAAAAAAAAAAAAAAAAAACATACAGGCGAATTGAGAACCTCCTCCTTTTTTTGAAGTCGGTTAAAAACAGGTCCTAATATAAATCCTTGCGAGCCGCCCGTAGTCATCATTACTGTTGCTGATTTGTAAACATTTTTGTAGCCATTTTGTATTTTGTCAATTTCAACGTACATTTTTCTGTTTGCGAGATATGAAGAGAATAATTTCAAGGCCTTACCTCTTATGCCATAATGCGTCATTTTTGTATGAAGTAATTCGTGGTCTATAGTGTCAAACGCGGAACTTATCTTATTATTTATTTTACCTATTACGTCATCAAGTAAAGTATATATGGCGTCGGAAGTACCAACACCTTTTTGATAACCGAACTGTCTTTGGTTTAACACTCTATTTATACGCAAGTGAGCTAAAAGTCGATTTATTATGGTCTTTTCAAATATTTTTGATTGGACTGGTAGCAAGGAGATAGGCCTGTAGTTTTTAGGATCAGTTTTACTGCCTTTTTTGTAAACAGGTATTACTTTGGCTACTTTAAGCTGGTCCGGGAAGATAGATTCCTCAATACACTTATTATAAAAATCACACATAGGCTCAGCTAGTATAGATATATGTTCCTTAATTACGGATACTGGGATCTCATCATAACCACAAGAATACTTGTTCTCCATACTTTTGACTATTAGGCTAGGAACCGATTTACAAAACTTTTCGGTCACCGAGTGCAACTTTTGAGTACCTAATTCATCAACGCGTCTTACATGCCTACGGCCCATTTAGGACGACTTGCAGAAAATCAAAATAAATAATATTTTCATTCTGCAACTCATCCCACGTTTCTTTTTGTGTGGAACTTTAAACTTTATCAACGTTTGATACAGATAGTAAGAAAAAAAAAAAAAAAATTCATATATCTTATTTGGTTTACATTGCATTTCGAGGAGTCTACATTTGGGCATAGAAAATGCCTGTAGTTGAAGGCTCCGCTCTTCCCTTACATTATAAACGTACAAGTACAAACGAATGAAAAGATATTTCAGTAATAATATAATTGTTAAATCTTTTAAAATTGTTGATTATTTAATTTATAATGATTGATTATTATCTTTATGACGATTGCTTCAATCATTCAACTCAGTAAACTATCGCAGTCCACTGCTGGACATAGGCCTCTCCTAGGCTGCGCCACAACACCCGTCCTCCGCCTTTCGCATCCAGTCTGTCCCAGCCACCATTTTGAGGTCGTCGGTCCATCGAGCTGGGGGGCGTTCCACACTACGCTTCCCGATACGCGGTCACCACTCTAGTCTGCTCTACCGGCCATCGGTACTTCGACAAATATGGCCAGCCCACTGCCACTACAAAATGCTTACTCTGCAAGCTATGTCGGTAACTCTGGTCCTTTTCCGGAAAACTTCGTTTCTGATTTTATCCTTTAAAGAAACCTCGAGCATAGCCCGTTCCATACTGCGCTGACCTTAAATTTGGGGACCAGCCCGACTGTTAGTGGCCACGTTTTGGCACCGTATGTTATAACGGGCAGAAGAAAACGAGGAAACGAAACGCACTGGTCGAAGACCTTAGTCTTCAAAAATTGCGGGATTGGTGACGAGAAAACTTGACGAAGTTTTCCAAACACTGCCTAACCTAATCGGATCCTTCTGTCGGCTTCTTTCTCAAAATCTCTAACATTTTTTGTTTTATTATTATTTCCACATTAACACTTTTGCTACTGCCTGTACCTTTTCTCATTTTGATAGTAACGTGGGACGAGTTGCAGAATGAAAATATTATTTATTTTGCTTTTCTGCAAGTCGTCCTAAATGGGCCGTAGGCATGTAGGACGAGTTGATGAATTACTCCAACTTTCAAACTCTCATTACCAAATATTTAAATTAGTAATACATAAATAAACATCACGCATGTATTCCCCAAAAAGTTTAGGCAGAGGTGTACAGGGTGGAGTGAAACCGATATAAAACATATATTTTATTTTTTTCGTATCTCCTGTGTCTTTAATAGTTGACCCTATACTCGTAGCATAGAATTAAGTATACAAAATATCAGGATCGTAGGACTTCACATTCAGGTGGCGCACAGAGGGTAGATAAACAAAAAAGTCAGATTATGAACACGGGTGGGTTTTAGTCAGTAAGAGTCTGACACGCCCTTCCGCTCCGCCCTGAGCAGTAGAGGTCATTTGATGATTTCCCGCCCAAAAAAAAAAAAAGGCAAGACTTACCGGTTTTTGACACAAAATCGGAATATTTCCTTCAAAAACAAAGACTAACGTCTCCTGAAGAAGACCCTAAATGCTCTTCATATTTTGTTAAAATGTATATTATTCATTTAATATCTTAAATAAAAATTATAAAACATTCGTCTTTCATTGTGAGTGCCTAATATTTGTACCTCGAGTTTTAGCTATTAGATTGAAGTTTGAAATATGGTGCGCCACCTGAAGATGCGGACTAAGCAGGCTGATTTTTTGCGTACATGTATTTTACTTCCCAGGTCAGTGATTGGTAATACAGGAATAACTTTTTTTTTTTTTAATAAGTTCGCTCCACCCTAAATACCTCCACAGACTGCACTATAAAAGTATTTAAAGTGCAGTCTGTGGCCAATATTATAGAACCCCCTTGAATAATAGCGAATTTGGAATACACCTTCGAGCATTTCTATAAATCATGTTGCTAATCGATTATAATCATTATCTTGTTGATTGAAATTCTAATGAGTATTAATAAGCAACACTAGTACTAAAAATATCAAAGCGAGGGTGGGCTACTAAAAATATAATATATCGCGATTCAGTATCACTAAACCTATATGTCTACGGTTCATCGCATCATTCCGTTATACATTTTAAAAGCTGCTTGTGATTTTGCTATAAAGACCTTTATGGTTCTATTTCTTTAGATTAAAATCGTCTAGCATCACAACTAAGATCTAACTTCAAGTCACATTTATAAGACTTGAATTGGTCTCATGGTCATTAAGGCAGATCGATATTCATCTTTGGCTGGGTTCGAAACCAGCATAACCTTAATAAAACTTTTTACACCCACATATCACCAGTTATGTAATAATAGGGGGCGAGCCTATTGCCTTCAACCGGACACAAATCCAGGCTCCAGGCTGCTACTGAGGCGGGCCTGCGGACGGCGAGCAATGGGCAGCTCGCCGTCCGGTAAGGACCAGGCCCGGGTCGACGGCGCGTTGTGTTCCACGCGCGCCTCAAAGAGATGTCAGCATAATTGACGGGGTCCGATAGGGCCGATGCCTGCCGGGGTCGCGGATTGTTCGAAAGAGTTACCGTGGCCCTGGTGCACAGGCAACTGAAGGAACACGGGTGGGTTTTAGTCAGTAAGAGTCTGACACGCCCTTCCGCTCCGCCCAGAGCGAGAGAGGTCATTTGATGAAGTCCCACCCAACAAAAAAAAAAAATGCTGCGACTGAGAAATTCCTAATGGAAAAACCCAATGACATTGCCCGACCCAGGAATGAATCCAGGACCTTCATGCTCAGCAGTCGCGTTTGCGATCATTAGATCAATGAGGCAGTCAAAAAATTAGTTATAAATTCCTATAAAAACACAGTACCGATTACAATCATGTTTAACATAAACATTGAAATGGGATGTGATTGGTTTCAACACATTTTTTTATGTTCGTTGGCTTCCTAATTGTTAACTGTAGGCACCAAGTTTATGGACCGTGACCGCATATTAAAGAATGGCACTGATTTAAAGCGGCGTTTGTTTATTGCAGTCTTGGTATATAAAAACAATACAAAATGCATGTTTATTAACAAGTTCGGCTGTAAAAACTGAGCTGTAAACTACTTAAATAAAAATGAGACATCATAACAAATATTTGAAAGGGTAATTAAATAAACAATTAAGCAGTAAAATGACTGTACGGACAGTTACGTGTGGGCAGTTAACAAATCGGAATTAGTTGGTAAGAAATCTAACTTGGAAGTAGCGCTCGGTCGGCTCGAACCTAACCCATTTGGTCGGGGTTACTTACTGCGACCAATTCGGTTTGCGCGTGGTTGGTCACAGTTCAAACCTAATCTATGAACTGCTGAACTATTTATCTAACTACTCATTCCAACATTTTTACTGGCCATCCATTTATAACACTCTTGAATATTTTTTGTTCTAACATTGTAGGATAAAATAACCGACCAAGTTTCTTTTTATTACCTACTTTTCATGTTTTACTGTTTCACTAATTTACAAGCCGCTGAAAATTTTAAATACAGCCCGTTATTTTTTTTCTACTGATCTTAATAACCTCCATACTGTTTAAATAACCTGTTGTAAAAATGATTACCCCTAAATAAAAATTATGGGAATTGTTATTCTCCTTATTTTTGAGTCGATGCCTTTTTGAGTGGATGACTAATAATACTATAATATTATAAATTCGAAAGAAACTCTGTCTTTATGTTACCTTTTCACGCCTACTGAACGGGTTTCGTTAAAATTTGGCGAGAAAATAGATGGCATCCTGGGGAAGGATATAGGCTACTTTTTGTCCTGGTAGCACGTTCCCGTGGGATAATTACCGACATCCACGCGGGCGAAGCCGGGGGTTGAAGTTAATAATGTATAAACTTTATCGCGGTGGCAAATCGCAGCGAATGCGAGACGAACATTGTGCACTAACTATAGATAGGTATAGATACCTACGATCAGTTTGTCCCTGGTCTTCGAACGTGCCAGACAACGATATAAACTTCAATAGTACCTACCTACTATGGCATAATCAGCCTACAACGTTCCCACGGCTGGGACACAAGCCTCCTCTCTGTAAGAGAGACTGGGCATCCACATAAGTCTTCGGAATTTTCGGTTCTAAGGATATGTCGGTTTCCTCACAATGTTTTCTCTCACCATTTTGAGAGTAAGTACAATAGTATAAACATCGGTAAATGTTGTAAACGTTTTACCAACATTATCGCGACAACACTCAACGAATAATAGGTGTAGTCATTCATCCACAGACTGACCTCAGCCAGTTTTACCTCGAAGACGAGACGATCGAACCGCACCGTGCGTTATTTACTTTCAAAAGTTAGGAGCGTAGCGACACCTATATGACTACATCAAGTACTAAGTAATCAGCTAGTGTACTACGAATATTGTAGATGGCGCCACCTCAGATTTCACAATCTTTCATCGCGCAAGTTGAGTTTGACGAGGAATCTGCATAATTATTATACCTATATAACCAGAAAGTTTCATGGTTTCATCCGTCTGGGCGTAACAACCTTCCTTTCATTGATGGAACATCATACTTCCACCTTGAATTTGGTGACTCTGACGTGATTATACCTCTAAGTGCTACGCTAAATACTTACCTAAAATCCTAGTCAAGAAATGTTTCAGTTCATTCTCCGAATCGATCTTCAAAACCGAAAGTTATTCCAAGGACCATTCTGGTCTTTAGATCCCGTACCAAAGACTTTGATCTACTAGGTGTATTTCAAAGATACTCGAGGCGAAATAGTTTAGAATCTTTTAGAGCTCTATAACTAAGACCATCTTATATAATTTCTTAGAAGTGCTTATTTGGGACCACTATGAGTATTTCTAAAATTCCTTTAGTACTACAATAATTTGAAAGTTTTAAGGTCTAAGGTTTAATAGCCCATTGTTAAAGTCTGTATAGTTTGGAGTACTTTTGAAACAGCTTTTGAAACTTTAGAGTAAAACCACATTTTGAAATTTAATTAGCTACCTAACCTACCTAATTACATTCACGGTGGATGGCTTGGAAACGTGTACAGGCTCAAAAGATCCCTTGAACTGTAAATACATGAAATTCTATGTATGAAAAATTGATAAACATGGGGGTCACGATTGCCAATATTATAATTATAGGTAGGTAGGTATCTAAATAAAATAAATAATTACCTACATCAGTGGATGCCAACTTGGATAATGGATGGTAATTGCTGTAAAAATTACCTTTAATCAACTAAAGGAAATGGATAAAGTTTTGCCCAGCACAGACAATGAGTTAATTATATTAAAAAAATAACTGATAATATTAATTAACCCTGGTGAACCCAGGGTCATAAGCCATATTTTTACTGACATGTCTCTATACTTTTCTGCTGACGAATTTTCGTGCCCAGTGTGTCTCTGATCCGCTCATGCCAAGCTCGCAGACACTGCCCTAAATGAGATGTATCGGATAATCGTGCTTAAACACAACTCCACTATAGAAGCTCTATACCTACCCGCTAGCAGGTATAACACCACCTGACTGACGAAGGGATGTCGCATGGGCGCTGGAAAAAAAGAACCAAGAATCCGATTCCCGACCGACATCACCTCCACGACTATACGAGTACTCCGGGTAGGCTAAAAAGTCGCAAGAGCTTCTTACGCTTCACGCAGGCAATGCAAGACAGGCCACCTAAAGAACGAAGTAAATTGTGGGAAGAGGTAGGTATCCACCACCTCAAAACTTCGAATCGAATCAAATTCTCAGTTAATTATATTTGGAGGACAACAATTCACAGGATAGGATAGGGGAAATTGATACCAACCCCAATAAAATACTATTAGAATTGGGATCGTTGCTAAACTCCTTTCAAAAACTTAACGTGCTTGTATTTAATGTTTTGCAAAACAAATATTTGAATTGTAGTTTGTTAAATAACTACCTACTTAGTTTTTTTTATGTAGCTACTTTAAAAATTGTTCATTTGTGAATATAAAAGGTAATTACCAGTACAAGAAGGACTACTATTTGTCAGAGGTATGTAAAAAAATTAACTTGATTAATGACTCGAATTATTATGACAAGACATTTTTATGTTTTAAAAATATTAAGTTATTAATGAATACACCGAAGGCTAAAACAGAATGCTCAACTGTTCCTAAAAAAGGCACTATTCCATTCTACTTTCAACGTAATAAGAATACGCATTCAAGTGATAATGGTCAAAATATTAACTCGAATACTGCCTCTTTGAGTAAGCAGGTAATGATAAACACCGACACCCACAAGAAGGGACCCATTCCATATTATTTTTTAAAAATTACACCATTTTTACCTTTGCCAACACAGAAATATTTTCGTCCCTAATTCGCATTTTAATTTTAGAATATTTCACCAGATTATTGCCGGCGCAAATATACGGAAGAAGTAACATTTGCAATCCACGAGCTATTGCGAACAAGGGCGGAAAATAAACGTAGTGTGTCTGACTGGACTTTTATTAAAAAAGCTACAGAGATGCTTTTAAAAATTCCTGGGTACCAATTAGTTGTATCATACTCACGTGACAATAATCGAAGAGGTGTATGCATACTGGTTAATAATAATATGAAATATAAAAAGTTGAGTAATATTGACATGTAATTTTAATTTTGAATGTTGTGGCGTAGAAATAAACCACCTGCACCCTTAACGATCTGAATGACTTGAACTGAGACTGAATGTGGCCACCTACTAGGGCCAAACAATATAACAAATATAGATACACCGTCGAAACGAAAAGAAGAAGCCAGATTTTTTTAATCGTCTCCTCGAGCCCTTTATTTTGATGAACTCAAAACTTTTTTTCACGACTTTACTTATTGGGTTCGAAAGTCCGCCATGTTGATTTCTGTGAAACGTCACCTTTCACTTATTGGATTAGGAATTTCCTTCAAAATCCTTCGGATTGCGATTAAAAATGTAGTGCGTTACGCTGGGCGGTCACCACAAACCTAACAACATGTAAATCATTGTAATGCATCAAGACGTCTGGATGCTACGAGAGAACAAAGAATCCTACATACCTAAGGCATAACTATGTACCATACAAATACATGCGCCAAAAACATAACTGTTCTTGTCAGGCGGGTAATAAGCTTTGGCGATTTTTCTTTTATTTATTACTCTGTGGTGCTGCGTGTGACAGCATCATGAATGTTTTGTTATGATTTCTTGTGATTTCTTCAAAAATATCATTAGCTATGTTTCTGGTTATGTTTTTTGCATTTCTGAGTGACTTCGCCTTTCTTGGACCTTCGCATTACAGTTTACCTTGGCAGAAATAACAATACCTTTAACTCGCATCTCGGACCACTCTGATTTTGCCTGGTTTCCAACGAAATCCAACGTTCTATGTATAAACTGGGGTAAAGCAAATGAATTTTTTGGGATACAGTCGTTAGATGTGAGTGAAATCCAATCTGCTGGATGACCGGGGATTACTCCGCGATCGACAGGTTTGAATTTAGTTACTGATGTCATCAGATTTGGGAAGGGTCTTCACCAAGTTTTGCGACGAACGAAAAAGTACAGGGCTATGAAACACTATAATAGCTTCAATTTTTTTTTTTTATTTGTGTTCAGGTCTGGGCCAAGCTTGTATGGGACCGTTATCCATCTTCTCTAGAACAGTTTGGTCATTAGTCTGTTCCAAATTCGTGCCTAAAGAAGCAATACTTGCCACAAGTTTCGCATCTTCAAGTTTGCTATTCACATTTTATCAGGCGCTAGAATTTTGACTGGGAGTGCATAAAATAGTCGTTATTAAATAAATATTATATTCGTCGAGCCTTTGTACAACCAGAAATTATTTATTTATTTATTAACCCAAAAATAAATAACTTAAAGCGCACAGTAACGTAAACTATTACCAATATAACAAACAACAGTGAGAATGCCTGATTTTTTTAAATCCAAATAAATACAAAATGAATTCTAAATGTTTCAAAAGATGTATGTGTATGTGTTATGTGATGTGTATGTGTTATGTGATGTGTATGTGGTAAGGGTCCACGCAACCCAGACATTGCAGCCTCATCGTGGGCCAAACAAATTAACGTCACACACCGCCAACCAATTAGAAAACAGGAAAAATTATACAAAAAAATGACGACAAAGTGGGATTCAATTTGGTCGGTCGCTAGCAAATTAAATAAAGAGACTCGCTGTACACTGCATTTTTCTATAGCCCTAATTTTGGGTACGCCGTATGAATTTTAATTTAATGCTGCTTTTAACAGTTTTGAGGGACTCTTATTTACCGTGTTAAAATTGGTGTGATAGAGAATATTACCGGGAAAACGTTTCGTCTATTAATTGTCATGTTTTTTCTATTCTTTTTCTAATTGGGTTTCGTTTGGTACGCATGTATGAAAAATATCACTGTAGGTGGAGAGTGGACTAGCAGCTTTGGTAGGCTTGTCCGAAATGCCATTCTGACATCGTTCAAAACAGGTTTTGTTATAAAAATAAAAAGATTTCTAGACAATACATCATGCGTCTGTCTCATTTATTTGTCAGTTTGTTTATGTTTTGTTATGCAATTTTATTTAATATTATACTAATTATTTAAATATTCGTTATTATTATTCTTTTACAATTATTTATTTTATTTAAATACACACATTGCAATAAAGAACTGATTTACATCCGTCACCTCACACTTCAGGTTCAGTTGAAAACCAGCGTCAGGCACTAGTTGTCTGACATTTTTGCTGAACTGGACCTATTTGGCGCAGCCGCGAGGCACAGTGTCCTGCTAATTTTACACTTTTTATTTGTTTTATTTTTATTTTTAAAGTGAAACTTTTGTTACATCGTCTCAAACTTTTTCGTCTGTGTGTTGCATGTCGCGTGACGGTTGGCCGCGGAGTAGGGATAAAGTGAAAGGAAGGAGGTTTTCAGTTAAATGTCTATAATGTGAAAAAAGTTTCACTTTTACCGTGGTTTCATAAAACCACACAATCCTTTTTTTACTTGTAGGTACCTATATGTTGTGTTGTGTGCTTTGTATTCTGTTCTAAATAAATGTATTTTATTTCTTTCATTTTCTTTCCATTTGATTATTCTCCTGTGTTATTCCAAAGTATTTTGTATTGTAGCAGAAAATCTTTTTCTTACATTGCATTCCAGCCATTCTCTCAGTTACTTCATCGCACCCACAATAAACTATCAATGATAGTTTAGAACTGCAACACATTAAACACAATGATGATTGTCTATCATCATTGCGTTTAATGTGTTCCAGGCGGCATATTACCTATGCCGCCTGCAACACATGGAACGCAATGAATAGCCTATCAACGAAATCAAAACAATAATAATTCCCACCAACCCAAAAGCAAAAAGGTGAGACATAAAAACAAAACCTTAAACTCGAAAAAAACCAGCCGTCGCGAATGTTACGTTGCTAAATATAAATGTATTCAAAATGCTTGCTCCAGGATCCTGAAACGGACGAGTTTGTAAAAAAATCACGACATTTCAGACCTACCGACCGCCGCCACCGCCGGCGCCGGCCGGATTTCAGTTAAACGTGTTATAAAGTTCCTCGCCTCGCTAAATATGTTACTACTTGTGTTTGGACTGTAGTTCCGACTAATTTTCATGTAGGTATCTATTTATTGCTCTGTTAATTACAGTTAAATTAAAATTTTAGATTTAAGTCTGTTTTCATTGAGTAGGTACGGTCTCCAAATGTAATAAGTAACCAGGGTCATCGGATATACTTGTAGTTTAGTAAGAAACCAATGGATATTTTCGAATAAAATTTAACTTCATTAATAAAAAACAAACAGTTAATTTATCAAAACCCAGTCATGCCCGATTTTTTTTTCCGCCTTTTTACTTTTTTTTTTTACAACATTAAGTAGAATAAAGGGTAATAAAACATTATGACAAATTTTAGGTTCATATTTATATTTAAAGTTAGAAAAAAACAATGTGTCCACATGGACACGCTAAGCATTTGTAGTCGCAAATAGATAAACTTGTATGTAAATAGTTGAGAGTTCAAAATAGCCGACAATAGAAGAAAATAAAGTTATTTCATAATATGATACAAAGCAAAACAAGCCACACATAACTCGACATCACATTTCATGCACTCCGTTCTCCCAGCAGAAGATTTTTTTTTACAGTATGGAATATGGACCAACACATCTACGCTGTTTTCTGTTTTCTGCACATAGTGGCTAATTTGGTCGTATCTTGAAGCAATAGCCAACGATGAATTAGAAGCATTTGGTCTTCCTTCTCAGTACTCCAGTAAGGTCTTCTATTAGCTACAGGGAAATAGCCACTTAGAATCAGAATAGCAAAAAATCAACGAATTTCATCGGAAGTAATATTTGGGCTAGGGCAATTTTTCGAGAAAGCATAGCGGTTAGATTCAAGTACTAACACATCTATGATATCGTTATCAATAATGCGTTCGAACAAATCAATAGCTGACTGATCACCAAAGTTACCAGTTTCAAGCTCTGAGAACGATCCTAAAAATGACTCCATTTCTCCAGAAATCCATGTTCTCGACTTCTTTTCACAACGATCATCAAAGCGCCGACTTTCACTATAGGTATCTTGATTCCTAAAACGTACTTCAGTCCCAGCAAGTAACTGACGTTTATTCAAACTTTCGGCCCTTCCACCAGTATCTTCATCACCAGAATCCTCATCCGTTAGTTCTGCTGGTTCTGCCGGGGCTATATAAATAGATTCTTGAGTAGGTCAGTCCTTTTCACTTTCTTCACCTTCACATAGTATGCAACAACTTCCCTTGAACTGATCAAAATCAAACAATCTGAAAGAGAACAAAATATAATGTCAAAAAGCTACGACAGGTGCGTGTCCATATGGACAAATCACATTCAACGAACAAAAATATAACCTATATCAAAGCTAATCTATATTTTATCATAACTATATTATAAATCATTTATATAAGCATAAGAAAACATAACTAAACGCTAAAAATACAAAAAATATTCGGATGAAAATCCAATCACCGCCTTTGATTATCATTTTTTTTTACCAATTTTGAACAATAACCTATTTCAATTGATTATTATTTCCAAAATACCCTCAATTATGGAGAAATAAATGACAGTCATTGAAACCACAGAGTACAAACAATGCAATAGAGAAAAGTTTTTTTTATCATGCAGTGAAATGTTGCCACAATAATAATTTTAAAAACATACTAATTACGTGTCCAAATGGACACGCTAGGCATTACAGGGTTTAATTTGAAAACATCCATCGGTTTCTTACTAAACTTCAACTATAGCGACGACCCTGGTTACTTACTTCTTTTGGTGACTGTACCTACTCTTCAGCCTCGCAGGCTCGCAGGGGTCTGTACCTCGCCGTGGGTGGGTAAAAGTAAGGGACAATTTGTCAAGTGTAAAAGAGTTTGTACAGACCAATTTACAGAAATAAAATCATTTATTTACATTTATTTATCATTTATGCAAATGAATTACCAACTTTAAATGTCCGTATATTCACAGCGGTTAACGCGTCACCTCTCATTCATGAGGTTGTAGGTTCAGATCCGGGCAAGTAGGTACCAATGTGACTTTTTCAATTCATATGTACTTACTTTCGTAGTTTAATCTTGGACATTAGTTACTGACATCGGTGAAACAAAAATATCGTGAGGTAACCCGGGCGGGCAGTCTCGACTACCTAGATAGCGACGCTGTCGCAAACTACCGATCGCTAAATATTAAGATGAATCCTCAGTTGTAGCCCGCTAAATTCAAATTTTCTTTAGTTCTTTTGCAAATTGTAGCTCTTTTTTACGTCGTATGTTGATCAAAATGTGATTCACGACTGTGTGAATTATAAATTTAGGTATCGAATAATAATTATCAATTTCATATCAATCGTCATATTCAAAGAAAATTTGAATTTGGCGGCTTACCACTGAGGTTTCACCCATAGTCTAAAAAAACAAGGTCTGGCATTCCGGGAGTGACACATGCTTGCGTCACTTTCCAGTTGCCACTTTATTGCAACAAAACACGAATTATGGAACCATTTTTAGTCACCATTCTGTTAAAAAATATGTATAAACCATGTAAATTATCGTTTCATTTTTCTAATTAAACGAAACAATTCATTTTAAACATAAACCAACGTAATTGTTAGATAAAACCTCTTTTGTTTTATCGGATTCGCACAGCTAATAAAGGCGATTGGGGAGTTATTATTACACACTACTGGTAACACAGCGGTGATGACGTAGCTTGTGTCACCCCCGTCACCGGAGTGCTATACCTGGCGAAATATATTATTATACCATGGTTTCACCTTAATATTTAGCGATTGGTAGGTAGTTTGCGACAGCGACGCTATCTATGTCCAGGACCTAAAGTTAATACAAGTCTGAAATCGCAAACCCGTCTTGAGCAAACGTGGTGATCAAAGCTCGTCCCTTCTCTGTATAGTGGAACACAATAATAGGCTAGTATTATTATTATTTATTCAAATCAAATAGAAAGAAAGGAATATTTTAATTTTCTAAGTCACATCTGTCATTCCTTGACAGTTGTGTGAAATGGCTGTGACACGGCAAAGTGACGAAGGGATTCAATTTACTTAACCATAAATTTTCCTGACTGTACATAATGAAACGTTACATTGACACTTTACATCACTTTACAGATATTGATGTTTCCAGCATTCAAAGCGTTTTCTTAAGGCGCAGATATACGACTTTTAATGATTTCAAATTGAACATCACGTCTAAACGGATAGTCTTATTTGTTTGAAAAAAATACATGTTAAACTAGACTATTTTCTTCGTAATTTGATATGTGAATATTTGAAATTATATTTTTATAACATAGTGTAATTAATTTGTAAAGTTATGTCTAACACGAACACAAAAACGATAATCACGCAAAAACTATCGGGCGTAATTTCATGAAATCTGCACCATCTAAAAGACAATTTAATTACCCAAATTTTTGTATACGGCTTTTATTTGTATTGTGTTTGATAAATCAAGGTGGGTTGTTTTTGCGAATAAACTTGATGCGCGTTGAAGCGGGGGCTCTTGCGGGCGACGGGCGGCAGTGCATCGCTGACCAATGTCCGGGTAGACGCTAACGGTCTGTGCAATTTTATTCGCTTAAAAGTTTCGCATGCTCCTCCCACTCGCTCAAGGTCGCTGGCACTTATTGTCGCCTTAAGGTACAAGTTCGTAGCCGACTGCAGGCAGCAGCAGCAGACGACGTGTCGGCGCGACACTACTGGTTTCTATGTATTGCTATGAAATACCTTCTGTAGCTAGCGACACGTCATTTTCATAGAAATACATAGAAACCAGTACTGTCGCGGCGACACTTCGCCTGCTGCTGCTGCATGCAGGCGGCTACGAACTTGTACCTTTAATGTTGTGTAGGTACCTGTAGGAGGTACGTAGGTACGAAGGTACGTGCCTACACATATATACTAATGTGTCACGAACAATAATTGTTCGAAAGGAAATAAACGCCATGATATACTTGCTCAAATTATTTGAGCAAGTAAATCATGTGGTTTATTTCCTCAAATAGCTCGCTAATACCTTTATTATTATTATTTATTATATTAAACTAATACCCCGTGGTACCTCGTTGGTCTAGTGGTCGCAATTGCTACTGCTGAGCATGAGGTCCTGGGTTCGATTCCCGGTTCGGGCAATGTGTTATTGGGTTTTTCCATCTGGAATTTCTCGGTAGCAGCCCGGAGTCTGGATTTGTGCCCGGTTGATGGCAATAGGCTCGCCCCCTATTACATGGGACTTAAACATAACTGGCGAAATGTGGGTGTGCTATAGGTGCACCTCTGCCTAACTCTTCGGGGAATACAGGCGTGATATTATGTTTATGTGTGTGTGTGTGTGTAAACTAATAAATCAAGCCTCGAAAATCACATCATTTACAAATGAAAAAACGTTTTGATGAAATCACATTGGACATTTACAGGATATTACATTTCCGTAAAAGTAAATACATTTATTTGCTTCGTATGTAGGTAATTCACAAATATTTCGTTCGGAAATTGAAAAATTGTATTATCGTCACATCTATGCTTTGGATTAAATCCATCAATCTACAATATTGTGGATTTATAAACGGAAAATTTTAATCCTGCTGCCTACCTACGTAAGTACTTAACCTACTCAATCGCACCTACCGTTATCGTTGTTCTCAATAGCAAAACCTATCAATGAAACCTACCACTAAAAACACATCTTGCTTTCCTGAATTATGTTTCTAGTCGCAGTTCCGACTTTAACTATCAAATAGATCGACCCAAATTACCCCTGAAAATTACCTGCTGACGTAACACATTACTCTTGAATAAATGTTTTAAAAATACCGCGCCGTCACCTAATGGCCGTTCTGAAGGTAATCTCTTGTTTTATCTGCCGACCCTTCCGTAAAATTCATCATTTCAACATGCCAAGCGAAAAATTTGAGAAAGAGTTCCAACGTAATAAAAAGTGGGTAGGTAGACATTTTTGTTTTCATTTTTCAAACGCCACATGCCTTTACGTTTGCGAATTCGATTTTCAGAATTATTTTGGAGTTCGTATTAAAGACTCTTAATACAGCTTTATGGCGTTTAGGTACTGTTGGCAAGTTAAGAATATTATGAACTACCAACAAATGTAATATTTACCTATATTCTTTCAAACCCTGGTGGAATCGGAAGCCAAGAGTATTTTATTTTCATTAAAAGTAGGTTAATTATCACTTTTAGCAACGCAATTTATTTCAAAACAAGCAATTAAGAGACATATCTATCAAAACATTACGATAAACAACAATCAAAGTTTTCAGCGAATCTTTAACAAAGTGACTTCGCGAAGTATTTCTAACAAAAGTCGTACCTACCTTCGAAATAACTTGCGAATAAGTTTGGACTCGTTCGGATCATTACAACTTGTAGGGAACGATTTTTAGGGTACATGAGGCTCCTTTATAATGGCACGGAAAAGATGTCCCTATCTTAAGGAATCTGAAAAATAATATACCTACACCACTGCAGCTGCTAGAGTAATTAATAAAACATCATTAATTTATGCACCACGACGTGAGTATTGTTCATATTTCCTGACAATCGTCACAAGGGTATGAGACCCACGAAACCCTACATTCATACATATTCAGATCATGCCCTACTTGCAATTTGGTCACACAGAATCGAGACGTCATCTGTCTCGGTTCTAATTGACATTCCATCCAACATAAACCAATTTTCATAAACGATGCCACATCTCTTGCTCTGCTCTCTCTGCACTAACACTGGCAGTAGGACCATGAAAGATCTTTGCGAGGCCAATGCTGACGCAGTCGCCGTGTCTGCATTCTTGCCAAAGCCCGATTTCATCCGCATAAAATTTATTGTGGCCCCGACCCACCCCGTCTTCTGATTATTGTCTTTTTCCTCGGCTCTTAAGGGTCTAAGCGTGGTGTTGAATAGCCTATAGCCCTCCTCAAGAACTGGGCTATGAAATGCAAAAAAAAAAAAAAGACGACCGGTAACTGCCGAGATTATACAAATACAAATAAACAAAATTTACCTCTTTATGATATTATTATTTAAATGTCTTTGAAATATCTCATGACCCTTGGAGGCGTACGAGGGGCCGAAGCCAACGCGCCGAGGCCCGTTAGTCAATTGTAAGCGTTGAGGCACCAACCTACGATTATCCCTGTATGCACTATGCAAGTGCAGCCAAGGCAACCCCCAGTTGGTGCAGTAATATTGCAGAACATGGGAACAAAACATATTGGGCTATGGGTTTGGGTGGCTATAGGGGATTGGTTACCTAGAACTATGGAAGGACTATGTCCCCTGCCTGATAAATGGTATGTAATACACGGATAAAATGGCAGGGGATGACTTGCACTCTCAATAATGGGCCCCGAAAACGGTCGCTAGCACATAGTGACGTTGCAATAAGGGGGCAACACTTACTGAGGTGCATGAGGAGTGGAGAGGTATTCCACGGCTATCAGGACAATCCCGGAAGTACGGTCAAGATCCCTACCAGCATCTTACTGGAATACTTCCTTCCTCCGAGCACGTTTGCTCTTGCGAATATCCACTCAAACCGGCCCATAAAGACAAGAAAGAAATGGAAGGTCTGTTACTCGTCAGTGTTCACTCCAGCCGGTCAATAAAGGCAAGCCAGAAGTGAGGAACACGACTTCTCCCGGGAGATAGGGTCCGTGGGGTCACTACTGCCCAACAGCTTGCCACATGCTGCCCTGCGGATTTATGTATCTCTCTTGGTCAGGGTGCTCACCCTAGACCTGTTTCGGAAAAGTAAACTACTGGCACAGACCCAAGTTCAGGAGCGCGCATGCCCCACCACGACGTCAACGTAGAGATACGGCGGTGGGGTTATTATTATCAGTATAGATGAAATAGGAATCATCGACACGAAGAAGCCGCTATGAGGTCGTACAAATTGTGCAACGCGTACCCATCTATTATGTAGAAGCAAGCAATACCCAGAGCAGTGGTGGCCCAGTGGTATAAACCGCGACTTACGAGTTGTAGGTCGTAGGTTCGAACCAAGACAAGCACTTTACTGGTGTAAATTATTCCATTACCACTGCTCTCAAAGCGGTGAAAGAAAACATCGTGAGGAAACCGGCATGTCCTAGAACCAAAAATTCCTAGACACGATTTGACATCCACCAACCCGCACTGGGCCCACGTGGTGGATTACGCCCCACTCCCTTTTCACTGAGAGGAGGCCTGTGTCCCAGCAATGGGAACATTATAGGCAGATAGTGCCTAAGCTAAGCAATACCTGCGTATTGTTTGTCACACCAAGTTAATCCCAAAATAATAACTTATGATGAGTAGTTTCATAATATTGTGACTTTTTATTATACGCCAGTAACGCCAAACAATTTCAGCTGGCCGCAATAATATACCTCCCAAGGGTTTAACACTTCGGAAGTGGTTCCAAAGTCCATTTCAGTTTTAATGCTATTTTCGAATTGCAATAGTAGTCAGGAGCAAGTTTAGATATTGCTTTTTAGAACTTTTGTACCGAGTTATTGGCATGGGCAGGTTTTTTTTTGTTTGAAAATGAAATTCTTTTATAGGACAAGAGGAAGTAATTTGAACTTTATCGTTTTCAGAGATATAAAAACATAAATAATCCATTCATCACCTAGTGACAACAATATATTAATTACTTTAGTATTTTGTTTACAAAGTCTTGCATACCACAATTTCTGTACTAACAGTTTCGATCATGAATCTACAAAGTTAGAGATTTTGACTACAATCCTGGAGCTGAATATTAGGTACTAAGTATTTAAGTCAGAGTCCCTTGACTATCATTTAGCTAGCAGCTTGTCCTTAAAACGTCAACTATAGGTGTAACTATAGGTGTAGGATCAATGATATTGTATGTACTTAATAAAAAAAAATAGATAAATTAATAGCTGACTCACTAAAAAGTGAAAAACAAAAAAACTTTTTTACAAAAAAAAACAACCGGCTTAAAAAAAAAACACTACAAAATGAAAAATTACTTTAATTCGGAAGGCGGTGTCTTTGGATATGTATTTTAGTTTTTTGCCACCGACTTTCGAAATTAAAGTTATTTTTCATTTTGTAGTGTTTTTTTTTGAAGTCGGTTGTTTTTTTTTGTAAAAAAGTTTTTTTGTTTTTAACTTTTTAGTGAGTCAGCTATTAATTTATCTAAATTACAATAGCCTAATGTCAACTACTCATCACCTTTTGCAAAATATTCCTTTTCCCGAAGCAGGGACGTTAATTCACCGAATGGTGCTTTCCTGGAGCAAATGCACGAGTTACTATAAAAAATACCCAAATCGCTATAGGCGTGCCCTCGATTTCCATGGAATTCTTTTATCAGATTCTGACTTGGTGACAATGGGACCACCTCGAGAGTATACCCTTTCAAACAAAAAAAGAAATTTGCAAATCCGTCTTTAGATGACGAAGTTATAATAATAATAATAATATAACTTTTATTTCAGACAATTATAACAGTCCATATTAATACACTTTAAGAAACATAACTGATGGGCCAAATTCTAGCCACTAGACTATTAAAATAAAATAAAATAAAGTAAATTGATCATACATTACAAAAATAAATTAAATTAAAATTAAAATATTATTAACATAGCTTCATATCTTCATACCGACCCTACCCTAGCCCCTACGACCCTATTCTTATTACCCTATTAAATGACTATTTCATGAAATCATGACATTTGAGGGCAATTCTAACATATGGAGTTGTATTGCTGATTCTAATGATTATAATTCGTAAAGCCATATTTGATACGGTCGCGAATCATATTTAGATCACCATACAACCTGATACTGACCTGCAAATTGCAAAAAACGTAAGAAAATTTTAATTTCGCGGGCTACGTTGGCGCATCCCCTTTATATTTTATTTCCGGAAGTTGCTTAGCACGCCACCCGGTGGCGGTTTTTTATTGTAAAAGAGTATAAAAGCACATGGCAGTGCATTTTAAAAGTTAGTTCCGTGTATAATAAAAGGCTATAAAGTTAAGGCTCCTGCAAACAGGCGCAACACGCGAAGCGAATCGCGCCCGTAACAAAGGCACCGCTCGTAGTGCGACGAGTGGCGCCTTTGCGTCGTGCTGTCGCGTCGCACCTGTCTGGGGGAGCCTTTACGCTGCTCGTTTTCTTGTCCCAATCCGTTCTGGTTTCTTATACTATTAGATGACACGTGGAAGTAGGACGGCATGTCGTAATTATCGGGAGCGAAAAAGAGAAGACGATACGTAACTAGGCTAATTAACCAAGTTATGACGTGCCACTTGCGGAACGTGTATAAGTATAACCTACCATATAAGTAGAGGTCTTTTTAGTTAAATATCATTGGGTAGGATATTGTTGCCCAACGAAAAAAGCTATAACCAGGGGACCTACTCTCCAAGTCCGTCACGTAGATACGGGCCCGTCCGAAAGTAGTTCCATAATTAGAAATAAACCGATTAATTAACTTTTCGAACGGGCAAAAACACATCGGAAGTAAGGACAGCTGTCAAAACGTGTTATTTATTTTTAGTTCAGGCCCCAGACTAATATTATGTCCGTAAGGTAATACGAAATATGAACCGCCAGTAACTTCGGCCGAAACTACGGAATTTGTGCTTAGGGAGTAGGCCCCCAGATTTCTGGCCTCGTCAAATGTCATATAGTTAAATGTATGTATATCAATAAAGTTTGTGGAATTCAAGATGAAATTAAAAAAAGGATGGTCTCTCGAAATTATTTATCCACACAACCCTGAATTCAGAAACCTAAGTAGTAAAACCATTAAAAAACTTCTAATGTGCTGTCATTTAGAACCTTGCTTACTAATGGTCTATTAGGCTTGATTGTAATCAATTATTAAGCCTTGGATACACTAGGGGACAAATGGAGCGACATGTTGCGGAACATGTCCCTCAGCAACTACGTGAAGTGTCCCGAGTCAATTGTCGCGGAACATTTTGCAGGCCACACTAGTCAGTGTATGAGGAAATGTTGCCCGATGAGTTTGTGGCGATTACTGCTGCGTATATACTTATTTCGAGGAGTTTAGCGAAACGTAATTGAAAACGGTGTTGGTGGATGTGGAATTACTTACTACATCCAGAAAAAAAAAAACAGCGAGAAATAGCACAGCACTGACGCGCAACATGTGCGCTCGCTCTCAGAGCGGGCGTTAGGCTAGCAACATGATCCGCGTCACGTAAATGCATCTCAAGAAGTTGCGCAGCATGTTGCGGGACACAGGGCAACGTTGCAGCGTCATGAAGATTGAGCGTTGCGCGTCATGTTGGGGGTCATTTTGTTGCCTGGTGCAGCGGTCGGCAACCTTTTGGCAGGCAAGGGCCACAAGGTGGCAAAATAAACTAAAGGCGGGCCGCACTTGTGATATTACTCCTAGAAGCTCAATATACCTACGTATAATTGGTCATATCCCATAGAAAAAATTTAAAATGCTATTAAAATTGTAAAAATATACGGAATTTAATTTCGGACACGTAATACTTACATTATGTTTATATTTTGGGGTATTAGCTATAGAGCTAGAAAAATAATCACCGAAAAATAGAAATATAAACTATAAAGTAACTACTAACAAGTAACTCATTTTATACAAATTTCAGTGTGATGTCTGAGGTTGCATTTGGGAGGCTATTTCTTGTATGTTAGCTGTCATATTTGTAATTGCAATTCGTAGAATGGCTCTCAAATGCTCATCTGTGAGACGAGAAGCTTATTTATTTTTTCTATAATTGACAATTGAAAAAGTTTGTTCGCTTAAATAGGTGCTACCAAAAATTGTAATGAACTGCTGAGCAAACCTTTTCAATTCGTTAAAATCAGATGGCAAGCTGCCATAAAATTTAACAAGATCATTGATTTCATAGCTTAGGATAGTTTTTGAGAGCATCATTAGATTGGAGATCAATCACGTTCATTTGTAAATGACTCGGTACTTCCTCAATATCACACGAAAAGGGGCTTGTTATCTTCAGTTTGCTTGAAACTTATTCAAAATCACCAAATCTGTCGCTGAATTGAGTTTGCAGTTGTATTAAAATATCCTTCATTTTATCAAAATATTTATAAAACATTCACGGGCCGCAAGCAAGACGTCCGCGGGCCGCGTGTTGCCGACCCCTGGCCTAGTGTATTCGCGGCTTTAAGAACGTCAAGTCTTATGAACAGTACAAAAAAATATGTACCTAACTGAAGACACAAGCTTAAGTACTTTAAAAAAAACCATTTGATTAGTTGGACTTTTTTTTAAGTTATGCTCGAGTCTTCAGTGAGATTCTGTTATACTGGCCATAGAATACATAATTTGAAAAGAAACAATGATGTGGGCCAGAGCGATTTGAAGGCCAATTTCCAAACTTAAAAACATTCCAAATCTAGTTGCAATCCCATGTAAATGACAATCAATGTTAAATAATGTAGGTAAAAGTTATAATTTTTTTGTCAGATTGACACTTCAATAAAGATTGCAAACATTCTTGAAAATATGGGAATCGCCTCTCTGGTGGTGTGCACATTCATCAAGAACAAACCTTGTAACATCAGGAAAACATCTCTAAGTTGTATGCTGCGCAATTAATCATTCGTCTGAAGTCACAATTCATGAACATGTCGTTCAAAAATGTTACCTTTTATTATCTGTCCAATGACCAGGGATTTACAGCAATTTTTGTAATATTTTACATTAGGGAATGAGACTATATACCAGGCCTCTTTTTTGTTAATAATAAATCTGTAAGTACCTATCAAGCTTTATTTACACACTGACTGAATATTTATTCATTTATTCTCCTGAAAGATTTCAGCACATACCCAGATCCCGGGTTGCTATTGAGAAATTGCAGATGTAAAAACTCAATAACACATTGGCCGACCTGGGAATTGAACCCAAGACTTCCTGCTCAACAGTAGTGCTTGCGACTGCTAGATCAACAAGGCAGTCAGGCAAACGGACACACACAGAGACATCCAAAGACCAGGCCAGAGACCGTCTCATAACTAGGTAAATAATTTACGATTAGGGCTTACAGTTGCTATTTACAAGCTTCCACATCCATATTAAAATTATTGAACCGTTAACATTCCTGCTAATAACTAGAGGTGATCTTGTGTCTGCTGATTAATACAAGTCAATGCTAATCAAAGATAGATAGAGTCGCCAATTTACCATGATTGGAATGTTAGGATAGGTACTCTGTGCCAGACTGTGCACCTATGTCAATATGTTTGGCTGGAAAAAGCTTTTGTGGAAAATAAACCGTTTAGTCGACCGGTCAATGTTGACCTATATTGATTCAATGCAACTCTTCATTTTCTTAGTTTGGTCGTGACAATATTGACAATAGTCACGCAGCCTGAAAAGAACGTTTACCTGTCATACTAAGATTTCAATTAAATTCGTTCGATTGTTTTGTCTTCAATTACTTTTCCCGGAATGTTAGTTAAACTTTTAGTGTAAATAAAAACAAAACAACACGCACGATCACGATTCACGATGGCCTTGTTTGTTATGTAGGAGTTGACAAATTGACAATTGACATGATTCAATTGGTGTTACCAGCTTCTATAAATATAAAACATACCTAAAACCACTGCCAAGTCTTATACCCGATTAATCTGGAACAAAATAAACTCAAAAACTTGCAAACAAGTCAACTGCTGTGATTTGTTCAATGAATTATCAACAGTCAATTAACTCACTTGGCATGAGTTGAATTATGACATGTCGTTGATTTTCGTTCCAGAAACCATGTTTATACAAAAACAATTTTCGCCGAATAAAACTGTGAAGTTTACTTCATAAAATCCGGTCACTTGAGAACAGATCATCATTATTACACTCACTCACATACACATGAATACAGCTAACGAATTATTTATACAGAAACTAAAAAACAATTAGTACCTTCTGACTTTATGGAGTATTATAGAATATCTACTCTTTATTATGTAAATTGTACACCATAAAAATTACAGATAACTGTATATGTTTAGATATAAATAAAAAAGGCTCGAAAAGAATCATTACTAATTGTTAAAAGCATACCATGTATATTAGGTACAGTCAAACGCACGTCCATAACTCTTAAATGATAACAGAGTGACTTTGACACCGCCTTTATTTCGTAGCAATAAAGTCAGTTTTTTTTTTACCCTACAAAATCTGTTAAAATCAAATACATATAGAGAGCAAACAAGATTTATGTACCTACAAATTTTTTGGTTGAGCAATACCCATCTCGTACGCAGGCTGGTACTCGCGGTCTTTTTTTAATTGAATAAATAGTAGGTAAATTATAGAATAAAGTAATACTCACACAATGACGTGAAATTTGGTTACTTTTTGTTATTTAAATCGATGCTAACTATACAGAACAAAATAGGAATGATTATGACAATTAGGATGTTTGGCACGATCATCTCCAAACACTGTGGTTTCTTTGCCTAAAATGTCTTGGTTCAAAAGGTGCTACATATAAAATTCAATGCATACATAACATAATTATTCCACCATGTGCTGATGGTATACAAATATTTAATAGATAACGTAGGTATGTTGGTTATATATACATTACCATACAAATAAAGACAAATTATTTAATAGGTAACATTTTTGAGGTATTATGATGTAATACATTGACAAAATTTTAAAATAAATGAGTTCCTCCTCCATTATTGTAAAATATTACTTTTTTTCACCAAATTGTTACATAAACTACTAATGACGGTTAATTTTTATTATGACAACACTGTAACAAGCAGTGTTGTAACCGAACAAAACAATAAATAAAATAATGAACCGGCAAAATAATACATTTATATTTTTTTGTATAGAAAGTGTGTCTTATGAACTGAAATATATTGTTTTTATTCTAAAAACAGTTTTCAGTTGTATTCCTATTTAATCTAAGACACGTTAATAAAGTTTGCTTCTATTAAAAACTTTTTGTTTGGTGAATCGTAACTCCCTCTAGTGAAAATAACCTCAAACTACGCGTTGGCGGAAGATGGCCGTCGCGTACCGAGTGTTGCTCCGATTGTTTACGACGATTTTTTAAGTTTTTATAATACTAATCCTTCTAATTGACCTTAGAATAAGTGAAAAAGTTGTATAGTTGACCTTAAAAGTGTTCTTTGGAGTGTTAATACGGTGTTTTATGACAAATTTCTGTCAAAAAGTGCGGCATCAGTAGTGTGAGTGAAGCAACTAGTTTTGAGCCAGTGTTTTTAGGAATGTTGTGAATCCAAGTGGATTGTGTCTATATTACTGGAGTTTGGACTTGGTACAGCCACATTTAGCCCTAAAGGTAGGTTATTCTAACTTGGGAAAAGTTTTGGAAACTTCAGTTTGTTTACATCGGAAAGCGCTACCGCGCATGTTCAGTTCATAGGCAAAGTTTCTTCGGAATAGTTCCAAGTTCGAACAGAAAACTTTTTGTTCGTGTTTTTTTTTTCTTTTCCTAACCTATTGTTTCGTTATGGAATTCTTGTTGCTTGAAACGAATTAATAAGTTACTTATTTTTTGTGACTGTTGATTATGCTTCCTTGAATTTATTTCAGATCGGCAGGTAGGTACAATACAAGATAAGCACCTATTATTATTCAAATTAGTTTTTTTTTATACTGAATACCTAACCTTTTTACCGTCTTCTAAGATAAGATTATCAAATTGAAACCCAGTTTATTAGTAGCGCACTAACAATATAGCCTTCATACATCAACTATTTTTCGTGGTCATTGAACCTTCTTTCGTGATGCCGACATAGAGCCTCCATGTTTATAATTGCTCGAAAGTTTTGTGATATGAAATACTGAATACTACTAGGTACGATAATATTATTGTAGAATTAATTATCGCGGAATTACCTAGTAGTTAACTAGATAGTTTAATTACAACAATGACCAACTGGTTTGTATATTAATTGCTAATAACAGTAAATAAAACATTAGTTATTAATGGGTTTTAGATTAAACAAAAGTTAGATACGGTCTACTAGAGTTTGTTGGACTATGTCGTAATTTACCAGAAAATTACTGTAAAACGGTTTAAAACCAGATTTATAGACAGTAAAGGACGTAATTAGACTATTAAAATGCTGAACTAACTTTTATCGCACGTCAACATTATGTAGGTATCTACTCTATTTTATTTGATTTGCCACAGATAGAATAACTTTACTCCAATTAACTTACGTTGCTGACAAGATTTCGAGATGCTGTTAACTAGCAACATGTACCTATCTACGATTCTTTAGTTACTTACTTAGGTAGTAAATGTACCAACCTGTAAAATCAAATTCCTATTTTGAAATTATATACGCATTCAGGCACTTGAAAACGAATCGGAGCTTGGTTGGAAACTAATAGTGAACTAGAATTGATTAAAACCTACTTTTAGTTGTAGGTACCTATAGGTACCCAACTCATGACTGAGCATCACATTCACACAAAGGCAAAAAAAATGCTGATCACCCAATAAAAATCTGCCTTTTCCCAACTATGATTGGGTCAGCTTCCAGTCTTACCGGATGCAGCTGCATACTAGTATTTTATATGGAGCGACTGCTTATCTAACCTCCACAATCCAGTAACTGGGAAGACTGTTTGTCAGACTTTTGGGCTTCTAACTACCCGTAACGACTGTCAAAGATCTACAACTGACAGCGAAGACTAACTGCTTCCCGAGGCACGGAGGGGTCTCGATATGTAATGTATGGTCACCCATCCACGAACCGACCGCAGCTAGCGTAGGTTAGCCTTCGATCGCCGATGAAATGCTGATCATCATCCACTCTTCCAATATTTATGTAAATTGGAAACAAACAATTCCATCGATCAATAAATGGCTTCTATAATAAAAAAAAAACATCGCCAATTAATAAATAAAACACAAGATTCGCGCTTAATTAGTATATGTTTGCAACACCGTTCATTTTAAATGGACATTTTACTAGCATTGTATAATTAAAGGCCCTCTCTTGTTCATTAAATACAATTTACGGTCGGAATGATCTTCAGTAATAAAATTATATTTCCCTACGTTTTGTTATAGTTGTTGGGTACATTTTGAGCTGTTTTGCAATTCGGATGCCTTATAAAAATTGCGTAACCAATGTAGGGTAACACCACTATCGGACAACTAACCCTTTTTTCGCAAAGTCTGGATTTCTGGCTAACCTTCCTTTAGTAAAAATACTTTGGCAGATACAAGTAAACTTCATCGACAACACTGCTTCGTTGACCTAGTAGTCGGCAGCACTACTACTGAACATGAGGTGCGGGAGTCAGGATTTGTGCCCGGTTGATTGCAACAGCCCCGCCCCCTGTTACATGGGACTTAAACATAAATGGCGAAATGTGGGTGTACTATAGGTAGGATAACCTACACCTCTGATTAACCCTGAGGAGAATACAGGCGTGATATTAAGTTATGTGTTAACTTCATATCTAATCTCATCTCACAGAAGTCACAGCATACTTAATTCTCATAAAGTTCTCATACTTAACTTCTTAAGAACAAGTACCTAGAGTCGTAAATTATGTTGAGCATTATTATAACAAGTCTCGTTATTAAACTTTTTGTAACAAGATCAGATAAGTTACAACCTTAGATGAGAGCTTATGTGCTAAGATGTTACCTGAGATCGGTTTTCGCTATTACGGTTTTTGTTTTGAATTAATAATTTGGGACGAGGAAACATCGTTGTTGTACGACTGTACGTGTTTAAGGCGAAAGCGCCATATTTATATCGGTATATAATCACAGCATAAAACCTGATTACTGACTAGCAAATTGCAAAAAAAAAATTGAATTTCGCGCATCCCCCTTAAGTTATTGTTTAAAGGTTCCTTCAAACAAGTGCGACACGCGACGCGGCACAAAGGTGTCGCGTCGCGTGTCGCACCTGTTTGCAGGTGCCTTTATATTATGCAATGGGTATTATTAGGTCTCAGGACCTAGGCCTAATTCTAAATCAACGTCGACAGAATGACAATGCAGCTTTTGCGCTCCTAAAAACATGCTCGCTGATTAGGTATGCACTTTTTCACTTATTTCAGAGCTTTCAAAAGCTCCCTTTTTTCCAATAGTCCAAACATTGTAAACTCGAGTTCTCTTTTTATATAAAACTAGCGACCCGTTCGTGCTTTGCACGGTTTTGAGCCATTCCGTGAAAAATTGTACCGTTACTAAGGGGACAATATGGACAATTTTCTTTTTTTCTTTTTTAGCTGTCTTTATGAATCGATGCGGCATTTATCAAAGTTTAAGAAAAATAATATAGTTTAAAACTAAAAAGTATACAGTTTCAAAAAAAACGGAATTTCAAACATGATCCATGACAAGCACCGTCCATTTAGTAACGATCACAAATATTATTTTATCAGCAATGTGAACTATCTTTTACAAATTCTTAACAATTATTAGTTAAAATATATAATACTATTTTTGAAATCAATTTCTTTTACCCTACTTGAAATTTATTTCTAGCTTTAAATCACATATTAAAATATTTTCGTCACGTTTTAGGTTAGTGCGACTTATATTTTTAACTTTGTAGTTAATTTAGCACCTTGAAAATGAATTCAAACTATTTCAAATGAAAATGAGTATCATATTCTATTATATTTCATCCCAAAATATACCATTACTAGTAAAAAAATCCACTTTACAGCCTATAACTTGGAATATAAAATTGTGACAGTGACTTCAAAGAAAATGTCATCGTGACTAAATTGAAACATAAGCGGTGTTCATAACAAGTTTAATAATCAAAAATATTAATAAAAAATATCACACTTTTTCTTTTTACATGTAATTTGTACTGAAACAAAACATTTTTCATTTACAATCAAATTTAAAATATCTTCATAATATAAAATATTTTCTGTTGTGTTCACATATTTTTGGTAATTACTTAAATTAATAGGAACTTTGGATCTACATAGGATATAAAAGATTTAAACAAGTAAAATTTACTTATACCTGCTTGTCTTCACATTTTTTTGGTATTGATCAAGTAGGAACGTCGTGGATGCATAGATTCTATAATTAATGACTTAGTGACATGAGTTTAACATAAAACTATAAATATTGCCATCCTCCTCCTCCTGATCCTTATTCTAATTATGTAGTTTAGTTTTTATTTAATAAAAATCTTGATTGTAATAAAAATAGGACTGAATGTTCACGTGAATGCTTAGGAACTAATGTACAAAAAATCAAAATAATAAAAAAATCAAAATGTTGGCACAAAAAAATCTGTTTTTATAGAATTATTTAAACTTAAGGACTAAACACATAACATGAAAGTTAAACAAAACATTGCTGTACGATATCCCTTATTCTAATTTTAATATTTGGTAACTTTCTTTTTATACAAGAAATCCGAGTTTGAATGAAAATAATTGTTAATATTTGTAGATATTAATTAGATGTATATATAAACTATTTAAATGTTATAAAAAAGTAACTTAATCAGACTTTTGGGTACAGCAGGTACACAGTTTCTACATGCCTTTCCTATTTCTTATAAAATGGCTACAAAGCCTGGTGGTTTACAAAGTTAATCTTTTAGACAATTTACACATATATATGATTCAGAGAGAATTGGACCACTACACGATATGCAGTTCCATGTCTTACAGGTAAGACAGTTAATCATTTCATGTAATTTGAACGCCTTTCGTGTTTTGCATAAGGTACAGTAAAATGTTCTAGTACTCATTTTATTTATGTTTATAGGTTTAAGGGGATTACTTGGGACCGGATTCAATGTTTTAACCCTTTTTTTAGGAAAGTAGCTAATATCCTCTATAATTTTGATTCGCTTAGTCGAAGGAATAGCTTTATCATTGTCATTAGATGTTGTTTCAGTCATTACAGACTCCATTTTATTATTTTTGGGTGTGTCGGAAGCAAGGTCACTCGGAGTTTCAGAGAAGTAAATGTCAGTTGAAAGGTCCTCAGAGATAGGAATTCGGGAATGAAAGACGTCATTAAAATTTGGAATAATAGAATCGATGTCAGTTAACGTCACGGGCTGAACACTTTCAGTTGCAGATTTATCTAGCACTGGGGCCCAGTTGAGGCTGATATTTTGGGCAATTTCATTTAACTGTTCCTCGAGTGGTGCAGTGGTAAAATCATTGCTAAGTATACTCATTAATTGAGATGGTTCTTTTGCAATAAGAGACTCTACAGAACATTCTTCGGCAAATTCAATAAAATCAGTCATAGGTGTGCTATTAATCAATTCCTGTGTAGTGTTTTCAAAATGGATATCAAAATTATCAAGAACATCAATGGACTCTGTTTCGGAAATATGAGGATCATCTGAATGACGCAATATTGAACTAGAACCCGAGTTCGGTTTTTCCAGAAAGCAATGTTTGATTGGGCTGAGGCAGGCGCACTGTCCTCGCTTACAAAAACAACTTAACTGCCGGTGAAGAATTTCGTTTTGCACTTTTGATATTATTTGATGTATTTGCATTGTTCCTACAATAGCCTTTAAGTTACTTGGCACCAAAGTTTTAATATTGTCAATATCAGAGTTGTTTATGAAAAACGGCTTTACTGACTTCATGCACGTTTTTAAATTGTTAAACGCATCAGTGGCATTGACAATATCGTGCCCATAATAAACACGCCTATCTAATGCTCTTTTTGTGGCACCCCCAATGCCATCGGCTACCCCTTTTCCATGCCCACTTTCTGAAAAAGACCAAGTCGTAAGAGAAAGGTTCAGTTTTGTGGTAAAGAGGTTAAGCAGGAAGAAATTTTTTTTTTGCCGGTATTGACTCGTCGGGCCGTCCGAAAAAAAATGGATGACTGATAATGCCGGACAAATTTGCTTGGCTAACTTAATAATTGGAATAAGGTGTGCCCAAATGGCGTGGGGTTCATGGCAGTTGCTGTCTGATAACGTCACAAATGATTGACATTGTGTGCACGTGTAAATCATACCCGTATGAAGGGTTATAGAATTTTTTGATCCACCGAAATGCAGTGCCTGAACTTCTTCTGACAACTTACAATCGTAGTTTTCAGAAAAATCTACTAGAATTGCGCATTCATACGGTTTCAAATTTTCGACACACATTCTATACTGACGCTGTTGCTCTTGGAAGTTAAAGAAATGTTTTTTGAATAAAGGCAATTGTTTTTCATAGGTACTCGCCTATTAATTCCTGTACCGTTCCTGTTATTTTTACTTTTTTTGTTACATTGGCTGTCATGTCTTCATTTTTTTTTTTATATATTTTTTTTGCGCGCTCCCACTTCCACCAGTCGACTTCAGTGTAGTTATTATTAGTTTCGAAATTATTATTTTTATTCCTGCATTTATCACACAACCCGTACATACATTCAAATGACTTTATATCACAAGATGTCAATTCTATAAGATCTTTGGTGCCCTTAAATACAACAGCAGGAAAAGTGTATTTTTTCAGAGCTGTTATTAAATATTCAAAATTACTGTGTTTCACACATAGACACGTGTCTCGCGAAGCACGTCTCGGCGACAAGACATAAAATGGCTTGTATTTACAAAACGTTGACAAACTACATTTCCCTCCTTCGTTTTTATATATTTGGTATAGGTTAATTAAAGTATCGGTTAGATACCGTATTTGCATTTTTTTCTTATGTTTCGTTTTACACTCACGTTTTCCGGATGTTGATCTGCTAATTTCATCTCGGTTGTAAAAAACTTCCATCTCTTCTTCTACCTTTTTGCTTGCATTGTATTTCTTAGTGCTTGTAAATCTAATACAACCTTTAAGCCCTAAACATTTTGATACCAGTGCCTTTGATCCTCTTTTTTGGAGGACAGTCTTCGACATTCCAATCGAACGCAATATCTTTTTTTGTTCTTGTGTTTTACAGTCTTTATATTTCTCGCCTAACGATATTTCTAGCAGTTCATGTCTCGTTTTCAGTTTAACATTCTCTTCTGTTTTTAGATTGATTTCTTTTTGGTATTTTTCTTTGGTTCGACTTAAAGTTTTACGTAAGTTTGCATTGAAGGTTCTTAGTTTGTTCAATTGCTTTAAAACAGTTTTGTACTTATTAGCTAAGTTATTATATTTCCTTTTATAGTCAACCGTTCTTATATTTTGACTTGTTGAAGGTACGGCTATCTCTACAGCTTGCTTTTTGGCATTCCTTTGCTTTTTTTTCTGTTCTCTCCAAATTTTTCTTCGCTCCTCTTTTTCCCGGTCGCTCAACTCCCTTATTTTTTTTTGGCCCTTCTTTACTCGTTCTATTTGTTTCTTTCGTTGTGCCTCATATTTTTCTTTATTTAGTTTCAGATTTTCGCGGTAACGTTTAGCTCGTTCAGCAGGTGTTAGTGCCATCATATAATAAATAAACTGGAACAAGAAGAAGTATTATTTATAAACTTCTCATCAATGACTATCATAAAGTCAACCGACCGACCGACCGACTTCCGGTTATACTATACTTTTGTCGTGCATGACTCGTGGATGTCTCAGGAGAGCCATTCGCTAGATAATTATGTAAGGGGTGACCCTTACATAATTATCTAGCGAAAGGCTCTCCTTTACAAAATAATCTAAGCCTTGATTAAAATAACAAATGTCGTTGCGACTTTAAGTTCCCTTGTGTAACACTTTCTTCAAAATCATTAAAATAAAATAACAAATTTAAATGAAAAACTTTCATTTATCTTAGATAAATTTAATGGGCTTGTGTTTGAACGCCTACCAGAAAATTACCTATTTTCTTACCAAAATATTCTTTTTGCCAACCAAAATGGATAAATGCTCACCAAATTGTGTTTCGTAAATTATTGTAGAAAAAGAAATAACCACGAAGCTAACCTATCCGAGTGGGACTGCCCTGAGTCGGGGTGTCGTATATTAATGTTACTATTTCAGGGAAACATTTCTCCATTTTGGTAGGCAAAAAGAATATTTGGTGAGCATTTAAATTGTACCCAATTTAATGTGTGTTGTACCTACCTATATATTGATTTTGTGAAGTTTCTATTTATAACGAGGGGGAGCAAAATTCGCATTCATCGGTTGGATAGTGATCGTAAACACAAGAGTTGCAAAAAGTACACCAAATGTATGGCGATTTCAATAAGAACTTGATATCTTGTCTACTCATAGCTAAAGAGAAATGCATCAATCGTGAACCTGCACCAGCAACTGTGTTTTTGCATACAAAACATTTTTTTGCCAAAATGAAATGGGTTTTTTCCCAAGGCCATTGAAGTCCACCATCAAAGCATTTTATAAGATCATTAATAGATAAAACTTTGTCAATATCCACCAATATTCCCATTATTAATATTTTTTTAATAAGTTTGCGTAGTAAATCTGAAAGGGAAACATAATACATTTAGGTATACAAATAAATAAAATTCTAAATATTTACAAACGAAAATCCTAGTTGACCATTATTTATTAAATACAATGCTTATGGTTATTAATTATGTTATTAAACGAAACTAAACGTTAATTAAGGTAGTCTAACGAAAGACCATCTATTATGGTTATATAATTTAACAGAATCACAGAACTCCATACATCTTAGTTGTTGTCGGTAAAACATGCACCACCTAAACTTAGCCTTATGTGTCCATTTCGTCACAAATATTGTTCCACTAATATGTCACGACACTAAATGGACGTGACGAACTCCGCTTCATATAAATAATGACGACAACACTCAATGTTCCTTGTTCTTTTAGAGGAAATCATTATTTTACGACATTCGCAGATACATTAAGTATAATTCGCAAATAAAATAATGTTTTAAGAACTTACCGGTATCACGTTATTGCTGTGACTATAGTGGACTACTTAATCGACTACGTGTAGTTAGTACGGCTTTCGTCACCGATCACTGCGTCACAACTGGCCGATGGGTAAAAAGAAATGGCTGATCTACCACAATAATGTTACCATGATAATAAAATAACTTGTTTTGGTAGTTTTTTTACTATTGAAAGCAAATAAAACAGCAGTGACTAAAGTGGAATGTCCACCTTGGTGCTATTTTGATTAATCATATTTCATGATTTTTTTATAATACAGTAAGATTTATGATTAAAATTAATGTTATAATTAAAAAAAAAACAATAATCTGTAAAAGCTCCCAAAAAACACTGAAATATATCTTAAAAAACCATGAACCTCAGTTAGTTAAAGTTAGCGACAGGGTGTGTGACACGCAAAAATGACGTATTTTGCTTCTTATTTTTAATTTTTAATCAGTTGAATTAACAACAATTGACACCAGTATATTTTTTTCTGAAAGTTAATGAGCTACACTGTACATTAAAAAAACTGCATTCAATAGAGTATGAGATGGTCTTGTAAACTGTTTGTAAAATATTGTGACAGTACTTTTTTCGTACGTTCAATTTTTCACGGATTGGCCCTTTTACGTCGTGACAAAACATTGAGATTGTTTGTATTATTAATTTAAGTTTTATTTTAATGTTTAATACACACACCTTCCGGAATAAATTCTCTAAATTATAGTGAAAACCGCATCAAAATCCATTGCTTAGTTTAGAAGAACAATGGGGTCACACAGCTAGATAAGAACAGCGGTTTTAATATTAATGCAATAAGCGAATAAAGGCATGGCCTTCATTTTGAGACAGGAAGGCCCAAGGACACCGACATCAAAGATGGTGTTAAAATGACTAAAAGGTGTTCTTAGAAATTGAGTTTGTAGCTTCCGTTCCTCATAGCTTTAAGGTTCCCTCAAACAGGCGCGACACGCGACGCGATACAATGGCACCGCCTGTCGCGCGACGAGTCGTGTCTTTGTTTCGCGTGCGATTCTCGTAGCGTGTCGCGCCTGTTTGAAGGAGCCTTCATGCTTCCGGAAAGGGGTAGGCAGAATAATCAATTTCGTCATTATTTAGTGTTGACTTGAGAAGCAAATGCTACTAGGCAGTAGCATTTGCTTCTCAAGACACCTACAACCCTTAGCTTTTATTGGATAAACCAGCTTTTGCCCGCGGCTGCGCTCGCGTGGATATCGGAAATTGTCACATGGGAATGTACTACGGGGATAAAAGTAACCTACGTGTTAATCCAGGTTATAAACTATCTGAGATTCAAATTCCATTTAAATTCGTTCAGTAGTTTTTGCGTGAAAGAGTAACAAACATCCATCCATCCATCCATCCATCCATCTATCGTCACAAACTTTTAAATTTATAATATTACTAGGAAGTAGGATGAAACTACTAAACAATAAAAGTGTGACCTTCCTTTTTAAGTTCTATAAAAACGGATCTTGAAACTATCCTTCGAAAGTATTTTATTAAAACGAAATAAAACCCTCAATAACAACATGTCAGTTACAAAAATTCCATTTTTAAATAAAATATCAGACTACCCACTCATGCGTCATAGTTGCATCGGTCATCAGTATTCACTGGCATATTTCATAATAATTGACCATGCATGCCTGCATACATTGATTGGTTAATTTTTATGCAAAACTGCACCATGACAATTGTCTTGTATAAAAATGGTTGTTGCACAAGAGTGGAATATTAATCAGGACTTTTTATTGAATATCATTTTTTTATTTTCTCTACGCGGGCAATGTAAATTGTTTTGAATGAACTTAGTTGATCACTCGTTTTGCCGGAAGCTATGGCTTTTAATTTAATCCAAGTGGTAATTAACAACCAATGTCATGTTGGAAGTCAGGATACGTACAACTTAATAAGCCCCTAGTGTTCCCACTGCTGGGACTCAGGCCACCTCTATCAGGATACGTTCTTCCTAATGAAAAAAACATCCAAAACAGTTGGTGTAACAAATAATTAGGTACCTACCTACTTTCTGAGTTTACCTTGGACATGACTGACATTGGTGAAGGATTTTTTAAATTATTATTATACCTAGTAGAACAAAAACTCATCCACCCATTTCTACATTGAATGTTACTAACGTTTATTTCCAAAACAGAAAGCTAATATTTTCCCGTACTTAATATCGATTTAAGGCGACAATAAGTGCCAGCGACCTTGAGCGAGTGGGAAGAGCATGCGAAACTTTTAAGTGAATAAAATTGCACAGAGCGTTAGCGTCTACCCGGATATTGGTCAGCGATGCACTGCCGCCGTCGCCCGCAAGAGCCCCCGCTTTAACGCGCATCAAATTTATTCGCAAAAGCAACCCATCTTGATTCATCAAATACAATACAAAAGCCGTATACAAAAATTTGGGTAATTAAATTGTCTTTTAGATGGTGCAGATTTCATGAAAATACGCCCGATAGTTTTTGCATGATTATCGTTTTTGTGTTCGCGTTAGTCATGACATTACAAATTAATTAGACTATGTTATAAAAATATAATTTCAAATATTCACATATCAAATTACGAAGAAAATAGTCTAGTTTAACATATATTTTTTCAAACAAATAAGACTATTCGTTTAGACGTGATGTTCAGTTTGAAATCATTAAAATTGGTATATCTGCGCCTTAAAATAATCGAAGCTCAAAGTATCGATTGTCTCCACTCTCTTCACTTGTAAGTTGTTACACCAACCTGTTTCCCCGAGTTGTTTTTTACGATGTACATGAGGCGATAAGCAATCGAATTGGGTTCCCGTGGCGCTGTATTAAGCTAAAAATCTATCACTATTCAACGGCTATAAAATCTGATAAGATGTTGTTTTATGTGGGTACAATAGCTTTGAATACCTTGATAATTAAACTTCGTTACAATGTGAAAGAAAGAAGCTTAAAGCGGCTGTAAGAATAAGAGTCTAGCTTTAAAGGGACTACAGGACCTAAACGCAAGTTTTATAATACTTTAAAGTATATGATCCACTATAGTTAACAAAATCAGAAAAATATAAGGAAAATATATTCTTCAGGATATGTGCTAGTTAGATAGTGTGTTTTAAACATAATTAACAATTAATTTGATACGATAGAAAAATATCACGAAGATACCTCTAAAAAAATTTGGTATTAAAAACCATATATACATACAAGCAATTATTCTGTGTTAGATTCTACAAGCAACATAGTAACGTAAGAGTGTTTTAATTTTTTTGTACAATCTATGGATTGTTTGTAAATAGATACTTAATTGCTTCATATTTTGCAATAAATTACCAGCGTTGTGTCATCGCGCTTCTCTTTCTTTTCTATACAGTCCGACAATGACCGCGCTTTAGCTGTTGTCAGCCTCTTAAGTGCTGTTGTAACATTTTTAACTCTAGACATCCTTGCTTCTCATGACTAGCTGGATCATAAAAATTGAATGAGTACTTGAGTAAGTACTTGTCTAGAAAACAAACACAAAAAAAATGGAAATCATCTCGAGAATGCGGAAGATACTGTACTCCTGAAGGAATTTCCGTACGTTCAAAATCTAGTTGCTATCTCATCACAGTGACAATCAAAATTTGATTTAAAAAACTTGCCAAAAATGTAGGTAAATTAGTGGTATTTTTGACAGATCGAGACAGATTAATAGAATGCAAAGTTCATTAAAAATATACGGGAATGGTCCCTCTGTTCTCAATAACTACGACCGCTTGGCTTGTACTATGAAAGTTCTTTGTCAAAACCGTGACAGTTCCTTCCGAATGGTTCAGAAATAGAATATATTTTGTAGTACGGATGTAACAACGAATAAACGCTTTTTCATTTTTTCATTTTTCATTCATACTCAAACACGCAAAAATGGCTGAACGCATTTGGATGAAATTTGGCACGCCGATAGACCATGACGTAACTTAGGACATAAGTTACTTTTTATACGGGCGAAGCTGCGAGCAAAAGTTAGTTATAAATAAAAACCTCGAATCCACTATGTAGATAAAAAGGTTAGGAAAAATAAAATATTCGCTGTAACCCAGAATCACCGTAACTTGCCGCCGGTAACCACGGTTTTCCTAAAGGCCGTTCTTTCACGGCTCGGTTTTTGTAAACAAAGCAATCAGGATCGCGTTACTAATCGTGGTTAGGCGGCAATTAAACAATTAGCTGTAATGAATGAAGCTTGGAGTAGGGTTCTTGTTCGTTTGCATCACCTGTGACTGAATTGGAACAGGAGTAAAGAGTGCACACCTGCTCAAATAAAAAATAAATGCGGGGCAGTCTTTGGGGACTGCCGATAGAAGTGAAAACTAAGTAACTTGTGAATTGTATCGTCGAAGCGTGCGGTGACGATCACGCGAGTTTCACGCTTTTTGTTCACCCAAAAAGTACACATGTATATACACAGTATACACATATAGCTCATGGAAACCGGTCGGTGACGATGACGCGAGTTCCATGATTTTTGTTCACCCAAAAAGTGCTAAACGCGCCTAAAGAACTTTTCAATTCAAAAACAAAATTGTATATGTTCGGGCAGCCTATGGACAGGCCTCATGGTAAAAGGCATTCAAGACAAGTGGAGAAAAGTTGCGACAGAATGGTACCCCCGAAATGGCAAAAGGAACAGCGGAAAATACTATAAAAGATGGGAAGATGAATTAAAACTCACAGCGGGTCCAAATTGGAGAAGAGTTGCGTGCTCTTGCGGACGGTCACTGTAGCACTATAAGGTTTATGAATCATAACTAATATTATAACTACGAAAGTAAGTTGGTTCGTTTGCTTGTTTGTTACCTTTTCACGCCTAAACCACAGAACCGATTATCATGAAATTTTGCATATACGTTGTCAGAGGTACAGAAAAAGACATAGGGTTACTTTTCTCCAGAAAAAAGTACCTACTGTTCCCGAGGGAAAGAACAATAACTTTCGACGGTTACGATTGCTTTCGGACGCTAGATGGCGCTACGTGTCTTTCGAATCATGATTGAATTATGTTATTCGAAACTTTATTAGTGTGTTAAGTTAAAAAATATATAAGTAATACATTTTGTGAGTCAAAAACTCTAGAGTGAACTCCAACATCGTTTGAACGAACACGATGAAAAATGGCACATAGATAGGTAAGTATATAAAAATGTATTTAAATGCAGAAGGATTTATAGTTTTTTTTTCGATCGCCACGCGTGCGGAGCCGCGGGCAAAAGCTAGTTTCCATATAAATAATTAGCGCGACTGACGGCGTACGTACCAACGGTCGTCGAGCACTGTAAACGCCCTAAAGGCTCCATCAAACAGGCTCGACACGCGACGCGAATCGCACGCGTCAAGGCTCCCGCAAACAGGGGCGACGCGACAGCACAACACAAAGGCATCGCTCGTCGCGCGACACGCAGTGCCATTGTTTCGCACTGTCGCGTCGCGTCAGTGTCTACGAGCCTTTACAAAGGCACCGCCTGTCGCGCAACGAGCGGTGCCTTTGTGTCGCTAGCGATTCGCGCCTGTTTGAAGGAATCTTAAATTTTCCTTTCCTAAGACGCTAGGACAGATGATCAGTTATGAAAGTAATTTCTAAACTTTATTCTGTGTATGTATTTGTTTCCCAATTCATACTCATTTAAACGCAAACTCAGGAACAAGGGTTCTTTTTATTATTTTGTAATATTACTGACTTTATATTCCTTTCCGGTACAACATAAAATGTTAATATTTTCAATTCATCGCTACGAAAAGGGACAACTCGAAAAATGAAATGAAAATAGCAATAATGACTCGAATGACGGGCGAAAACATTTATTCTCATCGTTCATGGCTTTATTACCCACTTGATTGCGCATTTATTCGCAATGAAAACAATATACCCTCAATTATTAGCGTAATATCCTCCAGAAGCGTTTTTCACAAAATACTCTTCCATGTTACCTAAAAAACTGATTTTTATCCGTAAAGTGTGTTTTTTTCTACTTGTCATATTATTTGTTAATCAAATATGTTTAAATAACGTTACTGAGAATTGTTTTGTAAAAATAGAATATGTTTGAATGGATTATTAAAAGCAGTTTTTGATGTAATTCATATCGTATGAGTTTCATACGAAGGTGAAGACGTGCATACCCGACTTTGACTGTGTGATTGATGCGAAAAATCCTGATTTTCGTAGACCATGTTTGTTTACCAAATTGGAAATGTAACAAAAAATACACTGTAAGTACCTACGTTATATTTGAACGCTCCTTGTTGACAAATCTGGAGTGGTATTTGAATCTGTTTACAATATTTTCCATAAATCGTCGATAAAGTCTGTCCTGTTTACTTTGGGCTTACGAGTCTGGGGTATGCAAATGTACGGTTTCGAAATATGTCACTTTTGGATCTTTGTAGGGATACCTACTCGTGTTTAGCATAATGTATTGTTTAGCAGTTACCTACTTAACACTTCTTTATACCTATTGTGGTATGGTAGTTTTATTCCACGTGCATCGTCTTCACATATAATTATATAATTACTGTATTATTGTAAAACATTAAAAAAAAGTAACAGTGGAGTTTCTTGCCCATTCTTCTCCATACGAAACTACCTTTTGGAAGGGGCAGCTAGAATCAATTCTATTTTTTTGTAAATTTTGACGTTCAATTGTGCCCATTTGAAATTAATGATTTGATTTTTAAATGTAGAATCCTCTACACTCTACAGGGTTGAATGCTTTTAAAACTTTGATTTGTTAAAGCAAAGCATAATCAGCCTATAATGTTCCCACTGCTGGGACACAGGCCTCCTCTCTTTGAGAGGGAATGGACTGTAATCTACCACGCGGGCCCAGTGCGGGTTGGTAGATGTCACATCATGTCTTTCGAATTTTTGGTTCTTGGACATCCGGTTTCTTCACGATGTTTTCCTTCACCGTTTTGAGAGTAGTGGTGGTGACATTATTTACACAAAGTAAAGCGCCTGCCTGGGTTCGAACCCACGACCTACAACTCGTAAGTTGGGGCTGATACGACTGGGCTACCACTTCTCTAAAATTGTCATAATGTCAAAGAGCAAAATAAATCTGTCTACTCTTTCCCAACTATATTAGATTCGGCTTCCTATCTAACCAGATGCAGTCAGTATTTTACATGGAGCGACTGATTATCTGACCTCCACTAACCAGTGACAGGGTAACACGATACCCCTTGGTAAGACCGTGTGGCTGTTGTCATTTACCCACGAGCCCTTGTTTTATCAAAGAGCGTTTGTGAATAAATAATCCAAATACTTCATGCTATCTTCAACTTCATGTAATAACATTTCCCGCAGATATTTCATCGTTGATCTATTTTGTTTGCCTTGTAGCGGCATCTACAACGCCACATGCGAGCTACGAGTCACACTGACGTCACGCATAATCCTGCATCGCGCAAGCAGAGTTTAACGCGCAACTAGCATACATATACAACGTCCCGACATCAATCGTTGGGCAGTTGCCCGTCTGGTCGGTGGATCCTCCCTTTTCTATGGAGGTATGAGTGAACTTTACACCCTGTTCCTCATGCCTCTATAACCTAGTCTTTGAAAGTTTATCCTCACTTGCTTTCCAGAGCCGCATGGGTAGGAAGAACTAATTTATTCCATGTAATCTGGAAGTATTGAGAGTGGAATATGATAGGAATGATAATGCTGACTTATGAAAAGGGCAAAAGTAATCGAAACTCCTTGGTTCTCTATGAATAAGAGCAAATTTGATAGAGTAATAAACGTAGGAACGTATTTACAGGTTATTTTTAGGGATTATGGTTTGTTTGTACGTGAAAATAAGAGAATATTTGCAACTTATTGTAGGTGAAACACGAAAAAGTAAGCTATGGAGTGTCTTTTACCATTCGATAGCTTGCATTTAGCAATAATAATTGAATGGTTTCAGTCCCCTTATACTTAATTTATCTTGTTTAGCTCATAATAATTAAATACTAAAGGAGATTTCATCAACTACATCGTAGCTAATTTGACATATAATAACATCCCACAGCAATTCCCATTCCTTTCACTGTTCGCCAAAAAATAACAGTCAGTTTGCCCCGCAAACATATCCAGCTCATATTTGCTGTTACAAAGTAGCTTGAAGCATCCCAACTTTAAATAAAACAGTGTAAAGACTGTCTGAACTGCATTCAGCTTGTGTTTGCACGTCTCGTCAATATTTACTCTGGCTGGCCATTTAGTCGTGTTTGCACATAGAGTAGGTAGTAAATGGAGTGAGAATTAACATAAACCCGCAGTAATTTTGTCACTAAACGTTACCACTGGTAGAAAATGATATTTTCTGGCTTGGAATAATCTCAGCTTTTGGGTATTGTAATAGTGCCTTCAAGACGGTCTTGGTATATAATTATGCTAGCTAAAATATCTCAAATCGAATTGCCAAGTTGGTAACAGTTATTAAGTTTGCCAGTAATTATTTGCAGATCAGTGTAAGTTTAGGCCCAAGTCTTTGCGCAATCATAAAATATTCAAAAAAAACCAACAACAAAAAAAACTGTAACCGTTTTCGTCGTCTAACGACAAACAATCGTTACCCGCAGCCCTTAAAAGTTCGCTGCGCAGAAAACTAGCCACCAAATGAGCACTCCATTAACTCATTTCTCCGTACGCATCAGCTATGTCATTAAAAACACTCTTTATGCCTAACAGACTAACAACACGTCATTTGAGTGTTTGGGAACTGATTTGGTACGAGATAAAGTTTGCCTTGCTTTGTACTGATTTGGTAGTTAGATTTTTATATGTAGTTGTAGTTACCGCATAAATGAGTTAAGTAGATAATGTTGTAATGCTCGAGAGTAAGTAATCTGGTTTATTGAGTTGAGTATATAATGTTGTAATGCTTGAGAGTGAGTAATTTGGGTTATTGAGTTGAGTAGATAATGTTGTAATGCTTGAGAGTGAGTAATCTGGGTTATTGAGTTGAGTAGATAATGTTGTAATGCTCGAAAGTGAGTAATCTGGTTTATTGAGTTGAGTAGATAATGTTGTAATGCTAGAGAGTGAGTAATCTGGTTTATTACGATTGTGTTTAAAAGCTAATTAGAATCGTTTACGATGCTGATCTTCTCGAAAATATTCAAAATAGAGTTAGTTTTTATTTACTTAAAAGCAAACTGAACTTAATGTTGGTAAAACTTTCCTGTTTTCTGCAACGCGTGGATATGCTCAGGATTTCTAGGAAGTGTAAATCAAACCCACTCAATAAACTTGATAAAAAAGTTCTTAAAACTTAGTAGGTACCTACCTAGCAAAGAAAATGTTTACTTCCAAGTTTTTGTCCCACCCCACATAAAAGGCAACAACATTATAATATAGCGTCTGTCTGAAAGTCTGATCGTTGCCACATCATGAAAAATCCAATACAGTGGAGAATCGTGACCTGGCAGTGTAATAACACTGAATAACTGAAAGTTATTCTTCTGGCGACGCCCGAGCAGTTTGACGCCTCAAACACGAGTTGCGATCAAGAAAAATTGATGATGTCAGAATTTGAGGGTCCGTATCGAAATTGTCCGTATCGTTATATCCTTTTGGGAACTTTGTGTACACATACCTACTAGAAATCTGTTATTTTACATTCCGCTAGGAATAGCTCTAAGAAAGGACAACGTATTATTTCTCTCTTATGGATCTTGCGTCTTGTTAGTGTTTTAAACCTCGTCTTTCTCACAGCCGCGCAAAAATCGAATGATATCTTCTAGAACTTAAGGCCTACAAAAAGGCGCGACCCGCGACTCGAATCGCAGGCGAGACCTGCACCGCTCGTCGCGCGACAGGCGGTGATTTGGGTCGCGCCTGTCTTTCGGGCCAGGGGGCCTAGACAAAGTAAAATTCGATTAGCGACAACGCTAGTAGAAAGCCAAAAAATGTATGGAATTGACATAAGCTATCGAAATGTCACGTGATCATAGGTTAACGAATAGAAATTAGCTAGACAATGTTAACATCATTCGATTCTATAAAACGAATCGACAGCGTCGAACGGTTACTTCCATAGAGATGCGTAGCCAAGTGACACTTTTCGACAAGGTATCGCTAGTTTTCGATTCGTATGATGCCAAATATTAGCGTAAGCGGTAGCGATTGTAGAAATAGAATCGCTCCGAAGCGAATGATATTTATCTAGGCCCTCAGTTTGTTATCCATCAATTTCAAAGTGCTTACTGTTTCCTAAATCTGTACGTACCGCATCTCTGCTTGTGATATGATAACACAGTCCTAATCGTCCGTAGAGCTGGATTAGCTACACTGTGGCATGCTAGTGTCACAGCAATATCAAAGAGGTGTCGCTTAGCTTGGATTCTACAACCCAATTTGCAATGCAGGCGGTGATTTCCAGTGGCGCCTCTGTGAGGTTTAATAGCATTAATTACTTAGACGTTGGATCCTAAACTATAAGGGTAATTACTGCTACTCCTGTTATAAAAGGTTGAAATCCTGGATATTATATTGTGGATGGAAGACCGATTCGTGATTCTCAGAGTTTTCTACTAGCTCCGTATACTAATAATGCTATACGGATAGTGGGAGATGCTATATATAGCGATAAGACTAGATTATATGTAGCACAAGTCGTAGTTAGAACCATTAAGAGGCTGACAACAGCTAAAGAGCGGTCATTGTCGGACTGCATAGAAAATAGAGAGAAGAGCGATGACACAACGCTAGTAATTTATTGCAAAATGTGAAGCCTATTTACAAAATATCTATTGATTGGACTAAATAATTAAAACACTAGTACGTTAAGTAATATGTTGCTTGTAGAATAATCTGACAAAAATTCTGATTGCATGTAGGTATATTATTAAAGTTTATAATCGTTAAAAGAAATTTTTAGAGGTATCTTCGTGTTTTTTTTCTATCATACCAAATTAGTTGTATTATGTTTTCAAAACACTATCTAACTGGTATATATCCTGAACAAAATAATATTTTTCTGATTTTGTTTACTGCAGTGGATCATAATTATACTTTGAAGCATTATAAAACTTGCGTTTAGGTCCCTTAGTCCTCTTAACGACCCGTCGCACAGAGTCGCAAAGTACAGAAGATTGATAAACTAACCACGCAAAGCCAGTTCACTTAACTAATGATCACTAGGGCATTAGTCATACACTTGCAAGACTGCAATCGGCTAAACGAGAGCAACTCGGCCTGGGAAAGGACTAGGATAACAAGAGTATCATCTACTTAGGTAATATTGTGATCATTAAACTCAATTGGATGGACCATGTTTTACGTAGCGTCAAGTGGCAACAATGAATCTCGTGTTAGCTCTGCGCTCTAAACTCTCATCAGTGTCCAATAAAAATAATATTGAAACCTATAGAACTTTGAATGGACGGACAGGGTGGTCGTTAGAAAATGGTGCTCGAAAACATACTTTTACAACTACGTGGATAGAATTCAACGTCTTTCCAACAGATATTGTTATTACTATGTTTTCTGTGGGTGTGTAACGTTTGAAATAATAACAAAAATTCTAATGGTCATATGACCTAATTTCATTTAATAAGTATACTTTTTTATCGATTCGATTAGTACAATATTCAGTCAAAATCTAAAAATCAAAATCAATAAGTAACGTTTAATATAATTTAAAAACGTACTTTGTTTTGTATATTTTAGCAAAAACTGGTCCTGACCTGCATCAGATCCCCTCTATTGTTGGTGAATCATTTGGGTTAGATGAGGTTATAACAGTATGTTTCCTGATATTTACTTATTCATTACAGAATTTTGGCTGCAAATGAGTAAATATGAAAATTAGGTCAACTGAACGTTATATAAAAAGGGCATTATACAAATGGAAAATTATGTGAAATGAACGTTATACTAAATGTTATTACAGCAAAAGAAGATTATATCAAATATAACATTAGATCACATGAAATTAGGTTATTTTTATTTTATAGCATATGGAAATTATATCATGTGAATGTTATTTCAAGTGATATTATTTCAACTGTTATTATGCGATATATTACGCACCTGTATTCTGTAAGCTTACTATCACTTTGATTCAAAGTAAAAACAGTTTAAGATTTGGGCAGTAATTTTGTGTAAAGAATTTCAGTATCCACATTATCATCTGCTTAGCTTTTATCCAACTATTTTGGAATTTTAGTAACCACATTTTTGATACGTGTGTATACCAAACAACAATGCAACTTAGTAAAATATAAAGTCCAGTAAAAACAGGAAACACTTGAAACAAACTTGGAGCTTACATTTACTTGTTCCAGGCTGCCTATATACTTATACAGTTGCTTTAATATTTTTTTCCTTAGCGCATCGCCAGTGCCTAGAGAAGAACACGTATTAAAAAGTTCCATCAATAACGTCTACAAAGTTCTTTGATAAGAATTCTGCAAGGTCTCCTCAGACAATAATAAATTGCAGAACTTATAGTATTTTAGCAGTCACTGTTGAAACTTGTTGAAAAAGAAGTTCTGCTACATCCTTCTTATCTGCTCTTAAAACTGGATTATTAACTTCATTAGCTGAGCAAGCATTCCTTAGTTTTAATTGAGCATTATTCATGATGTTTTCGCTAAGTTACTTAATTACTCATGCTTTCTCGGGGGAATGTATTAAAATCCTCAAAGTCAGTCTCGAGGCCGAGTTTGTTCTGCATTATTTATAGCCCCGAATTCTGTATACATATATCTAAAATTTTCATAATCTCCTATCCCCAATGTTCGGCGTAAGTGTGCAATAAATATTGTATGCAATGGGGCTACAACATGTTATTTGCTAACTCAAAATCCCCTGCTTCTGTGCAAGGGTCGTTTCTATTCATAATACAGCCAGAAATTGCGAACAAATCATTCATAGTAAAATAAACTTTACGCCCTAGTGTTTGGGCCGCAATTTGTTTCCGCAATTTCTTAAGTTTCACCGTCCTAGATTTATGTTGCTTATTACATTTTACACGCGTGAAATGAACACATATCATATGAAAAATGCAATTTGCAACTTTATTTTTGTTGTCACAGGAACTATTTGGGAAAAAATCCCAAGCGCAAGAGCTCCTTTGTTAGATCCCTGTTGAACCCTTTTGTCGTTGAGGCCGTAAATTATCTATTTAGGTTTGCATTTGGCGATAAATTGCTTTTTATTCAACGAATCGTAAAAAGAAACATGTCAACACAGTATTATTAAAAACGATATGTATTCAGACGTGAATGGCACATTCAAAACAGATGTGACTTCAATCAAAAGCTTGTCTAGATGCCTTGCTTTGACGTTCACGTTAGTTCTAAAGCAACTTCAATAACATTTTCGAACTGAAATACCGATGTTATCCATAAAGTTATTAGAACACGAAGCCCTTTATCTAAGCCATCGGATGTACTGAGAGCCGTTCTGAGTACCTACCTAATCTGTACGGTTGCTATCTCGGGTCATAGGCCAGCAGATACCGTAAGTCGTACGCCAAAAGCCTTCCAGCGATACTATAACGTATAGGTATCAAAGTAAGGTTAATTTTCCAATGAGTCGATTGGGAAAGCGACGTCAGAGTTTCCAACATACCGTATTTCGTTGAAGAGTACTTTTTAAAGAACGCTCTATGCCGAGTTCGACCTATTCCGAATGTGATTGATGATTTCAACCCCTCATTTTATCGGGATCGCACAACCATTCTGAATCTTATCTCGATAGACATACAGTCCATATTAATTTCGATTTTGCTATTTAATTTGCAATTATTTATTGTAAAGCTGCAGCTGCAGACTTCGTGGTAGAATATTTTTGGCAGGAAATTAAATGTGGCTGTACACATTAAGACAAGAACCAGGAAATTCTCAAGAGATAAGTAAATTCTGACCTAGTTAGCTCAATTGCTAGAGTTTGCCTCTAAAACGTGGAGTTCTTGGCTTGAATAGTAAGTGGAGTAGGTATTTCCGAGCATTCCTTATCTGTGTTCTAAGGATGTTAGCAGACTTATAATCTTTTTGGTCCCTATGAGAATAAATTGCCTTTGTTCACGCCAAAACTGGGAAACTCCGTTTCGAATCATATCGCAAACATTTTTATTACTGTCATGTTTTATATGAACTATCAAATAACGTACCATTTATTCGGCTTCATTTGGCTTCACTAAACCGTAATATTGGAAAAATAATACTTGTAAAAGCATTACCATAGCTTCCGCCATAACGTCAAGTATTTCCTTACCATTTTTTTGATCTGTCACATCCGTTGGTCCGGACAATTAGCTTGTTCCTTTTTCCCGGCGCTTGTCCTTTGCATAATATCCCCAAGAATACGAATTAATTTCCTTAGAAACAAATATTACTTTTTTTGTTCGACCAGAAATTAAGGACGGGACATCCTTTTTCTTGCTCCAAATCTGAACGTGAAAATGAGTACTGGAGAAAGTTACTGAGTTAAAATGCTTCTTAGACTGGAAATTAAAAATGAATTTACTCTGAAACTCGTCTAAAAGCACAATGGACGAAGATAAAAAGAGGAAACTTTATAACCCGACTGTTCATTATTCGAGTCATTAAGTCCATTTTCACTCGACTACGACGAGGAGTTAATCTTCATGATACAAGGTATGGTTTTGGTTTTTTAATATTACCATTTGACACATCCGTCTTGCATCGTTGAATAATGGCTTTGGTCCATTAAAATATCTACTTTGGACGCCCCTAAGCTTCTAAATATAACATAACTGTGTCCCTTGACAGCTAAATGTTTATTTGTGGGTATTTTTTGTCGAGGAATGACGTTTTTTTTGTGTGTAAAGCGGTATGATCCGGGATTTTACATGTTAAACTTAAGGCGTGTTGAGCTCTTGTGATATGTTTCATTTTATTAGTTATAACACTGTCTTTACTGTGTTTTAGACATTGAGTACGTATAAAAGGACTTACTTTGAGCTTTTAGTATTCGTTCTACGAAATTTATAACTGAACTTATTTAGGATTTAGTACTTTATCAACGTGTCGCATTAGGAGTATTTCATGTGTTATTAAAGGTTTATGTTTTTCAAATTGGTTGATTTTATTCAAATTACCTTGGTAATCATTTTTTTGAGCTTTAAGGTTTTTTAAAGTAACCAGAACATGATTGGTATTTGTATCTTGGAGAATTGTTGGAGATTTATTCATTTAGTCTTAAACATCCAAAATTGTTTATGTTTCTATGATTGTATTTAGTTTAGTTTGTGATCTTCCTGTGCGAGTCCCAGTAGAGAAGATATTTTCGTCTTTTTTCTATCTTTCTGATCTTTATGTAGCCATAATAATATAAGAAGAGTTCACATGAATCCTCAAACACATAAGTTTTAAATGACACTCTCGAGTATTTACTTGAACTTCACGCAACTCTATTTGAAACAACGAACACTTAAAAACACTTACCATTGAAAACAAACGAGTTATTTTCCAGAGCCAATACCGAACAGTATTAGTCATGAGTTTTATTGATATTTTAAATGACCGGCGTGGTACTTTTATCTTAAAATACGTTAACTTCATCTTTTATTTACTCAAAGAATTCTACCATTCCGTGTCGGACAGAACTGTCATTGTATAGTGTATTTGTTATTTTATGGATGTGTGTTCTATTTGGTTTCCTTTGCTTTGAAGATAGCTTTCAGTTTTAAGGCTCCCGCAGAAAGGCGCGACGCGATTTGTGTGGAACAATTTCCACGAAGTTTTCATAGAAATTATTCTACTAGAGTCGCGTCGCGCTATCGCTCGCGCCTATATGCGGTAGCCTTTACTCATCTCACTCAAGCAGAGTTTGAAATCACGTTTTATTTGATACACGTCCTTTACTTGTTAAGTACACATAAATAGTCAGTGTGCTATGTATTTACACAGCAGTTGATGTCTCTAAAATCCATACACTGATTAAAAATTAGTAGTGAAATCTAGTTTATTAAGTGCAGAAAAATTTCATACATACCTAAAACCACGCCTTCTACAAAGAAACAGAAACTACAGAACGCCAGCTGCTACGATCCTTACCAACACCTTTTGCGTCGTTTACGTTCATACATGTGGTCATACACACACGCCGGTTGTCAGTACTACGCACCTGAGCTTTCTGAAAGAACATCACCAATAAGGTCACTATATGTCCTCCTAGGGCGACCCCTCCCGGCGTTTCCACTCACATCTGCCCCTGTAAATACCTTTTGTTAGCCGCCTTTCATTCATCCTCTCAACTTGACCAAACCATCTAAGCATACTCTTTTAGATTTTTGTCGCTACATCTTCTTTTAAACCGCACCGTTGCCTTACCAGATCATTCCTTAGCCTATCATTCATAGTCACACCATACATGCTTCCCAAGGAACGCATTTCTACAGCATTTATTCAATTACAATAAGTACCTTGTACATTATTTAGATATGCGAAAGACTAAACGCAATAATACAATAATTATCCGAGTACCCAACTGTTCTTGTTCATATTTTAATTTTAGTATTTTGTTAGTTAATTTAGAATACCGACCTCATCTAGTTTAAAAATATGATTGACGTGTAAAGGTGTTTGTACAAACCTACTTACAGAAATAAAATCATTTATCATTTATCAATAAGAAGTTTATCCAGTGTAGGTATATGGTTGTATACTGTTTAATAAATATAAGTAGCACTGTTGAATTTATTCCTTTAAGTTGGTAAATAAACTGAATATCATCAGAAATGCAATAGGGTTAAAAATTAGTTGGTAATCGTAATTTCGGTGTCGATCTTTCCCGAAAAAGTCTAGAAAATTCAAGGAAGTGAATGCTATAATGAAATTTCTAAAAACTCTAGAAGATAACTAGACATTTAGTTATATATTCAGTCTAGCTTTGCGGTGTAACCTAGTTTAAGCTGTAAATTAATTAAGAGTTTAATTTCGGCTAGTTTATGAAATGCTGTCGAGCGTGTTTACTTCTATCTGCAATTCAGTGAAGTTTTAGCTGATAAAAACTTTTATCTAAATTATAAATAAATAGGTTTATTAGGTTAGTGTAAAGACCAGTAGACCACGTTTTTCATTAGAAGATCTAGCCACTGTTAAAATACTTAAAATGTTTATCGCCATTTTATTATATAAAAGCTAAGTAGGTACTAGTTGTTACCCTCGACTTCATCTGCGTGTATTTTGTATTTCATTATTTTTAATAACCAGGATGAAAAGCGAACTATGTCCTCCAGGTTTCAGTTATCCTATCTGTCAAATTTCACAACGATCGGTTCAGTGGTTTAGGCGTGAGAAGGTGACAGACAGGCAGACAGAGCTATGTTCGTATTTTTTGCCCGCAGCTCCGCCCGCGTCAATGTCTGAAAATAATCCACGGGAAAGTACCACCAGGATTAAAAGTATGTTATCCAGGTTATAAACTATCTCTTCGTCTTTCATCCAAATCAAAATCAAAATATTTTATTTCACATGGGCACTTATGAAACGTCAGAAGCTCGGTGCACGGTTCCGATTGGTTGTTTCCTATGGAGAAGAGCCGGCAAGAAACTCCACGGTTACTCTTTTAAAAATAAGGGGCTTTTACAATATTTCCAATTTCAGTGTTGATAGATTGGGAGGAGATTGTAGGCCTGTCAACGAGTAACAAGTACTCAACAAAATATAAAAATGTCCACAAAACCAAATCCGTACGGCCGTTTTTGCGTGATTGAGGAACAACCATCCAAATATACAAACTTTCACATCTTAGGTCCAGGGTGGCAGAGACATCGACGCGCGCAACCTGTTACCATGGATTCTGTTCATGATGCTGAAGGCTACTGCATCGAAATTGTTCGTCGGTTATTTAAAAAAAAAGCTGTTCCATAAATTATTCACTTTTCTATGAAACAGCAGATGTATTTTTGATAACCGACGAAAAATTTGTACGCTAGGGGGTCCAGGATCCCTGCCGGGGTCGCGGGTTTGTCCGAAATTGTTACCGTGACACCGTCACACAGGCAACTGAAGGAACACAGGTGGGTCAATCTCTTCAAAGTGAGAGTGAACAGGTTTCTTCTGGGTAAGCTCACTCCATCGTCGACTTTGTCTCTGTCATCTCTGACCTAGTCTAGAGTCAAGAGCAAACCCATCTCAAATAAAAAATAAAACACGGGTGGGTTTTAGTTAGTAAAAGTCTGACTCGCCCTCCCGCTCCGCCCAGAGCGGGAGAAGCTTGTTGATGATTTCCCAACAAAAAAAAATGGGGTCTAAAATCATTTGCTGAATTCATGGTTACAGCCACCCTGTGTTATACTAGTAGGATAGTAGGATTAAGGGGACTACATGACCTAAACGCAGATTTATAATGCCTAAAAATATATGATCCACCGCAGTAACCAAAATCAGAAAAATATATGATATTCTTCTGGATATATGCTAGTTAGATACTGTGTTGAAAACATAATACAATTAACTTGATATGATAGAAAAAAATCACGAAGATACCTCTAAAATTATATTTTAACGATTAAAAACTATACTAATATACAAGCAAACATTCAGTTTTTTTGTCAGATTATTCTACAAGTAACATACTAGCGTAATAGTGTTTTAATTTTTTTGTCCAATGAATAGATTTATTGTAAATCCATAATTGCTTCACATTTTGCAATAAATACCAGCGTTGTGTCATCGCTTGTCTCTTTCTTTTCTATGCAATTCGACAGTGACCGCGCTTTAGCTCTTGTAAGCGTCTTAATATGAAAGTATCAATGGATAGTATGTATTAAGTTACTTACTTACTTGATTTCAAGTAGGTAAGTACTTATAATAACGAAATCAGGGGTCGTATCTGACTTTGACCTCAAGTTCTAAACACATGCACTGGGGTGATATAAAACACGTTTATGCTTGTTCAAGCATGTCTAAACAAGTGTGTGTTCTTGCCCTCTATTTAAAAGCCTAACCTAGACCGTTTTGACCCTTGTATTATCACTCTGTAATTAATTTGTTAGTACTTCAGTAAAGCCCCATTAACACGATGCAAGTTTCTTGCCTGTGGCGTGCAATAAAATTGTAGCAACAATTTACTTGCATCGTCTAAACCTAAAGGCTTGTGCACGCAGGCGCGACGCGACAGCGTGACACAAAGGCACCGCGTGCCGCGCGACGGGCGGCGCCTTTGTGTCGGGCTCTCGCGTCGCGCCTGTTTGTGGGAGCCTTAAACCAATGATACCCAAAGTAGTATAATTATCTAGGTAGGATCAATCTGTGATATTTTCTAAGATATTCGTTTTAATGATATGATGTAAAGGACAATTTTGATCTACATTAAATGCACAACGTATCTAACGTATTTAATTGCATAAGGATTTTGTTAAAAATAACTTCGTAAATAACCGATATTTTTTAAGTCATATGTAAAAGATAAAAATGGTTACTGTGGGTATACTCAGAAGATAGACATATATCATCCCAGACTTTTCTGTAGACCTTTTTAAGATATACAATTCCGTAGTACATTGTTTTGATCTATCTCGTAAGGTTTAGCCAGCGTTAGCAATGTAAGCGCCCAAAAATATGTTTTTTTATGACATTATTAGAAATCTTCGAAAGTCCCAGGTCTAAACACTGTTTAGACAGTGCAAACTTCACATTTGCTGCAAGTTATAGTATGCCACAGGCAATTAAATCGCACCGTGTACATCAGGCTTTACTAATCTTATTTATCTCAAACAGAAAATTTGTTGTACCTGTGTAATAATAATAGTGGTGGCGTGTGTGTTGGATCATTAAGTTCCCTTCAAAATGGTTGAGCTGAATGGTGCTGATCCATGCGTCATGTTCGTGAACGGGCGCCGTCAGTAGGGACTGGTCATTTGTTAGCTGCCACGGCTTATTTTAATTTAATTTAATATTTGAATTGTTTTTGTCTTTTTATTACGGACGCTTTTAACGTTCTGCATCGTTCTCACATGCATAATGTCAACATGAACGATGTAACCAATATTTTTTAACCATATTTTGATTTAAAAGAGTGTCCATAGAGTTTCTTGTCCGTTCTTCTCCATAGGTACCTACTACGCTTTGGAATGGGCAACTAGCTTCATCTTTCTGACTGAGCGACCCCTTGACAATTCAAAAGTGCCTTTAATTGGTTTATTTGAAATAAATGCTTTGAGTTTGAGTTTGAGTCCTCCAGACCGTATTTCGGCAATGGCGGCCAATCTCAACAGAGAGCCTTCGGCGTGGGAGATATTATAGTGCACTCTCTCTTCCCTCACTCTCATAGTCCGATGGGACGGCAATCCGACACGATCGGAGAGAGATCAGGCGCAGGACCAACTGCTTAACGTGCTTTCCGAGGCACGAGAGTATCACCGCCAACTTCCAAACTCCGGGCTGTTACTAAGAAACTCTTAATGGAGAAACCCAATAACACTTTACCCGACCTGGGAATCGAACCCAGGAGCCCCCCGCTCAGCAGTCACGAGACCAATGGGGGTTAGGTAGTGACAAAAGGACATAATAAACTGCGAAAGTCAATAGACCTTCGTAATATTTCATAGGTATGTGGTGGCCATAGAACTAGCGTATGATTGGGTTTAGCTGGTGATATACAATATATGTATATACTTACATACCTAATCCAAACAAGATTCTCAAAGCAAATATGCTCAATTGCTCATCATGAAACTAGCATCTGGTAGTCTGGGCAACCCACAAGTAAAATTGAATCGTCTAACATTTGATTTTAACTTTCCTTTTTCCAGAATTTTAGGTTTTAATGCAAGTTATGAAGGTCCGCGGCCATTTTTTGTTTCATTTACTTTAAGATATTATTTAAAACAAACATTTTTTCCTTTTATTTAGTTTACTTATTTAAATATCAACGTAGAAAAGTCACTAGATCACCTACTATAGTTATTAAACTGTCCTCATAGTATATAAATCTATAACTCTACTTCTCATAAAGCTTAAACACTGGAATAGTTCGTATAAATTATGTTATCGCTGTCGCAAAAGCCATTTTAACATCTCTTATAATTACGTTATCACCTCGTTATTAGATCGTTTCCAAGCTTACTTTGTTAATTAGACTCATTTAGTTTTATAGCTAAACTGTTTAAACTTATCTAGATAAAACGTAAATTAAGACGCCAATCTTCAACATTGTTAGTAGCAGCTCATCAGATATCTAAGTAATCTTTTTTAATTCCATGATCTTTCTATAAATTTTACTTTTCACATACACATACATTCAAAATCAGGAGTTCAAAAAAATTCAAACTCGGCTGAAAATTAGCACTTATTGAATGTCAAACTTACATACCCCGCCCGCCCTTCACCACTTTCTAGTGCTTTATCTGGGAAGAAGAAGTGGCGCGACAAACTCCCCAGTAGCACAGCTGTCTGTTCAGTTAAAAGAACTTGAATCTATACAATACTATGCTAAGTAATTAACATTACGAAACGCAAAACATTAAATTTAATTATTTTTATGTCAGCTAGCACACGCCAATATACCAACAAAACGTTGAAAACTATTCTAAAACAGAAATAAAAATAAAAACCCACTTTCAAAATCCAAACTCTTCACGAAATCGAGACAATTCCAAAGTAATTTCCTAAATTACGAATTGCATTTTACAGTATATAGCTAACGGTATTCCGACAGATGTGTTTTTTCCTTCGGTAAGGGGACAATCAATGGAAAGGTTTATGAAAAACTTTTCAAGCTACTGCTTCTATACTGATGGCCATTACTACTTCCCTAGCAATTATACTACATCCCAATATCAATCCCTTATCTCATTTTTACCTTTAACACTTTCTGGTATCAGTACTTATGTTTTTCCATAGCTCAAGTTAGTCATAGTCAAGTTATGTAAGTTAACACACATAACTTAATGAAGTTATGGTGATAAACTAGTTTGACAGCTTTTTGACAGCTGCGATAGGAAAATGCTGCCGTCATCGTCATTGCCTAGATACTGTATTAATTACTGTTTCTTATAACATGATCACTGTCACATTAAAATGAGCATGGGATAAACCAAGGTCATGTCTCTCATGAAGATCGGAGACTTCACATTCGAAGTTGTGGACGATGACCTAGTGAAGGTCGCAGGAAGCCGCTGGATGCGAGAAGTACAGAACTGGTAAACCGGCGCTTGGGGGAGGCCTATGTCCAGCAGTGGACATCTTTCGGCTGAAATGATGATGAAAATGATAATATAAAAAATTTGACACCACAAAAAGTTCCCATCAAAGTTCTACTCTCTTTTTCAAAATCGGAAAGTTTACATTGGCTGTCCCAAATAGTGTCCTTATAATATTTACGGTAACACCTTTTGGATATAGCCGGTGTGACTAAATCTCTTGTCGTAAATCTTCAGTTCCGAGGCCCAGCGTCCAATAGATTTGTTGCCGAACTTGTTTGACAGCTGTTGAGAATTTTAAGCTTTTGCCTATGCATCATACTCGTCACATTCATCATTAGTTTCCACTTCGTTAGAATTATGAGTTTTAGTTTTCTCATCTTTTAGTTTTGTGTCATATTTCTTGGCATTCGTAGTGTTAAAACATATTGTATTATTTATTGTATTTCGTGAACGAGAAATTCTTTGGTAATATCTAAGGTTGGTATATTATATATTTTAAGTAATATAAGCTATCAAAAAGCTATATAAAAGTCACACGTTTCTTTATCAGGATTGTCATGAAGCACCCGAGGACCTTTTCGGAGACATGGTGAAGATCGCCAAAGCGTAGTTGATGATATTAACTCAGAATCTGCAAAAGCTCTGAAAAATGGCCTGTTGGTTTATAATAAAGCCTTGGAGCTGAATGAAATTGCAGTTAGATATGACCAGGATCCAAATTCATATTTCCTTTTTGCAGAAATCAATAACATCAATCTAAATTTCTCGAGCATAATATAAAATTCTAAAAGCTAACCAAAGTATTATGTTATTCCTTTATTATGTAGCTTCGAAACACAGCATACTGAGGTACATACTTTCCTTTTAGAAGCAAGAGCAGTCTGTTAATACCTGGCTTTTACTTCGCTTAAAGCACAAAGCACTACTGGAAAACCAACATCCTGCCAAAATTTACCAGATTTAATATAGCTTCATTCGAAATTACAAATTCAACTCCCAAAGGTAAAATTTCAATAACTAGAGCGCCAGACTTGAAAGCATTTTAAACTAATTTGCCGATAGAAATCCTCATATGACGAGACTCATAACCTAAGCTTACGTGTAGTATTAGATTTGGTTATCTGAGTAGTTTTATGGATATTATGAATTTCGCTATCAACTTTATTCATTCATTGAAATAGTGAAAGAAAGAAAATAGCTTTACTTGTCACAGAAACACGTGCATACAAAACTGACATTTAGCTCTAAAAATAAAGAAAAATAAAAACAAAATAGATCTATAATCACGAGCACAAAACAGAAACAGTCGATAGTGCTGTGCACTGTGCAGTTAGTAACCCGTTTCGCGGGATTTACAAATTTTATTGCCGTACCAAAACAACGGTAGACCGCCGGAATCGTAATGCGTGTGGCAGAAACATTCAAACTTGAGGTGAGGCATAAACTTTTTTGATATGCATTCTTGATTAATTGTTTGGTCCATCGTGCATAGATACGTTGATGACATGATAGCAGAAATAATAAAAGTTCATTCATATAGTTACTAAGAAAAGATTTTCTAAATATAAAGGAATTCATGGTGGTATGATACCTACACAAGAACAACCTTTTTAAATTGAGAATACTGTCCATTTCGTTTGCATATATGGAAAAGGCAAAAGATCAAGAAGGAAAAATACGACAATTTACTTTGTGACAATGTCTCAAAACTTTGAACTCCACGTTGAAATAATGTTACATGAACTTCATCACAAAACTATTTGTCTCCGTATAACAACATACAAAACACAACACACAACATATAAAATATTTTCGACTTGTAGGTTTATTACATATGACCTCAGCAATTCTATTACAGGCCAATATCGATACTAACACTAAAACATTATCTGACACTGATTGGTCTCATCATCCTACTAATATTATAAATGTGAAAGTTTGTGAGTATGGATGGATGGATGGATGTTTGTTTGTTACTCTTTCACGCAAAAACTGCTGAACGGATTTGGATGGAAAACAGATAGTTTATAACCTGGATTAACATGTAGAGTACTTTTTATCCCGGTAGTACGTTCCGTGTGATAATTTCCGACCTCCACGGGGGCGAAGCCGCGAGCAAAAGCTAATCATATATATCTGTTTGATGACCGGCATTTTTTTTTTAATACCTTGACCCATTTTGATGTGTGTCTAAATCTACAGTTTCCTTCACTATTCATGAAGACGAAGTCGCGCTCTGTAAGCCACGCAGTTATTACTTTCAAACTACCCGCTTATTTTCATAAAGTTTTATGAAAGGTCTAACGGTTTCCTCTTGAATGAGAATCATGTTAGATTTGGCTTTTCGACATTCTACTTACTACGAAGGCTTAATAATTTGTTTTTTTAGTTAAAATCCTGACATTTTCTTTAGCCGGGGTTTTTATTCTTAGTATTAACATGGTTTAGCTGTGAACAAAATGCCATTTTGAAGAAAGAAAAAAATATTTTTTCAAAAAAATATGGTTTACTTAAAACGTTCAACTATCCAAAATGTAAGGAACGTTGTTAGTTGTTAGCAACATTCTTAATAAAAAAAATCCCGCTCTATGGGAACATAATAATCTTACCACAAACGTCTTAAAAATGGTACCAATACGTGCCCCTACAAAAGCGTAAAATGAACCGAATAATGAAGAGTATCGGGCAGAAAATTACAAGGCTTGGAGAACACATGTTTCCTAATAATAGGGAGGCGGGAAGGTGAGGGGTCTCGCAAGGTATGAGGTGCTCCTTTTTTATACACGGTGAATCGCTTATCGATCTTTTTGAAGAAAAGGCTATCGAGAATGTCTACGTTTTTTTTTTGACGACGAAAGTGGGATGTTGGGCGCCAAATTGGTTTAAATGACTGCTCTGTGGAGCTCGAAAGGTGAGAGAGTGTACCAAAAAATACTACAATTTAATATTCTAAAGTTAAAATAGGACATGATCAAAACGCCAAAAGATTGTAGGTACCTACGTGTTGTGCCTCGAGCGCCATTCACTCCAGCTGTCAATGAAATAAACTCTTAGCACGTTCCGTAGGTACCAACCTATATTGCAACTATTTTCGAGTCCGGTTAAAGCGGGCGACACAACGGTACACGAGCCTTAAATCTCTTGGCGATATGAAACAAACACCTTACCACATGATATCCGCACTAAACAAAGGCATATATTTCGCATTAAGGCTCATGCACACTGGCGCGACGCGACAGCGTGAAACAAAGGCACCGCGTGCCGCGCCTTTGTGTCGTGCTGTCGCGTCGCGCCTGTTTACGGAGTCTTTATACTCACACTCGACGCCATCATACCTAACCATAAAACAGTCTTCAAACGTTTAAACCCCTATAATTACTCGATAACGTATTCATTACCTACTTAAAAATGTAAACGGGAATAAGGATTTTCCACCACGTGTATTTTCCCATAGAAAAATAACTCTGTTGGGAATAAACCGATATAATAATATGATGTATTTTTTAATGTTTCAAGAAAATTTGCATGTCAAAGCTTTGTGATATGAATATTTTTACTGGTTCGCGTAGTTTTTGGGTAGTCGCGTTTTCAAGTAGAGTTTGTGGATCAGTTCCTTTGTTTGAGAGACAATATCGATTTGTAAAAAGATTTTAATAAACGTTACGGCAAATATCTAAATTAAACCAAGATATTACAAAATCCTTGGTACATTATTCTTGTTGCTTCTTTATGTGAGAACAATGTAAAAAAAAAAGAGTATATTAAAAAAGAAATTAAAATATAAGAATAATAAAAATAAACCCTGACAGTTAAGAGATGACCAGTCTCAACTGATGGCGCCCGTTCACGAACATGACGCGTGGATCAGCACCATCCAGCTCAAGCATTTTGTAGGGAACCGAATGATCCAACACACGCGCCACCAACAGTGAGACATTTAAGTGAGCATGACATAGTCTCAACTGCCATGCTTTCAAGTCAACATACATAATAATGATATAATAAACGAATCCACGGTACTCACATTTACAAAATGCTTCTAAATTATACAAAACTATAGTTTGCTATGTATTTGAGTTATTTAGCTGCTGTGGAGCCTGCAGTACTTTTTTTTCCAAAGCGGAAAAACTCCAGGCTCCAACACGAAAAGGTCAATATTCAACCATCAAAACACTGAACACGACTTTTTAAAATTCAAATGAGTATTTAATATTAATTCAACTCTAGAACCATTTCGTTCCTTTTATGTCATCGAACGCTCACTTCTTCGACTTGATAATGTAATTATAACCTTACTAGGGCAATAATTTATGACGTGTTTGACATTCCACGCTCATTAATATTCGTAATTATTGAAGTGAATTACTGAATAATAATAAATACATTGCTGACTCTATCACGCGATTCGATGTTTGCTCACTTGAAATGGAAGGTTAGTAATTTGTTGAAAGCACGAATTGAAAATAGGAAAATTAGGATCGATTTAATTACTTACCATAAAGAGGAAAGGGTATGACTGTATGAGTTTCTCTGTGGTGCTTCTGGACGATAAATTGGCCAACTATTGCAATCTAATGGTTCCTTTCCTTACTTGAAAGTTCATATTGCCTTATTCGTACATTAAGGGGATTGGCTGAAGTTGGGGATCTTTAAACTGATGAAACTTTGGAAAGGCCCATGTCCGGTTCTTAGTTGAATTTTAATGATAATGATAAAGGCAACGCTAAATGTTTGAAATTGGACGTTGGTAAGACTATAACGATCCCTTTTAATACTGTGAGCCTTTAAAATCCTAAAGCAACCGCCTTGGCTTGAATTATGTTCTTGTGCTCAAGCCAAAAAAATGTGTTTTGTATGCGTCTTTAGTAGCATTGCAATAAACTTTTATCAGTCCCTTTCGCACCGTGAGAATTCTGTAGGATTTTTATTTTATTTATCACTGCCTCCATAGAAAATGTGATCCCCAGATAACTATACATTCAATGCACAGACAGATCCTTTTACCGTTTATATGTATTTTGATATTTGAGCGTACTATCTTCCAAAGGTCGTGGGTTTCGGTAAGCCAAGAAAAAAATTGGCAAAAACAAAACAAAATATTCTGAATAATTTTATAGATTCTTCTTGGAAGGTATTTTTTGTCTTTCTTGATCCGAAAAGTAACGTAAACTCTATAGGCGTTATACTCGCATTTACGGTTAGAATGTGGTTCTTTTGGAATTTTATAGGCTGGAGACCTACTGAACCGAATAATAGGATCAAAGCTTCGAAATGTGTTGCTTTAATATGTAGATTTTCTAGGATTCTGCCGTACTATATATACATTAGTAATTAATAGTTTTATAATGAAATAGGCTCTGCTCTGAAGATACCGAATGAACTTCCTATCTATATAAAGTATAAAATACTTACATAACACACATACATAAACTCACGCCTTCTTCCCATGGGGGTAGGCAGAAACTACAGAACGCCACCTGCTACGATCCATAGATACTCCTTTTGCCTCGTTTACGTTCATACATCTGGTCATACACGCACGCCGGTTGTGAGTACTAAGCACCTGACCTTTCTGAAGAACATCACCAATAAGGTCACTATATGATAAAAAAAAAATTGGAAAATCCAAAAGTGCACGCCTCATAATCTCATTCAATTCTATAAAAAATAAAAATTTAAATAGATGTACAGTCTTGTAGTTTTCGTTTTTTATTAATTGTAATTAAACAACACTGAATTAATTAGCCATTTGCATTCAGTGACCTACAATTGTTGATTAGAATTAAAAAAATAAAAATAACTCAAATAATGGATTTTTTCACAAGTGTGTGAAGTGTGTTTCCGGGTTTCACACATGACGGACAGGATTTTTTTTTGACCTATTTTGGTGTTTTTTTCCAATTCTATTGCAGTAAATCAATTTTTAAAAAGTATGAAATTAATCTCCATTAAATTATCTCGACAATAGTATGCAAAATATCTTGATTCTGTGAACTAACAAGGCTATATTAATAAAAATAGCCGCCAAAATGAGGCGAAAAAAATTTTTCGATCGTAAAGCACTCTGATGCTTCGCATCATGAGTCGTGCAATAAAAAAAACTAAAAATACTTAATAGGATATAAAATAATTCAAACTTAATAACAAGGAAAATTAATAAAACGAATTCTAATTCTCTTCCTCTCTCAACTTATTAAAAAATTTGCTGTGCCCGACAGGGTCCATAATTGTTTCTATTATATCCTATTTACCACCTGTAAGTGTACATTATGGATTAAACGATTTCAGATTTGAGATTATCATAAACAGAACTTATATACCTAATACACATAACTTATATAGTAAGTAGGCAGAATCTACAGATCTATAAAGAATGCTTCATGCTACGATCCCTACATCAATTTGCTTCATCCATTTCCTATTCCGTTTTGTCATCGTTTATAAGTACTAGTTAAAAATGTCGGCACTCCCCGCTGCGCCATTTGGATCGCAATGTAACATTTTTATGTTTAATGTTGATCACTATCAGGTGGTCATCTTCTACAACAATAAACCGTCGTTACAACGGTAATACTAAGAATAACTGTTAAAAAGTAAAACAATGCTGACAACTTACGCACTAATCTGATGGAAGAACCGACTGGTTTTCCCTGTACGTGACTCTTTAAACTGAGGAAGCGACATTTTTATAATTTCGTAAGTCACGACTGTAAATAAAGCAGTAAAAACGTTTAGATTTACTTCAAGTAAGTGCAGATTAACAGCAATGAAAAAAGAAATCTTGTCCAAGATAAAGAATATGCCAGCGTCTGGAACCTCAGAGTTTTTGTCGCCTCAAAGTCTTCTCTATGAAAGAATAGCTTATCCATAAGCATAATGAACTTTTAATTTTCCCAATGCTGAGACACCACGCGGGCCCAGTGCGGGTTGGTAGATGTCACATGTCTTCGATTTTTTTGTTCTAGGACATGCCGGTTTCCTCACGATATTTTCCTTCACCGTTTTGGGAGCATTGGTGATGAAATTATTTACACAAAGTAAAGCGCCTGTCTGTGTTCGAACCCATGACTTACAGCTCGTAAGTCGGGGCCACCACTCACTGGTTATTGCATAATCACCTTATAATGTTCCCACTGCTGGGACATAGGCCTCCTCTCTGTGAGACGGATTGAGCCGTAATCCACAACGTGGGCCCAGTGCGGGTTGGTAAATCCACATGTCTTCGAATTCTAGGTTCTAGGACATGCCGGTTTCCTCAATGTTTTTCTTCTCCGTTTTGTGAACAGCTTATACACATACATAAACTCTTGCCTTCTTTCCATGGAGGTCGGCAGAAACTACCGAACGCCACCTGCTACGATCCTTAGATACTCCTTTTGCCTCGTTTACGTTCATACATCTGGTCATACACGCACGCCGGTTGCGAGTACTACGCACCAGACCTTTCTGAAGAATATCACCGATAAGGTCACTATATGTCTTCCTAAGGCGACCCCTCCCGGTGTTTCCACGCACATCTGCCTTGTAAATACCTTTTGTGAGTCGCCTTTTATTCATCCACAGCTTACACCGTCAGCCGTTGCAGCCTCTTTTTAACCGACGAAAAAAAAAGGAGGAGGTTCTCAAGTCGACCCGTATATATATTTTTTTTTGCCGTGGTCAAAACATTAGACAGTCAAGAAGGTGTCGTTTCTGGCACCCCTAAAACTGAAATAAAGTGAACTATCAATACGTTAACATTTAACTACATTATTTTAAAACGATCGATTGACAATACATTAACTGAATTCAAACTACAAAGTACCTTCCCGCACTTTTATCGTCAGCAACTTAGTTTTACTGCTCAATAAAAGCTCACAACACTTCCTTAACCGAACGGTTAACTGGCAGATAAAAAATAAAACTATTTTTACTTTATACTAAACATTTGTTTAGACCACCGTGTGTTTTAGTTTCAAGGAGAGTTTAGGTAAGTTTTAACGGTTAAAATAACCTAACCATGGCCTGGCGGCGGTTATTTTGCTAGAGGCTACTGAATTTTTGTTAGTTACGTTTACATCGTAGTAAGTAGATACAACGCCCTAGGTATCTGCACTTAAATTATTTATCAACACCCTAAGTTAATATCAAAGCTAATTAAATCTCTTAAGTACTACAGTGACTTTCACAATTACTCCCCTAAGTACTAAGACAGATGATATGGCATTTCAAAGTCTGAAAAATTAGAAGTTAAAGCGTTGAAACTGCGACACAATTAATTTAATTGCTCTTTCATGAGTCTGATACCTGTGCAGACAAAAGTTCTTAATATTTTAATGAGTTCAGTAACCTTGAGACAGTCCTTCAAGGTTTCAAGTATCGTAACTTCTAAGCTTATATCTTCAGAATGAAACTTTTTGTAATGACGTGCCAGTCCGCAAGCTTCTAATGACGCATGTGGAGTGAGGATTTATGTAAGTAATAAATCAAACGCGTGTGCCCAATGAGGAGCAGCATAGCAGAGCCTAGTGGAACGTCTCATTTATTACTAACTGCTAACCTAACCATACACCGTTGGTATACTACTAAACAATTACAACATGTAATGGTACACAATAACACTGTCCTTTTTTTTTTTTCATCAATCATCATCATCAAATGACCTCTCCCGCTCTGGGCGGAGCGGAAGGGCGTGTCAGACTCTTACTGACTAAAACCCACCCGTGTTCCTTCAGTTGCCTGTGCGCCAGGGCCACGGTATTTCTTTCGAAGAATCCACGACCCCGGCAGGCATCACACTGTCCTAACTACCATATCAGTATCTGTCTAGCCTTTTCACAACCATGTTGGGGTCGGCTTTCGGTCCAACTGGATGCAGCTGCGACTGCATATCTGACCTCCACAACCCAGTTACTTGGTAACACCATACCTCTTGGCCAGACTAGTTTCAAGACTTTCTAGTTTACTACCATAATTTACAGATATTCTAATCTTTGGTCCGTCTGGGGATCGAGCTCGCGTTCCTAAGTGAAGAAAAGCATATTCAGCCATTGCCTAAAAACAGATATATTTCACAGTAAAAAGACTCACCATTGCTGCATTGTTACAATTTCGAAATACCCACCTTTACTTAAAAAAGACAACAGACCTTAGAGGATTCCACCCACCAACACTCGAAATATCGACAATTCCGCCGCTGACGTGGCAAAATTGGACTGTTAACGGTATTCATAATGGCTCTTAAAGTCGTTTCAACAAAAAACCGGAGAATTCCATTCAATAAGCAGAAGTAAGTACTACTTAACTTCATGTAATAAGTGTTTTTGTTCGTCATTTCTTTGGTAAAATCATATCTTTGTGGTTCTACGCCTACAAGGTACTACAGTTGTACTTTTAGAACTAGATTCTTAATTAATTTTTGTATTTAACTCAAGACTACTCATAAGTAGCCTTGAGTTAATTACAAAGCCTTTGTTATTTTCTCAGCTTATTATTTTAGAATTGCTAGATTGTAGTTTTAACTAGTAGGCAGGTAATTAAAAATTTAAGATCTCCAGTTACATTGGGTTCCAGTATAACCAGGTGCGCCGGAATACCAATATTTTCCATAGAGCCACTGCTTATCTGACCTCGACAACCACCTCGACACGATACCTCTTGGTATGACTGGGTCAGATGTGACTATCCGTTACGATGTCAAAGATCTACGAATGACAACCGGGGCCAAGGGCTTAACGTGCTTTCCGACGCACGGAGGGGCGTCGATATGTAATGTATGGTCATTGGTCATCCATCCGTACCGCGGCAAGCTAAGCTTAACCTTCGATCGACCCGTGCGGCTATTATTATTTAGGCACGAGCCCTGACAACTAATTAATTAGATGTTGATTTTAACAACTTCTTTTCATAATAATTGTTGAAAATGTGTAAACAATTCGTACAGAAATAGAAATATCGGATGACAATCTTGGAGCTGTCATGGTATAATGATGATCGAGTCACTATAAATTAATGGCAACTGAACTTAAGTCCTTACTTCAGTCTCACTTTTTCCGCTAAACAAGTTACTTCAAATAATTTTGACGATTCCAATTTTATCTTTTACTAACTGTTGCCCGCGACTTCTTCAGCGATGTAGGATGAAAAGTAGCCTATATTCTTACCTAGGTCATGGTCTATCTGTGTGCCAATTTTTATCCCAATCCGTTCTGTAGTTTTTGCGTGAAAGAGTAACAAACATCCATTCTCACAAACTTTCACATTTATAATATTAGTAGGAAGTAGGATTTATGACTAGCTATGCGCCCCTGCTTCGCCCGGTGTTTACGACTTGACAAAACATCAAGTTTCTTCATTATTCAGCATGTATCAGAAAGGTGTGTACCTAAAGTTGTGGTAGATACCATCAAACTGAAAAACTTTCTCCATGGCATGGTATAATAATATACTCCGCCAAGTATAAGCATTCCGGTCACAGGGGTGACACAAGCCTACGTCATCACCGCTGTATTACCAGTAGTGTGTAATAATAACTGCCCTATCGCCTTTATTACCTGTGCGAATCCGATAAAACAAAGAGGTTTTAACTAACAATTACGTTGGTATTGTTTAAATTGAATTGTTTCGTTTGATTAGAAAAATGAAACGTCAATTTAAATGGTTTAAGTAAGTATATATATTTTTTAACAGAATGGTGACTGAAAATGTTTCCATAATTCGTGTTTTGTTGCAATAAAGTGGCAACTGGATAGTGACGTAAGCATGTGTCACTCCCGGAATGCCAGACCCTGTTTTTTTTAAACCGTGCTCCTTGGGACCACCATCACAATTGCGAAAAAAATATCAATTGCCCCATACAAAACTTAAATACCTACTCTATCCAAATGTATGGGAAGGCTGATTATTTCTGATAAACGCTAATGCAAGTCTAAAATTAATCATTTTATTAAAGTGAAACTTTTATTACATCGTCTCAAACTTTTTCGTCTGTGTGTTGCATGTCGCGTGACGGTCGGCCGCGGAGTAGGGAAAAAGTTTCAGTTTTACCGTGGTTTCATAAAACCACACAATCCTTTTTTAGTCTTTAAATCTTTTACGGACAAAAACCTTTCGGAATAAATTCTCTAAATGATGGCGAAAACAGCATCAAAATCGGTTGCGAAGTTTAGGAAAACAACGCGGTCACACAGCAGACACGAAAAGTGACTTTATTTCCAAATATGTATGTAGGTATAAATTATATGAGGTCCTGCGTTCCTAGGTCGGGCGGTGTTATTGGATTTTTCCACCAGGAATTTCTCAGTTGCAGCCCGGAGTCTGGATCTGTGCCCAATTGATGACAATAGGCTCGCCCCCTATTACATGGGACTTAAACATAACTGGCGAAATGTGGGAATACGATAAGGTACACATCTCCCTTCGAATATTACAGGCGTGATGTTATGTTATGTATAATCCTTATAAAATAATCCAATCGATAATCCATTTTTTTTCTTCATTTCATCCATTCCAGAAACAGTTGCTACAAGGTTATTGGTTCCATTTCGACAGATGTTACTAAGACAACGAGGAATATTCCACCTACATTGCGGTCTCTAAGATATTTTTGGATCTTAGTTAATTAAGTTTGTTTGCGTTGTAGTCTCGGGCTAATAATAAAGCCTGAGTACGTATTTCTGCCTGTGAGTTTCATTTTTTTTAAGCTATATTACAATCGCATTATAGTTTCCCTAAATACCGAACTCACAAAAGATGTAAAATAATATAGTTACTTTGTCGTGCAATTGTTTATTATTATTTTACTGTGAAGTTATTTCCTTGATACTCCTTTTGTTTATTTTAGTCTGCAAAATATTTATGCATGCACGCATTGCGAGCGCATTCTCAAATAAGAAACTTCAAATACTTATGTCAACACGACATGTTGACGTACTCACACAAAGCTGCTTCTAAAGTCTGTATGTTAGCTGTAGTAAAAAAGAAATAACATATTACAAATTTTAAAATTATGTAGTTTATAAAAACTATGTTTTTTGTCATCTCGGTCGCCTCACCGAGATGGTTTTTTTTTTCAAAACTGTATAAGTAAGCTTTTTGGCCTTGAATCCGCATCTTAAGAATTTGGGGAGATTTCATATTCGTAGTGTGGTATGAATATCGAATAACTAAAAAACCATGATTTCACAGGAAGCGAAAAAAACGTTTCATTTCTATAGTTTTTAACATTTGGGGTCATTGCTTTTTTTCGCATTTAATTTTAATCATGATCTGGCAGATTGAGTAATTTATGTGGCCTACCCAAATGTCCTTTCTTTGGTATTGTTCGTCGAATCGTTGAGCTCCTTAAGTCCTGACTTCCTGAGTTGAGCTGCACGATTACTGACAAATGCGTGCACTGACTGAACAGGTCCACTCAATCTGTGTGGTTCTTTCCTCAAAAGACCATTTCAGATACCAATCTACATGGTCTTCACATGATCTGACCAAGATTATGTCTGGACTTTAAAAGAGACTGTGACCTCTGAGTTTGTTTCGGCCTTTCTTCTCAGAGTAGTCAGATAGGAAACGCCGACCTCATCTAGTTTAAAAATATGATTGACGTGTAAAAGTGTTTGTACAAACCTACTTACAGACATAAAATCATTTATCATTTGAAGCAAAGTTAGGTACCTACTTATATATTTTTTTAACTTTTTTACATAAAACGACAACCGACTTTTAAAAAAACACCACTAAGTGAAAAATAACTTTAATATCGGAAGTCGGTGTCTTTGGATCTGTATTTTAGTTTTGTGCCCCCGACTTTAGAAGTCGGTTGTCTTTTTTTTGTAAAAAAGTTTTTTATTTTTAAATTTTTAGTAGGTCAGTTATTAATTTATCTAAGTTACAATAGCCTTAAGCCAAAATATTGCTTTACCCGATACAGGGACGTTAATTGTTGAGGAGTTCTCCTGGTAAAAACGAGAAGAACTGGAGCTGATTGTGAAGCCACCATTAGCTCCATTTCACCATATGTATTGTGATGAGCTTAACTTGCTTAGCCATATTAAAGTAATCAAATCGCAACCACAATGAGTAGTTCCGGTGGCCACCTCTGGTCTTCATCATCAGTTCCACTTCACCAAATGGTGCTTTCCGAAAGCAAATGTACGAGTTACTATAAAAAATACCCAAATCGCTATAGGTGTGCCTATAAAATTTGAGTATTTCCCTCGTTTTCCATGGGATACCCTCATCAGATTCTCACTTGGTGACAATGGGACCACCTCGAGGGCATAACCATTCAAACAAAAAAGAAATCAAAATCGGTTCACAATTGACGGAGAAATCGGTGCACATACATACAGCCGAACATATAACCTCCTCCTTTTTGGAAGTCGGTTAAAAATATTAGGACACGATTGTGATGGTGATAATGATTTCAGACCTTATGTCTTTGCAAATACTAGGTCTTTCATATTTTGCCTACAAATATGCAATAAAGTGAAAAATGCTAAAATGTTAGTTATTAAATATTGATACTTCGCCGTCGATATGTAACAGAAACAGTCTGGTACCAAACATCCAAAGCACATTATGGTGATTAAAAAGAAATAGACTTCCGATAGCATACCCAGTGTTAATACACTTTTTTTGCATACATCAGCATGAAAACTATTAGCACATAGATCCGATAAAAGCCGACTTTCAGCTACATCGGGGAAATATGATTTTGCTGAAGCTACTTTTTCGACGACATTATGCTAATGTTTCCTGCCCTACATCTCGTTTGAGAGTGGCTCTTTCCCATTAATATGTGTCTGTAGGTATACCTACTTATGTAACTTACATACATTATTTCAATCCTTTTTATCTTTTTTGTAGACAAATTGAGGTCAAATGTCTTCGTAGAATGGGGAAAGAAAACATTATACTTGGAAAAAAATGGCCCTAATAATCCAGTAGCTTCGCTCAATGACATAATAGTGAATTAATGTATCTTCCTTTTGTTTGAAGAAAATATTTTCCGGGTGCGGCTATCAATCGAGAGGTATATTATGCAGTTTTAGTAGTGTTATTCGGTACTATACGGGTAATAGCTTCCTCCTAGTAACTGGAGATATCAATCCTTACTTCCTTACTAATATTATAAATGCGAAAGTAACTCTGTGTGTCTGTCGCATTTTCAAGCCAAAACAACTAAGCCGATTTAAATGAAATTTGGTACACAGATAGTCTAGAGCCTGTGAAAGGACATAGGCTACTTTTTAATGCGAAAAAGGGTTGTAATGGGTTGAAAAGGGGGGATGAAAAGTTGTATGGAAGTATCGTCATTTTTAGAGCTAGAGGCTTGAAACTTATTTTTTAGGCTGTTGATTCGATATAAATAAATATGACATTCAAAGTTTGTGATTTTTTTACCCTGAAGGGTGTAAAATAACAATAGGGAATAGGGGATGAACGTTTGAGTTTGTTTGTTTGAAGTATTTATACGTATGTGTCTTATTTGTAAAATAATTAGCCTAAATAATTAAAAATGCTTCCCAAAGACACTAACCCACGCGGACGAAGTCGCGGGCACAGCTTGTAAACTTTATAAAGCTTCAAATTATCCGAGCTAATCAATCAGTAAGGCAAGTCCATAAAACCATGAACTACCCTCCTATAACGTGACTTTTGAACATAACCGAATTTAGCATGTCGTGCGCCATAAACTAATTGAATTGTAGCGCAATAAAATAATTTAATTACTCGTCAAACACATTTTCGAGCCAGTAATGGCCGCGCTGGCGTCTCTAAACGCAATTAAGACTGCTTTGCATAATCACGAAATATGCGTTGCGTGAATGTTAGACAGTATTTTCATCTGAATACCCGGTAAATGAGGAAAGAGTATAATAGGGTTTAATATCAAGGTGTTTTAATATGCCTTTTGTTTTCATTTGTTCCTGAATTGTGTCCTCGAAAAGGTCACACTGTAAATTGCCAGAATTAAAAGCTTCTGAAGAACTTTTGCTGTTTTCATAATTTTAGGCTGACAAGAGAGTCCGTGAAAGACATGAGTTATTGATCGCAAGTTTATAATATTATTCTCTGTATAAATAAAAGATTCAAGATAGTAAATTCTATTCTGGTGCCGACGGTAAAACAGATGAAAGATTACATTTAAAAATAATATCTGCTCTCAATCTAATCGAATTGGATACTGTGTGTGGTCTAGAATTCTAGATAAAACGAGTAACATCTGTTTCTAAATGCACAAATAGGTCGCAGAAATAAACTACTTAATAACTATTTATCAAAGGTCTGTTAACACAGTGCTATCTTGTGTGCAGAGCAGATAGAGTGACCAATATTTGATACAAAGCTTTTGGATTACTTTTGTTCTCCATAATCATTACTTAATACTCCTAAACTAATTGGTCTCCTGCTAAAGGTGTTTCCAGAACGTGACGTATGCTGTACGACGTGTGACGCGACGTCGACGACACGACTCGATTCAACGCGAATGTTTAATTTCTAATTGTGAATCGCTGCGCGTGCTCCATTTCCGTCTGGCGCAGAGGGATTAAATGTTAGGTTAGGAGACGCAGGTGATCGGTTGGAGCTTTGGGAATTCCAATTCAATCGTAGGTACAGTTTTGAAATTATAATCTAATATCTCTCAAGGATGCTTTATTTCTATAACAGCCACTAACAAACAGGCGCGACAGGTGGTGCCTTTGTGTTGCGTGCGATTCGCGTCGCGTGTCGCGCCTGTTTGAAGAAGCCTTAATATTGTCGTTGAATAATCTCCATTACCCACGCATATGGTAAACCTAACCAACCTTTTGCTGTGAGAATTAACAAATTTCTAAAAGAAATAATTGTTTACTGCAGACTCCCTTAAAACTGAAAATGAACGCTGTCAATAGCACGTTTCTCTACATAAAACTCATAAAGGCCCTAATTTACAGCAAATAAGGTATTCAAACGCAAGATCATAAGTTCCTGATGCCGGAAATAACCCAGACGGCGGCTTCTCTCCTACAAAGCGAGTGTTGTGACAACGTTCCGTTCTTTTGTTTACCCTACTAATCACGGATTGAATATTTAACACGTCCTCTAAACGGTTGTCGAAAATGCGCTGCTAGCACAAACATGGCGCGCACCAATTGTTTATTATTTGAGTTTAAATTTCGATTTCCGTTTTGAAGTGTCAGTAATTTTGAGTGTTCGTTATGAATGTTTGTTTAACTTTGGAAGTGAAAAGTCTTTGGTTGGTTTGTTTTGACAATTCGAGGTGAACTTGAATTGTTAAAACAAATATCAAGATCTTTTGTACCTATATAAACTAGCGATTTTTGAGCTGTGTGCGTCAATGTTTTCTTTCAATTTACATAATAGGATATGTTTATAATATCATAAAGTATTTAATGCTATTGGGTCTCCGCTCACAAGGCTAGACCTAATTGGACGAATATTATTTTCTGCAGCATATTGAAAGCTTCAAAGACACACGAAGCTAGAGAAATCCATTTAGTCCAAACGTGCGAACTACCCGAAACTCGTACAAAACTTTTTTCTTACTACCCTCAAAAAACAGAAACGAGAAGCTCTCTAAATTCTTAAAAGCCAACTTTAGGTAAATTTTAGTAGCAAGCTGGGCACGTTCTGTCAACTTGTCACGACATAAGTGACTCTGGCGTGCTCCAATTATGCTGGCAGACATGTCCACAGTCCTCCAGTGGCTTAAGGGGTTTACGGGAACATCGCACGTATGATTTAGTTAGCTTTGGGACCAATTTGAGACGGTTTTGAGGTCAAGATGGTTGTGGAGTTGACTGTTTATGCTTAGTTCAAGTTTTAGCTGGATTAAATGTTTTATGAGGTGCTGCTACGATTGTGGGAGAGAAGTTATTAATTTTAGGTGACTTTTATGAATCCTTCTTTGGGGTTTTTGTCGATGTGGTCACTACAAACATCAGCATATTATTGCAGTTGAGGTGTAGTGTAGTTACAGATCTTATTGAGGTGTAAAGAAAAATTCAGGATCTTGCTGACATGGAATTCAAACAAACTGCGTCGATGAAACAACTTTAGTTTTGCTTGAGCAAAATTCTGGAAGCATGTTAATACACAACTTAGTTGTTAAAGCGGTAACTAAGTAGATAAACATCATTAAATTTGACTATACTGATCTAAATAAATATTCAACGTAAACCCACTGAAGCTTTCACATATTTTCATTTCGTCATGTATGTTTCCTGTTTCTGTAGCTCGCTTGGCTAATTTCGTGATTCAGTCGACGAAGAGAATTAATTTTCACAATTTCGTATTCGCAACACGATTCGCTTTACGTACATACGTTAAGTGTTATACGATTATTAGGATCATCAAATTACTCTGTTGAAATTCAAAATATGAACGGTTTAACACTGTACAATATTTTGCTTGTATCAGGTAAATTTGGTTGAGAGGAATCTGAAAACAGCGTGGCAAAATTAGTTCGACTACTCATTGTGTGGTTTGATCTTCCTTACTCTGTATTTTCTGAAACAATGATATTGTATTTAGTGTTACTGTCTGTATTTACGAGTCTTTATAATTGTTGCTAACGTAAGCTTTGCAGTATTGCAAATGCAGCACCCTAATTGCGTAAAGGCTCCCCGCGACGGCCCGACACAAAGGCGAAGCCCGTCGCGCTGCACGCGGCGCCTTTGTGTCACGCTGTCGCATCGCGCCAGTGTGAACGAGCCTTAACACAGTTGTAATCACAATCCGAGCGTTTTGAAGGATATTTCTAATCTATTACTACATCCTAACTATCCTAATCCTAACTAATATTATAAATACGAAAGTAAGTTTTTTTGTTTGTTACCTTTTCATGCCTAAACCACTGAACCGATCATCCTGAAATGTTGCATATACGTTGTCAGGTGTACAGAAACGGACATAGGGTACCTTTCATCCCGAAAAAAAATACTGTTCCCGAGGAAAACCACAATAACGTTCTTATGATAATATATGGCGCCACGTGTCTTTCGAATCATGATTGAATTATAATCCGAATTGATTGTCAAAGTCTAAATTAACGCGAGCGAAGCCACGGGCAAAAGCTAGTAGGTTTACTAAATTTGTCTGCTCAACAACGTAAATAACGCAATGAACGTGGCTGAATGTCAAAATCAAAGAAAATGCGTTAAACTGTAATTTTATGTGTTACACAATTATCCCGCTGATTTTCTTAAAAAGATAATATCAGAATCTGCCAAGCAATGTTTACCTTCCCACTCTTAATAACCAATACAAATCTACTCTCAATACCTAAGCATTTCAAAATTACTGTTTCAATATTTCCAACGTATCTGAAAGTTATTTCGATAAAAAATGTACTTGAAGTGAGTCGTCAAGTAACTCATGAGGCGTGAGATAACGACAAATGACATGTCATAGAAGACGAAGGTAGGTAGCTACTAGACGAGATATGAAATATCTGGAATATGTCCTTACTTTTATGCCTAGACTTTATCTGAATTTGGTGAAGGATGAATAGATAATGGTTTCCAACGGCTTGAGATACGTAGAGACGGAGTTGTCATCGGATTTCAAGTAATTGTTAAAGTAAGTTTTACGTTCTTGTTTATTTTTTATAAATGGAACAACGATGTAGCTAATAATAATTCAGATTCAACTGATGCCTTCGTAGAATTACGCCTGTAGGAACATACATCACAATTTATCAGAAGTGATGGAAAAGTACGCCTGTCGTTAATAAAATACATGGATGCATTAGGAGTAAGAGCTTACAAGTTCTACGAGAAATTAAAAAAGGAGAAAATGTTTTTCGTTTTAGAATAAAGGCTCCTGCACACGGGCGCGACGCGACAGCGTGACACAAAGGCACCGCGTGCCGCGCGACGAGCGGTGCCTTTGTGTCGTGCTGTCGCGTCGCGCCTGTTTGCGGGAGCCTTTACCCTTTGCATGATGTTAGAAATCCTTGAATTTTAATCCAGAATATCAGCAGCCAAATACCTGCGGCTATTAAATTAAGAGACTTACAAGAGCTAAAGCGCGGTCACTGTCGGATTGCATAGAAAAGAAAGAGACGCGCGATGCCACAACGCCGGTAATTTATTGCAAAATATGAAGCAATTATCGATTTACAAAAAATATATTCATTGGACTAAAAAATTAAAACACTATTACGTTAGTATGTTACTTGTAGAATAATCTGACCAAAAATCTGAATGTTTGCATGTATATTAGTATAGCCCTTAAACGTTAAAAAAAAAATTGAGGTATCTTCGTGATTTTTTTCTATCATATCAAGTTAACTGTATTATGTTTTCAACACTCTATCTAACTAGCATATATCCAGAAGAATATCATATATTTTTCTGATTTTGGTTACTGCAGTGGATCATATATTTTTAGGCATTATAAATTTGCGTTTAGGTCATGTAGTCCCCTTAAATCGAATTAATTTTCGGATGCACCATTTTACATAATGTATTGACCATTGGAATTGCCAAGAATATGGCCGCAGGAGTGCTTATAACGTGTAACGTGTTTAGCGTTCATCACGCAGCATTGCGTGCGTGCGTTTAAAGTCAACTCAGAAATATGTTCCTTCGTTAAATGGAGACTACTTTTTTTAAAGTCCGATTTAAGGCGTATTTTGTTTTTTTTTATGGTAGGTTACAAGGTTTCAAGTTTTATTAGTTCTTTAGTAACACAAGCACTGATTAGTAACTAATCGAAAAAATAACGTTCATAGGTCAGGTGCGTTGTACTCGCAACCGTGCGTGTATGACCAGATGTAGTAGCTATGAACGTAAACGAAGCAAAAGGAGTATGTAGGTAAGGATCGTAGCAGGTGGCGTTCTATAGTTTCTGCCTACCCACATGGGACGAAGGCGTTAGTTTATGTATGAATGTATTTTTTTTAGATTGAGCGTCCTAAACAAGTGACCTACTTAAGTAGGTACTTATCTAGTACCAACAACTTATAATGTTTAGCACCCCTAACAGAAACCAACACCTCAAAAATTAAACTGTCAACCCTACACGGAATCTAGTTCTAATTTCAACCCCAGACGAAACTTCTCTCTAATATTTAACTTAATTAACTCATTAAGCATCGCTAATGAGACGTAATTGATTTTCTATTGTAATAGCCCGCTAGCGGGCTACCTGGGGCCTGACTAGAACCAATCACAATCCCGACTGACAACCCTAACTAGTAACTACCTATAACCACCGGTCCCACCGGTCCCACCGCATGAAGAAGCCACTACCTATCAACGATTTTCTCGCTCAAGAAACGTACAAAAGATTACAAGTCCCGTGTAAGTATGAGTGATACATAAATTCATAATTGATCGCTCACTGGTTCCACCTGCGCCGCCCGGCAAGTACTCTTTTGCGCATAAGAGCTATCAAATAGAACATTCAAACTCAAAAGCTTTTATTTCAACTAAACCATTTACAGGCACTTTTGAACAAAAAGTCAGTCAGTAAGTCAGAAAGTTGAAGCTGGTTGCCCAATCCAAAACGTAGATCTCTATGGAGAAGAACGGGCAAGAAACTCCAAGGACACTTTTTTATATCAAGATATTTCAAAATCCTGGGTACATTATTCTTGTGGCTTCTATATGTGAGAACAATGCAAAAAAAATAAACAATTCAAAATAAAAGATTAAACATAAAAATAAGCCATGGCAGTTAAGAGATGACCAGTCTCAACCGACGGCGCCCTTTAACGAACATGACGCGTGGAGCAGCAGAATTCAGCTCAACCATTTTGTTGGGAACCGAATGATCCAACACACGCGCCACCATCAGTGAGACATTTAAGTGAGCATTCGCTCAGCGACGCTCGCTTGACGGGCAGAACACTCGCTGAGAGTCTCACGTTTGATACACATACGCATACCAGTGAGCAATCGCTCGTCGCCGACGCGCACTCGCTGCTCGTTGCTCGTTCACTCGTTTCTAGTTGCTAAATCTACTATTTTCTCGCTAATCGCCGGCAATGGGACAGGTAACTTAGATAGGCATGTACGTCAGTCGATCCAGTTACGTATATCGCGTATTCGCTCGTCCAAATAGATTCATTGGCTATGTACCTGTGACGTGTCTGTCATGGCTTGTCCACCGTGATCGGATATGGCTAATTAGGTAACGTTTGACCTATTGTTATGGGTTAAATCAGGTGTAAAACATGTGTTGTGTGGTTGTGCTAGGTACAGTTGTACTAAGGTATCACGGTAGGTATTATGATTTTAATTCTTTAATAACATAAGTACCTACGTTACGGTCGCATATCTTATTTTGATCAACTTACAACCTGATAGTTGCAAAAAACGGAAGATTTTTCTTCATGGCCTTCTGTGTCTTTTTTACCTAATTGTGAGGAAAGCTGTAAAGCCTTATTATGTCACGGCATATTATGGCATTTAACTAGGAAAAACATGTAAATAAATTCGAAATGGCCGTATAAATTAAATTCGATTAGATAAATAGTTAGCTAGAACGCCGACCGATGATACACAAATCAAAAGTGTGAAGAGATCAAGGTGTTTAAAAAATTTAGATTGTTATACAAGGGATGAAAGGGACCTATTTAGGCTACGCTTGTGCGCCAATAGTTCGAGGGCCTAAATAGGTCTTTCACCCGAGGTAAAGACTCTGCTTTTCATTTCGACTGAGTAAACTAAATAAAAATCTGATTTAAGTTAAAAAAAAACAACATTTTATTAAAACATAGATATACAATATTGGTAAGATAATATCTATGTAAAATTAATATTAAAATTAGAGCAATTATTAAAACGTAAGGAAAAGGTCTTTTCCTGGTATATTAATGTCGGATATTTTTTGCGAAACTTGAGTTTCTTGTGTTCCTGTAAATGTTGGAGAAAGCAATATTTTGTTATTTTCTTCAGCTGGAATAGATTTTTTTTACTTCGCTCCGGATTTTTTTTGGGAGTAAGTGGTTGCGGAGAGAATTCCGAGAACATGTGAAGACCATGTAGATTGGTGTCTGAAATGGTCTTTTTAGGAAAGAACCACACAGATTGACTAAACCCGTCCATTCAGTGTACGCATTTGTCAGTAATCGTGCAGCTCAACTCAGAACTTATAGAGCTATACGATTCGACGAACATTACTCGATTTCCATCCTCCGTGTCTTTAAATTGTAGTTAAATGTGCGCCCGAATCAGCTAAGAAAGTAGCTGAAGTTCTGCGGAAGAAGTGACCAGAATATAAATTTGGAGTTGGTAAATTACGATACATGGCTATCTCTTTCGGGATGCCAGACATTTTGTTTTTGCTAATTACTTGCCTCAAACATTTCCCTTTTTGGTAATACAGGAAAAAACTATCAGTTTCCATATCACTTGGTCGCATTCCTTGGTATTTTTCTGTTATTGCGTAGTTTCCAATTATGAGAATTGAAAAATACCTTATTGCCCTATTGAAATTAAATAAAAAAATCTATTTAAATTGCTTTTAAATAAAATGTTTTCTTATGTGTAGATCGACGAAGTACTCTCTGCTTTTGCATTAATGAAGACTTTTCTCGATTTTTGCTTATGCTGGATTTTTCACCTTAGTTAATCCTGACATGTGCTCAATGGGATTCAAGACTGGTGATTGAGCAGGCCATGGTAGGACGTTGATATTAACTGCGGGAAGTGTGTTTGCAAAGACTCTGCCAGTGTGTGGACGTAGATTATCATGCATAAGCAGAAATGAGGCACCAAATTGGGTCCGCAAAAGAATGAGGACATCTGATACAATCTTTTGAGATGGCCTCTGATTCAAATCAGTTCCGTTCATATCATGATTGTTCCACCACTGTATGCATGGACTTCCTGGCACGATTTTAAACGTTCTTGGCATCCGGCGTGGCATGGCGTTCTTGGACAGGGGTTCTCCAATACCGTGTACGTCTACCAAAGCGAGATTCGTCAGAAAAACACACAAAACGCCACTTTTCTTCTGCCCAATTTCTGTGTTCACGGGCCCATTGTAAACGGACTCTGCGATTGCGGGGCTCAATAGGTGGTACACGTAGCGGCCTTTTGGGAACGGAGATGACTTCATGCGAGATTTCTTATGGTTTGATCGCTTATTAACATCCCTGAAGAGCTATGAAGCCTCGTAACCAACTTCATCGCGGTCATGTACAATTTTGTCGAGCAGTAATTTGTATGTAACGATCTTATCTGCGTGTGGTGATGCGAGCTCGTCCTACATGTCGCTCTAAAGTCGACTTATAACACTGCGTAGTGCCCAGAGTGATTGTCACAGCCTGTTGCCGAGAACAGCTTCCAAAATTCTCACGGCTCTGATCATTTATTCTCGACTCAAACGACGTCTTATCTCCATAATAACGTTCTTTTGTATTGATTCCACTCAGAAGTATGTCAGAAATTTTACTGATCCCTAGAACCTTTTGATGTGTGTATTACTTATAAGAAAAAGAGAATACATACCTAGTATTTACCTGTTTTCTCTTTTTATTAGGGACAGAAAAATCATCCACTAAAATGTGACAGATAAATCACAAAAATTGAGAGTGCTGTCATGGTTATGAATGTTTGAAATTTTGTCATAATCAGAATGTTTTTTCATACTCTGAATTGAGTATGAACAATTGACTTGAGAGAAGATCACCGTTGATATGTTGAATTTTTTTTTTACGTTTTTGTTTTTCACTTTTTGGTTGCGGTACCTACCCCACACAAATTCGTATACCACTACTTGGTATGTAAATAACAGTGACAGGAAATTATTAACACATCATCAATATAAACTAAGTGGAAAAAATATGCAGTATTAAGGATAACTCAAAAACTACTGGTCAGACCTTTACCAAATTAAAGGCGACCACGTGTGAAGCACTACCTATCAAATAAAAAAATAATCATCCAAATCGGTTCACCCAGAAAAAAGTTCTGAGCTAACGCACCCTTTTTGTGAAGTCGGTTAAAAATGAAAGAAAGATTTTGTTATTGTCGAGTTCGGAAATGTCAACTAAATGCGGGAAGGAAAGTCAGGAGAGGTGTCAGTATATCCTGATGTTTTTCCATTATCATTAAATCCCCTGCTCCACCGACCTTTGGATTAATTCCTGCTTTAAGGAAAGAATGTAATCCAAAGACGGGATTAAATATAAAAGTCAAAAACATAATGAAAGTGATGAGAAAACCAGCCAGACTTAGTATGAACACAGCGTATGGTTACAGAAAATGGCTAAAGTAAATAATAAATAATAACCTCATCCGAGTTAGTTCATTAAAAATGTACGTAGAGAGGAACAATCTAAATTGTGCCTTATTGTTTAAATGCAGCAATTAGCAACTGGTTGCTCAGCGCTTGCTTAACGAACCACTGGGTAATTAGTACTTTAGCAGCAGTAGCTAGTGCTTTTATTAGGATGTAAGCTAATATCATAATTGGCCCCGTTTTGCAGCTTTGCTAATTAAAATGAATAGTTATCAAAGAAATACACGGCGGTTGGCGGCACGGTTGGCGCAGTGGATAAGCGATTGACTGCTGCGCTGCGTGTCGTGAGTTCGATTCCTGCACGGAACAAATATTTTTATGACCTACAAGTGGTTGTTCCGGGTCTGGCTGTTTGTGTATGTGAGTTTGAATGTTTGTAAACGCACTTACAATACAGGAGAAACTTCTAGTGTAGAGCAACGTTTTTTACAAAGGAAAAGGAAGGAAGGAAGGAAATACTGAAACCAACAACTTATATAATTTTCTTTTTTATACTATTCAGATACATATAATTTAATTTCGAACATAGAACATAATACAAACTTCGCATTAATATTAATCTATACCTAACTACAGTACTGTCAAATTATTTATTAAGTAACTAATAAAACAGGCTCATTTATCCATAGCGATTTTTTGCAATCGACGTCTTCGTAGTTCGTCAGCCGCAACCACATCAGTCTTGTCTCGGTAGGGCTGATCCATTGTCCGCGAATACACATGCTAGTGGCACGTATTATTGAGATGATGATTCTTGATCTTAGCCAAACCATCACTTCGCTAAAGGACCTATTCCAGCGATTGCAACTCCAAGATGTTTTAAGAAGGTAGACAATTGTGGAACGAAGACTCCGTCAAGGGATGCAACAAGGGGGTGAATGTCGCATGTCGCATTTCACAAGCGTTTGAATTAATGAACAGCGTTATAATAAATTACTTAACTGACTTGACGTGTACCTGTCTACAAGACTATCTACTTTAAAACGTCAGAAATTTTCTTCAAAATGCACACTAAAATATGTCATTACAACAAACAATCCCAAATGATGTCAAACAGTTTAAACTCACAAAAACACCAAAATTGTTAGTATCTAAAAGCGCCTGCTAAGCAATCATTAAACAACCGTTGTTCCGTCCATTTGTATAATGTACTCACGATAGCAAACACGCTTGGGTGCCCAGAACAAAGTGCCCAGATGCATGCTGGAGATACGAATAATTATTATGTAATTTCCATGATATTTTGCTGAGAATAGCGCTTGTTGAAAGACAATTGAATATACTGTATGAACTATCAACAGGGAGCTTTTTTTGTTGATTTTATTGCCAGTAACTTTTCTTATCCTGGTGACTAGTGTTGACACGCGTATATCTATCTATACATACTCGCTGTCGCCTTCGATACCTCCTGATTCTTTCATCGAGCCTTTTGAGAGCCTTTCACTTGGACACACGTTGTCATGGCTTTTTTTTGTGGGTGGGAAATCATCAAACAACTTCTCCCGCTCTGGGCAGAGCGGGAGGGCGGGTCAGACTTTTACTGACTAAAACCCACCCGTGTTCCTTCAGTTGCCTGTGTGCCAGGGCCACGGTAACCCTTTCGGGCAAAACTCGCGACCCCGACAGGCATCGGCCCTTACGGACCCCGTCAATGTGTGCTGACATCTCTTTGAGGCGCGCGTGGAACACGACGCGCCGTTGACCCGGGCCTGGTCTTTACCGGACGGCGAGCTGTCCATTGCTCGCCGTCCGCAAGCCCGCGCCTACGGTGGCCGGGAGTCGGCTATCGACTCCCGACGCCCAGGGTGTCTCCTCCTGCGGCGACTAGGGGCGTGAGGGCGTAAAGATTGCCTCTCCCTCACGCGCTCCGCCTCCTTCTTCGCGAGCATTACTGCCTCGGCCGGACGCGAGAGATCGCCGCCGCCGATCGCCCCCGCGAAGACACGGCGGTGCTCCGCCCAAACGTTGCCATGGCTGACTTGGGAAACATTAATCAGACTCCGCACTCATTCAAAGACATTCTCCACAGGTTAGGTTTCTTGGATAGTTCCGATCCTCAATGTGTATGCGGCGTCTCCATTCTGACCATGTCCCACCTTCCATCTTGCGCCGCGTGCCCTGTCACCTGTACATGTGAGGACCTAAGGTCTGCGTCAGCGAATGGTGTTAGCTTGCTGAGTTTAACATACTAGTAATTATTTAACATCGACACGCCAAACAGATCTTACCACATTAAATTCTCCATATAGTCCACCGTTTTGCATTCAAAACAAAACGTACATCACAAAAATAACCCTCCACCTGCCGCCCCATAAAATGCAATCAATAAAAGTGCTCTTAAACCCTAATAACATTAAACGTTGTTATAAAAAGCGTGTAAAATAAACCTCGGCTCGCCACAAACCCGCTCGTACCACAAACTAACGCGCATCAATACGTTCCGTGCAAATTTACTTACAGACAGTAAACTTTGGGTGTAAAATCGCCTAAAATACGCCAACTCCGGTGTTGGTTCGTCCGCGAATGGTAATTAAGATTTAGTAACAGTGTCGGAATTATCTTGCAACTTGCGAATAAATAAGGAGGAAATTAGATTGTGTTAAGGTACCTGCGCTGCGGGGTAATTGCGTAACAAACTAACAAAAGGAATGGCTTTCATTTTGACAGTTCAAAAACATTCATTGCGTTATTTACGATGTTGAGCAGACAAATTTTTCGAACATATGAAGCAATGGATTAGCAATATCCTTCAAAATGATTCAGATTGTGATTGATAGTGTGTTCCGCAAATAGGGTGCAGGTAACTTTTCTGTTTTAGTTTTGGCCTCCTAATTGCTTTAGGTTGGAAGCTATTTACTCTATGCTCTAGCTTCTGCCCGCGACTTCATCCGCGTGAAATTTCTTGTTTTTAAACGACTTCAAACAAAGGAGGAGGTTCTCAATTCAACTGTATGTTTTTTTTTTATGTGTGTTAGCTCAGAACTTTTTAATATACTTCATATATCCTCCTATGACACTCGGCAATACTGTGGCTTCGCATTAGGGAATGAATTTTCGGAACCGGATCCACCGAAGATTACCCCCTACATACAAACTCATTTACCTCTTTATAGTATTAGTATAGAAAAGGATTGTAATATTATTAGGGAATACAATAACGTTGTTACTTAAAAGTAATAATTTTTAACATACTTCCATATTAAGATCTACTTGCATGAAAACTTCTAATTTATGATTTAAAAACTATGTACATACCTCGTAACTCGAAATTGTCAAGACGTCACTTAATTTATAAATACGAGCAACGTCACGCAATCGGTTAGTCGCGTATAAAAACGTTACGTTTTACGAGGTCACGCCACGTGTGACACCGACGTCTGTAGGCGCCATGAGCATTTTAGGGTTGAACTCTTTTAAAGCACTTTCTGATTATACCAAACTCTTATTGAGTACCTTGCTAATAGGGGGTGGAATTCGTATAGATTATGTATAGGTAATTAACAAACGAGCGGTTTATATTAAGTATGTACTCTCTATGTAAAACAAATAAATAAAAGAAATGGAAAGAAGAGATGCTAATGGATGCAGCATTCTAATTGGGTAACACACTATCTATCACAATCTGAATTATTTTGAAGCGTATTGATAATCCATTGCTTTATAAGTTCGAAAAATTTGTCAGCTCAACAACGAAATAACGCAATGAATGTTGTAGAACTGTCAAAATGAAAGCCATTCCTACTGTTAGTGTGTTACGCAAGTACCCCGCAGATACACTTATTGTGAGTATAAAGTAAATTCTGAATTTAAAAAAAATCTGTATTGTTTATATATTGTCATGGGAGACAGCAAATTTTCTCTGAATACAAGTTTCCTACGTAACCACAAGTAACCCAGTATTTTCCTTCATCTTAACAGATGCTACATAATACAAAATTATTCCGACTAATTGGGTTTTCAATGTTTCTGCTTGAGGAAAGCGGTAAAATTGGTTCAAACACCAAACAGGTACACGTGGAATCTTAACTTAATTTAGAAGTAAATTGTAAAAAAAAAAAGCAAGGTCGTCTTTTGTCATTTCGTCACTATTGACCGACTGCGGAGGTAGGTCCTCAGATAAACTGGTTACGTCATTTTAAAGGCTGAAGCCTTTCCAAATTGCCCTTTCATTCTTGAAAGCCAACCGTGCCCTGAAACATTTTTTTTTTGTACAAAATATTCTTTACTCGTATTTTTATTTGGGGTTGATAAGTAGGTAACAGCGTGACACTAAATATTTTCAATTTTAATGTTGTTCTTATTTTCCATTTTCAGCTAAAATACTAGACTAATTTTTTAATGAACTAGCGACCCGCCCTTGGACGGTCTTCCGACTTGACAAAAAAAAAACTAAATTACATGCAAGTTTAATATTAATGTCTTATACACAAGAACCTTCCGGAATAAATAATGGGATTTTTATTTAAATTACAATAATATTTACAATTAAAATATAATAACCTAAACTAACTAAAACTATTAATAAATTAAAAGATGGCGTAAAATAAATAATAAATAATCCTTCCGGAATAAAGGCTCGTGCACACTGGCGTGACGCGTGCCGCGCGACGAGCGGCGCCTTTGTGTCGTGCTGTCGCGTCCCGCCTGTTTGTGGGAGCCTTAAATTGTCTTAAATGATGTGGAAGACCGCATCAAAATCCGTTGCGAAGATTTAAAGAACAAAGCAATCACAAAGACAGACACGAATGAGCCTCTTGTTTACCATTCTGGACTCTTCTTACAGTTGTTCGCAGTAAACAAGCTAGGGTAGGTGGGGTAGGGGGGGTAGGGCCTAGATAAATGGCATTCACTTCGGAGCGATTGAATTTCTACAATCGCCATCGCTTTCGCTAATGTTTCCATCATACGAATCGAAAACTAGCGATAACGCGTGTCATAAAGTGCCACTTGGCTATGCATCTATGGAAGTAAACGTTCGACGCTGTCGATTCATTTCATAGAATCGAATGTTGTTAAAATTGTCTAGCTAATTTCTATTCGTTGACCTATGATCACGTGACATTTGGATAGCTTATGTCAACCCCATAATTTTTTTGGCTTTTCTACAACGGTCATCGCTAATCGAATGTTACTTTGTCTAGGCCCTCAGGTTAGGTAAGGTTAAAACTATGACCCACCACACGCGAACCGATTTGGTCGCGGTTTCTTGACTATTTAGTATTTTATGGACCCCGAAATAGGAATTATTTGAGGTTCATAAGAAAGAAGCGCATTCATTATATATTATAGTGTTCAATAACATTTTTTGGAAAGCAAAGCGGGATTTATTTAAGGTTCGATTAAAAACATGTATTTATTTAAAAGGTATGTTTATTAGGTGAATTGCTAGTCTATACTAGCAATTCAGGTAATAAATAAACTACTCAAACACTCACTTGTGCCATAAAATTATGAAATACCAAACTTTACTGCTCATAAAATTAGCAATTTGGCAGTCTACCTAGCTATTTACAATTCTGTTTTGCTGAATCTATCCAAAACCATCCTTATTATCTTAAATTAAGATCATATGAGAGGATTGGCTATCAAATACTTTACGATCTAGTTTACCTTGATTTGATTGTAGTCTCAGATTTGGGTGAGTAATGAAACAGGCAAGTTCCACGTTTTATTTGCTGTAGCAGTTTTTGAAACTAGGTTAGCTTAGGCGTGGTGTTTTAACCTCCAACTAAGTACAGAAACTCCTTGCTGATTACAAGTAGTTTCTAAACTTAACTTAAGCTTCATCTTCATCATCATTTCAGCCGACATACATCCAGTGCTGGACATAGGCCTACCCCAAGCATCGTCACTTTGACCGGTTCTGGGTTTCTCGCATCTAGCTGATTCCTGCGGTCTTCACAAGGTCATCGGTCCACATGTGGGAGGCTTTCCAACGCTACGTCTTCCGGTACGCGGTCGACATTCCAGAACCTTTCTGTCCCATCGGCCATCTGTTCTGCGAGATGAGCCTTGCCCACTACCACATAAGTTAGGAAAATCTTCTGGCTATGACTGTTAACTTGGTTCTTCTGTTGATCTCTTCATTTCTGATGCAATCACGCAGGGAAACTCCAAGTATAGCCCTCTCCATTTCCTTTTGGAGACTTTCAGCCTTCGAAACGATACTTTATATTGAAATAAGTAGATAGTTAATGACTTTATTAAACTCACCAACACTATTAACATTACAACGACTTCTCACACCCTTTTGCGTTAAATTTACCATGTTATGAGGTATAAAGTTACTTAAGTTCCTTGTAAAATTATACACATTATCGCCTTTATCGCCGATTATCAAATTACTTCCTACAATAAATACTTTAAATTCCGCCATCTTTAAAGTAACTTAAACGATACTTGCAATGGCCCTCTCGTAAAACCGAAAACTATAAAAGTTTGAAACAGCATTACCATATGTGCAAAAGTAATAAAAACACTGTTATCCACAGAAGTATAGCTATTCCGATCTGTTCCCGACAGTAAAATTATACTGATATCAGAATTTTTAAAGGATATCAAAACATCTTTTAATATTTCAATATTTTATTGAATTTGTTTTACAGACGCTTTATTTTCAGTGACTTTATTTTAAAATCGTCGTATAAAATAATAAAATATTTTCTGTACATACAGGATTTTATGTCCGCTTAGCAAGAAGAGAGGTCAAGATTTAGGTAATTGACACAAATAGATAGAAATTTACTCTACACTAAATCAGTACTAATCCTACAATTTTGAGTAGGCACGTAACTACTCGTATATATCCCATGGAAATGCTAAAATGCTATAAATTCCAAAATCTACATCGGGAGTGCATAGATTCGCAACGAATTCACAAAGAAGTTTTCTATTTGGCAAAGAAGCGTTGTTTACTTTCCCCTGATTTGCAAATTAAAGAATAAAGGCTCCTTCAAACAGGAGCGACACGCGACGCGAATCACACGCGACACAAAGCCACCGCTCTTCGTGCGACAGGCGGTGTCTTTGGGTCGCGCCTGTTTGTAGGATCCTTAACACGTCTTAAGTACCTGCGCTATTTGATGACTCGAACTTTGTATATAGAATGAAAATGTAGATAAACAGACGGAATGCAAAACTAAGAAGACTTAAGAAATAACGATAAGGAACAAATTAGGTACTATAATCATCATGTCACGATTTGACGTAGCATTATTTTATGGCAATTGCTGTCATTGCAGAACACTCCGTAGGCTTCAAAAATGATTTAATCATAGCTAAAAGATGCCATAGTGAGATATTTTTTTTTCTCCTTCAAGCTAACTCGATTCGATTTATAGATATTACAAACCCCATTCATCTAAGTATAATCAAGGATCTTAGCGATTTTTGAAGACTGAACTAAACAATGATAGGATGCTAGCTGTACCCTTGATTCACTGTTCAGTAATGGCTCCGTCGCTGTATCATTTTTTCCACTCCGATGCGATGTCATAAAATATCAATCCTAAGTTTTCTAGATACCTACCCACCGTTATGAAAAACTGCAATAAGTACGTCATTATTTTTTATCCACAGTTAATTTATAAGCATCTAAAATAACTCATTAAATTACTAAAGGCTTCTTAAAACAGGCGCGACACGCGACGCGACACAAAGGCACCGCCTGTCGCGCGAAGAGTGGTGCCTTTGTGTAGGGTGTGATTCGCGTCGCGTGTCGCGCCTGCTTCCGTTAAGTGTGAAGCAAAAACATTAATTACACCTCACATCAATATCAATTAAGAATCTCGTATAAAGACACAAAAAAACACTAATATAACTCTAATGTATGTTTCATTAGTGTTAGTCATCTTAAAAAACTAAGTAGGTAGGTATGTTCCTTGAATCGTATCAAAGCATTTGACTTGTAGGTAGTTCCGTACGTTTACTTAAGGCTCCTTCAAAAACAGGCGCGATACGCGCGCCTTTGTGTCACGCTGTCGCTTCGCGTCTGTCTGCTGGAGCCTTTAATACTTAAATTACTCTTCATTTAAGTATTAAGTAATCCGTAGGAGAAGCAAGGTAACCGACATAGTCCGAAGAGTTGCCAAACTTCAATGGCAATGGGCAGGGCACGTTGCTCGCAGAAGAGATGGCCGATGGGGCCGAAAGGTTCTCCGGAAGACGTAGCGTTCGAAGGCCTCCAACAAGGTGAATCGCTGATCTTGTGAAGGCCGCAGACAACCGCTGGATACGAGAAGCACAGAACCGGTCGAAGTGGCGGTGGTTGGGGCCGATGTCCAGCGGTGGACGTCTTTCGATTCAAATGATTATTTATTATGAATGATGACTTCATTATACTTCATTTGAAATTGGTGAAAATAGCACATAATTATTAGAAGATAATAAAATTAATTAGGTAAGGGAAGACGGTTTGATTATTAAATTTGGAACGTAAGTAACTGTCACTTATGCCAGAACTCCAGAATAAATCCTCTTTTTATAGGTTTTAGATTCCGATAAATGCAGTACCTAGTATTAACTTTCTTAGTAGGTACGTTAGAGCAAAAAAAGTAAGCTTACTGCTTTTTTATGTCCAGTCCTTAACGTCAATGAAGAGAAGCTGGGTAACACGGAAAGCAATTAACAAAATACTAACCAAAAATCGAAACTATTGCACACAGAGTTTACCGTTGTCCTAAATTCGTGACGTTTCAATTTTAACTTTCTGATGGGTTCCCGTGCTAGTTTAAATTGTACGACATGACTTTATTCGTTAGAATATCAGACCACATCCTACCATTCGTAACAAAGTTTAGGAACAGTTGTTATTGAAACGAACTCGCTAGTAAACCATCAAATATGAATTTCATTTTCGATATTAGAACCCCAAAACTTGGAACATAGAATTACGCAGATCTATCATTGTCATTCATAAATGCATTGTTTTTGTCTATACTCAAATGCATGCTAATCAAATACCACTCTTAACTCTCAGTAATAAAACTTATTATTAAGAGAGTAGTCAGAAAAACGTCTGTGTTACACAAATAGGGAGCAAATTGTGGGAAAAACACCGAGGTGTCGGAATAATAACGCTGTATGTACAAATTACTCATTCGGACTGACAGCTACCGTGAAAAATGCATAACTATGCTTTGGACGGCGTTATGCAGCCAGTTATATAGCCAAGCAGAACGTCTTTGTTTGAATACAGAATAAAAATTCAACGTCCGTTATTCTGCTTGAAACGTGTCAAAAGGGGACGCAGTGCGATAGTTTTTTTCAGTATTTGCAGTGAGGAAAGTTCCTTTTTTAAAAAGCGAGGGCCTTTTCTGTGTTCAAAATTGATGCTGCTAGGGAATATAGTTTCAGCCTTTTTCTGAACACTGACGAGCGGTAGTGTCTCTCTGATTAGTCTTGTGCTCACCTATGGCATGCAAGTTATTTCGAAATTGCAATTATATCTGAGCAATGCGGTCTTTGCAGAAGCCACGATTAAGTTTCTTTGAATTATCACTCAGTCGTATGAAATCTAACGCCCGGTTTCCGTATTGAGTATTTGAAGTTGAGAACTGGTCACTCTAAGTACTTTAGCATAGGCGATTCCTTCCAAGTAACCTTCGAAGCCAAAAAAATTACAAAAAACGTAAGACTTTTTGAATTTCGCGGGCTACATTGAAGGAAAAACAATTTCTCAACTTGAAATACTGAATTCAGAAACCGGGTTATTGGGTTTTCTCCTCAGGAATTGCTCAGTAGCAGCCCTTAGTCCGGATTTGTGCCCGATTAATGGCAATAGGCTCGCCATAACTGGCGAAATACGGGTGCACTAATGTAAACCTTTGTCTAACCCTTTGGGGAATACAGGCATGATAGAATGCTTTTCTTTCCTTACCTACGAATAACGAATGCTAGCTATACCCGAAAGGTTTAGGTAATTAAATAAAGGTAAACAAAAAAAACCACGTGACTCATAGATGTTAAACCTTTTATTTCAAATGTTAATTTCATATTATTTTGAGTCCCATAATAAAAGGCTCTATTCTGAATCTGAATTTGAGGAACTATCTGTCACATTAATAATAAAGCGTTCAGTGGTATCATCAATTATTTTGTCTGATTTAAACATTTTCTGTTCTTCTTTTATTACATGAACCTCGCAACTTTTCCAATTCTCAGCAGTCACATTAGCTAAAGCCTCTGGCTAAAGAAAGTTTAGGTCAGACATTTTAAAAGTATTGTTTTTCTCGGCTAAAAACCCTTTAACTTGAGCCCATATTAACTCAATTGAATTGCGTTAACAGTGGTATGGTGGCAGCCGCAATACAGTGACACCATAAAACATGTTTTCTAATTCATCCACAACTTATAAGGCATCTGGTTAACCGACTAAACGTAATACCTGCTACTTCAGTTGCCATACTACGTCACAGGTGTACTCTTCAATCTAGCAACGTTATCTAATTCGTTGTATGTTCTAAAAGGTTTAGGGAACCTGTCTTTTTGGGCTCTTTACAATAGACAGATTACAAAATATTATACTATTTTATAATCTAACAAAAAAATTGTGCTCAAGCAATTACATGTACGAAGAGTATAGTTTACGAATAAATGATAAAGTTTAACATACATTAATAAAATAGGAAAATATCGTATAAATCGCAAATAACTTTAATTTTGTTGTGACGTATTTTTAAACAAGAAAGTGTCAACTATAAAAAACCCTTTTTACGATTTGTTTACCTTTATTTAATTACCTAAACCTTTCGGGTATAGGTAATGGTTTGATCTCACATAAGCAGTCTCATAATGTATTCCGTCAAATCTACCAAGTATGCCTCGCTAATAACTCGAGCCGGTCTCCGAGACTAATTCAAAAAGCCTGATGATGCCATTAGTCCGGGAGCTAGTAATTTTTTCTAACATTAAAATCCAAAGTTTTTGTCTATACAAACATTCGGTGTAGCGGAAGTAATATCAGAATTCTGAGATTGGTTCTGTGTACGAAGGATAATTAGATAACTCAGAAAAAATGGTGTTCGATTATTTTTTGTCGTGTACCTAGTTGTAATTGAAAATGTTATGGCTAAATTAAGATGTTGGACACGGTTTGTCTAAAAAACTTCATTATCTAGGTATTAGAATCTGTTGACCTTTGGCGAGGCAAACGATTTTTGACAGGAAAATTAGTTTGAAATGCTTATTATGACACGTAAACTTTAAATGGTAGGTACCTATTTGATTTTATGATTATCATGATTGTGTTTTGTATCAGTATCAGGAATATCTATTAAATCTTAATCTGCAACACCGTTATCAAAACACATTTTTTTTTCAAAACGATGGTAGTTATTTTATTATTTACTACTTAAATCTTAAAAGTTGCATAACGTCTGTTAAGTACTTCGTTAGATTACTGTTTTTTTTTTTAAAAAGAAGTTTTGTTTTTTTTTTTTTTGCATAAACAAGATGCAGATTACAAAAAAAATACAAAATATATACACTAATAAAACCGTAGCTAAAAGCCTCGTATTTAAAACGTTAAAATTTGGACAATTTTGACCATTGCTTGATGTCAGTGTAGATCAAAAACCAAAGACAATTTTACACATTGCGTAATGCATATTAGAGGTAAGTATTAAAAGTTATATCTACTTAAAAATCAATAGGGTAACTACATTTCCCTAATGGTAGTCGTTCTTCACAATTATTTTTACTGTTTTCGAACCAAACTTGACCGTTGATGACTTAATGTCCCGCTGAGCTTCTGGTCATCAAGCAAGAGTTAATTATGGGAAACTTAGTCATTACGCTATGCGGGCCATGGCTTGTAATTTTCTGTCTATTATACCTTGGTATGCCATGCATGGCGTTCTTGAGTATAATTGTTAACCTCTCCCCATTTTGCAAAAAAAAACTACACACGAATAAGTGAGGTACCTATGGGTCGTTAAATGTTATATGTCACGGATTTTGACCAACTTTTGTATGAAACGTACGACAAAATCTTATTTTAGTTTTGTCACTATGAACTCGCTAGTCTCGAAGGAAAGGGGCTCCATTTCTGGGAAAACTGTCTGCCCTGCGAATAAATTGTTCTGCGTCTATGTCAGATTTGTTTGTCTCGCTGGTGGTGGCATGTGTGTTGGATCATTAAGTTCCCTTCAAAATGGTTGAGCTGGATGTGCTGGATGTGCTGATCCATACGTCATGTTCGTGAACGGGCGCCGTCAGTAGTGACTGGTCATCTCTTGGCTGCCACGGCTTATTTTAATTTAAATTTTTGAATTGTTTTCTTTTTTGTTTTTATCTTTTTTATTAACCGACTTCACAAAAAGGAGGAGGTTCTCAATTCGTCTGTATGTTTTTTTTTTTTTTTTTTTTTTTTTTTTTTTTTTTTTTTTTTTTTTTTATGTGTGTTAGCTCATAACTTTTTTCTGGGTGAACCGATTTGGATGATTCTTTTTTTATTTGATAGGTGGTGCTTCACATGTGGTCCCATTTAAATTTGATCAAGGTCTGACCAGTAGTTTTTGAGTTATCCTTAATACTACAGATTTTTTCCACTTAGTTTATATGGATGATGTGTTAATAATTTCCTGTCACTGTTATTTACACACCAAGTAGTGGTATACGAATTTGTGTGGGGTAGGTACCGCAACTAAAAAGTGAAAAATAAAAACTTTTTTACAAAAAAACAACCGACTTCCAAAAAAAACACTAAAAGACGTGAAAAATAACTTTAATTTCGGAAGTCGGTGGCCAAAAACGGAAATTCATAACCAAAGACACCGACTTCCTAAATTAAAGTTATTTTTCACGTCTTTTAGTGTTTTTTTTGGAAGTCGGTTGTTTTTTTGTAAAAAAGTTTTTACGGATGCTTTTAACGTACACGTCTTTCTACATCGTTCTCACATTTTTAATTTCAACATGAATGATGTAACCAATTTTTTTTTTGTAAATGTATGTTGTTTTAAAAGCGTGTCCATGGAGTTTCTTGCCCGTTCTTCTCCATAGGTACTTACTACGCTTTGGAATGGGTAAGTAGCTTCATTTTTCTGACTGAGTGACCCCTTGACAATTCAAAAGTGCCTGTAATTGGTTTATTTAAAATAAATGCTTTGAGTTTGAGTTAGACGATACAGTAAAAATCCTAGCATCAGACTTAAGCAAATTGCCATTTAAGTTAAAGGCTCGTGGACACTGGCGCAACGCGACAGTCGACACAAAGGCGCCGCCCGGCGCGCTGCACACGGTGCCTTTGAGTACGCTGTCGCGTCGCGCCAATGTGCACGATACTTTACTGTATCAGACTTTGACTTAAACCATTTTCCCGTCTCTATCTTGCACTTGTAGTTGACTGTTGTGGATCAGTGACCAAAGTACGTGCTAAATAACGCTTGTAGATCGCCTTAGCCCTTAGGTCTGACTCATCCAAACAATAATGTATAAATTACTGAACAAACATTGCGCACGCGATTGACGGCGTAGTCACAACTAAGCCCTTGTTTTGAAACGAATGACAGTTGTGTCGTTAATCGGCGCGTGTTCAAAGCAAAAACACTTCACATTGTGACGTCAGTTTTAATGCTTTGTGCTCAATGAGCATCTTTCATGTCGATTGTCGATGGTAATTGTTTTTTGTTTGAACAGAAAAACTTCTCTTGATTGCATTAGTTAGAAATTATTTGGCGCCTCGTCGCCATTGCGCCATTCTGCTAGATTACAAACTAATATACACGATTATTGGTTATATGTCGGCAATCTATTAAGGTGATGTAGGAGAGGTCATTTGCAACAAAATTACCCCTGATGACCCCTACGCAAAAATGCCAACCGTTTTTATAATTAATTATTGTTATTTTAATTATGTTATATTTTAAATATACTTCTACATCATTAAATAATATTTAACCATAAAATGACAATGATCTTTAATAGTTTTGCAAATCGTCACAATTTTCTATCATTTTGAGCAGGTTATTTGACTAAAATATTTGATTTCTGCAAAAAAAAACACGGAAGTACTTTATCGGCAGAACATGTACAACTTCTCAGCTATCCATCGAGATACAATAAGATACCACATATCTCCAAAAAAATATAAAATGTCAAATTACTCGAAACGGTTGACATTTGCATAGGGGTCGTCAGAGGTAATTTGATTGCAAATGACCTCTCCTACATCGAACGGATTGCCGATATAATATAACCAATAACCCGTATATGCCTAGTTTTAGAACAAGGTTCATCATTCTTGGCCTAATTTGGCCATAAGCGTAAGTATGTGTAGACTCGCAATATAATTCTATCATATGATGCCTCTCCCACTTTTGCACATGAAATAGGCTGAAGAGAGATACTAAAGTTAATAAATTATGATGTTTCTGAATTCAGTTTTAATTTTATTATACCTACTGCAACTATGAAATTTGTAGGTAGGTACGCCCCGCTTGGAACGCATAGAGAGACAAATAATTTGTTACTGGGGACCAATTGTGTGTACCTTTGTTTAACAAATAAATGTTTTTCATTCATTAATTCATTCTTAGGAGAAATTTAAATCATTCTCTCGATACGACGTCCCTCATAATTTCTAGATTATAATATATCGTGCAGAGCCTCTTTCTGGGTGTGACTTTTAACATCCCCGTTACCAACAACCACATAATCGATTTTGTAAGACTGTAGAGATCCCATTCCCATCCATATGTATAAACGAGCAGATCCGCGTAGGCGTTTTCATCAGCGAATTCATTGCCACCTTATATTAATCTGTTAAGCTCTTAAACATTATTAAGTTCATTACAAAGGCGTCTGCATTCATAGTATCTATCAGAACCATCTATTTTATAAACAACCTCTGCCTTAATCTATATATAATGGTTTCACATGTCTTGCTTGTAATTGCTACGGGGTAGACTTTTTCGTTCATATTTTATGGTACAGTGAATTTTGTTTGGGTTAAGTTTGAAGAAGTAGCGTAACGCGTGCGTTTTGATTTTGTTTATTATAACAACTATGGATCACATTTATGGGATCGGTACCGTAATATACACAAAAAATACTTGCATAAAGCCTAAAAGTCTTGTTAAATAGAAGTTCTTGTTTTCTAGATTGTATGGCCGAGGTATTTCTTATCTTACCTTTCGTTAAAGTTTTGGATTCCTAGGAAAGCACAGCTTTAGGGTCTTGTCATACAAGACGTGGTCTTGCCAGCTGGGGTTAAAATGTAACCCACACAGTAATGGTTAATTCCTTCTAACATCACTAATCTTCTCAGACAAATCATTTCATCTAACTTGACGAGCCTGTAAAGGTCGTTTCTCATTTGGGCTTACCTATTTCTCCATCTGAAATGAAACTTAATTTTAGCTTTAATCCAACTAGTCTTCCTCTAACTAGACCATCCAACTAGTAATCCACTTTAATCATGCAATCTAGTTATACACAACAAAACACGCACGCAAACAATCATGCACAGCAGGACCTAGTCCACTATAATCCGGCTCGAAGGACCAATAACTATTTTCTTTAAGTAGGTACCTATTTGATATTTCTAAATAACAACTACCTTCTTAATAAATATCTTTTTGTAAGACCTCGATCATCGCTTCCTTTTATGACTTAACACACCATGGGCGGGTCTCATCCCATGCCCGTTAGAGGGCGTGCCGTAAGGCCGGTTTTGATTAGATTTCTACAAATTAGTTTCTTTAAATTGTGTTTTTGTTATTAAATTCCTTTTTTGTGTATGACTAACGCCGTTTTTATTCGCCCAGTTTCATTTTTATTTTTAGATGGTAATTTTATGGTATTCACTAATTTGAGCCTGATTTATGTTGAAATCTGTTAATATATGTATGAGTATTTGGCGATATTGTTAAGGCATTGGAAGTAGAATTCGTTAATAGTTTAATTTTTAAACATAAATATTTATTCAGTCTTCTTTAGTTTTTGTCCAAACTAAGTTCAAACAAGTTATTCTTCGAGAACTTTAAAATTTTTAGTTGTTTGTTAAAATTAAGTCCTAAGTTTATCTCTTAGGTAAATAACTTACCAGTCTATTTGAGAAAGCACTCATTTTTGCCTCTAAGAGGCTCATATTATCATATTGTTTTTCTTTATCGGCAAATTATTATGCTCTTGAATTTATACCTGCCGAATTGGTTTCTACATCTGTTCCTTACTTGAATCAACTTTTTAATCCTTTTTTTTATTATTTCAGGTACGTTCACTAAAGAAGAATCCGTGTCAAGGCTGCGGTCAAGATCAACATAACATAACACTACGCCTGTTTCCCTGACGGGATGGACAGAATCACAAGATCTATTTAAAAAAGAAACATCATTAATTCTCTCGACATAATACCTAATCATAAAAAGGAATTCCTTTTAAATATCATACATACATTTCGCACTTTATTTTTGAAGGTCATATTCTCAAAGGAAGTCAGTAGTGAGTACATAGGGAAAATATAGTCAATAGGGATGTTCCTTGAAAATTTTCATTGATTATCGAGAACATTTCAGTTCGTACGTAGGTATTAAAACTAAAATTCTGCTTATGACCTACGAATACAAATTGTTTTGTTAAGAGATCCTTTGCAGTAATATTGTGATAATAGTATATAACTAATTATCTATGACGAAGCTCAAGACGAAAGTCTTTGACCAGTGCGTGTTGCCAGTGATGATATATGGCACTGAAACGTGGTCGCTCACAATGGGCCTCATTAGAAGTCACCCAATGAGAGGAGATGGCTATGCTTGGAGATTACCTACGTGATCGAATCAGAAATGAAGAGATCCGCAGGAGAACCAAGGACCTGACATATCCCGAAGAATTGCCAAACTTTTGCTCGCAGAACAGATGGCCGATGGAGCCGTAAGGTTCTGGAGTGACGACCGTGTACCGGAAGACGGTAGCGTTGAAAGGTCTCCCACAAGGTGGATCGATGACCTTGTGAAGGCCGCAGGAATCCGCTGGATGCCAGAAGCACAGAACCGGTTGAAGTGGCGGTGCTTAGGGGAGGCCTATGTCCAGCAGTGGACGTCTACGTCTTTCAGCTGAAATTATGGATAATGATGGAATTATCAATTTATTGTTTACGCATTCTTTTCGCACTAATTATGATAACATGATTAGGAAACGTGTCTAAATTAATTGCTATTATAAATTAATTGGATCAGTAATTAACTAGTTACTGTTCTCGGTTATGTCGCTTTAATATTAATGGTAGTTTAGTTGCTAATACTGTTGTAATAACTATGAAAACGAGTAGCAATGGAGTTTCTTGCCATTCTACGTCATAGCAACCTATTTGTCGTGTGACAGAACAAGACATTATATTATGACTAGCTTCTGCCCGTGGTTTCGCCCGCGTGGATGTCGGAAATTATCCCACGAGAACGTGGTACTGGGACAAAAAGTAGCCTATGTCCTTCCCCAGGATGCCATCTATATACTCGCCAAATTTTCTCGAAATCCGTGCAGTGGTTTAGGCGTGAAAAGGTAACAAACAAACAAAAGTTACTTTCGAATTTATAATGTTAGTATGGATTATTTTACAATCGGACCGATGTTTTGACAATTCAAACCAGTATAATGATGGCCTCATTTGAGGTCCGCTTCATATCTGACCACAACAATCCAGTTACTGGGTAACACAATAGCCCTTGGTAAGACTTCGGACTTTTGGGCTTCTGACTATCCGTAACGATTGTCAAAGATCTACGAATGTTAGCCGAGACCAACGGCTTATCGTGGTTTACGAGGCACAGAGGTGTCTCGATATGTATTGAATGGTCACCCACCCACGAACCGACCTCGGCAAGTGTAGCTTAGCCTTCGATCGACCCGTGCGGCAATTATCATTTAGCCACGAGCCCCTCTAATTTAAGACACATGATATAAGATAGTAATCCTAATATTTTCGTCGCTTTCTCCCTCAATTTTGGCCCCTTTCTCAACACAGTGGGCGTGGTCAGTGGTCACCCTGTGGTCAGCGGGTCCACTTTATTGCCGTGTTCGGTCCGGCTTACAAATCGCATTAGGAAATAGGGACTATAGGTTTTTTAGACCTGTTGATTTTGATGCAAAGTGGTGATTGTTGTTGATTGTAATTTTGAAATTTATTCAGGATGGCAGGAACATTGACGTGCAACCTTTTACCATGGATTCAGTACATGATTCGGAACGCCCTGCATTGAAATTTTACGCATCTGCAATCAATCTGCCTCGTCTTTTCCCAATTCTCTTGTGGTCGGCATCCAGTCTAACCAGATGTAGCTCAATACCAGTATTGTACATGAAGCGACTGCCTATCTGACCTCCACAATCCAGTTACTGGGTAATACCATGGTATAATAATATACTTCGCCAGGTATAGCATTCCGGTCACGGGGGTGACACAAGCCTACGTCATCACCGCTGTGTTACCAGTAGTGTGTAATAATAACGCCCCAATCGCCTTTATTACCTGTGCGAATCCGATAAATTGAAGAGGTTTTTAACTAATAATTACGTTGGTATATGTTGAAATGAATTGTTTCGTTTGATTAGAAAAATGAAACGACAATTTAAATGGTTTATATATATTTTTTAACAGAATGGTGACTGTAAATGTTTCCATAATTCGTGTTTTGTTGCAATAAAGTGGCAACTGGATAGTGACGTAAGCATGTGTCGCAAAATATGTGCATGCAAAATTTGTCGCTGACTGTACTAACGTATAAATTGTTTTTATGTTGTTAGCTATTGTTAAAGAAAATTAGTAACAGACAAAATGATCTTTATAGCTATAATTAAATATGGCGATAAAATTATTACTTGTATTGTTTAATTACTATCATAAACTTCTAAACAATTCTTTGAAGGATATTAGATGAATCGCAAAGATTCTTTTAACGATCTATCGTAAACATTAAACGATTGCCTTCAAACTTTTTTAAGATGTCCTTCATTTTTATGATAAAGTAAAATGGCCTAAAATCTTCTCCTAAATGTTGACGGATTAAGTGGCAGAGATTATTGAAGACTAGCTTTGTGTCCGCGACTTCCTCTCCTTGAAATTTCTAGTTTTAACATAAAATATGACACTCGACAATACTGTGGTTTCCCATTATTGATTTATTTATTAGTGAAATAATATTCGGAATCTAGAAGACACCCCTACATACAAACTCACAAATGCCACCTATTTATTGAACGAGCGAGCGCGAAGCCTCTTCTTTTCCGCTTGAGCAAAAATGCTTTCGTATATCCGGATATCCGGCGGTTCTCCTCCACAGGTCGCATTTCTCAACCGATTCTCGTGAAATTTTGAGAGCAGGTTCGATAATTATATGGAACACTTTGTCGATACTGTTCTCGAAATTTTTCAAAATGGCGGTGTTATGGGGTTGAAAACGTAAAAAGAACAAATTTCAGCCATTTCGCGGTCTTTGCGCGCGCTTTTTGTTTTAAGGTTTTTGTTATAAGGTGCACGGTGAACATTTATTCAGTTTCCAGCTATGCAAAAACAGACTCGCAAGGTATACAGCTCACAGAACCACTAGTACTTAATATTAATAAAGATGATTAAACTAAAAAAACTTTGGCTTATTCCTCTAGTGTCGTAGGCTCGTTGCCTATTTAAAATAGTTGTATTACACATGAATCTATGGGCAAAATTCACAGGCTGTACCTGCTCCAGCATCACATACGGATGTGAACGTTATTTTTATAACATTAATGTTGATATTAGAATGAGACGCTTTTTTCATATTCGCTTACAGGTACACATATAAACATTAGAATAGATTCATATTGCTATGAAAATGGAACGTTTACTTTAATTCAAAGTGAGATCTGTAAATCTTGCCCTATCTGTAGGTAGCTATAATACATTACATAAAATAACATCACGCCTACATTACCAAAAGGGTTAGGCACAGTTGCACCTACAGTACACCCACATTTCGCCAGTTATGTTTAAGTCTCATGTAATAGGGGGCGAACCAATTGGCATAAATCCTGACTCCGGGCTGCTTCTGTGAAATTCCAGATGGAAAACCCAAAAACATTGTCCGACCCGGGAATCGCCCGGGGGTCGCTCAGCAGTAGCGTTTGCGACCACTAGATCAACGGGGTAGTCATATTACATTTGTAGGTATATACTCGTATAACGGGTGTAATAAGACGCTTAACGAAGCCGAGAGTCACTTGTACTCCCCGTCATTGTAATTTTGTTTTTGTACTGGACCATACCTGGGAACCTTCTGGTTACGGACATATAAGATCAATACATAAGGTCAAAATTCCAACTTTTACTGACGTTATTTACAAAAAAAAAGTTTTTACTGTTATAACAAACTTTAAATACCCCCACAACCCCTGTACCGTTGCATGCACCCATAAGTACAGTGTTTTGCATGCGTGACGTTGCGCACTACTGTAAACGCAAATTTTACACACAAAAAATAAAAATCGTTTCCCAGCAATTATTTTTGTGCTGTGTTACTTAGTTTGATGTACAGAATGCGTAGTTGACAGCTATGTGATGGGTATTTTTATACACTGTAATCAGTCACAATCATAATTTTTTGATCAATTGATAGATTGTTTCTTATTTTTTCATACTATCTACTCTATTGGCAGTGATTTTATTTCTTGGCCTATTAGCCAATAAATAAAATCACCACCACCTTCCTCAAATCACTCGATGAGGTAAAATCAGAAGGGACTGCATAATAATACGTTTTCCAGTAATAAAATAACAATTTTCTGTCGTGACCCGAATATTAAAACAAAAGCTCGTATTTTTGGCGCGTTTTTTTAGAGGTCAATTGAAAACTCGCGATTTTTCATCGTACTTAAAAGGATCACATACAAATATTATTTATTGAATTGAATTGAGGGGATTACAGGACTTAAACGCAAGTTTTGTAATATCTAAAAGTATATGATCCACTTTAGAAAACAAAATCAGAAAAATATATGATATTCTTCAAGATAATATATGCTTGTTAGGTAGTGTGTTGAAAACATAATACCTCTAAAAAAATATTTTAACGATTAAAAACCATATTAATATGCCTGCAATCATTCCGATTTTTTGTCAGATTATTCTGCTAGCAACATATTAACGAAATAATGTTTTAATTTTTTAGTCCAATCAATAGATTTTTTGTAAATAGATAATTGCTTCATCGTCATCGCGCTTCTCTTTCCTTTCTATGCAGTCCGACAGTGACCGCGCTTAAGCTGTTGTCAGCCTCATAACCTTCGTTCTTATCTATCTTTGATTTTAACTGTACTTTTTTATGGTGAGTTCTTAAATAAGTTAATTTAGTTTGAAACAGTAACCTGTATTCAGTTTTATTGAGCTTTTTTTTTCATGCCTTAGGTAGTCATAGTTCAGAAGTAATTTATTTGAGGGTACGCGATAGATCTTAGTAAAACTGTACTTGCCTTCAGTTATTTGAGGGTACGTGATAGATCTTTGTAAAACTGTACTTACCTTCAGTTATTTGAGGGTACGCGATAGATCTTAGTAAAACTGTACTTACCTTCAGTTATTTGAGGGTACGCGATAGATCTTAGTAAAACTGTACTTACCTTCAGTTATTTGGGGGTGCGTGATAGATCTTTGTAAAACTGTACTTATCTTCAGTTATTTGAGGGTACGCGATAGATCTTAGTAAAACTGTACTTACCTTCAGTTATTTGAGGGTACGCGATAGATCTTAGTAAAACTGTACTTACCTTCAGTTATTTGAGGGTACGCGATAGATCTTAGTAAAACTGTACTTACCTTCAGTTATTTGAGGGTACGTGATAGATCTTAGTAAAACTGTACTTACCTTCAGTTATTTGAGGGTACGCGATAGATCTTAGTAAAACTGTACTTACCTTCAGTTATTTGGGGGTACGTGATAGATCTTTGTAAAACTGTACTTACCTTCAGTTATTTGAGGGTACGCGATAGATCTTAGTAAAACTGTACTTACCTTCAGTTATTTGAGGGTACGCGATAGATCTTAGTAAAACTCTACTTACCGTCAGTTATTTGAGGGTACGCGATAGATCTTAGTAAAACTGTACCTACCTTCAGTTATTTCTTTATTATAAATACCAAGAAATTATGACTTCTGCTTCTTACAAGAAATCTAGAAGATCCTGTGATCAGGTGATCACAAAATTGTAAATTATATGTTTTACCTTCTGGTATGTATTAGTCTTAGTTTCATTTGTGTTTTAAACCCAATGATAAATGAATCCAGAATAAATTCGGCACAAAAACTACGTATTTTCGCTAGAAAATCAAACTTAATTCTATTTCTTTTTTTTTACCTCGCCAATCATGAACGGAGGGTAGTCTGTAAAAATAACATAATCAAAGTTCCAATATTATTAGCTCTAGTTAGGTAAATTGAATTTCAAAATTTTCTGCTCCTTTAAGTTTCAAATTATTCATGTCAGAATTCTTCTGATATTAGTTTAGTTCTAAACTTAATATTTTTAAAAGTAATTGGACAAGACAATCGTGTTAAACGGAGACGAAAAAAAATGTTGTTAACCAATTACGTTAAGACGAAAATAGAAGCTTTTTAGACCAAGTTAAATCTCTTTAATCTATGATTATAAACTAGATTAGTGCTAACTTGACGAATTATTTTGATTGCTTTATCATTTTTTATTTTCAATGGATTCCAGAATATTTTGCTTTGATTTTTTATTAGGAATTGGGCCCGCCCTTGTCCTCGATCTTGCCTGTCGGAAGGCGATGGATAATGTCTGAGATGGAACGAGTATGCCCAGAAGATGCCTGTTTCCTTGAAGGCTGACGGGTATAATATGTGGAAGGGAAGACACGCTGGCAGAAGAGTTCCACACTTTTGCCGTGCGCATGATAAATGTGGAGAAGCGCAGGGAACAACAGCGAGGTAATTACGTAACACACTAACAGTAGCAATGGGTTTCATTTTGACAGTTCAACAACTTTCATTGCGTTATTTACGTTGTTGAGCAGATAAATTTTTCGAACATATGAAGCAATGGATTAGCAATAGGCTTCAAGATGATTCAGATTGTGATAGATAGTGTATTACGTAATTAGTGTGCTGGTCGGGATATCAACCAAGTACGGATTGTACCCTGCAGTACGTCTGGTAGTCCGTTAGTGAAAGGGAGATGGTAGGAAATGGTTTTTCTTTGTTTGTTCTATATTCGATAGTTCTATTAGTAGTCCAATCACCGATTTTTTTATATTTACTGTCTGTCTTTTGTGAATTGAATGTGGATGGAGCTAAAAGAGTATGTTATTAGCGTTATGATCTGGCGTTCCGTATTTTCTGACTAGAACTTCAAAAAATACTTTAATTTCAGTATCTGGGTCTATAATAGGGTCTCGGTATGTACTTATGTTAGCTCCATTTAATACCTCAGAAATCACATGATCAAAGACATTCACCTGTTGTCTTCAGATGATGACAAAAGAATAACTAATCACAGATACAGAGCTTCTTGCCTGTCACTGTATGAGCACGCTTAAGAGCTATTACTTGATGTTGTGTATGTACATATTGTAACAGTGGTTAGGCTGTCAAAGGCTGTCTTAGTTTGTGCTCAAACACCGGCGCTACCTGTATGACAGGTGAAAATGGCATGGGAATTGAGGCAGGTACTATAGTAGAAAGGCGTAGAAATATTTATTGTCTGTTATGGAGTGTGTCTGTATGAGCACATAACGTAAAAGCTCCTACAAACAGGCGCGACAGAAAGGCACCGCACGTCGCGCGACGAGCGGCGCCTTTTTGTCGCACTATTGCATCGCGCCTTTCTGTGGGAGCCTTAATACTGTATCTTCTCGGTAATTTGTTGCCATTATCTATGCAAGATTATTCTGTACTTTAAAAGAGACTGACCTCTGAGTATCTTTCGGCCTTTCTTCTCTGAGTAGTCGGATAGGGAACGCCGACTTCATCTTAGTTTTTAGGGTTCCGTAGTCAACAAGGAATCCTTATAGTTAACCCTTACAGTTTCGCCATGTCTGCCCGTACGTCTGTCCGCAGCTTAGCTCAGAGACTCTTAGTACTAGAAAGCTGCAATTTGGCAAAACTGCCTCGTTGGTCTAGATGTCGCAAGCGCTACTGCTGAGCATGAGGTCCTGGGTTTGATTCCCGGGTCGGGCAAAGTATTATTGGGTTTTTCCATCTGGAATTTCTCGGTAGCAGCCCGGAGTCTGGATTTGTGCCCGGTTAATGGCAATAGGCTCGCCCCCTATTACATGGAACTTTAACATAACCGGCGAAATGTGGGCGTGCTATAGGTACACCTCTGCCTAACCCTTCGGGGAGTACAGGCGTGATGTTATGTTTATGTTATGAAAGTGGTAAAATAAAATCGCCAAAAAAGAATTATTTAGGGTACCTCCTCTACCCGTAAAGTGGGGATGTTTTTTTTTTGTCGTCTACGCCTTGTTGTGAGGTGTCGTTGGATAGGTCTTTTAAAAAACATACGATTTGACACCGAACTTTCTGTAACTTTAAAATGAGGTAAAATTTGTTAACAATCAACACTGATATCTTGATTCTATTGATAGAAGCACTTAGTTTCGACCTAGGCCTCTTCGAAATCTTTAGTTGATTTAGTCGATAGGTAATAAGACTGCAGTCTTGTAATTCTGACAATTCAATTGGTAGTTAATTACCAGCACAGCACTGACTATTGACCCAATTTCCCCGAAATCAAGATCCTAATTCAAGCCTCTAGATAGAATCATCATTTACATATAATCTTCAGCATTTTAGGTACCTACTTATTGTTGTCAATTAGCATTTAAAATATGAATGCAAGTGACGGGAAAGAGGGGGAGACTATGGAGATAACGGCTAATGGAGATGCATAAAAGAAGACGACACGCAGCGCTGACCCCAAACAAATTTGGCGAGGACAGTGGGGTGCTACCAGGAGATGATGACCGTGACTATTGGATCGACCATCATCAGCATTGGCAGCTTTGTTCCCCCCACTGCTGAGTACAGGCCTTGTCCCTTCTGTGCCAGGCTTCCTTGGTCTGCGCGACTGTCTTTAATTAATTATGTCACAGACGCCCTAGGAGGGGCATAATAGGCAAACTCAAACTCAAAGCATTTATTTCAAATAAACCAACTACAGGCACTTTTAAATTGCCAAAGGGTTGGTCAGTCAAAAAAAATTAAGCTAGTTGCCCATTCCAAAGCGTAGTAGGTACCTACGGATAAGATCGGGCAAGAAACTCCATGGACACTCTTTTATTAAATCAACAAAACGTTACAAAAAAAAGTTGTGATCCTATTGGTGATGTTCTTCAGAAAGGTCAGGTGTGTAGTAGGTACTTGCAACCGGCGTGCGTGTATGACTAGATGTATGAACGTAAACGAGGCAAAAGGAGTATGAATGGATCGTAGCAGGAGGCGTTGGGGGTGTAGTTTCTGCCTAACCCCATGGGAAGAAGGCGTGAGTTTATGTATGTTTGTACGAGTATGTGTCACAGACAATTCACAGCCCAATTACTTTGAAGCACTGAAGTTATTTACAGTATCCTATAAAGGGTGCAAGTGGGCAGCAATGTTATCAAAAACTAGATTCACATTCAAAGACAACTAGCAAATAAATTCAATCGATCTGCCTAGCTTTTTCCTATGTTGAGGTCGGCTTCTAGTGTATCCGGATGCAGCTGAATACCAGTACTTTATATGGAGCTACTGCCTATCTCAACTCCACAACCCAGTTACTGGGTAACACGACACCCCTTGATAAGACTGGTTGCCAGGCTTTCGGGCTTCTGACTATCTGTAACGACTGTCAAAGATCGAATGACAGCCGGGACCAACGGCTTTACGTGCTTTCCGAGGCTCGGAGGGGTCTCGATATGTAATGGATGGTCACCCATCCACGAACCGACCGCGGCAAGCGTAGCTTAACGAGCACCTCACATTCAAAGACAACTAGCAAATGAAATAATATCTGATCGAACGAGCGCGAAGCGAGAGCGAAGCGTCTCCGTTTCAGGTTGGGCAAAAATAATTAGGTATGTCCGGATGTCGGGATGTCTGTTCTCCTCTACAGGTCGCATTTCTCAATCGATTCTCGTGAAATATTGTGAGTAGATTCGATAATAATAAGTATGGACTTTTTTTGGCGATTAAAACTTTCAAAAATTGTTCGAAATGACGAAGATATGGGGGTTGAAAACATAAAAATTATTTCAGCTATTTCGCGTTCTTTTGTTTTAAATAGCGCGGTGAACATTTATTCAGTTTTAAGCTATGCACAGAGCCACTTGTTATTAATAATCACAAAATCCAAGCACACCTTGCATACAAACGGAAGTACATCTAAAACGTTGCACGTCGGTAAGTTTTACGTGTGTTCACGTAAACAACGTTTCGTTGGAGTGCGAGAACAAAACAGTCGTGTCATTGAGAACAAGAGTGTTGCACGAATACGGACGGTTTGTTCTACTTACGACTGAGCGTTGGACCACATTCGCACGAACGTAAAAATATCGTGGCGGTATTTCATCGCGCAATGAATTTTCAACTCTCGGTGTTGAACCGAGCATTGAGAATCCAACATAGTGCATCTCAGCGCGTCGAAAAAACATACTGTTGGATTTTTAAGTTTCGGCGCTTAGCAGTGCGTTGAAGATCCAGTGCGAGAAAAAGTCCTGACGTGACATTTTTACGTCCATGCGAACAGTTTTCAGCACATGACTTTTCCTATTGGAATAAAAAAGCAGATTGTATTTGAGCTGGAGCGGTCAGATTTGAAAGAAGACTAGATTTGTACAACCTTCTGTTTGTATAATTTTCTTTTTTTTTATCAGAGCTTTTAGGCCTCCATCGTTCATCCTCATCTTATCATGATCATTTTCTTTAGGTATAGAACGTTAATAAATTAGTTTACTCAGACCTTTTTATAAAGGTTCCCGAAGAAAGGTGCGACACGACTTAAGTAGTAAATTTTCTATGAAAATTTCATAGAAATTGTTCTACAAGAGTCGCGTCGCGCCTGTCTGCGAGAGCCTCAAGTGTATCCTTTAAATTTTTTATACGTAATGCATGTTTCGCTTATCCAACAAACAATAATCCACCAAATATTTAGTTTCGTTTTAATGTGTATTGCATGTACAGTGTCTGAACTAATCTTTAATCAAAACGGTTTCGCTCCCGCTATAACTAACATAAGAATCGATAGCTATGAAAATCCTACATATTATTGTAGTACCACTTCACCAACTCCAGCCTGTCACATTCAGAATACGTTCCTGTTATCTGATTTCTCAACAGAAATTAGTGACGTCAGCCTGTTCCCGACAAACAAAAGGAGCTCATAATCCCGAGATTAGGGACTTCTAACTGTTCCTATATATATTTACACCCACACTTAGTTTATCGTATGTTGTACTACAAGACCTTAGGCTGGATTAGGTTAGATTAGAAATGGGTTGAAAGAAAAGATTGTCGTGTTTTGATCTGCGGTTTCTTTTGAGAAAGTGTTACAGAAAAAGGTTACCAAGTAGTTAGGGTTTCCATGTCTTAAAAATAAAACCCTTATATTCTATTTGTTTTTATTATTATTAAAGAGTATTTGTATTCTATTTTTTGCAAGTGCATTCAATAGTTAATGCAGTACCTATAAACGCATTCTATCGTCCGTACCAATCTATACCTATTTCTTAAAATTATGCCACTATCATGAAAGGAAGACGAATCTAGTTACCTATTATCTTTTACCGAACATGAAACTTTGGACTAATGACAATTTCTTGTCAGAAAAATAAAATCCGTTTGTTTCCTCTAAGAATTCAAACATATCTGCTAGACTAGTCGATTGTTTCATTTTCTCCACTGCTCTTGTAGAGAGGGAACAATAAAGGAACGAACATAAACCTATTTTCAGGTTTCCTCACCATATGAAACCAAAATAATATTTTTAATAGAAAAAAAAAATAGAAATAGCATACAAAAAAGAAGCGAAGAATAGTTTTATTTTATTTTATTGTGCGTCTTGTTTGTGCAGAATAAACATTTTTTTCTTTTTCTAATCGTATTATGGGTGATATAAAGAACAAACCCTCCGCAACGTCTACTATTCTAAATCCATTTTGCTTCCCGTGTCTTGTAAATAAACAGACGGCGAGTTCCCGTGATGACACAGCGCGTTCGTGTCAAGATCGTGTCAGTTCGGTTTACTTCGTACGTCTTCAGGCGTTTTGACGGGTGGGTTTGAAAATGATATTCGTAAGTGGAATGCAGCTTTTTGTTGTTTGAATTTTATTGGGTTAATAATAATAAGCGAAATGAGTCAACTTCAGAATATCCTTATTTTCAGAACGACTAATACGTCAGGGGGGGCAATTCCCTTTGTTAAGAACAGTCGTATTATAATCGCAGGCTCAATCTGTCAAAAATTACATAGATACATAAACTCACGTCTTCCCATGGGGGTAGGCAGAAACTACAGAACGCCACCTGCTACGATCCTTACCTACTCCTTTTGCCTCGTTTACGTTCATACATCTGGCCATACACGCTCGCCGGTTGCGAGTACTACGCACCTGATCTTTCTGAAGAACATCACCAATAAGGTCACTATATGTCCTCCTAGGACGTCCCCTCCCGGCATTTCCACTCACATCTGCCTTGTAAATACCTTTTGTTAGTCGCCTTTCATTCATCCTCTCAACATGAACAAACCATCTAAACATAGGACTGTATTGAAAAATGGTATAGGATTAATAACATTAATTATATCGCTGAGATGAGATACGACTACATGTTGAACCTTTTTAATGACGGGAATTGCCCTTCTGGTATGCTTACTAGGTAAAAGCATTGAGGTAAAAGTATGGTGCCATTTTGAATATGATGGAAATTCAAAATGGCGCCTTACTCATCATACTCATTTAGTCCATTTCAAGGGTCCTTAGATAGTTTCAAAATTAGTATGAAACGTTTTAACCTTTTTAATAAACAATGAATGAAGGCTCCTTCAAACAGGCGCGACTCGCGACGCGACACAAAGCACCACCAGTCGCGCGACGAGCGGTGTCTTTGTGTCGCGTGCGATTCTCGTCGTGTGTCGAGCCTGTTTGCTCCTGAGCCTTAAAACTCTTAATGTCAAGATTACAAATAAAAATAATTTTACGTATATTGATAGAAAGCAACATCAAAACAAATACCTAAAATTCATACGTGACTTGTAATCACATAAAAATGAAGAAACAACAACTGCGCCGTAGTTATCGCGACAAAACAATATAATAGGGGTTTCTCGTAAAAATAACATAAAAATAAATGATTTCCTTTATTCAATACAGTTACACCTTACGTCCCGAGAAGGATTTTATGGTAAAAAATAACAGAATCCGATACTTCGATTTGTATTCCTCTTACCGCTGGGGTCTTCCGTTTTTTTACATGCTACCTCCCCCTCTTTCTAATACGATGGAGGTCAGTTTTAAGGTAAAGAAGGAAGCGGTGGATTAGTGTTTACTTGAATGATCATTCAAAACCTAAACCACATTGAAATGTTCGGGTCTTGATTCAGCATTATGTTTCTAGGGCAATTCCGAAATTTGGCTTAAATTCGACGATGACGTAAAGATAATCAACGCAGACATCGTGTTCTATGTCTGAAAGAACGTCGAATATAGCCCTCTATGGGAAGTGGACTCGACTTGCTCAGTTAAAACCAATCCGTTTGCCAATCATGATGATTACATCATTATTCCTCAGAAAGCCAGGGTCCTTCATTTTTATTAAAGCCATGAACATGAGTGATCCAATTTGATCCTCAGCTTTTCAAAAAATAAATGTTGTTATTCCAATTGCGTCAATAGACTCAATAGGTACAACGTAAACTCTATTTACAAAACGCTTACAAATCCGTACACAAAAAAATAAATTACTTCTCAAGTATTCATAAACCATTACCTATTCAAGATTCTTATCGTACGTACTCCAGCTGAATCACCGAACACAATTGGCTTATCAGGCCCCAATCTTACGATAGATTTTCGCTCATAACTTGTGCCTCGGAAAGAAATAGACCCGGTCAATGTTTATAGAGGAAAACGCGTCTGAACAACGGCTACTCGGCCCGAAAAGAAGCCGAAGCTGATCTCAATTGCATCTTCAAGTTTCCGACTGGATGTCAAACGAAGTTTAAGAGCATGTAAACGTGTTTTGCATCAGAAATAACGGTTTCTGTTGATTTATTTGTATCCCCATCTCGGATAAACAACATATTCTGATCTGCTGTACAAATAAGAATTCGTAGTCCTAAAAAAATTATGGCATTTAGGTGTGTACGGTTCGCTGGTTGTTACTATTTTATTTGTTTTGGTAATTTGGGCTTGGTGAATGAAATACGTATGCTTAACCTCTACGCATATATAAGGATTTCGAGATATACGAAATCCGAACTAACCAAGCTCTCTCGATTGATGGTGTAGGTAATGTGCAACTTGACACATGATGGATACTGAAGTTTGTTGAAATTTGACCACCAAAACTATGGACACACAACTAAGAAAAATACCATTGTGATTATCCAAAACGTAGGTGCAACTAAGAGGAGAACTAAAGTCGTTAAAATAGTTATTTTAACGACCAAGTTTCTTTAACCGTAGTATATGGCCCTCAAGAGGATTTGCCACGATTCAAGTAGTTCCCCATAAATTGCACAAACTGCCACATTTTATTTACATAATTTAAAAGCTAACAGTCTTAAATTAATAATAATATGTACTCTCTCGAAGCTCTCGTTAGGCGGTTGGATCAAGAGCCTGATTCAGAAGGCAGTACTCTCCTCGATACGGCTCGCATCGTGAGGAGGTTTCTGTCTCTGGCGCCCTAACCACATTCACAGCGTGTTTGTACACTTGGTAACCACAAGTAAAGCGCGCGTTGCTACGTGAGATAAAAATACCATTTAATACATCGTTCTGTTTCTGTCAATCGTTTGAAGATGATAGAGACCGAATGATGTTTTAAATACTATGTTTAAACATAGTTACTAAACTACGTTTAAAGCTAATAGCTTTAAACGTTTATAAGATGTGTGGTACAAGTGGGCCTAAGTTCTAAACTATGCTTGTAAATCCCTCATCAGTAAACCCATCTCATTTCATGAAATCAAGCCAATTCTCTCAAACAAGCAGATAAATTCAACCTTGCTTTGAAGCTCAAGGATTTTTCTTACACCTCTTTACCACAATCTGCGATCAGGCGTTTTTTTAAACTGTCAGGAGCAATTCTAATTCAGAGCGCGCTACGAACAGGTGATGGTAGATACGACGAACCGTTTTAGGTACGTGTCTGTGTCGAGATCCAACGATATGTGTGAGGGAAAATTGTAGGACAATGTTGGTTTTTGGAACGGAAGCGTGAATTAAGCTTAATTTGCTTAAATATGTGGGATTTTTTTCGTGAGGAAATCTTAGATGTTCTATGGTCTAGATTCTGGAGAAAATAAAGGGTTATTTCAGACGACATACACGCACGCCTGTTACGAGTCTACGCACCTGACCTTTCTGAAGAACATCACCAATAAGTTCAATGTCTTCCTAGGGCGTCTCATCCCGGCGTTTCTACTCACATCTGCCTTGTTACCTTTTGTTAGTCGCCCTTCATTCATCCTCTCAACTTGACCAAACCATCTAAGCATACTCTTTTCAATTTTACCGACTGCTTTTGCTTTTTTTTACTGCTACTAACTAAACCAAAGGGTTATTTCAGACTGCTACCGACCAAAACCTATGTCTTTGCTTCAAATGTTCTTAATATGCTATTATTCGTACAAAGAACTCCTCTAGTGTGTGGATGTATTTGTCATTGATTTGTATTGAACCAATGAATTGATATTGCACTGCAGTTAAGTCAATCTAAAATCTTGAAATACGAAGTTTTTTTTTATGTAATTGAAAATTGAAGTAATAAGATAGAAGTAAAAGAGTTGTCTCACTGCTGGCCACTTTTCCCAGCAGTGAGACAATACAGATTTATATTTATAAAAAAGATTATCCAAACAAACCATCAAAACATTCTTTCACAAATCAACCGCCCTTATAACTTTTAAAAGTCAAACATCCTATAGCAGAACAAAACTCTGAATACCCTCGGTTCGAGGTTAATTAAAATTAGTTAGTTAACTCCAAACTAAAACATGCCCCACTGAATACACGGCGGGCTAAACACGTGGAAATGTAGTAACCACTTGCCGAAGATATAATGAAAATAGCTTTACAAGTGTTGTTTCAAACATTGTTGGGTGTTGGTGTAAGTTAAAAGAGTTTGTTACTAGGCAGGCGCGGATCTGGTTTTTTCTCAGGGGGGGGGGGGGGGGGTAAATGTTTCTCTGAGGAAGGTGGAGGGTATTTACCGTGCCGTGAAAGCGTTAAAAAAAACATACGGCACCTTTTTCCCTAAACTCTTCTCTTCTTAGTGGAGGCTTGTTATTAGCATTTTTTTTCTCACTCACTTTTTTTCAGACTCAGTTTGGTCGAATCCCAGGGGGGGGGGGGCAACTGCACCTGTTGCCCCTCCTGTCTGTATCCACTTCTGTTACTATGTAATAGTTATCTAAATACTTTGTAGTACTCACAAGTGGAACTGGAAGCTTAGGAAGGATGATATATATCTTATATATATAAAAATGAATCCCTATTTCCCTTGGTCACGCCATCACGCGTGAACGGCTGGACCGATTTCACATTTTTTTTTATTGTGTTTGTTATTGTCAGAAGAAGGATTTTATGAAATAAAAAAATAAGGAAGTTGAGCGGAACGTTACAAAATTTAAGAAAACTTAACGTCAATATTAATTTTACATAACTGTCAGCGATTGACAGAATGCGCACTGCAAATATCGTTTAACACAGATGGATCGGTTGATATATGAGTCGATAGTTTTAGTATTAGTCAATAGTCAAAACTAAAACTAAACGACATATGACATTCATAGTTAAGACAGGACAACGTCTGTCGGGTCAGCTTGTATATATATATATACACACATATCGCACACTCGTTCTTTTTTGTATTTGTGTGTTTTTTCTTTGCGTCATGTTTACCGCAAATAAATTACTTTTCTTTTCTTTTATATATATGTCACGTCACATAACATCACGCCTGTAATCCACGAAGGATAAGGCAGAGGTGTACCCATAGTACCACCACATTTCGCCAGTTTAAGTCCCATGTAGGTAATAGGGAGCGATTATAAGTATATCATGTGTATCTATTTTTTCAATCATATTTGTGTAATTTAATATAACTGAAAGAAAGAAAATACGTTTATTTGCGGTCAACATGACGCAAAGAAAAAACACGCAAATACAAATAAGAAAGAGTAACTATCTAAATATTTAGTTTTGGCGGCAATTGGATACAAACATCCTTCTTTTTTAGATAGAGAAACCGGCCCTATGGGCTTTTAATTGCCTTTCGATTTCCATATGTCAACGGTCAAGGATACAAACAAAATAATAAGAAGCAACAATATCTCGAATTCTCAATATAGCACTACGTAGTTCTTTTGGCGCGTGGCCAAAAATGGAACTAACGCCGCATCATGCTTTTTAATACATTTCACAAATCAGTTGCACAAATGTTTTAGCAACAGCGCCCCCTTGTCAACGTCATTCGACCGCCAAAAGATCTTTGTAGCAGTGTACTTTATCAGAAGCCATCCACTATAAAGCCTATAACCTGACATTTCAACCCCTTTTCGTTTCCCCGCAGTAGCCTAAAACATTTCCAAAACTACCCGCCCACATCTCATAACCCAAATCGCGGTCCAGTCCAATGCCCCGAGGTACTCGGCCATCCCAGCGTATAATTCGATTCAGATAGATGTTTGAAAGACTCAGCTAACTTCGCTACGGGTCGCGAAGGCTCCCTAACTAGTTTACCATTACACTGGAAGTGAAAAATGAATAGATAAGTTTTACTCGAGCAGAAAGTGTGGATTTCGGTTTTGCAACTTCTCTTTTGTGTAATTTTTTCTCGGTCGAGATTTTTGTTTGACAGTTGTCTGCACTGGGTGAGGTATGTGATTGGTGGTTTCTTTTATGCTGGGATGCATCAGCACCTATGGCTTTGAGGACATTGTTCACTGATATTAATGGTCTTATTACTACGCTTTGGAATGGGCAACTAGCTTCATTTTTCTGACTGACCATTCAAAAGTGCCTGTAAATGGTTTATTTGAAATAAATGCTTTGAGTTTATAACATTTCATTTTGTTGCGAGTCCATGACAGGATTTTTGTTCTAGTTGCGTGTGCTATATTTTCATTATTTACTGTCTAAACATGATATCTTTTTATCGTCTGTTTTTCCGGTCAAGAGTATTATTCCCAGACCCTTCAAGTTCAGATGATGGATCTCTCTGATCTTTTTTTAAACAATTTTATCTAAATTAAAAAGAACGTGCTTAAATGGTTTGGTCATGATGAGAGCATGAATGAAAGGCAACTAATAAAAGGTATTAACAAGGCAGATGTGAGTGGAAATGCCGGGTCGGAACGTCCTAGGAGGACATAATGTCATATTGGTGATGTGCTTCAGAAAAGTAAGGTGCCTAGTACTCGCAACCGGCGTGAGTGTAAGGGTCGTTGAAAATGAGTATGTAAGGATGCCGTTCTGTATAGTTTCTGCCTACCCTCATGTATGCGTGTGATTTTATTTAACTCCACTTCAGGAGAAGCTTATTTCTAGGAAGGGGTCTTCCTAGAAACAAAAACCTCAAAGCAACTATTTTAATAATATTTCCGGTCTATCCAAAATCGATCAATTTCCAACCAAACTGGATTAGATTTGTGAAATCCTTTACCGAGCTAACTCTGTTCCACTCAAATGGATCTGGGTTGATTGATGAACTCCAAACTAACTTAGTTAGGGTCGCCAAAGTCAGTAAACGAGTTATCATCACCGGTAATAGACTATGTGTGTCAGTTTTCGCCATGATAAATGATTATAAATGATTTTATTTCTGTAAGTAGGTTTGTACAAAGACTTTTAACACGTCAATCATATTTTTGAACTAGATGAGTTCGGCGTTTCCTATCTGACTACTCTGAGAAGGAAGGCCGATACAAACTCAGAGGTCACAGTCTCTTTTAAAGTGTAGACATGATCTTGCTCAGATCATGTGAAGACCATGTAGTCTAGGGTCTGAAATGGTATTTTGCGGAAAGAACTACACATATTGAGTGGACCTGTCCAGTCAGTGCATTTGTTATGCTTCCGTTAGCAATAACCCAATTGTTTTGAGAAATAGTACTTACTGGTAGGTTCATTAACGGTGTTGACGGTGGCGTTGTAGGTGTTGCATAAGTGTACCTAATGTGAGTTTTTATAAATGGATCCTCGAGAAAGTTAAAAATTCTATCTACTATTGAAATCCATTAAATGTACCTTGAGAAGTAACTATGTATAAGAAGGAAGGGCACGCTGTGGGCAACCAGTCTCACTACCTATTTTGTTCACCGTCCAATCTTCACACCTCGACATGATCTATGTCATTATTCGCTCAATAAAAGCTAAGTGAACTCTTCAAACGATCACTTACTAGAAGCCGTTTGGATGTAAGCACTCAACGGTTTTGACGATGATATTAACTGTCGTTTCGAGAGAACTTTGTCTTATGCACTAGGACTGGTTCATACAACATTTGTCGGGTTAACGGCCTCATTGGTCTAGTTGTCGCAAGCGCTGAGCATGAGGTCCTGGGTTTGATTCCCGGGTCGGGCAAAGTGTAACTGGGTTTTTCCATCTGGAATTTCTCAGTAGCAGCTCGGAGTCTGGATTTGTGCCCGGTTGATAACAATAGGCTCGTCCTCTGTTACATAGGACTTATACATAACTGGCGAAATGTGGGTGTAATAAACACTGCCTAACCCTTCGGGGTTTTCAGACATGATGTTTTGTTATATTAAAAGCTAAATGAAATATTTGCTCTAAGTATTTCATAAGAAACTAAAAAGAGAAAAAGACGGTTGTTATGTCTTGTCTAAAATATTGCCTAGTTTTCTACCAAACTTAGCCTAAGCTTAGTTTCTATAAAGTCTTCGATGTCTCGTTTCCTCCGAATTTTCTGGAAACACAATCTAACTGTCATCCATCTAAGTTCTAAGCTGATATTAAAATGCTAGTCTACGGCTCCTGTCCCACCGCCGGCGATTAACAAGAAGCGAGTAGAGCTAGCTGCTAAAAACGAGTCACCGAGCAGCTAGTAGAGCTAGCTACTAAAAAGAGTCACCGAGCAGCTAGTAGAGCTAGCTACTAAAAAGATTCACCGAGCTGCTAGTAGAGCTAGCTACTAAAAAGAGTCACCGAGCAGCTAGTAGAGCTAGCTACTAAAAAGATTCACCGAGCAGCTAGTAGAGCTAGCTACTAAAAACGAGTCACCGAGCAGCTAGTAGAGCTAGCTACTAAAAACGAGTCACCGAGCAGCTAGTAGAGATAGCTACTAAAAACGAGTCACCGAGCAGCTAGTAGAGCTAGCTACTAAAAACTAGTCACCGAGCAGCTAGTAGAGCTAGCTACTAAAAACTGGTCACCGAGCAGCTAGTAGAGCTAGCTACTAAAAACGAGTTACCTAGCAATGAGCGCGCTACAGCGACAAGCTATTACTCGCTGATATGCGTAGTTTTGTACTAAGCGTGAGTCTCAGCAAGTGTTCTGTCCGCCAAGCGTGTGTCGCTGGGCGAGTACTCTCTTTGATAGCTCTTGTCGCTGCGATAAACGAGCACTCGCCGCCCGCCGCGGGCGGTATTAACAGTCGGCGATCAACTATTAACCCTTCGTCTGCCGAACGTGGATCCACGCGGCACACAATGGCTTTTTAATTGTTTCTGTAATTACGGCATTGAACCGGTTAATACATATATGTATTTCTTTTACTTACTCGAGACCTACAATCTTTTGTATGCTTCTACAGCGAAAAAATCGTTGATAGCTAGTCGCTTCCTCATCGGCGGTGGGACAGGCGCCTAACCCGCATTTTTACGTCATTTGGCACTTGCTTGTTTTCTTTATGTAAAACATGTTTTGGTGGAAGGAAAAGCTTAGTTTTCTTCGTATTCATAAGCAATTTTTGACCAAATTAACATAAAAGTTATTTTATCCACAATCTCTGCAAGAGTTGCAGAGTCGCTGTTTGCAATAAAAGGTCCTACTTTTGACCGTTCCGTTTAATCAATACTTCCTTTAACATTTTCGCAAGACACTGCCAGACAGCGTTTTACTACACCATAATTAAATAAAAAATTGTGAGCCGTCACGGGACGCCTGGCAGATGTGAAACGTCGAAATTATTTTGGCGACGCGTCGCCACGGCATTCGTCGCCACTGGATGCGTCGCCACGCTCACAATCGATTTCACATCAAAAAAACATAGGCAGTCTTGGGGACTGCCGACAGAAGTGAAAACTTAAAACTATAAAATAACAGTGGTTTTTAATTAATTAATTACAATTTTCAAATTAATTGTAGTAGTATTAAAATTAAAATTTTAATTTCATAATGTTTGAATTAAAACTATTATTAATAACTTATTTATTCATATGTACTAATATTATCAATTCGAAAGTAAGTGTCTGTATGTTACCTTTCACGCCTGATTTCGATAAAATTTGGCAAGGATAGATGGCATAATAGATAAATTCCGACATCCACACGGGCGCAGCCGCGGGCAGAAGCTAGTTAAAGTATATATGTGTTCCCTGCTGGCCTAGCGCAACACTTCAAACTCATAGTTACATTTATACAGTTAACATTAGCATGTCGGTGACGCAAACCCATAATATTTTCCCCTACCAAAAATCGCTCAAGGCGCCTAAAGAAGGTTTCACTTAATAATTAAACAACAGTATCCACTCATACGTGCACCAACTTAATCCATATCCAGATTAAACCTACTTCAAAACATATCTGCGTTGCCAACGTATGCAGTTAAATTGTAACTTCAGTCGCAGGCAGCCATCTTAACTCAGCGAGTGCCGCATACTGCAGATAAAACTTCTCTTTAAAACTTTTGTACACGATACTCTTACTTTTTTCACCTGCCAACCGGATAATCCCGGGATTTTCTACGGGAACTGAAAGGCATGGCAAGGTGGAGTTAAATGTTTCGGTAAAATATGTGTTTATTTTTATGGATAGAATAAGAAATGAGTACATAAGAGGAAGTCTGAAAGTGGCATCGGTGACTAAAAAGTTGTGTGGAAATCGATTGTCATGGCATGGGCATGTGATACGGAGCAATGAGGAAAATGTCGTGGGAAAAGTTTTGAGTTTGACTGTGGATGGCTTAAAGAGTAGAGGAATAGAAAAGAATACTCTTTATTATGTACTCCATAAAAATTACGGATATAAATGTAGACATTTTACATAGGGTGACACAATGGGCGGTCTTATCGCTAAAAGCGATCTTTTACAGACAACCTTTGGATGGATTCAAGGGAGAAGGAGAGACAATAATGTCAGTCAGTGGTGTACCATTTACATATGTAATAACAAATACATACATACATAAACCATATACTTATCTACATATAATATATACAATAACAAACATGAAACAAGAGCAAGGAAACTAAATGTAACGACAATGTTTAAGGAGAGAGGAAGACCAGAATTTTAAAAGAGGACAAAGATTGAGCACGCCTTATCACACGGGCTTACACGGGCAAGGCATTCCATAACCGTACTGCTTGAACTGTAAAAGACTTGTCATAAAAACTGGTGGAATGCATCGGCATCTCTAGTCTTAAGTTTTAGGATGTTAAGAGGATGACCAAAGCAACTATGGATGGACTGCGTGGAAGATGATATGGCTAGACAGGGGGTGACTACCGAGATGATGACTAATAGAGAAGTGTGGAAGAAAGACTTGTTGGGCTGACCACAAATAAATTTGGGTAAGGTGATAAGCAAGAGAATGATGATTGATGATGTATAATTTTTTAGGACTGGTTTTTGCATCTGAAGTTATTGGATTTGAAGCTGTAATCTACTGAAAGTCATCTAAGACTCGAATCCTGTTTACACTAACGTTGTACATATGAACGAAGATACGACCATACAAATCCGATGAGAAAACAGCGCGGTCGCACAGACAGACACGAAAAGCGACTTTAATTTATAAAATGTATACATCATATCCTACTAATATTACAAATGTGAAAGTTTGTGAGGATGGATGGATGGATGTTTGTTTGTTACTCTTTCACGCAAAAACTACTGAACGGATTAGGATTAAATTTGGAACACATGTAGTTTATAACCTGGATTAACATGTAGGATACTTTTTATCCCGGTAGTACGTTCCCGTGGGATAATTTCCGACCACCACGCGGGAAAAAGCTAGTATAGAATATAGAAGAAAACTTTTACGTTTTTATGAAGCCCAAGTTTCAAGCCTACCTCTCTAATGTTACCTCTAAAAAGTTATAGAGAAAGCATGCTTAAATTTTTAGGCACTGGAAGCTTTGAATCATAATACGCCAGATGCTATTATTAAAAAAAAAAACTACACATAACTACGTAAGTACATCTGTTAAATAATCGTTCAAACAACAACCGTACAGATTTTTATTGCCATCATATTAACCCTATCACTACTTGTCTACAGTATTATTGACCCCTACACGATTTTATTCAACTAATCACAAAAATATGCCAATCAAAAACAATCCTTAAGACTCTGAAATAAAATTTAAAATTGTAGTAACTTAGGGAATCAATGGACCATCTGGCATATGTAAGGAATGAAAGATATTAATTATTATTCACTGTTGATGCGGTAAGTTTAATGATTGAGATTAACTTAAGAGTTACACGTTTTGTAGATAATTAGTCATTCATGTAGTATGTAACTACATATTATAATTTGTTATATTAATGGATTATGTTTAACAACGCGTGTTCAATTAATATTTTGTCGCTTGTAATAGATTTGACGGTACGGCTAATAAAACACCAGTAATTTATTCCGTTTTTGTATACCCAGCGAATAAGAATTCTCATTACGAAAATCCTCGGAATAAAACATTTATTTCTTTACTTCTTTATCCTTATGAAATATAACGCTGTCTGCCAATCCTCAGATGACCACTTAAAGCCGAAAATTACTTTTGTTTACTTAAAGCGCTAAGTCACTGAATTATGTAAGTTAGCACTTGAAAATCCAATGCATTAATAATATCAAAATCCACAAAAACTCATTAAAAATAACACTTGGAAGTTATAATCGTTCAAACTCGACCGCGGGCCTATTGGACCCGGGAAGTTTAAATTAAACTTGTCACCCTGTACGGCGGGTGAGGGTTACTCAGGAGTTCTTGCGAAAAAATCGAGGAGGGAAGCTTCCGTGGCTCTGTAGGTTAGATTTTTTAATTTGAAGTTACTTTTGATACGTATGCGGTTTTTGTGTGTCAAGTACCTATTCGAGTTTGAAATACAGAGTTGGAACTGTTTATGCGAATCATTTTCACAATCTGAATTGTATTTATTGTCTCTGAAGAATTTATTTCAACTAACCTGTGTATTTTGTCCTTTGTTGGGTAGTGTACATTACACCTCCAATCATTTCCTTTTACAAGCATCCCAGTTCATTCTTGGCATGCCAAAACCTGCAAAATTAATCTAAGACATACAAATCTCGTGTCACGGTGTTTGTGTCGCACCCCTCCGATACAGCTCGACCGATTTTTATGACTTTTTTATGTATATTTGGTAGGTATCAGAATAGGTCGTAAATAAAGTCTAAGGTGAAATCGCGGGGCGCAGCTAGTTATAAATAAGTAAATTGAATCAAACGTTCTTTCAAATAATCTTTGCCCAAAAACCTAATAGTCTTGCTACTTACCTACATACCTGTCACCTCTCTTCTTAGTATACAGGGTGGCTGGGACATCAACGCGCAACCTGTTACCATGGGTTCAGTACATGATTCTGAACCCTGCTTTGTTTTTTTTTGCCGTCTGTTTAAAAAAAAAAAATGCTGTTCCATACATTTTGACCGCGTAGATATTGCCTTTTCTATGAAACAGCAGTTTTTTTCTGATAACTGTCAAAAAAAATCTATGCTAGAACTGCTGAATTCATGGTTACAGTTTGCGCGTCGATCTCCCTGCCACCATGTATAGTCAAACACCTCATTATGCATAAAAAATTTCATTACGACATTATAACAAGACTATTGTCACATCTTCAGAATTAAAATCATCTCGCGGTACCCTATTTTTTTCGTGAATCTGGTACGTTCGCGTCCCCTGATGCATACCCAAGTAGGGTTTGTCCCGCCAGTAATTCGTTTTTAAAACGGCGATGGGTCCTCGGAAATAAGATTTTAATTGTAACGGGAAAATCGTGCTTTGATTGATGTACTCCGAACTTTTTAACGTGGTTCGGAGGGTAATTGGTTTGACAAGAATTGTCAATTTTCGGTGGGATTTTAATAACGTTTGATGGGTAGGGAGTAAACAGTTTTTTTTTGCTTGTTTCTTTGGGAATATTGTCTATGTTTCGGAAGAGAATAAGTAAGTCTTGCACAAGTATTTCTCGTAAAGCGTTAGCATGGGATTACGTTTAGAGTAGAGGCATTGGGCAGGAACGTTTTTCCTACGATCACCAATACCTCTATAGAGGTATGAGGAACAGGGTGTAAAGTTCACTCATCCTCTATAGAAAAGGGAGTATCCTCCGACGGGTGTCGTGTCTCGTGGGCTACTGCCCGACGATTGTTGTAGGGTCGTTGTATATATGCTAGTTGCGCGGTAAACTCTGTTTGCGCGATTCAGGATTTTGTGTGGCGTTGTTGGCTACACCTCTGTTAAGCGTGATAATTAAGACTTTCGTTTTGATCGTCCATTGTCATTGGGAGCCTCTTATTAAGCTGTAAACGTTTACAGGCTGATAATTAGAGTGGTAGGTACCTATTAGAGAACTACACATTGAAGCGTTCTTGAAGACCTCACGCAAACATTCGTGCCTACTAGTTGAATGTAGTACGTACTTAGTGATTTTATGAAGTTACCGCAGAGAACTGTATAAAGCGTGCTCTCTGTTCAAAATCCACTCAATGACTGACCGCTTACCCAGCAAAACAGCCACAGTAAACCGCGGTTTAATCCAAAACCATCAAAATTACACCTACCCCCATAGTAAATGAACAAATCAAATCTCAATCAAATTCCGATCTCGTTGGGCCAATTAGAACCGAATCGGCGCCGACATGGTGATCGATTGATTTATGTAACCAGCCTAATTAGGAATCTCGTACTGATTAATTTATATGAACTCCGTACTTGAAAAGGGTTCAGGATAAAATGGCGGTTGTAATAGATTTGATTAATATATGAAATGGTGGTAATTTGCCGCTAATTGTCACGTGTGGGCGCGTGACGGAGTAATCGTGGTTTGGTAACTGAGTTTAGGAATTTTGTGTGGACTATTTTTAGTTAAATATCGTTTTTAGGGTTCCGTAGTCAACAAGGAACCCTTATAGTTTCGCCATCTCCATCCGTCCGTCTGTCCGTAGCTTAGCTCAGTTACTCTTTGTAGTAGAAAGCTGTAATTTGGCATGGATATACATATTACTCACGCCGAAAAAGTAGTAAAAAAAAAAAAATTGTGTACCTCTCTCTACACGTAAAGTGGAGATGTTTTTTTAACGTCTACCCTATGGTGTGGGGTGTCATTGGATAGGTCTTTCCAAAATATTACGGGTTTGTGCCAACAATTTTTCGATTAAGGGATCCGTTTGCGAAATATTAAGCTTTAAAGTGCAAATTTTTGTTAGAATGAAGTGTCCCTCCCCCTGTCAATCCTGTGTGTTTTGGATAAGTGAAAAAAATCACAGTAGTAGTAGGTACATATATAACGAAGTTAAAAGGACAAATCACAGCTAAGTAGGCTTTACAAGTTAACGAGTAATAGTCGACCAACTTACATTGGCAGTTGAAACTTTTGGGAGAACATGTTTTTCAACAACAATGTTAATTTTATTCTTGGGATAAAATCCATCCCAACTACAGAACCCTTTATTGTGCGTGGTCCGGTTTTTTGGTTGACGCTTCGTCCATCATCCATGATAATATCAAAGCTAAATAATCACCGTCTGCCTAACCTTTTGTCAAAAATAATCACCGTCTGCCTAACCTTTTGTCAAAAATAATCACCGTCTGCCTAACCTTTTGTCAAAAATAATCACCGTCTGCCTAACCTTTTGTCAAAAATAATCACCGTCTGCCTAACCTTTTGTCAAAAATAATCACCGTCTGCCTAACCTTTTGTCAAAAATAATCACCGTCTGCCTAACCTTTTGTCAAAAATAATCACAGTCTGCCTAACGTTTTCTCAAAAATAATCACCGTCTGCCTAACCTTTTGTCAAAAATAATGACCGTCTGCCTAACCTTTTGTCAATAATAATCACCGTCTGCCTAACCTTTTGTCAAAAATAATCACCGTCTGCCTAACCTTTTGTCAAAAATAATCACCGTCTGCCTAACCTTTTCTCAAAATATGTTGGGGTCAGCTTCCAGACTAATTGAATGCAGTAGAATACTAGTATTTACCAACAGAGCTAGATTATAATCAATAGAGCTAAATAACTTCTCATAATCTTGTCTATCTCAAATGCCCTATTACTTTTTATGGTGTCGGCGTATTAAGTACGTGTCTTTGTTCATATATCTGTTATCTCAGACATAAATAGATCTACCACAGTTTCAATTGTCTCTGCGTGATGGAACCATTCCTTTTACAATAGTACAAGGATATTTTGGCGCGTAGACAGTCGGAACTAAAGCCGCCATATTGTTTTTTCAATTCAATTTTTACTTGTTTATCAACAACGCCCCCTTTCTATGTCATTCAAGCGCTAATAGCTTCTTGCAGCACTCTACGTTAATTCCCGTTTTGGCGTATGTTGAGAATTTTCAACTTTTGTTTTTTTTTCGATTTCATTCCTTCTACGTCGTACACGTGATTCATCCCCTGACCCCGCCAGAGTGACTTCAGCAGGTAGGTATTACAATTACACTGTTAACTGAAAATATGAGCCTTTGTGAAAATTAATTATAACCCTCAAATTCAGGTCAACAATGGGAATCGCAGCCCATCCAATTATTGACCTCATTAACTTACCCTTACCCAAGTGATGAAGCAATAATAAACCCCCTAAAAAAAACACTTATTTTAATTACACTAATAACTATAATTATTTGAAGATAAGTATCATCAATTGGTGTAGTGTTAATTAAAAACTTTCATTGTTGTATCTTTTGATCGGGATCTTTTATCTTTTTGTTTCATCTGGGGTGAAATGTGAAAGGTGGTGATGACGCTAGGTTTATCTTTTGAGAGGTACTTATGCGTTTCGTTTCACCCTACAGAAGAAAAGCTTAATGTACTCATTATTGTTTTAATTAATAGAAAGGTACAGTACCTACTGATGTAAATGAATGAATACTCTATTACATGTACACTATAAAAAATACAGATATAAATGTAGAAACAATGACAATGATGATGTGTGTACAATGTTTTTACAAGACATTATTTTAGCAAGTTGGTGTTTAGGTTTCAAAAGGCTTCGATGATTTGAATGCATAGGTACCTACGAATAAATTATAAGGTACGGACCTACGTCTTAGGCTTAAGGTGAATCCTTAGCCCGCCAAATTCAAGTTTTCTTTGGTTTTTTGCAAACTGAAGCTCTTGTTTTACGTCGTACGTAAGAGTTTTCAAAATATTTCGTATGAACATTCTTAGGTGGAATTATTTTTCAAAGTTTTGACGATGGAATATGAAATTTATGATTATTATTCAGTAAATATATCATTCCTACAGTCGCAAATCGCATTTTGATCAACATACGACGTAAAACAGCTGCAATTTTCAAAAACCCAAAGAAAATTTGAATTTTGCGGGCTACAGCTTAGGATTCACCTGAAGAGGTGAAATCATATCGAAATAAATTAAAATTCAATTAGGATTTTGGTTTTTAGCTTAATTTTTTATTATTTTTTATTATTCATTTCGCACGTTTCCTCTTAACACATCTTACATTGGCAGAATTGTCGCCAACGGCACTATTGCCATAGAGAAAAATAGAATAGAACATCGAAATAAACATATCCAATATGAATATTTGGACAAACTAACAATTTTATCCACTAATATGTTACTTGACGCTAAAGCTCCTTCCTTTCTCATTTAATTAACACTCAACGAGCCTAATCTATCTTACTTTCATCATCATCTGCCTACCCTTTTCCCAAGTAAGTTGGGGTTGGCTTCCAGTCTAACCAGATGCAGCTGAATACCAGTATTTTACATGGAGCGACTGCCTATCTGAGCTCCACAATCCAGTTACTGGGTAATATGATACCCCTTGGTAAGACTGATTGGCCGAATTTCGGGTTTCTGACAACCTTTACGTAACGTCTATCAAGGATCAAAGAATGACAGCCGAGACCAACGGCGTGCATTCCGAGGCACGGAGGGTATGTAAAGATAGTCACCCATCCACGGACCGACCGCGGCAATCGTAGCTTAACCTGATCAATCGACCCGTGTGGCTGTTATTACTTAGTCACGAGCCCCATTTTTATCATGAAATGACGTACAAAAAGATCAATGGAATTCTCTTACTAAAAATAGGGCTGTCTAACGAACATTCTAGCAACAGTCGCATTAACATTCACTAAAAACAACAATCATTAATTTCGCCACAAGGGTGAAATTTCACTATTAAGAGGGGGTGATACGCTATCCCTCTACCCCTTATCTATCCCTTTATCTTGTTCCGATCCCCACAAAATGATATCGTGTTATTTCAGTTAATAACTTATTTCCCTTGTACTTACTTACCCCTCAAGACCCTTATCGCGTTTCGGCGATCGCATTCGCCCCTAAATAAATTATTTGAGTTATTTTTTTATTGTTAGTTTCTTGATCGAGATAAGACTTGGATTGACAGTTTTTATTAGCGACTATTGTTGGATAATGCTGAGGAAATTGGTAATCGCTGTTGTAATTTGTTTTATTGATTTGTCAATCGTTTTTAAATCGTAGCTTTTGGCACTTTGTGCTACTGTTTTTATCGGGAATGCTTTTGCATGTATTGTATTTCTATATGTGAATGGTGCAGCATTTGTGGTCCGAAATTCTGGACCTTTATTGAAATTTTCTACAACTTTGAAAAGAGTCCTAAACTAAAATGAATTAGGTCAAAAAAGTGCGTTTTAAATCTTGTATCAAAACAAATAAACAAGGCATGCCTTTTGAGTACGAATGTTTGTGCAATGTAAAATGATTTGTGCTCACACGCTTTCACAGCAGTTTTCTGAGTGGGTTATAAACAATCAGTCGAAAATACACAAAACTTTTATTAAAGCCTAAAAAGAATGGCATCTCATTACACCAACTATTTCTGTGACTTTAATTAACGACATACAATTGAAACGAAACAAGATAACTAATTTAAATAAAAAAATAATATATCACACCTTCCTCATAATAAATTACAGACAGCCAAATTTTTATTGATTTCATTTGTCATTCGTATTTATCCAATTAAACTCAAAAGCTCGTCCCACCCACATTAGAAGATGAGTAAAAATAATTCAATTTAAACCTATTAAATTAATCTACGCCTACGATTTAAATCGTGCAATCAAATTAAAAATGGTGTGAATGCGCTTTCAATTACAAGAGTGCATCCATTTTGTGACTAACTGCTTTGTGATTGGCCGAAATTGTTTTTTGATGTTGCCGCCGCTCAAAGGGGCAATGGGGGGCAATATAGTGTGTCTCTGTTTGTAACGGAAATCTGTAAGTGTTTTTTTTCAGTCATCGGAAGTTCCTGTAAAGTGTTCCGGAATGATGTTTGACGTCGATGAGCTTCGTTGTTTCCTGTCGATTAATTTTAAATGAGTTTTAATGGGTAATGGAACGTGAAGTGTTAATGGTAGCAAAAGAAGTATCTTTAACTTGCTTTTTAGAGTTCCGTAGTCAACAAGGAACCCTTACTGTTTCGCTATGTCCGTCTGTCCGTCGCAGCTTAGCTCAGAGACTCTTACTAGAAAGCTTTAATTTGCCACGGATATACATATTTTTCACGCCGATAAAGTGGTAAAATAAAATCATGAAAAATAAAAGTGATTTTTTTCTCGTCTTTTCCATGTTGTGGGCTATCGTTAGATAGACCATTAAAAAATATTGCGGGTTTGTGGAAACAATTTTTCTATTCAGGGATCCGTTTGCGTAAAATTAAGCTTTAAATTGCAAATTTTTGTTAGAGTCAAGTGTTGAATCCCTGCCAGCTAAATGGCTGCTTTTGGATATGTGAGAAAATTCACGGCAGTAGTGTATATAACGAAATTAAAAGTGAAACTATCACAGCTAAGTAGGCTTTACAAGTTTATGAGTAATAGTCGACCAACTTACATTTGCAGTTGGAACCTACCTTTGGGAGAACACGTTTTTCAACTACAATGTTAAGTTTGTTCTTGGGATAAATCCATCTCTACTACGGAACCCTTCATTGTGCGTGGTCCGACACGCACAAGTCCAATTTTCATAACATAACATCACTACTATATTCCCCAAAGGGTTGGCCAGAAGTACACCCACATTTCACCAGTTATGTTTAAGTCCTATGTAACAGGGGGCGAGCCTATTGCCATCAACCGGGCACAAATCCAGGCTGCTACTGAGAAATTCCAGCAGCCAGCGAAATGTGCTTTTACGTGACGCGTAAAGAGACATACATAATCAGCCTATAGTGTTCCCACTGCTGGGACACAGGCCTCCTCTCTGTGAGAGAGAATGGACTGTAACTTACCACGCGGGCCCAGTGCGGGTTGGTAGACGTCACATGTCTTCGAATTTTCGGTTCTAGGACATGCCGGTTTCCTCACGATGTTTCCCTTCACCGTTTTGAGAGCAGTGGTGATGAAATTATTTACACAAAGAAAAGCGCCTGCCTGGGTTCGAACCCACAACCTACAACTCGTATGTCGGGGCCGATACCACTGGGCCACCACCGCTCAAGAGACAAATAACTCTGTAAAGAGACAAATAACTTATAAAAAGAAAAATGTTTTGACCTCATTTCGGAAATATTTTCAATATAACTACAAATTCCGCATAGCCTTAAATCTTAGATTACATTCTGATACCATTACATTCTTTATCGAATATCTTTGTAAGGGTCTCTAGAGAAATTATGAATTTAGGGCACTCAAGAGGCCTTAGTTACTTATTATACGCTCAGGCGTCGACGACAGGCCTAGAAAACTAAGCCGTGACGACTGAGACGCGTCCCACTTCAGAATCAGTGGCTGGAGACGTCAAACACAAAGAAATCTGGGACAATGTACACATCTAGGTTGGGCTGAATGGATTATCTTTCTAGCTGTTGTCCTCAACTTGTAGCATCAAGCTTGTATTCCCTTGAGGGGTGTGTGGAGACGTACAACACATTTCTACTGTCTTTAATGGTTTAGGGTGTAGTGTGCGTCTCTTAGTTCCTTATTTACGGAAGTGCATGTAAGTACTACCTACTTGAAGAAAAGAGGTTTTATTTTAAATAGAAACAAAAAACAGCTCCTTACATTTTGGAATATTACGTTCAGAAAAACGCAAATACAAATAAATAAAATTGAAGTGTCTGTTTATAATGTCAAAATAACAGCTTTTTACTAAATGCTTATGAAAGTATATACGGTACCTACCTACATATTAAAAAAAACACAATAAAAAAAAAGTCTGTCTTTTTGTTTCGGCTAATCTCTGAAACGGCTGGACCGATTTTGATAGGACTTTCACTGGCAGATAGCTGACGTTATAAAGAGTAACATTGGTTACTTTTTGTCGGTAGCACGTTCCCGTTCGATAATTTCCGACGTCGTACGAGAAACCGCGGGCAACATCTAAATAAAACTTTAACTAAGTTTGGAGGATAACTACCTGCGACATTAACATTGACGATAATGTTAATGGAAGTTCTACAGCTGATAGCTAATTTTGAAACTCTAAATTCTTAATATTCTGTTCATAGAAAATCCAGCACCCAAATTGCATAGTACACGCGTAATCACAATCTGAATCATTTTGAAGCCTATTGCTAATCCATTGCTTCATATGTTCGAATAATTTGTCTACTCAACAACGTAAATAACGCAATGAATATTGTTGAACTGTCAAAATGAAAGGTTTTCCTACTGTTAGTGTGTTACGCAATTGGATTGTGTGAAAGAAGAAATGTCAATTTTGTCAAGAAAGTAATGATTGTCATTCATCTTTAGCAGTCGACATCTCTAGACGAGTGACACGTGTTAAAGAAATATATGTGCCAAATGACGCCAAAATCCTAATCTTAACTATTTACCTTTTCAACCGATCATCATGCAATTTTGCATATACATTGTCAGGGCGACAGAAAAGGATATAGGGTACCTTTTATCCAGAAAAAAAAAATACTGTTCCCGAGGGAAATAATAACTTTCGACGGTCACAATTTCTATAGGACGCTAGATGGCGCTACGTGTCTTTCGAATCACGATTGAATTTTATTATTAGAGACTTTAATAGTGTGATCAGAGATATTTTTTTTAAATATAAGTAATACATTTAGCGAGTCTAGAGTGAACTCCAACACCGTTTGACCGAACACCATGAAATTGGCACATAGGTAAGTATATAAATATGTATTTTAAATGGAGATGTATGTACAGGATCATTTTCGATCTCCACGCGGGCGTTGCCGCGGGCATAAGCTAGTAAGAAATAAAGATATAAGTCTGATTATATACAAAAAGGATTATAAGGTAACTAGTAAGGTCACAATTGCCCTCCAGCGGAGATAAAACCCGTTTCGATTGAGCTTTTAATACATAATTCAGAGTGCGCACTTTGTGTCGTTGATGTCGCTTAATATACACACGGTATGAAAGTTTGGAGAGCCTCTACGATGGGATTTGTATCTAACGAGATCCCAAAGAGTGTACATCCGTGTGATTAATACACTCGCGGTCAAATAATACGGGTCGATGACGAAAATCACTGTAACTTGCAAATTAATAATGGTACATGCATGAAACTAACTTTATATTACAAATACGGTTTTCCACCTGGTAGATTTAGAGGCCTTGTTCGCGAAACTATTTTGGATATTGCTCCGTAATATTTAACTTTTAGACTGTATTTTTATAATTTCTTGATTTCCTTTTTTATTTGCATGCCTGTTTAATTGTATCATTAACACATAATGCATTTTTCAAATTGTAAGCCCACATCACATTAATTTTATTACTTTTTTTTTATTTATAATTATGTGGAAAATGTCGGGAGTTATACATTTACTCTGTAGCACAAATTTTGTGTGATACTGTAATGTGTAACTATTTATTTTCCCAAATAAATAAAAGTAAATAATTTTAATATCGTATGAAATGAAACCTTAAATGATCTACAACGTAATTACAAAAGTTAACATTTTAAAAACCTCGGTGAAAATTCAATATGTCATGCATGACATCGCCATGCCACATACGGCTCAAATTGTAAATGAGTATTTTCAGGACGTTGGCATCAATCGCATGGGCTGGCCCGCAAGAAGCTCGGACGTAAATCCAATTCAACACGCTTGGGACGAGATTGGGAGGTGTGTAAAAAATCGAAACCCCGCCCCAGCTACACTTCAAGACCTGAAACATGGGTTAGTGGAAAAATGGACATCGCATAAGACACTTAAAAACTGCATGCCCAATCCCCTGGCAATACAAAGTATTAATTTTGTTATAAAGTTCGTTTTTAAGTTGTATGTGAGGTACCATTACCAACCATTATTTTTTCAACGTAAAAATTATTGATATTTTGTTTTTTTTTAATGTTATTTTGACAGTTAAACTAATAATTGTTTCCAACATTTGTTGTTGTTTTACGAGTATTAACTGGTAAATTATCTGACAACATAGTTTCTTTCATGCCGGTAGTTCTATTATTTTAAGAGTAAGTTTGACCCGTATTCTTTGTCCGCGAGTGTAGATGTTAGATTAATGAGTAAGAGCTTTGAGGACTTGATTAGACGGTGTTAAATCATTAAGAAAATTAGTAATGGATAAATTATATTTTGTTTCTGTAAATTGTTTTAAAATATTATTTTTTTTAATTTGAGATGGGTTTGCTCTAGACTCTAGTCTAGGTCAGAGATGACAGAGACAAAGTCGAAAATCCAAAAAAAAAAAAAAATATTCATCGTCACAAACAAATATATCAAAAGTAGATGAAGTCGGTGTTTCCTAAACTGAAACAAACTCAGAGGTCATAGTCTCTTTTAGAGTCCAGACAATATCTTGGTCAGACCACGTGGCCTATATTGAATTTGCTGCTATTTTTACAGTAAACCAATTATAACAGCTGTCATAAGGTAAATACATTTCAATAAATTGTTTTTTTTTTTTTTTAGGACTTTGACCCACACTAGGAATTTCTCCTGTATTGTGGGTGCGTTTACAAACATTCAAACTCACATACACAAACAGCCAGACCCGGAACAACTACTTGTAGATCATACAAATATTTGTTCCGTGCGGGAATAGAACCCGCAACACGCAGCGCAGCAGTCAATCGCTTAACCACTGCGCCAACCGTGCCATAGTTATATTAAGTTGGCAGGTATATTGTCAAAATTTTGTGTTTTGTGGGAGATCCGCGGGGTATTTGCGTAACATACTAACAGTAGGAATGGCTTTCATTTTGACAGTTCTACAACATTAATTGCGTTATCTATGTTGTTGAGCAGACAATCTTTTCGAACGTATGTAGCAATGGATTAGCAATAGGTTTCAAAGCGATTCAGATTGAGACAGATAGTGTGTTACGCAATTAGCGTGCTGGAGTCTGAACTAACCCTATTAGCCTATATTTTGGAACTCCAGGTCCCCCATTGTACCCCATAGTAAAGGTTTTCAACGTGGTACAATTGTGAGTGATTGATGGTGTGCCTATGTGTGTGTATGAGTGAGTGTTGTAAGGTGATCTGACATTTGATTCTCTTTCAGTAACCGGGTGCAGTTAGTGGAAAAAAATATAGCAGTGTGAAAGCCATTTGTAAAAGTACAATTGTAGCCGAACAACTTTTAACCATCTACATTTAATTTAATTTAAAACCCAGTCAAGTAGAGGTCACTATTAATTACGTTGGCAAACTTTCTCAACCGTATGTAACTACTACAAGGGCGGGCAAAATTACTGTGTAGCTCCTCTTTGATATTGTTATTCATTTTCTGACGTCAAATGCAAAAGGCATGAACTAACTCAACCATTTAACTTCGTTGGATCGCAGTCTAAAGTAGTTTGTTTTATCTACCTAATGATTTCTGAGTAATTATTTTCGGTACGAGTTTTCAGAAATGGATTTTATCATAGTACGGTAAGCCGCAGGTCACGTAAGTGGTAACAAAAAGGCTCGTGCACACTGGTACAGGCCCGCGTGTCGCATGACGAGCGGTCGCTTTGTGTCGCGCTGTCTCGTCGTGCCTGTTTGTGGGAGCCTTTGTTTAAGCTTTTTTTTTGCGTGGTTAATCATCAAATGATCTTTCCCGCTCTGGGCGGAGCGGGAGGGCGTGTCAGACTCTTACTGACTACTAAAACCCACCCGTGTTCCTTCAGTTGCCTGTGCGCCAGGGCCACGGTAACTCTTTCGAACAATCGGCGACCCCGGCAGTCATCGGCCCTATCGGACCCCTGACATCTCTTTGAGGTGCGCGTGGAACACAACGCACCGTCGACCCGGGCCTGGTCCTTACCGGACGGCGAGCTGCCCATTGCTCGCCGTCCGGAAGCCCGCGCATACGGTGGCCCGGAGTTGGCTATCGACTCCCGACGCCCAGGGTGTCTCGTCCTGCGGCGACTAGGGGCGTGAGGGCGCAATGATTGCCTCTCCCTCACGCGCTCCTTCATATTTTATTCTATAGAAAGTCCGTACTACGCTTGGCCAGCTCAAGGTTAGTGTTATCACCGTCGTGCGGCCTACTGTACCTATACTGTACTGTAGCAAAGAGAACACCATGGAGAAAAGTAACGAGTATGGATTAGTAGCTCAGTACTTATACCTGCCTGTTCACGGCAAAAAAATAAAAAGAACTGCCGCGTTGCCTCGTGGTTGCAAGCGCGACTGCTGAGCTTAGAGTCCTGGGTTCGATTCCCAGCTCGGTCAGTATTATTGGGTTTTTCCATTAGGAATTTCTTAGTAACAGTTCGTAGTTTGGAAGTTGGCGGTGTGATATCCCCGTGCCGCGGAAAGCACGTTAAGCCGTTGGTCCTGCGCCTGATCTCTCTCCGGTCGTGTCGGATTGCCGTCCCATCGGACTATGTGAGGGAGGAGAGAGAGCATCTGTGTCTGCGCACGCACTTGTGCACTATAATATCTCCCGCGCCGAACGCTAATCTCCATTGAGATTGCCGCCATGGCCGAAATACGATCTGGAGGACTGGTAGTCCTCCAGACCGATAATGCAGTGAACAGTATACTGTTCACTGCATTTTACAGATTTCAGTCTATTACTTAAATACGAAGGGGCTCGTGGCTAAGTAATAAGTAATAACAGCCGTACGGTTCGACCGATTAATTTAAGCTACGGTTGCCGCGGTCGGTCCGTGGATGGGTGACCATGTTTACATACCGAGACCCGTCCGTGCCTCGGAAAGCACGTTAAGCCGTTGGTCCCGGCTGTCATTCGTAGATCTTTGACAGTCGATACGGGTCGTCTGAAGCCCGAAAATCTGACAACCTCCTGACATCGGTGACCAGACACACTGTTTATGCATAGGAACACTACTGCTATTATTGGCAATAAGATCTAAGTTAACAATCCAACACTTTCTCTTCAAGGGAGCACTTAACTCCACCTTCTCAAATACTCGCATTATTTACTCACATTTACGTTCAAACATCTCAGCTCGCGTCATATTTTAAGTGCTGGCAACTTGGCAGCGAAATGCCGTTAAAAACCCCCAGCTAGGCTTGCAACCCCAGGCATAAAGAGCCGATTGCCACGTGAAAACGTATGGCAACATCAAGTTGAATATTTTATAATATGCTTTTTACACTCGGGGACACATTTAACGACCAGTTTAACAGTATCGGATATCGAAATAATTCAATTCGATAAAACTTCTCGAGCGTATTTTGTTTTGTGTTGCGTATTTATTTTCGATGGTCGTGTTTTTGCGTTCTGTTAAAAACTTTTGGTGTATTTTTTGGTGAATTCGTGATTAATTGAAAAAGCAACTACGATAATTAGGTTACGTTAGTTTTTATTAAAAGTAAACTTAGTTGTTTCAGGTGAATGTTTTAAGTACCTAAGTAATGTCGATGATGTTTTTACCTATTTTTTACAAAACTTATTTAACTAATGTTCATTCTAAGAACACTCAATTAATTAGAACGAAGAGCAAAAAGTCTCGAAATAGCGAAGCAGTTTCTTGGCTTACCCTTACGTCAACCTTAGCATATTTCAAGGACAACATAAACCTCACCACATCTAAAAACATTATATCAAAAAGATTTCAGTTCATTTTATTACAGCTACAAAACCCAGCTTAGAACATTCATAACATCCTCAAACACGACCATATCAACCCAGAAACATGTTTACACGTTACTTCGGCCGCAAGTGTACCCACTTTACGACCCGGGGCGCTACACAGCGATAAGTCGTCTCGATGACGTGTGAGCTTTGGTAACCGATTACTCGATAACCCGATATCGATACCGAGTTTGCATGTTTTTATTCGCATAATATAACAGTGTTTTGCCGATCTTATCTGAGCTGTCAATGCGGGAAAATGGTAATGTTTTTGAATCGAGTTAGCAGCGATTATGTATCGATTTAAAACGGGTTCGAATGGGAATCGAATAGTTTGAGTTTTTGCCGTTGGTATTTTGAAATGTTCGTGAACGTTGGTTTTTGGGTTTATCTCGGTAATCGTTGAAATAACCATTCCTACTTGGCGATAAGTTTAATTTATTGGGATAGATTTCGAAGTTAGTTTTAAAAAAAAACAGAAATATGGTATGTTACTACAGTTGACTCAATAACCCTTTTCGTATGTAAAAATATATACTAAGAGTTTCATAGTTAAACGATCGATTCATAAATTGAACTCCTCTAAAACTACCCACCTCATAGTAGTAAAAATTGAGTAAGTATCAATTTTACGACTTCGAAATATTGTGAGCAGTAAACACTTGATACAAAACTTTCTTATTCATACAAAGTTGAGAAACTTGTGGGTACTTAATGATGCGTTTCGTAGTTGCTCCATACAAAGTTGTTTTTAAATACATAAGTACTTGTACGAGCACTTGCTTGCTAATACATGTGATAAGTTTATATGGAAGAAAACTAATCTTGCTAATTTCTTGATATTTTTTTTATTAATTGTGATAAAAACTGTCTTAAGTGTACTGAATAATAATAATATAAAACGTTTATTTTCTACACAAGTTATGTACTTACAGCTAATATTCGAAAATAGTGCACGAATAAGGAGCTTTCTTTGTGAGAGACTGGTGCCTGAAGTAGGTTTATATAAAAACCTGTATTACAGGTCACCAGGGCCCTCCCACGGCTAGATGCCTGTGATTTGGACCCTCATACCAATGCAGTAATACTTAACTAAGGTTAAGTATTACTGCATTGCTATGATGTATTGCATTGTAATAATATTAGTTATATCAATTTACATTATGTAAAAATGCTGAATATGCTAGCATAATCAGCCTTTAATGTTCCCACTACCGTGGGTGGGAGTGGGCTGTAATCCACCACGTGGGCTCAGTGCGGGTTGCTAGATCATGTCACATGTCTTCGAGTTTTTGATTTTAAAACATTCCGGTTTCCTTACGATGTTTTCTTTCAACGTTTTGAGAGCAATGGTGATGATATTATTTACACTAAGTAAAGCGCCAGTCCGGGTTCAAACCCACGACCTACAACTCGTAAGTCGGGACCGTTACCACTGGGCCACCACCACAACTGCTCTCGCACTATGCGCAATAATATATAGAAGCGCACTTAATAAATGTGAGATAAAAATTGTACAATACCAATGCACACGGTTCTAAGAACTATAAGTTCTTTTGACCTGTTTGAAATCCATCCCTGAATAATGAATGATTTTATGAATTTAATCAATTTAGAGCGGGTTTTGTTTATGGGTACATTCTCTTGTTCGTACATATACCTAATCATAGTAATAATTTTAAGGAAAAATAATAGTTTTAATTTTGAACAATTATTTCTACCTGTGTCCCGCGGTTTCACCCGCATAAGTCTCAATCCCGTGGGAATATCGGGATAAAAAGTATCCTTTATTCTAATCCTGGTCATGGTCTACTCATGTGCCAAATTTCATTCAACTCTGTTCAGCCGTTTTAGCGTGAATGTGTAACAAACAACATACAAAAATCAAATATTTTCTCTTTATAATATTAGTTTGGATAACAGTTAAGAGAGGAAACCTTAAATATTTCACAAGGAGTAGCAACAAAACCTGTAATTCGTGAGTAAAATATATTCGGCATAAAAGTCAGAATGCCAATATATTTTTAATACAAGTTGAACTAATATATCACCGTTTAGTATAACACAAAATATATCTGTATTTTACCAACAGAGCTGTTGAATTTAACGACAGGTTTTTAAATTGATTATACGTGGATATTCACTGTTTTCATAACCTCTTGACTGCCTGACTGAATTAATTATACGTGGATGTTCACTATGTTTTCTTAACCTCTTGACTGCCTGACCGAATTCATTATACGTGGATGTTCACTGTTTTCTTAACCTCTTGACTGCCTGACCGAATTCATTATACGTGGATGTTCACTGTTTTCTTAACCTCTTGACTGCCTGACCGAATTCATTATACGTGGATGTTCACTGTTTTCTTAACCTCTTGACTGCCTGACCGAATTCATTATACGTGGATGTTCACTGTTTTCTTAACCTCTTGACTGCCTGACCGAATTCATTATACATGGATGTTCACTGTTTTCTTAACCTCTTGACTGCCCGACCGAATTCATTATACGTGAATGTTCAGTATGTTTTCTTAATATGTTTTTAATTATATCATAACATCATTATCATCTGCCTAGCCTTTTCGCTGGCTCCTGTCTAACCGGATGCAGCTGAATACCAGTATTTTACATGGAGCGACTACCTATCTGTCTTCCACAACCCAGTTACTGGGTAATACGATACGCCTTGGTAAGACTGGTTGTCAGACTTTCGGGCTACTGACGACTGTCAAAGATCCACGATGACAGCCGGGACCGGTTTAACGTTCTTTCCGAGGCACGGAGGGGTCTTGGTATGTAAAGATGGTCACCCATCCACAGACCAACCCCGGCAAGCGTAGCTTAACCTGATCGATCCACCCGTGCGGCTGCCATTACTTAGCCACAAGCCCCTCATAATGATAATGACATCATAACACCACGCCTATTCCCCAAAGGGATAGGCAAAGATGTACAGTACAACCAAATTTCGTCAGTTATGCTTAAATGCCCATACTCGTATAATAGAGAGCGACCTGTCTGCCCTCAAGCAAGCACAAATCTAGGCTCCGAGCTGCTACTGAGAATTTCCTAATGTAAAAACACATTAAGGGGGCTACAGGACCTAAACGCAAGTTTTATAATGCCTAAAAGTATATGACCCACTGCGGCAAACAAAATCAGAAAAATATATGATGTTCTTCAGGATGCTAGTTAGATAGTGTGTTGAAAACATAATACTACAAATTGTATACGATAGAAAAAAAACACGAAGATACCTCTTAACATTTCTTTAAAGATTAAAAACCATACTAATATACATGCAATCATTCAGATTTTTGTCAGATTATTCTACAAGCAACATAATTAACGTAATTGTGTTTTAAATTTTAGTCCAATCTATAGATTTTTTGTAAATAGATAATTGCTTCATATTTTGCAATTAATTACCAGTGTCGTGTCATCGCGCTTCTCTTTCTCTATGCAGTCCGACAGTGACCGCGCTTTAGCTGTTGTCAGCCTCTTAACACCTGGGACTCAAACTCAAGACCCAGAAGAGTATTTTCAAATCAACTGTAAAACACAAAAAGGAACACTTTAAAAATTTAAGAAGAGATTGTTCAATGAGAGTTGAAACAGTCGAACTTTTCGGCGCATTCCCAAATTGATACCAATGACCCGAATACTATTAAACACAAATGGTTCCGTTTGGGTAACCGTGCCAAACTGTTTAATCTTTAGCCCGGGACGGTTAGCGCTAGCCCAGCCGTGACAATTATTGCCCGATGTTGTTTTAAATTGCCCAAGTATGTTGTACTATTTTATTGCTGTTGTGTATCGGTTTTTAAGTGGATGTACTTGGCAAGATTATGGTATTAGATTGTTTTTGGTTTGATGAATTATGAGGGTTTTCTTTGACTAGTCCAACAGCCCTAAGTGCTTATCTAAACTAAGTGACCCGCCCCTAATTCACACGGTTTTTACGACTTAAGGCGCAGATATACGACTTTTAATGATTTCAAATTGAACATCACGTCTAAACGAATAGTCCAATTTGTTTGAAAAAAATATATGATATACTAGACTATTTTCTTCGTAATTTGATATGTAAATATTTGAAATTATATTTTTATAACTTAGTGTAATTAATTTGTAAAGTAATGTTTAACGCGAATACAAAAACGATAATGACGCAAAAACTATCGGGCGTATTTTCATGAAATCTGCACCATCTAAAAGACAATTTAATTACCCAAATTTTAGTAAGCGGATTTTATTTGTATTGTGTTTGATAAATCAAGGTGGGTTGTTTTTGCGAATAACCTTCAATCGCGCGTTGGGGCTCTTGCGGGCGACGGGCGGCAGTGCATCGCTGACCAATGTCCGGGTAGACGCTAACGCTCTGTGCAATTTTATTCGCTTAAAAGTTTCGCATGCTCCTCCCACTCGCTGAAGGTCGCTGGCACTTATTGTCGCCTAAAAAAAACATCGAGATTCAATATTAATGTATTATACACAGTAACCTTCTGGAATAAATTCTTTAAATGATGGTGAAAACCACATCGAAATACGTACACACGCGGCACGCAGAGAGACGCGAAAATGACTTCAATTTGTATAGATACAGGATACATTTTTACCCAGTACGCAAACTGTAACCATGAATTCAGCATGATTCTATACCCCTTAGCGAGAAATTTTTCGTCAGTTATATTTTTTTTTATGAGTTGTTCCATACATTTTGAGCGCGTAGAATTGCACTTTTATATGAATCAGCAGATTTTTTTTTGATAACCGACGAGAAATTTCTGCTGTAGAGGGTCTAGAATCATGTTCTGAATTCATTGTTACAGTCTGTGCACTGGTTAAAAATTAATCCTGTATAGAATAGAATATAAATAGCTTGGAAGTCTGTCAATCGGTCTTACCACGGGGTATCGTATTACCCAGTAACTGGGTTATGGAGGTCAGATGGGCAGTCGCTCCATGTAATATTAAACCGTTAGACCAACCTCATGAGTTGGGTCCTTTGTTGTACCGTTTTTACGATACCAGAGGCATCGTAATGATGCCTCTGGTATTGTAGGTTTCCTTAGGAAGCGGTAACGTACTAGCAGGTAAACACGAGCTAGTTTGCATTTAGCTACTCAGCCTTTCGCAGTCCACTGCTGGACATAGGCTCTCTCAGATTGCGCTACACCCTGTCCTTGGCATTCCCCGTCCAGTCTGTCCCAGTCACCTTCTTAAGGTCGTCACTCCATCTAGCTGGGGGGTATCTACACAAAAATTGGTTGTTTGCACTTATAAACATAGAAAAATGCTCAACTCACTTTTGTCCGATATTTGTCTATATATTATCATGTAACCTCTTAAACATAACCTACTCCATGAACCTCAAACTCTTCAACTACGTTTGTAGGCATATAAATATCACATGTCTAGGATCACATACATAGTCCTCATTCTTCAAAGACTCTTGAGTAAGTCTCCAAGTCTTCAAGGCCTCCACTTTGCTGTAAAACAAGTTTCTCATTGTCAACTTAACTGGTTTTTGAATTACGTTTGTTGTGTATTATGTGCGTTAAGTTTGAAGTATAAGGTTTGTATTGTTGTATAATGTTTTGCTTATGTAACTGTTAATAGTAATGGTATTTATACGCAGTGCTGTAAGGATTCATTATACTTTCTCGCTGGAAAATTTGGCCGTTCCTTCTGAGGTTCTTCAAAGTCAAATAATTTATTTCCATTAGGCACTTTTGAACGTCAAAATGTACAAACAAATAAAATTGATTCTAGCTCTTCCAAAAGGTAGTTTCGTATGGAGAAGAATAGTCAAGATACTCCACCGTTACTCTTTTGAAATGTCTTACAATATTTTGTATACATTAATTATATATCATTATATGTGAAGATGATGCCCTTGTAAATGTGTTCAGGACAACACATGTGGTGTATGTATGTGGTGTTGTTATTATCATCCGACCTTATCAAAATTGGTTGGTGCATTTCTTGAATTCCTTCCTCCTCAAGTGCTTAGGGCGATTTTTCACCCTTATCCAAATATCTTTGTAGTTGGTGCTGTTGTTTTTGTCTTTTCATTCTCCTTACATCTTTATCAGGTGTCAGCTTGCACGTTTGTATTCAATTAATCACCGTTTCTACCCATAATTTTTCACTCAATCCTTCATAGTTTCAATGATTTTCTTTTCTTACAGGCGACTTACTTGCTTTTTTAACATGGTGGTAGGTCATATAGTCGCTCGCATGAATAAAAGTCCTATCTCATGTTTTAGCTGGTTTGAGTTAGGAAAACTAGATTTTTCTATTCGTGATTTTTTACATTTTTCACTAACCGTCGTTATTTGGATCCCAAAATATAACCATTTTCAAAAGCAATGGATCTCATATTAACTAAAAAAATATAATGAAAAACGAATCAGCTAAAAATTTGATAGGACTTTTATTCATGCGAGCGACGATATCACAAAAGAGTGTTTTAAAATTAGAATATATTCAGCGAACATTTTTGCACACAATACAACCTTTCGGCCTAAAGTCTACCCTCTTGGGAAATGTAGGCGAATACATTTTTAACTTAAAACTACACCCCACAGTGGAAATTAAACCTTTTAACCAACATTAATACTAGGAACGTCAAATTCAACCCTCAAACGGCGCGCCCACAACGCACCATTACACAATGGTCATTAAGACCCCCGATTTATAGCTTCATTTTTAATGGTCAGACACACTCCAGCGCACACCTATTGTCCAAATCACTTGGAAGTATTGTTTACTAGTTTTTGAAATCGGAAGTTGCTCTGGAGAGTTTGATTGGCGCCCATTCTTGTAGCGATGTTCCTTTTTGGTAAGTTTGACCTGAATCGTTTACAGTTTACGTACATTTTATTTTGATAGAGCTTGAGTTTTTCAAACCTTTCCATATTTTTGTTGAAGTCTTGTTTGTAGTTGATTGGAGGATTAGCCATAAGTGTAGTGTTGCAAACTGATAGCTGTGTTGCAAGCTTATCGCACTGCAAGCTACTATTTCATGACAGATTACTTGAAAAATATGGTCTCTCTGAAGTCTTCGAGCGCTGAAAAGGGTTCTTAAATAGTCCTTCAAACTTAATACACACTCAACCCATCACCATTTCATTATGATTAATACAGAAACGCCTCAAATATTCTACTCCCGTATTAATCGTATCTAAAATACCATTCAACAACTCACTTAATTAATTCCCATTTTAATCAACAAAGTGGTAGAATTTCTGTACGCTGCCATTACGAATTCTGTCCTACGGTAAATGTGGGTAGATAATAAAATAATAATTGTATTAATTTTATCTAAAACACCCGCGCGGCGTTTTCAGGGATAAGTGTGGTTCGATGTTTGAATTTTTGTGGCAATTTTCTGTTGGTACCTATTTGAATTTAATTTTGGAGTTCTCTTGTTGACCTTGTTGAGTTGACTTCAACATAGGCCGAGTACCTTGATGACAGGATGTGTTAGAAAACTCCTGCGAACGAATTAAAAAAAAAAACTACGGGGTAAGCTATTCTTGACATGCTCCTGAGGGCACTAGAGAAAAAAGAACTAGTCTAAAACCGTTATAAAAATAATATTTTCAGTCCTTAGGTGATAAAAATACTACAAAGAAAAAATAATATCCGTTCTGCTCGTCCAAATAGTTACCCAAGCACATTGAGACAGCCCATCGCATTATTTTATATTCGTTAACGAAAAGACACTGCCATCATAGAACTTTATGGATCATTGAACACTGAGGTAAGGTGAAATTTACGGTAAATAAAATATTACGTTTGTACCTACAAGGGTATTTTCATTAATAACTGCTGGGGTGGCCATTGTTTCATAATAAGTCGGGTGCTTCTGTGAGCGTGGCGCGATAGTTTTAAATAGCTTACTTTATTGGTAAAAGCAATGTTTATAAGAGAGGTATTGTTAATCAAGCCACAACCCATGTACCCGATGGGATTTCCCATCGGCATAATGACGAACTATTCCACTCAAACTTTCATCTCCTATTTATTAACAATTAAACAACAACAACAACTAACAACAAAAACAAACGTGACACGAAAACGAAACGTGTTTGTTTATTAACAATTTTTTTTGTAACATCTGATTTGTAAAACCTACATTCTTTGCTTTTAAATAATGTATTCTATTCTATTAACGAATTTTGGGGATAAATATTCAAAAATCCTTCCTTAATGCTAGCGTTCGTTATGGAACTTTTGTGCATAATTTCATACTTCTAGTCCCAGCGGTTTAAGCATCGCGTTGTCAGTCAGTGAATGAATGAATTTTTGAATGAATGAATGGTGAATCCTCAGCTGTAGCCCGCCAAATTCAAATGTTCTTTGTTTTTTTTGCAAATTGCAGCATTTGTAGCTCTGTTTTAAGTCGTATGTTGATCAAAGTGCGATTCACGACTGTAGGAGTGTTATATTTACTGAATAATAATCATTGGTAATTTGTTCCACCTGAGAATTTTGTCAAATATTTCATTCTAGCTTTTGCCCGCGGCTTCGCCCGCGTGGATGTCGGAAATTATCCCACGGGAACGTACTACCGTGATAAAAAGTATCCTACATATCCAGGTTATAAACTATCTGGGTTCCAAATTCCATCCAAATCCGTTTAGTAGTTTTTGCGTGAAAGAGTAACAAACATCCATCCATTTATCCTCACAAACTTTCACATTTATAATATGGGTAGTAATAAAAGTTCCGAAAAAAAATTAAAATATGAGCATACTCAAAATATGAAATTTACTGCTTTAAATACTAACTTTCCGACAACTTATATGGGAATACAAATAAAGAAACGACCGAATAAAATACTGAAAATTCCGAAAAATTGATACAATATTTGCTGACGTAATATTTTTCCACCACTTTAAATTGCGTTTTACCGAAATCTACAGGTAGTCATTTTTATTGTAACTTACCTATTATAAATTTAGAATCAACCTTACACCTAACCAACCAAACCTCGGGGTGCCCCTGACGTCGACCGGCTAGGGTTAGGGTTAATAAGCAGGTTGACGGAGCCCTGCGTTGCGGGGCTCCTATTTCTGTCTAAAGGGCTTAAAGGAACCTAACCAACCGAACCTCGGGGTGCCCCTGACGTCGACCGTTTAGGGTTAGGATTTTCGGGAACATATTATATGTTTTCGGAAACTTAGTAATTTATTCGGAAGTTTTTTTTTTTTTGGAAATTTAGTTTATTATTTGTTGTCGGTTAATTTTGTATGAATTTTTCGGTAATTCATTTTAACACAGCTTAGTTAGTAATAAAGTCAACCACAGATCGCTGGAAGGTAATTTGTTTTTCGGAAGCTTTATTATTTTCCTTATAATATTAGTAGGATTAGTAGGATGAAACTTCTTAGGTGAAACAAATTTCCAAAATTACACCTCATCACCTTTACTGTCTCTTAAAACGCTGATAGTGCCACCACATCCTAATATTCAGTGTTTAATGTTGTAAAGACTACATTAAACTGGGGTTCCACCAACTCGGGCTTAGGCTTGCCACCGAATACATTAAGTTTATTTTTGCTAAAAAACTTTTGCGGATTACGTTTTGTTTTGATGTTAATTCCGATGTTGCCGTGTTGGGGCGTATTTATTTAATTAGATTAAGGTTTTGGTTCATTAGCGTTGACTTTTATGTTGATGAATCTTAACTAATGGCAGAAATACAAGGGTCTGTGTTCCTGTTGGTTTTAGGGCTTACTTTTTATGATCGAAACATGGTAAGGACCTAAGAGATCTCCTGTTTTAGGGTCAAAAAATGTAAGCGATGAAAGAACATCCACAAGTGGCTCGTCTGGCGTACCCTGGGTATTCAGCCGCAGTAGGTACCAACCTGCTGACTGGCTAATCTTTTGGACACGGCATGAGCTAATATTTTCTCGTCTCGTTCCGACACAAAAAGAATGAAGAATTTCAAAGTTATGTCCTTTCTGACTGGTTACAGTCAGCCTGCATTATCCCAATGCTTACCTCAAGACTTCCAGCCATTTCAGTTCATGGGTAATGTGTCTACACTCGAGAGCAATAAATCCGGGTCACTTAAAGAATGTTAAAAATCTCGGAAACTAAAAATGATAGGTTAATGCAATAAATTGTATTTAATAGACAATGTAATACTCCTTAAATGAAAGTAAAAAAAATATGAGTCACCATACATTTTATTAACACAAAATTACATAAAGAAAAAAACTGCTGATCTCTCCTTAAAACAAAAATAGGAAACATGAAATTTTTTAACTTTATTACGATTTTCTTGAATTTTAATACTTCGTATTGCCTCCTCGTGCTTCCATTACTGCGTTTACGCGGTTTGGCATGCTGTACACCAAGTTCCTTATACGATTTTGGGGAATATTCTCCCATTCCTCTGTGAGAGCAATTTTGAGCTCACGAAGCGTGATTGGGGGAGGGTTTAGTTGTTTTACGCATCTGCCTAGCTCGTCCCAAGCATGCTCGATCGGGTTGATATCCGGGCTGCGCGCTGGCCACTCCATACGAGTAATGTTCATCTCTTGAAGGTAGTCATTCACAATCCTACCTGTATGAGGTCGGGCATTGTCATGCATAAATATAGCATCCTCACCTAAATTGACCATAAATGGACCAACGTGATCATTGAGGATTTCTTCCACATATCTTACGCTAGTTAAAGAGCCGTTTTCTATGATCACCAGCTCTGTGCGACTTTCAGAAGAAATTCCGGCCCACACAAGTACAGACCCACCACCGTAGGCTACTTTTTCTTCGATGCATGCTTTCTTGAATCTTTCCCCTGGTCTTCGATACACTCTGTGTCTTCCATCGTGCTTGTAGAGCATAAATTTTGATTCGTCGGAGAACATAACTTTTGACCAATCTTCAATACTCCAATTTACGTGGCTCTGGGCATATCTTAGTCTTGAAATACGATGCCCACGCTCCAGTTTAGGGCCGTTTGCAGGTCTAAGGGGTTTTAAGTTAGATTCAGCAAGCCGACGTCTTATTGTCCATGCACTTGGGTTACTTCCTCCGAGGCGTCGAAACTGATTTGTGAGTTCAGTTCCTGTGAGAAAGCGATTTCGAAGCATGGTGTTCACCAAGTATCGGTCTTCTCGTGCTGTGGTACACCTGGTTCTGCCCGTTCCTGGTCTGCGTAGGTTAGAACCAGTTTCTTCGTAACGTCGGAGAACTCTTTGTACTGTTGACAGCGACACACCGACAGTCCTGGCTGTATCGCGCTGACTCCGGCCGGTTTCCAGCATTGTAAGTATTCTGGTGCATTCTTCAGGCGTAAGCGACATAATTTCAGCTTGAATAATGAATATAGAGCACTATCAACATGGTTTATGTACCCACATAAATGACAGATTACAAACAAAAGCAAAACCAAATGCTGTAATTTCGTAGTTCCATCTTCGAAAGTGGCCCTTTTTCAAATTTGATTTTTTTATGATATAACTTTACAATAACTAAGAAGTTTTAATACCTTCATTTAAGGAGTATTACATTGTCTATTAAATACAATTTATTGCATTAACCTAGCATTTTTAGTTTCCGAGATTTTTAGGATTCTTTAAGTGACCCGGATTCATTGCTCTCGAGTGTATTAGACTATGTAAAACGGTCATGTCTGATTTTGCTAGCACCGGTGGGCAAGCATGATGATCAATGCTCATTCCACCGGCCCCCTTCTACCATCGGACATCTAGACGCACTGCAAGTTACCATCCCTACCTAGTTGCTATTCCACCAATTCGCACTAAGCGCTTCCTAACATCTTTTATAATGCGCACAGCATTAGATTGGAATTCTCTACCTGCGCCTGTGTTTCCGACCACATACAACCCAAATCTCTTCAAAGTGAGAGTGAACAGGCTTCTTCTGGGTAAGCTCACTCCATCGTCGACTTTGTCGCTGTTATCTCTGACCTAGACTAGAGTCAAGAGCAAACCCATCTAAAATAAAAAAGGATTATTTCTACGTAGAAACGGTGCTACTTACATGAGAAAAATGGCCCTGAAGTAGCACAATAACAGCTTGATATTTTCCTAATGTTTTCTATTAAAACAAAATGTTACACACAGACAAACCCCTACAAAATGGCATGTGTATGTAGAAATGGCGTATTAAGAAATACAATTAAGCCGAGGTCATTGTTTTTAATGTTAATTGGAACGTAGGTTTAATACTAATGAAATTCTCTTAGGTCTAGAGGTTTAGAATGTATAGAATTTTAAGAAGAGAGTATTTTAAGGAGATGTTGACACCTTATTAAGCTTGGGGTGATTTGGTTTTATCTTCTCTTGTTTTAATTTTCTTTGATATTAATTGGGATAGATTTCGTTAACGTTTTTCGTATTAGAAGCCTTGACTATGGTTGCAGTATTTGTAAATATTATCTGAGTAGGTACCGTGTATATCTATGGACCTAATTAATTTATGTTTCATTGCTTAATTTTTATTATCTATTGATTATAGTAATTTATTTCTAGGTACATCGTCTACACATAAATAATTATAATTCATGTATACAAAATATTGTAAAACATTTAAAAAGAGTAACGGTGGAGTTTCTTGCCCATTCTTCTCCATACGAAACTATCTTTTGGAAGGGGCAGCGATGATCAATTCTATTTTCTTGTCAATGTTGATGTTCTTATGTGCCTTTTAATGGCGTACTTGAAATAAATGATTTAAGAAAGAAAATAGATACAAAAAATTTGAAGAGATTTGACATTGATTACGCAAAGAGTTTGCATTACTTATACCTCCCTTGCTCTTGCCAACATGCGTACTATTGTTGATATAACGATTTATCTAAGTTCCTCAGTCCGATGTACGGTCACCAAATGTGATAAGTAACCAGTGCCGTTGATATAGTAGAAGTTTAGTAAGAAACCGATGGATATTTTCAAATGAAATTTAATTTGATAAAATAACTGTTTTTTTTCTATTAATTAAGTAAAATTTTATTCGAAAAGATTCATCGGTTTCTTACTAAATTTCAACTATATCCGACGTCCCTGGTTACTTATCACATTTGGCGACCATAAATAGTTATAAATAAATAAATAAAATACGTTTATTTCGACCAATAAGGATCATATGCACAAAATGTTATACCAAATAAAAAATTAAAAAAACACACATTAAAGTATGGGTCTGTAACATCTACAAACACCACATGCGAGCTACACGTCACACTGACATCACGCAAAGTCCTGCATCGCGCAAGCAGAGTTTATCGCGCAACTAGCATATATACAACGTACCGACATCAAATCGTCGGGCAATTGCCCATCAGACACAACACCCGTCTGGTTGGAGAATCCTCCCTTTTTTATGGAGGTATGAGTGAACTTTACACCCTGTTCCTCAAACCTCTATAGGTACATACCTGACACATGAGGCGTTCAAGTTGTTGCGTACGGAATAGTAGCTCTCATACGAAGAAACATGTCGGTTTTAATAGCTTAAGACCGCTGATAAGGTTGTTATCACCAAATACAACATAACATAATATCACGCCTATATTTCTCAAAGGCATAGGCAGATGTGTACCTATAGTACACCAACATTTCGCCTGTTATTTTTAAGTCCCGTGTAGTAGGGGGCGAGCCTATTGCCATCAACCGGTCACAAATCCAGACTCTGGGCTGCTACTGAGAAATCCTGATGGAAAAACCCAATAAAACTTTGCCCGAATTGGGTATCGAACCCAGGACCTCTGGCTCAGTAGTAGCGCCTGCGACCACTGGATCAACGAGGGAGCCAACCAAGAAAAGTAAAGGTTTCCATCACCATATACTAATAGGTATTTCTTCTATTAAACATCTATAAACAGCCTCTACTAATGAACACTACTTTACTAATGTAGAATTAGTAAAGACTAATTCCGCCGCCGTTCGTTCCCCCGGTTGCGAATACTACGAACTAGACCTTTCTGAAGAACATCACCAATAAAGTCACCATATATCCTCTTAGCCCACCCCTTACGTGCGTTTCCACTCACATCTGCCTTGTAAATACCTTTTCTTAGTCGCCTTTCATTCATCCTCTCAACATGACCAAACCATCTAAGCATACTCTCTTCAATTTTTGTCACTACATCTTCCCTCCTCCTCTTTCTCTTTGCTAATTCTCTTTTAATTAAAATCCCAAAACTTAAACCATTTACAAAATTACCAGTAATTGCTTACAAATTTGTTTGAAATAGTGAAGTGATAGTAATAAAATGGTTGTCGGCTGCTAACTTACAAGTTTGCGTTAGTCACAAGTTAGGTATTCAGTATTCTGAGACGTTATACATTTGTCATAAAAGATCTGAGGGCGAACCGTTGAGATGGGCGTGGATCTTGTGTGGGGCTATGAAGGCGGCGGTCATGATCAAGCGGGTTGTAGCGATACATACAGAGTTCCCAAGAAGAGAATTCGCTTCGGGAATCATCGTATATCTTCGGAAATACCTACAAACACGCGATGATGAGATCTAATATAGAGATGTTATAACCATGAAAGTACTTGCCTATTTTGTATTACCACGATTACAAACTTATTGATTAACTCTATGCAATTACAAAAATGTTTTAAAAACTTTGGAGTGACATTACGATCTGCAACCGCAGTAGGTGACCTGCTAGAGAACAAACTTCATACAAACGCGCAATGATAGGAAGGCGCACTATGACAAAGCGTAGTAGTAAGTAATAAACTAAGCAGTTTTGTCTCTGTGAGGGTTACTCTGTGGCGCGACGTTCGTACTAATTCGGAAACACGAATATTACCGAAGCGCATACCTTTTACCTGAGTAATAGTAGGTGCATACGATAACGACCCCTCGACGACCCCTCGACGACCCCTCGACGATGATGATCACTCGTCTTGTAGCAGCAGTCAATCACGCTGCCAAAGCGCAAATAGAAGTGATGAACTGAATTTTACTATTAAAACCTTATTTATGATCCATCCATGGATGATTACTTGTGAAATTGTAATTTCCCATTTCATGTTTCCGTAGACGGAATTCCTAAAGAGAACTTCTAAATTACCCAATTTAATCAGCTATATCTGATGATATACTGGTGATCATTGCCATCAAATGAGTTTGGGACCCCAAAATCCTCAATACCAAACTTCGGAGCCGCTCCAAAAACATAATGTAATGACTCCACGGCGCCGTTTATAGGGCAAGTTTCTTACGATAACAAATCGCCAAGAATTTGTCCCACTTCACTTTTATATTATACTTAAAACTTTTGAGCCCGTCTGAACTGACATCTCGAGGACATTATCTTTTTACTGAGCATAAAAAAAAGGTTGAGGTACCTACTCAACTCGTCATTTCATAAAAAATATATTAGAAGATTCTAAAAATTTCGTGGATAGCAGTAACTCGGTTTTAAGATTTAACTTAGTAATAATAACTTCTAACCTCACATGAATAATAGTCCATGAGATGGTCAAATTATTTGATGAAGTCAGCTAGGTTGGTGATGGTCCTCACAGAGGGAAGGCCTGTATCCTAGCAGTAGGAACGCTATAGGCTTATTATGCTTATGCAAGGTATGGTGGCGGAACTGAGTGCCTGCGGAAAGTCGGCTATGCAACTAAAAATCATTGTTCTTGTCATCAACAGATAAATGGCGCAATCTACTTTCGCTCACAGGGCAGTAGTCAATGTGCAGCAAATTTTAGTATCGTCACTAACACAACCGGTAATGTGATCAGGATCACAGAAGGAAAAAAAAAGGGTGTGTCTGACCACACGACAGATGTGAAAAATTACGACGGGAGCAAAAAATTACGCGATTCAGCGCCGAGTATACGCGCTTCAGCGACATCGACCGACTGGAGCGACCAGAGGGCCTAGACAAATGGTATTCGCTTCGGAGCGATTCTATTTCTACAATCGCTATCGCTTTTGCTAATGTTTCCATCTTCAACTTTCGGCGCTAAGGCGAGCGTTGAAATTCCAACAACACGCTTCTATTTAGGCGTTCATTTAGATGTCGTGTAGTCAAAATGCGCAAAAGACTAACAAGAGAAGGGTAGATTAACATTGTCGGAAACTACGCGAAACACCGCAGTATCGCCTTTGTTACGTGAAAACACATTTGCTAACAGATTTCCTAGAGAGAACAATACAGATTTGCTAATTAAGTGCCAATCACTAGCTAACACAAGGCTTCATGTATTTACTTTACTGCTTTAGTTGTTTATGTAAGCAGATTGCTTCAATATTGGTGCTAATGGTACTAATATTTTGGAGGTAGATGAACACCAGCATCTGCTTAATCCGATCCAAAGATAAGTATAATCTGTGATAAAATTACATACGATTGTGAGATATTTAGGATGTGTGTTAACCTGGGTTTCCACAATTCGCCATGATTCGGCCACTCTTTGATACATAAACTCTCGCCGTTTTCCCATGGGGATAGGCAAAAGTTACAGAACGACACCAGTATCCTCCATTCTTCTTTTAAGATAGGCAATAATAATAATTTATCAGCAAACGTTGAAAAGGTAGTCGAGCAAAATTTTTTCCCTATTTTGTCAACATACCGAGAACAACCCAATTCCAAATACAGTTTCAGAACCAAACGCACAACGGTATTTCCAAAAAATCCTAACTCTAACAGCGTTTGCGTGTCAATCGCCATTTAAGAGCGATACATAAATAACGCGCGGCCCCGGCGGAGGTCGCCGTCCGACTGAACGTGATTTGTTTGTTTTGACTGGTAGCGCCATCTCGCGTGATCTACGGGCTTTTAGCGACATTACGTTGCTGCGTGCCGAATGACGTATGGCGCTGTCTGACGCTGTAAATTGAGGGGCCGGGAATGAGTTAATTAAATTAAAAAGGGTATAGATTTATACTTGGAAAGCTTGGATTAGATTTTATGGCGTTTTTTAGGGTTTAAATTGAAAGAGATGTACTTCCAATTTAACTAATTTTAAAGCGGTCCTTTTAATTTTTCAGACGCCTTATGCGATTTCAATTAGAGACGATTTTGAAGTGTACTTTAGAAAACACTACAAGATAATAATTATAACTTGGACATCTTTAAATAAACCTATAAGCAACAAATGATGATATAGCTCTAGGAAAATAAATTAAAGAAATAATCTCAGTATTGACTGCATATAATTATATAATTACAGTCATCATTATTTTTTCTTTCTCACCGATGTATTATCCTCTTTTCCAAAGAAACCTTTTTCCAAACCATGCTGTACGTCGAATCACAAATCATATTAACAAATGCTGCACTTATCTGCCGGCATCCCTCTTGGCAGCAGCAGTTATGGTAGTCTTAATAAAAGAAATAGCAACAAGTTGTTAATACTTACAAATTATCTAGGCTACTTAAGGCTCCCCTTAACAGGCACCGGTCGCCGCCCTAGTGTTGCGTGCGATTCGCATCGCGTGTCGTGCCTGTTTGAAGGTGCCTTTATTCGTAATAACTGCCTCGGACTGCCTCGGACTGCCTCATTGGTCTAGTATTCACAAGCGCTACTGCTGAACATGAGGTCCTGCCTTTGATTCCCGGTCGGGCAAAGTGTTATTGGGATTTTCTCAGTAGCAGCCCAATGTCTGGATTTGTGCCCGGTTGATGGCAATAGGCTCGCCCCTATTGCATGGGACTTAAACATAACTTGCGCAATGTGGGTGTACTATAGGTACACCTCTGCTTATCTCTTCAGGGAATACTGGCGTGATGGTATGTGTGTTATTCATAGTGTAAACTAGGCACTATGACCTCCAAGTATCCTTGTGTCGTTATTACATCCGAGTCTCCCTCGGGAAGGCAGATTTCATCCTGCCTGTAATTTATCGCCGGAACAGGGCGACGGAATGATAATTTCATATTAGTAATGTGTGTTTCTTGTTTTACTATTTTCTTGTTCATAATAATGTTGTTGCTATGTGCGGGTTTTGAGAAACCAACACCTGATATATTGTCCTTCGGAACTGGATGGAAAAGTTTTAACTTTTTAATTTCTCTTTCTGTTTTTGATTGTTTTATTTGTTGAATACGAGGTTATTGGCTGCTTTGTTTTAGTGTATGTATTTTATGACTTCTATTTTATAATTTGCGTGTTATTTGTGCGGTTTCTTCCCATCTCAGGAATCAACTTTAGAAAGAATATATAATAACTACCATTTATCATTTTGTTTAAGTTTAAACAGCACAAACACTCTAAGAAATCATTGCCATGTCCAGCGGGGTAAAGTGCGTTTTTTTTTGGGTGGGAAATCATCATCATATCTTCTCGAGGGAGGGCGTGTCAGACTTTTACTGACTAAAACCCACCCGTGTTCCTTCAATTGCCAGTGCGCCAGGGCCACGGTAACTCTTTCGAACAATCGGCGACCCTGGCAGGCATCGGTCCTGGCGGACCGCGTCACTTGATGCTGACGTCTCATTGAGGCGCGCGTGGAACACAACGCGCCGTCGACCCGGGCCTGGTCCTTAGTGGACGGCGAGCTACCCATTGCGCGCCGTCCGCAAACTTGCGCCTACGGTGGCCGACAATCAGCTATCGACTCCCGACGCCCAGGGTATCTCCTCCTGCGGCGACTAGGGGCATGAGGGTGCCACGATTGCCTCAGTTCCACGCGCTCCGCCTCCTCCTTCGCGAACATTACTGCTTCACAGAAGGAGGTGACAATTCGTTTATAAGAGATCGACACGCGCACCCGCACACCGACACTGGACACCATGAGGGTGAGAGCGTCGACAGTGAATTGCGTATCGAATCCTCAATTCCCGAGCGTTCACGTTCGGTAAAGACGCAAACGCACACGGGCGAGCGACTAACAGTAGGAATGGCTTTCATTTTGACAGTTCAACAATATTCATTGCTTTATTTACAATTTTGAACAGACAAATTTTGCGAACATATAAAGCAATGGATTAGCAATATCCTTCAAAATGATTCACATTGTGATTGATAGAGTGTTACGTAATTAGGGTGCAGGATTGCATTTTTAACCAGGAATTCTGCTGCTACTAAAAAATCTATCCTCCTCGTAGTGAGTTTCTCATTGCACTTGACACATGCAGCAACTAGTTGGTAGACAGCCAGATAGGAACTAATTACTTAACTAAATAGGTGAATACCCAAGCCAATTGCATGTGGGTTAGTGGAGTAATAAACACTTTAGAAAATCGATCCTACCCCACATTAGGGTCTTTAAAAATTCACGAATACCCACATCCATCGTCCTTGAATTTACTTCGTAAGTAAACAATTTATTAATTATTACAGCTTATCAACTATATGTAGGTACTAGTAATTTAGTTAATTGAGATATCTTGACTCATTTCAGTTAGAATTTTAGAAGTTTGACCTATTTTAGTTTTGAGGGCCCAATTTGTTGCTCTGTTCTACAAATTCGGGTCTGGATTAATAATTTAATAGAAATGTTAATTAGTACTACGTTGTTTGATGTGTTTTAATTAAAATTCTATGTGTATATTAGTTTTTATGTCGTTGTGAATGGCACTAGTTTTGAAAATGGAATGAAATGTGGTAACAAAATGGCCGCTGTGACGGTTTATGGCGGGAATACGTATGATATAAAGTTATATAATGTTGTTTTATTAAAAGTAAAACATTTATTTTATTAATTTTCTGCTGAAAATGTAGACAGATTTGGTGGGTAGTCTCAGTGGATAACATTTTCTTTGATGCGATAACAGACAGAATTCTACCAATATTTTAAATATAAATGTTTGGATGCCTGTTACTCAATCACCAAAAAAGCTTAAACGGATTCTGATGAAATTTAGCACTCAGATAGGGATACTTTTTATGCTGGTCGTACGTTTCCATGGGATAATATCCGACGTCCACGTGGGCGAAGCCGCGGACAAAAGCTAACAAGAAATAATAAAAAACTAATATTATAAATGCGAAAGTAAGTATGTTTGTATGTTACGCTTTCACGCCCGTACGCAAAATACGCGCATTGACGTGGAGTTGCGGACACCAGCCCGTATTACCTACGCTTTCACGCTAAAAAACGACTGAACTGATTTGGATAAAATTTGGCACACAGATAGACCATGAAGTAAGTAGGTAAGGACATAGGCTACTTTGCATCTTGGATCGCAGACGAAGTCGCGGGCAAACAGCTAGTAAGAAAATAAAGACTACAGTAAACGCAAATGTCAGCTCAGCAGTTCCTTCTCCCATAAAAAGTTAATAATACATCCGAAGTATAAAACAAAAATCCTATAAAAAAACTGCATATTTCAGTATTCTCTACGACTCAGCAGTAGCTGCCAAGACCCACGAACAAAGCCATATCTAGTTTCCGAAATACGAGTATTCTTTGATTTAAAAATCTTCTTCATAATATTTTTGATGTCTCTCCATAACTGGCCCAATATCCCTGTCACTTCACAGTTTCCAGTTACAAAAAGAACAACGATTATAAAAGTTACGAGCGTACTACAGTTAAATTTAATCTCCGTTGAACGAGTAAAAAGATTGGGTTAACTGCGGGCTACCCTAGTAGGCAAGTTTATATTGGGTAACGGGCCTCTTTGTGGACTCAAAAGAGAGTAAAAAAGAATCTAGTGGATGCAGCCTTCAACTAAAAATGGTGGATGGAAAAAAATGGTTGACGAAGTCACTGCTAGCTTGAATATTTAGCGAAGTAGTTTAGTTAACGTTAGCGTGTCGATGTCAACTTTTGCATGAAAATTGTAACAGCGTCAGGTTAGTGTAATTTAAATTAGGCAAAGATCGACTTTTTAGCGTTCCTTACCCAAAGGGTGCCAACGGAACCCTATTACTAAGACTACGCTGTCCGTCCGTCTGTCAGAGGGCTGTATCTTTTGAACCGTAAAAGGTAGACACTTAAAATTTACATAGAGTGTCTACTTCGGTATGGTCCCGGTATGGCACCCTCTTAAAATACCTATCAAAAAGTCCCGCTATGGTACCCATCTTTTAGATCTACGTTAGACAATAGAAGGTACAACTGAAAAGAAAAGTGTATCTATAAATAAATACTTTTAGGAGTGTATCAATAAAACGTCTGTTTGCGATATTAAATCAGTCTTTTATTAATTCAAAATATTTATAAAAAAATATCAAACAGTAAAACGAAATATTAATTGCAATGTAATTTTTAAAATAATCAACAATATTAATTACAAATAATCAACATGGAGAAAAAGGCGCAAATTGTAAACATAAACTACAAAAAATAATAGCTTGTTCCCAACGAGTCACACCTCAACGGGTAACAGTGTGACTCGTTGGGAATGTTTTGGATAATAATTCCCAACGAGTCACAGTTACTGTTACACTGTTACTCGTTGGGATGATCCCACCTTGATTTAGGGTATCAATACATCTATCGCCACGAAATATTTTCGTTCTCAGATAAACAAAAATTGTTCCCAGGTATTTGGTACAACTTGGGGCACCCCGACTCGGACAGGTTAGGTTAGAAGGGGACGGCGGGGTCTGAAAGACCCCGCCGTCCCCTTCGTGGTTATTTTTTTTTAAACCGCCCAGAAGTAGGAGTCCCGCGAAGCGGGACTCCGTCGGCTATTGTGGAACTGATTTTGCATTGTTTGGTGACTACATTTTGGTGACAGATCTACTATTTTGAGGACAAACCCTATTATTTAAGAAACACAAAACTAATTAAATTGGTGATAGCTTACTAGTTAAGAAAAGATATTTTTTATTAATACTATTTTTTTCTTAACGCATTGTATAACTTTTCTTTACAACAGTACCAAAAACTGAAGGGTACCATAGCGGGACTTTTTGATAGGTATTTTAAGAGGGTGCCATACCGGGACCATACCATAGCGGGACTAACCGTCTACTTCTATGGCCGCTATAACAAAAAATCCTACTAATATTATAAATGTGAAAGTTTGTGAGGATGTATAGATGGATGTTTGTTACTCTTTCACGCAAAAACCACTAAACGGATTTTGATAGAATTTGGAAGACAGTTTTATAAACTTAATTCATAAGTCTATCAGGTACTTATTCATATTCTCACTGAAACTTGCTTCAGAAGGCAATTTGTAAAATTAGTCTAAAATTCAATTGTTAAATCTTTTCTTACTTTAATTTAAACGCATCTTCAGCAGTTTTCAAAATAATCCTATTACTATTTGACGAGCCGGCGAATATTGTGTCTATGAGTTGACTTTTTATTTTATAACTTAGCAAGTTAAGGGGAAAGCGCCAGGTTGCCCGTGAAATTCAATTTTTCTTAAGTTTTTTTGCAATTTGCTGGTCAGTGTCACGTTGTATGGTGAACAACATATGATTCGCGACCGTAATAAGTATGTATTTACATAATTATAATCATCAATACAACCCTCTAACGTTCATATAATCGTGTAGCGGCATCTACAATGCCACATGCGAGCTACGCGTCACACCGACGTCACGCAAGGTCCTGCATCGCGCAAGCAGAGTTTACCGCGCAACTAGCATATTATTATTACAACATCCCGACATAAATCGTAGAGCAGTTGCCCACCGGATACGACACCCGTCTGTTCGGAGAATTCTCCCTTTTCTATGGAGGCATGAGTGAACTTTACACCTTGTTCCTCATACCGCTTCCTATTAATTGATATAAAATATCAATCAAAGACCGGGACAGGAAATTTGAATTTCGCGGCTTACCTACCTTAAGATTGTCTAACTTTTTATGAAGTAATAATTTTTTTAGTGATGCGACATTCTCACACTTTGTTGTTATATTAGATTTGGGTATGTCTTCATTTTCTCTTTGTGTTTCTGTTATGAGAAAGTAAAAGTTATAGTTTACTACTGAATAAGTAAGTGATATCTTTACATAGCCGTGCATGCAAATTGTATTAAGTTTAGAGATGCATAATCAACCTATAATGTTCCCCCTGCTGGGACACAGGCTTCTTCTCTGTGAGAGGGAGTGGGCTGTAATCTACCACGTGGGCCCAGTGCGGGTTGGTAGATGTCACATGCCTTCGATTTTTTGGTTCTAGGGCAGCCCGGTTTTGTCACGATGTTTTCCTTCACCGTTTTGAGAGCAATGGTGATGAAATTATTTACACAAAGTAAAGAGCCAGTCTGGGTTTGAACCGAACAAACGACCTACAATTCGTAAGTGAGGGTCGTCACCACTGGTCCACCACTGCTTCTAGGGATGTGCTTTCTTTTAATTGGTACATATCGAAATTAGTTTTGTAACTGATTGATTTGAGCGAATTAGAATAGCCACATGTCTCATGTCTCTTACCAAAATGCCAGAAACATTCCTGTAGCTGTAACAAATTTCGCCGTGTTAGAAAATCAACAGTTTCTTAATAAAAAGTAAAATTGTTTTTTTTTTCTTCTACTTTTTGCTATTAACATAATTAACAGCCATGTCCAATTTAATAATATATACGAAATTTCAAAACTTTTCCTATTCTCAATATGAAAATGAAATCCAATAATATTAATTACAATTTTTTTCTCTTTTACAGGTAAAAATTGAACCGGCCGTAGAAATTCGCGAAGAGGTCAGAAGGCGGAGTTTTTAATGAGGTTCCTGGATTAGGGCCGACAGGATAATTTGCCGTAGAACTTTAATAAGATGTTCAAGTGTTCGAGAACGGACGAAAGGAAATTTCCTTATTAACTTTCAAGTTTTCTTATATGAAATATTTTTTCTAACTTTTATTTTTTTTGTGACAAATATTTGTACTTAAGATGTGTTTGCAGACGAATGAGCAATTCTTCTTGACCCAATACTTCTCCACCTCCACAGCATCGTCGGTGTCGCTATGGTTGCATTTTTTGGGGCACAGGAGGCAGGATAGGAGGAGTGATGAAGTGAGTGTGTGTGAGCTATCCACACACACTTAATTACTTACTGTTCCTGGGTGATTGAGCAGTGGTCGTAGTATCGCAGTATGTTTTCATTAGCAACTGTCCTCTTGACGCCATTAATATTTATAAAATACTAGCGGACCGGGCAGACTTCGTCCAGCCCGAAAAAGCAGCGCCACATTAAATATTGTACCGCTCCAAATTATGTAATGTTGTAAATTGTACAGCATATCAAATTTGGTGACATACCGACAGCAGCGCTACCTACCGGGTCAAATTGTGTTTTCAAACTATCCATAATTCATTTCGGTCCAGCCGTTTAGGAGCAGTTAGTTGACAAACACACGTACAGAAAAATGATATAAATTAAGATATTAATTATCCAAGGGTGATACTAGAGGTTGGCCTTTTTTTTGCTAAATCAGCTACTAATCATGTTAACTTGCATTTTATTTAATTACTAAAACAATCATAGCTTTATTTTATTGAAATAATAAAATAAAAGGTTTGAAATCTTTTTGGTTACTTTGAAACACTATTTTTATTCGCAACTCGTAAATACATCTCTATACTCGAAAGGTTTAGGTAGTTAAATAAAGGTAAACAAATCGTAAAAAGGGTTTTTTATAGTTGACACTTTCTTGTTTAAAAATACGTTACAACAAAATTAAAGTTATTTGCGATTTATACGATAGTTTCCTCTTTTAATAATGTATGTTAAACTTTATCATTTATTCGTAAACTATACTCTTCTTACATGTAATTGCTTGAGGACAATTTTTTTGGTAGATTTATAAAATAGTATAATATTTTGTAATCTGTCTATTGTAAAGAGCCCAAAAAGACAGGTTCCCTAAACCTTTTAGAAAATACAACGAATTAGATAACGTTGCTAAATTGAAGAGTACACCTGTGACGTAGTATGGCAACTGAAGTAGCAGGTATTACGTTTAGTCGGCTAACCAGGTGCATTTTATGATGTGGATGAATTAGAAAAAATGTTAAATGGTGTCACTGTATTGCGGCTGCCACCATACTACTTGGAGCGCAATTCAATTGAGTTAATATGGGCTCAAGTTAAAGGTTTTGTAGCCGAGAAAAATAAAACTTTTAAAATGTCTGACCTAAACATTCTTTTGCCAGAGAATTTAGCTAATGTGACTGCTGAGCATTGGAAAAGTTGCGAAGGTCATGTAATAAAAGAAGAACAGAAAATGTTTAAATTAGAAAAAATAATTGATGATACCACTGAACGCTTTATTGTTAATGTGACAGATAATTCCTCAAATTCAGATTCAGAATAGAGACTATTATTATGGGACTCAAAATAATATGAATTTAACATTTGAAATAAAAGGTTTAACATCTATGAGCCACGTTGTTTTTTTTGTTTACCTTTATTTAACTATCTAAACCTTTCGAGTATAGTTACCTACTTAAGTAGGTAGATTTCGTCTGTATAAAAATATACATATATCTAAAAAAAGAAGTCTGTATATAATAGGTCTTTACCTATGAAATTGCCGTTTTGTATGAAAAAATTTAAACGAATTTTTTTCATGAATTTTTTATTTGTATTAATCGAAGTAATCACCCATGCAATCAATGCATCTTTGCCATCGCAGTGGCAGTTTATTGATGCCCTTCTTAAAGAAATCAGCTGGACGGGAGGCAACAAATTCTTCAAAGGCATTTTGTACTGCCTCTCGGGTATTAAATTTTTTTCCCGCCAAGAAGTTATCCAAATTCTGGAAAAAGTAGTAGTCTGTAGGCGCAAGGTCTGGTGAGTAGGGCGGATGACGGAGAGCTTCCAACCCCAGTTCTTGCAACTTGGAGACCGTCTGCTGTGCAGTATGAGGTCGCGCGTTGTCGTGCAGGAGCAGCGGAGACGAGCGATTGACCAATGCTGGTTGGAGATGCGCCAGCTTCTCCATCATTGTGTTCAGTTCTTCACAGTACACATCTGCAGTAATGCTCACCCCGTTTGGTAAGAAGCTGTGATGAATCACACCGGCGCTAGACCACCAAACAGTGACCATCACTTTTCTAGGGGTAAGTTTTCGTTTAGGGCATTGTTTAGGTGCTGAACCAGGATCCAACCAACTTGCTGAGCGCTTACGGTTATCAAACAGAATCCATTTTTCATCGCAGGTAACAATGCGGTTCAAAATTCCTTCATTTGTGTGTCTGTTGAGCAGTGCAAGGCACGTCTCGACGCGTACTTCGCGCTGGCGATCATTGAGTTCGTGGGGCACCCATTTGTCAAGCTTTTTTACCTTGCCAATTTGACGCAAATGGACCAATATTGTGTTGACGCTAACGTCGAAAGCTGCTGCTAATTCAGCCGTAGATTGTGTATCATCAGCTTCCACAATCGCCTTTAATTCGTCATTGTCGACCAAAGTCTTCGGACGACCGCGAGGTTCATTTTTCAGGTCGAAATTTCCAGAACGGAAGCGAGCAAACCAATAACAGGTGGTGCGTTGGTTTGTAGTGTTAGCTCCGTAAACGTCGTTGATGTTGCGTGCCGCTTGTGCCGCGTTGCTGCCACGACGGTACTCATATTCCATAATTACTCGAATTTTTAACGTATCCATGATGACGAAAAAGATTGAAATGCGATGAAAATGTAACACTAATCAATAAAGAAATGACTACTTTTAGAAAAAAAAATCCATGTTTTTAAAATAAAATTAATTTGAAATTAGAATTCTTAGCCAAACAAAAATTATTTTGATTTGAAATGGCCAGTACTGCAGAACGGCAATTTCATAGGTAAAGACCTAATATATATATATATGTATATATAAAATTAGGAACTGACTGACTGACTGACATATCACCGCACAGCCGAAAGTACTGGGACTAGGAACGTGTAATTTTGCACACGGCTTCCTATGTAGGGGACCACTAAGAAGGGGTTGTTGGAATTTCGACCTTTAAGGGGGTGAAAACGGGGAATTTTAATTGTATGAAAAATCTTATTCTTTGAGTTAATAAACTTGAAACGTAGCCCGAATACATTCTTAAATGAACAATAAAGTTTGACATTATTAGGTTTTCAAAACTACCCCTCAAAAGGATTTTGGAGGGTGCTAAAATTTATACGGCCGTCGGGTTAACTTAAATAACGGTATTAAAACTTTTGACCGAAAATAAAGAGTTACAAGTTTTTGGGTTTTTCGAAAATGGACCAGCAAACGGGGGTAATAAAGTGTTTGAGGGAGGATTTCACTGCGTGTCTGGGTTAAGCGTTAAGGAAGTAAAACTATCGCAATCCTAAATTTTCCATAATTACCGGTTAAATGGGGTGGAGGGAGTGCTACACTTTGTAGAAGATAATACGAAATCCACGCGGACGAAGTCGCGGGCGATATTATACTATGTGAGCTACAATATAGGATACATTTTTCTAACTTATTCATTATATGGTATGCCTGTCATCTTATATTATCATATCAGTCATTAAACGTCAGCGAGAACCACCGAACTATAATATAAACCTACACAGTGAACTAAATAATACGAGCTCTTACTTTTTCATCTGTCAATCACAGATAAATATAATAATCATTAAAATTTAAAAAAAAAACTGAGTAGAAACAAAAACTATGGTATGACACTAATTTTAGCTGTCAGAATGACAGTTGACAGATTTGATTGATTAAAAAAAAACAATGGTTGCTAATATTTTTTTACTTGGTATGTATTATGCAGGATTTGGGAGTCACGAATACAATTCGAATTAATGTTAATTAGGAGTAGCTTGACAAAAAGTGGATTAAATTCTAAATCCGCATTCATAGACTTCGAATAACGTTAGTGAAACATTAGCCTAAGATTAATTACAGAGTTACAGGATAACATTTCTAGCACATTCCTCTCCACACAGAACTACATTTTGAAATAGGAAATACTTGATATTCTTTATTAAAAAGTACAAACTTAATGGTTCCGTGCTCTAAGGTTACGGAGAGGATGTCAGATGTCAAGTCGTTTGTACGAGCATGATGACTTAATCACATCCATACTTGGTTAGTGGTAGTTTAGCAGAAAGGACTTAACCCACACTATGGTCAAAAATGAGTTATGTATGCCAAAGAGGTCCTAAAAGTTTGTTCTTTCACACAGCAAAAAAGATCCGTGATACTACAAAGATAAGGTTGATTTTTTAATGATGCGAACCAACCCACATAAAGACGGGTATTTTTCTACAAACTACTGTAAGAACCCAAACTACCCAAGCGGTTTTTAATAAATTCAACTTGAAAGAAGCAGGTCTATATTTAATATAACAAAACTGTTTCCAACCAAAATATTCCAACTGTAACATCATTGCAGCAATACACACCTAAACTTAAAACCTCGATAACTCAAAAATTACTTAGAAGGACATAGGGTAGCTTCACGGAACGTCCCCGTGGAATAATTTCAGACACGCTGGCGAAGCCGCGGGCAGGAGCTAATAGGTACTGATATAATTCTAGAAAATGGGCAAATACAAGTTAAACAAAAATATATTCAATTACAATAGAATTTACAATTAAAATGTAGCTAACCTAACCTAAACTAAAACTATTAACAAATAAAAAAATGGCGTCGAAAAATTCCTCCGCATCGCTGTCTACTGGTATTGTATCCAAAAGACTGACGGAATTGCCACGTTGTATGACAATGCTTAGCCTCTGGCCAAGTTAAAATCCAGCCAAACAGGCGTATGGAAATTTCCTTGAACAAAACATGGGCATTCGGACCACGGCCCGAGGGTTTCAACCCCAAACGGCTCGGAAATATAATTGCCGATAAGGTTGTTATACTTACGCCGCTTGAGGTTTTCCGCAGCCACGACGAGTCTAGTCAGGAAGATGGGATGGCGCAAGAGTATCGACCCACGTTGCATCCCACACTAAAGGCCTACCCACCTAACAAAAATAAGTTGTCAATTTCGTCGTCTGCAATATATTCCATAACCGAAACAAAGCCCTAATAAACATCACCGTTAATCACCGTCTATGAGTGCTCCATTAAGATAGTCACAGAGCACACTACACTATATTACAATGCTTCGCCCTAGACAAAGCTATTAGAAGACGATGTTGACATTCGATTTCCTTGGCTTACCGATCTAATGTAGTTACGTGTACATGTAGGTAATGCTACGACAACACTGTGCGTACTGTGGCGTAGCTACGTGTATTTAATAATTAACGCAGCACTCCTTAGAACGTAAATATATTTTATCAAGGAATTATACATTGGCAGGCCCTAGCTCTGCCTGTCTACCGATTAAACAACCTACCATCACTTTTTCTATAAATCTTATTTTAAACTCGCTTGACTGTTCGAGGCAAACCAACGATAATATATGTCCAGCCAGTCAACATAAGGTTGACACATGCAGACAACCTCTACATGAGCTACGCCCACCCTTAAATAAAAGGATCGACGCAGTCGTGTTTTCAAACAAGACTTTTATTTACCACCTCGAACAATCAGACACTTCCTGCCTATACCTATAAGAATAATTACCTAACGCCAGAAATATATTATACAATATGACGTCCAACTCTTACAAGAGAAGGCTTAAGGACAGGACGAACGATTTGCGTATCTGACTAAGATATGTGTCAGGTAAGAAAAACATTACTATATGTTACCACATACATGAATAAATTAACATTCGCCATGCTTAAACCTCGTCGCGCCAAAACTGGCAAAAAGATGCGACGTGGCTTCCTAAAAACAAATAAATTGAAGTGACAAATTCACAACAACCCTGAAGGAGTTTAATGAAAAGAATGAAACTTAACATCGTAAACTTCGACCCCATCGGACGGTATGAGTCGGAGGGAGAAAAGGCTAAGAAGTCGGAGCTCATCAACAAACCTTTTTCAAGCACATACTCCAGAGGAAAAATCTCAAGACCCTATTCGATCTCACCATTTCGAACTCTATTAAGCACCACCAATTGTGGCGTAGCTACGTGTATTTAATAATTAACGCAGCACTCCTTAGAACGTAAATATATTTTATCAAGGAATTATACATTGGCAGGCCCTAGCTCTGCCTGTCTACCGATTAAACAACCTACCATCACTTTTTCTATAAATCTTATTTTAAACTCGCTTGACTGTTCGAGGCAAACCAACGATAATATATGTCCAGCCAGTCAACATAAGGTTGACACATGCAGACAACCTCTACAGTACCTACTGAGTGATTGTAATCGGTAGTTTGATTGGTATTGATTTGGTTTGGGGTGAGCAGAGATTAAGGTGCTAATGAATATAATGTGTTTGTAACTAACTAGCTTATACCTCCTGATTTCTATATTGTACCATCAGAATGGCTCCCAACCAGGCACAAGTTACCGTGGCCAACTTGGTTGTATAACTTACTATACAGACTTCGTACACAATTAGGGTACGGACAACTGCAATAAGTTGTTGGTGTTCAAGGACGGTTCAGATTTCCGATGCGTATGCGGCATCTCTCCACGGACAATGGCTCACCTCCCAATCTTGTACCGCTTGCCCTGTCACTTGCGAGGTCATAATGACTGCGTCAGCAAACGGTATTCGCGTTGCTGAATTTTGTGCCGAACCAAAAATAAAAAACAAAAATACACTACAGCAACAAAAACAATAACAACGAACAACACCAACAAACTACAACAAGGAATAAACTAAGAAGAAAACTAACTAGCTTCTGCCCGCTACTTCGTCCGCGTGATATGACACTTGGCAATACTGTAGCTTCCCATTAGTGACAGAATTTTGCGGAATCGGATCAGTTGTTCCGAAGATCACCCCCTACACACACAAATCACAAATACCTTTGTATAGAGTAGAAGATATTTTAGAATAGAATACTCTTTTTCTTTCTTTTTTTATTTATTTATTTTACTCTTTTTTTTCTCTTTTTTTTAGGTTCTTTAAAAGAAAAAGAAAATTTGTTAATTCTTAATTGTTTGTTTAAGGTTATTCTTGTCCTAGTCAAGGCTCGTGCACACTGGCGCGACGCGACAGCGTGACACAAAGGCACCGCGTGCAGCGCGACGGGCGGCGCCTTTGTGTCGGGCTGTCGCGTCGCGCCTGTTTACGGGAGCCTTCACTCATTCTTCCATTACATACTGACGTCGTCGTATGGAGTTTACTCCACTGATTCACAATGATATATTAAAAAGAAAAACTATTTGTCTCGTCAGTATCTACACCTGTACGGACACAGAATTAAAAATAAATATTGGTTTGAAAGTTATGAGCGTCGAAACTACCACTACACTAATTTTAACGCATCTTTGGGCGTAAAAAACGTTAAAATCGCAAAATTGTTACCATACTTACTAGATAAATTTATTCAAAAATTCAAATAATTTTATTTTGAATAAATACATACAGTATTTTTATCATAATATCTATACGCCCAAAGATTTGTTCATGAAATTTTACGCGCTTATTTTCGTTATAGATCATCGTCTATTTCACTAAATAAATACTAAGCAAATAAAATCAAATAGCATGTATTTTAGCCACGCCGACCAACGAGTTCGAGCCGTCGACTAGTGCACCCTTAAAGTAGGCTATTGGGAGACTTATCCTCCTTCTGGGGCATTTAGGTAAAAACACAGCCAAAAAATAGCATGGTTTAAGGCTCCCTCCCACAAACAGGCGCGGCTCTAGTAGAACAATGTCTGAAAACTTCATGGAAATTATTCTACAAAAAGTGCGTCGCCTGTCGCGTCGCGCCTGTCTGCGGGAGCGTTTTACACAGTATTTATAGAAGATTTTAACTTTGACGAGTTTGCTATATAAAAAGTAAGCGTATAATCAAAAGAAAAATGAAGTTTGATGCAACCAACCAGCTGTAAGAGATTTTTCATTTAAAATCATTTTATATTTAATTAACTTTCCATTACAATATAAAATCTAAAATATTGCCTAAGGTGGTTTCGTACCTACTTAACTGTGAATCTAGTTTTAAATGTTCAGCTTCTTTCTCGTTTTTACTTAAGAAAAGTTAGTCAAAGTTTCTAGGGAATATTTTTTTTTGGAATGAAATGAGTGAGTTTGAAATTAATTTTATGTTTTATGATTTTTCTTCTAGTTTGATATTCAAACTTTAATATACGTATTTGAATTTGCACAGTCATCAAAAACTATGAAAAAAAACCACCGTAAATTAGTTTGACAAATAAAATCCCCAGTGCTCCCATCTTACGATTTATGTGGATGAAATTAACGCTTCTGTTATTCGTATTTAGTTCGAAATTTATCTTTTAAGTTATTAGTTAATTGCATTCGCAGTGGCATTAAAGAAATTCCCTTATTTGCATAGAATATAAATGCATGCTAAAGCCTGGGGTATTTACCTCGGAAAGTGTACGTAGCACCGTTGTTTTTGCTGTTATTATCGGTATTTTGAACTTTTTTCTTTTTTTATTTATACAGGTGAGTTTTTCTGTTAGAATCCGCGTCTAGTATATTTTTTTTAACAGAAAGGGACGGTTTTCATTTCTTCTTTGTTTTATTCTTTCGAATATTTAATTACAAAACCACAATAATGATGATGATGAGATGATATGAAGTTTTTTTAATGGAATTTAATATTACGACGTCAACTAGTAAGTTAATAAAAAATTGTGGAAATAATAATGGTAAATGTAAGAGAACCAACAAAAACACAGAAAAATATACATTGACGCATTTTTTTTTCTTTTAATGAAATGAAATGTTTATTTCTGTAAGTAGATCTTTTAAGGACCTTTAACACGTAAATTAAAAAATTCTCAGGTGACATTTTCTTGTAGATTACGCGTAAGTATACCTTATTTTGTGTACTAACAGTACCTACAGTTTTGATTTCATCTGTTTTGTTCTTTAGCACAAACGTAATATGGAGTGATGTTTTCGTGGGTATGAATATTATTAATTTACAACTCAAACGCAAAGCATTCATTTAAACCATTTACAGGCACCTTTTAACTGTCAATGAGTCTGTCAATCGGAAATTAACAAAAATATATATGGAAAGAAATTGTTTCCAAGAATTTTTTATGGTCCCCTACAAGAAAAACGAGACATTAGTTTACTTTTCGTAATAAAATGCAACGCTAATTTGTATGCGATCGCATTATTTAAATGTCAAGGGGAGGGATTTATGTAATAACTCACAGGGGATTCCGGGGGTTTTAATTAACGATTATAACTCGAAAAGTTTGAGCAACCGTGTTTTCCCTGTAATTTATATTTTTTTGTTCCCCAAAAAATAGGGTAGGTATGCAAATGTTCTGCTTTTTATGTCGCCTTGTTAAACTTTTCAACAAATGAATTATTACGGCTCAATACAAATACAAATTGGGGAAGTTGGTGGGTTGTAGACGAATGGCTATCGGTACCCGACTTGATAAGGGAAATAAATGATTAATTATTAGGGACAAAAACATGGAAAGATAAAAAAAACTACTTATTATTTTTAGTTGACGATGTATCTTTATTTACTACGACTTGTAGGAGAGTTCATAGGCAGAGGGTCGGTAACACGAATATGTTTTTTGTTTTTTTGTTAAGATTTACGCCATCAAATTCGACAATCATACGACTTACAAAAACTATCGTCTGCACACTACCTTACAATATACTGATATTCAGTAACAGCGTATCTATAGTAATACATATTTCAGAATTTCTCGGGTCTTTTTTCATGGTAAACTCAAAGTAGACTTTTATTAACTAAATCCAATATTGCTGTGAAAATTGCAAGTTATGGGCAAGTAATCGATTTATTTATAGGATCTTAGGACTCAATGTTTGCGGAAGTTGTTTCACTGTGCAGTGTGTTCTTGAAAGCTAATCTGAATTATTTAAACATTCCGTTTGATGTAGTTTTTTTAACCGAGGAAAATAAGGAGGAGGAGGGGGTTCTCAAGTTGCCGGGCATAGTTTTTTTTATTTTTTTGTTTTTTATCATTTGTTTCAAATCGGCACATAAAAGGCACTTTTGAACGTCAAAATTTACAAAAAAAATAGAATTGATTCTAGCTGCCCCTTCCAAAAGGTAGTTTCGTATGGAGAAGAATGGGCAAGAAACACCAACGTTACTCTTTTAAAAAATTTTTGGCTATTGAGATCCAAATCGGTGTTTTTGTTTGTTTGTCTTAGCACGGAGTATCGTTATGCCCAGGTCAGATAGGCAGTCGCTCCTTGCCGGATTGCCGCCATGGGATCTGGAGGCAAAAGTCCTCGCGCACATTTGGGAGTGGCGCGAGGAGGCGAAACGCCGGGGCGTTACTCCGCTGCCGCGAGAAATCGCGGCACAGCGGACAGAGCTCCGGCGGGATCTCATGGCGGCATGGAGAGTGCGACTGTCGCAACCCAGCGCTGGGCACGCCACAATTGCGGCGGTAAGTCCCCTCTTTGAGGAGTGGCTTGAGAGGCGCCACGGCGTCCTCGCCTTCCGCCTGACGCAGGTCCTCACCGGACATGGCTGTTTCGGGAGGTTCCTGTTTCGGATAAGGCGGGAGGAAACGCCCGGGTGTTGGCATTGTGTGGATCGACCGGAGGACACGGTGGAGCATACGGTGGAGGTCTGCCCAGCTTGGGTGGAGCACCGCCGTGTCCTCGTGGCGGCGATCGGCGGCGGCGATCTCTCGCGTCCGGCCCTGGTACAGGCCATGGTACGGAGCGAGAGGGAATGGGAAGCCGTCACCTCCTTCTGTGAAGCAGTAATGCTCGCGAAGGAGGAGGCGGAGCGCGTGAGGGTGCGGCAATCGTTGCGCCCTCACGACCCTAGTCGCCGCAGGAGGAGACACCCTGGGCGTCGGGAGTCGATAGCCGACTCCCGGCCACCGTAGGCGCGGGCCTGCGGACGGCGAGCAATGGGCAGCTCGCCGTCCGGCAAGGACCAGGCCCGGGTCGACGGCGCGTTGTGTTCCACGCGCGCCTCAAAGAGATGTCAGCATAATTGACGGGGTCCGACAGGGCCGATGCCTGCCGGGGTCGCGGATTGTTCGAAAGAGTTACCGTGGCCCTGGCGCACAGGCAACTGAAGGAACACGGGTGGGTTTTAGTCAGTAAGAGTCTGACACGCCCTTCCGCTCCGCCCAGAGCGGGAGAGGTCATTTGATGATTTCCCACCCAAAAAAAAAAAAAAAAGATAGGCAGTCGCTCCATGTAAAATTTGAAGCCAACCCATCATAGTTGGGAAGAGGCTAGGCAGATTGTTTTTTTTTCCTATTATTATATTTTCACTATTATTGGTTGAACCTTTTCAGTCTGCATTTTGTTAGAAGCATTTAATAATTTAGGTCAAAATTCAAGCAATTTCTCAGATAGTATATAAATACATAAAACAACTTAGACGAGACGCTTTCTTATTTATATTGTAAATCAAAACCACTGATAAGTAAACCTGTTTACATTTTCGCTCAAAGTGCAACAGAATAAGCACTGGCAACGAAGCGTGCAAACCTATTTATTTAAATGTTCTATCTTCCTGCGACGTCCCTCGTGTAGAAAATCTTTAGTTAATGCGAAGCGTTTTTGTTTTATCTATCACTCGACTATATTTAGTCCCACTGTAGTGACTATTGCATGAATTTGTTGATTTTTATCAAGTTGATATAGGTCGAAGTCAAAGTCAAATGATTTATTTCAAATAGGCACATAAAAACACTTTTGAACGTCAAAATTTACAAAAAAAATAGAATTGATTCTAGTTACCCCTTCCAAAAGGTAGTTTCGTATAGAGAAGAATGGGCAAGAAACTCCACCGTTACTCTTTTAAAAATGTTTTAGAATATTATGTATACATTAATTATATGTGAAGACGATGCACCTAGAATAAAATTACTATACCACAATAGGTAAAAATAATTAAATATAACGCATGACAGGTAAATTAATTATGAGATAGATACATGGTGCTCACATAATTATTATACGAATGATACGAGTCCACACCGACGAGCTTTTAAAGGTTTTTCTCTCCTCTTACTCAAAAAGTCCGTCATTGTAGCGTACCAGAGCGGGGATACAATAGTATATTTTCCTCTAGGGGAAAACGTTTTTTTTTTGTCTGTTACTCACGAGCCTAAAACGAAGAAGTGTTTATTCATAAGTAGAATAATCATGAATAAAGACTCCACTTATTACTGTTTCATAAAAAAAGAAGAAAAGAAGAAAAATTTGCAATATCTTTCAAAATGATTCAGATTATGATTGATCGTATGTTCCGCAGTTAGGGTTTCTGGTGTCTGCTTGGCCAGAAAGTGCCTGTGCTTTAGCTTTTTTAATTAAAATTTTGTATGTTGAGCTTTTTATTCTTGTATTGAATATGAAATGTGAATTTAGTTGAAGCTTGAATGTCATACTGTCTTTTTTTTTGGTAGCTTTGTTGTGTTTTTCACACTCTTTCTTTCCAATCTGTTTTTAGAAGTGATGACTTTTAAATGGCTGTCAGTCTCACCTTACTAATTTTTATTCCGATTGCTTTACCTGTAATTCATCCATAGTTAATAAATAAAAAAATAAACAGCCCCATTTAACATTCCCAAGACACTAAATTAGCTAACTTTCCCTACACCGTAATTCCTAAATATTATAAAAGAAACAAAGTACTTACTTAGGGGTGGCTATTCTCGCCCCTATTCCATAATAGGGATGGCCATTCACTCCCCCCACTTGTCACATAACTAACGGTGTTAATGAAAAGCTTTCCATTTAATGCCGTACTGTGTAGAAGTGGCATTGATTTAATTTATGGCAACACTATGTAACTGTGGTGTAGTGTTGATCATACTGTCGGTACAAATGTTGTAAGTAAAGTTTTGTTAGGAAATATTTAATATTAGCTGTGCCCGCGACTTCGTCCGCGTGGAATAGTGTCTTTGGGTAGCATTTTTAATCATTTAGGCTAATTGTTTCACATTTTGTAATTACTCCGTAAATGTTACATCAGAATAGCTCTAATATTTTGTCTCTTGTCGCAAACTTATAAAACATTCACATAAACCTTAAATATTTCCATACAAAGTTTCATCCCCTATTCCTTATTGTTATTTTACACCCTTGAGGGTAAAACTTTTACAAACTTTGAATGTCATATTTATTTATATTGAATCAATAGCCTAAAAATAAGTTTCAAGCTTCTAGTTCTAAAAATGACGATACTTCCATGCAACTTTTCATCCCCCTTTTCAACCCCTTAAAACCCTTTTTTGCGCATTAAAAAGTAGCCTATGTCCTTTCTCAGGCTCTAGACCATCTGTGTACCAAATTTTATTTAAATCGGTTCAGTAGTTTTGGCGTGAAAGCGCGACAGACAGACAGAGTTACTTTCGCGTTTATAATATTAGTAACGATTTATTTTGACTTCCCCGTAGACGACACTATCCTCCCATACCTATTATCACTGTAATTTGAAAACATTGTAACACCCACTTATTTTTAAAAGAGTAACCGTGGAGTTTCTTGCCGGCTCTTCTCCATAGGAAACGACCAATTGGAACCGTGCACCTAGCTTCTGATGTTTCATAAGTGCCCATGTAGGATTATGTGTAATAAAATATTTAGATTTTTGATTTGAGTTTGACGTATTGGTCCCAAGAGACACTGCTGATCATGAAGACTGTGTCTGGCAGTGTTATTGAGGTTTTTCCATCAGAAATTTCTCAGTAGCAGTCCGGAGCCTGGATTTGTGCCCGGTTGATAGCAATAGGCTCGCCCCTTGTTACATGGGACTGCAACACAACTGGCGAAATGAGGGTATACGACAGCTAAAACTCTGTCTAGCGCCTTCGGGAAGTACTGGCGCGATGTTATGTTATGTTTTATGTCATTTAAGATATTTCTGTATTGAAGAATTATGAGCAGGTTTCTATTTGTCTTTAACAGTGACAGAGTGATTTTCAAAGAATTAATTTTATTTATTTATTTAACCATTTATGTCTTGTCTATGTGTTTAGACAAGAAGAAAGGAACAGAAAAATAGATCCAAAGGTGATGCTTATTTCTAAAGAAATCTCTTCCAGCATAACTGCGACAGGAGAGTATATTAAGGAGATGAAGACAACGTGTGTAAGAGTAGAAGGGAAAACAAAATATATAAATCAAAAATAATTTTCTAATTTAAATATAATGTAATTTAATTAATAAATACATAAGCAACTATGACAAAGTGGAAAGATGTGAGATGTGTTCTTTTACTCTACTTTTAAATACTCCAACAGTTTGGTAGTTTATGGTTATTCGATATTAGTTTTGTTATTTTCTAAGTAGAATTGTTTAGACTATAACTTAATAAGTTCTGAGAAATATTTACCAAAATATCAGGTTATTAACATACTATGTTACCATATTCTGAAAAATAAATGATCATGATTATGGTTACTAGATTCTTAAAATAGGTACTCTAAATATCGGGCAGTCACCGGATTAACACCAAAGTCTCTCAAAGCCTTAGCAATATTAAACCTCAATGTTTCAACTTTAATTAATAAAACTTTCTTATTCATAATATTTCGTGTCACAACCAAATATTATTAATATTATAATGAAGTTGACTGGGTGATTTTGACATCTAGCTGCACACAGCTCATAACTTTGCCGATTTCGTGAAATAACTTTTCCAATGAGACTCTAGAATTAATAATGAAAATTGTTTTTTTTTTATATTTGGCATTGATCAAACTTTTTATTTTTACCAAGTTTGATTAGTCCAACCCAGGTCGCAGTCCACTTTGAGGGTTTTTTCTGGGGGCACGGCAGTGCCCCCGCCAAGGCGAGAGTAATTCTCAATAAGTTTTGTGATTTGTATTATTTAAGTTTCCATTAAATATTGGTTAGGTTAGGTTAGGTTTAATCTATTAGAATAAATACTGCAGTATTCTCTTCTTCCATAATCCATTCAAATGTTGTCTTTAAAATGTCCATATTTTTATCGGTAATATTTATGGTATTAAAAGAATGGCCTAGTGGTGGTTTTGTGGTTTTTTGGTGGTGGTCGGTTTTAGGAATTACTCAGTAGCAGCCCGGAGTCTGGATTTGTGTCCGATTGATGGCTATAGGCTCGCCCTTATGTGAAATGTGGGTGTACCTACTATGGGTACACCTCTACCTAACCCTACGGGAAAAAAAGGCGTGATTTCATGTATGGTATATTTATGGTGTGCATAATAAAGAGTATTTCTATATGACGGAGAAGGTACGTGTCACTCGTTATTATCAGCCATATTTTAACTACTGTGGGCGTACTATGGGTAGTGTTGGTTATTGCGCAATAGAAAAACCGCTTGCAGTTCCAATCAAATTATCACACTAGCGAATCACACACACATGGCATAACTACGGTACGCGCGACAGTTTCTAAACGTGTTCACTGCTTAACCGCCAACAACAAAGTCTGTCTTACTCTGGTCAAGCGTTAGCGTTATAGACTCTGTCCAGCGCCACCTGGTGGAGCTGGCGTCCCGATTAGTCAAAGTCAAACGATTGATTTAACGTATTTCCGACATTATATCTATCTACTCTGTTACTCAGAAAAAACTATGGAAATACCCAGTAGGACATGCGGACTGTCAGTAAACGGACTACAGAGTATCATCAAAAGAGTTCTATAAAAAAGACTTTTAATCATAACAAGCTGTCCGTGCCCGGTGTTGCCCGGGGTGAATTTCATACAAAAATAGCATCCAAATTTCCGACATTCCCAGTGGATTTCCCAAAAAATAATCTTTCATACAATCCTTGTACTGACAATTACAAACACAACACAAAAATAATTAGCCAAATAGGTGCAGCCGCTTTGAAGTGATGCGCCGACAAACATTTTTGGCAATTTGATTTTTATTTATGTAGATTCAAAACAAAATTCATTAAATTTCGTACATACAAAGGCAAACTCCGATAATATTAACATTAAAATAAAAGACAAAAACGATGTTTTTGTCTTTTATTTTGTTGACAAAAACATTTCTATGTTTTTGTCTTTTATTTTAATGTTAATATTACAAACAACAGAAATTACATTGTGATTTTTTTACAGAAATTGTTACATTCTTAAAAAAAAAACGAATAAACAATTTATTTTTTCTTACGTATAAATAGACATTTTTTTTAATAGGAAACTACACATTAATGCAGCAAACTAAATAGATTTGTGTATGCATTAAGAAAACGTCGTATTGTGTCAGAGACAGCCCGCATAGCATATAATGAATATGTTGAATCACTCCAATTATATGGGGTAATTCAACAGACAATGATAAGACTTGTATTGTGCAAAAGAAATGTGTGAGAGCTATATGCGGTGTCGGTCCCGTTGAATCTTGTAGGCCTTTATTAAAAAACCAAAAACTATTGACCTTGAATGTATTTGTTTGAGGTACCAGTTTTTTGTGCGGAAACACAATAAATTCTTTAGATACAGACCAACATGAGCAACAAATATTTTTGTTCTTTTTTGTAATACAACTCTAATTAAAAATAATGTTTATCATATTTATATGCATTACAATTTTTTAACATATTACCAAAGATCATCCCATTTAAATATTTTAAAATTAAATTGTTTTTATAGTTTATAAGAATTTCTGCTACATAAAGAATTACCTTTTTTAGGTTTCCTATAGTTTTGTGGCCTGTGTTTATTTGGTTTAAATTTTAAAGAATTTATGTTATATGTCTAAAGACAAAATGTTATTTCAAGGTTTTAAGTTTTGTTGTGTGTATTTATTGTAACTTAAATTCATCTTAATTTAATTTTTATATTAGAACGTAGGTATTTTTATGTATATATAATATAATAGGTACTTATTTAAGTACCTATTAGGTATTCATGTGAAATTAATTTGCATGCCCTAAACAGGCAAAATATCGACTGTACATTAAACCACCAACTTTTACAACTGGTAACACCTATATTTTCTGCAAATAAATGATTCTTATTATTTTTCTTATAAAAGCACGTAACCCTAAAATGCTAAAGGAGCCCGCCATTTCTAATAAACCATTTTTCTCAATCAATAAATCACCCTAGTCACGTGTTTTTCCGTTGTCCTATTTTTCCCTCAATAGTTGATCCCCTCAAAATTTATCGTCGTAAATTTAGTCTTGTTTTACAAGCGAATTTCTTTTTTACGAGTTTTCAAAGTGTCGGGGTGGCCGGTCGTTGTTTAGATAACTTTTTTACGTTGGCAACCCCCGCTTACGGTTGACAACAATTTTAATTTTGTACGTGAACATTTTTGTTTCTTAATTGTGTGAAATATTTTTAATTTCGCTTTGAAGTGTGTGTGTGTGTGTTTTATCGATTTTTTCCTTTTATTTTTGCTGTTTTTTGTGTCGGGGCGTCTAGTTTTTTGTAGACTCGTTTTTTAAATTGTTTCTGTGCAGGTATTAAGATTGTTGGATTTTGCTCCGAAGTTAAAATAGTACAAAGGCTTTTAAATTTTGTCTCAATAGGATCGAGCCTTTTACATGAAAGTTAAGTTTACTGTACAGTTTTTTGGCATAGATACAGACCAGTCAAGTTTAAGAACTGCATGTGAGTTCCGTATTTCAAATACTTGCAAATATTATTGAATTGGGACTACTGGGATTTATAGATGTCCGTAGGTATATCGCTGCATTATGCTGATATAGGAGCCTTTTTGGCTTCGCAACAGGTCTTTTATTTTTTACTTGTTTATTGTTATTTTTATTGTTAATTTTGCATTTTTTTATTCAATGCTTGTTTTTTTTATTTTTACTCTTTGTATTTCCTGTGCGTATCCCAAATAAAATTGAAAGAAATATATAAAGAAAGAAAAAAAAAATATCTTTATTTATTTCTTTCAATTGTTTATTTTCCGGAGAGTCACTTCGGAAAATACAGGAGTGATATTATGCCATATTAGGCTGTATTCAGCTCACAAGATGACGTCATGTCAACATAGAAAATATAATACCAATGAAATTTCATCATTCTCCTGCATTTATCGCCATTTATGTGGGGTCGGCACAACGTCTTTTTCTTCCATACTTCTCTTCTAGTCGTTATTTTTGTATTCACTCTCTTTCTAGGCATATCAACACAAAACTGAAACTCAAACCATTTATTTCAATTAAACCATTTATGTACAAGCACTTTTGAATTGTCATAGTCGGTCAGTTACTCAGAAAGTTGAAGCTAGTTGCCCATTCCAAAACATAGATTTCTATGGAGAAGAACGGGCAAGAAACTCCAAGGACACTCTTTTAAATCAAGATATTACAAATTCCTGGGTTCATTATTCTTGTTGCTTCTTTATGTGAGAACAATGCAAAAAAAAATAAACAATTCAAAATATAAGATTAAAAATAAAAATAAGCCGGCCGGCAGTTAAGAGATTACCAGTCTCAGCTGACGGCGCCCGTTCACGAACATGACGCGTGGATCAGCACAATCCAGCTCAACCATTTTGTAGGGAACCGAATGACCCAACACACACGCCACCATCAGTGAGACATTTGAGTGAGCAAACGAAATTTAACCCTTCAAAAAGCACCGTGAATTGTGACTCAACCCAAAACTGACGAATGAAAAACAATTAAAAACACCGTACTTAATTAACCACACCCAATCATACGGCTAAAACAATTAATTATTTCTATCACAAACATTGTAGTAACTAATTATAGGAGCTTGTAATATACCAAATTAATATCGATGTGGAATTAGATGTAACTGGTACAAAGTGATTCCTTGGGAGTACACACTTGTTACAGATGAATGTAGTTATAGGAATGGGCGTAGTGGGAATTAATTAGTTAATTCGAAGAAGGTGGGAAGGTTGGTAACCATAGTTTCTCGATACATATGTCAATTTTCACAAAAAAATATCTATTATGCATAAGCAGGCGAAACTGTTCCCACTGCTGGGACACCTCTCTTCGAGAGGGAGTGGGCTGTAAACTACCACGACACCTACTACCACTGTAAGTTTTATATTATCTAATTATCCATATTTTATTTGATGAGCAATCAAAAGTATCAGACTATAAAATTCTGGCAAATAGGGCACCTAGTACATACTAGTCTAGATGCCCTATTTGTCAGAATGTTATAGTCTGATAGGTACATACCTATAACTGATCTAGCAACTCAGCCTATCGCAGTCCACTGCTGAGCATCGGAGTCACCCAAGCTACGCCACAACACCCTGTTCTCCACCTTCCGCACCCAGTCTTTCCCAGCCACCTTTTTAAGGTCATTGATTCACCTTACCAATTAAACATGCTTCTCTTCAAATCTCTCTTTGTACGAGATGGTTAAATATTGATTATCTACACATCTAATGAATACTTCGTCCTATAATTAAAAGCCAACCGTATCATAATACCGGGTGTAAAAAGACACTTAACGAAGCTGAGAGTCACTTGCACTCCCCGTCTTTGTCATCATTTTTTTGTATCGGACCATACCTGGGAACCTTCTGGTTACGGAGATATCGAAGGTCAAAATTCCAACTTTTACTGACATTTTTTTACGAAAATAAGTTTTTAATGTTATAACATAACTTTAAATACCCCCACGACCCCCGTACTGTTGCGGGTGCATGCAACAGTACGGGGGTCGTAGCACAATGATTTGCGTGTGTTACGTTGCGCACTACCGTAAAAAGCGATTTTTCACAGCATTTTTTTTTTTTTTCCCAGCAATTATTTTTAGTAGTTTGATGTATAGAATGCGTAATTGATGGCTGTGTGATGGGTCTCTTTACACTCTGTATAAATAGAAGCATACATTACCAGCAACAACATTCTGCCAGGTTACACACTAGAAAACTACTAACATTACCTACCAGGTGCCCAGCAAACACTAATTGTCTCTGCCGTGGCAAACTAAGCGAACATGGCCCGATTTGCATGAACATGTCTCTGTAATGTACCTACCTATGTTAATTGCTAGATGTCTGATTTGTATTAATTATTACATGCCATAGATGGGGGAGATACATTCCTAGCTAAAGTAGGTGTCATGGAAGGAATTTTAGACAGGATTTGTAACCCTCGGAATTTAAATCTTCAGGTGAAGGTAGATTAAGACTTTCGCGATATAAACGATCCGTTATTGACGCTGGATTTTTGCTATAAATTAATTGGCATCATTTGTGAATTTAATACTCAGTCAGTTTATGTTTTTTTTTTTTTAGGAACAGTGCTAATATAATAAACCAACTACATGAAAAATGGTAACGACCAATGGTGTACAGTCAGCAAAAGAGATAAGTATACAGTTTCGCCGGGTATAGTTGAAGTTTAGTAAGAAACAGATGAATGTTTTCGAATAAAATAATATTAAATTAATAGAAAACAAACTGTTCATTTATCAAATTAAATTTCATTCGAAAATATTCATCGGTTTCTTACTAAACTTCAACTATATCCGGCGACCCTGGATACTTATCTCCTTTGCTGACTGTACTTCGTTACATAGCGTGGAATCAATAAACGACAATGTTGTTGGATCTGCGATGATTTTGTAAGCCAAGTTGTGATAGCATACAAAATACAATTACTCCGACCAAGTAATCAGTAGCGTCGTACACGATACAAGTAATTACTTAATCGTTTTTTCCGACACTTACAAAAAGAAACAAGATGACCACTTCTTAGCCTTGAAATTATATATTATTTCGAAGTTAAATACTGTATTTAATGTCAGAGCCGTGCAAGCAGTGACAGGGTTGAAACCTCATTTTGTTTTCACACCGATGGTTTAAGGTTATGTGGCAAAACACGGAACCCGTAGTACTCGTTATGTGCAGACGAGCGTTGATCGTGACTGACTGACGATAATGACCTACCTATATGAGTATAAAATTGACCCTGTCTCTGAAGGGTCAACAGTTAAAGGAAGGCACAACAGTTAAATTGGTAGTTTCCAATCCTGATAATAGATTTTTTTTTTTTTTTCTTCAAAGATTTTGAGTTTAATTTCCAAGTTTTTCTCCGACATTCAAATTATTTTGGCGATTTAACAAGAAGTTCTCATACAGAACCATTAAAATCTAGCAGCCATTTATAAAACTACCCGCATTCAACTTAGTTGGCAAGTTGTTATTATAAAAACAAAAATACTTACTCATTTTTACTTACTAATAAATACTACCAAGTAGTATTGTTCGTCGCCGTCTTTTCTTCATGCAAATGCCGCTAATTAGTTTAATTTCAATGCTGCTTGGTAGCTGTGGTACAAGTTAAAAATATTATAAAACTACACCTAATATTATAAACAGGTAAAATATGTTTGATTGTAAGTTTGTATACTATAGCAGTTAATCTATGGAACTACCGGTTGGATAAAAAAAAACTTGAGAAGTGTCAAGGGACACCCGGATGGAACGAAGTTCCATTTAAAAAAAAAAAACTGGCTTGCCTTCTATGAGAGAGAGAGAGAGAGAGAGAGAGAGAGAGAGTCAGAGAAACACGCGCACGGTTTACAACTATAAAAAAAGTGTCGTTACAACTTTTGGTCTTCATTTTTTCCGTCTAGCCCCCTTTCGCAACGCGCGATAAGGAACTTCGTTCCAAAAAATGTATTTGATAGCTGAATTCTTGAGGAAGGATATAGGCTGTTTAACATCATGCAAGTAGCCGAGCACAAAGAAAAAGTCAGAAGGAACGATAAGCGAAAACGAATCACAGCGCAGGCAGGCGATGCGATGCGACGGGGTGGGTCGGGGGAGCCAGAAATTTCACGCGGACGGAGTCGCGGGCAGAAGCTAGTTAAAATATAAAATTAAGTAATTGTGCTAGTTTGTTTCCTATATTTCTACGCGGCATTAATGGGTTAACATTGTGTCCCTGTCTCCCAACATAACATGGCGCAGCCGGTAGGATAAATAAGTTAGTAACCCGTTTTAAACACTAAGACTAGATAAAAGTGATATTACCGAAACATACAATGGAGTCTTTGCTCAACCACCATGTTTCAATGCTGTGTCCCTGTCTCCCAACATAACAAACATTGGTAATGAAATTAAAAAATAAAACAGTTATTTTAGCTTTTTTTAAATTGTTTGTAAGACAATGTTTTTTGACATTAGCTACTATCAGAGCTTAGACCATCAGTAACCATTAAAATAATAATCTAGGACATAAGTGTCCAGCATTGATCGACATTGACTGAAGTAGAATAATATATTTTAATCAAATGAAAACGCTGCTCACTTTTAAATTAGACTGACTTACAGAAACACCTGCAGACATCACAATAATAATAATTGCTGAACAGCCGAGCTACAGCGACATTTTCTTCTACCACTGTAAAGTATACAGGGTGCTCTGTCCCCAGTCATACTGAATGATATTTATGATATCTCCCTGTTATTAATATGAAGAAATTATAAGAGAATCTCCTTTCTGTTTATATTCTGCTAGCCGACTTGAAAAACAAATGAAATTCTGTATGTGATCTATGTGCGTTGTATCTCCGCGATTTTCTCAAAAACCGAATTTTGATGATGATTAACGTTATAATATACCTTTTGTTAAGGTTTTTTTATGCAGCCACATAAACTCACTCCTTCTTCCCATGGGGGTAGTTAGAAACTACAGAACGCCACCCGCTACGATCCATACTCCTTTTGCTTCGTTTACGTTCATACATCTGGTCATACACGCACGCCGGTTGTGAGTACTACGCACCTGACCTTTCTAAAGAACATCACCAATAAGGTCACTATAATGTCCTTCTAGGGCGTCCCCTCCCGATTTTAGCTTTTCTTATTCTTATAACAAATTCAGATCCTTTCTCTTATCGGTTTATACGAAATTAGCTCGGCGAGTGGAAAGATTAGCCATTATTAACTATGGGTAAGTTAGGTTATCTATGGGTAAGTTGGGTTATCTATGGGTAAGTTAGGTTATCTATGGAAAACCTAGTACCTACTGACTGTCTCGTTGGTCTAGTGGTCGCAAGCGTTACTACTGAGCATAAGGACCTGGGTTCGATTCCCGGGTCGGGCAGTGTTATTGGGGTTTCCCAACGGGAATATCTCAGTAGCAGCCCGGAATCTGGATTTGTGCCCGGCTGATGGCAATAGGCTCGTCCCCTATTACATGGGACTGAAAAATAACTGGCGAAATGTGGGTGTACTATAGGTAAACCTCTGCCTAAGCCTTCGGGTAATACGTACGTGATGCTAAGTTATGTTATGTTGCCTCCTATTATACAATTCGCACAATAACATTTAAACACGGAATAAATCATTTTTATTCTCCTTCCACACATTAAGAGGGCGCACAACGGTCCACTAGAAAATATTACAAAAAATATTATCTCGTGACTGAGAAGGAATTATGAATAATAGCTTGTAAGGACCCACGGTAAGTGTATCTAGAATGATCTAATACCTTTTAAAAAGATTCATATTGAGACACGAAGCAATAAGATTCGATCTAAAGAAAAGCTGCCACATTCCTCTAGATCGTATTTTGTTACTTAGTGTCTCATTATGAAAGTTTATAAAAGGTATTAGAAATTTCTAAACACACTTACCGAGTGTCCTTACAAGCCGTTATCCATAGTTCCTAGTCAATCTCGAGATATTTTTTTTATAAAGGAGTGACGCTAGTGGACCTTTGCACGCCCTCTTAAGGGCGTCTTCTATAAACGAAGTAATTATTCTAACACCGTACACAGCTTCGAACAGACACATGAATGCTTTTAGTCCGCCTTGTACCGTCTGATTCGTGAGGTAGTTAATGAAATACGAGTAAATACTAACACCTTAAGACTTGAAGTCGTGGAGAATAAGAATTGGAGTTAATTGAAACAGTTTTAAGATAAAACCTGTAAAAATAAGGGCACTTGGAGGGATAAAGACTATGTCTTGAAAAAATAAAGCTTATTTGAAGGAAAATAATACTAAATCAAACTTCATCGTTTTCTATCACATTAAAATAAAAACTAAATTCATGCTTATTTGCAAAGAAGCGATCAATCATACTGATACTATGCATAATGTATGTGCACTAACTTTAGTAAACTTAGCTCATTTTTAAAAACTTCGCAAGCAAAATATCACCATTAGATTGAACTTTTTTACAAATCATCTTTCTTAACTACCAAGAAGGTTTGAACTATCAGCTTTATGACAGCAATGAGCAGCCATATTTAAAAATAAAAAGTGTTTTTATATTTCGAATTGAATGTCATAACTTTTTTTTATTTGCAACGTATCAAGTTGTCAGTAAACTCACGGTTGGCAACACACAAAAAAAGATATTTAATTTTTAATTCATAAAATTTTTATTCGAATACAATTCCGCTCAATCAAGCCTGTACCGGCCGGTGCGGGGTCACAGCAACCAACTTAAATAAATAAATATCCGCGTCAATTAACATATCAACAGCGAAATTTTAATTTCGGATACGACACCGCTCGGCGGTCAGATGTTGCTGCCACGATTTACAGATAATTAACCCTTGCCGGTCGAAAGCACCAAACGATGATATATTTAAAAACGTGTCGAATGCAGTTGATTGATTAATTTCGTGTGGTTTCGTTGTTTGGTTTAATTTATTATCTCGTGATGAAGCACTAAAGAGTTGGCGGATGTTTTTGTAATGGTCTTGTTAAAAGGTTTTTTTCATTATCTGCTAACAGTGTTGTCAATCAAAGTGTCAAATAAAATAACGCGAACATTTTCATTGTTTGTTTAAACACATTCATATTTTTGTATCTACCTATTTATGTTTTTATTAAAAACAAAATGAATTGGGTTCCAGTTTTTTAATTAAAATATTTACCGCATATTTGCAAAACGGTTTTACAAAGTTATTTTAAAACGCAAAACAAAACACCCTGCAAAATATTACAAGCAAAATGTTCCGGGAGCGAGTGCATTAACCAAATTCGTCGGCAATATCTCGCTAAGTGGCCTATCTATCCGAATATCCGCATAGAGGCTTGCTGTGCTGCGCTCATAATAACCCTTTAGTCGGGATAACCGCCCGCTTCCACTGCGGTCCACGCGATGAATGAGAGTGCGGATATTAGAGAATTTCGGCGACTAAATTTTTGGTCAATTGAATAAGGTATTACGATATTTTAACGGAAATTATGTTAATCAATTGTCGGTATTTTTCTTGTAGAGTTGTGGATCTTGTTGAAAATACGCGCTTTGATACTGGATTAATTAATAACATACAGTTTGTTTGTTTTAAATCATCCTCAAGTCAAAAATTAAGAAAGAAAAAATTAATGAAGAAGACATGCTACGCCATCCTCAAATAAATTGAGCTAAACGTTAAAATATGACGTGTTGACGATGAACCAAAAAAGTTGAATTTGGCATGTTTCTTGAGGTGGCTTCGAAGTATTATAAGCTTACTATCGATTAGCTTCATCAGCCCAGAAAACCGCAAACCCAAAAACCAAACAAGCAGATGTTTAATTAAAACTACCCTTGCAATTTAAACAACCCTTTATCGGCTCAAAACCAAACACCTATTTTTCCCGAACAGCCAACAGACTTGTCGGACTACCGCGGCATGTTTCACGCCCGCACGCTTTCAATTTGCATTAAGGGTTTATCAGTTTTAATGTGAACACTAAAAGTTGTGCGCCGTCACCGCTAGGGGCCGCCTCGACCGCTGTTCGCATAAAACGGGTTGGAAATTTTAAGTTGCTTTGAGAACGCCTTTTAAAGAAGATGGATTGCTCTCGGCATTAAGATTTTTATGTAAATAGTTTATGTTGCAGGGAATTTGTGGTTATATGGTTTGGCATTTTACATTCTGCTTTCTTGATATTTTGTGTTAATTTTAGAATTAAGTGGAAAAATCTGGTGACATTATACCGGTAATGTCATGGGGATTTCCTAATATTATGAATGACAGCCGGGGCCAACGGCTTAACGTGCTTTCGGAGGCACGGTGGGGTCTTGGTATATAAAGATGGTCACCCATCCACGAACCAACCGTGACAAACGTAGCTTAACCTGATCGTTCGACCCGTGCTGCTGTTATTAATTAGCCACGAGCTCCTCAAAACGACGAGCACTTGAAACTAAACAGAAGTAAAACATAATTATCTTCAAAACTGCGAATAAGTAAAACTTATTCACGAAACAGCCGGCATTCTGCGAAAATTATATTGCGTTACAATTGCATTACTGTGTTATTGTTGCTTCCCGCCACCCGAGTGGCGCCCAACGTGGGACCACTTTAATTGCACTTTTTGCCTTCCCCGGGTAATTACCTACCTCGGAAACCCCGGGAAGTGTATGACGATGTTAATGTGCCGCCTGGTAACCCGACCACAGTGAACAATAAACATAACACCGTTTTGTGACTTTTATACTCACTGCTGCAGTTGGGGGTTAGGTTGGAAACTTTGAATTCGTTAGTAGTTTTTGGAATGTAGTGTGTTAGTTTTGGGGAGTTGGAGAGTGTGTTTTAGATCTGTTGGGTCATAGTTTTAGAAGTTTTACTTTTATTACTTCCGTTCTTGATTTAAAATGGGAAGAAATATTTTTTGTCTGACAACATTTTCGTGTGGTTGAACCGACCAACATTATAATTATATGTTATCACAAGATATTTCTCCACACAAATAATAACTCTTATTTACAAATTACGACGTTTATTTTCGGAAGAAAAATATGTTTCTTATAACAGAAAAATATGTTCAATGCCCAATTACTATTCTGAAACCAGCTGAAGCTATTTATTTTTCTTGTAATAAATAAGAAATGGTACTTTCCAGAAACATTATTGTTATTTGAATAATGTTTACACGTAAATAGTAATAGGGCTCGTTAAAATTACAACCGCAGGTTTCTATCGAACGGAAAAGTTAAGCTGCGCTTGGTAAGGTCAGTTTATAGATGGGAACGTATTTTGTCCGTGCTTATAGAGGATCTAACAACGGAGGAACGTTTAAAACTAGGTATACTGTTTTTTTTTTTCTTATACTGCACTGGTTGTCATCATCACTTCAACGCCGACTGTCGCTGAAAACCAGCGCTGGGGCTCTGTCTCGCATAGGGTCGTAGCATTATGCTGAGCGATTGCCGTTTTGCGTGGATGTGTCGCATATTTTCCCCCAACTCGTTCTTTTTTGTATTTGTGTTTTTCTTAGCGTCGTGTTTACCGCATTTTTTTTTCTTCTTTTTTCTGTCCAAATTACACATAACGCCTTGATTCTCCGAATGGTTAGGCAGAGGTGCACCTATAGTACGCCCACACTTCGTCAGTTATGTTTAAGTCCCATGTAATAGGGGGCGAGCCTATTGCCATCAACCGGACACAATGTCCAAATTGTTGCAGTACTTACTACTTTTAATAATCGTTTCTTAAAATAGGTGTAGTACCTAATTATCTCCTTGGAGGGCGAAGACTTGTTCCAATACAAAGAAAGGCACAAGCATTATTAACTAATTTATTCACTACTTGTACCTACTATTTCAGATCATGGTGATTACTCTAATAAGTCAAGGTTACCTCCCGCTGTTTTCATTTACCGTTAAGGCCCCTTCAAACAAGCGTGACACGGGACGTGAATCGCGCACGATACTAAAGCACCGCTCGTCGCGCGATACGTGGTGCCTTTGTGTCGCGTGAGATTCGCGTCGCGTGTCGCGTCTGTTCTTTGGAGCCATAATTCAATTATGTTCAGGATTAATCTGCGTAGCCTTTTCCCAACTCGGTTGTGGTCGGCTTCCATTCGAACCAGGTGTAGTTGTATTTTACATGGAGTGTCTGCCTACCCGACCTCCAAAGACGTGTTACTGGGTAACACGATACCCCTTGGTAAAACTGTCAGACTTTCGGGCTTCTACCCATAACGACTGCCAAAGATCTACGAGTGGCAGCCGGGACCAATGGCTTAAGGCGCTTCCCCGACCAAACGACCTCGAGCGTTCGGTCTTTCTCTGTCCCGTCGCTGAGTCTCGCTCTGTCTCGCTTCCTGCGCACGCTCATTTATCAAAGCATTCACAAAAAAACGAAATTATTTTAATAAAAAAAGACTAGCGATGTTTTGAAATAAAATAAAACGTGAATTATTTAGATTTTTAAATTATTAATCCATTATTGTAATCCTCAAGGTAGGGTAGGTAGGGTACGGAACTGGTTCCGATTGATCTGTATCACCCTCCGTTAGATATTGCTGTTACCATCCTAAGGCATAAGGTACATGAAAAACTTGACCCTAGCAATATTGACCGTAGTAAGGATTGGAACTTTTGTAAAGGTGACTACACATCATTGTTCGATCTTGTTCGCTCTGCTCCATGGCAAGACGTGTTTCGCTGCAATGACGCGTCCACCGCTGCTTGTAAGTTTTATAATTTAATGTACGATATTTTTGATTCCTCTATTCCAAAAAAGACGAGAAGGACCGCTGGTAATAAGCGGTACCCAGTCTGGTTTACTAGAGATATCGTAAGCGACACTCGACGTAAATCAAAACTCCATATTAAATGGAAACAATCCAGATGTGATGCTACATATGCTCAGTTTAGCGCACTGCGGTCGGAATTAAAAGTGAGAACCGAGGAGGCATATAGACTGCATTGTTCTAATGTGGAAAACAGCCTAGGCAAAAATCCAAAAATGTTCTGGCAGCACATTTCAAGCCTGCGATCTAAGGGTGGGTTTGAGCCAGACGTTGTGCTTGATGGCAAGGTCTATTCAGGTGTCAAAGCTGCTGAGGCATTTGCTGAGTATTTTTCCAGCGTATTTCTGCCGGACACACCAGTATTGGACCCGAAATCAATCACGGTGAATAGTGAGGGAGGTAATTTTCCCCTACCCGTTTTAGTCCCTCCGGACGTGGTTAGGGGTATTTCCAAACTCAAACCCTGCTGTTCGATTGGCCCAGATAACATCCCTGCATATATCGTTAAAGGATGTAGCAGTATATTAGCAGCCCCTTTATGTCATGTTTTTAATCTAGCTCTTAAGTCGGGCGTGTATCCGGAGCCGTGGAAGACTTCACGTGTTACTCCCATCCCTAAAACCAGTGACAAGACATATGTCGAGGAACACAGACCCATCGCTATTTTATCAACCATTGCAAAGGTCTTTGAACATATACTTCACACTGTTATCTGTAAACAAACCAATATGTATCTTTCTGATGCTCAACATGGTTTTCGACCTGGTCGCTCCGTGAACTCAAATCTGCTGATTCATGTTGACTTCATATCCAGTAGCCTGGAATCCGGTAGGCAGGTCGACACTCTGTATTTTGATTTCCGGAAGGCGTTTGACAAAGTGGACAACGATGTGCTTTTGGCAAAGTTAGGGGCTACGGGCTTCTCATCCGGCCTTCTTAACTTCTTCGCCGACTACCTACGGGATCGCAAACAGTTCGTCCGCCATGGCTGCTTTGAGTCGAAGTCTTATTACACTCGCTCGGGCGTGAGCCAGGGATCCGTGTTGGGGCCGCCTCTGTTTCTGATCATGATCAACGACCTAATTTGTAAGATTCGATTCGCAAAATGTCTACTATATGCCGACGATCTAAAACTAGCTGCGCAAATCAGAACAGAGGTGGATTGCGAACTCCTACAAAAAGATATCGATACCGTCTATGAGTGGAGCATGGCGAACAAGTTGTTGTTTAATATTAGCAAATGCAGCGTTATGACTTATGGTCGTGGGTTGAGACCAATAAAATATGATTATAGTTTGGGGGGTTTAGTGATCACCCGTGTCACCAGCGTTAAGGACTTAGGAGTGACTTTCGACCGCAGTCTGACATTTAGAGACCACGTGTCTGCCCTTGCAAAGGAATCCTTCAGGCGTCTGGGATTTGTCTTGAGGAACGCTCGTGACTTTCGCAATCCCAGTATTATTAAACTTCTTTACACCACTTTGGTTCGGAGTAAACTCGAGTCCAGCGCCTGTGTCTGGCATCCGCATACTGCGTCTCAGACACTGATGCTTGAGAAAGTCCAGAAGACCTTCCTGAGATTTTTGTATCAAAGGCTGTACCATTACTTCCCATTCATGTACCCAACGAATTATCTTCTAGGGGTGTTGGGTTTAAATTCGTTGGAGGTAAGAAGGGGATTTGATCAGCTCACGATTGCCTGTAAAACCCTAAGCGGTCGTATTGACTGCCCTGAACTCCACGGACTTTTCTGCCGCCTATTTGTGCCCGACAAATACCTTGGGCACCGTCAAAGCCGCCGTCATAACCTGTTCGCACTACCGCTGTCTAGATCTGTTGCTAGAGCCGAATCCCCAGTTTGTCGAACCCTAAGGATGCTAAACGCCCTCCTGACTGCCGACCCTGAATGTGATGTGTTTGCCGATGAATGGAAGAAAATAATGCGGGCTTGTCTGTTGTTTTGTGAGGGACAATATGCGAGGGTGTCCACTGTTGCATGTTAGTTTATTGATGTATCTAATTTATTGAACCATTTACTCAAATAATTATTAATAATTTTATCCACGAATTGTATATCTTTGAATTTAATTTTTTGTATTGTATGTTATTTGAATGCTTATTTTATTTTAATTTTTATAATTCTATGTTAATTAATGTAATTGGACCTGTGCCGTTTTAATTAACTATAAATAAATAAATAAATAAATAAAATCTATCAAATTAATAGAACGCCACAAAGATGCATGCAATCAATAATTTTAGTCACTTTTTTACAAGGAGATTTTAAATTTATTTATAATTATAACACATAAAAACAAATAAGAACGTGCAATGTGATGATTTGATATCGAACATTAAGATGTAGTTTATTACCCATAGAGAATGAGTTAATAGCCTCTGAATAACGCACTATGGCAAGGTTTTGGTCGGGGTACCGCCTTAACGTGCTTTCCGAGGCACGGAGGGGGCTCGATATGTAACGGATGGTCACCCATCCACGTACCGACCCCGACAAGCGTAGCTTAACCTTCGATTGACCCGTGTGGCTGTTATCATTTAACCAAGAGCCCCTCATTATGTTTTAACTACATAATTGGCAAAGTTCATACCCTTAACCCTTGTCTTGATAAGTCCTTGAAGCTTTTTTTTTTATAAAAACCACTTCAATACGATATGATTACAATAGCATTATTTATTCGAAAAAACATTTTTCCTATTCGAAATAGGACATATTTCTACTAAAAAGCGTGTATCAGACAAATTGATCATTATTTTAGGTAATAACTCACTGAGACCATACCGAGTACATTATTTTGTGGCGGGTAGGTAGATATTATTTACGTGTAAGTAGGTACCCTCTTTCGAGACATTGTGTGTTTTTTTATGAATTTCATTGTGTTCTTTGTATCATTTTATTGTATGTAAACTTATCTGGATATGGGGTTGGTGGATGAGACATGGCAGATTTCTTTTTCACCGATTTTAAAGATGATAATACATAGTGGCAGGGACATCGACGCGCTACTGAAACCATGAATTCAGCATTTCAAATTTTTCTACGCTAGGAGGTCAAGAATCATGTGATTCTTGACCTCCTAGCGTAGAAAATTTTCGTCAGTAATTAACAAAAAAAAAACAGCTGTTTCATAGAAAAGTGCAATACCTACGCGGTCAAAATGTATGGGAGAAAATTAAAAAAAAAATCGTTTAAATATTTCGACGCAGGGGTGTTCAGAATCATGTACTTGAATCCATGGTAACAAGTTGTACGTCAATGTCCATGCTGTATAGTTAGGTGCTCCTTGCCCGTGGCATCTGGAGGGTTAAATACGTACATAGAACTTATTTTCTCTGATGATCATAATTCGACACCTGCAAGGAATAACATTGTAACTAATATTTAAGGGGACTACATGACCTAAACGCAAATTTATAATGCCTAAAAATATATGATCCACTGCAGTAATGAAAATCAGAAAAATATATGATATTCTTCTGGATATATGCTAGTTAGATAGTGTGTTGAAAACATAATACAATTAACTTGATATGATAGAAAAAAATCACGAAGATACCTCTAAAAAATATTTGAACGATTAAAAACCATACTAATATACATGCAAACATTCAGATTTTTGTCAGATTATTCTACAAGTAACATACTAACGTAATAGTGTTTTAGTCTTTTAGTCCAATGTTTTTTTTTTTTTGTAAATCCATAATTGCTTCATATTTTGCAATAAATTACCAGTGTTGTGTCATCGCGCGTCTCTTTCTTTTCTATGCAATCCGACAGTGACCGCGCTTTAGCTCTTGTAAGCCTCTTAAGTCAGATTTCGCTTGTCTTACTTAATGCCAACCAACCTTAAAAATATGAATCAACGAGGGAATAGCTACATTTCCCTATGATACTTCTATCCTATCAGACTTAACCAAAATCTGAGATATTTTTTTAAATCTTTGTCGCGCTCTTATGTAAAGTTACTAAATATTAGTTACAATGTTATTCCTTGCAGGTGTCGAATTAGTCTTTTTCAGAGAGATTAACAAAACTCTCTCGTAAAAAAAATTATCACTGCCCCAGAGGGGGACAACAGTCCCCTTCTGGGGCACTGTTTAAATTTTTCACTTCTTAGAAGCCATCTTTGTGGCTCTTAGGCTGGCCTTTTTTTGCTCATAAATATTAAGCTATTTTAAACTGTGCTACTGAAGAGAGGTCGTAATATGTAACAATTTTTTGACAGAAAACTTGACCCTCAAATTAAAATTTTTGTATACAATCTCTCATTGAAATTATTTCCAAATTCCAAATCGTCAACAAAATATTCAATAGGTATTCTTTTTGGACCGAGCGAGCATGAAGCGTCTCCGTTTCAGCTTGGGCAAAAATGCTTTCGTATGGCCGGATGTCCGGCGGATGGCTGTTCTCTCCTACAGGTCACATTTCTCAACCGATTCTCGTGAAATTTTGTGAGCAGGTTCGATAATTATATGGATTTTTTGTCGATTCAGGTTTTCGAAATTTTTCAAAATGGCGGAGATATGGTTGAAAACGTAAAAAATACATAGTGCGCGGTGCACATTTATTCAGTTTTAAGCTATGCAGAGATAGACTCGCAAGCTCTTCAGCTCACATAGCTACTAGTTATAAAAGCGATGATCCAGCACCTCTAGGTCTGGGTTCTCAGAGAATGTGTCGGGTATTACGTTAGAATGTTCAACGGTTTCACGTTATTGTGGAAACAAATCCTTTGCTGTGTCCCGCTTGTAAGCCTGTACGCACAATAGATACTTCACCACTGAAACTTTCTGAAAGGTGCATATGTACGACTTTTAGCCGCAGAGATACAGTCGCGGGGTTTTGAAACTGCGGTTATACGATTTTAAGTCACGACTACAGTTCATTAGAGACATATGTATAGGTATGTAAAAAGAAAACCCACTTCTTCAGGGAAAGTAATTGTTAAACAAATAGAGACCTTACATATTTTTGGCCGAGTTTTACGCATTTCATACAACCGTCAAGGAATTATAGTTGTGATTTGAAGATAGAGACAATTTAAGTTGGTAGTCAATTTGCTTAAGTATTAATTTCTCTGAAGAACTGGGTCTTGTTTTTAGCTGACGTCATATTTGATGACCCTCAGTTAATGTCCAACAGAAAACCCTTAAATTCGGCATCTTCATCATTAATCTTGTTTTGCTGTGGTCAGAGATGGGTTTGCCGCTTCACCAACTCATCCTAAAGGGTCCTTCAAGCAGGCGCGACAGAGGCACCACCTGTCGCGCGACGAGTGGTCTCTTTATGTCGCGTGCAATTCGCATCGCGTGTCGCGCTTGTTTGTAGGAGCCTTAATGGCTTCGGTCAAGCTCGAAACTAAGTATTCTAATTTTATTGTTTTGGTGATTTATTTATTTTGATTTGATTTCACTGATTTGTATTCGATTTATTTTAATGTCATTTAATTTGATTTGTTTTGTTTACATTTAATTTGATTTTATTTTATTTGATCAATTTTTTTTTTAATGTTATTTCTATCAATTTATGTTTGGCAATGGGTGTTATATACCTGAAATAAGTGAATTTATAATTGTTCTTATATCATACACATTTTATCTTTTATGGCATCGTGTGCGCCTGTCCTTAGGTAAAACACGGGTTAGGGCAAAAGGGTAGATATATATTTTGTTTGTGATAGAATGCGGCGGATTTGTACGGTGGTATGGATAAACTGTTGCTCTGGGGTTTAGGTTGTGGGCGTCTTTTTGTTGTACCGGACGGTTATTATCGTAGGCTGTGGCTGTGGATGCAACGGTGTGTTTTTTAAGCTTTTAAGCCCGAATGAAAAGTTCACTATGTTTTTCCAGGTACCAAATTTTTCCTTTGCTAGAATCATCGTTGTGTTGTTAGTTGAAAATGTAAGCGTCTGTTGACTACGGTTCGTTGTAGATATTAAGTGACTCTTTAGTAACTCTTTTCTCACTTTTTAAGCGACTTCGAAAAGGAGGAGGTTCTCAATTCGTCTGTATGTTTGTTACGCGATATCTTAGGCAATTGTGGATCGATTTCGAAAATTATTTTTTTAATAGATAGGGTTTGCCTCAGAGGTGGTCCCATATACATTTTATTAACTTTGCTTCGGTAGTTTTTCAGTTAGCTTCAATAATACGTATTTTTTCTACTTAGTGTATAAGTATTGAAGATGTTATAATTACTTTCTGTCACTGTTATTTACATAGCAAGTAGCGGTATACGAATTTGTGTGGGGTAGGTACCGCAACTAAAAAGTGAGAAATAAAATCTTTTTTACTAAACAAATTCAAATTCTTTATTGCATTCATGTGTACATTTAGTTGTTTCAATATAAGTAAGTTCGGTCGGTGGCAAAAAACGAAAATAAGTCACCGACTTCTGAAATTAATTAGTTATTTTCCCTTTGTAGTGTTTTTTTTTGTAAAAAAAGTTTTTATTGTTTTGGTGAGTCAAATTCCTTCTGCCCATAGTTATTTTATTTTATTTTAATTTCTTTAGGGTCGGCGCAGCATGTTTGCTTCTTCCATATACCTGCTAAACCAACTTCGTAAGACGTCATCTCTGTAATTAGTAGCCAGATCACACAATCCATTAGATTCTTTCACACACGCTGGCCTCCCATATCTATCAACACTGTAATTGGAAACATTGTAAAAGCCCCTTATTTTTAAAAGAGTAACTGTGGACTTTCTTGCCGGCTCTTCTCAATAGGAAACAACCAATTGGAACCGTGCACCTAGCTTCTGACGTTTCATAAGTGCCCATGTTGGTTTATGTGAAATAAAATATTTTGATTTGATCTTTGGTATTTCCCCAACTTTTTAGGCATCCTCATTCATACCTACTTAACACTTGTCTTATATTCCAAATATTTGTATAAATTACTAGCTTTTGCCCGCAGCTTCGCCCGCGAGGAGGACGTCAATTATCCCACGGGAACGTAGTACGGCTCGTGGTCTACCCACGAGCCAAACATCCAAATCTGTTCAGCCGTTTTAGCGTGAAAGCACAATAAAACAAAAAATCTCACTTTCGCAATTATAATATTATTGTTAGGAAATTAGGATTAGGAATTGCTAATATAAGTTTGAATCGCAACATTTCTCATGGAAATGTATGTATCGTATTATCCATGTTAGATGTAATTATAATGATGTGAACATGTTTACCGTTGGCGGTATATCATCCAACGCCAATTCCCTGATACAATTCCGAATTCTCCGATCCACCAATTATAATTTCCTGGTAAAATAACCATTATAATAGGAGGCTCTACCGATTCCTGAATTCACTGAATAAATAATAACAACCAGAATTTCTGAAATCACAATTCACAGTGATTCTGCCCAGAAGTGGAAACCAATATGAATTGTAATTCACGGTTACCTATAACAGGGATTTTAAAGAGTATTCGATTGAATAACTCATGAACTCTATTAATAAGACCTTGATGTACGATGTTTTAAACCAAATAAATATATTATACTAGCTTCTGCCCGCGGCTTCGCCCGCGTGGATGTCGGAAATTATCCCGCGGTAACGTGCTACTGGGACAAAAAGTACCCCTATGTCCTTATCCCGGATGCCATCTATCTCCTTGCCAAATTTTATCGACATCCTTTCAGTGGTCTGGGCGTGAAAAGGTAACATACAGACTACTACTAATTACTTTCGAATTTATAAAATTAAGTATGGATTATATTCTTAATACGAGCAGAATAGAATACTCACACACTTATTCTACCCTATTTTTCTATAATAAACAAGGGGCGAAAAATGAACAAGTGTGGCGCATAAAGTGAGCCGCGATATCTACCTTGTTGACTACTAAATCTTCTACTACAGCATGAGCTAATCTCGTATAGCTACCTAGCTTGTATAGCTTATACGAGAGTAGTAGGTACGGTAGGTAAATATTTATGTGCGATCTCCTTTAATAAAGTTCAAGCCATATGCCCAATGGGATTTCGCGTCGGCTAAAATGCCGAACTTCTATACAAACTTTCATCCCCTATTTAATGCATTTAGGGGTTGATTATTTTGAAATCCTCCCGTACTGTTCACCTTCGCTATATAAGGTACTTTTGTGCATTTTTTTGGTTCTAGACCAAGTCCTTTATGTTTAAAATAAAAAAAATAGTAGCATTTTTGGGTCATTCCGAAAATAGTACTCTTCTTGATAGGTGCCAATCTTGGTGTGTGCCTTTGATCTAGGTGGTATTCATCCGTCTTCTGCATTAGTATCAAATTCATTAACCACAGCACCATTCACGTGAATTGTATACATAATTAATATAAGTACATCAATATCGTCGTTACCGCCGCTCTTTAGCTTAACGCTGTTAAAGCTGCTCAGGGTACTACCTTAGTGCTTGAGCGAGCGAGAGTGTTATCGGCTCCAATAGTTTTTTTTCTTTAAGAAACTAATTTATTTTGGAACAATATTCGGTCACTATCTGTCCTCATTATCATAACGTTATCCTTAAATCCATTGCAACTGAATTCACAGGTTCATTTCACGATTACGGGAAATATTGTATTAAATCAAAGAGTCTGATTAGTCTCATACCAAACCAACCTTACAATATTTGGCAAATAATTTTCTTGCACTCTACTGGTGGACAGACTTTGCCCAGGATGAGCTGAAATCAGATCATGTCTTCCATATCTGTTTTGTTCTTGCTGTTATTATGGGTTTGGCATGACACTCACATTCATTTAAGGCTCCCGCAAATAGGCGCGACGCGACAGCATGATGCGACTCTAGCAGAACAGTTTCCATGAAGTTTTCATGGAAACTGTTCTACTAGAGTCGCGTCGCGGCCTTTAGTTCCGTAGAAAACCATGATGACACCATACCACATAGCTCTTTAACAGCAAACCCGCTCCCCGCTCCCACCATGTCCCCACATCGCCAATCCCCACGCGCTGGCGATAAATAATCCTCGACTCGCCCATTACACACGGCTGTACATCGCTTCCCGATAATTTATACTCCAAGAGTTACCTTAATATGCTGCTCCAAAGGTTTTATTTTACTTGCTGGAGTATCGTTAGGGAGGTCTTTAAGGAGATTCTTTGGAACATTATTTGGGCGGTGCATTAGCGTGTTTTGCAACTTAGTCACCTCCAATCCTCGTTGATTTATTTTGAAATTGGTTTGAAGGATCAAAGTACCTATGTTTTAGTATTACCCGACTAATTAGGTCACCAACGTGAGCTGATACCACGGCGTGGATGCCAGGTCATCAGTCAAATTTAGCTTGATGTTTATTGTGATCCTATGTCAGTCATTGGAAGGTCCCAGTTCAATCAGATTTCTAATATTTATTTGTAGAACATACAAACATTATACCCATTCAGGAAACAAGCCCACCGAGTAGTTTATTTTTTTGTACCAAATTTTTACTTGTCCGTCGTCTTAGAAGAAGACTTTTGGCCGCAGGACGTTGTGTTCCGTCGCTTCCGCGGGCAAATACCACAGGACAGCACAAGGACAATTAGCTAGTGAAGTGAAGAGCTACTAACATAGTTTTAAGCTATATTTATTAACACAAGTTTTATTATAATAAAAATATGTATGTTTAGGTTAAGGTATTTATCTACGGGCCTGCGTCGGTCGCCTGAAATAAATGGATTATTATTATTAGTCTCACCAACGTTGTTCCCTTGGTTACCATAATTTTCCTCTCAACATCATCCTGCACTAGTCGACATCGCTCAAAAGACAATCGCTAAACCACTTCAAACCTTTGCTTGCTGAGAACTCCTAATGTGTGTATGTACCAAAAACGCTCATCACCTACCAAGTTGCATCTTAATTCTCTTGATGTCCACAAACATGGAAGATACTTAGCTAAATCAGTTGCTAAGCGAGACGTGCATTACGAAGCTAAGTAAACTAATGTCGCAGAACTTTAGCTTGACATCCTATCTTAAGCAGTATTATATGGTTGGTCATCTTGGTTGTGGATCTGTATAGCTTGTCAAGAGGAATAAACTTCCCAAATAATTTGCAAGGATAACAATGCTATCACGAACTTAGCTAAATATTACACCCTTGGCCATTGCATACGCAATTAACGTGTGCAATAGCGAAGGGTGAAACTTTTACTTAATTAACTATTGGCTCTGTGAGCTGTAAACCTCGCGAGTCTGTCTTTGCATAGCTTAAAAGTGAATAAAAGTTCACCGCGCACCTTAAGGCGCAGATATACCACTTTTAATGATTTCAAATTGAACATCACGTCTAAACGAATAGTCTTATTTGTTTGAAAAAAATATATGATAAACTAGACAATTTTCTTCGTAATTTGATATGTTAATATTTAAAATTATAGTTTTCATAACATAGTGTAATTAATCTGTAAAGTAATGTCTAACGCCAACACAAAAACGATAATCACGCAAAATTTTGTATACGGCTTTTATTTGTATACTTTTACAAAATTTTGTATACGGCTTGTGTTTGATAAATCAAGGTGGATTGTTTTTGTGAATAAACTTGATGCGCGTTGAAGCGGGGGCTCTTGCGCGTGACGGGCGGCAGTGCATCGCTGACCAATGTCCGGGTAGACGCTAACGCTCTGGGCAAATTTATTCGCTTAAAAATTTCGCATGCTCCTCCCACTCGCTCTAGGTCGCTGGCACTTATTGTCGCCTTAAAACAAAATCCTTAAAATAAAAAGAGCGCGAAATGGCCGAGATATGTTTTTTTTTACGATTTCGACCCCTATATCTCCACCATTTTGAATAATTACGAAAAATCCATATAATTATCGAACCTGCTCACAAAATTTCACGAGAATCAGTTGAAAAATGCGACCTGTAGAGGAAAACTTGGATATCCGGAGACACGAAAACATTTTTGCCCAAGCTGAAACGGAGACGCTGCGCTCGCGCTTCGCGTTCGTTTGGTCAATAAGAATCTTAAATTCATTTCTTCATTGACTTACAACGCACAGCTTTAACCTCTAAGTCTAAAAACATGAAATTTGGCACAGGAGTCCCTTATACGAGGAACAAAGGTGAGAAAAAAGGAAGGATTTTTGAAAATTCACCCCTAAAGTAGTTAAATATGGAATGAAAATTTGAATGCAAGCTCATAATTTTTGCCGATTGGAAATCCCATCAGGCACACGAATTGATTCAAATGAAATTTAGGTGTTCCTCAATGCTGGCTATTGTAGCAGATCAAGGAAGGATCTCATGGTCTGCATAAAATAAATTCAAAATACACATTTATTTCGGACAAAAAAATCCATAGGCAATGCAAGGTTGTTAGTAACTAGAAATTTGCTTATAACTAATGTTAGTAATTAAATCTAAGAAACTAGACACACCGTCTACCCCTGCACAGTAGGCTCAGTGGTCTCGCAACACGTGGAGTTCAGTGAACCTACAGTGAGCAGAACAGTATCGGTTCTCTCACCAATCATCCTCAGGACGCTATTCGGGCTCCCCCGTACTCACATTGGTTATAAAAAGATTTCTATAAGCTTTCTTTTATTCCGCAAGTAGAGAATATCGGTTGTTATGGCAACAATCTTACAGAGGATTTATTCGTTGTTCACTCGTCGTATCGCATTTGCCTGCGATGTAAAACTGGCGAAGATAAACAGTTGAAGGTTGCCATGACAACCATTCTAGTCGGAAAACATTAAGCTTTTCGAAATATGCTTGACTTTAAAATTCGAAACGAAATTTTCTGTACATGACATACTATACATATACATCCTTTTACAAGGTGTAGAACAAAAGCCTTCAAAATCAGGTCAGACATGAAGGATGCCTGGATATGACGTAGCAAAAACTTCCATCAGGGCTATTAGCAAAATTGGGTACGTACCCGTCAAAGCGACGATAAAATTCAGCTCTGAAGTCATTACCCGCCTTGTGTAAACTTAATATGCTGTATTTCGTCCTGAAAACCGGTTTTAGGTATACATCATTTTGGGATGAAACTATTTTTAGGACAAAATTTCGGAGGAAATGGGTTCTCATGGAGTTGGCTTTACCAGGGTTTTGAGGTCGTTTAATCAAAGTTGGGAATATTGAAACTACATGTTTTTTTTTTAGATATTGCAGAACGATGTTTAGACCTAATCAAACAAACTTATAACGTCAGAGCTATGACTTGTCGTCCGTTTATACTATGTTTGATTTTTCGGAATATTCAGTTTGCTTAATACGCAGTTGGGCAGTGTCTATCTAAGTGTGTAAACTGGTGTAAATTCATAGTCTACCCTTAACTTGAGAGCCGCAGCAAATTTCTAACCTCAAAAACTCAAACTAAAAGCATTTATCTTCTATCTAATCTAAATATATAAAAGGCAAAAGTGATTGACTGATGTATCAACGCACAGGCCAAACCTTTCAGGCTAGGAACTTAAAATTTCGCACACGTATTCCTCTTATGACGTAGGCATCCACTAAGGAAGGATTTTTCAAAATTCAGCCCCCAACGGGGTGAAATAGGGGATAAAAGTTTGTATGATACTTTTTATTCCTTCGACGTATTTGCATGAAATTTCGTATGAATTAAGTACGGCAAAAATAATGAGTCACGTATTTCAGCGTTTTCCAAAATTCAACCCCTAAGAAGATAAAATAGGGGATGAAAGTTCTAAATAAACACAGGCCAAACCCTAGGGCTAGAACCTTAAAATTTGCACACGTATTTCTCTTATGACGTAGGTATCCACTAAGGAAGGATTTTAAATTTGAATTTGAATGCATATTAAAGAATAAACGGTACATAAAACAAAATACCAATTTTTAACACTTGTCTGTCTGTCTGTCTGTTCCGGGTACTCCTGAAACGGCTGGACCGATTTTGACGGGACTTTCACTGGCAGATAGCTGATGTTATACGGAGAGACATAGGCTTTTTGTCTCGGTAGTACGTTCCCGTTGGATAATATCCGACATCCACGTGGGCGAAGCCGCGGGCAGCAGCTAGTTTCAAATAAACCAATTACAGGCACTTTTGAATTGTCAAGGGGTCAGTCAGTCAGAAAACTGAAGCTAGTAGAACCTTCTTTGATATAAAATGCACATAAAGGCCCGTTGTACAAACACGTTTTTCTTGTTGCGAAAAACTACGGTTGATTCGCCGTGTGTAGGCACGGTCGTCAGTGTTGTATGTATCACTATGGCAGCTGGTTGACAGACAATGCGGCACTACGGCGTCGCCGTAGCGCGTAGTTATACAAGCTCACACGATTTTTCTACGGCCGTACGTCGAGTAAAGAAACCGTGTCGTGTACACACGGCTACATATCCAGTGTAAGCTGACCTCTCATTGTATGGCAATCCTATTCAATGCGAGATCAACTTATACTGGAAATGTATAGCTTCATATATAACCGTGTGTACGACGCGCCTTTAAAAACCGTGCCGTGTGCAACGGGATTTAAGAGTTCAAACGGCTGTCCAGTACCTACACAATTTTTGGTACAAACATCCCTAATAGCATTTATTGTTGGCGTTTGGTTGGGCCACGATCACGTGCACGTGGCCCAAACGAGTGCCAGCAGTAAATGCTATTAGGGATGGGATCACACGTCAACATCCCACTGTTAATATGCTTAAAAACAAAGCAATATGAACCGGCCGTGTGATCCCAAAATAATAAAGTAAAATTACTTTCCCCTGTTTTATCGCTATAGAGCTTAAACCAACTTCCCAAATCAAAATAAAAAGCCACGATATCTTTAAACATGTCTCTCAAACTCGACTAAACAAAATTAGTATTCCTCATGCTTCAAAAAAGATACATACATAACCATATCTAATTGCATCTGTATCTTGCATGCATAATGTTAATCCTACTTGTTAATTCTGTGAGCGGTAGTTACTGATATGAGCCTCATATAATGCCTTTTTACATTGACAACGGATGATCGTTGTAAATTGTCATAGATCATGGAGGTGTAGAAGTGGCACATGTATTGTAATAGTTAAGTAAAGTGCTGGAATTTTGGCGCTCCAATCAAAACTCAAAATCAAAGCATTTATTTCAATTAAACCATTTACAGGCAATTTTGAATTGTCAAGGAGTCGGTCAGTCAGAAATATGAAGCTAGTTGCTCATTCCAAAGCGTAGTAGGTACCTACCTATGGAGAAGAACGGGCAAGAAACTCCATGGACAATATTTTAAATTATATTGTTACATAAATACACTCGAGAGCAATGAATCCGGGTCACTTAAAGAATGTTAAAAATCTCGGAAACTAAAAATGATAGGTTAATGCAATAAATTGTATTTAATAGACAATGTAATACTCCTTAAATGAAAGTAAAAAAAATATGAGTCACCATACATTTTATTAACACAAAATTACATAAAGAAAAAAACTGCTGATCTCTCCTTAAAACAAAAATAGGAAACATGAAATTTTTGAACTTTATTACGATTTTCTTGAATTTTAATACTTCGTATTGCCTCCTCGTGCTTCCATTACTGCGTTTACGCGGTTTGGCATGCTGTACACCAAGTTCCTTATACGATTTTGGGGAATATTCTCCCATTCCTCTGTGAGAGCAATTTTGAGCTCACGAAGCGTGATTGGGGGAGGGTTTCGTTGTTTTACGCATCTGCCTAGCTCGTCCCAAGCATGCTCGATCGGGTTGATATCCGGGCTGCGCGCTGGCCACTCCATACGAGTAATGTTCATCTCTTGAAGGTAGTCATTCACAATCCTACCTGTATAAGGTCGGGCAATGTCATGCATAAATATAGCATCCTCACCTAAATTGAACATAAATGGACCAACGTGATCATTGAGGATTTCTTCCACATATCTTACGCTAGTTAAAGAGCCGTTTTCTATGATCACCAGCTCTGTGCGACTTTCAGAAGAAATTCCGGCCCACACAAGTACAGACCCACCACCGTAGGCTACTTTTTCTTCGATGCATGCTTGCTTGAATCTTTCCCCTGGTCTTCGATACACTCTGTGTCTTCCATCGTGCTTGTAGAGCATAAATTTTGATTCGTCGGAGAACATAACTTTTGACCAATCTTCAATACTCCAATTTACGTGGCTCTGGGCATATCTTAGTCTTGAAATACGATGCCCACGCTCCAGTTTAGGGCCGTTTGCAGGTCTAAGGGGTTTTAAGTTAGATTCAGCAAGCCGACGTCTTACTGTCCATGCACTTGGGTTACTTCCTCCGAGGCGTCGAAACTGATTTGTGAGTTCAGTTCCTGTGAGAAAGCGATTTCGAAGCATGGTGTTCACCAAGTATCGGTCTTCTCGTGCTGTGGTACACCTGGTTCTGCCCGTTCCTGGTCTGCGTAGGTTAGAACCAGTTTCTTCGTAACGTCGGAGAACTCTTTGTACTGTTGACAGCGACACACCGACAGTCCTGGCTGTATCGCGCTGACTCCGGCCGGTTTCCAGCATTGTAAGTATTCTGGTGCATTCTTCAGGCGTAAGCGACATAATTTCAGCTTGAATAATGAATATAGAGCACTATCAACATGGTTTATGTACCCACATAAATGACAGATTACAAACAAAAGCAAAACCAAATGCTGTAATTTCGTAGCTCCATCTTCGAAAGTGGCCCTTTTTCAAATTTGATTTTTTTATGATATAACTTTACAATAACTAAGAAGTTTTAATACCTTCATTTAAGGAGTATTACATTGTCTATTAAATACAATTTATTGCATTAACCTAGCATTTTTAGTTTCCGAGATTTTTAGGATTCTTTAAGTGACCCGGATTCATTGCTCTCGAGTGTATTAGTAGAAAATGAATGAAGTTGACACCCCAGTTGTTGGTAAACATTTAGAGAAAATATATTTAATTATATTAGCACAGACTACAAGGAACACAACACAAGAGATACAAGTAAAAAAAAAAAAAAAAAAAAACTAATAAAAAATGTAAAAGTGTGTTGTGAGAAGTTAGCAGGAAGTGAGCCACGCGGGCGCGCCGAAAAAAAAAAAAAGGAGAAAAATAACGAAATTGTTTCGTGAAATTGTATTGAAAAAATACAAGATATCAGCATTACTTCCAGCCACGCGCCAAAATATCCTTGTACAATTATGTTACGTGCTTTTGTCCGGCTAAGTTTTGGTGACGGAAAACAAATGAGTTTTTAAGACGGTTTAGAATTTTAAAATGGAGGACGATTTTGTTTCCTCGTATGGTTGTAGTCATTAGACTCACTCCTAAAACCTACTAACGAAACTAGCACAATTTACACGTTGTTTTTTTTCTGCTTTAGCCCCCGAAAACAGGCGCGACGACGCGACAGCGCGACGCGAATCTAGAAGAACAATTTCTATGAACATTTCATAGAAGTTGTTCTACAACAGTCGCGTCGCGCCTCTCTGTAGGAGCCTTTAGCTTGAGTTACTTTTAAGTATTTTTAACATATTACACTTATCAAATTTCATAATTTCGCATATTTTCGGTGAAGTAATCGATTGCTGTGCCAGATAACAAACAGTGCTACAAATGGCGTCGATTTCATTTGACTTTGATGCGACTTATTCTACAGTTCAAAAAAATCTGTCACATCTGTACCCTACCTACTCTATGCCCACATTCATTTGCCTATCGGCTAAGGTTATTTGAATTAGAAGACATGGTACATCCTTGTGGAGGGCGTTACTACCGCATTGCTAAGTAACAGTGGGCGAGCTACGACTTATGTGTCATGGCGTGTCATGGACCATAGTGGAGGGTAGATAAAGCCATGTCACAAAGTGTTGTGACGGCAGATAGAAGTCTGTTCTGTCTGTTCAAAGTGTTGTGATTTGTGCTTATATTTAAATGGACCTTTTCAAAATACTACGGCACAATTAACAAATTTTTTTTCATGTTTATAATACCTAAACATTTTTTCATGATTATTGTCAACTAGATTCTGCCTGCGGGTTCGCCCGCTTGGATGTCGGAAATTATCCCACTGGAACGTGCTACCGGGACAAAACGTAGCCTATGTCCTTCCCCAGGATGCCATCTATCTCCTTGCCAAATTTTATCGAAAACCGTTCAGTGGTTTAGGCGTGAAATGATAACATACAGACAGAGTTAGTTTAGAATTTATAATAGTAGTAAGTATGGATGTATTTTTTTTTTAATTGTCATTTATGACGAACATTGGGAATGGCCAAAAACGTTAGAAAAGCACCTTTTTAGTCTCCAAAAATATAAGATTGTGATAGTCATTGTCGGATGGAATAGAACAATATAAACTGGCGAACTACTGATAACATTAAAATAATTAAAAAGAAACTTCCCACGATTTTCTTTGGTTGACATTTTAAATAGACTTACTTCCCCCTTCAATAACCCAAGGGCTTGGTTAATTGAAAGTAACACTTCAGAGGGGTCATTTGTAACGACTTTATTCCATTTCTTTATAAACAAATTATAATTTTATTATAATTAGTGTTAAATGGCACTGATAGACAAGCTTGTCATTTCATGTTAATAAATTTTTCCTATCATAGTTTTTAGTCATAGTTACTTGTCTAAACTATGTAAATTAAGAAAAGAAAACTGCACCCTAATTACGTAATACAGTATCAATGACAATCTGAATCAATAACAAAAAAAAAAGAACGAAAAATTATAACGTGAGCTCTAAAAATAAGCCTTTGGGCATCAAAATGAACAGTAAGTAAGTATAGTAATCCAAAAAAACCGGGCTAGTGCGAGTCGGACTCGCACACAAAGGGCTCCGTACCACCGTATGATATTTAACACATAGTTTTTTTTTAAAGACGCGTTTCTCTTATGGGGACCACTTTAATTTTTAACTTTATTTGATTTTTATTATTTGCTGTTATAGCGGCAATATAAATACACACTGAAAATTTCAACTGTCTACCTATTACGGTTCATGAGACACAGCCCGCTGACAGACAGACGGTTGGACAGACAGCAGAGCCTTAGTAACAGGGTTCCGTTGGCAGCTTTTAGGTACGGAACCCTAAAAAAGAAGTGCTTGAAATTAAATCCCTTTTCAAAATATTATTTAGCTATACAGCACTTTGTTTATATCCACAATGGCCGCCATAAGCCCGCTATAATACAATTTATTTTACCGTTACGTTACGATATCTCTAAGAACAATCAGATAATCTCGGCGGCATCGGGAATGCGGCGAGGCCTGCGCGCGCGCATGAACTTGTAATACGTTTTGATTTGAAGATTCATTTTTTGTAAAGAAATTGTACGGAATATTATTATATAAACTTTTACGGAAAATGGTTTGTTTAAAGTTCAATAAAATCTAGTGTAGTAAAATATTATGTAATATGTCGGATCCAGGATTGTGAGTAGACTTTGTGTCAGAAATACCTACTGTGGGCTCAGAATTGGAATACGGGTAAACTAGAGAAATAAATCCTTATTATAACGTCCATACTGGACAGTGTTATAGAGTCAATTATAGGTACATTACTTAACACTACGAACAAATACTCTGAACTAAAGACGGAACCTTCAAGGTAGCCTTCAAATTTTCTTACGTTTTTTGCAATTTGCAGGTCACTGTCAGGTTGTATTTTGGTTACAATATGATTCGCGACCGTAACAAATATGGCTTTACAGAATTATAATCATTAGAATCAGCAATACATCTCTCTAAGTTCATATTACTGTATTGAATGACTATTTCATGAAATAATGACATTTGACGCCAATTCTAACTTAAGGAGTTGTATTGCTGATTCTAATGATTATAATTCGGTAAAGCCATGTTTGTAACGGTTGCGAATCATATTTTAATCAAAATACAACCTGACAGTGACCTGCAAATTGCGAAAAACGTAAGAAAATTTGAATTTCGTGGGCTACCCTGTCGCTTCCACCTTAAAAAGGAATGTGTTGTAACCACGTCTCAACGATCACTGTCAGTCCATGGTCCATATCGACACCATACCCCTAGACTCCGCAAAACGCCAAACAGAGGTGCTTGTGTCTCGTTTTTAAATGCATACTCATCATAACAGACCCGACATTTATACAGACAGACAGACAAAATAAGTTATTCTTTGTTTGACTTCTATGCAGCTCATCTGCAAAATAAAGGCTCCTACAAATAGGTGCGACACGCGACGCGACACAGACACCGCCTGTCGCACGACGTGCGGTACCTTTATGTCGCGTGCGATTCTCGTCGCGTGTCGCGCCTGTTTGTAGGAGCCTTAAATTTAAAAATAGGTAGTTACTGTTATAGGCAAGTAGGTATCTACTCGTAAATCCACAATTATATGACTACGAATACGAAAGTGAAATCTTGTCCACCTATTTGGTATGTTTTTATAGCGAAACTACACATATTCAAGTGAGATTTTCGCTTGTTCCCAACGAGTCACACCTCAACGGGTAACAGTTAGGGCTTGCAAATATTCGATAATTTTGGAATTCGAATATTCGATATTTTTTTGGGGTATATTCGAATAATTCGAATATTTTTCGAATAATAAATAAAAAAATAAAGTTTTATAGAAATCATGTCCTTTCATTTCTAAATAGTCTTAATTCTTTAAATCAAAATAATATTAGTTTTAACTAATATTATTTAACGCAGTCTTACAAAAACAATTAAAATAATATTTTTTCTGTTATTAGAACAGCTAACATTGAATTGAAATAGGCATAACTGCTATTGCAGTTACGTTTTTGTATTTTTTTTGGAAGAATTTTAATGGTCAACTTAATAATATACTGACTGAATATATATTAATACACTACAATGTTATTCTAATATAATATCCGCAAAAATTGGAAAGTAGAAACAAGTGCTTAAAATATTTTAAAACAAACAATATTTATCAAAATAAAATAATCTTGTTTTGTTTTTCCACCCTCGATACAAACACAACACAGTCTTATAAAATCAGTTATGAGTATTGTAATAATATAATAAAATCAAACAAAACAATAACAAGTAAGTAACGCAATTAAACCTTTGATGTAAAATCGTTTTCTTAATGTTAAATTGTCAATGTCACAATAACAATGTTTGATATTGATAATTCAACATTAAATCTTAGTGATAACAAAAATAAAAATCACGAGATCAGATCAGATCTAAGTAGCACGCTACAATTAGTACAACAAATTACAGTACGTTTTTAATCCTATCATAAACCTTTGTCCTTCAACGTTTTCTTTGGAAGCGAGACCTAAGGAAACTTAGAGCATCCATGAAATCATCGTTTAAGGCACATCTTAGATGGTTGCAAATATATTTGCTGGAAGAAAACACCCTTTCACACTCTACACTTGTTGGTGGTATACACTGCAGAAAGTCGTATGCTTGGCTCAAATTTACTTGTCTAGGACCTCCTCTATCAAATAGCGCCATTTGCATTAGGATTGACGTTTCCAACTCTTCTCTACATGATAAATTTGCGGTAGATATAGAAGAAGTTGCTAAAATGGTGTCATCTATCTTTTTTTGTAGTTCTTCCTTGAAGCTTATTGCAGTTTCCTGAATTGCTTCATTTTGTCGCTGTCGCTGCTGCTGGTGATCAGATAAGGATCTGTCTTCATTATCATCAAAGTCGTGTATTTGACTAAAGTATCTAACGTTAATCTCAGTTATAACTTTAGCAATCGTGTCGTTTCCTGGAGATGGGAAAATATCCGAAGGTATCTCTGTGTAATATATTGTGGGATTGTGTAGATATTTTAACGTACACACTAGATTTTGTAAGCGTCTCTCAGTTATTCTTTTCTTCGGAGCCTGGAGTAGCTGATCACTTGTAAAACTGTTTGTCGCTTGAAGTTTCGCAACCATGAATTGTAGTGCTGTCTCTGCAGTTAGCAGATTTGCATTTTATTGGCACAACGCCTCGACTGTTACCTTTACAATATTGAGAGAAATGGACAATTCTTGTAGTAAAGCTAGCTCAGAGGAACTAAATGTGATTTCGTTCTTTAAATCAATAAAAGTCTTCATGATAGGTTCTTTTAGTACTAAAAACCTTGTGATCATATCAGCCAAGCTACTCCACCTAGTTTTACAGTCTAGGATCAATTCCATTTTTTTCTGTTCTTCTGGAAGGTAGTTATAGAAACAGAAACTCTCAATCTTGGTGGGTGATTCCCTAAAAAAATTAACAAATTTTCTCACTTTATCTATAACATTTTTAAATTTACATCCCCGTATACATACTGGTTTCTGTTCAGTTGTCTTCCTGTCCCAACTACAAATCCACCTTCTTCTTCATCACTATCAGAGTCATCATCCTGTCTTGTCGCCCCTGAGTCTTCTGTAGATTCTTCCCATTCTTCTTCTTGGGCATTTTGTGTCTTGTTGTAGTTGAGTTTTGTTTCTAGGAATTGGTCGAATATTCGAATATCGCAAAATTTCTATTCGAATATTTGAGACAGCTGATTATTCGAATAATTCGAATATTCGAATATTCGAATGCAAGCCCTAGTAACAGTGTGACTCGTTGGGAATGTTTTGGATAATAATTCCCAACGAGTCACAGTTACTGTTACACTGTTACTCGTTGGGATGATCCCACCTTGATTTAGGGTATCATTTAAGCTATCACCAATTTAATTAGTTTTGTGTTTCTTAAATAATAGGGTTTGTCCTCAAAATAGTAGATCTGTCACCAAAATGTAGTCACCAAACAATGCAAAATCAGTTCCACAATAAATCACCTAAAATCCTGAGATATAAGGTCTAGTACCAAATAAATGTTTTTGTATGTATTATAATAGGTGTGTCCTAATAAGTATTTCAACAATAATGAGGCGTAGCCGACGGAGTCCCGCTTCGCGGGACTCCTACTTCTGGGCGGTTTAAAAAAAAATAACCACGAAGGGGACGGCGGGGTCTGAAAGACCCCGCCGTCCCCTTCGTGGTTATTTTTGGGAATTATTATCCAAAACATTCCCAACGAGTCACACTGTTACCCGTTGAGGTGTGACTCGTTGGGAACAAGCTGAGATTTTCTTAAGGTTAAGCTTAATATGATACTTCCTTATTTATAAACTAGCAGCTGCCAACCTAAGTTAATCCATATAACATCAGCTATCTGCCAGTGAAAGTCCCGTCAAAATTGGTCCAGCCGGTTCGGAGATTAGCCGGAACAGACAAACAGACAAAAAAAAAATTTTTTGTTGTTCATATGCATATGATAGACCGACATGTGGCTACTACAACATTTTGAACAACAGCCAAGGACACAAGGTTCACAAAGCATCTCACCTTGTCTTTCATCTATCAATAAAGTGAAACAGCATCACTTAACCAACCTCTTCCTTCTTCCTTTCCTCATCACAATTGTTTTGTAGAAATATGAGAAACAGGGTGTAAATAAAGCTCATTCATACTCTATGGAAAAGGGATGATCCTCCGTCCAGACGGGTGTCGTGTCTGGTGGGCCATTGCCCGACGTTTGACGTCGAGACGTTGTATACAATATGCTAGTTGCGCGGTAAACTATGCTTGCGCGATGCAGGATTTTGTGTGACGACAGTATGACGCGTAGCTCGCATGTGGCGATGTATATACCGCTACAGTTTCATGAAAATATTTCGATCAAACCTTCCAATATCAAACCACAGAAATATTAAATATGACACATCCCCTTAGGTGAATTAGGATCACGACCAAAGGTTCACGTTCGAGCTCCGTTTGATGCTCCAGGCTATACGATAATGTTGGGTAGCGGTATCCGGGAAGCTGGTTATTCAGATACCTTGTCCAGAGAACTATAGATAAACGGCTTTTGTTCTCAGGGAATTAAAGTGTGTTTAGGAAAGGAACAATTCTGGTTTATTTTAATGGTCTTGTAGTCGTTTTGGTTTCGTCGTAATTAAAGAGGATCATGTACCGATCTCATTCCTGTATTTTTACAACAGAATACAGTTTTTTTTGTAATTTTTTTGCGGAATATGTTGTGTGCCTTAAAGTCTGTGTTAAATAAATGTATTTTCTTTGTTTAATCTCGATTAATTAACACACATTATAGACATTAACTATCCCCCTTAATGTAAACGTTGCTTTAAGGCTCCTTGACACAGGTGCAACACGCAACACAAAGGCACCGTACGTCGTGCGACAGGCGGTGCCTTTGTGTCGCGTCACGTATCGCGCCTGTTTGAAGGTGCCTTCAAATTGAGAAAACTGGTCGCTAGTAAAGTGAAGTACTTATAAAGTCATCAACAGATGACACAGTTAACTATAATTGAAGCTATGATTGGACTAGGTACCTGTAAGAAATAGTGAACATTTACTACGAAATAGTAATTGATGGCAATTCGCAGAGCCCGAGGAAATTGGTGCTATTTGTCACATTTTTATTGCAACAGTACCTAATTGCAAATGCATCGATTTGTGAGAAGTCAAATGATATTGCAGAGGCTATGGGAAGTTATCATACGTACATAAACTCACGCCTTTTTCCCATGGGGGTAGGCAGAAACTACAGAACAGCTATAGGAAGTTATCACGATCTGTTAAACTGTGATTGATTAGGTAGGTGCATAGTTGGTTATTGTCGCAAATTCGAATCATTCATTCGAATCAAGCATTTAGATGAGGTTTGGAGTTGGAATTGTCAGTATGATAATTATGTATAGGTGTCGAATAATTTATACTATATAATATAATATATATATACTAATCCTACTAAGGTCTAGTTCGATCAAAGTTTTATAACAGCACCATAATTGCGGAACACACTATCACAATCTGAATCATTTTGAAGCCTATTGCTAATACATTGCTTCATATGTTCGAAAAAAAAAACTGCTCAACAACGTAAATAGCGCAATGAATGTTGTTGAACTGTCAAAAGTAAAGCTATTCCTACTGTTACTGTGTTACGCAACTACCCCGTTGATATAAATCTAATTCTTTGGATAAATTTAGTCCGCCATACATAGATAAAAAAAAAACATAGATAAAAACCGCCAGATAAAAATTCTGATCTGACTTTAGGAAAATCAGCCCTTACAAAATTTGTGAAGATTTTTTTAACACATTAACAGATGGACTTATTTGAATGACACTTACGAGTAGTACTGTACAAACGGGGTGAATATGGATGCAGGGGTGTATCGGGACGAAACTTCAAAAGAGATTTTAACATTGAAATAATATAGTTCATTGCCAACAAGGTCACTTAATCGTTAATTATTATACAGTGAACTTATTAGAGTCCTTTTTGGCAACAAACTATATTATTTTAATGATAAAATCCCTTTTAAAGTTTCGTCCCGATTCACCTCTACATCCCTATTCACCCCGTTTGAGGGTAGGTAGGTAGGTACGGCACGTACCATGTCCTGAATTAATAGAATAAGACCTATATCATTCGTGTTCGTAAATAACATAGTACCCCTAGGATGAGAGTTGAACACAACAGAAATTGTGTGAAATTGTGCCTACTTTAAAAAAAAATGTTGTACACTGTCCGTAATTATTAAACAAAAAACTTACAAGACGATTTGCTAATTGATCTGATCATTAAACTTAATAAATTCATAGGAAGTCCTGGCAAAGTAAAACTAAAAATCTAAGAACATAAAAGTATGCATTGTAGCCGTGATCTAGTGAGGTTGTATCTGAAGCACGGACGGACGAAGGCTGCGCGCGCGCCGTGTCACTGACACCGCTGGCGTTTGGTAGCGGGCATGTTGGTGAGCGGGAGCGGGTAGCTGTTACATAATTATGGTAGTTTCAAAATGTTTTGATGAGAATACGTTTGGGCTTGGTGTGATAAGAATTGATATCTTACTAATGTCATATATCTAGCCATTATTGTCCTACAGCAGGGAAAATGCAATCCTCTCCCTTTTCAACAAAATTGTTTTCTCCTAATACGGGAATTGAAATCAGATGTTAGAAATCCAGAGCAGTTGTTTGGTTTTTTAACATTGTGAATTAGTGTTTTTCTATGATATTCTTAGAGCAACAACGCATCGTTTTGATAAGTTTTTTTAAATGTTTATCTATCACTTCTGGTGAACAGGCTATAGTAAATTGTAGATAAGTTTTTTTTGTACTAAGTTTATAGATCTAGGTCTAATTACACGAGGCAACATATTTTTTTCCAGAGATCTGATTGTGTGATTCGGGATTGCCATGCTACAGAGAACTTAAACAGTCAATAAAACATTTCAGTCACGAATAGCTTTTAAGAGAAATGTATTTTTAATTTTAACGTAAATACATTATTTAGACATAAAAAATAAATTTGATTTTGTTCTTTTGGCCTGCCTGTTTCAAGAAGATGTTGGTTTCTCTTTAGTCTGCAAGAATTGCAGGGGTCCAGTTCCCCTGATAACGCTTTTCTATTTAAGCAGTATCTCGATGAAAGCGCCCACCTTGCTCATCACTCACTGCACCTACATTTATACGTGATTTAAATAAATTATTATTTTCTGTTATTGGGTGTATGATTATCTATGAAATACGCTACGAATTTTCCCCGGGAAATTTTGTGTGTTGCCTAGTGTTATAATTAGATTTTTTCTGCTTGAAAAATGTTGAAGTATCATTATAAATCTCAGTATCATATAATGTACTAACAGAGAGATAAGAAAAATAAGAGGTAATTAAGGCTTTTGGTACCTACAAACTGACTCTGAAGGCTTCTTCAAACAGCCGCAAGGCCCGACGCAAATCCAACGCAACACAAAGGCACCGCTCGTCGCGCGACACGAGGTTCCATTGTGTCGCATGCGATTCTCGTTGCGTGTCACGCCTGTTTGAAAGAGCCTTGACTCGTATAAAAAACAGTATTTACTTACTAAAAGTAGTTATGGATTTAGTTATAGTTCTCTTCTACACACATAACATAACATCACGCCTGTATGCCCCGTAGGATTAGGCAGAGGTGTACCTCTAGTACACCCACAATTCGCCACATTTCTCTTCTTTTAAGGTGAATCCTCAGATCAATCGTCAAACTGTGGAAATTTATTCCACCTAAGAATTTTTCAGAATATTTCATATGAAAATCCTTAGGTGGTACAAATTTGAATTTGGCGGGCTACAACTATGGATCCCCTTTAAGGAGGAAAACGTGCTTTCACTCACATTCATTAAATCGCTATCACCTCACCAACATAACCGCACCCTAACTATCCCAGCAGACGTCTCCCCGAGCGGGTTCCTGTAACCGGTTCGAACACACCTTTAACTCATTTGTTATGTTACGATTTATGTTAATCACTGATGTTGACTCTACTGTCACTCCTAGACGAACCGACACAAGAATAGAAAAAAGGATATTAAAGTAATAATTATTCTAAGGAAAAAAAACTTAAAAACTTGGTGTCCTAGAGGCTAGACTCGTTTCATAAGTACCAGATTGGTTGGACGTCGCACTAAACTTGTAAATTTTCATTGTCATGTAAGAATGGAGAAGTTAAGGTGCAGGAAAATATCGTGGGGAAATCTAGAGTACTTTGGTCTGACTAAAATCACTAAATGGTGATCAATGCTCTGTTTGAGGAGAAGAACGTCTTTTCTTTACAGATTAAAGAACTTAAGCGTTGAGTTCCTTAAGTCCTGACTTCCTGAGTTGAGCTGCCCGATTACTGACAAATGCGTGCATTGTCTGGACAGGTCCAATCAATCTGTGTGGTTCTTTCCTCAAAAGACCGTTTCAGATACTAATCTACATGGTCTTCACATGATCTGACCAAGATTATGTCTGGACTTTATAAGAAACTGTGACCGCTGAGTTTGTTTCGGCCTTTCTTCTCAGAGTAGTCAAATAGGAAACGCCGACCTCACCTAGTTTAAAAAATATGATTGACGTGTAAAAGTGTGTGTACAAACCTACTTTCAGAAATAAAATCATTTATCATTTAAAATTATGTTGCCAACTATAAAGTACTAAATAGGTATATTCCTTGTCCAGGACCCTAGTTGCGTTACACACTATCAATCACAATCTGAATCATTTTGAAGCCTATTGCTAATCCATTGCTTCATCCCTATCTAGTTGCTATTCCACCAATTCGCACTAAGCGCTTCAAAATGTCTTTTTTAATGCGCACAGCAAAAGAGTGGAACTCTCTCTCTCTACCTGCGTGTGTGTTTCCGACCGCATACAACCCAAATCTCTTCAAAGTAAGAGTGAACAGGCTTCTTCTGGGTAAGCTCACTCCATCGTCAACTTTGTCTCTGTTATCTCTGACCTAGACCAGTGTCAAGAGCAAACACATCAAAAAAAAAAAAAAAAGTTCAAAAAATTTGTCTGCTCAACAACGTAAATAACGCAATGAATGTTGTTGAACTGTCAAAATGATAACTATTCCTACTGTTAGTGTGTTACGCAAGTACCCCGTTGGATCCACGACTGTCTTCCAAATTCAATCAAATCCCCGATTTGTAAGGAACTCGGTGTTCTTTCATATTTGACATTTTCATGATGAGTGAGGTGGCAAAATACTGCATTTTAATCAAAGCATGTTTACGTTTAATATTTCATGTTGAACTTAAATCCACAACCCGGACAGTACCTAATCTTCGAAAAAAACAGAAAATGTACCTACCTACTTTAACGAATGCTGATGTTCAAGCCTTCCCTGTCGTTCCTAAAACCGGTTCTGAGGCTCACCAACCTATGTATTTGTTGTACCATGGGTTATGGTAATCAGTACTGTTGACTTTGATGTCACGTGGGTGTGCTGTTAGGATCCTCTCAACATTATGATAGACGGAATAACTTTGGTAGTTATTTGTACACAGTACGATTGTGAAGCCACTATAATAATACACCAGCCGGTAAGGCAATGCGCATTCATTTATTTTATTCATTAACAATTAACATTGTGTTAAACATTACATATTAAATAAAATTATCACATGCAGAAACAAAAACATTCAAAAGCCTAATTAAAATTAAAGTGAAAAGTTAGTTCCAGAGTCAGATTAATTTAAAATATGTCAACAAATAAATACAATGTCAAATTTATATCAGTAGGTAATTATGTAAAATTCAATGTCAAGAAAATTTTAATAATTGAGAGTATAAATTATGAAGGTCCTAGTGTTTAGGTCAAAAGATAATTTATCGTATAGCTTGTTCACTGCTATTACATACATATACATTTTATCATTTATCATTTGATATATATTCTGATACCGAGTATAAACATTTTTTCAATAAGAAGGCTTTTAATTTAGTTTTAAATGAGTGAGAGCTATAAATTAATAATTCCCTCATTTCATAGATAGATAGAATCAGCATCATTACGGAGAACGCAGAATTAAAATTAAGTTTTCAGAAAGGTCAGGTGCGTAGTACTCGCATCGCGTGCGTGTATGACCAGCGGGATAATTACGTAACACACTAACAGTAGGAATGGGTTTCATTTGACAGTTCAACAACATTCATTGCGTTATTTACGTTGTTGTGCAGACAAATTTTTTGAACAATGGATTAGCAATAGGCTTCAAAATGATTCAGATTGTGATAGATCGTGTGTTACGTAATTAGGGTGCGGTTGTATGAACTTAAACGAGGCAAAAGGAGTATGTAAGGATCGTAGCAGGTGGCGTTCTGTAGTTTCTGCAGAACTACCCCTATGGGAAGAAGGCGTGAGTTTTTGTATGTAACTCCTAATAAAAAAGTAATAAAGGTTTCAATGGCAATTATGATAAAAACTGTGTTCCGATACTTCCGATACATAGTAATATTTAAAAGAAAAATGCCTTAAACCTTAAACTCTATGATATTAGAATAGTTGAAGGCTCCTTCAAACAGGTGCGACACGCGACGCGCCACAAAGGCACCGCCTGTTGCGCGACGAGTGGAGCTTCTGTTTCGCGTGTGATTCGCGTCGCGTGCCGCGCCTGTTTGTAGGTGCCTTAGTCAATGACTAACAATATTCTACCTACTTTTACACCTTAAAAAAACACTACTTTAAACATACCGTACCGATACTCGTTCCAAGGATCGTTTATTAGTACGAAACCAGTCCATCTCATTCTATGTGAATAAATTGAACTCAGTTTTTGAGAAATAAATGTCACTAAGGCCCACTTGCACCGCCAATCACTAAAAACGTTTAGCGCTAAACGAGTTTAAAACATAATTCTGTGTCTGTCAAATGTTTGAAGATGACAGAGACATAATGATGTTTAAAACTCGTTTAGTAATTGGCGGTGTAAGTGGGTCTGATTATTAGCGATTTCAAACTATAAAGTCCCATCCCTCACGATGTTTGTCTTCGTTATAAGTCAGTGATGTATGAACTCAAATAACTTCTTACGAAGGTATGGACACCTTTATTAATTGGAAACCCCTTACGCAAACAAATTACTGTTATAATATAACAAAGGGAGGTAACACCTAATAAAAGCCTCTGATTATATACTTCACACGATCTCCATATTTACAAATCCGCCCAGATAGCAGTTAATTACGAAGGTTGTAGCCGAAGGATTGAAAAAATACAAAATAAATTTTACTTAATTTATTTTATAAGAATTACAATATTAATTAAATGATAAATGATTTTATTTCTGTAAGTAGGTTTGTACAAACACTTTTACACGTCAATCATATTTTTAAAACTAGAAGAGGTCGGCGTTTCCTATCTGACTACTCTGAGAAGAAAGGCCGAAACAAACTCAGAGGTCACAGTCTCTTTTTAAGTCCAGACATAATCTTGGTCAGATCATGTGAAGACCATGTAGATTTGTGTCTGAAATGGTCTTTTGAGGAAAAATCACACAGAATGAGTGGACCTGACCTGCCTGAATTACCTATTTGTTAAAATAGTCGACAAAGGCACCGCCTGTCGCGTGACTAGCGGTGCCTTTGTGTCGCGTGCGATTCGCATCGCGTGTCGCGCCTGTTTGTAGAAGGTGTTATGCGTTAACTGGTTCGAACTCGCTTTGAAGAAGAACCGGTAAAATAAAGGCTCTTAAAGGTTCCAATCTAAGTTCCTGTTCCGGTTCGGGTTCTAGTAACGGAACCACTAAATACCGGTTCTTTACCGTTATTTTAGGAACCTTTTCAATCCTTGGCCCTACAGGGTTCATGTCAGGTGGTGGACCCTTTAAATGTAACATCTACTTAACACATGAGTGCACAAAATATTTGATTTTAAGTTTGAACTTAACCGGAGGTGGTGAAACAGATCATATTAACACTGACCCTGTCCAAAAACTACACTTTTTTTCAACCATCATAGCCTCAACAATCACTCATCTTTGCCATATAAAGCTCATCTCTTTACCTGTCATCAATGTCGCAATCCATCCGAAGGTCAGTCAGTGATGAATAGCATTCAATACAACTTGTATGCCATTCATGTAATGACAGGAGGTGTGTCTTGAAACATCATCACACATGTTTTCGTTGATTGCAACGTTTTATATATGTCCTTGACACTTTCAATTGGCTTTGATTGTGGGAAAAATGTTGCTACATTATATGGCAATATTATAATTACAATTCTTAAGGGTTCTTCTTCACTCGTGTCGATACGAAATCTTTTCTCATTATTGTTAATCCACAAAAAATAAACTATTTACCTACACTAAAATAAAATATTTTCTAACGGAGATAAAACGCTGTTTTTTAAATACGAAGCACATATTGAAGTGACGTTTCTCTGTCAGTGCTGCCATAGCGGAAAGGGTGGCAACCTTCGATCAATCGAAGGTGGCAACTAAATATTTATTTTCAAATTCGGTAAACCTAATACCAAATTATATGGTAACCGACGAAAAATTTCGTTTCTTGGGGGTCTGGAATCATGTGCTGGATTCTTGGTTTCAGTTTGCGCGTTGATGTCCTAGCCACCCTGTTTACGTAAAATGGAATTGGGGTTGACATATCTACCGCATGTCAGACGACCAAAGGGCCAAACTCACGACCCAATACCCTCTTAATGGCAAACAACATCGCGGCAGGCCCAGACGGAGATTGCAGGATGAGCTGGACTCCTTCATCTATAACTGGTCATTAGCAGCTTTAACTATATAAAGCTGCTATTAAACTATTTACAGAATTGGAAAGAGGGTAGGGAGGCCTTTGCCCTGCAATGGGTCATCTCACGCTTTTAATAATCCTTTATTGGCCGGCTGGAGTGAACAATGACGAGGAACAGAGCTTCTACTTCCTCTTGGCCGGCTAGAGTGGAGATTTGCAAGAGCAAACGTGCTCGGAGGAAGGAAGTATTCCAGTAAGATGCTGGTAGGGATCTTCACCGTACTTCCGCGATTGTCCTGATAGCAGTGGGTTCTCTCTCACCCATTTTTCTTTCTTTCTCCTCAAAAGCACATCAGGACATGTTGCCCCTTTGTCGCTACGACACTATGTGCTAGTGACCGTTTTCGGGGACCTATTATTGAGTGTGCAAGTCAACCCCTGCCGTATTATTTGTGTATTTTTATATAAAACATTGGTCAGGCAGGGGCCATAAGTCATTCCATATAACCAGTCCGCATAAGCTACCCAAATCCATAGTCCTATATCATTGTTTCCATATCCTGCAGTAGTCCTACACCAACCGGGGGTTGTCCTTGGGTGCACGTATATAGTCCGAACAGCGATAATCGTCGGTTGGTGCCTCATTTCATTAAAAACGTCTAACGGGCTTCTGTGTGTTGGCTTCGGCCCTTCGTATGCCTTCCAAAGTTCCGGGATCCCAGGGTCCCGAGAAATGCCAAGAGACACATTAATAATAGGTCAGTAACGGAATATATTATTGTGTACTCAGTGTGACCGTTTTCAACAATATCAAACGCTTAAATCAGCGAAGTGTACGGGTATTATAACCACTCCACTGATTTTAAGATCCTTAGAATACCGAGCTTGCCTCTTGTCACTTACCGGACACCAGCCAGGGACTGATTCTCTTATGGGAATTAAATACAGCTTTAAAATAGCGGTGCGGTGTAAAATAATATTGTGGTTTGGTCATGTTGAGAGGATGAGTGAAACTCGACTAACAAAAGGTAGGCCGGGAGGGGACGCCCTAGAAAGACATACAGTGACCTTATTGTTGATGTTCTTCAGAATGGTCAGGTGCGTAGTTCTCGTAACCGGTGTGCGTGTATGCCAGATATATGAACGTAAACGAAGCAAAAGGAGTAAACGGATCGTATCAGGTGGCATTATGTAGTTTCTGCCTGCCCCCATGGGAAGAAAGCGTGAGTTAATGTATTTAAGTGTATGTGTACTGCTTTAAATAATTATTAGGTAGTGGGTATTAGAACCTATAATGAGACCTACAACCTATGAACCTATAATATGACTAGTGATCTTAAATACTTCACTTATCAAAACCATGGGGTTGAGTTAAAATCCCCATAACTTTGGTAAGGATTAAATACCTTTAACCCTACAGAGTTGGTAACACCTAAAAAAGTAACCCGTAATAAGGATTACCCATTTGAAGGCTTAACTATTCAAAGGACTTGCCTAAGCAGTGGCTACAATTAATATCTAGTTGATATTTTTATATATTATAAAAATCTAAAATTCATATTTTTTAAATTGTACCTATACTTATATATTTTCACCCCGCCTATTACACTTAAGAGCAGTGGTGGCCGAAAAGTAACGGCCCCGACTTACGTGATGTAAGTCGTGGGTTCGAACCCAGGCAGGCGCTTTACTTTGTGTTAATAATTTCATCACCGCACCCAAAACGGTGAAGCAAAAACATCTTGAGGAAACCGACATGTCCTAAAACCAAAAAATCTAAGTCACGTGACAGCTACCAACCCGCACTGGGCCCGAGTGGTAGATTACAGTCCACTCTGTCTCGAAGAGAGGAGGTCTGTGTTCCAGCAATGGGCACATTACAGACATACGCTTCACCACACCAATAATTCCCATATTTATCTCGTCACTCTTCTTCACTCCTCATATGTCACTGCAGGGATCCAGCAGAATATCAGCGTCAGTTATATTTGCCTGACACATCCTAAGCTAGACTATTTTATCCTATTTTTAACCTCCGACGTAAAAAAGAGGGGTTTCTATAAGTTTGACCGCTATGTGAGTGTGTATGTCTGTCTGTGGATTTGAATGCAGCTTTTTTTATTTGAAAGCATGCTTTCTAGCGGTGGTTCTGAAACAAGTTTTATCAAAATCGGTATAGACGTTTCAAGATCATCAGCTCTTTTTTGTGGGGGTTTTTTCTTAATTTATATCTTTATATTTATGGACTTTATTTGTTATCTTCTAACAGTGTTTTTGTGTTGTTCTCTTTATTTTGTATGCACCAAATAAATGGTTTATCTATTTATCTAAAAAGACTTGGAACACAAACCCACGACCTCACACTTTGCCAGTAAACCAATTGGCCGTTCTCAATTCTTCGGTATTCCAACCGATACTTCAAAGAGCTTTCCCGGACGAGCTATTCAGCCATTTTGGTTTGCTAATGTGGCCAGTGCCTTTTGTATGTAAAACTTTGTTTTCTTGAGTCAGTGTGCTCAATACAGCTCAACATAGCTCTGTATAAACGACCTAGGAATAATGTCCACATTTTCGGCAAGAGTCGTCTGAAATTAGGGGTTGACCTTTGAAATGGTTTCATTATTTATTTATTTTATTTATCAATTTAGAAGGGTGTATTTATTAACAATAATACACAACTAGATTGCTAATTACAAGCCTTCACAGATAAATACAAAAATATCGAGTAAGTTTTAGCAATACAGTTTTTTTGAAGACTTTTCACGTCTCATTACTAAACGAGTTCTAACTTTAGTTCGATCCAGTTTTTGTATTTCAAAGCACTTTCCGAGTGAAATAAAGTTCTTAATACGAAATTGACAACTAACACCCATATTCTAAGTCATTGCCTACACTCCACTCCACGTCACAACGTCTCCGTCCGTGACATTGACGTTTATAACTTATTATAAATTGATACAAAATAGAGGTACTCAATACTCAATTCTATATTGTGGAACAGGGTGTAAAGTTCACTCTTACCTCCATAGAAAGGGAGGATCTTCCGACCAAATGGGGTCTTGTCTGGTATGCAACTGCTCTACGATTGATGTCGGGACGTTCTATATGCTAGTTGCGCAATAAACTCTGCTTGCGCGATGCAGGTCTTTACGTGACGTCAGTGGGACGCGTAGCTCGCATGTGGCGTTGTAGATACACAATCGTTGATTTTCCCTAGCGTAGGTGAGGAATAATCTGCCAAACTTGAGGTACAAAACCTACTTTTAGAGCGCTTGCCCAACGTCGCCGTCACCAGGACCCCACCGACAAACGAGATTTATCGAACCGAACGTGACATCCCGGTGACGGCGATCGTGTGTTCACCGCGGCCGAGCTCTGTATGGTGGACAACACGAAAAGCAGGCGAAAGGCGCGGTGCGACGGCAGCGTGTGCATAAGATCAAATGAGTTTTGTACGGCCGGCACATCGGTCCGTCACAATCCCGAGCCGATTTCTAGCGGTCGCGCCGAACTACTCGAACATTCGGCGGCCGGGATGACGGCGCTGGGGTAACAGACGTGCGGTAGACACGTGTCCATAGTAAATGTATGTATCACTACTTGCGCGCCGACATATCGTTCTCCGTGACGTCCCGCTGACGGCGGCGATGGCGTTGGACAAACGCCCCTAAAGTCGGGTTAAAAGTGTTAAAACCCAGTTTTTGTATTTTGAACTTTAATTTCGTCGCATTAAAGTTCGAAATAAAAAAAATGGCACTATGACATGAACCTGGGTATAAAGATAAACCGTTTTTCTTAATAAGACAGTTCAGCGTTCATACATCAAGAGAAACAAAACTTCAATAAAATAACAAACGATACTAGAACTAAATTGTTCTCTGATATCAAATATCAACAAATATATTGGGTAATAAAACACGTACCATTAAAATTGTATTGAAATATATGTAAATTGTCTTATAAAAATAAAAATATTACAAGTATTGGAATAACTTCGTCTGATATCAGAAGAAAAGATACACACAGACAAATTTTTTTTTTCTTTGTTAAAATGTGTAGTTAGTTTTAGATATTAACAAGCCTTAGTGCTCGTGGCTAAGTAATGACAACCGCACGGGTCGGTCGATCACGTTAAGCTACGCTTGTCGCAACCGGTCCGTCGATGGGTGACCATCTTTACATACCAAGACCCCTCTGTGCCTCAGAAAGCACGTTAAGCCACGGCTGTCATTTGTGGAACGGGTCGTCAGAACCCCGAAAGTCTGACACGGGGTATCGTGTTACCCAGTAAATGGGTTGTGGAGGTCAGATAGGCAGTCGCTCCTTGTAAAATACTGGTATTTAGCTGCATCAGGTAGGACTGGAAGCTGACCCTAATATACTTGGGAAAAATCCTGGCAGATTATTTTTTCTTTGATATGTGTATCTTCAGCAGTGGCTATGGTCACCAGCTAGTTATGATGGTGATGAATAAGCTAACGTTAAGACCGGCTCGCATCACATGATGCGAGACGCTAAAGGCAAGTGGAGCAAGGTAGTGACAGAATGATATCCAAGGGAAGCCGCTGGGAGGAAGAAATAAAGCTGACAGCAGGTCCAAACTGGAAGAGTACGATAGACGTCAATGGAAATTGTTAGCGGAGGCCTATGCCACGAGGCACACCGAAATTCGAGACATCTTGATTGATTTTTGTTTTGACCATTATTGTCAGTGTAATTGTCTGGTTTCGGAATAAAAGGCTTTATTATTATTATAAGACCGACTCACAGCACGGCATGGTTAACGGCGGACATGATTTTGAATCTTATTTTCGTATCCTTAGCACACTTTCATTTCGTTGATATTGTCACAAGGGGACTTGAGTATACCGGGGATTCTGGGTTATGCCACGGAGGGCTTCGGCATACTATCTTAATGCTTTGCCGTGACATGCCGCGACGTGCATTGTCTTGCGTGCATAGAGTATTGCTTGTTTACATTGTATCGTTTTTTTAATACAAACGTTTCAACAGTTATTAAACTATGTTTGCACTGCAAAAATATGATAGCAAAACTCAAATGTCGTCGCAACAATTACACTTCTCGATTCCACTGTGCACCGTTGCACTATACAGGGTGTAAAAAGACCCATCACATAGCCGTCAACTACGCATTCTGTACATCAAACTAAATAACATTGAGCAAAAATAATTACTGGGAAACGAATTTTATTTTTGGTGTGCATAATCGCTGTTTACGGTAGTGCGCAACGTAGCGCACGCATATCATTGTGCTTATGGGTGAATGCAACGGTACAGGGGTTGTGGGGGTATTTAAAGTTGTGTTTTAACATTAAAAACTTGTTTTCATAGAAAAACGTCAGTAAAAGTTGGAATTTAACCGCCATAACAACCATACCTGGTAACCTTCTGGTTACGGCGATATTGAATGCCGTAACCAGAAGGTTACCAGGTATGGTCCAGTTAAAAAAGTGATAACAATGACGGGGAGTACAAATGACTTTTGGCTTCTTTAAGCGTCTTTATACACCCGTTATAGACCACATTCATAGCTACACCTACGTGAAGGTGTATCAGTCATCCCACAAGAAATAGCCTACCCATGTCTAAATATTACAGCAACAGAGGGTTACAGTTTCATAACTTAAGGCGGCACCCCGACCAAAACCTTGCCATTCAGAGGTTATTAACTCATTCACTATGGTAATAAACTAAATCTAAAAGCACATTATTAATGTTCGATATACTATCATCACATTGCACGCTCTTATTTGTTTTTATGTGTTATAAATACATTTAAAATCTCCTTGTAAAAAAGTGACTAAAATTATTGATTGCATGCATCTTTGTGGCGTTCTATTAATTTGAGGATTAGACTAATGGATAAATAATTTAAAAATCTAAATAATTCACGTTTTATTTTATTTCAAAACAATGTCTTTTTTTTTTTGTGAATTCTTTGATAAATGAGCGTGCGCAGGGAGTGAGACAGAGCGAGACTCAGCGACGGGACAGAGAAGGACCGAACGCTCAAGGTCGTTTGGTCGGAGAAGCGCCTTAAGAAAGTTGAGAAAAGGCCAAGCAAACGATACAGGAAAAGAGCCTTGTAAAAAGGCAACGTCTTTCTTACAGTGTACCTTTCATATCCTTTTTTAGTAATAATACGCTTATGGATATTAAGAAAAAAATATTCCAATATAAGTCGTGATCTCAGTTAAAAATCGATGAAACTGCACTTATGGAATAGATAGCATCGCACGTTTCAAATTGTTGCGACTAATCGGAATGCTACTGCTGAAGCAGCCACGATAGAAATTGATCGATCAAGTCAATTTCAATTGAGTAAGTAATTTGATTGCAGAAATTGTAGATGATATTTAATTGACGATGAGAATACGATCAGATACAATTAAAATTATAACATAACAGTTTAACTCCTGTTTTCCGCGAATGTGGTACTAAAATATTAAGCCGATTTTGACTGAATTTGGGTCGTGTGCAGCTCGTAGTTTTGACCACTAAGGTCTTGGCTACTTAACCGGGCAAGCCTGTGGGCGCCTTAAGCTACTAACTTAAAGCCTCCAGCCAGGGGCGAAAATTCTTAAAAACTAGGTGACCGCACGCTAAGGGCACCCCCTGTGGGGTACGAACCTCGGCTTAGGGCGTCACTGAGGGGAGGGCAGCAAGATGGGACAGGCTGGATCGAGATTATATTATTATTAACCGGGGAATTTAAAACTACAGGCTCAGCTACGGCGCGGGCTGGCGCGTCGTCGAGCAAGGGTCGGGGGCGGAGTTGGTAGATCAGCGGGGTCATTGCGTAACATACTTACAATGGCAATGCCTTTCATTTTGACAGTTCCACAACATTCATTGCGTTATTTACGTTATTGAGTGGATGAATTTTTCAAACATATGAAGCAATGGATTAGCTTTTTACATCAAAATCCTCCGGATTTGTAATTGAATGTGCGTTTTGCAATTAGGGTGCTGCATTACAACGTCTGATTTTTTTTTAAATAAATTAAAAGAATCTGCCAGTTTTGTTAATCGGAGTTTATTTATTTATTTATTTTTAAAGAAAGCTTACAGACTAATAACAATCTTGAATATCATGCATAAGTTTTGACATTTGCTAATTACAAGCTTCCACATGTATATATCGATATGTGATATGTGTGTATGTAGAGATGGTGGGACAGGGCATTCATATATTTTTTTTTATCATCTGTATTATGGGTACGCAAACCTAAATTGTTTAACTTGAAATTAATAAGAATCATGTTCAGTTAATTAATCATCATTCTAACTGAGCATAATTCTCATACTGGACAAAAAAAAAACGCAAAACTGCCTAACAAACTCACAAAACCAAACATCCAAACTCGCAAATAAACATTCACCGTCACCAGGTTTGGATGACAACCGCAACCAGACTAAGGAACGTCTTGGATGATCTGTCAACAGCTTCCGTGCACGAGGAAACAGTAATCTGTCTCAATTCTCGAGTGTCGGGCGTGCTATTGAATAATTTCCTTAGATATTAGGCGAGCCATAGTTTGTCAACGGTGGTGCGGACGCTAATTGGATGACGTACCTTATTTCTGTGTGATTTATTGTAGAAGGTACACCCAGCAAACCTATTCGGTTTACATCCCACACACACGGATTATTGTCACTGTGTGCGTAAACTAATTAGTCGGTCGGTCGGGTCGAATAGCAAACGCTAAACTGTTTGTGTGCTTATGATATACTCACATATACCAATAACTAATATACCAATGTAAAATAATCGTAATTGAATAAGTTCCAATATTTCCAGTTCCATAATTGTGAAGTTATGAAGGCAGTCGGCGTAAGTAAAAAAAATATTATTTGCTAAATCTTGGATGATGTAGAATGAGTAATACATTGTGTGTGTTAACAGCAATGAGTCTTGACTAGGCGCGTCTGAATACCTAAGCTGTGGCAACTATTCTTGGTTTCATTGATATTGTTTCGCAATCCAAGTTAATAATACTGACTAATCCTAAAGGCTCCTTCAAACAGGCGCGACACGCGACGTGAATCGCATGCGACACAAAAGCACCGCTCGTTGCACGACACGCGCTGCCCTTTTGTCGCGTCCGATTCGCGTCGCGTGTCGCGCCTGTTTGAAGGATCGTTAAAGCGGTTTATGTAGCCGGCCTACTTTATATCCTATCAGCAAGAGTTTCTTATTTCCTCGTATTCGCACGACAAATAAACTCTAAAAGGCAATTGAACAAGCTTTTTATATTGCATCCAATTATCCCATTCACTGATACCCTTTATTAAGCTTGTAGAAAGAGTTCTTGAATAAAAAAAATAACAAAACTATCAAGAAACTTCCACAACAATATATTACCCCACTCCACATAATATATAGGGTTCCATATACAACTAGGTATAGTAAGTGTTAATGCGATCCCACGGGAGTCGAACCCCGTTACAACGTTAATGACATATTCACTGGATATGGGGATGCATAGCAATTTAGATTACGGCTGTAGAACATGCGGTCACTGTAGAAGAAATATAGAAGGCCCAAAGTTTATGTACGGAAAATTTGTAATGTAGGCTTTTTCTAAATCTGTCTCACTTCTAAGGGCTTGTAGCTTACCTTGAAATTCTCGCTACCTGCTCATGCTCAATTTTTTTCTTGTTTTTTGGTAATGCATCCATTGAGGATAAAAACTGCCACTTGCTCACTCCAGTTGTCATTACTGTCAAGTGTTTATGAATTTGACGGCTACGTGTCATTATCGCTTTTTTTTTTTGTAAACAAGCTACTTTTACAAATAATAATTAACTAATACGATCTCCTGCGCTGCTGTTGATTGCAAAAATACGTACAATTTATTGGTAAGCTAGTAATTTTCCATAAAATATGCTTTTTTACTCATAGACACTTTTCTTTTCCTTAGCTGATTTTTTAATTCGTCACTCTCCAAGTCGCACACAGTGTATCGTTTAAGTTTATATTTATTTATTTAACCATTTTTGAACTCATATTTTTAAACAGACAATAGAAAAGAACAGAAAAATACGTACAAACATACCTACAACTTGCCTACAACATACAAACACAAGTGGCGATTTTATAAAAAAAAAAATACAGGAACACAATGACGGTGACAGGACACTCATGAATTTAGCCATCGCACGAGCGAGCTTTCAGTTTTTAACTCACCCTTTGTTCTGAGCTCACTCCTCCATTATCCTATTCTATTTAGGTACTGTGTGTCAGTGTCATAGGTTTTATTATTATTTTATCTCTGGTTTTTCTGTTAATACTTTTTATAAAATTTAACTCCTTTTCTTCTGGATTCAGAAGTTAGATTGACAGTGACATTTCACTGGTTATCAAAAAAGTTGACAGTCTTTTAGTTTCGCTGTATTGTTATAATAAATTCATCTTAAAACTATCCAATTTACGACAATATATTTTCCTCGCCAATGCATCAAAGATTATAATGGACTAAACCTTCTGCAATATATTTAAGTAGTGATGGTAGTGCAAGTTGAGTGATTTCAGTAGTGTTATTGATGCAAACGGATCGCCTGAATGTGGTGCGAATTCATGTTTTAGTTATTGTGTGAATTTGTGTGGAAGTGTCGGCCAAAGGGATGTGTCGTTTAGTAGGTGAGGTGAAAAGGATTTTATTTCCAAGGTATCTGGTTCACCAAAGGTCTATAATGTATTTTAAATAAGGTGTAAACATATTCATATTTTGTAGCTACTTGAAAGATGCCTCATTGATATAGGTACACATAAACTCACGCCTTCTTCCCATAGGGGTAGGCAGAAACTACAGAACCCCACCTGCTGCGATCCTTACATACTCCTTTTGCCTCGTTTACGTTCATACATCTGGTCATACACGCACGCCGGTTATGAGTACTACGCACCTGACCTTTCTGAAGAACATCACCAATAAGGTCACTATATGTCTAATATAGGTTATGTTTGCAATAACGGTTACTGATCTTAGATTTGTAATAATAGATTCCTTCATCCTAAAAAGTTGAGAATTCCGTACAATCTCAAATGTAGGGGAGCCCCATGAGCTTTAATTTACTGTAAGAAAACAAAACATTTAATCCGCTGTGAACAATGTTGCTACTGCTTAACGGTTTCTTTTCATGATGGCTCATCATTTTAGTTCCCTAATGTACATCTCTTCATCATAACATGATATCATAACTAGCCATGTAGCTACCACATTACACCCACAACGCAATTATAACCCATCACATCACAGTCCCAAACAGAACTCAAAAGTGAATCCTAAAGAACTCTCATTCGCAACACGCTTGCAAATTCAATTTGAAATACTTGAACGATAAATACATCTATTTACGTCAGCTATCCCCTTTTCTCCCCCTTTAATCCCCAGTAACTGGTGTTAGCGATAATGCGATCCCCCGAGGGTAAAAAGACGTCGTTTTTGATATTTTGCACCTGACTTCAAAGGGGTGTGATTTTGTTAGCAGATACTAGGCGTACTCAAGTGTATGTTATTGGTTTAATTTTGCTTGCCTATGCTTTGTTTTTATTAAAATCTGGGGCTAAAGGGTGATAGACTGAGAGGTATACCCGTGGGTATACCTGTAATTCAGTGAGCTGGCTTTTGGAAGGAACGATCCTTTATCGATGCAAAAATCAAACGTAGGTACGAACCTACCGTTGGTTTTTGCATCGATAAAGGTTATTACAATGGTTTCTAAATACATTTTTTTTTCCTGTTTCGATAAATGATAAATGATTTTATTTCTCTAAGTAGGTTTGTACAAACACTTTTACACGTCAGTCATATTTTAAAAACTAGATGAGGTCGGCGTTTCCTATCTGACTATTCTGAGAAGAAAGGCCGAAACAAACTCAGAGGTCACAGTGTCTTTTAAAATCCAGACATAAACTTGGTTAGAACTTAGATCATGTAGATTTTTTGTTCGAAATGGTCTTTCGAGGAAAAACCACATACATTGAGTGGACCTGTCCAGTCAGTGCACGCATTTGTCAGTAATCGTGCAGCTCAACTCGGAACTTAAGGAGCTCAACGACTTAACTAATATTTTATGTTTTCTTCTTGTTGCAGGTATGTATCCTGAGAAACAATAACGAATACCTTCTTGCCGTTGTGTGAGTTATACCTGTTTAAACTTATCTTTAGAAGTTTGTCACGCTTGGTATATTTTGATATCCTTCAAGTACTTACCTTGGTATTGTTTAATTATCAAACGATTTTGTTCCTGTCTTACAATTTAAAAACTTTCTGCCTGCCTCAAAATCGTGGAGTCTTAGTTTTCACTTAAAAAGTAGTTGTTTAATTACAAAATACTTTTATGTAGATACTCACATTATTGCCCAGGTTTTAACTAGGGTGTTCAGGACCATAAACTTCCGGGTCATCAAGATAAGTCCGGACCCGAGTGCATTTTACTGATGTATCTCAAACTGGCCGGTGTTGCCAATTAACACGGTTCATAAACTTTACTACCAAAACAGAGTCTCGGGAAAACCTTTGTCATTGCACTTACTATTGCTCGGTTCCATATGTATAAAATAATATACTTACCTACTTACGTAGTGTAATGCTCGCGTTAGCGTAATACTCCCTAAAAAAATTGGCAACAGTCATCTAGTTTTCTTACGTAGGCGTTTGCAGACACGAATATTGAGCGTGAGGTCGTGTGTTCGACCCCAGCACCCTAATTGCATTATCCGAGAGTTTTGAAGGATATTACTAATCCATTGCTTGATAAGTTTGAAAACGTAAATAACGCAATGAACGTGGCTGAATTGTCAAAATGAAACGCTATGTCATTTTATTACAAGTACTAACAATACTAACATAATTGTAAGCTAATATTGTTGCTAATATAAGAGTATACTAACAAGATATGGTTTTTAATTATCTGAAATAAATTATTCTATTCTCTTTTATGTGTGTTACGAAATCCCCCCGCAGATTGGGCGGTGTTTCGGTTTTGCCATAAGGAAATTCTCAGTAACAACTCGGGTTTTGGTTTTCATGGTGTACATAATAAAGATTATTCTATTCTATGGATTTGTGCTCGGTCAATGGCAAAAGGCTCGCTTTTTGTTACATAAGACCCTTGATACAGGGTGGCAGGCACATGGTCGCGCAAACTCAAACAATGAATTTTAGCACATGATTCTACACCCTCTAGCATAGACTTTTTTTGTCAGTTATCAAAAAATTTATCAACTGTTTCATAGAATACAGCAATACCTACGCGGTTAAAATGTATGGAACAGCAATTTTTTTTTTTAAATAATCGATGAATATTTTCAACGTGGGTTTTAAGTCAGTAAGTCTGACACGCCTACGTTTACTATATCTCAGGATTTGTCCTGAGATCTCAGGATATTTAGGCTCCTGACAGGATTGCGGCCGGATTGAGGGAAATCTCAGGAATCTCATGTTTTTTTTATAAAATAATGTATCTCTATCTAGATTTACAGTAATTTTTTTTTGGTAAGTTACAATCAACTTAAACAAAATTATAATCTTCTTTGGATAGTATCACAGCACAACGCATGTTTTTCTCACATAAACAAGTGAAAAAAAAAATATTATTAGTTAATTACGTTTGCGACAAAATCTCGGGACTTTTCTATAGAAATCAGGCTTTTTGTCAAGAATTTTCAATGTTCCATATGGTAACCCTAGACACGCCCTCCCGCTCCGCCTAGAGCGGGAGAAGTTATTTGATGAGTTCCCTACCCAAAAAAAAAGGACGGTTTAGAATCATCTCACATCACATGATCTGACCAAGATTATGTCTGGACTTTAAAAGAGACTGTGATCTCTGAGTTTGTTTCGGCCTTTCTTCTCAGAGTAGTCAGATAGGAAACGCCGACCTGATCTAGTTTTAAAAATATGATTGACGTGTAAAAGTGTTTGTATAAACCTACTTACAGAAATAAAATCATTTATCATTTATCTACTGAATCCATGGTAAGTGCAAGCCTGAATAGTTTGCAAAAAGTGGGTGAATATACCTTCGAGCAATAAAACATTAACTACGAGTACTTTGTACGTTTATTCAGTGCAATCAGTGTGGTCTGGACTTATGACCTGTTGTAGCTCGCCAGTCGCCCATATCATTTGAGCGTGTGGTCGATATAGGTACCAAAATAAATTAGCTTCATCTTCATCAAACACAAGTAATATAATAGTAATTAACGTAAATTGACGTCTATAAGCGTGACAGTAGACAGATAACATCGATATTCGATATGAAATTCTAAACTCTTAAAACAAGTGTTGCCATTGCAACTTTGTTGCCCTAGTACCTTTGTATGTTAATTTCTTTACCTATATTGCAAATCCTGCCTGTATATTTCAATACTCTGAAGTATATAGGGTCAAATTAAATTAGCTAGCGAAACTCCGCAGACGTGATATTATCTAAACATACACACACACATACATAACATCACGCCTGTATTCCCCGAAGGGTTAGGCAGAGGTGTACCTATAGTACACCCAAATTTCGCCAGCTATGTTTTAAGTCCCATGTAATAGGGGGCGAGCCTTTTGCCATCAACCGGGCACAAATCCAGACTTCGGGCTGCTACTAAGAAATTCCAGATGGAAAAACCCAATAACACTTTGCCCGACCCGGGAATCGAACCCGAGACCTCATGCTCATTATCTAAACATGATAAAACAAATATATTTTTTTCGATGATTTTTCTTCTCATCATCGACCGCAGTTATTGTATTCACCATAATTGCGGAACACACTATCAATCACAATCTGAATCATTTTGAAGGATATTGCTAATCCATTACCTATTTCATATGTTCGCAAAACTTGCCGGCTCAATAACATAAATAGCGCAATGAATATTGTTGAACTGCCGAAATGAAAGCTATTGCTACTGTTAGTGTGTTAAGAAATTACAACCGCAGTTTAAAAAAAAAAAAACAAGTTTTTGTGTAAACTTCACAGACGTAATTGGTGTCGATATCTTAACACGATAAAACATATTTTTTCAACTCATACTTCATGTAACAACAGTAAAAGCGGTCGATGACCCAAAAAAAACATCAAATCTTTTTTATTTTATCGTGTTTGAAATCGATACAATCACGTCTGCGGTGTTTCGCTAGCTAATTCAATTTGACCCTGTATAATGCAATGTGGAGGACGGATACGACAATAATTGACTGAATTATATGCTTACAAGTTTAGTTACTATAGCTATTCAGTTGATCGGCAAAACTCATACAAACTCAAACTCAAAGCATTTATTTCAAATAAACCAATTACAGGCACTTTTGAATTGTCAAGAGGTCGGTCAGTCAGAAAGATGAAGCTAGTTACCCATTCCAAAGCGTAGTAGGTACCTATGGAGAAGAACGGGCAAGAAACTCCATGAACACTCTTTTAAATCAAAATATGGTTACAAAATATTGATTACATCGTTCATGTTGAAATTATGCATGTGAGAACGATGCAGAACGTTAAAAGCGTCCGCATTATAAAGACAAAAGCAATTCAAATATTAAATTAAATTAAAATAAGCCGTGGCAGCTAAGAAATGACCAGTCCCCAGTGACGGCGCCCGTTCACGAACATGACGCATGGATCAGCACCTTTCAGCTCAACCATTTTGAAGGGAACTTAATGATCCAACACACACGCCACCACCAGCGAGACATTAGAGGAGCATGACGTACTCTCAGCTGCCAGGGCACATTCAAGTCAATGAAAGAAAAACATACACATAGTCGATTCATCACTACTGTTTCGATCGTTTTCGTTTTTGTTTTTTTAATTCGGTGTTAATATTTATTTGATAGTTCCAAAATAGGAACTCCTATGCCAGTATTTTTATTTACTATCGTATCGTTGTCTCCACATTATATCCCACTAGCTGTTGCCCGCGACTTCGTCTGTGAACCTGGATGAGAAGTAGCCTATGTTCTTACCCAGGTCATGGTCTATCTTTGTGCCAAATTTCATCCAAATCCGTTTAGTAGTTTTTGCGTGAAAGAATAACAAACATGCATCCATCCATCCATCCTCACAAACTTTCACATTTATAATATTAGTAGGATTAGTAGAATTCTACCGATTATTCCACAAAACTCGTAAATCTTGTATCAGCCCCGTAGTGTCAGAGATCAGTGTCAGCATCGATAATCCTACAGCCTGAGGGTAGGCAGAGTTAATGCTGATGGATGGATAGGGATGCTCCAGTGTCATGTGACCCTGGTAGGTCAGTAGGTCACTTGGATATTCACAAATCAAAGGACTGATGAAAGGTTTGTTTAGAATAAGCTCTAGGTTTCTAAATGATCCCAAAATTCGTCAATAATTGGCGAATTTTAATTGCGAGTCAGAAGCCAGCCTATTGCCATTAACCGGACACAAATCCGTCTCGAGGGAAATACATTTACCTACTGGAAACTGGAAAAATTCAGGAACGTTTTTCCCGACTTAGGCATTGAACCCAGAGCCCAGCGATCAGCAGTGTTTTGTACACTGACAAATCTTACCTACTTTTTCAATATTGGAGATGCACAATGCATATACATAGTAGAAGCAGGAAAAGTAGTTAATACACACATAAACAAATTCACGCCTTCTTTCCATGGGGGTAGGCAGAAACTACAAAACGCCACCGCTACGATCCTTATATACTAATTAATATGTATTGCACACAATTTGATAACACATTCATTCCAAAGACTTTCTCGGTGAATAGTAACGCTTCATTCAGTGACTGGGCCACCATTGGTATACATAAAAGTAGAAAACGACTTTATGAATTATATGATGAACGGACTTGTATAAACACTGCTGAATTTAATTTATATGTTAAGAATTATTCAAAATTATTTAAAAGAGTTTGCAGTATGGCCAAGTCACGTTATTTGAGTTCAAAAATTAAAAATAGTAGTAATGTAATTAAAATGACATGGAGTATCATTAACAGCGAAACGGGAAGGTCATGCAACCGCTGTAGTAACTACACGCTTGATATTGATGACAATATAATTAATTCAGATTCCCAAGTCGCCGCGGCCTTTGAAAATTTCTTTGCTGATGTTCCCGTATCCACTACTAAATCTCTAAACTCATCACCCACTGCTGCAGAGTCTTTACTTAAGGAAAACGTTCCTGTATGTGATTCTGAATTTCATTTCAAATATGTCACCTGCAAAGATATAATTAAAACCTTTCACACATTAAATGTTAAAAAGACCGCAGATCTATGGGGTAATTCTGTGGACGTTGCTAAGTCCATAATAAACATTGTAGCACCTACTTTAGCTGTTATTTTTAATAATTGTATTGATCGTGGTGAGTTTCCTGATCTTATGAAAAACAGTAAAATAATACCGTTATTTAAATCGGGTAGTACATCAGACCCTACTAATTATAGACCTATTTCAGTACTACCTACCTTTAGTAAAATTTTTGAAAAACTTATTTTGAATCAAATGCAAGGATTTTTTAATAATCACAAATTACTGCATAACAAACAGTTCGGTTTTACGAGGGGTCGTTCGACTACTGATGCCGGAGTTGAACTTTTAGGACATGTTTATGATGCATGGGAGGACAAATGCGATGCTTTGGGAATCTTTTGCGATTTGTCCAAGGCATTCGATTGTGTTCTTCATGAAACATTGATCAGGAAACTGCACCACTACGGAATCCGAAACGCCTCTCTGGATCTTCTTACTTCTTACTTAAGTGATAGGATTCAGAGAGTTGATGTTAATGGAAAAAGATCACCCGGATCGGTAGTAAGAATGGGGGTCCCCCAGGGCTCAATTCTTGGGCCATTTTTATTTCTTATTTATATAAATGACTTGCCTTACCTCATAAAGGATAAACATGATATAGTGTTATTTGCAGACGACACTTCACTTTTATTTAAACTGAAACGTCAGCAGCTGATTACTGACAATGTAAATAGCGCCCTTGCAATAGTAGTTAACTGGTTTAATGTTAATAACCTACTTCTTAACGAGAAAAAAACTAAATGTATTAAGTTTACGATACCTCATGTTAGACAAGTAGAAACTAGTGTTCTCATAAAGGGTGAAGTGCTGAAACCCGAAAATACCACAGTTTTCTTAGGCATAACTTTGGATACCAAGCTTCAATGGGGCCCCCACATAGATAAATTGTCAAAAAAGCTTAGCTCTGCAGCATACGCCGTTAGAAAAATTCGTGGTTTAACTGATTTAGAGACAGCCCGTTTAGTATACTTTAGTTATTTTCATAGTGTGATGTCGTACGGTATTCTGTTGTGGGGAAATGCCGCCGATATCCAGACAATTTTCGTTTTACAAAAAAGGGCAATTCGTTCTATCTATAAATTAAGTCCCAGACACTCCCTCAGAGATAAATTTAAAGAGATTAATATAATTACTGTGCCTTCTCAGTATATTTATGAAAATCTTTTGTATGCACATAAAAATATTAATCTGTTTAAAAAATACAGTGATATCCACAATATAAATACTAGAAACAAACACAAATTTATTGTTCCTACAACCAGGCTCAAGAAAATAGGTGGCTCGTTTAGATGCCAATGTATACGTTTTTATAATAAACTTCCTAGCGACATTCAAGATCTAAGCTTTAATAAATTCAAATCTTTTATAAAACGGAAACTATGCCAGAAAGCCTATTATACTGTGAAAGACTATATTGAGGACAAAATGGCTTGGGATTGAGCTGCTCCAATAAATTTACACGGTGAATGTTGATTTTAATTTGCTAGCTATTTTAGACATGAATATTTACTGTAAAAAGTATTATATTTTTTTCATTATTGAGAATATGAGGACTATGTGGGTCATTGTTTCAGTTATATTCTTGATCTGGCAGTTTAAGTAGTTTATGCGGCCTACCCAAATGTCCTTTCTTTGGTATTGTTCGTCGAATCGTTGAGCTCCTTAAGTTCTGAGTTGAGCTGCACGGTTACTGACAAATGCGTGCACTGACTGGACAGGTCCACTTAATCTGTGTGGTTCTTTCCTCAAAAGACCATTTCAGACACCAATCTACATGGTTCTCAAACATTATGTCCGATTTTTTTTATATACACATTGACATTGTTGAATTTTATATACACAATGACATGAGTATTTACTTGTAAAGTAGTATGTTATTTTAATTATTGTGAATGTGAGGATTATGTGGGTCATTGCTTTTTTTTTTTCGCAGTTAATTTTGATCATGATCTGGCAGATTGAGTAATTTATGTGGCCTACCCAAATGTCCTTTCTTTGGTATTGTTCGTCGAATCGTTGAGCTCCTTAAGTTCTGACTTCCTGAGTTGAGCTGCACGATTACTGACAAATGCGTGCACTGACTGGACAGGTCCACTCAATCTGTGTGGTTCTTTCCTCAAAAGACCATTTCAGATACCAATCTACATGGTCTTCACATGATCTGACCAAGATTATGTCTGGACTTTAAAAGAGACTGTGACCTCTGAGTTTGTTTCGGCCTTTCTTCTCAGAGTAGTCAGATAGGAAACGCCGACCTCATCTAGTTTAAAAATATGATTGACGTGTAAAAGTGTTTGTACAAACCTACTTACAGAAATAAAATCATTTATCATTTATCATTTATCATTTACTCCTTTTGCCTCGTTTACATTCATACATCTGGTCATGCACGCACGCCGGTTGCGAGTACTACGCCCCTGACCTTTCTGAAGTACGTAATATGCAACCAAATTGTCAGTCACCTCCTAAAAATGTACCTGTGGATAAATAATGCATAACAACGAAACTTCTCGAGCCTCTTAAAGTCCCCTCCACACAAACCGTCTCGTGTCCGGGACTCTTTGTTGTGGCGTGACCTTTACACCGCGATATCCCGGGATTACGGGATCATCCCAAACTTGTGGACGAGTCGACGTCTGTCCGTGTATGTATAGAACTTATAGTTTATGTTTGTACAAGTCTTTAGAAAGTCTGCGGTTAGGTGTAACTGCAGACGTGGCGGGTAATATGTGCGCAGTCCAGCATGTTGTTTAGTGAACCTACTTAGCATTGAGTGATTAACTTAAGTCAGTTTGAGTTCACTATGTAGGACTTTTTTTTTGTGATCTAGTTTGGATGGCGCTGGTGTCTTGTGATACAATGATTTTTTCATTAGTACTGGCATCAACGATACGCTTTTTTCTGTAATGTTAATTTTTTACTTGGGAAAATGTTTTTGTGAACCTTAAAGGCTTCAAACAGGCGCGACACACCCGGTAGCATTTTGGTTCGAATTTTACCACCACAACTACAACTACACAACTGCATAACTGGCGAAATGTGGGTGTATAGGCACACCACCGCCAAACCCCTCGGGGAATACAGGCGTGATGTTATGTTATGTGTGTGTGTGTTATGTGTTTTACCAACACGCACAATGAATATTACTGACAGACATGAATAAATAATTTTAAGAAATATTGTGTGCAAAAAGAGTAGTTTCAATGTTAAAATCGTTTGAATTTACGTTACGTATCACGCGTTCGTGCTTGGCCCACAGATTATATTATTTAAGTACAGATTTTCATAAATATTTCTTAGTGCACATATTAAATCGCGTGTGTATGTTTAGTAGTTTTAGATTGACTGTCAACCAGTCACAGAACTGGTTACCATGTACAAGAAGATTGTCTTATAGCCATCAAATTCTCTACTAGTTTTTACACACAGGACCTACATTATTTCCCTTACTTCTTCTGCATATTGTATGCGCATCGTGTGCGGCGACTCTATCGGAGCAATAATTCTGTCAGCGCTCGTAACGTAGGGACCGCTATATTTAGTTTATAGCTAACACTGATGTTTGTAATAGAGTAAAAGTGGGGTAAGCAGAGGAATAGGTATGGTTTTTCTTTTATATTAAGAGGCTTACAAGAGCTAAAGCGCGATCACTGTCGGATTGCATATAAAAGAAAGAGACGCGCGATGACACAACGCTGGTAATTTATTGCAAAATAAGAAGCAATTTACAAAAAATCTATTCATTGAACTAAAAAATTAAAACACTATTTATTACGTTAGTATGTTACTTGTAGAATAATCTGACAAAAAATCTGAATGTTTGCATGTATATTAGTATGTTTTTTAATCGTTAAAATATTTTTGTTAGAGGTATCTTCGTGATTTTTTTCTATCATATCAAGTTAATTGTATTATGTTTTCAACACACTATCTAACTAGCATATATCCAGAAGAATATCATATATTTTTCTGATCTCTGTTACTGCAGTGGATCATATATTTTTAGTCATTATAAATTTGCGTTTAGGTCATGTAGTCCCCTTAAACCATAATGGTTGCAATTGACTGCCTCGAATCGTAGTTGAAGTAGTTGCAAGCGCGTCTGCTTAGTAAATATATATACAGGGTGACTGCATCTGGACCCGCCATAGCATATTCGCACATAGAGGAGGTCATTTACTAATTATTGAACCTTACTTTCCCTAGCTAAAGTTTTATAGTTTGGGAGATATGTTAATTTTTATACCTTATTGAGATTTTTCCAAAATTTTGCCTTCAAGCATTCATAACTTTTTTATTTGCATTATTTAAGTAGATTTTTATTATTTGTTAGTAGTCATAAACATTGGTGATTGAAGACCTCGCAACTTCCCTCAAACTAGGGTTAAAAAATAAGAGAGTAAGCTTTTAAAAAGAAAAAAATAAAAAATAAGCTAGGGAAAGTCAGGTCTAATAATTAGCAAATCACATCCTCTATGTGCGAATTTGCTATGGCGGGTCCAGATCCAGTCACCCTGTATATTGTCATGGGTTCTATCCCCAGGCGGGGATAAACGCAGTTTGGTTTTTCTGTAGCATCCCGTCTTAGGCATCTGCCTAAATATTGCCTAAACATGAAACTTAAACAAAACTTGCGAAATATAGGTGTAGGTAAAAAACAGCACCCTCCCTGCCTTCCCATTTTGGAAATGAATGTGATATTAAAGATCATCGTCATCATTTATATGGTGTATTAAAGAGTATTCTACTCTATTTCTATACCTACTGAATGAGGGTCGAACTTGACTCCCACCAAAAGTACTGGCACGGAATTGCAAAGGACATATGTGTGGAAAAGGGGTGGCCTTTGCCCAGCAGTGGGACATTACAAGTTAAATATATAGTGTGGCAGGGACATCGACGAGCAAACTGTAACCATGAATTCAGCACATGATTCTAGACCCCCCAGCATAGAAATTTTCCGTCGGTTATCAAAACAAAAACAAATCTGCTGTTTCATATAAAAGTCCAATACCTATAGAACAGCCAGTTTTTTTTTTAAATAACCGCTCTATATTTCGACGCACGGGTGTTCTGAATGGAGGAGACACACCCGGGCCGACTCCCGGCCACCGTAGGCGCGGGCTTGCGGACGGCGAGCAATGGGCAGCTCGCCGTCGGGTAAGGACCACGCCCGGGTCGACGGCGCGTTGTGTTCCACGCGCGCCTCAAAGAGATGTCAGCATAAATGACAAGGTCCGATAGGGCCGATGCCTGCCGGGGTCGCGGATTGCTCGAAAGAGTTACCGTGGCCCTGGCGCACAGGCAACTGAAGGAACACGGGTGGGATTTAGTCATTAAGAGTCTGACACGCCCTTCCGCTTAGCCCAGAGCGAGAGAGGTCATTTAATGATTTCCCACCCAAAAAAAAAGGAGTGTTCAGAATCATATACTGAATCCATGGTAACAAGTCGCGCGTCCATGTCCCTGCCACCCTGTATAGTTACAGATATTTAATAATTAAAAATATCAAATCAAATAAACATGACACAACTACTTAGCAGTAGTTTCACGTATTGAATACACAACTAAGTAAGCAATGTATCAACAACATTGTGTTAACTTGTACCAACTTAGCTACTGCTTTGACAAGCGCTTATTAGCTTATAACACGCTTAACTTAGTTTACAACTTAGAACTTAGCAGAAATGGTAATGGTAATTAAATATGTACGAATTAAACTGTACATTGGTTGTGTGTAGAGTGTAGGTAAGGAGCTGGACCAGAGGAGAAGGCTCCTGGTTATTCGGTGATGACGATTAGTTGTTAAATACAAGCCGTATGTAACGAATTCAGCCCTTAAAAGGGTTAATTAGGGGATTAATCGAACTCAAAGCATTTATATCAAATAAACCAATTAAGGGCACTTTTGAATTGTCAAAGGGTTGGTCAGAAAGATGAAGCAGTTGCCAATTCCAGAGCGTAGTAAGTACCTATGGAGAAGAACGGACAAGAAACTCCATCATGGACTCTTTGGAATATTTGGATGGGACTTTTCATTGAGAAAAATTACAAACATTCATACAAACATTCATCTCCTATTTAACCCCTTTGAGGGATGAATTTTGAAAAATCCTTCCTTAGTGCTCACTTTCGTTACAAAAGGAACTCTTGTGTCACTTTCGTTACAAACGGAACACTTGTGCAAAATTTCGTGCTTCTAGATCCAGTGGTTTATTTTGCGCTTTGTCTGTCAGTTACTGAATTACAGTTTTTTCTTAAATTAGATAGTTGGGTAGCCAGATGAGTGATTTGCAACCCAGCCTGTCTAGGTTTTTTATGTAATACAATTCTACCAGCCAGCCCGGAGGTTACATCTAACTTATTTCGCCCTTCAACGGAGAATTCGTACATAACAATGTAATATTATGGACTTTTTATTACATAGGTAGGTATAGGATTTGTTATTTAATCAAGTCAATTCTTCTGAAATACATTCAAAACTCACACAAAATAGCTTAATAACCTCTTTATTTATAAACGTTGCTTAAAGTTAAGTAATGATTAGCGACTGTTTAATCATACATTTTGACGTTTAAACGTGACTTAATGTTATGCAACGTTTATAAATAAACCCCTATAATGATAAATAGTTGAATAAATAGTACCTGACGGAACAGAAAATTAATGTTTCCATTTAAAATATTGTTTGTAAAGCTTAATATTCATTATATCGCTAAAGCTCTTGTACCAAGAATTGTTTAATTAATCGTTTTTTTTCCATTGATAACTGTCATTTTAAAATAAGATAAAGAAACAACCATTTAAAAAGCAAACAAAATAAGAATAATGAACGAAGCAGAAAAAATAAACAAAACACAAGATAAGACAAACGACGCTCTCTTAATAACTCCGAAACTTCGCTAATTTCATGACAAAACAAATGCTATTTCACCTAATTTGATTGCACATTTTATCTGGTATACTTCTCGACTAAATTACTTGCAATCTTACTTTTGCTGAAATAAAAATAAGTAGAAAATATATTTGCTTAAGTATTTTTATTTTGTATGATTTTTGCTTATTGGCAACACTGTGTGTGATAAACTGATAAATGATATCTGCATGCGTATGATACCTACGGTAATAAGGAATGGCTAGGAGTTCTAAATGCACAATGTATGAAATGATACGAATGTGGATAGATACGAACGATATGTGGACGATAGTCTATGGGTATTTGGTGATCTTCTATACAAATAAATAAAATTGAAGTGTATGTTTCTGATGTCAAAATAACAGCTTTTTACTAAATGCATATGAAAGTATATACGGTACTTATAACAAAATACCTATTTTGTAACTTTTTGTCTGTCTGTCTGCCTGTTTGTACCGCCTAATCTCCGAAACGGCTGAACTGATTTTGACGGGACTTTCACTGGCAGATAGCTGATGCTGTTAGGGGTAACATAGGCTACCTTTCGTCTCGGTAGTACGTTCCCGTGGGATAACTTTCGACATCCACGCGGGCGAAGCCGCCGGCAGCAGCCAGTCACAAATAAGCAAACAAAGAAATAAAGAAAGAATAAAGTTTATTTGGACACAGTTCGTGAAACACAAAGTACAAATAAAAAAATAAAAAAGTGAAAGGTTAATTTCAGCATTAATGCCAGACAGATGCTGTCTCATGCTGGTTTTGTAATAAATGAGTACCTAGAATAAAACTAGCCATTTCCAACCATTATTCACGCTTTTCTATATTTTTACATATCAATATAACTGGCATGGAATACGCCTGATTATAAAAACTCGAAAAAAAAACTCAGGATGACTGTTTTCAGCAACCTCTTAACACCAGCACCCTAATTGCGTATGTGTAACACACTATCTATCACAATCTGAATCATTTTGAAGCCTATTAGTAGTCCATTGCTTCATATGTTCCAAAAAAAAGTCTGCTCAACAACGTAAATAACGCAATGAATGTTGTTGAACTGTCAAAATTAAAGCCATTTCTACTGTTATTGTGTTACGCAATTATCCCGCTGCGTCTAAAAACATTTTTTTCTAATCGCCAATCGAGCAGAAATCTATTATCAATGCGACCTATATTTATAGGTGGACGATTATCAATGCTAATCCTCAAAAACTCACCTCACGGTCGAAAAGCTCAACCTATAATACCAAACTCAAATATTTTCGTCAACCAAGATAAACTCGCCAAGATTTAAATTTAAAAGTGTCTGATATTAAAGAAATGGCTCAATAAGGAGTCGGGAGGCTCTTTATTGCGAGCGTTTTCATAAAACTTATGCAAACAGCGCACTGAAATAATATAGTAGGTATAGTTATTTCAAGACTTGGAATAGAGAGGGGAGGAATGGAAAAACAAGGGAATGGAGGGCCGAAATGAGCTATGGTATTATTATGCTATTGTGTTTGGTAATGTGACTAAGATGAGGGTAAGTTAATAATGATTTAGGCTGGAATAAAAAGTTAAATACTTATAATAGAAATTGTATTTTTGGAATCAAATATCAAACTTTAGCGAGGTATCAAATTAGTGAGTGCTTTATGCGGCCCACCCAAATGTCCTTTCTTTGGTATTGTTCGCCGAGTGGTTGAGCTCCTTAAGTTCCGAGTTGAGCTCCACTATTAGTGACAAATGCGTGCACTGACTGGACAGGTTATTCTGTGTGGTTTTTCCTCAAAAGACCATTTCAGACACAAATCTACATGGTCTTCACATGATCTGACCAAGATTATGTCTGGACTTTAAAAGAGACTGTGACCTCTGAGTTTGTTTCGGCCTTTCTTCTCAGAGTAGTGAGATAAGAAACGCCGACCTCATCTAGTTTTAAAAATATGATTGACGTGTAAAAGTGTTTGTACAAACCTACTTTCAAAAATAAAATCATTTATCATATAGTGAAAAAAAAAAAATGCAGCCAAAAAAAGTCAGTCAGTCTGTAGAAACTTTATACGAGGATATATGTAGAATTTTTGCCAGTTCTTCTATACAAACTCTAAGAGACGTCAATTTTATTCCACCGATTGGAGATATGTGACGTTGGTAAAATCTGCCCATAGCTCTCTTTAGGTGATATTTCTTTTTTGTATTTTCCGAATTTCTGAATAGTTGCTTTAATTTGAATGATTCTACATCATCACTAGTTCCTACTGTTCGGTATCTTCAGTTAATTTATAAAAGTCAACTACGAAAAAAAAAACATGAAAATACCCAACGTTTTCTATTCCTGTTTAGCCTACTCCAAGTTAAAGACAATGGAAGCTGAAAAGCGTTTACACTGAGAGAGAAATTCATTTCGTTGTACAATACTGGAAATACTTGTCTTAATGAGGGTAGTTCAGCTCCCTTTTGTTGGACCTTTCCTACCGTCAAATAGATTCCTTTCCAATCGATTTTATTTCACTTTCATTGCAGTTTTTGTTTTAAGATATTCTTACTGAAGTCAGGTTAATACACATACTTAAACTCACGCCTTTGTCTCATGGGGATTGGCAGAAACGACAGAACGCCAACTGCTACGATCCTTACATAATAATAATAATAAAATCATAATAATAATAATAAATGCTAAGACCCTCCACAATCGCGAGATATGCAGTCTCAGGGAATATTTCTTAGAAGCCGACGTGGGGATGCATCGAGATGTGGTCACAGTGGACAAGGGCCTCACCCCGCTCTCCTTAGCTAAAGAGAACTGGCGCAAACCAGTAGTGCTTGACACTAATGATCGCATGGAAGTATGGCAGAGTAAGGAGCTTCACGGACGCTTTTTTCGGGCTCTACATGGGCCCGATGTAGACCAACTAGCGTCCGTAGCCTGGCTGCGTTTCGGTGACCTCTTTGGAGAAACCGAAGGTTTTGTCTGTGCAATTATGGACGAAGTTATCTTAACGAATAACTACCGGAGACATATTATGAAGGACGGGACGGTTGACGTGTGTCGGGCATGCCATCGTCCGGGTGAGTCCATCAGACATATTATCTCCGGATGTTCTCGTCTAGCTAACGAAGAGTACTTGCATAGACACAACCTTGTAGCCAGGATTATCCATCAGCAACTTGCTCTGAAATACAGCCTTGTAGAATCGGAAGTGCCGTACTGCAGGTATGTGCCCGACCCAGTTCTCGAAAATGGACATATCACACTGTACTGGGATCGATCCATCATCACTGACAGGACTATTGTTGCCAATAAGCCTGATATAGTGGTGGTGGATCGATTAGAGCGGCGCGCAATGATTGTTGACATAACGGTCCCGCATGATGGGAACCTCGTGAAAGCCGAGAAAGATAAACAAATCAAGTATCTTGACTTGGCTCGCGAGGTTGTCGATATGTGGGATGTGGACTCAGCGATCATTGTGCCGATAGTCGTAACAGCCAATGGCTTAATAGCCAAGAGCCTCGACCAACACCTGAGGAGGCTCTCGTTGGGCAGCTGGATCAAGGGCTTGATTCAGAAAGCGGTACTTCTTGACACGGCTCGCATTGTTAGGAGGTTCCTCTCTCTGGAGCCCTGACCGCCGGTAGCTTGGACCCTGTTCCCGATACCGGTGGGTTACTATTTTTTTATATTTTTAAATGTTTTTATATTTTTTATATTCTAATATTTAAAAATGTAATTTATATGTATATAATGGAATAAAGGAAATAATAATATTACATACTCCTTTTGCTTCGCTTACGTTCATACATCTGTTCATACACGCACGCCGATTGCAACCACTACGCTACCCGACCTTTCTGAAGAACATCACCAATAAAGATAAATTAATATTTAAGTAAAAACTTGCCGTAGTTTAATGGATGGTAATAACGTTAAATTAATTCATAAACCAATGTATTATGGGTTTTTTAATGGAATGCTAATATTAAAATAAAATATTCTGGTTTGTTTTCAACCAAACCAATTCTTCTTTGAGTCTTTTAACAGTTTGGTATTTTTATTTCGCCCAATTTAGATCACTCTCAATTTATTTGTTCTACGTGTGAGCTATATTTATTTTTAGCCTTTCATGGTCCATTTTGTTTGCTGAGAAACCCTTTCTAACATTTATTCACGAACACACATAAAACCTAGAAGAAAATTCACTTTATATCCAAATACGTAGTTCTTAGTAAAATTGAAAGGAACCCTCGTAAATGCCTTTCATCTGTCAGCTACTATTTTTTTATAAAAAAGTATCTACTACGCTTTCATATTGTTCAATTTACTTTGACGTTTCGAACATTTGACAGCTGCTGTCAATATCTTTTTTTTTATAATGTTTGGCTAGAATGGGCTAGCACTTTATTACTGGCAGGTTTTCTTATTTGAAATATAAAATTTGATGCTTTTTCCTTCGATGAATGAAATTAATAGATGTTTAATAAAGAAATAAACCTCTTTTGTTTTAAATATTCAGCTAGGTTAGTTTCTTTATTATTATTATATATTTTTCTAGAAATTCATAATTTTAACGAGAAAAGGTGTATAGTTAAACTTGGATATTCAGTTGTGTGATTATACATATTATGTATACTGAAATTATTACGAGATACATTTTGTGAGTTTGTATGTAAGGGCTAAGTTTCATCCCTAGTGGGGCAGAATCGAACAAGAGTTCAGAGTAGTGGAAACTGCCCCACTAAATCGACGTAGTGGGGCAGATTCCACTGCAAATTTTAAGGCATTTCACTTTACCCCACCGGTGGGGCGGCTCGGTGGGCAAAGTGGAATGATTCAAGGTTAATCTTCCGAACTACGGATTGATTCCGAAAATTCATATTCATATCTTTATCTGCATTCCATAATGTGGGAAGATCTTACAATGGGCTTAATGCTAAGGTACAATTATGGACCCTGTAGTTAACAGCAAAAAGTATAAAATGAATGTTTGAAATAGACTTAATACCGAGTATCATAGGATATATTTTATGTTAAAACAAGAAATTTCACGCTGACAGAAGCTAGTAGGTTAACAGAACCAAGGTCTGCGGTATAAAAAGAATATGAGAAAGAAAGAAATAAAAATTGATTATTCTGCACAAACAAGACGCACAATACAAAAAAAAACTATTGTGGACAAAATACATACACTAATAAAAAGTAGCCAAAAGCCTCGTACTCAAAACGTTAAAAGTTTGACAATGTTGTCTATTGCTTGATGTCCAAATATCAAAGACTAATACACATTGCGTAAATAAATATAATAAATATATACCTATAGTTTCCATAACCACATCAAATATTTACCAAACACTTAAACAAAGAAACATGATTGCTCTGGAAAAAAAAGAAGAAAATGAGAACAATACATAGTGATGTTTGCTGTACAGTAATGTAATCAATCTGTTGGCAACGGATACTCCTAATCAAAAAGTCCAACGCGAATCAGTTCAGTTGTGAATTTGTTGCTCAGATTTCGGATGTATTTGTGTTTGTTGTGGTTCAAGTTGAGAGATAAAGCGGTTTTTTTCAGTTAGTCCCGCTATGCTCTAGTCCCGCTATGCTCGACTCGAAAAATACCTACTAAAAAGTTTCGCAATGCACGAAATTCTTCGATTCTACGTAAACAATGGAAGGTACAGTTGGAATGAAAAGTGTCTGAAATCAAGTTTAAAAAAATATATAGCGCTATTGGTATAAATGCGTAAGTGTCTGTAAGTTAGAATTTGCGTGTTGCCCAATTTCGGTTGAAGTAAGAATAATTATGCGGTTCCTGCCTTCGCAACAATAATTAATCAACCAACACATATGTACGAAATTCTTCTGGTATGATGACGTCAGCCGGGTTGTTAAATTGTGTTTTCTTTACTTTCAGTGACTTATTTCTGTATCTGTATAATTTATTTTTTACTGATATGTAGTCGAGAACACTTCCTGAGAGATAGATGGTAGCCGATGTCTTTCAGAAAAAATTCGAAAAACATATGCAAAGATTAGGTCTTTGCATATGTTTTTCGAAAGTTTTCTGTACCGATATATAATTTGTACTAACTCCTTTCTTGCAGTCACTAATGGCTATTTGAACCTCATTGTCTTCAAAATTTGGCACGCACTGATTGCTGTGTTTATTTTCTTGAACTATGGCATGACTTGTACTGTCCAGAATCAATTTCCCAGTGCATTTTTTTTTTCATACAATGCCAAATAATTGTACTTTTGTTTTTGCGGAGCTTGAGTTATTTGTGTCCGACATGTAATAAAGTTCTTTCACCACGTCTACTTTCAATTATTTTAAAATTTTGAACCGAACCACTTGAACAACTTGCACCCAACATTGTCATAGAAGAACTAATCGACGACTGACTTAATTACCCTTATCAGTAAGTTGCAGCTGCAAAATAATAATGCAATCATATATTGTCTCTACCTATTTACATAATAGCGCAAGAGAAGGACCAGGTAATGATTGGCGGAACGGCTCATTGTTATGGTTACCTTGAAAAAACCAATTCGACACTTGATTCTCATAACAATCGCAAAGCTTAACCTGTTTTAATATATTTAATGATGATTTTACTTAGGTTTTCTTAAATTACTTTTTTAATAAAATATTACACTGTAACAGTTTTCTTCATCACTGCCCCCGAATGTGATTTCGAGCATAGTGACACTTTTTGGTAGGTATTTTATGAGTCGAGCATAGTGGGACTAGAGCATAGGGGGATTAACCAGTTTTTTTATGGTAGTGTTAACCGCGTCGAAGAAAAATCGTGTGAGATTTTAATATGCGAAAACGGCGACGACGCCCGCCGTGCCGTAGTGCCGCCCGCGCCGTGTCTGTCAACATTTCTGTCTCGCCGTTTCTGTGTTTCATTTTACTTTTGTTTTATTTTTTGTTTTTATGAGTGTGTCTAGTTTAATTTGTGATAATCCTGTGCGAATCCTAATAAATACTTTTTCTTTCTTTCTTTTCTTTATCAAGCTTCCATAGTGATACATTTAACACCGACGACGGTGCCAATCAACCGTAGTTTTTTTTTAAATGTTATTAAAATTGAAACGACTATTTGAATGATACTTTGACATCCTAAATAAATTGTGTATTTATTATTTTTAACCGACGTGTCTCAAATTTTAATTTTAACTCATAATTATGCAATAAATAATGTTAATACTAACATAATAATCTCTGTCCTGTAAGTAAGTACCTAATATTTGCACGCCACACTTGGCAGAATGTGATGATACCATTGACTAATCTTAAGACCATATAATGCACCATATTTTGACAAATAAATGATTACGAATCGCTATGCCCTTTTACCTTTAACCATACAGACGCAACTGTATCTTAACATTGTTTTCGGACACCCAGACCGAATTTAACAACAACCCTTAAAATGTATCTTCGTTATTCCGGACCCAACCGGTGTTCAGCGGCCATCTTTGATCCTAAATATAATTGTTTCACTGTAAATATTGGATTTAAGCCTTAATATTGAGTTTTGCTCATTATTAATCATCTGAATTTATTTGAACTCACTGATTTGCTAAGCTTGAGTTATTATGCGAAGCTGTGTGTATTTAATTAGAAATGTTATATTTCTTGTTTCCGACGCAGTCAATATTTCCTCGGTATGAGAAATACTCGACTGAATATGCGTCATTGCTCTTAAAAACGTAATGGAATATAGAGTATCTGTTTCTTCTAAATACAACGTATTTAAAGGAGAAGAAAGTAAAATATTTTTATTATTTATTTAAAGTGAGATGCCCCTCGCGAAATTCAAAATTTCTTACGTTTTTTGCAATTTGCAGGTCAGTGTCAGGTTGTATGTTGATTAAAATATGATTCGAGAACGCAACAAATACGGCTTTACAGAATTATTAATTATCATTAGAATCAGCAATACAACTACTTAAAAGTTGGAATTGGCCTCAAATGTCATGATTTCATTAAATGGTCATTCAATAGGGTAATATGAACTTAGAGAGATGTATTGATGATTTTCATTCAATAAATAAATATCTTATACGGCCGCGAATCACATTTAGATCTACAAACATTCTGATACAGACCTGCAAATTGCAAAAGAAGTAAGAAAAAAAAAATGTGGGCTACCCTGACGCTTTCACCTAAAATAATTGTTTTCATATTTTGTAACAACTCATCTGTACACTTACATTATATGCAAATACACATTTTCTGTTCATTCTATTCTTAAAAAAACATTTCAAAATATTTATGTTTTATTTAAGGTACCAAAAGTGATAAGTAACCAGGGTCGTCGATATAGTTGAAGTTTAGTAAGAAACCGATGGATGTTTTCGAATAATACTTTTTTTACAAAAAAAAAACAACCGATTTCCAAAAAAACACTAAAAGACGTAAAAAATAACTTTTATTTCGGAAGTCGGTGTCTTTGGTTTTGTATTTTTGTTTTTGGCCACCGGCTTCCGAAATTAAAGTTATTTTTCACGTCTTTTAGTGTTATTTTGGAAGTCGATTGTTTTATTGTAAAAAAGTTTTTATTTTTCACGTTTTAGTTGCGATACCTACCCCACACAAATTCGTATACCACTACTTGGTTTGTAAATAACAGTGACAGGAAATTATTAACACATCATCCATATAAACTAAGTGGAAAAAATATGCAGTATTAAGGATAACTCAAAAACTACTGGTCAGACCTCGATCAAATTTAAATGGGACCACATGTGAAGCACCAGCTATCAAATAAAAAATTAATCATCCAAATTGGTTCACCCAGAAAAAAGTGCTGAGCTAACACACATTAAAAAAAAAAGCATACAGACGAATTGAGAACCTCCTTCTTTTTGTGAAGTCGGTTAAAAATTGAATTTAATTAATAGAAAACATACAGGTCATTTATCAAATTAAATTTCATTCGAAAACATCCATCGGTTTCTTACGAAACTTCAACCATATCCGACGACCCCCGTTACTTATCTCTTATGGTGACTATAGAGGTATGAGGAACAGGGTGTAAAGCTCACTCATACCTCCATAGAAAAGGGAGGATCCTCCGACCAGACGGGTGTTGTGTCTGGTGGGCAACTGCGCGACGGTTGATGTCGGGACGTTGTATATATGCTAGTCGCGCGGTAAACTCTGCTTGCGCGATGCAGGATTTGCGTGACGTCAATATGACGTGTAGCTCGCATGTGGCGATGTTGATACCGCTACAGTGACTGTACAACAAGGTGGGGCAAAAGTAATCACCCGATGGTGTTTTACCGTATTTTTTTAGCAATAAAAATGTTAGTTCTACTTGTGGATTATGTTTATTTAATGAATTAGAATTATTTCCATCAAGTCGAGAAAATGATATCGGTCAAGTGGCCGCCGTCAAAATTGACGACCATACGGGCTCGTTTTATGGCGTTTTCCATCACATGTGTCAAAGCTTCCGGCGTTAGGTTCTCGCATTCCTGTCGGATATTCGCTTTAATAGTCTGAGGCTTGCTTACATAAACCCGGGACTTCAAGTAACCCCACAAAAAAAAGTCTGGAGCGGTCAATTCGGGTGATCTGGCCGTCCAGTGCAAATCGCCAAAGCGAGAGATTAGACGACGCGGAAATAATTATTATTATTACTATTATGCCACGTTCTTGAGGAGCATAGCGTTCCATGGTTTATTGACGTGTATTCTGCATCTGTTTACTTCACAAATGTCAAAAATAGAATTCAAATCATATCAAATCAAAATATTTTATTTCACATAAACCAACATGGGCACTTATGAAACGTCAGAAGCTAGGTGCACGGTTCCAATTGGTTGTTTCCTATGGAGAAGAGCCGGCAAGAAACTCCACGGTTACTCTTTTAAAGATAAGGGGCTTTTACAATGTTTCCAATTACAGTGTTGATAGGTATGGGAGGACAGTGTAGGCCTGTCAACAAGTAACAGGTACTCAACAAAATATAATAAGGTCCACAAATCTACAGTCTACAAGTTAGGTCTACAACATTCTCACATTCACAAAATATAGAAGAATCTATATAAAAATAAAAGCCTATTTAGACCAAATGACATGATTGCCATTACTACTGTAACAAATCGGAATCAAAATCCTATCTACAAAAGCCATAAATAAGGAGTTGCAATAAGAATCCGAGGTATATAGTGTCAAATAATGAGATTATGTCAAAGAAGTAAGTAAAAAGTAACAAAAAACTTCGTAATTTGGGAACAGTTAATAGACATTTACTTAGTGATGCCGTTAATGTGGTACCAGGGAAGCCACATGTGCAGAAGGAATTGTTGCCAAACTTCCTTGTCTTCAACGTAGTCTTTAATCTCATAATATGCATTTTTGATAAGTATACGTTTGATGTGGGTTTTGAACTTTCCATCGCTAAGTTCTGTAACTGACTTTGGCAACTTGTTTTATAAGCGGATACTGTTTATGAGAAATGACTCGCTTGTTTTAGTTAATCTAAATTTGGGTATTACAATTTCAATTGACATTTGCCGCCATTTGCAAAAGTTATAGCGCATACCAATAGGCTGATTACTTTTGCCTACCTTTTAGATCCTACTCTAAGTTACTCTCGTCCAAAGAGGTCTTAGGACCTCTTTCTGGATTTAAGACCACTTGATGGGCACTTCCTCCAAATTTCTTCATAATTCCTCGAAATCTGCCCTGTAGGTAACATAATGTTTTAACAAATATCCCCAAAATTTAACCTACTCATTGAACTTCAACCCTCTATATCAAGCCATTAGACTTAATAGTTATACCCAAGAATACCTTCAAAGAAAACAGACAAAATCCGTTACTTCCTTACTAGTAACAGGTGTACAAACACAGGGTTATCACCGACGGTCGTCCTCATTCCCTTACAAATAAACTTGAGCCTAAATTAAAGGATGCCTGATGTCATTCGTAAAACAAATCCTCCTTATAAAAGAACCAGTAAAAAAGGCAACGAAGAAATAATTAAAAGCTTCGCAGGCGGTCTGATGTACCGCACACCCACAGCCGCGGTGAATTTTTTTAATTAGGATTTTTAATGATTACGGCGAAATGCTGTGAAGTCGAATTTTTGATCGTAAAATGTGATGTTATGAAATACTTAAGCTGTGATATTAAATTTCTGTGGTAGCTTCACAACCAGTGGATTCGAAGGTTGATTCATGTCTCGTTAAAATGTGGGAGAGAGCGTTCATATGCGAGTGCGTCTTTTTATTTGTTAATATTTCTTTCAACTGTGGGTTATTTGCAAAGCACAGCTGGCGTACATGTTGATGTTGATTTTAAGCATTACAAAAATATTGGACCACTATTATTGCCAACGCAGAGGTATTTACAAGGCAGATGTGAGTGGAAACGTCGGGAGTGGACGCCCTAGAAGGAAGTGTAGTGACCTTATTGGTGATGTTCTTCAGAAAGGTCAGATGCATAGTACTTGCAACCAGAGTGCGTGTATGACCAGATGTATGAACGTAAACGAAGCAAAAGGAGTATGTAAGGATCGTAGTGGCGTTTTGTAGTTTCTACCTACCCCCATGGATATAGGCGTGAGTTTATGTATATATGTTTTATTTCCAATTTCTTAAACATAAAAAAAAATAAACAAAAAATGCAAGAAAACCATTGAAAAACAATAAAATGCAATAAAAAACGTATAATCACTTAATTTAAAAACTATAATTGAAACGTAAAACAAACCAGAACTATTTACTACTAACAGCAAAGACACATTATTATTAAAAACAAAAGCGACACGATTGTTTCCACACTAGATACTTACAAGTTATAACATTTATAACTTTTATGAGCGCCATAACTTTGTTGGTACAAGCCGTAAACTGTAAGTAATTGGCTATAATTGGTACAATCATGGCATTATGACCACGCGATCCGCTATTATTTTGACGTTAAACGAGATTCTACTATGTCAATATAAGTTTTTCATATGACTTGCCTCTTGTTGATAAAGTTGGCACTAGGACCAACCACTTTTATTATATACTAGCTTCTGCGCGAGGCTTTGCCTGCGTGTATGTCGGAAATTATCCCACGGGAACGTGCTACCGGGACAAGAAGTAGTCTATGTCCTTCCCCAGGATGCCATCTAATAGGTTGGGGAAAAAGTTTCATCGCATTTTTTAAGAAAATTCAAAACATTTTTTAATATAGTTTATTTACATTTAATTAAAGTATGTAGGTACCATTTTGTTCGATATTTTTTTGCCATCTTGTAGTTAGGGACATGATCCCATTGCTATAGAAATTTTGGGACTTCTGATCAAAAAACCGCGACAAGTGGTTTTGGCAGTCCTTTCGTGATGTTAATCTGAGACTGCCTAAAGAATTCTGAAGAGACCGAAACAGGTGGAAATCTGAAGGTGCAAGGTCAGGACTATACGGCGGATGCATTAACACCTCCCAGCGAAACTCTCTTAATTTTTGCTGAGTGGCTAAAGATGTGTGAGGTCTAGCGTTATCATGATGAAAAACCACACCCCTTCTGTTTATTAATTCCGGCCGCTTTCTCTCAACTTCTTGCTTTAATCTCATCAGTTGTTCGAAGTAGAGTTCAGAATCGATGGTCCTGCCTGGTGGTAACAGCTCATAATGGATAATGCCCTTCCAATCCCACCACACACACAGCATCACCTTGTTGCGAGTTAACCCGGGTTTCGCCACAGTCTGTGAAGCCTGACCGGCCTTTGACCACGACCTTTTTCGCACCTTCTTGTCGTACGTGATCCACTTTTCATCACCAGTTATCAGCTTCTTCAAAAATGGTTCGGTTTCATCACGTCGTAATAAATAATCACAAATGAGTACACGGTTCTTTAGGTTTCTTTCAGTGAGCTCGTGAGGTACCCAAATATCGCGCTATTTTGTGTACCCCGTTTTTTTCAAATGTGTCAAAACTGTTTTGTGGTCAATTCCCAGTTCTTCAGCTACGTCGTAACTACTGATATGCCGATCTTGCTCCACGTTTTTCAAAAATGGCATCCATTTTATCTGTAATAGGACGACCAGAGCGACGTGCATCTTTGACATCAAAATTTCCGGATTGAAAACTCTTAAACCAAATTTGTGCTACTCTCACAGACACTGCACTAGACATCGCAAATTTTTTTCGCGGCTTGCGTTGCTTTTTTACCTTTTTTGTATTAAAATATTAAAATGTATCGAATTTCTTCATTAGATTCACTCATCTTGACAGTACGAAAACCAAATGAAAATCACACATTTTCCTAATTTGAATTTGGAATTATGTTCTTTAAAATTTAAACTTTCAATGATACCAAAATCAGCCAGATACAAATAGTATAGCCAAAGAGATTTTATTACAAGTTCATACATACTATAATGCGAAAAGACTTTTTCCCCAACCTAATATTTCCTTGCCAAATTTTATCGAAATCCGTTCAGAAGTTCAGGCGTAAAAAGGTAACATACAGACAAAAATCTAAAAATCAAAATCAAAATATTTTCTTTCACATAAACCAACATGGGCACTTATGAACCGTCAGAAGCTTGGTGCACGGTTCCAATTGGCTGTTTCCTATGGAGAAGAGCCGGCAAGAAACTCCACGGTTACTCTTTTAAAAATTAGGGGCTTTTACAATATTTCCAATTACAGTGTTGATAGATATGGGAGGACAGACTTACTTTCAAAGGGAATCGCCATTCTCGGCTTAACGTGGACAAGCTGTTTAGTAAAAAGTCTTTTATCAAATAAATATAATTAATTCTAAAATAAATATTATTGCACACCTCGTTACAGGAAAGTCTTAGGTAAAAAATGTTGTATTATAAGTATTCACGGCGATTACACGCGCAAAGCACCGCCATTTTTTGGTTGCAGCCTCTTGGTGGCTTAGGTTCTGGGTTACCACATAAATAATAATGCAAGTTTAGGTTTTATTCGATAAAAAATCGTTTTGTAGTATTTGAGTAAAAAAATGTGGTTCTTTCTTGAGCACGTTTACTGATAAGTGATTTGGATCATAGTTAATTCGTATTTATCTGTGATTAAATCAAAACAATCAAAACATTTATATTTTTCTATGTAAATCAATTTCTATCTGATTATAGACTCGATTATCGAAACAAACAAATCGATTATTGTTAAACATATTTTTTTATTACCTGGCAACACCAACTGCATCATCTGTCAACAATGAATAAGAAAAACTATTCGTTTTGCAGTTTGCTTCCGTGTTGTGAATATTCTCTTGTGTTGTTTTTTTTTTTCCGAAACGTTTGTTTTTGTTATAATGGACTCCGATACCGCACTTTATGAAGACCCGGCCTTACTTTTGGGCACTGAATCTGCTTCTAACGTTGACCCTGGCATTATTTTGGACATTGAGCCTGCTTTAAACGACCACCTTGGAACGAACTCGGACCCTCCAGCGCATCGTCTTGTTTCCTCGCGTGGGAATGAGGAAGAACTGCGATGTATTAATTGTGGCATTTTGTTTATATTATATATAATAATAATCAACAGGGCAGAGAAGCAATTATTCAGTATTGTTGCAATTGCCTTGTAGGGCGAAGAACGGTAGGTTGCTGTGCTCACGTCATGACCATAATGTGGTATTTAAGCTGGGCAAGGCACGAGCATAATATTACGCCACCCGCCCAGTTTTTAGATAATATTTTAATTGTTTATGATTCGGAATAAACCATTATAAGAAATAATAGCTGCTTGTTTTATTTTATCCACTAATATTCCCCTAACATGTAACTGTTGCACAAATATGTATGTTAATATCATTATAATAAACAAGAATAATTTATATCAGAAAGAAGTACTCATTTATATTATTATTTTGGAAAATAAATACTCCTAATGGAACGTCCATTACGAGTATGAGCGACAAGATCACAATATTAAACATGCTGAATAAGGTACAGTTTTGTAACTTGCTGCAACTTTATTATAATATTTCGTTTCAATTAGGAATGAAATATTAAAAACTTAACTCATTTATTATTATACTTAATGTCCACATCAAGCCAGAGCACCCTAACAAACTGGGCAATTCCCTTTATAATATTATATTATAGTATGGATTATTTATATATTATTATACTTTATTGTACACCAGAATAATACATGTCGGAAATACATAAAATCAATCGTTTGACTTCGTCTAATCGGGATGTCAACGCCACCAGGTGGCGCTCGACAAAGCCTACAACATATCGCTCGAAAAAAATTAAAGCAGAGTTGGTCCGTGGCGTTCAAGCAGTGAACACGTTTAGAAACTGTCGCGCGTTCTGTATAGTTGTGTCGTGTATCTACAGCGTGCGAATTGTTAGTGTGATTAGTTTGATCGTAAATTATAATTTGATTTGAACTGCAAACGGTTTTTTTTATTTCGCAATAACCAATACTTCCCCATCGTACTGTACGCTTACAGTAGTTAAAATATTCCTGATGATAACGAGGGAGAGTTACCTTCTCCATCATACATAACAAAAATATTCAAACAGTACAAAACATTCTTAACACAAAAGTCACGTCAAGTTCATTTTTAAGTTTTTAATACAAGATAAACCTTTACCACGACTTGTATTATTTTGGTTTTGTAGCGGTATCAACATCGCCACATGCTAGCTACACGTCATTCTAACGTCACGCAATTCCTGCATCGCGCAAGCAGAGTTTACTGCGCGACTAGCATATAAACAACGTCCCGACATCAACCGTCGGGCAGTTGCCCACCAGACACAACACCCGTCTGGTCGGAAGATCTTCCCTTTTCCATATAGTATGAGTGAACTTTACAACCGTTTTGTTCGTCATACCTCTATAGTTTTAGTAATTTGGTCACAACTGTAATTCGGTCATTAAAAAATCATTCGTAAAGTGGTCACAGCGTTTTCTATGTTCACAATCTTTGATAAGTCTAGTACCACTGTGTTCATATTAGGTCGGGGAAAAAGTTCTTTCGTATTTTATATACAAATTCAAGACTAAGAGCTCGTGTGGCACCCAAATATCAAGTTTTTTTATATACCTAGACTTTTCCAATTGTGTCAAAACTGTTTTGTGGTCAACTCCTAATTCTACAGCTATGTCGTAACTACTAATATCGTCTTGCTCCACTTTTTCAAACATAGCATCGACTTTGTCCGTAACAGGGCGACCAGAGCGAGCTGTATCTTTGACGTCAAAATTCCCGGAATGAAAACACTTGAACCAACTTTGTGCTACTCTTAATGACAGTGCATTGAGTCCATAAACGTTACATATTTTTTTCGCGGCTTGTGTTGCATTTTTCCCTTTTTTTTGTAATACAACTTCAGAATGTATCTATCGAATTTCTTCGCTAGATTCACTAATTTTGGCGGACAGAAAAACAATTGAAAACTGGCGGGAAATTGGTTATATTTTTTTAAATGTCGTCTATTTAATGGTATCACAACCAGCCAGATATAAACAGTAAAGCCAAAGAGATTTTACTACAACATTCAACCTATAAAATACGAAAAAACTTTCCCCGACCATAGATTTATCGAACAGTTTTTGTAAATCAAGTGATAAAGTTGTCGTACAGTTGACCATATCACCTACTTTGGATTGATCAAGTTTGATATTAATCATAACTGCAATATCTAAATTATTAACTAATTATAATTATTTGAAGATTAATGTCAGAACATTTACTACAAGTAAGCATTAAAAGGCAAATATAACAGTAACTCTTTAATTTATAAAAGATACCTATCTCTCCTTTGGAAACCCTGACGCAAAAATATAGGCCCAACTCTCAAAGACTCTTCAATGGATTTCAATCTGAAATGAATTGATACTGTGACCGTGTTACTTTGAACTCGTTGAAACTGCACTATAAAAGTACGGCCACGTGAAAAGTAAAGGACTATTGAATGAAGTGAAAAGTACAGCCCTTAGGCCGATTAATATAAAGTAGTATTTATTGATTATATCGAATCAATATAAATGAATGTATGAATTAATGATCTACTAGGCATAAGGCCAAGTATTCTCTACAATTTGAATATTTAAAGCAACCGTTTAAACAAACCAAGTAAAATTAAAATGATAAAGCTGTGTCTACGCTAGGCGAGCCGAACACGAGTGGAGCACGAATTTGCGTAGCGTAGACGGATTTAGGAGTCTCGAAAGAGCATGCCTCGCCATGTGAATTTATGCTCCGCTTATGGTCCACTCATGCTCGGTTCGCCTCGCGTAGACACAACTTTAGAATATTTTATAAAATGACAATTCACCAGTAGAGAGTAAGTATAATCTCATTATCAACAGACCACCAGTGGTTCTTATAGCTTGATTGGTTCTTTAGCCATGCCATGTGGTCCTTAGACCACAGATACCTTAAAAGTCCTTCGTAATAATTTATTTGAATTCTCAAAGCAAACAACAAAAAAACCTAGCACTCGCCCGTGACCCCTAAAAAAAGCAGAACTCCAAGAAAACATTCACAAAATTAACAAACTTATAAAACAAAAATATAGCACTAGGAGTTCATAAATCGTAAAGGTTGCGAGTACAACCCACGCACCGCACTTTGGATTCAGCGTCAGTATTTCTAGGCGACATTGATTCGAATTTATTCCAGCTTGAATAAAATTTATGAATCATTTGGAATCTGGACTGGATGCAAAAAGTACAGGATCAACTTTGAGCACGAATCGAAACTGGAGATGCGACAGAATAACAATGGCTTGAATTTGTACCCGAGTTATTTCTATTGGTGGTTCTGGAATTCTGGATTTATCTGTTTTTTTACTTTTAAAGCTTTATATCTGGCCAAGAGTATGATGTTGTCCGTTTTTCCACCTCTTCTGGGAATTCAGGTGTGATGAGGATCAGGTGTGATCAATTTATCGTCGTAATTGACTCTCGAGATAACAAAAAGGGTTACCTACTTACAAGGAATAGTGTCTTCTATATTTGTGGAATTCCAAATTTGTAGACAGTCCATCAGTCTCGGAAGATTTCCTCTGAAACTAATTGTGAATGATGTCACAAATTAACCAATTTTATACATATTGTACTGAAAAAGATAGTTTCAGTAGATTAGAAACGTCTGTATAAAGAGCCTAAAATTACTACATCAACGAACCATTCTTCGTAATAGCAATGCGTAACAGGTCCTCTAGCGTTGTAAAATTTATCACAAGTAATAAATGGTTAGGAGTTTCACTAAAAACGAAATTTGAAAAAGGTCGAGCAAACACTCTGGATTTATGAAGATGAGATTAAATATATGCTCGTACAGGGCTTGATGTTCTTGCTCAAGAATCACGCACATTAGGCCTGGTACAATATTGCTAGGATGAATAAAAGATAAGTAATGTTTTAAACTTGGAACATTTTCGAGTTTGAAGTGAACGTAAAAGATAAATAAGTATAGCCGTTACGGTCCTTGACGATGATACACTTGAGGTTCTGAGTGTGACCCTCGATGAACCAAAAGTTTTATTAGTTAGACAGTATGTTACACGTCTTCAACTTTAACTTATGTTGCTGTCTATCTAGCTCTTCTATATATGTCTGCTCATCAAAAACCACTGTCTCAAAAATTACTGCGACTTTAATAAGAATTTCTAATTTCGAAAATATTATTAATTGTCTTCCTGTATATCACTGCAGATTCTCTCGCCATAAGAACTTAAGCCCCTTTTATGGCACTCACAGAAAGGTACAGTCTTTAACAACCTCAGTTAAATCCTTTACTGTTGTAAAATTCTTCGTAAGTGTACCTAAACAACACTGAAGGCTCCCACAAACAGGCGCGACCCGACAGCACGACACAAAGGCGCCACTCGTCGCGCGGCACGCGGTGTCTTTGTATACGCTGTCGCGTCGCGCCAGTGTGAACGAGCCTTAAGTCTGTATCGGTAAGTGCTTCAAGCTCTTACTGCACATTGGGCCATCAAAAGATAATGTGCAAATACTGAGTGCAGACCATTTGAAGAATCGATTTCTTATATAAAGTATGCGTTACTGATTCCCTTGCATAATATTTGGTCCGTACAAAACGATCGGGGTTGTGGGAAAAGGGATGGGCTGAAGCGATAAGTTTGCAAAATAGTAACGGATTTGGTTTCATTAATAATAATAAAACTTCTAAAAAATAAATCCAGTCTTAGCTGTCTTCGCTGAATTTAGAAGCATAAATCGTGTACATTGTAGACATTAAATGTGCTGAGACTAGAATCAATATGAAAGGACCATTAAATAAAGACCTGAGAACCAAAAGACCTTTATCTATGAAAACATCATGTACGTAAGGAAAAATCTACATCATTTTAGTAAAAGAGGTGAAAGACTCAATTATATCACTAGAAATAGGGATCAATTAGTTCGACCAGGTTTCAGGCTGGCTAAAGTAGACTCATCTTTCATGGGGTACTGTTTAAAATGTTACAATAAAATACCTCCCCATATTCTTCAACTGAATGAAACTAAATTCAAATCTTGAAAAAAAGGCACACTATGCAGCCAAGCATATTATAAGTTGGGGGATTACATCGCTGATAAAAATGCTTGGCTCAACGCTGGTCCTGCTCCACAAGGGCGCATAAAATAATTGATTAGCATTTGAAACTACTGTTGGAGCTGCTGAAGATTTTAAAAACTTATCTTTGCATTGTATAAATTCAATGATTTAGTATTGTATAATTGCATAGCACATGTGTGAGTACTATGTACCTACTATAAAGCTACCATTTAATAGGTTTTTCTTTCATTGACTTGAATGTGCCCTGGCGGCTGAGAGTTTGTCATGCTCACTCTAATGTCTCGCTGGTGGGCGCGTGTGTGTTGGATCATTAAGTTCCCTTCAAAATGGTTGAGCTGAATGGTGCTGATCCATGCGTCATGTTCGTGAACGGGCGCCGTCAGTGGGGACTGGTCATTTCTTAGCTGCCACGGCTTACTTTAATTTAATTTAATATTTGAATTGCTTTTGTCTTTTTATTACGGACGCTTTTAACGTTCTGCATCGTTCTCACATGCATAATTTCATCATGAACGATGTAATCAATATTTTGTAACCATTTTTTGATTTAAAAGAGTGTCCATGGAGTTTCTTGCCCGTTCTTCTCCATAGGTACCTACTACGCTTTGGAATGGGTAACTAGCTTCATCTTTCTGACTGACCGACCCCTTGACAATTCAAAAGTGCCTGTAATTGGTTTATTTGAAATAAATGCTTTGAGTTTGAGTTTGACCTTTCACAAAAACTAAAGGACCATTTATGCAAACGCGAAATACGAGAAAACCTTAGGTATAAAACGCAATACTGTCAATCAACAAATTTTCCACGACATCTTCAAAAATGTTTGTATTTTACGGTTGCCTTTGATAAAGACTGTTGAATTCAACCCCGTAATTTCAGCCCGCTGCATTTCGCCCCTTCAACCATCCTTTCAAAAGTTCAGTAAAGTGGCTTAGTCAAATGGCCGGTGCACTAGTCCCTGTATTTTCAGCTACTACTCCGTTTCAGTGTCTCCCGAGCACATCTACTTCGCAAAATGTTTTATAAAACCATTCAGATTTTATGGTACAGACGCTATTTTGAACGAATTGGGAATACTAATTCCATCCTCAGTGTTATGGAAGGTTGAAGGTCGGGAGATATTTATATTTATTTGACATTTCTTTTTGCTGGAGAAAATGGATGTTGAAACGTTGGATGGCATCTCGGGGCATTGTTAAGGTTAAAATAAAGTCAGATGGTGTCAAAGTTCTTAAGTTTTTCTTTTGCATTTATTTTTATATCTTCATCGTCGTGTCAATGGCACGACAGTGCCTATACATCGTGTCTGGCCACCGGTGTCCGGCCCGTTAAGGCAAAGTAATATGATCAATTATATCGACAAATCCACGATAATAAGGCATTTTTCCCCTACTGTTTTATAAAGGCGGCCATTTTAATTAGTTTTTTTACTGAGTGTGGGATGGGTACATTTATTTTGCAATATCTACCGATGTACACGTCCTACAGGCATAAAAGTGGTTTCGTTCGACAGCTACAAAAGTAGGCAATAAGTTGACACTAAAAGGTTTATTAAATACACCCATTAAAACCTTTAAAAAAATACTACAACACGTAACTACTATAATACGTGAAAAAATTTGGATGTATTTTTACTTTTCAAATGTTAAAATAGTAGGGGCAAAATGCCTTATCATCGTGGATTTGTCGATAAACTTAATCATATTGCTTGGCCTTAACGGGTCGGACACCGGTGACCAGACACTGTATAAAATTTTGTAGCCCTAAAACTTCGCCACTTCCACGGCATCGGTGGCAGCGCAGAAGTCGCTATGGCTGCAGTTTTTGAGGCACAGTGGGCAGGAAAGTCTTCGTTTTTATATGAAAGAAAGAAAAAGTATTTATTGGGACTCGCACAGGATTATCACAAGATAAACTAAACACACTCATAAAAACGAAAAAAGAAAAGTCAAATAACAACAAAAAGTCCTGTACGAGGCCAAACGAAAATGAGGGAAAACCTATATGAACTGACTATATTGGTCGGTTTAAAGGTCTTTTCATATCAATATTTTCTCTCTTAATGAAACTATCCATTTCAAAACAGTCCTTGATTTCAAATAAACATATATTTGATTCGTCTCTGCCCAATTATTATTATAGTGTTGCAAATTCAAACTCAAGTTTTCAACCACAGTCCATATATGATCGGGAATTCGGGAGTGTAACTGTGTTTTCACTCAGTTCAGTTTGATTCCCTTAAAACACCACTCACAGTTCTGATTTGTGATGTATAACTGGAATACAAAATTACAAAGCATATTTATAAACCATTTCTGCATCCAGAACAACCAACATGAACAATCATAGGAAGCAAGCAAGGGTAAGCAAGGTAGCACGGTAGTTAAGCATGTTATAACTAACCTCAAAATCAGGATCACCATTCTGCCGCGCTAACGAAGAATACAATAACTCGATTTTGGACGATTTTGAGTTATGTATATATATATATTCAGAATCAGCGAATCGAGATCTATTAACTCTCTCTATGTAACTTTTTATGATTCCTTCAGGAACTCGGGTTTTTCAGTAAGTAAGAATGCTTATGAAACTTCACTATGAAAGTTCAAAACTTTGAGCGCGTTTTTCTCGGAAGCGTCAAAATCGAGTTATTGTATTCTTCGTTTGCGCGGCAGTATTGCCAAAGATGGCAGTTCTGGGAAAGTCCGAAAATTCCCTTTCAACTCAAAAATCAGTTCGCAGGAATCTGGACTACTCATCATGAACCTACAGCAGTCCACTGCTGGACACAGGCTTGTCCAAGTGCAAGCCATTCAGTTCGATTCTCAGCAACTCTCATTAATTTGCTATTACTCACCCTGCGAAGTTCATCGCTCCACCTAGCTTGAGGGCGTCCTACCTTACGTTTGCCGATTCGTGGTCTCCACTCAAGAATACTTCTTCCCCTAACGTCCCCAACGGTCTACATAGTAAACCTCCTACCCATTTATACATTGTCTTCCTTATCTTGTTTTTATAAACAATTCCGGTCTTTTATGCAGTTTTCTAATATTATTTTAATCTTTTCGCTTTGCTTTATTTTATTTTTATTTTAGATGGGTTTGCTCTTGACTCTAGTCTAGGTCAAAGATGACAGAGACAAAGTCGACGATGGAGTGAGCTTACCCAGAAGAAGCCTGTTCACTCTCACTTTGAAGACATTTGGTTTGTATGCGGTCGGAAACACAGACGCAGGTAGAGAATTCCACTATTTTGCTGTGCGCGTTATAAAAGATGTTTGGAAGCGCTTAGTGCGAATTGGTGGAATAGCAACTAGGTAGGGATGGTAACTTGCAGTGCGCCTAGATGTCCGATGGTAGAAGGGGGCCGGTGGAATGAGGTCGTGGAGTTCTTGGGCACACTCACCGAAGTACAATCTGTAGAAGACCGACAAGCAGGCTTATTCCCTCAGTTATGAGGTTTTCAAGATAAAGTAGTCACAAAGTTGTTTGTAGGGTTTCACTTTAAAACATACATGCTGTGCTCATGTTAAGATTTTAATATTCTTTGATATGTGTGTGTTTACCTCGTGTCGTAATCATACATTTCTTTCTTGTTTCTTCATTTGTTTTAAGGACGGGTTGCTATGTTGGTATTGCATGTGAAGTATTTCAAACTGTGTGTTTATATGCATTTTAATTGAGAGTAAAGGCCTGCACCCTAATTACGTAATACACTATCAATCACAATCTAAGTCATTTTGAAGCCTATTGCTAATCCATTGCTTCATATGTTCGAAAAATTTGTCTGCTCAACAACGTAAATAACACAATGAATGTTGTTGAACTGTCAAAACGAAAGCCATTCGTACTGTTTGTGTACGCAATTTCCCCGGTGCTTTAGTTATTAGTTTTTAAATATATTTCATCTTCATCATCATCATTGGCATCCTTGTTTCACCAACTGCTGGGTATAGGCTTTCTTGCATTTGTGCCATACTTCCCTGGTCTGTGCGAGTCTCATCCAGGTCTTACCCGCAAACTTTTATACGTCATCCGCACATCTGGCTGTTGGTCTGCCAACGCTCCTCCTACAGTCTCAACCGGATCAGTTAAGGTCATAAAAATGCCCGGAAAAGCATCTGCTTTTCTGGTCAATTTTATGACCTTAACTATATGGAAGGCAAAGAATCTTAGTCCAACAGTGAACCCGGCTCAGCAATTGACTGCGTTACGTATATCGAGTTCGATCCCCACATGGGACAAATACTCATAAACCCCCGCTTCCTTCCCATGGGGGTAGGTAGAAACTAAAGAACGCCACCTGCTTCGATCCATAGATACTCCTTTTGCTTCGTTTACGTTCATACGTCTGGCCATACACACACGCAAATTGCGAGTACTACGCACCTGACCTTCTTGTAGAACATCACCAATATGAACTCTATATGTCCTTCTAGCTAGGGCGTTTCCACTCACATCTCTGCCTTGTAAACCTTTTGTTAGTCGCTTTTCATTCATCCTCTCTTAACATGACCAAATCATCTAAGCATACGTCCCCTCATTGGTTCTAATTTCTAGTTTGGGGCAAAGTTCAAATAAAAATAAGTATAAGTTTAAACAAAACATACGCTACATAAGCGTTACTATTCTAGCTAATTATCTAACTATAAAAAGTTAATCTAAACTGAACAAATAGTAATTATAAAACGGTATCGAATGTTTACGTCAAACCACTGTTTGAAGCGAGCGCTTTGATAAAGAAAATAAATTATAGAGCTATTAAGTCTACCCCTTGTTTCTGACTGATACTCCACTACTACTTGCACCAGTGAGTGGAGCGAATTTGTGAGAATTGGAGTATAAGTTTTTGAAGTAAAAACTTCTTTAGCCCGGCGCGGTAAATGCGTAACTGACAAATTTTTCGACCATATGAAGCAATGGATTAGTAGTACGCTTCAAAATGATTCAGATTGTGGTTGATAGTGTGTTACGCAATTATGGTGCTGTGGTGATTTGACACTCGATGAACCGAAACAGCGACATTAAAAAGAGACAAACTCATGCATCTATAGGATTTAACGTGCGAGTGAATGAGATAGGATACATTATACAAACATTTTGAAGGTTTCACTTCTATGGTTTGTGAACCTCACACATGTTTTTTTTAAGGTTTTTAAATCCCTCGATTAACCGGACAAGATGCTTGCTAATATATGATAAAGATAATAGATGGTTTACCTACGTCAATAAAGTTAGGGCCGGCGCACATCTGGCGAGGCGCGGCGCGGCGCGGTTGTCACTGTCAAATAAATATCAACGTTGTGTGACTAAAAATAAAGTTAAGAATGAATAATCTGAGACGCGCGCTTCTCTCGCCTAGACGCGTTCTCGAGCTAATGGTTTTTTTTAATTTTATCAACTTTACTTCAACTGATGCAAGGTCGATATTTGTTTGGCAGTTACGAATGCAACTAAAGGAAGAGCGGTGGCCGCCACATAACGGCCGCAGTGACGGCCTGAAAACACACCAACTTATAGTACAACTATTTTCTTAATGTCCCTCGGCAAACTTCGTGTTTCGTCAGTCGTCGGAATTTTATCAGTTGCCCTTTGCATTTGGTGCAGACCGGACGCTCTCAATCGACTAGGAACTATATAGAGTTGTTAATACTCTTTTAACTTAGATAATGTAATTTATTTTAAAAATGGGTGGAAACTGACGAAACACGTAGTTTGTCGAGGGACATTAAGAAAATAGTTGTACTGTAATTTCATAAATAACGTTTCAGTGACGTCATTCGCCGGTAAATTGCAAAAGCGATGTGGCGGCCACCGCTTTTCTAAGAAACCGTAGCTTAACAGATGGTTATCAAAACCATGACTTCTCTTACCATTTCCCGCTTTTGGTAAGACAATGTTTATAAGTTCAGAAATCAGTCTTGCCTAGAAACTATACGTTATATAGGTACTGGTAGCAGATACGTTAAGTCGGTTTTGTCCAGAAGGACTTCTTAACTAGAAATTCCAACATTTTAAAGAACTTTTTTCGCGTAATTTCCGCATGTTCTATGTTGTCTATTACGACAGGACAATAAAACGCCCTAAAGCTAAGAGCGGTTCCGTCATAATTATAACGGCCGTCATAAAAATCTACAAAACACACACACACGCACACAAAAACACACGCACACACACACACAAAAACAGACACACATCTCACATTAAAGTGTCAAAAAACGCTCTATAATTGGACAGCTGATATTGTGTGACCGTTCACCGCTTTCTCAGGAAACCTAAGCTAGTACGTCTTTTGCCTAAAACCCCCGATCGAGTAAAAAAGATCTTTTGATCTTCCTTCTTTATCCATTAGTAGTGGTACCAAGTGTAATAATTATGATCTCGCTCCGCAGCGTGAAGTGCACTTAATGGGATCGGCTGAATCTTAAACAGTCTTATTTTCTGTACAAAATAAGATACTCTCGTCCAGTTTGTCCCCGCGCTGTGCTTCTAAACTACTTTATAATTGTATTGTTTCTTGCTTATTGTTTATTTTACGAGTGCTAACTTATACGGCTGCAGATTATGATGTTGTAGCGGCATCTACAACGCCACATGTGAGCTACGCTTCACACTGACGTCACGCAAAATCCTGCATCGCGCAAGCAGAGTTTACCGCGCTACTAGCATATAAACAACGTTCCGACATAATACTCATACCTCTATTATGTCTCAAATTCAAATTGCGGGTCAAACCACATAAAAGTTTTTATGTTTTCGTCATCATTATCCTGCCCTTATAGCAATTCACTAGGGATCAGCGCAGTTTTCCATTGATAATTGTCAGGTATAGACGTCAAGGAAATTAACTCGTTACTTAAGTTGGTCCTCGCAACCAGTATGCCTGTCTGACCAAATGTATGAACGTGTAGCATATACACCGCCACATGCGAGCTACGCGTCAACCTGACGTCACGCAAAATCCTGCATCGCGAAAGCAGAGTTTACCGCGCAACTAGCATATATAGCCCACCAGACACAACACCCGTCTAGTCCGAGGATAATTTCTTTTCCATGCAGGTATGAGTGAACTTTACACCCTGTTCCTCATACGAGTACCTCTATAAACGTAAAGTAAGCAACAGCAAAAGGAGTAAGTATCAGGATCGTAGTAGGTGGAGTTCTGTAGTGTCTGCATACCCCCATGGGAAGAAGGCGTGAGTGTATGTCTATATTAACTTATGCAAATCTAAATGATCCTGTAACGACCCAGCCCCGTAAGTAAAAATTTCACAATCAATCGGTCAACTCCAAATTTAATTTGCGCATTTGTTAATGAATAAATCACTTTCCGACAAATTATTGACAAACGCAGCAGGTCGAGTTTGTCAACCTTTTGATTATAAATCGTGTTGATTTATTTGTCGTTCAGGTCAGCAGTCGGTCTGAACTCCCACTATTTTGACAACGGCTTTCCGGAAATAATGCCGGGGTTTATTGAGGATTTCGGTCTAATCAGTTGTCTCTTTGGCTAAAATGGACATCTGACTCTTTGCCTATCAAGTAGAAACTTTGTAGGCTTTTTCCGTTCTGTTTATTTGCCGAAGATTAACTTTGACTGTAGCCAGTATTGGTTATCAAATCAAATCAAAATATTTTATTTCACATAAACCAACATGGGCACTTATGAAACGTCAGAAGCTAGGTGCACGGTTCCAATTGGTTGTTTCCTATGGAGAAGAGCCGGCAAGAAACTCCACGGTTACTCTTTCAAAATAAGGGGCTTTTACAATGTTTCCAATTACAGTGATGATAGATATGAGAGGACAGTGTAGGCCTGTCAACAAGTAACAGGTACTCAACAAAATATAAAAAGGTCCACAAATCTACAGTCTACAAGTTAGGTCTACAACGTTCTCACATTCACAAAATATAGAAGAATCTATTTAAAAATAAAAGCCTATTTAGACCAAATGACATGATTGCCATTACTACTGTAACAACTACTGTATCCTCTAAAGAACACTTTTATGGTGTTGACGCTGCAACTTAGTTACGACGTACGGACGAAAACTGCACGCTGCGAAAAGAACAAATGCTTCTGTTAGAGCAAAGAATGAAAGAAAGAAAGAAAAGAAAGAAAAATGCGTTTATTGGCATTGCAGGAACAAAATACACCTTAAAACTAAAAAAACAGAAAAATTAAGATTATAATGCCAACCCCTTTGGCATTATAATCTTAATTTTTCTGTTTTTTTCAGCCTCAGCTCAGCATAATGTCACATGACAACACAAGGTGTACCACCTGACGCTGATTTTCAGCTGCAACCCAGCAACTGTCATATGCAGAGAAAAATTTAACGATTGCCGCAAAGTGCGCAAATTTATAATTTTTGTTTTATTTTCTTCTAAATGTTATATGGAAAAACCTATGAAAAACCTGAACCACGGTTAATTGTAGGTATTATCTTGAAAGTTTTAAGTTAGATGGTATCGCAAAACGCCATTTTATGATAATTAGCAGCAATTTAATAACAGCTTTTTCTAAAATGTTTTCGTATTTGAAGTTTTTTTTTTTTAAAGCTGTTTGCTAATAAATAATTTTCTGTTAAAGGTACCCTAACAATTATTGACCGAGCGAGCGCTAAGCGCGAGCGAAGCGTCTCCGTTTCAGCTTGGCCAAAAATGCTTACGTATGTCCGGAAGTCTGTTCTCCTCACATTTCTCAATCGATTCTCGTGAAATTTTGTGAGCAGGTTCGATAATTATATAGAATGTTTTGTCGATTCAGATTTTCGAAATTTTTCAAAATGGCGAATTTTTAAAAAATAATCATATTTCTGCCATTTCGCGCTCTTTTTGTTTTAAGGTGAATATTTATTCAGTTTTAAGCTTTGCCAAGGCAGACTCGCAAGGTCTGCGGCTCACAGAGCCACTAGTATTTATTATTATAAGTCCACAATCATGTAAAACAGATTGAATTTGCCTAGCCTTTATTATCAGAAACCGAGATTAGTTTACTACCCTATTCGATAGCAACGACCGTATTGCAGTTAAAATTATAAGTTATTTCTTTAGTTTACGACTACTTAACGTAAACGTCAAATAAAAAGCCGGGCTATGCACATACAATATCGCATAAAGTGCACGGAACCATGTTTTATAAATATATTATATTGAATGTGTGCAGGGACGCACTCAACAGGGTGTACACATATAAAAGTTTTTTTATTTTTTATAAAATACCGATGATTTGAAAAGAGCTGCCGCTTTCCTTATTTAAAAAAATACTCTGAAACTTTTTAGTGGTGAAAGGTTAATATAATATAAGTGAGTTCCTGAATGAAATAAAAGATTTTTTAGTTAGTTTATTTTTGTGTATCTTTTGCATGCCTATGTGGTAAAATATGGCTGAAATTGTAACAATTTTAGTTATCCTTTATACCAATATTTGCAAAATAAAATTATCTTATCTTTAAAATAATATTGCATATTTTTTAGTTTTTTAAGTGAATACTTCCTAAAGGCTCCCACTAACAGGCGCGACGTGACAGCGCAACACAAAGGCACGTCTCGTCTCGCGACACGCGGTGCCTTTAAAAGAAAAATTAAAACTCATATTAAAAGTACACTTTGTAAAGAAGCATATTACAAATTAGAGGATTATATCCTAGATAAGAATGCTTGGAAACATGCTGGTCCTGCTCCATAGGACAATGTAGAGTCTAGACAAAATCAAACTGGTTGCTAATTTAATTTTATAATTTATAATTTTTATGACATTGTTTTTTACATTATGTAACTACTTTAACTCATAAACAAACTTACTTACTTTAACTCATAACACTAAATTATTACTTGTGAAATTTTGGAAAAATCATTTACTTTTCAATATTTGTAAAAATGTGAGCACCATGTATCTATCTCATAATTAATTTACCTGTGATGCGTTATATTTAATAATTTTTACCTATTGTGGTATAGTAATTTTATTCTAGGTGCATCGTCTTCACATATAATTAATGTATACATAATATTGTAAAACATTTTTAAAAGAGTAACGGTGGAGTTTCTTGCCCATTCTTCTCCATACGAAACTACCTTTTGGAAGGGGCAACTAGAATCAATTCAATTTTTTTGTAAATTTTTACGTTCCAAAGTGCCTTTTACGTGCCTATTTGAAATAAATGATTTGACTTTGACTTTGTGACGAGCTGTCGCGTCGCGCCAGTGTGCACGATCCTTTAGTCGCTTTAAACGATTTTTAGTAAGGAAAAATCTTATGGATTGGCGTCACCGACATGCTAATGTTAGCCGTAAATCTGTAGCTACGTGTATGACGTGTCGCGCTAGGCCAGCAGTGAAAGCGTAATATTTTTAACCGACTTCAAAAAGGAGGAGGTTATCAATTCGGATGTTTATATATATTTTCTTTTTTATGTATGTTCAGGCATAACTCCGTCATATAGACGGATTTGCAAAATTCCTTTTTTGTTCGAAAGGGTATGCTCTCCAGGTGGTCCCATTGTCACCAAGTCAGAATCTGATGAGGGGATCCCATGGAAATCGAGGGAAATCCTCAAATTTTATAGGCACACCTATAGCGATTTAGGTATTTTTTTAAAGTAACTCGGGCATTTGCTCTCGGAAAGCACCATTCGTTGAAGTGGACCTGATGATGAAGGCCATTGGTGGCAACCGGAACTACTCAATAATAAGTATTTCACGGGTTGCGATTCGATTACTCTAATATGTTTGCGAAGCAATTTATGCTCGTCACAATGTATATGTTGAAATGGAGCTGATGGTGCCTTCATCATCAACTCCAGTTCTTTTGGTTCTTACCGGAAGAACTCCTCAACAATTAACGTCCCTGCATCGGGAAAAGGAATATTTTGTAAAAAGATGATGAGCAGTTGATATTAGGCTATTGTAACTTACATAAATTAATAACTGTCTCACTAAAAAGTGAAAAATAAAAAACTACTTTACAACAAAAAAAAACAACCAACTTCAAAAAAAAAACTACAAAGTGAAAAATAACTTGGCGTCGGTTGAGACTGGTCATCTCTTAACTTATTTTTAATCTTATATTTTTGAATTTTTACTTATATATTTTTTTACGTTGTTCTCACATAAGTTTAAAAGCAACAAGAATAATGAACCCAGGATTTTGTAATGACTTGATTTAAAAGTGTGTCCTTGGAGTTTTTTGCCCCTTCTTCTCCATAGAGATCTACGTTTTGGAATCGGCAACTAGCTTCAACTTTCTGACTAACTGACCGACTCTTTGACAATTCAAAAGTGCCTGTAAATGGTTCAATTGAAATAAATGCTTTGAGTTTGAGTTCTGAATTATTCTTCAAACTGACATTCAAATAACCTCACAACATTCAGTTACAATGTGAATTCACAGAAATACCGAAACAGTTAAAAACCGTCTCGTTACAGAAAACCGTCAACTTTAAATTAATTAACTTCAACCAGACTTGTTTAATTATGTCTGAAAATTGTCTGGAAACTCGTTTGTAATGTGATGTCAGATGAATTATTTTGTCTAAAAAAGGTCTTAAAATTATGTAACTTTTTCGAACATGTTATGTAATTTTGTCTAGACGATTTAATTTAATTTTAAATTGGTTTCTATATTATTTAAGGGTAGGTTTTGGTGCTGTTCCTGACACACTGCTCATGATATGACTAGTCTTCTAAGCATGGGCCTGTAAGGCTTACACCACAAATGACTAAATGTACACATAATCAGCCTATAATGTTCCCACTGCTGGGACACGGGCGTCCTCTCTGTGAGAGGGAGATCACTAAATGCGGTTAACCCTAAATATATTTAAAACATCATTCTATCTCCGTCATTTTCAAATGATTGACAGAAACCGACTGATTTTTTAAATACGTTAAGCGGTAAATGCACGCAATATGAGGTGTAGTATTTTTTTTTTAAATAAAACTAGTGCTTAGCTGGGAGAAAACAGTAATAATAATTGAACAACTGAGTCGATAAGTCTTAATGCTCATAAACTCAGCACTAAAATTTCGGTCAAGGTTGGGACACTTCCAGATTTTTACCACCATAATTGTTCGACGCTCCTTAGGCACCTGCCCCACCGTCGGCGATTACCGAGAAGCGAGCGATTGGCGAGCAGCGAGTTCTCGTCGACGACGAGCGGTTATTCACCGGTATGCGTATTTACCAAGCGTGAATCCGTCAGCGAGTGTTCTTTCCGCCAAGTGAGAGTCGCTGAGCGAGTTCTCTCATTTATAGCTCTTGTCGCTACGACAAATGAGTAGGTACTGAGTCAGCGATCAACTAACCATACTACTGTAATAATATAAATTCGAAAGTAACTCTGTCTGTATGTTACCTTTTCACTCCTAAACCACCGAACGGACTTCGATAAAATTTAGCAAAGAGATCGATGGCATCCTGGGGAAGGACTTAAGCTATTTTTTGTCCCGGTAGTAGGTTCTCGTGGGATAATTTCCGACATCCACGCGGGCGAAGCTGCGGGCAAAAGCTGGTTAATATATGAATCTCTTTTACTTACACGGAACCTACAATCTTTTGTACGTTTCTTGACCGAGAAAATCGTTGATAGCAAGTCGCTTCCTCTCCAGCGGTGGGACACGCGCCTTAGGTACATTTCAGCAATATTTTCAGTAGATTTCAATAATACATGAGAGGATGTTGTAAACAGGCTGATGCAGTAATTTTACGGTATCATAAAAGTGTTGTGAAGGGAGATAAAATACTTGAATTGAAGTGTTGCAAATATGAAGAAAGCAATTTTTGTTTCGTGTATGTTGTATGGAACATGATGAGAATTAAAGTGTAATGAATTAATGATAGTGCCTTTTGTCAGATACCAATGTTATAAAGAAGTAGAATTTGTGAGTTTGTATTTAAGGGGTAATCTTCGAAAATACTGATCCGATTCCGAAAATTCTTGTACTAATGGGAAGCCACAGTATTGCTTAGTGTTATAGGATATATTGATGATAAAAACAAGCAATTGCACGCGGACGAAATCGCGGGCTATTGCTTGTTTTAACGCTAGTATTAAAATAAGTCTAAAACAAACATTTGTTTCGCACAAGACTGCCTCGTTGGTGTAGCCGTCGCAAGCGCTGCTGTCAGAGCATGAGGTCCTGGGTTCGATTCCCAGGTAAGGCAAGTGAATTTATCAGTAGCAGCCCGGAGTCTGAATTTGTGCCCGGTTGATGGCAACAGGCTCGCCCCCTATTACATGGGAGTTATTATTATTTATTTATTTATATTCACTTATGGCCCCACAAAACCGTAGAGTGGTTTGACTGTGGGGTCGGTGAGTCTCTATACACTCAATAAACTTAGTACTTAAAGTTAATTATTATTTAGAGGTAGAAGTTTAACATATTTCTAAATAATATATTATTAATTTATTTTTAAAACTATTTTTGTTCATTTCACTCCTTATGTCAGCTGGCAAACCGTTCAATAGATATGGTATTCCTTTTTTTAGGGTTCTGTCAGCATAGTAATTAGTGACTCTGGGTCAGGGATTGAAAAGGATCCTAAAATACTGATAAAGAACCGGAACAGGAACCTTTATTATACCGGTTTTTCTTCAAAGCGAATTCGAACCAGTTCATATGATGCCGCTCAGCGCAAGACGAAGCTTTGTACGATAGCAGGAAGGTACGGACGGCCGCCGACGGGTGAAGAGGTTGGAGTATTTGTGAGAGGAGAGAGGGGCACTTTTGCTTTGATAGATCCTGTAGTAGTTCTTTCCTGGAGAAGCTTTAAATCGGATGGTACGGAACCGGTATATTGGAACCTTTATTTGGAACCGGTTCTTAGGAATCAGGACCAAACCGGAACCTGAACCGGAATCGTACCAAAAAAAGAAGAACCTTTAAAAGAACCGAAATGAAGAACCGGAACAAATTCGTACCGGTTTTCCATCCCTGCCCTGGGTACATTGAATTTGCCAGCAGCCATAGATCGTGTGTTATGATTGTTGATTACATGAGTTAGGTTATCCTCCTGTGTACCATGGTGGTTAACTGCTTAAAGATACCTTATGCTAGAATTTTACATGTTTTAAACAAAACACAACTGGCACTCAAACACAACTGACTCTGGCTCTTAACATAACTGGCGAAATGTGGGTGTACTACAGGTAACCCTCTGGAGATCGCAGTCGTAATGTCATGTTATGTTATTTCGCGCAAGAATCGAATATTCCAGTCACATTTCCAAAGCCCAATACGAGCTACTACATAAACCAATTCATTGACTAAAGCACATCCTCACGAAATTCCAGAAAAAGGGACAAAAATATCTTCGCCCAAATCCGGCCCTTAAATACATAAGATACGGAATCGGCCGATATAAATAAAGTTGGGACAAAACAAAAGGGACACTTGATACGATTAATGTTGCCGATTCGAGTCTCAGCTGCGTTTAAATACAAAATACTGTATATTGTGGGTAGTTGTGTATAAAAATATGTGGGATATCATTTCATTGGTTTTTATTTCTGTAGTGGGGATAGAAAGATTTGGTAAAAGTGGATTAACAGGTGGCAGACAGGCGCGACGCGACAGCGCGACACAAAGGCGCCGCTCGTCGCGCGACGTGCGATTCGCATCGTGTGTCGCGCCTGTTTGTACTTTTAATTATCAAGAATGTTCGATACATGTTTTGGGGCTTATTTTTGTTATTTTTTCATTCGTGTGTAGGGATTTCTTGCATTTTAATCGATTTAAGTTAATTTTACCCACCCTAAGTCCATTCCAACACCCCCCCAAAAAATTAAGTCAAGTTACTCGAAAATGGATGACATTTGTATAGTAGTCATCAGGGGTCATTTTGTTGCAAATGACCTCTGCCTACATCCCCTTAATTAATGGATTGCCGACATTATAACTAATAACCCTGTATATATATACTACCGAACCTAGACTCCGGGCTGCTACTGAGAAATTCATGATGGAAAAACGTAATAACATTTTGTCTGACTTGGGAATTGAACCCATGACCTCATGCTCAGCGGTAACGCTTGCACCCACTTGACCAACGAGTCAGTGTACTTTATAAAAGAAAACAAAGAAAATATGTTTAATTGCGGTAAACATGACGCAGAGAAAAACACACAAATACAGAAAAGAACGAGTTGGGGGGAAATATTGTCACATCCACGCAAAACGGCAATCGTTCAGCATAATGCTACGACTCTTATATATATGTGACACAGTGCCCCACCACTGGTTTTCGGCAACAGCCGGCGTTAACGTGTTGCAGCATACGAAAATATAAAAATAACAAAAAAAAAATACACTATACCTAGTTCTAAATGTTTATACAAACATAATATTTATAAAATGGTAACATTCCGGGCAACGACTCATGCGCTGCCGGATTAATGTATCAAAAATATCCTTTATATCCTATCCTTATATCAAATTTATCTTTATCGTAACTATAATGGATTGTTACTCAACTAAAATCGATCACGTAGATCAAAACCCTTTCACATAACTCCCCTTAATTACTAAACTCCGGATCACATCCGATGTATGGTCATCGGTCAATTTTCGAGATCCGATCTTTTGCAACGTAATTTATTAAAGAAATGGTCTTGGTAATTTTTGAGAGTATCGATGCGAATTCTGCATTCCGTTAGTTAATCGATTCTTGATGCGATGCACGGATCGAGATTAAGAATCGGGAGTATGGGGTTCCGTCATCGTGGATTTTGTTACACCGTAGCGTACGTAGTCATGTTTTTTTTTGTATTCAATACATGATTCTGAACCTGTGTGCATTGAAATATTCCATAGGTTATTAAAAAAAAAAACCGCTGTTCCTGCCAACCTGTATTTTGTGAATATAAGTTAAGTTTGTGTCTATGTTTGCTTATGCAAAGGACGGGAAGACGAGGCGAATTATGAAATAAATGTGACTACTTATTATGCATGTTTGCAAATAAATAAATGATTTATGATTTTGACCAGGAGTCACCAAATGGCGGACCGTCGACCTATTTTGTGCGGACCTTAAGTAAACAGTAAATTTTAGAACTATAACTTAATCTACAGATTTTTAAATAAAAATATTGAGAATGTAAGTAATTGAATTTAGCCTGCGCTTAGTCTTTTCTGCCGTCGACACCAAGATAGAACAAAGTAAAAAAAAAACACATTAATATTAATCACGTAAGTACTTTGTTATTTTCGTTACATATTTGTTCATTACTTACAAAAAATAATTGATTTTAATCGTCTGCCAAACGGACCGCGAAAGTATATTATTTTTGAAAACGGACCCCCCAATGTAACGAATTGGTGATCCCTGATTTAAACTACTCAAAGCACCAAATTAACGACAAAAAATAATAATATTTTAAGTAATTAATTTTCAATAATAGGCTGGTATTAATAATTAATATCACGTACATATAATACTTAATTAAAACTTAACCTTACCTCTTTTTTAATTACTACTTTAAGACGGTAATTTTTATTTATTATTGCAGGTACATATTTCTAAACTTGTAAAAGTCAAGTAAATTATAAATGTAACATTGAATTAATGGTATAGTAAAGTTAACTATAAGTGTAATGAGTTAAAATGCCTATAATTAGTGTAAAATAACAATAAACATTAAACGTAAGTGTACTATCCAATACTCTTTGTGAAATTAACAAAGATTTACGACCGAAATAATAGTTATTAGAGGGTACTTGGGTTGCAGTTCATTTATTTTTAATGATAATGTGAAAGGGGAATACGCTATTAATAGAATTAGCCAAAGCTTTTAAAAAACTTTCAGTTTCGGAAAAGTTTTAATTAACAAGATTACTTCGATAAAATAAGTGTTAAATACACTTACGAGTATATTTTCCATACATACAAATAATCAAAATTGAAGTGTCTGTTTGTAATGTCAAAATAACAGCTTTTTACTAAATGCATATGAAAGTATATACGGTACTTATAAAAAAACAAAACACGAATTTTTAAAATGTTTGTCTGTCTGTTTGTTCCGGCTAATCTCCGAAACGGCTGGACCGATTTTGACGAGACTTTCACAGGCATATAGCTGATGTTATCAGGAGTAACATAGGCTACTAGGTATTTGTCCCGGTAGCACGTTCCCTTGGGATAATTTCCGACATCCACGCGGGCGAAGTTGGGCAGCAGCTGGTCGAAAATAAAAGCTTAGTATACTAGTTATTTTTTTTTGCTGAATAATTAGCTTATTTGTTCTTGTAAATGTTCCAAATGAGCTTACTTACATATTATAAATTTTAGTCGCTTTTCGTGTCTGTGACCGCGTTGTTCGTCTAAACTACTCAACGAATTTTGATGCCGTTTTCACCATAATTTAGAGAATTCTCTAGTTTTATATGAAACTCCACTTAAAACTGGCCAAATTCATAAGGGTCTTTGTGCATGCCACGGTTTCTTTACGGTACGGTGCGGCGTATCAACCGCGCTGTAGAAAAAACGTGTCCGTCAACAAGCTTCTATAGTGATCCATACATGACGAACCGTCCCTACACACGGCGAATAAACCGTAGTTTTTCATGATAAGAACCGTGTGTGTGCAAGGAGCCTAACGGTGTAACTGTCAACCAATTAGGCATCAACGCTGTATCAAGTTTTCGCTTGTTTTATTACGAACCTGACTGGGAAGGCGTTCCTTTTTTGAATTTGCGATGGTCGTTACCGATGTTAAGTTTCCGATGAAATTCCATTCGTCACGATATTTTCGCGAAGTTGTTTGCATATCAATCGATACTCGATTACACGGTACTCGGCAATTATTTGGCGTATCGCGGTCGGCAATCGGTAAAAGTTTTCGGGAAATTATCGAGATTTTTATTGTGATCGCGTGAATATGGTTGGATGTTTTTAATTTTCGAGATCACTGCTCCCAGATTGATCTCTATATGCGTACGTTGTTAAAAGAATCTTCATGATTTTAGATATGACGCAAGAAGGCTACGTTAAAAAAATATAGATTTTATTTTTCGAGAATTTGTTTCAGTATCCTTAAATAATTTTAAAGGTAGTGTACTTACGTAAGTAGGTAGAGACTACAGAGTCTATGTGCTTCGATCCACCAAAAGATATAAGTAAACAGGGTCCTCGGATATAGTTGTAGTTTAGTAAGAAACTGATGGATGTATTCGAATGAAATTAAATTTGATAAATTACCGGTTTGTTTTCTATTAATTAAATTAAATTTTATTCGAAAACGTTCATTGCTTTCTTACTAAACTTCAACTATATCCGACGACTCTGGTTACCTATCACTTTTGGCGACCGTATATAAACTTTCGAAATTGAAAACTACTTACATTTTGCTTATTTCGCTCTGTTATTGATGCCATTTGATAGTGCGCACCTAATAACGTTACTTGGCACTCTTATTTTTATAAGACCTTACCTTACCTTACCTTATTGGTGATGAAGAAAGGCCAGGTGCGTAGTACTCACAACCGGCGTGCGTGTATGAACAGATGTATGAACGTAAACGAGGCAAAAGGAGTATGTAAGGATCGTAGCAGGTGGCGTTCTGCCTACCCCCATGGGAAGATGGCGTGAGTTTATGAGTTTTATGTGACATCGAAATGTAAAACTGAAGAACAAATTTTTGCTTTGAACGAAGTTCTTTGACGCGGCTTATGGTAGGAGTAAACTGGTAGAAATCGTTACGTAACGGAAAAGCGTTCTGCCCCCTCCATGCGACTTTCTCCCTCTCTCTGTCTCTTTCTATAATATTTATTTATAAAGAGACAGAGGGAGATATAGTTTTCATGCATGGTTCATGGTTTTCGACGGTGCCTTGAGCCTATACTGAGGTCAAAATGAAAATCCAAGATAGCGACAACTCTATGAAGCAGTTCTAAAAACGTATACTTGATGGCTCTGTATTAAAAACGCATATCAAATTCACACTTTCTCTATCTCTGTCTCTTTCTATAAATACGAGCTTGTGTGCGTGCGAGTATCGCGTAAGGAACTTCGTTCCTGACGGGGGTCCTCCGACTAGGGTTGCCATCTTCTAAAATAAAAAAGCCTGACTCTACTCTGTCTTAGGCTGGAGATTTTGCCCTAAAAGCCGGACTTTACCTTCTTTAATAGCCAAACATCACTTTTATACCAACGAAAGACAAAACTTGCGCGAACCAAGAATAGCCACTGTCCCCCGCCCCCGCCTCGTCCTTAACACGTTGCGCCTTGAGTAGCTTTGCGTTGCGTTCATTCTGCAGGCGCTGCGTGCACCGCGTTACACTAACAAAAACCCTAACAGAAGCCGTACAGGCCGGAAATACAAAAAAAAAATTTGCCGGACACGACCTAAAAAAGCCCAACATGTCCGGCTAAAGCCGGACAGATTGCAACCCTACCTCCGACCGGACACGTTTTTTTTTCTACTCTGTTATTGATGCCATTCGATAACGTTGCTTGGCACTTTGCTTCATTTTAACTGCCCCGTTGATCTCGTGGTCGCAAGTGCAACTGCTGAGCGAGGGGTCGCGGGTTCGATTTCCAGGTCTGTCAAAGTATTATTGGGTATTTCCATAAGGGATTTCTCGGTAACAACCCGGAGTTTGGAAGGTGGTGGTGTGATACCCTCGTGCCGCGGAAAGCACGTTAAGCCGTTGGTCTTGCGAATGATCTCTCTCCTGTCGTGTCGGATTGCCGTGCTATCAGACTATGAGAATGAACTTGAGAGAGAGGGAGTGCACCTGTGTCTGTACACACACAAGTGCACTATAATAGGTATCGATGGCTAGTCTCCGTTGAGATTGGCCGCCAAGACCGAAATTCGGTCTAAAGGACACCTTTTGCTTCATCGACTTTCATACATCAACGCAAAGTTCTATACTCATTTCAATTAAAATTAACCTTATAATTCTTGTTTCAGGTAAAACTTCAATTTCTCCAAGTACTAAATCCTGAAGTATTTTGTAAGTAAATACAAACTTTCCTCGAAACTTTACAGTTTACCGTTAAACCATTTAATTCAAGTACGTTTATTAATGAGGGATCAGAACTTTACAACTTACCTTTATTAGATTTCTGAGGTTAACCCTAAAAGATCTTTAGTAACAGCAGACGAGATTATTAGTTGGTAAGAGTTAAGGCTCCCGCAGACAGGCATGACACAACAGTGCGACGCGATTCCAGTAGAACAATTCCTATGAGTTCGATGTAGAGACTTTAGCCTACATGCTGGCGTTTTTTTTGATACTACCGCGAGTATTTTTATAAGTTGATCGCTTTATGACATTATTTCTATGATATTATTTCTATTTCGTATTTAGAAGAGCTGACAGAGGCCGTCATCACATAATTTGATTTCGTTTAAATAATTACGCGTTAAGTACTGAATATATATTTTATTTATACGATTCGGCACTGATAGCGAGCCCAGCGCTCAGCGTTCATAGAAATTGGTCAACTAGAATCGCGTCGCACTGTTGCGTTGTGCCCGTCTGCGGGTGTTTACTTATTACGACTGAAATTAATACCTAGAACCTGTGTATTAAAGCTATTTACTGCTTTAACTTACATTCTAAGACTTTATAGATTACATCTTCAGTGTACAGGTTTGGAAACAATCAAGTGTCGGTCCGTCTATCACAGACAATTTTCACTGAAACAATTTTACGTATAGGTAGATTTGAAATTAATCAAATCGGTCTTACTTTAGAGATGTAGAAGTTATAGATAGGTACCTATTCGTTGATATTAGATGCTGAGAAAAATAAGAGGGGTAATTAAATTGGGATAAGTGCAAGATAATGGTGATGATCTCCTTCTTTCTTTCTTTCTTTATGATGATGAATTAAACGACAAAATTCTTATTTATAATCATAATAATTACCTACCAGTGTTACTCATACTGAAACTCCAGGACTCGCTCGAGGGATAAAAAGTCACTCGGGTTTGGGTAGATAGGTAGGTTTACTGTTTCTCAGTAACAGCCCGAAGTCTGGATTTGTGCCCAGTTGATGAATACATGGAACTGAAACATGTCTGGCGAAATGTAGTTGTACTATGTACGTCTCTGCGTAACTCTTCTGAGAAAATAGTCGTGATTTTATGTTATGTCATATTATTTACATACATACATACCTTCTTCCCATGGGGGTAGGAAGAAACTACAGAAGGATACTTATATTCGTTAATTGAAATTATTTAGTACTAGCTTTACCCGGCCTGGCTTCGCACAGGTAGCACTAAGTATCTAACACCTACCTACTCTACCGACCTACCCTACCTACCTACGCTAAATACTTCAGATTTTTTCCTTTGGGTCTTTCCATTTTTTTTTTTCTTTTAAACCATCCACGTGAAAAAGTGAACAAAACAACAAAAAAAAAACATATCGGTCAAGCCGTTTCTGAGTTTTAGCGAGACTAACTAATAGCAATTTATTTTTATATATATATAGATAGTTAGCAAGAGAATAATAAAGCATAGACATGTTCAATGAAAATGATCCATTAGCTGAAGTAAAGCCTTCAGAAGCCGAGTAGTTGCGAAAAGTGAGGAAATGCAACTTGGGTTTCTTATGAAACTTGTTTGACCGCTTTGCGATGGAAATATAGGGTTCTTCAGTTTGAGCGTGTGCTCAATGACTTTGTATTCATTTTATTTTAAAGGTTCAAGTACAGTCTGACTGCCCCGTTGGTCTCGTGGTTGCAAGCGCAACTGCTGAGCGTGGGGTCATGGGTTCGATTCCCAGGTCGGGTAAAGTGTTATTGGGTTTTCCCATTAGGAATTTCTTAGTAACAGCTCGGAGTTTGAAAGTTGGCGGTGTGATACTCTCGTGCCTCGGAAAGCACATTAAGCCGTTGGTCCTGCGCCTGATCTCTCTCCGGTCGTGTCGGATTGCTGCCCATCGGACTATGAGAGTGAGGGAAGAGAGAGTGCATCTGTGTCTGCGCACACACGTGCACTATTATATCTCCCGCGCCGAAGGCTAGTCTCCATTGAGATTGGCCGCCACGGCCGAAATACGGTCTGGAGGACTATATTTCCAAGGTTCAAGTACAAAGCCTAGCTGCACGCTACAATAACTCAAGACTGTAATGATTATCAAAAAAGCATATTATAAGATTGAAGACTACGTTGAAGACAAGGAAGTTAGGCAATATTTCCTTCTGCACATATGGCTTCTCTGGTACCTCATTAAACGCAAATTACAATGTTTAATTTTTTAATTTTACGTACTTCTTTGACATAATCTTCGCACTATTTGACATTATATACCTACAATTTGAATTTCTACTCTTTATTAGTGGATTTTGCGGACGGGATATTAATTCGTAATGGCAATCATGTCATTTGGTTTAAATTGGTTTTTTATATTTTAATTTACATTTTTTTTCTACCTTTTATATTTTGTGAATATGAGAGAGAACATTGTAGGCCTTGTGGACTATAGATTTGTAGACCTTTTTCTATTTTGTTAAGTACCTAGTACTTGTTGACAGGCCTACACTGTCCTCCCATACCTGTTAACATTTCAATTTGAAAACACTGTAAAACCCAATTATTTTAAAAGAGTAACCGTGGAGTTTCTTGACAGCTCTTCTCCATAGGAAACGACCAATTGGAACCGTGCACCTAGCTTCTGACGTTTCATAAGTGCCCATGTAGGTTTAGGTATGTGAAATAAAATATTTTTATTTTGATTTTCAATGCTTAATTCACATTTCTTATATTTAATCTAAAAAGTCTAATCAAACTATTGAAAAAAAAAACTTAAATAAGTACCAATTAACTCATTAGTACCTAGACGTTAAATTCTTTTATTTACATTAAGCAACCTAATTTTTTTTTTTCTCCAATAGTTTTAGGTTGCGATTAGTACTCCCACCTATAAGTGATTTTGACACGATTTTTTTTTTCATTTGTAACTTGTATTGTGTTACAAAAGTTATTTTTTTATTTCTATTTGATTATTTTACTACTTTAATTTGGGTAAAAACCGCGATACTTAATCCTTCCCGTATATTTCCAATCCTCGAGATAGAATACTAATTATGAATTTCAGTGTTTTGCGACTAAATAATTATGCACTGAAAAGTTTCAGATTCTATGCTCACCGCCGGTTAGTTACTATAACTACTAACTACAGATAAATTCTACTAAACCTCAGATTCATTAGTAGTCCAGTAACGAGAATATGGTAAACTAGCTTCTGCCGGCGGCTTCGCTCGCGTCGATGTCGGAATTTATCCCACGGGAACGTGCTACCGGGAGAAAAAGTATCCTGTGTCCTTCCCCAGGATGCCATCTATCTCCGTGCCAAATTTTATCGAAATCCGTTCAGTGTTTAGGCGTGAAAAAGGTAACAGACAGAGTAACTGTCGAATATATAATATTATTAGTATGTTTTTTTTTTCTGTTCGGGTCGATCAAAAATATTTAGGACTCACTCGTTTATGGTACATTCTTAACAGTGTGATTGTTGGGGCAAAGGGTTTTGAGTGTTTCTACCAGTAAATTGTCTTTTGTTGCCTGAAGGATATTCTTATCCTGCACCTTATTACAAAATAAAATATACAACTGTCTCTCACCATTATGAGGCGTTGAGTAACATATTAACGTATGGTTTCATGGCATTTTGGAATCGGTAAAAAAAAAAAAAAAAATTCAGTAATAAACTAAAGTGGCAATCGCTCAACGGCCAAGGCACAACCAAAAGTGTTGTTAATCAAAGGCTATCCAATTGCTATAGCCCCGGTATAAAGACTTTTGTGTTCTGTGGATACCACTACGGTAAATGAACACGTCAACAGAGTTCATATACAGGGTGACAGGGACATCGACGAGCAAACTGTAAGCATGAACTCAGCACATGATTCTAGACCGGTAGCCTAGAATTTTTTCTTCAGTTATCAAAAAATAAACTGCTATTTCATAGAAAAGTGACTACATAAAAAAAACTACGATAAATTTTGACGCAGGGGGTTCAGAATCATGAACTGCTGAAACCATGACAACACGTTGTGCATAGATGTCTCTGCCACCCTGTATAAGTAAGTAAGCTTTATAAAAAAACGTAAACTTCCAACAGTTTCAAAGTGAAACAAAAATGCTCTCGAAGTTTAAACTCGTTCCTTATTTATGGTGGATATATTTCAGTTTCAGACTGTCCAAATATCTGGATATACGGACAGTCTGAATAGTGTATTATCTAGTAAGCTTATGTTGTGTGTGTCTGGCTTAGCACTCCGGGTTGCGGAGCTAAGTGTAGTCTAGGTTTTAGATGTATTCTAGTGCTAACTTTTAAAGTCTTTGCGTCCATTGTTGATCTCTTTGTGACCCATTTCTTGACTCTGTATATAGTTTTAAACAGCGCGTGCAATTTTTATGAAGTATTTTATTTTATACTAGCTTCTGTCCGCGACTTCGTCCGCGTCTAAAACATAAAATATGTCCTATGACAGTCGGCAATACTGTAGCCTCCCATTACTGAAAGAATTTCCGGAAGCTGATCAGTTGTTCTGAAGATTAGGTATGTGTGAGTTTGTTTGTAGGGGACATACAAACTCACAAGTTATACCTCTTTATAATATAAAAAACCCATAAATTATAAATTATATTATACTATATTTTTGGAGTGCTACGTTTTGATGTACAATTTATTGATGTTTATAAAGTAACAGAATTGGATGCGCCAACTGCTAACCCTGTCTGAAGAACTATCAAAGGTTGGAATAGTACCCATACATTAATATAGGTTAGCTCTAATTACTCAGTATTCATTTTGAACTTCAAATCACAAAAAAAAAGTCTTAATGACCACGCTGTAGGTCGTCTACCCACTTGGCTATTGGCCTGCCAACGCTCCTTCTACCGTTTTTCGGCAACCAGTCTGCTAGGACTCTGCTCCTCCTGCCATCACCATGGCTAGCTAAGTGTCTTGAACTTTAGTCCACTTAGTCTCCGTTGGTCTAGTAGCCGCAAGCGCGACTGCTGAGCGCAGTGTCCTGGGTTCGATTCCCAGGTCGGGCAAAGTGTTATTGGGTCTTTCTAGTAAGAATGTCTCAGTAACAGCTAGGAATTTGGAAGTCGGCGGTGTGATACCCCAATGCCTCGCAAAGCACGTTAAGCCGTTGGTCCTGCGCCTGATTTCTCTCCGGTCGTGTCGGATTGCTGTCCCATCGGACTATGAGAGTGAGGGAAGAGAGAGTGCACCTGAGTCTGCGCACACACTTGTGCACTATGCACGATAATATCTCCCGCGTAGATGGCTAGTCTCCGCGGAGAGCGGTCGCCGTGACCGAAATTCGGTCTGGAGGCCTATACAATGTGTAAGGACAACTTGTCACGTCGTTTTATCATGAATTTTTAGTTTGGGCCCCGGACTAATGTTATATCCAAAAGTGATACGGAGTAGGAGCCGTCCGTAACTTTGGCCGAAACTACGGACGTCGTGCTAAGAGAGTAGGCCCCCAGGGACGGGTTACTAGTGACGTATAAGTAATGTGCCTTTTAACTTTTTGCAACGTACTACCTACTTCAGCATCGTCATCCTGCATTTTTGCTCCCGTTTTGTATTGTGAAATATTTAACTGGCCCTCTAAAAATTTATAGACCTTCTAATGATGTCGGTACGCTTTTTTAATGAATGAACCTCCATAATTTTTTGGGCTTCTAATTATGCAGACTTTTTAAATTAATGAGACTGTTTTTAACTTTCTGGCTTTTTCTCACAGTTAGTTGCAGTAACTAAGCTAGGGCACCCCGACCAGAAGAAGTAGTTTAGGTGAAGTTAGAACTGTGACCAACTCGCGAGCCGAGCGAGCGAAGCGAGCGGTGCCGCGGAATCGGCCGGCAAGTCCTACATCCAAGTTTGTCGCAGTTATAGTAATTCCTATTTTGGGGTCCTAAATCAAATCAAAATATTTTATTTCATTTAAACCAACATGGGCACTTATGAAACGTCAGAAGCTAGGTGCACGGTTCCAATTGGTTGTTTCCTATGGAGAAGAGCCGGCAAGAAACTCCACGGTTACTGTTTTCAAAATATAAGGGGCTTTTACAATGTTTCAAATTACAGTATTTATAGGTATGGGAGGACAGTGTAGGCCTGTCAACAAGTAACAACAAGTAACAGTAAAAATACTAAATAGCCGACTCATACTAACTGTATTTTTAGGAAACCAAAATAGGAATTATTAAGAGGTTCGATTATATACATGCCTTTTTGTTATCACTACAAAAACTGACCAGCGGGGTAATTGGGTAACACACTAACAGTAGAAATGGCTTTCATTTTGACAGTTCAACAACATTCATTGCGTTATTTACGTTGATGAGCAGACAAATTTTTCGAACATATGAAGCAATGGATTAGCAATATACTTCAAAATAATTTAGATTGTGATTGATAGTGTGTCACGCAATTAGGGTGCAGCTAGGATATAGAAAACAATATACCTAATCATGTGAGATGTAAACTGTAAAAATTGAGTTACTTTATCTTATATGTGGTGGTACTTTTGTGAACTGGTCATAAAGGAAATTAGGTCATTAGGAAATAGATTTCCCCATAGAACTTATCAACTTGTTTAAATGTTGGTATGGAGGCCAGATCAATTGCGTTAAATGGGCGGGCTCTCTGTCGGAACCATACGGGTTGGAGTGCGGGGTGAGGCAGGGAGGGTTGAGCTCCCCAGCACTTTTTAACCTGTATATTAATGCGCTGATTGTTGCTCTCAGCAGTCATCATGTCGGGTGTCATATTGATGGAGTTTGTCTGAATAATATCAGCTATGCCGACGACATGGTGCTGCTGAGCGCATCGGTTTGTGGCATTAGAACATTGTTGCAGATTTGTGAGGCATATGCTGAAGGACACGGTCTAAGATATGTGTCAAAAAGTCAGTTCATGGTTTTTGAGGCCGGCTCTAAATGACCTATATCAGTACCACCCATCAAACTGTACGGGGTTCCCTTGGTAAAAGTGGATCACTTTAAATACCTAGGGCATTTAGTTACTGCCGGTCTCAGGGACGATACTGACATTGAGAGGGAGCGGAGGGCTTTGTCAGTTAGAGCTAATATGATAGCCCGCAGGTTTGCACGCTGTTCCACGTCGGTCAAGCAAACTCTTTTCAGAGCCTATTGTACCTCAATGTACACGTGCAGCCTGTGGGTGAATCACACCCAAAAAGCATACGAAGCCCTCCGTGTCCAATATAACAACGCCTTCAGAGCGCTGATGGGGCTGCCGCGACACTGTAGTGCCTCGGGAATGTTTGCCGAAGCTAGCGTCGACTGCTTCTATGCAACGATGCGTAAACGGAACGCGTCTCTGGTGCGCAGGGTGCGCGGCAGCCCCAACAGCGTACTGATGATGATAGCGGACAGGTTCGACTGTCCATACATTGGACACTGCAGTGACTTGCACGTCACCTACAGTCGTCGGTAATGTTTGATAGTGTGATGGTTGATTGTGTTGTGTTGTGTTGTTGTTGTATTGTATTGTAATGTTAATGTATTATCTGTTATGTGTATAATGTTTTAATTGTTGTTGTTGTTGTTGTGAATGAGTCATGTAACTTAAGAAATAAATGAATAATAATAAATAATAAAAGTTACCACAAGGAAACCATGACTTGATTTTACTTCTAGCAGCTTTTCACATTTCCTAACACTTCAGTGCCAGAAGATCAAGGTATAACATAGTTTAAGAAATGTTACATAAATATCCCGGAGTTTCATAGGGATGTGCCAGCTTATCCCGGGATCACGAGACTCAAACCAAGCGTGCGAGTCGGCCAAGATATTAATGCTCTTAGCTCGTCTACTTGTGACTCAGAATTATATATATTGCTGGCTTTACTGTCCTAGTTTTGAGTCTAGAATTTCTAGGATTCGTTTCTGCCCGCGACTTCGTCCGCGTCAAATTTCATGTGCCCCAGACCCACCCCGTCGCATCGCATCACCTGCCCGCGCTATCACTTCGTTTTCGCTTAGCGTTCTGTCTGACTTTGTTTCTTTTTGCTCGGCTCCTAAGGGTCATAGCGTGATGTTAAATAGCCTTCCTCAAGCTTTTTTTACAATAAAATCATTTTTTCTTACACAATTTTTTTGAAATCAAATTTATTAAAATTTATTTTCTATTTTTTTGTTGGATTTTCTTTAAAAGCGTATTTTTTTAGTTTGTCTAAACTATTATTTATTTTGTGTATATTTGGTAGGTCTGAGAATAGGTCGTAAAGTATATTTCATACCGCTGCGGGAGAAACCGCGGTGCGCAGCTAGTATTAGTATAGATTTCATTAGGACATTAAATTCGGGAGTGGTTCCGTTTCTTTGTCCGACTTTGGACGTGGCCTATATCCTACATTTAGCATGAGGGAGTGGTAGCTAATTTCCGGAGAGTAACCGAATGTAGTACAAATGTGATTAATTTATGAGTGTTTTGAGTAAAACTAGTGAATATTTCGTTTTTTTTTATTGTAATGGCTCCTACAAACAGGCGCGACACGCGACACGAATCGCACGCGACACAAAGTCTCCGATCGTCGCGCGACAGGCTAGGCGGTGCCTTTGTGTCACGTGCGATTCGCGCCGCGTGTTGCGCCTGTTTGAACGAGCCGTAATAGTCAACTAAGTAACCCATGAAATAAAATTGACGTCGAAATCATTTAACAATTTGTCATACCAAACAAAAAATGCCTTGAAACAACCTTGGACAAAACCTAAACAACCTAACGAAAATCGAATGTAGGAAAGTCGATACAATACTAACGCATAATATAAATATCAATATGGTAAACATGACTGTACGCACAATCCCGTAAGACCACGATTACCATCTGTCCGACGGAAATCACCGAAAAAAGCCGAAGTATTCCGAAACAATAATCCTGTCCAATTGAATTGGTCATAAGTTGGTAATACTTTATTCGGGAGATCGGCGGAGGTTATATTATGCGAATATGTCGGTAGTACTACGATTTCTGTTTGGAAGACCTCGATCAAGACTCGCGGTTGAAACACGACTGTGTGTCAAGCGTGAGTTGCGATCGAGTTTTTTCGATATTTTCATCAGGATATGAAAAAATGCATGAGCAAAAATTATTAAGTTTGTAAAATGTAGGAAATATCCATTTACTATTCTCTGTCTTGCTTGAGTTGTTGTCATCATCTTTATTGGCAGCCTTGTTCCGCCCATTGCAGAGTATAAGCCTCCTTATATAGCCTCCTAGCCTTCCTTTTGTGCCATGCTTCACTGGTCTGTGCGAGTCTTATCCAGGTCTGCCCCTTGATCTTCTACTTAAAATAATTGAAATGTATTTCTTGCTGTATTTTACAACTTTTTACTAGCTAGTCAGTCTGAATAACTGCAGGCAAAAAAAAAACTTAATTAATTTATAACATGTTACCTTTGATGAGCGTTCAATTTTATGTGGAATTAATTGAAACTAAACAATTGAAAGCATGAAATCCCTTGACAAACATTTCGTATCGATACAACGTCAACTACATCTACCAACCCGCACTGGGCTTGCTTGGTAGATTACAGCTCCCTCTCTAAGAGAGGAGGCCTTTGTCCCAGCAGTGGGAACATTATAGGCTGATTATTCTGTACAACGTCAGCAGAAAACCTATACATCCATCTGACAAATTAATGGGGTTAATTCTCACCAACCAAACACTGTGAATGTAATAATTAAAGGTTAAACAAACTTACCTAATTGAAGCTTGACCATAATTACATGAGTCGCTGCATCCGAAGAGATTTACAAACCCGCCCAGCCCTGCTTTTACAAGCAAACCTGAAATCAAAATTATTGTAGATAAATATCCCTCTAAAATGACTGACGAATATTGACTGAAGTGAGTTGTCATCGACTCTCAGTCTTAATTCGAATTTCAAAAGTAGCGCCTGTAATCTAATAGTTCTATGCCCGGGCTTCGGTGAAATTTGATATTTTTACCGGAATATCGTTCCTGATCAGCTGTGCTATTCTGTAACAATCTCACCGTGAACACGTATGTGAAGTGAGCGCGGACTGAGCTGTCAGTGTCATCCCACTCATGCTAGGGACTGACCAAGCATAACATTTACAATCATAATCGAGATTTTAATAATATTTTATAAGCTAAATCTATTGATCATTTTATATTAAGTAGGTACTTATTTCATAGCTAATATTTAAGTGTCTAAACATTAGGTACTATTTTGGGGGGTATTAAAATAAAAAAGTACCTACTTAGAACAGAAATTCGGTGTGAAACTCAATGTGGTGTTTTTGCCTAGATTAGGCGCCTGAGGCGCGAGCGCGGCACGCACGTACAATAAACAAACAAAATATAACACACGTTTAAGACAGCTACTGAAGAAAATGCGCATCGACATTGTTTGTTATTTTATTTATTTAACCATTTAACCATTATTTTTATTTTTTACTATAAACCCAATGTGGAATGATTAGGTAAGTAAACGCAATGCCATGACCCAATCGCGATGTCATGTGGTTTGAAGAAGCGATTGTGGATCGAGTCGAGTAAAGCCTGTGCGACGTTGTTCAGCGTTGTTATTATCCCAAATCTATTCAATTCAAGAGTTCAAATGACACTCGCGGATCGCGCTCGCTTCAGCTAGTCGAGGTAATGCTACGGCAATCGGGTGAAGTGATAAGATCACGCCGCGCTTGCGCGTTAGGCACTGTCGTTATCAAATTGAGTTTATTTTTTTACTTTTTTATATTATGTAAGTATGAACCTTAATGTCAGCCGATGACTTAAATGCAATCCGATACCTAGCGTGATGAGATGCGCTACTACCTATAAGTACGATTTGTGTAATTAATTATGTGTACATAACTAGTCGTTGCCAATAATAGGTACAAGAATATTCATCAAATGAACGTCATCAATACCTACCTACCTACTATGACAATATTCAACGGTTAAACTTTACTGCAACTTGCGCAGCGCACCTTGCGCCGAAGTGGTGTCGCTATGGCAACCGCCGCGTGATTTCTATAGCTAACGAGAATCGGGTGATGTGAGCCGAGCACGCGACTGCGCAGAAGACACTGTCATTCATCAACAGTAATTTTATTAATACATGTACGATGGGTGTAATTAGGTACCAAATCATTAAAATAAAAAAAGACGTGCGTGATGTTTACCTACATAATTATCTAGTCGTTGCCAATAATAAAAGAATATTCATCAAATGATCATCATCAATACCTACCTACCTACTATGACAATATTCAACGGTTAAACTTTACTGCAACTTGCGCAGCGCACCTTGCGCCGAAGTGGTGTCGCTATGGCAACCGCCGCGTGATTTCTATAGCTAACGAGAATCGCGTGATGTGAGCCGAGCACGCGACTGCGCAGAAGACACTGTCATTCATCAACAGTAATTTTATTAGTACCTACTTGCCTACCTATTCATTTTAATGCTTTTAGATATTTTGTACCTACATTTAAAACGTAGGTTCAGTGCCAACCTATATTTTATTTGCAATAATTATACTGATTTCCTTTATTAACTAAGTACTTACCAACCACTTATTTAACATGCAACGCCTCACGCATGCGCAGTAAGAACCTTTTGCAAATGCAATACCTACCAATGTCTGTTAAGTACAGCTGCCTAGGTAGGTACCTACTACAAAGTATCTTCTCGTAGTCTAAGCATAGGTAGGTACCTACTTACCTACATAGTTTGATAACATTAAATATGATCATAATGTCAGCCGATAGCGTGATGAGATGCGCTACTACCTATATGTACGATTGGTGTAAATAAGTACTAAAACATTAAAATAAAAAAGATGTGCGTGATGTTTACCTACATATCTAGTCGTTGCCAATAATAAAAGAATATTCATCAAAATCATCACTATCAATACCTACCTACTTTGACAATATTCAACATTAATGCTACTTGCGCAGCGCAGCAGCGCGCCGAAGTGGTGTCGCTATGGCAACCGCCGCGTGATTTCTATAGGTACATAGGTACCTAACGAGAATCGGGTGACGTGAGCTGAGCACGCGACTGCGCAGAAGACTCTGTCATTCTCATCACATTCGAGTTTATTTTTCAATTTTCAGCCTTTGAATGTCATCTCTACAAGCATTGACGTATTCGGGCTTATAGGCAAATAAGTATGTACTTACCTATTTATTTCAATGCTTCTAGGTTATCAATTCAAACCATTTTTATTAATTTTAAATGTCAGTTTAGTAATTAGTACCTACATTTAGTTTACAACAAATGGATATTACTTGACAGGTGAGATTGAGCAACTTCATAAAATAGTGATAGGCAAGTATTCAGTGATTGGTGTATTGTTCGTTTACATAATACGTAAAAAGCACGTAAGTATTTTTTTAATACCCCGTCATCTAGATAAAACGCAGTACAAGATTTGTATCTTGTACTGTCCCTATTACAACATAAATATTTAGGCATATCAATAATCTAGGTATGGGTGCTGTTAAGACACACACAAATTGCTTTTCTCTTGCTATCAAGAAATTTAAATTATTCTATTTATTCATGTATTTGTTTCTATATTAGGTCTGTATTATTATTATTATAGGCATGTTTACTTTAATCTGATAGAATAATGTAAGTATGTGTAGGTCGCTAATACGATAATACGTCTACGCTTCGCTCCTGTCGCAGGTCTGCTGGAAGAAATTTCTAATGATATAGGTAAGCAGATGTTACTTTTTTCTATTCAATCTTTATGTATTTTACTTTATTAAGTGTTTAGTGTGTACATAAATAAATGAAATTTATTCATTTGTATCACATCAAAAAAAGTTGGCTAATAATGGTTTTTTCTACTGAGCTTCTTCTGCTGCTTCTCGGGGTTCAACTTCTTGATGCCGCGAGGATCGGAGGGTCGTGTGATGTGTCGGCTGCATTAGCTGTAACCCATGGTAATTATTTATTACTAAGTATTTGATGTAAGTACTTCATTTCTACACTCATTCTAGTATATTTTTTTAAATCAATTGAACCACCTAGTATAAAATTGACATTATCATCAGAACCACACGCAGAATCACCTGCAGATAATTTTTTTTTTCTATATATATATATAGATAATTTATTCTTAATACAATAAAAGATCAGCATCTGACTCAACAAAATCAATCACATGGGCCATTATTATTCCTTTATTTTGAGTACAATGAGTTGCTATATTTCTTAATTCCATGCTCCATGCCTGTCATGTCCCAACTTATTTGCTTATGTTTATCAAAAATAGTCTGTGAAATATTAATACAATACCTCAGACGGCCACGATTGACAGACAGCCAGGATTGATGAGATCAAATCAAGTAGAGGTGGTGTTCCTTTATTGTCTTCAGTTTCTTTAGTACTTTGGCAACCGCAGGGTTGAATAGGTTCATCAGCTGAGAGGTAGAATAATATATCAGATTAATAAAATTTACTTGCATCTTTTTTTTACTGAACCTATGTTGTCCCACAGCTGGGCAAAGGTCTCCCACATAATTTTCCTTTTGCTGTGCCTTACTCCGCCCAATCGGTCAGGAACGAGTCCAAATCGTCATGGCGGTAACAAATGGTATATCAGTAATTCTTTGTATGGCTTCTTGCCAAAAACGATGGTATGGTGAACCTGTTGTACAGGATGCGCGATAGTAAAAAAAATATACTGTTTCAGTCAGTGTATTTTCGTTGAGGTTGGAGTTAACTCCTCTCTCATCAGCATGTTGAGCTGGAACAAATGACACTCGAATTAAACTTGGTCTAAGTACTATGGAAAGTTAATAGAAAAAAAAGGACTTTGTTAAAGAGTTAAAAGTTTGAGTTTCAGAAAAATATATGGGGAATATTACTTAAAATTATAATAATGAGATGAACTTATCTAGTATAAATGAATAATAACAAGAATTACTTGATTTATTATAATTATTTTGACTGGTCCAAATGCTAGTAAATGACAACTCTAACATTCCTATTTTAAGTGAACCGGGAATTATATAGAAAAAAATATATTATTACTACTAATATCACACAAATACCCATAAGTCAGACAGCCAAATTAAATTTGCCAATAGCTCACACCTGGTATGGTCTGACAGACTCTTAGAAGCTCAACTATGTAAAAAGCAATGCTGGCAAAGAAACTTGAGTGGATTGGACTGAAATATTTATTAAACAATATTAGCAGGTACTTAGTTATTGATAACGTACGGACCTTTGTAAACTTTTGCGACTATTCTTATGGTAATTTCCTCGGCCGAAAACAATGAAGGATAAGACTAACTTGGCGCCAATACTTTTCAAATCTCATAGATGTATCTTTTCAAAGTGTATCTTGCACACACATAGCTTGTGAAGATCTCCCATAAGACGACCCAATGACCCGCTTAAGCACTGTTAATGCTCAGAAGCCACTTTTTGCGTCCGATCTCACTAACAGGAAACGTTTGCATTTTCATCGTTTCGTAAGACAACTATGTTCGATAAAACACTTGCATCTTGCACTGCCAATGCAAAATAATACACTTTAAAATCACTGAGCAGCTATGAATGGAAATTAATCAAAGGAAACTATTCGACCAGCCACAAAACAAGAAAACAAAACTATTCATGAAAAAATCACAAACAAACTTCGAACGAAAACCGCCTAAATTTGACATTGACAGTCAAAAGAACAGTTTTCCAGCCATAAAGTAACGGTTGTGTTGTAATTAAGTTTCGTTTCCTGTGGAAACGAGAAAAAAATTATGTCCAATTAGTGACGGATTATGTTATTCTATCTGATTTCATTTGTTTTTTTATAGCGGTAGATAATTTTTGGAAGTATTTACAAAATTATGTTTTTTTTTTTAGTGGAACGTTCCAGTGACTCCGTTTCCCCATAAATCGTGAAGTTTAGTAATCTTTATGCTTGGTTATGGATGATTTGAAAATTAATAATTAATTACCTTTATTGTCACTGACAAACATAATCAAAGTAGATACATACTAAATTCAAACGATCAATAATTTATTTAGAGCTTAAATTGCAGATATATTTGGAACTTGGACCGTTGTGATGCGAGCCGCCAGTGTTACCAACGAGAATTTTAAATTCTGTTTTTCGAAACACCGGAACTTTATCTCTAAGATATTATTAATCACAGATTAGTCAAAACTTAAGTGGGATGCGCTACGGTAACCCGCGAAATTCAAATTTACTTATGTTTTTTGCAATTTGCAGTGCAATGTCCGGTTGTATGTTGATTAAAATATGATTCATGATTGTAACAAGTATGGCCTTACATAATTATAATAATATTTCGCAAGAATAACAGCATACCATTAGTGTTACTATTTGTAAAATAAGCATAAGCTAAGTACCACCATATCGCTTTGGGATATCCTGTTATGATAGAAGTGTTGTGTAAATAAATAAATATAGAATCAGCAATACTACTCCTTAAGTTAGAATTGGCCTCAAATGTCATGATTTCATGAAATAGACATTCAATAGGGTAATATGTACTTAGTGCGATGTATTGATGATTTTTATTATCATAATTCTTTAAACAAATATTTGATAAGATTGCGAATCATGTTTAGATCATCATGCAACCTTATACTGACCTGCAAATTGCGAAAAACGTAGAAAAATATGAATTTCGCGGGCTACCTTGGCGTATCCCCATTATAAGGCCATGATCGGCGTTATCGCAAGATGGCGCATGTCATGACGTCATCTATGACGATTCACGGGACAACGTTATCGCGCTCACGCTAATTCGGAACAGGTGTAAGCACTGAGTGAATTACACTGTAATCGATTTGGGTGCTTATGACTCAAATCGATTACAATGCAATTCGGAACGCACCAATAGGAATGTTACTATCTGTCAAATTTAGGCGGTTTTCGTTCGAAGTTTGTTTGTGATTTTTTCATGAAAAGTTTTGTTTTCTTATTTTGTGGCTGGTCGAATAAAGTTTCCGTTGATTAATTTCCATTCATAGCTGCTCAGTGATTTTAAAGTGTATTATTTTGCATTGGCAGTGCAAGATGCAAGTGTTTTATCGAACATAGTTGTCTTACGAAACGATGAAAATGCAAACGTTTCCTGTTAGTGAGATCGGACGCAAAAAGTGGTTTCTGAGCATTAACAGTGATTAAGCGGGTCATTGGGTCGTCTTATGGGAGATCTTCACAAGCTATGTGTGTGCAAGATACACTTTGAAAAGATACATCTATGAGATTTGAAAAGTATTGGCGCCAAGTTAGTCTTATCCTTCATTGTTTTCGGCCGAGGAAATTACCATAAGAATAGTCGCAAAAGTTTACAAAGGTCCGTACGTTATCAATAACTAAGTACCTGCTAATATTGTTTAATAAATATTTCAGTCCAATCCACTCAAGTTTCTTTGCCAGCATTGCTTTTTACATAGTTGAGCTTCTAAGAGTCTGTCAGACCATACCAGGTGTGAGCTATTGGCAAATTTAATTTGGCTGTCTGACTTATGGGTATTTGTGTGATATTAGTAGTAATAATATATTTTTTTCTATATAATTCCCGGTTCACTTAAAATAGGAATGTTAGAGTTGTCATTTACTAGCATTTGGACCAGTCAAAATAATTATAATAAATCAAGTAATTCTTGTTATTATTCATTTATACTAGATAAGTTCATCTCATTATTATAATTTTAAGTAATATTCCCCATATATTTTTCTGAAACTCAAACTTTTAACTCTTTAACAAAGTCCTTTTTTTTCAATTAACTTTCCATAGTACTTAGACCAAGTTTAATTCGAGTGTCATTTGTTCCAGCTCAACATGCTGATGAGAGAGGAGTTAACTCCAACCTCAACGAAAATACACTGACTGAAACAGTATATTTTTTTTACTATCGCGCATCCTGTACAACAGGTTAACCATACCATCATTTTTGGCAAGAAGCCGTACAAAAAATTAATGATAAACCATTTGTTACCGCCATGACGATTTGGACTCGTTCCTGACCGATTGGCCGGAGTAAGGCACAGCAAAAGGAAAATTATGTGGGAGACCTTTGCCCAGCTGTGGGACAACATAGGTTCAGTAAAAAAAAGATGCAAGTAAATTTTATTAATCTGATATATTATTCTACCTCTCAGCTGATGAACCTATTCAACCCTGCGGTTGCCAAGGTACTAAAGAAACTGAAGACAATAAAGGAACACCACCTCTACTTGATTTGATCTCATCAATCCTGGCTGTCTGTCAATCGTGGCCGTCTGAGGTATTGTATTAATATTTTACAGACTATTTTTGATAAACATAATAGGGAGCAAATAAGTTGGGACATGACAGGCATGGAGCATGGAATTAAGAAATATAGCAACTCATTGTACTCAAAATAAAGGAATAATAATGGCCCATGTGATTGATTTTGTTGAGTCAGATGCTGATCTTTTATTGTATTAAGAATAAATCATACCGCTATACTTATTAAAAGTACAAAATTATCTGCAGGTGATTCTGCGTGTGGTTCTGATGATAATGTCAATTTTATACTAGGTGGTTCAATTGATTTAAAAAAATATACTAGAATGAGTGTAGGAATGAAGTACTTACCTCAAATACTTAGTAATAAATAATTACCATGGTTTACAGCTAATGCAGCCGACACATCACACGACCCTCCGATCCTCGCGGCATCAAGAAGTTGAACCCCGAGAAGCAGCAGAAGAAGCTCAGTAGAAAAAACCATTATTAGCCAACTTTTTTTGATGTGATACAAATGAATAAATTTCATTTATTTATGTACACACTAAACACTTAATAAAGTAAAATACATAAAGATTGAATAGAAAAAAGTAACATCTGCTTACCTATATCATTAGAAATTTCTTCCAGCAGACCTGCGACAGGAGCGAAGCGTAGACGTATTATCGTATTAGCGACCTACACATACTTACATTATTCATCAGATTAAAGTAAACATGCCTATAATAATAATAATACAGACCTAATATAGAAACAAATACATGAATAAATAGAATAATTTAAATTTCTTGATAGCAAGAGAAAAGCAATTTGTGTGTGTCTTAACAGCACCCATACCTAGATTATTGATATGCCTAAATATTTATGTTGTAATAGGGATTGTATCTTGTACTGCGTTTTATCTAGATGACGGGGTATTAAAAAAATACTTATGTGCTTTTTACGTAGTATGTAAACGAACAATACACCAATCACTGAATACTTGCCTATCACTATTTTATGAAGTTGCTCAATCTCACCTGTCAAGTAATATCCATTTGTTGTAAACTAAATGTAGGTACCTACTAATTACTAAACTGACATTTAAAATTAATAAAAATGGTTTGAATTGATAACCTAAAAGCATTGAAATAAATAGGTAAGTACATACTTATTTGCCTATAAGCCCGAATACGTCAATGCTTGTAGAGATGACATTCAAAGGCTGAAAATTGAAAAATAAACTCGAATGTGATGAGAATGACAGAGTCTTCTGCGCAGTCGCGTGCTCAGCTCACGTCACCCGATTCTCGTTAGGTAGGTACCTACTTAAAGAAATCACGCGGTGGTTGCCATAGCGACACCACTTCGGCGCGCTGCTGCGCTGCGCAAGTAGCATTGATGTTGAATATTGTCAAAGTAGGTAGGTATTGATAATGATGATTTTGATGAATATTCTTTTAGTATCGGCAAAGACTAGATATGTAGGTAAACATCACGCACATCTTTTTTATTTTAATGTTTTAGGACTTATTTCCACCAATCGTACATATAGGTAGTAGCGCATCTCATCACGCTATCGGCTGACATTATGATCATATTTAATGTTATCAAACTATGTAGGTAAGTAGGTACCTACCTATGCTTAGACTACGAGAAGATACTTTGTAGTAGGTACCTACCTAGGCAGCTGTACTTAACAGACATTGGTAGGTATTGCATTTGCAAAAGGTTCTTACTACGCATGCGTGAGGCGTTGCATGTTAAATAAGTGGTTGGTAAGTACTTAGTTAATAAAGGAAATCAGTATAATTATTGCAAATAAAATATAGGTTGACACTGAACCTACGTTTTAAATGTAGGTACAAAATATCTAAAAGCATTAAAATGAATAGGTAGGCAAGTAGGTACTAATAAAATTACTGTTGATGAATGACAGTGTCTTCTGCGCAGTCGCGTGCTCGGCTCACATCACGCGATTCTCGTTAGCTATAGAAATCACGCGGCGGTTGCCATAGCGACACCACTTCGGCGCAAGGTGCGCTGCGCAAGTTGCAGTAAAGTTTAACCGTTGAATATTGTCATAGTAGGTAGGTAGGTATTGATGATGATCATTTGATGAATATTCTTTTATTATTGGCAACGACTAGATAATTATGTAGGTAAACATCACGCACGTCTTTTTTTATTTTAATGATTTGGTACCTAATTACACCCATCGTACATGTATTAATAAAATTACTGTTGATGAATGACAGTGTCTTCTGCGCAGTCGCGTGCTCGGCTCACATCACCCGATTCTCGTTAGCTATAGAAATCACGCGGCGGTTGCCATAGCGACACCACTTCGGCGCAAGGTGCGCTTTGCAAGTTGCAGTAAAGTTTAACCGTTGAATATTGTCATAGTAGGTAGGTAGGTATTGATGATGATCATTTGATGAATATTCTTTTATTATTGGCATCGACTTGATAATTATGTAGGTAAACATCACGCACGTCTTTTTTTATTTTAATGATTTGGTACCTAATTACACCCATCGTACATGTATTAATAAAATTACTGTTGATGAATGACAGTGTCTTCTGCGCAGTCGCGTGCTCGGCTCACATCACCCGATTCTCGTTAGCTATAGAAATCACGCGGCGGTTGCCATAGCGACACCACTTCGGCGCAAGGTGCGCTGCGCAAGTTGCAGTAAAGTTTAACCGTTGAATATTGTCATAGTAGGTAGGTAGGTATTGATGATGATCATTTGATGAATATTCTTTTATTATTGGCAACGACTAGATAATTATGTAGGTAAACATCACGCACGTCTTTTTTATTTTAATGATTTGGTAGGTACCTAATTACACCAATCGTACATGTATTAAACTATGTAGGTAAGTACATACCTATGCTCAGACTACAAGAAGATGCTTTGTAGTACCTACCTACCTAGGCAGCTGTACTTAACATACATTGGTAGGTATAGCATTTGCATAAGGCTCCTACTGCGCATGCGTGACGTATTACATGTTAAATAAGTGGTTGGTAAGTACTTAGTTAATAAAGGAAATCTTTATTTATTGCAAACAAAATATAGGTTGGCACTGAACCTACGTTTTAAATGTAGGTACAAAATATCTAAAAGCATTAAAATGAATAAGTAGGCAAGTAGGTACTAATAAAATTACTGTCTCGGAACTCGAATACGAACAGGCTTATGGACATGGACTTCGGTAGCGGAAAGTAAAAAAAAAAAAACAATGTGATGAGAATGACAGCGTCTTCTGTCTTCTGCGCAGTCGCGTGCTCAGCTCACATCACCCGATTCTCGTTAGCTACAGAAATCACGCGGCGGTTGCCATAGCGACACCACTTCGGCGCAAGGTGCGCTGCGCAAGTTGCAGTAAAGTTTAACCGTTGAATATTGTCATAGTAGGTAAGTAAGTATTGATGACGTTCATTTGATGAATATTCTTGTACCTATTATTGGCAACGACTAGTTATGTACACATAATTAATTACACAAATCGTACTTATAGGTAGTAGCGCATCTCATCACGCTAGGTATCGGATTGCATTTAAGTCATCGGCTGACAAGGTTCATACTTACATAATATAAAAAAGTAAAAAAATAAACTCAATTTGATAACGACAGTGCCTAACGCGCAAGCGCGGCGTGATCTTATCACTTCACCCGATTGCCGTAGCGTTACCTCGACTAGCTGAAGCGAGCGCGATCCGCGAGTGTCATTTGAACTCTTGAATTGAATAGATTTGGGATAATAACAACGCTGAACAACGTCGCACAGGCTTTACTCGACTCGATCCACAATCGCTTCTTCAAACCACATGACATCGCGATTGGGTCATGGCATTGCGTTTACTTACCTAATCATTCCACATTGGGTTTATAGTAAAATAACAAACAATGTCGATGCGCATTTTCTTCAGTAGCTGTCTTAAACGTGTGTTATATTTTGTTTGTTTATTGTACGTGCGTGCCGCGCTCGCGCCTCAGGCGCCTAATCTAGGCAAAAAAACCACATCGAGTTTCTCACCGAATTTCTGTTCTAAGTAGGTACTTTTTTATTTTAATACCCTCCAAAATAGTACCTAATGTTTAGACACTTATATATTAGCTATGAAATAAGTACCTACTTAATATAAAATGATCAATAGATTTAGCTTATAAAATATTATTATAATCTCGATTATGATTGTAAATGTTATGCTTGGTCAGTCCCTAGCATCAGTGGGATGACACTGACAGCTCACTCCACGCAAGTGATCACGGTGAGATTTTTTTACAGAATCGACAAGCAGTTCCCTTTTACTTATTGTGTAAAGCCAATGTATTGTATTAGATAACAAGTATGTATTATGTACAGAAAAACAAGGAAAAATGCCTCAGAATATCATGTTTACTTTTATATAAGCTTCTCGTGGTCATGACGGGAATGTACCTACCTTTGATTATATTGTTATGTTTTTTGGGGAAAGGAATATATTAAGTACAGTCAATGAAATTAATTGTTAAGCAAATTAACACCCTACGTCAATTTGCTTTGTTATAGCCATTTTATACAACTGTCAAAAATACATACATAAACTCGCGCCTTCTTCCCATGGGGGTAGGCAGAAACTACAGAACGAAAGAATGAAAAAAAATTGAAATATGAAAAAAAAACTGTCAAAGAATGACTTTGTGATTTAAAAATACGGACAATTAAAGTAGGTAGTCAATTTAGCAATTAATCTATCCGACTTGACCTATGTATCTATGGGAAAAATCAGCCTTGAATAATTTTATTATTGATCAGTTAAAAAGATTTATGCTTACTTACAACTTAGGACTGATTGATTGTTTCAAGCAAATAACCGCATACAACCCAAATCTCTTCAAAGTGAGAGTGAACAGGCTTCTTCTGGGTAAGCTCACTCCATCGTCGACTTTGTCTCTGTCATCTCTGACCTAGACTAGAGTCAAGAGCAAACCCATCAAAAAAAAAAAAAAAATGTTGCGAGTCATCAAGATCCTTCCTTAGAAAAGAGCATTCCTTAAAAAAAAGGAAAAAGAGATATCCATACAAATCACAGAATTCGTAAAAACAAACACATAATCAACAAAGTTCCACCACATATAATTATGATGAATTTTCTCACAATATATCACAAAATATCAATTCATACATCAGACAACTCAAACTTGGCCAATATTTGCTCATTTGTGGCCACATGATTGCGCAGGATTGGCGATGTACGCTCACGGAATATTAAACAGCCTCTTATTAACTTGCACTAGTTTTATGGACAGAGTTTTGGCCATCGATTCATTACTAAAGATATTTATAGACGGGGCGAAATGATCCGTTGGTAGATCAGCCGCCAAATGGTTTGCCATAGAAGCGAATGCAAAAACGACAACGGGTAAAGGCTCGTACACACTGGCGCGACGCGACAGCCCGGCACAAAGGCACCGCGTGCCGCGCGATGGGTGGCGCCTTTGTATCGAGCTGTCGCGTCGCGCCTGTTTGTGGGAGCCTTAAGGCTCGTACACACTGGCGCGACGCGACAGCGTACACAAAGGCACCGCGTGCAGCGCGACGGGCGGCGCCTTTGTGTCTGGCTGTCGCGTCGCGCCAGTGTGCACGAGCCTTTAAAGCGCTGCTTAAACGTAGGACACCGTAAAACGCTCAGTTTTTTGTCGCACAGTTAGGTTTATTAGTACATATTACCAGCCAGATTATTTTTTGTATATAATCAGATCTTCAAAGAAAAGTCTTATTCAAATATATTTCATAAAAATAAAATAGTACACTGATAAAAAAAAATACGAAAAATTATTTTTCGTCGTATAGTTCTCAAAATTTTAAGCGTAATATATATTTTTTTATGTAATGATAATAAAGGGAATCCAATCAACTAAAGAAATACCTAAAAAATATTCCACTGAGACGTGCATTATTTTTTTTATTTATTTAAAACTAATGTGGGTGTACTATAGGTACACCTCTGCCTATCCCTTCGGGGAATACAGGCGTGATGAAATGTTATATTGAAAACTGCAAAACTTCTTTTATTTTGGTGGTCAGTCGATTCAACTAACACAACAACCACAAGCTGCTCATGCTTATTAGCTATACGAATGCACTATTGGCGTAACTTTAATTACTACTCGTAGCATATATATTAGCAAAGTCAGAGGGATTATCAGGAATTTTAGTTATGAGTAAACCACTCTGCGATCAGCATGCTGTTCTTATCAAAAGCGAGAAATACACGGGAATTTAAACTACCTACACTCGTTTCAATATAATTCAGAAATAAGACAATACTACCATAATTTTCTTAGCAAGGCAGCATCCAATAAAAAAAAGAAAACAATTAAACATCAACAAGAAAAAAACCCATGTAGGTACAGTCGCGCGCAACATCAGTAACTTTTCATTATTATTTTTTATTTTATTATTTCGAAGGCGCCTTGCAAGCTAACCGTATGGTGTAATGTTACCAGTCCAATAAATAATGAAAAGAATTTGAGGGACGATCGTTAAAAGTGATAATTTATTGTGTGCATGACTGTGTGTTTGTCCGTTGATTATCATTAAAACTAAGGACGGGGACTAATTGACGGGGTGCTTGTATGTCATGTAAAGGTTTTAATTGAAAACGTAAGAATAAAATTTTAAGTTATTGTACAGGTCGTCTAGGGTCATATATTTTAGTGTCTTGGTTTAAAAATAGGTTATAAATTTTTCAATAACAAATATATTTCTTACAAATGTTTCTTTTTCTTTTAGCCAAGTACTTCAATACGTTCGTAATTTTGAACCTAGTGACCGAGAAGCGGGAAACTTTAACTACGTTAAAAGGGAATGGACGAGTCTAATTTGAATCTGAAAAAGGCGATCCTAACTAATATTATGAATGCAAATGTGTGTTTTTTTGTTACGCTTTCACGGCAAAACGGCTGAACCGAATTTGATGGAATTTGGTATGGCGATACTTTTACTTTTTATCGTCATAACACGCGGACGAAGCCGCGGGCGGAAGCTAGTAATATATAATATGCTAATAGACGATACATTAAAACATGGTACACTATTAAATATAACATCGCCATAAATCACCAACAAAGCACACATTATGTTTCACACTAAGATAATCATCATTTATTAATTAGGATACAGTTTGAGTTTATTTGGTTAAATAAAATTAATTACTTTTGAAGTAATTCCTTTTTAAGTGTACATTTTGTTTTAGTAATTAGTAGGGTCAAACGGTCAAACTAAGGCTTTAATTACGTGTAGGCTTGCAAATGATACCTTTAGCAACCTATATTCAGGTTAATTTGGGCTCGTGGTTAAATAATAACAGCCGCACGGGTCGATCTTCAAGGTAAAGCTACGGTTGTCGAGGTCGGTCTATGGATGGGTGATCATCCATTACATGCCGACAAGGTCTACAAATGACAGTCGTTACGGGTAGTCAGAAGCCCAAAAGTCTGACAACCAGTCTTAGCAACGGGTATCGTGTTACCCAATAACTGGGTTGTGGAGGTCAGATAGGCAGTCGCTCCATGTAAAATACCGGTATTCAGCTGCATCTGGTAAGACTGGAAGCTGACCCCAATATAGTTGGAGAAAGAGTAGGCAGATTGATTTGTCTTGACATTGATTTCAAGCCTAGTCAGTTGGACTCGCTAGACGCCACCATGAAATAAGCAACAAGTCCAAAATCGCATATATTCATAAAAAAGACGCGAAATCTAAATTCTATTTCAAAACATATTTAGTTATTTTTTTTTCCAAAAAATTAAATCAGCTGACTTCCAAAAATGAAAACACTACAAAGTGAAAAATAATTTTAATATCGGAAAACGGTTCTTTGGTTTTTTATTTTCGTTTTTTGCCACCGACTTCCGAAATTAAAGTTAATTTTCACTGTGTAGTGTTTGTTTTTGAAGTCGGTTATTTTTTTTTTTTGTAAAAAAATTTTTTTTTTTTCACATTCAAGTTGTGGTACTCACAACACACAAATTCGTATACCACTACTTGCCATGTAAAACATCATCAATATACAGTGGAACAAATTCGTATTATTGAAGATAACTGAAAAACTACCCAAGCAAAAGTTAATAAAATTTATATGGGCATACCCTACCTATCAAAAAAAGAATTTTCAAAATCGATCACGATACCAAATATACAGACGAATTGAGAACCTTTTTGAATTCGGTTAAAAAGATTGTCATATTGCATTTCAAATAAGTGTGTAGGTAATCATAAGCTCTATTTGAGATGAAAATTTCCAAAATTGATTGAACCCAATCTCCCTATTTGAGGGGTGTTGTAAACAGGATATTTGTGACATTCCTTTGGGAACGATGTGTGGAAAAGATACAGATTTTAAATTGGTGGCTTTCATCGCCCCCTTTCATCTCATACTCTATGTCAAATGGGTTTTTACACATACGTATGTATGTGTAAAAAACAAATTTTAAAAAGCACGAAATATTTTTTGACTTAGTTCCTCAGGACACTAAAGGCTCCTAAAAAACAGGCGCGACACCCGACGCAAATCGCACGCGACACAAAGGCACCGACAAGCGGCGCCTTTGTGTCGCGCTGTGGCTGTCTGTGGCAGCCTTAAGGGGGACTACATTACCTAAACGCAAATTTATAATACCTAAAAATATATGATCCACTGCAGTAACCAAAACCAGAAAAATATATGATATTCTTCTGGATATATGCTAGTTAGATAGTGTGTTGACAACATAATACAATTAACTTGATACTTATGATAGAAAAAAAACACGAAGACACCTCTAAAAACTTTTTTTAACGATTAAAAACCATACTCATATACATGCTAACATTCAGATTTTTTGTCAGATTATTCTACAAGCAACATACTAACGTAATAGTGTTTTAATTTTTTAGTCCAATGAATAGATTTTTTGTAAATCCATAATTGCTTCATATTTTGCAATAAATTACCAGCCTTGTGTCATCGCGCGTCTCTTTCTTTTCTATGCAATCCGACAGTGACCGCGCTTTAGCTCTTGTAAGCCCCTTAAGTAAAAAAAAAAAAACGCGCTATTTTTACTGCGATTTGACCTGGAACGAAATATACAGCGTGTATCAGTAATGTGTGGCCATATTTAAGGGTGTGGTACAGAGCATCAAACTTGGGATCGACATCGTAATCCCAGGTGTCCCATTCAAAACTTCAATACCTACTCGACCCAAATGTATGGGACAGTTGATAATTTATTCGCGATTACGATGCTGGTCTCATGGAGGAAGTTGTTCAGTTTGATGATCTGTACCACAGCCTTAAATATGACCACACATTCCTGATACACCCTGTATATATAAGTATACATCATGTCGGAAATACGTTAAAGCAATCGTTTGACTTTGACTAATCGGGACGCCAGCGCTACCAGGCGGCGCTCGATAGAGTCTACAACATAAAGGGTCCCATAGACAGGCGCGCGACGCGACTCTAGTAGAACAATTTCTATGAAAACTTCGTGGAAATTGTTCTTTCTACAAGAATCGCGTCGCACCCGTCTTTACGGTCAACCAGAGTTAAAGCAGAGTTTGTTGTTGGCGGTCAAGCAGTGAACACGTTTAGAAACTGTCGCACGTTCTGTATAGCTGTGTCGTGTTGTGAGTGTTGGTATGTGTGATTCGCTAGTGTCATTCATTTGTTCGTAAATTATAACTGCAAACGGTTTTTCTATTGCGCTATTAACCAGCACTTCCCATAGTACGCCCGTCGCCCATAGTAGTTAAAATATGGCTGATGTTAACGAGAGAGACGTACCCACTCCGTCACAAATATATTTACACATTCGAAATTTTTCGAGGAATAATTTAAATTCCCTATACATGCTAGCCACTTAGCTCCCAGTTCCCACTTTCCCGGTGCCCAGTGTGTTAGGGCTGTCACAAACCACACTTGCAAATCGCGTGTGGAGTAATAAGGTCCTCGCTTAGCAGCGCGCGTGCTTTGAGTTGTAATGCGCAACGCCCCTAGCTTTTGGGGGTGGGTTTTAGTGATGAACGGAGCGATTTACGTCGTTTAGAGGTTTTTGGATGATGTTTTCTCAGCTTAAAACCGCCATCTGTATACAAAACTCTTTGAGTGTCTTAAGCATTATTAGCAGTTCTGAATAAGAAACTGCATGAGTTTAAAAGGTTAGCACTTGAACAAATTTTGAGGACGAAACACCAATGATGTTTCTGCCTACCGCTATGGGAAAAAGGCTTTTGAGGTTGAATGTTTTACCGATGAATTAGTTAATCTTGGTAGTTGTGGCATTGTTTCACAATGTTGAACTGAATTATGAATAAATACATTCTATGGTATTGATTGATGCATACTCATAATATTGAAGTCTTTTTTTTTGTATTTATATTTTGCATTTTCTTAGCAATATTTTTATTTTACGATTTCTTATCGCATAGGTTACCGATATTTTCAGTGCTTTGAGACGCGATTTTATGTAATAAGTAGCGTTTATACCGTAACAACTCCAGCCGGTTTTTTTTTTAAATCTTACTGTGAAAACTTAGGTGAAGTAAGCTGTCATTCCACCTGATGCTATGGATAGAAGGAAAAGAAAGAAAGAAAGAAAATACGTTAGTTGCGTTAAACATGACACAGAGAAAAACACACAAATGCAAAAAAGAACGAGTTGGGGGAAAATATGCGTCGCAAAACGACAATCGTTCAGCATAATGCTACGACCATATGTGAGACAGAGCACACACTAAACCAAAGCCAACCAGCCAGCTCACTTCACCAAAGTTTTCACGGCAAGAATAGATAAGTAGGATGTTTAGTATTAATCGACTTGTCACTTCAAAAGTTAGTCCGCTAATCGCTGCCGCTCAAACACAATGTCCTCACCAGTCTCTAGCGAATTTACTCCACGCATTGAACGTATGTCATCACACCGACTCTGATACCAGCTTTGCGTGCTCCTACCACTCTTTATGTGTGTGAAGTGTTAAACTTGCATTATGTACAGTCAGCCACAGAAGAAAGTGATCTTTGTAATAAGCAATAAAATTTGTGCACAAGGGTTTTATTATTCGGAGTCTTGATTTGTGGCCGGTTGGCTCGAGTAATAGGCTCGCCACCTATTACTTTAACATAACTGGTGAAATGTGGGTGTACTATAGGTACAGTCACGGATTTTAATTGATGAGCCACTTGGCACTGTTCGTATTTTAGCCGTGTATAGCAAATCGGGTTTAATCGGTTATACTCGTATATATTACAGAGTGACTACCCAAAATCAACTAATTGCAGGTCTAGCAACCGTTACCTAGCGACAATTGTTTTAGCATAGCGATAGCAACGTTAGCGTACGGAAAAATTATGATTGGTCATTTCAACATCGGAAAAACTCGGACCCACGATTTTATCCGAACGCGTAGCGTCCAAGATGACGTTCATGACAATTATGATAACTGTTGCACATAAACCTAAATAACACCTAACTGCCGCCTTCTTGGAAGAATTTATTATGAGTTTTATTTACTAGGTATGTATTTCTGTTTTAGCTATTAGAAATGTCATAAAATTAGCTAAGCTAAAAAAAAAATTGCAACTTTTGAAAAATAGTTTTATTTCGTTTATCATTCAATCAGTCACCGGATAGGTTTTCAGAAATAACGAGTATTTAATGAGCTCTAATTCAAAGAAGGTCGGTATCAAATATATTGGATAAACGTATGCAAGATTTTATTGATTTATCATGGACAACTTAGTAGTCAACCTTCAACCTCTATGGATAAGACTATTTCCGATTATTAATAATTTGTCATCTTGTCAACGAGCATGTGGTTTGAGTTCGTGTTTAATCGTCTAATCTCGTGAATGTATAAAACTGTAAAATTGAAAAGTTTTAAAGTGGCTCATCAATTAAAGTCCGTGACTGTACACCTCTGCCTAACTCTTCGGGGAATACAGCGTGATGTTGTGTTATGTGAGTGTGTTGTGGTATTATTGATCGATTCTAATTTCATTGTGTACGAGTAATTGCAAGTTGAAATCGAGATTAAAAAAATAACAATGAAGAGTTGTTTTTCATAAACCGTTTTAAACTGCAATAAAGAAACGAAGAAAATACGTTTATTCGCGGTAAACATGACTATAAAAAAGAACGAGTAAGTATTTATTATTTCATTAAGAATATATAGGTTGCGAATATTATATGGACCAAAATGGCTAAGTTATAAACTTATAAGTAAGCAAAGCTTTGATAAATTAATTGCAACAATCGAAGATGTACATAGATGTTTGCCGCTGACTGTACATGTAGTTGTAATAATCACGTTTGTATAGCTTGTAACTTCTTGCAGTTGTATTTAGCTTACAGTTTGGGAAGTTACTCGTAGGTAGGTACCAACTAATTTATTAAAGACTAGTAGCTGTCGTCTGCGATTCAGGATAAAAAGAAACCCTTTCTTGAGTGATCAGGACACTTATTAAATACACAAGAAGGCATTTTGATGCCTATTTATAAACAAAAACTAAAATTATTGATCTGTATCAACATGAGCTGTTTAGACGATGGTCCGCGTGTGACTGAGTGCAACTGTGTCCATTGGACTTGGTTCAGTAGGCCCACGCGCTGTGAACAAGTAACGTATATTACGCGTTAAGTTTATCTAAGGTTACAACAAAGATTATTGGGTTTTGTAGTGGCAATAGGTATAATTATACCAGCCTAGTATTGTCCCACTGCACAGCAAAGATCTCTTCTCATATACAGAAGGCACGAGCATTGATCACCACGCTTGCTCAAGACGGGTTGGCGATTTCAGACTTATATTAACTATAAGTCCTGGTTTCCTCAGGATGTTTTTCCTTCACCGGCCTCAGTAATGTCCAAGATAAACTCAGACATATGAAAAGAAAAAGTCACATTATTACTTGCCCCGAAACACCATCATAGTGAAAGCACTTAGTGGTTACCTGACCTTAAGATTGATAAAAATTAGGACAGTACTGCAGCGGCCGACCACAGAGTCATTGATGGAGGAACGTGAACATGTGGGCCGAGAGGAAGCCGAGGCACACGTACGTGAGTCCATCAATGACTTGATGCGGTCAAGGCTTGTATAGTACTTTTCTCAAATAATGCGCGCATATTCAAACTAAGTAAATCCTACTTATATAATAAATGTGAAAGTTTGTGAGGGTGGATGGATGGATGGATGGATGTTTGTTACTCTTTCACACAAAAACTACTTAACGGATTTAGATGTAATTTGGAACACAGATAGTTTATAACCTGAATTAACATGTAGGATACTTTTTATCCCGGTAGTACGTTCCCGTGGGATGATTTCCGACCTCCACGCGGGCGAAGCCGCTTGCAAAAGCTAGTTAATTATAAATTCCAGAATCAATGACGAACAACGATAACTTTTCTCGCGCCAATATGTTCATTTGTTTCTTTTTCACGTTAAACAGCTGTGTTTGCTAAGCCAGTTCGAGATTTAAAAACAATCTTTGATAAGTTACCTCCTTGGTTGCCGTGGGTCGAAGAACAAAAGTTCGTTCCATTTTTAAATTATACGACAGATATGAGTTTTCATAGTAATTTATTCGGCCGCTAAATACGACAGATATGGATTTTCATACTAACATTGCCGGCCGCTGCTCGCATGTTGTTGACCTGTACAGCATTTTAATTTTTTCTCGAAGAAGGTTGTCAACAGTTTTCCTATCCATTTGCTAAAATGTTAAGACATAATATAACATTGGCTTAACGAAATTCAGCATAATGATCGTTACGCATAATATTATTACGCAAAAATGTTTTGCCATAATGTTTATTGCCATAAATTAACCTAACCTAACCATTGCATTATGCCAAAGTATTATTATGCCACAGTAGCATTATGCTAATAAAAGTTATATGTGAAAGGAGACTGACTCTCTCAAAATAATGCTCGAATTTCCAAGCATGTTTGAGAATAATACTTTTTTAGGCAAAACTTACGTATCTAAACATTACCAGTTGCGGATGATCGCCTAGTTCCCTGTGTCCACACTTATTGTTTCCTCTCAGAATTAACTTCATACTTTGATACTTCTTCGATACAGTTACGCGTACGCGTAGGTAGACATGTGTCGATAGGCGAAACACGTGCGGCCCGTAATACTTTCTTTCCTTCTTTCTTTCTGCAATATCTTTGTGAACTTGTAATAACTGGGTCATTTATTACTGTGATCTTTGTTCAGTTAAGGTTGGGAACATGTTTCCGATTTTCTTTGGCCGATGAATTGGATGGTTACAGTATGATGAAGGTGTTCCAAGATTTTTTTTTTACGTTTGACTCTTATGATAACTACGTCCTATTGTACGCTTCATAAGCGAAGCGCGTGAGCTAGAGTGCTCTACTCTCGCCTTACAAAGAACAAGTAATTCCTTGAGCTAAAAATATCTCTATTTACTTCATATCGCACTTCTAGAATAATATTCACACACAAACGTCAAGAAAAATACTACTTTCAACACTCATGTTATTTTCAAAAGACGTTTTCTTATTTAAAATAATGAAAAAAACTGTTTAAAAAAAATATTCTGTGGACGTCCGTGTGTCTGTATGTATGAATTCTGGCGGGGTAACGATAACTCCCGAAAAACTTAACTAATCTGAGTCCATTTTTTTCTTAAATACAATTCAGCTACATCCAGTAAGACTGGAAGCCGACTCCTACATAGATGGGAAAAGGATAGGTAGATGATGATATTCTGTGGATGATCTAAAAGACCTCTTATCAATCAATTTCTGACATGACGACATGTCAATTTCTGACATGACGACGTTAATTTCTGAAATGACGACATGTCAATTTCTGACATGACGACATTTCAATTTCTGACATGACGACATGTCAATTTCTAACATGACGACGTTCATTTCTGACATGACAACACTGACGACATCTCAATAAAATAGTCATGTCGTCATGACAGAGGTATGCAATAAACCCTATAGTTATACTGTCATCACTGCTAAACAACACACACCACAAAATAATCAAATACAATAAAAATATTGAACATTTCATATTTGAAACTCCATACTTACCCAAACCAAATAGGAGGGCTTGCACAAACCCTTGATCGACAAACTACGTCACACAATACCATATAATAGGGGTGTACCCGAAATTATATAGAATATCATATTTTTATGATGAGCCCTGATTAATCATGGTTTCTATAAGGGTTCGATTACAAACATAATTAATTCAAAACTCAAATAATTTTGAATCTTATGTTCATTTAAATAAGGTTGGTTGTGTCCGCAGTTTTATGGTTAATCATGGTTCTCTATGAGGTTTCAATTACAAACATAATTGATTCGAAACACAAATAATTTTGATTCTTATTTCGATTGAAATAAGGTTGGTGGTGAACGCAATGTAGGGTTGTCAAAAAGTATTTGTTTAAAAGCTTATTTTTGGAGCTAAATACCCTTTATTAGTTTTGGGTTCTATGAAAAGGTTCAAACGCAGATGGTTTGAAATTGAAAAGAAAGAGGATGTTTGATGTGGTATTATGCTCAGCCCTTTTGTGTGGTAGCGTAATAATATCGATTGCTCTAGTTGTATTGGTTACAGAAAATATGATATGATTTTTTTATTTTTTTTATTTATGAAGGTATACCAACAGCTTCTGCATAATTATAATACTAGCTTTTGCCCGCGACTTCGCCCGCGTGGTGATCGGAAATTATCCCACGGAAACGTACTACCGGGATAAAAGTATCCTATGTGTTAATTCAGGTTATAAACTATATGTGTGTCAAATTCCATCTAAATCGGTTCAGGAGTTTTTGCGTGAAAGAGTAACAAACATCCATCTATCAACACTGTAATTGGAAACATTGTAAAAGCCCCTTATTTTTAAAAGAGTAACCGTGGAGTTTCTTGCCGGCTCTTCTCCATAGGAAACAACCAATTGGAACCGTGCACCTAGCTTCTGACGTTTCATAAGTGCCCATGTTGGTTTATGTGAAATAAAATATTTTGATTTGGTTTTTTGGTCATCCATCCATCCATCCTCACAAACTGTCACATTTATAATATTAGTAGAATAGGATAGTAGGATATCTCAAGTGCATGCAGTGATCTACATAACCCGATTCCTGCATCCCTCTTCTTCATTGTAAGAGGGGTCAGGTAATGCACAGCACTGACCGTACTATTAATAATAATCTTAAATGAATAGGTAGGTAGGTACCTAAATACCTACTTCTATTAAGAATTGAAAAGAATACGTTATTTTTGATTAAAGCTTCTACAATAAGCCAAACACGTAAGTAAGTATGGAATTAATAACATCAAGTTTCAACAGAAAAAAAATGTATTCAATTCTAAACACAAAACAACACAACAGTCCCAAAAGCTTCATTAATTTAATTAATTAATTCCCACTCCAACAAAAATTCTGTGTCGTAATATTATTCAAACACGCAAAAATGAATTAATTCGTACGCGTGCCTTTAAAAATGAAACTAATTCGTGGCTCCACTGTCGTGTACATTTAGCCGAGAAGCTCCCTTAGCTCCGACTTCAATTAAGTGACGTTTGTTATGCTATATTGTAAGATCCGTATATTATGTATTAGATAGATACAACAAGAGATATAAAATTAAAAGTCTGTAGGTTTAAAAATAAATTTGGTCTACCATGTTTTGATTAAAACCTTATTTTGCATTTGTAATGAAAATTTATAAAAATAAACCTTTATTATCAGATTACAGTGAATCCATACAGCAGTGTAAGTAAAGAAATTAAAAACGAATGTTAGTATCCAAATAATAATCATAAGCTAGATAATGTCCAGAGCCACACTATCCACGCAGTATGTATAATCCTCCAGACCGTTTTTTGGCCATGGCGGCCAATCTCAACGGAAACTAACTTTCGGCGCGGGAGATGTTATAGTGCACAAGTGTGTGCGCAGACACAGGTGTACTCTTTCTTCCCTCACTTTCGTAGTCCGATGGGACGGCAATTCGACACGACCGGAGAGAGATCAGGTGCAGGACCAACAGCTTAACGTGCTTTGCGAGGCACGGGGCGGGGTATCACACCGCTAACTTCCAAACTCCGGGCTGTTACTAAGAAATTTCTAATGGAAAAACCCAATAACACTTTAACACGACCTGGGAATCGAACCCAGGACCAGTAGTCGCGCTTGCAACCACGAGACCAAAGGGGCAGTTAAATTACGTAATATGTAGCACGTACTCGTAGACGTATGAAGTCCGACCCAGTGACGTAACATTGGACAATCCTACCTACCGCACAACCTGATCAGGATGATGTGGGTACTGGCACGTAATGATGAATCCAAAGTACCCAAAGGACCAGGACATTAATTTCATCTCACCAGACCACTACTCCATCTCTCATTTCAATTATGCCCGAAGCTACCAAAAGATATACGTTAATCGGATTTGCATGCTGTAGGTATTTACTTATGTACGCAGTAGGTATGCACGACTATATATCAAGTTATACATCTCCAGTATAAGCTGACTCCTCATTGTACGAAAAGCCTTTACATTGTGAGGTCAGCTTAAACTGGAAATGTATAACTTGATATGTAGCCGCGTGTATCAATGCTTCAAGGCTGATTCAATGCAGCTTCCAAAAAAAAAGTCAGAAGTAATAAAAAAAATTCAATACCATAACCAAAAATTTAAATCCACGCCCCAGCAATTGGAACGCATAATTAACTTACGCTTAAATCAAATTTTCCTCCTCACAAACATTAGTACAAATCCGAAAGCGAAATTGCCAAATGCAATTACAAGTTAGAAACTGCATATTCATGTGTTGAACAAGCTAACATGACCAAACAAGCCGTCATACCGATGTCTGGGAAGGCACGGACAATTAAAACCAGGGGACCTACTCCCTAAGCACGAAGACTTTAGTTTCGGCCGAAGTTACGGGCGTATTCTACTCCTTATGATTTACGGACATAGGTTAGTCCGGGGCCAGAACTAAAAATTAATGGCAACACGCTTTGACAGTGGTCCTTACTCCCGATGTGTTTTTACCCGTCCGCAAAAATTAATTAATCAGGATTAGGGTTCACTTCTAAGTATCGAACTGCTTTGGGACGGGCCCGTATTTTCGTTGACGGGCCCCCCCGGGGAGCCCCTTGGAACGACCACCCCGCTGCGAAGATGTGGAGAAAAAAGAGAAGTATTGGCTTTCTCTTTCACACGTTTTGAATAGAATTGATTGTTAAGTTTTGAATGGAAGAAGAACTGCATGCTCTTTCGCTCATCAACATTAATTTGAGTGCATTTTGTTAAGTTCTATCCAAGTCTTACGTTGCCTACCCTAGACTAGCACACGGGAGAAGAACTCATTCATTATTTTACATCGTTTCTACACTATCATTATCATTATCATCATTGCCAGCCTTGTTCCTCCCACTGCTGTGTATAGGCCTCCTCCCTTTTGTGTCATGCTTTCCTGGTCTATGCGGTCCTTCCCCGCGATCTTCTGTAGGTCGTCCTCCCAGGCTGTTGGTCTGCCAACGCTCCTTCTACCGTTTCTCGGCAACTATCCTTTAGGACTCTGCTCCATCTGTCATCACCACGTCTAGCCAAGTGTCCTGCCCACCTCTATTTTAGAGCCTCTACCATCAAGATAAATTAAAACAAACTTATCTGTATCTGCGTCACAAAACATAATTTGGTACTATCACTAAGTTCTATAAATATCTAGTTATATATTATAGCTCACAAAAATTGCGACACCGAGTGGCCGCGTGGGTAAGTGGCCCCTTCGGGTGTTTAAGGCTTATAATAATGCCAATAACCTTGAGCATTTGGGCGGAGCTAACGACCAACTGAATCTAAGGACGAGTGCGGGGGTGACGTAGACGCAGTCATTAATCGGACGCCTTTTTAATTTATTACAAAAAAAATTATACTTATTTAAAAAAAGTAAGAAAATCAAATCATTTTCATTTGTATTGCAAAACAGTAGGTTTTTTTTTTTATACTCTTTTGATAAAAAACGAAGGAGTAAAATGGTTTCATCTCAATGATTTGGAGGTGATTTGGTGTATTTTTATTTTATTTTGTGATACCGATAGAAAAATTATGGCTAAACCAAATTACGTATTATATCATGTAGATTACTAACATTTTTTTTCAGTTGTAATTTCTCTGTAAATGCCGACGAAAAGTTGCTTCATCTGCATGCTTTTTTCAAGCTTTTATCGAGAGAGCAGCCTTAAGAAATTATCCTCATTTCTGTAGTGTAAGTTATCTGTATTTACACTACACAAATGAGGATCATTTCTCGAGATACACATATTAGTTGCTTATGCATTAAGCATCCGTGCTTAATGGGTATTCCCAGGTCTGACATACCGATATTTGGATTTCCGCCAGTCTAGTCAGCCGAAATTAGGAGTAATTGTCATCGGTAAATGGAATTCGATCCTGCGGGGTAATTGCGTAACACACTAACAGTAGCAATGGCTTTGATTTTGACAGTTCAACAACATTCATTGCGTTATTTACGCTGTTGATCAGACAATTTTTTCGATTATATGAAGCAATGGATTAACAATATTCTTCAAAATCATTCAGATTGTGATTGAATCATTCAGTTTCTGATAGCCTACCAAATAACATGTCCAATAACAACAGTTCAGATCCTAAATCAAACTTTCAGAAACCAATTGTAAAAAGAAAGAAAAAAATTACTGTCACAGAAACACTTGCACATAAAAAGACAAGTTAGCACGCACGGTGTACGCATGCAGTTATTTCATCCATCATTTAACACAAGACTCAATATAATCCAAACACAGTGTTTATCTAGTTGGAAAACGGGAAAGCAACACGAGTCCCGGACGTGCCAATTAAAGCCTCTGGTCTTTCTTTTGTCAGTCGCTTCGTTTGTGCCAATTGCACTGGACATGAATGAAGCCATAAAAGCTAGCTTTTACTGCCAACCTTGATACTTTATTTCCATTTGAAGGAAGGATAAAATTTTGATGGAGCACCGTTTGAGGGTTTATTGGCACCTGCAATTATTGGACTATTTTGGAGGCTGTCAAATTTTATTTTTTTGAAGAGTCTCCGCTCTGGGACGATTTTAAGGCGTGTTGGTCACTGTTTTTTAACCAACTTCAGAAAAGAGGTTCTCAAATTGACTGTATTTTTTTTAATGTGTTACCTCAGAACTTTTTCTAGTTGAACCGATTTTGATGATTCTTTTTTAATTGAAAGCTGGTTGGTGCTTCTTTTGGGGGATTAAGATCTGACCAGTAGTTTTTGAGTTATCCTTAATAATGCGTATTTTCTCCACTTAGTTTAAATTGATGATGTTTTAATAACTTCCTGTCACTGTTATTTACATATAAAGTAGCGGTATACGAAATTGTGTGAGGTAAGTACATAACTAAAAAGTGAAAAATAAAAACCTTTTTACAAAAAAAACACCGACTTCCAAAAAAACACTACTAAGTGAAAAATAACTTTTATTTCGGAAGTCGGTGGCAAAAACGAAAATACAAAACCAAAGGCACAGACTTCCGAAATTAGAGTTATTTTTCACTAAGTAGTGTTTCTTTTGGAAGCCGGTTGTTTTTTTTTTTTGGAAAATTGTTTTTGTTTGAAGAGACACCGCTCTGGGAAGAATTTTAAGACGTGTTGGTTGCTGTTATTCACATTTTTATGAGCCAGAGTTTTGGGGAATTGTATGAACAATATTAGAAAATTAATTTAAACAGTCCAATACTGAATATACTATGTCTCCCTCCCTCCTAGTGGTCGCAACACTACTTAACTGCTGAGCATGAGGTCCTGGGCTCGATTCCCGGGTCGGGCAAAGTGTTATTGGGTTTTTTCTATCTGGAATTTCTCAGTAGCAGCCCGAAATCCGGATTTGTGCCCGGTTGATGTAAATAGGCTCGCCCCTGTTACATACTCGTATGACTTAAACATAACTGGAGAAATGTGGATTTACTATAGGTGCTCCTCTGCCTAATCCTTCGGGTAATACAGCCGCAGGATAACTAGCTGTTGCCCGCGACTGTGTCTGTGATCCAGGATGAAAAGCCTATGTTCTTACCCAGGTCATGGTCTATCTGTGTGCCAAATTTTATCCAAATCCGTTCAGTAGTTTTTGCGTGAAAGAGTAACAAACCATCCATCCATCAATCTTCACAAACTTTCACATTTATAATAATAGGTCTTTACCTATGAAATTGCCGTTTTGTATGAAAAAATTTAAACGAATTTTTTTCATGAATTTTTTATTTGTATTAATCGAAGTAATTGCCATCGCAGTGGCAGTTTATTGATGCCCTTCTTAAAGAAATCAGCTGGACGGGAGGCAACAAATTCTTCAAAGGCATTTTGTACTGCCTCTCGGGTATTAAATTTTTTTCCCGCCAAGAAGTTATCCAAATTCTGGAAAAAGTAGTAGTCTGTAGGCGCAAGGTCTGGTGAGTAGGGCGGATGACGGAGAGCTTCCAACCCCAGTTCTTGCAACTTGGAGACCGTCTGCTGTGCAGTATGAGGTCGCGCGTTGTCGTGCAGGAGCAGCGGAGACGAGCGATTGACCAATGCTGGTTGGAGATGCGCCAGCTTCTCCATCATTGTGTTCAGTTCTTCACAGTACACATCTGCAGTAATGCTCACCCCGTTTGGTAAGAAGCTGTGATGAATCACACCGGCGCTAGACCACCAAACAGTGACCATCACTTTTCTAGGGGTAAGTTTTCGTTTAGGGCATTGTTTAGGTGCTGAACCAGGATCCAACCAACTTGCTGAGCGCTTACGGTTATCAAACAGAATCCATTTTTCATCGCAGGTAACAATGCGGTTCAAAATTCCTTCATTTGTGTGTCTGTTGAGCAGTGCAAGGCACGTCTCGACGCGTACTTCGCGCTGGCGATCATTGAGTTCGTGGGGCACCCATTTGTCAAGCTTTTTTACCTTGCCAATTTGACGCAAATGGACCAATATTGTTTTGACGCTAACGTCGAAAGCTGCTGCTAATTCAGCCGTAGATTGTGTATCATCAGCTTCCACAATCGCCTTTAATTCGTCATTGTCGACCAAAGTCTTCGGACGACCGCGAGGTTCATTTTTCAGGTCGAAATTTCCAGAACGGAAGCGAGCAAACCAATAACAGGTGGTGCGTTGGTTTGTAGTGTTAGCTCCGTAAACGTCGTTGATGTTGCGTGCCGCTTGTGCCGCGTTGCTGCCACGACGGTACTCATATTCCATAATTACTCGAATTTTTAACGTATCCATGATGACGAAAAAGATTGAAATGCGATGAAAATGTAACACTAATCAATAAAGAAATGACTACTTTTAGAAAATAAAATCCATGTTTTTAAAATAAAATTAATTTGAAATTAGAATTCTTAGCCAAACAAAAATTATTTTGATTTGAAATGGCCAGTACTGCAGAACGGCAATTTCATAGGTAAAGACCTAATATTAATAAGTAGTAGTAGGATAGGATATTTATTTAGACTAGGCAGTCCAATACTGAATACAGTCCGATTCATAGATCTTTTGATATCGTCGATAAAAAAAAAAACAACAATTCAACATGCATGACAAAACTTTGAGTGGATAAGGCACTACGATCTGTTGGACCGATAATCATTCAGTTTCAAGTAAGAAGATCATGCCACTGCTTACAGGGCTGGCTGAGCAGAAACACTATGATTCACTGCAAATCATCATCAACATTGAGTAAAAAATAAAAAATGCGTCCTTTTTTTAAATCCTGGCTAAGTAAAACATATGACACACAGTCCAATCATTCTTTAACCATATTTTAAGAAATTCTCATGTTATTTTTATAGACTGTCAAGTCAGTCATTGGTGGTCAAAGTCTGATTCATTCTTCAAGAATGGAGGTTTCATCAAAGTGTTTTTATAGATCGTCACTTGTTTTTCTGTCTGTCAATGATTCAGTGACATGCGGTGTCGTGTTTCCTTAAATGCGGTGAATCATGGGGAATTAAAGATGGCGGAATTAAACGCTATATTGTTTACATAGCATCTAGCCACGGCTTCGTCCACGTGAAAATTCGGCCCCTGACCCACCGCGTCGCGCCACATCGCCCGCCCGCGCTAACTTCGTTTTTGCTTACCGTTCTTTCTAACTTTTTTTCAATTTGCTCGGCTTCTGAATGTCTTAGCGTTATGTTTAATATCCTATAACCTTCCTCAAGAATTGGGCTAACAAATGCAAATCCGACTGGTAGTTCAGAGATTAGCGCTTTTAAACAAAAATACAGACAAAGTCTGCAGCTTTGTTATATTAGTATATATTGGAAGGGTTACCACCTAAAACTAACTTTATCTGTATACTCGTAAACAAATACCTCCTTGGTAAGAACTTTGGGCCCTGAATTCGATCCTCGGGCAGGCAAAGTGCCTTTCAATCTTCTTCTTCATGTCGCTGGCACGTCATTATTTCAAATCTTGCTAGCCCGAAACTTCGCCACTTTCACAACGTCGTCGATGGCAGCGTAGACCAAAACACATCTCAAACGGTTCTTTTAAACCTTCGTACGAACGTGGATCCATGTGAGACACAATGGCTTTTTAATTGTTTCCATAATAACGGCATTCAATCAATTAAGAGCCAATCCCTGGAACGTAACTTCACCAGCTCTTTTTCTTTCAATAAGATTAGTAGACCGTTATGATTTTTTACCTGGTTTTAATGGCAATGTGCTTGTCCTCCATTACGTAGGAATCAATCAACTGGCGAAATGTGGGTGTAGTATCTCTGCCCTACTCCTTCGGGGAATACAGGCGAGATGTTTTGTTATACCATTTCAGACATAAATCTACATGGTCTTCACATGATCTGACCAACTTTATGTCTGGACTTTAAAAGAGACTGTGACCACTGAGTTTGTTTCGGCCTTTCTTCTCAGAGTAGTCAGATAGGAAACGCCGACCTCATCTAGTTTTAAAAATATGATTGACGTGTCAGTGTTTGTATAAACCTACTTCCAGAAATAAAATCATTTATCATTTATATTATCAGATACAGTGTTATTAATAATAAATAACTGTGTACGTATGAGGAGTTGATGGACGCACATTACAGTCGACTGCAAGCTACAGCGCGTTCCAGCTCCGTTTGCGGATAAGCTTTGTACATGAATATTAAAGTGAGGCGTTACTGTGGGGGGCTGTTACACCGGAGCGAAAGGGGGGTTGATTTCTTTAAGGATATTTTGTGAGGGTTGAGGGCAAGGCTGAACCAAATAGTTTACTTTATAAAAGTAATCATATTGACCTGTAAACGTCTTCTGATCACATCATCTTCCTGATATTTCTGGGGGTCGGCGCGGTTTATTTTTTTTATGTCTTCTGAGTATAGGCGTTTTAATGGCTAGAATGAATAGTGAAACCTACGCAAATTGGTATTTGATCATAGTTTATTGTTATTTCTATAGTGACGGTCGGGCTGGTCCACAAATTGAAGGTCGCTCAGCGCGCTATGGATTGGGCTATGCTCGGGGTTTCTTTGAAGGATTAAATCAGAAACGAAGTTATCCGGAAAAGAACTGGAAGTACCGACATAGCTTACAAACCAGACAAAGCAAGCTGAAGTGCCAGTGGGCTGGCCATGTTTTTTGGAGGACCGATGGCAGGTGGAGCAGATGAGTCCTGGAGTGGCGACCGCGTATCGGCAAGCGTAGTGTGGGATGCCGTCCAGCTAGATGGACTATTGACCTCAAAAAGGTGGCTGGAACAGACTAGATGCGGAAGGCGGAGGACAGGGTGTTGTGGCACAGCCTGGGAGTGGTCTATGTCCAGCAGTGGACTGCGATAGGCTGAGTGGATTGATTAAGTAGTATACAGATTCTATGAGATTCTTTTTGAGGTCATCTTTTAGTCTCCGTTTAGGAAATCCACGCATCTCAAACGTCGACTATTCTTTGAAAGCAGCCACATGAAAAGTTCTTTTATTTTTGTTATGTTTTATGTTACCCGTCATTTTTCATCATGTGTTACAGAGAAATTATAAGACAGGTGTTTATTCTTTTTTAAAGGATAGACAGGTGTCTATTATTTTTTAAAGATTTTCTGTCAAATACACTCGAGAGCAATGAATCCGGGTCACTTAAAGAATCCTAAAAATCTCGGAAACTAAAAATGCTAGGTTAATGCAATAAATTGTATTTAATAGACAATGTAATACTCCTTAAATGAAGGTATTAAAACTTCTTAGTTATTGTAAAGTTATATCATAAAAAAATCAAATTTGAAAAAGGGCCACTTTCGAAGATGGAACAACGAAATTACAGCATTTGGTTTTGCTTTTGTTTGTAATCGGTCATTTATGTGGGTACATAAACCATGTTGATAGTGCTCTATATTCATTATTCAAGCTGAAATTATGTCGCTTACGCCTGAAGAATGCACCAGAATACTTACAATGCTGGAAACCGGCCGGAGTCAGCGCGATACAGCCAGGACTGTCGGTGTGTCGCTGTCAACAGTACAAAGAGTTCTCCGACGTTACGAAGAAACTGGTTCTAACCTACGCAGACCAGGAACGGGCAGAACCAGGTGTACCACAGCACGAGAAGACCGATACTTGGTGAACACCATGCTTCGAAATCGCTTTCTCACAGGAACTGAACTCACAAATCAGTTTCGACGCCTCGGAGGAAGTAACCCAAGTGCATGGACAGTAAGACGTCGGCTTGCTGAATCTAACTTAAAACCCCTTAGACCTGCAAACGGCCCTAAACTGGAGCGTGGGCATCGTATTTCAAGACTAAGATATGCCCAGAGCCACGTAAATTGGAGTATTGAAGATTGGTCAAAAGTTATGTTCTCCGACGAATCAAAATTTATGCTCTATAAGCACGATGGAAGACACAGAGTGTATCGAAGACCAGGGGAAAGATTCAAGCAAGCATGCATCGAAGAAAAAGTAGCCTACGGTGGTGGGTCTGTACTTGTGTGGGCCGGAATTTCTTCTGAAAGTCGCACAGAGCTGGTGATCATAGAAAACGGCTCTTTAACTAGCGTAAGATATGTGGAAGAAATCCTCAATGATCACGTTGGTCCATTTATGGTCAATTTAGGTGAGGATGCTATATTTATGCATGACAATGCCCGACCTCATACAGGTAGGATTGTGAATGACTACCTTCAAGAGATGAACATTACTCGTATGGAGTGGCCAGCGCGCAGCCCGGATATCAACCCGATCGAGCATGCTTGGGACGAGCTGGGCAGATGCGTAAAACAACGAAACCCTCCCCCAATCACGCTTCGTGAGCTCAAAATTGCTCTCACAGAGGAATGGGAGAATATTCCCCAAAATCGTATAAGGAACTTGGTGTACAGCATGCCAAACCGCGTAAACGCAGTAATGGAAGCACGAGGAGGCAATACAAAGTATTAAAATTCAAGAAAATCGTAATAAAGTTAAAAAATTTCATGTTTCCTATTTTTGTTTTAAGGAGAGATCAGCAGTTTTTTTCTTTATGTAATTTTGTGTTAATAAAATGTATGGTGACTCATATTTTTTTTACTTTCATTTAAGGAGTATTACATTGTCTATTAAATACAATTTATTGCATTAACCTATCATTTTTAGTTTCCGAGATTTTTAACATTCTTTAAGTGACCCGGATTCATTGCTCTCGAGTGTATTACGTTACGGTGTAACAGAATTCGGTTTTAAAGCATCACGAGCATGCATCAAATGCAGAACAGCACTTTGCATACGCGCCCTATGTTTGACTAACACGCCTTTCCAAATGGACCACATGGGAACATTTATTTACTTAAAAATACATAACATGGCAACGAGGGAAGTTAATGTATTTTGTCATTCAGCTGACCAAAGATCGTATAAAACCAGTACCCTAATTACGTAACACACTATCTATCACAATCTGAATCATTTTGAAGCCTATTGCTAATCCATTGCTTCATATGTTCGAAAAATTTGTCTACTCAACAACGTTTTATGTTTATATGTTAAGAATATAATATTTAAATACGATGTTAATAATTTTCTTGAATAAATATTAAATGGACATTAATTCTAGCCTCATGAAATAAAGAATACTAACCAGATTAAAAAATTATAGCGTTTACTTAAGCCCTGGGGGGGGGTTAAGAGCCTTGCTTACTTTTGCTGACAAGGGGTAGGAGGGGGTTAAACATTACTAATGCTTACGTAATACTTGAATGGGCTCTTACCAGCGGTCAGATATGGTTAAATTATTATTGAGTAGAATTATGGATTATTACGGTACCTATCAACCAGTGCCTTTATAGGAAAATTAAGGGACAGGTCTCATTTGGTGCACAAACATGCGCCAAAGGTAGCCCTGGATTGAATTAACGACCTGCATAACTGAGTATAAAGCTTGGATTTTCTACGACAGCGGTGGCCGCATGCAAAAAAAAGGTAACGAGGTTTGACTTCACGGTGTTAAAAAACTCTCTCTAGGAAACCATACCAACTTTCTTTCATAAATTACGTTTCAGTGACGTCATTTGACGTTAAATTGCGGACTCTATGTAGGGGCAACCACAGTCTTAGGAAACTCTAGCTATTATACAGCACATAAGTTGTTACATGTCAGTTTCATCACTTTGAATATTATCTGTGACAAGCATCACTCAATACGGTTCTCGTAGCGGTTCTCGTAGCATCTATCTATGAAATCATCTACAATACAACTATTTTCTTAACGTCAATCGACTTGGAAGTATATTCTAATTCGATTGAGAGCGTCCGGCCTGATAGAAATTCGACGACGGACGAAACACGAAGTTTACCGAGGGACATTAAGAAAATAATTGAAAATTGAAAATAATTGGTAGATGCGTACGTTTCGTTTCATCAGATAGCAAAAGTCGCACCTATTTGCACAGGTTTTAATTCAATTTAGGTACTTACAAGTCTTACCATCTTCACGGTGTATTGATGCATAAAATTGCCTCAATAAGTGCCCATCTTCGACATGTAATTACTACGACCACTCCCTTACTTCCAAGTGCTCTCCCTCAGGCTTCACTGCTTGGTAATTCGCAGACCTATAGGTAGTGTTTGCGAAAGGTACTGGTTTCCTGGAAACGTTGTATGCATCGGTTAGTTTGATCATAGGAATATTATTAAGTCGACTGGGTTGTGTAATATGAGCCTGTATTGTAGATTGATATAGGTAATTAAAATAATTATAATATAATTATTAATCAATTATAATAAAATAATTAATTAATAAAATAAAATAATAAAATAATTAATTAATAAAATAAAATAAATAAAATAAAATTAATAATAAATTAATTTAATTTTATATACTTAATTATTATAATATCTATTTATAATTTGAACGTAGCGTTCTGTAGTTTCTGCCTGCCCCATGGGAAGAAGGCGTGAGTTTATGTAGGTTATGTACCATAGGTATAATTTTATTGGACTGTTTCACTGTAATTGTGGAGTTTCCTGCACTTCACCCTAGGAAACAACCATTTGGAAGCGTGCAACCAGCTTCTGACGTTTCATAAGTGCCCATGTAGGTTTATGTAAAAAAAAATATTTTGAATTTGATTTTTTTAAACAACGTGGCTACAAATGTTACAGTACAATTTTCCCTGCAGTGCGAATAGGCAGTATCCCAGTATAGAATACTTTAGAATAAGAAACAAACATTGATCACTATTATTGGTGCTCACTGCGTGGTGGTGATCCCCGCATAGACCCTATGTAGCATATCCTCACCAATATTTTACCTTACCATGAAGGCTCCTTCAAACAGGCGCAACACGCGACGCAGATCGCACGCAACACAAAGGCACTGCGTGTCGCGCGATGAGAGGTGCCTTTGTGTTGCGTCGCGTGTCGCGCCTGTTTGTAGGAGCCTTGAATCAGCGATGTCAGAAGGTGACCGAAGTAAATTGGTAACAATATATATAGAAAATACATTTAGTAAGCACAAATTCTAATAGGCACTTATCATATTCTGCAAAATAAAACACAAAATAAAAGGTAAAATTAAAAAAAAAAAACGACACAAAAAAGAGCTGATGACCTTGAAATGGCTGAACCGAGTTTGATAAAACATGTCTAAAAACCAACGCTAGAAAACGTGCTTTAAAATAAAATAAAACCGCATCCAAATCGGTTCACCCGTTTAAGAGCTACGGTGCCACAGACAGACACACACACACATAGCAATCAAACTTATAACACCCCTCTTTTTGCGTCGGGGGTTAAAAAGTGAAATGAAATAGTTACGAGTTTGGAACTAATTGTAAAGTGGCTAAAAGACCTTCATAGAATAATCACAACAGATTTTCGAATAAATTAACTGTTCTGTTTCATTAAAGCCTATAGGTACACGTTGCCATCAAAAATGCAATCAATAATAAATAAAGATACATCATAAATTAATTAACGATCAACCCTACATTAAATATGAAGCGAAAATCATGGTAAACGCCAATAATATGAGCAGGGTAAGCAGAATGAATAGTTAATTAAAATCGGCCATAAGTGGTGGGCGCTGGCTATGGACAATTAAATGCAGAAACACTGAATAGCCGACGTTAATTTAATTATAGAGGGTCAAATTCAATGGGTGAGCATGTTTTTATATTGGTTGGTTAGGTTTCATCAGGCGTGGTTTTTCAGGGATAATGCGAACTGTAGTTTGGCTGGGTTGAGGATACCTAAGGTACTTTTTATTGGGATAAAAAAAGTCTCATGTGCTATTTTAGGATTAATTTGTTTTTTTACCAAATTGTATCCAAATCTGTTCAACCGTTCTGGCAGAATTGAGTACCATCGAAGGATTTAACGGATATCTGGTTCCTGGAAAAATCAATGTTTTTTTTACAATGTAGGATTAAGTTCCAGAATGACAAAATGCTTAAAGACGCAGACGGCGCCTGGGCTTCAAAATACAACACAAATACACAAAACACAACACAACACTAACACTGGCCTACCGATATGCTTAGGTTAGATCGGTTGTCTTACTTTCTGCCTTCCGAATTTATCAGAGAACTGCTATAAACGGATAAATGATTATTATTCTATATACAATTCTATCGTCGAATTCGACCAAAATGTTTTCCAGTTAGTTAAAAAATATTTAAGAAAAAAAAAACATTGTGAATTTATGTTGAATTTTAATGTGTTTATGGAGAAATTTGCGGAACATATGTTTTGTTATTTTTGGAGGGCTTGACCAAAGCTAGTACCACCTACAGTATGTCGGTCGTTTTCTGGGACACCCAGTATGAAAGAAAAGAAAGAAAGAAAAATAGGTTTATTTGTCACCGAAATACGTGCATACGATAACCCCCCCCCCCCCCGACCCCTATTACATGGGACTTAAATAGTACTGGCTAAACTTGGGTGTACTACAGGTACACCTCAGCCTAACGCTACGGGATAACAGTCGAGATGTTATGTTAAGTTCTAGTCTAGCCTCAAATTTTTACTATTTATCTAAAACTAGCATCTGCCCGCGGCGTCGCCCGCATGGATGTCGGAAATATCTCACGGGAACGTGCTTCCGGGGCAAAAAGTAGCCTATGTCCTTCCCCAGGATGCCATCTATATCCTTGCGAAATTTTATCGAAATCCGTTCTGTGATTTAGGCGTAAAAAGGTACAGACAGAGTTACGTTACTTTCGAATTTATAATATTAAATATGATGAGCCCAAACATTTCACTAAAATAAGGCCGTAATCCAGTCGTAAATCTCCGGATTTCTAATTAAAAGGATCTTGATTGATTTAAGTTTGTCATGAAATTACTAGATTACAAATAATTAAGGTAACATTCCTTATTGGATCATTCTACTGTTTTAAGGCGCTTCCCCGACCACACAACCTTGAGCGTTCGGTCCTTCTCTGTCCCGTCGCTGAGTCTCGCTCTGTCTCGCTCCCTGCGCACGCTCATTTATCATAGAATTCACAAAGCAAAAGGAAATTATTTTAATAAAAAAAGACAAGCGATGTTTTGAAATAAAATAAAGATTTTTAAATTATCTATCCATTAGTGTAATCTTCAAATTAATAGAACGTCACCTTTAGCAAAAGATGCACGCAATCAATAATTTAAGTCACTTTTTTACAAGGAGATTTTAAATGTATTTATAACACGTAAAAACAAATAAGAACGTGCAATGTGATGATAGGATATCGAACATTAATAATGTGCTTTTAGATATAGTTTATTACTCATAGTGAATGAGATAATAGCCTCTGTATAACGCACTATGGCAAGGTTTTGGTCGGGGTACCGCCTTAATACTGCTTAGTAAGTACCCACTATGTAATATTGTTACAAAATGTTGGGACATCAGTCTTGATTTTTTCGCGTATATTTACAGATTAGGTGCACACAGCCCGCGACTTCGTCTGCATGAAATTTCTTGTTCCCCCGTACTCCGTTTACTTCGTTTCAGCTTAGCGTTCTTTCTGACTTTTTTTTCTTTTTCTTTTTGCTGAAGAAAACAAGCAAAATCTTCAGCTTTATTATTAACATAGATAAAGATAGGAACAGAAAGAGAGCTGTTAATTAGTTTTAAATAAACAATTATATTCCTTCGTCTGCTTCTTAAATTACTAACTTGTTTTTTTTTTTTTTTCAGGTAAATCGTCACTTATCAGCGCAAAGCAGCGTAAGATCTTACTTCAATACATTCATATTTCAGACTTAAAGTCAAAAGACATAACTTTCTCATCAGAATAAGCATAACTTTCTCATCTCCAGCTTTTTTAAAAAGAGTATCAGTAACTGCAAAGAGTACCAGAATCAGAAATCAGCCGTACTACAAGGTGTTCCGTAAATAATGGATTAAACGTAACAGGTAGGTACGCTCACCAAAAGTAAAAGTAACCAGGGTCGTCGGTGTAGTTGAAGTTTAGTTAAAAATCGATGAATGTTTTCGAATAAAATTTATTTAATTACGAGAAAAGAAACAGGGGGCCTAAAATGGACTCTTTGGCAGAATCATAATATGATCTGCGTACAATTCGTATATCCCGCAATTCATCTGTTTGACAGCTGCTATTTGACATTAGACTTCATTAAAGCAATGCATAATTTGTGGACCATTTTACGAAACTTCATACAAAACTGTCAAACAGATGAATTGCGGGATATTAATTGTACGCAGATCATAATATGATTCTGCCAAAGCGTCCATTTTAGGCCCACAGGTCTATTATCAAATTAAATTTTATTCGAAAACATCCATCGGTTTCTTACTAAACTTCAACTATATCCGACGACCCTGGTTAGGTACTTATCTCTTTTGGTGACCATACCTCTCTTGATTTCCAACAACTTATATGAATAGTTTAAAAAAACCGCTACGGTATAATTTTTTTACCAAAGAAAATATTTTTTTCGAATTTTACCATTTTCTCTACCAGAATTCAGTTTTTGTTATTACTGTCGCTGCAAACTATAACATTTTTAGGTATGATTTTAGTTAAACATTTCTGAATAGCTTACTAATGTAATAAACTAATAAGATACCATTTTTTTTAAATAGTATTTTATTTGCTTCAAAAAAAAACTTTATTGAAAAGTATCCAACATCATTTGCGATATTACCCTAAAAATACACCACTAAAACTAAAGAAACTAAAAACACAACTTTATACTTACCTCAAACAAGTCCAGATAGTGAATTTATTTTTGAACTACAAAGGTTTTCGAGCTGGAAACCATTTGAATACACATTACCTAAGCCGTGTCTAGATCGTGCTTAGCCCGGCCTGAGAAAAAGAAGTAAAAGTCCTGACCGCCTGTTGCGGGGATTTTATTCTTATTTTAGTCGTGTGCTGACGGCTAGGATAGGGATGGGAAAAGAGGTTGTTATAGGTAAATATTATTAAAGTTTAATTAATTTTGTTTTAAGTTATTCAGAAAATTAAGACAGGAATATATTTGAATGCAACATAGTGTTTTTCGCGGTGTGTTTATTATAGGTACCTAGGTAGTAAGTATAGGCGTTTATCTCACGTTATCAATTTATCAACCATTTATAGTAGAAACCTCTACCGAAGTTACTAAATAATCTTCTGACTAACATTATTAAAACACAATATAAAAAAAAAACTGGTATAAGTATCTGGGTCGAGCCGTAGTCCTCACTATATATTTTAGTTTGCTCGCACACCTAAAAAAACCCCCCCCCCGACCCTTGCTCGACGACGCGCCAGCCCGCGCCGTAGCTGAGCCTGTAGTTTTAAATTCCCCAGTTAATAATAATATAATTTAGATCCAGCCTGTCCCATCTTGCTGCCCTCCCCTCAGTGACGCCCTAAGCCGAGGTTCGTACCCCACAGGGGGTGCCCTTAGCGTGCGGTCACCTAAATTTAAGTATTTTTCGCCCCTGGCTGGAGGCTTTAAGTTAGTAGCTTAAGGCACCCACAGGTTTGCCCGGTTAAGTAGCCAGGACCTTAGTGGTCACAACTACGAGCTGCCAATTAGGAAAAAAAAAAAAAAAAAACACCTAAAAAGGGTTGAAACTTAGAAGTATTTCATAAGAAGTTATATGCAAAAGTAAACATAATATTTGTTCCAGTACATACGTGACCACATATTTTTATGAAATACCCAAGAAATATCAAAAACTCATCCAAAATGTATCGACATTGACCGCAACTCTAAAAAATGCATCTACCCGTGTGCACTACATGACATGAGGATATCGTTCAAGATTCTTTGGAGACTGCTCGCTTTGTCTACCTTCCACATAATCGATAATTTAAATGCACGTCACTAGAAAATGCGACGACCGGGCGTGTTCACGACGTCGCCGATTTTATATTATCGACTATAATATCGATATAGTAAGCTCTAATTTTAGTTTGTTCGATGCTGTATTAATAGATTGTGTTAGCTCCTTTTTTGTTTTAGTTTTGGTAAGATAAAAGCTGCTCTGTAGAATAAAGTTATAATAAAGCGTTGTTTTGAGTGTGTTGAAAGAAAAAGTTTTTAAAGTAACTAAGTTACTATGAACATCTTATTTTCTATTAAAGTTTAAGTTAGGTACGTTATAACGTAGGTATAACATTTTTAACTTCAATGTAACTGTCTTGTTTGTATTCTCTGCGCTAAGGTAGAGTTGTAGTTATTTACTGGTATTATAATATTCTGACAGTTTGTTGTTGGAAGAAGTATTCGTTCCTACAAAACCACATGCTGAGATAGATTACAGTCATACGAAGTAACTTTATATGCAAATAATTAAACTTTTGCTTACCTATTCTAATTGCAAGGAAAAGTAAACAATCTTTTAAGGCTCCCTAGACAGTCGCAATGCGACTCTAAAAACACAAATGACAATGTAATTCCCATGCAATATCCATGAAATTTTCATAAATATTGTTCTACTAGAGTCGCGTCGCGCCTGTTTGCGCAGATTTAGCATTGATATTCTAAAGCAATCAACTTCTTTATTGTGTAAATGAAAAATAAGAAATTTTATAAGTACCTAGGTGCTGTAAAAATATCTTCTTCCTGTCCTTTTCCCATGTAACTTGGGGTCGGCACAACACGTTTCTTTCTTCGATTCTCCCCGGTCAGCCGTCACTCTTATCTCTCACTCCTTTTTATTTCATATCATCCCTCACATAATCCATCCATCTTGTCTTTGGTTTTCCTCTCTCTCTCCATTTATCACCTTTTATATTCATCTTCTGAGTACAGTAAAAATATCACATTTGCTAATTATTTTTAACTTCATTGAATTTTATCGACATCAGAACATCCCTATTCAGGCTCGGCGTGTTTGCGACACTACCAGCGTGGCACCTTATTGTTTAACTTGGCTAATTAGTCGCTCGCGTGCAAACAGGACTGATAAAACAATCCTGTGTTTGCCTTTCCTATTGTCAATACTATTTACTTTAGGTGGCATATGTAACCTGGTGCATTAACCTTGGTTTTAGAATCCAACATGTACTAAATAATTTAATTTAACTACTCTCCCTTTTTTTTCTTTTTTTTGTATTTCGGTGATCTTTATACAGATACCTATAATACTATTTAAAATATAAAGACATAATGTCGACAAAAATATCGAAGAACCAACTCATTTAATTACAAATAACTAAATTGCAACTGCCTAGGTACGAGTACACACGTCTAAATGCGTTTATTTCTATAACCACGAAGGACTTCTATGTCTTGTAAAAATATATTCAAAATTATAAAGAAAATCGACGAATACATTGTTGCGGGGTCAGTTCATAGTTTCCTGATACTCTAGTCTCATAAAATGTGAAAACTTTAAGTAAAAAACTATTGAATCGAAACGGAAATATGGAACCAATTTGCGGAATTTCCTAACCGAAATACTTATCAACCCATAGTATAGACTCATCACAACAATGGAGATTAGAAACTATCAAACACAATAGTTGTACCAAAGTTCTCTCCGATGATACAACCGCACTTTATCGATAACCGTTTCCCGTATCTCGGTACACCACTAATCGTGTGCACGACAGTACTCAAGGCGTATTGTTTGACTCCAGTAATTAGTTCCCCGCGTGCTGCCTCTGATAAATCAATCGTATATCCGTGGATCAAATGCAGGTGTACTGATAAATGTAGGTTAGGTTTGAGTATTTAATAGGTTTTTGAAAAATAATCCCCTTCGAGGACATACAGTGACCTTATTGGTGATGTTCTTCAGAAAGGTCAGGTGCGTAGTACTCGCAACCAGCGTGCGTGCATGACCAAATGTATGAACTTAAACGAGGCAAAAGGAGTATGTAAGGATTGTTTCAGGTGGCGTTCCGTAGCTTCTGCCTACCCCCAAGGGAAGAAGGCGTGAGTTTATGTATGTGTAAGTTACTAGATTAGAAGTCCTTGCAGAAAAACACATTTCTGATCTGCAAAAATTAGACGGGTCTAGCCCAAAACAAAAAACAAGCATGGGACAACATTGAAAGGTAATTCAATGCCACACTCCAAAAAAATATGACACAAACCGTAACCGCCCGAAGTTGAGCGGTTAATGTTATCGTTATTTGTGACGTCATTTTAACTATTGTTATAATGGTGCAACTCATATTTTGCTTAACCAGAGATTTGAAGGCTGACAAGGTATTGGTTATCGTTGAAGTTACTTGGTGCAACTCACTCTAAGCGAAAACAAAGTAATAGCGCAGGCTGGCGATGCGATGCGACGGGGTGGGACGGGGGACCAATAAAGGAGATGTTTCATTTTTGGCTAGCACTTGTACATTATATCAAAAAACGGGGAAAAATACACTGAATTTAGGAAAAATATTAATCCGTGAATTTGAGAATGTAATCTTTGTTGTACACACAAATTAAAGTTTTTCAATTATTGCTATTGTTGTCGTTATGGCCACACTATGGCGGCGCGCGGCGTCCTGATAATATGCGTTCTGAAATCAGAATGGATCTGAAATTAATGTGAAACCGTAAATACAAAAATATTAAATATAATTATAGAAAGGTATCGCTGAATTATTAATTAATCTATTACACCTATTTCTAATGTGTTAATAATGGAAACATGTAATAATATCCTAGTTCGATTAATAAAATCTACTTGGCCAGTGTACTTCCGATTTCCGAACTTTTTATTTTGACATATACTGTCGGGACTAAAAAATGCCCGTTTTAGGTTATTGAAAGATGACATTAATGTCATTGTCAGCTGTCATTATGTCTCCATTTTTCTCACAACAAATGTCAAACATTTTCATTTTTTTTTTGTACGTCTACAATACAAATAAATTCTATAAATCATTGCCTTTTACATGTTTATAGATACATTTCACAGATTTTCTGGGAAAGTACACGTCCTAGCCAAAGTTCCATACAAAAATGAAACGTCTCCTTTCACGCGGACGAAATTGCGGGCAGAAGCTAGTAGTAAATAAACAGCTAGTTACTGCTACTTTTAACGACTCTAAAGTAACGCAACGATCTAAAATTCTAAATAAACAAATCCAACGAAACCACGACAGTGACTCAACTGAAATCTAAAATCGAAACTGACCGATCGAGTTTTTCGTCATCGAAAATTTAAAGCATTCAAACGACCGTCCAAATGTTTACAGAGCTGCGTAATGTAGGTTAATCGATGTGCATCGTATGTGATACTGCTGAGTCCATGTATGTTTAGTGTTTACTAGATGGGCATTCGATACAGTTGATGTTAGATAGTTTTGTAAGGATATCGTTTGGTAGTTATCAAAGGCAATTTTCTACATAAATTAAGTTAAAATATTGTACGAGTATCAGGAACAGCAGAGTTCTGCAGGATTGGGGCTAAAGTCGAATTCACAGCCTTTGTTTTAATGACATGCTGGAGTCGGTCAGTTTGTCAACTATTATTTATTTGTTTTTTATTTTTCATTCCTGTGTTTGCATCTCAGAATATTCGCCATAGTAATCTATGGCGAATAATCTAAGATGCAAACACACGGGAATAGATCAATTCCCGTTCCTTAAGTACCTGATGGAGTAAAATATGAAAGAGATCTTTTCCCTGTGTGGGATGAAAACAGGTTGAACTTATCAATTTCGGTATGGAATGTAAGTACAGTGGTTGCTTAACTTAAAGAATGACCGAGTTATTCTTAACTCCTTCCCGTCACAAACATTATGCAGTAACACCAACAATGAATCATAAATTAACTACGAGTATATGAAAACGTTTATCTTCAATATATCATTATTACACGGTGTATCGGTTCGGGTGGAGCAAACTGAGCGTGTGTCGTGACGGCGAGTTGAGAAGCCATGTGTCATATTTGTTGCGTAGTTTTGTAGTATGCGCTGAGGTGGAATAGGGTTTTTAGGTGTATAAGTGGTGTGGTTCGGATTGAGGTATTCTTCTTGCATAGCAAAACCCTATTTTTTCGTTGTCTGGAGTAGATTTTTTTTCCAATCAAACGTATCGTTGGAAAAATTCATTTGTCCGTGTGTTATTAAGTACAGGAAGGCTACATATTCCTGGGCTTTAATTTGCCCGAACTATGCTTATCGGTCTATAGAGGTATGAGGAACAGGGTGTGAAGTTCACTCATCCTCTATAGAAAAGAGACGATCCTCCGACCAGACGGATGTTGTGTCTGGTGGGCAACTGCCCAACGATTGATGTCGGCGCATTGTATATTTATGCTAGTTGCGCGATAAACTGCTTGCTCGACGCAGGATTTTGCGTGACGTCAGTATGATGCCTATAATTTATTTTGCCGAAAATCCTGTCTGAGCCTACATTAAGAATAAGGTAACCTTGGCCAGACAAGGATTTGAGTATGTTAAAAATCTTAACAAATACAGGCGTCGCTGTATGAAAAACAAAGGGATTTTTGTTTCTGGAAATGTAATTGTTCAATTTAGAATAACACGCTGGGAATTTTCACTGTTATAATATTAAAATATGCCGACAATATTTCCGATACAGAGAATGCACTTGAACACCATGCTCCAGAAATACGCGACCGGCTCGCCTCGCCTTATTAACCACGATGAATGATTTATAGTAATACAAGACTTATGGCCTTTAAAATAACGACGAGCCAGTAATGTAATTTAGTTAAAAGGGTTATTTTAGCGTGTCAATTAAGTACTAAAACCAAAATCTATATTTGGATTCGACTTGAGCCGCCATGTTGGATTATGGTCCTTAAAATATATGTTGAAATTATTTTACGGTGTGTTTAATGAAGTTTGTGAGTGTGTTTTAATGTTTTTTTTTTTTTATGAAATTATTGTGGCTGTTTGCGTATGTGGACTTTAATGCGTCTCTTAGCATTTATTGTAGATTTTATGCTGTAATTAAATGTCGAGAGGATAGCCAGCACGCGTAGCATGACCTTCATAGAAACGGGTTTTGTCGACGGAAGAATAGACAAAATGACAGTTGGATGACAGATTTCTAAAGATTTTTTTCTACAATCTGTCAGTTTGTCTATTCTTCAGTCGACAAAACCCGTGTCTATGGTGGTCATGCTACACGTGCAGAAGTATCCTTATGCCCCCACGCACGATGGTCCACATGAAGGACTAAGTGCGGAAACCATAACCCTAAAGAAGAAGTATCCTTATGTACATGTAACGAAGCTAGATTCTCGTTAGTCTCGTCTTAAAAATGTTGCCAAAATGTTACCTTATCTTATTTATTAAACCCATTCCTAATTTTAAAAACTTATTATTATTTATGTTAAACATTGGTTGGTTTCAGTGGCTGCTAACAATTTTTCTGGGCATCGAAACAAACACAAATTCTCTCTATGTTGTCCGAAAATACTATACATCTTTAAGGGGACTACATGACCTAAACGCAAATTTATAATGCCTAAAAATATATGATCCACTGCAGTAACCAAAATCAGAAAAACATATCATATTCTTCTAGATATATGCTAGTTAGATAGTGTGTTGAAAACATAATACAATTAACTTGATATGATAGAAAAATATCACGAAGATCCTCACGAGACCTCTAAAAAAATATTTTAACTATTAAAAACCATACTAATATACATGCAAACATTCAGATTTTTTGGCAGATTATTCTACAAGTAACATACTAACGTAATAGTGTTTTAATTTTTTAGTCCAATGAATAGGTTTTTTGTAAATCCATAATTGCTTCATATTTTGCAATAAATTACCAGCGTTGTGTCATCGCGCGTCGCTTTCTTTTCTATGCAATCCGACAGTGACTGCGCTTTAGCTCTTGTAAGCCCCTTAACAATATTTTTAATTTAATATAGCATTAATATGTATACAAGTATTGACTTCCCAACATTTACATTTACGAATCAACTCATATAAATGCAAATTAATGTTTGATAACCTGAAAAGCCCTTTCTCAACAGTGGGAATTTTATGGCCTATTAATACGTATTTTATTGTTTATTTAGTGTTAACAAACAAATCAGTTCCGTTTACATTAGTTACCGAAACCAATAAAATTAAATTAAATTATAGAATACCTACACATAACCTGTGCGTTGATGTCCGTTAAAATACTTAATTATTTTTAGAACTTAACCGGTCTTAACTGGTTATAACTAGAATATTTTTATTCGGTGCATGGGCTTGTGGTGTTTTAAAATAAAATTTATGTTAATTTGACAATAATGTCGCTTTGTAAAATGTTTAGGTTCCGCATGTTGAAGGTAATTGGATTTTGGTGTGTTCTGTCTAATTTTCGATTGCGTTCATAAATATTGATGATACACCGATCTATTGAACATGGTTGTATAATCAATCGATTTATTTATTCTGATTGAATACTTAAAATGTGCTTATTTAATGAATGCGTCGTTCTTATTTATTGTTTTTGGCGTAAATTGCTTTTATAAGCGAGATGAATTTAATATTCATTTAGCATTTTTGAGTGATGATAATCGATTAAAATTTACAAGGTCGTGCAAATGGAGGAAGACTGATATAGACCTTTTTGCAACTGTGGACGGTTCTGAATCGAGTAAATTGTGAAAATGATATTGTACTTAAATACTTTTTTTTCTTTCTACTATCACTTTAGTATTCCCACTTACACGATCATTAATTGTTGCTGATTACAACTCCCCGAGAGGATTTGTGCCCGGTTGATGACTATAGGCTCGCCCCCTATTTCGTGGGAATTAAAGATAACTGGCGAAATATGGGTGTACTATACATATACCTCAGCCATACCCTTTGGCAATACAGGTGTGATATGTTACAATAAAGTTTACACACCTCTATACAGTTTACCCAGCCCATTTTATTCTTAACGGACCCCTAAAAATTGAAATCCCACTAAGCGGACGGATGTGAACGTAATTTTAGTCGTAAAATCGGGCCAGCACCACGGGGCCTGCGGTCGAGCATACGCGTGTGGTCCACCCTTAACGGACATTTTACGATGCCCGAAGCGATGTCGGTGACCCTTTATGCTATACACTTGATTAACTTTTTTAGTTTAATTGTTCGTATTAGTATTTTACTGTTATGTTTTTTGTGATTTTTTGTGATGGCGATAACTGATTGAGGCTCTATGTCTGTGTATTTTGGCTTTCATTTTGCGGAGTTATGGTTAAGTATTTATGAGTTGTTCTTCTTCTTCTTTAGGGGTTTTGGTTTCCGCACTTAGTCCTTCATTTGGACAATTGTGCGTGGTTTATAAGTGGTTTTATTTGATGATAATTAATAACGAATTGTATACTTTGCGGGGGATTCAGCCAGAAGGATTTTGAGTCTTTAATAATAATATGTAATACTATCCGATTATTGTCGCACTGCAAGGTAAAGGCCTCTTCTCATATACAGAAGGCACGAGCATTGATCACCACGCTTGCTCAAGACGGGTTGGCGATTTCAGACTTATATTAACTACTAGCTGAGCCCCGCGGCTTACTGCATAAGTCTCGATCCCGTGGGGATACGGGATAAAAAGTATCCTGTGTCCTAATCCAGGTCATGGTCTACCCATGTGCCAAATCCGTTCAGCCGTTTTACCGTGAAAGCGTAACAACATTCATTCCACCGGCCCCCTTCTACCATCGGACATCTAGACGCACTGCAAGTTACCATCCCTACCTAGTTGCTATTACACCAATTCTCACTAAGCGCTTCCAAACATCTTTTATAATGCGCACAGCAAAAGAGTGGAATTCTCTACCTGCGTCTGTGTTTCCGACCGCATACAACCCAAATCTCTTCAAAGTGACAGTGAACAGGCTTCTTCTGGGTAAGCTCACTCCATCGTCCACTTTGTCTCTGTCATCTCTGACCTAGACTAGAGTCAAGAGCAAACCCATCTAAAATAAAAAATATATTAAAATTAAAAACATACAAAAATTCAAACTTTTCTCTTTATTATATTAGTTTAGAAGATAAGTGCAGGTTCCAGGTCCAGGACTCGTTTATTTAAACTAACTTACGCGTGTCTATTTGCTCCTACTTAAGTACCTATTCAGGGTGGCAGGGACATCGACGTACAACCTGATACCATAGATTCTGAATCGAAAATATTTAAGGCAGTTATCAAAAAAAATAAAAAACTGCTGTTTAAATTTTTCAGCCAGCATTTTTTCAATTGTTCAGCCATAAATTTTGACCGCGTAGGTATTGCGTTTTTCTATGAAACATCAGTTGTTTTTTTTTTTTTGATAACTGCCTAATTATTCTAACGCAGAGGGGTGTTCAGAATCATGTTCTATCCATGGTAACAGGTTGCATGTCGATGTCCCAGCCACTTTGTATATTAACATTACCGAAATAATGTCTCCATAGTCAGCACCCTAATTGAGTACCACACTATCAATCACAATCTGAATCATTATGAAGTATATTGCTAATCCATTGCTTCATAAGTTCGAAAAATTTGTCTGCTTATCAACGTAAATAACGCAATGAATGTTGTTGAACTGTCAAAATGAAAGCCATTCCTACTGTTACTGTGTTACGCAATTACCCCGCTGGTCTAACGACACATGTCAGGATTCAATATTCCTAAACTTACATCACTCATGTTTATCTCTTTACTCTCTTACTCGAATAAACACTAACAACAAGACGATACACATAATTGTTCCTCAACTATAACACCCATATAGATTGTTAATTACAACACCAATATAACCCGATACCAATGATGGCGGATATTCATTCGGTGACGTCACAGCCGGTACCCTATCATGGCTAATGACGTTCAACAAACAAATCGTAATGACACTGTGGAGGCAGGCTGCAGTAAGTCAACTTTGTACAGAATATGGGCTAAAGATAAAAACAAGTAAGGACATTCAAGGCTCCTTTAAACAGGCGCGACACGCGACGTGACACAAAGGCGTCGCGCGACGAGCGGTGTCTCACATGTATAATTTCAACATGAATGATGTAACCAAATTTTTTTGTTACTATATTTTGATTTAAAAGTGTGTCCATGCAGTTTCTTGTCAACTAGTTTAATTTTCTTAATGACCGACCTCTTGAAAATTCAAAAGTGCCTGTAATTGATTTATTTGAAATAAATGCTTTGAGTTTGAGTTTGAAAACATCGTGAGAAAACCGGTATGTGCTAGAACCAAAAAATCGAAGACAATGTAACATACCAACCCGCACTGGGCCCGCGTGGTGGATTACGGCCCACTTCGTCTAATCGAAAGGAGACCTGTGTCCCAGCAGTGGGAATAGTATAGGCTGATTAGGTATGCTATGTACTTATTTCTGGCCACGTTAATCGCACTAACAGTGAGTTTCATAAGATCCACAATAGTGCAGGTGATTACTTTGCATACACCAGCTTGGGACACTCGAGTGGGTCATGTTCTGCCAAACAACTCTCAGTTGCTCGAGTGGGCAACTGCAATCACATTTGGTGTCGTTCGGGTCTACAATCCCCCATTTTGCTAAGTTGTGATTACGGCAGGCAGCGACCTACCAGTACCAGGGTTTTCATTTAACCATTCTTCAAAATGCATTCTGAATTTCTGAGTCTTGTCTCGAATTGGTAAGTACAAGTTGAACGGGAATCCTAACTTCCTAAGTAATATTATAAATGCGAAAGTAAGTTTGTTTTTTTGTTACGCATTCACGCTAAAACGACTATACGGATTTAAATAAAATTTGGCACATTGGTAGATCATGACCTGGAGAAGAACATAGACTAATTTTCATCCTGGATCGCAAAAGAAGTCGCGAGCAACAGCTAGGTCATAAAGTTGTCACTGGATAGCCAATCGGTTGCCATTGATCTCAACAAACGGTTCTTCTTCTTTAAAGAATTAAACGTGTGAAGTAGTAGGCCTTCTGAAACTTCTCTGTGATGTGTTAATTTAATGCTGAGCGAATACAGGCCGTATACTTTTATGAGTGTATGCTGATTTGGATACAATATTGAATGTACCCTATGTGCTTCAGTTTTACGCGATGTATCAAGGCCCTTTTCTTATTGGGTTGGTTGAATTTAGACTGGATTAGTGATATTTTTTAAAGGTGGATTGAATCAATGTATCTATGGAAAAATATGTTTGTATCGAAGGCTATTTAGAAACATACTTAAGTATTCAAATGAAGTTTTTTGTTTTTTGTTTTTTATTACTCTTCCGCTGTTCCTCTACTCTCGCTCCCTCTCCAATTTAGTTGCTGATTTCACGAAGAAGCATTTCTTCGGGACTTGTCGATCTGCACAGTCTCAACGCTTGCACTACTGTAGAATCTGGCTTTGGAAGTAACCTTTGCAGTGGTTTGAAATGGGGTTATCCAAAAAAATAATGGATTGTGATAAAATTTCGAAGTCGGTTCACGTCAGTTAGATAGTTTTTGAAACTATGTTACCTTATTTAGCTAATAAGGCTTCCTAAAATTCGAATAACAAATATGCAACGCATAAATTCCAATGAATACATAACATTCAGCAACCATGACCAAAAGATGTTATTTAGTCGGCCAAGGAATAGTTTTCAGAGAACCTAAGTTGTTTCCTCTGATTTCTGCTGAAGTCAGATATGAAGGATATGGATAAAAAGGTATCGGTTTTCTAAAATTTCTCATACCATTGCTTTGGGAGAAAAGGCATTACTCTTACTGTAAGTCTATATCATCTACTGCTAGGCAAAGGACTATCCCAATGACTTGCAGTTCAGGGCTAATATGGACCACTTTTCGGGGTCTGCTGTAACGCCTTCTAGCTGTCTCAGGGCTTCACATAATGACTATCTTAGCCCACAGCTCATTGGTCATACGGCAGACGTAGCCAGCCCAGTCCCATTTCAACTTTGCGGGTTTTGAGCAACGTCAGTAATCTGTGATTTGAAGTGCAGTGTGGTGTTGCGAATATTTGGTTTGTTAATTTTACGACTATTATACTGTGCTCCATTGCACGTTGGCATATCTTGAGTTTGGTCTTTTGAATGTTTGGCAAAGACAAATTTGGGATCCATAGGTCTGTGGCGGCATCTACATCGCCACATGCGAGCTTCGCGTCACACTGACGTCACGCAAAATCCTGCATCGCGCAAGCAGAGTTTACCGCGCAACTAGCACTACGTCCCGACATCATACGTCGAGCAGTTGCCCACCAGACACAACACCCGTCTGGTCGGAGGACCCTACCTTTTCTATATAGAATGAGTGAACTTTATACCCTGTACCTCATACCTCTATAGGTCAAAATGGGAAGCACATGTCCATAATTTCCGCTTGGATGACAGAGCATTACTTGAAGTAAACTAAATACAGTAGCAACACCATGTAAGCTCTTAATTTGCCAGATAATGACAGATCGCGCCGGCTCATCGCCTGAGGGCGCCACGCGCCCACTTTGTTCCTTCTGGTTATTGAGTTATCGATGAGCAGTAATTAATAGTAATGACTCTTAATATTGTCCGGCGTGTGTGTAGCAGAAAGCTCAGGTGCATAGTACTCGCAACCGGCGCCGGCGTGCGTGTTTGACCTGACGTATGAACGTAAACGAACCAAAAGGATATACATATACTTGTGGGAAGAAGGCGTGAGTTTATGTAGCTAAGTATATATGTATTGGCATTACTCAAAGGAAACTTAATACAGTAGTAACACGTGTAAGCTCTCAATTTGCCAGATAGTGACAGATCACGCCGGTTCATCGCCTGAGGGCCACACGCGTCCACTGAGCTCATTTTGGTTATTGAGTTATCGATGAGTGGTATTTAATAGTAATGACTTAATAATATACAGGGTCAAATTAAAATAGCTGGAGAAACTCCGCAGACGTGATGGGTATCGGTATCTTGAAATGATAGAACAAAAAGAAAGTAATTAGATTTTTTTTGCGGCGTCGCCGACCGCAGTTCGTGTATTCACTTAAAATTTTAGTTTAAAATATTACGTTTTTTTTTTGTAAACTGCACAAACAGGATTGGTTGAAATTAAATTATTGAGCGAAACTCCGCAAACGTGGTGTTTAGATATCAATACCCATCACTTCTGCGCAGTTTCGCTCGCTATATTAATTTGACCCTGTAGGTGTTCAAGATCATTAGATATTTTAGTATTTAATTGGTTATGTGATGTTTTTTGAATGTTTTCTGTATGAGGCAAGCCGCCCGATGGGATTTCATATCGGCAAAAATTACGAACTTCCATTATAATTAAATTTAATTTCTGAAATTGTCATTCAATAGGATTATATGAACTTAGAGGGTTGTATTAATGATTATAATTCTGTAAATACATACTTGTTACCGTCGCGAATCATATTCTGTTCAACATACAACCTGACACTGACCTGCAAATTGCAAAAAACGTAAGAAAATTTGAACTTCGCGGGCAACCTGGCGGTTCCCCCTTAAGCAGCTAAGAAGCTGATGAAAGTAATAGATATGTTTTTTTTTTGTATCGATACCTTATAAGTATAATTATGAACTGTTACCAGTGGAAACACACTGCCCTAGAAGGACTTATTCCGATACCTACTGAACGATGGGGTCGTATCCTTCAGGAAAAGGTCAGGTCAAGTCAGGTGCACCGTTTTTAAGGTTCCGTACCCAACGGGTAAAACGGGACCCTATTACTAAGATTCCGCTGTCCGTCCGTCCGTCTGTCTGTCTGTCCGTCTATCACCAGGCTGTAAACAGTTGAAACTTTCACAGATGATGTATTTCTGTTGCCGCCATAACAACAAATACTAAAAAACCGATTAAAATAAATATTTAAGGGTGCTCACATACAGCAAACGTGTTTTTTGTTTTTATAGATAATGGTACGGAACCCGAAACGCACTTGTCCGGTTTTTTTTACTTACACCTGATTTGATTTTTCAACCGACTTCATAAAAGCTGGTAATGAAGTCTGTTAAGAATCACAAGCCGGTCGAAGGTCGGACGAAGCGAAAAGACTATGTAAGAATCGTTAAATGTAGCGTACTGTAGATTCTGCTTACCTCCATGGGGAAAACGCATGTTTTTATGTCTATGTTATGTATTATTCATGGGCATTAAAAAAGTCTGTCTAGGTTACCATTCTTACAGCCTGTCCCAAGGGGTATGACCGTATCTGAGAAAAACATTTCTATCGACAAAAAATAAGCTTTACATTCTATTTTCAAAGTAAAACCAACCTTAAAGGCATTTCTTAAATCATATTTTCTCATAACATGGAACGAAAATTTTGACTTGGTATAATAACCGAATCCGATAATAATTATGACTTTTAATTGGATAAAGATTTTTAATAGGATCTTCGAACTTCTAAGGTAATTTGTACTTATAGAGTTCTGTAAAGTTCTGATTGACAAAAATAAAATCTCCAACAAAGTTTTAATACTTGCTTATACCTACTTTCTAAAATTAGATTTCAATCAGCATTGCTTACATTATTTTTGTCTCACGAAGCGACGCGCGCTTTACTTGTGGTTACCAAGTGTACAAACACGCTGTGAATATGTGTGTAAGCGCAGGAGATCTCGGTACCGCCCGAGACAATGGCGAAGTCGGGAGTGTGTGTGAGGGTGTGTTCGTGTGTGCATTATGTTCTGACGACACTCGTCTTCACACACACATTCACAGCGTGTTTGTAAACTTGGTTATCACAAGTAAAGCGCGCGTCGCTTCGTGAGATAATAAAACTATACAAAACATTGTACGGTAGGCCTTGACCACTAATCTAAAAGTAATGTGTTCAAAGAAAATAATTAATAATTTCATCGTACCTACGGTGTTCTTTCACATTAGTTAAACATATTACTTATTCATTCCTTTTTTTGAAAACTATCTTATAGTTTCTATAGGCTTATTATTTCATAATCGACAAAACTTCTTCCATGAAGGTTCCTTCAAACAGTCGAGACACGCGACGCGATACAAAGGCACTGCCTGTCGCGCGACGAGCGGAGCCTTTGTGTCGCATGCGATTCGCGTCGCGTGTTCGCCTGTGTGTAGTTGCCTTGATAGTTCAAATTATAATATCAGTAGTGTGAAGCCTTTGCCTGCCGGGGTCGCGGATTGTTCGAAAGAGTTTCCGTGGCCCTGGCGCACAGGCAACTGAAGGAACACGGGTGGGTTTTAGTCAGTAAGAGTCTGACACGCCCTTCCGCTCCGCCTAGAGCGGGAAAAGTTATTTGACGATATCACAACAGAAAAAAAAAAAGTGTGATGCCTATATTACGAATACCTACATCATCTGCCTCGCTTTTTCTCTACTATGTTGGGGTCGGCTTCCAGTCTTACCAGATGCAGCTGAATACCAGTATTTTACAAGGAGCGACTACCTATCTGACCTGCATAACACAGTTACTGGGTAACACGATACCCCTTGGTGAAAGTATACCTACATCATCAGGTTTTAAATACCTACCTAACTACAAATAAAAACATAGCATCACGCCCGCAATCCCCGAAGGGTACGGCAGAGGTGTACTTACCTATAGTACACCCACATTTCGTCAATTATATTTTTAAATAAACCCCAATATTAATAATATTATTAATTAATGATGAAATAAGCTGTTCAGCAGAGAGCAGTGGTGGCCCGGTGGTATCGGCCGCGACTTACGAGTTTTAAGTCGTAGGTTCGAACCCAGGCAGGCGCTTTAATTTGTGTAAATAATTTCATCACCACTGCTCTCAAAAACGGTGAAGGAAAACATCGTGAGGAAACCGGCATGTCCTAGAACCAAAAAATCGAAGACATGTGACATCTACCAACCCGCACTGGGCCCGCGTGGTGGATTGCAGCCTACTCCCTCTCGAAAAGAGGAGGCCTGTGTCCCAGCAGTGGGAACATTATGGGCTGATTATTCAAGCTGTTCATTGAGCTTTATTTTTTTAAAGTAAAATCCGCATTTAATCACTCATAAACTCCCAATCCCGCTGCTTTCAATAAATAATTACACAGTAGTTTTAATCATGTAAATTAAAACGCACCCAAAAAAAAGCAGACATCGAAATACTGTCAATTTAACCTGACCGTGTTTCGTCAGCCATTTTGCCAGTTTTCACCAATCAAATAACGACATTACGGAATGGTAATAAAGTTTATTTTTGGTTTTGTTTGTGTATAACCACACCTGTTGTTATGCGTCATCATTAATTTGTTCAGAAACGCAATTTGGTTCTTCGTTAAGGTATCGTCTCAAGTTGCTGGGGTCTCGATATTCATGGAACCACCCCTTTGTAATAAGGGTTGTATTTTGTTTGTTTTTGTTCGTATGTATGTGCAGTTGACAAAAAAAGTGGGACATAGATAAAAGTTTTGGCATGGTTCAGTGGCAATACGATATTTTTACGAATACCCTAATTGCGTAACACACTTTCAATCAAAATCTGAATTATTTTGAAGGATATTGTTAATCTATTGCTTCGTATGTTCGAAAAATTTGTCAGCTCAACAACGTAAATAACGCAATGAATGTTGTTGAACTGTCAAAATCAAAACCATTATTACTGTTGGTGTGTTAGTTACTACGCAATTACCCCGCTGGATTTAAAGTGTTTCTTTTTTTGAAAACTTGCTGTTTAATATTTTTAATGGAGCTTGACGTAACTACTCAAATACTAGTACCCTAGGTATATGTGTAATGACTATTGTCTGTGATTGGCTGTATTTAAAAATACCGACAATCTCATCGGCTTTTGCTGTTGACTGTACTACTTACATTTTTAGTTTTTATTATTTTAATGGGTTTGCTCTTGACTCTAGTCTAGGTCAGAGATGACAGAGACAAAGTCGACGATTGAGTGAGCTTACCCAGAAGAAGCCTGTTCACTCTCACTTTGAAGAGAGTTTGGTTGTATGCGGTCGGAAACACAGACGCAGGTAGAGAATTCCACTCTTTTGCTGTGCGCATTATAAAGGACATTTAGAAGCGCTTAGTGCGAATTGGTGGAATAACAACTAGGTAGGGATGGTAACTTGCAGTGCGCCTAGATGTCCGATGGTAGAAGGGGGTCGTAGGAATGAGGTCGTGGTGTTCTTGGGCACACTCACCGAAGTACAATTTGTAGAAGACCGGCAAGCAGGCAACCTTGCAGCGATGAGCCAAGCTGTGAAGCTTGGTATCCACCAGTTTTATGTCGCCAATGACCCTCTTAGCTCATAAAGCTCATAGCTTACATACAGTATGATAGGTGATTTTGATGTTTATTAGTAGAGTAGTAGTTTGTTTAGTGTTGTAACGATCATTGTGGAACGCAGTTTTCATCTCTATAGTGTAATAAAACTCCTTATAAATAATCCTAATTCTAATAATCCTAATGTAGATAATAATATTATTTAATTACTCCTATCCTACAATCTTTACAACTACAATCAACCAGCCACCATAATTATTTAGAATTCTTGACACAGTTACTTTAGTTAGTCCGACCCGTAGCTCACTTCAAAACCAAATGAACGAATTGATTGCCGGGATCGCGCCTTCCTTGACTACTTGTCAATTATCACCGCTTGGTGCTGCCATATAAATAATCGTGGTTCTCAATAATCGATAAGTCAGTTAAGTCGATTTTAAAAATTCTGATAAATGAACCTAACAATAGGATTGACTCTGAAGGTTTGAATGGTTTTCAGTTGACAGAGAAGCCAATTTGCAATGGTCGTATCGGAGCTGACAGCTCCAAGACGAACTCAGGATTTGTAATTCAGGAAGTTCTTTCCTAAAACTAAAAGAACACAGAAAAGTTTTTTTTTAATCTGTTGATATATTTCTGTTTCATATCGACTTCATTTCATCATCATTCGACAAGTTATTTACCCCACCAATAAATACTTTCGAAAGCAAAAACCGAATCAACCACAAAAAGAATCCTGTACCAAGAAACAAGAACCAATTTCAATACGTTTACAATTAAAAAGAATACATTTACATATTACCTTGGCCGGGCATTGAATCCCCTCGCGTGCATTGAAATAATAAGTCTACTGTCAGTTTAATTGACAAGCCTGATGTCAGTCCGTGCGCCCTGACAAGCTGTTGACGTGTAGCGAGCCTTATGTATGGATGCATTGTAATGGAATGAAGCAGATACGAAGTTTTGTCGGCGGGTGGAAGGAGTCAAGGTTGTATTGCTATAATTAATATTTGTTATTAGCTGCTTATGCTTGGGTTTCACTTGCATCTGAGGACTCAGATTTTCATCTTTTTGATCATCTTGAAGTTGACCTATGTGATATGGTTTATCAGTGTGAAAGACAAAATATTTTTCCGAAGTGTGTGCGTAACACAAATGACACATGCCCAAAGACTTAGACCCTGAATAAACACCTGCGCTTAGCTATTATTTTCTGTGCATCCACGGGACTCGAAGCTGTGACCTGTCAGAATCTAATCACTTAGCCACTGACTATGAATCAACTTACAAGTACAAAGTTATCGGCGTTGATTCAGCAAAACAACGTTAAGAAGATTGCAACTAAAACATTCGCGTTCATCAAAATAATTACCGTTACTTACAAAACACATCATAATTTAAAACCCCACTCAATTTAAAAAGTAAAACAATAACAAATCTCTTTCGTTCACAAACAAATTACGGAAATAAGAAGATAACTGTATGGCTTATAAATTTACTCGTTTGTAAAGGTATGTTCACACTCAAGCATTTAATTTATGTACGTAACTTTCTTGCGAATGATACAACCAAAGGCTCAATATTCAAAAGAGTATTTCTATGCAATGGAGGTCCGGTATCGTGTTACCCAGTAACTGTGTTGTGGAGGTCAGATAGGCAGTCGCTCCATGTAAAATACTGGTATCTAGCTGGTTAGACTAGAAGCCGACCCGACGTAGTCGGTCGACGGCTAGGCAGATGTTGGTGAACGTCCTTACGAAAGGTCCTTGTGTGTGAGAATTTACTTGTAACATGCCTTTTGTGTTGCAGTCCATTCCAAACCGTAGGTAAATTTTACCCGCGCTCTTCTCCTATCTTAATGAATTGCTATACAAATTCGCTCATGGTTTTTAACCGACTGCCCCAGAAAGAGAGATTTTTAAATCATGTTGTAACAAAACAATAAGCATAGTCCGTGCTCAATGTTTAGTTCGTCACACAGGAGTTCGGCTCGCTGTTTTGTTACAAGTAAATGCTTTAATGTGTCCATAACTTTATAAATTCTCTCGCTTGAAACACGCGTCATGTGGTTAATGAAAAATTTTCCGGGTACTGTCTGTTTGTTTTTAACAAATTTGTGAGCGAATACCGTATATATAATGTTTAAATGGTGATTTTTAATGTGTAAAAATATTTGTATGAATATTACTGAAGTTTTTATTTATGGTATTCGTTTTCATAATACTGTTATGCATGTCTGATTGCTGATTTCCATATTTTATTCAATGTAGCTGTTAGTTTTGACTGGTAATGGAAGCTATCGTTTTTGTGCTCACCAGTTGGCGCCACTGGCGAGTAAGGTCCTGTCAGTACTTTTATTTGATGTTTTCGGTATGTTTAAGTACCTATAATTTCATAATATGTTTATTTTATTAAATTTTAAAACTTCTAATGAATTTTAGATTATAATGTTCCTAAAATTGGCAAGCATGAAGGAGACAAATAGTATTCTTCCTTTAAGTGCTACCCAAATTAGATCCTAACTTTTTACTTGAAATCTTAAGCTATAATTAATTAATCAGGAATGGCACAACTATTACAACAATTATGTTTTACTAGCTTTTGCCCGCGGCTTCGCCCGCGTGGAGGTCGGAAACTATCCCACGGGAACGTACTACCGGGATAAAAAGTATCCTACATGTTAATCCAGGTTATAAACTATCTGTTTTCCACATTCCATCCATATCCGTTAAGTAGTTTTTGCGTGAAAGAGTAACAAACATCCATCCATCCATCCATCCTCACAAACTTTCACACAAGGTATTAGTAGCATTAGTTAAAATCCGTGATAAAATTCTCGCAAATAGTTAACGTTCAGTACATTTCACGTCAAGAGATCTTACTCTACACTAGCGCCTCTAGCGGCGAACTCAAGCGCGATAGCCTCATTGCACACGAATTAGTTGTTTTACAGTTTCATCACAACTTAACAACAATTCGGTGTTACGAAGTAGGTATACTCCATTTGAAATAAGATTAGAAATTTGAATAAACCTTTTTTACACTCCGTTTAACCGATTTTGACTTGTATAACGTAGTCATAAGGATGGCATTAAAAGCAAAAATATGGTTACAATACACGCAATAGAAATCAAAATCGGTTGAACGGACTGTAAAAAAGGTTTATCGAACGATTTTTATTTTTATTTTTGTTTTTCATACATTCAAATCTCTTCAAAGTGAGAGTGAACAGGCATCTTCTGGGTAAGCTCACTCCATCGCCGACTTTGTCTCTGTCATCTCTGACCTAGACTAGAGTCAAGAGCAAACCAACAACAAATAAAATAAAAAAATACTAATCTTATTTCATATAGACTATTGATTATTTTATGAGGAAAGAGTCTGTCTCAATTTGCCAGTTCCACTTATAGTTTCAACGAAAAATAACAGAAAGAAGTACGGAAAATGTACTTAAACGTTTTTATAATTTATGCAGTTAACAATTCAAGGACTTGCTAACTTATCTATTAGACTATGTTACAATATTAAAAAAGTAGGACTTTTAGATTAAACAATATCCTTCAGTAAAACATAAGAACCAGGAATCCTTAGAACTGAAAATTCCTTCCATGTTTTCCTCTTTCTTCCTACAAAATATAAATCCCCATGAAACTCCCATCGATGTATCAGCCACAGACTTCCTTATACCGTTACATTAGGAGCCTTCCATTTGGCGACCGTCCAGCCAGAGGGGCAACCGTACGACCTATTTAGATTTTATCGTCATATGGATGGAATTAAACCGATCCGGTTTAAAAGGTATGTTTTCGTCAGTTTGGTAATGTTGCTGCAGTATTTTGATAAGAATTTTTAAAGAAATAGATCATTGATGCTAGGCTAGAATGGGGGTGACTTCCGAGATGACGACTAATAAAAAGACATACATGGAAGAAAAGACGTGTTCCGCAGACCTCAATCAATCAATCTCTACAGCCTCCAGTCCCTGTCTAATGAAATCCGATACCAGGCTATGCGAAGCAAACTCATGTTCAAAAGGTCGCCTCAAATTGGATCGGCAGACATATTTCTGACCTCACTGGCACCAGCAACCAAATTACGTAACACACTATCTATCACAATCTGAATCATTTTGAAGCCTATTACTAATCCATTACTTCATATGTTCGAAAAATTTGTCTGCTCAACAACGTAAAAAACGCAATGAATGTTGTTGAACTGTCAAAATAAAAGCTGTGTACCTACTGTTAGTCTGTTACTCAATGAACCCGCTTATTTGGTTTAACACGTATTTTAGTGATCAATCATTTTATTAGCTGAAATATGGTAGGAATTAACTTGATGAGGTTCGGTATTGTTTATATTCAAGTGTAGGTATCGAAAAAAGGCAGGAAGAGTTTAAGGAAAGATGATGAGCAGCAGCGTTCTTCTATCTGTTAATGGCCATTCTGCAATCACTTATTCGTCAGCACATTGTGATCATGGCTATTTCCTGTAGAAGCTTTCATTGTAGTGATATTTGAGAAGTCTTTGATGAAGATGAATTACTGACAAACGGGACACAGAACGAGAAGAGTACAAAGTTTTTCTGAATACAAAGTATAAGATGTGCTTGTAGACTAGAAACTGGTAACATTACAACATAACAGTACAAATGTATTGTTTTGTTTTTATTACTTGTAACATTATACGTCAATGACATGTCAATGTCATAATTTTATAGTCGTTAAAAATAGCATAGACTTTAGGAAGAAATGCGTAGAAACAGTAATTTCTTAATTAAAGGGAATGCGCTAAGGTAGCCCGCGAAATTCATATTTACTTACGTTTTTTTGCAAATTGCAGGTCACTATCAGGTTGTATGTTGATTAAAATATAATTGGCGAACGTAACAAGGATGGCTGTACAGAATTATAATCATTAGAATCAGCAATACAACACCTTACATTAGAATTGGCCTCAAATGTCATGATTTTATAAAATAGTCATTCAATTGGGTGATATGAACTTTTTGTGATTATAATTATTTAATTAAATATTTGTTGCGGTCGCGAATCATATTTAGATCAACGTACAACCTGATAGTGACCTGCAAATTGCAAAAAATATAAGATAATTTGAATTTCGCGCGCTATCCTGACGATTTTGTCTTAAACTACACAGAGAAAGAAAGAGTGTTGCTATCTTCATGTATGTTTTAGATTTTCTTACGGCTTACCTACCGCAGATATTTTGCTGAAATCAGGCAAAGATTTAGCTTAGTTAAATAAAAAGTTAAAAACTAGTCATACTGCGAGAAGAAACTGGTCCATCTTAGTTCTATAGGCAACTTATCTTACCTTTCTTAATTACACGTAGCTAAACCAACATCAGTTGTCCTACCTATTCGTAATTAAACACCAATCTATTAGATTCACAGGACTAAAACAAAGACACATCGTATCTGTGACTATCAAGGTGGAACAATGGAATCTGTTCACAATACCTATAATTGTGATCTGGAAAGTTTGGCTGAAGTCCAGGAGTTGACAGCCACTCCTGGGAACCCATTAAGATGTTATCGTCACGTAGCAAGAATATGTAGAAGGTAAAAACTAGCCAATTTTCTAGGAGAGAGATAAATAGGTTTGAATCCAAACAAGCGCTTTACTTTGTGTTCTGACATGACTTAGAACCAACAATTAGAATACGTGTGACATTCAGCAACCCGCACTGTGCCCGCGTGGTGGATTACGGCCCTCTCCCTCTTACAGAAAAGAGGCGTGTATCCCAGCAGTGGGTTATATGCTGATTATGCAACTTAAAATTTAGCAGTGCCACACTGAAATTGACGGTATTCCTAAGTTGGGCTTATTCCACTTTTCCCCGTTGGATGATCCCCATTGATGGGGATTAGTGAACTTTTTGTTCACTATTCCCCGTTGACCCAAAATTTTTATTTAATGGGGATAAGTGAACTAAAAAGTTCAATAATCCCCATTAGGTAGGTACGTTAAAAAAATAAAATATATGAATCATGTTACATTTATTAATTAAAAATATAACTTTCTTATACCTAATAAAATCACAGATTGTACAATTATTAATTTAAAATAAAAAATATAACTTTCTTATACCTAGTAAAATCACAGATTGTACAGGTCTCCTGTTTCAGAATGGCAACAATAATGAGGCGTAGCCGACGGAGTCCCGCTTCGCGGGACTCCTACTTCTGGGCGGTTTAAAAAAAAATAACCACGAAGGGGACGGCGGGGTCTTTCAGACCCCGCCATCCCCTTCTAACCTAACCTGTCCGAGTCGGGGTGCCCCGAGTCCCGAGCTCGCTTCGCTCGCTCTTGCATCCTATCCCCGATTGTGTAGCGTTTGTTTTTATTGTAATGATGTCAATGAATGCAATGTTTGTTTTCAATATTACTCGTATTGTTATTTCACACACACACACACACACACACACACGGGGTGACACACAAATTCGGTCGCACCGTATGTAAACACAGTCATATGTAAGGTACCATACTCGTACATCGGAAGTGTCGAATAAGGCTAATTATTTTCCAGGCGACTAACTATTTGGTACAACTTGGGGCACCCCGACTCGGACAGGTTAGGTTAGAAGGGGACGGCGGGGTCTGAAAGACCCCGCCGTCCCCTTCGTGGTTATTTTTTTTTAAACCGCCCAGAAGTAGGAGTCCCGCGAAGCGGGACTCCGTCGGCTACGCCTCATTATTGTTGCCATTCTGAAACAGGAGACCTGTACAATCTGTGATTTTACTAGGTATAAGAAAGTTATATTTTTAATTAATAAATGTAACATGATTCATATATTTTATTTTTTTAACGTACCTACCTAATGGGGATTATTGAACTTTTTAGTTCACTTATCCCCATTAAATAAAAATTTTGGGTCAACGGGGAATAGTGAACAAAAAGTTCACTAATCCCCATCAATGGGGATCATCCAACGGGGAAAAGTGGAATAAGCCCTAAGTTGGGAGTTATGTTGCGCCAACGCAAATACATTGGTTTAGGGGCAGGAGAATAATGAAGATGATGAATCCCACAAGATCAGACATGGGCAGTATTGCTAAAACACTCTATATTAACCGATGAGACCCCCACAGGCTCGTACTGGATATCCTTCCGAGACTAGCTAAATATAACAAAAGTTGTGTATCTATGTGTGTACGTCTATATAATAACATACCAAGTAATCTCAAGACATTAATTGCATGAATGGTTGTGAAGTCATAGTTTTTATAGTATCAAAGACTTCTTTTGAAAATAAATGTTAAATATGCTTGTGAAAATTTGTACGCTTATGTATGACTGTTAAGCAGAAACACGTATGCTCTTGTTATTTTTTTTTTTTTGTAATTTACCATGTTTTTAAGCAAATAAATATTATTCTATTCGATTCAAATATCAGACGTTTACTTACTCAATCATGAACTTCAGCGATAATTTTCTTCCGTTGAATAGTATGTTTCCAACTATTGTTCGGAGTGGAACTTCTCTGCTTACTCCCTAATTGCGACTGCTATCTCAGACGCGGTTAGATTATTTATCAAGCAGATTCCCCGCGGTATTAGAAAATGAATGTCGTAATGAAAGAAAGCAGTAACCATTGCCTTAGAGATGTCCTCATTTGTACAGAATTCTGAGCTAAAATGATATAATTGGGCATTTGCTTTGTGTGGTATTATTTTAGCTATGCTTTTTGACGAAGATGGCGAATCGAACTTGTACTCTACCGAAAGGACTGGCCTGTATTAGCAGCAAACAGAAGAGTGTCGAATGCCTTCACCCTGCAGTGTCACAATACAGGCTAGATAGGTAGTTTTTTGGAACGAAGTTCCTTATCGCGCGTTGCGAAAGGGGGCTAGACGGAAAAAATTAAGACCAAAAGTTGTAACGACACTTTTTGTAACGACACTTTTTTTATAGTTGTAAGCCGTGCGGCGTGCGCGTGTTTCTCTGTCTGTCTCTCTCTCTCCTCTCTCTCTCTCATAGAAAGCAAGCCAGTTATTTTTTTTTTTTTTTTAAATGGAACTTCGTTCCATCCGTGTGTCCCTTGACACCTCTCAAGTTTTTTTTTTTTTTATATGGTTTTGCTCTTGACTCTAGTCTAGGTCAGAGATGATAGAGACAAAGTCGACGATGGAGTGAGCTTACCCAGAATAAGCCTGTTCACTCTCACTTTGAAGAGATTTGGGTTCTATGCGTTCGGAAACACAGGCGCAGGTAGAGAATTCCACTCTTTTGCTGTGCGCATTATAACAGATGTTTGGAAGCGCTTAGTGCGAATTGGTGGAATAGCAACTAGGTAGGGATTGTAACTTGCAGTGCGCCTAGATGTCCGATGGTAGAAGGGGGCCGGTGGAATGAGGTCGCGGAGTTCTTGGGCACACTCACCGAAGTACAATCTGTAGAAGACCGACAAGCAGGCAACCTTGCGGCGATGAGCCAAGCTGTGAAGCATCATGTTGGCATCCACCAGTTTTATGTTTTTGCACCTGATGCTTTTTATGATGTTTAATTTTATGCTTTTTATGATTTTGATGCTTCCATCATAAAAAAAGTATCTTATGTCCCAACCCTGGCCATGGTCTCTCCGCCTTTCATCCTTCAACCAAATGCGTTCACCCGTCACTGCGTGAAAAGGTAACAGACAGACAAACCACTTAAGAGTTACTTAAAATGTTAGTGTAATATTTTACTAATAAAAGCTGTATTGTAGGTTCGTATCACTGGACCAGTAAGGATCAGAGATGGGTAACACCTAGAAATTAGATAAACTTAGTTCGTTGATCTTCTCAGAATAGTCTTTATTAGTCGTATTGAAAGCTCATCGATAGAAAACTTACTACTAAATTAAGCCTCTTGTAAACGAAGAGAGCAGTGGACTGCCAAGTGACCCTCGAGTCATCTGTGTATTGTATGGGGCTCGAAGACGCAGCCAAGTCATAAAACTTTAAAGGGTATAAGACTAAATTGTTACTATTTTAACCATACTTCGAGCGAGTCGGGATGAGTTTTCTATTTCAGTTAAACCCGTAATACAATATTACCTTTATTCAACAAGACTATAATGCAAGGCTATATCCACAGAGTTTAAATTAGCTTCCTATAACTTGAGAGAGACGTATTGCGGCCACGATAGTTAGATGAATAGGGGCCAAGAGCGAAGAAGGTCTGCGGACTTGCTACAGAGCACGGCGTCACAGCGCCGGCAGCGACTAACGACGGCAGTACCTACTAATAAAATTCGTGGCGCAGAAAGTGCGTTGAGCACACAATTTCTGTCACGATTTCGTGTTCAAAGCCGTCAGTTTCCATACATCATTAATGTTGTAGTGCGAGTAAACGGGGACTCGCTTGGTTTGTATGGAAAGTGTTGACAGTGCCGCTTCTAGCAGTAGCCGCCGAGGCATCTCCGTGGTCTGTGGGATTGCATAATCAGCCTATAATATTCCCACTGCTGGGACACAGGCCTCCTCTCTGTGAGAGGGAGTGGGCCATAATCCACCACACGGGCCCAGTGCGGGTTGGTAGATGTCACATATCTTCGATTTTTTGGTCTAGGACATGCCGGTTTTCTCACGATATTTTCCTTCACCGTTTTGAGAGCAGTGGTGATGAAATAATTTACACAAAGTAAAACGCCTGTCTCGGTTCGAACTCACGACCTACAACGCGTAAGTCGCGGTCGTTACCGCCGGGCCACCACTGCTTTCGGGGGGCTGGCCCATCCCTATTTAGCCCAGTGTTCGTTTTTCTATACTCATAATAAGATTGTCTTGCAGGAATCACTGCATATTCACTTGTATTTAAATCGAATAATTAAATAAGATCGTAAATACTCTTAATCAAACACATCAATCACAGTTCATTGACATAAAGATCTTTAAAAAAGATAATCATAAGTCATTGTGATCAATGTACTGCATTCGTTAATGTATCGTCGGCGTCTCTTTTACCGGAAAGGATCGGAACCGGTTGTGTTTGATGGTAGGTACATGCTTGGAATTGTTTATTAATTGTTGGGTGATACTTGCATTTCCTTCTTTCCATCTTTGATACTTCCTTTATGGAGTTTGGTTATTGTGTCGAGACTTCCCATCGCTATTCCTCAAGCTCGTGAACGGGCGCTGTCAGTAGGGACCGGTCATCTCTTAGCTGCCACGGCGTATTTTAATTTAATTTAATATTTGAATTGTTTTTGTCTTTTTATTACGGACACTTTTAACGTTCTGCATCGTTCTCACATGCATAATTTCAACATGAATGTTGTAACCATATTTTGATTTAAAAGAGTGTCCATAGAGTTTCTTGCCCGTTCTTCTCCATAGGTACCTACTACGCTTTGGTATGGGCAACTAGCTTAATCTTTCTGACTGACCGACCCCTTGACAATTCAAAAGTGCCTGTAATTGGTTTATTTGAAATAAATGCTTTGAGTTTGAGATATTATGTCATTTCCAAAAGATAGTCTGAAAATTAGAAAGTTTGAGAACTATTCTGTTAGCAAATACGTACAGTTGACCGAACGTCGTTGGTAAAACATTGACATTGAGCTGGCGCAGCGTAGTACGGAGTTTCAATAAAATAAGAGCTTATATTGGTTTTGTTACTGACGATCCAGCTGGCAAAAAAGTCTTGTACAAAATGACATATAAGAACAAAAGCATTATTATAGTTTTATAAGTGTCCTGATTAATAAAGGCATTTATAAAGATGATTTGAACTAAAAGAACGTATACACTTATAAAAGACTTATAGAAATATATACGAACTCCTTGTAAAATACTTGTAAGAACAAAAGTTTACAAGCGCACTTTAATTGTAAGACTAATTACTCTTGATATTTTTTTGTACTTAATAAGGCATCATATAAGATCGTTTGTTCTTTATAGCTTCCTTGGGTAAGTATTATAAAAGAGTACTGATCTTACTAAAGCATGATACACAACTGTTGAATAACCAAAAAAACTATAAGTGTAAATTGTCTTAGCTAAGTCATATTAAGGAGAAGTAGCACTTTCGAAGATATTTATATGAATATTTGAACTCACAAGCATGCTTGTTAGGGTTCCGTTCCCAAAGGGTAAAAAGGGGACCCTATTACTAAGACTCCTGATAGTTAGACAGTTGAAATTTTCACAGATGATGTATTTCTGTTGCCGCTATAACAACAAATACTAAAAAATAGAATGTGTTTTTTTGCCGTTTTTATAGATAATGGTGCGGAACCCTTCGTGCGCGAGTCCGACTCGCACTTGGCCGGTTTTTAACGGTATTAATTTATGGTTCTCTGCGATTTGTTGTGGACATAAAGTACCTACCCTATTTGGGGTCCGAAGACATTTTTTATTATTGAGCTTTTGATTTTTTCTTATTTATAAAACAATCGGCGTCCATAATTTAATTCATAATAACCATAATTATATTGGTACAGCAGTTGCTACGTTAGAACAAATAATTAACATTCAAACTACATATGAAGCATATTTACAATATAATTATGTTAAAATGATTAGATACACAATGTGATTTTGGTTCGTCTATTGTTTAAGGAACCCTGAAATTATGAACAATGGCCACCGATAATTGTCTTAGGTTAGTGTTTAATAGGAGCAATTGTCTTTAAACTTACTTAACTAGAGTCAAATAAGAATATGTAGTCTGACAATGCATTTAACCGAAAACCAATGAGCTTTTAAATGTTCTGATAAAATACACTATAAGTAAGATTGTTCATAATAGAAAATGGTGGCAAGTTTGTATTATTTCACGTAAATCAATAATTATTAATCAAAAACATATCTCAGAAATGGACCGAGATTTTAATGTTATTTATATTAAAAATCCTTTGAATAAATCTACTCCGCAGGTGGTTCAACATTATAATAATAGTAAGATACAAGTAACAAAGAAATATGTTAGCATTAAAGTACAAAGTAAATATACACATTATACATTTTTAAAGGTTTTTATTAAATTCACAACGGTTTCTTGTGATTTCATTTTGATCATAAAGAGGCAAATAAGGTGAATCACACTTAGAACGGCATTAGTAAGACTACACAATGGCGTTTTACTCTTACACCATGCCTGTATAAGACACTTGTAAGACTATTTGCTTTTACAACAGCATTAGGCAGCTCGCTGTACGATTGAAAACACTCTTCAGTAAGGGTTTGCTCTTACAAAGTGCGCCAAATTTCACATTTACCAACGTTTGTATGTGTACTTTAAGAGTAAGAAAAATATGGTCTTAGGATACTTGTAAGACCAAGTTTCGCTAGCTCAGCCTCTTGTATTGTTTACGATTCCCTTCGCTAAACTCCATAGGAAAGAGTGTGGAAGAAAAGGTTAGTACCCCAAACATTTGTGAAAATTGAACTATGAGGGCGATAATAGTTTCAGTTGTACGAAGCAAGGTTCATCAATAGACTATACAGTCCTGCTTTGATTGATTGACCAAAAACTAATGGAAATTATTACAAAATGCTCTACATTGTGACTTGCAAATTGTTATTTGTGTCAGCATTTTGTGTTCCATTGCGGGGTAAAGGCCTCGCTTCCTTCCTTCCACTTATCCTTATCTATCTTGCAAATGCACACTTACACACACAGTATCCGCTTTTATAACAAGTTGCCAAAGTCAGTTACAGAACTTAGCGATGGAAATTTCATAACCCACATCAAACGTATCCTTATCAAAAATGCTTATTATAACATTAAAGACTATGTTGAAGACAAGGAAATTTGGCAATAATTCCTTCTGCACATGTGGCTTCCCTGATACCTCATTAACGGCATCACTATGTGAATGTCTATTAACTACTCCCAAATTACGAAGTTTATTAAAAAAAATGTTTTTTTTTACTTTCTTCTTTGACATGATCTTCTCATTATTTGACATTATATACCTCTAATTCTTATTTCAACTCTTCACTTATAACTTTTGTAGACAGGATTCTAATTCAGATTTGTTACAGTTGTAATGGCAATCATGTCATTTGGTTTAAATAGGCTTTAATTTTTATATACATTCTTCTATATTTTGTGAATATGAGAACGTTGTAGGCCTAACTTGTAGACTGTAGATTTGTAGACCTTTTTATATTTGGTTGAGTATCTGTTACTTGTTGACAGGCCTACACTGTCCTCCCATATCTATCAACACTGTAATTTGAAACATTGCAAAAGCCCCTTATTTTTAAAAGAGTAACCGTGGAGTCTCTTGCCGGCTCTTCTCCATAGGAAACAACCAATTGGAACCTTGCACCAAGCTTCTGACGTTTCATAAGTGCCCATGTTGGTTTATGTGAAATAAAATATTTTGATTTGATTTGATAAATTAACACTAACTTCACCAGGTGTTAACCAAATGCATCATCAACTAAACCATCATATATCAAAAAGTGGTTAAAACTGTTCACCGCATTCCAATATCGGCCATCACAGACATAGCATACAGCTTGATGTAAACAGTAATTTGCGTACGCCACTCTTGCCAAATGTACTTGGCAAAGTGCCAACTAGAGCAGTTTCGGCTTTCGGCTTAGCCGGATAAACCTAATAACCGAGAAATTAAAAATTTTGCGCCCATAATGGTCGGGTTTTTTGTTTAAGTTTCCCGTTTCGCTTTTGTTTTCGTTTTGTTTGTAAATTTATTCGTTTAGTTGGGTTTTTTGTGTGGCTTGTTTATTTTGTATTTTAGTTTAGTACTACATTGAATTGGAAGTTCTTTGCTGTTATTGATTAAATCGAAGACAGATATATTTCAAATAACTGAAGTCTTATGCTCATTTATAAATAATCAAATAATCTGCCTAGCCTGTTCTCAACTATGTCGGGGTTGCCTTCCATTCTAATTCTCTAATCTATGGCTGCTGGCAAATTCAATGTACCCAGAGTCACTACTTAAAACCCTTAAAAAACGAATACCATATCTATTGAACGGTTTGCCAGCTGACATAAGGAGTGAAATTAACAAAAATAGTTTAAAAATAAATAAACTAAAAATATATTCTTTAGAAATATGTTAAAGTGCTACCTCTAAATAATAATTAACTTTAAGTACTAAGTTTAGTAAGTGTATAGAGACTCACCGACCCCACAGTCAAACCACTACTACGGTTTTGTGGGGCTTAGTTTATAAGTTATACTTTCTTCTTTTTTTTTTTTGATCCGGGGTGGAAAATCCTCATGGATGTCCCCCGCCCTGGGGGGGGCGGAGGGGTCTGTCAGACTCTTACTGACTAAAAACCACCCCGGTGTTCCATCTCACACCTGCGCCGGGGGTCACGGGAACGTACGAATCTTCCGCTTAGTTAGCTTAGTTTGTAAGTTATACTTACCGTAAGTAAATATAAAAAAATATAAAAAATACTGGTTGCAGCTGAATATCAGTAATTTACATGAAGCGACTGCCTATCCGCCCTCCACAACCCAGTTGCTGGGTAACACGATACAGATTGTCTGACTTTTGGGCTTCTGACTACACGTAACGATTGTCAAAGATTTACGAATGACAGCTGGGACTAACGGCTTAACATGCTTTACGTGGCACCGAGGGGTCTCGATATGTAATGGACGGTCACCCATCCACGAATCGATCGCGGCAAGCGTAGCTTAACGTTCAATCGACCTGTGCGACTGTTATAATTTAGCCACGAGCCCCCTTTCTATCATCATTGAAGAAGCAAAATTATGTAATTATAATAATTAATTATATAATTATATATATCGTCTGCAATCCAGGATGAAAAGTAGCCTATGACCTGTGTAAGGACCCAGGTGGTCTATCTATTTGCAAAATTTCATCCTAATCCGAAACAAACAAACTTGCTTTCGCATTTATAATACTAGCTAGGATAATAAAATATCAATCTAAAAACTAAGGTCAGACCGAGATCTCGGTCTCGGTAGTTTTCAGCTAAAATTCACGTATCGGTCTCGGTTTCGGCCTAATGTTCTCGTCAAAAATTGACGTCTCAGTCTCGTTCTCGGCGAATATTTTAGGAGAATCTTTGCCGAAGCCGAGACTACGCGGTACTCGGGTGCTAGTACTTATTTTATTTTAAAGTCAATGCCGCTCCTGATTGGTCGGCTGGTGAGCGCGAGTCACCTGTGATTGGCTAATTGGAAATAAGTGCTGATGACAAGACAAGGTGTTAAGACCAGCACCTAACAAATTCTTGTCGGCACCACCAATAAGTGTCGCAAGTGAGCAGCTGTTTAATAGGGCTCGGCACTTGTACTTATGATGAAAGGAGACACAATTTGAAAAGGAAAACGCTGAAAAATTATTATTCTTGGCCTACAATATTACATTGTTTGATTTTGATTATTAATTTTATTTTCTAAATGTATGTCTTTCATTGTTGTTTTTGGTATTTTATCAATTCTCGGTCTCGGAAGCGGTTTCGGCCGAGATTTTTTTTGTCGGCCTCGGTATCGGTCTCGGCTGTCATTAAAAAATTAGTCCCGGTCGGACCTTACTTAAAACACTGACCACTACATACCTACACTAATACATCATATACGTACCTAAATACAAACAATTAATAATATCTGTACCAACTAACATTTTGATCGAACGGAGAACCGAAGTCCCGCGACTTTGATCGATCATTGCTTTTGACTTCGCCGTATGGCGCTACCAAGATAAAAATAAACTACTCAAAAAAATCTTACTCAAATCTCAACCTTAACGTCGTAGCAATAAGGTTCTTTTAAAAACAGGTGTGGTTGACGAAATTGTTATTGGAATTTGAATCTTACAGTTAAGTTTATAAGGTTGTCTAATCAGTGACAGGTGATACAGTAATCGTAAAAATTAAGATGGTGAATATGTGAATGTAATCAGTATTGTTAAGGGGCGTATTTTTTTAAATTCATGCTTGTGTGAATAAGTTATTAAGAGTAAGTTTTTTTTGTTGTTTTAAAGCTTTAGATTATGATGTAGGCTTTTTGCAAATGCCTTAAAGGTTATCGACCTCTCCGTTTATACAAAACTTATCAAACCTCAAAATTCAGCTTTAATGTAGGGCATATTGAGTAGAAAACTTTATACATTGTATGGTCGGGTGTCAGATATAATAAAACATCCCAAAATGTGGAGTAAGACTGCCTTTATTATGTTGATACTATGACTTATATATTGGTTACACACATTGAAATAGAGGTTGCATACGTACTACATCACACCTCCCAAGGCAATAAAAAAAAAAATATTCCTTTGCATGGATACTTTTTTTTTTTTATATATAAAACTACGTAATGTGGTTACAAATTTAATGTAAAATTACTGTTTATTATCTATGAGTTATGGTTATGGGTTTTGTGTTACTCGCAGGTTTTTTTTTTATAAGTATATTAATAAACAACTTATAACTAAGATTACAGTTGTTGTATCGCTTGTGTTTACAAACAAGCGAATTGGTTTTTTTTTTTTTTTTTTCCAAACTTATACCTAAGATTACAGTTGAGTTCTGTGTTTACAAATAAAACATGTAAGTACTTTTTGTTGGCACCATTCATTCAGGGCATCACGAGTGCATATCATTTTACAGCCACGATCGCAACGAAGGTCAGTAACCTGTACGGTACGGGTACCTGTGGGGTATTGTTGCTAAGTATACAATATATTATGACTTTATGAGTAATACAACTTCGTTCTGTTTTTATGAATAACATCAATTTTTCCATTAATGTTTACCTCTACATTTGGCGACAAATCTCTAATAACAGTGTAGGGACCAGTATAAAGGTTTGAGAGCTTATTACCAGTTTCATTTTTAATCAATATTTTATCATTTGGTTTATATTCTACAGGTCTTACATATTTATCATATCTGTTTTTCCTTTCTAATTTCGAGTTAATCAAGTTTTCCCGTGCTTCTGTTTGTGAAATCTGTAATCTATATTTAAGCTCAAGGGGATAACTGTCATAATTGTATAGTGGTTCTACTGTTCTTAAAAGGTTACTTGGTAAGTTACATTTCTTTCCATACACAAGTTCGAAGGGAGTAAATTTTGTCGATGAATGTACTGTGGTGTTGTATGCAAAGGCCCAAAAAGGTAACCATGAACTCCATGAGTCTGGTCTTTGATTGATGTGCATTCTTAAAAAGGCCCCTAGGGTTTTGTGAGAATTCTCCAGTGCACCAATGCTCTGGTGATGATAGGCTGTTGAGTTCAGTTTGGAAATATTAAGAATTGTACATACCGCTTTGAATGTCTCTGACATAAACTCCGTTCCCCTGTCAGTAGCGATTTCCCGAGGCACACCGTGCACGAGGATGAAGTTGTTGACGAACACACGAGCGACTTCAGCTGCTGTTCTATTCACTAGTGGAAAAGCGCATACATATTTTGATAGTTCACATTGAAGTGTTAAAATATACGTGTAGTTATAGTAATCTCTATCAAGAGGCCCTACTATGTCTAAAAATATCTTCTCAAATGATGATTGTGCCGTTGTGGTTATTACCATGGGTTCTTTTACCATAACCGTATACTTTTGTTTCTGACATATAGGGCATTTTTTAACATAGTTATTTATATCCTTTTCGAGACCCGGCCAGAAATAATATTTTTTAATGTTGTTAAACATTCTTTTTGTGCCTGCGTGGCCACTTGTGGGTAATAAGTGAAAGTCATTTAAAATGACTCTCCGATCTTCTAAATTATCTACTTTTTCTATATTTTTTAAAATACACAATCGCGGTCCTTCCCATTTAGTATATCTTTTAACCTCATTAGTTATTTTTCCTAAGAATAAGTTATGGGATTTATTTTTCACGAAACATATTTCATGTATATCATTAACTTTACAGAAATCGCACATCGCTCTCACAAATGCGGCTGGCGTCAGTTGTGATCGAGCAGATGGATTTATATACAACATCATTTTTGCTTGATCATATGAAAATATATTATTTCCCTTATATATTCTATTCGTTTTTTGTAGCCTGTTTAGACTTGTTTTATCAATGAATTGCAGCTCTACTGCATTACTAGGCTTGTTAATTGTTCCCACAATCCTTGCTTGATCTTCTTGATCCGGGACACAGTTGTCTGCGGTATCTTCCGGAATATGAGAAGTTTGTTCTAATCGTTTTATCTGTGCTCGTGTCATTACAAATAAACTTTCGTGCATGTTCTTTAAATCTTTCGATGATATTGGAATTCGAGATAAAGCATCGGCGGCTGCATTTTGTTGACCTTTGACATATTCTATTAAATAGTCATATTCTTCTAAACATAATCTAAATTTGAGCAGTCTACTTGATGGCTCCTTTAAACTAAATAAATATACCAGTGGTTTGTGGTCAGTTACTATTTTGAATGGACGACCATACAAATAGGGTCTATAATGTTTTACGGCCCATACTATAGCCAGGAGTTCTTTTTCAATAGTCGGGTAATTACGTTCAGCTTTGTTTAAACTCCTACTGGCGTAAGCGACTGGCCGACCATTGCCGTTGGATAAAACCGCTCCTATCGCGTACCCTGACGCATCAGTTTGTACAATAAACTGATTTTTATCTGATAAATCCGGATATTGGAGAACTGGTGGTGTAGACATACATTCTTTAAGTGTCTGAAATGCCTTTTGTGCGTCGCTATTCCAAATGAATTCTACATTTTTCCTACACAAAATATTTAAACTGTTTGCAATTTCAGCAAAATTTGGAATAAATTTGCGATAATAATTCGCTAAGGCTACAAAACGCTTTACTTCATTTGTGTTTTGGGGAATTGGATAGTTTCGTATAGCACTAATCTTTTCTGGATCGGGTAGTACACCGTTATCTGTTACGACGTGGCCTAAATAGAGCATTTCCTTTTTAAGAAAGTCGCATTTCATCGGATTTAATTTTAAATTGACACTGCGTAATCTTTCTAGTACTTCGATTAAATTTTTGTTATGATTTGATAAGTCCCGTCCCATTATAATTAAATCGTCCTGATAACATAAACATTTTTCATAATTAAGGCCCGCCATTGCCATTGTCATCATTCGGGCAAATGAGTTCGGGCTTGTCTTAAGACCCATTGGCATTCTAGTCATTTGATATTGACCTGAATGAAAAGCTGTAAATTTCCTACTATCTGGTTCAAGTTCCACGTTATAAAACCCTTGGCTTAAGTCTAAGTGCGTAAAATAAATGCAACCAGATAGCGAGTCTAATATCTCATGAATATTTGGCAGTGGGAATTTATCATTTTGAACACAGTTATTTAACTTTCGGTAATCAATGACTAGACGCCATTTCTTCTCTCCATTTGATTTCTTTGGTACTAATAGAACGGGACTAGACCATTCGCTATTACAGGGTTCTATTATACCTTGTTCGAGCATGCGGTTAATTTGATTCTGTATTTCCCCTTTTTGTGAATGTGGGAGCCTGTAAGGTTTGCTGTAACTTGGTCTAGTACCGGGTTGTATTGTTATTGAATGTTTATATATAGTTGTCGTAGTGAGTTGGTCTCCTTCGAGATAAAAGATATCGTTATACTTTGCGCATATGTTCCTAATGCTGATTTTTTCCTCCTTATTTAGATGATCTAATTTTAATAAGGGAAGCAGTTTTTTGACTCGTTCTGCATGTTTCTTTGGCTTGTCAAATATACAGATATTATAATCTCTTGCTTTATGTATTTTAGGATTAATGCTATGTACATAAAAATCGTTTTCTGTTGTGTTCAAAATTCTTATTGGTAGCTTTCCGTCCGCGGGGCTTGCTATTGTACTTGCTAAAAATATTCCGTTTCCTATCTGCTCTGCGCAAACTACACAATCTTCTGTTATATCGGTCGTAATGTAATGTGTGCTTTCGGACCTAGCGGGTATAGTTAGCGTCTCGTTATGTTTGGTAATAGGCACACAAATTTCTTTATTGTTATTATACATAACTAAGGAGTAATTTTTGAAGTTAATAATTGAATGATATTTGCTCAAAAAGTCTTGGCCTAAAATGCCACTTGCCTTACAGGGTAAGGATTCAAATACGTAGAATTTATGGCTTAGAATTTGTTCACCTGCTCTTAATTCAAGATAAACAAAACCGATCGCTTCAATTTTTCCACCAATACCATTTACAACAAGTTTTCCTTTTTGGATGGGTTCATTCAACTCAGCAATGTGTTTATATTTTATGGCCGATATGGATGCACCGGTGTCGATTAGCCACGTATATGTAAGATTGTTATGTTTAGAGTGTAATGAAATATGATATATGCTACTACATGACATCATAACGCTTTTATTCACGAAAAAACTCTTCTGAATTATTATTATCATTGTTATTTTCAGATTGATTTTCTCGCGGATTTGAATCTGTCAAAATATGCGTATTTTGTTGCTGTTCCTGGTGAATAGTAGCTTGGTTAAAAAAAATCCTACCTTTAGCTCCACGGTTAAATGTGCCGCGGCCACGAGATCTCCATCCACCGCGACCTGTTTGCGATATTCGATCATCCCTCCGTTCCGCCGGTGGCGTTGATTGTCCTCGTCCTCGTGACATCCCCTGGCCTCTGGAATTCCTATATTGGTAGTAATTGTTATTACGACGCATAAATAAAATGTCACCTGACGTGGACGGTGTTGAAACTTCCTCATCGATGGCTGCTTGTATGGCATCACTTAAAGATGTAAACTGTCGCGCTGCTATTATTGTGCTTAGTCGACGATTTCTTAATCCGTCGGCAAAACTTTTAATGGCTGATTTTTCGTTAATAGGCTTCAATATATCGAAGCTAGACTCATTGCCTTCAGATTGGGAAATCGTCAAGTCAACAAACAAATCAGTTATTTTCTTACCGTAGTCATCTATAGTAAGATCATTTTGTTTCAAATTGTACAATTTGTGTTGTAGAGCTGTTGCTGATTTTTTTGGCAACAGACATGTTTTCATAGCCTTTACTAACTCATTAACACTGTCATACTTTGCATTAAGTTTAAGTTTAGCAGACTGCGAAAGTCGACTTTTTAAAACAAAATTTATCAATTTAATTTGTCCGTCTACGTCAAGTTCCGTTTCATAGTATTCTACGCCATCAATGAGCTGTTTCGTATTTGTGCCGTCGTCATTTAGAACTGGTAATAAGCTCAAGGCGATTTTTAAATCGAATTTCGCCATATTTTGTTCAATAATTGACTCTTCAGTCGATGAATTATTACACAAATCTAAAATATTGTCATACAGGTTAACAAAATCTTTGTTTAATTTATTAAATTTACATAATTCCTCGTCTTTTAATCCGGTTTTAAGTAGCCTTAAATGGTCTAAGCTCTCATTGAAATTACTCAGCAATTTATCGGCCTCTTTTAGTTTTTTCAAAACAATTTCACCCTTTCGTCTACTTGGTCCTATTTTTATTAAATATATTCTTATCTTACCAAGGTCATTGTATATCTGTAACAATTCGTCATACATAACTGTCCATAATTTTATAGTTCATATACCAAATGCAAGTTCATATCGCGACTATGATTCCACTGTTGCACGCATACACTGCCCATGTTAGAATTACCACACTTTCACATTCATTAGAACACGGAACTCACAAGAACACTAGCCGAATTGTATGATTTGTTACACGCCCCTGTGTTGTCAGGGATTCTTATTGGAAGCGTGGACCCGACGTTCCTCGCCTGCAGACACGTTACAAGCACCGTCGCGACACCTTCTGGATCGATCCACAGAACGCCTTAAGATGTGTCTCGTTATCTGCTCTCGCGCCCAGGACTCATGACATCTTTTGTAAATTTTAAAGATGGAATATAGTGCACCGATGAATAATATCGTGCAAATTATTGTTAACACGATACTTATGGCCGATAAATGAAATTTAAATTCCTCTACCGTCGCTGTGTTTTTAGCGGCGCTATTTTGATTGAGAAAAACCTCCTCATTAGTTACTTTTGAGTTGCACATTTTTCAAAGTCACTTTTAATATATTTTCCACTTAAACAGTTGCCACACTGAGCAAAACCGATACTAATCGCGTACATGATTCAAGCCCTGTTTAGTGGCAGGGTCGCCATGTATGGTCGGGTGTCAGATATAATAAAACATCCCAAAATGTGGAGTAAGACTGCCTTTATTATGTTGATACTATGACTTATATATTGGTTACACACATTGAAATAGAGGTTGCATACGTACTACATCACAACATATTTTTATTATGTACTTAAACAGGAGCTAGTAGGAAGGCTTTATATATTTTTAACCGACTTCAAAAAAGGAGGAGGTTTCTTAATTCGACCGTTTTTTGTTTTTTAAATAGCTTTTGCCTGCGGTTTCCCCCGCGTGGATGTTGGTAATCCCGCCGGAACGTGCTACCAGGACAAAAGTAGCCTATGTTCTTCTCCAAGATATTGAATCTATCTCCTTGCCAAATTTTATCGAAATCCGTTCAGTGTTTTGGCGTGAAATGGTAACATACAGACAGAGTTACTTTCGAATTTATAATATTAGTATGGATTTTAGAATAATTGGAAAACTAGCTGTTTTTTTTTTTGTCAGGTTCATTATGTGCTAAGTCGGTTGTGTTTTGACTTGCTCTACCACCCTACATTAATATTGTCGTTTTCAAATCTTATATTTAGGAATGCAACAGTATCTGAAAAATAATAAAGTCACCGCCAGTCGCGCGACGAGCGGTAGGTACCTTTGTGTCGCGAGTCGCGCCTGTTACAAGGAGCCTTAACACAAAGTATCTATCCTACTTGGTGGAAAGTGGACGATTTTTAAACATGACTTTCCATAATAATTCCCATTGTGCTTAACTTTTAGTAAAATTAAATTGTAATGTATACTAATACCAAAGAACCCTCTATCCTCTCTTATCCCTGTAAACATTTAAGTTGTTAAAGTACTGAATCCATACTAATATTATAAATTCGAAAGTAACTCTGTCTGTATGTTACCTTTTCACGCCTAAACCACTAAATAGATTTTGATAAAATTTGGCAAGGAGATATGTAGGTCCTGGGGAAGGACATAGGACATAATTTCGGCGTCCACCCGGGCGAAGCCGCGGGCAGAAGCTAATTTGTAATATTAAGACTCTCGAAGTGAAAACGGCTCATAAAATTTTCACGACCCAGTTCTAACCTGCACATTTTTAATAATCGATCAAATTGCTGTTTGACCTAAAATCGATCATGTGCAGAAGACCTTTAATCATTTGATTAATTACAGTAAGCGTGTGTTTTGACGCGGAGCTAGGAACCAGTACTGGATGGGGCATCCGATATCGTACTTAACTGGTGTATAACAGCTATAACATAAGCATAGTATAATCAGCCTATAATGCTCCCACTGCTGGGACACAGGCCTCCTCTCTGTGAGAGGACTGCGGGTCCAGTGCGTTGGTGTATGTCACATGTCTTCGAATTTTTGGTTCTAGGACATGCTAGAGTCCTCATGACGTTTCCCTTCAACGTTTTGAGAGCAGTGGTGGTAAAATTAAATTCATCATGTGATAAAATCAAGGAAACCTTGGGGGTCAAAAACTGTAAAATAAAACATTTGTGAAATGGTTATACTACTGCTATCTGATCAAATTATTGCCTCTTACCAATTAATAAAATAATTATCATGAAATACACATGTTCATGTTCATGTTCATGTTCATGAATACATATGGTCATATCTTCCAACGCCGTTATTTTACTGTTCATAATATCGAGCCGCCTCCGTCAGTGGAAAGATGATATGGCTAGAAAGGTGGTAATTACTGAAATGACAACTAAAGGCTCCCGCATACAGGCACGACGCGACTCTAGTAGGTAGAACAATTTCTATAAAAACTTCTTGGAAATTGTTCTACCAGAATCGCGAGGCACCGTCGCGTCGCGCCTGTCAACGGGTGCCTTAATTGACAAGCATGGAAAAAAAAAAATATGTTGCGCTGACCCCTAATAAATGGGTACACCTACGGGCAGGAGAACGATGAATATCGAGCCGCCTCCCTGTTACGCCACTCATCCCTGTCTTGCACTATCTCGCTCTTCACTGCTAGGTTAACTGAATAAATGCCGTCGTTCAATCTTTCTATAATTTCTCAGTTTGATTAAATACTAATAATAATTATTGTTATTTAAAAAAACAAAATTACCGATTGTTATTTCTTGTTAATTTCTTATTTTTACACTTTTTTTTCTCTCTATTACTTCACGGCATCTGGCCTATACCAAAAAATCCAAGGATTAATGTTGCCACTTCTAGCTACCTACGTCCTCGTCTCACCTAAGTTGTGCGGTTAGAACTTTACTAAGTTTAAGTCCGTGAAGGTGAACTTGCAACTTGAAACTAGCACCCTCGCGTTTCGCCTGTTCGCCACTCTTGTTGTGCTCACTTTAAATTAACTTCTTGCAAGTAAATTTTAAGATTAAGCGCGTTTAGGGAGTTGTATACTGCTTGACAGATTAGTTCTATTCTTCTCTGGGATTTCCTTGGTGAATTATGTCAAGAGCTTAAGTAACGTCTTCCTGTGTGGTAAAAATTATTGGATGCCTTTTTCGGGCATAAAGAGGCTAGTAGGATGACAGCAAGTGGCGTTCTGTAGTTTTTGGCTACCCCCATGAGAACGTGAGGCGTGCGTGGTCTGTTTGTAGTTGGCCCTTTTGCAGGCTTGAACCATTGTACATTATCAGGGTAAGCAATATTTAGACAGACGTATACATGGTCAGGATCTTCATCCAGACAGAGTTGATTTTAGACAGTTTGAATCAGGTGGCCTCCCAAGATCTTTTTGACAATACTGGTACTTAACACTGAAGCTTAAAACTGGAGATTCTTGAACGTTGCTTGTAATGACGATTTATCCCAGCCCTTGTACACCACCTAAGAAAATAAGATTAACTTCTTTCATGATCATGTTTCTCAATTTCTCACCTGTATTGTTCAGCAGCTTCTACAAAATAAACAGAAACTGACAGTCTTCTATTAGAAATCACCACACATCACCTCATCGATGCCTAAAACATAGCAAAATATGAAAAAACCAATTGTCCCCAAAAAAAAAAAAATACTGCCGCCGTACGCATACAGAACGAAAGCCTTTCTAAAATTCAGTTAATACCATTTCATATACATAATACAAGGTTGCCGTCACCAAATCAAAATTCGGTCCGAACCGTATCCGATACAGGACGTGTCTTCTGAATATTTATCAGGGTGCTGGGACGCAGCTGTGAACGGACAATTGAAATTGTGACGAATTCTGTTATTTTGATACTTGATACCCCTTTGGTATTTTGGTCGAATAAGCTGGCTTAAGGAGGGATTGAGGGAAAAAGATGACTTGTAATTCTCTGTATAGTGATAGTATTATCTGCGGAAATCCTTGTTGTTTAGACACGCGCCTTAAAAGACCAGAAAATCTTCGGGACAACAGAGTTATGCTAAACTGCCGCTGTTATAAATCCACGGAGATTCTTTTTCACCTCATACAAATTAACTATGCCAGCGTTATCTAGCGTCTATCAATTTCAGTTCAACGTATGGTCGCCTTAATTGAGGATTCTTTTCAAATTTAAAACAGGTCGAGCAATCCCAAAACGGATGCTTGAGTGGAACATTAAATAATTAAACACACTAAAGTGTTTCAAAGTTTTAACACAAAAATATATCTATCTTTACTATACGCTGCATTTTCCAATTATTTTTAACCGATTTCAAAAAGGAGGAGGTTCTCAATTCGTCTATATGTTTTATTTTAATGTTTGTTACGCAATATCTCCGGTAATTGTATGGATTGATTTCGAAAATTCTTTTTTAATGGATAGGTTAAGCCTCAGGGGTGGGTCCCATATAAATTGTATTACCTTTGCTTCGGTACTTTTTCAGTTAGCTTATTAAAGCTAACTGAAAAACTACGAAATATGGAAAAAAACGTACCTATTATTAAATAGGTACGTTTTTTCCACTTAGTGTAGATTGATGATGTTATAATAACTTCTTGTCACTGTTATTTACATAGAAAGTAGTGGTATATGATTTTCTTTGGGGTAGGTACCACAACGAAAAAGTTTTTTTTTTTTTTACAAAAATGGAACAACCGACTTCAAAAAAAACCACTGCAGAGTGTAAAATTTAATTTCGGAAGTCGGTGGCAAAAACGAAAATACAAAACCAATGACAGCGACTTTTGAAATTAAAGTTACTTTTTTGTAGTGTTTTTTTGGAAGTCGGCTGTGTCTTAAGCATTCTAATATCTACGGCTACAATGTAGCAATGTATACAGGTATAGACTGGACAAATTCGATATCCAGCTTAGCGAGTACAATCTCATTAGTAGAAGGTAGCTGGACAAGCCTGGATACTGATCTAATGGAAGTGACATTCATGTTAGTGAATTCAATGACGGGTCCTGTAGTTAAAGTAATTATGTGTGTTGGATCTGTAATGCGTTTAATACGTTTCTGGTAATGTTTGTGAGAGGACATTTAGTATTTAAAATTGGGAAATTATGAGTGCAGCAACAAAAGTTTTCTTTAGCACCTGCAACCTATCGTCTTTTTTTATATGTAGGCGACGAGTTAATAGAACAGCTTCAATTATATTAATTCATCATCTTTACTATTCCAACAGAATATCAAAAAACCAGCGTCAATTTACGAACGTAAATTAGTATGACTCAGAGCTACCGATAAATATATTTACTTCTGAATTGATAACTCCGTGACTAATGTTTTAAGTGAGCTACTAAGCGAGCTCAGTACTTAGGGCACCCCGACTCGGACAGGTTAGGTTAGAAGGGAATGGCGGGGTCTTCCAGACCCCGCCATCCCCTTCGTGGTTATTTGTTTTTAAACCACCCAGAAGTAGGAGCCCCGCTAAGCGGGGCTCCGTCGACTACGCTTGTCATTATTCATAATGCGCTGGCATTATGCCCCCCCCCCCCCCCCTATTTATTACTTGGTCCATAACGTTGCTTAAGAATTATCACCATGCTGCGTCATATTAACAGTAGCTCGTTTTACAATATATGGTCGCTTGAAAACCATTTATTAGACGCTAAAAGTTCGTCACTGAGCTATTAATTCATTAGACAACGAAATAAATTTGAAGACGAGAATGACATTTTAAAGAAGCTGCCTTAATTAGCACCCTTTAAAATTATCCTGTTACGTACGACGAAATATCAAGCTATATATTTCCAGTATATTTTCCAATTCGAGTTCAGCTAAAACTGGACATGTATTGCTTGATAAGTCGTCGTGTATACAATAATGGTCGTTTATTTGGTTAGATGTAAAATCTATCGTAAATTAAAACTCGTTATACCAAACGGTTTTTGTAGCGCATTTAATGAAATCAAATCAAATCAAAATATTTTATTTCACATAAACCAACATGCACTTATGAAACGTCAGAAGCTAGGTGCACGGTTCCAATTGGTTGTTTCCTATGGAGAAGAGCCGGCAAGAAACTCCACGGTTAATACAGTTAATAAAGACATTTATGAAGAAAATTTAGTACCTGTAAGTAATCAAAATGGATAACTATTGAACCCAAAATATTTTCCTATGCGGAAAAATAAAAACAAACTTAAAACGAATATCTTCACACTAGCAGCGATCTATAAGTCTCCCAACCAGGTAAACAAAAGAAAAAAAAACGCAATTAGCCCAGTAGTTTTCGAGGAAAATGGTAACAGACATACATACACACAATCAACCTCTAACCCCAAACGCATATACCGTCTCCGTTCCGCCGTGTGTAAAAAAAAAGGACTAATGACACTTCTAGCCATTTCCACACTATTCTAACGAATTTAATTTGTCTACCGTCTCTAGTAGTGGAAACTAAAGTTTAGGCGACAAATTAAGCCCATGTTTTGCAGCTTTGTACACTAATCTATACTAGAAAATTAGTGGTTTCGCCCCCAGTCTAGACTTAGCTTAACGACATGTTAAGTTTGCTTGTAGAAACGGTTTTAGGTATATCGCATCATGTTTGTGTTATGCCTGGATTAGTGTCAGCCATTTTGTGTAATAAGGGCTGTTGTGGTTAAAGATGGGTATCAAAATGAGGATGGTGTGATGAGCTGGTTTCATAAAAATTGATCCTTAGAGTCGGGTATGGGGAGTCTTTGCTGAACTGTGGCCCCGTATGAGCTACGGTAAAGAATCAGTCCAGTTAATTTCGAAAAAACTTTCGGTTTTTATAATCAAGATGCAACAGTACCTATTGTATGTATTTTTTAACTTTTTAACTGACTTCTTTGGTAGCTGGTGCTTCACATGTGGTCCCATTTAAATTTGATCAAGGTCTGACCAGTGGTTTTTGAGTTATCCTTAATACTGCATATTTTTAACCGACGAAAAAAAAAGGAGGAGGTTCTCTAGTCGACCCGTATTTTTTTTTTTTTTTTTGCCACTTAGTTTATATGGATGATTTGCTAATAATTTCCTGTCACTGTTATTTACACACCAAGTAGTGGTATACGAATTTGTGTGGGGTAGGTACCGCAACTAAAAAGTGAAAAATAAAAACTTTTTTACAAAAAAACAACCGACTTCCAACAAAAACACAAAAAGACGTGAAAAATAACTTTAATTTTGGAAGTCGGTGGCCAAAAACGAAAATACAAAACCAAAGACACCGAATATTGTATGTAATTTTTTTATATTTTTATTCGATAGTTTACTTCGCCTTATAATATTTACAAAAATATTCAACGCCACAAAAGCAATAGAAAGTACTTAAAAAAAAGTTAAAAATAGCCAATTGACACGGGCACCTTAAACGCCCTCCTTTTTGGCGCGCTCGCTGTGACGTCATAGTTTATGACATGACAACGGACTGAATCGCAAAATCTCCTATAAAACACAGACATTTATTGTTGTTATAGACTTTTACGTCACATTCGCTCTGCCCAATGGCGTCGCTTTTGATTTGAATGTACCAGTTTTATTAAAGAAAAAATAAAACTTGCTCAAAAACAAACTATAATGAACAATATTGATGGAGGTATAATTTTGAAGTAAAACAGTTTATACAAGAATAAATATTGACCCGTATTTGATTCACATGCATATTCCCTATTAGCAGAGCTATTAGGAAGGTGACACTGAAAGTTCTTAGAAAATCAAAAACTGAACAAACTAGAAAGTTATTAGTTTTATTATATCTTTTCAAAATAGTGTCCATTTACATCAATCAATACGTCGCTGCATCCGTTGGAACTACTGAGAAAAGCACTTTTCCCACTCGTCCTTAGGGGTCTCTTCGACAGCATTTTGAAACGCAGCTACTGCTTCCTCGGTGTCCATACAACGTTTTCCTCGAAGTTGTTCTTTTACTTTCGGAACTAAATAAAAATCGCGAGGTGCGAGGTCGGGGCTATTGGGCGGGTGACCCAGTAATTCCACGTCTGACGTCGACAAGTAGTCGATTGTTTGCTTGGCGGTGTGCGACGAGGCGTTGTCGTGGTGAAGGAGGATCCTACTGCGAGATCGTTTCTCCCGAACTTTTTCCAAGACAAGTGGGAAACAATTGTTAGTGTACCACTCCGCAGTAACTGTTTTTCGATCCTCTAAAACAATTGTTGCGTAATGACCTGTCCTTCCGAAGAACGACGCCACCATCTCTTTTCCCACGCTTTGACCTCTCTTCACTTTAGTTGGCTCCTCGGGTCAGCAGACTGTCTCTTAGTTTCAGGATCATAACAATAAATCCAGCTTTCGTCACCCGTAAGTATGTCGAACACAGCATTTGAGTCACCTCCGTTAAATGTTTGAACCATTTCACGACACCAATCAACACGGCGGAGTTTTTGGGCCTCTGTCAAATTATGAGGTATCCACCGAGCACAAAGCTTCCTGACCGCTAATTGTTCATGGAGGATTTTGAGCACTTGACTCATACCGATGCCTAAGCTTGTCCGAATCTCCTGATAAGTCACTCTTTTGTCAGTCTCTATCATACGCCGCACAACACTGATGTTATCTTTAGTCGTCGCCGTAGAAGGCCGTCCCTCACGCAGATCATTGGTGAGATTAATGCGACCACGTTTAAACTCATTAAACCAGTTGCAAACAGTGGCACGAGATGGGGCTTCATTGTAAAAGGCCAATCGAAGTCTATCATAACTTTCTTGTTGACTTAAATGACATCGAAAGACATAAAAAATCATTGTACGAAAATTTTCTCGCGTTAATATCATGCTGACTTGACACAGACAATTTTCCATTTGCCGCCAAATCGTAAAAAAATGACAAATGAATACAATACATACACAATATTATTGGCAAAGAGTTCCATTTTCAAAATTTGAATTTTTATTTTTATTATATCGTTTAAAAGTGGCCAGTTCTAAAAACTTTCTGTGTCGCCTTCGTACCTGTGTACTTAGAGATCCACTTCAAGCATCTTTCATGAGAATTTGAGATTCTGATATATCTAAAAAGGATAATTATGTATACGTTATTAAAAGCTCTTAGAATTCTGCCCCCAAATGCATCCCGGTAATCGGCACAAGGTATTGAATCACTCAGTTGCCTTTTACGAATACTTCACTAAATAAATAGCCTCTTCAAACAAACACAAACTACTCACATATACAAATAAATATTTTCATTTACCTAAACACACGTTGTTTGTATGTATGTCAAGTGCACACGGCTATATTGAGAACGGCGCTTTAAAGTGGTTTCGCGTTCGCTCATACGAAACTGTAACACTCCGTTGCTGTAGCGTTTAAACGTGGGTAGGCTATTTCCTGTGGGGCGCCTGTTACACCGAAGTGTAATTTTAGCTTCGAATGTGGCCTTGTATAGTGCAAAGGTGCTGGGTGAAATCGAGAAGTGTAATTGGTGCGACGATTTTGGAGTTTTGCTATCATATTTTGGTTAGTTTAGTAACTGCTGAAAATTTTCTGTACAAAAATAAGAAATACGATACAATGTAAACAAGCAATATTCTATGCACACAAGTCAGTGCACGTCGCGGCATGCCACGGCAAAGCATTAAGATTTGTATACTGTGACTCATTTGAAACAGTTAAGCATCCCATAGAGCCTAGGCGAAAATTCAATGGATTCGAGAAAATCCAATTTTTTAATATATTTGAAAATTACCTAGAAGGCGTCACTAAAATTAATTTTCTCTAAACTCTCAAATTGGATGGCTTTCATTGGTATTGAATTAGCAAAGCATTAAGATTTGTATACCGAAGCCTTCCGTGGCATACCGTTGACGATATCAGCGCAATGTGAGTGCTAAAGGTATGAAAATAGGATTCAAAATTATGTCCGCTTACGAAAATCTTAAACCATGGCATGCCGCCTGGTGAGCGCCGGCGTATTAATGTTAACTTATTCATTACCATCATAACTAGCTCGTAAACAAAGCCACTGCTGAAGATACTCATATAGACATCAATCAATCTGCCTCGCCTTTTTTCAACTATGTTGAGATCGGCTTCCAGTCTAACCGAATGCAGCTGAATACCGGTCTTTTATATAGACCGACTGCCTATCTGACCTCCACAACCCTGTTACTGGGTAAAACGATACCCCTTGGTAAGGCTGGTTGTCAGAATTTTGGGCTTCAGACTACCCGTAACGATTGTCGAAAGGTCTATGAATGACGGCCTGGGCCAACGGCTTAACGTGCTTTCCGCGGCACAGAGGGATCTCGATATGTAATGATATCAAAGAATAAACATCAAATTGCTAACAAGTAGAGAATAGTGAAATGTCGTTCGCTTCGAAGACAAAAGTTACACTTCGGTGTAACGTACATCCATGTTTACAGTACACAGAGTAAGGATTAAGAAGTTGTTTTTTCGAGTACCTTGCAAACAGGGGCCCACTCCAATGCAAATGTACCAGCGGGTCGGCTGAATTTGACAGTCAAATCGGGGCCCAAGTGCGCCTATAATGGAAATCTACTGTATTTGCTTATCATAAGTGCTTGATTAGATTTAGTGAGTATTGTATTGGGAAAGTTTTAATGGCTGGTTGGCGTGGTAGGAGGATGTTGTTGAAAGTGCGGCTTTGTTGGAGTTCTCCTGGCTTTTTTTTTGTAAATTTTTAGTCAAACCAGTTCCTTAGACAAAGGATCAGATTTTCCCGTAACCTGAATAAACAAAATATAAATAAAGGTAAATAGTAATTAACTACCTCGAAAGGGTAATGATGAGTTATAAATATTTTGAAACCATAATATAGAATAAGCTGTTGCCCGCGACTTCGTCTGCGATACAGGATGAAAAGTAGCCTATGTTCTTACCCAGGTCATGGTCTATCTGTGTGCCAAATTTCATCGAAATCCGTTCTCTAGTTTTTGCGTGAAAGAGTAACAAACATCCATCCATCCTCACAAACTTTCAGATTTATAATATTAGTAGGATATGTAGTAGGATTTTGATGTTTATTGGTTCAAAATACTATAAAATTAGCCTTTTGGGATAGAAAGAAAAGAAAAGAAAGAAAATACACTAGTTGTTAACTATTTGAAAATTTACATAAAATACTTGCATATTATTTTAACGAGTTTTCATAACAAAATAATATAATCTGAGTTAAGAGCGCTTACACGGGTCCACTAGCGCCACTGCTTTAAAAATAATATTATCTCGTGACTGTGAAAGGAGACACGAAACAACAAAATACGATCTAAATGAATGTGGCCGCTTTTGTTTAGATCGTATTTTGTTGCTTCGTGTCTCAATATGAAAGTTTATAAAAGGTATTAGAAAATTTTAGACACACTCACCAAGGTCGCTTATTTAGCCGTTTTACAAAATTCCTTCTCAGTCACGAGATAATACTTTTTTAGAGGAGTGGCGCTAGTGGACCCGTATGCGTATGCGCCCTCTTAAAAGATGAGAATACTTATCTTAATCCGATTACTCTGAAACAAGCGGAACAATGGTTAGCAGTTCTTCCTAAGTAATTTAAAAAAAAACAACGACCATTCCATTTTTATATACAGGTAGAAACATGCCAAGTCTTGTCTTTTAACTTGCAGTTGCTTAAAAATGTGATAATTGTTTTGGGAAATCATCATGACGATGGTTTTAGCCTAAAAGCGTCCCAGCAAAATAAAGGTATTCTAATGATTGTTATAGTTACTTATTCTTAAACACCACGATTGCCTAAATTTTCATCGCCCTTCTTAATTAGGTACGGTACCTACTCAATCCATAATTACATACAAAAAAATAAAGCGAAAAAAATGGGATAACCAAAGGATAATGCGAAAGTAACTCCGATCTGTTTGTCAGTCGATGATTTCGATAAAATTAGTAGGCACTCAATACAGTGTGACAGGGACATCGACGAGCAAACTTTAACCATGAATTCAGCAAATAATTCTAGACCCCCTAGCGTAGACACTTTTCGTAAGTTATCAAAAACAAAATCTCCTGTTTCATAGAAAAGTGCAATACCTTCGCGGTCAAAATCTATAGAACAGCAACTTTTAAACGCAGGGGTGTTCAGAATCATGTACTGAATCCATGGTAACAGGTTGCACGTCGATGTCCTTACCACCCTGTATGTTTTGAATCTTCTCTTAGTCGCCTTTCATAACACTCACGGATGGGTAGCATAGCTATCCGTAACTTGGGTGTACAATCCAGACACTCTGTCTGTATTCTAACCGTAATTATGTCCCCAGCAAGAGTTAGCAGGTAGCAGTTTAACCTATGAAATTGGGAACAGATACAAAATTGCAATATCATGACATATAGTTCCCTCGAATACCGAATACTGGTACTCTATTAAAGTTCGTCGTGTGACCCCGGTTTCGATAACTCGGGGGTGGCGCGGTGCTGTTTTGTGGCATTAGGTGGTTATGGTGGAAGGCTCGTGGTTAATAGCTGGTTGAGTGATTTGGGAGATAAAGGACATGGTCTAAAAATACAAGGTCTGGCATTCCGGGAGTGACACATGCTGACGACACTATCCAGTTGCCACTTTATTGCAACAAAACACGAATTATGGAAACATTTTCAGTCACCATTCTGTTAAAGCTATATTTAAATCATTTAAATTATCGTTTAATTTTTCTAATCAAACGAAACAATTCAATTTAAACAATACCAACGTAATTGTTAGTTAAGACCTCTTTGTTTTATCGGATTCGCGCAAGCAATAAAGGCGATTGGGGAGTTATTATTCCACACTACTGGTAACACAGCGGTGATGACGTAGGCTTGTGTCACCCCCGTGACCGGAATACTATACCTGGCGATGTATATTATTATACCATGATAAAGGGGATGTAGTGTGGTTGGATGATCTTTCGTAAGATGTTATTGCCGTGTCTCAAGGTATGCTTACTTGAAAGTAAGAGAAGTTTTGCAGCAATAAACCATGACTTTTTAAAACATAAGCAAGCCACTTAGAGAAATGGCGGACGTTGTCACAAACGTCATTTACATTTTCAAAATTCAATGATTTTTTGGCTGAATTCTCTACTATCACTTATTTGTACTCAGATTGACAAACGTCACATTGGGTCATTCTACGACCCTAGAACTTAATTGGTAATCTCTAGGATACAGATAAAGTTCAAAATTCTTATCTAACGTTGTAGGTATGTTGGTGCCTCCGTGCCTCGGAAAGCACGTTAAGCAGTTGGTCCCGGCTGTCATTCGTAGATCTTTGACAGTCGTTACGGGTAGTCAGAAGCCCAAAAATCTGACAACCAGTCTTACCAAGTGGTATCGTGTTACCCAGTAACTGGGTTGTGGAGGTCAGATAGGCAGTCGCTCCATGTAAAATATTGTTATTCAGCTGCATCCGGTTAGACTTGAGGCCTAGGCCTATAAGGCTAGACAGATTCATATATTTCCAAACTGCAAGGAAGTGCATCACAAACAGGAATTGTGAATCTTTTCAGAAGCTCGTTTATTGTGCGATGTTTATAATTTTTTTATTAAGTTTGATTTGATTTAATGTATATTTATTACTGGATTTCCTGTTATCACATTTGTTATTTACTTCGTAAAACGTAAAATTGGATCACACTAACAGTAGGAATGGCTTTCATTTTGACAGTTCAACAACATGCATTGCGTTATTTACGTTGTTGAGCAGAGAAATTTTTCGAACATATGAAGCAATGGATTAGCAATAGGCTTCAAAACTATCCAGATTGTGATTGATAGTGTGTTACACAATTATGGCGCAGGATTAAATCGGCAACTGTATGTTCAGAATCCGGTGTCTTATCTACCTACCGATCTGTGTAGGCTGCAGTGTCTCTCAAAAACCCTTAGTCCACGGTGATATGTTCTTCTCCTCGTTGGTGATCTATGAAAAGCTAATTAGATGTGTTAGTAAGAGACCATGTTCTATTTAATTTATTTACCGGGATTATTTCTGCCATCCCTGTCAACTTTAGGAATACATTGTTGGTATATTGTTAAGCGAGTTACGGGCATCGTTTTTGCTCGGATTCGGTTAGTTTTGAACTAGCAATTTGTTTATTTGCACATACATTGTTTGGTGAACCAATCAGTTTCAATTCATGGTAATAGACTGATCTAATCGGTTACTGGTTTAGGAATTCTAACTAGATTTTGTGTTTTAAATGTGTGAGGAGTGTCAATTTGTTGATATGTGGGATTTAATCTGCTTTGATATTGGAGTTGTTGTAACCGAATAGATATTTGTTGTTGTTTCTACAGTTTGTCTGGTCACCGATGTCCAACCCATTAAGGGCAAATAATACGATTAATTTTATCGACAAATCACCCATGATATGTAATTTTAACCCAACCGTATTAAAATGACTGCCATTTTTATTTTTTATATGAATTATGTACGGCCGTGCGCATCAATTTAATAATTTTATTGATGTAGAGATGCTACAGACACAAAATTTTCGTTCAACAGCTAAGAATTTATGCAATAAAATTATATTAATTTATTTCATAAAATATTCAATGAAGAAAAATTTGCAAACGAAAAATATTGTGAAAAAAGTAGGACTACTTTTTTGTTACTCATATTTTTTTTTTTTTGTCGTGTCGGTGGGTGATTTGTCGATAAATTTGATCGTATTACTTGCCCTGAATGGGTTGGACATCGCTGATCCTGATCAGACACACTGTAGAATGACATTAACCTGCACTGTACGTTATTTAGAAGGGCAATTCCCGTGTTTTTAAGAACTTTCGCATTCTAACCATAGTCTGAATCTGTCCAAAGTATTTTTTTGTTATTTTATCTAGATATTAAATGAGATTGTGTATTGAATTTGAATTTGAAAATTGTCCGCCAGAAATCAATGAATTGTCAATGATGCAAAACGCGTTGGCAAAGATGAAAATTTTATTCGGTTCCCAACAAACAACAATGATAAAAAGAAGGAGATAGGAGGCCTTTATCAGTACTTTTTGCTGACTTAGAAACTTCGAATGCCTTTTGAGTCAATAAAGGACCAATATTGACATGACGTTGTAGCGGTATCAACATCGCCACATGCGAGCTACACGTCATACTGACGTCACGCAAAACCTGCATCGCGCAAGCAGAGCATACCGCGCGACTAGCATGTATACAACGTCCCGACATCAACCGTCGGGCAGTTGCCCACCAGACACAACACCCGTCTGGTCGGAGGATCCTCCCATTTCCATAGAGTATGAGTGAGCTTTACACCCTGTTCCTCATACCTCTATAACGTTGGTTTACTTGACCATTTTTTTAAAGTTCTTGCGTATTCACATTTATGGTAAACTTTGAAGTCGTGCCAATGTTGGCCATATGTGACCCCTGATGGGCCACAAGCGGGACCAGTCATAAAACAGAACATTTGACTTTAATCGCATGAGATCAGTTTACAAAAAACTTGGTCCTTCTTCCCTTTCCATTAAAATGTTGATTTTATTGAACTTATTTATTATTCCTTTCAATAACGGGACTTTTATTCATCAATAAAGTGAATCATTGGAATTTTGACCCCAACTGTATTTATTGATTGATTTCCTAAAAACTGCATAGAAAGAACCTTCTTCGTTCCTTGCAATATTCAACCAACTTACTTTTTCTTTTCTACCATTCAATTGTCGACTTTAATATAGGGTGTTAAGGTGCTATCGTGATAATAAAGCTACCTTTGTAAAGATCCTACATATGGCCAACAAAAAAAGGGTCCGATCGCAGGTAGAAATGAATACAAAAGATAGCGCGCGTCGTTCCTTCTACAAACATACTTTTTATTTTAAACTAACGTATTTCCTGCTGTATAGCTCACAAAATAAGGTCGATGTTTCTTTGATTTCTTGTGTTGCGTTTGTGTAATTGCTCCGAAGTCCGAGTTTCCTTTGAAATCGTTTATTGGCGGTCAAATTTTTATGTTCCGATGAACGAGCGAAAGAATTTTAGGTTAGTTTGGTTTAGTTTAGCGGGGACGCGATGCGTTTTACAGCGTTCTTAATTTAATTAATAGTTTTTAATTCGTTCTGTACATAATACGCGTATCGAATAAGTGTTTTTGTTTCGTTTTTCAATTGTTTTTAGTGGTGTTGTGTTTAGTTTTAATATTTGTGTGGTGTTCGATTTTTGGATTGCATTGTTTCTGGATATTGTGTTCACGTGTGAAGGTTGGTATTTCAATAGGTATTGAAAAATGTTTTATTTATTTATTAAAACTGAAATGATAGAACTAGCTTTGGATAGAAAAATATGTGTGATATGACGTGGGGTTATTGGTCGTTCGCAATGTACTTAGGTTTTTACCTACATCTATACTAATATTAGAAAGAAAAAAAAAAAAAAAAAACATACAGACGAATTGAGAACCTCCTCCTTTTTGTGAAGTCGGTTAAAAAAAAGAAAGAAAGAAAAAATGTGTTGTGTTGTGAGTGTATTGTGTTGTTGTGTAAAGTTCGGATGTAAGAGATAATTTTCGAAACTACTTATTCGATTTCAAAATGTCTTTCTTTCATAGAAAGCTACAATATTGCTATACCTAGGATATACATATTTTATGGTATATTCGGCTTCCATGCGGACGGAGTCGCGGGCAGAAGCTAGTTGTGAATATTTGTGATTCAGACCATATTAAGTGCTAAACAAGTTAATTTCTTAGAATTATGTTACTCTAGAAAGGTGTAGGCGTCTATATATTCCTTGTAAAATGTTTGTTTAGGAAGTTTTATAGGTTAAGTTCTACCTCATGTTGTAAAGTTGAAAGGATAACGTACTTGATATAAACATTGAAGGGAAACAAGTACTGGAATTACTTAAACTTTTGATGAATTGTAAAATATTTATGTAAGGGGAGCTGTTGGTCGCAATTTCGTCTGCGTGTATTTTGTTACTTATTCTAAAGATCCTGAATGAAAAGTGGCCTATTTATTAGCTTCTCCAAATCCCAGGTGGGACCTTATCTGTCAAAACACACAAACAGTTACTTTCGCATGTTTAATATTAGTATGGATGCAGGTTAGTATCTTGATATGTTTAAAATACTTACGTTTGTTGCTTATGTACAGTCACCGGCACATCAAGTTACAACTAACTGTCAGATTTTCTCATTCGATTTTGAACTTAACCGTCTACATTTTAAGGTTTAAAATCGTTTGGAGAAATTTGACAGTTTCGTGTAGCTTGACCTGCTGGTGACTGTACTAGTACTAGTACATAACAATAAATCAATAATTTTTCAATCAACTTGGACTGCTTCTGGCTAGAAACTCTTAATAAAATATTTCCTAGCCCGCACTACGAATATTAATCGTTGCGGATAATAATCGCAAATCTGTGAACAATACCTACCACTACCTATATTATAATCCGCCCACTTCGGTAAAAAATCGCTTGAGTATTCGCTTGAAAAAATATTTTTGTTTGTGATTTTATTTCGCAGTTTAAAAATCGCAACGGTTAAAATCGTAGTGCGCACGTAGGCTAACATGTAGGTAGCTACATTTAAACTGATCCTTAAAATAAAATGGTCGCTCATTTCGTTGTTTTAGGTCAACACCTGCCGGTTTATTCTGTAAAAATGTCACCGTTTAAACTTAGGTGAAGTGAGTTTGTAGTCAGCTGTCAATAGTGTCAATCCTCAGCAACTTGAAGCTCACTTCACCTAAGATTTTACGTTGAGATTTTTACAAAATAGACCGGCTGATTTCAAGTTTCATTAACAACTATTTAGCTTTGTTTTCTACTAGTTTTGCCTAACAAAGAATCTTCATAAGCGTGTTAATGATACCAGAAAATGTTTCACTAAGGCATGTTAATCAGATTCGTGTTGAAACATCTGTTACTTTGCCTGGCAAACCGATAAGCAGTAAGTACTCACTTTGGTACCTGTGTTGTACCCAGGGGCGCCGACTTTTAAAAAACTTCGTGGGAGCTCATTATCATGCCCGACTTGGGGTTCTTTTTTTATGGCCTGCTTAATCCCTAAAATCGCATCTAAATCCGTCCAGTAAAACTCATGTTCAGCGAACAGACAGGCACCGTCTTCACCCATAAGAACTTTCTAATTAATGAAGTTCATTAAATATGGATTGAAGAAAATCTACGATGCAAGAGCGAGCGAAGCGAGCTCCACAATATTAGCACCCCGCTTTAAAAGGTTTATCTTTATACCTAACGACGTGACTTGATTTTAAAGAGAGATCGGACAAAGCCCATTGACTGATCAGTTTTGATGTCTATGCTCATGGGTGCTCCTCCCCCACTATTTACCTCTCGTGGGTGCTGGAGCCCCCGAGCACACACGGAGTCAGCGAACACGGGTTGTAAAGTTAGGTGGGTATAGTAGGTAATCATTACTATCTGAGAGTCAGGAATATGCATATCCTAACAAATTCTAACTAATATTATCAAATAGCTGTGCCCGCGATTTCGTTCGCGTGGATGTCGTAAAACAATAATGATTATTTTTCTAAAATAAAAGTTACTGCTTATAACATCAGCTATCTACCAGTGAAAGTCCGTCAAAATCGGTCCAGCCGTTTCGGAGATAAGCCGGAACAGACAGCAAAAATAAAAAATAAATTATATGTACTGATATACTTTCATATGCATTTACTAAGACGCTGTTATTTTGAAATTACAAACAGACACTTTAATTTTATTTATTTGTATGTATAGATGCGGAAGTGAGTTTTTTTATTACGCTTTCACGTTAAAATGGCTGATCGGATTTGGATGAAATTTGGCTCATAGGTAGACCATGACCTCGGTTAGGTCCCAAAGGCTAATTTCCGCCCTCCACGCGGGCGAAGCCAGGGGGAAAAAGCTAGTTGAGTGTAAACTTAAAATTGTCCGTAAATTCAAATCACACCTGTCAGTCTAAGGCAGTCATAGGATATAGCTATAACACGTATAATTTACGAAGTTTGTCAAACTGCTCAACAGTAAAGATCTCTGACTGAATATGCTATGGCTGCTACTTAAAATCAGCCTTTTCTTTTCATCGACAGATCATAAGAACAGCGTGTCTATTGATCTTTAATGGACGTGCCCTACCTGTCATTGCATAACGATTCGTCGTCAAGAGACTAAGTGAAATGGCCCAGATTTGTATCTCGATCTTGTTTAGGTACTCTTCAAATCGGTCACACATTGGTCATCATTGGCATAACATGTGTGACCAATTAATTTTCGAGCTAGCAAGGAATTGCTTGAAAATAAATTATGATAAATGATAAATGATTTTATTTCTGCAAGTAGGTTTGTACAAACACTTTTACACGTCAATCATATTTTTAAACTAGATGAGGTCGGCGTTTCCTATCTGACTACTCTGAGAAGAAAGGCCGAAACAAACTCAGAGGTCACAGTCTCTTTTAAAGTCCAGACATAATCTTGGTCAAATCATGTGAAGACCATGTAGATTAGTATCTGAAATGGTCTTTTGAGGAAAGAACCACACAGATTGAGTGGACCTGTCCAGTCAGTGCACGCATTTGTCAGTAATCGTGCAGCTCAACTCAGGAAGTCAGGACTTACGGAGCTCAACGATTCGACGAACAATACCAAAGAAAGGACATTTGGGTAGGCCACATAAATTACTCAATCTGCCAGATCATGATTAAAATTAACTGCGAAAAAAAAAAAGCAATGACCCACATAATCCTCACATTCACAATAATTAAAATAACATAATACTTTGCAAGTAAATACTCATGTCATTGTGTATATAAAATTCAACAATGTCAATGTGTATATAAAAAAAAATCGGACATAATGTTTGAGAACCATGTAGATTGGTGTCTGAAATGGTCTTTTGAGGAAAGAACCACACCGATTAAGTTGACCTGTCCAGTCAGTGCACGCATTTGTCAGTAACCGTGCAGCTCAACTCAGAACTTAAGGAGCTCAACGATTCGACGAACAATACCAAAGAAAGGACATTTGGGTAGGCCGCATAAACTACTTAAACTGCCAGATCAAGAATATAATTGAACAATGACCCACATAGTCCTCATATTCTCAATAATGAAAATAATATAATACTTTTTACAGTAAATATTCGAACTATAATAATTGAACGAAGGAGTATGTAAGGATCATTGCAGGTGGCGTTCTGTAGTTTCTGCCTACCCCATGGGAAGGAATGAAGGAGGTGGATGTTAGTATGAATTGAACTATTGTAGGAACTAAAACTGGCTAAATGCGAGAATAAGGGTTGCGTACCACCAAAACTACAGTAGTTTACCTTTATTTGTTATTGGTCATGAAAACTAAATTAACTTATTTGGCCATAGTTACATAGATATCCTCTGTAATTGAAAGTTAAGTTGGCTAGCTATTTCTTTTCTAAATATATAGTCCTGTGACATACAGGCAGACGGAAGCCGTAGGTTTAGTAAAAGAGTCCCGTTTACACCATTTAGTATCACACTTAGTTTTAATGATAATCTGGCAGTTCTGTAGCGGTAACTACATCGCCACGGGTCACACTGACGTCACGCAAAGTCCTGCATCGCGCAAGCAGAGTTAACCGCACAACTAAAATATATACAGTGTACCGACATCAATCGTCGGGCAATTGCCAACCAGATACGACACCCGTCTGGTCAGAGGATCCTCCCTTTTCTATGGAGGTATGAGTGAACTTTACACCCTGTTCCTCCTACTTCTATTTCTTTGGTATTGTTCGTCGAGTCGTTGAGCTCCTTAAGTTCAGAGTTGAGCTACAGGATTACTTACAAATGCTTGCATTGACTGGTCAGGTTCACTCAAATCTGTATGGTGCTTTCCTCAAAAGACCTTCTCAGATATTATCCTGCATGGTCCTCATATGGCCAGACCAAGATTAAGTCTGGACTTTAAAAGAGACTGTGACCTCTGAGTTTGTATCGGTTTGTCTTCTCAGAATAGTCAATAAGCTAACACCAAACTCATCTAGTTTTAAAAACATAATTTAATTATGTCGTGTATTTTTTTTAACCTGTTTACAGAAATAAATATCATTTATCATTTCGACTGTATGCTGCCAATATCTCCTAAGTGCTTTGAGGACAATTTTACAGAAGAACATGAAAACTGAATATTTATAATAATAGAGATGGTATTCATAAACCCAAAATTCAACTTTATTAATTTTACATAAACTAATAAAATTGGATTTTGGGTTTAAGAATACCATCTCTATTTTTATAAATATTCAGTTGTTATGTTCTCCTGTAAACTTGTCCTCAAAGCACTTAGGAGGTATTGGCAGCATACGGTCGATTTACAATTTTTCAATACGGTAAGAAACAAAATCAATACTGAAATCATATCAAACTACTGTCGGTAGCACTACTGCCTTATAAAATCCTATGAAATTCATATATTCAGAGAACAATCCTTCTACTTTCAAAGTTCTTTTAAGTACTCTTCAACGTAAAAAAGATAACTTTGGAAAAAAGATAGCCTTTTATAAAAGAAAAAGCCAACAAAGCCGCAACAAAGCGCCGACGTGTGAGAACTTGGCTTTAAAAGTTACGACTTCCAAAGTTTGAAGTCGGTGCATCCATACGTTGAAGTTTATACATTTATAATGCTGCTTCAGGTTTGGAGTTGGTAATCGGGAATTTTTTGAAAGTTTTACTGGTAACCGAGAAACCGATACTGTGAGTTCTTCTTTCTTACCAAATTTTCCGTTGGACTGAAAATCCAAATCCCAAACATTATGACCCATTAATTTAATCCATAGGTAAAAGTAGATCTCGTAACTTAACGTATTCAACAACATATCGATATCGTTTACCACAACACTATTTTCTGAGTGAATAACAATATCTACCGACCACCGGATCGACCGTGCTGCTCTCACCCGGTCGCAGTAAGCATACTTGGCGAAAAGTTATGCAAATTACCCACAGTTTAGAATTATCATTTGCTTGCAGGTTGGTAGATGTCACATGTCTTCAAATTTTTGGTGCTAGGACATACCGGTTTCCTTACGATGTTTTCCTTCACCGTTTTGAGAGCAGTGGTGATGAAATTAATTACACAAAGTAATGTACCTGCCTGGATTCGAACCCACGACCTGCAACTCGTAAGTCGGGGCCGCTACCACTAGGCCACCACTGCTCTCCACCAGATCTGGTGTCTCAACAGAGAGGGAACATGCATTAGTCACCACGTTAATCTTCTGCGTAGTGGCCATCTCCAAACTATTTTAAGTACTTACAGGAAGACGTTCACCTTCATCGTAAGTCATGTCTAAGATTAAAGTTAAAAAAAGGGAACTTTTAAACTTATTTCTGCTATAACATAATCTTTATATAAATTCAGGTTCCCAGCTTCCGTACCACTTGAACGAGTACGAGCTAGACGTCTTATTGAAATCGTTTAAAGTTAAACGTGTACCTTCGTGAGGAAACCTGCTAACGTACATTCTAATATGATCGTATTTAAACTTCAATGGAAACTTTCTCTACATCGTGGTGCTCGGTTTAAGGAGCTGGTTCTGAAAGTCAAAAGGTACTGTGTTGCAGGTTCAAAACCTACACATTACTGGGTGTGTGTGTGTGTGTGTGTGCAACACTGAAAAGCATCGGGATGAAACTCGGCCTGAAATGACTATCCCATAGGAGTTATCTTGATGAGAAATAGTACGGAACCCCCAGAGGAGACCAATCTGCCTAGCCTTATCCCAACTATGTTAGGGTCGGCTTCCAGTCTAACCGGATGCAGCTGAATACCAGTATTTTATATGGAGCAACTGCCTATCTGACCTCCACAACCCAGTTCATGTGTAACACGCCCTTTGATTAGGCTGGTTGTCTGACTTTTGGGCTTCTGTCTACCTGTAACGGCTGTCAAAGATCTATGCATGACAGCCGGGACCAACGGCTTAACGTGCTTTCCGAAGCACGGAAGGGTCTCGATATGTAATGGATGGCCCCCATCCACGAGCCGACCGCGGACCTTCGATCGACCCGTGCGGCTGTTATTATTTAGACACGCGCCCCTCCAAGAAAAATAATACAACAAAAAATAAATTAACGCCATTATCCTTAACCTTGGGCTACATTGTAAATCCCATAGCAACAGACAATTTGGTCCTCCAGGTCCTACGAGCCAAATAAATAATTTAATCACAAAACTCAGAAGCGATAATTAAATAAAGATGAAAACGATATCAAAGCGGTATTTCTTAACATTTTAACATTAATAAGGCATGTTTAGCTGTTTGCGAGATATTTTCGTATTAATTGGACTGTCTAATTATTTAAATTACCAGATTACGCCGGTGTTTTTGCGTGTTAATGGATTTGTAATTTTATGGAAGTGTGTGCTTTTGATTAGTGACTTTTGTAATGTGTGAAAGTTCAAGTGTTTTAAAATTGCCAAGGATGTTTTGTTTGGGTGTTCTTTTTTTTCCATTTATCCTATGATGACCCACTGCTGGGCAAAGTACCCCCCATATTTTTACAGTTTTCTTTATGTTGTGCCTTATCCTATCCAATTGGTTATTTGGTGTAATTTCTGTTTCTATCGACAAAAACCATTACGTTGGTCGTTATCTGTAAATCAGGTGGATAGATCAGGAATATCCTCATCAGCATAGAAAGATCTGCCGTGGACTCTCCAGTGGTATATATTGTGTAAGCATATTTCTGAGAAACAAGGTCACTACTCACTAGATTTGTGCCAGCTCACCTTGGGGTCGACTAAAGGACGCCTTTAGTATCCTCACCTAACATGGCTCGAAATGGTCTTACAAAATGACTCACTACTTGCCAGCATTGGGTCTGAGTGGTAGATTAAGGCCAATTCCTCTGCGAAGAAGGGCCTCAGTGACTAAGGCCTTAGTCCCATCAGTGAAAACCTATGGTTATTTAAAAATATCGCTTATTATGTTTATGAATCATTAAAAGTTATTCGCGACTTGTTTTGTGATCTAAACTGTCCCTATATTAATTCCCTGCCTCTTTTGTTCCAGATGTCACAAAAAATGTAGCAGCTAGATCCGGTCCTATACCACCGATGGCACCAATCTGCTTTGAGATGGGCAAGCAAGATTCCAGCTGGCGGAGAGTTCAGGGGTTGAGTGCAAGTGTAGTGCGGTGTCTAGTGATAGTGACAGTGTTCGGGCAGTGTGCTGGAGGCAAGCCCATGAGTGAGACGCTGCAGAGGGCGCTGTCGGCAGTCCGGGGCCCCAGTCCTGGAGCGAAGAAGCTGCTTAATATTCCCGAGGATGGAGGTGAGTCGCTTTTACATAGATAATATCTTGCATTAGTAACTGAAAGTGTGTTTGTATGTTCTTCTTTCCCCTAGACATGGATCAACAGATTGACGTGATTTTTTGCATTGAGGTAGTTTGTGGTGTGGACCCGAAGTTGACATAGGCTACTCTATATTTTGGAAAAATGCACATTCCCTCTGGGATTGTCAACGGTAGCGAAGTCGCAATAAGCAGTACCTTTGTACTCAATACTTATATGTATATATGTCGTATCTGTATCTGTTTTACTGTGTGTACATAAATAATAAAATAAATAAATATATTTTAATTAAAATAGACATGTATGAGTAATAGCAGACTATTTAATTAATAGATGACAAGATCGCATGACGGGTCAGGCCCATTCATTAACTTAATTAAACTTGATAATATGTACTGTATAATATTATCAAGTAATATTAGGACGATAATATTGATCATTTAAATATATTTGACTTAGGTTTCAATTAGCTAAATTGCTTAGAGCTAATACTATTTCTATTAACTTTACTTTGTAAGTTTTCCAGTCGAAGGCTTCTAATAATTTATTAACTTATATGGGCTTAGTTAGGTTGTAACCATTTAGGTATTGTTATTATTTATTCATTTATTTTGTTCTGCTTATATAAGGCCAACTGCTGTGTGATAACCACTATCCATCTCTTTGGTTAAAACACATCTTTAATTAATATCAGCAATAATGAAAATTTTACAGTAGCATGTAGAGCTCGTAAGACTCAACATAGCTGCTGGTCTAATTAGTAAAAATCTCACGGTGAATTCAGTGAGCTGTCAATAGTGTCAATCTCTGGAATGACAGCTTGACATAATGCGAAACCATTTTCCTTTTTTTAAATTGGTAGGCACAAAAAAAACTGCCTCTTCACTGAGCTATCAATGGCCTTTCTTGTCTAGATTAGTATCAAATTATACAAATACTACAGCTTTTTATACACATGTTTCTTTTCCACAACTTTACAACAGTCGACAGTCCTTTAAAAAAGGTTATTCCATAATTACTAACCAAGTTGTCGTTGAAGATTCAAACTGCCGAAAGGGATCAACTGTAATTACTCAAAAACTTTTGACTTGTCTCCTTACAAAGAGTTTTGGACCTCTTGTGCTGCTGTAAGCCCAGTCGGCGATGTCCTACCGTCTTTTGCACAAATTAGGGTTATCAGGTTTTTAATGAAGAAAACTGGTAGTTCTTTTAACGATTATTTTTGAAAGAGTAACCTTGGTTTTTCTCGCCGGCTCTTCTTCATAGGAAACGACCAATACGACGAATCGGTTACTCTTTTAAAAATAATTGGCTTTTCTACAATGTTTTCAAATTACAGTGTTGATAGGTGTAAATGAAAGCCCATTTAAACCAAATGACATGATGACCATTACAACTGTAACAAATTTGAACTTATCCTGTCTACAAATAAGCCATTAGTAAAGAATTGAACTTAGAGTTGTAGGTAGGCCCCACTTTCAGAACTCCCGCGTGGTAGCCCTGCCATTTTTAAGTCTTAAAGTTTGGAGATCCTTATTAATTAACGGACTCCTGCAATTAAAGTCTTCAGGTGGTCGTTTGAAGGCGTAAAAACGACAAAAAGTTCTGATCGTCGGTGTCGAATTTTTCCCTGTTTTTGATGTAATTCTTTAAAAAGGGCCAAACAAAGAGTTTTTCATGAAAGCGTTGATAATGATGGCGGAATTAACTTGACCTTTTTGGGGCAAAGTGGGGTGAATTACGTTTTATGTTAAGTTTTGGGGACGTATTTTGAGATGTCGATTAAGCTTGATGAAACATTTTAAAGTATGGTGGCCAGTCATCATTGGTAGCTTTGTTCCATTCACTTTTTAGTATACGCATCCTCCTGTACCATGCTTCCCTGGTCTGAGTCCCATCCAGGCTTTCACGAAAACCCAGCGCTAGCTGGGGATAGACATTTCGATATAAAATCACACTTATACATATTTCCCAGAAGGGTTAAGCAGAGGTGTACCTGTCTATAGAACACCCACAATTCACCAGTTATGTTGAAAAAGGCTGGTATGATAATGATGCTACTATTTGTCATTTTTGTTCTAAAAAGTCGGTATTCACATTTAATTACTAGTTATCTAGGAACAAGCTAAAATACCACTCAATTTGAACCAACTCCGTTAATCGTCTCATTTATTCCTTTAATCTGCTAACTCCAAAATTAACTGCACCATCATAATTCTAACTTGCCAACTCCAAAACTTTGCAGCATCAATCGTTTTATCTAAAACATTAACTAATGCAGAATAGTCAATCTTTAGGACAAGGGAAGGAAAAAATCCTGGAGTAATTCCGGGCAATCAGTCTCCGGACGATAAAAAGGCTTTTATGCCGAGTTCCAAAGTCGCTTTGACACGTACCCCTAATTAGTCCTCCGAAATGGATGTTCAGACAAAATTATTTTTGGCGTTCTGGCGGATGTTTTCCTGGGTTTAGTGAAGCTTTGTTGAGGTTATGTGATGGAAGATTTGGTGGTTCCATAAATTGGTATTTGTGTCAGCAGTGGCGTAGCTAGCATGGGTGGCACCCGGTGCGCATAATTGTAGTGTCACCCAAGAATGAAATCTGTTAAAATGAATAAACATTCAATAAACGTATAGAATGTTTTTATTTAATTATCACAAATAAGTCTTTCATAATGACCAGCAACGACTATTTCAGGGGAATCCCCAATCATAGTAAGTGTAGTAGGGCTAAATAAAACGACAACATTTTGAGGGGTTCCCCGACCGATCGCGCCATAGAGCCATGAATATAAAAATAACAGTGTGTACACTGGAAAAAAATCATGGTCTAATGTGTGGTCAGAGTGAATAATTTCTTGCTAACATTTATTTCAAATAATACGAGTACCTGCATGTCTAAATAATCACAATTGATAAATTAAATTATTTTGTTGGGATAACTTGATTAAAATAGCTTCTAACCCAAATTATTTATCATCAAAAACGTGACAGTTTGTGTATTTTTTTTTATACAGTCGGGTGTCACCCCGGAACCGGCGACACCCGGTGCGGACCGCCCCCGACGCCCCCCCCTAGCAACGCCACTGTGTGTCAGTTTACGGTTTTCGCATACCAGGGGTCTACTCTATAAACACGAAATCTTGCTACTCCGTATCACTTACGAACGTAAGATTACTTCGAAGCCCGAACTAATAATGAATGACAACACCATTTGACAGTTGTCCTTTTTCTCGATGTGATTTTACCCTAACGAAAAATTTAATTAATCGGGAGTAGGGTTTATTCCAAAGTATAAAACTACTTTCGGATGGGCGGTTGACGGACCTACAGAGTAGGCCCCCAGGACGGCTAAGCTATGGCGTGGCGACTAGTAGCCACGTTTAGCGACTTGGCAAACGGATAGTTGATGATCTAGTTCTGTAAAAGTTCGAAATTGATATGTATACATTGTGTACGCATCATTACGCCTTTCTGTACAGCTATAAATATGCATCAGCTGGTATCTAATCAAACGCAATTTTTATTTATTGTATATTGTAGTGCTTTATTACTGTAAGTAGGTATAGGTAACTATTGTTAATGTCAGTAGAACGCTATTAGCATATGAGAGGGGGTGGGGGGTAAGAGATTTGCTTACTTTTGCTGAAAAGGGGGACGGGGGTTACAAATTACAAAAATTCTGCTTACGTAATACTTGAATGCCCCCTTATGGCAGATTTAAATTGTTCCCAAACTTGATAAAACTTCTTTAAACCTGGATCCAAACCAGGACATCAAAATCACCAATTCCTTACCACCCTTGCTTTTATTTACCGACTAGCTTAGGCCCACGATTTCGTCCGCGTGAAATTTTGTGTACCCCCGTCCCACCGCCCGGCATCGCCCGCCCGCGCTATAACTTCGTTTTCGTTTTTCTTTCTGACTTTTTTTCTTTCTGCTCGGCTCCTAAAGGACGTAGCGTGATTTTAAATAACCTTCCCCAAGAATTGGGCTATTAAATGCAAAAATATTCTTTCAAATCCGACGGGTAGTTCCAGAGATTACCCCCTAGTCACTACATACAAACAAATTTTACCTCTTTATAATTTAATATACAATAAAAATCTCGTGTCACAGTGTTTGGCTATCGTACTCCTCCGAAACGGCTTGACCGATTTTTATGTTTTTTTTTTGTGTATATTTGGTAGGGCTGAGAATAAGGTCGTAAAGTATATTCCATACCGCTGCGGGTGAAACCGCATAGCGCAGCTAGTATTACTATAAATTTTATCCATTATATCATTAGGTAGATATCCCAACACATATCTGCAAGTACCAGGACTACACAACACTGCAGTTAGTTGATAATATATGGAGCAGCACGTTATGATGTTACCGAAATTTACATATCCTCAGCAACTTGTCTTACATAAACTGCTTCTGTGATATCTGTAGTAGAGGAAGCGGTTTCGTATTAAAACAACGTGTATTGCAGTGTTCATGAATATACATTGAATTCTTAGATAGTACGCAATGGGATGGGAAAATATACTGACATAATGGAGTAGCCACAAAGTTAATTATTTAGAATTTTAGAAGCCAGTGTGTAGATCATTGACTAAATTATCAATTCTCCTAACTCTGTTAAGGCGCTTCCCCGACCAAACGACCTTGAGCGTTCGGTCCTTCTCTGTCCCGTCGCTGAGTCTCGCTCTATCTCGCTCCCTGCGCACGCTCATTTATCATAGAATTCACAAAAAAAATGATATTATTTTAATAAAAAAAGACAGGCGATGTTTTGAAATAAAATAAAACGTGAATTATTTAGATTTTTAAATTATCTATCCATTAGTGTAATCCTCAAAATAATAGAACGCCACCTTTAGCAAAAGATGCATTCAATCAATCATTTTAGTCACTTTGTTACAAGGAGATTTGAAATGTATTTATAACACATAAAAACAAATAAGAACGTGCAATGTGATGATAGGATATCGAACATTAATATTGTGCTTTTAGATGTAGTGTATTACCCATAGTGAATGAGTTAATAGCCTCTGAATAACGCACTATGGCAAGATTTTGGGCGGGGTACCGCCTTAAAGTCGGCTTCCAGTCCAACCGGATGCAAATAAATACCAGTATTTATATGGAACGTTTGCTTGTCTGACCTCCACAACCCAGTTACTGGGTAACATGATACCCCTTGGTAAAACTGGTTGGCAGGCTTTCGGGCTTCTGATTATTAAGTAAAAGACTTTATACATTTCAGCCGAGCACATACAGAAATAAGAACTCTTCTTAAAAGCCTACCGAAAATGACTCTTCAGCTCAGTTACAATATAATGCCATAATCTTATTTATTTATTTATACAGGCTGTATAAACACCCTTCACGGAGCCGTCATCTACGCATTCTATACCTATATCAAACTAAGTATCTTTGTGCAAAAATAATTGCTGGGAACCGACTTTTATTTTACACATAACATAACATCACGCCTGTATTCCCCGAAGGGTTAGGCAGAGGTGTACCTATAGTACACCCACATTTTGCCAGTTATTTATAAGTCCCATGTAATAGTGGGCGAGCCTATTGCTACCAACCGGGCACAAATCCAGACTCCGGGCTGCTTCTGAGAAATTCCAGATGGAAAAACCCAACAACACTTTGCCCGACCCGGACTTTTATTTTTGGTGTGGAAATTCGCTGTTTTTTGTAGTACGCAACGTCGCGCACGCAAATCATTGTGCTTATGGGTGCATGCAACAGTACAGGAATCGTGGGAGTAATTAAAGTTAAGTTAGTTAAGTTTTATAACATTTAAAACTTGTTAAAAACATTACAAAAAAATTGCAACTTTGGCCTTCAATATCTCCGTAACCAAAAGGTACCCAGGAATGGTCCGGTACAAAAAATATATCATAATAACGGGAAGAAAAAGTGGCTCTCGGCTTCGGTAAAGAGTATTTTTACACCCGTTATACAGGGTGTTTAGATACTGGGTGCAAAGCCTTAAGTGGGGTGAAAGTTGACACCATTTCGCGCATTTTGAGCCATACATTTCTTTCATGTCGGTTTTATTTTTAGTTTTGACTGCTATTTTTAGGTTTTTTAGGTAAAGTTAAAAAAAAAACAAATAACAGACTTCCTCTCAGACATGTATGGCTAATAAATCTCTAAATGGTGTCAACTATCACCCCGTTATGGCTTTGCACCCAGCTTTCAAACAACCTGTATATTATAATTTATTGTACACCAGCAAACAAAAAAATAATTTAACACTACAAAACATACAATGTGCGGCCTTATCGCTTTTTGCGATCTCTTTCAGGCAATCTTGAAGACAGTAGAATACTCGTACGTCCCTATTAGTACGCTGCGAAGCTATAAAATGGTTAGGAAGCTGTTGCCTAATCCCTTTTCATGTGCCCTGATATGATTGAATAGTCTGTACGGCATCTACAACGCCACATGTGAGCTACACGTCACACTGACGTCACGCAAAATCCTGCATCGCGCATGCAGAGTTTACCGCGCAACTAGCATACAACGTCCCTACATCAACCGTCGGGCAGTTGCCCACCAGACGCAACACCCGTCTGGTCAGAGGATCTTCCCTTTTCTATGGAGGTATGAGTGAGCTTTACACACTGTTCCTCATACCTCTATAAGGATAACCAACTGTCACCTTTTCTGTAAGCCGCATCGTAGTTAGTCCCTTTTAGCCTCAAAGCATCTACAATCAACTGAAAACTACTGAAACTCAGAAAAAAAACCCACACTACACAACCTGCCAAAAGCACTCCACAGCCTACCAAAAACACTCCACAGCCTACCAAAAACAGTCCACAGCCTACCAAAAACACTCCAAAGCCGACCAAAAACACTCCACAGCCTACCAATAAACCTGCCGGGGTTGCGGATTGTTCGAAAGAGTTACCGTGGCCCTGGCGCACAGGCAAATGAAGGAACACGGGTGGGTTTTAGTCAGTAAGAGTCTGACACGCCCTTCCGCTCCGCCCAGAGCGGGAGAGGTCATATGATGATTTCCCACCCAAAAAAAAAAAAAAGCCTACCAATAAAACTCACATGACTAGCGCAACAACAGCTAGCTAACCGTAAAATAGGTGCCGCAGAGTAAAAGAGATGGTTCTTAAACAATGCGTCGCTCACGGAGCGCGGCCGAGCAGAATAATTTGCAAGTTATATATATGTGCGAGTTGCTAACTATGCGCGGACTTTGGCGGTGTACCGATGTTCGTTGGGACATACGGCTAGGCAGGATAGAGATCGAAGGGAGTGTGAGTTGGCGAATTTGTTGGAGTAAAGGAGTAAGCTGTGTTTTAACTTTCATGGCTTTCTGTTTGAAACGGAGAGACTTTAATTGATAAATTTTATGTTTAATAACAGATAACGCTTTATATAGAATTATTATATTACTCACTATTTACACCACGGAGAGATAAATTATAGAGAGCCTGTTAAAATACATAGGTAATAGAAAGTATTTTTACGCTAAAGTATGTATGGCTCTTTGGCTCATAATTGATGTGTAAACATCTTAGCGCTCGGTCTACGGTAGGGGCGAGCTGGGACTTCGAGCGTCAGACGCGTAAGCTGAAGACTTCGAGCGTCAGATGACGTTAGCGTAAGACCCGTGTCTATGTGAGCGCGTGAACCAAACTGATGCGAGCTCACATGTTCACATCAATTTTCGTGAGTGCCAAACCAACTCACACCGTTTTTTTTTAGAAAATGTTGAAATAGATTTATATCACTATAAATATTTGTCAATCGCCATCGCTCAAATTCAAATTAAACAAGCAACTCTTATGCAAGCCAAAATTCTTTGAGTTGTGTAATTAAAAGCGCACTAGAGTAACCGAATCTACCACTGTGACTCATCAGTTCTGCAAAATCTCGCATCAAAGTCACGTTGAAACTCGAAGCTAATTCTTTGACCCAAGTCCAAGGTAGTCCTTCGATACGTAAATTGCCTAAAGGCTCCCGCAGACAGGTACGACAAACAATTTCGATGAAGTTTTCATAATAATTGTTCTACAAGAGTCGCGTCGCGCCTGTCTGTGGGAGCTTTAACTGCCCGGTGACAACGCCTTTGAAATAGGGATTATGGTCACAAAAGGATTTGAAACCATATTTATGATGTCTGGCTTGGGGAACACTTTATTAATGAGTCGCCCTGTTAGTGTGCAGGAGAATTTTGATCTGGATGCACTGATTTGAGTTCTATGTGGCGTAAAAAATGAGGAGCCATGGTGATAGTATTACTCCTCGGATTATGATTATTCCGTTTATTTGCGGTAAACATGACGCAGAAAAAAAAACACAAATACAAAAAAAAATACGAGTTGGGGGAAAATATGCGTCACATCCACGCAAAACGGCAACACCACTATTACACCAACCAATAAACACACTATTGCACAACCATTTCCATTAAGCCACTGTTGCACTATTGGTCAAACCGATCCAATCCAAACCTAGTGAATAGAATAGAATTGAATACTCTTTATTATGTACACCATAAAAATTACAGATATAAATGTAGAAATTTTATATAGGGTGACCACAATGCGCGGTCTTATCGCTAAAAGCGATCTTTTACAGACAACCTTTGGATGGATTAAAGGGAGAATGAGAGACAATAATGCATGTAGTCAATATACTTTATTAAATAGATGAATATACATATCATAAAAAAATATCAACTTCCATGACTCCCATTTACACTTAGGAACTCTAAATCGTTACTCAACGGTATTTTTTAAATTAATTATCTGCCTTTACTCGTTTGAATATTAAAGAAAGGAGTTTTTTTTTATAAACGTTGCTTAATGTTAAGTAATGATTATTGACTGTTTAACCATAAATTTTTGTAGTTCGGAATCAGAATCAGAACTTTATTTGCTATGAATGTAGGTATGAGTACAAGTATAAGATATTGTGTAGTACATAAGTAAAGGCTCGTGTACACTGGCGCAACGCGACAGCACGACACAAAGGCGCCGCTCGTCGCGCGGCACGCGGTGCCTTTGTGTCACGCTGTCGCGTCGCGCCAGTGTGAACGAGCCTTTAATGAGATCGGCTACAGTCTACCTTACGGCGTGCAAATTATTACATAAATTAAAAAATTAAGACAAACAAAATAATGTCAACAAAACAAAACAGAAATTAAAGGACGTTTAAATTTCCTTAATTTTAAGCAAGTTCTTATATAAAGAGGAAATTCTCGTCCATATATTACCGTCATAAATTAATATCAAAGACGTCCTACCAATAGTTTCTTCCGTTAAATCACCGCTCGCTGAACTCAAAGACCGAATGTCACAAAATTTACAACACCAAACACCTGGATTATTTAGCGTAACTTTAGATCCAGCATTATACATTGCGCGTCTTCTTCGCCTTCTAAACTAACGCAGCGAAGTAAACCGGTAATGTATGCCACGCGAATGCGTAAGCAAGTGAAATTTACATGTAAAATGGTAGTTCCATTGCCGCCGTATCGTTCGCGTTCAAAGTTATGCAGATTTGTAGGAAATCCCATGGAAATGAAATCATCTAAGTTACTGGGAAATGTTAGAAATATTTCCCTGCTTAGATTGTTAGAATACGTCTGGGTAGTTTGAGTCTAGACTTAAATCTTAACTTCTTCTCCTTATCTTGGACTTAATTGCGTCTTGTTTGTGTAGTTTTTTTGTTTTCTAAATTTGTGTTGAGTCTGTAGCGATATCAACATTGCCACATGTGAGCTACACGTCATACTGACGTCACGCAAAATCCTGCATCGCGCAATCAGAGTATACCGCGCGACTAGCATATATACAACGTCCCGACATCAACCGTCGGCTTTTTTCAGCATTAGACTCTCGGCATCGGTCGCGAACGGTTGTGTGCTTGCGCTCTCCCGTTTTCGATTTTTGTCGAAGTTTAATTCTTCTCGCTGCGAACCTCGTAGCGCCCCCGCTGCCGCCCCGGCTGCATCCGATCGTCGAACAATTAATTAAATTTATTTAATTAATTGGTCGTATCAAGTGATCAATTAAAAACTGCCTTTTTCAAGGCAAGTGATATTTCTTTAACTGCGCGATTGTGTGAGTAGCTTCACTAGGCCCCTTCTGGGCAAAACCACAGTTTCGTGGTCCTCGGTGGATACCTAGCGGTGTTAACGATCCGAGTGGGGTGTTGTCCCAACACACCCGCCGAACCCTTTCAGGGCGAGGCAGTCAGTTGGACGGGTCCCAGAGCTAACCGGCCTTGGGGGATCTCCTAGTCGGCTCTGGTGACAGTTTTCCCTTCACAGCTACTCACCTAGTGTCTCTAGGGTGTGTCTACACCCTTCGCGCTAGACTGCCAGGGCCCCGTTCGCACAATAAGACTGGCGACGGGTTTACAAGCTTAAGGCTCACCATAGGTACTCACCTCCCTGTCTATACCCGACAGGGAGGGTAACTCATCCCCGGGAACACCCACCCGGGGAGTTAGGCATAGGGAATTTTTAGGCTGGAATCTTAAATTCCAACATCCCCCCCAAATAAATAGCCCCGCACCCCCCAACCATGGGGGATGCCTTAATCGCGACCTTCTTTAGGGAGGTCCTCCTTAAGGACCCCGAGTTCCTCGCCAAATATGGCGCTAAGTTCGCTGCTCTGCAGCCCCCCACCCCCTGTCCTTCCGACAACTCTGCCGCCATCGCTAACTTTAGCGATGCACTAGAGGCCCCCCCCCCGGTGCAAACCGCCCCCCTCCCCCCCGTACCGATGGAAACCGACCATCGGACAACAACTAGACGCCCCGTCTCCCCGTACTCCTCAGGCTCGGAAACCCTGACGAACTCCTCCTCCGAGGATGACGGTTTCCAGACCGTCACCTCTTCCTCCAAGAGGAAAAAGAACTTCGCCTCTTCACAGGCAAATAAACTTAGGGCCAATCGGTCACTCCCCCGCCCACCCTTGCGACTCCGACCCCCGTCGTCGCCATCGCGACCGGCCCCCCCCCCCGCGTTAAGCCCCCCCCCGGTTCCCAATGCTTTCCTGGAAAGCAACCCCAAAAAGACCCCCACCCCCCCCCCCTGTCTTCATCCAAGACAAATCGAAATGGACCGAAGTGTCCAAATGGTGCGTCGATCTCAGGATCGGCTTCACCAGTGCCCGTTCAACCGAGCAGGGCATTAAGGTCCAAGTCCCTAAATCCAACGATTATAGGGAACTTACTAAGCTCCTCAGAGCACGTGGTGTGTCCTTCCACACGTACTCCCTCCCCGAGGACCGCCAGACCCGCGTAGTAATCAATAGGATCCCAAAGGAGATCGCTACCTCCGATCTTAAGGAAGACCTTGTCTCACAAGGCATCCCAGTAGCCGAGGTGCACCGCATGCACCGTGCCCGAGGCGGCGAGCCATACAACATGGTCCTTGTTGTATGCCCCCCCGTCGAAGGACACCACCCGATCTTCAAGATCAAGTCCCTATGTCATCTCACTGGATTCGATATCCAGAAGCCCCGCAAGACTGGAATAGTTGGCCAGTGTCACCGCTGCCAACTATACGGTCACTCCCAAAAGAATTGCCATGCCACACCCAGGTGCGTCAAGTGCCTGGGTGGGCATGGCACTTCCGAGTGCTCCCGCCCAAAGGACCGTACCCTATGCACGGAACCACCCAGCTGTGTGCTGTGTGGCCTCTCCGGGCATCCAGCCAACTACCGTGGCTGCCCCAAAGCCCCTAAGGCAACGAATCCCAAACTGGCGAAGCGTACGGACGCTCGTCAGGGAAGGGAAGCCCCCTCCACTCAACTTCCCGAGCGTCTGAGTCCCCAGAGACCCAACGCTTGGAATTTATCCCAGCACCAACAGGCCTTCCCGCCCCTGGTACGCAACCAACCCCCCCCTCCGCCCCTCATCGCTCATCAGATGGACCCCCGCATTCGCGCACACGCGCTCGCGGCCGCGCCCGCACCCGCGCCCGCGCCCGCGCGCGCACCCGCGCCCCTCGCTACTAACCCCCCGGCTCCTAAAGCCACCACCCCCGCCCCAGTCGCGCCCGTTCCTTCCTCATCCACACCCGTGGCTGTAGGCCCCAACCCCATGGATCCGTTCAACGTGATCTCAGGCACATTCACTGCCTTCCTCACCCCTCGCGCCCGTCAAATGGCCAATGAAATCGTTGCCGCCAGAAATGCCGGTAACCTTTATGCCATTCAGTGCATATATAACGCGTACCCGGACATTACGCACGCGTTACAGTCATTCGTGAACTCTCCCAATCCCACTAATGGATAACGGAATCCTCTCGCGTTTAAAACCCCGATCCCTAAAGCTAGGTTATTTCAATGCCAATGGCATCCAAGGTCAGCGCGACGAAATCGGTATCTTCCTCCGCGACCACCAGATCGATGTCCTCCTCGTACAGGAGACTTTCCTAAAACCCCACACGCGAACGCCGTCGATAGCGAACTATCGGGTTGTTCGAAACGACAGGACTCGGTGTCACAAGGGTGGCACCCTCATTTACTACAGAAAATCCCTCTACTGCATCCCCTTGGACCCGCCCCCCCTCTCACGACTAGAAGTCTCCATTTGCCGACTAGGCATGACAGGCCACCAACCGATCACCTTGGTATCGGTCTACCTCCCCCCTACGAACCAATCAGAGAACTTCCAACTCCTGACTGACGACCTGACCTTACTCCTCGGCCTAAGTGACTCCGTTATCATAGCGGGGGATCTCAACGCCAAACATCACGCCTGGAATAGTACCAGAATATCTACCCGAGGGAGACACTTGTTCGACCTCTGTACCCCTCTAAACTTCGATGTCATCGCCCCGATGACTCCCACTCACTTCCCCCACTTGGTTGACCATACCCCTGACGTGCTCGATGTATCACTTTTAAAGAATATCAACCTACGGTTGGATTCTATAGAGGTGATACACGAACTATCATCTGACCACCGACCAGTTGTGCTTAAACTAGCCCCTCGCGTAGGCCTCCCTGACCCCGACCAACCCCCCTCCACAAAAGTGGTAACGGACTGGAGGAAAGTAAGCGAACGCCTGAAATCCAACACGTCCCCCCACCTAGATTCCATCCCCGACCTCTTCGACTCTATCGCTGACACGACGGCCGCGATCGACTCATTCACTGGACACGTACAATCAGTCCTGAACGATTGTTCAAGGGAAGTTCCAGCGACGGACGACCGTCGCTGGAAGTTGCCGGACGATGTACGTGAACTGATGACTGAGAAGAACGCGGCTGTCCGTGCGTACAGCAACTTTCCCTGCGACGCGAACCGAGCCCATATGCGCTACTTACAGCGAGCTGTAAGGACACGTGTAGCGGAGCATCGGGAAACGGGCTGGGATGAGTTGCTGAGCGAACTTGAGCCTACCCACCTAGCATTCTGGGAGCTTCAGAGGAAACTCAAATCCCGAGAAGTAGTCCCTATGCCCCCCTTGATCCGCCCAGACAATACCATCGCTTTCGATGATGTCGACAAGGCCGAGTGCCTAGCCGACAGTCTTGAGGCCCAATGCTCGCCCAGCTCTCAACCTGTAGACCAAGCTCACCTCTCTGAGGTCGACGCCGAAGTCGAAAGGAGAGCCTCCCTCCCCCCCGTAGAAGACCCCGAGTGCCCTCTGCCTCCTGTCACCCCCGACGAAGTGCAAGAGCTCATAAAGGGCCTTAAGCCCCGTAAAGCCCCCGGTTCTGATGGAATGACCAATAAGGTGTTCCAACTGTTCCCTGCCCACCTGATCATGCTAATGACCACCATCTTCAATGGTGCCATGAGCAATAACATCTTCCCCCAAGCGTGGAAACAGGCCACTGTCATCGGCATTCCCAAGCCGGACAAGCCTAAATCCGCTCCCTCCAGCTACCGCCCCATCAGTCTCCTCAACGTCATCGGCAAAGTCTACGAGAGGCTTATTTATAAGCGTCTCAGAGACTATGCCGAGACGAAAGGTCTCATTCCCGACGAGCAGTTCGGTTTCCGAACCCAACACTCGTGCGTCCAACAGGTCCACCGTATCGTCGAACACATAAGCGTTGGCTTCCAACGTGGTTCGTTGACGGGTGCTGTTTTCTTCGATATAGCGAAAGCGTTCGACAAAGTCTGGCACAATGGCTTATTATATAAGCTATACCAACTTAAAGTGCCAGATCGTCTCGTGCTCATCCTGCGAGACTTTTTGTCGAACCGCACCTTCCGATTCCGCATCGAAGGAGCGCTATCCTCCCCCCGCCCCATTCGCGCCGGAGTCCCTCAGGGCTCCGTGCTCGCCCCTCTCATTTTCACGCTTTTCACCAGCGATATCCCCAAGAGTAAAAGGGCTCAGTTGGCTCTGTTCGCAGACGATACGGCCATTTACTACACCGGCGTAAGCCCCGACGCGATATCTCGCACTCTCCAAACCACAGTCAACCAACTCGGTGACTGGTTTAGGAAGTGGAGAATCGAAGTCAATCCCGATAAGAGTCAAGCGGTTCTATTTTCGAAACCGAGACTCAACCCCACCCCCCCCCGTCCGATCACCATGTTCGGCAAGCCTATCCCTTGGGAGAAGCGAGCCAAATACTTGGGTGTCACTCTGGACCACAGACTCTCTTTCGGCGAGCACATAAAGCAGGCGCGTTCGCGCGCCGCTTTCGCTCTCGGTAGACTCCACTCCCTATTGAATGCACGCAGCAAATTGTCACTCAAGTGCAAATTGCGCATTTACACAGCGTGCATTCGTCCCATCATGACCTACGCGAGTGTGGTTTTCGCACACTCGAAACCCCACCACATCCATAGGATGCAGACCCTCCAAAACCGGTTCCTCCGTAGGGCAACCGGCTCCCCTTGGTTCGTTCGGAACGAGATCCTCCATCTCGACCTTAAAATCCCCACTATCCGTCAGTTCATGAAGCGCATTTCCAAGCGCTTCTTCGACTCCGCGGCCTCACATCGCAACCCTCTGGTTGTCGAGGCTGCCAGATATGCCCCCTCCCGCATTAGTCGTACCCGCCGTCCAAGGCATGCCCTGACCGACCCCGATGACCCCATAACCCTCCTCCAGGAGAGCAGTAGGGCCACCAGTACAGTGCACTAACACAGACCGCCATCGTTCCGACCTCGCCGCCGAGGTCCTACGCGACGCCCCCGACGTAATTGTCCCCCCCCCCGACCCTTGCTCGACGACGCGCCAGCCCGCGCCGTAGCTGAGCCTGTAGCTTTAAATTCCCCAGTATAATAATAATATAATTTAGATCCAGCCTGTCCCATCTTGCTGCCCTCCCCTCAGTGACGCCCTAAGCCGAGGTTCGTACCCCACAGGGGGTGCCCTTAGCGTGCGGTCACCTAAATTTAAGTATTGTTCGCCCCTGGCTGGAGGCTTTAAGTTAGTAGCTTAAGGCACCCACAGGTTTGCCCGGTTAAGTAGCCAGGACCTTAGTGGTCAAAACTACGAGCTGCCAATTAGGAAAAAAAAAATAAAAAAAAAAAAAAAAATATCAACCGTCGGGCAGTTGCCCACCAGACACGACACCCATCAGGTCGGAGGATCCTCCCTTTTCTATGGAGGTGTGATTGAGCTTACACCCTGTTCCTCATACCTCTATACGTCTAACTGGGCTATTGTTTGCGTTACCATTTACGTCATCTGCGTATCTTTTTACTTTACTTTCGTTCGTCTACTTTCAGCACAAAGTGTTGCGAATGAATATTAAGTTTGGGCATAATAATGTCTGTTGTTATATACTAAATTAACTCTGTGGTTTTAAAAGTCCAGTCAATTATTTATACGTATACATACTTATATGTAAAATCACACCTTTCCGTGGGGGTAGGCAGAAACTACAGAACGCCACCTGCTACGATCCTTACATACTCCTTTTGCCTCGTTTACGTTTATACATCTGGTCATACACGCACGCCGCTTGCGAATACTACGCACCTGACCTTTCTGAAGAACTTCACCAATAAGGTCACTATATGACCTCCTAGAGACCCATCCCGGCGTTTCCACTCACATCTGCCTTGTAAATACCTATTGTTAGTCGCCTTTCATTCATCCTCTCAATATGACCAAACCATCTCTAAGCATACTTTTTTAAATTTTTGTCATTGCCTATCAATTCTCAATTATTTATAATCTGTTGCCAAATCTCATGTTATCTTCTGCGAATGAAAGACCAAATTCAACAACCGTTACTTATTATAATACCAGCTTATTATTATACCACTGCAGGGCAAAGGTCTCTTCTCATATACAGAAGGCACGAGCATTGATAACCACGCTTGCTCAAGACAGGGTTAGCGATTTCAGCCTCATAATTATTAACTTATAAGTCCAGGTTTCCTCACAAGTTTTTCTTTACTTTGAATTTTTTGTTGTAAGGACGATTTTTATTGATAAGGTTTTTGAAGACAAGATGCATAAGGCCCTTAGGTCTTTTACCGTGAAAAACTACGGTGGATTTGCCGTGTGTAGGCACGGTCGTCAGTGTTGTATGGATCACTATAGAAGCTTGTCGACAGACACGACGGCTTGCCGTGTCCGGTTGTTTGTCGTGTCATATACCAGCTCAAACGATTATTCTACGGTGCGGCTAGCGCGTCGTACCGTAAAGAACCCGTGTCGTGTACAACGGGCGTTAGTGTAGGTACAGAAAGTCTCCGTTTCATGTCTATTTTCACTTAAAAACCGAATCAGCCTCTAGCCACACTAACTACAAATCTCACAGTGAGATTAGCATAACATCTTTCTATCACAACAAACAAATCACTGCCACAACCTACACCCGTTACTATCTGCACTCTAGATAGTCCAGGAGCGCGTTAACTATCTGATAGTCAATTGATTGCGGTAAATACTTGGCACCGGTCGCGCCGCAATGCAGTCTGACAACTGATGTGGTGGGCAGTTGAGCAAATCATTGTCACTTTATGTTGATAATGTGTGAATTTTGCTGCTCTGTGACTATGGTTACATGGGACATTAGTTGATAGATATTAGCATTTCATGGATGGAATGGATAGAAGTAGATACACATACATATATACATTAACTCACGCCTTCCCATGGGGGTAGGCAGAAACTACAGAACGCCACCTGCTATGATCCTTACATACTCTTTTTGCCTCGTTTACGTTCATACATCTAGTTATAGACGCTCGCCGCCGGTTGAGAGTTCTACGCACCTGAAAAGTACCACCTGAGAGGTAGATATACGGGTTTTTTTTTTTACTATTTGTGGTATGGACCCTGCATCCGGAGAATACAAGCATGGACATCACGCCTGTTATCTTCGAAGAGTTGGGCAGAGATGTACCTATTACTTGGTTACCTGTACCACCCACACTTCGCTAGTAATTCCGTGTTATGTTATGTAATTAGTAAAGTTGATGAATCTTTACCTGTTTACATAAATGATGTGTGAATACTATTGGTGTATGTATAAGTGATGTATTCGTAGTCATTGTGATATTAATCTATAACTACAGTATTGTCAAATTGTTGATTAATTAACTAGTAAGAATTTAAAGGAGTCTCCTTAGATGGTTTGGTCATGTTGAGAGGATCAATGAAAGGCGTAAGAAAAGGTATTTACAAGGCAGATGTGCATATAGTGACCTTATAGGTGATGTTCTTCAGAAAGGTCAGGTGTGTAGTACTCACAATCGGCGTGCGTGTATGACAAGATGTATGAACGTAAACGAGGCAAAAGGAGTACTTAGTGGTGTGATACCCCCGTCCCTCAGGAAAGCACGTTAAGCAGTTGGTCCTGCGCCTGATCTCTCTCCGGTGGCGTCGGATTGCCGTCCCATCGGACTATGAAAGAGAAGGAAGAGAGAGTGCACCTGTGTCTGCGCACACACAAGCACTATAATATCTCCCGCGCCGAAGGCTAGTCTCCGTTGAGATTGGCCGCCATGACCGGAATAAGGACTGGAAGACTGTAGAGTATAGATGTATCTAAGTAAATATGAGTAATAATGCGATGCTTGAAATAGGCAATTTTATTATTGTTATCGGAAACAAAGTAAAATTGATTTGTACGCCCATCGGCCCCAAAACATACTTTGATACCCATAATGAAAGAAAAACCGTCTAAAACAAATAAGTCTGAATATATTTTTTCGTTCCCACGCTATATTGAATGAAAACACTCGTTACATTCATTGGCTGGTTCGTTACGGTCGCAGGTTCGATTCCCGTTAGATATCGTAATCACTCTTTTGTTTTACGATTAGTCATAGTGGGAAAGTGTATGAATGGACCTTCGAGTTTTTGTTGAGTGTTGGGTGAAGGTCTTATTCAAAGTCTTTCATTCTCGTTAACTCCGTTAATATTAATTGCTGAACTTAGGCTTCCTAACTACAAAGGGAAATGCTATATAACCACAGTGCTATATAACCTACATTTCTAATTTCAAGTCTTTTGTTGACAGGATATAAATTCAGATTTGTTACAGTTGTAATGGTAATCATGATGTCATTTGGTATAGATGGGAATTTATTGTCCTACCTTACGTTTGCCGATAAGCTGTCTCCACTCAAGAACAAATCTACTCCAACGGTCATGGGTTCTATGGCTAATATGGCCGGCCCATTGCACCATTGCCACTTCAGTTTGCTTATTCTGTGAGCTATGTCGATAACTTTGGTTCTCTGCCGGATCTCCTCACACATCAACATCATTACACATCTCTAACATTATTTGTATCTGTTTTTACTTTGCCTCATATATCTCTCTTCATTCAAAACTTAAATCTTTCTCATAGCCTGCTCATCAAAATCTAATCGGTCGCTACTCGCTAGTGGTATATCTAGAATCCTTCTTCTGCCCATCCTTACAAAACTAAATAACATGTGCACGTGCACGTTAACGTTCCAAAACATCCGAACACTAATATTAAAATAAACCCGAAGCCTTGACTCTCTTCCTTGCTCATCACTACATCGTTTAACAGTCAGATATTAAACATGAATATTATTTACACCAACTGTAGTCCGTTCCAAAAGTATCTGATAAAAATGTAAACAAACCATGGTCAGGTTAACTTCTCACGCAATCACTCACTAAAGAGACACGTTCATCTGTATTTAAAAGGTTTCAATATTTCCAACAATTATTGTTTGAATATCATTAGCATAATCAGCCTATAATGTTCCCACTGCTGGGACACAGGCCTCCTCTCTTTGAGAGGGAATGGGCTGTAATCTACCACGCGGGCCCAGTGCAGGTTGGTAGATGTCACATGTCTTCGAATTTTTGGTTCTAGGACATGCCGGTTTCCTCACGATGTTTTGAGAGCAGTGGTGATGAAATTATTTTTACACGAAGTAAAGCGCCTGCCTGGGCTCGAACCCACGACCTACAACTCGTAAGTCGGGGCCGATACCACTGGGCCACCACTGCTCCCGCTGCTGCTGCTGCCGCTTTGAATATCATTATTAAATTGTTATTGAATAACATCGTCGAAAATTGAGGACAAAATTTAATCGAATTTGCCATATTAAAAACGTCTTTATAGTGATTTCAAATTAGAATTTTGGGTTAAAGTATTCAAACAAACAATCAAAACAAAGCACTCAATTTGTAAGTGGCACTACAAATTGGCATCCACAGGTTTTGTTTACATTTTCATCAGATACTTTTGAAACAGACTATATGAACAGACGAACGATTATAAACATTAAACAGTGTCTTTGAAAAGGACACGAAGGATGTAAACAGACTTGCGAGTTAGACGCGCGTCTGTCACGTACTCACATCTGATGTGTTTACTGCCTTATGTAGTTCGATTCTAGTGTTGAAATGTTTTGGGATGTGTGTACGTACATGTAGGGATTCCATATAATATATGCTTTTGTTATTGCTGTGTATTTTTGGCAGAGATGGACCACCTTAATTCTTCCTATAGGTTCAATAAACACTACAGTGTTCACACACACGAGCGACACGCGTCAACGACAGAGGCAACTGCATCGGTCGAAACGCGTCTGCGGCTGCCGTCGACGGCGGCCTTCGACTAGTGTCGAGCGATGCGGTTGCCTCTGCCGTAGTGGCGTGTCGCTCGTGTGTATGCACACTAAGGGATAAAGTTTAGAGATTGAGTAGTTGCATGTATCACCATCCAACAGCTAATGGCTACTAATGTATTAATTTATATAACAATTCCTTGCTTAGCCGCAGTTGGCAAAAAGGCTGATATTCTACCTAATGGAAAACGGTTACCTCTGCCCATAGACACCTTAGGGTCTAGACAAAGTGATATGCTATCAGAGATAACGATGATGGAAAAATCAAGTATTAATGGGACTGATACTAGCTACCGAAAAGCTTATGCAGATCCTGTTTAAACTCCTTGTAGAAATACTAAACTTAATGCCCTTTTTGTGCTGTCTTAAGTATGACGTCAAAGTGATCATGTGCCTGACCAGACACATCTCTTATATATCGTAACTTTAATTCAATTCAAAAACAAAGTATTTTATTTCACATAAACTTACATGGGCACTTATGAAACGTCAGAAGCTAGGTGCACGGTTCCAATTGGTCGTTCCCTATGGAGAAGAGCCGGCAAGAAACTCCACGGTTACTCTTTTAAAAATAATTATCTTTTACAATGTTATCAAATTACAGTGTTAATAGGTATGAGGACAGTGTAGGCCTGTTAAAAAGTAGCAGGTACTTATCAAAATACAAAATGGTCGACAAATCTACAGTCTACAAGTTAGGCCTACAACGTTCTCACATTTACGAAAAATAAAAGAATCTTTATAAAACATAAAAATAAAAGCCTATTTAAACCAACGGACATGATTGTTATTACAACTGTAACAAATCTGAATTAATATCCTGTCTACAAAAGCCATTAATAAAGAGTTGAAATAAGAATTGTAGGTATAAATGTCAAATAGTGAGAAGATTATGTCAAAGAAGTAGGTAAAAGAAAATACATAACATAACATCACATACCATCACGCCTGTATTCCCAGAAGGGTTAGGCAGAGGTGTACCTATAGCACACCCACATTTCGCCAGTTATGTGTAAGTCCCATGTAATAGGGGGCGAGCAAAAAAAAGACATAGTGATGCGATTAATGAGGTACCAGGGAAGCCACATGTGCAGAAGGAATTATTGCCAAACTTCCTTGTCTTCAACGTAGTCTTTAATCTTATAATATGTTTTTTTGATAAGGATACGTTTGATGTGGGTTTTGAAATTTCCATCGCGAAGTTCTATAATGGCCGATTCCTATAATTTACGGACAGTTATTGGTTAAAATTTAGAGTCTTGTTATAACATAACATCACGCCTGTATTCCCCGAGGGGGTAGGCAGAGGTGTACCTATAGCACACCCACATTTCACCAGTTATGTTTAAGTCCCATGTAATAGGGGGCGAGCCTATTGCCATCAACCGGGCACAAATCCAGACTCCGGGCTGCTACTGAGAAATTCCAGATGGAAAAACCCAATAACACTTTGCCCGACCCGGGAATCGAACCCAGCACCTCATGGTCAGCTGTAGCGCTTGCGACCACTAGATTAACGAGGCAGTCGAGTCTTGTTATCTTTACCAATAATGAAGTAAATAAATACCTCATAGCTTTGCATAGTAGATCCTTCCATATAGAAGTAGCTATCACAGGTAAAATTAGCTTACGAATCTATTAATATGCCCGGTTTGGCAATAAAAAATGCTACCATTGGTAAGCAAAACGATTCGTTTTTGTTTATAGGAACCGGAGATATCGACTTTGGCCATTTGTTCGAATTCCACCCGACCTTACAAAAAATCATCTCGTTACTATCTCAGCTGCTGTGTCACACACTATAAAACAGTCCATCTGTCCGTCTATTTGTCATTCTGAACTAGTAACGTGCCCCAGTTTCGTTCTAACAATAACCGTTTTATTATCGTTTCGTAAGAATCGGAGCGACGGTTCATTGAAAGAGATGTGTAAATAAATACGAGGTGTTTTGTGGGTAGATTTTCCTGGTTCTTAAATCGAATTTTCTAATCTCTAATCCATTTTTAAGTTCTCTGTATTGTAGAACTTGTGTTATAATAATAACAGACTGTAATTGGCCTATTGAAGGGTAAATGCAGTGACCAAACGGTGGTGTTGATCAATGCTTGTTCCTTCTCTGCATGAAGTCTTCTCATATAGAGAAGATCTCATTGACCAACACGCTTGGTCATTGCGTTAGTCTTTTTAGTGGTAATTGAGGGGTCCTATCATTTTTATAGGTAACTTGGGCCAGTTTCTATCATGTTTCCCTACAGGTACAAGTTCGTAGCCGACTGCAGGCAGCAGCAGCAGGCGACGTGTCGCCGCGACAGTACTGGTTGCTATGTATTTCTATGAAAACGACGTGTCGCTAGCTATGAAAGGTATTTCATAGAAATACATAGAAACCAGTAGTGTCGCGGCGACACGTCGTCTGTTGCTGCTGTCTGCAGTCGGCTACGAAATTGTACCTTTAATGACTGTACATAGCCCGAAGGAGAAAATCGGAAGAAAAATAATATATGAATACCGATTATCCACCCAGTCTCGAGTGGACAGATAAACACACGTTTCCGAGTATCCACTCTAGGGTGGCCAAACGGAATAAGCCCTAAGATCACTTGTTGTTCCTTACAGGCGTTATAGACCTAATGATCAAACCATCAGGTAGGTAGCGGAAAATATAGGGTCACGGGTAAAATATACATTTCTGGGCGCAAAAAGAAAACATGATTGAGAATCCTCAGCGATTGTGTTGGTATCACAAGTACTGCCCAGTGGTTCGATACTACTTCTACTTGTAGCGGTATCAACATCGCCACATGCGAGCTCCACGTCATACTGACGTCACGCAAATCCTGCATCCGCGCGACTAGCATATATACAACGTCCCGACATCAACCGTCGGGCAGTTGCCCACCAGACACAACACCCGTCTGGTCGGAGGATCCTCCCTTTTCCATAGAGTATGAGTGAACTTTACACCCTGTTCCTCATACCTCTATATATTTAAATACTACCGGAACTGTCAGTCATCGTTATCCCGTGACACATAAGAAGGTGGGAAGCGTCACATGGTATTCAACAACACGTAGGTAGTACTCAACGTATAAATTCTAATAATAAGACAACCACTTCCAACATCTTACACAGTGCATAATTAAATTAAAACAATTACTAACCCTGGTGAGAACTTAACTCAATAACACTAAACCAAAAGTAATTTTAACTCCTCAAAGGCAAAGAAGGAGAGGAAATGATGATTCAGAATAACGGAAAATTAACTCAAATATTACTTTTGAACTTAGTAAAGTTAAAGTCATACATTACGGCTCACTTGCTCAGATTGAAATTCGCGAAAACATTGCTTTGAGCGTGGTTCATGCCAAAAATACAAACGCTTTCGCCTCTCGAGTGGAAACAAACAAGTTTTGAAAGCTGAGCTCCTGGTGTTTAAGGGTACGGTTATAAGAGGGAGCGATTAGCGAGTAATTAATGACGTAAGCGATGCCAAGATTGGTGAAATTAAAAAAGGATTATAAGATTAGTACAAAAAAAATGTTAACGAAGAAAACTTAGATAATTATTTATCTAAAAAAAAAAGCGAAGGAAACACTTTTCTGGAGAATAAATAAACAATTTCATAGGCCACTTTACTGGTATTGTTTGTCACTCAAAAAGAGAAAGAGAGCTAAAAATTGGCAACCAAGATTATAAGCAAAACAAAAAGGTAATCCAACGAAAAAACAAATTTGAAACAGTTGTGGAAAAAAAAAGATCACAAATCATCACAAGGTCATCAAAAGATCACGATTGATCTTTTGTTTTTTAATGATGAATAGGAACAGTGACGAGTCGCTCTTCAGAAAACGCATAGTGCGTAGCCATTGAATGACACATCGCGCTTCTGAAAATGTAATGTCGCATCTGTCAGCCACACCTGTGAGGCAATTTTTTTTTGAAGTAAACACTTCTTTAGGCACACTTTGCGCATTTTCTGAACAGTAAACGAAACTGAACCGTCACGCTCGGGTCGGTGACGCTGAATCGGGTATATTCGGCTCCAGCTGATCGGTCACGCTGAATCATGTATACTCGCCTCCAGTCGTTTGTCTTTTTTTCGAAAACTCGATAGGCCATATTAACACCCGATATCTGTACGTAATTTTAAGACATAATGCAGTCCAATTGCGGTCAATACACATACATACATAAACTCACACCTTCTTCCCGTGGGATAGGTACAAACCAGAAACTACAGAATGCCACCTTCTACGATCCTTACATACTCTTTTTGGTTCGTTTACGATTATAAATATGGTCATACACGCACGCAAACGACTCTGTTGCGAGTACACGCTCCCGATATTTCTGAAGAGCAATACCAATATGGTAACTAATTCACTAATGTCCTTCTAGGGCCACATCTGCCTTGTAAATACCTTTTGTTAGTCAGTAATTTCAACTGAAGACCTTTCTTTAGTCACAAAAATACTACACGCTCTTCGACCATCACCGTGTCCTCATCTCTTCAATAAGTTGAGCACTGCCGTCATTTGTCTCATTTAAATAGGAGTTTGCGACACCTAATGCGCCGCTACATCACTCCGGCTACATTTTTCAGGTCCGTCACAATCCGTGTTTGATGTGCTTGAGATATTGCTGAAGTTTGTGAGTCTTCTCTAAGACTCAGCTGAGGAAGATGTGTATGGTTTGGACATGATGGGTTTATAGGAACCTTTGCTAACTTACTAGTCTATTTGTGATATGTTGGCAAACAGGCCGATGAAAAGTGGACACTGCTGCTTGCAGACACCTTCAATAGTGAATTGTAGATTAGTACCGATCCGAATATAAAGAGTTAGTTGGTTGAGTGAGTTGACGTGCGCAGTCGTTACTTGTGTTTAAGACTCGTGAATAGGGTTACCATCCGTCCGGATTTGTCCGATGTCCGGCTCTATGAACCCCCGTCCGGACTTTTTCCGGACTTTTTGAGTTAAGGGCGATTTTTATTAGGAATTATAAAAATAATATAATTATTACTGAAATAGAAAGATTAAAAAGTAAAATGTCCGGAGTTCTTTGCAAATGTCCGGGTTTTTTTCAGGACTTGTCACATTTCGAAATGGGAACCCTACTCGTGAAGGAACTTTACTTGTCATTGTGATCCTATTCTAGTAACTGTAATTATCTACGAGTATAGTCTTCATTTATTTTAGTTGCTTATATATTTAGTTTGTAGGTATTTATGTATCTATTATTTAGGATATGTATATATCTGTGTATCTATTTTAGTGTATTGTATAGGTAGTTATTATTTGCACCAACGACAGCCCGTTTTATGTCCAGGAAAATCACTGTCCATTCCAGGGTTGCTTGGAAGAGATCGCAGAAAGCGATAAGGCCGCCCATTGTCTATTTTGTAGTGTTTGATATTTTTTTTATTATGTATTTTGTGGTGTACAACAAAGAATATATAAATAAATAAATAAATTAGCATCATCAGGCCTCCGATCATTAGTATGTAACACACCGTTATGTTTCCTGATATAATTACGGCCACAAGTCTGAATTTTGGTCAAATGACCTAATTATTTTCAGCCTTTTCTTTTACTGATGTTGAACGGAGAAGAGTTAGTAATTAAGCAGTTCTAAATTCTATAAGGGTCTGATCGATTCCAAACGAATATTCGATTAAAACCTTTTATTCGACACCTGAGTAACAAAGAAACGACGAGACCACAATAACACTGACATATTTAACAACCATCATTAATTATTGGCAGCCTTCTTCCAGCCACTGATGAGTATAGGCCACCTCGCCTTTTGTGGCATGCTTCCCTGGTCTATGCGAGTCTCATCCAACATTTCGCAATGCCTTGTACTTTTTAGTCATAAAGAAAAACCTAAATCAGGACTCTTTTTTAACTCCATTCGAACTTGTAGAAGAATTATTTACGGCCACGGCTTATTTTAATTTAATTTAATATTTGAATTGTTTTGTCTTTTTATTACGGACGCTTTTAACGTTCTGCATCGTTCTCACATGCATAATTTCAACATGAATGATGTTACCAATATGTTGTAATCATATTTTGTATTTAAAAGAGCGTCCATGGAGTTTCTTGCCCGTTCTTCTCCATAGGTACCTACTACGCTTTGGGATGGGCAACTAGCGGTCTGACTGACCGACCCCTTGACAATTCAAAAGTCCCTGTAATTGGTTTATTTGAAATAAATGCTTTAAGTTTGATTTTGAATTTATTTCAAAGTGGAACAACGAATAATTCAGAACTTCCCAAGAAGTACAAAAACATATCGCTTTTGTATTGTTTAGAGTGTAGAAAGGATTATAATTATAAACAGAGTAAAATGCAATACGCAATGGTATTTCGAAAACTCGTTGCAATTCCATTTTGGATGGTTAAATTTAACTTCACATACGTTCACACATTTTTGCTAGATTTATATGTACATAGCAAATGGCTCTGAGCTTTCTAGAAGTTTCATGAACCCACGATTTTTCTTTGCTATTTTAGTTGGTGAAGACCAAAAAACGGTGAATGGATAATGTGAAAGATGATGCTTAAAAGGGGGTGAATATGGTGATATTGTGGAAGAATGAGACACGCAGTGCTGACTCTAAATAGAGTGGAACACGAGCAGGAGTATTATGATCAGTAAGCAGGTAAATCGTGACAGGAATTAGGACCAAATTCGCTAAATAGAAACTCCCAATCTCTCGTCATATTCGTAGGGCTGATTTTACCAAAGTCAGACATCTTTTATCCGTGGAATAAAATTGACGTCTGACAGTTCTAGTATGGAAAAACTGTCAAAAATTCAAAATTTATTCTCAGGATAATATTTATTCGAGGTATAATTTTTTTGTGAAATTCGCCCTTAAAGTGATAGGCAATGTGATACCATACTTGTTTGACAAAAAATGACCTTTAAATGGTACTTAATTCTAAAGTACCTACTATAAAAATAAATGCCATAATCTAATGCAAAAATCACCCATAATCGCGAAGGTCAATTAATTCCTGAGTAGGTTGCTCTGTCACCCAACTGCGGATAGTGGTCGGGTGTCGACGAAATAACCTGAATAAAGTAGCCATCGATAAATCTACGTCGGTCCACCAACCGTCGATATATGAGTGGGTTGCAAGCATTTCTTTTCAGGCAATACAATAGATTTGGGGAACTATTACGTATGACAATAGCAAGTGTGAAGTTTATATAATATAGTCCTCTAGACAGCATTTCGGCCATGGCAGCCAATCTTAGCGGAGACTAGGCATCGACGCGGGAGATTATTATAAGTGCACAAGTGAGTACGTAGACACTGGTGCACTCTCTGTATCTTCGCTCTCATAATCCGATGGGACGGCAATCCGACACGACAGGAGAGAGATCTGGCGCAGGACCAACGGCTTAACGTGCTTTTCGAGGCACGGGTCTATCACACCGCCAACTTCCAACTCCGAGCTATTTCTGAGAAATTCCTAATGGAAAAACCTAATAATACTTTGCCCGACCTGGGAATCGAACCCAGGACTCCACGCTCAACAGTCGCGCTTGCAGCCACGAGACCAACAGCGAAGTCAAAAGTTAATATACAAGGCAATGTAAAGCAATTACAATAAATATGTCTCTGAATTACCATTAACTTTCCTGTTTCGTATTTGGCGTCCTTTTTACAGCAGTAATTAGGAAAAATCATGGTAGTCGATGTTTGCGGATGGACAATAAATTAGGGGAAACACCAAAAGGATTTTACAACAGCGAATTCTTTTCATAGGAATAATTAAGCATTGCCAAGAAGTAAATTATTTTTGTAAACTTTAGGATTGGATCCTGTGAACAATAGAATAGAATAGAATAGAATACTCTTTATCAATAATTTTATTTTTCGTATATTTTTTTTTTCTTTAACAATTTACTTCCTTGGTCTACTGTGTACCAAGGAAGTAAAAAGTACCAACTGTGTTGTCTGCACGTTACAGGAACTGATGAACGCTACTGAAAGTGCCAAACTTGTAGTCAAATACTGGGCTTAACTCCATTTAGATTGCCTTCGACAAGTAGAATTACCAAGTGGAATAAAGACATTTTCAATATATCCTTCTTGTCAAAGTCTAATCATTTATTTCAAATAGACACATAAAAGGCATTTTTGAACGTCACAATTTACAAGAAAATAGAATTGATTCTAGTTGCCCCTTCCAAAAGGTACGAGTAGTTTCGTATGGAGAAGAAAGGGCAAGATACTCCACCGTTACTGTTTTAAAATGTTTTACAATATTATGTATACAACTATACATAAATTATATGTGAAAACGATGCATCTAGAATAAAACTACTATACCACAATAGGTAAAAATAATTAAATATATAGCAAAGACAGATAAATTAATTATGGGATAGATACATGGTGCTCACATATTTACAAATATTGAAAAGTAGACGAAATTCTAAAATAATAAGTAATCAATTTAAAGGATAGAGCTAATTCTACGCTCAATTCCTGTCCCTATCCTATTAGCAATCGATAAAAGAATAGCAACACGTAATAAAACCGCAACTTCTGTCCCATTTGACCTCATACGTGACAAGGAAGCATGGTACCTATTAATTCTCCTTCTAAGTGCACGCTGGACTTGAGTTCTGATTACCCCACTGGAGCTAAGTGGCTTGATATTAATTTAGCACCGACTTTTTCCAGAAAAGTATTTTCTTGTGGCGATTATTCTTGGATATCAAGCAACAGTATATTCGTATTCAGTGGTCGGTTTTATTAAACAATTTTTAGTAGAGCCCAATGTCTTTGTAACCAACTTCAAAAAGGAGGAGGTTCTGAATTCGTCTGTATTTTTTTTGTATGTTTGTTACCTGATATCTCCGGAAATTGTGGATTGATTTCGAAAATTCTTTTTTTAATATATAGGGTATGCCCCAGGGGTAGCCCCACATAAATTTTATTAACTTTGCTTCGGTAGTTTTTCAGTTAGCTTCAATAATACGTATGTTTTCCACTTAGTGTAGATTGATGATGTTATAACAACTTCTTGTCACTGTTATTTACAAAGCAAGCAGTGGTATACGACTTTTTGTGGGTTAGGTAACATAACTAAACAGTGAAAACAAGAAACTTCTTTAAATAAAAATACTGAGTTCCAAAAAACTGATAAACAGGCGTGATATTATGTGTAACTAAGTGTCAATTTGGTAAATCCATACTAATGTTATAAATTCGAAAGTAACTCTGTCTGTATGTTACCTTTTCACGCCTAAACCACTGGACAGATTTCGATAAAATTTTGCAAGGTGATAGATGGCATTCTGGAGACGGACATAGGCTACTTTTTGTTCCGGTACCACGTTTCCGTGGGATAAATTCCTCGACCAAGCGGGCAAAGCCGCGGGCAGAAGCTAATCTATATATATAAAAAAGAATCCCTATTTCCCTTGGTCACGCCATCACGCGTAAACGGCTGGACCGATTTCACTTTTTTTTTTTTGTTGTGTTTGTTATTGCCAGGAGAAGGATCTTATGAAATAAAAAAATAAGGAAGTTGATCGGAACGTTACAAAATTTAAGAAAACTGTACGCCAATATTAATTTTACATAACTGTCAGTTGTTTGAAATAACTGTCAGCGATTGACAGAATGCGCGCTTCAAATATCGTTGAACACTGATGGGTCGGTTGATAAATGATTCGATAGTTTTAGTTATAGTCAATACTCAAAACTAAAACTAAACGACATAAATGACATTCATAGTTAAGACAGGACAACGTCTGTCGGGTCAGCTTGTTTAGTATAAAAATTAAAAGGACATTCTATCCAAAAAACCTTTATAAATTTACAAGTTTTTAAAAACAATGGGGTTAATAGAACTCACATTGAAACTTTCCATTTACAATGAAAAATTAACTCCAACTCTAATTACAACTTCTCTACATTTTCAGTATCACGTTCCGGAACTAATTGCCTGATATCAATCTAAAGTGCCAATTTCAAATTACAAAACAAATATCGTTTTTATCGTTGCGTGGGTAGGCCCGGGCCTACGATTATGTTATGGGTTCAGAACCCATAATGATCGGCGCGAGAACAATAACATTGACCATAGATGTTATGGAGTTATAAACCCTTTCAATTCTTAGCTCATTTACAATTGCTAGTGTTTTTTATTTAGTGCTGTTGAGTTTTGAGACATTTTCTGTGTTAAGGTTCGGTATGGTTTTGTTTTTTGAGGAGTTTTTCTAGTTTAAAATGGCATGGTCAACCTTTATAAATTCTTCAATTCTTTTTCTCTTTTTTTTGTATTTCCTTTCTTTCTTTCTGAACTAGTTTCTGCTCGCGACTTCTTTCGCGCGTAAGTCTAACTAAAACAACAGCCACATTTTTATAAAATAAAACCACATATATGGGCGTCGCATCGTGTCCCCCGCCCGCGCTATTCCTTCATTTTCGCTTAGCATTATTTTCAACTTGTTTGCCTTTTTGCTCAGCTGCTAAGGGTCGTAGCGTGATGTTAAATAGCCTATAACCTTCCTCAATAATTGGGCTATCAAATGCAAAAAGAATTTTTCAAATCCGACAGGTGTTTCCAGAGATTTAATTACTTGTCTTAGAACCAAAACCTCGAAGACATGTGAAATCCACCAACCTGCACTGGGCCTGTGTGGTAGATTATGGCCCACTCCTTCTCAGAGAGGAGACCTGTGTCCCAGCAGTGGGAACATTATAGCCTGGTTATGCGAACGCGTTTAAGTAAAAAAACAAACAATGTCTGAATGTCCTTCTATAGGTACATAATATAAATTGAAGTCGTTTTTCGAGTATGTCTGTATGGCTTCGTTGTTCTTCTAAACTGCACAACGGACGTTAATGTGATTTTCACCATCAGTTAGAAAAAAAAAAACGGAATCTTTATGTGTATATTATATTCGTATTAAACTTACAAATAATATATAAAGCTCAATACACACCCACTATTGTTGTTAAAATATTACTTTCACTTTTTTATTTTATTATTTATATTTTGTGTTTCACGAACTGTGTCGAGATAAACTAGTTATTCTTTCTCTCTTTCAATGTTTTGTCAAGTCGTAAAAACCGTGTGAAACAAGAGCTGTTCGCTAGACAATAATAAGGCGAACAACTTCAATCATATTCAATGAAAATATCAAGAGCTGAAAGGAGTTGTATCGTTCCCTGGAAATCTTTTGTAACGCAATAAGTGGTCTTTAAGTCTAAGACGTATTCAAAGAAATTGTATTTACTGTACCAAGTGTTTCTACTAGATAGTGCTGGTTATTTAACCCGGCTAAACGGCAGTTCAGTGATAAAATAAGTACGCGGAGATTAATCTTTTGAAGCTTTCAGTAAAAGATCAAGGTTATTATTTACATAGATACCGTAATTTTATCCTATCCTAGAGAAGAAATTATAATATTTAGGATAGAATTAAATTAGGAGTATTAGGCTAAATAATAACAGCCGCACGGGTTGATCGATCAGGTTAAGCTACGCTCGCCGCGGTTAGTCCGTGGATGGGTGATAATCTTTACATATCAAGACCCCTCCGTTACTCGGAAAGCACGTTAAGCCGTTGATCCCGGCTGTCTTTCATGAATCTTTGACAGTCGTTACGGGTCGTCAGAAGCCCGAAAGTCTGACAACCAGTCTAACCAAGGGGTATTGTGTTACCCAGTAACTGGGTTGTGGAGGTCAGATAAGCAGTGGCTTTATGAAAAATACTGGTATTCAGCTGCATTCGGTCAGACTGGAAGCCGACCCCAACAATGTTGGGATAAGGCTAGGCAGATGATGATGGATAGGATAAAATTGTAAAATAATTTCTTAGTTCTATCTATCTATCCATTAGCCCGTAATGCCCCACTGCTGGGCAAAGGCAGGCGTTTGCCCTTTCCACAACCGTGTGTCCACTGCCATTGCGGGCAAGTCCTTTTGGTAAGAGTCAGGTTCATCCCTCCCATCTTCGTCTTGGTTTGCCACGATGTCGTCTAGCGTTTAATGAGACCCAATCAGTGGTTCTTTAGCCCACAGCTCATCTGACATGCGGCAGACATGTCCGGCCTAATCCCACTTTAGTGTAGATAAATACGTATTTACTCTTACATCTACTGCATGACAAAAACTCTTGTCGCGTTGAAAATAGTAGGTACACAGTCAGCAGGTTTGATAGCAAAGGTTATGCTGAAAGTACCTACATGTAAATAACGCCAGTTTTTTTTAAATAAATTTTGAAGATACTTTTGTCTCACGTCTTTATCATTAATAATGAAGCTTACAAACTGGCATTGACTTCTTAATAAGCAATAACTCAAAAACATGACGTTAAATCTCCCTCAACCTAAGATGAAGGCTTATAAATTCTAAAGCTGGTCTCTAAAATCTAATTAAGCTCGTATTGCAAGTGTTTATTGCCGTACAATTATCGCGGACCATAAATCCAGCTCGGAGGACCAATAAAATGGCGGAAGAAAAGAGCGCGAAACGCACAGACGCCATTACTAAAACGCGAGAATTGGCGCGAATTCAATTTGAAATAACTATTAGTTGTGTAATAGTTATTAGGTTTTTAATGGAAGTTTTTTTTAATTAGCTGTTTTTTAGGTGTGTTTTATTATTTGTTGCCTACGTCGTAGATCATCTTTATTGGCTGTTAAATCTAAAATAAGCTTCTTATTATTTCAAAATTGTCTATGGGCTGTTCTTCCGAGTAGTTATACAGATAACAAATATTTAATCACAAATACATGTTCGCTCAATATACAGTCGGTGATGCATTAATTCAGTTACTAATAAAACAGGAAGGCAGCAGATACAATTTTGTGAAACCTTATCTAAATTATAATAAGTTACGATGCCCCGCGGCTTTGTGCATCTAATTAACTTGGTGCAATTAATATTTTATGAGTATCTATAATTATAGTATAAGATAAAGTTTGTTAAACCATAATTAAGACTGATAAAAATGGTCCTTTATGTAGGACAAAAGGTGAGCAATATATGATGGCTTTTCTAATAAACTGTCTCGTTGGTCTGTGCTACTGCTGAGCATAAAGTCCTGGGTTCGATTCCCAGGTCGAGCAAAGTGTTATTGGGTTTTACCTCAAATTTCTCAGTAGCAGCCCGAAGTCGGGATTTGTGCCCGGTTGATGGCAATAGACTCACCCCCTTTATCATAACCGGCGAAATGTGGGTGATCTGCCTAACCCTTCGGGAATACAGACGTGATGTTAATGTGTTGTAGGTTTTCTAATAACACCAATGAATTTCCAATCGATTGTAACGCCATCTGTCACCCAAAATCGATACCCACGAATATGTACCGTATCATCCATCTATTAGGAGGACCCAAGTCACGATCTTTAGGAGATTTATATCCAAACTTGTCGTGTGCGCCCGTCCTTATAACATTTTCCATTTCGCTTGTCTATGTCTAGCGGGCGATTTTACGCGCGAATACACAGGACGGTACTGTCTGTTGTTTTAGAGAATCGGATATTTTCGGATATTGTGATTTAAAAAGGGCAACGCAAAAATTTTATAGAAAGAAAGAAAAAGTATTTATTGGGACTCACACAGGATAATCACACAGTAAACTAAACACACTTATAAAAACAACAAAATTAAAAAAAAAACGTAAGTAAAATAAACATAACAACAGAAAGTCCTGTACGAAGCCAAATTAGCATATACAGCAACGGGCCCTATCAGAACACCTGGGCCTGCAGTCTCGACATAGATAGCGACGCTGTCGCAAACTACCGATCGCTAAATATTAAGGTGAATCCTCAGTTGTAGCCCGCCAAATTCAATTTTTCTTTGAATTTGATGATTATTATTCTAATTGCCACATTCAAGAATCCCATTTTGATCAACATATGACGTAAAAACAGAGCTGCAATTAGCAAAACAATAAAGAAATTTTTAATTTTGCGGGCTACAGCTGAGGATTCTCCTTAAGAGGCTTACAAGAGCTAAAGCGCGGTCACTGTCGGATTGCATAGAAAAGAAAGAGACGCGCTATGACACAACGCTGGTAATTTATTGCAAAATATGAAGCAATTATGGATTTACAAAAAATCTATTCATTGGACTAAAAAATTAAAACACTATTACGTTAGTATGTTACTTGTAGAATAATCTGACAAAAAATCTGAATGTTTGCATGTATATTAGTATGGTTTTTAATCGTTAAAAAAAAAATTTTGAGGTATCTTCGTGTTTTTTTTCTATCATATCAAGTTAATTGTATTATGTTTTCAACACACTATCTAACTAGCATATATCCTGAAGAATATCATATATTTTTCTGATTTTGTTTACTGCAGTGGATCATATATTTTTAGGCATTATAAATTTGCGTTTAGGTCATGTAGTCCCCTTAATATTTAGCGATCGGTAGTTTGCGACAGCGTCGCTATCTACGTCGAGAACTCGAGAGTGCCGGCCCAGCGCTGCGACACTTAGTTTTAAATGTCGCAGCATCATTCGTAGATCCAATGAGAATTTGCTGACACTTAAACTATTCAAAACAAAAATGTATTGATATGGTGATATTTTTCTTCAAATTTTTTTTATGTATTTAATTCGATTTAGAATATTGTTTCTCTGTAACGTATCTAATACTGAGTAATTTGTGAGTGAAACTTATCAAAAGGATCCCTTTACAATTTTGCTTTAATATAATGATTTCGTGGAAAAGACTCCGTTAACTTATTACAAAGGGGAAGAAGGCGTCTATTACAGAGGACAAAGCCACTGATTGACGAAAATGCGATATTCTCGGAAGCAATCAATAAGTACTGTTACTATCCATACTCTGTATAGGTAGGTTACAGAGGGCCAGCTCCACACGAGATATTCTCTCTCATTCTAAATTCTCCTGAGTGAGAACATTCTCGAGAATATTTCAAAGTCTCTTAAATTTCGTATGGTATTAATAATAAACCAGGAATCAGCTTTAATAAAATGTATTAAAAATACATTATACAGGAAAGGTAAACAATTAAAGACAAAAAATAGCAAAGTCGAGTGCTTAGTAACAGGCTTTGATTTTGTAATTTAATTAATTTTTAGGTCTATTTACAGCGTTTGTCCACCGCAGCCGTTAACGAGAAATGAGATTATTCGTACCGAACGTGGAGTCTCGTTGACGGACGATAGTAAATGTATCGCTACTTGGGCGCCATCAACTCGTTCTTGTTAACGTCCCGGTGACGTAGCGGTGGACAAACGGCCTTATTGCTAATTAAGTACACTTTAAAATTATTTCATTTTCAAATTCTCTATGTTCCGATCACAGACTAGAAAAAAAGAAGGACTCGGGATATGCGCCATGCATATCGAAACTGAAGCACCGTATCAATCTATGTGTGTGTGTGTAAATAAGTAAGTGTCTTACTCGTGATATGTTATTCCTTGACACTTTTTCTGGGATTTAGATTTATTTTTACACCATTTCACAACATAAGAAGGCATTATTTTATTTTATTACTTGACGTAAACAGTACCTACAATGATGTAAATGTGTGCGTGAGGCATGTTGGTACAAACAGTCCTTAAAGTCCTTTACTTTCGATACGCGTGGCGCGGATTCCTTATTTTTTTTCTAGTCAGTGGTTCCGAGAATATTCTTCTTCGAAAAGAATATTGCAGAATATTCTCTCACCCATCACTACGTACGATTGACATTTTGTTTGACATTGCTTACCATCCCTGTATGTCCTGTCTACATGATAATGCCCCTTGTTTCGCTCGTTGTGTGATGAGGGCCTTCTGTGGGTACCTTTATATTTGTTCCTTACTCCTTAGGTACCATCCTATGTTAATGTTATAAATATTAAAATTTGTGGAGATATTTGTTTATCAAATACGTATTAACAGAAAAAAAAGAAAGAAGGAAAGTTCAGTTGGTGCGTACTTGCGTAGAACTCGCAACTGGCATGTATGTGAACGTGAACGAAGCAAAAGGAGTATGTAAGGATCGTAGCAGGTGGCGTTCTTAAGTTTCTGCCTAGCCCCATGGGAAGAGTGCGTGAGTTTATGTATGTCATGGGCGGTGGGTAAAAACCCGACGGGAAAATACCCAGGTCTTTACCCATTTTTGGGTTTTTACCGGGTAAAAACCATCACTAGTCATGGACCAACAAAAAAGTCGGACAGATTCTTGCTAACAAAAACTGTGTCACTCAAGTCGGCCAGCTCGCTTTACGTACAAACCGCTGTACGCACACATGCACACATTAGTCGGCCGACGCGACGGTCGGCCATTACGCGCGCAAACGGCAATACACAATATATTCACACATAAACGGGACTCAGTTTTGTCTGTGTGTCTCTATGTATCAACAGCTGAACGGGTTCTGGATGATAGGCACACAGGTGCCTTTATCCTGAATTAACTCATAGAATAGGTACTTTTTTATTTATTTACTTCCCCTTAGAATCGAGTTATAAAGTCATTGGCAACAGCTAGTATAAAATCAATCTTCAAAACAGGAAATGTTGTTAAAAAATCCCATTTCTTAAAAAAAAAACATGTCGCAAAACTTTTTCGTACGAATCAAACTCATACTTCTTCGCATCCGTATTATAGACGGCATCAAGAACTCATTTCTAACTTCTTAACAGTGAGACCGAACTCCAAGTGATGGTGTACATTTAAATGCATCAAGAAATCGAAATGAAGGAATGGCTATGACATAAGGGCTCTCACACAAAATCTGCGAGCTCGCAGGACGCATCTCCAGGACGGTTCCTGCGATGCAGCGTCGAATCGCATGGCATGGCAGTTTTGTGAGCCCTTACACGTATGACCATGATAATAATCTAAACTTAATTTCACCCCGACCTAATTAAATTAAATTATTTATCTATACTAATATTATTAAGTGCTTAAAGAACAATGGCGACTTCTTATTTGAAATAAACTTAAACCTAAACGAAAGAACTTTAATTATTTTAATTAATTTTAGGCCGAGTAAAAACTAATGTTTAATGAAAAGTTAAGACCGCCCATTGTGTCACCCTATGTAAAATTTCTACTTTTATATCTGTATTTTTTATGGTGAACATAATAAAGAGTATTCTATTCTATTCTATTTGACTACTTCGTTCTAACTAAAAGATTAGGAAATTGTTGGTGGGATTGGTTTAGTATTGCCATTTTATATTTATTTTCCTAAATAGTAGGTATAACGTAATTGTCGGGGTGCTGTTATCATTTTTAGTTTGTTATTATATTAACATGGAGTAAATGAATAAGTAACACATTTATTTTGTTGTACCTATATCTAAGTTAATTCTGTGTTCTTACTTAGATAAGCAAATTGCAGTAAAGTGGAAAAAATATCAAATGTTATGGCAATTCTGAACTAAAAAGACTAGTACCTATTTAGAGTCAAAAGGAAAAAATATAGCTTGGTTGTTGACATTGACAACTGTTGATAGTTTACAACTCTTTACGAAGCTTGCGCTCTGTCCTAAGTTGTTCAAAAGTCCAACACTGAATATCTATTAATCTCCGCCTTCTCCTACGAAAAATCTTACACAAACTAGCTCAGAAAATAACGCTGAGTTTTATAATATATTTTTCATTTAAAGACGTAATAATTTAATTTCAAATAAAACAATGTATGGGAAGCTGCCATTGTTCTTTGTTTGTATGTAAGTATGTAGGAGGTAATCTCTGGAACTACCTGTCGGATTTGAAAAATTCTTTTTGCATATTATAGCCCAATTCTTGAGTTTATTGGCTGTTTAATATCACGCTACGACCCTGAGGAGCCGTGCAGAAAGAAACAAAGTCAGAAAAAACGATGCGATGCGACGGGGTGGGACGGGGGAACAATAAATTTCACGCGGACGAAGTCGCGGGCGGAAGCTAGTATTATAAAGAGGTCAGATTTTGTGAGTTTGTATGTAGGGAGTTATCTTCGGAACTTCTGATCGGATTCCGAAAATTCTTTCACTAATGTGAAGCTATAGTATTGCCGAGTGTTATAAGATGTTATTGTATGTAACAACAAGAAATTCACGCGGACGAAGTCGCGGGCGGAAGCTAGTATTATAAAGAGGTCAGATTTTGTGAGTTTGTATGTAGGGAGTTATCTTCGGAACTACTGATCGGATTCCGAAAATTCTTTCACTAATGTGAAGCTATAGTATTGCCGTGTGTTATAGGATGTTATTGTATGTAACAACAAGAAATTCACGCGGACGAAGTCGCGGGCGGAAGCTAGTATTATAAAGAGGTCACATTTTGTGAGTTTGTGTGTAGGGAGTTATCTTCGGAACTGCTGATCGGATTCCGAAAATTCTTTCACTAATGTGAAGCTACCGTATTGCCGAGTGTTATAGGATGTTATTGTATGTAACAACAAGAAATTTCACGCGGACAAAGTCGTAGGAAGAAGCAAGTACTTTATAAGTCGAATCTAATGCCATTTTTTTTAAAAAGGTGTCAATGAGGAATCAATAAAAAACATAATATTTATTTCGTTTAATTGTAATCCAATAACACTACCTGACCCGGGAATTGAATCGAGGACCACGATCAAGTAGTCGCGTTTTTTGCAACCAGACTAACGTGGCAGTTTACAGTTTATGAATGAATGATATATTTATTCCAGATGGAAAAACCCAATAACACTTTGCCCGACCCGGGAATCGAACCCGAGACCTCATGCTCAGCAGTAGCGCTTGAAACCACTAGACCAACGAGGCAGTCAGTTCCTGAGTAGTAGCCCGGAGTCTGGATTTGTGCCCGGTTCATGGCAATAGGCTCGCCCCCTATTACATGGGACTTAAACATAACTGGCGAAACGTGGGTGTACTATAGGTACACCTCTGCCTAACCCTTCGGGGAATACAGGCGTGATGTTATGTTATGTTTTATGTTATGATATATTTATTTGCAAGAAAATTGGTAGGTAACATAAGTTCTTAAGATCTATGGGTTTCACTATATTCGGCATTTCAGCCGTGCAAATATTGAGATTTTACATCTTGGTTATACTTACATAAAGCAAGCAGTACACATTAAGTAATTAGTAATAACTTATAAATACTAATAATAGTTTCATAATTCAAAAATAGACTAAGATGCCATTAATAAAATTTAAATTAGATACAATTCTATTCATTTGTCTAAAAGTATGGTTGATGGAAAAGAATTTCTACTCAGTAAGCGACATATTTAATAAGAGATTGAAAGATAACTATCAATAATATTAATCAACCCTCCGATATTTTTTTTAATGTATCTAATAATTATAATAATATTTCTACTCAATTTTAATTTTAATTCAATTATAAGTTCTATAAATATAATTTCATCATGACTAATTATTATATATACCCAAATGTTTGCATGTCACAGTATTATGACTAAGTGTTATGGATCTGTATAATTATTTATGTTAAGACCGAAATTGTACCAACACTTATGGCAAATAAATTGATTTGATCTGATTTGATTTAAAATAATAATTCATATTAAAATAGCGATCAACAATAATAATGTCATGTCAAAAAAAAATTAAAAAAATGCTATAAAATAGAGAACAGCTATGGTTATTATCTATCAGCAAACAGCAGGATGTTGCTGCCTACCCTCTTACAGAGTTCCCTAAAGCCCCTTTTCTTTGCCTAATTCCAGAAGCCAAAACAAGAAAATTATATCAAAGTCCGTAAAGTCCATTTCAAAACACAAACGGAAGTAGGTACTCTACGGAAAACAAAGCCTATTTCATACAATTGTAGGAATCAAAATGCGAGTTGGCACTGGAAACGAAGTTTTATCAACATCGTGTCCACATCTCGAAACTCAGTTACCGAGTTACGTGACACACGGCTTTTGAGTACGATTTACCCCCACCGGCGCGCTTCGGGCCGCATCGGAGCGCGTTTTACAACGTGTTGAAGGAAATTGAAGCGTTTATGAAGTAGAGCCCAAAAAAAGTCTGCGCGCGGCCGAAATCGGAAATGATCGTTTGTTTACGTTTATATCATATCAGTCAAGAGAGTGTGCTGTGTTCCGTGTTTTCCAAACTAAATAATTGTTATGCCGAAAGTGAAGGAATGTAATCTTTGAGGTTAAAACAGGCGCGCAGACTTATCTTGTGCGAACTCAAGTTAAATGTCATATTTTCATGGAATTGACACAGCTTCGAACCTGCGTAACACACTACTATTATGAATGGGTTTCATTTTGACAGTTCAACAACATTCATTGCGTTATTTACGTTGTTGAGGAGACAAATTTTTCGAACATATGAAGCAATGGATTAGCAATAAATAGGCTTCAAAATGATTTAGGTTGTGATAGATAGTGTGTTACGTAATCAGGGTGCTGGTCGGATCGGCGCGCATGCGATGGTAGCCGTTCGGCTCCTCGCGTACGCGGACCGCTACGTTCGCTGCCGTCGCGTTTGGTCGGCTCCGTTCGGCTACGGCTGCGTGCCCTCGGCTGTCGTTGCCGGCCGGCAAGTCGAATAATTCAAATCGTTATTCGTCGCTCTAGTCATAATAGCGTGCCGGTGGATGTGCGCGCACACGCCCTGGTTCCAGCAGATTTTAGCAGTCGCGCGCACGCGTTCGACTGCAGTCGCATGCGCGCGTATTCGGTACGACGCGATCCGGTCCGACCCGGCCGGTGGAAAACGTAGTTTTGGATACGACCAGCCAATTCGTTGGTGTGAACAGCAGGCCGAGTTTCATATAAGTGGAGTTTGGTCAACTTGTGTCCGGCATCGTGACTTCATTAACGAGTTGGTGACACACTGCCTTTGCTGATTGGTAGCAGGTTTGTTGAATTTATAGAGGAAGTTTAAATGTGGGTGTAATAAAGGTACACTTCAGTCTCAACCTTCGGGGAATTATAAGCGTGATATTGTGTTATGTTTATATTGCAAGTTTATTAAGTTTAAAAGAAAGGGAGTAAAAAAAGGATGCATGCTAGTGGAAACGCCGATAGAAAGGGGGATGCCCTAGTAGGACTTACACAGACCATAGGGGTTATGTCCTACAAAAGGTCAGGTGCGTTGCGTAGTACCTACTCGTCACCGGCGGCGTGCCTTTATGAACGGATGTTTGAACGTGGACGAAGCAAATGCAAGAATCGTAGCAGGGGGCCTACTCTCTAACACCGGAAACGAAGATACGGGCCCTTCCGAAAATAGTTCGATACTTAGAAGTGAACCCTACCCCGATTAATTAACTTTTTCGAACGCATCACATTTGACAGTTGTCCTTACTCCCGAGTAAGGACAACTGTCAAATCGATTTGTCATTAATTTTTAGTTCAGGCCCCGGACTAAATTATGTCCGAAAGTGATACGGATTGGAAACATCCGTGACTTCGGCCGGAACTACGGACTTCGTGCTTAAGGAATAGTTTAGGAAGTTTTAGTTTCGGGGAAAAGGCGTGAGTTATGTCTGTAGTCTGTACATATTTATAATGAAATTTTATTGCGCGGTAAACTCTGCTTGCGCGCTGCAGGATTTTGCGTGACGTCAGTGTGACGCGAAGCTAGCATGTGGCGTTTGTAGATGCCGCTACAACCTTGTTGTCGGGATTGTGAACGAGTTAACCCGATACTGACGTTTGTCCGCTCTAATAGAACATGTTAAAGCATTGGACCTAACACGCTCAATAAAAGTTGGATATAAATTAATGATGTCATCAGCTTTGTCGTACTGTTGGGCTGTCTGTCGCAGTAAAAGGGTTAACAAATTGAGCTCACTCACTTGATTTTTTATTTAGTTAAAAGTTTTCGAAGTCAATGAAATGTAAACGGGAAATTGGATGTTGCTGTTCGATATTAAACAGGAGGAAGATAAATAAAATATATGTATTTATTCAATAAATGAATGGGGTGGGGTTTAAACAAGTTTTATCATCTTTAATCTACTAATTGCCCCTTAACTTTTTCACTCATAATTTTTATCTATCTGATCACTAAGTCGCCGCGTCTGTCTGTCTGTACGCGATAAACTCAAAAACTACCGAACAGATTTTCATACGGTTTCCACCAATGGACGGAGTGATTCATTAGGAAGGTTTAGATATATTAATTCATTAAAGTTTAGTGTAAATTGGCTGAAATATAACAATGATAGCTGAAGAAGTCTGAAGAAATCCTGCCGTTTGAGAGCTACCTCGGCGTGCGCTGCAGAAACCGCAATAGCGCATTTAGGCGAACGCCGTTATTGGCAAAACTTTGTCCGTTGCATTATGTAAATTTTCGTCAAATAGTTAAAAAGTTAATAAATCGCGATAGTGCACGTGTCGCCGCTATTTCATAAAAAAACCTTATAATCATCATCTTGCAGGATTGAAAATAAAATACATTAAGAATACTCCAGTAGGATGAAAATCAGTTACATTTTAATTTAACCCACATGCTCGACGCAACAGTACGATATGAAATTACGCCTGACACAAAAAGTAGGCATATATACTTATATGCTTTACTACCCGTGCGAAACCGGGGCGGGTCGCTAGTATATTATAAAGAGGTAAAATTTGTGAGTTTCTATATAATCTTCGGAACTACTGATACGATTCCGAAAATTCTTTCACTAATGGGATGCTACAGTACGGTATTGCGAAGTGTCATAGTGTGCGTGTGTGTAGGTGTGTGTGTGTGTGTGTGTGTGTGAGTGTGTGTATGTGTGGGTGTGGTGTAATGTAGTGTGTGTATGTATGCGTGTGTGTGTGTGTGTGTGTGTGTTGTGTAGTGTGTGTGTATTTTATTTTGAAACAAGAAATTTCACGCCTACGCAGTCGCGGGCAGAATCTGAGAAAGTTTCGACAAATCAATTTAAATAATGATTTACGAATTCCCTGTCTTATTCTACCAGCAATAAGTACGCTGCATAACAAATTAAGGCTTCCTCAATGGAACGAAGCTTAACCCTTTCGATTTTGGTATTAATTAATCAACCAATTACAAGTTAGCAGTTTAAAATCTTTAACGAGCTGAATTCAGTTCAATTCAGCGGAAACAAGCGATTTTGGTCTCATTTCACTGGGGAGTTTGTTGCGCCACTTCTTCCCAGCTAAAGCACTAGGAAATGGTGAAGGGCGTTTTGGGGGACTGTCTCATGTAATTTTGACGTTCAAAAAGCGATTCTCAGCCTAGTTTGAATAAATGACTTTTGATCTTGATTTGATTTTGAATTGATTTGATTTTGACTGGTTTTATTTTGATTTAATTTATCAGTTGTTTTGTGTTCGTCTTTATTTGAAAATGTGATTACTTGGGGATGAGCATAGTTAAATCATTTAGGTAGGCTTGATAGTTATTTTACGTTTGTTTACTTCAAACGTGAGAGTCGAACAAATCAAAAGAATAAATGGCAAAGAGTTGATTCTAATTAATAAAATCGTCTTAGCCTATCGATGGCAAAAACTACAAATATGTTTGGCCCAAAATTCAGCAGCGCTTAACACCGCTCACTGACGTAGTCATAAGATCATCAAGTGCACAGGTGACAGGCATGCGGCGCAGGATGGGAGGCGGGCCATTGCCTGTGGGGAGGTGCCGCATACGCACTTGAGGTCTAAGCCGTCCAATTGTGGAGATTGCCTTTATCCCGGTAGACTTGTGTTCGAAGTCTATTTAGAGATTTCCAAGTCGAGTAGGATAACGCGTGCCCAGATGGAAAGCTCTCGAAAGATTCGACTAAATGATTCTTGAAATTATGTTGATACAAAAGCTAGAATTGCGTGCAAGAGTTATCTGAAGCATCAACTGCCTGGAAAGGATGCTTTGTAGTTAAATAAATGTGATCAAGATTAATTCATTGGTACTTTGAATGAAGAGAGGTTTCAGTGTACAGATATTCTTGTTCTATTCAGTAAATGGTGAAAGAAGCGAAGTACAGAAAAGCAGAGCTGGAGCTAAGTGAAATCACAAACAGGCTATAACGGATGAAGATAATTATTAGAAGAGAAATTCTTAGAAATCATTTCTTATCAAACATGAAAGCCGTCACGAGTGGCAGTACTTGAATTTTCGTCTATACTTAATATTATAATGAGACAAAATTTGTGAGTTTATATGAACGGAACTTCTGATCCGATTCCGAAAATTCTTTCACAAATGGGAAGCTACGGTATTGTCGAGTGTCATAAGATATATTTTATGTTAAAACAAGAAATTTAACGCGGAGGAAGTCGCGGGCAGTAGCTAGTATTGTATTGGAGACAAGAAGAATCACATCAAAACATCACAATATCACGCCCACAGCTTTCAAACGGTTAAACAGGGGGTGTAACCCTTCACATGACAAAGAATGTGAAGTAACGAAATGGACACAAAGGGGCGCATAACATCCCCCTTTTTTTTTGGGTGTGAATTCATCAAATAACTTCTCGCGCCCTGGGCGGAGTGGGAGGGCGAGTCAGACGTTTACTGACTAAAACTCACCCGTGTTCCTTTTCGGACAAACCCGCGACCCCTGCAGGCGTGCGTCAGCCCTATCGGACCCTGGCAATGTGTGCTGACATCTCTTTGAGGCGCGCGTGGAGCACGACGCGCCACTGACCCGGGCCTGGTCCTTACCGGACGGCGAGTTACGCATATCACCCTTGTGATTAATTAAACGATTTATAGCACGGATATGAGTATAAAACGGCGAGGGAGATATTTAAAAGGCCGTGTAGTAGCCTTATTCGTTATGCCCCTTATAAAGGACAGGTGTATGCGGTGTGTGTGTGGTGGTGGTGTGTGTGTGTGTAGTGGTATAGTGTGTGTGTGTGGTGGTGGTGTGGTGTGTGTGTTTTATGTCATTTATTTGTAATGTGCGTTTTGTTGCCTTTTCGAAAAACAGCAGATGAGTTATTTACCTAATATCGGTCGCAGGAATGGACAGCAATATTATAATATGACATTTTTTTAAATTTTAATTTATGATATACTAGCTTCTGCCCGTGGCTTCGCCCGCGTGAATATCGGAAATTATCCCAAAGAAACGCGGGATAAAAAGTAGCCTATATCCTTCCCCAGGATGCAATCTATCTCTTTGAAAAAGTAACATACAGACAGAGTTATTTTTTAATTTATAATATTAGTATGGATTATCCATTACTACGTAATTAATTTTCCTTTTTAAGGGCACCACAACATTTAACTACTCAATAAATTGAATTAACGAAATTGTTTCTCGAGATTCATAAAATAGCCAATTTAAAACTTCGAAGACAGACTAGACTTACGTAATTCAATTATGTGTTTATATCAGAATTAATTAATTAAGTCGATCGTTCGAGAAACTTCTACGGTAAAGATCAGCTCAAGTATCCGAATTCCGCGAATGCTTTATTGCAAAGTTTCGGGTTGATTTTGGAATTGGGTAAGGCAAAAAATATTGTATTTTATTTACATAATTGAAAAGCTAACAGTCTTAAAATAATAAAATGTACTTAGAAGTATATAAAAAAAATACGGAATGACCCTAATATGCCTTGGAAGTGAGGTCGGCCTTTGGTGTGGGATGCAACGTGTGTCGACACTCTTGCGCCATCCCATCTTCCTAGCACGGCGGACTGTGCTGGGGCGGCTGCTGCAGGTGCAGAAAACCTCAAACGGCGCAAATATTCCAATCTTATTGGAACTTATATGTTCGAGCCGTTTGGAGTTGAAACTCTAGGACCTTGGGGTTCGAGTGCCCACTTAGTTTTTCGAGACATTGCAAAGCGGTAGGTCGACTCTTCACGTGACCAGAGGACTGGCCTATTTATTGGACAAAGAATCAGTATTGCCATTCAACGTGATAATGCTGCCAGCCTTTGGGGCACTTTTCCTGTTGACAGCGATGGGGACGAAGTTTTTGACGCCCTATGAAGCATACAATTAGTCTAGACTTAAGAAATTAATTGTGGAGATAGTAGTTGCAATTCTTGCTTACATGTGAAATCCAATGTCGATTTTTGGCTAACCATTGTATGCCTTGGAGTTGTGTTACACCTCACTCCCCCCGCGGACCTGAGGAGGCCCGCCTAGGCGGGCCGTCAATAGCCAGGGATCGCACAAGTTCCCATGATCCCGGTGCAACTGTAGGAAGGGAACACCGGGGTGGTTTTTAGTCAGTAAGAGTCTGACACACCCCTCCGCCCACCCCAGAGCGGAGGACATCCATAAGGATTTTCCACTCGGGAACAAAAAAAAGAATACTTACATTCGCAGTTGACTGGAGCTGACTGGAGTTAGGAACCGTGTCATATATTTGGCAATCGGCTTGCCCCAATTTATCATTCTTCCATAAATAACCTTGCCTAAAGATTGATCATAGTTCGCCAAAGCCCTTAGAGAAGGGAATAAGTACTTGTCCTGCACTGAGGACCTGAGTTCTTCTAACTGAACAGACAGCTGTGCTGCTGGGCAGTTCGTTGCGCCACTTACTTCTTCTCCCCAGCTAAAGCACTAGGAAGTGGTGCAGGGCGGGCGTTTTGGGAGACTGTCTTATGTAATTTTGACGTTCAAAAAGTGTTGATTCTCAGCCTAATTTAAATAAATGACTTGATTTTGATTTTAAAAGACTCATGAATAATCTATCGATAATAGTGAAAGAATCACACGGTTTAATTGTAATGTATTCTGTTAAACCTACATTAAATTAACACTGAACTTACATCAGTTTAATGAAATATCCAAGTAACACTGAACTGTACCTAATTGGTTGATTCAACAGAATTCGCCCTTTGCACTGTGTAAAATAATTAAATTGAAATCTATGAATAATTGAATTGTATGAGGAAGCTTGAAGACAAACTTTTATCGGCATTTTAATTGTTTTGTTGATTTTATCAGCTTTTGTTTTTATTGCTGTTAATTGAATAAAACCGCGGAGTTATTAAGAGCATATTTTATTACTAAAGTTAATTGGTCCTTTGGCTGACCCTTCTCATGTTAAATGTTCGTTAAAACTTGGAAAGGCAACATGCGTATTTTAATCTTATTTTAAATTACCGCCTATTATAATCCAACTGAAGCATACGACGAAGTGTACGAGCATTGGAAGCCATGGTTATATTGGTTACCAGGCTTGCTAACTACGTTTTAGGAGATTTTTGGGATCTCCAATAAAGGATACACAGATACAATAGAAATCACAATAATACAATAGGTTCTTTTACATCTACTCTTTCAATAATACAGGAGACTTGCACATACTTGACGTGTAAAAGTATTTGTACAAACCTACTTAGAGTGAATTTCACCAAACTTTTATTCCTAGAATAAGTTTTATCCTGAGAATAAATTATGAATTTTTGACAGTTTTTCCATACTAGAACTGTCAGACGTCAATTTTATTAATAAATGTTAAATGATTTTATTTCTGTAAATAGGTTTGTACAAACACTTTTACACGTCAATCATATTTTAAAACTAGATGAGGGCGGCGTTTCCTATCTGACTACTCTGAGAAGAAAGGCCGAAACAAACTCAGAGGTCACAGTCTCTTTTAAAGTCCAGACATAATCTTGGTCAGATAAATTCCACGCATAAAATATATCTGACTTGGTAAAATCAGCCCTTAGAGAAATAAAATCATTTATCATTTATAACTTGGTGTAAACATGATAAAAAAATGTTAAAATTAGAAGAAAAAAAAAACATTTTAGGACCGAACATTCATATTACAATTGTTAAGTATAATAACGATGCTTTATTTTACCGTAAGACAGTTTATATATTTAGTTATAGAGTAAAAATTACATTATGAGTCACATAGATATGTCAACCAGCAAAGACCAAATTTCAACGCGGACCTTACACACGGACCAGTGCACACGAAGGACCAAATTCCGAAACTAATGTCCAAATAAAAATAATCTATCTACAGTGTCAAGTTAGGAACTTGTTTCGTATCACGATAGCCAATAGCCATAAGTTTGCCAACATGTTTTGTTCTAGTTTCAATTTGAAGTGAACAGTCCCTGGCGCAGATGTGCCAAGTCTTGGGAACTTGGCCATGCTTGTGAAAAAGTCTCCACGCCTTTGAGTTTGAGACTTGGCCTGGTTTGGGACTTTCCGTTCCGTTATTAAAGATATTTGTATTGATGATTTGATTTATGCGGGTTGGAAAACACGAAGCAACTTTAAGCCATGTTTTTTGCATTTGGTATGATTTTTTAAAGAACGTTTATTATGTTACTTTAAGATTCTTCGAGTAGTTCTTTACTTACACTGACTTTGTGTTTGGTTTCATAATTGTAGTGGCAGTCAATTTGGCTATTAAAGCTTCAATCATGTGGATATACAGGGTTATTTGTAACTTGACGTATTCCTTGCTGGACGTCATAGTAGGGTTAAAATGAAAAAAAATAAGCCACTAAATGTTCTTCCGAAATTCAGTAGTTGTTGTGTTGGTTAGATGTTATTTTTTTATGAGAAATCAATTTAAAAATGATTTACGGCGCGACTATAGTGGAATTTAAGTTATTGTCATAGCTGATGCCGTAGTCGATCTTTGTCATTAATTAAACGTTTAAAAATGCCTAAAACTTTGGCAAAGATCACTAATTATACATTTTATTTTCCGTAATTTTTACAAAAATTACTAAAAAAAATACTGAATTTCGGTAGAACATTTGGTGGCTTAATTTGTTTCATGTTAATCCTACTATGACGTCCTGCAAGGAATACGTCGAGTGTTACTCGAATAACCCCGTATATTTACAAGTTGGTATTTTAATTAATATTTAATGTACGAGGTGTGACTTTCAATTCATATGTACTTTCTGACTTTATCGTGGTCATTACTGACATTGGTGAAGGCAAAAACATCTTGTGGAAACCTGGACTTATAATTAATATACTTAAGTTTATTATCGCCAACCCCTCGTGAGCAAGCGTGGTGATCAATGCTCGTAAATATGCTGTATCGTGCCTTCTCTGTATGAGAAGAGGAAGTGGGATATTAATAGGCTGGTATTATTAATTAAAGCGTTCGTATTTTAATTGCTATATTATTTATTGAAAACGATATTTGTTACTCTCATTAAGAATTTTGATTGTTTAAAAATAAATATACCATAAAACCCTCAGCTACCATTATAAACAAAACCCACAAGACATTAAAAACCTTGGAGTCGCAAAAAACAAGAAGGAAACAATACACTCAACCCTCTAATACCGGTAGCGAATAATCCGGAGATTTCGGAACAGCGGCGAAATTCCGAATAAATTAGACATATTTGATATATGGTCCATTGTTTCGGGTTTCTGACTGTCTCGGCAAGGGATAGAGATTACCCACCATGAGATATTATGGGGCGATGGTTGGAGGATGTGATTATGTAATTTGTACTGTGTTGGCGATTTTTTTGGAGTAGAATGATTTTGCGTTGCAAATTTTGGGTCTATTCCCATCCAATACCAAGAGCTAATACCATTTGGTATTAGTTTATTTCCGAATTTATTTTCTATTCGCAACGAGTACCACATTTTAAACCCAATACCAAAACAAGTTTGAAGAAATCAGATACAGTCAGGTTCAGTAAAATTAAAATGCTTTGAGTGATTTTAAGTAATGTTTAACCTACCTACCTACCTACCTACCTACCTACCTACCTACCTACCTACCTACCTACCTACCTACCTACCTACCTACCTACCTACCTACCTACCTACCTACCTACCTACCTACCAACCTACCAAATTAACTTCCAGCGATCGATCTCTGGTTGACTGTAATACTAAGCTAAGCTGTGTTAAAATGAATTACCGAACTAAGTTTCCGAAAACATAATAAATGTTCCCGAAAATCCTAACCCTAGACGGTCGACGTCAGTGGCATCCCGAGGTTCGGTTGGTTAGGTTCCTTTAAACCCTTTAGACAGAAATAGGAGCCCCGCGAAGCGGGGCTCCGTCGACCAGCTTATTAACCCTAACCCTATATTTAGATTACCCTAGATTTCGGTAAAACGCAATTTAAATAAAACTTTGTGTAGCTGAGTGTACAAAAAGTCACGCTTTGGTATTCGTTAGTAATAGATTTTTTATTTAAAAAAATGTGGTACTCGTTGGGAATAGAAAATAAATTCGGAAATAAACTAATACCAAATGGTATTAGCTCTTGGTATTGGATTGGAATAGATCAAATTTTGTAAGACGGTAGATTAAATGTTAATAAGAAACGTCATTATTTTATCGGTTAAGAATGACAGCCGGTACCAACGCCCTAACGTGCTTTCCGGGGCGCGGAGGGGTCTCGACATGTAATGAATGGTCACCCATCCACGACTTGACCGCGGCAAGCGAAGCTTAACTTTAGATCGACCCGTGCAGTTTTTATTTGCCATGAGGCCCTTAATTGACCGAGCGAGTGCGAACCGCGAGCGAAGCGTCTCCGTTTCAGCTTGGGCAAAAGTGCTTTCGTATGTCCGGATGTCTGTTCTCCTCTACAGGTCGCATTTCTCAACCGATTCTCGTGAAATTTTGTGAGTAGGTTCGATAATTATATGGTTTTATTTTGTCGATTCAGTTTTCAGCAATGTGTATTATTGTCTTTGGTCCCTGGCCCTAACCTCAAGCAATGGACAAAATTGTAAAACTTTTATTATTTGGATACGAGGCTTTTGGCTACTTTGTATGTCTGTATTTTTAATGTTATTTATTTGTAATGTGCGTTTTGTTTGTGAAGAATAAACTATTTTTTTTTCTTTCTTTTCCATTTTTTCGAAATTTTTCGACGTGGTGGAGGTGGTATGGGTTGAAAACGTAAACAAAACATATTTCGCGTTCTTTGTTTGAAATAGCGCGGTGAACATTTATTCAGTTTTAAGGTATGCAAAGACAGACTCGCGAAGTCTACAGCTTACAAAGCCACTAGTAATTAGTGTGTATATCAAAAAGTACCCTATCAGCAATTAAAACGTCTTCAGTGTACTAAAAGTACCAACAAAACAATTTCGGTGGTAGGTACTTGGCACTAAATTATTTGGAAGATAACTCTGTCGGCGCATGAAATATTGGGCTCGAGTTCAACGTGATATATAGGGTGTTGACACTGTATTCTTGGAGATACTATAGTGACGCCGCGTTTAAGAGTTAAAAGGAAAGAGAAAGTATTCTTTGGTAAAGCTTTTTAGTGAGCACGTGTAACATTTTTGGGAATAATTTTTCACTCGCTGTTGCCCGCGACTTCGTCTGCGACCCACGATGAAAAGTAGCCTATGTTCTTACCCAGGTCATGGTCTATCTGTGTGCCAAATTTCATCCAAATCCGTTCAGTAGTTTTTGGGTGAAAGAGTAACAAACATCCATCCTTCCTCACAAACTTTCACATTTATAATATTAGTAGGATTTAACTTATTTATTTAACGAACTTGGGGATTGGTACAAGCAAGGAGAAGCCCAGCAGTGGGTGAAGTCGGGCTATGGATGATGACAATGCTGAACCTATTTTCTGAGTATAGCTTTGTGCAGGGGCGCCGACTTTTCGATAACCTTGTGGGTGCTCATTCTCATGACCGACTTGGGGTTCTTTTTTTTATTGGCCAGCTTAATCCCTAAAATCGCATCTAAATCCATCCAGTAAAATTCGTGTTCAGCGAACAGACAGGCATCGTCTTCATTCACCCTTAAGAACTTACTAATGAATTAAGTTTATAAAATATGGATTGAATAAAATCTACGATGCAAGAGCGAACGAAGCGAGCTCCACAATATTAGCACCCCGGTTTAAAAGGTTATACCTAACGACGTGACGTGATTTTAAAGAGAGATTGGACGAAGCCGATTCACTGATCGGTTTTGATGCCTATGCTCATGGATGCTCCGCCCCCACTAGTTACCTCTCGTGGGTGCTGCAGCCCCCGAGCACCCACGGAGACGGCGCCCCTGGCTTCGTGGTCTAGGTCTGCAATGCATCAGTAAATCACTAGATTTAAGGTGGTCCACCGGCCTTTTAAAGGTATGAATATGCACGCAAGGACCAAAAACAGTATCTTATAGGTAAATAAGCCTTATTTAATTTAAGCTTAACTTTACATCGAGATACGAGGAATAGATTATTAGGGTAAAAGCTTTCAATTTTGTTTTTAAAGTTTAAAACAAACTTATCTGAACAGTGCCGAAATAAACCACGCCAGGCTTGAATAGCTCTTTTAAACTTGTAATGTATTTCCACGATCAATATTTACTCAGTTATCATTCATGTTTAGTAACTTTTTCAATACCACAAATAATGAGTACAACCAATTTTGTTATCATGTTTGTTATCATGAACCATGATAAAATGAACGACAAAATGAATGAATGACAAATAAATAAATAAAATGAAGTGAATGTCACACATTCAAGTTTAATCAGCCTATAATGTTCCCACTGCTGGGACACAGGCCTCCTCTCTGTGAGAGGACTGCGGGCCCGGTGCGTCAGTGTATGTCACATGTCTTCGAATTTTTGGTTCTAGGACATGCCAGTTTCCTCCTATTGTTTTCCTTCACCGTCTTGAGTGCAGTGGTGATGAAATAATTTACACAAATTGTAGTGCTTGCTTGGGTTCAAACCTACGACCTGCAACTCGTAAGTCGCGACCGTTTCTACTGGGCTACCACTGATCTCATGAACGTCACATGATTGCTCGAAAAAATGTGTCTAAAAAACAACCGACTTCCAAAAAAACACTAAAAGACGTGAAAAATAACTTTTATTTCGGAAGTTGGTGTCTTTGTTTTTGGCCACCGACTCCCGAAATAAAAGTTATTTTTCACGTCTTTTAGTGTGTTTTTTGGAAGTCGGTTGCTTTTTTGGAAAAAAGTTTTTATTTTTCACTGTTTAGTTGCGGTACCTGCCCCACACAAATTCGTATACCACTATTTGGTATGTAAATAACAGTGACAGGAAATAATCAACCCATCATCAATATAAACTAAGTGGAAAAATATGCAGTATTAAGGATAACTCAAAAACAACAGGTCAGATCTTGATCAAAATTATATGGGACCACTTGTGAAGCACCAGCTATCAAATAAAAAAAGAATCATCTAAATCGGTTCACACAGAAAAAAAAACATACAGTCGAATTGAGAACCTCCTCCTTTTTTTGAAGTCCGTTAAAAATATCAAGAAAACACCAGAGGGGCAGTTTCCCTCTAATATCCCTGAATTTTTGATAAGTTTTTGACATTGATTGTCTCTGAGATGGGGTTCCGACCAGATTTAGAACGTTTTTAATTACGGGAATTGGTCTTCTGATTTCAGACAGTTTGACAAACCGCTTACATATTTGACCGACTTCAAAAAAACGAAGAGAACTTGCTTCTAGATGTACCGATTCGGCTTTTCTTCTCAGAATAGTCAGATGACCTCATCTAGTTTTTAAAGTATGATTGACGTGTAAAAGTGTTTGTACAAACCTATTTACAGAAATAAAATCATTTATCATTCAGTTATTTTTCACTTTGTTGTGTTTTTGTCGCTTGTTTTTTTTTTTGTTAGTTTAATGCTCGCACTACATTTCTCCCATCAAACACGACAAACCGTCCAAAAGAATTGTACCTAGCAACAAAAAATCTACAAAACGAGTAATTTTTGAACATTCTGAGCACTTAAGGCTCTTTCAGACCTTTTCGATTCCCCCACAAAAGATCCCGGTCCCCGAACGAACAGAAATTATTTCCCCAATAGAATTTTCTCACATTGAATGAAAGAAAGCGTTAAGGGATTCATAGCCACTGGTTTTTCTGAAAAAGCAACTCAAACGGGTGGTATTCAACAGGGGCCAGCATGGCCACGGTTGGACGAACATCGCCTGTTACGACTTATGTGACATATTTGCATTTAGTTTGATTTAAATTCAATGTGTGCATAATTTTTGGTTGATTGTCGAGGTTTTTCGTTGAAAATCTGTTAAGGATTGTAAGTTTTGGTTTTGAATTTAGAGATGGCTTAGTAACGTGTTCGTAATTGCTAAATTGAACACTGCCTTAACCATATAGAGCCATTTTTGTTCTAATAACTTAATGTCACTTACATAATTTAATGTAGCGTGCCGGTGTGCGTGTGTGTGTGTTTGTGTGTGCGTGTGTGTGTGCATACCCCCATGGGAAGAAGGCGTGAGTTTATGTATGTATGTATGTAGGTATATAATTTAGTGTTTATTAACAAGAGGACATTTTTTTTTGTACTTACGTAGTATAAAACAACAGCTACCTATGTTTGACATGTTAACTCACTATGTACCGGTAACGTTACGACGGTACTGAGTCCTATTGCCACCATAAAAATTGTCCAATTATATCTCCTTTCTCGACCATTCTTGTAACCGCTGTGTCACCAAAAGGGTTTAAGATATCCTTTTTTGTGGAATTAGATTGCACCCCTCGCCATAACGGGACCCTTTACTTTTATACCGTTTCATCCCTATTCAACCCTAAATAGTGTCGCTGGACTTATTGTGCCAGTAATTAAGTTTGCCATTTGCCAAACAATGTAAATTTATTATCTCTGGAGAATGTCGGGGCTATTCGAAGGCTATTTCGGACCAATTTTGCGTGGACTTACCCCGATGTGTTGATTTGGGTTCCATGTGGAAAGGTTCTTGGGCGAGCAATTTTGTGTTTAAATTGCGGTTAATTTAATTTTCTGTTGGTCTGATTTGGATCTTGGACATTACTGACATCGGTGATGGAAAAACATTGCAAGGAAACCAGTAAAAAAAAAAATAGTTTTTGTTGTTTGTTGTTGTTGTTGTTATTGTAGTTGTTGTTGTTGTTTCTTCTCAGAGTAGTCAGATAGGAAACGCCGACCTCATCTAGTTTAAAAAATATGATTGACGTGTAAAAGAGTTTGTACAAACCTACTTACAGAAATAAAATCATTTATCAATAGGGAGCGAGCCTATTGCTATACCCGGGCACAAATCGAGACTCCGGGCTGCTACTGAGAAATTCCAGACGGAAAATCCCAATAACACTTTGCCAACCCGGGAATCGAACCCAAGACCATGCTCAGCAGTAGTGCTAGCGACTACTAGACCAACGAGGCATCGAGGCATTAATAGTGTTTTGGTCCTTAAGGTTGAACTAGTCGTGGGCTCGAACTCGCTGCTAAGCGTGGTCAAAAAGCACACTGTGTCACCTGACATCGTGTTAGACAGAGATAGTATCAGTGATGAGCAGTTAGACGCTAGTCTACACGCACAACATCTAGTTTGCACGCACACAAATATCTTTATCGTTTAATCCATAGTAAAACGAGCGCGTAAAAAATTACGAAAAGTCCTTTGGTAAATCGAGTTTTATGAAAAAATCTCTGTAAAAAAACAATTACAAATAAACTTTATTGAACTCTTCGATAATTGACCTTTGTCGGTGCTGACTTTGCTTTGGAGATTTTACACTTTTTTTATTACTTAGTAACGCCCAAATTTGCGTTAAAATTAGCAAGAGAAACAAATCTTTGTTGGCTCATAACTTTTTAATAGCTTTTTATTTTACTGTTCTATTTCCGCACAGACAAAATTAATAATGAGACAAAACAATATCATGTTTAACTTTGAATGTACAATGTCAAACAGTGGAGTAATACCCTCCCGAAATTTGTATGAAAAAGAATATCAACTAGGGCAACCTTAAAAATGGAGTTGACGATTTTTTGGACATTTTCGTGCAAAACCTCGACATTGGCTATCTAGAGAATAGAGAAGTTTCGAAGTTTTAGGCTAAAATAATGGCTCAAATTAATTATTCAAGCAATACCGTTACACACTGGTGAGTGAAACGGTAAACATGAATATTTCTCACAATATCTTGATTGAACTACAAACCTTTCTAAATAACATCAATTTGCACAGCATCCTCGCACAAATGGACCCTGATCCCGCCACCTTCCGCTCCAGGAATAACTAGTTTATATCACAATAGAGCGCTAGCTATATGATACTTCCTAAAATGATTCTTATTCACGAAACGTGCTGCAGATCCAATATATTAGAGTTAGGAGCACTAGGTTTTAGAGGACGGAATTCGGGATTGTTTTTTGAAAGATATAATGTTTTATAAATTGTTTGTTTTGGGATGGCGTTTGTAATTGTTTCTAATTAGAAGGTTTTGGCGTAGAGTGCAAATAATTTAGATAGTTTTTGTGATAAAACAAGTTATTGAAAAGAGTAAGTACGCTTAGATGGTTTGGTCATGTTGAGAGGATGAATGAAAGGCGACCAACATAAGGAATTTACAAGGCAGATGTAGTGGAAATGACGGGAGGGGACGCCCTAGGTGGGAGATATAGTGACTTTATTGGTGATGTTCTTCAGAAAGGTCAAGTGCGCAGTACTCGCGACCGGCGTGCGTTTATGACCTGTAAACGAGGAAAAAGGAGTAAGTAAGGATCGTAGTAGGTGGTGTTCTGTAGTTTCTGCCTACCCCCAAGGGAAGAAGGCGTGTGTTTATTTATGTATGTATGTATGTAAAACAAGTTATCAGAAGCTAGTGACTTATATTAAAAGGGTGCATTCTGAAAGTTGGCTACGTCGTAAATAGCTGTCAAATTTTGTTAATATTATTAAACGAAATTATTCAACTATCGCTCTTTAGTGTACCTAAATATTAATTGTTATTACCTTTCAGAATGCACCTTCTAGTATATAAACCAAGACTGGCCGTTATCACACCGAAGACGGTGCATTCTGAAAGTTGGCTAAGTCGCAAATAGCAGTCAAATACTTCTTTTTTTGGTTATTTTGTTAATATTACTAAATTAAATTATGAAATATCGCTCTGTAGTGCACCTAAATATGAATTATTGTTACCTTTCAAAATGCACCCTCTATAAACCATGTGTGGCGGTTATCACACTGCACCGGACACCGCAGCGGTGTGCGGTTCTTAATACTGACAGTAGATGCGGTGTCAGTAAAGAGTAGAGTAGAGCGGTAGACATGAAGTAGAGAAAAATACAAAAAAGAACGATTTGGGGGAAAATATGCGTCATATCCACGCAAAACGGCAATCGCTCAGCATAATGCTACGACCCTATGCGAGACAGAGCCCCAGCGCTGGTTTTTAGCGAGCCGGCGTTGACGTGATGACGTCAACCAGTGCAGCATACGAAAATATAAAAATAACAAAAAGTAAGAAATAAATTAATAAACACACTATGCCTAGTTCTAAATGTTCAGTGTGTTGCATCCTGCGGTTTTTATACACAAATCAAGATTCTATAGTCAAAGTTAAAAACCGCAGCACCGCACACCGGAGCGTTGTCCGGTGCAGTCCGATAACCGTCAGACTGAATCATCTTCATCCTTACCTCGATGGCGAGTTCTTTTGCCTAGCAGCGAAATGGGTATTTTGTGACAAAATTCCGTCCTTTGAGTGTAAAAGTGAGTGCCTAGTTCAAAAGGACCGGTCCTACGTTCCGCGTTGACAGGCCCACAGTAGTGGCAGCTATTTCATTGAAAATTCTAGTCTTTCGTAGGTATAAGGGGCATTCCACCGGGGCCGTTGTCCCGGCCCATTTCAGAGTTTTCTTCATGCTTTGTGATACATTTGTAGGGTAGATTTTTATTTAATTGGTTTTAGGGCTTCTAAACAGGGTTCGAAATTATCAAGATAATAACCTGCGCTTCTTGATAACTATCCGATAATTATCTGATAATTATCACCAGTGTAAGAAAATCAATTGTTATATTGTTTCATAACAAATGCATAATAATTTGGGCAATTGTAAAAAAAAAAACCAACTATCCCACACAAATTAACAATAATTAAAGGTAGATTGAGTAAATTGGATTGACCAAACCGATCGCAAGTTTTTGTTATTATCAATCGATAATTATCCATCTGTTATTATCATTGATCATTATCTTTTCGAACCCTGTTTCTAAGCATATCATATTAATGGCATAATCCCCTTTGTTAATAAATTCATAATAAAAATTAAAAGCAGTATAAAGAAAATTTGCATGTCTAGAATCATGTGCGGGTGGCACATGATTCTAGACATGCAATTTTTCTGTATGAAAAACTCTGGTATAAAAAGTTTTTTTTTTAGACTCTGTTTTTGCTGATAATGCAATCAAAAAAAGGAGATGAATTTATTTTCATTGAAACTGCACACCGCTTACAAAATATCTAATTCTTTAGTTTTCTTTTCCAGGTAAGACACGTTTCTTATTAACTGTTGGCAAACTACAGAACCCGGTTCAAATTAAAGTAAGTGTATAAAATATATTTTATTTTTAAAAAGTTTGTTCAACGTTTTCGACTCAGTCAGTAAAACGTTCACTCATTCATTCTCTATTTATTTATGGAATTTATTCGCACTACGAACAACTGACCTATTTCTTTCATTCAAAGAAAATAGCTCATAAAAAAGCTAGCATATTTCACGAGAGAAAAATACTAGGTCCGTGGAACAGTTACGACTCGTATAAATACGTCAATACTCCTATAGTGACGTATTTATACGAATTGTAACTGTTCCATGGACCTAGTATTTTTCTATACCTCATATATTTTTAATACCTCATCTCTTTAATCATTATCTGCCTAGCTTTGTACCAACTATGTGGGGTCAGCTTCCAGTCTTACCGGATGCAGCCGAATAGCAGCAGTTTATATGGAGCCACTGCCTATCTCCACAACCACTACGTCGACAATTCAGTAACTGGGTAACACGATACCCTTTGGTAAGACTGGTTGTCAGACTTTCAAGCTTCTGTGGCCCTAGCTCGAACGTGCGTATGAAATGTAACGTAAGATCGATATTTTTAATCGACTTCCAAAAAGGAGGAGGTTATATGTTCGACTGTATGTATGTTTTTTATTTTTTATTATGTATGTTCACCGATTTCTCCGTCAATTGTGGACCGATTTCGAAAATTCTTTTTTTTTTTGAAAGGGTATGCTTTCGAGGTGGTCCCATTATCACCAAGTCAGAATCTGATGATGGAAAAAACAAAAAAGGCGGTCGCAAAAAACAAAAAAAGATACAAAGACACCGACTTCCGAAATTAAAGTTATTTTTCACTTTGTAGGGTTTTTTAACCGACTTCACAAAAAGGAGGAGGTTCTCAATTCGTCTGTATGTTTTTTTTTTTTTTTTATGTGTGTTAGCTCATAACTTTTTTCTGGCTGAACCGATTTGGATGTTTTTTTTTTTATTTGATAGGTGGTGCTTCACATGTGGTCCCATTTAAACTTGGTCAAGATCTGACCAGTAGTTTTTGAGTTATCCTTAATACTGCAGATTTTTTCCACTTAGTTTATATGGATGATGTGTTAATAATTTCCTGTCACTGTTATTTACACACCAAGTAGTGGTATACGAATTTGTGTGGGGTAGGTACCGCAACTAAAAAGTGAAAAATAAAAACTTTTTTACAAAAAAACAACCGACTTCCAAAAAAAACACTAAAAGACGTGAAAAATAACTTTAATTTCGGAAGTCGGTGCCTTTGGTTTTGTATTTTCGTGTTTGGCCACCGACTAAAAACGTTAAAACTACTACTACTAGTTACTAAAAAAGTTTTTTGAAGTCGGTTGTTTTTTTTTTTTTAAGTTTTTATTTTAGTTTGAAGACTATTAATATCAATGGGTGATACTAATATTGTGCTGGTCGCATATTGAACCAGAATGCTGGTTCGGACTTGGCCCACTGATTATCAATGATCTTCAACTCTTCATATCTCATCATTCATCATATGGAATACAGAGTGTCAGAAATGACATCAAACTTGAAACAATTGCAACTCTACTTATCTCGGTAACCAAGGTTAGATACGACGAATGGTTGCGATTAGCCGTGCGATTTTTTATCGGAAGACATGCTAGATGTAAAGGAGAGCGAGGTGGTTGGTTGGAACCCGTCAATACCAATGTGACCTTTTGAAATACATTATTATGTATGTATACCTACTGTTAGGTCTTCAAATTAAACTACGAATACTTTAAAACAATTATATTGTAAACAAAGCAACAACACGTTACTCTCTCGCGCACGAATATTTTGTGTCGTCTATCGGTCACTTCGATCAGATCGCTAGTGCTGCCCGCCCTGATACACATAGGGATGGGACAAACATTGGATTGTCGTTATCACTACTTTATGTGTTAATATAGACATAAAACTTACTTTTGCTTTTAATGCTGGACAAAATAAAAAGTCAGTCGCCAACCCGCATTAAGCAAGCGTGACGTTCAATGCTCTTCTCAGAATTTAAAGAGGACACGTTGATATTATAATAATATGTACTAGCTTTTGCCCGCGGCTTCGCCCGCGTAAATGTCGGAAATTATCCCACGGGAACGTACTACCCGGTTAAAAAGTATCCTACGTGTTAATCCAGGTTATAAACTATCCGTGTTCCAAATTCCATCCCAATCTGTTCAGTAGTTTTTGCGTGAAAAAGTAACAAACATCCATCCATCCATCCATCTTCACAAACTTTCACATATATAACTTACTCTTTCCTCCTGTCAGTTTATATGTGTGTATGGTTAAATAAATAAATATTTGTTATACAAATACATGTAGGGCTGTTAAATATTCGCACAGTGTGCGCCTGTACTTATAGGTACATTAGTTTTACGGCACGATGCGCTTCGTAAACTATGCGTCTACGTACAGGATGTGGTTTTATTGAGGAATTCTGCTTATTTCAACGAACTATTCCTGAATTTCTGAGAATTTGCTGAAAAAGCGGTCGCGTTGAAACATTCTATTAATTTTTATTGAAAATCTCGATAAATACTTTTAACTTTCCATTCTGAAGAATAGAATTGAATAGAATAGAATACTCTTCTCTCTGAAGCGACGTTTTATAATAACTTTGTTACGTTGTATCATCACCATCTTGAATGAATTATTAATTTAAAATCAAACAGAAAAAAGTATATTTAGCCGGCTTCAAAAAAGGAGGAGGTTCTCGATTCGACTGTATTCTTTTTTATATCCCTCTAAAGTAAAATAAACGTTCCTGCTTACCAGATTTTCCAAGAAACGAACCTTCAAAAGCAATTTGTTTATTTTCTGCATACGTTATTAAATAAATTTGCCGCATTGGTATTTTTCTCTGAAATCAAAATAAATACCCTGACCTACTTTTCCGCCTACCCTCGAGGCCCATGCATCAAGATACCTACTGTATGCAACCCAACAACATGATAAATAACTTTTTTCCCATTTTTTAAGTCAACATGTTAAAAACCTTTAAAAAGATCTTGACTTGAGTTTGGGGAACTTTGGGAGCCGATAAGATATCAGAGTTCAATTAAACCTGTCAACAGGATTGAAAAGGGGAATTCGGGGGATATTACTCCAAGGGAATTGGTAGAAGGCAAACTTTTTGGGAAGTAATGTTGAACGAATTTTGGGGGTGAAAGGTGATAATGTGAATTGGTTAATAAATTGTTTTGATATAATTAAATTCTTTGGTTAATCTGAGCCTAATATTACCGCTGAACTCTCAACGACAACTGCTGCTGCCACTGTCAGTAAAGAAAGAAAGAAAAATAGTTTTATTTGTCACAGAAACACGTGCATACAAAACAGATAATTAGCTCTATTAATAAAGAAAAACAATATAGATCACAACATACACGATACGTACTGTCACTTTAAGGTATATTGTACGAGTATTTATCGACGGGAAGACTTTTAATAGCTCAATCGCTTCGCATCTACCTAAAATATGGTTAGCCTTTTATGAGCTAACTTATTTGAAAGACCTCATTTTAAATCAATACAATTATCTACTTCATCCGAATTCCACAACATTCATATTTGTTAGACAGTCATACTGCAAACACGCGCAACTAAAAAAACGCTTTTGTGTGAATTCACTACAAATAGAACTCGCATTTGGCGACAAAAATGTGGTTCCGGTGGTTTTGGGGACCAACATTTCAGGAGGTATATTTTTATGAACTTACATTTAAATGTATTGATATAAAAATGTAAGATACCGATATGTGGTGAGATGTGTGTGTGTGTGTGTGTGTGTGTGTGTGTGTGTGCGTGTGTGTATGCGTGTGTGTGTGTGTAGTGCAACTATTTACAGGCCCTTTTGAATTAACAATAGATTCTTCATAAAAAAGGGCCGTGCTAGCAAACCGACGAAAACCCATTCCTGTCACAATCATGTACAGTCTTATTACAAAAAAAACTAAATAAACCTTGGTTTAAACCTGTCCTATCAAGTCCAGGCTTATCTGCAGAACCATGGTCTAAATTTGTCCGTATTACAAAACTTAAAAAAACCATGGTCTTCTTAGTACCGTGATTTGAACCATTGTCTACATATCGACCACAGATTAATACAAATATTATTCGTTCACCGTGATATCATTCTATTGCAACGTTCCATAAGCTCGGAAAAGAAAACTTTTTGTTAATACGCTAATGATTATTATGATGATTAGGAGTATTAAAAATATTGAGAGTGTTAATTTGCATGGAACATTAGTTATTTCGTCGATTGTAGTTTAGTATAGGTTTGAGCACATTACTTAGTGTCGTATTAATTACTAATAATACACCTAAGTACGTGTAACGAAGCGTAACATTCTGGCGCGTTATATGAAACCATAACATTAAACAAAACTATCGCAAGTTGAACAAAGCTAATTTAGCATTGGAATTTTTAAATTATCAAAGTCTATATTAGAACAATTGCCTCTTTGTGCCTTCTATGTTAATTTTAACATTATATCGTTATGGACCAACAAAAGAAAAAACGATCTGAGAATTGGAGTACCGAGGAAAAAGTAAGTAAACATAAATTAACATTATTAAGCATCCTCGAGCATCTCTAGTCAAATCTTCTGGTAATAAGTTCACTATTTTCATCGCATAACGTTTATTAAACCTATAACAACCATGTTTTTTTTAAGTTTTGTAATACGGACAAATTTAGACCATGGTTCTGCAGATAAGCCTGGACTTGATAGGACAGGTTTAAACCAAGGTTTATTTCGTTTTTTGTAATAAGGCTGATTGAGTTTAAATTAATTGATCGGGTTATCAGTGTTAACATTTGGCTATCTCAAGAAAAACACTGGATGAAGCCGGGAATTAAAATTAGAAATTAGTTAATTATTCGAAGCAAACTGTGAGCCCGCTGGGATTTCACATCGTCTAAAATTACGAGCTTCCTTACAAACTTTCATCCCCCATTTGACGCCTCTAGGTGATTATCTTTTCATAAACCTTCCTTAGTACTCACCTTTGTTATAAGGGACTCTTGCGCAAAATGTCATGCTTCTAGACTGGTAAGTCTAGAAGCATCCGAATAAGGCTGCGCGTTTTCTGTCAGTGAATGAATGAATGAATGACAATTTGTTATGAAGTACATTGAAAAATGCGTAACTTTTATACATGAGGTGAATCCTCAGCCGTAGCCCGCCAAATTCAAATTTTCTTTGTTTTTTTGCAAATTGCAGCGCTGTTTTACGTCGTGTGTTGATCAAAATGCGATTCGCGACTGCGGGAATGATATATTTATTGAATATTAATCATCAATTTCATATCAATCGTCAAACTTTGGAAATTTGTTCCACCTAAGAATTTTCATATCAAAAGTTCAAAAAACAACATTTTGCGCATTTTGATTTACGCATTTTTACGGGATACAGTATTTTTTTTTTTTTGGGTGGGAAATCATCAAATGATCTCTCCCGCTCTGGGCGGAGCGGAAGGGCGTGTCAGACTCTTTCTGACTAAAACCCACCCGTGTTCCTTCAGTTGCCTGTGCGCGAGGGCCACGGTAACTCTTTCGAACAATCCGCGACCCCGGCAGGTATCGGCCCTATCGGACCCCGTCACTTATGCTGACATCTCCTCGAGGCGCGCCTGGATCACGACACACCGTGGACCCGGGCCTGGTCCTTACCGGACGGCGAGCTGCCCATTGCTCGCCGTCCGCAAGCCCGCGTCTACGGTGGCCGGGAGTCGGCTATCGACTCCCGACGCCCAGGGTGTCTCCTCCTGCGACGACTAGGGACGTGAGGGCGCAATGATTGCCTCTCCCTCACGCCTCCGTCTCCGCCTCCTTCTTCGCGAGCATTACTGCTTCCCATTCCCTCTCGCTCCGTACCATGGCCTGAACCAGGGTGGCGGGCTACAGCTGAGGTTTCACCTTAACATCAAGTTTCCACAGTTTAGTGTAGGTATGCCCTTAGAAAAAATTATAACGGAACCCTGAAACTACTCCCGATATACGCGCTGAAGATTTTTTTTTATTCCATATGGAAAGTTTCGCAATCAACGGGCTTCGGTGTTTGCGGTACAGAAATAACTGACTGTCACTCTAGTGTATTTTATTTGTTTGCAATAATGCCTCGTACCACCGGACGGTTGTGTCTAAAACGATAAGTTATAATAAAACCTATTTTGGGGTGGACCTTTAGTGTGCAGCAGTGGGTTGCATTGCTAATTTGCAATACAACTATCCATGCAATATAGTTTCCTTTTTTCGGTTTTCAGGTTTATTAAACCATACAATTATGAGTTTTTGATTTCGTACTTTCTGACTTTATCTTGGGCATTACTGACATCGGCGAGGGAAAAACATCTTGAGGAAATCTTTTTTTTTTGTATGGGAAATCACCAAATGACTTCTCCCGCTCTGGGCGGAGGGGGAGGGCGTGTTAGAGTTTTATTGACTAAAACGCACCAGTGTTCCTTCAGTTGCCTGTGTGCCACGGTAACTCTATCGAACAATCCGCGACCCAGGTAGGCATCGGCCCTAGCGGACCCCGTCAATAGGTGCTGACATCTCATTGAGGCGCGCGTGGAACACAACGCGCCGTCGACCCGGTCTTGTTCCGCCCATTGCTCGCCGTCCGCAAGCCCGCGCCTACGGTGGTCGGGAATTGGCTATCGACTCCCGACGCCCAGGGTGTCTCCTCCTGCGGCGACTAGGGGCGTGAGGGCGCATCGATTGCCTCATCCTCACGCGCTCCGCCTCCTACTTCGCGAGCATTACTGCTTCGCAGAAGGAGGTGACGGCTTCCCATGCCCTCTCGCTCCGTACCATGGTCTGGACCAGGGCCGGACGCGAGAGATCGCCGCCGCCGATTGCCTCCACGATGACACGGCGGTTCTCCGCCCAAGCAAGGCAGACCTCCACTGTATGCTCCACCGTGTACTCCGGATGATCCACACAATGGTAACACCCGGGCGTTTCCTCCCGCCTTATCCGTAACAGGAACCTCCCGAAACAGCCATGTCCGGTCTTTAGGAAACCTGGACTCTATAGTTGACATAAGACTGAAATCACCAACCCGTCATGAGCAAGCGTGGTGATCAGTGCTCGTGCCTTCTGTGTATGAGAAGAGGTCTTGGCCCTGCAGTGGGGCGATAATAGCCTGGTATTTTTGTATGATTTTCAACCAATATCGTCTTTAGTTTTAAGGCGAAAGCGTCAGGGTAGCCCGCGAAATTCAAATTTTCTTACGTTTTTTGCAGTTTGCAGGTCATTATCAGGTTGTATGTTGATTAAAATATAATTCGGGAACGTAACAAATATGGCTTTACAGAATTATTATTACTAGAATCATTATCAGTTTATGTGGGTGTGCTATAGGTACACCTCTGCCTAACCCTTCGGGGAATACAGGCGTGATGTTATGTTATGTTTTTTTTAGAATCAGCAATAGAATTCTTTAAGTTGGAATAGCCCTCAAATGTCATGACATAATGAATAGTAGTCATTCAATAGGGTAATATGAACTGAGGGAGTTGTATTGATGAGTATTGTGATAATAATTCTGTAAAGCCATATTTGTTACGGTCGCGAATCATATTTTAATCAACATACAACCTGACACTGACCTGCAAATTGCAAAAAAACCTAAGCAAATTTGAATTTCGCGGGCAACCTTAGCGCATCCCCCTTAATCTGCGAATTCTCAAACGACACTTTACTTTAAGACATCCTTAAGACATTTGAAGAAGGGGTTAAAACTTCCCGTATTTCAATCAACTAATCATTAACAAAACAATCAATAAAAATTGAACCCAACACTTCCGGAGATTAATCTCACAAACGTCGGGCCCAGACTTTCTCTCATCCCTGTATAGGTAATTCACCCCCTGCTTATGACAGACGCTTTGACTAAACTTCAACAATAGTTCTTCAGAGGGGTGAGTGGCACGTCAATTTCAACCTGTTTCATCCCCTTTCATCCCTATTTACTGAGAATCCTTGTTTTGATTATGGCAGATGTTGTGTTGTAACGATGCTATCAATTAATCAAATCAGTGTATCAAAGTCTGTCAATCAATGTAGCTGGTTTCACCCCTGTTCCTGGATACTTGATTTCTAATTATCTCGTTTTAGCTCCTTTGTTAGGTTGACCATAACAGTAATATACTATCTTGCTGATAAGAGATTCGACAACATATCAAATTGAAGAGGTTTTGTAGCACAGAGCAAGGTAACGCTTCGTGTCGGCAGTACAAAAAAAAATGCGTGGTGCTGAAAGTGCGTTGAGCGCACAACTTCTGTCACGGACCGCCTTCAAAGCCGTCAGTTTCTATACGTCATTTGTGTCGTAGTGCGAGTATTATCTTTTTGTATGCACGTGGTTCTGTGACAATAAACCTATTTTTCTTTCTTTCTAAACGGTGACACGCCTGGTTGGTAAGGAAAGTGTTGACAATACCGGCTCTAGCAGCGTCCGCCGGGTCGTCTCCGTGCTCTGTGTTTCCTAAAAATCGTAGGTTGGTCTCTGGTAACATTAATGAAATCGTAGGTTTGTCTCTAGTAACATTAAAGAAATCGTAGGTTGGTCTCTGGTAACATTAATGAAATCGTAGGTTTGTCTCTAGTAACATTAAAGAAATCGTAGGTTGGTCTCTGGTAACATTAAATACATCGTTGGTTGGTCTCTGATAACACTGAATAAATCGTGGGCTGGTCTCTGGTAACATTGAATAAATGGTAGGTAGATCGCTGTTAACATTAAATAAATCGTAGGTTGATCTCTGGTAACATTAAATAAAACGTAGGTTGGGCTCTGGTACCATTAAATAAACTGATGATTGGTCAACATTTTTATGGACCCGTGCCTAAATGTGAAAGAACGGAACTGTTGATAATTTATTTATTTCCTTTGTTCCAATTTAATAATATTAACGGTTTCACTTAGAGTTCGATTCATTCGATTGTTTGGATTGATTCGTTTCAAGAGTGTCCAACGATTTTCGATCTCGAACGGAGATCTTAGCTGATCTCTCGAACTGACGCTGCCCCGCGCTGCAGAACGTGTGAAGATGGCTTTTGATCATGTTGTTGAAACTTGCGGAAAAACTTTACAAAGTTTATACTTATATTTTGTACCGCTCCAATATGTTATCTTATACTTAGCGTACAGTCGACCGCACGTCGATGGTAACACTTAGACCTTGAGCTGGCCTAGCATACTACGGAGTTTCAATAGAATACGAAACTTCTATTCGAACTGGATTTATTACAACTGACGTGTGGTCGACTGTACTTCTAGTACCCGTCAACTATCAAACCAGAATCATACATCCAACAACGCCCAGTCAACGGTACACAAATATTTACTAAACGATAAGTATGTGTTGTGTTTGTCTGTCAATGCTCGCCCACGCCATTCTCGGAAACTATTTTGTTATGTAAATAATGACAGCTGTCAAACATGTTATCATATTGGTAAATACAAGAAATTGGGACGGTATCGAGGTTTTGAAATTTGTTAGTGTATGTTTATGCCATATTTTGTGATAAGTGTCAATAACTTAATGCAGTTGGTACTTTAGTAGTATTTATTGTAAATAGTAAAAAAAAAACTTAGATCATTTATAAAACGAACTCTATATATTGCACTGATAATACAATACTGTTGTAACTCAAAATGTGACTTTTTTTCAGAATCGACGTAAAAATGATTATCCGCTTCATTATTTCTTTTAATATGATGTTTTCTCAAATTTTACATATTTTGAGTTACAACAGTATTGTATTATCAGTGCGATATATATAAATGGATTTAAGCTTTTGCTTTGCAGAGGGATACAAACGGCTGATAATAAATAATAAAATAGTACTTACACGAAAAATAAGGAACAGAAGCTCATTTCCCGTAATTTAAAACGTTTTTAATTTTTGACATATTGAGACAGACTCGCACAAAAACCGGAATTGACCCCTCTGATTAAAAAAATCCCCCGTCCCTCCCCTCCCCCTCCTATCCCTCTGCAATTCAGTCATCATTTTCTAATACTTGGCTTGTGTATCTTGGTGAAATATCTCCAACGGCAAGACAATGATTATCACGTAAGTCGCTTTACACTCAGAAATACTCTAATTTATCAAAGTACTCAATATTTTTCCGCACCACACCACATTGCAACCACAGACATCAAAGTTGCACTACAAAAAAAAAAGAAAAAAAAAACAATATGGCGGTTTCTCCCGCTTTCCCGCCAAAACCTGCAACACTTTCGTTCACGTTACCCTAACTTTACGCGACGTCGCCGATCTATACATAATGAAGTCGGCCTGTCTGTCTGCCCGTCACAATAGGCCCTTCAGGGAGGGCCCCTAGTCACTTCCAGGTGGAAACATGGCTGAATACTTAAACGACTCTCATGCTGAGTAGGTTGTGGTGCAAGTTGAAAGGGTTAAATCCTCCTTTTCATAGGAAGTTGAGTCAAGCACGAGTAAAAAGTAGGTTCAGGTTTTTTATCCCTCTGTATTTGTCAAGTTTACTGTGCACATTACCTTCCGGAAGTTATCTTAGGTTGGTAAATAAATTGTCAAGTCGACTTGTTATCAATGCTTGCCACCAATTTGAACTGTGTGAAGTTCAAATCGGTGACAGACCTGAATGTACCACGACTTCGTGGTATATCTATGCAGACATTATTGAAGTATGATGTTACGCTTTTCCACAAATTAAACATGGATTTTTATTTTTTGTGTAAATTTACATTATGCCATTGTAATATTAATCACTATCATTTTATCTCCTTACGAATCATAATATCACGCCTGTATTCCCCGAAAGGGATTGGCAGAAGTGTACCTATAGTACATCCACATTTCTCCAGTTATATTTTAGGTACCATGTAATTATCTTTCCGCAAAATTCTCATAAGTCTCTTAATTAATTCATCGAAACAACGCCCTCCCTCTGCCTATAACTTAGACCACACCTTAAAAAGACCCCAGTACTGCACACGTCGGGTGAAAGGAGTTGTTGACGTCCTGCAAGATTAATCTTACATTGAAATTGTTTTCTATATTTTTTTACTTACTTGTGTCTGACACAGGCGGTGACATTAAAAGCGCATTTTAAATATTTATCAGAAATGTGGCTTTTCTGCGGGTTGGCTATAGTTTGTTAAGTTATTTTTCACAGAAAGAAAAGAAGACAGAAAATTTGTTTGTTCTGCATAGAAAAGGAATGTTGCTGTTGGTGAAAATGTTATTAAAGTCGATTCTTTATAAATCAACTAACTTTATAAGTAACATCACGCCTCAATTCCCTGAAGGGTTAGGCAGAGGTGTATGTATAGTACACCCAGATTTCGCCAGTTATATTTTAAGTCCCATGTAATAGGGGGCGAGCCTATTGCCATCAACCGGGCAAAAATCCAGACTCCGGGCTGCTACTGAGAAATTTGAGGTAAAACCCAATAACACTTTGCCCGACCTGGAAACCGAACCTAGGACCTTATGCTCAGCGGTAGCGCAGAGCAACGAGGCAGTTTATATAAAGGACCATTTTATCAGTCTTATTATTTAAACTAACTTTAACTTAAACTATGTAAACATACTCATATAATATTAATTGCACAAAGTTAATTAGTTGCACAAAGCCGCGGGGCATCGTAACTTATTATAATTTAGATAAGGTTTCACATTATTGCATCGGCTGCCTTCCTGTTTTATTAGTAACTGAATTAATGCATTACTGACTGTATATTGAGCGAACATGTATCTGTGATTAAATATTTCTTATCTGTATACCTACTCGGAAGAACAGCCCATAGACAATTTCAAAATAATAAGAAGCTTATTTTAGATATAACAGCCAATAAAGATAATCTACGACGTAGGCAACAAATAATAAAACACACGTAAAAAACAAATAATTAAAAAAACTTCCATTAAAAACCTAATAACTAATAAACAACTAATAGTTATTTTAAATTGAATTCGCGCCAATTCTCGCGTTTTTGTAATGGCGTCCGTGCGTTTCGCGCTCTTTTCTTCAACCACTAGACCATCGCGGCAGTCAGTACTTGCTTTATAATGCGTAGAAAACGTATTGATGATTACAAAAACTCCCTTTTACAACAAAAGGATTACGAAATTGCTGCTGTCAGACTCCTGAAATCAAAATGGCAGTCATCCTTAAAATGTGCACACAATTAAATCCACAAACACACCGACCGCAGCAATCAATGCTATTGTATTAAATATGACAAATGATAAAATACATGGAAATTAACAAGTCATATTAATTATTCATGTGTCATTGTAAATTAACTGAAAACCATTCAATCGTATTCCTTTTATATTTATTAATCTATTCATATTATATATGAAAGTCGGTTTTGTGTCTGTTTGTGTGACCGCGTTATTCTTCTACACTGTGCAAGGGATTTTGATTCGGTTTTCACCATCATTTAAAGAATTTATTCCGGAAGGCTTATGTATATAATATATGTGACGGAGAAGGTACGCGTCTGTCTCGTTATCATCAGCCATAACTAACTACTATAGGCGTACTATAGGAAGTATTGGTTAAGGCGCAATAGAAAAATCGTTTGCAGTTCAAATCAAATTATAATTTGCGAACAAATTAATCACACTAGCGGATCACACACTGTAGGTACACGACACAACTGTACAGAAAGCGCGACAGTTTCTAAACGTGTACACTGCTTGACCGCCTCCGACACACTCTGCTTTAACTCTGGTTGAGCGTTATGCTGTAGACTCTGTCGAGCGCCGCCTGATGGCGCTGGCTTCCCGATTAGTCAAAATCAAACGATTGATTTAACGTATTTCTGATATATTCATATTAAAATTGAATGTAATAAAGAAATCCATTTTATACAAGTCGTAAATCCGTGCATTGCTCGCATAACAGATGTCCTATGGGGCCGAAAAGTTCTGAAGTGGGGACCGCGTACCGGAAGACAACAAGGTGGGCCGATGACCGGTTGAAGGCCGCAGGAATCCGCTGGATACGAGAAGCACAGAACCGGTCGAAGTGGCGGTGCTTGGGGGAGTACTATGTCCAGCAGTGGACTTCTTTCAGACTGAAATGATGATAATGATGATTAAACATGTGCGAAGCAAGAGCGCGGCGCTAGTCGTATCCAATAAACGCCATTCATTTCATTTTAACATAATTTATTGATGTGTGTGACAGCTGTCAATTAGTACTTTTATTATATTAATTCAGGTACTTGACATTTTATTTTGAGTTTAAAATATAATGTAACCTTGGCAGCTTTATGAGTAAGTACCTAAGTAAGTAGTGTATTATTGAACTAGTTTAATTATGTGACTTTACACATACATCAACTCACGCATCTTTCTCATGGGGGTAGGCAGAAACTACAAAACGCCACCTACCCACCCCCGGCCCCCGTTTATGTAACCATTGGTACAAAACTACTTACAAGGATTCTTCGGTAAAGATAATGACATAGTGATGTTTTTTTTGCAACCAGCGGGGTAATTACGTACGTAATTACTATCAGTAGGAATGGGTTTCATTTTGACAGCTCAACAACATTCATTGCGTTATTCATGTTGTTGAGCAGACAAATTTTTCGAACATATGAAGCAATAGATTAGTAATAGGCTTCAAAATGATTCAGATTGTGATAGATGGTATGTTACGTAATTAGTGAGCGGATCGAAGGCCCTGGGGTGTACTCTCTATGTCCGTCAACGAAGACACGGGCCCGCCCGTCCGAAAGTAGTTCGATATTTAAAAGTGAACCCTACTGCCGATTAAAGAACTCTTTCGGACAGGCAAAAACATTTCGGGAATAAGGACACTGTCAAATCGATTTGTCATTAATTTTTAGTTCGGGTCCCGGACTAATGTTATATTCGAAAGGGATACGAAGTAGGAAGTATCCGTAATTTCGGCCGAAACTACGGACTTGGTGCTTAGAGAGTAGCCCCAAGAAAAGACTCGTTGCTTAGTGCAGGAAATACCTAAACTGGTATAATAATAAATTGGGTTTCATACCCCTGACTTTCAGTGAAGAATGTTAAGATGCAACCATTTTAAAATCAATTAACTTTTAAAGCCACGCTTTTTTTTTCATAATATTTTAAATTCAAACATTGTATTCTGGTCCAAACTGCATACTATTTTACCGCAAGGGGAAATAACTCGGGCGATACTTGCAATTTATTGATGCAACAGCAATTAACCCAAATACCACAGAACTTGAATATATCCCATTTTTAAAACTCAATTTGATGATATTTTCGTGGTGATATTGTAAATTTTTGTTGGAACTCGTCGGTTGGAGCCATAACTGCATCCGATCGTCGTTTGAGCGGCCCTTATAATTGTGAATGGATTTATGCGGGTAGTACGTCATAGTGTATTGAGTTTTTGTGTTTTTAATACGAAAATTCAGTCGTTAGTCATGTTCCGTGTGCAGGAGATGTCTTTGTAACCAAATTAAAAAATAAAGGAGATTATGCTTTTGGCCTTTTTTTTTTGTGAAATCATCAATTAACTTCTACTTACTTATGGACCAAATAAAAAAACTTCAAATTTTTGATCAAAAAATAAATTTTACTAATTTTATTATGAGAACACTTCTCAAAGAGAGGAGGCCTGTGTCCCAGCAGTGGGGACATTATAGGCTGATTATGTTATGTAAATAATAGAATGATGGGGAAAATAAGTGCAATTTATACATCAAAAATTAAAAAGATTTCAGTAATTAAAAAAATATATATATAAAGAAAATGGAATTCGTGCTAGGGCTTGGTTTTTGTTCACGTACCATTTTTTGTCAGTCCTTCCTAGCTTCGTCTGCTTATAAAGGAAGTAGTATATTTATCCTAATTTTATGAAACTAAACTGAACTAAGAGATGCAGGGAAAACCAAGACAATACAGATTAATAAAATCAATTAACTTCAAAGAAAGAAACTTTGGTATGCACAAAAAGAAATAAAAATTAACAGTTACTACTAAAATAAGAACACATTTAGAGATACAAAAGATCGTTTCCATGTTTATCTATATCGCATTTCGAAGTAAACGATACTTCTCGCTTTTAGAATGAAAACAAAAAAAAAACAACTAAAAGCCATTAGTTATTTGTAAAACAATGTTACGTACAGTCAGCAACTATTTAATTATATCCCTGAAAAATACTTACAAAAACCGACTTAGTAATCATCGATATAAGGGTCAAAATCGGTTGGTCACGCTACACATTGGTACCTAAAAGATAGGGTTGGCACGCTTCCAATTTTAGGGAGAGAGTTTTAATTGATTTCGTCTATGTTTGGAAAATATTCCAAATAGGTACCTATTATTCTATTGGGACAATTAGAGGAAGATGTGTTTGTACTTGATAAGTAACGAATTTACATTTTGATGTTAGCGTTTAATAAAGTGCTGTTTCGTTTACTTAGGTCAGTGCATTGACTGGGAGAGAAGTCAAGATTTTGTGTCACGATCACTTGGTACTCGTAATTATCTAATTATACGTAGGGCTGTTGGTTTAGAAGCAACATAATAGAATAGAATACTCTTTATTATGTACACCATTATACGTATTACAAATTCACAAGTCCTTTCCAATTCCATTCCTTAAGTCCTGACTTCCTGAGTTAAGCTGCACGATTACTGACAAATGCGTGCGCTGATTGGACAGGTCCCCTCAATCTGTGTGGTTATTTCCTCAAAATACCATCTCAGATACCAATCTACATGGTCTTCACATGATCTGACCAAGATTATGTCTGGACTTTAAAAGAGACTGTGACCTATGAGTTTGTTTCGGCCTTTCTTCTCAGAGTAGTCAGATAGGAAACGCCGACCTCATCTACTTAAAAAAATATGATTGACGTGTAAAAGTGTTTGTACAAACCTACTTACAGAAATAAAATCATTTATCATTTACCCCCACAGAGTGACTTCTCATCATCATGAGTGGCGGTCTTGTTCAATCAGAAGCCAAGGCCACTGGCCTCCTCCTTATCAGTGTCAGCAGTCAGCAGTGTATCCTCCTCCCTTTTTTAGTGCCATGCTTCCCTGCATGCTAATTGCATAACACACTATCTATCACAATCTGAATCATTTTGAAGCCTATTGCTAATCCATTGCTTCATATGTTCGAAAAATTTGTCTGCTCCGCAACGTAAATAACGCAATGAATGTTGTTGAACTGTCAAAATGAAAGCTAATCCTACTGTTAGTGTGTTACGCAATTACCCTGCTGGTTTGTGCCACTTCTATTTGATATCAAACTTAATTAATGAAAAAGATGGTTGTCAAACTTACGAAATTAATCTTTTAATTTCGAAACGAAACTACATATAACATTAGAAGTTCTAGATTCAATCTTAACCTATTGTTAACGATATTATCAAAATAACATCATTCTAAAAGCCCTATAAATTAAATAATCCTAACCCACACTCAAGTATCAAGAATTCCCGTCCTACGCACCACAAAGGACTTTTAATAAATTTCTCCCGGACAATGAATGACCTATAACAAGAAAGAACAGTGATCACAATAGGTCCCATCTATAAACTCTATTAGTACGCCAAATGGATAATTTTCTAACAATAAAACTAGGAAATTGCATTTTATTATAGAAAGCCCCGGTGGGCTCGTTGGTAATTCATTTAAGTATTTTGTTGCTTGAAGTTCATAAATATCATATTTTGCTACTACTTGTTTGAGAAATGCAGTCTCTTTTGCATAAAGCATAGCATAATCAGCCTATAATGTTCCCACTGCTGGGACACAGGCCTTCTCTCTTTGAGAGGGAATGGGCTGTAATCCACCACGCGGGCCCAGTGCGGGTTGGTAAATGTCAGATGTCTTCGAATTTTTGGTTCTAGGACATGCCAGTTCGCACGATGTTTTCCTTCACCGTTTTGAGAGTACTCGTGATGAAATTATTTACACAAAGTAAAGCTCCTCGCAGTCTCTTTTGCTTTGTGTCTAATTAATAAGTGTGTGTGTGTCAGTGTGTGAGTCAATTTGTGAGAGTGCGTGTGTGTGTGTTGTGTCTAATTGATAATAATTCTGATTAGAACCTAAATAATTCTGCAGGCTGGACTGAATTTATTCAGGCTAATTATATGTTTAGCCTAAATACATTCAGTCCTGGGTTTTGAGGGCTCCGTACCCAAAAATTGATTACTTTTCCTAAAATATAGGTTTAAAGAGAGTTTATTTCTCATAAGAACTTAAATAACAGTTCATTTAAATTTAGATACAAAGTGCTTACGTCAAAATAATAATATCATTAATTTGTCTGTCAATGTCAGTCTGGCTGTCACAAGATGATATCTAAATAACAGTAAAAAGAATGGCACGATTCGCGTTTGACCAATTAGGGTACGACTTCGGTTACTGAATTCTCGATAAAACGTATTATCCATACTAATGTTATGAATTCGACAGTAACTCTGTCTCTATGTTACCTTTTCACGCCTAAACCACTGCAAGGATTTCGATAAAATTTGGAAAGGAGATAGATGGCATCCTGGGGAAGGACATAGGCTACTTTTTGTCCCGGTAGCACGTTCCCGTGGGATGATTTCCGACATCCACGTGGGCGAAGCCTTGTGCAGAAGCTAGTTACTTTTAAATTTTAATTTCGTTTCGAGTTCGGAATGAGTTCGTGTGCATACAAGTGGTAACCATGTGTGCTTGACGAATTTTAACAACATTATGAAAATAGCGCACACGGTAGCTAGACTAAAAACTAAGTTACTTATTTGCATATTAAGTGCAGTAATAAAGTTCCCGCAACATACTATCAATCACAATCTGGTTCATTTTGAAGGATATTGCTAATCCATCCATACTAATATTATAATTCGAAAGTAACCCTGTCTGTCCGTATGTATGTTACCTTTTCACGCCTAAACTACTGAATGGATTTCCAAAAAATTTGGCAAGGAGATAGATGACATCCTGCGGAAGGACATAGGGATACTTTTTGTCCTAAAACTAATTATAAGAAGGGGTGATATAGGGGATGAGAGTTTGTATGGGAAACTTAGCATTTCTTAAGTTAGGGAGATGAAAATTTAAATTCATACTTTTGGTAAGGAAAAAAAAATTGTTTGTTTCAGCGTTTTTCACAATTCACATGATTATTGAAATTTTTGAGTACCTCTTTTTAAAATATGTAGCTATTTTAGGAATTAGAAATATAGTGTGAACCCGTAACTTGAGGTATTATTACCCGCTTAAAAAATATTACAATTTGAAGTTAAGACCTTAGCTAATATACCTAATACGTGGTTAATGGCGGCGGTAGAGTACTTATTTCAAATGAATTATGATTATATTAAAATTAATTATTATTATTTTTAAGTTTGACATTTAGAAAAATAAAAATCTGTTTAATAAAAATAAAAAAAAAGATTATTTGCATTTCTTATCTGTCTGCATGTTAACCCAGCTTTTCACGCTTTAACGGCTGAATGGATTTAGATGATAGGATATTGTTTATTTATGTCGGTAGCACGTTCCCGTCGGTTTTTTCAACATCCACGCAGGTGAAGCCGCGGGCAGTAGCTAGTTGTCCTCATATGTTCGAAACGCAATAAATTTTATCGAATTGTCAAAATAAAAGCCATTCCTACTGTTAGTGTGTTACGCATTTACCCCGCTGGGTGAGTCTCCGATCAGTATATTGTGCTGTGAAACACAATAATTACTGATGTTACTGACTAACTCCGGTATTTCTTAAAGTAATTTCCGGCAGCCATGATGATACACGTTAAATTAAAAAAGAATCATCAAAATCGGTTCACCTAGAAAAAAGTTCTGAGGTAACACATAAAAAAATACAGTAGAATTAAGAACCTCCTCCTTTTCATGAACTCGGTTAAAAATCTGAAAACGGGTGTTGTAACGCATTTTGGGAGAAGCCTATAACCGGTAGAAATCTATGAAAGCCTGAGTTTATAATAAAACAGTAGAGGCGGGTAACATTTAATTCAAAATTTCAAATTCAAAATCATTTATTTCAATCCAATTAAAGGATCATATGTTAATTATGTTAAACATTCAAATAAAATTAAAATTTTAATCATAATAAATAATCGTATATAAAAATAATTAATGAAATAATACAAATAGAATTAATATTAAAAAAAAAAAATGCCTAGGTGCCTTTTATGTGCCTATTTGAAATAAATGATTTGACTTTGACTTTTTGACACATCTCAGTTTAATTACCTATAGTTACATTTTAAAACACCATGTTCTACACCTAAATATACTCAAAAGTTCCAATTTCACCCCTCACACGCACACTACGGCCGTCCCCGCCCGGTGATGCGAATCGGGGCGCGGTCGCAAATCATTCCGTGTGCACCGGCCCGATAAATTAGAGACGCCTAAGTACTGAAAATGCTTATTTAGCAAAACAATATCTCGTTTTGTGACAGTGACCCATTTATTGTGGTCGGAAGTGTAACTGGTAAGCTGGTTGAAGAGGTAATTTAATTTTTATGAAGCAAATGGCGTGATGGCCTATTAGTTAAGGCTTTCCATTCATGCACGAGATTGTGAGTTCAAATCCGGGCAATTTAATGTGACTTTTTCAATGAAAGAAAGAAAGAAAAATATTTTATTTGGGACATGCACAGGAAATCCAAACATTAAAAAAGGAGCATTTACTCGTAAAACATACATAATTAATTTAATTGATATATGTAAGTATTTTCTAAGCTTATCTTGGACATCACTGACATTGGTGAAGAAACCTGTATTTGTAGTTAATATAAGTTTGAAATCACCAACCAGTCTTGAGCAAGCGTGGTGATCAATGCTCGTGCCTTCGCTGTATGAGAAGACGCCTTGGCCCTGCAGTGGGGCAATAATGGGCTGGTATTATTATAAAAGGATCACTGTGGTGTACCTGCGAAGTGTCTACCTATACTATTATAGAGGTATTAGGAATGGGGTTTAAAGCTCACTCATACCTCCATAGAAAATGGAGGATCCTCCGACCAGACGGGTGTCGTGTCTAGTGGGGAACTGCCCGACGATTGATGTCGGGACGTTGTATATATTATGCTAGTTGCGCGGTAAACTCTGCTTGCGCGATGCAGGATTTTTGTGTGACGTCAGTGTGACTCGTAACTTGCATGTGGCGTTGTAGATACCGCTACACAATTGCAAATTTGTTTTTATTTCATTTAATTTTATATATTTTGTTTACATTTTAATTTGATTTTATTTGATTTATTTTATGTGATTTCTATTGATTTATGATTGGCAATGGGTGTTATTTACCTGAAATAAATGAATTTTATATTATTATTTGTGAAGTCTATATTCAGCAGTAGACATTAGTGGTCTAACTCAAATCGTCGTTTCAAAGATTGATCGTTTAGGTTAGCAGAAACTGCTGCCTATTAACCCAATATGACCCACTTCTCGCCTTTAAGACGCGCTCATAAGACCACGATAAAAAAGTTCTACCTGTACTTATTTATACCATGACCTCACATTTTTCACGGTCTACCCCCAATTTGTTACGATTGCCTTGTAGCTATATACAGGGTGTTTGAAAGCTGGGTGCAAAGCCTTTAGGGGTTGAAAGTTGACACAATTTAAAGCACTTTGAGATAATTATACATATCTTAGACGAAATCGGTTCTATTTTTATTTTTGACTGCTATTTATAGGTTTTTTTTAGGTAAAAGTATAGCAGTTAAAAATAAAAAATCGACGTCGTCTCAAACATGTATGGCTCAAAGTTCTCTAAATGGTGTCAAATATTGAGGCCCTTGAGGCTTTGCACCCAGCTTCCAAACACCCTGTATATTTAGATATACCTTTACCCGTGTTGTCACTCGCATTCAATTTTATTTTTTAGCTTTCTGGGTAAATCTACGGCTCCCTAGAAAATCGGTGGTCGCCAGATAGTGTCCGCAATTTACCGGCGAATGACGTCACTGAATCGTTATTTATGAAAAGTTGGTGTGTCTTCCTAGATAGCGTTTTTATCATGACAGCTGTCATTGCGGCCGTTATTTGGCGGCCATTGCTCATCTAGGAATGACTGTATGTAAAATAAAATTAAATGTAATTTTTTCTACCTACAAAATTTGTACGCCGTTATTGGCCAAACATGGCCGTACACAACATCTATTAATTCAATACCTTGCATGTCTGATTAAGTCAGTTGATGTAAACGCATGTTTGACAAATAAATTATCTTTATCTTAGAAACCGTAGGCTTAGAGACAACCCTAGTTGCCAATTCGGGAAATATACTTAAAATTATATAATTTTAAGCCGTGTTTGGCCTTGTGTGAAAACGTGACTAAAGGACCACGTTAAAATTAGTAGTTGTGTCAAACTCAAAGCATTTATTGCAAATAAACCAATTACAGGCACTTTTGAATTATCAAGGGGTCGGTTAGTCAGAATAATTAAGCTAGTTGCCAATTCCAAAGCGTAGTAGGTACCTATGGAGAAGAATGGGCAAGACAGTCCATGGACTCATATTTTAAATCAACATATAGTTACAAAAAAAAAAATGGTTACATCGTTCATGTTGAAATTATACATGTGAGAACGATGTAGAAAGAAGCGTCCGTAATAAAAAAGACAAAAACCTACATACAGGGTGTAAAAAGACCCGTCAACTACGCATTCTGTACATCAAAATAAGTAACAATTCACAAAAATTATAGCGAGAAACGAATTTTATTTTTGGTGTGAAAAATCGCTGTTTACGGTAGTGCGCAACGTAAAGTACGCAAATCATATTTGAAGTTGTGTTATTTATAACATTAAAACCTTGTTTTAGTAAAAAACGTCAGTAAAAATTTGAATTTTGACCTTTAATATCTCCGTAACCGGAAGGTTCCCAAGTATGGTTCAGTACAAAAAAAAAACACAATGATTGGGAGTACAAGTGACTCCCGGCTTCGTTAAGCGTCTTTTTACACTCGTTATGTGCTGAAAAATCAATACCTGACCTATGCGTTTCCCTGACCGGTACCTGGCTTTATCATTTCCTTTTTCACCTTTTGAAAGAAAGAAAGGAGAAAGAAAATAAATTGATTTGACCCAGGTTAAAGCACACTTTATTCACACAAAAACAGGATATAGTGAAAAAAAAAAATACTGTGTTGTGTGCCTCACGCCTGCGCCAAATAGGCCCAGTTCAGCATAAATGCCAGACAACTAGTGCCTGACGCTAGTTTTTAACTGGACCCTTTTAAGTCAAACAGCAATCAACTCGTTTCGTTATCAATCAGTACTTAAGAGGGTACCTTGGTGTCACTGGCTCGACGCGACAGCCCCATAAAAAGGCGCTGCCCGTCGCGCTGCACGCGGTGCCTTTGTGTACGCTGTCGCGTCGCGCCAGTGTGCACGAGCCTTTAATTTGTTTTTATGTTACTACCTACAATTTTGTTTTGTTTGCTGTTTGTCTCATACGTTGTTGTTATGGTTTTACCTACTTATTCTATATCTGCATGCGTCGTCATTAGGCGACCTTTTATTTATGTTAAAAGATAAATCTCATTTAAGTGAACTGTATCATGTTCTTATGAGAAATAAAGGTTCTTTAAACCTTATCCTTTTTCCAATTTACATCATAAATGATCCTTATAAATTTAAAGATTGGACGTACCTATATATATTTTATTTCTATCCGACTCCAAGGAAAGAAGGAGTTTATCCATTTAGCGAGTTTAACATCCGCTTTAAGCCGCCATGTTGGATTTTATTAGACGCGAAACAGTCTATAACCCGCGGAACAACCTGACGCTTCCAACGAGATACATTGTCGTTTATCTAAATACGACTAGTAGTTTAGGAGTTACAGGGGAACAGATGAACTACATACATAGCCTGTTAAAATGATAACCCTCCTTTGGCTTTGCCGTAGATAGTGGCCTATTAGGCCCGTTGATCTGATCATATCCTCGCCTTTTCTTCGTAAGTACCTATCCAGTAAAGAGTATTCTATCTAGAAAATACACTTTTTCCAAAAATCCCATATAATAAATAAACAACAATTTTCCAAAAACCAGCTAATAGACTTTAGATTAAAAATTACCATCCAAAAAGAAGGGCTAAACGGCTAAAACAGAATCCTGTTACAAACGCAATTGACGTCAGAATTGGCTATTAGGGATGCGTAGTAAATCAGTGGAGGCCTCGACGGAACCCATCTAAGCATTTAAGGCGATGTTACACGCAAGTCTAGTATCAAATTTTCGTTCACACGTCATAATAAAACGCATTAAGGGAACCGCGTGTTACACCGAAGTGTAGCAAATTGTAAGATTGTTTGTAAGGTAAAATTTATTTTTGTTCTTCTTCTTCAAGGGTTCTGGTTTCCGCACTTAGTCCTTCATTTGGACCATTGTGCGTGAGCCATGGTGGCCGTCGGTGGTTAGTCCAACCAGCCCACCTCCCTCCAGAAGTTGATAATGTCTGGGTGACGCCTGTTCATTCAAAAAGCACATGTGCAACGGTTTCCTCAGCTTCCATGCAAGCCCTGCACAGAGGACTGTCGTTATGCCTATTTCGTGGAAGTGTTTGTTTAGCGAGCAGTGTCCCGTGATGGTTCCCGTCACCAGGCGCAGGCCGATCCTGTCCCGACGTAATTAACATCTGGTTAGCTTGCTATCTAAGGATGGCATAGCTTTCCTGGACTGCCTACAGCCCGGTGTCGAGGTTCAACAGCTCTCTGCTTGTGTGTGGGTGAACTCCTGTAGTTACCTGCGTAGCTGGTTAAAGGGGATGGGTAATTTTGTTCATGTTTTCTTTAAAGGCAATTTATTATCTTCTGCTTCGTTTGAGTTGAGATGAATTTCCACGTAAACGATTTGAGAATGCAGGATAAAAGCGTTTTTCTTAAGAACTTCATCTTGTTATGATCTCAAAGGCTGCGAGATAGTGCTTAGTTAAATGAATTTATTATGTGCTGCTGCGCAGTAAATCAGCATTTTAATGTTATTTAGTTGCTTATCTTAATAATTTAAGACGAGAAACTTACTAAATCACGTACTTAATACTAAATAGCTGATAAAGTCAGATGTTTATAATTAGTTTTCCAGGTTTAAGTTATTTTATTGTTTTGTTTTGTGATAATAACTCCTGCAGTTCGTGCTAGCTTGTGTACAGAATCATCATCTGCCTAGCCTTTAGACAACTATGTTGGGGTCGGCTTCCAGGCTTACCAGATGCAGCTGAATACCAGTATTTTTTTATTTTACAAGAGTGACGGCCTATCTGAGCTCCATAACCCAGATAGGCATTCGCTCCATGTAAAATCATGGCTTGTGTACTGAACATGTTTTTTTTTGTACCCAGACAAGTACGTGTACGTTTGTACGTGCCTTTAACACGGCACAAACAGTTTAGCAATAAGCACTGTTTCTTATTTTACACTAGTCTGTCTTCACACCATAATGATAAACAGCTCGAAACAAGCAGGAACGTATGTCCTTCCTTTCTTCCTTCTACTTCGGTGTAACACGCGGCCGTCTCACAAACCGCGATACTCACATATCAGTCGTTCAGAGCAATCTCTCTTCAATTTTACACGCGTTTGCACGTAATACGATCGCTTGATGGAATCTTGGGAAACCTTGCATCACAAACTTGTACATTGCGCGGTTAGTACGAACAATTTCATGAGCAATTCATGTTTATAGCACAATGGATGATGAAGTATGTGGATGATAGTTGTGTTTCGTAAGTTAAGTGCGTACTAGAAATTGTTGGTAGATATATGAGGCGTCCTCTTGGAATTCGTAATAATTCTAATGATATAATTTGTCTGAGTAATGTATTGATTCTGACGGCTTTGTCTGTCCTAGATTTTCTGATTTAGTGAGCAGTTACCGAGACTAAGGGTCTTCATTTTGGTTCTACGCACGACGTTGTGAATGTGAACAAAGGTATTTCAAATAGGTATTATACGCGCTATCCATGCATGCATGCATGCATGACCTAAAATCTTCTGTTCCTTTACCGTGCATTCAAAGACTAACAATGAGCGTCATAATAATGCACAGCTCGGGTAATTCCACTATTCTTCACTGTTAGTTTTCTATATGCAAGAGTCTCCTGAATTTAAATATCTATACTAGCAATCTTAATATTGGTCCTAACATGATTAATGTTTTCATGGTCTCTTCGTATTAAAGGACCACATTTTAAAACAATGCCTACAAACGTAAAGCGCAGTTAAATCCATTGTTTAACAGAGCATTTATCCGCCACTATCAGTTATCCGGCTGCGGGTCAAAATGTCGACATGCTGGTGTTGATGGTATCATATAATTACAATAAAGCTGGAGAATTTAATTACTGCGCCGACCAGAAGAGTTCGTGGTCCAGTCAAAGCTAAAATGTGTAGTATGGGTGTGTCTTTGTTAGCTTGTCGCTGCGACCAGACTTCGTGCAGGAAGCAGTCATTTTCTTTGAGTATTCGACGCGTGTCGACGTTCGATTTGAAAACATCGACATCGATCGTTTCCATGTTGAGATTCGCAATACAAACACACGTCCACCTTCCTCAGCGCTCACAGCAAGACTGACGCTGTCCTGTCGGCTGTCGCATACGAAATTATGAATGCCGCCGCGTGTGCGCATGCACCGTGCGTCTAGTCGTTGCAACTCTGCAAATCGATGCCAAATGAGCGGAGCTTTGAACAAAATATATGAAAACTGTTGGCTGCAGCCTGTCATTGCGTCTAGACGCCGAGCTGCCGCTGTCGCATGTCGCATAGTGTACGCCACAACGAAATCAGCTCACTGAAATATTAAGTATAGTTATCCAGTTTATCTGCACTTCGATTGGTTTTTATTTATCATATTATAAAGTCGCACAACAGATACTGCTACCTCATATTCATCTGCAAAAGAAGAGACTGAAAGCAACTGTGAAGTTAAGAAAGTTTGGAACTGTAAAATGCTTTACAAAAGTACCTATCAGTATAAAGAGAATTATTAAACAGTCAGAGGAGCTCGTGGCTAAGTATTAAAAAACGCACGGGTGGATCGAAGGTTAAGCTACGCTTGCCGCGTTCATTTCGTGGGTGGCTGCCTCGGAAAGAACTCGAAAAGAACTAAGCTGTTGTTGGTCCCGGCAGTCATTCGTAGGTCTTTGACAGTTGTTATGGGTAGTCAGAAGCTCTAAAGTCTGATAACCAGTTTTACCAAGGGATATCCTGTTACTTAGTAACTGGGTTGTGGAGGTCAGATAGGGAGTAGCTTCATTTAAAATACTGGTATTCAGTTGCATCCGGTTAGACTGGAAACTGACCCCAACATAGTTTGGAAAAGGTTAGACAGATTGATTTTTAAACAGTCAATCTCCCAAAGCCGCGTTAAGGCTCCCACAAACAGGTGCGACGCGGCTCTAGTAGAACGATTTCTATGAAAACTTCAGGCGACAATAAGTGCCAGCGACCTTGAGAGAGTGGGAGGAGCATGCGAAACTTTAGCTTGTTCCCAACGAGTCACACCTCAACGGGTAACAGTGTGACTCGTTGGGAATGTTTTGGATAATAATTCCCAACGAGTCACAGTTACTGTTACACTGTTACTATATCATCTATCGCCACGAAATATTTTCGTTCTCAGATAAACAAAAATTGTTCCCAGGTATTTGGTACAACTTGGGGCACCCCGACTCGGACAGGTTAGGTTAGAAGGGGACGGCGGGGTCTGAAAGACCCCGCCGTCCCCTTCGTGGTTATTTTTTTTTAAACCGCCCAGAAGTAGGAGTCCCGCGAAGCGGGACTCCGTCGGCTACGCCTCATTATTGTTGAAATACTTATTAGGACACACCTATTATAATACATACAAAAACATTTATTTGGTACTAGACCTTATATCTCAGGATTTTAGGTGATTTATTGTGGAACTGATTTTGCATTGTTTGGTGACTACATTTTGGTGACAGATCTACTATTTTGAGGACAAACCCTATTATTTAAGAAACACAAAACTAATTAAATTGGTGATAGCTTAAATGATACCCTAAATCAAGGTGGGATCATCCCAACGAGTAACAGTGTAACAGTAACTGTGACTCGTTGGGAATTATTATCCAAAACATTCCCAACGAGTCACACTGTTACCCGTTGAGGTGTGACTCGTTGGGAACAAGCGGAAACTTTTAAGCGAATAAAATTGCACAGAGCGTTAGCGTCTACCAGGACATTGGTCAGCGATGCACTGCCGCCCGTCGCGTCGCCTGCAAGAGCCCCCGCTTCAGCGCACATCAAGTTTATTCGCAAAAACAACCCACCTTGATTTATCAAACACAATACAAATAAAAGCCGTATACAAAAATTTGGGTAATTAAATTGTCTTTTAGATGGTGCAGATTTCATGAAAATACGCCCGATAGTTTTTGTGTGATTATCGTTTTTGTGTTCGCGTTAGACATTACTTTACAAATTAATTACCCTATGTTATAAATATATAATTTCAAATATTCACATATCAAATTACGAAGAAAATAGTCTAGTTTATTATATATATTTATTTCAAACAAATAAATCTATTCGTTTAGACGTGATGTTAAATTTGAAATCATTAAAAGTCGTATATCTGCGCCTTCATGGAAATAGTTCTACAAGAGTCGCGTCGCGCCTGTCTGCGGGAGCCTTTAGGTAACGAATCCATCGACCCGAAAGCAGTGCAACTGTCCCACACGTCCGGAAATAGGAAACCAAAGAGAAAAAATTAATGCTCCAACAAAAATCGCACGTATTTTAAATTCTGCTGAATAATTTCTACTAAAATAGTCGCGGGCATATTCCTGGCAGTTGTATTTATGAAATATTTAATCGCTTCCGACGAAAGCTCGCATAGCTTTTTATGTTCACGTACCTTTACTGCGTATCATGAATTTTAGAATGTCATCAATTAATTAAATTGGATTTCAACCAAAAATTACTGCACAGTTGATTAATTAAACAAAAAAATTAAGGCTGCAATCACATTTTGTGGCTTTCGATTGGATTTCTCAATAAATAGCTGTATTTTGTATTTATTGAATTTTGTTTGTTCGTTAAATATGGATGATAAGTTTGTGTAATACGTGCTCCGTATTTGTATATGCTTGGCAAATATTTACCGATAATATCAATCAAATATTTACCAATATCAAAATATGACAGATTAAAGAACAGAAGTATTGCAACACAAAATATTAGTATGTCAAATATAGAATAGAATCTCTTTATTATGTACACCAAAAAATACTGGTAAAAAAATTATAGTTATAGCTACACGTCACACTGACGTCACGCAAATCCTGCATCGCGCAAGCAGAGTTTACCGCGCGACTAGCATATACATATACAACGTCCCGACAGCAACCGTCGGGCAGTTGCCCCACCAGACACAACACCCGTCTGGTCGGAGGATCCTCCCTTTTCTATGGAATTATGAGTGAGCTTTACACCATGTTCTTCATACCTCTATAGTACCTACCCACTTTTTGGACATCTGTAAAATTATTTTTAATTTCAGTTTAAAGACCTTGCTTATAATACTTCTTCCTTTATAGAGTCCCATTTCGTTCTTCCGTAAAAGTATAACCTCCTTACTAATAAACGTTGTAGAGCGTCTGTGTAACACACCGATTTCTCTCTTTCAGTCGAGATTAAATTGACGTTCGAAAGAAGAAGACAAAGCGTTGTGTAACATACAGACGCTATACAACGTTTATTAGTAAGGAGGTATATGTAAAAGAAACGATCAGAGATCGTCAACATTTACACAAAATAAAACACATTAACTCTTTCACTGCTCCTGAATTTCTAAAGCGACTGAATTTTAACACATAGTACTAAAGTGCGCTGTTAACAACATTCGGAGTAAAGTTCAGAAATAATTTAATTTGTGAGTGTACTTGTGTATGTCGAATGTACTTTACGACTGCGGTTGGAAACGGGCCTGATCGTAAAATGCGGTTTTTTTCGTTAATCCAGGCTTTAGTTACACCGTTGGGTATTATGTGAGTGTTTAAAGTCTAGGTATCGTTAAAGATTTTTCGATCCCGAAGGAATGCTTACAATCTTTACACATAATTATCACAGAATGGTTCATTGGAATAAGCACTTTGAGTGGAAATATCGCGAGTGACTTAATTTACCTTAAAAAACTTGGAGGAAGATCAAAACGGATTCCGGTAAATAAGAAAATTTTCATATTTACCTATCACACTTGCCATCTTTTTATGAAAAAATACCTTACTACATAAAAAAATCCAATATTTGGCCTCTTTTTTTAACTGTATCTTCAGACAGGATCTTGAAAGATTGCATTGAAGTACTTTTTTTTTTGATAAATGATAAATGATTTTATTTCTGTAAGTAGGTTTGTACAAACACTTTTACACGTCAATCATATTTTTAAAACTAGATGATTTCGGCATTTCCTATCTGACTACTCTGAGAAGAAAGGCCGAAACAAACTCAGAGGTAACAAAAAAGACAACCAAGCCAAGCCAAGTCTCTTTTAAAGTCCAGACATAATCTTGATCAGATCATGTGAAGACCGTGTAGATTTGTGTCTGAAATGGTCTTTTGAGGAAAACCACACAGAATGTGTGGACCTGTCCAGTAAGTGCACGCATTTGTCAGTAATCGTGGAGCTCAACTCAGAACTTAAGGAGCTCAACTCAATTTTCTTCATCAACCTGTATTGTCCCACTGCTGGGCATAGGTCTCCCCCTTAGCTTTCCATTGTTCTTTGTGCGTTGCCAACTCTGATTAATTACTAGAAAAATTAAAAGAAACAACATCTTAAAATCCTTTAGTAATTTGTTTACACGCGTACCTACCTCGTCGCCATCTGCCTGGTCTTGTCTTTGGGGTCAGCTTCAAGACTCATCGAGTGCAGCTGAATACCAGTATGTTACATGGAGCGACTGCCTATCTGACTTACAGAACCTAATAACTGCGTAATACAATACCCCTTGTTAAGATTCGTTGTCAGACTTTCGACCCGAAATTACTGTCAAAGATCCACTAATGACAGCCGGGACCAACGCGTACCTAGTTGCTGTTCTGAATATTATCACAAACCCCATTACGTTATTAAACCAGCTACAAATCAGCATTGTCCTACCTCAGACATAAATTATACCACAAACATAGAGTTGTCGCAAACTGTGACATTTGTTTGACATCTGTCAGCTTACACTACCGCCTTGTCAGTTGCTCGAGAGTACGCTTAATCAACGTAGTTTCATTAACAGTTACGTCTGGTTGACGTTTCGGTATGTAATCTATGCGAGTCTGTCATCTAATCGCGTATGAGGTCGGGATGTTGGTAGTAAATTAAATACTACAGTAATTATTGTACCTTCCGCGAAACTAGAAGGACAAGTTATTATTTGTTTAGTAAGAACGTTTCATTTTTTCATTAATTAATAGTAATTTAAGGTGGATCTTCACTTGTAGGCCGCCAAATTCAAATTTTCTTTGTTTTTTTTTGCAAATTGCAGCTCTGTTTTACGTCGTATGTTGGTAAAAATGCGTTTCGCGATATATTTACTAAATAACAATTATTAATTTCAAATCAATCGTCAAACTTTGAAAATTGGTTCCACCTAAGAATTTTTCAGAATATTTCATATTCTTAGGTGCAACACCAAAGTTTGACGATTGATATGAAATTGATGATTAGTATTCAATAAATATATCATTCCTGCATTCGCGAATCAGCTCAGGATCCACCTTAATAAGTATTATCTATCAAATCTTTTAACTAAGTTAACTAAGTTTAAGAAGACTGTCTCGTTGTTTTAGTGGTGGCAAGCTGAGCTTGAGATCCTGGGTCCAATTCCCAGGTCACTTTGCCGGACCTGGGAATTGGGTATTGGGTGTTTCCATCTGGAATTTGTGAGTAGCAGCAGTCTGAGTTTGTGCCCGGTTGAAGGCAATAGGCTCACCCCCTATTACGTGGGACTTAAACATAACTGGCGAAATGTGGGTTTACTATTAGGTCTGCTTGGTCTGTCTGGTTCAAGGAATACAGGCGACATGTTATCTTAAGTTTGAGAACATTGGCGAACATAAAAAAGATAAAAAGTTCTAGTTACGCGTCGGTGTAACAGAATCCTTTAATCGCTATTGCAGTCATTCAAGTTTTATATTTTTATAATTAGGTTTATTAGTACAGTTGACTCGGCTTTAAAAAAAACTTTACGTGCGGTTTCTATTTTTTCTTAACGATCAACGTTTTTTTTTTACGAAACGCTGTAAAAATAAATGTTTTAGCAAATGGCGTAATAAAAAACGGTCATCTGTTTTATGTTGTGAAGTAAGCGACCACCCCCATCGGTGTTCTTGAATGGAATGAGCTATTTTTTTTACACTACATTTGTTTGACAATGGCATTTAACATTCAGCCTTGTCTCAAAAGTTTTATTGTTTTGCTAATTAACCTTTTTTTTATAAAACATAACACACAATTGTTGACTAATGTTAGTAAGGTACCCATTTCTCTGTATTTCATTTGAAATTCTGTTTGTTAGTATCAACAAAATGCAGTGGAAGCGAGATGAGTCACTCTTCAAGAATCTTTTGGGGATACTGAACAGTCGCATTCAGGTGACCTTATAGTCTCCTGAGCAATGCATCCATGCGTCCATATTCAAAAGGTTCTAGCAACCTACACATGACAGGGCAGTGGACGACAGGTGGAGTTTCTTACCCATTCTTTTCCATACGAAACTATCTTTTGGAAGGGGCAACTAGAATCAATTCTATTTTCTCGTAAATTTTGACGTTTAAAATTGCCTTTTATGTGCCTATTTGAAATAAATGATTTGACTTTGACAGGAATATTATCCCACCTTATCTTAGAGTATATAAAATAACACTGGAGAAGGCATAATCGCAATATTCTGAACATAAAAGTCTATCACTTTTTGTGCGGGACGCGGAAGCTACTACTACAAAAAAAAAACAAACCTGCTCGCCCGGTAAGAGAAGTCCGTACCATCGATTTTCTTTTCTAACTCCTACAAATTTTCCAATTTGTAGGAGTTAATCTGTAAACTGCTTATGTTTAGGTCAGATGACACATTTCCTTTAACCCCCGTTTAATTACAGCTGCCAAACCCAATGTATAACCCTTTTGCTCTAAGTTTGCCGGTCCGTGGATTGCGCGTCCCCTCCCCCAACCAACTACCGCATCGCTGAGTCGCTCTCTCAGTACAGTAAGGATCGCCATAGCATAAAATAAAATTAAAACATTGCTGATTCTACCCCTTGAGTGACGTCATATCGTCAATGCCAAACTTAGCGCGAACAATTTGCAGCTCGGACCCACACTGGTCAATTTTTAATCCCGTGGATATATTTAGTGAAAGCCGAACGCTGATAATAAATAACATTTTATTACATCGTCGACACAATTCGTACACACGGCGACATATAGGTACTGACATTTCCAGTGTAATCTGACCTCGCTTTGTCTAGGCTTTCCGTACAATAGGAGGTCAAATTATATTGGAAGTATATAGCTTTGCGTTCGGCTACCGAATGTTGACAACACTGATGATATCGGGCGATTCCAATAATGGCCGCTCTTTTGTTTTCTTTTATATCGATGGCCGTTTTATTTTATGGGTGAGGAAGTGAGGGCTAAATTATAGCCGCTAATAGTCGGTGGATCCGTTTGAGTGTCTTGAAAACAGTAGCAGTAGACTTAGAATAGCCAACGGTGAGTCCAATCATTGCACTATTGATGCGCTACTAATCAAAGTTGCTCCGAATCAGAAGGTCTATAAGGAAAAATGTCATTCTTTGCAGAATGTCCACATGTTAAAACGTCTATTAGGTGACAATGTCTAGAGTGGCAAAACGACTTGCAAGTAAAACGTCCAAAATGTGAAATCGTCTATAATGCAAAAGGTCAGGGACAGTCAAGAAAACAATGTAAAATAAAAAGTCTATATACAGAAGGTCTATAAGGAAATATGTCATTCTTTGCAGAACGTCCACATGTTAAAACGTCTATTAGGTTTAGGTGACAATGTCTAGAGTGGCAAAAAGATTTGCAAGTAAAACGTCCAAAATGTGAAATCTTCAATAATGCACAAGGTCAGGGACAGTCAAGAAAACAATGGAAAATAAAAAGTCTATATACAGAAGGTCTATAAGGAAATATGTCATTCTTTGCAGAACGTCCACATGTTAAAACGTCTATTAGGTTTAGGTGACAATGTCTAGGGTGGCAAAACGACTTGCAAGTAAAACGTCCAAAATGCAAAAGGTCAGGGACAGTCAAGAAAATAATGGAAAAGAAAAAATGGAAAGTTATCTTTGCTTTAAAGAAACAAAATACACTCTTTTTAACTCCCGACGGAAAAAGAGGGGTGGTATAAATTTAACGTGTGTCTGTCTGCGCCTTCGTAGCTCCCAATGGCCGATTTCACTAATGAAATCGAACGCGATTATCACATCTAAACCGTGTTCAAGAACTGTCACTGTCATTATTATTGTGGAATATTGAACGCAGTTTAGATGTGCTGATAAAGTTCAGTTTCATTGGTGAAATTAGCACTTATTTAATTAGCTTAGTTGTACAGGATATTAATGAAACAAGCAATCCTATATTTTTGGTAATCTATAACAATATTGAAAGAAGCTGTTACATGAGAAGTACGCAATAATTTCTACTTGTCTTGTGATCCCCGATAAAAGTTAATGAACCCTGCGGGGTAACTGCGTAACACACTAACAGTATGAATGGCTTTCATTTTGACAGTTCAACAACATCCATTGCGTTATTTACATTGTTGAGAAGATTTTTTTTTGAACGTATGAGGCATTGGATTAGCAATAGGCTTCAAAATGATTCAGATTGTGACTGATGGTGTGTGTGTGTGTCAATGAGGGTGCTGCTTTGGACAGGACTACGTGGAGGGTAATAGAGGAGCTGATAATTGATAAATATCTAATATAGGGTTAACTACCTGAAAATATAATATTATTAAATGTTTTTATTAGTAAGAACACTAACTCTACCTTCTCTTTATTTATATCTTAGAAAGTATTTTGGATGTTCGCAAAAACTTAGGACTTTTCAAAATAAGAAGCGATTTCCATAAAATAAATACATGTAGTAAAAATTAAATTGTGACATCCAAATTTAGATTAACTACGAGTAAAACAAGCAAGTCTTTTCTTATAAACAGTACTTATCCGCTTCTATAACAAGTTGCCAAAGTCAGTTAGTTACAGAACTTAGCGATGGAAAGTTCAAAACCAACATCAAACGTATCCTTATCAAAAATGCATGTTAGAAGATTAAAGACTATGTTGAAGACAAGGAAGTTTGGCAATGATTCCTTCTGCACATGTGGCTTCCCTGGTAGGTACCTCATTAACGGCATCACTATGTAAATGTCTATTAACTGTTCCCAAATTACAAAGTTTTTTTTTTTACTTTGAAATTATATACCTCAAATTCTTATTTCAACTCCCTAATTGTGGCTTTTGTAGACAGGGTTTTAATTCAGATTTGTTACAGTTGTACTAGCAAACATGTCATTTGGTTTAAATAGGCTTTTATTTTTATATAGATTCTTCTATACATTGTGAATATGAGAACGTTGTAGGCCTAACTTGTAGACTGTAGATTTGTAGACCTGTTTATATTTTGTTGAGTACCTGTTACTTGTTGACTGGCCTACACTGTCCTCCCATACCTATCAACACTGTAATTTGAAACATTGTAAAAGACCCTTATTTATAAAAAAAGAGTAACCGTGGAATTTCTTGCCGGCTCTTCTCCATAGGAAACACCAATTGGAACCGTGCACCTGGCTTCTGACGTTTCATAAGTGCTCATGTAGGTTTCTGAGAAACAAAATATTTTGATTTGATGTTTTAACACGTTTATGTATGAAGAAAGGTCAGAGGAAATAAAGATTATTTTATTTATTTATCTTGTATCTCTTAAAGCAGCAGCTGCAGCTTTCCGATGCTCGTAAATGTACTCCGTGATTCCTAAAGAGAAATAAGTTTATTTTCCACGTTTATTCAGTTTCTTGTGAAAAGTACAAATTGTAGAACAGAAAATGGCTAATAGGGTGGGTGTTCCTAGAAACGGTGGAAATGATAGCTAATAGGGTATTACTTGAAGTTACACAGTGCTTGTTCTTCTTATAAATGGAGACTTATTATTGTTACAATTTCTGTTTACTTTACGTTTAGTAAAAAAAGTAAAACCCTATTTAAAAACAAGGTTTTAATGTACTAATTAAAACTTACGTTAACATAGAACTTTAATATTTTCTTAAAAGCTTGCGGCTTATCTTAAAGTGTAAGAAGAACGTCAACGCCTCAAGTTTTTAAGAAAATAGTAAAGATTTTTGTTAACGTATGTTTTATTTAGTACCTTTTAGTTAATTAAAAGCTTGTTTTTAAAAAGGTTTTTTGTTATTATTTTTTTAATTAAAATTAAAGTAAACAGAAATTTTAACAATATTATGTATCCATTCATAACAATTACAAGCACTGTGTAACCGGGTAACTGGGTAGTTACTAAGGAACATGATACCCTTAGGTAAGACTGATTGACTTGTGGGCTTCTGACTACCCGCAACGACTGTCAAAGACCTATGAATGACAGACGGGACGAATGGCTTAACGTGCTTTCCGAGGCAAAGAGGGATCTCAATATGTAATGGATGGTCACCCATCCACGAACCGACCGCGGCAAGCATAGCTTAACCTTCAATCAACCCGTTCGGCTGTTATTAAAAGCCACGAGTCCCTCAACCAAGAAATATTTGATACTTATTTAATTAATATTCTTTTTTTTGTTTCAGGTATGTCTATTATTAAAAATACTAAGCTCGGAAGGCAGTTAGTGCTGAAGACAAGACTTCCTCAAGTCATCGCAGTGAGTAACCGAATAGATATCTAACCAAGAATGAATTTGAAGAATGCTTTTGTCATTGATATAAATTGATGATCATTGTGATAGTCTGATTCATCTGTGAATAATTTTAATAGTGGGATCTATGAATAAGTATAGTACAGTTCAACTATTTTCTTAATGTCCCTCGGCAAACTTCGTGTTTCGTCAGTCATCGGATTTCTATCAGTTGCCCTTTGCACTTGGTGCAGACCGGACACTCTCAATCGACTTGGAAGAATATGGAGTTGTTAATAGTCTTTTAATTTAATGTAATTTATTTTAAAAATGGGAGGGAACTGACGAAACACGAAGTTTGCCGAGGGACATTAAGAAAATAGTTGCACTGTATGTTGTTAAAAGGTCGTTCTGAATGGTCATGTTTATGTTAATTTTCGGTTCAGGTTTACGTTGCATTGGGCGTGTTCTAAATTAATGGTTACATTGCTGCTGGGACAATACTCCGCATTATTTTGCTTAAAGTATAAAATCATTGGCTATCCTTAAACCTATTCTTCATTATGGCCTTTTTATGGTGTTTTTTCTAAGACAACACAGGGTTATTTTCTTGTGCCCAGGCGCGATTACGTGAACCAATCAAAATATGCCTCCACACGATAGAAGTGGGAGAAATAAAAGAGCCGACAATACGCGATTCATCTCCGATTAAATACGCGATTTAGCGTCACCGACCAACTAGAGCCGGGTGTTTCGACTGCTGCCCCTATGTAACGGGCTTCGAATTAATGAACGTAATTGGTTCAAATCTTTTTTATTAGTTTACAAGTTCTGTTCAGTATTAATCAGATTATTGCGTCTTATTAGAAAAATGAGCGACGTTCGCGTTGCGATGGATAGCAAACGTGAAACTGTCAAAATGACTGGCGCCCCTGGCGGCGCGGTGTGGAAGCTCGGGCGCGCTATGGCTACGCAGGCACGGCGGTAGTAAGTCCTGCCGTGCACCGTCTGGCGGCGGCGGGGCCTTAACACCGGGTATACCAGATTCAGCGTCACTAACCCGAGCGTGACGGTTCAGATTCGTTCTCTATTCAGAAAGAGCGCAAAGAAGTTTTCACTTCAATAACATTGTTATGTTAATAAAAATGCCATCACTCGTTTTTCAAATTCATCCCATAACTTTCCTCTTACGTCATACCTACATATACAACTGACCACCACGGACCAAACAAAATTCTCGCAACCCGACACAAAATTGAGTTAAATAGGAGTTGGTAATAAAAAAAATTTAGGCCGCTGGGACTCGTTGCGGTAGTCCAGTATTTTTAAGGCCAAACTTGGACTCAGGAGCGGCATATTGCATGTCATCATTTGTCGTGGGACGTGAAATTTTTGATGTGGTCTTAGTCATAAGCGAATAGCGATTTCGATGTTTTTTAGGGGATTTTTTGGTATTCAATCATTTTTGCACCACGAAGCATCAAATCAAATTATTTTATTTCACATAAACCAACATGGGCACTTATGAAACGTCAGAAGCTAGGTGCACGGTTCCAATTGGTTGTTTCCATCAATACGGAAATCAGTGATGTGCATTATCGTCCTGCTTGAAATACACAAAAATGGGTTTAAAAACCACATGCACACCTAAGATTTTCGAATCTAATAAACATTATTTAATTGATTGACGTACATCGTCGTTCTGCGAGATAATTATACCCAAAAAAAAGTTTGTTAGGCTAAGTTGAATTTGTAAACCAAGCTGGGCTAAATAAACTAGCAAACACCATTACCTATTATGTCAACGACATTACGCTAAATGTTATCAACTTATCAGTAGCCTCTTCATCTCGATTACACTTAAAACTCATCCACTAGGAAAATCTCATCAAACTTGCACCCGACGAAATTGAGTTAGGAACATCCTATTTCACTTTTCAGCCGCTGTAAAATCAGCTTAGGACTTTAAAGTTCACCGCGTTTATGCCAATGACCGCTGTAATACGCTTCAGGGAGAAAAGAAAGCTTTTTATAAGGTTAAATATTTATCCAGACTAATGTTAAAAATGCAAGAATACTTAAAGTTGGTTTACTACGAGTATACATGAACCACTGAATCTATTTCGAGTTTCTATGATTTGTAACTAAATGGTGTGGTGCTTTAATACTTGTAAATTGAATAATTTACATCCCCCGGCAGATTCATGGGTACAACTAGATTTTATATGGTACAGGTTATGTGATGAATAAAGAATACCACCGTAGGTCAATATCAACAGGTTACCTAATCCTTTTAATGGCAAAGTTGGATTGTCTTATCAATTGCAGTTGCTGCTGCTTTCTCAGAAGAATCCTTGCATATAAACCCTCTTATTTACAAACATTGCTTAGGGCCCGTTGTTTGATCAGTAGTCAAACATACTAATAGTTAAAATGCGTTAGTTAAACTCACAATTTGTTAAAAATGACTTAAGTATGTTGTTTGACAAATGGTTAAGCTAACTATAGTTAAAAAATTGTCAATTTGCTATGACAGAGACAGACAGAGTAGTTAAACTTTAACTATTGTCAAGTGACTAATTGTTAAATTGAATATTGGTCACTTTTATCTATGTATCAAACATGTATGGTTATATAGACAATCATTAATTAACTTTAAGCTACGATTTTAAATAAGGGGGATAGTAAATAGGTTCTGAAAAAAAAATACGTCATTATTTATTCATAATCGCTCATCTCTCATCCCGTACACCGGCTCCAGTGCGTAGATGTTGATTAATGGGCACACCGCCTCTCGGTAACTCTACTAATGCGATTATCTTGTTACTAAAACAATGAATGGCAGGCTTACGATTTTTATTTCATGACACACCACGATTATGATGGAAACTGTCGCTCTTTGTATTTTTTAAGCTATTTAAATTTTATTTTCACAAATCTTAAATAAAATATGTATAATTATAATATATAAGAAAATAAATGAAAAAAAAGGGATTCGTCCGCATTGCTGTCAGTGCGAAACTGTTTGTATTAATACTTTACTTTCTTAATTTTTTTACTTATTTGACTGCCTCGTTGGTCTAGTGGTCGCAAGCGCTACTGCTGAGCATAAGGTCCTGGGTTCGATGCCCGGGTCGGGCAAAGTGTTATTGGGTTTTTCCATCTGGAATTTCTCGGTAGCAGCCCGGAGTCTGGATTTGTGCCCGGTTGATGGCAATAGGCTCGCCCCCTATTACATGGGACTTAAACATAACTGGCGAAATGTGGGTGCATGGTGGCAATGTGGTTGCGTGTGTGGTGATAACATCAGCGCTAAAACATCTACAGTTGAACCAGAGCTTGTCAATTATAGGTTAAAAAAAGGAAATTGCCTTAATCATCACGCTTGTCACAAAATATGATCATCGTCATCCCTCTGCTCTGATCGCAATCTATTTGGCGCCGGCGCAGCTTGTCTTCTTCCATACAACAGTATTAGCCTTCACCTCAGTAGTCACCATGTCATCGCACAAAAATTCAATGTCTACCTATGTCCGTTATAGACTTCGAAACCATCCAACCGATGTGCCCCAAACAAGTTTCATTAGAAAGGCAATAATGCGAAAATGGTTTTAGATCTCTTAAAATATATAGAATTTTTATCCCGGTAGTACGTTGCATGCGCATACAAGACGGTATTCTGTTAACGATACGTTGTGCACAATTTCTGAGCAGAAACCTAACAAAAAGTACTAGGGTTGCATGAATTCACGATTGTATTTGAATCATTAGTTAATTAATTATGCTTCTAATAGGATTTGGATTAAATTGGCACACAGACATTTAATAACCAGAATTAACACATAGGATACTTTTTATCCGTTTCCGTGGGATATATTCCGACCTCCTCGCGGGCGAAGCCACCGGCAAAAGCAAGTTTCAAATAAACTAATTACAGGCACTTTGATTGTCAAAGGGTCGGTCGGTCAGAAAGATGAAGCTGTTCATTCCAAAGCGTTAGTAGGTTCCTATGGAGAAGGTCGAGCAAGAGACTCCATGGACACTCTTTTAAATCAAAACATTGTTTAGGTGATTATAGTTTTTTTTATTAGCAGTCGTGGCTATTCTTCATATCATCGTAAACACGAGACAAGAGGTAAATCTATGCTGAACAAAAATATCAGGTAAGCTGTTGCATGTTTCAGACATCAATCTGAATTAACAGTAAAACCCTTAGACTTATCCGTAGGCTGTTGGAAAGCGGCTAGACCAAAACAATCCTATCCTATCCTACTATATAGTATTATAAATGTGAAAGTTTGTGAGGATGGATGGATGGATGTTTGTTACTCTTTCACGCAAAAACAGCTGAACGTATTTGGATGAAATTTCGCACACAGATAGACCATGACCTGGGTAAGAACATAGGCTACTTTTCATTCTGGATCGCAGACAAAGACGCAGGTAACAGCTAGTTTATAATAAATATGTTAAATTTCATCACCAAACTCTACTGACAAGAAAATATAAAACTTAATCGGTTTCCCGACACAGAGGTAATCAAGCTGTCAGAACTAGTGTCTGTATATTTTTTGCTCCGTTGCAATAGTGAAGGGAAAAGCGTGACCAATATATAAATATTATGTAGTACATATTACATGAAGTAATCGATCTTATGCGTTGTATGTTCACACGTTGAGGCTGGTCAACGTAGAAGTTATTAGTAGTTCTATGTATGTATGTATGTATGTATGTAGTAGCTGCCTCTTCTGGTCAAGTGGTCCATAATTCTACTGTTGGACATGAGGTGTTGGGTCCGGTTTCCAGGTCGGGCAAAGTGTTAAAGTAAGCATGTAGTTGCCTCCTTAGTACTTTTTCAGTAGCAGCCAGGAGTTGATGGCAATAGGCTGGCCTCCTATTACATGGGAATTATAACTGACGTAATGTGGGTGTACTATCAATGTCATCCCTGCTTAGCCCTTCTTGGAAAACAGGCGTGATGTTATGTAATGTTTGTAGTAACGCTTCGGCAGAATTTAAGACTTGATTGGTCCTTTATGTTTTTGCAATACCTGTAATATGGCTGTACTAGTACTTTATGACTTAGTTGTGGTTATCAGGTGGACTGATCATTGCAGAATGATTTTATCAGGAACCAGGTGGTTATTATTCGGACGGCGAGCAGTGGGCAGCTCGCCGTGCGGTAAGGACCAGGCTCGGGTCGACGGCGCGTTGTGTTCCACGCGCGCCTCAAAGAGATGTCAGCATAATTGACGGGGTCCGATAGGGCCGATGCCTGCCGGGGCCGCGGTTTGTTCGAAAAAGTTACCGTGGCCCTGGCGCACAGGCAACTGAAGGAACACGGGTGGGTCTTAGTCAGTAAGAGTCTGACACGCCCTCCCGCTCCGCCCATAGCGGGAGAAGTCATTTGATGATTTCCCAACCCAAAAAAAAAAAAAAAGAAGGTGGTTGTTATTACCAATGATGTGATCAGATAAAGCCCTAGCGTTTTTCAGAGGGAAGAAAATTTCCGTTGCCATTTTGATTCCGCGGTAATATGTCCTGGAGAATCTGGCGAAGTTCCCTTGCTACATTTTTATTGTATTTTGAACACCTTTGTATTTGGCACTTAACAGTTATTTTCTTCAATAACTTAATTCATCTGCCATCGGACTAGTAAGCGAGAGGATTCGAATCCTGCACAGCATTCAAGTTATAACTAAATAGTCAAATATAATGATTACTATACCTGAATGAATGTGGATTAATCAACTCAGCCTATTGCAGACTACTGCTGGACATAGTCCTCTCCCAGGCTGCGCCAACACACTCTGTCCTCCACTTTCCGCATCCAGTCTGTCCCAGCCACCTTTTTAAAGTCGTCAGCCCATCTAGCTGTGGGGCGACCTACACGCTTGCCGGTATGCGGTCTCCACTCCAAGACTCGTCTGCTCCACCGGCCATAGGTCCTTCGACAAACATGGCCAGCCCACTGAAACGATAGATGGACTGTGTGAAAGATGGTAAGGATTTAAAGGAGGTGACTCCTGAGATGACGACTAATAGACCTTCAAACGGGGAGAATAGAGATGCAGGGGTGAATCGAGACGAAACTTTAAAAGGGATTTTAACATTGAAATAATATATTTTGGTGCCAAGAAGTGCACTTAATCTTTAATTATAATACAGTAAACTCATTAGAGTCCTTTTTGGCAACAAACCATATTATTTCAATGTTAAAATCCCTTTTAAAGTTTCGTCTCGATTCACCCCTTTATTCCCATTTACCCCGTTTGACGGTATTGAAGGAGAAGACAATTTGCGCCGACCCCAAATAAACTGGAGGCCCCAAATAAGGGCAACAGAATCATGTCTGTTTACTTTAGATACTGCCTTTTTTTCAAAGATTTTCTGTCAAAATCCAACAATTGAACGAATGTCGCAACTCAACAATATTGCTACATACTTCAGCACTCAGTCACGACACTCAACAACTGTGACACTGACGTTTCTAACTGTCAGTTTGACAGCTGAGAACCTGTTAGCCTTATCTGTCCATCTGTAGAGGCTGTGCTCTCAGGAACTTAGTCGTTAATCAGTCGTGTTGTCTGTCTGCGTATCATGGGACTGTTGACCATTAGTCATACGGGTTTTGTAACTTTTGTGTTTTTTTTTCGAGGGACGGTATCTTAACGGATCTTTTGCAAAAGTTGTGGTAGAATCTTTTTGAGTTTATGTAATTTCGGTGTTACTATAGAGTTATTAATGAATGGCATTTTTGTCATGACATGGATTCTAGGAAAATTCCAGCTTTGGTCCATAATAACTTAATTTACAATACAAATTATTAGCTATAACTTCAAGTCTCATCGACTAAATGTCAGAAGAAAAATGGCCGATTTCAGTTATTTGATACTAGGTTCTGCCCGTGGCTTCGCCCGCGTGTATGTCAGAAATTATCCCACGGGAAGGTGCTAACGGGACAAAAAGTAAAGCCTAAGTCCTTCCACAGGATACCATCTACCTCCTGGCCAAATTTTATCGAAATCCGTTCAGTGGTTTAGGCGTGAAAAAGTAACATACAGACAGAGTTACTTTCGAATTTATAATATTTGTATGGCTTCATATCCATATCTTAAGCTTTACTTACTATTCCATTCTGAGTATTGGGAGTTAATCTTTTATGGTGGAGGCTTATTAGTCATACTTCCTGTCAAACAAACGATTGACACCTTTGCAGGCCATCAAAGTATCAAATAAAACTATGTAGACTAGATATGACGAGGACGGCCATGACACTGCATCCTAGACCAATGTGCCACCAGAGGAAAAATTTCCGTATTTTTAAGAATTTTCTTATTAAAACTGTCTCAATGGCTGGCGGCACGGTTGGCGCAGTGGTTAAGCGATTGACTGTTGCGTTGCGTGTCGCGGGTCCGATTCCCGCTCGGAACAAATATTTGAATGTTCTACAAGTAGTTGAATTCGCTGGGCTCGGCTGTCATTCGTGGAACTTTGAGTGTCGTGTTGACTTTGACCAGTCATACCAAGGGGTATCGTATTATCCAGTAACTGGGCTGTGGAGGTCAGATCGGCAGTCGCTCCATGTAAGATATTAGATCATTATACTATTAAGATCTTTGCGTATAGAAAAATTCAAACAATCGTCGATCGTTTATCAGAATCGAACATCACTTACTTTAAAAAGGGTATTTGGGTTACGTATACACGATCGACAAATAACTATAAAACCGCACACACTACGCCGCCCTTCGGTCACGTACCGCCCGTTTTTTCCTTGCATAACCGACTATATGGATCCAATTAATTAAAGTTTGAGTGTAGACCGTGCCTTATCTTTAGTGTGGTGTGTGCTTTAGTTTTCGCTAGTGTTGGGACGGCAATAAAAAATTATACATATTTTACCGGGATATATTGGGATTGTCTCTGCCGTGTTATCGATTTTAGTGCGAAGTTTCAGTTTAAATAATGTTCATCTAAAATTGAAAAGTCGCTTTGTATGAAACCAATAAATCTGTATCTTTCAGGCAGTCTGCTTCAATGCGATAGAATCATTTGTATTTGTATTTTAAAATGAAAATATCAGCAAAACGCTAGTGTTCAAAATAGTTTATCGATAAAGGTGAATGACACTTGTATCTTATTATTCTAAAATACAATATTGTTAAGCTCGAAATTCTTATATTTTATTGCTGTATTTTATCTTTTTCTCTTTTCTATTATATCTTTCCCAGATTTTCACACAATACCAAGACATTATTTAATTTTACGAGTCCCTGGTCATAGGTATGAATGTACTTAAAAACGTCATTCCATATTTAATGTTAAACTCTTGATAAAAAACATTATTCTATGAGAATGATTCCCAATGTGTCTCGAAACTGAATAATAAAAAGTTTATTGCATTTTCAAAGGCAAACTAAATTTGTTTCTTGATAAACACATTTGGGTAGTTTGCGAGACGTGATCGCAACTCCGACGGGACGTGTAGGTGCAATATGTAGTCTATGAGCCGAGTTGCGAAAAAATATTTCATCATGGAATTTTAAGTAGGTCTTATGATGAAAATTCTATTGTTATGAAATGTTTAATTTACTAATTGTTTCGTTGAAAGATATTTTGGGTTATTTCGTTTATTCATTTACTGACATATTAAATACTCACATTTTTTTTATACTAAGAAACTTTAAAAAAAAAAAGTTTAATTATTGTTAAACATATTCATCCAATGTAACAGATAGGAAAGGACAGTGAAAAAAAAAAAAAATGTAACTTACATGTCAGTTTTTGTGCTTAATATAACAAAAAAACAATCACTCTTAGACAGACTTTATTACATGTAATAGCAGTAGCGTCTTAAGTTCAAGAGTTCAAATCGTGCGTAACGATTTGCCTTCTGTCTTCTTGCAATAATAAAATTAATTTATATGATAGAATTATACATAGGAAACGCTATAATATTTATACAGATAAATTATGAAATAAATACACCAACCAGCTTAAGGACTTTCTATGGTCTTAATGAACCTTATATATTTCCCATTTTGAAATGTATGCCTTACTTATTTTGCACGTTAGATAAGTGGTAAGAGAAACAGAAAAGTAAGTTCTTTGTACCGACTGTGGGACACTAAAATACATTAAAATCTGTACACTTAATCGTATTTTCTGTTTATATAGCTTCCGCTTACACTTTAGAAAAAAAATACTTTACTCTAAAGTAAAAAATAAACTGTAGATTCTACCAGATACATCGTACGCTAGCTCCCAGCCTACCCGCTAGGGATGTTTGTCAGATTGTCAGCGCGCGTGTAAGCGCCACTTGCTCCCACCTGCAAGTTCCCGAACTTTGCTGTCGAACCGATAGTTCCGTGACGTCATTCGGCACATCTGAGACCGTACCAATTGTTTCGGTGGTAATGATCGCTTGCTCCCGTTAATTGTAGTTAGCTTTGTTAGTGCTGTGCTAATGTCGGGACTGGACTTGTGGAAGTTTAGGTTGACTTTATGGGGATGTTATTATTTTAAGGGTATTTGTTTGTGCTGTATTTTAATGAGTTGAATAATTATTGTTTTTGTCAATCTGCGACGGGCAATCGTCTGTCTCATGGTAATTTTAACATATTTTGTGTATAAATAGAATGAGTACTTATTTACCATACAATTTTTTTTACCCTAGTATCCAATCTATATCCTTCTCAGTACCAAAATACCATTGCTTTTAGACATAATAAATAACTTGCTTCCAGGAAACAAAACACTACTTCAATGATTATTATTAGCCGAATTCTTCTCGTTAAAATACAAACTAAGTTAACTTTTAAAAACACACATTTAAATCAGTGACAGGCGGCTAGACTTTAAATTAAATCATTCGAGAATGGAACAATTTAAAACTCCATTTCCATCCAAATTCCAAGCTTCAGTAGACTTGAAAATAAAAATAGATCTCCAACATCACAGAGCCATCCCCGGAACATTTTCACATCAACAATTTATTTTTAAAACCGCATAAAAGTACTGCGTCCATTTTAAAATACATTTTTTTAATTTGCAGCTCTAAATGTATAAAATATTCAATGCCTCTACTGATATCTAAATTTAGTTTTGAAATAACCCGGGGCAATGAATAAATCATTTCACCTCACTATTTAGCGTTGACAGCGCGTTAGGCTGCGGGCATACAGTCTCTCTTGTGGATTTTAGTGTTTGTGATAGATTGGTTTATTTTGAATTTAATCTGTGAATGGGGAAATATAATTTGTGGAATTAACACAGAAAATGTGGTTACAGTTAAAAAATCGTTTTATATCGAGAACTGAAATTGAAACTATATACATTTAGGCGGTGTAGGGAACTAGTATCAGTGCATCTGCTAGTGTAAAATCTTTCGACTCATTGTTTTTACTTGGTTGGTATTTTTATACGAATATACGTTTTAATGCAGTTTCTACGTATTAACATTTCCAATAAGCACGTGTAGGCTTGATACTTATAAAAATGTATAAAAAGGAGTTTACTTCCAACGATTCGGATTAATATCAATATTTCTTTTGATTTCAAAGGAAATACTCCCGTACTACCGCACTCTAGACAATTCCAATAATAACTCCTCTTTCAATATTCTACAGGGATATCAAATACGTGTACATCTCAAACTTGAAAGCAACAAGAATTCTCCCGAGTCTATTTTCCATTTATAAACCATTTCGCGCTCGCCACAAAATAATTCAATTTAGTCACGTCCACTAAAATAGAGACATTGCCATTCATGTACACTGCCCTTTAATGCATTTATAGTTGCGTACATCCGCGCACGAAAGCGCTAATTTATACGTATTTAGCGGTAAAGCGCGAAACCTACCTTTTTGTTGTTGTCTGTACAACGTAATGAGTTCCAACAGTATCGGATTCGATGGAAATTAACTGAAATAAACGATGAGGAATAAATGCGTATGGTTATAAGGTGCGGCGTACACTTGAAACTTTTAGCTTCGTCGACTAACAACGAACTTTAGTCGTCGAAAACAAAAGTATTCCAGTGTACGCTGTTGCATCGTGTTTTGGGGCGCAGAAGGCAGGATAGGAGGTGGAACATAGTTTGTGATGCAGCTCCACATTCACACCGATAACGCCGTGGAAGTGGCGAAGCTTTGGGCCAAGAAAAATAGGAAAGCAGAGCGAGTGCTTACTTACAGTGGCTTTTACCCTCATTTTAATTAATTTAGAGATGGTGTCAACGCCGTATTTTTTCATACATTTCTTTGTTTAAGTTGCATTTCTATCCGTTCCATCTTGGAGGAGTCAATCCACTCAGCCTATCGCAGTCCATTGCTGGACGTAGGCCTGTCCCAGGCTGCGCCACAACACCCTGTCCTCCGCTTTCCGCATCCAGTCTGTCCCAGCCACCTTTTTAAGGTCGTCGGTCCATCCAGCTGGGGGCATCCCATACTATGCTTGCCGATACGCGGTCTTCACTCCAGAACTCGTCTGCTCCACTGGCAATCGATCTTTCGTCAAAAATTACCAGCCCACTGCCACTTCAGCATGCTTACTCTGCAAGCTATGTCCGTAACTTCAGTTTTTTTCCGGGTTTTTTTTTCTGACTTTATCGTTCAAAGAAACTCCGAGCACAATTTCGTGGAGCGCATTGTTCAAAAGTTCAAAATAATCGTGACGATTCTGGTGACCAAATAGTAGACGTCAAAAGTATTAAGTCTGCGCCTATCATTAGCCTCGTGTGCACGCGAGTGTACTCGACAGAATTATTTATGCGTTTTATTATGGAGTAATTTGTGGATGATTGTACAATGTTGGTGTTGCATGTGGATGGAGCTTTCAGTATTTGTATCATTGTTTATGATATGTCGCTGTATGTGTATGATATCAAGCCTGTAATTGTTTCATTCGGCGGCAAAGGCCTCTTCTCATACCGAGAGGGAATGAGCTTTGATGACCATATTGTCTCATTGCGAGTTGATGATTTCAAAACATTAAACCCCAGTTCCTAACTATGTTTTCGTTCAACATGAAACAGTGCTCTCTGATCTTAGAAAAAGTTGTGTTTGAAAGTATGTATATATTATAGTCAATATGTATGTATGTGTATTATAAGTTTATAACCTATCTACGTACTTGTAAACCTATTTTATTTATAATTAATTATGTTATCTTTTTAATATTTTTTGATTATTATTAACTCCTGTTAAACTGAGCATCTGCCATCTTATCTCTTAACCACCCTTGGTTGACTGGTAGAGAATACCTAAGGTATTAAGTCCGCCTTTGTGTACTATTGTGTGCGAGAAGTTTAAATAAATAAATAAATGTAAAGTTATGTTGTAGCGGCATCTATAACTCCACATGCGAGCTACGCGTCACACGGACGTCACGCAAAATCCTGCATCGCGCAAGCAGAGTTTACCGCGCAACAATATATACAACGTCCCGGTATTCTCCCTTTTCTATGGAGGTTTGAGTGAACTTACAACTGTTATTGAAAAACCAACCCAGTAGCATGCTCTTTTTAGTACTTGCCGAATCTTAAAGTATCTGGACCATTCATCACCCATCATCATCCACAGCCCCACTTCCCCCACTGCTGGGCACAGGCCTCTCATTTCTTGTGCCAATGCCCCACGCTCCTGGGTCAAGGTCATCCAGGTTTAGCCTGCAATGGCAATTAATGTTGCCCGCCCACCTCGCCGCCGGACCATTAGGTACAACATTTTCGAATCTAACTTTTTGTCATCATACCATTGTTCATAAGTCATTTAACCACAACTTTGTCTGGACCAATCAAATGTAACCTCTTTTGTTTTATGATTCACTTCTGAAAAGTACATTTCTCCGACTTTTCTTTTTCCTAGAAGTATTTATCATGAATTCATTAGTCATACGACAATCTTAAGTATTTATTTAAGACGAATCATTTAAGAAAGTTTTTTTGCACATTGCTGGAATCGACCATTACTCATTTTAAATATCACTACATTAATAAGGAAAATAAGCGTTTTGTTGTAATTTCAATGATTCAGAGTTCATTCAATGTTTATTTAGAATTTAAAGTGTTTGAGTTTTTTCTTATGATGTTTAAACTTAAGTGGTTGTGTAATAAAGTTAGTCATTCGAAGTCCGTCTGGTATAGGGACACTGTTGTTTCGAGTTTTTGAGGATATGTCCCGTTATTGGCCTGTTATGGGTGTACTACAGGTGCATCTCTGCCTGACCCTGCGGGGAATACAGGCGTGATGATATGTTATTTGCTATTATTGTAGACTTCGAAAGTGGAGAAAAATGGTTTTGTTTTTAGACTGTTGTGTGACTGTCTGTTTTTTTTTTAATGTTCCACGTTGCGTTTTTTAGTTACACCTGATGAAAATGGAGCTCCGTTAGACTACAGATTTTAATTTACTTTACTGTATCTTGTTTTAAGTACCTACCCGTCCTACCTACATTTTTATATTATAAAAATTCTACAGATGGGTACTTCTGGTTTTTACATAAAAAACATATTATTTGACAAAAAAAATCACCGATCGTATCTACCCTACTTTGCGGTCAACAGTTTATTATGAACATTTACAGTGAATTATGCAAAAATATGCATTGTACTCAACGCTTGCATAAAACATCAGATGGATAGCTAGCAGTTCATACTAATGCAATGATATCATCAGTTTCGTAGATTATTCATGCTGGCACACGAATAAGTAATAAATGGAGTGCTAATATGCAAGCGAATGGCGCTATCGATGCCCGCATAGGCAATAGGTTACTCCGGTTATGATAGAAGGTAATCGATGGCATACGCGTTGCATGTTAAGTGCTTGTTCTTGCATATTAGAGACTAGCTTCTGCCCGTAACTTCGTCCGCATGAAATAAACATATCCTATGGCACTTGGCAATACTTTAGCTTTCCATTAGTGTAATCATTTTTGTAATCAGATCAATAATTACTCTTACAAAAAAAAAAAAACCTTTTTTTTTTTGTGTCGTTTCGAATCGTTGTTATAAATAATCGAAGCTATTTTTTAGTTTGTTAATAGTTTTAGTTAGCTTAGGTTATTATATTTTAATTGTAAATACTATTGTAATTTAATCAATTACTTTTAAATATTAGTTAAGATATACCTACAGTCCTACACGTAGTAACATAATCTTGCGTGCAGTCATCAATTTCATTGTGGAATGCAGCGATCTATATGATGTTGTCAAACGAAGTGCGTTTATTAACTCGCATGTTGATTTTTATATTCTTTGTAGAAAACCTATGTTCGATAAACAATTCACATTCATAGACCAAAACATAATCACCACCTGACAGGTCAATGTATTAGAGAGACTAAATCTAATAAAAGTATCAAAGACTCCATTAACTTATTACTCTGTGTACTATCGTGATCATAAATTATTAACTTTAAGGTTGAAGCTGTTTATTTTAGAAGCGTAAGCGCATCTTGAATCGTGATTGAGTGGCGCATGATTTTACTTACGTTTCTTACTTTTTGCATAATTTTATAGTTTTTATTGTGTAATCGAGACTTAGGGATTGAATTTCTCTCGTCTTGTATCTGTCTTGTCTGTAGTCTAAGCTAAGTAATATTGGTCCCATTTTAAGGCAATGTTCTTAGCTGCTCTATTATTTTTACAAATACAATAAATACCCTCAAATCAGCAACAAACAAGACAAAACACCAAACCGATTGAAAAAGGAATCAAGTCACTTCCATAATTTTTCAAATCAGGAACCATAAAATTGGATACGTCGTGCGAACCAGCACGAAGGCGCGACACCATTCGGCCAGATTTTTATTACGAACACACGTATTCGGGACACGTCGCGAGCTCCGAGTGGAGCCGAAGCCACGCGAAGGCAATCGAATAGGGCTGGTGACTGTGATTTCGAACTTCGAAGGCACCGATATTTTTATTGCTTTGCAGAATTTTGTTCGACATTTGAAATATTTTATGCTTCTGCTGTTCTAAAGCGCATTGTTCTAGTTAAAGCTAACGTATGGAAACGGTTTATTATAGTGTTTGCAGATAATGGCCGAGTCTGTGGAACATTACCCGTTTAAACGTAAACGTTAGTGTTGTATGTTGGTCGTGCATCACTCCAAGGTTTCTCATTAAGTTTCCTTTCTGATTCTAACGAGTAACCTACATTCACTGTACATAGTTACTAACTCATCAAATTCTTGCATACAAAAAACAACATAGAGATTAAACCTGGTGATACATTACAGTGGGATATTTGCCTAATATTACTATTATTGTTTATGAAAGCGTTCCATTTCCAATAGAGGTATATACTAACAATCCAACCACAAATTGCCAACATAATACGAATATCATTTCCCATATTGAAACCACACGCAAATATTTCTGGGAAAAATGAATTGCCAATATTGCAACCCTATGTCGAACGCATCACATTTTTTTCTAAATTCGAAATTTGAACTGCGATTCCTTTTAGCTGTCATGATTTATAGGAGGTGCTCATTTGAGCGGGAATTTTAAATCTTATTTAAAATTCGATATGTCTGTCGCTTGGGGCTGCATAAATATGATACGTGGTGTGCTTATTATATAAAAATATTTGGCGGTAAAAACAGTGCTTATGGTTGTTCCTTGTGGTTCCTCGCAAGGAAAGGGCGCATTATGGCCACAAATAACGAGTTTGTTGTCATAATAAAGTTAAGGGAAATGACAAACAGGGAAGAATAGGTAGAGCAAAATGGAGGCTTAAAATATGCAGGACACACAGGAATGAAAAGCAGCGACTATTTTCAAAACAAACAAGATTACCATTCCATTTTCAGGGGTCTATTAATTAAGAAAATACTGTTTCTACGCATTTCTTCCTAAAGTCTATGCTATTTTTAACGACTATAAAATTATGACAGTGACATGTCATTGACGTATAATGTTACAAGTAATAAAAACATAACAATACATTTGTAATGTTACCAGTTTCTAGTCTACAAGCACATCTTTTGCTTTGTACTCAGAAAAAACGGTAAATATTTCGTCGCTCTGATAAAATTGTGGGACGAATTTAATGTTGCGAGATAACTGTGTAAGTATGTACGTGTTAAAATTTCTCGAAAACAAACTCTTTGTATGCACCGCTGTCGGTGCAGGCAGTTAATATCTAGTCTGGTTTTCTTATCTATGTAGAACGATTTTTGGATGGAATAGTAAAAACACGTGAATCATACGGTTTTGTGTAGTTTTGTACTTAAGTCATCTGATGGTGAGGAAATAATATGTTATGCATGAATATTTGCAACACCAGGCTGCATACATAACTATGTATTATTATGCCTTAGATTTCGAAATAGTAGAGTTTTTTTATATCATGCCATGCGATAATTGTAGGAAATTACTACAAAAGCATGCTGGTATCTTCCTGCCACACGTCCAATAACTACATATGCCCATTTTAATATATTTTTTCTGTCTGATACAGCACAGCCCATGTTCAAAGCCCATGATCATCCATGACTATATTAAACGATTACGAATCACAAACGACCCAGCAAGCCAAGCTCAAACATTCAGATTGGTTGAAATAAACTTGCTGTTACTATTTCAACAATACAAGAAAGAAAGATGAAAGAAAAATTGGTTTATTTACACAGAAACACGTGCATATAAATAATATGTTCACTCGAATAAATTATAGAATAAAAAACAATAGAATACTCCTTATTGTAAATACCATAAAAATTACAGATATAAATGTAGGGATTTTACATAGGGTGACACAATGGGCGGTCTTATCGCTAAAACCGATCTTATTACAGAGAACCTTTGGATGGATTAAAGGGAGAAGGAGAGACGATACTGCAGGCAGTCAGTGGTGGTGGTGGTGATTATAATTAGTACCTAAAACAAAACAAATCTATAATAACGAGCACGGAACAGAAGTAGTCGGCAGCAGCACGTCGTAACTGTGACAACAGGCTTCCACTCATAAAGATGCTGTGCTATGAGGGACCCACAGCACAGTGCTGATTTAAAAGAAAAAATAATGCTATCATCAACTACCAACATGACAACAAACTTAACAGCAGTAACACAAACCTTATGCTTGAAGTTTCCCACATTGTTCGTAAGGCCAGTCTATCAATGACTTGCTTGTTTTGCGCCGATATTATCGCCGACCTCAAACTATGAAGTTGAGTTTCGTTATTAAAAGGTCAGATGCATTAACAGAATGTGTACTGAGAGTATGGACTTAAGGCAGTTTTCAAATACCTACGAAATACTTTTCGCGTATTATTTGCTTTTTTTTAATATCTGTATTTTTTTAGTCGAGATTTTTATCCACATGGACATATCAACCCCATCATGATTATCCTATCTACCATAAACTACTTAGATCTTACAAAGAAATGGAAATCTTAATCATTACCCACTAACCCATCATTATCACTAACTATTATAGCTGACATATTATTTTAGCAATATCTGAAGATGTTTGTGCACAAATGCTTTGATCTAGTCCTACCTCTAATATGTTTAATTGGAAGTCATTGATTAAAATTTAATTAATTAATTTAATATCTTTAATTGTGTTATACAGGGTATTTGGAAGCTGAGTGAAAGCATTAAGGGGGTGATAGTTGACACCATTTCGAGAATTTTGAGCCATACATGTCTGAGACGAAGTCTGTTTTTTATTTTTAACTGCTATACCTTTACCTAAAAAAAACTAGAAACAGCAGTTAAAATAAAAATAAAACCGACTTCCTCTAAGCAATATATTATGGCTTCCAAACACCGTAAGGAAATATTTTAAAGAAATTGGAAATACAATTTGATATGAGGCTAGAAACCACCGAGATGACCACTGATAGAGAAGTATGGAAAAAAGACATGTACCAAATAAATTGGTATGTGGACAGGAGATGGATAATCATTTAGATTTTCAAGAAACTGGAAATACAATTCGAATAATCGTTGTCATTAGGAAATTCTTGGGAAAAAAACGACGACCACAAAATATACGGTTATCTACAAAATCATAATTTTTACAAGTTAATACAAGAACAAAGCTATCTTCTCCTATTTTACATAATTTAGTTAATAGGGCATTACCAAGGAAATGGTTAAGGCCAATATTAATGTAATATTTTTTTGTTCCAAGATACGGTACTTACTTCGACACTTTATTTTTTTTTGTTGTATTTGTCTTTGTATATGTGACTTAATATCAGTAAAAATTGAGGACCAAACAGAAAAAAAAATCCTATGATAAGACAAATAATAAATTCAGAGTCGAATTATGTAAAAGAGTGAATTTCGTAAAAAGAGCAGTTGACTCTTTCTAATTTGCTGCCGTCGAAATAAAGTACGAACAAAAATTATTTATTGAATGTATTAATAAAACAATATTTTAGGTCGCAATTTCCGTCTCCAAACGACATTTAAAAGGATTGCCTTCTTTACAAAGAATGGCATAATCTATGATGACCCAAATAGTTCAGTGTCGAAGTATCCAGCATTTAAAACTCGCAGTCACTTGTTTCTTTCGTGTCTAAGTAATAATTATGATATTTGATAGCAAAGGAAATTCCGTTTAGTAGTAGCGATTAAATCACATGAGCTTAAAAATTTGTTGAAAATGTCTTTTCCCCTCCTTTCAATAACCTCTGTACCTACAAATTTTCATGTCTCAAGATTCGCAAATAAAATGCATTTTCCGACTTTCAAACGACATGATTTTTGATATTTGAAAGAATGAGACAGAAACAAATTTTCTTTTATTTTTTTCTCTCAATTAAATTATTCTCCAAGTCCACAATCTCCCTACTCAATCTTTACAACTTGTAATATTCATAGCACAAAACAATACACGATTGATTGTGCGCGAGCGCAAGTGAAACGCAAGGTCTACGCCCAAGCCTCATATAATAATATAACAATACTTACGCCCAAGCTTATCTGCGAGCTTACATCATGTGTGTAGTCACTTTCAATATCGGTAACTATTGGATAAACAAGTCTGAATTGTTTGTCTGTCAGTAAGTATGTATGGATGAATTGATGTTTAGTCTGAACGTGCATAACATCATCTTCCTGCAACACCAGTTCTTCCATTCTCACCTTCACGCTATCTTTCACTCCCTTTCTTTCAAATCATTCCTCACATGATCCATCCATCTTTTTTTTAGCCTTCGTCTCCCTCTCCAGCCAGCAACATTTATATTCACGACTCTTACAATCACAGGCTTTTCCTCCCTCCTCATCACATGCCGATACAGAATTACCAAGGCTAACGATTTCGATACCATCTTGCATGTATTCCACGAAGATCTAGGCAGAGGTCTATAAGTGCAGTCACATTTCACTAGAGTAGAATAGAATAGAATACTCTTTATTATGTACACCGTAAAAATTACAGATATAAATGTAGAAATTTTACATAGGGTGACACAATGCTATAGAAGTTAAAAGTCCCGTATGTATAAAGAATGGATGATTTGGTGTGACGGGTGGTATTAATACAGCATAGACGGACTCCAGAGAGTTTCCTTTTACTTTTTAATAACTGTGAAGAACCAAATACAAATTTCAGAAAGCTAAAAAAAACGATGTTTCGAAAATACAAGTCCAAAATAATGATAGTGGCGAACTATTCACAAAGCAATGGATATTTCAAAATAGTTGGTAAACATTTCCAGTATAAGCTGATCTCGCATTGTATAAGATTTCCGTACAATGAGAAATCAGCTTATACTGGAAATTTATAGCTTGATATGTAGCCGTGTGTAAGAGTATGTCGTGATGATTCGAAGATGTATAGTGACAACAATGCAGTGAATCAGTTGTCACTACATCAATAGTATACAATTTATTGACAATTTGCATCGGCTGTTAAGTAATATGTGTTGAAATATTTGTACGATCTTTTGAGGACTTGAATGGCGCAGCGGGTCAGTTTAGCTTTTTAAGTCTGTACTTGAATTTACTAAAGGTATTTTAGGTAACGTTGTTGTGAGCTTTTATCATTCAAAACCTGGGCCAATTCGTGATTAGAAAAACAATGTTTATATTGATATGATTATCCAAGTCGGCAATTTTCTTGCATGGTTAATTTGTATCTATAGGTACACTCGACATATGTAAAACAAATATAAATACCTCCTCCCTCATAATCATCTCCTATATCTATTGTTAGTTCTATTGACAAATTTTTTTTTCGCTATATGTATGTCTGTATTAGTATTTATTCTTTTTCTAGTTATCTATCCCTTATGTTCCACCTGCCTATGTCCTAACCCAGGTCATGGTCTACCCACGTGCCAAATTTCATCTAAATCTCTTCAGCCGTTTTAGTGTGAAAGCGTATCAAACAAACTCACTTTCGCATAAATATTATTTGTGATTTGTTTACTCGAATGACAACTGTAACAATTGCGTAAAGACAGATCGTTTGACAAAACTAAGACCCAAAGCCTGAAGGCTCCCGCAAACAGGCGCCACGCCACTTTACTAGCACAATTTCTATGATAACTTCATGGAAATTGTTCTAGCAGAATCGCGTCGGTCCCGTCGCGCCTGTCTGCGGAAGCCTTAACCCGCGGGGTAATTGCACAAATCACTCACAATCCCAATGTCATTCATTTTGATAATTCAACAACATTCATTGCATTATTTACACTGTCGAGCAGACGAATTTTTCAAACGTATCAAGCAACAATGAACTCCCTTCAAAATCCTTCAGATTATGATAGAAAGTGTGTTATGTAATTTTGATGCTTGGTGACGTCACAACACACGATTACAGACGATAATAAGCGACACGTAGGTAATGTTGAACGTCAATTTAATTACCGGAGACATGGAGGATTACCCCGAGATTAATATAGACGGTACTCGGGCTAACAATAACTTTGTGTTCGGTTTTAGAAATAGGAATTTGGTGGATAAGGTGGTTTTCGTTCTAGAACATTCTAAAAGTGTCGTCAATATTTTCACAAACAACCATATAGTATGAAAGATCTTTGAGATTTTCCTGTGCTTGCTGTCAGAATTTCAAGTCTGGCAAGGATCTAACATTAGTAACTATACGCCTTTGTGAAAAGTTTGTAAATCTGTTTTTTTCTCTCTACTCTTGAACCCGTATCCTTCCTTCCAATGCTGAGAGTAGATCTCCTCCATTGCACCCTCATTTAAAACCTATTTAAGATTGCACAGGTCAATTTCTACTGGTTTGTTGGTTCCATTTGTCCGGAAAACATTTAACGTTCTTTTTTTTTCGTGCACTGCTATAATGTTATGCGACCAATAAGCCTATATACAGCTTTCAAAGACAAATTGAAAAGCAATAAGTGCTCTTTTTAAAAACAAAACTCCAGTAATTTATTAGATGCATTGCCTCATCCAAATGCCTCACCCACCTTCATTCCGTCATCACGCCATTCGTGCATCAGTAACGCTTTGTCATACCAGCGTAGATATTAAATTTCTTGGCCAACATATTGGTGCACCTTTTGTGAACAACATAATAGGTGCATTATCGGAAGTAGTATGACAAAGAAGAGGGATAAAGCCGGTGTATAGTACAAAGGATATGTTGTATATTCCATAGATTTATTTGAAAGCCCTGGTTATTCCTTTGATATGATAGGTACTTTAGCGACATCAAAATCAAAATCAAAATATTTTATTTCACATAAACCAACATGGGCACTTATGAAACGTCAGAAGCTAGATGCACGGTTCCAATTGGTTGTTTCCTATGGAGAAGAGCCAGCAGGAAACTCCACGGTTACTCTTTTAAAAATAAGGGGCTTTTATAATGTTTCCTATTACAGTGTTGATAGATATGGGAGGACAGTGTAGGCCTGTCAACAAGTAACATGTACTCAACAAAATATAAAAAGGTCAACAAATCTAGTCTACAAGTTAGGTCTACAACTTTCTCACATTCACAAAATATAAAAGAATCTATATAAAAATAGAAGCCTATTTAGACTAAATGACATCTCACAACTACGCGTCATACTGACGTCACGCAAAATCCTGCATCGCGCAAGCAGAGTTTACCGCGCAACTAGCATGTATACAACGTTCCGACATCAATCGTCGTGCAGGTGCCCACCAGCCACGACTCCCGTCTGGTCGGAGGATCCCTTTTCTGTAGAGGATTAGTGAACTTTACACCCTGTTCCTCATACCTGTATAGTACTCGTACTATTGTTATGAGCAACGTTTGCAGGTATTTTGAGATTTTGACACATTTTGGCCATCGCAATATAGGTTTAAAGAATTTATTCTCATAAGAACAATAAATAGGTTCACTTACAACGAGATACAAAGTAATTGATTAAATCTAAATGAAATGCATTTTGCCTCAGATGCGTGCTGGTGAAGTTATACAAAGAAATATTAGGTAGGTAAGAAGTTGCTAACATTAATTGATAGGTATGCGGTATGACTACATTTTATGAATATGATTTTTTAGTTTCATTTTGAATGAGTTAATGTTGTTACAATCTTTTACGTCATTTAGCAGGTCATTATACAGCTGTGCTCCTTCGAACAGTATGGTTTTTTTACCATTGTTAGTAATATCAGTGTACAATTCAAAAATTGCGTAACTGGATTCAAATTGCGTAACTGGATTCAAATTGCGTAACTGGAATTGCGTAAATGGATTCAGTGCATGATTCTGAACCCTCCTGAATTAAAATTTATAGTTGTTTATTAAAAAAAAAATGAGATGTTCCATACACTTTCACCGAATAGGTATTACAATTATGAAAGAGCAGTTTTTTTTTTTTTTAAACTGACTATAAATTTCTTCGCTACCAGTCTGGAATCTTGTGCTGAATTCATTCGCAACTATTTATTTCATTACGCTATGTGTATAAGTTACAGTTTTGTAGACTTCTCACTACAATTTACATATATGTAAGGATTTTCCATTACAATTGTGTGGCTTAGAGTTGTGTGGAACCTACACGCACTTGTAAGAATTACAAATTTGTAAATTGTTACTTGTAAATAGTAAAGTGTTGTGGTATAGGGCCCTGAACTTCATTGATTTAATGAAAAGCGTCTGATAACTTTTTTGATTTGATGGAAAACTATGTACCTACTTGGTTTAGTTTATAAACTTTTGATGAAATAAAAGACAACGATTTTGCCCGAACGATCTCTATTAATACTGCCTCATTGGTGTAGAGGTCGCAAGCGCTACCGCTAAGCATGAGATCCTGGGTTCGATTCCTTGGTCGGGCAGTGTTATTGGGTTTTTCCATTTGGAATTCCTCAATAGCAGCCCGGAGTCTCCATTCGTGCCCGGTTAATAGCAAAAGGCTCGCCCCCTATTACATGGGACTTAAACATAACTGGCGAAATGTGGGTGTTCCCACAGGTGCACCTCTGCCTAATCCTTTGGGGAAAACAGGCGTGATATTATGTTATGTGATCTCTATTAATATTTTGAGTATTAAATAAGAAGAATCGACCATTCACGCGTCGGTTCATGTATTCCATTGCATTGGAAAGTGTAATTACAATTTCATATCGCACTTGTATGAGGTAATCGGATAATCGTGAAACCACGTATAGTACGATTCAAACATAATGGCAGCTGTGAAGTGCGCTAGTCGCTGCGCAGTACCTCACCCCTCACCCCCGCTGACACGTGAATTGGTTACTGCGCAGCGACTCGCCTAATGTTCCGAGCCGCCATTAAGTTTAAATCGTATTATAGTACTGTAATAGCCTACCTTTATATATAGCTATATTGGAAGAAGGCAAAGTGAGCAAGTAGATGTGCCGCGACTGTAGTAAAACTATTTCTATGAAAACTTCAAATTGTTCTACAAGAGTCGCGACGCATTGTAGCGTCGCGACTGTCTGTGAGCCTTAAAAGATTTTTGCTTATTGTATGGGAAGATAAAAATCTGATTCTTACATTTTTGGTAAAGATTTTTCTTTGTTAATAATCGGCCGATTCTTTGTCACAAGTAGGTAGACTATTGTTTGTTCATATTGAATGTAATCTTTTAACTTGCAACGTTTTACTTAATACAAGGAACAAAAGTGATTTAATTTATGTAATCTTTTGCCAAGTTTTATGATTAAACAAACAAAAATACAAAAATATCTGATACGTTCTACTGAGGTAGAACCAAAAAACAAAAAATATTTGTCAAAATAAAAAAAATCGTATATTCATGAGTTCTGATGGATCCGGTTGAGAATCCGCGAAATTTTTCATCTTGTACAACGCAGGATTCACGGATTCAACAACATCATACATATGCATGTTGTTTTGCTTCATCATTCAGGGTGACATAGACATCGACGTGCAACCTGTTACCATGGATTAAGTACATGACTCTAAACCCCTCTAATTCTTGTTTCAACTCTTTACTTATGGCTTTTGTAGACAGGATTCTAATTCAGATTTGTTACAGTTGTAATGGCAATCATATCATTTGGTTTAAATAGGATTTAATTTTTATATAGATGCTTCTATATTTTTTGAATGTGAGAACGTTGTAGGCCTAACTTGTAGACTATAGATTTGTAGACCTTTTTATATTTTATTGAGTACCTGTTACTTGTTGACAGGCCTACACAGACTGTCCTCCCATATCTATCAACACTGTAATTTGAAACATTGTAAAAGCCCCTTATTTTTAAAAGAGTAACCGTGTAGTTTCTTGCCGGCTCTTCTACATAGGAAACAACCAATTGGAACCGTGCACCTAGCTTCTGACGTTTCATAAGTGCCCATGTTGGTTTATGTGTTTTTTTTTTTTTTGATTTGATTGTGTTTAAATTTTTCGTCGTTTATTTAACAAAAAAATCTGCTGTTTCCTACAAAAGTGCTATACGCGATCAAAATCTATGAAACAGCTGATTTTTTCCTGTAGGTATTTTTTTTTAATGACAAACACATAATATCGTCGCTCGCATGACTAACGGTCCTATCTCCGTATTGTCAATTGTTCAGGACAAGCGTTTTGCGGTTACGACATTTCTAACTAACATAAAATGATTATCTATCGCTAATTCAAAATGGTTTTATTTTGAATTGCTAATTGTTAGTGAAAAATGTAAAGAATCAAGAATTAAAAGATGTAGTTGTCCTAACTCAAATTAGCAAAAAAATTAGATAGGACTTTTAGTCATGCGAGCGATGATATATAGTCCTCCAGACCGAATTTCAGCCATGGTGGCCAACCTTAATGAAGACTAGCCTTCGGCGCGGGCGATATTATAGTTCACGTGTGTGCGCAGACACAGATGCTCTCTCTCTTCTCTCACTCTCATAGTCCGATGGGACAGCAATCCGACACGACCGTAGAAACAAACACATACATAGTAGGCATATGGTCCCGTTGGCATCCTTTCGGTATCAATTGAACCTAAAAAAATTAGCTTGCAGTTCATAAATGATCACTTAAAAACATAACATTACGCCTTGTTTCCCCGAAGGGTAGGGCAGAGGTGTACCTATAGGACACCCACATTTCGCCAGTTATGTTTAAGTCGCATGTCATAGGGGTGAGCCTATTGCCATCAATCGGGCTCCGAGCTGCTACTGAGGAGTTCTAGATGGAAAAATCCAATAACACTTTTCCGACCTGGGAATCGAAACCAGGACCTCATGCTTAGCAGTAGCGTTTGCGACCACTGGACTAAAGAGGCAGTAAAAACATTTAAAACAGATAATAATCTCCAATCTTAATGTTCAGATGCACAAATTGATAAGACAGCTAATATTAATAAACGTTCCAAAAAGCATTTATACGCAACTCGCTTTCGCCCGCGTGTTCGCCCGCGTGCAGGTCGAAAAATATCACCAACCCAATGATCTCTATACCTATTACCAATCATTAAACCTGAATTGGTTTCCGTACATCCGTTTTGCGTAACCACTGAAAATCAGCGCTGTGCTTGGGGTCCTCCATAGCACAGCACCATGCTGAGTGGAAGCCTTCTTGTCACAGTCATGACGTGCAGCTGTCGACTATTTCTGTTTTGTGCTCGTGATTATAGATCTATTGTTTTTCTTCTTAATTGTCATTATTATCATAGTTAATTATCTTTTTGTATGCACGTGACATATTAACCTATTTTTTATTTCTTTCTTTCTGTAAATCTTTCTCCATTAAAAATACATATTTAAATACTTGCCTAACTAATTGCCAATTTCATGGTGTTCGGTCAAACAGTGTTGGAGTTCACTCTAGACTCACTAGACTTTACTTAAATATAAGTAAATGTATTACTTATATAAAAAAAAAAAGAGTCAACACACTACTGAAGTTTCTAATAATATAATTCAATCAATATTCGAAAGACACATAGCGCCTTCTAGCGTCCTAAAGCAATTGTGACCGTCGAAAGTTAATGTTCTTTCATCAGGAACAGTACTTTTGTTCTGGATAAAAGATACCCCATGTCCTTTTCTGTACCCCTGTCAATGTATTGTATATGCAAAATTTCATGATGATCGGTTCGCGTGAAAAGTTAACAAACAAACTTACTTTCGCATTTAAAATATTATATAAATAATATATATTAGTTAGGCTAAACACATCTTTCAATCAATCATGATAACCTTTTCTAAGACTTCTTAATAAACTAAAAGAATTCATTCGGCTAATAAGTCGAGAGCATTTTTATGTATTGCGTATTTTGTGTTGCTGTGAGTTCGTGAAATCGGTTTATTTGCAACGTGAATTAGGCCCCCTTGCACTGCCAGTCACTAAACACGTTTAGCGCTAAACAAGTTTGAAACATAATTCTGTTTCTGTCAAATGTTTGAAGATGACAAAGACAGAATGATGTTTAAAACTCATTAGCGCTAAATGTATTTAGTGCAAGTGGGTCTTAATAGTAACGTTGCAAATAAACCGATTTAGGTTCCGATATATGTTGTAATGAACCTATATTTGTTAGTTATATTAAGCAAAAGAGCTATAGGTGACATTACTTTCAGAATATTAAGGCCTGGTAAGAAGCAAATTTTTCGGTAATTGACAATAGCGCATCGCGGCAACAAATAAGGTTCAAAACAGCGATGCGTTTGATGTTAGTTGAATCGAATGACCACCAAAATAGAAGTAATTTTGCAGTTTTAATTAAATTCCACAATTACACAATCCTAGTTTAAACTGCAATTTCTATGAAAACTATAGAAATTATTCTACCAGATTCGCGTCGCAGCTTCGCATCGCTCCTGTCTGCGGGAGTCTTCACTTTGACATGAGCTATTCTTGTGTAGTTTTAGCTAACACAGGAGTAGAACAAAGATATTTTGACATGGTTGTGTGGCGATGTGCAATAGAAACTTTGCAGAAACCGTCATAACTAAGCAAAATATTGGTTGCATATTTTGTTTTTGACCTTTGACAATATTGCCTGCCTGTTCCTATTCGTATTACCTTTACTTTATACCTACGTCCGGAGACACGAAGCATAGGAAATTATCATCTACAGTAATTTAATAGATAACAATTATTAATAATTCATGACAATTTTCTGGCCTTCACCAACCTTCACTATCCGAGCTTTCATTCGGAATTCTTCGACTCCACTAATTTCGCACTTCGCCAGCAACAGATACAAATCGCTAAGCTTCATTGCGAGATTGAACCTCTGAACTCGATGTATCGATTTCGTAACATTTCGTGAGAAACATGGCCGGCTGGCTATTGCACTGTCTTCTCAACATATTAGAGATACGTGTCGTGTTCTTTAAGTCATAGTTCAATAAAGGCTCCCGAGGCAAAGAGCGACGCGACAGGCGCGACGCGACTTTTGTAGAACAATTTCAATGAAAATTTAATTGAAATTGTTCTACAAGTGTCGCGTCGAGCTATCGCGTCTCGTCTGTCTGTAGGAGCCTTAAAGCTTTTGATACTTATGGATACTTGTTGCAAGTGCGATGTAAGTTTGTCATTATGTACCAGGCCTTTTGACTGGTATGTACGGTCACCAAATGTGATAAGTGACCAGGGTCGTCGGATAGTTGAAAGTTTAGTAAGAAACCAATGGATGCTTTCGAATGAAATTGAATTTGATAAATGACAAGTTTGTTTTCTATTAATTAAATCAAATCAAATCAAAATATTTTATTTCACATAAACCAACATGGGCACTTATGAAACGTCAGAAGCTAGGTGCACGGTTCCAATTGGTTGTTTCCTATAGAGGAGAGGTGGCAAGAAACTGCACGGTTACTCTTAAAAATAAGGGGCTTTTACAATGTTTCCAATTACAGTGTTGATAGATATGGGAGGACGGTGTAGGCATGTCAACAAGTAACAGGTACTCAACAAAATATAAAACGGTCCACAAATCTAGTCTACAAGTTAGGCCTACAACGTTATGACATTCACAAAATATAGAAGAATCTATATAAAAATAAAAGCCTATTTAGACCAAATGACATGATGGCCATTACAACTGTATCAAATCTGAATCAAAATCCTATCCACAAAAGCCATAAATAAGGAGTTGAAATAAGAATCTGAGGTATATAATGTCAAATAATGAGATTATGTCAAAGAAGTAAGTAAAAAGAAACAAAAAAACTTCGTAATTTGGGAACAGCTAATAGACATTTACTTAGTGATGCCATTAATTTGGTACCAGAGAAGCCACATGTGCAGAAGGATTATTTTATTCATTAAGAAATTAAATTGTATTGTGTAATTTTAGCGTTCCTGGCATTCCGGGTTTCTTTTTACAATATAAATATTTTTAGAAGCCGTTTCCATACTTCCATAGCTAAAAATTAACTTTAGGTAAATATGCATCCGAATATCCGATCTCTAATTATAATATAAACATAGTTTTGTTTAACTCACTTCGCTGTGTATATTCTTACAACGGTCCAAGTTAATTAACAAACTTTTTTTATAAATAATCTTCAAAGTTCCAAATGGTTTAACTTAGTTCGACTTTTGATGGCTTATTTTTCTTTCTGCTTAGGAAAGTTTGTTAAAAATATATATTTTAAAGTTATTCCAAAATTCACCAAAGGAATTCTCAAAGTTACTATAAAATTAGTATTTCGAATTATTTACTTGCAAAAACAGTGCTGTTTCACGAAAATTGGCACGACAACTAAACAGAAATTCTCAAACCCAAATTATGTCAACAAAATTGTACCAACAAAAATAAAAACAGCTTCGTTGGTCTAGTGGTAGTAAGTGCAACTGCTGAGCATGAGGTCCCGGGTTCGATTCCCAGGTCGGGTCAAATGTTATTGGGTTTTACTATCAGGAATTTATTGGTAGCAGCCCGGAGTCTGGATTTGTACCCGGTTGATGCTAAAAGCAATACATAACTGGCGAAGTGTGGGTGTACTATACGTACACCTCTGCCTAACCCTTCGGCAAACAGGCCTGATTTTATGTTATGTTAATAAAAATAAAAACATTTGCTATAATTCGCGGCCAACAACAAAGATGAAAAGTTTCGTTCGCAGAGTCAGGCAGACACTGATTGTACATAATTGGACAACCATGAAGAATGCCTGGTCCTATGTGGTTACGCCGTAATTATGGTCATTGTTCGCTTAATGTGTTACGATACTGTATTATTTCGATGGTATATGAGTTGGTTTTTTTCAATAGTAAATGATTAGAAAGACCTTTTTGTTCTCTACTTTGACGTCACAGATTTAATTGTGCATCGACTAAGCAGAAACAAGAATTTCAATATTAGATACATATTGCTAATAAGTCTGACGACCAGTCTTACCAAGTGGTATGGTGTTACCCAGTAACTGGGTTGTGGAGGACAGATAGGCAGTCGCTCCATTTAAAATGCTGGTATCCAGCTGCATCCGGTTAGACTGTTAGCTGACCCCAATACTGTTGGGAAAAAGGCAGGCAGATTGATTAAGTAACATACGCTGGCTGTTAAAAGCTGTCGAAACTTATTTACAGTATAACTATTTTCTTAAATGTCCCTCGGGAATCATCGGATTTCCGAATACAAACGAATGCGATTCGACGAATACGTAGACGGTCAAAAAGAATGGATAAATATTTTATATATAATTGACGAAAATTTTTAGCGCATATGGGTTCAGAATCATGTAAGTACTGAATCCATGGACTGCAAGAGTGTTTTTTGTATGGCTCCCATTATTTACAATAAGCTGCCCAATAGCTGGAGAGAGCTAGGCGTTGAAGCATTTAACAGAAAAGTGAATTTTTTTTAGCTAGTAAAGCATATTATGATGTGTATGTTTTTAGCTAGTAAAGCATATTATGATGTGTATGTTTTTAGCTAGTAAAGCATATTATGATGTGTATGAATTTTTTATGGAATCATTTTAAATTGACATGCTCTTTTATAAATTAATTTAATCTGAACTGTATGTAATGTAACAATGATTTTGATAATGATTTTTGGACCTACATTGACAGTAGATTATATTTTTATTTTAAATAATTGAATATTGGACCTACGTTGACATTACATTATATTTTTAATTTAAATAATTGATTATTTGACAATTTTGTATGTAACTCCTATCTATTTCTATATGAATTAATTATGTAATCAATCAATTTTATTAATTTGTTTATGTCAGCATTGTCAAGTTTAATGAATGTAGTTTTTTGTATTTTTATTCTAAACTTATATTAATATTTGCACACCATGACAGTATGGTAAACATGTTAGCATAACTCTTATGTACTATAACACCTTGCATGCATTGTTTCTTTATATTGTATGTACACACGTGTTTGAGCAAATAAAGTAATCTGAATCTGAATCACGGTAACAGGTTGCGGGTCAATGTCCCTGCCACCCTGAAATATTCAACTGTGTGTAAACGGTGTGATGGACTTGGTACGAAAGGATTATAAGAATATGCACATACTCATAAATTATACCACTTTAGGTATACCTATGCAGTTCTTGATAGAACTTTCACTGAGTAACCGGCACGGCGGCGTAGGCGCTTGCGAGCTATGCATAACGAAGATAGATCGCACTTGATCCTAGAAAAATTATCAAGTTTTTTTTTAAGCTTGCATACTCGTATAAATCGTTCCCTGGACATAAAAGTTAATGTTTCAGTAAATTTTATAATAGTACCTACTGATTTTATACTAGCCTTCTGATATAATTTTGATTATCTATAATGGGAAATAAATAAATAAAATAAAAAAAACGATTATTTTCAGCCATCGAAGGCCCATAGCGTGTTAGTGTTACCAAAAAAACTTACAAACTATGTTAGTAGTAACACTCAAGAGTACAAAAAAAAAAAACTAAAACAGCTTCCAATTAGAGGAAGATCTACCAAGCCTAATAAGTACTTATTAGGCTTGGAACTCGGAACTCGGAACCTGAGGCGAGTCGATGCGCAGTAACAATACATGGGTCAGCGGGGGTGAGGGGTGGGGTACTGCGCAGCGAGTATTGCACTTCAGAACCGCCATGAAGTTTGACGCGATCTAGAACTTTCGTTGATACAATGAATATTTATATGCAATGCATCATAAAATGTAACACACGTTGAAACATACTTTTAGCAAATCATGCATAACATGTTTCCTTTCAAACCTCACAAATCGCCACATCCATTCTTCTCTAATCGGTACTACTCGCAGTGTTGAGCACTCAGTGATGAAGTGCGCGAGGTCGCAGGGTCGAGTCCCGACCCGGTCCTTTCACTTCTCTTATGTAAGCGGCCATGTTATAACGCTAATGTTTTGTGTTCGTCTGTGCATTTATGTGTATATGTAGTTGTTAGCGAGTTACTGCTTGGGTTTTGGGTTTAATTTTGTTTCTATTTTGATTAGCATATGAACAACCAATTATGAAGCATGAAAGTAGAATAAATGCTGTGAAAATGCGTTCCAGCATGTGTCGTGTGATGGAATTATGTGATAAGGCAACGGTGCGGTTTCAAAGAAGATGTATTGACAAAAATTGAAGGACATAATTATAGTGACCTTATTGGTGATGTTCTTCAGAACGGTGAGGTGCGTAGTACTCGCAACCGGCGTGTGTGTATTGTATGACCAGATATATGATCGTAAACGAGGCAAAAGGAGTATGTAAGGATCGTAGCAGGTGGCGTTCTGTAGTTTCTGCCTACCCCCATGGGAAGAAGCCGTGAGTTTATGTATATGTATGTAACCAATTATATGTAAGGATGAATCGAAAAAGCACTATGATTATATAGATCAAATTGAATAGAATTTCACAGTATAAGGAAGGCAGTAAGTAATACGTTAGATATACGTTTTTCAATTTCTAAGGGGATTTGTACACATGGCTAACGATGAAGGAAAACCTTGTGAAAAATACAAACATAACGTTACATCACGCCTGAGTTCCCGGCGGGTTAGTCAGAGGCGTACTCACATTTCACCAGTTATGTTTAAGTCTCAAGTAATAGGGGGCGAGAAAAACTAACCTAGAACGAGCTGAAATCGCCAAAAAACAATCATCAAAGTGTGATGAACTATGCTCATTCCATCTATGTATCTATCAGAACAGACCTATGCCCTGCAGTGAGACAGGTTGCTATAGTAACCGGAGAAACAAAAATATAATCAGCTGTTTCATAAAAAAAAAACTTCAATATCTACTCGGCCCAAATGTATGGGACGGCTGATATTTTTTTCGCGATTACGATGTAGGGCCCATGGAGAAATTAGTTCAGTTTGATGATCTGTACCACAACCTTAAATATGAGCACAGTTTTTTTTTTTAGATGGGTTTGCTCTTGACTCTAGTCTAGGTCACAGATGACAGAGACAAAGTCGACGATGGAGTGAGCTTACCCAGAAGAAGCCTGTTCACTCTCACTTTGAAAAGATTTGGGTTGTATGCGGTCGGAAACACAGGCGCAGGTAGAGAATTCCACTGTTTTGCTGTGCGCATTATAAAATATGTTTGGAAGCGCTTAGTGCGAATTGGTGGAATAGCAACTAGGTAGGGATGGTAACTTGCAGTGCGCCTAGATTTCCGATGGTAGGAGGCTGGTGGAATGAGGTCGTGAAGTTCTTGGGCACACTCACCGAAGTACAATCTGTAGAAGACCGACAAGCAGATATATATTTCTGATACATGCTGTATATACAGGTTGTCCGTTATAGAATGGATAACCTTCAAATATCATATACTAATATACTTTATGGCCGTTAAAATGCCGTAAAAATATATCCCAAGTAGTACTAAAATTATGGTTTTTTATAAAAATAAAATCTGATTTCTAGACACACTATTTACTGCCGCTTTGTCGGCTAGTCAACGTACATTATTGTAATGGCAAATAACAGAAGGAATTCATTCATTTGTGGTCTTGGTAAAGAAGAATGTATTTTTTTTTTCTAAGAAATCTAAGTTTATTAGGAAATATATATGTTTTTTAGAACTGCCATAAGGTTAATAAGGTCTATTATATGCTGTATACCTGTATAGACACCCTGTATACCTACTTAGCTTCACAATAATGAATTAAATGATATGGCATAAATTCATTACCTAGCCTCAACTTGCAATTTAGTGACCAATATGTCAGAATTTAATCAAATAAACTAGTATGACAACGACATAAGTTCGTGATTTATTATCTTTGATCTGCGACTGATATATTGGACTGTATAAGTGTTATTATCATTCAATTTGTCTGAATATTTAGTCGAAAATAACGAATGAGTTTATTATACTTATTCTTAGGTCATCAAACCTTTGGTTATCAGTTCGGTGATGACTGCATTATACCTTTCTTCAAGGCTCTTGGGAGATAGACGAACAATCTGAAGGAGATGGTTCCTGGAGAATACTACATTCTGGAGGCAAACTACCAAGTGTTGCTCATACCGTAGTCAGAATATAAACTGCGTTCCACATCACCCCAAAAAGATCAGCTATGGTGACCTTTGCGCTCTCTCCGACGATTTCCAATTAGCTTCAACTCCTATATCTACGCCATTATAAAAGTTTCAAAAATAATGAATCTTAAAAAAACGCCATATAATTATAGAACCTGCTCACAAAATTTCACCAGAACCGGTTGAGAAATGCGAACTGTAGAGGAGAACAGCCGGACATCCGGACATACGAAAGCATTTTTGCGCAAGCTGAAACGGTGATGCTTCGCGCTCGCTCGGTGAGTCAGGCATCTACAGGATACCCCAGTTAAGCAGCCGACAACCTCCTAGGTTGACCTGCGGAACGCCAATAATAAAAAATCAGGCTAAATTCTATTAGCATGAAGATTGAGAGACTGATTGCCCACGATATACCTGACATACATTCAATGTAGAAGTACGTCCTACCCAAGGTGCGCCAAATTTGAACACGAATAGATTCTAGTTATTTCACTATCTGCGCCCCGCGGTTTCAACCGCATAAGTCTTTGTAACGTAGGATTATGGGGATGAAAAAAATCCCATATCCTAATCCAGGTCATGATCTACCCATGTACCAAATTTCATCGAAATCCGTTCAGCCAGCTTAGCGTGAAAGAGTAACAAAAAAGATACAAAAAATCAAATCTTTTCTCTTTGTATAATACTAGCTTCTGCCTGCGGCTTCGCCCGCATGGATGTCGGAAATTATCACACGGAAACGTGCTACCGGAACAAAAGGTAGCCTATGTCCTTCCCCAGGATGCCATCTATCTCCTTTCCAAATTTTATTAAAATCCGTTCAGTGGTTTAAGCGTAAAAAAATATCATATAGACAGAGTTACTTTCGAATTTATGATATTAATATGGATAGTTCAGATAAAGGCCTATAAGTACTGACTAACATAATTAACGACCATTAACCTCACTGACATCACCCAGGTGTGGCTCGCTAATTAATATTTATCACATTAGACTTGTAGTCGTAACTCTAAGACGTCTGGGGGCCGCAAGTTGACAATAGGTCACTGAATCCTGTAGGTGTGTAAGCGCAAGAATTTTTGAAGGGAGCAACTATTGTACAGTACAACTACTCGTATTTTCTTAATATCCCTCGGAAAACTTCGTGTTTCGTCAGTCGTTGGATTTCTATCAGTTGCCCTATAGATATATGAAAAACGGGTGTAAAGCTCACTCATACCTCCATAGAAAAGGGAAGATCCTCCGACCAGATGGGTGTCGTGTCTGGTGGGCAACTGCCCGACGGCTGATGTCGGGAATTCAGGACGTTGTATATATGCTAGTTGCGCGGTAAACTCTGCTTGCGAGATGCAGGCCTGTTGCGTGACATCAGTGTGACGCGTAGCTCGAATACTGTGGCATTGTAGATACCGCTCTTTGCACTTGGTGCAGACCGGACGCTCTCAATCGACTTGTAAATATATTCCAAGAATCCGCCGACTGACGAAACACGAAGTTTGTCGAGGGACATTAAGGAAATAGTTGCACTTTAACTTAAGGAATAAGTACGACCTACGTCATAGACCCCGTAGACTCCAAAGGCCTCCTAACATATGGCAAAAGGAAACACAGCCATTATCGTCACTTTTGGCAGAAGCATTGGTGACAACTTGTTTTTTTAAATATCGCTTTTTATTTATGCTGAGACAGGAGCCTTTTTGGCCTCGCACAGATTTTTTTATTGTTTATTGTTGTTTTTATTGTTGATTTTGTTAGTTTTAAATGCTCCTTTTTTATTTTATTTTTTACTCTTTGTATTTCCTGTGCGTGTCCCAAATAAAATATTTTTCTTTTCTTTCTTTCTTTCTTCTTTTTAATATTAGAAACTATCTTTTGCCCGCGGCTTCACCCGCGTGGAGGTCGGAAATTATACCACGGGAACGTACTACCGGGATAAAAAGTATAATAATATCCTATGTCCTAACCTAGGTCAGGGCCAATCCATATGCCTTTCACCCAAATCCGTGCGACCGTTTAGGCGTGAAAAGGTAACAAACGGACAGAGTTACTTTCGCCTTTGTGCAGCTTTCTATCACTTGGTCCGGCGCGGTTGGCCTGTGTACCACCCAATTCCGTCAGGAATAATTATCTCCCTATGCCCTACCAGTATAAGGCCTACTAAATTCAAGAATCCTGACATAATTAAAGACTATTCACCTCAGTGACGTCACTGAGGCGCGGTTTTCTAGTTAATATTTAAGTAACAGATAAATCTGCATCGCATAGCTTATGTGACTGGGTTGCGTAATAACTTGCATTACCTACCGACCGACCAGTGAACATGAGACGCGGAGAAAGAAGGAACTAAACTGAAATGTTCTGTATTTAAAAAGACGGATATAGTCTATTACAAAATAATTTTATGTAAATGTAAACAAATGGGTTAGAAAACGAACCTGTGGATGCCAATTTGTAGTGACACTTACAAATTGAGTGTTTAGATTTGATTAAGTAATTGAATACAATTCAGTGATTAGATTTGATTAAGTAATTGAATACTTAAACCCCAAATTATAATTTTAAATCACCGTTAAAATCTTTTTCATTTGACAATTGAGGTTATTTTTATAATGACAGTCTTCGTCGACTATAATAATTGTGGTAAATTCGGCAAAATAATAACTGTTGGAAAAATAGGTGATATATAATAAAGTTCGAAGGTTCTAAATACAAATGAATGTGTTACTAATACCCTTTAGTGAGTGATTGTGTAAGAATTTGACCTGAACAAACTTGTTTACAATTCCATCAAAAAGTTTTTGAACAGAACATAGGCAAGTGGCGCCACCATATTAAGTCAAGACTTTGCTGGACACCATGCTGTGAATACATAGGAATTCAGAATAGTTGACATTCAAGGAAGTGTATAGCCATGTCAGGTTGATTACGATCATTTTGTAGTAATGAAATATGTCGCGTTAATTTAGATTTGAAGTAATCAGCACAATACAGGAAGTGAAATTTTATAAAAAGAACGTAGGTAACTAGCACCATTATAATTTACCGTTTTTTTTTTGTGATTTAAAAAAATAATCGAGATGATCACTTTCCTATTTCATTACTCTTGAAAGCTAATGCTTAAGAGGCTTACATGAGCTAAAGCGCGGTCACTGTCGGATTGCATAGAAAAGAAAGAGACGCGCGATGACACAACGCTGGTAATGTATTGCAAAATATGAAGCAATTATGGATTTACAAAAAATCTATTCATTGGACTAAAAAATTAAAGCCATATTACGTTAGTATGTTACTTGTAGAATAATCTGACAATAAATCTGAATGTTTGCATGTATATTAGTATGGTTTTTAATCGTTAAAATATTTTTTTAGAGGTATCTTCGTGATTTTTTTTCTATCATATCAAATTAATTATATTATGTTTTCAAAACACTATCTAACTAGCATATATCCAGAAGAATATCATATATTTTTCTGAATTTGTTTACTGCAGTGGATCATATATTTTTAGGCATTATAAATTTGCGTTTAGGTCATGTAGTCCCCTTAAAACTCATATTTCATGGCCTTTCAACATAAAACCCAATGCAGTTCTAATCACTATACCTACCTATTCCTCACGCTATATTCATACATCGTGCAATAACGAGGAATAACAAACAGTGTGCCACGCCCGTACTGCCCGTAGGCTGGGTGTATCGTGGCATCTGCCATTTGGCCAGCGGTGTCGTAAGAGGCGAAAAGGGTTAAAATGTTAAGAGGCTACAACATTGCATAGAAATAAATCAATAGATGTTCAAAACCATGGTATAATAATATACTTCGCCAGGTACAGCATTCCGGTCACGGAGGTGACACAAGCCTACGTGTAATAATAACTCCCCAATCGCCTTTATTACCTGTGCGAATCCGATAAAACAAAGAGGTTTTAACTAACAATTATGTTGGTATATGTTTAAATTTAATTGTTTCGTTTGAAGAGAAAAATGAAACGACAATTTAAATGTTTTTTTTTTTAACAGAATGGCTACTTGGTTTTTTTCCGTAATTCGTGTTTTGTTGCAATAAAGTGGCAACTCGATAGTGACGTAGCATGTGTCACTCTTGGAATGCCAGACCTTGTTTTTTTAGACCATGGTCAAAAAAATCAAAATACACTGGTACATTGCATTACGCCGGTCGTCCCCGGGTTAGAATAAAATAGAATAGAATACTCTTTATTATGTCCACCATAAAAATTACAGAAATAAATGTAGAAATTTCACATAGGGTGACACAATGAGCGGTCTTATTGCTAAAAGCGGATGGATTAAAGGGAGAAGGAGACACGATATTGCAGGTAGTCAGTGGTGTACCGTTTACATATAAAATAAAGACATACATACATAGAACATATACTTATCTACATATTATATACACAATAATAAACATGAAACAAGAGCAAGGAAACTAAGTGTAATGATGATGTTTAAGGAGAGAGGAAGGGTTTTTTAACCATAATTTTAAATGTGGTCAAAGATTTGGCAGTATTATTAACACGGGTTAAGCAGAGATGTGGATAATACACCCAGACGCCGCCGGGTTTTGTTTTAAGCCTCATTAAATAAAGCAAGAATAGAGCTCATTGCCAGCCACAAGTACAATAGTACATTTTGATGCATGTGTGCAAAGTTTTTCATTGCTCTAGGCGGGGTTGGAGCCGAGCAGAGTGCAATGACAAATCGTTAATTTGCGAGAAGCTTGACATAATTCAAAGAGAGCAATTTTTGGATAAGATGATTAAAAAATTTAAAAGTAGCGGTAAGAGTGCGACGAAGCATAAACTCCCATCTTTCTAGCTCCTTCATTTTTAGGCTTTAGCATAATGTCGTTTTGTAGCAAAAATAATAAAATTTGTTGCGTTCACCTGTATACTTAACTCAGATTTGCAGTTTTTTTTAGGTATGTCACCCTTCTTGCCGTTCGTTCGTTGAATCGTTGAGCTCCTTATGTTCTGAGTTGAGCTACACGATTACTGATAAATGCGTTCACTCACTGGACTGGTCCACTCAATCTGGGTGGTTTTTCCTCAAAAGACCATTTCAGACACAAATCTACATGGTCTTCACATGATCTGACCAAGATTATGTCTGGACTTTAAAAGAGACTGTGATCTCTGAATTTGTTTCGGCCTTTCTTCTCAGAGTAGTCAGATAAGAAACGTCAACCTCATCTAGTTTAAAAATATGATTGACGTGTAAAAGTGTTTGTACAAAACTACTTACAGAAATAAAATCATTTATCATTTGCCAATGAGCGAAATGCGTATCAAACGAAGATTTTCATAACAAAAGAAAAATAAATAAAATTTCGGAATTAATATTTTGTAACAAATATTTGTGTCAGATGTCAGTGTTCAATTTTGCAACAATTCAGTGGGCATTGTGAACCTAAAGGCGGTGCAATAAAAGCCACTTTTCGAGCAAATGTGTTGAAAATAGAATATACATTGGTGTAATAATGTTTTTTTTTCACTATTTATTTATTTCTTTTTTAACATAAGAACATAACATTCACATACCTGGATGCCTGCTCCATTTTGAATAATTCCACACAAGCTTTTTGCTCGTATTTCCCAAAAGAAATTTTGTTTCCATCATTCCGAAACATGGTTTCGGAATTATAATGTTTATATGAAAAATTCAGCATGAAACAGCGAAAATTGCTGGAACAAGGAAACTGAAATCTTTTGTAAACAACAAGCTATGTACATCGGACAGGAATCTCATTACATAATAATGTTTACGGCTTTAATAGAAAAATGGGTAGGCAGAGATGTATACGGTGACGACCTCGTAAGTGTCACTTTTGACAGTAATTCCCTGTAAATAAAAAATTCAGTAAGGTTGTTACAGCTATATGAAAATTATCTAGCATTGCACATGTAAGCGGGCACGCCCTTTATGCCTGGGGGCTTTCATTTTGTTTTTATTTCTGCTTGAGAGCTGTTCAATATTTCGTAATGTTAATTACTTTATATTGTATAGAATCAAGTTCTTCTAACTTAACAGACATGTAGTGTTGCTGGGGAGTTTGTTGCGCCACTTCTTTCTAGCTATAGCACTAGGAAGTGGTGAAGGGCGGGCGTTTTGGGGGACTGTCTTATGTAATATTAACGTTCAAAAAGTGGTGATTCTCAGCCTAGTTTGAATAAATGACTTTTGATTTTGATACTCACCCTATAATGTTCCCACTGCTGGGACACAGGCCTCCGCTTGGTGAGAGGGAGCGTGGGCCGTATTGTACCAAGCGGGCCCAGTGCGGGTTGGTAAGTATATGTCACATGTCTTCGATTTTTTTGGTTCTAAGACATGCCGCTTTCCTCACGATGTTTTCCTTCACCGTTTTGAGAGCAGTGGTGATGAAATAATATACACAAAGTTTAGCGCCTGTCTGGGTTCGAGCTTACGAACTATAACTCGTAGGTCGCGGCCGCCTAAAATAACCCCTTTTCCTAATAAACGCCATAGTAAGTAATGTGACAAGCTTATTCATATAATGTCATGACATTACTTTAAGGAGTACCTATCTGTCATATAGTTCCGTTTTCGATCGTAGACTAAACGGAGTATAAAGACTCGCGCACATTTGGACGGGCCGCGTCGTAACGCATTGAAAAATCCTCCTTCAATACTGTTATGTACAATGCGCACACAACACGCGGCTGTTTTGTACAAAAATGCGTTGCGCTGCGGCCCGTTGCACTCGCTCGATAAAGTGCCAGCCCGCGGCGTAGCTGAGCCTTTAGCTTTAAATTCCCCTAATAATAATAATTATCCAATTTCGATCCAGCCTGTCCCATCTAGCTGTCCTCCCCCCAGCGACGCCCTAAGCCGAGGTCCGTACCCCTCAGAGGAGGCCTTAGTGTGCAGTCGCTTAGTAATATAAAAAATTCGCTCCTGGCGGGAGGCTTAGCGTTCGCTTAAGACAGCCACAGGATAGTCCGGTTAAGTAGTCACGACCTTTCATGGTCAGCTAAGAGGAGCCATTAAAAAAAAAGGCCTGTTGAAGCTGTAAAGTGCGTTTGGCTTAAAGTCCATCAGCCACGACGTTACTCAAAAGCATCGTGTTACAGACTCAAATCACCAATGAGTAGGTGATTTGAACTAGTTACTTTTGAGCAATAAATAATTGAGATTTGAGTTAAGGTTCCAGCAAACAGGCGCGACGCGACAGCGCGACGCGATTCTAGTAGAACAACTTCTATGAAAACTTCATGGAAATTGTTCTACAAGAGTCGCGTCGTGCTGTCGCGTCGCGCCTGTCTGCGGGAGCCTTAAATTCGTGGACGATTGGCCTAATTCTCGCCTGATTTCCCTAGCTTCTATTCATAATTGGTACTAATCGACTCAATGGCTTTTCGTTTAAAAGCAAAACACTAATTGCCTGTTCCTTTAATTTCCAATTTAATCATACCTACCGTATTGTAGATTTTCCAGTTTCTACAATTATATTTAAACTCTCATTCACATAACTGATCTTTTAACATTTCTCTAATTTCGCTGCTGTTCCGTAAACACTCGAGTTTGCTATTTGTCTGTCAAGTAATTTACACTGATTTTGTACATGTAAAGGAAAATTGGCTTTATGACAGTAATTTTAAAGCATATTTTGGTTTGTCCAGAGTGAATCCCCATTGATGAATTCTTAGCCCCATCTGTGTCGTGCAATTAACAATGCTAAGTCGGTGGGGGTGATTCTCGAAATTGGTAGAAATAATATTATTTCAAAGTTTTTCGGTTGGCTTTTAAGTAAAAGAAATGATGTCCAGTCTAAATGTTAATAACGGGCTATAACATTTTTATTCCTAATAAACGAAAGACAACCTTGATGTATCTGTCGTGTATTTGTTGAAGTTTTTGTCTGTTTATTAAAGCGGAGACATTTTGCTCAAACTTTTACATTATGTCGTCAGCAATTCAAAACAATTTACTCAATATCTGTGGACAAATAAAATAATAATAAGTATTACCATTAAAAGTGTTTACTTTCTAAGCACAGCCGTTAGTAGTTCTGAATACCACTAGCTATTATATCGCTGCCACACTATGCTCATCGCGCTGCTGCGATGTGGCCCTCTCTGCCCACACACTGCTCTACTCGCGCAATTAATCGCAACGCTCCGCACTACGTCGCTCGCCTTTCCAACACAATGAACGTCAAATTGTGGCAGCATGCGCGCTATGCATTTATAGTATAGCAAATTATTTAAATGTCATAAAAATACGTCTTCGTCGTCGTCGTCCTCTCGATAATGTGGCCGGTCACTGGCGCTCGTATTGCCAGTCTTCTGACTCGCGCCAAAAAACCGAAGACGAGGAGCATGACGTGCGGCATGACGAGTAATGTGGCCACACTACGTCTCTTCCTCCTTTCCTCGCTACTTTCCATGCCACTCGACGAGTGTGTGGCAGCGTTATTAGTTTGGTTGACTACAAACTACAATGTCTTTAAAACGATTCGACAAGATACCACCGGATACATTATCGAGTCCTTCCTCAATAGCGTCCCAAGAAAGTAACGTTTGTACAATAGTGCGTAATTTTTCGAACCATTTGCTCCGCCCGGCCATTGTTGTTCCGAATTGCAATTAGGAGACAGAAGGGGGAACTTAATGCTCCTCTGATCGACTATTAATAATTATTATTCTCGTAATTACTTACGGTTTGTTACCATACTCTTGTATGGGTTACGAAATCACTTTTATTATTTCACGCGCAATGTACTCAAAAATATTCCGTTCGGAAAGTTTTCGTCCGGTTTAGAGAATAGGGCCCGCCAATTTTTAGCAAAATAATGGTTTGTTGTTGTCAGTCTTATTTTAAAAGGGTTTTAAAATGTTTTAAGTGGAAGTTAAGTGGTACTTAACTTGCCAAAATAGACGGATTTTGTCGAAAGTGAAAACGATTTTTCTTAAAAAAAAAAACTGTTAAAATATGTTTTAAGGCTGTTGGTTCTTTGAGTCGTCAACCATAAATCCTGGTGACAACTGGTTTCACAGTTAAGGAGAAGTTTCTCAAAAAAATATATGCATAAACTGTGCAAGTGCGAGTCGGACTCGTGCACGAAGGGTTCCGTACCACAAGGCATAAAACGCCGCAAAAAACATGTTTATTTAAAAAAAAAAAAAAAATTTTTACTCCATGTTATTATAGCAACAATAGAAATACATACTTTGTGAAAATTTCAACTGTCTACCTATTACGGTTCATGAGATACAACCCGTTGACAGACGGACGGACGGACGGACGGCGGAGGCGTAGTAATAAGGTTCCGTTAACACCCTTTGTATACGGAACCCTAAAAATAATTGTCTACCTTTAGCAATTAGGAACAAGTAGGTTACAAAAGAACAGGAACATTATGTCAAATTGCCCATGAGAACACTCACAAAAGTTTAAAACAGCCCTCTTAGCTCCATAAAACACATTCTGACAAATATTACGACCGATCCGATGCGGTATGTCACTATGAATAAAGATAGACCCCATATCTCATTCCTTAAGACATTTTACTTATGACGGTAGTTGTAAATTTTGTATTCAACGACCCCATTCCATTCAAAGCAAATTGAACTTTATGCATAAGCCTTGAAGTTGATATTGTGTTGAGGTTTTTAAGTAATAAATTGGAATGAATACCTGGGGTTATATCGCCAATATCTCAGGTTTTGAAAAGTGGTTTAATGATTTTCAATGTTTTAGCTCGTTTTATGTTATTTCTACGTTCTGGTTCGATGTGATAGCAGGATTACATCTTCCCTGTATCCCGTGATTCTGTGATCTTTCTCGTTTAATCAGGATTTTCTTGCTTTGGGGGACTGATTGACGCTCATTATCGAGTTAATTCGAGCTTCCTTTGCCCAGGTTAGGATTTGGGCGATCACAATCGATTTTATCGCTTGACAAGGTATTCAAGTCACAAGATTCTTGTGATTAGAAATACCGCACTTTACAAATGTAGATTTAATTTGGTTTTTGAGGCCATCTGCAAAGAAATATCTAGGCAATTCTTGAACAAACTTGTACAGCGCCACAGTACTTTTTTTTTAAAGTTTTTTTTCTGCTTTTTGTTTTTGTGTGAATATTGTGTGCCTTGACCTGGGTCAAATAAATTTATTTTCTTTCTTAATTTTCTTTCAGTATTTTGATGGTTTTTATATTGATGTATTCGTAATTATCGCATAAATGACACCACACTACAGTAATGTCAAGGTATTGATTAATTAATTAATTCATAAAACAGGCTCATTTAACCATAGCGATTTTTTGCAATCGACGTGTTGTTAGTTCGTCAGCCACAACCACATCAGTCTGGTCTCGGTAGGGCTGCTCCACCGTCGAAGCCGAATAACTTGGCTATTGGTTTAAATGCTTTGTGTCGCGAATGCTCATGCTCATGCTAGTGCCACGGTATTTGGTTCGTTTTTCCTGATAACAATTATCATCAAGCTTGTAATCCCCGAAGTGTTAGGTAGAGGTGTACCCATAGCGTAACCACAATTCGCCTACGGCATTTCGCCTTTCCCTATCATTTCTATCATATTATACATATACCATAACTTATCTTTTCGTATCTATCTCCTCTAAAACGAATTATGTGAAAGCTTACCTAGGGGTATCGTATTACCTAGTAATGGAGGTCAGATAGGCAGTCGCTCCATGTGAAATGCTGGTATTCAGCTGCATCTGGTTAGACTGGAAGCTGACCCGAATATAGTTGGGATAAGGCTAGGTAGAAGATGAAGAGATGAAAGTTTTTTATGTGTGTGTCTGTCTTTATAATGTACTAGCGGGTACCCGGGCGGCGTGTTCTACTACGCTAGTAAAAAGAAATACATTTTATTTATTTTTGTTAAATAAGAAAAAAATACTAGTGTATAACCATTTTCGCATCATTGCCTTTCTGATGAAAACCTGTTTGGGGCACTTCGGTTGGACGGTTTCAAAGTCTATAACGGACATAAGTAGTTTTTTTTTGTGTTTTATATACATAATATTGATTAATGTTTTGGAGCAGGTCAGTCACCTTTTCCAGATTTGCCAAGAACTCTGAACTTAAATGAACGATTACTAATGGAATTATTATATTAGCTTTTACAAGACAAACAGCTAACTTCGCTGTCATATCATATCACAAACTTAGTTCGCATTGCCTTCTATTTGAGTTATAAATTAGTGCTGATCCCAATTGTTCTGTTTATTAGCTCTGAAACCAGATCTATTGGGTTTTCCTTTGTTTTGCTTACTCTTACACACGTTGTCTTCATCTCTTTAATATACTCTCCTATCGCAGGTATGCTGGAAGAGATTTCTTTAAAAATAAGCATCACCTTTGTACGTATTTTCTGTTCCTTTCTTCCTGTCTGTTTATATGTGTATACATAAATGGATAAATAAATACCTACTTTTTTCTTAGGATTTGGAAGTTTTGTTTTTGGTGTTTTTATTGTAAGGTGTTGGCGAGTCAATCTATTACCAGGACCTACAAAGTTATTCTTTTAGAAATTTTACTTTCAGTGAACATTTTTAAAAACCGGCGCGACTCACGACTCTACACAAAGGCACCGCTTGTCGCGCGACGTGCGGTGCCTTTGTGTCGCTTGCGATTTGCGTCGCGTGTCGCGCCTGTTTGAAGGATCCTTTAAGTTATATTATAAAATAATTATTGAGTACTATTCCCACAACCAATGATCTCCTTAGCGAATGTTATTTTTTATTTTTTTATTTTTTTTTAAATTTTAGATTTTTAGCATCTTTATCATTTTTATTTGTTAAATGTTAATGTCTTGATCTTTTTGTTATATTGTTTGGAATTATTTTTTTGTTATTATTATTGTTGCGAGCGAATCACCAAAATTATTGAATAACTTTAATTGTAAATATCCTTTTTAGCTTTGTATAATTATGTAAAACCATTAATGGTGCATGTTGTGTTAGCCTGTAAGTGATTGTTGCACTTATAAATATAAATTGAAAATGAAATTATTGTAAATGTATTGTGTAAACAATTGTTGGCTAACCTAAAATAAATAAATAAATAAATATTTGACTAACCAATAAATCATTACTCACTGTATGTACTCTGTAGATCGAACGACAATAAAATTATGTTTATTACTTTATATTTTGATAAGTTTCTCATATAAAGTGAACTTTGTATGTCCTTTTACAGAAATAAATTTCTTAAAACCGAAAAACGTTTAATTGAATTAAAAGATCAATCTAAAAAAAAAAGTGAAATTCAACCATTTACAGGCAGACTTTTGAATGGTCGAGAAATACTACAACGTTCAAAACTGAAAAATAAAACTTTAAGCGTTTACTTAAATCGTTTTCAGTCACTATTGATATGTCAAAGAGTCAGTTAGTCAGTCAGAAAGTTGAAACTAGTTACCCTTTCCAAACCTTTCGGAAGACCATTCTCATCAAATTTCAAAAGACATCCTCTGCAATCAGGGTAAGGCAGGGTAAGGTCAATATCCCCTTCTTACCCTTACCTACCTAAAACTAAGAAGAGATACATTAAAGTGTGTTTGTTTGTGACTAAACAAACACACTTTAAATACAATGTGTGTCAATAAGTGGAAATGCGTTTCAACCTCCAGCCTATTTGCTTGTTTTGGATTGCCACTAAAAGTTAAAAAGTTTGGAAATATGATAGGAAAATAGAGGAGGTAGGTATTTATTTTGTTTTGTAGTCAAAATAAGGTCACACAATTTTTTTGATGTATTGCAGAACAGGCTAAAAAACAAGATTTCTACAATAGTTACAACAAACTGAACGGTTTTCGGTAAAAAAAAAATGTCGTAAAGAACACAAACCGTTCACATAACGTTATAAGGCTCCCACAGACGGGCACGACGCGACAGCGCGACGTGACTCTTGTCGAAGAATTTCCATAAAGTTTTTAAAGAAATTGTTTTACTAGAATCGCGTCGCACATGCTTGCGAGGGAGCTGTAATGTTTTAAACTGACTTAAAAAAAGACGGAGAGCACCTCCGTCTTTTTTCGGATTTTTCGATCAATATACAGGATATTAAGAGGAGGTCCTCAATTCGAAGCTTATGTTTTTTTTTTTTGGTTGCAGATACAGATCTGTGTAAGTAAGTCAGCTGCTTCATACAGCCAAATACTTGATCCATGAATTTCTGCTTTTGCCCTAGTCGAGCAAAAATTAACCTAGAACAATATTACCAAGCCACATTTCTATTCCCTCAAACACCTCGCAATCTTCGATGTAATATAATATTCTCAACTCCATTACATAACACAAGAATCAAATATAAGAAAAAACAGTTGGTGAAAAGAACGACGAATTCGTATGCGTACTTCGTAGGCTCTCGGGGGCTCTCGTGTGTTTCCGTGGCCTCAGGGAATAGAGGGGGAATGGGGGAGAAAGGTTATCCACCAATATTGTATTGTTTCATATAAGCCAGTTACTGGGAGAGTGATTGACATGACTTTTTGTTTTGTTTTTAGAAAAACTTTACCGAAAACGCTGATGATTTGGTTTTTGTTTTTCGTCCTGTATAGAAGCTCAGGTTGATCACCATTTCCCTTCAGTAAACAGCGTGATTACTGTACAGAACAAAAGGCTAGTAAGCAAAGACCTGTAGCGGCCATCTACAACGCAATAATTATGCGAGCTGCGCGTGACACTGACGTCACACAAAATCCTGCATCGCGCAAGCAGAGTTTACCGCACAACTAGCATACAAATTATACAACGTTTTGAAATCAAACGTCGGGCAGTTGCCCACAAGACACGACGCCTGTCTGGTCAGAGGATCCTCCCTTTTCTATAGAGGATGAGAGAACTTTAAACCCTGTTCCTCAAGCCTCTATAGGCTACTGAAAGCCTACCCCAACCAACATTAATATTTAACTGGGAAGTAACTTTTACAACCTAAACTATGGCCATTACTGTTCTTTAGTTAAACCTATGGGCAGGCTTTCAGGCTTCTGAATATCTCTAACGACTGCCATATATATTCATATGGCAACCAGGCCTAACGGCTAAACGTGCTATGTGTTATTCGAGGCTCAGGGTATGTAGTCTTGATATGTAAACGGTTTAACCATCTATAGGCTAACTACGACAACACAACTTTACCTCGTCTAGTCTAGTGGACATCAAGGTACGAGCTGATTATTGTAATGATCTCAATTCAATGGAGAAATACGAAGTGATAACGCTACGTGACAGTGTTTGTAAAGGCTAGACCACAAAATCAAACCATTTATTTCAATTAAACCAATTACAGGCACTTTTGAATTGCCAAGGAGTCAGTCAGTCAGAAAGATGAAGCTCTGCTAGTTGCCCACACCAAAGCGTAGTAGGTTCCTAAGGTAGACGAAGGCATTAGTTGGTAATTACAATGTAACTCTTATCTCGTTAAGGTAAGGTATAAACCAGAATGATTTCTGAGTGTTTTGTCAAACTTACGGCAATCATTCTAATTTACGATTTACGGCAATGAGATAAGAGATACATTGCAATGACACGATGATGATGATGACATGTGCGTTGCTTTAAGAGAAGAACAGACAAGAAACTTCATGGACACACCGCGAGCATTCACCAGCAGCGTAGGAAATGAAAATTCCAATCCACTGCACAGTTGCACGTAGCCAAGTTGCTATTACGCGAATGCTCGTATAAACGCACCTTTAAACCAATTCAAGTTTCTTATCTCGATTTGTGAAACACAACTTGCTGTCAACATGTCGGCAAGTTATCTCTCTTTCGTGCAAATTGTACGAAATGTAAGTTCTAATTGAACGGGACTTATCAGGAAACGTTGGTACTGCAAGACTTATTAGTTCTTGTCACCAAATGCTAGATTTCTATGTAAATAGTTGGCAAATTAATTATTCAGACGGAGCACATTCACGTTCATGTTGCTACGTTATGTAGTTTTTGAGAGATAATTCTGTGACAGAAAGATAGACAAAAAATAGCTCATCTAAAGGTTCCGTTTTACCTTTTAAAAATGCGGAACCCTAAACAAATTATTTTTTTGCTTTTTTACTTTTTCAAAATACTAAGTCCAGCATAAAATATGCACTCATCATCATCTACCTAACATTTTCCCAACTATGTTGCGGTCAGCTTCCGGTCTTACCGGATGCAGCTAAATACCAGTATTTAACATGAAGCGTATCTGACCTCCACAACCCAGATACTGGGTAATACGGTACCCCTTGGTAAGACTTTCGGGCTTTTGACGACCCGTAACGACTGTCAAAAATCTACGAATGACAGCCGGAACAGGTTTAACGTGCTTTCCGAGGCACGGAGGGGTCTTGGTATGTAAAGATGGTCACCCATCCACGGACCAACCGCGGCAAATGACTTGTAAAAAGCTACCAGACTTCAGCTTCAGTTCTCCTAAAACATGATCAACGCAGATCCACGTTCATTGCTTTTTAGATCCATGGTTTTGTCCATACACGTTTTTCTAACAAATCTTTAGTATTTCCTCTAGTGCGAATTGGCATACTTTTTGAAGTAACTGTTTCAGTTGAATTGTGTTTTTTTACGAATGCAGTTCATTTTACTTCATGGACGTGTTGTTACCTTAATCACTGCAATGGAACTCCCTTAAAATGATCTGGTCTCAAGTAAACAGCACTAGCTTGTGCCAACCCAGGACAGAAAGCTAGGATAGTAAACAGAGGTTCTAGCTTGCTAACCTAGCTTTGAAAAACTTCCCTCATGTATCCCGGTCATAATATCGTTATCAAAATGACCTTATTAAGCCGAAAGCTGACTGAAAATGTTTTTGCCGATACATTGAGGATTTAATTATTAAAATTACGACCTCAAATCCGCATTAATAGCCAGAAGGGGATAACTTATAAACCTGCGCATTAACGGGCTTAGGGTTCCGTGGTAAAAATAAACAATCCTTTTCATTAAAGCAGCGTCTATATATGTTTGTCCATCAGTCCCATTAAATGATATAGCTTTCTGTTCCTTTATTGTTTTTTGCTCGGCTCTTTGAGAGTCGTATCGTGATTTTTAATAGCCTAAAGCCGTCCTCAATAATTGGGTTAAAAAAAGCAAACAAGAATTTTTGAAATTCGTCTGATAGTTCCAGAGATTACCCCCCTACATACAAACTGGTTTTTTTTGTAATATTAATATGGATTTATTTAGCGATATTTTGGTTGCTATATCACGATTAAAAACAATTGTGGTGCGTGCTAGACCGAACCAGACTGGGGGGCTGACTGAAGGGGGTTCACTTAAGGGTGGCTGTTCGAAGGAAAGTGAGTGCTTTTAAGTGCATTAGTGCAAGTGCGTGGTGTGGAGTACAGGTTTATTTGTGGAAATAAAAATGCTAAGAAAAGAAAAAGTTGTATTGTGATTCATAGGAAGCCATCATTTTGTGTTTGGCAAGGGTATATATGAAAAATAAATCTTATTACAATGTCTTAGCACGGTAAACAGTTCTCTCACACAAAATAGAGCTTTTAAATTAAGGAACAGATGCAGTAGTTAAGCAATCGGACAAACTTAAATAGGTACTTAAGTACTCTCTCAGTGGAAAACCCTGCAGAACCATATGTAGATGTCACTTACCGCAGACAACGACTCATCTTCCATTTCGCACCGCATAGTAGTGTCACCTGTGCACTTGAGGATCTTATGACTGCGTCAGCGAATACCTCAAGTGTATCTGCGGCGTGCCTCCACAGACAATGGCTCATCTTTCATTTTGCCCTGCATGCCCTGTCACCTGTGCTCTTGAAGATCTTATGACTGTGTCACCGAACAGAGTTTGTATTGCTGAATTTTGGGCTAAACAAAATGTTTCAATTTGCACATTTCTTAATTGGTAAGTCTTCTTATCTGAATGAAGACTTACCAGTTTACCACCGGCAAAATTAAAACCTTATCAAAACAGTTAAGTAAATCAATTACCATACATTTTCACTGACACACATTCACAGTATTACATCTACATGTGCCTGAAAACCCCATTTAATATTTCCGACCTTTTGACTCCTTTCACCTTGACCTTTCACCCTTCATTCACGAAATTCAACCTTATTTTGCAAGAAATAAGGTTATTTTTGGAGCGATTTACAGAAGGGAGTTGGAGATTCAAATTTCAATACCAATATCAGAAAGTTATTGAAGAACTGTCAGGTATTGGATTCAATTAGATTTTTTTATATTAGAAAGCGAAGGAAACATGGAAATGTCGGAATGGTGAATAGGTTAAGGGATCGACTTCGTAAACGCGAGATTACTGGTTCTAAACCAGGCAAGTAAAATAAAAAAGAATCAAAGAAAATACGTTTGTTTATGGTAAACATGACGCAGAGAAAAACACGCAAACACAAAAAAGAACAAGTTGGGAGAAAATATGCGTCACATCCACGCAAAACGGCAATCGCTCAGCATAATGCTACGCATTTTTTTCTAACTCGTGTCGTAAGTGCTTTCTAAATTAATCTTAGAATAGAATATAATACTCTTAAACCATACGAACTACAGATATAAATCTAGAAATTTTACATAGGATGACACAATGGACGGTCTTATCCCTAAAAACGATCAGACTTCCTTTATTGACCCTGCAGTAAAACGTTCTAAAAGGTTTACACCTTTTCATAGTCTGAAATCGCCACAGTGAACAAACGTAGGTAACGATCAGCACTAAAATAAGCATGTCTTATTACTCACAACATGATTACTCGAACCAAGAAACATAATCCTATCTAAACGCACTTTTTATGGCCCCACTCAACCATCCCACGCGATGTGTGTTTAATTCTACTATTTTATTACAGCGCGCGTTCATTCCGTTCACTCGTTCATTCTGTTCGCTCACTCGATCTCAATCACAAACGAGACTCGTGTCGCTGTAAATGCATTTTCTTTTGGAGGTATGAATTTTATAGACTAGTAAGCCTGATTGGGTTTAATAGTGACTTGAAATGAATGTTTTACTTCAGGGGTCACACTGTTTTTTTGACTTGTTTAATAAATACTTATGTATGTAATTACATAGAACATTAATAGCGTTTACCACAGGAATCTTAGTGTTCGGTTTGGTAAACAAATTCCGCTAGAGAATTCGTCACAAAACATTAGAATACAGTAATACTCGTAATAATAGAGGTAGATCTACTTGTGCTTCAACGAAATTGTTGAACGAATCCGTTTTAGCTCAATTTTAACGTCTTTTCTAGGGAAAAAGGTTTTTTTTTTACTTTAGATGGGTTTGCTCTTGACTCTAGTCTAGGGCAGAGATGACAGAGACAAAGTCGACGATGGAGTGAGCTTACCCAGAAGAAGCCTGTTCACTCTCATTTTGAAGAGATTGGGTTGTACTAAGATCCTTTACATCTTTCCTCTGTATTTGTATTCTTAACATCTTCGTAGCAACTAACAAATCTTGAACCACAAACCTGCTGAAACCACTTTATAGAAAATAAAATTATCTAATCATTGATTTATGTCATTTTTGTTGTTGATACTCGAATTATTATTATTTCCCTAATTGATGTATGAACGTAAACGAAAGCAAAAAGAGTATGTAAGGATCGTAGCAGGTGGCGTTCTGTAGTTTCTGCCTATCTCCATGGGAATAAGGCGAGAGTTCATTTATGTATGGGTAATTAATTCCCACCAATACTCAAAATCGCTACTTCTCTAGCCCGACCCAACCCTCCCACGCCGCGGGCAGTTCATTCTTCGACGCTGCTCACTTTCTTGCCCCATATAGAACTGTTTGCTGAACACACATGGGAGTTTTTGCATCTTTTTTGCCCAGTGCACCCGCGACACCAGCTTTTGTACCACTGTGCCCTAACACGGGCAAATGGGAACGTATGCTTTGTAGGGTTAATGTGGAGTTTGTTTGATGATAATTTATTGTTATATTTTGTACTGTTTTTGATCGATGCATATATCAAAAGACATTACAAAGCTAAGCAAGCAAGCTAGACATTATAAGTTGTTCTTAAAATGTTATAATATTGTTTTTGTAATTTATGTTAACAAAAAGGTGTTTAATAAAGTATAGGAATAAGAATTGCACAAAAGCACAGCTTGGCAATAAGAATTGCACAAAAGCACAGCTTGGCAATAAGAATTGCACAAAAGCACAGCTTGGCAATAAGAATTGCACAAAAGCACAGCTTGACAATAAGAATTGCACAAAAGCACTGCTGGCAATAAGTATCTCAAAATTAAAGACGAGCGTATTTTGGGTTATGTCCTAATTTGTGCCACTAACTAGCATTTTCCTATACAAGAGTGTAAGGGTCATCGACGTGCAAACTGTTACCATGAATTCAGTTGGTAGATACATGTTTCTAGACCCACAAACGTTGAAATTTTCCGTTGGTTATTTTTATGCTGGAAGGTCATGAATCATGTGCTGGATCCATGGCATCAGTTTACGCGGATGGCTAATAATATCGATGTTGACTTATTAATTTCATTGGTAGAGACAGGTCCCATTCTCTGGGACAAGTCAATTGAGGATTATAAGGACAAAAATTTGAAAACAGAAGGATGGAAAGATTTCTGCCAAAATATTTTTGAGTCTTGCACTAACACGTACGAAATTTGCGACAGCGAGACAACAACTGCCGAGCGAGCGGTTGCGCCATGAGGCAGCGCGGCGCACCGTACACGGCGCCGTGGCGCGGTACGTCGTCAGGTCGTTTCACGGTGGCGGCGCCGCACCGTGGTGATATGTCCAGGCCCTATATCGTTGGGCTTGCTTCCTATCACACTTATAAATGACAGATTCAAATAGGATATCTTTGGAAAGGGAGAGAAGCCGGAAGACTGAGTGTAGCCTAAGTAGCTAAGTCTTGGATAAAAATGGTGGACTTCGATAAAAATATTTAGGTGTTTGATAAGACCCCTAACTTCACATAGATACCTACAGTAGGCCGCACGTCAGTGGTTTTCATTTCTTTTGAAATTCCGTACCAAGCCCAGCTCAAGGTCACCATCGACGTTCGGTCGACTGTGCTACTAGCAACCTCACACTGCCAAAAACAGCTTTTGTGAAATACATTAAAGAGCAATCGTTTACTCAGAAACTTTGACTCCAACCTTGCGTGGGAAGACCACGTTTACAGACCTTGTTCAGATAATTTAAACTAAATGTAACTTGATTTTTAGTTTTATTGCCGTGTTGCATGATTATCTGGCTTGTAAAGTCTGGGATTTTAGTTGTAGTAAGTGCTTGTTGAAGGCTTTGTCTGAGTTAATACTATAACACTTATTCCTGCCGCCAAGTGGGAGCTTCTGGGAAGGACTACAATTATTGTTTCCCTTGATTTGTTTCGACAGAATTTTGGAGTATGGTATCCTGTAATAGTATCCTGAAATCACGAAATAATTATCAGGTGCTCCATACATTTTTGTACTACTAGCTCTTGCTCGCGCCTTCGCCCGCGTTGGGGTCGGCAATTATCCCACGGGAACGTACTTACTACCAGAATAAAAGTATCCTATGTGTTAATCCAGGATAAAAACTATATCGTTCTGTCGTTGTAATAACAAAACATGGTTTTTCTTTAGACATGGTTTAAACCATCGAGCCTGTTTTTGAAATAAGAACCTAACAGAAATCGAACACAGTTCCTTTTACAAAACTGACAACTTAATCCGTCTTAGGTTGTCAATTTTGTATTAAGAACTTAATTAAAGTCGGCATAAAGTTCGAAATACAAAAACTGGCTCGAAGCCTTAGTTAGATCGTGTTTTGTAATAAGACGGTAGGTATATGTGTGCCAAATTTCATTGAAATCCGTTCAACCGTTTTGACGTCATGAAAACGTGACGTTGACGACGTCGTCGAAGTCGCCGTCAAAAAAAAAACTAACATTTATAATATTAGTAGGATTACTATACGTAGTTTACATGTTAAGAATCTTTATAAAAATACTAATTAAGTTTTTTTTGTTTGTTTCAGGTAAATAAGCATACTTATATTCTTCTTTCAACATTTAATGAAACTGGACATAGTAGTTTTTATTAATTCGGTAAGTTCTTTAATTATATTTTATTGTATCCATATTCATATCTTTGTTTGCATATTATTATGCTAATATCAATGCTACCATAAAATTATTCACTTAATTAGAATATAATTTACGGTACGGGCACTGAAATCTTTATACAAGGATTCCAGTGCTTGTGTTGGGATAAATGGGGATAATAACACGAACTGGTTCTGCATCTCGAGGGGTGTTAGACAGGGTTGTGTAGCGTCACCATGGCTGTTCAACTTGTACATGGATAGTTGTCTGACAGATTTGAAAGGGGGTGAGTATAGATTGACGATGAATGAGTTGCCTGTCAAATGCTTTCTCAGCAGAAGAGTTGCAAGACAGGTTGGATGTGATGGATGAATCATATAAAATGAAAGGGATGAATATAAATGTGAATAAGACGAAGGTCATGGTGATTGCAAAAGAAGAGTACCTATGTATCGGTATGTGATGTGAAATTAAATGATAAGAGTGTGGAGCAAGTAAGTGAGTTCGTATATTTGGGGAGTCTGTTTACAAGGGATGGAAAGATTGATGGTGATGTGGAAATAAGAGTAAATGCGGGAAATAAAGTGGATGGTGCTACACATGCAATTGTGGCCAACCAGTTGATGTCCAAAATAGCACGGCTGGCTGTTCACAATGGTGTGCTGGTGCCTATGCTTATGTATGGAAGTGAGTGTTGGGTGTGGCAAAAGAAGCATAAAAGTAGAATAAATGCTGTGGAAATGCGTTCTTTGCGAAGCATGTGTGGTGTGACTATAAATAATAGGCTGAAGAAATATGTGATAAGGCAACGGTGCGGTTTAAAAGATGTAGCGACAAAAATTTAAAAGAGTGTGCTTAGATGGTTTGGTCATATTGAGAGGATGAATGAAGGGCGATTAACAAAAGGTATTAACAAGGCAGATGTGAGTGGAAACGCCGGGAGGGGACACCCTAGGAAGACATAAAGTGACCTTATTGGTGATGTTCTTCAGAAAGGTCAGGTGCGTAGTACTCACAACCAGCGTGCGTGTATGACCAGATGTATGAACGTAAACGTAAGTAGTAGTAAGTATGTAAGGAACCAAAAATTCGAAGACACGTGACATCTACCAACCCGCACTGGGCCCGCATGGTGGATTACGGTCCGCTCCTTCTCACCGAGAGGAGGCCAGTGTCCCAGCAGTGCTGATTATGCAATAATCAGTAATAAACACTTCAAATAATGATCAGTAATTGATACATTATCATATTGCTATTCATATCATTATCTGCTTCGTATGTAGGTACTTACTTCACACATAGGTGCACGTGTGCGTATTCTTTAACAGAAGTGTCGAAATGTGCTATCCTTTAGGAGGATACAGGCGTGATGTTATGAATGTATGTTAACTCAAAGACATCAGGAATGTCAAAAAATATAAAATTCTCTGGCTGATTTGCCTCACAAAAGGGTAAAAATCTGAAAATTACATCGTAATCGATTATCTACCTCCTACCGTAAATTAGCAGCAGTAAAATATAAAATAAATAGTACCGACTATGAAATCTTAATATTACTTTCAACAATACCTTATCAATGGGAAACAATATATTTAACACTAATATTAGCTCCCCCATATAACATATCAAAATAACAATAAGTTAAAAAGAAAAATGGCATCGCTCATACACACGTCACTAAACACAATTTAGGGGAAACTGGGCCAATATAGGACACAACGCTCACTCGACTAAAGTAATAAATCAATAAGACAATATTAAATAAAATTCTCCACCGTATATCATAGGCGTTCGCATTGTGTACAAAAACGACCATTTTGTCCTGACACGACTGTTCTAAGTAGGATAGAATAGATTTCAAGTGAAACTTGGAGGCCTAAGAGGTCTCGTAATGGTGGTCGATCTATCTGTCAAAGACTAACGCTTATTTCATGCGGGAACTTATTGCTCTTATTAGGCGTCGATTGTAAACGATTTAGTACGGTTATTTGTTGGTTCGATAGTAATTTTATGTTCTATTATTATGTGCTTTAGTTTCGCTGCTTTAGAAAAATCTCTACAATTTTTAGACAACTGCAATGTAAATAAATTATCAAAACGTAAAATAAAGAAAGAAAGAATAACGTTTATTTGGACACAGAACGAGATACACAAAATACAAATAAACACTCGGGGACTGCCGCGGTAAAGCTATTGCATAGCATTTTGTATCAACTTATGCAATTATAATTATTTATTTATTTTACATTACATTTATTTAGTCGTACATTTAACCCTTAGTCTGAATACTCTAATTATCCTAAATATTAAAAATAAGATTTTTTTTTTTTAAATCTAAAATAAATTTAAAATGGGGCGCTTTACCCTAACCTTATCGGAGCCAAAAGATAGGCCCTTTACTGCCGATTCCAAAGACCTCAAACTCGATACCTCTACGACCTCCGGTTCAAAAGTTAAGACCCGGGGGGGTGAAGTAGCCCTGGACGGGTGGAGGGGTTGGTCAAAAGGGGTGACGCGGGGGGGTCCCGGGATCATATATAAGTGGGATTGATTTAAATATAAATAAATATAATACAACTTAATATTGGGGTCGAAAAAGAGGGGGTCAAAAAAGGGGGGTCAAAGGGGCTTGTCTGTATGTATGTACTATTTGAGAGGGGGGCTATAGGGGGGGGGGGGGAATTTGGTCAGAATTTTTATATTCCTAGCCGTTTCCGAGATATTGGGATATTGAGTTTTAAGATAGTGGTGATTATAACAAATGTATGGTGTCCGACTGGTAAATGATAAATGGTACGAAAGTAAATGGAAATAAATATTAATTCAAGTTACACTTTTTGATAAACACCTATACACCTATATACTTTCTCATAAACAGCAGCTTATGTATTCGTTCGATTTCGGAGCAGCTCGTCTCGATTCGTGCGAGCTTCGTAGAGTCGTACAATACGTCTAGTTGCACGCACACAAACACCGTGTCGAAGACTGCCGAAAAGAAACGACGTTAGACAATGCACGGCCTAGCTAGCCACACCTCCGTGCCCGTCGGAGTGGGGAGCGTGAGGTTTATTTTTCGTTACGGAATTTCTGTCTTCGGTCCGCGCGCTCAAGGCCCGCGATAGAAGCTATGCAATAGCTTAAAAAGTCAAAACAATGTTTTAACAACAATAGTTATGTTAATACTTTTTTAATGAGTCTTTAGGGCCAAGTCAAACAGTTGTCTGCTGTTTACTTAGAAAATATCATTATGTTATCTGTAACTGTTTTGTGTAAAATACAGCACACACATAATAGAATTGCTCCGTATATCATGCGCATATTTTTATAACACCAAAATAAACATTTTCGCGAAAACGAAATATTAAAATATTTTAACAATACCCCGCAATATCGAAGACGACATAAATAAACAAGTTGACGAATCGACAACATACATGTTTGTCAACCGTTTTCAGTCAACAAACAAAATTTGCTCCCGATTTTAAGTAATAGAAGCAATATGTACTCTCAATCTCGATCTTTTGAGAAAAGGTGAGAAAATTTGGCCCTATTGAGGGCTTTCCGCCCTATTACGGCGACAAAGAGTCGCGTTTGTAACCCAATATTGTTGTAAAGACGTGCTATTTATCAAAGTCCGTTTTGAGCCAACCTCCCTTATCTATTTGTGATACACAACTCTCATTTGGCTTACTGGCAGCTCTTTTCACTATTTTATGGAGAGTGTGTCAATAAAATGAAATAAATGTCTCAAAATCTGCATTCGCGAACGTTATTAGAGCATGACTCTCGATTTGAAACTAGGTTATAATGAAATCTGTTAAATTTGTATCAAGATTCATGCTTGAAAATAGTTCTTTATTACGGGTTTTAAAGCTACCTATATTTTTTTAAAGTGTCTACATTCAGATGCCACATAGCTATAGACGGCCGTGCCGTTTGTGGTTAAAACACTAGGGCCATGTAGTCAGAATGGTCAGAAGTAGTTTTTCAAGACATCACCAAGCGGTTGGTCGATTCTTCACGTGACCAGAGGGCTGGCCTATTTTTTGGCCAAATAATCAGCATCGCCATACAGCCTGGGAACCCTGCCAGCCTTTTGGGCACTTTTCCTGTTGACAGCGATGCGGACGAATAATTTTTTGATGACCCTATGATTCTTTCTTCTCCTTTTTTTATATACTTGTCATATTATTATTTTTAAGACTGTTAGCTTATATATTAAGTAAATATTATGCTATAGAAGGTAATTGAAATCTTAGTACTTATATTCTACATAGTGCCTCGTCGAAAGGCACACCATGACCAAAGCCAGTTTATTTTAATTACTTACCATAACAATAACAACACGAACCGTATTTAGGATCTGCTTATAATGACGCCCTTGACCCAGCAGAGCTCAATGAGCGGTAAAAGGAGCGTGGGGCGCCCAACTGCGCGATGGATCGGCGATATTAGGACAAAACGATATTAGGTCAATATATTATGTATGAAGACCAACTCATTGATATACCGGGTTTGGTAGGTATGTACCTAAACTTCTTTTATGACTTCATTGATCAGCGGGGTAATTCTGTTACACACTCACAATCCCAAGACAATTTATTTTGACATCATCAATTCAGCCGAGAGACATTCACTGCTGGACATAGGCCTTCCCAAGCATCGCCACTTCGAACAGTTCTACCATTATTTACATTGTCGAGCAGACAAATTTTTCACACTTATAAAGCAATGGATTACGATTTTTTTTTCTAAATCCTGTGGTTTATGATAGAAAACCTGTTACCCAATTAGGGTGCAGCATTGAACATCGACAAAACGTAGTTTAATCTAATCATTGCATGTTAATGAAGAGACTTAACGAAGCAACAGCCCAGTGCCAAGTTTTCACATCGCTGACCTTCTTTTTCTTTTATTCTCGAGTTTCCCTGGAAGGATGCCAGGATCCGCATTCTTTAAGAACTTGTCATGAACTTAAGAACGAGGATCATTAATTCCTTAATACTTGAAACCAAAACGCGATACAATTCTGTCTCAACTTCTTAAGTCATCATGACCGTACTTTGGTATCGGCACAAACATGAGACTATTCTTTGAAAAATTCACACCATACGGGTGACGATGTTAAGTACAGTATTTTTATCTTACGAAGCGACTCGCGCTTTGCTTGTGGTAACCAAGTGTACAAACATGCTGTGAAAGTGCGTGTGAAGATGAGTAGCATCAGCACATAAGAAACACACACTTCCGACTTCGCTATTGTTTCGGACGGTACCGAGAGCTCCTTCCTGCGCTTACACACACTTTCACAGCGCGTTGTACACCTGGTTACCACAAGTAAAGAGCGAGTCGCTTTGTGAGATAAAAATACTATAGGGAAGTATGTCTTTGGGTATTGTAGGACCTATTTGTTGTAGTAAAGTCGACCTCATAGGTGGTACTAGTACGTCATAAAACGACAAGTTGATCTCAAGACCAATGTCAGACTTGGATAGTGTCAATCTCCATTTACTGGGAGATTTTAGAAAGTGATAAAAAAGAAACCCCTGACCAAAAATCGGCCACCATCACTCTTCTGTGTCCTACCTTATACTGGGGGTAGAAAATTTAATTTGCAAACTTAATAAAAGCCTGGAAGTCTATTAAAATAAAACGTCAACCAGCAATGTTTGGTCCGTCTTATGTCAGCGATGGTCCCCAATTAAGTTTTGTGAAGTGGATCCCGAAATGAATTGGTTTTTTATTATATTTGACGGAATTTAATTTAGTAGCAATAAGTTTTACTGGGAACTGGAACTTATACAAATGTAGGCTTTGAATTCTTCAACGTCCTGTAAAATTCTATTGGAAAAGATTACACGCGTCTTCTAAGACTTTCTACAGCGAGCGTAAAGCAATATTGACATACTCGCTTAAACAATTTTGCTACTGTTATCATCAGGAGTTCAGGATTAAAAAATATATGATAATCTACGGATTATACTAATCTAAAATCTTCCTCATAAAGGCTCCTACAAACAGGCGCGACACGCGACGCAACACAAAGGCACCGCCTGTCGTGCGACGAACGGTGCCTTTGTGTCGAGTGCGATTCGGGTCGCGTCTAGGTATACTATACCTTGACATTTAGGTACTTGGTTCTGATATGTAGGATCGTTTTCAATCTCAAAGATTCGGAAATCCAAGAAAACGTTTGGCTACGCCTAATAACTTTTCTTCTCGGAATCTGTACTCGCAAAAAACCTACACACGTATTATCGAGACACACTCACTCAAGTACCTAACCTTACACACACAGATCTATAAGTTTACACACACAGATGTGTAACTTTACACACACAGATGTGTAACTTTACACACATGCATCTGTAACCTTACACACATACACAATAAAAGATGTGTCTCACAAAAGTAGAAGACACCCGCTGGTCTGTTACAAGATTTATTAGAAATTCTGTTAGAGGGCGTGAACTGTGTGGCGCTAAGAAATCAGCGATTCTTTAACGCTTGTACACACTGGCGGAATTTAAGGGTAATGTAGTCGTTTAGTTAGAATTAGGGTGAAGGCGAAATATTGTAAGGAAACCTGCGGAGTAATTGCGTAAAACACTAAAGCCGAATTTACAATACGACATTAGTTGCGCAAACTTTGTTATTAATTTTGACAATTCGACAACATTCATTGCGTTATGTACGTTGTCGAGCAAACGATTTTTTCAAACATGTGACGCAATGGATTAACAATTTATTTAAAAATTCTTCGGACTGTGAACTGACTGTGACTGTGTGGGGTGTTAGATGGTTCATGCTGTAAAATGGTGCATGCTACAAAACGCAATATGCGAGTGTGGATATTAATGCTCTGAAGACCTCTTGTCTTATTTGATCTACGGTAGGATATTAGAATAAAAACCTGATTTACACGGTGTTTAACCAGTTGAAGCAACAATTAAAGGTGCACCATCGAAGCAGTACCTATTTAAACGGTGCAAGACATGTGTTGCTTCAATTTTATTTTATGCTACTAGCTAGAAACTTGGATCGTGTAAATAAGGCGTAAAGTCAAAGCGTTTAGGTCAAATAGGGGCACATAAAAGGCACTTTTGAACGTCAGCATTTCCATTAAAATAGAATTGATTCTAGTCGCCATCAAGGTTTCAAACACCTTACTAAGAACAGGTAGATTACTGTTTACTTTAATTTTGATTAAAAAAAACTTGACTATAGTAAAAATATTCGTCACTGTAGTAAATGTGGCTTCGTTCATCAAAATTTCAGCACTCATATCGGAGTTCAGACCTTTAGTAAGCGAAAAAAACAGTCGAATTGAGAACCTCCTCCTTTTTCAAAGTCGATTAAAAGGCAGATTCCGCAACTTATTTTAATTAGTAACGTACCCTGCTGCCTATTAGGTACTACTGCCATATTTCCTAGGTTCTACCTGTTATTTAATTGATACATACAGGGTCAAATTAAATTAGCTAGCGAAACTCTGCCGACGTGATGGGTATAGATATCTAGATACGATAAAATAAAAGATTTGATGTTATTTTTTGGGGGGTTGGCGATCGTTGGGTGCATTTCTTACCTGAAGTATTAGTGGAGAAAAATTGTTTTCTTTTATTTTATCGTGTTTTGATATCGATACCAACCACGTTTGTGAAGTTTACACAAATAAAAAACTGTTTTTTAAGCTGATATTTCAAGTGACAAAAAAAAACATCAATATATTTTAATTTTTGTTTTCTCACGTTTATATATCGATACCCTGCTCGTCTGCGGAGTTTCGCTAGCTAATTTAATTTAATTTGACCCTGTAGATCAATTCTACTGTAGACGGTGCATTTAATTTATTGCACGATGTCAGTCAAGTGCTGTCTTTACAAGGCGTCGTTTTCTGGAAGTAAGAATTTAATTTAACACTATAGTAGTGAACTTTCTAAGAACAAGCTTGGTACACAGTACTGTTCTTTTTCTTTATTTCTTTGAATGCGGGTTAAATAAACAATAATTTAAACTTTAAGGCCCACTTGCGCGTTCATGGGTTATCCTAAATAACTCAGGGTTAATCAAATAATTCATCTTGCGCCACCAAGAGTTAGAGGTAAACCTAGAGTTAAACTTTTAAATATTTAACCCACCGATGTGGGAGAGTTAAGTGTTAAACTCTGGGTTAGTGTTAATAATGAGAAAATAAATTTACAGTATGAGGTACCGCTGATAACTTAGTTAGTATTCTATATTGTTCGACGATGTCGTAAGTGAAAATTCGGTACTCAGTATATCAGCAGGCAATATATTCATGATATAATATAAAATAAATACAAATTATAAAATAAAAAAACATATTTTTGCATAACTGACGTTTTCGTCAATCAATAAACTGAATCTCTATGGAAACCACATAAAATATGATTAAATTCAAAGGCAAGAAAGTATTACTTATCGTAATGTAGGGTAAAAGAGATGGATATCCAGATTTCTGTTCATTGTTCGTTCATTCATTTTTGGTCTGATTACATATCAGGGCTCAGACATTGCAATTCTATTATATTAACCCCCGACGCAAAAAAAGAGGAGTTATAAGTTTGACCGCTATGTGTGTGTGTGTGTACCATAGCTCTTAAACGGATGAACCGATTTGGATGCGGATTTTTTTATTTGAAAGCAGGTTTGCTAGCGGTGGTTCTTAGACATGTTTTATCAAAATCGGTTCAGCCGTTTTAAGCTAATCAGATCTTTTTTGTGTCGGGGTTTATTTAATTTTACCTATTATACACGAAGGTATTGGTTTTTGGCCCTGCAAGCCATTCTAATAGTTTGGATAACAAGGCTGTCAAATATTGTGACGTTCGCAGTAACTCATCGGAATATAAGTGAATTATATTTAACAGGGTACGGTTTTTTAAGGTGTGTTGAGTATTTCGTAGCTTAAGTGGCAGTGAGCTTGGCCATGTATGTTAAAGCACCGATAGCCGGTGGAGCAGACGAGTCCTGGAGAGGGTACCGCGTATCGGCAAGGGTAGTGTGGGACCCCCAGCTAGATCGATCGAAGACCTTAAAAAGGTCGTTGGGACAGACAAGATGGGAAGGCGGAGGACAGGGTGTTGTGGCGCAGCCTGGGAGAGGCCTATGTCGACCAGTGGACTGCGATAGGCTGAGTTGATTGAGTACTTCTGCTATCACTGTCAAAGTTCATGCTGTTTTGATTTGTAGGTGCAATAAAAACAACATTAAAATCGTGATCCATCGTTCTTTAATTCTTACAAATTCTATTTACCTTCGTCAACATCAAAATCAAATAAACATAAGCCACATTTACAACCTTACACTACAATATAAACCTCCTACCCACGTACAGTCAGCTGTAAATATTAATGTACAATTAGACCTCCCGGTACAGTCAGCTGCATATTCATGCCAGCTATTTAGTTTGTAATAACTCTTCTTACATCGATGTAAGAAACGTGCAGTAAATTAATGTCAATCGGATTTATGTTCACTTCATTCATTCATTCGTTCAATCGGTCTTTGGTTAATTTATATTTCCTTGTGTGGTCTCGTTGGAATATGTTGGTTGTGTACGATAAGTAAGTAGACATTTAAACGCCTTAATAAAATTGAGGTAGGATTTGTGTGAGGGACAATCTAAAACTATATTTTATCTTTACACATTATAAATTAAAATCGCTTTTCGTTTGTCTGTGTGACTGCGTTGTTTACTTAAGCTGGACAACGGATTTTTATGTGGTTTTTACCATCATTAACAGAATTTATTCCGGAAGGTTTACGTGTATTAATATTAAACTTACATCATAAGTTATAAAGCAATCTCAATATTTTTTCAAGTCGTGCGAATCTTACGCTATTCCACGTACATAATTCATACCTCCACGTTACTTACACAAACATTGCTATAATTGTAGGCCAATATTAATTAATTCTATGATTTATATGGTTCAAAGGGACTTGTGTGTGCTATTGTTGGGTGGTCGGGATCCATTTTGGGCTCCGATCCGTTTGGCCCGGGATCCGTTTTGCCTTGAAGGTTGGTATTAAAACAATTAGGGACGTTTACGTTTGAAATTGAGGTGTAATCTTTTGAGAACATTTTGAGTGTAGGAAGTGTATTAATTGGCACATAGTTTTGATTGATTATAAAGATATTCAGCTGTTTAAATTTTCTTGGTTATAGAGAGGACACGCTATAATGGTATACGTCATTATCTTCCTGACTTTGTCGCATGTCAGCTGTGATGGATGCAACACGTTTTCTTCTTTCATTCTCCCCGGTCAACCGTCATTCTATTATTCACTCCATTTTCTTTCATCATTCCTAATACAATCCATCCATCTTTTCTTTGGCCTTGCTCTCCCTCTCCATCCATCTACATTTATATTCATCACACTTTTGGTCATATGTGTTTCCTCCCTCTTCATCTATATATACATACATGAAGCATGTATGGTTACCTATGGGTATGTTCTGTGTCTCTTAATTAATTCCCACGCTTGCTCACTACGTGTTTACGATTTCCGACTGTTAAGTCCTGATTGATCCTTGCGACATTTTTTCCTACAGTCAATCAGTGTTGCCATACCATAAATACTCGGTTCCTATAAACAAAAACGAATCGTTTTGCTTACCAATGGTAAATTCTTTTACTGCCAAACTGGGCATATAAATAAGTTCTAAGGTAGTTTTACCATAGCTACTTCCATATGGGAGGGCCTACTATGCAAAGCTAAGAGGTATTTGCTTCATTATTGGTAAAGATACAAGAGTCTCAATTTTAACCAATATCGGTCCGTAATTTTTTAGGAATCGGCCATAAATCACATAAGGCTTTACGGACTCTTTTTAGGACTTAATTCTTTAGCACGTCATCATCATCATCAGCCTACAGCAGCCCACTGCTGGACATAGGCCTCTCGAATTGCACGCCATACAGCTCGATCCTCGGCAACTCTCATCCAGCCGCTACCAGCCACCCTGCGAAGATCGTTGCTCCTCCGTTCCTTAGGACCTAAAACTTAATTAACAAAAAAGCGAATCTAGTACCACCAATACAATTTACGAAGATAAATGCGAAAATCGTGTCCCTTATCAGTTTAATGCTTTAACCCTGTTTTAAACCACAGCGATAAGGCAGCGACAACACACTCTTTAAGCCCTTGTAGCGATGGTATTATCTCAATTTATTGTAACGTTATCTTGAAAGAATAATCTTAAATAATAACGCTTTATCTTTGAGATCAAAAGAAGGAAAAAGCAGTATAATTAATGAAGTTTCTTTGTGTATGCTAAATATAGGAGGTAAATTGTTCTGAAGATCTTTGGTGTAGTATATAGTAAATAGCTGCCTTTTTTGTTCTTTCATAATAGGGTTCCCGTAGATATCGTTGTGAAGGAAAAATGGTATGTAAATTACCTATAATGGTTTTTAATCGTGGTACGATAACCTTATTGCGCGAGTTCAACTCGCACTTTGTCGGCTTGGCCTTTTCAATGAATAATATTGTTTTTTATCCGCGTTATTTCTTTTTATTTTATTCACAAGATGACAAACGAAAAGGATCAAAATGCACTATCATTAAATATATATATACACATAATAACGAAGTAACGAATAATGTTTGTCTGGATGTATGTTCCGGGTTGGTGCAAAATGCACTATCATTAAATATATATATACACATAATAACGAAGTAACGAATAATGTTTGTCTGGATGTATGTTCCGGGTTGGTGCAAAATGCACTATCATTAAATATATATATACACATAATAACGAAGTAACGAATAATGTTTGTCTGGATGTATGTTCCGGGTTGGTGCAAAAACGGCTGGAAGGATTTGGATGAAATTTGGCACACAAATAGCTTATAATCTGGATTAACACATATGGTACTTTTAATTCTGGTATTACGTTCCCGGGGGCTATTTTCCGCCATCAACGCGTACCAAGCTGTTAACTATAAATTTGCACTAAAACTTGATTCAGAACCAGCTGAATCAAGTTTTAGTGCAAATTTTTAAGGACATTATTTTAGTAGAATATTATTGAACAGAAAACGTATTTTCTGTTCAATAATATCAGATTATCACGGAACAGCAATATCAATAAATAATTTCATTAACAATAAAACTAAAAAAGGAGACCTCACGCATAGTGATTTATTTAAATTAATGGGCAATAACAATAATTGCCTGACAGTAGATTTGTTTCATGCAAATCAATCCGCTCTTATTAGCATAGTGGAGAGGACGATAGTGATGTGTCGTTATCGATTTTTGATGTCGATATATTTATAATTACGTTACGTAACAATTTGATTTATCTAACTTCCTATACTTATCTATACTAATAAACATTATAAAAAAGTAATATTGTTTGTGTATTTGTAAGAGGTAATCGCAGGAAAGACTGATCCGATAACAAAAAATCTTTTACTGATATAAAGTTACACTATTGCCGAGTTACATAGATTTGACATCAAAAGACAAGAACATCTGACAACTTCAAAACTTAAACGATAATTTAGGTTTTGAAGTTGTCAGATTTTCAGTCAGCCAGTCAGTCATAATAATTATATAATATTTTTTTCTACGAATTAAATAACTGAAGTAACGCAGTTGTAATAAGAAAAAAATAAAGTAAGTCTCTGGCAGGAAAATAATAATTAGTCGTCTCAGCTTTTAACTAGATGACGTTTCATTTCACTGTTAGATAAATCAATTCGTACATAAATGACATTAATTATTAATACAGCTAGTAAATCAACCATGAGCGGTTGACATGTATAATTAACTAAATTAATGTGTTATTAAAATTAATTAATCTTAACATATTAATCACGCACAGTGTAACTATGGGCACATAATAGATAGATACAGAAGGTTGGCTCGATGCAACTAGCGAAAACAGGCGCACTCACACATAAACGCGTACGTACGGCGATCTCAAATAAATGCCAGTCGCGAGTGCGCTTGCACTCGCTGTACGTGAAGTGTGACTATGTGTGCGTGCGTTGTATGGAGCCAACCTTCTGTATACCATCTATTTTGTGTTATAGCTACGATGTATGTAAGGTACTATGGAAATGAAGCCTACGCTTTACTAATTAGAGTCAATTATTTTATAATTAAATGTAATTTTAATTGTTAATGTAATCCTTGTGGTTCAGCTATTTTGTTCATGAATTTTGTTGTAGACCCAATTTTCTACCATCAATTTATGGATATTATTTTTTTTGTTTTGGTATTGTATTTCATTTTCAATTATTATGTTCAAACATGTCAACTAAATTAGTTGAGATGGAAAAGCTGTGGCAATATATTTTTATCCCAATTCCAGGCTAAATGGGTCAAGAGAGGACAACAAAAGCACAAAAAAATACCAACCTTTTCTCTACAAAATTTTGAATTTCACTTTTGAATACTTAGATAAATAAAAATTATATTTACGGAACCCGCAGCCGTTCGCATGTTGACACCCCACTTTAATTTGAATGTCAAATTCTCGTATAATTTTAAAACTGCTTGAAAATTTTTGCATATTTTCGTATGCGTAACGCGTATATCCCCAAAACTGTTTTTTTTTTTGTTCCGTATTCGCAAAACCTTTTCGGTTTTAATTGAAAAAAATATACTGGGCCTCTCGACTTAACACGTTTTCCCACTTTTTGTACTCTTTTTTTAACAATTTTAATTAAAAAACGCTTCTCGGTGGGTCCAAACTGGGAGGTCCTTTGGTGAACAAACTGCTGACTATAATTTGGTGCTTATAATTTAATTACACGAGCACCGTTCACCGAAGAAGCACTTACAAAATAATTTCTATTTTATTAGGCCGACTAGCCTAAACAAAAAATCGTATTTTTATCATAGACAAATCTGTGTACAAAATTGAGGACAAGAAGGCAATTTCATAAACGGACAGGACATTATATGGCGAAATCACTTTTGGCCTGGAACCTGTAACGTTCATATAAAAAGGACGCCTGTCAAGAACGGAGCTCCTTACGCTTTTTCTTCAACTCGTTTTTTTTTTAATTACCTTTCCCGCCATCATGGATTTTTATTTTGACCCCACTATCGGCTGCAGCCCCTTTGAAAACCATGAAAACTATCTCTCCCTCTGTCTTTTTCTATTATATATAAAAAAAAGCCGCATAACGCTTTTTCGTTAAGTACGTGACGATTTCTACAAGTTTACTCCGCAAGCTGCGTAAAGAACTTCGTTCCAAAATTTAAATATATTTCAGAAAACCTAAATACTAGCAAAACTTCTTATCTCACAAAAAAAATATCGACATCGTTAAAAATAGGCTTCCACTTATGAATATTTATCGATTTTACATTATTATACAATCGACAGACATCCCAGCTCAAGAAATAAGTCGTCGAAGCAACTCTCATAATTCATTGCCGTTTTTTTTCTATATGAAAACTAGCGACCTGCTTCGTATGGTTTTTACGACTTGCAAAAATGTCGAGATTTATTCATTGTAAGTATGTAACTTTTATACTAATACACATAAACCTTCCGGAACAAATGCTTTAAATTATGGTGAAAATCGTACCAAAATCCATTGCGTAGTTTATAAGAACAAGGCTACACAGACAGACACGAAAGGAATTTTTAATTTATAATATTTATAGATAGATTATTATGTTTTTAGAAAAAATGTGGTTTTCCCATTTTACACATTTTAGTATAAAATTGATTGCAGTATATCACTTATTGACAGGTAGGTATTTATGTGGCGATTATATATTTTTTTTCTTTAGTAAATTATTATAGAGTTTCTGTGGAAAGACGGCTTTAGAATTTATTTTGTTTTAAGGCTTATGATTAGTGGTGATACTGTCTTTGAAGTTTCTGATAGTGATTCGACATTTTGGAACTAAAATAATTATTCTTCTTGGACGATAAAGCTTTCGTTTAATTAAAAAGAAAAGAAAGAAAGAAAGAATAAAGTTCAAACCATGTTGCCATTAGTTTTTAATGTACAGGCACTAAATGTGATAAGTGACCAGGGTCGTCGGATATAGTTGAAGTTTAGTAAGAAACCGATGGATGTTTTCGAATGAAATTTTATTTGATAAATGACCTGTTTGTTTTCTATTAATTTTATTTTATTTTATTCGAATACATTTATCGGTTTCTTACTAAACTTCAACTATATCGGCGACCCTGGTTACTAATCTCTTCGACCCTGGTTACTAACCTATCCTATTGATTTTTTTTTTATATATCCACACTGTCCCATTGCTTAAAAAATGCCGCTTTTCAATCCTTCCAGGATTTTTTTTCCAGAGCCACCTCATTCTCTTCCTATTGTAATAACTAAAACAAGTTAAGGGGACTACATGACCTAAACGCAAATTTATATGTCCACTGCAGTACCCAAAATCAGAAAAATATATGATATTCTTCTGGATATATGCTAGTTAGATAGTGTGTTGAAAATATAATACAATTAACTTGATATGATAGAAAAAAATCACGAAGATACCTCTAAAAAAGTTTTTTAACAATTAAAAACCGTACTAATATACATGCAAACATTCAGATTTTTTCGTAAGATTGTGTTTTAATTTTTTAGTCCAATGAATAGATTTTTTGGAAATCCATAATTGCTTCATATTTTGCAATAAATTACCAGAGTTGTGTCATCGCGCGTCTCTTTCTTTTCTTTGCAATCTGACAGTAACCGCGCTTTAGCTCTTGTAAGCCCCTTAATGTCAAAGCTGGACATTGGTCATTCTTCTATGCCATGGATCAATTCCTAGGCACTCTCATTGTCACTCCTTTTAGGCTTAACGTGCACTATGAATTTTAAATATTGCGGATAATAATCGCAAATCTGTGAACAATCCTAGATTCCGCGCACTGCAGTAAAAAATCGTTTGAGAATTCGCTTGAAAAATTATTGTCGTTTGCAATTATATTACGCAGTTTAAAAATCGCAACCATTAAAATTGTATTGCGCACGCAGTCATAGTTAAGTACAATCTCAAATTTCATCTAGTTTATGAAAACAGATGGATTCAAAATCGTTGCGAAACACTCCCAAATCATTGTTGAAAAAAAAAACAATAAGTAACATTAATATTTCAAGAAAAATACACTTAACGAAAAACTCGAAGTCATCAATAACGAAGACCATAATAATACGGGTCACTGACCCCTCCTACGCAGTAGAAAGCCATAATCCATGGCTTTTAATGTCCCATAAACTATGTCTTATATTAATTACAGTACTCTGTATTAATGGCGTGTGATTAGAAAAATAACAATACAGGGGAATTGATTTGGTATGTGTTGAGTTGGAATTTTTGTAGGAGTAGGTTAGTAGGGACCTGTGTTCTCTTTTTTTGTGTAATATTTGATAGACTGGCATGTGACCAATATCTTACCTGAGGTAGGCAATGATCAATTGACAATGGTAAACACTTGCTAAGAAGTAATCTTTTCACACTCGACTTTAAATCTATGTTCCCAGGATATAGTTCTTAGGAAACAGATTGACAGGGAGTTCCACGCCTCAGGACGCAACTACGCACAATGAACTTGTGTTACTAAAAGTAAGACATTATTTCTCTGTTCCAATATCGCAGCTGCCTGGGTTTGAGCCCACGACCTACAACTCGAAAGTTCATCATTCACTGCGTCACCACTGCTCTAAAAACGGTGAAGGAAAACATCGTGAGGAAACCGGCATGTTCTAGAACTACAAATTCAAAACCACGTATGATAACTGTTGGGAATCGACCCCAACACCTTGCGCGCGGTCTGCATGAGCAGGCGGCGTGATCAAGGCGTCATCGGTAAGCTGAAGCGCGGCGCGGCTGCGACACGGCTCGGTCGGATGACCACTCGCTTCAACGTACTTCACTGCGACGGACGATACATATCCTAACTTAATTTATTCATTGCTCGTCCGGGAAAGTTTACATTTGTTATTAAGAACGGCAATAAACCATTGCCCCTAAAATACATTCCACTCTTTTTATTGCTTCCCGCGCTAACATTGGTCCTTCGAGCCGGATCAATGTTCATATAGAGAGGAGGCCAGTTTGGAATATTTTATGCTGATTATGCTAATATTACTTAAGCGGCAATATTTGATTGTCTTAGGCATTATTAAGATTTCTTGATGATATTTAAATAAGACATCTTTGCTACCCAGAGAGAGGCCTAATCAGGAACTAGTTTCAACTATGATCTAACCCGTTTTATAGCCGACTGTTGAACTAGTTTTCGCCCACAGCTTTGATGGCAGATTTTAAAATTCAACGAAACAATGGGTCCTAATAAATGTGTGCCAAATCTGAGGACTTAGAACGAACGCCCGACATTAAGAGGGCGACCAAGGGTCCACTAGCGCCACTCCTTTAAAAAAGTATTATCTCGTGACTGAGAAGGAATTTTGAAAACCGGCTCAATAAGCGACCTCGGTAAGTGTGTCTAGAATTTTCTAATACCTTTTATAAACTTTCATATTGAGACACGAAGCAACAAAATACGATCTAAATGAATGTGGCCGCTTTTGTTTAGATCGAATTTTGTTGCTTCGTGTCTCAATATGAAAGTTTATAAAAGGTAGTGGACCCCTGTAAGCGCTCTTAAGCGTAACGTAAATTTGAACGATTTTTTAAACGGAAATAAAAATATTGTACGGGGTGTAAAAAGCCCCATCACATAGTCGTCAACTACGCATTCTGTACATCAAACTAAGTAACATTGCACAAAAAATATTGCTGGGAAACGACTTTTATTTTTGGTGGAAGGTGCACAAGTATGGACAAGTACAAAAAAAATAATTTCAATGACGGGGAGTAAAAGTGACTTTCGGCTTCTTTAAGTGTCTTTTTATATCCGTTATATCGTTTTTTTTTTTTTTTTTGGGGCAAGCACAATTATTATCACCCATAGATATGAATAAAGTCTTAAATCTAAGTAAATATTGTGCCTGAGACGAGTATTTTCAGTTTTAAAATCATGCGTATTTACGTTACGTTCTCCTTTTTCTTTTCGTGTCGGTTGGTTGATTATTATGTTATTTGAACCCAGTAGGTGGCGACGTTGCTGGCGGCATAAGTGGCTTTCTTTAGATATTCAAAGGTGCAAGAGAACGGGCATTTAGGACTCTCCAGCATGTGCGACATGGTCTTCTCGTAAAGTTTTCTCCTCGCATTATTGCTAGGGCTCTGTTTACCAAAACAATGAATGACTAAACTCCACGTACGACGAAGAACATTAAATTAGCCCTAACGCCACGTCGCTTTTTCATACATTTTGTTACATGTCACAAACCACAGTCCGTTGGAGTGCCAACCACATTTGTTTCATTATTTATATTCAGAAAATAACAAATTATTGTTTTACAACATGTCAGTATACTACTATAAATAAGTATTACATTTATCAATAGTCTCCACAGCAGGCAGACGAACTCAGTCGATTAGTTGTCACTTGGCGACACGGCGTCAATTCTGTTCAATCACGGCGCTTACACCGTTTGAGGCCTGGAAAGTGGTGCTCAAAGATTTTGATATTTTTAAGTGAAAATTTTATGTACTGCACTTTGCACTCTTCAAACTGGGGTCTACTGCCTAAGCACTTAATCCGTAGTTTCGGCCGAAGTTAATGGCGCTTCCTACTCTGCATCACTTACGGATATTTAATTAGCCGCTGGGACGCTTTTGATCAGTTTGTGAGGTCACCGCAATGCGCCCATGGTATGAATTTCCTACCAAAACGTGTTCAGAGTTTTGCGCCCATGGTGTGAAAGTCATACCAATTTTTTTTGGTTTTATTTTCATCCTTGTTTATCCTTGTATCACCACTATTAAGCAGTACTTTCCAATTCCATGGATTTAGTTTCATACGTTATCTGTTTCCGAACCGTTTGAGATATGACAACCCTAGAAGGAATTAGACTATGACATAAAAAAATATCATTTTCGCTGTCATTGAACGAGCGACCCGTCGTGAGTCTCAACTTTGGATGCTTTTAAATAATTAATATTGTACTGTGGTAAGTGGTTTTATTCATGTTTCGTATGAAGAACTAACACACCATGTTTTTTAAACCATAAAACATATAGGACAACCCCTGTTTTTCTTATTAGAAAAAATCTTGTTGGAATCTGTGAAAAAAGTGTCTTTGTTCATCTTAAACAGTCGTCTACAAACGGAAACATCGTATATTCAAATACAACGCACACTTTAATATAGCCCTACTCACTAGCATTCATAAAAAAATACAACGGTCGCAGAATACCAAGAAATGACGCCGCTTATCGAGTTTGTTTACAAACACTCGACGCGCGAGCCGACGCGTCATATGACGTGTACAATGTAGTGGGAATACCTAAGCGCGTGAGTACAATTTAGTGTTAGAAAAGTCTGGTATGCTTTTCATACCAAAAGCGTCCCAGCGGTTAGTTCGGCCCCGAACTAAAAATTTATGACAACATGTTGTGCCAGTTATTCCTACTTCCGATATGTATTTGCCCGTCTGATAAAATTAATGAGACACTTCTTTTGATGGATTGCTGAATGATGAATGATGGGCTTACTATGAGTTTTGCCAATCTTATAGTGACTAAACTATTGAATATATTTGATTAAAATTTTGTATTCAGACTGGGTACGTCATTAGATATATAAGAAATTTAATTTACTGTCGTATTGTCGTTTCGACCTTGTATATGACGATCGAACAAAAAAAAAAAAAACTGGGCTGTCTTTGGGGACTGCCGATAGAAATGAAAACTAAGTAACTTGTAAACCCGCTCATGGGAAGCGTGCGGTGACGATGACGCGAGTTTCACGCTGCTCAACGCGCCTATGAAGTTTTTACTTTAAAAAGGTTTTCTAAGTTCATAATTATTGAGAGTAACGATACACCTGATTACGGGGTCAATGGCCGCTGCTCGTGTAGTTATGGTGGGTACAGATAATATGTGAAAGGTAACATGAAATGTATCATCATTTCATTTCAGCCAAAAGACGTCCACTGCTGGACCTCCTCCAAGCACTCCGGCCTCCCCCAAGCACCGCCACTTCGCTCGACTCTTAGCTTGTCTCATCCAGCGGATTCCTGCGGTCTTGATGTAACATACCTACTTACTTTAAAATGATGAGTCTCGAAATACTTTTCTTTTCACGACATGATTAATTCTCGAATCTAAGTCGTTTCTTTGGAAATTCACAAACTATAATATACGCGAATTATAGCGATAGTCCTTTTAAAATTCGGGTTCCGACGACGACGTTCAATAGTAAAGCTGTTTACCATTTGTCAACAATAAAACCCAATTTTGTGAGTTCAAATGTTGTCCAAGGCTCTTTGGCAGTACCTACACGATACACATGAAATTGTACAACAAAGAATAAGTAGTTACTTTTATTTACTTATTTATCGTAGTCACTGTTCTAGTTAAGGGGGATCCTTAGATGTAACCCGCCAAATTCAAATTTTCTTCGGATTTCGGTAATTGTAGCTCTGTTTTACGTCGTATGTTGATCAAAATGCGATTAGCTACTGATGATTATAATTCAGTAAATATATCATTCCTACAGTCGTGAAAATTTTAATTTGGCGGGCTACAGCTGAGGGTTCACTTTAACATGGCCGTTATAAATTAATACATCATTCATCAATCGTTTCAATATTTATTGAGTTCACATGGGTATTAAACGAGGCTTATTGGAGTTCAAGTAGAAGTTTGTAAAGATTTATGAAGCTTAACATAATTAATATAATTATATCATCTCCACAATGTATGTATAAAGCCGTCAATTACGCATTCTGTACATCAAACTAAGTAACATAGTACAAAAATAATTGCTGGGAAACGACCTATATGTTTCGTGTGAAAATTTGCTGTTTGCAGTAGTGCGCAACGTAACGCACGCAAAACATTGTGCTTAAGTGTGCATAATATGGTACAGAGGTCGTGGGGGTATTTAAAGGTGTGTTTTAACATGAAAAACTTGTTTCTGTAAATAAAAACGTCAGGAAAAGTTGGAATTTAGACCTTCAGTATATCCGTAACCACAAGGTTCTCAGGTACAGACCAGTACAAAAAAAAAACAATGACGGGGAGTACAAGTGGCTCTCGGCTTTGTTAAGTGTCTTCTTACACCCGTTATATTAATATGACATCTCCACACAATGGTTGGCTGAAAATGGAAGGCGCTGCCGAGGCCGGCCAAGAGGTGGCGAAACAACCTGGACGCGTGCCGCAAGGGCTGGTTTGAGACCATGATTCGACTTCCATGTAAAAATACTAGTGTTCTGCTGCATCCGGTTAAATTGTTTTATAAAAAATAAAAATACATTTATAAAACTTTGACATCCACACCGAGACGTCCAATTGCCAAGCGCATTCTGTCGCGTCAGTTCAACAATTGTCACTTGCGTCTCCTATTGGCTGGGCGACGTTTTTATGAGCAGCCGATTGATTTGAATCAATGTACTTATGATTTTCGATTGATCGAGATTTATTGATTGTTGTTTGTTCATTTTAGAATGTTTGTTAGGACTAGTGCATCAGTATTTGTAGATAATACTATATCTAAAGTTGTGGGATGGAAAAATTCGTTGGATTACCAGAAATAATTCCTTTTTTGTAAAGGGTATCATTTAAGCTATCACCAATTTAATTAGTTTTGTGTTTCTTAAATAATAGGGTTTGTCCTCAAAATAGTAGATCTGTCACCAAAATGTAGTCACCAAACAATGCAAAATCAGTTCCACAATAAATCACCTAAAATCCTGAGATATAAGGTCTAGTACCAAATAAATGTTTTTGTATGTATTATTATAATAGGTGTGTCCTAATAAGTATTTCAACAATAATGAGGCGTAGCCGACGGAGTCCCGCTTCGCGGGACTTCTACTTCTGGGCGGTTTAAAAAAAAATAACCACGAAGGGGACGGCGGGGTCTTTCAGACCCCGCCGTCCCCTTCTAACCTAACCTGTCCGAGTCGGGGTGCCCCAAGTTGTACCAAATACCTGGGAACAATTTTTGTTTATCTGAGAACGAAAATATTTCGTGGCGATAGATGTATTTATTAGGTGATACAACTTGATGACAAATATAAATTTTGGTGATAGAAAATATAGTTCCCTTTTGTAAATACCTATAATTCAGGTTTTATTTTAGCACACTCTTGAAACTTTAATAAACGAAATAAGTTCAGTTCATAAGCAAGCTGGAATCGACTAAATTTGATAATTAGCTTATATTAAACAGTTAAATATTATTAAATACAGTTGAATATTATAAATTAAAGTAGCTTTTCGTGTCTGTCACAGCAACGGATTTTGATGCAATTTTCACCATCATTTCGAGTATTTATTCCGAAAGGTTCGTGAATATAATACATTCATAATTATTAAACTTGCATGAAGCGAGGGCGGGTCGCTAGTGTAAGTTAAAGACATCAAACCTTTTTTTTTTGATCCGTGGTGGATAAACCTCATGGTTGTCCCCCGCCCTGGGGGGGCGGAGGGGTCTGTCAGACTCTTACTGACTAAAAACCACCCCGGTGTTCCATCTCACACCTGCGCCGGGGGTCGCGGGAACGTACGAATCTTCCGCAACCCCCGACTGGTGTCGGCCCGCCTCTGCGGGCCCCGTCCGGTCGAGCGGGGGGAGTGAGGTGTTTGACTCCCCCCGCGACATTTAAGAGGGGCGCGCGTGGAACACTACGCGCCGCCGCCTCGGGTCCTGATGTATGGGGGGCGACGGACGTCCCCAAGTCCGTCGTCCCTAGACCCATTTAGGGGGGTTGGAAGAGGGCGTTGTCCGCCCTCCGCCGACGCCCGGTGCGCCTGCTGCGGGCCGGGTGAGAAGATGAGATCTCTTGCTCCCTTTCCGCAGCCTCCTTCTGCGAGATAACTGTTTCGCAGAAGGATACCACCGCGTCCCAGGACTTGTGACCGCCGATCATAGCATTCACTGCGGCCGGTAGCGACAGGTCACTGCCTACTCCTGAGATGAGGGCACGGGGCGGCTCCTCCCAAGCGGCACACTCTGCCAGCGTATGCCGCGCCGTGTCCTCTCGACAGTCGACGCAGTGGTGACACCGGGCGTCCGGCTCCCTGTTTATGCGACACAGGTACTTCCCAAAGCAACCATGCCCCGAGAGCACCTGCGTCACCCGAAATGACAGGGAGCCGTGCCGCCTCCCGAGCCAGAGGTCGAGCACCGGCCGGACCGCCACGATGGTGACGAGGCCGGCGGTAGGACGTGAGAGCCTGTCCCGCCATTCCGCCACCAGGACCGCGCGGAGCTGCGACCGACGCTGCTCCATATGTCGCTGCATCGGTCGCTCGCCCCGCGCCCGCCATTCCTCGCGCCACCGGTACAGTGACGCGAGAAAGACATCAAACCTAACCTAACATTATGTCTGTATCGCAAAAGGGTAGGCAGAGGTTTATACTGGTAATAGAACATCCTCATTTCGCCAGTTATGTTTAGGGCCCATGTTATAAGGGGCTAGCTCTATAGCCTTTGAACGCGCACAATTATAGACTCTGGCCTGTCAGTTATTACAGAGAAATTAAGGGGGATGCGCCAAGGTAGCCCGCGAAATTCAAATTTTCTTACGTTTTTTGCAATTTGCAGGTCAGTAGGTGTCAGGTTGTATGGTGATCTAAATATGATTCGCGACCGTATCAAATATGACTTTACAGAATTATAATCATTAGAATCAGCAATACAACTCCTTATGTTAGAATTGCCCTCAAATGTCATGATTTCATGAAATAGTCATTCAATAGGGTAATATGAACTTATAGAGATGTATTGCTGATTCTAATGATTATAATTCTGTAAAACCATATTTGTTACGGCCGCGACTCATATTTTAATCAAAATACAACCTGACAGTGCTACCTGCAAATTGCAAAAAACGTAACAAAATTTGAATTTCGCAGGCTACCCTGAAGGTTCCGCCTTAAATTGGATCTGTTAAAGATATACCTAGGCATGATATTTCCATCATTATCGTCTGCCTGCCTTTTCCTGATTATAGTGAGGTTGGCTTCTGGTCTAACCAGATGCAGCTGAATACCAGTAGTTTACATGGAGTATTCTTTCTCTATTTACTGTCTTTAAAGAGTTGCAATAAAAAAGACCCCGATAACGATGAAACATTGATATTTTATCACTTAACTCTCACTTAAGGCGACAATAAGTTTTATTCGCAAAAAAAACCCACCTTGATTTATCAAACACAATACAAATAAAAGCCGTATACAAAAATTTTGGTAATTAAATTGTTTTGAGATGGTGCAGATTTCATGAAAATACGCCCGATAGTTTTTGCGTGATTATCGTTTTTGTGTTCACGTTAGATACTGCTTTATTTACAAATTAATTACACTATGTTATAAAAATATAATTTCGAATATTCACATATTTAAATTACGAAGAAAATATTCTAGTTTATCATATATTTTTTTCAAACAAATAAGACTATTTGTTTACACGTGATGTTCAATTTGAAATCATTAAAAGTCGTATATCTGCGCCTTAATACCTAAATATCAACGCGCACGATAACTTATCCCCAAAATCCCAGTTCTCTAAAACTTAAAACTATAGGCATGTCTCAACTTAGGCATTTTACACTAACTTAAAACACTTAAGTTAAAGTTTCCTTCATCTTAAAGTGTCAACATCTTTAGAAGGGCGTTTTAAGCGCTTAGTTATTAACTTAAACTTAGTTAAGTAGAAGTAAGTAATAACTTAACTAAGTTGCCGCTATCAGGAGTTGTCAGAGGCGATTATTTTATGGTTAAGCTTTTTAAGTCGCTTTCAAGGATAGTTCTCTAATATGATATTTTTGGCAGTATATCTTGACCGTTGTACTTGATGGAAACAGTCTTACGATTTCATTGAACAAACGTACTTTCGGTCCTCTTTTACAATATACTAAATATTATATAACATCGAATGATACTAGTACCATATTTATACATCTCAACAGTTTGTGCATTCAGCCCTTCACCTCTCCTGACATATTTCCTTACACACACACACCCTCATAAACACACACACACAGAAACTAACCCTAGATAAGTAAAAACCGTTACTGTAATATTTTCTTCTTTTTTTCTGGTTTTATATAACTTACCGCATTTGTGTACGAGCGCATAATCTGATTTTAATGTCACTGCGCTTCCAATGGGGTGGAGACCTGGTGTCCTGAAATACAGGCCTTACGCCTGCCTTAGGCACCAGTCTCCGACAGTATAATTAAACAATTATGTTTGTTCTTAATAAATAGAAAATGTACTTATATATTGTGGTGAGAAATAAATCAATATTATTATTATTTCGTTTATTTATTTACATACTTATTTGTATACATTTTTAAATATTTTTATAAAAACATTAAAAAATATTAAAAATAGTAGTCCGCTGGTATCGGGAGCAGGGTCCAAGCTACCGGTGGTTAGGGCTCCAGAGACAGTAACCTCCTCACGAATCAGGCCCTTGACCCAACCGCCTAACGAGAGCCTCGAGAGATGTTGATCGAGGCTTTCGGCCATTAGGCCGAATTATTATTATATTTTATTATACTTCAGTTGGGTACTGCAGTATCATTAGATGTTACACATTTTCTGCACTATATTTAGAGTCAATGGCGAAATACGAGTACGAAATTCTTCCTGGTATTTCAATTCCTATACACATGGGCTCAAAAAGCGGATTCCTAGAGGTTCTACGATACGAGACTACGGCAGAGTAATTGCGTGACACACTAACAGTAGGAATGGCTTCCATTTTGACAGTTCAACAACATTCACTGCGTTATTTGCGTTGTTGTGCAGACAAATTTTTCGAACATATGAAGCAATGGATTAGCAATAGGTTTCAAAATGATTAAGATTGTGACAGATAGTGTGTTACGTAATTAGGGTGAGGGACTAACTAGCTAAAAGAAAACACATGAAGCCACAAAAAATAGGAAGGTAATGTCTCTTAGAGTTTGTAAAAGAGCTCTATGAATGATTTATCGAATCTTCAGTTTTCAACTCTTATGCGGGGTAAAATAGGCGAATAAATTTTGTTTACAAACGAAGCTGCGGCCGAATACTAGTATACCATAAACCTACTTAATTATTCATCTAACAGGTGTAATGTACCTACTTTTAATATTAATTTACACAGAATATGAAATTAATAATTCCCACCGCCCATTCAATGAATTTCAACGTGGCACAAATTTAAATTCATCTCAATTAAATACCAAACAATATGATTTTCATATGAATTTATTATTACGCTGTATATTTATGACATTTAGCACAATCATTATTTTTGGAATATTAAATTCTGATACGCATAGAATTCTCATTAGTTTTGCAAAATAGGTAAAGCCTGTATTAAAGTGTTGTTATTTATAATTGAATGTTGTTTTGGTAAGGATTCAAATTAGAAACAGCAGTCATGAGTATTCTGTAAAGTCCACTTCGAACCTTACTCAAGTGCCCGCACACAATTCGAAAGTGAATTCATTTGTTTTTGATTTAAAAGAGTTTCCATGGAGTTTCTTACCCGTTCTTTTCCATAGGTACCTACTACGCTTTGGAATGGGCAACTAGCTTCATCTTTCTGACTGACTGACCCCTTGACAATTCAAAAGTGCCTATAATTGGTTTAATCCCGGATACTGGCATTCAAATTTCGAAGTGACGAGTGAAGCACGGCTAAAGAGTGGAACTCTCTGCCAGCACCTGTGTTCCCTTCCACGTACCTTTAACCAGTTGGCCTTCAAAGCGTGGGTGAACAGGCATCTTCTGGGCTTGCTCGTTCCATTGTAGACTTTATCCATCGATTTCCACCAGGTGAGATCAAGGTCAAAAATTAAAAAATAAGCAACATAAAAACCACCAAAAACATTTCATGTAAAATGTTGCCAAGACGACCACATAAGGTTTGCCCTGTGAAAAAGATATCAGATCTCATGTAGAGCCAAGCTTCTGAATCTACACGGCCTAACTAACTTCACAAATTCTACATATCGGTAAAAATGTATGGCTTCGCGGTTTCGCTACCGTCGTGGAGGTGATGCGAATATTTAGTTTCTGAAGTAAGTAACAAAACAGCCAAGCCATACATTTTTACAGATAATTATGCAGAATTTGTGAAGTTAGGGTCGGTAGAGTTAGGCCGTGTAGATTCAGAAGCTTGGCTCTACATGAGATCTGATATCTTTTTCACAGGGCAAACCTTATGTGGTCGTCTTGGCAACATTTTACATGAAATGTTTTTGGTGAGATTTCAGTTCTTTTTGTAAGTTGCTAGGCAGTCTTTTTAGTGTTTATTTATTTCTTCTTTTTTTTAAGTTTATCTGGGTCACGGTAGTGTTTTTTTGTATACTGAACTTTGTTTACATACCAAATTTCAGCTTTCTAGCACTTCAGGAAGTAGCCAAACATTTTGATGATCATCAGTGAGTCAGTGTATCAGTGAGTGTGTCAGTGACGAAATCGGTGTATTTTAGATATCAATAAAATCTAAAGTATTAAAGCTATTCAATTGAGACTTTGTATGTTTAATTAGTCTATTATTGACAGCATATCCTGAGAATCTGAACTATCTGGTACATCGGAAACCAAGTCTATGAGGGTTCAAAAAAGCCACGAAACACTTCGAGAAAAGGTAGCTAGTGCCTTTGCGCTTCGCTTGGCTCGTCTTGGCGGGGGCACTACCTTGCCCCCAGATAAGTGATGTTTAGAGAATATTAAAATGACCATTCCCCTTTTGAACATCACCTTGAGCACCCCATTTCTTAAGTTTCCTCTTCAAAAATGGACGGAGCCACGCTATAACGGCAGTTACAACAACGAGGTCAGCCAAGTTCTAGGGCCTTCGAACAAAGTTCTGAAGCAAATTTACGAGTCTTCCAAGTCCTCAGATAAATTGGATTATTGTCTACTAAATGTAGAATGTCGCTGAGTTTCGATGGTTCAAGGTGAAGATGAGAGCGGGTATGAAATATTGGTTTTAAGGGGCTTGCAAGAGCAAAAGCGCGGTCACTGTCGGATTGCATAGAAAAGAAAGAGACGCGCGATGACACAACGCTGGTAATTTATTGCAAAATATGAAGCAATTTAGGATTTACAAAAAATCTATTCATTGGACTAAAAAATTAAAACACTATTACGTTAGTATGTTGCTTGTAGAATGATCTGACAAAAAAACTGAATGTTTGCATGTAAATTAGTATGGTTTTTAATCGTTAAAACAATTTTTTAGAGGTATCTTCGTGATTTTTTTCTATCATATCTAGTAAATTGTATTATGTTTTCAACACACTATCTAACTAGCATATATCCTGCAGAATATCATATATTTTTCTGATTGTGATTACTGCAGTGGATCATAAATTTTTAGGCATTATAAATTTGCGTTTAGGTCATGTAGTCCCCTTAACAACCAACCGCGCGCGTACCGCAAGTACTGATTCGAGACCATGATTCGAGTTCCATGTAGAAATACTGGTATTCTGCTGCATCTGGTCGGACTGAAAGCTGACCCCCAACATGGGAAAAGGTTCATTTCTTGTTAAGGAGTTTTCTGGGGTGTTACGCAATCTGCACCCATGTGTTCTGGATGAATTAAGGGTCGGTCGGTGAAGTTACAGTGATATGAGACTTTTTTTATATAAGACTTGGTTTTTATCATTCCAAGCTTATCCTCTGCCCAGACTGCTGCTGACTCTTTCGTTATGGGAAAACCGTTGCAACCACTAGAACAAATATTGAAGACTAACACTTCTTATAATGGGTTGGCAATTCCATAGGGAATTCCCCTCTAGGGTGTAAACGCGGCAATACCACTTCCCGCTAAATCTGATGTATCATTTCATTTATTCATTAAACAATTTACACTGTGTTGAATACATACACATGCAATTTGCATATAAATACAAATAAATACGAATTATTAATTAACATTCCAAGTGAAATTCAAGTATAGTGCCAAACAGTTTCATAGATAATGTCAAACAAGTATAAAACATAACGTCAAAACAGTTTTCAATTTATGTCAAATAGTTTTAAATATTCAAAAGATTCTAAAATTATATTATCTCATTAAAAAAGAGCAAAAAAAATATGAATGAATGAATCATCATCATCTTCCCGCGCTTGTCCCATGTTACTTGGGGTTGACGCAACACGTGAATGATTGATGAACGATTAATGTATCTTATTTATTATCCGACTATGGCGAAGCAAAAAGGAGGGTTACGATTTTCACCGGTATGTATGTATGTTCATCTGTTCCCTCAAAACTTCTAAACTACTTATCATTATTTTACAAATGAGGCCAAATAAGTATCGTATCGGAAGCGTCTTGATTGTCCGCTGGGCTATGTGACGTCACATTAAATCAAACAAGACATCACAGACCGACAAATAAGAAATGAATTCCGGAGTCGCATGTCATTATATACTTTAAGGAGTATAAGGCATAAATCGAACAGTTCACATGTGACTCTGGATTTTTAATTTGTCTGTCTGTGGTGTCTTGTTTATACCTTTTTAGTTGTTGTTTTTGTCGTAGTTGGGTTTTAATTTTTGAACTTACTTTTTTTATTCCAAAGCTTAAGACGCCTATGTCTTGCACCACACTCAACAAGGGATTTTGATCCGGAGGTATCTCCAACAATCTTTATGGGATTTGGGACTAATCTTCTTTAGATGTAACAAGCGTTACTGATCCCATAGAGCGATCAAATGTTATTGTATATGTATAGGTATGTGTGAATGTTTTAATTTAAGAAGCTGACAACAGCTAAAGCGTGGTCACTGTCGTGCTGCATAGAAAAGAAAGAGAAGTGCGATGACACAACGCTAGTAATTTATTGCAAAATATGAAACAAAAAACCAAAAAAACAACAAAAAAATATTTTTTTTAGACAAAAAAGATTAAACACTATTACGTTATTAAGTTGCTTGTAGAATAATCTGACAAAAAATCAGAATGATATTAAGTATGGTTTTTAATCGTTAAAATACATTTTAGAAGTATTATCGTTTTTTTTTTTATGTGAACTAATTAGTTGTGTTATGTTTTCAACACACTATCTTAACTAGCATATATCCTGAAGAATATCGTATATTTTTCAGATTTCGTTTACTGCAGTGGATCATAATACTTTTTAGGCATTATAAAACTTGCGTTTAGGTCCTATTGTCACCTTAACCGAGATTAAACTATTGATACGCATGGTGAAGTTTCAATTATTACTTTAGGTTGGGTTATGGGAAATGGGAAATTCAATGTGTTTACTTGTGATAACGGGCTTATAATTAATAACATAACAATGTCAGATTAGAGTTTGCCTATTTTAGGACAAAAGACTCTTTTAAAACCTAGACTGCCTCTTTGGTGCAGTGGCCGCAAGTGCTACTGCTGAGCATGCGGTCGTGGGTTCGATTCCCAGGTCGGGCAAAGTTTTATTGGGTTTTTCTATCTGGAATGTCTCAGTAGCAGCCCGGATTCAGGATTTATGCCCGCATGACAATGCGGGCATAAATCCATCCTATTCAATCCTATTGCCATCGCAATTGGCTCGCCCCCTGTTACTTGGGACTTATAAGTGGCGAAATGTGGGTGTACTATAGATACTTACACCTCTGCTTAATCTTTTGGGGATTACAGGTGTGATGTTATATATGCGACTGTTTACAAACAGAAGGAACGAGCATTGATAACTTGTAGTACAAGTTTTTGTGTTTAATTTCGTCCGAGAAAGAATCTTAAGTATCCTGCCAAGCAAAAAGGTAAATTCCCCAAATTACTTAAGCGATTTTACCTTATTAATTTCTACAACAATGTTCCTATTAGGTCATTATGTTATATACGACTAAGCAAGTTACATTAATGAAGTACTAATTAAATATCCGCACCACACTTAGACACCGCATTACACTTTACTTAAAAATAATTATGATCCGTTCCCATGGATAGACAAATTGTATAAACAGTTTGTGAGATGTATTTCAAGACTACTGTAAACTCTGTATTAATCCTAATTAATATTATAAATGCAAAAGTGAGTTTGTTTGTTACGCTTTCACGCCAAAATTTGGCATAGGTACAGGTAGATCATGATCTGTGTAAGCACATAGGCTACTTTTAATCCTAGATCGCAGACCGAAGTCGCGGGGAACAGCTAGTAAATAAGTAAAATAATAATAAGCAGCTTTATTGTCCAGTTTAAGGTTATGGTTGTGTAGCGGTATCAACATCGCCATATGCGTGCTACACGTTATATTGACGTCACGCAAATCCTGCATCGCGCAAGCAGAGTTTACCGCGCGAGTAGTATATATACAAACGTCCCGACATCCAGCCGTCGGGCAGTTGCCCACCAGACACAACACACGTCTGGTCGGAGGATCCTCCCTTTTCTATGGAGGTATGAGTGAGCTTTACACCCTGGTCCTCGTACCTCTATAGTTGCTATTGTTGCTAATGACATAACAGGGACCAGGGGGTCTACTCCCTAAGCACGATTCCCTAACACCTACTGACATAAGATTAGTCCGCATCCCGCACTAAGAATGAATGACAACATGATTTGACAGTTGTCTCTTCTTGCGATGTGTTATTTTCCATTTGAAAAATTGAGTTCGTCATTGGTTTTGACAGATAACTACTTTCTGATGTGCCCGTATCATCGTTGACAAACTAAGAGAGTAGACCTCTAGACACATTCAATTGAGTGTCTGGGTTGTCAACGCATATATATTTGGTATCGCAGATGTCCATAGGTGGCGCTGACCGCTACAACTTTGGTTTCCCAGCGGTTCCGACATATTACTAGTGGCTGTGTGAGCTGTAGACGTAACGAGTCTGACTTTGCATAGCTTAAAGGCTCGTGCACACAGGCGCGACGAGACAGCACGACACAAAGGCGCCGCTCGTCGCGCGGCACGCGGTGCCTTTGTGTACGCTGTCGCGTCGCGCCAGTGTATACGAGCCTTATAACTGAATAAATGTTCACCGCGCACCTTAAAACAAAAACCGCGCGCAAAGAGCGCGAAATGGCTGTTTTTTTTTTACTGTAATCTTCTCTAGGCGCGTTGAGCACTTTTTGGGTGAACAAAAATCATGGAACTCGCGTCATCATCACCGATCGCTTTCCATGAGCTATATGTATACTGTGTATATATGTGTACTTTCTGTGTTAACAAAAGCGTGAAACTCGCGTTATCGTCACCGCACGCTTCGACGATACAATTCACAAGTTACTTAGTTTTTACTTCTATCGGCAGTCCCCAAAGACTGCCCCGCATTTTTTTTTTTACCTATACCTCCCCCGTATCTCCGCCATTTTGGAAAACAAATGGAAAATCTGAATCGACAAAAAAATTCTATATACTTATCGAACCTGCTCACAAAATTTCACGAGCATAGGTGGAGTAATGCGACCTATAGAGGAGAACAGCCGGACATCCGGGCATACGAAAGCATTTTTGCCCAAGCTGAAACTGAGACGGTTCGCTCGCGCTCTGCGCTCACACGGTCAATAACATCCTATGGCGGCCATAGGAAACCTATCCGTCGGCCATAGGACACCTAATCTCAACAGGCAGGTGTTCTGCCTGAACATTTGCTACACGCTAATGGCGATTTCGCTTTCATAACATTAAGTCCAAGTTTTGTCGGCACGGTTGGCGCAGTGGTTAAGCAATTGACTGCTGCGCTGCGTGTCGCGCGTTCGTTTCCCGCACGGAACAAATATTTGTATGACCTACAAATAGTTGTTCCGGGTCTGGCTGTTTGTGTATGTGAGTTTAAATGTTTGTAAACGCACTCACAATACAGGAGAAATTCCTAGTGTGGGGCAACGTATTGAAAATAAAAAAAATTGATGGCTATGGAGATAAGATAATAGATAACCACTGAAAAACAATATTGATTACCTAATCATTGTGGATCATAGATTTCGGATGTTGACGGGGCTTCCGCGCTTCTGCACCGCTTCGCAGATGTTCGCGGAAGCCCGTGTTGATGATTTCCATGGTATTATGAGGAAGAGAACAGCGTCAGTAATGGGTAGGTTACGCGTAAGCTCCAACATCAGCCTAAAAACTTTATTAGACAAAGTGGACAGTCCCTTTCTTTATAAGGCACTGGGTACGGAGGCAAGTGCCAGCATGTGTATTGTTACTAATCTGATACTATATGGATTGTGAGTATATCTAGTAGGAAATAAAGAATAATACATTATAGGCAAAAGGAGTATGTAAGAATGGTAGTAGGTGGCGTTCTGTAGTGTCTGCCTACCTAAAGCCTACCTAAACTCACGCCGTCTTCCCATGGGGAAGACGGCGTGAGTTTATGTATGTATATATATATTGTGATTTCTTGTACCTATTTAAGAATAAGACTTAATTAAAAAAACAGATAAAATGATTCTGCTACTATCAAAGAAATATTTTAGATCATTAAGCTCGAAATATTTTGTAAGAAAATAAATCTTCATTAATTTATTCATAATTAAACTTTTATACAATGGATAACAATAATAAGAAAGAACAAAAAAAAAATGTGTAAAAATGCAAATCATTCTATGTTCATTCGTTTAAAGCTCGCACTGTGTGATTAGATTAAGTGAGTGAATGAATGAACGGGTCGAATCGGCAAGTCATTCATTTGTTCGAACGATTTATTAATAAAAATTGTTCTTTGTTCTGCATTTTTAGACTTGATTTTATTATTTCATCATTAATTTTACTTTAGTTGGAAAACGGATGAAATGCATTTGATAAACCGGTTATACCGTCCTATGCAAGTTAGAATTACTACAAAAGAAAATTGAATTATAAGAACAGACAGCTAAAAATAATAGCGATGGGTTTTTCAATATGTAGTACATGTAGTAGGTCTATTTATGTACATCACACAATATTTTATGTAGGAGTATTTGTGTCCCTTGTTGATCTAGTGGTGGCTATTGCTAAGTATGATTTCCTGGGTTCGATTCCCGAATCGGGCAAGGTGCTATTGGATTTTTCCATCTCAGTAGCAGCCCGGTGTCTGGATTTGTGCCCGGTTGAAACCAATAGGCTTGCCCTCTGTCACATGGGACTTAAACGTAACTGGCGAAATGTGGGTGTACAATAGGGTACACCTCTGCCTAATCCTTCGGGTATTACAGGCGTGATTTTACGTTATATTTATATAGGATGGGTTTCAGGATCTTAAGGCGGTACCCTGACCAAAACCTTGTCAAAGTGCGTTATTCAGAGGCTATTAACTCATTCACTATGGGTAATAAACTACATCTAAAAGGACATTATTAATGTTCGATATCCTACCATCACATTGCACGTTCTTATTTGTTTTTATGTGTTATAAATTCATCTGAAATCTCCTTCTAAAAAAGTGACTAAAATTATTGATTGCATGCATCTCTTGCTAAAGGTGACGTTCTATTCATTTGAGGATTACACTAATGGATAGATAATTTAAAAATCTAAATAATACACGTTTTATTTTATTTTAAAACATCACTTGTCTTTTGTTTATTCAAGTAATTTCATTATTTTTGTGAATTTTATGATAAATGAGCGTGCGGAGGGAGCGAGACAGAGCGAGACTCAGCGACGGGACAGAGAAGGACCGAACGCTCAAGGTGGTTTGGTCAGGGAAGCGCCTTAATCATTTGTTAACTCTGCTTTTAATTATAGTTTGTTATTAGTAGAGATCGGATATTCGGATAAATATGTAACTAAAGTTAATTTTAAGCTAAGCTTCTCAAAATATATTTTTTTGTAAAAAAATCTGATGCATATTTATTTTAAATTAATGTTTAACCCGCGATGAAAATACGTGTATGAAGGGTGTAAGAGGAGGGGTGGTGTAGGATAGTTGAAACAAAAAAAAAACATAAATTAAAATAATTATTTTTATTAAATTACCTGATTGGGCGTAAATATTACCTCGGCTACGACAACTGTAATTAGTTCCTTTCGATCGCTATGATTTGTTCCGGTTTCGTCACTGAAATCTGACGTTACTAGGATTTTTTCGATACAAAAGCGCATTCCTTATTAGCAAACATCTGAACTTTAGGTGAATATGCATCCGAATATCTGATCTCTGGTTATTAGTCCTTGGCATCCGATTTCGGAACAAGCATTTTTAAACGGCTTTTAAAGTCAACGTCGTACATTATTTGCGAGAGAAGCCACGTCTCTCTCGTTATCATCAGCCATACCTATTATAACTTCTACTGTGGGCGTACTATGGGAAGTGTTGGTTATTGCGCAATAGAAAAACCGTTTGCTGTTCAAATCAAATTATAATTTACGAACTAATTAATCGCACTAGCGAATCACACACTGTAGGTACACGACACAACTATACGGAACGCGCGACAGTTTCTAAGCGTGTTCACTGCTTGACCGCCACCGACTCTGCTTTAACTCTGCTCGAGCGATATGTTGTAGACTCTATCGAGCGCCGCCTGGTGGCGCTGGCGTCCAGATTAGTCAAAGTCAAACGATTGATTTATCGCATTTCCGACATACTATTTTGTTCACCAACAAGCAATACATACGAGGAATTAATATAAAACAATAATAAAAAAGGATTAATTATTATGTATTTATTAGGCATACATAATAAAGACAAATAAACATAATTATACCTACTGACATATAACATTATCAGATAACTTAGTTTAAATGTTGACTGTACCCAGTTAAATGTTCTAAAGATAAGGAAACAAGATAAAATAGTACAAATACGAAGTAAAACAGAGATTTTATGTTAGTTCTCCTGATATAATAGAAATTATTTAAATGGCATACTTGAGGTTGTTCTGGCTTGTTGCCAATGGGCAGTCTTCTAAAGGTATGAGGAACAGGTTGTAAAGTTCACTCAGAAAAGGGAACATCTTCCGGTCAGGCGGTTGTCGTGTCTGGTGGGCAGCTGACCGACGTTTGATGCCGGGACGTTGTTTAAGCTAGTTGCGCGGTAAACTCTGCTTGCGCGATGCAGGATTTTGCGTGACGTCAGTGTGATGCGTAGCTCGCATGTGGCGTTGTACATACCGCTACTATGGACTATGGACTAAGAGAAGCTTATTATTACGACCATGTGGCGAGTTCGATGCTTTTATAAGAAGACTTAGCAGTTTTAATACAGGGTAGCAGGGATATTAACGCGCAACCTGTTACCATGGGTTCAGTACCTGATTCAAAACCCCTGCTTTGAAATTTTTCGTCTGTTATTTAAACAAAAATATGCTGTTCCATTTTGACCGCGTAGATATTCTATGAAACAGCAGATTTTTTTTTGATAACCGACCTAAAATATCTACGCTAGGTGGTCTACAATCATTTTCTGACTTAATGGTTTCAATTGTCCACTGTATATCCGAACGATTCTGTCCTAGGTTTTTAAAATATTCTAGATATGAAAGAAAGATCTTAATGAGGAATAAATGAGGTTAGTAGGTTACTAATAGTAATGAGATTGGACTTGTAGGCAATACGATTTGACGACTGATTTATTTAAGTGCTGATTCACTGAGAGTTGATTGGGTTTTCCTAGGGTGGTGTGACACCTAAGTAACTGAAAATACAAATAAGAAGGGATTATGTATCTACTAGCTTCTGCCCGCGACTTCGACCCGGTGGATGACGGAAATTATCCCATGGCAACGTGCTATCAGGATGGAAAGTAGCCCATGTCCTTCCCTAGGATGCCACCTACCTCCTGGCCAAATTTTATCAAAATCCGTTCAGTGGTTTAGGCGTGAAAAGGTAACACAGACAGTTACTTTCGAATTTATAATATTGCTAGCTTTTGCCCGCGGCGCCGCTCGCGTTAATTTAGACTTTGACAATCAATTCGGGTTATTCAATTATGATTCGAAAGACACGTGGCGCCATCTATTACCATAAGAACGTTATTGTTGTTTTCCTCGGGAACAGTACTTTTTTTCGGGATGAAAGATACCCTATGTCCGTTTCCGTACATCTGACAACGTATATGCAAAATTTCAGGATGATCGGTTCTGTGGTTTAGGCGTGAAAAGGTAACAAACATACAAACAAACTTACTTTCGCATTTATAATATTAGTTAGGATGTATATAATTTATATTACTAATATGGATTTCTCTAAAAGGGGAACGAAAATAAGATTTTAATTAAACAATATATACTTAATATAAAATATGTTGCAGTTTGCAAGCGCACAAACTCACGTTCAATAACTATTATTCGATATTATAAAGCACATTTTAAGATAAGTACCTAAAACGACTTGTCTAAGACGTTTCACTTTATTTCTTTAATAAATAATATTTCAATAAATTGACCGATCAGCATACACAATCAAAGTACCAACATACTTTTAACCCTCTCACTGCTATCGCCTGTCGTCAGCATTTCCTACTATATTACATCAGGCCACATTTGGGCCTATTTAGATAACATAACGTTTATTTTGCGTCGCTTCCACGTGAACACTTCGGTCGAAAAGGCCTCCGTTATTGCGTGGTACGGGCGTGTATGGTTGTATGTAATAGGTTGATTTTCGACTGAAATTCTAGGCCTATTATAACATAAGTGCCTTTGTAAAACGTGTGTTTGGGAGACTTATAGGAAATGAATGGTCATCATCTGTACTAATAATTGAAGGGTTCAATTCGATAACGGTTTAACTGTCATTTTTCCACAAAATGAGATAGAGGTACCGTTAGATTCAGTGCAAAATTATCTACATTATGACATTCACAAAATAGCAAATTTCGGCTTAAATCTCGAGATATTCAGTTTAAAAACGGTTTAATTGCTATAAAAGTTGAGATCGCTAGTGCAAAAAAGATTTATTATTCGACAACTCCATGAAATATACATAATTCTACTTTGTTCTAATACAGAAATGGATTATTGAACTAAAAGCCGTTTTTATCTTCTTAAAGACAATAATTGACCTAAATAAAGTTTTTGAATACGGGATTAAGGTAATTTAAATCATTCTTGCATTAACTTTTTATACACAAACCATGCAAATTTCTGGTTATAAGCGATAATAAACCCTTTTTGTACTAAGCAGACCGCTCGCGCCAAAATGCGCGCGATTATGTGTCTCTTTCCCAGGAGAAAAAGAGACAGGTTACATTATATTTCTTGTAGAGTGAATGCGACAGTCGCGCGCTTGATGTTATTTTGTTTAGTAAACGCTTGTCAACAACGTTGGTCGTGCGTAATGATTGAGTTTGAGTGCACTAGCAGGTTTTTTACTGTGAATAATATTGTTTTAATGTAAAAAGTGTTGTGACTTAATTAAGAGATGTCAAGAAACCAATTAAAACGTGGCCGTGAACTAGTTGGATTGTGCAACAATCGAAATAGTGGCTTCACTGGCGAAGAAAGTAAGTACCTAACATTACTCATATTTTTGGCGGGTTAATTTTCTAATTACCTTTCCAAATCAAACCAGATAATATCATGTTCGGATATTTTCTGGGTCCAACTAAGCAGGAGATAGTTTGGCACTCAGGTTTCAAATAAGTGGGAATTAGTTATGTGGTGTATTTTCTTAAGTTTGAATATCTTTTGTACCTACTTAATTGGTTTTTTTTTTCAGTGGCTTCATCAACACATAGTCATTTTAACATTGAACCACTATCGTATGAATGGCCGCAGAATGACCCGTCTCTAGAGGTCTCGGAACAGAACAATTTACCTTCTATTGAAAATACAAGAATTGAGTTTGCAGAAAAAAATATTGAAGTATCATCGCCGGAGTTAATACAACTTAGTGAACTTATTGGCCCATATGAAAAATCAAGTTACACTGTAGATGAGGGAGAAAATTTAGTAGAAGTAATATCTGAAAAAAACCATTATGGTGATATAATAATTGAACCTGCTGACGGTATGACTTTATTTTAAACTAGCTGTTCCCCGCGGGTTCACCCGCGTTAAGTTAGGTTTTTGGTTGCTCCGTTCCCGTGGGTCATAGCGTGATGTTATGCCTATGTTACTCAGGGTGAATGTAGCTTTCTAATGGTGAAAGAATTTTTGAAATCGGCGCAGTGGTTTTTGAGTTTATTCATTTCAAACATAGACACACACAAAAATACAAATCTTTCCTCTTTATAATATTAGTGTAGATTACTGTTACTATTTTGAGGATGACTTGTTGGAACTACCTTTTTTCATGAAATGTTTTTTATTTGCAGATGATTATACAAAGAGTAAAACTATACAAGTTTTAAATAACATACCTGAACTACGTATTGAGTATATCGATTATCAAATTGAAGGAAATGTTAACTTGATTCGAGATGTCGTTGGCATACTAAACGATTCAGAGGCAAACGAAAGATGCGAAATGTTAATGCCAGCTGATGCTGAAAACGAATTACCAGTAGCTGTCGAAGATAACCAAAGTGAGCAAATGTCCAGAAAAGAGAAAAAGATTTCAAGAAAAAGAAAACTGAATAAAAGTGAATGGAAATTTGAGAAAATGAAGAATGCTAGGGCTACAGGCAAAGAATATGTAACAGTAAAAGGAAAAGTCATTGCTGAAAAAACAATTTGTCACGGTACTCTGTGCTCCAACAAGTGTAGGTTGGGTTGTTCATCGTATTTTTGTGAAGAAGAGCGTCAGCGTTTGTTAGACGAATACTATTTATTGCCCATTAATGCAAAGAATGCAATATTATTTAAAAGCATGAAACCAGTACCAGTAAAACGACGTTTAGTTGCAGCACAAAAGGTACGACGACAGACCTTTACATATCATGTTAAAAAAAGCAATAATGTAGAACAAACTATTTGTAAGAGAGCTTTTATGAGCCTTTTTCAAATAACTGTGAGAAAAGTACAAGTGATTCAAGAAAAACACATATCTGGGCAGATACTTCCTAAAAAAGATATGAGAGGAAAGCACGATAACCGACCCAAGAAAGTAAAGGCTGAAGTCAAAGAATATGCAATGACTCATATAAAGAGTTTTCCAGCTGAAGAGTCTCATTACTCTCGAAATGAAAATCCTAATAAACTGTACCTCTCACCATTATTGAATATTAGAGAAATGCATCGACTATACATCCAGAAATGCGAATCAGAAAGTATGGACAGTATGTATCGCGTAAAGGAATGCACATACAGGAATATATTTTGTAGTGAATTCAACTTGTCTTTTGGCTTACCAAGGAGCGACGTTTGCTCAAGGTGCGAGAATGAAGATCATGAGGATGATTTGCAAGTACACAAAGAGACTTACAAAGAAGCGTATGAGCTGATGAAAGTTGATAAAAATCAGTGTAAAAGAGAGGAAGGAAAACTTTATTGCACTGTTGACATTCAGCAGACAATGCCATTACCTAAGATGCCTGTTGGGGATGCTTTTTATTTGCGGCAAATTTGGTTTTATAACCTAGGTATACATCTGGTCAGTAAAGATAAAAATCATGCTTTGATGTGCACATGGACTGAAGATGTTGCAAAAAAAGGAAGCTTTGAAGTATCTTGCGCTTTACATTATTTGGCTATGTATTTAAAAACTACATGTGAAAACAACGCAATGAAACACTTGATTATATGGTCGGATTCTTGCTCAGGGCAGAATAAAAATTTTAATTTAATATGCCAGTATCAGTATATGGTCCTTAAAAAATATTATGATGTTATTGAACACAAATTCCCAGTTGTGGGACATACCTACATGGATTCTGATCGGGATTTTGGCCGTATAGAAAAAGCGTTAAGAAAACATGAAAAAATCTATACACCCGAAGAATATAGATGCATAATAAAAAAAAATACATCGAAGAACTCTGTAGTGGTAGATATGCAAGAACATCTGTATGACGTTGAGGGTGTTCAGAAAAAAATGAAACTGATAAACAGATTGAAAAATACGTTGGGACATAAAGTAGACTTTAGAGATGAAGTAAAATGGATAAGAGTAGATCATTTTGGAAGCTATATGTATAAAAAGAGCTATGATCCTAACACCCCATTTTTAATGGTTGACTTATTGAGAAAAGGAGCTACCGTAAGCCCTGATAGTGTAGAAATCCAAAGACTGGCCGGATGTCGAGGTGAGATCTCGGAAGAAAAAAAACAAGATATTAGAAAACAACTTAAGTTTATTCCCATGGAAAAAAGATTTTTCTATGAAACCATATTAAATTCATAAGTGTGCTAGTGCCAAAATATTTTTTTTTTTAATTTGATTTAATTATAATAATTAATTTCATTTTTTTATATAATTACTAAGAAAACAAGCCTGCAATTGTGCAATTCTTTAAATATATTAACAGGTTATTGTTCAGTTACCTAAACAGCAAATGCCAAATTGGTGATATATTCCGAGTGTAAAAACGGTTTGTTCCGTTATAAACCGTTTTTACACTCAAGAACTGTATCAATATCGATAAACACTGTTGGTTTAAATGAAAAATGGTCGATATTACAATAATATGTATCTTTTAAAACTACTTTTGTATTGCATTTTATAATAAAAGTATTTTTTTAAACACTTGAAAGTTTACTCCTTTTTTTGGCACTATTTTCATTATCCAAATCAACAAATAGTCACCAATATTTTAAGGACCAGTTTCTCAAAATGGCTGATTTCACAGTTAAACCATTCTCGAATTGAACCCTTCAATTAAGCGAAAGAGTTTGTTTGTTTGAATGCGCTAATCTCTGGAACTACCAGACGGATTTGACAGATTTTCATAACGGTCTTTATACTATGACGGAACCGCTTTCCTGGGAAGATAGAAATGGTGGCCCAGTGGTAACGGCCGCGACTTACGAGTTGTTCGAAGCCAGACAGGCGCTTTACTTTGTGTAAATTATTTCATGGCTCTCAAAAACGGTGAAGGAAAACATCGGGATAAATTCGGCATGTCCTAGAACCAAAATTCGAAGACATGTGACATCTAGAAACCCGCACTGGGCCCGCGTGATGGATTACGGCTCTTCCGCTCACAGAGTGGAGGCCTGTGTCCCAGCATAGGGAACATTATAAGGCTGATTATGCTTTCCTAGGAACCTTTTGGGGACGTCTTGTTAACCATCAGTGTCCGCTCCATTTAATGTTTATTTCACAAAAGGGAACTAAAATGGACTTGAAATATCTGAAGTGGTACTTAAATTCTAACAAAACTTGGCCTGAAAATTGTATAAGCAGGCACTAATTTAAGGCTCAAGACCGGGCAAAGGCCTCAACTTCTTCGTCGAATTTGTGTATAAAACTTTTCTATTTAAATAACCCACCACTGTAACTAAGCGTACCAGCAGTCATTAAAGTTGTTGGCAAAAAGCAACAAGAAAACAACGCAATACGTACAAACTCCGAACTCGAAAACTTAATTAAACTGTTATCGCGACTCAAGGCGGGTCCCGAGGACCCCGTGGGGTTAAAAGCCGGATGGTCGAAATAACCGGGCTATTTAACACTGTCTCCGACAGTCGCAATGTTCAGTGAAAAAGCTTCAGTTTAATTTGCGCTAATATTGTATGTCATCAGTGTAAGTGACGGGGTCTGAGAGACCCCCATTTGTGTTTCGACGCGCGCGGTTTTTTGCACAGCAATTTAGGGTTGGATATTTTCGCTGCGTAAGCTTCGGTGTGTATCTAGATTTTTTAAATAAATTCATGGGTTTTTTCTCCTTTCGTAATTGGCGGGATTGTGCAAATATTCGTACATATGGCGGTATTATCTTATCTATTCACGTTTATTTCTGGCGGCAGTGGTATTCTGTAATTCCATCTCGTGCAAACTATTCACGTTGATTTCTCGTCCAAACTATTCACGTTGATTTCTCGTCCAAACTATTCACGTTGTTTCTCGTGCAAACTATTCACGCTGATTTCTGACGGCAGTGGTATTCTGTGATACCATCTCGTGCAAAAATATTCCGTATTAGTCAATATTCAACAAAGAGCGTCTAAGGAAGCAGCATCGTTCTGTTTCATTTATTTATGTTTTATCAAAAATAACTTTTTTGTTTTCTTATTATCGTGCTCGTTGATCTAGTGGCCGCTAGCGCTATTGCTGAGCATGAGGTCCTGGATTCGATTCCCAGGGCACGCAGTGTTAATGGGTTCTCCATTAGGAATTTGTGCCCGGTTGATGGCAATAGGCTCGCCTCCTATTACATGGGACTTGAACAGTGTAGATGTTCCTATAGGTATACCTCTGCCTGGCCTTTCGGGGATTACAGGCGTGATGTTATGTTATGTTTTAATATTGAATAATAGTACTTAATGTAGGTTCCTACATTTACTTTAAGAAACTTTTTCAGTGCAAAAATAAAAACGCTCAACCACATTAGGGGCCGTCCATTAATCACGTGAGGCTCTAAAGGGGGGGGGGGGGAGGGGGTTTAGCAAAAATCACGAATTATCACATGGGCGGGGGGGGGTGTAGTAAGACATCACGTGTATTAATTTTTTCGTCAAACGCGCGATTTCTAAACCGACCAGCCAGTTTTTGCCAGTCAAAAACAACCTGCAACCTTTATACCTGTATTTAATGATAATATTCTAAAAATTTTAAGATTCTTTGTAGGTACTAAAAAATACACGTGATTTTTTTGTAGTCTTAAACCTCACCACTTATCACCAAGGAGGAGGGGAGGGTTAATGCTAAAAAACATCACGTGATTAATGGACGGCCCCTTAGTAAGTCAAACTATTTATTTTATTCTACCCTCATTAAATAATGTATGCTTTGAACATGACCTTTCTGCATATTTACCTACATTCCAGCAAAGAAAATAAAACTAATTTTGTACTTAACATACAAACGAAGGTAAAATGCTATTGAAATCATTTCAAGCTTACCTACCGGTGTTCATGCTTTTACATAGACCCGCAAGCCCAGGTATGCACGGGTGATATATTTCCGCGACAAATTTTTTCGTGCACTCGATTTTCAACTCTCGGTCTTAAGCCGAGCATTGAAAATCCAACAGAGCGCATCCCAGTGCGACACGAAAACACACTGTTGGATTTTCAACTCTCGGCGGTTTGCAGAGCATTGGAAATCAAGTGCGCGTAAAAAAATCGGCCGTGCTCAACTGGGGCTAGCAACTGAATTTTGTTTTATGTGCGGCAAAAAGTGTGCAGAACAAAAGTGGATGTTTTTAAATAAATGTTCTACTTAAGTTTTCGGTTGTTTTGCAGACATCTTGGAACATAGTCGGGGAGCTAGGGTGTTCTATTTAAGTGGACCATTTATAATCACAATTATTAGATAGGCACCTCAGTTTGCTTGTCTTTTTTTCTACTAATATAATATTTACAATCACCCCTGTATTCCGCAAAGATGTAGGCAGAGATCCACATTTCACCGGATATTGTTGTTGTCTCATGTAATTGAGGTCGAGATTAGCTTTAGCACTTTTACACACAAATTCATAATGGAAAATCACAATAAATCGATAACCGACCCGTAATCAAATCCAGTAACTCATGTTCAGCAACCGCGTTAGACATTCATTGACAAGAAGCATTCATTTTTATTCTCATCTCTCTCTTTCTCTCTTTAAAAACTTTGCCCCAAACTAAGGATGGTCTCGTATCAGGAACATCATCATCATCATGCATTTCAATCTCACATGCATCAGGAACATCTATCCTGGCCATACAAATGGTTATACCTTATGGGAACTGAACTCATAACGCGTACTCACAAATATTAGTTAATACGCAATAGAAAAAAAACACAAACACGAAACACAAATATAAATAGGTATTTATTTCAGCTTAAAACATTTAATTAAGTGCATCATAATATTTTAAATCATTTTACTAATGAATTAAATCTATGTCCAGTTCCACGAAACTTAATAAATGTAAAGCAGCGTTATGATCTATTAGTAAAATAGAAGGTACTTAAATTACTTAAGAGGCCGTACTAATTAAAATTCTGCAAGTGTAATAATAATAAATGTAGTTAATTTATTGATTAATAATCCCTTAGTGGAATATAAAGATGTCCGTGGTGTGTCCATGGCATCACAGCGGGCCCTATCAGAACACCGCCGCTGCGGTACTTATTTCTTTTAATATCGCAGCATTATGCTAAGATAGGAGCCTTTTTAGCCTCGCACAGGTTTTTTACTTGTTTATTGTTGTTTTTTTATTTTTTTTAGTTTCAAATGCTCTTTTTTATTTTTATTTTTACTCTTTGCTTTTTTCTGTGTGTATCCCAAATAAAATCTTTTTCTTTCTTTCTAAAACACAATAGTGTGCGTCATAACGCAGTAGTCTGCGGTGCGACGCAATGTAACGCATAAACGATCACTTCATTAGCACGTCTTTTTTAGTGCGGTGTCGCGTATGATCGCAAGAATATGCCGGCCGAAACACAGTGTTTCTGTTAACTTCACATCGCCAACAATTACATAGAGTTCGTTCTACCACTGTGCTACGGTGGCGCAACGCAATGCAACATCATCATAACATCCGCGTTGCGGTACCGCACCATCCCGCGTAGATTTCAAAACCATGACTGTACTCTGGTTCGGGAACGCAACGCTTCGTAACATAACCAGCATAATGACTTTTGCGTTGCGAGATCCCGCACTGTTTCGTTGCGTTTACCCTTAAAAAATAAGGCTCATTTTACAAGCACATCTCCCGGCCTATACCGAGTGTAGCTCATAAAAGTTTATGTTTTAATGCTATAAAAATGTTCCTTATGTAAATTCTTATTTCGCTGTTATACCATTTCATCTTAGCCAAATTTTTTCGCGCATTTGCGTACCCCTAATGTAATGCAATCTGCCCCTTCGTCTACTTAATGATTATTATGAAAATTGTGCGCTAAAAAGCTTGGTGATGGATGTATGTATGTAGTAGTTTTAATCATGATCTGGCAGTTTGAGTAATTTATGCGGCCTACCCAAATGTCCTTTCTTTGGTATTGTTCGTCGAATCGTTGAGCTCCTTAAGTTGAGCTACACGAGTACTGACAAATGCTTGTACTGACTGAACAGGTCCACTTAATCTGTGTGGTTCTTTCCTCAAAAGCCCATTTCAGATAACAATCTACATGGTCTTCACATGATCTGACCAAGATTATGTCTGGGACTTTAAAAGAGACTGAGTTTGTTTCGGCCTTTCTTCTCAGAGTAGTCAGATAGGAAACGCCGACCTCATCTAGGTTTTTTTTAAATATGATTGGCGTGTAAGTGGTCAATCATACTGCACTAGCGGGTACGGGGACGGGCGCGGGCGGGTCTTAGCGTCTGTGTGTTCATGGCATAATAATATACTTCGCCAGGTATAGCAATCCGGTCACGGGGGTGACACAAGCCTACGTCATCACCGCTGTGTTACCAGTAGTGTGTAATAATAACTCCCCAATCGCCTTTATTATCTGTGCGAATCCGATAAAACAAAGAGGTTGTAACTAACAATTACGTTGGTATTGTTTAAATTGAATTGCTTCGTTTGATTAGAACAATAAAATGACAATTTAAATGGTTTATACTTATATATTTTTTAACAGAATGGTAACTGAAGATGTTTCCATAATTCGTGTTTTGTTGCAATAAAGTGGCAACTGGCTAGTGACGTAAGCATGTGTCACACCCGGTATGCCAGACCTTGTTTTCAACCATGTATGTGTTCACAGTGCCGAAAGACCTACGAGTCTCATTGCGCGTGTGTTTGGTCGTTCTCAAACTTTGCTGCGATCACAACAGAGCTATTTGCTTATTATTATTAAAGAAGTGAAAACTTCTTTAGCCCCGTTGTGATTAGAAATTAAATTCGAAGAAACGAAAAAGCGACATTAAAAAGTGAAAAACACATACATTGTATATAGGATTTAACGTGCGAGAGAATGAGATAGAATAGATTATAGTCTTGAAGTTCACATTTTTGTAGGTTTCTCTTCTATTGCATGTGAATTGCACACATGTTTTTTATTATTAAATATTATTATTCTATTCTATTTCTGACTGATATTGAATGCCATTTCCAAAATAATAATAATTTTCGTGAACAAAACAATGATTTTCCTCATCGTTTCTTTTATACATTTAAGTGTACAGAATCGAGATATCGCCAACCTTTTTTAAGAAGTCGTTCGGATCCGGATAAAGGACTAATCAGTTCTTTTAGCCACTTCTGTCGTATTCACAGAGATCTAGAGTGGGTTGAAGTGCCAAGGAAATCTGAAACGACATTTTTGAAAGACGTTATTTTTTGCAAGTGCTTTGTCAAATATTTTTGACGTTTTATCGACTTTTGGTTGATGTGTGATTATATTTGGTCTTTTACAATTTTATACACATACAAATATTTGTGAAATCATGCCTTCATCCCATGGGCGTAGGCAGAAATTACAGAACGCCACCTGCTAAAATCCAATATTTCATTTGGCTCGTTTACACGCACGCCGGTTGCACCTGACCTTTCTGAAGAACATCACCAATAAGATCACTATATGTCCTTCTAGAGTAGTTTTATATACCTACCCAAGCCGGTGTATCTTAGAAAAATAATCGCACATCGGGTTATCTTGCAATCTTGCGGCCATGAGACTGACTTAAAATGGACATGCACAGTCATACTAATATTTTATACATATTTTAGTATAAGTGGAACCTTTTAATCGACCATCTTCTACGTAATGTTACTGCATACTCAAATGAGTAAATTTTTCCAAAATTAATAAAATAAAACAACCTATTGTTCTTTGCTATACTCCATTTGAAATAAGATTAGAAATTTAAATAAACCTTTTTTACAGTACGTTCAACCGATTTTGACTTCTATTCCGTAGGCATAAGGATGGCATTAAAAGCAAAAAACGTGGTTACCAATACCAACTGCTTACTGGAGCTGCCATTTGTCATACCACCAACGCAATAGATGTCAAAATCGGTTGATAATTGTAAAAAAGGTTTATTTAAATTTCTAATTCTTATTTCAAATGGAGTATATAATAGATATGCCAAAGATACAAGGCAATCACACCTACAAGGAAGGTCACACCCATAAGATCCAGGAATTCCTTGCCCATTCTATTTTTAAATCAGAATAGTCATGGGATTGATCTTGTTTTGTTAGTTACCACCGATTTTTAATTTGAAAAAAAAAGAAGATATTAATTTTATTTCCTTCACCGTTCCTTCCAGTACCCCTAAATCAATAAGTCCTTAAACCAGGGGGTTTACCAGACAGGCAGCATAAAAATATTGGCAAAAAAACTGCGCAAATAAATCACGCTGCCCTTCCAACTCCTGATGAGGGAAAGAGAAGGAAGATTAATGATGTTTTGTCTCGAGCTTTTTAGATTTTCGTGCAATTAATTTTAGATAGGTATGTTTTTCTCTGGAGTTCGACGGTCGACTAAGTGCTTTTCGGAGGGGGGATTTTTAGTATTTTTCGAACGAAGTTCTCTAACGCAGCTTGAGGTAGGAGTAGACTGCAGGCTTAGCACAAGCACCGTCTTGTCGACGGAAGAATAGACAAAAATGACGTTTCGTGAAGACAGTACGACGGCAGCAAAGTAGAAGGAGTCAACTGCACTTTTTACGAAATTCAGTAATTTATTCACGTTTATCTTTTATTTTACTAATATCTCGAAAATGGTGTGTCCTATCGCAAAAATAATGAAAATTTCGATCCCCTTTATGGCACTCTTAAACCCCTAAAACTCAATATGTAGGTAATCATTTTTCACATTTTCCATACAAAAAGTGAAATTTTCCTTTTTTCCATTTAATTTTTATACTTCGTGGCCGTCGAGTAAAAAGTTTTCTACTGTCTTTAGCATGGCGATTAAAAAATCAAATTGTCTTCACTACCTTAGACAACTGTCGTCTGAAATAGTCTACATTAAAAAGGACCTAGACAACGATCGGCAGAAACGAAAAACAAAATGACAGATTTTAGATGGATTTTTACGGTACGATGTCAAAAATGGAGAAACGAAATGTCACTTTGTATGGGAATAGCCGTGTCTTTTCTTTTCGAAGAGATAGACAGTCATGCTAAGCCCGCTGGTAGAAATCGTCAGTTAACGGAAAGGCGTTACGACTTGCATGTACGCGTGCGACTTTTTATTTCTATAATCTAATTCTATAATAGAAAAATACAAAGAAAGAGAGACAGTTTTCGTGATTTTCGAGGGTGCTGAAGCCAATAGTAAGGTCAATGAAAATCCAATGGTGGCAACGTTATGCGAGCTTCTTAAAACGTATACCAGATGGTGCTGTATTAAATTCATACTTTCTCTCCCTCTCTGTCTCTTTCTATTATACACAAGTGTGTGTGCGTGCGAGTATCGCCTAAGGAACTTGGTTCCTGACGGGGGTTCCCCAACCCCACAGGTTTTTTTTCTGACTGTAGCGGGCATTTGTATCTACACTCGAGAGCAATGAATCCGGGTCACTTAAAGAATGTTAAAAATCTCGGAAACTAAAAATGATAGGTTAATGCAATAAATTGTATTTAATAGACAATGTAATACTCCTTAAATGAAAGTAAAAAAAATATGAGTCACCATACATTTTATTAACACAAAATTACATAAAGAAAAAAACTGCTGATCTCTCCTTAAAACAAAAATAGGAAACATGAAATTTTTGAACTTTATTACGATTTTCTTGAATTTTAATACTTCGTATTGCCTCCTCGTGCTCTTCCATTACTGCGTTTACGCGGTTTGGCATGCTGTACACCAAGTTCCTTATACGATTTGGGGAATATTCTCCCATTCCTCTGTGAGAGCAATTTTGAGCTCACGAAGCGTGATTGAGGGAGGGTTTCGTTGTTTTACGCATCTGCCTAGCTCGTCCCAAGCATGCTCGATCGGGTTGATATCCGGGCTGCGCGCTGGCCACTCCATACGAGTAATGTTCATCTCTTGAAGGTAGTCATTCACAATCCTACCTGTATGAGGTCGGGCATTGTCATGCATAAATATAGCATCCTCACCTAAATTGACCATAAATGGACCAACGTGATCATTGAGGATTTCTTCCACATATCTTACGCTAGTTAAAGAGCCGTTTTCTATGATCACCAGCTCTGTGCGACTTTCAGAAGAAATTCCGGCCCACACAAGTACAGACCCACCACCGTAGGCTACTTTTTCTTCGATGCATGCTTGCTTGAATCTTTCCCCTGGTCTTCGATACACTCTGTGTCTTCCATCGTGCTTGTAGAGCATAAATTTTGATTCGTCGGAGAACATAACTTTTGACCAATCTTCAATACTCCAATTTACGTGGCTCTGGGCATATCTTAGTCTTGAAATACGATGCCCACGCTCCAGTTTAGGGCCGTTTGCAGGTCTAAGGGGTTTTAAGTTAGATTCAGCAAGCCGACGTCTTACTGTCCATGCACTTGGGTTACTTCCTCCGAGGCGTCGAAACTGATTTATGAGTTCAGTTCCTGTGAGAAAGCGATTTCGAAGCATGGTGTTCACCAAGTATCGGTCTTCTCGTGCTGTGGTACACCTGGTTCTGCCCGTTCCTGGTCTGCGTAGGTTAGAACCAGTTTCTTCGTAACGTCGGAGAACTCTTTGTACTGTTGACAGCGACACACCGACAGTCCTGGCTGTATCGCGCTGACTCCGGCCGGTTTCCAGCATTGTAAGTATTCTGGTGCATTCTTCAGGCGTAAGCGACATAATTTCAGCTTGAATAATGAATATAGAGCACTATCAACATGGTTTATGTACCCACATAAATGACAGATTACAAACAAAAGCAAAACCAAATGCTGTAATTTCGTAGTTCCATCTTCGAAAGTGGCCCTTTTTCAAATTTGATTTTTTTATGATATAACTTTACAATAACTAAGAAGTTTTAATACCTTCATTTAAGGAGTATTACATTGTCTATTAAATACAATTTATTGCATTAACCTAGCATTTTTAGTTTCCGAGATTTTTAGGATTCTTTAAGTGACCCGGATTCATTGCTCTCAAGTGTAGTTGATTTCTAATTAGTGCAGTGACAGATTGATATTAAAGATGATTTCATTCCTTATTTATTAATTTCTTCAAACTTGAATCATAATTAACCTATGTTTTTCTATCAATAAATTCAATCTATACAGTTCCGATCCGTCGTAATTTTACAATTAAACAATATTTTCGGAAATATTCTTCCTGAAGTTTATTTTTAACTAAAAATCGTCTTACTTACTTATTTCCCTAATAAAAAGTCGAGTTTTCTCAAATTTCCGGACTTTTCCTACAACTTTCCTGTAAAAAATAAATTAACATGCTTAGATTGGATTGTCAAGGAGGCCATTGAAAGTCCGACTTCCCGACTTATTCTAATTTGGACGCCCAAGTTTTTTCTGAGCTTGTTAATAAAACAACATTTGCTTACGTATATTTTTCAGTACACTTTGCAAACTGAAATTAGGCTAAAATAGGAAAATAAATAAATAGAGACAAATAGTGCCTGACGCTGGTTTTTTGATTGGTTGATATTCGTGTGAAGAGATCTTTAAGATCTTCTTAAAGTATTTTTGTAGCTACAACACTTTTAAGATGTTAAAGTCAACATGAGGCGCCCATCATCAAGGGCTTGGATTCGGCTCTCGATTTGTCAAAGAACAATCAACCCCCAAATGGCGTGTTAATTTAACGAAGGTGGTAGAAAACGGTGTTGCTATCAAATGGAGGTAGGGTTAACTATCTGTTCGTTAAGGCTGGGGGTACAGTGACACCAAAAATGTTTTAGTCCAATACAACAATTTTCGTAGGGTTTGGGTAGTTTTTTATACGATTGCGTTACATTTTTAACAAAGGATCTGAGCACGATTCCTCATATTTAAATTAGTGGTGGTGGTGGTTTTTTCATAAAATATGTAGTTTTTTTTTTTTATTGTGTGGTGACAACAAACTGACTACCACCTGTGCTACATTATTATGATTCTTAACATGCATTCTAACTGCGCGTTTTTAAATTAAATAGAAACTTACTCAGACTCAAGTTTAACAAAAGCAATTTGAATAGAAAGAAAGAAAGAAAAATATTTTATTTTGGACACGCACAGGAAATACAAACAGGAATAAAGGTTGTTAATGAGTGTTCTAACTTAAGTAAGATCCGATCAGTCCTGCATACAAGGACAACATTGTTTTCATAAAACTAAATAATCATTACCATCAGCAAGATTTCAGTACCAGCTACTTATCAAAACATCACAACTGCTAATAGCTACTGTTGTACACTCAACCCGTTGGAAGCAGGCGTGCCAAGATTGAGGTTTGCAATTCTATCGGTGATCGGTAACCCTAAATTACGGTACGGAACCCATTATCGTGTTCCGTTTGTACGCTGCCGATTGATATTGGAGGGTTAAAGGCATTTGTGTTCGCTAACATGGCTAATAAAGTATGTTTATGGTAAATTTGGGTTAGGTTGGTCTAAAATACCGGAGTTTGGGTTGAAACGACGGTTCTATGTGCGTTAGGGTGTTGGTGTGTCTCTGTCTTTAATATGGAGACAGAAGTGGAACCAATGACTGAGCTGTGTAGAAATCGGTTGTCATGGTATGCGCATGTAATGCGGAGGTATGATGGAAATGTTGTGAGGAAAGTTTTGAGTATGACTGTGGATGGCTAAAAGAGTAGGGGAAGACTAAAGAAACGAGGGATGGACTGTGTGGAAGATGATATGGCTAGACAGGGGGTGACTACCGAGATGACGACCAATAGAGAAGTAGGTGTGGATGAAAAATACGTGTTGTGCTGACCCCAAATAAATTTGGATACGGGGAGAAGACTAATGAGAAGCCTTGTATTGTCTTCTTATAATTCTTACAATGATGTAGAGTACAGTACCTACAACAATTTTCTTACGGGGCTTACAAGAGCTAAAGCGCGGTCACTGTCGGATTGCATAGAAAGGAAAGAGACGCGCGATGACACAACGCTGGTAATTTATTGCAAAATATGAAGCAATTATGGATTTACAAAAAATCTATTCATTGGACTAAAAAATTAAAACACTATTACGTTAGTATGTTGCTTGTAGAATAATCTGACAAAAAATCTGAATGTTTGCATGTATATTAGTATGGTTTTTAATCGTAAAAAAAATTTTTTAGAGGTATCTTCTTGATTTTTTTTCTATCATATCAAGTTAATTGTATTATGTTTTCAACACACTATCTAACTAGCATATATCCAGAAGAATATCATATATATTTCTGATTTTGGTTACTGCAGTGGATCATAATATTTTTAGGTATTATAAATTTGCGTTTAGGTCATGTAGTCCCCTTAATGTCCCTCGGGAATCATCGGATTTCCGAATACAACCGAATGCTAATTTCCATGTCCATCAATTACATAAATTATTAGATTTATCGTGTATAATAATTTGAATTTTTCGTGTATAACATTAAGAAAATAGTTGTACTGTACATCGTTGGCCCAGTTGCCGCAAGCGCGACTACTTAGCGTGGGGTTTTGGATTCTATTCCAGGTCGCGAAAATTTTATACGAGTGGGAATTTGTCTGTTTATGGCAATAGAATCTTCCCCTATTAGGTGAGACTTAAACGTAATTAACAAAATATAGATAAGTTGGTACTCAAATCTGCCGAACCTCGTCATGTTATTCAGCTATGTGGACTTTTAAAGAAGGCTGGTACAGGATCTTGGCTTTGAAGCCTGTTAAGGTGTTCATACACATACATACTACTTAATGTAAATGTGGGTTACCCTTGCTCTCACCTGCAAGACCTGAAAACCTAGGTAAAACTTTCAAGTGGCCTTCCCATAACAGGTAAGGTACTGGCAAGGTTACCTTGCTGGATCATGAGCAGCACTTTTCTAAAAGCTAAATATTTATCGTGAAAATCCTTTTCTTATTTTTTTTTTTTTCAATAAATACTTTGTATTGTTTCAGGTATGTACTTAACATTTGGCAAAGAAGTTGATCAGGAGGAGTAATTACTGAAAGTAAGTTTAGTTATAATATAAATTATAGGCTACTGGTTGTAAGTTCTCCTGCTGAGCCAGGGGTTCCTGGGTTCGATTCTCAAGTCGGGTAAAGTTATTGTGTTTTCCATCGGGTAATTTTCAATAGCAATCTGGAGTTTGGACTTGTGCTCGGTTGATGACAATTGGCTCGCCCCCTATCATATGAGACTTAAACATAACTGGCGAAATGTGAGTATACTATGTAGGTACATTTCTGCCTGTCCTTACAGGTTGAACAAGCGTCATGCTATGGATAGGCTACATGTCCGTCCATCGTTACATGAAGATAAATTACTTACTTCAAAGCCATTTATTATCTAATGAAGGCACATAACTATACCAATCTACTAACTAGCATTATTTTCTATTAATACAAAACTGAGATTAGCCATAGCCAGTGAATCTAATCAGTTATTTAATATCTACAGTTCATTGAGATACATTACTGGACATCAATAAGCGCCTTATATAACGGGTGTAAAAAGACTTAACTGCCTCGTTGGTCTTGTGGTCGCAAGCGCTACTGCTGAGCATGAGGTCCTGGGTTCGATTCTCGGGTCGGGCAAAGTATTGTTGGGTTTTTCCATCTGGAATTCCTCGGTAGCAGTCCCGAGTCTGGATTTATGCCCGGTTAATGGCAATAGGCTCGCTCCCTAATTACATGGGACTTAAAAACATAACTGGTGAAATGTGGATGTACTATAGGTACACCTCTGCCTAACCCTTCGGGGAATACAGGCGTGATGTTATGTTTTATGTTTAAAAAGACACTTAACGAAGCCGAGAGTCACTTGCACTCCCCATCATTGTAATCATTTTGTACTGGACCATACCTGGGAACCTTCTGGTTACGGAGATATTAAAGGTCAAAATTCCAAGTTTTACTGACGTTTTTTACGAAAACAATTTTTTAATGTTATAACACTAGTTTAAATATCCCCACGACACCCGTACTGTTGCATGCACCCATAAGCACAATGTTTTGCGTGTGTTACGTTGCGCACTTCCGCAAACAGCAAACTTTCACACCAAAAATAAAAGTCGTTTCCCAGCAATTATTTTTGTGCAATGTTACTTAGTTTGATGTACAGAATGCGTAGTTGACGGCTATGTGATGGTGCTTTTACACCCTTTATGTTCATTTTGCACCCTGTCTATTGCAATAGGTTCCCCCCTATTCATCCTCTATCTAGCCTTTTCGGTCTAACTTAACCGGATGCAGCTGAATATCAGTATTTTACATGGAGCCTATCTGAACTCCACAACCCAGTTACTGTGTAATACGATTCTCCTTCGTAAGACTAATTGCCAGACTTTCGGGCTTCTGACGACCCGTGACGACTGTCAAAGATCGACGAATGACAGCCGGGACTAAAGGCTTAAAGCTTTCCGATGCACGGTGGGGTCTTGGTATGTAAAGATGGTCACCCATCCACTGGCCAACCGTGGCAAGTGTAGCTTAACCTGATCGATCGACCCGTGCGGCTGTTATTAGTTAGCCACAAGCTCTATATTGGACTTAAAAATAACTGACGATATGTGAGTGCACTATGGTAGGTATGCTTCTGCCTTAAGGCTCCGACAGACTGGCGCGACGCGACAGTGCGACACAAGGGCGCCGCTCGTCGCGCGACGAGCGGTGCTTTTGTGTCGGCCGCGATTCGCGTCGCGTGTCGCGCCTGTTTGTAGGAGCCTTTATCCTTTGGGGAATACAGGCTTGAGGTTATGTAAATGTTCTTTTACAATTGATTACGATAATTTGCTGACGTATATTTTAAGCGAGCGAAACGGCGTGATTTCACTATCTTACCATAACAATATTTACTTTCTGTAATTAAAACTCACCATATTTCGGCTGAAATGATGATGAAACAACTCCAGAATAGTATACGAGGTCATATTAAATTAGCTAGCGAAACTCTGCAGACGTGACGGGTATCGATAACTAAACACGATAAAATTTAAAAGGGTCAATGACCGCTGGTAGTGTTGTTACTTAAAGTATGAGTTGATAAAATATGTTTTATCGTGTTCAGATATCTATACTAATCACGTCTGTGAAGTTTACACAAAAAAAAACTTACATTTCAAGTGCGTGACACTAACTGCGGTCGATGACCCCTACAGTTAAAATCACAAAATTAATTTCTTTATTGTTTTATCATGTTTAGATATCGATACCCATCATGTCTGCGGAGTTTCGCTAGCTAATTTAATTTGGCCCTGTATAATAACCACGCTAGAAAAACATATTTTAATCAAATTCGCACATTGACTTATATGTTACATTACAAATACCTATGTGTAAGGTATTCTTCAATGAATTCCTACAATCTTTTCGGACACAACGTGCGGAAAAAAACAATAAAACCACAATTTCTTTCACCCCTAAGTCCATTATAATTTACAGACAGTTGAAATATCTTCCCAAATAGTACAAGACATAGGTACGGTAAACAGGGCCCGTCAAAGCCTTTCAAATCAGGCCTCGGAACTGTACGTGGCCCTTACGCACGAATTGCTGAAGACCCTCCAGCTAGTGATGTGCGCTGTCCTGAAGTTGGTGCGGACTTAATGGGTTAATTTGGGTAGAAAAAGTTGGTATAATAAGTTGTTTAGCGGGTTGTGAAAATGATTATGAGTTGGTTTGTGTTTGCGGGCAGTGAGTTAAGTTTTATTTATGTGCTCTTTATTCGTTCTGGTATTGTTAAAATTAGCTACACGCAATAGATAAGACAATGTCTGTGTTTTTCAACCCTGTATAAGTATAATAATACTAGTAATCATTATATATAGGGTCAAATTAAATTAGCTAGCGAAACTCCGCAGACGTGATGTGTATCGATGAACCAAAAAATAAATTAATTTGTTTGATTTTGTTTGTGTCATCGACCGCTGTTAGTGTTGGTAATCACTTGAAAATCAACTTAAATAAAAAACTTTTTTACAAAAAAACAACCGACTTCCAAAATAAACACTAAAAGACGTGAAAAATAACTTTAATTTCGGAAGTCGGTGTCTGGTTTTGTATTTTCGTTTTTTGGCCACCGACTACAGACGACATACAGACGAATTGAGAACCTCCTCCTTTTTGTGAAGTCGGTTAAAAAACAGTTCTGTTTGTGTTCGCTTTACAGACGAGATAAGTATCGATAGCTTAACACGATAAAACATATTTTCTCAACTCATACTTCAAGTAACAAAATTACCCGCAGTCTCACCCCTAAAAAATCATTTTATCGTGTTTAGATATCGATAGTCATTACGTCTGTGAGTTTCGCTAGCTAATTTAATTTGACCCTGTATATAGTAGGTATATTTAGGAGTTTAGAGAGCTATTTCTCTTTTTCCACAATTTTTTTTTTCTAGAGTGGGTTAACATAATGCCATAAGAAAACGTAATACATCACGCCTGTATTCTACGAAGGGTTTAGCAGAGGCACAGTTGCTAACTTACTATTATAAACCAATAAACCCATTTACCTTTATCAGCTTAGTTTCATTACTAACATTTTTTTCTCATCTTCCCAAAAAAAAACCACTTCAAATCTCATTAACTCCGCAAAAAAATCCCGTACCTGTCCCCTCACTAGCTCACCTTTCCCCATCCAATACACCAGCACTATTCCTCTGATCGGGAGGGCTCGGAGGGCCCTCAACATGTCTGAGGAGGTTCGCATTGTGTCAAATGAAACACATGTAGCATCTTCAGGGTTACAAATGGGCACTTTTGGCTATATTGTTCATGGTAGACTTGTGTTTGTGTTGTGTATTGCAATTTTTACGTGTTTGGTTTATTTGCTGTTTTTTTGTTGTTGTAGTAGCACGAAGTAGATATTTTACCTCGACTGACATGGATGCAAAATCCTTGACCCTTACCACCAACCACTATAAAGTACCTCTTAATTGTTTTTTTTGAAGTCATTACTGTTAAAATTAAAATATATCAACCTAACCTGACTAAAACTATTAACAAACTAAAATGGGGCGTCGAAAAATTCCTCCGCATCGCTGTACCCAAGAGACTGGCGGCATTGCCACGTTGTATGGCAATGCTTAGCCTGTGGCCAAGCTGAAAGCCAGCCATTGGGTCACGGGAAATGTCAAACAGGCGTTTGAAGATTTCGTTGAACGAAACATGAGCACTCGGACGCCATGGGCCGAGGGTTTCAACCCCAAACGATAAGGTTATTATACTTTCGCCGCTTGAAGTTTTCCGAGCTGCAGCAGCGGCGCCAGCACAGCATGCCGAGCCACTACTTTGTCAATTATGCGTTGCAAAAATGTGATTGAAATACACTTTTGATAGAGCCCGCTACATTGACTAGTTTCGAGTTCAATGTGACAGTTCAAAAGTACCTTAAATTTCTGGACCCCACGATACAGGGAATCCTTGTCTTGTGGGGTCCAGGGTATTTGTAAAAAACCCATTTAAGGCTCCTATGTAATCTGTTACAAGTTTTTTTTTTATATTGTAAGTACATTGTTTTTTTCTGAACTGAATAAAGTTTTTATTTATGTATTTATTTTTATTTATTCAACTCTTTACATTGGCTTTTGTAGACAGGATATTAATTCAGATTTGTTACAGTTGTAATGGCAATCATGTCATTTGATTTCAATAGGCTTTTATTTTTATTATGTGATTTATCTTTTATATAGATTCTTTTATATTTTGTGAATGTGAGAAAGTTTTAGGCCTAACTTGTAGACTGTAGATTTGTAGACTATTTTCTATATTAATAAGTACCTGGTACTTGTTGACAGGCCTACACTGTCCTTCTATACCTATTAACACTGTAATTTGGAAACATTGTAAAAGCCAATTATTTTTAAAAGAGTAACCGTGTAGTTTCATTCCGGCTCTTTTCCATAGGAAACAACCAACTGGAACCGTGCACCTAGCTGCTGACGTTTCATAAGTGCCCATGTTTTATGTGAAATAAAATATTTTGATGTTATTTGATTTGACCTAAAGTGAGCAATGAGTTTTTATGTTATTGTCATCCAACATTTGTGTCTACTTATTTCGTAAACCTCAATGACGATAGACGACACCTGATTTTTACACGTAATACGAGCATATCACGCTGAAAAGATACACAATCAAGCAAGTTTTGTAATAATGCTGATCTACCTAGGTTCACCGGATGTACTTAACCATGTACTTACGTACAATCACTAGTGGAGACTCTTGTAATGTACCCCAATTGAGGGTGTTTCTTTTTGTAAACTAAAGGGGAATAAACCACAACAATAACTCACACAACCCTTAAGCATTAGGTCATAAAAAAAAACATGACGTAAGGTTCCTGAAACAGGCGCGACAAGCGACACGAATCGCACGTGACACAAAGGTACCACTCATCGCGTGACAGGCGGTGTCTTAGTGTCGCATCGCGTGTAGGCTGGTACACACAGGCGTGATGCGACAGCACGACACAAAGGCACCGCGTGTCGCGCGACGAGCGGTACCTCTGTTTCGCGATGTCACGTCGCGCTTGTTTGTGGGAAAACTTGTCGCGCCTGTTTGTAGGAGCCGTCATCACTTAGGGATCAAACTTGAGACATTAACATCAACAGCCGCACTTTCTATATCTGTTTCATTAAGCCTCATGAACACGATGAAAATTTCTTGCCTGTGGCACACAGTAATATTGAACCATTAAGGCTCGTACACACTGGCGCGACGCGACAGCGTACACAAAGGCACCGCGTGCAACGCGACAGGTGGCGCCTTTGTGTCGGGCTGCCGCGTCGCGTCAGTGTGCATGAGCCTTTAAACGACTTGCATCGTCTAAACACTGTTTAGACGGTTCAACTTTTATTTTTGCTTCAACAGTAATTTATGGTATGCCACAGGTAATTAAATTGCATCATGCAAATCAGGCGTTCTCTTCTTCGCTTCCCTCTGGACAGAGTGGTCGTTGTCACGACGAGGGTATGTGCATGTATTTTTTATACATTTTTATTCGATAGCTTACATTGCCATTAAATAATAGAAAAAAAAATTAAACGCCAAAAATACAATTGCAAGTACAAAAAGAAAGTTAAAAATAGCCAACCGATACTTGGCGCACTTGGTGTGACGTCATAGTTTATGACGTTGACAACGGACTGAATCGCAAATACTTGTATACAACACATTGACATTTATTGTTGTCATGCACTTTTACGCCACATTCGCTCTGACCAATGGTGTCGCTAATAAATAAAATACTTGAATTTCCCACATTTTTATTGCACTATAAAAATCTTGTCCAAAAATAAATTATAATCAAACATATTGATGGAGGCATAATTCTGAAGTAATACGGTTTATTAAAAAAAAAATGGGCCTTATTTGTATCACATGAATATTCCCTATTCTGTCCAATCGCAGGTGTAGTAACTGATCACCTCACGATGTCTCTCCATCTGGTTCATTCGTTAACAGCTAGGATCTCCAACCGCGAATTAACGGAGATGTTTGATTTTGGGCTACCATTATGTACACTACATTGATAAATAGGAAAAAAATAGAGGAATTTCATAAAAATACAAACAAATTAATTTGAAGAAGGGTGGGTACAGGCGAACAAAAATGATCATTTTGGAAGTTTTTTTGTAATAAGATAACCCTATTTTTAGGGCATGCCATGACAGTTGTGTTTGACATGACGTTTGACGACTTTGACAGTTTTAAGTTTCGTGAAATGATGCCTTTCTTTGACTTTGTCAGTTGTCTTTAAATCGTTTGTTCGCGCGTGTTCAATTTGATGTTTTGGAGGTTTTAGTGATTGTTTTTGTTTTGCGACCCAGTTTACTACTACGGATATTGATTGATTGCTTTTTTATCGAAGATATTACATAGACTAGTCAATCAAATGTCACTGTCAAAATGACATTTAGCATATTGCTGATCCACCATATCTATGTTGTGTTGCTCTCCTTTACCAAGTTAATTGGAATTTACATTGAAACATCGTAAATTATAGAAAATTAACATTAAGAAACGGTTACTATATTGTACAGCGATTATTACATATAGTGTACATAGTGCTAGCCCAGGCTCCATACGTTTCTCCTTTGATCGGTCCACCTCGTCGGTGACCTCCCGCGTGGCCTACTTCCAATTTGCCCTGCACCAGAGTGGATAATGACTCCATAGAGTATCTAGTACTCTATGGAGTCATTATCCACTCAGGTTTTAGGGAGTGTCAATAAATTGCCACTCAAATTAAATTAATTTAAACACTAGTCATTTTTGGTATCTCTACTAATATCAAGGCTGTACATGTTATCGAAAGCTTATCTGTTATTGCATATCATACTATGATAATAGAAAAGTATTATAACACTATGGTCCATTGTGAAAAGGTCTAAGGCCATAGGAAGGCTATCCGATCACTACATAAACCAATTTGTTAATCTTTTAAAAGGTTTCAAAGATTTTGAGCTGATTTTAAATTCTTATCTATATTGTATTTAATATACTAATGTAATAAACTACGTTTCTTTGAACGCGTTAGTCTCTGGAACTACCAGTGTCGTAATTGAAAAAAATCTTTTTGCATAGGTTTTTTAACATCACGCTGCGACCCTAAGGAGCTGAGCAAAGAGTAATATAGCCAGAAAGAATGCTAAGCGAAAACGAAGTAATAGCGCGAGCGGGCGATGCGATGCGACACGGTAGGTTGGGGGGCAGAAAGAAGCAAGTCTTTCTTATAATTTGATTCCATGACCAGAATTGTAAAGTGGCCAAACGTTTTTTCTACGCAGATGTTTGATTTGACCGCTTTTTTGTGTTTTGGCGGAGCGGGAGGGCGTGTCAGACTTTTACTGACTAAAACCCACCCGTGTTCCTTCAGTTGCCTGTGTGCCAGGGCCACGGTAACCCTTTCGGACAAACCCGCTGATGATCCGATCCGAAGATGATGATGATTTCGATGTTCGATTTGACCCCTGTATTAATAATAAGAGCTTCTATGAAAACAGTTCAATGATCTGCGACCATGGGGAATGTTTCGTATGGCTGCTTAGCCAAGGCGAAGGCGTAGAACATACCAATCTCTAAAATATTCCAGCAATCGCATATAAATCTGCCTGTAAAATGACAGAAGGACCGATAATCAGAGTTTCTAGGTACATACATACATAAACTCACGCCTTCTTCCCATGGGAGTAAGCAGAAACTACAGAACGCCACCTGCTACGATCCTTACATACTCCTTTTGCCTCGTTTACGTACATACATCTGGTCATACACGCACGCCGGTTGTGAGTACTACGCACCTGACCTTTCTGAAGAACATCACCAATAAGGTCACCATAATGTCTTCCAAGGGTGTCCCCTCCCGGCGTTTCCACTCACATCTGCCTTGTAAATAGTTTTTTTTCCTGAGTTTCTCGGTATTCCGTTTAATCATCAGAGGTAGGTTTCTGCAATTTCAATTCTCATGCGGAGAAGGAACGAGCATTAACCAAATTACTAAATCATTAATAGCTGGTGGGGCTGCCTTGTTTCTGTAGTGCGTCAGGGATGTTCGTAGATGCGCATGTAGATTGCTTTTACGCAACAATGCGTAAGAGGTGCGCTTCCCTGGTGCGCAGGGTGTGGGGCGGCTCCAACAGTGTCTTAAGCATGGTTGCGAGTCGCCTGGACTGTGTATACGTGGGTCACTGTTGTACCGTCTCTCATGGGATGTCGCAACGGTGACCAACCGTTATTTCTGGTATGTTTTCCTTGTTGAAGCGATAACTTCTTTAGGCGCGTTGAGCACTTTTTGGGTGAACAAAAATCATGGAACTCGCGTCATCGTCACCGAACGCTTTCCATGAGCTATATGTATACTGTGTATATATGTATGAGTACTTTTTGGGTGAACAAAAAGCGTGAAACTCGCGTCATCGTCACCGCACGGTTCCCATGAGCAGGTTTACAAGTTACTAAGTTTTCACTTCTATCGGCGGTCCCCAAAGACTGCCCCAATTTAATCTTGTTGAGTCTTGGTTACTCGAATAAAGAAATCTATTCTGTTCTCTTAACTACGCTTGCTTACTGCTTGTTAATGATATCGGGTTATTAAGTCCAGGTATTCTCGTTCAGTTCACTGATGCGGACAAATCATACCAGCCTATTATCGCCCCACTGCAGGGCAAAGGCCTCTTCTCATATACAGAAGGCACGACATTGATCACCACGCTTGCTCAAGACGGGTTGGCGATTTCAGACTTATATTAACTATAAGTCCAAGTTTCCTCACGATGTTTTTCCGTCACAGATGTCAATAGTGTCCATAAATTCAATTTCTGTCATTGAATTTATGAAATCCTCTGCATGATACTTGATATCTGGAATCAAAATGGTGTACAATTTAAATCTGACTCATCCCAAAGCCACTCAGAGTCAGATCGACAGAACATTTGCCACTATTTGAACGATCCAAAAACTGTCTATTAACACTACATAAATCACGCTACTCCGCCTACTCTAACGATCGTTAAACTAACTAAAGTATTGAATTAATCTGACGGTAGTTGTACACATGAGTAGATAATGCGACAGAGACTAAGTCTCTACAGCATGTATCAGAAATGTGTGGTCATATTTAAGGCTGTGGCACAGACCATCAAACTAAACAACTTTTTTCATGGGACCAACGTCGTAATCGCGAAAATATTATCAGCCATCCCATACAAAGCTTCAATACCTACTCGATCCAAATGTATGGGAAAGCTGATAATTTTTCAGATACACATCACACAAGATCATCATCATTTCAGTCCTGAATAAACCACTACGAGTAAAGGCTACCTTTTCGTTCTGCACTTCTCCAACATTCTGATTGTCCCTCATCCAGGTGTTTCCCGTAACTTTGACAGTGTCGTCAGCCCAACGCCCTTTCGGATCACCCTGGTTTCTGTAGCCAGTCTTTGGCTACCTTTCGGTCAAAACGTTACCTACTCTATCGGACATTGCCACTGCTATCCAGATGTCCTGCCCTACTCCTCTAGAGGTGGATACACAAGAGGATAAGATTGGTCATACAGTATAATACTTTTTTTTTTCTAAAGCCATTAGCTTGTAGCTCCCTCTCTGTCGTCGTACCTACTCTATGTAATTCAACAAAGAGGGTATTCGCACTTCTCTAAAAAGAGGCACGCGATTCGTACATTACTCTGTGGTGTGTAGATTAGATCGAAGATTATACTTCTAAGAATATGTTTATTGCTTCACTTGAAGTTGCAGCTTTGTAATTATTGGTTTAATGAGAATTTCGTTGAGGTATTAAAAATGTAAAAGTGTTCTTTCTTGATTGCTACTAAGAAGTGTGGAGGCAATTATAACTATACTAGAAAAAGTTTTGATTATAGTAGTAAATGAAGTTACAAACGGACTGAATAATTGACTGTGATGACTCTTACATTGAGCCAGGCTTTGTTTAAATAATGACTGAAATTAGAATCTCAAGCACTCAACCTAAAATCTAAGAAAATGTGTTCTAAATGCATTCATTTGCAATAGTAGGGAGTCATTTTCAAAGACGGTAAAAAAAACTATTCAAAATAATGAATGCACAAACTTCTACACTTCATCAAAATAAGCAAAATTGAGAGTGATCCTGTATCCTTAGTTCATATCTTTGCACACTAACATTAGCCAAAAATCTGTTAAACATTAGATCCCATCCATACCTACCACAAGTAAAGATCAATCCAAGAACCCAACCCCCTTTGAATCCCTTTTAAAACTTTTCCCAAAAATATCTCTGTTCCACACATTACTCTGTACAATTGGACTTGTACACCTAAAATAGGCGGTTGACGTGTTGCGACCGCGACATTTGCGACTATAAATCGCAGTCGCGCTCCGCCGTTCATTATTTATACGATTCTGTCGTTTTATTTATTGCCCCTCTTATGTTTTGTGTTTTGTATTGGAAGATGGGGATTGATATGTATAAGCAATCATACGAACAATGTGTTGATTTCAATGACTAAAAGATTATTTTTTTTATTTTGCGTCCTGCTATAGATTTCTCCTATCAGCTTAAATTCAGCCAGACTCGGGACAAATAGTATCAAACCCGTAACAATTGCGACGCGGGTTTACTTTCCAGAGGGCCTAGACAAAATAACATTCGATTAGCGATGACGCTAGTAGAAAAGCCAAAAAATTTATGGGGCTGACATAAGCTATCGAAATGTCACGTGATCTTAGGCCAACAAATAGAAATTAGTTAGTAGACAATGTTAACATCATTCGAATCTATGAAAAGAATCGACCGCGTCAAACAATTACTTCCAGATGCGTAGCCACGTGGCACTTTTTGACAAGCTTTATGGCTAGTTTTCGATTCGTATGATGGAAACATTAGCGAAAGCGATAGCGATTGTAGAAATAGTATCGCTCTGAAGCTAATGCCATTTGTCTAGGCCCTCAGGTCGGGAAGAGTATGTAGAGAAATATTGAACCGATAAAAAGTTATGTAAATTGTACTTAAAATTTTTGGAACATCTCTTTTGTTTTCCTTTACTCGTTTTACAAAATTTTGGAGCGCTTGGGAAGTTCCCTTTTTTCTATTACGAATTTCTCAATCGTCTGCTTTTCTGCTTTCTGGTCTGCTATTAGCAATAAGGTCTTCTACCACAAAGTCCTTAAAAACTGGCCAATCTTGGGTGTAATCAACACGTCTGCTGAACCCTTTGGTGAATACAGATATGACACTATATTTATCAATAAATTGCAGAATATCTTCAATTGTCCCAAATATCAATTCAACAATAACAGTATCTAGAAACAAGCTAATTTTAGCTCCATCGTGCAATCCCATCCCATCAATCGAAGCCACTGCTGGCGTCTTGAACAAACCGCACTCGATCTGTTATGCGGAACCCTATTCACGTTTCATTGGGTTCCGTACAGTTAAACTAATAGTATCTAAATATATTGGAAATAGTTTAGAACATGCATTTAGTGTGTTTGTCAATGTCTTGAGTATTTTTACTAGAACATTTGTGAAATACATACAGCACGGTTGTGTTCTTCGAGGGAATACATAATGGTCCTCACATGATCTGACTAAGATTATCTGAACTTTAAAGAGACGAAACTGGACTGGACTGGCGAAATGTGGGTGTAATATAGGCACACCTCTGCCTAACCTTTCGGGGAATAAAGGCGTGCGTGATGTTATGTAATGTAGTGTTTAATAGAGACTTTGACATCTGTGGTAGTTTCGCCATTTCTTTTCAGGAGTTGTCAGAAATTAAATGTCATTTTTTGAAATGTTATTTTATAGTTTGATGTGACAAATGATTTTATTTCTGTAAGTAGGTTTGTACAGACACTTTTACACGCCAATCATATTTTAAAAATTACATGAGGTCGGCGTTTCCTATCTGGCTATTCTGAGAAGAAAGGCCGAAAAAAACTCAGAGGTCACAGTTTCTTTTAAAGTCCAGACATAAACTTGGTCAGGTCATGTGAAGACCATGTAGATTGGTGTCTGAAATTGTTTTTTTGAGGAAAAGCAACACAGTTTGAGTGGACCTGTCTAGTCAATGCGAGCATTTGTCAGGAATCGTGCAGCTAAACTCTGAACTTAAGGAGTTCAGCGATTCGAAGAATAATACCAAAGAAAGGACATTGGGGTAGGCCGCATAAATTACTCAAACTGCCAGACCATGATTAAAACTAACTGAGAAGAAAAATAAAAGTGATTTCGATATCCTATTTACAGAATAAACAATTTCATTTCAATAGGCAGAGGTAGTCCCATGTAAAAAGATAAAAAGATACGCATGAGAAACATGACCCTGTCTTTGCTCCCGCGCACTTGGGTAACAAGGGGGCGAGCTTGTTGCCTTAAACCGGGCTTTAATCCAGACTTCTGGCTGCTACTGAGTTCCCTTATGGAAAAACTCGATAACAGTCCGACCTGAAGTTGAAACCGTGGCCCTAATAAGGCAGACAGTTACGGCTTACTTGACTGTTTTTTTTTGTTTTCTGGGAACCTTCAAAAGATGCCCGGGCTTTGGGGATAAGATTGGGGAGTGTGGGATTTTTACCCTCACTAAAACCACCCCGGTGGTCGCTATCTGTACATGGAAGGGGCTCCGTTACCTCTCAAAAGACCGATCCGTAACCCCTTCTGTGCAACGCGTGTTAGGGCACATCTCTGTAGTAGAGACTGTAAAGGGGGTCACCCCTAAACCTAATTGTGCAAGTGTGCAAGGCAGCATGTCACCACTGACGGCTCACTTGACGTACACGATAACTGGTGCATGCCTGTCGTCAACTCAAGGTTGCAATGACTCTTTCTTCAAAAGACCCTTACAGACATGGCGCAGCATTGTTAGACTCACATAAAATCCTAATAATATAATGTTTGTACTTCAAAAGAAACCATAGCCTCTGAGTTTCTTTCGGCATTTCTTCTCAGGGATCAGTCCGCCAGGAAACGGCGGCGCCATCTAGTTTTATAATATTGATCAAAAAAAATAAGTTTACCTAATTGTCTTAAGAGCGCGAATCAACAAAATTCGATCTAAACAAAAGCGGCCACATTCATTTTGATCGTATTTTGTTGCTTCGTGTCTGAATATGAAAGTTTATAAAAGGTATTAGAAAATTCTAGACACACTTAGTACCGAGGTCGCTTATTGAGCCGTTATTCAAAATTCCTTCTGAGTCACGAGATAATGCTTTTTTAAAGGAGTGGCGCTAGTGGGCCCGTGTGCGCCCTCTTAAAAGCTCTACTTACAGAAATAAACATCATTTCATTTATTTCAATATTTTCTATGGGACTTACAAAGACTTACAAAGACACATACCTACAAAACATGTTTCTATAGGTACATATATTATATGTATCTATGTACAGTCACCAAAAGAGATAAGTTACCAGGGTCGTCGGATATAGTTGAAGTTTAGTAAGAAACCGGTGGATGTTTTCGAATGAAATTTAATTTGATAAATTACCTGTTTGTTTTCTATTAATTTTATTTTATTTTATTCCAAAACATTCATCAGTTTCTTACTAAACTTCAACTTTATCGACGACCCTGTTTACTTATCACTTTTGGTGACCGTACTTAGGAATACCACTTAACACATTTCTTTATTGTATAGAAAGATATTTTCTTTTTCAACGGTGCCTAACCTTTTTCATGTTACGAAAAGAAATATACCCTTATTTTTCTAAGACACTATTTTAAGATAGTATTTGAGACCTGGTTTCTAGGAACCCATTCAATGTCTTGTCAAATCAAATGTCAACTTGTCATGGTTTGTTGTTGCTATTTTGGTAAACTAATAACAATAGCCATAATGAGACTGGGGTTCATTATCATCTGCCTATCCTTTTTCCCCCACTATGTTGGGGTCAGCTACCAGCCTAACCGGATGCCGCTGAATACCAGTGTTTGTTAAGGCTTTATAAAGCCTTAAAAAGTGGCAACATTTTATAAGTGTTTTTATAATTATTATTTTGGCAACATTGTGTACGCTGTTAATGTCATAGTGACGTTATGACTAGTTTATAGTTTATCTGTGGTGACTTTCCTGTCAATACCCGAAGAAAAGGCTTTTTATACTCACTCGGTCCTTTAAAATAAACATTGTAATACTGCAATTCCTGGACTTTACTTACACCAGTATATCCCCAAAGATATATGTTTTTCATGGAGCGACTGCCTATCTGACATTCACAACCCAGTTACTGGGGGTTACGTCATAATATACACAACCTTACGCCTTCTTCTGATGGGGTCGCCAGAAACTAGAGAAGGCTACCTGCTACGATCCTTACAAAGTTCTTTTGCTTCGTCCACGTTCATACGTCATCTGGTCATTCACGCACGCCGGTTGCGAGTACTACGCACTTGCCGATTTATTCTGTAATTATCTCACCGTGCCAGCTTAGGAGAAATTAATGAGCTTGAAGTGAGCTGTCATTAGAGCCGGCGTTAGGGTAGGGTGCGGCTGAGCGACCGCACAGGGTGCCAGAGGTGAAAGGGTGCCGATGGGCCTGTCACTAGATGCCCCTTCACCTGTAGCGCCTGCAGAGTACTTTTGTTTTAGCTCGTTTGGAGTTAGAAAACTAAAAACGTTGTTGAGCTCTCTTCGCTTGCTCTTGCATCCAACATTCTCTGAATTCTCAAACTTTGCATAACCCGACAAAGTAACTCCTATTTCTTTATGAATGGACAACAGAAAACCTATTCGGAGTGCTGAAATATTTTGCCCCTCTCTACTCTCCAAGAGAGAAGAGGGGCGCCGCCACCAAAATTTCGCTCAGGGCGCCTGTAATGTTAAAACCGGCACTGGCCGTCATTTAACCTGATGCTAGGGATTAAGACTCTTGGCAGCTCACTTCAAACTCACTTCACCTAAGTTTTACAAAATAGATCGGCTGACCTCTTTGAAGAACATCACCATTAAGGACAGTGTATGTCCTTTCCGGGGGTTTCCCCTGCCAGCATTTCGACTTGCATCTTTGATAATCGCCTTTCATTCATCCTCCCAACATGACCATACCAAATCAAAATCCTTTAAAATTTTGTCACTACAAACTTCAATATTTTCCCATAATCTGAAAATACATTTTCCAATAAAACTGCACCGATTACAAGCAATACATTATTTTTATATATTTTTCACACCATTCGGAAAACAGCGTGTTTATTCGAAACAAATGTGCTCTATAAGTTAAAAGCACAATAACAAGTAGTCCACGTTTCTTTATTTACGAGAAAACCCGATACAAACTAGTGTACGGGATATTTTTATTTATTTTAAAAGCGTGAATAATGTTCGCCGTATCAGCACGTGGAACTGGGCTAGTGGTGGGATGTGTTCGGAGTATGTTTAAACTTTCAACGTGTTTTTCACAGAGGAAGAAACGCACTACTATACGTTTCTTCCTTTTATGAACATTTTCCCACATATTATTTTTATCTCACGAAGCGGCGCGCGCTTTGCTTGTGCTTATCAAGTATACAAACACGCTTTGAATGTGTGTATGAAGATGAGTAGCGTCAGCACATAACACACTCACTCACACACACAGACACACTTCCGACTTCGCCATTGTCTCTCTCTGACGGTATCGTACCGAGAGCTCCTTTGCTTACACACACATTCACTACGTCTTTGTACACTTGGTAACCGCAAGTAAAGCGCGCGTCGCTTGGTGAGATAAAAATACTGTAATAACAGCCGGGTCGATCTTAAATGATAAATGATTTTATTTCTGTAAGTAGGTTTGTACAAACACTTTTATACGTCAACCATATTTTTTTAAACTAGATGAGGTCGGCGTTTCCTATCTGACTACTCTTGAGAAGAAAGGCCGAAACAAACTCAGAGGTCACAGTCTCTTTTAAAGTCCAGACATAATCTTGGTCAGATCATGTGAAGACCATGTAAATTGGTATCTGAAATGGTCTTTTGAGGACTTTTGAAGAACCACACAGATTGAGTGGACCTGTCCAGTCAGTGCACGCATATGTCAGTAATCGTGCAGCTCAACTCAGGAAGTCAGGATTTAAGTTACTAAGACTTAAGGCTAACTTAAGTACTTAAGATTAACGTTAAGTAAGACTTACTCTTCAAAGTTAAGCAAAACTTGGCGAGGTCGGTTTGTGGATGGGTGACCATCCATAATATGCCGAGAACCCTCCGTGCTTCGGAAAGAACGCTAAGCAGTTGGTCCCGGCTTTCATTCATGGATCATTACTGGTAGTCAGAAGCCTTAGAGTCTGACAACCAATCTTGCCAAGGGATATCGTGTTGCCCAGTAACTGGGTTGTGGAGGTCAGATAGGCAGTTGTTCCATGTAAAATACTGGTATCTATCTACATCCCGTAAAACTGGAAGCCGACACCAACAAGTTGGGCAAAGGCTAGGCAGATTGATTGATTGCCTCGCTGATTTCGACTGATCCCTGCTTTTAACCCTGCCGCGATGGCTGTCCGAGGTAATATGCTGGTCCGCATATTTGCACGCTGTACGGAGCAAGTCAAAATAACCCTTTTCAGAGCATACTGCCAGTCTTTTTACACGTGCAGTCTGTGGGTCAAGTATACGTTGAGGGCATACAACACCCTTCGTGTCCAGTGCAACAATGTATTCAGGATGTTGTTGGGTCTACCACGCTTTTGTAGCGGTTCCGGGATGTTCACCGAGGCCAGAGTTGCTGGTTTTCATGTCATTATACGGAAACGGTGCGCTTCTATTCTCGGTAGAATCCGTGCTAGCTCCCACAGCATCCTGAGTGTGTTGTGTGATAGGTGGGACAGCCCCATGTTGGCTCACTGGATACGGCTGCACACGTAGGTGTCAGTCGTTTAAATTTTGTATATAGTGTGGTTTTTATTAACATTATAAGTCGTAAGGAAAATTTAAGTACCTACCTATAATTGGTGCTAATTGGGTGTGCCATTTTGATCAAATAATCACAAGTGTCAGCAGTCATAATATTTGACTGCGGTTGCAGTGAACTGGGGCTTGATCAAGCTTCAGTAGTACTTTCCTATTTCAGTGGTAAAAGTTTTAGGTCTTTTGATATTATTGTGTCACGAAATTGTAGTGTCCAGAACTCTAATATTATAAATTCGAAAGTAACTCTGTCTGTATGTTACCTTTTCACACCTAAACCACTGAACGGATTTCGATAAAATTTGGCAAGGAGATAGATGGCATCCTGGGGAAGGACATAGGCTACTGTTTGTCCCGGTAGCACGTTCACGTGGGATTATTTCCAAGATCGCGGGTGATGCCGCGGGCAGAAGCTATCTATAATAACTTATAGAGTACGTGTAAAAAATACTCGCTATATATTTCCTTAAAACAATTTCTTGAATTTGAAAAAACAAATTTTTGATAGATTTGTACTCAAATGCCCACAACCAATCCAACCAACCAACCCACCAACCCCCAACCAAGCTCCAACCAAGTAACCTGAAAACAGCTTCCAATTGTTCGACTAACACTGGAACCATTGAAACAGAGTTACATCACTATTTGTAAATTGCTTACCGATGTTTCAGAGCAAAGCGATATTTGTTACGACTGCTGTTAAAACATATTCCCTGGGTTTGGCTGCGGCGCCAGGGGTTTCAATCATGAAGGTTGATCATTAGAGGTTGTATACCGACTCCTGGTAGATTTTGGGTCAGCAGGAATGTTTGGAAACAATATTAAGTTATTGTTTTTCATACGAAATGGAGATGTTTTGATCCTGGTCGTTATTATGAGCTGTAATGACCAGATTAAGTCCCGTGTTCTTTAAAAGTAATATTTAATACTCACGTTTTTTCCCCGTTGAGGTAAGAAGAAACCGCAGAACACCATCTGTACTGTTCTGACTTCATTTAATTCGTTTATGTTAACTGTTCATACATCTTTTCATACATGGCGTTGTGAGTAGGTACTTCATTCCTCAGCTTTTCAAAAGACAGTACCAAGATCGGTGAAATTCCTCATAGGGCGACCCTATGGTGTCCCACTTTGGATATCACACTTACTTTTTTAACAGTTTTCTCCATAGGAATCAAAGCTTTGATATGGGTAACCAACATTAACTTTTTGACTAAATGCTCAAACAGGCGCGACGCGACTCTAGTAGAAACATTTCTATAAAGACTTGGAAAATTGTTCTAAAAGAGTCGCGTCGCGCTTTCGCGTCGCGTTTGTCTGTGGGAGCCTTAACTGAACCGTAAAACATGGTAATTGGCCTTTACCTAGGTGTTTTATTTATTAATAATCAAGTTAGGTGGCCCCGACTTAAGTGTCGTAGGTTCGTGAGTTCGAACCCAGACAGGTCCTTAGTTGTGTTTAATTTCATCACCACTACTCTCAAAACGGTGAAGAAAAACATCGTGAGGAAACCGACATGTCTTAGAACCAAAAATTCGAAGACATGTGACACCCACCAACCCGCACTGTGTCCGCGTGGTGGATTACGGCCCACTCCCTGTCATAGAGAGGTCTGTGTCCCAGTCGTAGGAAAATTATAGGCTGTTTATGCTTATCAAGAAAGTATAGCCTACAAGGTTATTATTAAGATCAAATTACTTGTAAAATTTTGTAGAGATACGGAAAAAAATACCCTTTTTAAGGCCCTCTTATAGTGCGTCTCGGCGGGCGCTGGCCGGCAGGTGCGAGCGCTTGACCTGCTAGATTTTGTATATACTTATTTTAAAAATAATAACGAAATTATAAAATGTGCTCAACAAGCCTTAAAACCACTGAGCCTTATCTTTTGACATAACTATTATTATATACTTATTATTTATATGGTTTTATGATGGAATCTCTTCAAGGTACCTACGTTTAAAATAGCGATTCATCTTTATAAAAAAAAAAATGCGAGCCTATTATTATAATTCATGTTTCTGTCTTCACACAGCGCATGTAAAATTTTCCAAATTTTTTTTTTTGGCCACAGTTAGTTTTGGTTAGATTTGCAGATGTTTAAGAAAGTTAAAAGTATTGTAACCTAGCATTAACCAATTAACATGTTTTACGGTTACAGTGCAATTTCTAATGAATCTCATTCACTAGACTATTGACGGAGCCGAGGGAACAATAAAACTTGCCATTCACAATGCTGCCAACTTTAGAAAGTGGGACTGTCGCATATCACACGCCTTTTGTTTGGAGTGCCGTTCTGATGTGAATTATGGTTATGTTATGCTATTAATGTTGGTATTACTGAACTATGAATTGATGGAACTGTGTAGCTGTTTGTTTGTCTCCGTGGAATGGTGCGGACTTCTGAAAATATTGACAGATTTAAAATGAAATGCAGTCTTTGAAGAAGTGCTTACCAATTTATGTGATTGTGTAAATCTAAAGCAACTGAGAGCTTTTAATACGCGGTTTTTGGAAAGTTTCACTTAGCTGTGTTCACTTGTTAGGTTATGTGTTACATTTGACGAAACCATATCTCATGGGTGTAACAAAAGTCAAAACCGACTGTTTAAGTACTGATTAGATTTAAGTGAAAACACTTTAAGACCCATGATAATCAGCCTATATCGTTGCAACTTCTGGGACGAAGGCCTCCCTCTGCGAGAGTGAAGGGGTAATCCACCACGCGGGCCCAGTGCGGATTTGTGGATGCCACACGTCTTCGAATGTTCGAGTGAATGTTCTAGGACATGCCAGTTTGCTCACGATGTTTTCTTTCACAGTTTTAAGAGCAGCGGTGGTAAAATAATTTACACAAAGTAAAATGGCTGCCTGGGTTCGTCGAAAAACCACCTTACAATTCGTCAGTCGCGGTTGTTTCATTTGGCCACCAGCACTTCCTAAAAACATAGCTGCGATTTAAAACTATCTCAGAAATAAGTCGCCGCAAATAATCGTCCAACGAACAGCCTACCTTAGCAAGAAGACTCTTAAGTTTCAGGTAGAATGCTCCACGTTCCCACTTCAGCTATAATCCGATCTTTCAAGTACCTACCCACTGGACCGTATAAGTTTCAGACACTGAAAATTCTCTAAGATAGATACAGAGATATTCTTTGTCTTTTTCTTCAGGAGTTTCAATTAGAAGTTGATTTTTAATGAAGATCTAGCTGTCTTTGTTTTTAGTATTTTGTTGTTATTGCGTGTTTTGTTTTGTAGTTGGCTTTGTTTATAATAAACTAGCGCATAACCGGCGTGTGCTACTACGCTAATAAAAAACAATGATTTAAAAAAAATGTGGTTTAATCCATCTTCGCATTATTGCCACATTATAGGGATATTGGCACATCGGATGGATGGTTTCAAAGTCTATAACGGATATAGGTTGATTTTTTTTTTGTGTTTGATATATGTAGATAGATTGGAAGCTAGTTTATTTATTGTTACCTGGCATACTGGAAGGTTATCGGCTTGTTGTTACATTTTTTTAAACTTTTCATACAGTAAAAGTGGAGGTAGCAGTACGAATTTAATATCAGCAGATAGAATATAGTTGGGCATAGTAGTATTCTACCCAACCCTTTGCCTTCGGGGAATACAGGCGTGATGTTATTTTATGTGTTGTGTGTGTGTAGTGGTATTCTAATTTGCGACACCAATTTGTGTGAAACGCCTTCACCGGACGACCTTTGCCAAAGCCGAATTCCTCTAACCGATGCGTTTCGTACTACTGCTATGATTCGGTATACCTTGCTTTATACGATAACAGCGACAAAAGCATGACCATCGATCAAAAGACTAGTTCAAGCAGTAACCTTACCCTTTCTATAGATCAGAGGAGAGGGAGAGGGGGGGGAGAGGGGTAAGTCCTTTGACAAGCATACGGTATCTGTCTATTTAGCTTTGTCCATCGGACTAGAGAGTGAGGGAACAGAGAGTGCATCTGTGTCTCCACACACTTGTGCACTATACACTATACACTATACTCCCGCGTCGAAGCCTAGTTTCCGTTGAGACTGGCCGTCATGGCAGAACGCTACGCTTTTTGGCTCGGTTTATTGGCATTCCAAAACGTAGATCTCTATGGAGAAGAACGGGCAAGGAACTCCAAGGACACTCTTTTAAATCAAGATATTATAAAATCCTGGGTACAGTATTCTTGTTGCTTCTATACTTATTTGATAACGATGTAAAAAAAATTGCATTTAGAAACAATTTAAAATATAAGAAATTTGGAAAATCCAAAAGTACACGACTCATAATGCTCATTTAATTATGAAATATAAAAAAAAAAAAACTAAAGTCGTTCAAAATTAATTGCCGAAAAAACAGCTGTAGTAGGAAGAAGGTACTGCACAAGCGCCCCTGGTGGAATAAATGTACATAATATCTATAGATATATCACCATCCATATGTTAATTTTCTATGGATATATATAGATATACAGTCTTGTAGTTTTCGTTTTTTATTAATTGCAATTAAACGACACTGAATTAATTAATCATTCGCATTCAGTGACCTACAATCGTCGACTAGAATTTAAAAAAAAAAAAATAACTCAAATAATGGATTTTTTCACAAGTTACAGTGTTTCCGGGTTTCACACATGACGGACAGGATTTTTTTTTGACCTATTTTGGTGTTTTTTCCAATTCTATTGCAGTAAATCAATTTTTAAAAAGTATGAAATTAATCTCCATTAAATTATCTCGACAATAGTATGCAAAATATCTTGATTCCGTGAACAAACAAGGCTATAATAATAAAAATAGCCGCCATAATGAGGCGAAAAAAAATTTTCGATCGTAAAGCACTCTCTGATGCTTCGCATCATGAGTCGTGCAATTAAAAAATATGCCCTGGCAGTTAAGAGATGACCAGTCTCAACCAACGGCGCCCGTTCACGAATATGACATCTTTCACTTTCACACATCCCAGTCCATCCATCGTGTCTTCCTCTACTCAAGCTATCACATTCATACCAGTACCATAAATAGCTACATATGCATACTTATAAACTTTATATTATAAATGCGAAAGTAACAGTCTGTCTGTTACCTTTTCGTTCCTTAATGGCTGCACGGATTTAGATGAAATTTGACACACGGATAGACCATGACCTGGGGTAGGACATATCCACTTTTTATCCTGGGTAGTATGTTCCCTTGGGATAATTTCCGACCTCCGATGTCGGATGTTGGCCTATGTCCTTCCACAGGATCCCACCTATCTCCTTGCCAAATTTTATCAAAATCCGTTCAGTGATCTCAGCATGAAGCGGTAACAAACAGAGTTGTTTTAGAATTTATAATATTAGTATGAATATATATATTCCTAACTCTGTTTCCCGAGGGTACTTACTAGTTACCGTCTATTATAAAACGTGTACCCAAGCATAAAATATGCAAGAGAAACACGTTTGTTAAAGCATTTTAGTTTGTATGTTCACCTTTGCAAATGACTGCTTCGTCTTTTCATTAGCAGACTATGCACCTGAAATTCGTCGTTAATATTGTTGAAATGCTAGATAGTATATTTATGAGAGAGAACAGAGATGATATATACTGCGCTTACTGCATTGTTAATGGTACTTGGAATATTTTATGAATCTAGGTATCTAGTAGACGAAAATAATATCGGGGTAATTTAATAAATAAAAGACTAAGTTTTTGGTACCTACAACTGTCTTATTCCAAAGTTACTTGCTCATATGGGTCGCAATATTTTTCATATAAACCTTATTTCTTAAAATGTTGAGACACTACATAACATAAAATAAAGACTCGAAGTTTTAACATACAAATAAAAAAAAATAGTTCATCATCGTTTCTATCAAAAAACAGAACTTTAAGGCTCCCCGCAGACAGGCGCGATGCGACAGCGCGGCACAAAGGCGCCGCTCGACGTTTTGCAAATTGGGTGAAATATGACGATGATTGTTGAAGATGTTGGAAAAAAAACTTTTTTACAAAAAAACAACCGACTTCCAAAAAAAAAAACACAAAAATAAGTTTAATTTCGGAAGTTGATATCTTTGGTTTTGTATTGTCGTTTATGGCCACCGACTTCCGAAATCAAAGTTATTTTTCACGATTTTTTGTGTTTTATTTGGAAGTCGGTTGTTTTTTTGTAAAAAAGTTTTTATTTTTCATGTTTTAGTTGTGGTACCTACCGCACAAAAATTCATATACCACTACTTGAAATGTAAATAACAGTGACAGGAAATTATTAAAACATCATCAATATAAATTAAATGGAAAAAATATGCAGTATTAAGGATAGCTCAAAAACTGCTGGTTAGAACTTAATCAAATTTAAATGGGACCACATGTGAAGCGCCAGCTATCAAATAAAAAAAGAATCATCCAAATCGGTTCATCCAGAAAAAAGTTCTGAGCTATATTGTCGAAAACTGTCGAATTGAGAACCTACTCCTTTTTTTGAAGTCGGTTAAAAATCATGCCGACTTTATTGGCGACCGCCGCGTAAACCAATAGTTGTATGAAAACAATGGATAAATGAGATATTTTTAGAGTATCCACGCGGGCGAAGCCTTAAGCAAAAGTTACTTAAAAATAATATTAAAAAATTATAACAAATTATATTTATGTGCCAAATTCAATGATATCGACAGCCCTGCAAATACGTCAATACGCAGTATACCTACCCACATTTCACGAACGTACTGGAGAGAGCTCCAACGAGAGTTGCAAGCAATTGTCGAATTTTATGCTTAATTTAACACAAGCCATACTTCACACGAGTGCAGGTTTGTGAAAAATGTCTGTGCATTCGAGAACAGGGCTAGAATAATAGAGAATTTGAAACAGAAGGACCACCACCTTTCTTATCACCAGAGATCGGATATTCGGATGCATATTTACCTAAAGTTAATGTTTAGCTATGAAACTACGGAAGCGGTTTCTAAAAAAAAAAATTTTTATAACAAAAAATTCGGGATGTTAGGAATACTAAAAATGCATAACTAGTCGGGTGTATAGTATGGAAACGACTTCTAAACTTGTTGCATTTTTACTAACATAGCTTATGTACTGTGTATTACTAACATTATATGGATCAAAGGCCGAATTAAAGTTCTTTTTTTTTTATTAAATATAATATTAAACGTGTACATGTGTGTATATGTGTTTCAGATGCTTTTTTTTTAAATTAATGTTTAACCCCCGATGTAAATATTTGTATGTAGGGTATAAGAAGAGAGGGAGGAGGGTATGGTGTGTGTTAGTTAAAGTTAAGATATTTTCGATCCAAAAGCGAATATCCTATCTCTGGTCATCATAAATATTAGAATAGAGTGATTTTCTCTGTCAACACAGCACGAAATCTTTAAAAATTGTCTCTAAAAACATCAAAAAATATTTTTTTGTGTATTCAATAGGCCAATGGTGTTTTAAAACTAAGAGAATCTTTTTGTTTTTGCGGTATCTATGAAAATATAACCAATCAATATGTTTGATACAAGGACTGCAAAATTTAACTGAGAACTGCGCAATAGATAATTGCAAATTGGAAATTCGTTTTTAATTTTATGTATTTAGTTTTCCTTTCTACTCTTACGAGTACACACGTTCGTTGTCTACATCTCTTTTAATATACTTTCCTATCGCAGGTATGCTGGAAGAGATTTCTTTAGAAATAAGCATCACCTTTGTACGTATTTTTCTGTTCTTTTCTTCCTGACTGTTTATATGTGTGTACATAGATGGTTGAATAAATAAATAAATAATTTGTCGGATTTCCTATATGTATTGTTCTGATTAATCTTTCTGTCCTTTCCTATAACGTGACAAAGACAAGCTAAAACATGTCTCTGTGAATACTTTACTAGTGTGTCTAGTAGAAACGAGTCAGTTTGAACGTGTCGGTATGTTTTAGTTTAAAGACAGACAATGAGTCGCTTTATACCTGACGGTTTTACACATACATCGGCTGTTGACATTTAACTTTAAATGTCTAAGGTAAAGCTCTAGTCTGTCAGAATTTTTTCAATGGGACTCTTAAAGAACGTGCCAATATGGGTCGTCCATTTATGTTTAAAGGCGTCATGATATGTATTTACGAATATTTAACCACTTACGCGCACGAATCTAAAATGTCACCACTTCGCAACACCCCGCTTCGCATTAATTGGGACTGTCCATTTCACAATTTTAATTATTATATCTTTTCTATTGTATTGTAATACTAACACTAGTTATAAGTTTTATTATTGTTTACTAACACGATGGATCATTGTTGTCCGATAAATAAAGAATAATAATAATAATAAAAACGCACGAACGCATGAAACTCACCACTTCAAAATGACAGCGGACTCGCGCGTTCCGCCTCTTAGTTTTTTTATTTTTTAGAATTTTGTTTGCCTCTTGCGTTCCAGGAGTGGTTAATGCCCCAAGTAATACTTAGTCAATCTGTACTTACCTAGGAATACACAGTCTATAGTGTATCCTATTATATGTGTAGCTTGTTAATTAAATTAGACACATCATCATTCCCTTGATCCCAATTTATTTATGGTCGTAACGTATATTTTTCTTCCATAATCTCTATCAGTCGTCATCGCGGTAGTCACCCCCCTTTCTAGCCATATCATCTTCCACACAGTCCATCCATCGTGTCTTCGGTCTTCCCCTACTCTTATAGCCATCCATATTCGTACTCAAAACTTTCCTCACGACACTTTCCTCATTTTTTTAGGCACAACAATGTAATTACAAAACTATTTTCGCTAACTCGTATTCTACGAGTTTTGACGTTCAAAAGTGCCTTTTATGTGCCTATTTGAAACAAATGCTTTAACTTTTATGAAGGTTGCAATATTTTTCAGTCACCGTACCATAGAAAGTCTATTTCCACAAGACCAATGAAGCGGGTAAACTGAAAACGCTGGAATATTCCGCCCAATGATTAATACCTAAGCAAACTTTGAGAGGGGTCACATGAAATGCAGTAATACTGAAACAGAAGTGACTGAAATGCCATGAATATTTGAAGTGGGGACAAAGAGACGTGGAATTTCCTAGTTTTCGGCCCACGAGCATAGAATAGGTACACACAGAAGGTCAAGGTTATATACAACAAGCAAAAACGCACGCACACATAGAAACGCTACACGTACAGCGAGTGCAACCGCACTCGCGACTGGCATTTGTTTGGGATCGCTGTACGTGCCGTCTATGAGTGCGTGCGTCTGTTTTCGCTCTTTGCATGGAGCTGACCTTCTGTACGTATCTGTTGTGAGGAAAGAGTATTTGACTGGAAACGTGTACATACATAAATTACAGTGGCTTGAATTGAAATCGTTGTCGGCTTAAATGAGATGTTGTGAGGGCTTCAGTGTGTGGAATGATGTTGTTCTTGTGTTAAATCATGAAGGTTAGATGATGTCTTTAGCACCATTATTATTTCAACCGCCAATGGTTACTACAGTTTTTAACCCCCGACGCAAAAAGAGGGGTGTTATAAGTTTGACCGCTATTTCTGTATCTGCCTGTGGCACCGTAGCTCTTAAACGGGGGAACCAATTTGGATGCGGTTTTTTTTTTAAAATTTGAAAGCTGGTTTTCTAGCGGTAGTTCTTAGGTATTTTTTTATCACAATCGTTTCAGCCGTTTCAAGGTCCCCAGCTCTTTTTTGTGTCGGGTTTTTTTTTTGTTATTTTACCTTATATCCTGTGTGAATGTGACGGGCTGTCCATAATTTTTCTAAGAAGTTTGATGTCCGTTCACTGCTGGACATTCTCATATTAACTATCACAGATATTTGCAGTCACAAAAGATTGGATTTTTTGGAACGAAGTTCGGTAGGAGTTGACTGGTAGAAATCGTCACGTAACGAAAAAGCGTTAAGGCTCCCACAGACAGGCGCAACGTGACAGCGCGACGCGACGCTTGTCGAACATCTTTATGCCCCCTCGATGCGACTTTCTCACTCTGTGTCTCTTTCTATTATATACGAGTGTGTGCGCGTGCGTGTATCACTTAAGGAACTTCGTTCCTGACGGGGGTCCCCCGATATTTGACCACGGTCTCGTCTGATGGAAAGCAATTGCAAAACGTCAGTTTGCAAATTGTTTTTCTGGCAAGAAGAAGCAAATTTCCATTCCCTTGACATAATTCCTAAGTTATCATAAGCGACAGGAGTCGAAGACTACGCCTGACTTTGTCTTGTTAACCAACCTATCACAAAGTTTTATACCTATTCAATAGTATCGGTACATTACACATAGGTATGAACTTCACCCTAAATTTGTCTGCTCAGTTGTTAATGTGTTACGCAATTACCCCGCTGGACGAAGCGTGCAGGGTCAGACTAATAGTGGGCATTGTGAGTCCAGTTCATCCTTTAGCCTTCAAAATCCAAACCCATCAGCTATTTTTCCCAGATCTCCCCCAAAAGAAATAACATACAACACCATAAATGCACCCGCAGACAGGCATGACGCGACAGCGCGACGCGACTCTTGTAGAACAATCCATGAAGTTTTCATACAAATTGTTTTATTATAGTCGCGTCGTATCGCGTCGTGTCGCATAGCGCCTAGTTGTGGGAGCCTTAAGTCGACTTCTAGCAAACTTTATAATAGAATATATTCAAAAATGAAACAACAATACAAAGATTTAAGTAAACTACAGTGTGGCGGTGCCAAGTCGTATTGACAGTATTTACACTCAACGGCGCTCGTCGCCCGGTGGACGAAATGTGAATAGTAATTCTTGTCGCGACTGCAGTATAACGTTGGTTGTATTAAGGGGACTACATGACCTAAACGAAAATTTATAATGCCTAAAAACATATGATCCAATGCAGTAACCAAAATCAGAAAAATATATGATATTCTTCTGGATATATGCTAGTTAGATGGTTTGGTGAAAATTTAATACAATTAATATCATACTATAGAAAAAAAAATACGAAGATACCTCTAAAAATATATTTTAACGATTAAAAACCATACTAATATACATGCAAACATTCTGATTCTTTGTCAGATTATTCTACAAGCAACATACTAACGTAATATTGTTTTATTTTTTTAGTCCAATGAATAGATTTTTTGTAAATCCATAATTGCTTCATATTTTGCAATAAATTACCAGCGTTGTGTCATCGCGCGTCCCTTTCGTTTCTATGCAATCCGACAGTGACCGCGCTTTAGCTCTTGTAAGCCTCTTAAGGTGAGCAGAAGGAGTGGTGGTTCTTTAAGTGGTTAAGATTTTTTAGTAGTTGGAGTTTTGTTTCGAGAAATAGCAGTTTTTGTATTGAATTTAGGCAATTAGAAAAGTAATTACTGCTAGATCGTAGTAGGTGGCATTCTGTAGATGCTGCCTACCCCCATGGGAAGAAGGCGTGAGTTTATGTATGTGTATGTATGTGTAATTACTGCTATATTTCTTTAAATTGCGGCCGATTCCCAAATATGGCTATGATTGTAAAATACTAAAATAATATTTTTTTTTTAAGATTTTAATTGCACAATCCAAAACACTGAGGTATTGATTAAAAGATGCTCAAGAAATTATACTTCGTCATTACATTTTTGAAAAACACATTTCCACGTTTTCGATTTGAGTCAAATATTTTAACAGATTCAAAATACCCAATTTCTAAATAACCTATGTTTCTATGACAATTCTTTCCAAATGAACCGTAAAGGCTCCTACAAACAGGCGCGACACGCGACACGAATCGCGGGCGACACAAAGGCACCGCTCGTAGCGCGACGAGTGGCGCCTTTGTGTCGTGCTGTCGCGTCGCCCCTGTCTGCAGGAACATTAACACGAATAACGAATTAAAACATAAATACCAAATTACCCTCAGGGCAAATTTCACCAAACTTTTATACCTAGAATAAGTCTTATCCTGAGAATAACTTTTGAATTATTGACAGATTTTCCATACTAGAACTGTCAGACGTCAGTTTTATTCACCAGATAAAATATATCTGACTTTGGTAAAATCAACCGTTATTCTATTAACACAACTAGCAAAACTCAACAATAACAAAAAAATAAGGAAGTATTCCAGTAAGTGCTGGTAGGGATCTTGACCATCTTCCAGGGTCTGGGATTGTTCTAATAGCCGTGGAATACCTCTCCTCTCCTCAAGGACCTTAGGCCCCCTTGTCGCTACGTCACTATGTGCTAGCGACGGTTTCCGGGGGCCCATTATTGAGTGTGTAACTCACCCCCTGCCATTTTATCCGTGTACATATAAAACATTGATCAGGCAAGGCGGAGGTCATCCACGAGGGTTTTACACCACAGAACAAAAAAGAAAAAAGGTGTCACAGTCCTTCCATAATTCTTGGTAACTAAACCACTTTATCCATCTAAACCCATAGTCCAATATCTTTTTTTCCATTCCCTGCAATCGTCAAACATCAATTAGGGGTTGTCCTTGGGTGCACTTGTATAGTCCTATAGAGGTATGAAGAACATGGTGTAAAACTCACTCATACCACCATAGAAAAGGGAGGATCCTCCGACCAGACGGGTGTTGTGTCTGGTGGGCAACTGCCCGACGGTTGATGTTGGGATGTTGTATATATGCTAGTTGCGCGGTAAATTCTGCTTGTGCGATGTAGGATTTCGCGTGACGTTAGTGTGACGCGTAGCTCGCATGAGGCGTTGTAGATATCGCTACGGTCCGAACAGGGATATAATCGTCGGTTAACGCCTCATTTTATAAAAATTGTCTAAGGGGCCTCTGCGAGTTGGCTTCGACCCCTCGGACGTCTTCCAAAGGACCGCGACCCCATGGTCCCGAGCTATGTTAACATATAAAAATAATGATAATAATATAATTTATAATAATAAACATATAATTTTCATGGTGTACATAATAAAGAGTATTCTATTATTCTCTCAATAACCCTATCATATTCCTTACTAATACAATATATACTAAAATTGGCGTTGATAATAACACCAGGTATAGAGCATGTTATCTCATGGATCTAATGAGAACCTCACAATAAGCTTGTGCAGAGTTGCAACATCCATTACTGGCCGGATCGAATTCACTTCTTAGAGCATGATGTGAGAGGTGAATGGAGGTGGCATTCCCATTAGCAGTACTTCTACTGGTTTTCGTATCGCGTATTAGTAACTTCGTAATTAGGTTTCGAGGTAGATAATTAACAGCTAAAGAGATATTTCTTATTAAGAATAGTTCACTTGCGAATATTGTATGTGATAAGTATCGTATGTTCATTTGTAATCTTGCTAAGCTTCAAGCTGAAGAAGAAGAAATATACAGATTATTATTATCTACCTACCTCTTCCCTCTTCGTTCAAACAATACGAGAATAATACGTGTTGTGGTAAAAAGATTAGTTAATCAGCGACACACACACACACACACGAACAGTCTGAATGGCATTAATTTTGACAGTTCAACAACATTAATTGCGTTATTTACGTTATTGAGCAGACAAATGTTTAAAACATATTATGAAGCAATGGATTAGCAATACATATCCTTCAAAGTTATTCAGATTGTGATTGATAGTATGTTACGCAATTAGGGTGCTGATCAGCAAAGTTAGTCTCGGGGCTAATACAGAGTACACAAGTGTCATCGCTTGTGAAACCTCTTTTTTTAATACACCATAGTATTGGTAAATCCAAAAGAAGTCGAAATCAATTTTAGTTTTACTTCTACACATTTGATTGAATAAGTTGCAATGCAATTCTCTCACAAATTATGTAATTTCTGCTGTATGCCTTTAAGCCATACTTACGTACACACTTAATACCGCATCCACCGTCCACTAACCAGTCTTACCTCTACGGGAATACCCATTAAGGTGCACCTTTTGATGTGCTTAGCCCCATTGAGTAAGATCGTGATAAACCCTGATTGAATCTACGATACAAATCACATTGTTCTCATTTATAATTAGTTTGGTATCAGTGTTGAAAAATTATACGAATTATTAAAGTTGGATTATTTTTTTGTTTTTTAAAGCAAGGTGTTATGAACTGGGTGAAGAGGTAAAATAGGCCAGTCTGCTGGTGGGGTCGTTCTCACTACGTAAGAACCCCTGATTCACCAAGTGATTTGTTGATTCGTTGATAACCATACTGGAAAAATTCATCCTTTAATATTTAAATGTGAAAGTTTGTGAGGATGGATGGATGTTTGTTACTCTTTCACGCAAAAACTACTAAACGGATTTGGATGAAATTTGGCACACAGATAGACCATGACCTGGGTAACAACATATGCTACTTTTCATCCTGGATTGCAGACGAAGTCGCGGGCAACAGCTAGTAGTTTCATACGCCTGTTGCGCCAGACTTACTCTTTAGTTGTCATTGTTTAAAATTGCTCTAAACAATTTTTCATAAAGTTGATTTCAGTACTTATTACGTCTATAATCCGCCATTTTGTTTTTATAAAAAAACAAAAGCTAGTCATCGTACGACCTAGACAAGTCGATGGACACCTTATTTATTAAAATCCATCGTTCGAATCACCCGTTACGATGCTTCGAGAGTATAAAGAATACCACTTTCAAAGATACATAGATACGCGTGAAAAACATAAAGGCTCCTTCAAACAGTTGCGCGACACGCAGCGCCTCTGTGTCGCGAGGGATTCGCGTCGCGTGTCGCACCTGTTTGTAGGAGCCTTAACCCTATCATTACTGTCGCGCAGTCGTGTAAAGATATAAGCCAACCAGCGAGTTTGCTCAAACTTGATTATCGTTACCTACTCGATATTTATTTCTTTCTTTCTTGGATCGCCAACAGAGGCTACACAATTACATAAACAAGGATAAACAAGTGTGCATTTCCTATTATAGGAAACCACATCTTTCACTTATTATCTAGGTAGGTACAACAAGTTTGACAAGGACGAAAACATTAAAATTAATCAAAATAAAATACACGAAAATCATAAAAACATACCAATTCATTTTAAAGAAATTCATGAAAATTTAAAAATAGCCATAGACAACAGAAAAAAGAACAAAATATTATGCCTTAAATAATATGACATGTCTTTTTTAAACTTTGATATTTTGCATCGTATTTCCAATTCATTATGCCTCGGTACTTCGTTATGAATTATGATACTTCCATTGCATTTCCTGACCTAATACGATGAAAAAGCTTTGTCTACTCGTATGACTAACAATCAACAATCGATCGCCAGCCGACACTAAAACCTATATTTTCGTCCAATAGCAATCGGAGACGCAAATAAGCTTCCATCATACTATTGTACTCTAATTATATTTTGTATGAGAGCGAATCTCAATGGTTCGTCACAATATACTATATTTTCTGATAGTTATTGTGTACCGGGGAGCAGTGAGATTGGACCGGCCAATTGCCTGTGTAGAGTAGCCATAAGTTTGTGGAATATTTTGGGGAACATTTTCGTGCAAAAGCCAAAAGGCATTTGCCTTTTGCACGAAAATCAATCTCATTAAATCTATCCCAAGCAACTCAAATTAATTACTTTATATGTGATTATGGATTTTAACTACTAGTTTAAATAACATAATTTTCTTGACATTAATTACGCATCCAACTTAATATTATAAATGCGAAAGTAAGTTTGTTTGTTTGTTATGCATTCACGCTAAAACAGCTGGTCGGATTTGGATGAAATTTGGCACACATATAGACCATGAGCTGGGCAAGGTTGGCTACTTCTAATCCTGGATTGCAGACCAAGTCGCGTGCAAGAGTTAATGAGTTAATAAACCGAATGGGGAGGATTCATAGATGGTCAGAAAATGCAAAGAGACTCGCCCAGCAGTGGGGTACATATCACAGAAAAATCTTATTTAATAATGCTGTAGTTTAGAATCCTAGGTTTGTACATAAACTTATTTCAAGTATAGAGATGCACACAAGGTAAAAAGGTAAAAAGTTACAAAAAACACTGCATGGTACAATAAACTTCTTTCTTCTACCCAAACATGCCCCAAAAACCTCCTATATTTTTAAAACCAGTCTCCAAAACACAGCCCAAAAATACCAACAAAAAATATCCCTCTTATTCCTCACTCATGGCCACTGCCGCGTACAGTCACGCGCGGCGCGGTCACGGCTCCGCTTCATTACCGCGATGTTATTTTCAATCATAACTATAAACAGGTATTGTTCACCTAACTGTACTCTGAGTTCGGACGCACTCTTGCGATTGGACGACTGAACTGTCGTTAGTGTTCGAGAAGTAAGATGGGGCGCACGTTGTGGATAGTTTCTTCATTTGTAGTTATTTCGATATTTTTATAATAAGTTTATTAATTTAACTGCTCCGTTGGTCTCCTGGAGCGTGGGCTCCTGAGTTCGATTCCCAGGTCGGGCAAAGTGTTATTGGGATTTTCAATTAGGAATTGCTTAGTAACAGCCCGGGGTTTGGAAGTTGGCGGTGTGATACCGCCGTGCCTCGGAAAGCACGTTAACCCGTTGGTCCTGCGTCTGATCTCTCTCCGATCTGTCGGATTGCTGTCGCATCGGACTATGGAAGTGAGATAAACCGAGAATAGGTACTCAACTTCGGCAGTAGTAAATTTGGTACCTAGACTGACTGACTACCTAAGGTTGGTTTGTAATAATAATATCCTGCAATAGTCCTACACCAACCAGGAATTTTCCTTGGGTGCACTTGCACAGTGCATACAGGGATAATCGTCGGTTGGTGCTGCATTTAATTAAAATTGTCTAAGGGCCTCTGCGAGTTGGCTTCAGCCCATCGTACTGATTCCAAAGGTCCGGGACCCCAGGGTCCTGAGAAATATCAAGAGACGAAAAAATAATAATATAATACCAGCCTACATTTTTCTTCTATTTTATTTTCACATAACATATTATTGCCTCGAAAAGTGAACTCTAAAATAAATCTGTGTACAAAACAAACGCGATCAAGTCAAGTCGTGCGTGTGCGCTGCTTCTAATAATGGTAGCAAATAACGGGGTTTTTGATTAGACATACCATCGCTGATCTATTTTACCTACTGTGTTCAAAATGGACATGATTTGTGGAGCTATTCGAGTTTGTGATAGGAAAGTCGCGTGGTTAAGCTACGGTTCAAGAGATTTGGATGGGGAATCAATACTTTTATTTCTCATTTATTAGGCCTTAGTAAGTAATTTTCGTGGCACTGGTCGAAAATAATTGCAAGCACTCATTCAATGATACATGTTAAAATAATTATTAAAAGACAGGGCAGGCTAATATAAAAGAACTTACCTACATGAGGCCTGCCTGCTCTCCATTAGGTAAGGCGTCATGTTCGTGAACGGGCGCCGTCAGTAGGGACTGGTCATCTCTTAGCTGCCACGGCTTATTTTAATTTAATTTAATATTTGAATTGGTTTTGTCTTTTTATTACGGACGCTTTTAACGTTTTGCATCGTTCTCACATATATAATTTCAACATGAATGATGTAACCAATATTTTGTAACCATATTTTTTTCCTGCCCGTTCTTCTCCATAGGTACCTACTACGCTTTGGAATGGGCAACTAGCTTTATCTTTCTGACTGACCGATCCCTTGACAATTCAAAAGTGCCTGTAATTGGTTTATTTGAAATAAATGCTTTGAGTTGAGTATACTTCACATTTTTCATATTTTGGTACAGAGGAAATTTAGATGTACTGTGGGTACGTACAGTGTACACCTCTGCCTAGTCGTTTGGGAATAAAAGCGTGGTGTTATGTTATTCTCATAGTCAGAGAATGTTTTGTTAAGCGTATGCGCACCGTCATTGTTTTCATAAAACGATAACCTGCCTAATTTTATAGACACTCTTAACCCAATTTGCGCACAGCCTTAAGGCGCGACACGCGACACAATGACACCGCTCGTCGCGCGACAAGCGGTGCCTTTGTGTCGCGTCGTGCCGTGCCTGTTTGAAGGAGCCTTTAAATTCTACCTCTTAAAATGATTAGGTACCTACATGCAAAGTAGCTCTCAAAATGTTTATCATAACAAAACTGCTCATTCTCAGACGCCATTTTGAATACCCACCTCACGTTAGCAAGAAATACTGAAAATACGAAATACCTCTATACAAATCTAGAATTTATGTTGTAAAACGTTATCCTTCGTGTTTTATAGTTAAATACCTGACTTCTAGAATTGTAGCGAGACTGCAGCCGGCTTAGTCGGGAAGAAATCACGATTTTCCTACGTGCTTTACAATGGTTGATTTGGGGATAGGTTTTAGTAATGAGCGGGGCGAATAGGGTAATTTATTTTATTACAGAAGATGGTTGATTACACATCGGAGATGCAACTGTCTAAAAGGCTAGGTACGCAGAATTGTTGCTGTGTGTGGGGCGAAAAAGGAATACAATTTGGGGCGAATGCGGAATTAATGGCAATTTGGCAAAAAACAAACAAAACCTAAGCCAGCGATTTCGGAAACTTAATCTATTTTTTACTTTGTAGTCGCTTTTTTTGAAGATGGTTGTATATATTTGTAAAAAGGTCTTTTTACAAAAAGTTGTTCGCAATTCCTGCACTCAGCGACAATTGTCGCCTGTGTGATCTCAGCCTCTAACAGTCGACCAGATACAGACGTCTGCAAAGTTGCACCACTACATCCGGTTCTCTGCATTTTGGAACCAAAGTACTCCAAATATGTCTCCCAACTGGTAGTGTCTTTATTACAATATTATTAAGTGTACCTAGTTTAGAGTTATGTCGATGCGATGCGAGAAACTAACGAGATGATACCAGACGGTTCACTTTTTGATCATTTATGTCTTTCATTCGGCATCTTTCACTCAAAGTCTGAACACAAAAATAGTCAAAAGTGAAAAATTAATTTATTTGTGAACCGATGCACGATGAACGATGTTGAATTTTCGTCATTCGGCATCTTTCACTCGCGCAGTGAATGATCTAAAAATTTAATTAAATGAGCAAATGAACGTTCATTTCTATGTTATTTGGTCAGTGTCGCATGAATATGGAATGAAACAAAATTGAACCTTCACGCGAGTAAATCCTTTGATAGTGTCGATCGGATTTTTACATAGCCAGGAAAAAATAAAACTGCACTTTTTATTTCTTTCTTAATCCAAAATCGTGTAAAGACATGCAGAATCCGCTCCGCTCATGCGATGCTGAATCTCAACACGACATCTCCAAGTTTCTGCGTCCGTTTGTTTACCTCGGCATAAGCCAAGACGCTCAAAGATGCTCCAGTTTAGCACAAACTTAATTTTCCTTATCCACAGTTTGTTACGTGAATATAGGGTTAGTGTTTCAGTAGGACAGCTGACGAAATAGATGAGATATTTTACCTACGCGGATGTATGTGGGATGAGGCAAAAGGAGTTGATAAGGAAGTAAGCATGGGGAGTTCTGTAGTTTCTGCCTACCCCATTGAAATTGGAAAAGGTGTGAGTATATGTAGGTATGAATGAACAGCACAACGTACTCTACAGCTGGCCATGAGCCTTTGTAGGCCACTGTACTTAATCTACGGCCATTCTCGTCCATTTAAAGGGTCCTTCAAACAAGGGCGACTCGCGACGCGATACAAAGGCACCGCCTGTTGCGTGCGATTCGTGTCGCGTGTCGCGCCTGTTTGAAGGAGTCTATTGAAGAAAACACAAGAAAACTTAAAAATATAAAATTGATTGCCTATGGTCAGTTGACATTAGTTTATCTGTTGTCTGTGCTCTCACAAAAATAAAAAATTAAAACTCTGTGTGTTACAAGTTTCTTATTAAAAATATTGTTCTCCTGTGTCGTTTGGGTTAAACTAAAAATATCTTACAACAGTACCTCACGTTCTTTCCATTACATTCATCAGAGCTTTCATCAGCAAGCCCATTTGGCGAATTTCGTCTTTCGCCACCATCAAAACGTGTTTGTTAGTAGTTTAGTAAAGTCACTTTGAATCTGCTTATGGCCGGTTAAAGAGGGCCGCAGATGGATTGGTGATCACAAGTGGAGTGGTTGGTCGTAATTAGCAGACAGGAGGACGCTGCTGCCTATCATCTTGATGTACCGTCAGACGGGGTGAAGAGGGATGCAGGGGTGAATCGAGACGAAACTTTAAAAAGGATTTTAACATTGAAATAATATAGTTTGTTGCCAACAAGGGCACTTAATCGTTAATTATAATAATGATAAATGATTTTATTTCCGTAAATAGGTTAATATACAAACACTTTTACACGTCGAATCATATTTTTAAAACTGATGAGGTCGGCGTTTCTTAACTGACTACTCTGAGAAGAAAGGCCGAAACAAACTCAGAGGTCACAGTCTCTTTTAAAGTCTAGACATAATCTTGGTCAGATCATGTGAAGACCATGTAGATTTGTGTCTGAAATGGTCTTTTGAGGAAAAACTGAAAATTATATTCAGTTCGAAATTGATATATTTACATGTCACTGGGGTGAATTCGAAAAAGTACTATTGTTGACACTGTGCTACAAACAATGATCTTTATGATCTTGAGATGTATTATTTGCTTTCATTTTAATTTTGTGTGTGTGACTTGGCTATCGCATTAGGTTAAGACCTGTAATGATAGTTTTAAGGCATTTAAATAAATAAATGTTTAATAAAATTAAAATAATGCATGGAAACCCCCAATTCTAATCTCGCAGGAACCCTCTTTTCTACAAAAAAAATCTTCAAAGGAGGCAATAAAGTCAATTAAGATATATTTTTAATGAATAAAAGTCCTGAGGCAAGTTTGGTTAGTGAGTCAAACGCTTTGATATTTCAGACTAACCTAACAAAAAATCTACGGATTTTTTGATAGGCCTGTAATTTCAATTTATTTATTTAAGAAATTGTTTAGGCTCCAGGCTTTTTGGAATAATTACTGAATCTTTTTTCCTTAAGTCGTTGATAAAAATAGGATCGCTAAGGTAATTATTTTTTGGTAGACGTAGAAGACCTGCCCGGTTCACTTACTGAGATTGTAATATCGGTATTCTAATTTAGGATCTGTTTTCAGACTTTTCCTCGTTTATTGTACCAAAACAAACTGAAAAATAAGTTCCTTAAATTCAAGTTCTGTTTAGTTCTTAGTTTCTTTAATTCTTGTTGTTGTTTTTAGTTTTCTTTAATTCTTCATCATTATCATAGCAGGTAAGTACCTACTTACGTTAAGGGGAATGGCCAGGTTGTTCGCGAAATTCAAATTTTATTACGTTTTTTTGTAATTTGCAGGAGTGTCAGGTTGTATGTTGACAGTTTCACAAAATATCAATCAATAGGATTATATGAACTTAGAGGGCTGTTTTGATGATTTTAATGATTATAATTAGAAAAGAAAAAAAAAATAGAAATGCAAGGGGCGTAGCAGGTGGCGTTCTGTAGTTTCTGCCTACCCCCATGGAAAAGAGGCGTGAGTTTATGTATGTATGTGTAATTCTGGAAATACTTGTTACCAAGCATTATTGCCACAACGGGCTACCACTGCGTTGATGTAGAGTCCAATTCTTAACTTCATCGTCATCATCATTGGCAGCCATGTTCCATTCCACCCACCACAGTATAGCATAATCGGCCTATAATGTTCCCACCGCTGGGACACAGGCTTCCTCTCTTCGAGAGGGAGTGATCTGTAATCCACTCGGATTGGTAGATGTCACATGTCTTCGAATTTTTGTTTCTAGGACTTACCGGTTTCCTCACAATATTTTCCTTCACCGTTTTCAGAACAGTTGTGATGAAATTACACCAAGTATAGTGTCTGCGTTCGAACCCACGACCTAAAACTTGTAAGTGGAGCTCAAAACCACTGGGCCACTGTCTCCTTTATTTTCGTAATAGATAATTCTTTGGCCATTTCTTCCGATTTCTGACCATATCTCACGAAACAATCTTTATCCTGTTCCTAAAAAACTTATAAAACAAATAATAGGTTATAATCCCGGGCCTCCACGTGCCCTGCACGTTCGACAGGAGGCGTGTGCTCAATAACTCAGCAGCCCCCGCCCTAAACATATGTTCGAAGATATATGACACAATATATACACACGATATAAATATATGACACGTTATAAATATCTTAGTGGAGGAGATTATGAGCGGAAAATATAGGGATAGGGAAGGCGATAATGGTGGTGAATTGTAAGGTGGTGTTTAAGTTAATTGCTGATGAGGAGAACTATTGACTACCATGGGCATGTACAAGTACCAGGGATTGAAAAGGTTCATAAAATTCCGGTAAAGAACCGGTATTTAGTGGTTCCGTTATTAGAACCCGAACCGGAACAGGAACCTAAATTGGAACCATTAAGAACCTTTATTTTACCGGTTCTTCTTCAAAGCTAGTGCGAACCAGTTCATACGATGCCGTTCAGCACAAGTCGAAGCTTTGTACGATAGCAGCGAGGTACGGGCGGCCGGCGGCGGGTGAAGAGTTTGGAGTTTTTTTGAGAGGGGAGATGGGCTCTTTTGCCTTGATAGATCCTGTGGTAGTTCTTTTGTAGAGAACCCCTCTAAATCGGAGGGTACGGAACCGGTATATTAGAACCTTTATTTGGAACCGGTACTTTGGAACCAGAATCAAACTGGAACCTGAACCGGAACCGTACCGAAAAGTAGAACCTTTTAAAGAACCGAAATGAAGAACCGGAACCCAAATTCGTACCGGTTTTCAATCCCTGACAAGTACTTCCCTGTTATTCTGTAAAAACTTTCAATCAAGTACCTAACTTCGTTTCCACAATTATACTGTCTACAGTGTCACTGCGGATACAGAAGTGATTTCCATAGTTTACAAGTATTTATAGCAGTCCGTTCTGGAGACATGACATTTTATTTTGATATTAGATCTGCTCCCTAATTACGTAACACACTATCAATCAGAATCTAAATCATTTTGGAGGATATTACTAATCCATTGCTTCATAAGTTCGAAAAGTTTGTCTGCTCAACAACGTAAATAACGCAATGAATGTTGTTAAAATGAAAGCCGTTCCTACTGTTAGTGTGTTACGCAATTACCCCATCAGCGGGTTCGTGGATCCTGCCGGGGTTGCGGATTGTTCGAAAGAGTTACAGTGGCCTTGGCGCACAGGCAACTGAAGGAACACGACTGGGTTTTAGTCAGTAAGAGTCTGACATGCCCTTCCGCTCCGCCCAGAGCGGGAGCGGTCATTTGATGACTTCCCAACCCAAAAAAAAGGCATATTTCAAGCTATATAGTCGCATCTAGCATTACTGGACGCCAATACTACCATAATAGAGAAAAAGCGAGCCAAGTGAGGACACAGTTGAAAGTAAAAGTCGTTAGTCATGGTTTGTTGAAGTTACAGACTAGAGCTGCAGCTACGCAGTGGATTGAGAAGTCTTATAGATGATGATCTGTATCTTTTCAAAGAAAAAATCTTTTTTACAAAAAAACAACCGACTTCCAAAAAAAACACTAAAAGACGTGAAAAATAACTTTAATTTCGGAAATCGGTTGTTTTTTTGTAAAAAAGTTTTTATTTTTCAATTTTTAGTGGCGGTACCTACCCCACACAAATTCGTATACCACTACTTGGTGTGTAAATAAGAGTGACAGAAATTATTAACACATCATCCATATAAACTAAGTGGAAAAAATATGCAGTATTAAGGATAAATCAAAAACTACTGGTCAGACCCTGATCAAATTTAAATGCGACCACATGTGAAGCACCAGCTATCAAATAAAAAAAGAATCATCCAAATCGGTTCATCCAGAAAAAAGTTCTGAGCTAAAACAAATAAAATAAAAAAACATACAGACGAATTGAGAACCTCCTCCTTTTTGTGAAGTCGGTTAAAAACAAACTTAATATTATAAATGCGAAAGTAACTCTGTTTGTCTGTTACCGGTCGTTTATGAAATTCGACAGATAGGAAGCGTGGGACATAGGCTAGTGGGAGATGGACATAGGCTATTTCACATCCTAGATATATGAATAAAAACATAAAGAAATACAAAATTCACGCAGACGAAGTCGCGAGCAACAGCTAGATTATTTTGAAACAAGTAGTCTCCCCTCCTCTTCTCTTTAAAAACCAACCCTAACAAAAATAATTAGCACAAAAAGCGAATTCCTCTGCACCAAATCCGTTTACGCCTTGACTGCACACTGTGATAAACGCGAAAAATGAGGCGAAAAACTCTTCCTGCCTTTCTTTTTTTATTTCCTTCATAAATATTGGTTTGGGAGCGGATTTTAAAAAGTATAACAGTAAAGTATTGCGCGCAAGCGAATGGTGCAGTAAGATTGCAGCGGAGGGGCAGTATTACTGAGTAGACTGTTGGTTTCTGAAGGGATTTTGTTCAGGAAATTGTATTTATTTTTGGCTCTTCTGAGCTTGTTGTTGAGAGAAGCAGTTGCTGTATGATTTTGAAAACTAAAAGCACCCGTTCTTTTGTTTTTGACGTTGTGAAGGTATTGGGCCAGTGACGGTTTGGCCACCAGTTGGCGCCACTGTAACAAGAGGTCTTCCATTTCGACAACGAAAATAAAATATATGATGACGTTCATCATTCAAGCGTACACGTAGCAAAAATAAATTGTAATACCCAAATTTAGATTAACTAAAACAAGCAAGTCATTTCTCATAAACAGTATCCGCTTTTATAATAAGTTGCCAAAGTCAGTTACAGAACTTAGCGATGGAAAGTTCAAAACCCACATCAAACGTATACTTATCAAAAATGCATATTATAACATTAAAGACTACGTTGAAGACAAGGAAGTTTGGCAATAATTCCTTCTGCACATGTGGCTTCCCTGGTACCACATTAACGGCATCACTAAGTAAATGTATATTAACTGTTCCCAAATTACAAGTTTATTGTTTCTTTTTACTTACTTCTTTGACATGATCTCATTATTTGACATTATATACTTCGGATTCTTATTTCAACTCCTTATTTATGGCTTTTGTGGATAGGATTTTGATTCCGATTTGTTTCAGTAGTAATGGCAATCATGTCATTTAGTCTAAATAGGCTTTTATTTTTATATAGATTCGTTTATATTTTGTGAATGTGAGAACTTTGTAGACCTAACTTGTAGACTAGATTTGTGGACCTTTTTATATTTTGTTGAGTACATGTTACTTCTTGACAGGCCTGCACTGTCCTCCCATATCTATCAACACTGTAATTGGAAACATTGTAAAAGCCCCTTATTTTTAAAAGAGTAACCGTGGACTTTCTTTCCGGCTCTTCTCCATAGGAAACAACCAATTGGAACCGTGCACCTAGCTTCTGACGTTTCATAAGTGCCCATGTTGGTTTATGTAAAATAAAATATTTTGATTTTGATTTTGATCATTCGTTTCATTCATTCGTTCATCATTCAGTCACGACTGAAGAAAATATAGGCGCTTTGACACTTTTGACAGGTGCCCAGACCTGACGTTTCAGTGCTGCCACCTAATGAACGTCATTTCAGAAAACCCTTATTGGATGGGCAGTGTCTTCTGTTGCCTTAGCATTTGTTGTACGATTATGAAAGTGTATTGATTAAAATCCAGTTGTGGCTGCTTCACCTACACAAACCTACTGTAAGCTACTTCAAACCAGCATTGTGTTGTGACTGTCAAAATAAGTTGTATTATAATACTGGTTCCTTCCTACTGTCAGTTTTCTGGAAGTCTTAATTGACGTGTCCTTCAATACAGTCATAGTTCCCCTTTTACATACCATATTGAAGTAGTAATCTTGTGGCAGACAGACGCGAAATGCGGTTCCTTTCATAAAAGTAACGATTTAGCATGAAAAGGATTCACACGTTCACCTTAATCTACCGTCCTTCTTATTTCTTTACAAAATCATCCCCATTTCAGCACCGTTCGTACAAAAGTACCCTCCTAACACTTATTACGTAACACCACTACTTTTGCAATAACGAAACGCGAATGAATCCGGACGGCAAACTTGTATGTAATGAAAAATGTTACCCCGCCTTGTGTGATAAATGTCGTTAGGTTGGTAGTTCAGAAACTTACAATATCTTGGTGTTGGTACACTTGCTATGTAGTGATTTGTTAAAAAAAAAATGGTTTTGAATTTTTGAGTTGAATCAAATGGAAGTTTGTGATCATAGTTTTCTTTATTAATTTGGGAGCTGGAGTTCACATTAAAGTCACGTTTATTAGAAATGTTAAGTAGTAATTTAAATAAAATGTACGCTTATATAATTTCTAACATAACGATATTATCGTGAACGTCCACGTCTACCTCCATAAAATGTGTGAAAATATGTACACGTAATAACTTTATTGTGGAAGGAAATTAAGAAGCGTCCTCCATATATTTCCATACATTTTACTTCCCTATCATCGTATCGTATCACATCGTATCATCGTATTGTGTGAGGTGGACGTTGACGTCCACGATAATATCGTCACGTTAGAAATGATAAAGCACACAATACGTTGATGGAGTCTACATTTCCGGTCTGAATAGGTACACCCCTGAAAATAAATGCTTGAAACAAACTCAGGGGTCAAGGTGTTTTTTATTTAAAGTCAAATATTAAATTCGTATCAAAGTTTTCGTGTATAGTACGATTTAAACTTAATGGCGGCTCGGAACATGAGGCGAGTCGCTGCGCAGTAACCAATTCACGTGTCAGCGGGGGTGAGGGGTGAGGTACTGCGCAGCGAATAGCGCACTTCACAGCCGCCATTAAGTATGAATCGTAAGGTGCTAAGAATCCCCGGCTGGGATCCAAGACCAAGGCTACCAGTGGTCCACTTTAGCCTTGGATCGAAAGAGTTGGAAGTCATGGAGAGATGCCTTTGCCCAGCATAAGGATGATGCAGGCTAACAGTAGGTAACAGTAAGTACCAAATTCAGGGTAGCGTCCGACTGCCGGGGTCGCGGATTGTTCGAAAGAGTTACCGTGGCCCTGGCGCACAGGCAACTGAAGGAACACGGGTGGGTTTTAGTCAGTAAGAGTCTGACACTCCCTTCCGCTACGCCCAGAGCGGGAGAGGTCATTTGATGACTTCCCACACCAAAAAAAAAAAAGGTAGCGTCCGAAATGGCTTTTTGAGGAAAGTACCTATCACAAATAGTGAAGAGTAGCTTAAACCTGTGCCAACACAAGACACGATTTTGCAGCTAAGTCTGATCACTATGTTGGGGTCGGCTTATAGTCTTACCAAATGCAGCAGTTACTGGGTAATACGATACCCCTTGGTAAGATTGGTTGTCAGGCTTTCGGGCTTCTGACAACCCGTAACGACTGTCAAAGATCTACAAATGACAGCCCGGACCAACGGTTTAATGTGCTTTCCGAGGTACGGGTGGGTCTCGAAATTAAATGGATGGTCACCCATCCACGGACCGACCTCGGCAAGCGTAGCTTAACTTTGGATCGACTCGTGTGGCTGTTATTATTTAGCCACGAGCCCCTCCTGGAATTATTTAATTAGACGAGTATCTAAATATCACTAAAAATACTCGTACCATTAAATATACGTCTAATAAAATCATTCCAGAAAACCAACCAAATATTCTATTACAATAAATACAAATTCTAATTTCGAACTCTCAACCACTTATTTTCCAAAGTGACTACTAAACCAACTAATAGCCAATATCAACAAAACACTATACTACTAACCAAACTCACACACACCCTCACACGCACTCACACACACACCGACACACACACACACACACACACACACACACATATATATATATATATACACACTAACACACACATATATACACACACACACACACACACATACTAGCCACTACACTGTAAATACTAGCCAATTTAAAAACATCGCACTCAAGAAATTGTAGGTAACATTCAGTACAATATTATTGAAATAGCTACTAGCTACCTCCTGTTTGACGAAGCGTTCTATTATAACGAGACGGAGCGCGACGCATTCAATACGATTCGTTTATTAGGTTTAAAAATAAAATGCAATACTATACAAAAGTTTATTTTTACATTGATATTTTTTGAAGTAGCCACAGCAAGTGGCAATTATTTGTACAATAATGCTAGTAATAGCATATTGAATGACTTTGGTTTATTTTAAAGATGAGGCTTGATCTACCACAAAGTTATTCTTTATTTATTTTTATTTACTAGCTTCGCCCGCGTGGATGTCGGAAATTATCCCAGGGGAACGTGCTACCGGGACAAAAAGTAGCCTATGTCCGTCCCTAGGATGATATCTGACTCCTTGCCAAATTTTATCGAAATCCGTTCTGTGGTTTAGGCGTGAAAAGGTAACGTACAGACAGAGGCAGTTTCGAATTGACAATATTAGTATGGATTTGCACAATGTACCTACACACGGTTGCAGGCTATGACTCGGCTAAAACTTAAGAGCACATGACCTTGTTAGGAAGCAACAAGTATTACTAAAATATTAACTTATAGATATGTAGTTTATTCTTAAAGTTAACATTATATTGCATTCTTTGCATTTCATTGTCTGAAATCGCCGATTCGCCTTGAGCTACTGAGCGAGCGTGGTGTATAAATCAATGATCTAGCCTTCGGCGTTTGAGATGAGGCCTTTGGCCTGCATTAGTATAATCAGCCTGTAATGCCTCCAGCTGGGACACAGGCCAACCTTTCCACCAGGACGTAACAACCTTCGAATTTTTGGTTCTAGGACAGTTCCTTGCCCTGCAGTGAAACAACAAATACCCTGGGATTATTAATTTATTTGCAAGATTTGCTCTGTGTCGGTCATTTTATCAAACTAAGCAATATGATAAATGATAATTGATTTTATTTCTGTGAGTAGGTTTGTACAAACACTTTTTTTACACGTCAATCATATTTTTTTTAATAGATGAGGTCGCCGTTTCCTATCTGACTACTCTGAGAAGAAATGCTGAAACAAACTCAGAGGTCACAGTCTCTTTTAAAGTCCAGACATAATCTTGGTCAGATCATGTGAAGACCATGTAGATTGGTATCTGAAATGGTCTTTTGAGGAAAGAACCACACAGATTGAGTTGACCTCTCCAGTCAGTGCACGCATTTGTCTGTAATCGTGCAGCTCAACACAGGAAGTCAGGACCTAAGGAGCTCAACAATTCGACGAACAATACCAAAGAAAGGACATTTGGGTAGGCCGCTTAAATTACTCAAACTGCCAGATCATGATTAAAATTAACAGAGAAAAAAAAAAAACAATAACCAATATAGTCCGCACATTCAATAAAGCACCAATACTTCTTCATTCAAAACAAAAACCATAATCGATCACTTTTCTCCCAGCCCAGCCTGAAATACGACCACGGAAATAAAGCAAAATACCGAGCGATAATATATTCACGTACGAACCCCGACATTCCATCATGGCCGACACAATCTGACACGCCGATCTGACACTCCGACATCAGTGTCAGGTGTCGGCACGTCGCTCGTAAGATCATCATTCACGGTTGCAATACTTGGACACTTGGGTAACGTTTGAGTGAGTGGACAAGGATTTTATGTTGCAATCGTAATGTATGAGCTGTCTTTGAAATGAGCATAAATGTTAGTCTGTTTTAATGTACAGTTTTTACTTGACTACGATTTTATTATATTAGATTAAAACTTTATGTGCAAGTAAAAATAACTGTACAAAGGCGGACTTGATGCCTTAAGCAGTTTCAAATGGCCAATGCCCAAATACCGACTATATCGCCCAAAGTTCCCTTACTGCTACCTACTGCGCTGTCACTGTCAATTTTTTACCATAGACATGCGTCGAATTGTAGGTACCTTTAATCTTTACTTAACCAATATTAACATTGATAGAAATATATTTTACATAAATCATGTTAAGCTACGCTTGCCGTGGTTGGTCCGTGGATGGGTGACCATCTTTACATACCAAGACTCCGTGGCTCAGCAAGCACTTTCAGGCGTTGGTCCCGGCTGTCATTCGGGGCTCTTTGACAGTCGTAACGGGTCGTCAGAAGCCCGAAAGTCCGACAACCTGTCTTTTTTTTTATTTTTATTGTGGGTTTGATCAGTACGAACATGTCACCCTCATAGGGGCATTCTATGTCTATATACGCTTAATATCTAAATTTTCAATTTTGTATAATTTATTGGCTGTCCTGGACAAGGGGGATCTGACAATCAGTCTTACTAAGGGGTATCGTATTACTCAGTAACTGGTTTGTGGAGATCAGATAGGCAGTTGTGCCATGTAAAATACTGGTATCCAGCTGCATCCGGTAAGACTAGAAGCTAACCCCTACATATAGTTGAGAAAAGGCAGGCAGATGATGACATATTATGAATTTATAATACAAGCCTCTTGACCCACTGATCCCGAAATTAATAATCAGGAAGTATAGTACCTACCTGTGAGCGAGTGAGTCGATATTTATTCCCCGCGGGAATCAAATCCCCCTTTTTACCAAAAGAGCTCTTCTCTACCTGTTGAGAGGCTCAGCAATCTCATAATCGCATCTATTAACAATAACAAGAAAAACTATTACGATAATACACACTAACTTGCTTTTACATATACACATAAACAGATAGTATGCACTTGGAAGCAGGTTGCAACCTGTCGGGAGCAAGTTTCGACTTGACCGAAATGTCTTGAGTCGCACTTTCACGTTATTGGCTGAAAGCTCTAAAATATTTAGTACAACACAGAGGACCACCCACTACTTCCACCATGGTGTTTTGGTGATATAAGCAGGGACGAAATACGGCTACGATATGTTAGTTCGACATGGTTCGACAATACAACTCAGTACAGCACAAGTTCAACACAGCACAGTTTCACCGTTCAGTTTACCTCCGCAATCTTAGTTCATAGTTTAGCTCCAGTAACTAGTAATTAAGTTTACATACAGTGTTTCAAGAATATAACATTGCATTGTATAAATTCAATCTTTTGGTATTGTATAATTGCATAGCACATGTGTGAGTACTATGTACCTACTATACAGCTACCATTTACTAAGTTTTTCTTTAATTGACTTGAATGTGCCCTGGCGGCTGAGAGTATGTCATACTCACTCAAATGTCTCGCTGGTCGTGGTGTGTGTGTTGGATCATTAAGATCCCTTCAAAATGGTTGAGCTGAATGGTGCTGATCCATGCGTCATATTCGTGAACGGGAGCCGTCAGTAGGGACTGGTAATTTCTTAGCTGCCACGGCTTATTTTAATTTAATTTAATATATGAATTGTTTTTGTCTTTTTATTACGGACGCTTTTAACGTTGTGCATCGTTCTCACATGCATCATTTCAACATGAACGATGTAACCAATATTTTGTAACCATATTTTGATTTAAAATAGTCTCCATGGAGTTTCTTGCCCGTTCTTGTCCATAGGTACCTACTACGCTTTGGAATGGGCAACTAGCTTCTTCTTTCTGACTGACCGACCCCTTGACAATTCAAAAGTGCCTGTAATTGGTTTATTTGAAATAAATTGTTTGAGTTTGAGTTGTAACGTTTTTACTCAAGACCTAACGTGTTAATTATTCAGCATCCATCCACCCTGCACCTCAAATATCCTACACTGCAACTGCACCATTCAAGCAATAATTACAAGAAGTGACTGTCTGCTGACCTCAGCAGTCTTAATACCTAACCACCAGTTATTTACTACCTAGGTACTTATGATTTGTAACATTCCATTTACATGAACCATCAAACTGCAAGCACGATTGTAATTTTAAGGCAAGTTATTTGTAAAGCATTTGATTGGTAACCGAACTAACTTCATAAATTGTATACAAGTGAAAAATACCTTTTAATATGAGTTCCTTGAATTAATAATTATTGGATCCAGAAAATTATGTAGGTTCGGTAGGTGACGAGCTCCTTGTAACAGGGCTCGGAAAGTAAACCACAATTTATATTTATGTCACCGTATAATTCTGAACACGGTTAGTCGATAATCTATCTCGCGATTGTAAAATGTCGATAAATACTGCTCACAATATTACGTATTAATTTTCGATAGTTTATAATCTATCCATTTCAAACCGTCAAATTGCGAACGAACCTACAATTGCCGACAGGGTTCACAATCAGACTGATTTTATCACCCGTAAATTTGTGAACCATCCCTGACTGGTCGCTCTAGCCCGTAGCCGAATTGGTCAGTAACTAAGCCAAGGGCATCCCGACCAATTGGGTTAGGTTAGTTCCAAATTGGTCGCAGTTTCTTGACTATTTAGTACAACATACTTCAAAAGAAGGAGGAGGTTCTCAATTGGACTGTATTTTTTTTAATTTTTTTTATGTGTTACGTCAGAACTTTTTTCTAGGTGAACCGATTTTGATGCTGCGATGATTTATTTGATAGCTGGTGATTCTAATGTGGTTCTTTATAAATTTGATTAAGATCTGACCACTAGTTTTTGAGATATCCTTAATAATGCGTATTTTTTTCCACTTAGTTTATATTGATGATGTTTTAATAATTTCCTGTCACTGTTATTTACATATGAAGTAGTGGTATACGAATTTGTGTGGGGTAGGTACCACAACTAAAAAGTGAAAAATTAAAACTTTTGTACAAAAAAAAACAACAGACTTCCAAAAAAACACTAAAAAGTGAAAAATAACTTTAATTTCGGAAGTCTGTTTCTAAAAACGATAATACAAAACCGAAGACAACGACTTCCGTAATTAACGTTATTTTGGAAATCTGTTGTTTTTTTTGTAAAAAACGTTTTGTTAAGTGTTGCTCACAAGTACAATAATCATTTAATCATACACCTGCTAATGTTAAATTAATCTATCTACTTAATCCCTTGGTTATATACCTGTTAGAACTTCATTATATAATCAGTACAGTGAATATGAGTAATTGCTGGACGAAGCCAACAAAGGACCGGTTGTCATGGCAACAGATAATTCCTTGCTAGGTGAATTGGTTGGAAGATTGCTTATAGTAACTCAAACTAGGTTGTTGACCTTACTTGGTACATTCATAGTGCACAAGACTATAACATAACATCACGCCAGTATTTCCCGAAGGGATAGGCAGAGGTGTACATAAACTACACCCACATTTCGCCATTTATGTTTAAGTTTGTGGTATCACGTCACGCAAATCCTGCATCGCGCAAGCAGAGTTTACCGCGCGACTAGCATATATACAACCTCCCGACATCAACCGTCGGGCAGTTGCCCACCAGACACAACACCTGTCTGGTCGCAGGAGGTATGAATGAGTGAGCTTTACACCCTGTTCCTCATACCTTTATAAGTCCTATGTAATAGGGGGCGAACCTATTGCCATCAGCCGGGCACAAATCCAGACTCCGGCCTGCTACTTAGAAGTTCCTGATGAAAAATCCAATAACACTTGCCCGACCTGGGAATCGAACCTGGACCTTATGATCAGCATTAGTGCTCGACCACTAGGCCAACGAGGTCGTACAAAATATTAAGCCTGTATTCCGCGCAGGGAAAAGCAGAGCTGTTACATGTACCCACATTTCGCCAGTTATAAATAAATAATAATAAAAATCTTTTATTTCCGGACTACAAAGTTAGTATCTAAATTAACTTATAAACTATGTTAGTATATAACAGAAAAAAAACAAAAAACTAGAAAAAAAAGGTGATAATATATCGACCACAGATAGTTTCATCAAGCCCCATGCATGCAGTACACGAAGCTTGATAAGCCTAAGCATATCCATGGTAGACCCATCCAGCCTTTCAGCAAACACCTTCGAGATACTGTTGGTGCTTCCTGCCACTCTGCGTATCATCGACGCTACCTTCTTACGCATTACTGCAAAGTAGTCGTCAGTATGCGCATCAGCGAACATACCTGACGCACTACAATAGGGTGGAAACCTCAACAGCACCCTAAAGGTATTATTGTATTATATTCGCAGGGCATTGTTTGCTTTTTGGGTATGATTAGCCCAAAGGCTGCTGCTGCAAAGTGTTTGGCAATAAGCCTTGAATAGTGTAATTTTTACTGGTACTGAGCAACCAGCAAACAGGCCACCATATTTCCCCTCACAGCCAATGCCCTGCGCTCCCTTTCCATATCTGTGTCATCTTTCAGGTCTTCGGTAACAATATGGCCTGATATTTAAAGTGGGTTACTCTCTGTAAAATTAAACCGCACAGCGTTACCGGAGGGATATATGATGGATTTTTATTTCTACCTCTAAACACCAACAGCTCACTTTTCTTAGGGTTGTACTTTAGCCCATACTGCTCGGCATACCCCTCAGAAATAGAAAGCAACTTTCTCATTCCACAGATAGATGGGCTCCGCAACACCATGTCGTTATCCCTATTGCTACTAACCAGGCACGAATCGAAATAGGTAAAGATAATGATTTTTAGCAACGCATTAGACAGAATGTTACACTAATTAAAAGTAACCCTTTCCCAGCCGTGGTTTGCAACTAAAAATATGTTTTCCTACAAATCTTGTCATTCTAGCCTTTAATTTTTTTTGACATAGTCTGGCCTGTCATCTTCCAAAAACTCTACTTCGAAATCTGCTCACTAACATTTCAGTTAAGGCGTGAACATAAAGCAGTAATATTAACCGTTAAAATCAGTGAGTGTGTACGTCTGGAGCTCGCGTTATCTCGTAACAAATGATTATGGAATTTATGGAAGATGAACGACTGCGGTGCGGCTTACCGCGGGTAGGTAGGAGGTACCATTCGCAGATTCAGTTTGAAGGTGTTAAAAAAAAAAAAAATGATAACACGTTCGTATAGAAAATGTTATGAATGAGAAAAGTGTGAAAACGAAAGTGAAACCCTATCGCAGATATACTGGAAGAGATTTCTTTAGAAATAAGCATCATCTTTGTATTTATTTTTCTATTCCTTTCTGCCTGTCTGTTTATATGTGAGACCATAAATGGTTAAATAAACAAAAATTGGTGTCAAAAATTTAATGTATATAATTATATTGTATGTAAAGTAAAAAAATAAATAAAAAAAAACAACAATTTCTTAACAACTTCTTTGTAATTCCAGCGCAAATAATAAATCAAATAGGCCGTGGACAATCTAGTTCTTACAGAAAATTGGTACATTTTCAATAGTGTACGTATTAATCGTGTGACGTTACAAACGGTATTTCATGTAATATAAATAGGCACCTTACACGAATTCAAGATGTAAATGATTCGATTTTTCTCCTAACCCTCCAGCAAGTATAGCACGTGGAAATCCGTTGAAAACCCGACTTGAACTCGCAAGTCTTTGATACAAAAAGAAAAAATATATTTTTATGCGACGCCCCTTTCCTTCGCCTTTGGAATGGCTTTAAACCTATTTATCATCACAACCTCTCCTTTCGGGGGTAAAAAATTGACTGAATGGAGTGATGCCCTCGGAGTGATTCGGAATAATTCGGATATTTTTCCTGTTTTTCCGAGCGTGGCGTTGATAGGGTTAAGTAACTCCGTTGAAAGGATGTATGGTAACGTTGTTTTTATTTCGTGAATATGTTGGCTGTACTTTTTATTAGGTTAAGGAGGTTTATTCGGGAATATGGGTAGATAAATGATTCGAATAATTCTTGGGATTTGTACACATGTTTTTATATACCCCGCACACACATTACAAATAATTGCAATGTGATTTAAAGCTTGCTTTTCGTGAGGTTTGAAGTTAATGTAACATTAGACAGATTAATTTATATTGAAGTTTATATTGCTTATGAATCTCATAACTAATAATGTTTTTTTTTTTTGTTTCAGGTAAAATATTTCATCTTAATTTAGCATAATTCGGCACGGGAAATGATACAACTATGAAAAGTAAGCACACACCATCTCAATGGTAAATCCTACTTATATATAATATTATATATAATTTATAAATGTGAAAGTTTGTATGTTTAGATATTTGGATGTTTACTCAATCTCGCAAAAACGGCTGCACGGATTCGGATGAAATTTGGCACACAGATAGTTTATAACCTGGATTATGGATATGGATAGGATAGTTTTTATTCCAGTAGTACGTTCCCGTGGGATAATTTCCGACATAAACGCGGGCGAAGCCGCTGGCAAAAGCTAGTGATATACAGGGTGGCTGCGACACCGACGCGCGACCTGATCCATGATTCAGTATTCCTACATGATTCTGAACCCGCCTGCGTTGAAATTGTTTGCCGGTAAATAAAAAAAAAATACTGTTCCCTACATTTTTACCACATAGGTATTGTACTTTTCTATGAAACAGTAGTTTTTTTTTGATAACCAACGAAAAGTGTATACGCTAGGCCCTAGCGTATACACTTTTCGTTGGTTATCTTTTCTAGACCCCCTAGCGGCTAGGGGGTCTAGAATCATGTGCTGAATTCATGGTTACAGTTTGCGCGTCACTGACCCTGCCACCCTGTATAATTATGTTAATTATTTAAAAAAAAAAACACTTTTACACGTCAATAAATAACAAACACGTTAAAACTAGATGACCTCGAAAATTACGAAAATAAGCAATTTCACAGATTGATCGAAATATAAGAAAGCATCAAACCTTTTAGGCGTTCGCGGGAAATCTATTACAATATTTTTAATATCTTCCGGATCCGAATTTAGACAAACCAGCTTATCTGCCATGCAAAAACAGTAATCTCAAAATCCCTAATTAAATATTATTTGATAAAATCAGCATCCTATTTCGTTATGAACACAAATATAAAAATAAACCCCTACAAATAACTGACACTCCTATTTCTCTCACATAAGGCTGTAATTGCGTAATTTTCGCGTTTACTAAATGTATTGGCAATTTTGTTTTCCTATTAATGTCAGGTACCATTTTCCTTTGACAATAACGTCTGGTTCTGATGTCTTAATAAAACCCTTGGCAAGCTATCGGGGGGTATCAAGTACCCCAAACGGGTATCAAGTTCCCCAAACGTTTCGGTTCGGCAGAGTTTGGGTTAATTAGTGGTATTGTTCGTGACGATCAATGATTCGGATTATCCTAAGTCAATAGTTGGATTAGTAGTTAGTGGAACTTGAGGTTGTTAGCAAGAAATTGTATTGAAGTTATCTAAGAAATAGTTTTGGTATTAATTTCAATAGTTAAAAACAAGGAGTACCTATGTATGGGTCGTAGCAGGTGGCGTTCTGTAGTCTCTGCCATGGGACTGCGTGTCGCGCGATGAACGGTGCCTTTAAGGGCTGAACGGATTTCGATGTGGCACACAGATAAACCATGACCTGGGTTAGGACCTATGATACTTTTTATCCAGGTAGTACGATCCCGTGGCATAATTTCCGATCCAATACGCGGGCGAAGCCGCGGGTAAAGCTAGTAACCAAGCTGATTATTTTTATAACATACCTACAAATTACATTAACTTAACAAAAATCCATTTATTTAATAGTTTTCTGACAGGTATAGTGAAATGATATTATATGATTTCGAATAGGTACTGCTTTTTATTTATTTATTTATTTATTTATTTTACTTTAACATAAAAACGGCCCTTGGCCAATTACATTAGTTAAAGATATAAAAAAATTTACAATAAAAAAAAAAAAAAAATATACTATAACAAAGAACAGACGCTAATAATACACACACGCACGCAGATAATTAATTGCTAGTATTTCAGAGCAGAGAGCAGTGGTGGCCTAGTGGTCACGGCCGCGACTTACAAGTTGTAGGTCGTAGGTTCGAATTCAGACAGGCGCTTCACTTTGTGTAAATTATTTCCACTGCTCTCAAAACGGTGAAGGAAACACATCGTGAAGAAACCGGCATGTCCAAGAACCAAAAAATTGGAAGACATGTGACTTCGACTAACCCGCACTTGGCCCGCATGGTAGATTACGGCCCACTCCCTCTCAAAAAGAGGAGGCCTGTGTCCAGAGCAGTAGGAACATTAGAGGCTGACTATGCATTTTCAGAGTAAAAATCATAGACGTAAAAAAATCAAAGAAAAGCTATTTCTAAATTAAATTATGACCATAATACCTAGTATGTTTATAGCTATATTTCTGACATACATCCTACGTGAAACAATTCTATCCAACACTAAATTTTTTGTCGAACAAAAAGGGGTCCCCTTTCTATAACGTCACTGTCTAAGACAGATATTATCGACGACAATGATAAGAGTTTTCACTGGACTGTTTATTTGCCGTCAGGGGAAATAGGGCAAGGAGCAGAGGAGGATATTACACCGACGCGAGCGCCGGTTGCACGAATCCCGGATGATCCGGCTGGGGCCGAATCTCCGCTTTGTAGTTCCTATGTTTCCTTGTGTAAACGGCAATGTAGATTTAGTAAATTATTAGTGTTGAAAGACAGGAAGGCAAGATAAGATTAATACGTTGAGGGCGAATTTCACCAAAGTTTTATACCTAGAATAATAATAATAATAATAATAATATTTATTTATTTTCTCTCAAAAAGGTACAATTTTGGTACATAGTATCGAAGTTACAATCGGATTTAAACCTTTGTGAGAGCTGGAGTCTATACTGGGTTCGGGACCTGTATGACAGATCTCCAGGCTCACACCCTTTAAAATTACAATATTAAATTGCACTTACGTACTACAACATTATAAAACCTCCAAGTACTGAGAGGAAGAGTATTACTATACAAAACAAAAACAAAAAAGATGTACTAAGTGTGTCTTTGGAGAGTGTTGTGTGTCCGTGAGTGCAATAAGTCCTCACGCCCAGCGCCCAAGAAGGGCACTGGGCGTGAGCACCTACTTGCCTGAGAGTGTGTGTGTGTGTCTGTGTGTGGTAAACAAGGTGTAACGCGATCTAAGATAATTTTGAGTAGGTGAATATTTCCAGTAGACGAAATTATTGTACGATTTTTAGTATATTTTCAGTCTCTGCATAATCCAATTCAAGTAGCTATTCAGTAATAATTCTTTTACATTTTGATCTGCACATAGGGTAGAATAAGTCTTATCTTGAGTATTTTTTTTTTAATTTTTCCTTACTAGAACTGCGTGGTCGCAAGCGCTAGTGCTGAGCATGAGGTCCTGGGTTCGATTCCCGGGTCGGGCAAAGTGTTATCGGGTTTTTCCGTCTGGAATTTCTCGGTAGCAGCCCGGAGTCTGGATTTGTGCCCGGTTGATGGCAATAGGCTCGCCCCCTATTACATGGGACTTAAACATAACTGGCGAAATGTGGGTGTGCTATAGGTACACCTCTGCCTAACCCTTCGGGGAATACAGGCGTGATGTTATGTATGGATAAAAGATATCTGACTTTGGTAAAATCAGCCCTACGACGAGATTTTGTCAAAATATAACTAGTAGACTGCTAATTTATCGCACCACCTGTATGAGTAACTCGAATGCCATAGAGATTGTGGTCACATGGCTTCTTTCGAAGATATGGTTTGCCTTAATAATTCAAAATATATTTTATCTTCCCAGTTACATAAGATTTTTAGTGTTTTTACTAACATTTAAATAAATAAGACAGATGCCATAAAGGTAGGTACGGGTTTCAGTGGTTGTATACTGAAATTTCTTAAAACCTGAAATATCAAAATAATGTAATACGTAGCCATTTGTAATACATAAACACCGATAGGTTTTAGTATACCAAGCACCGGAAAATCGCTAAAAAGACATACTTTCGAATACGGACTAGAAACAAAGAAGGTCCCCGCGCCACGCGTATCGCAAGTGAAGCACTATAAGTAGACCGTTGTACATACACGCCTCACGCACACATTAACATCATAAGGTGCCATTACGCGGCACTACGGCGTCACTGTAGGCACTGTTTACGTCAAGTAATAAAATAAAATAATGCCTTCTTGTGTTGTGAAATGGTGTAAAAAGTATTCTACATCTCAGAAAAAGTGCCAAGGAATAGCATATCACAAGTAAGACACTTATTTACACACACACACACATAGATCGGTAGGCATGATACTTCACTTTCGATATGCCTGTCGTGGAGTCCTTCTTTTTTTTGTAGTCCGTGCCTATGAACAAAGTAATAACAAATTGGCTTTATCAAAATTCCCACAACGGTGTGACAGACGGTCCAATGGATCGGACAAAAGTGGCCATGACAAAAGGAGAAAAACTTTGTTTTTCCACAAACGAATATCTAGAGTCTATTGATTTATTTTTCAAGCGTTCGCTCTATATTTTATCTTTGAAGATACCCGAATGTTTTCGTCATAAAAATAGAAAACATTATTTTATTTCACTTCTGAAAAGAATCTTTGTACTTGTTTGTATTTGAAAGAGTGAGTACAGTCAGTCACTGTGTCGATATTTGTCAATAACAATGAAATTGTAATTAGCTTTAAGTACCTATTGTTTTCAAGATACTAATTGTACCTCTCCTTGTTCAAAGGTCTATCAATTTTATATAACGATCATTTCGAAATGATAACATTCATATTTCCTGTAGCCGGTTTCTCTTTCTTACATATCATCACGCCTGTAATTCCCGTAGGGTTAGGCAGAGGTGTACCTATAGTACCCCCACATTTCGCCAGTTATGTTTAAGTCCCATGTTATAGGGGGCGAGCCTATTGCCATCAACTGGCCACAAATCCGGCCTCCGGGCTGATACTGAGAAATTCCTGATGGATTAATATTACAACATTTGCCCGACCTGGGAATCGAACCCAGGACCTCAAGCTCAGCAGTAGGCCTTGCGACCAAAAGACCCAAGGCAGTCAAGTTCCTGTATGTTTCTATTTTTTATATCCTGTATATCATTACATAGTTAATTATGTAAGGATCGTAGCAGGTGGCGTTCTGTAGTTTCTGCCTACCCCCATGGGAAGAAGGCGTGAGTTTATGTATGTATATGCATTACATAGTTTTTTAGCTTTATAAACGAAACACCAACTGGATACGATCATTCTTCCGCTTTCTTTGTTCTGAAACTTTCAGTGGTATGTAAATGATCTTTACTTTTATGATCGCTTCGGCACAAAACTCACTTATTCACTTATCTATTTTGAATACCTAGATTAGGACAAAAGTTTTTATCACTAACAGGAGTGAAAAATATTGACACGAAAACTTTTTTGAGGACAACAAATCAACATCCCCATGCTGAAAAATCTTTTCATTTACAATTCTGTTTACCCCTATTATAGAACGTGATTCGGGCACACTGACTAACAAAGGGCGTTAGATAACACTGCTATATCACTCCATTTTCAGTCCAACGTAATTACTAATCCGACACATTTTTAGTCTTTAATTTCGGGGGTACAAAAGACCCCCATTTGCTGGTCGGCGTCCCGTGAAATTCAGATTTCAGTTTCGCCCTGTTACCTCCGCGTGTAACGGGTTAATAAACTGGGAGCTTAGCTGAATGTTAATTTATATATATTTTTTACTTTTTTATGAAGTTATAAATGACCCCCAGAGCTGGCGGGGTTAATGATATCTCTATTTCATTAAAAGTGCTTTTGAGATTTAAAATACTTTTGTGGTAATAAAGAAGGATTGAGGTTGAAATTATAAACTAGCTTTTGACGTAGCTAACCTACTTTGTGGTTTTTAGAAAATGCTAAAATATGGGAATCGCATTAAAAGGATTTTAGTTTGTCGCTCTATTTTTAGGTCGCCTAAAACTTAGTGTAATTTATGACCGTAGAATTTAAGGCTCCTTCACACAGGCGCGACACGCGACACAAAGGCTCCGCTCGCTTTTTTGGTAAATAAAATGCCCCTTATGTACAGTCACCAAAAGAGATAAGTAACAACGTCGATAGTTGAAGTTGAGTAAGAAACCGATGAATGTTTTCGAATAAAGGCTCGTGCACACTGGTGCGACGCGACAGCCCGGCACAAAGGCGCCGCCCGTAGTGTTGCACGAGGTGCCTTTGTGTACGCTGTCGCGTCGCGCCAGTGTGCACGATACTTAAAATTTTATTTACTTTATAGAAAACAAACAGGTCATTTATCGAATAAAATTTCATTCAAAAACATCCATCGGTTTCTTACTAAACTTCAACTATATCCGGCGACCCTGGTTACTTATTTCTTTTGGTGCTGTTCTTGGAATGCCAAAAGGTAAAATATGGTAATACCAAGACTGTGATACATGAATTTAAAACAGCTACGAGTACATATTGTTTACCCATATTTGCAAAAAAGTGATTATAAATTTGAAACTTTCCAACTCTCGTTCAATAGTCCTACATTCTACTCGATATTCCATACTAGCTACACTTTAACCATATATAATAATATCATCTTAAAAACAACAAAATGAAGTCTTCTCCCCAGAATCGAACTAAGAATCTTAAATATAACTCAATCGGGAATAGTCTACAATTTATCTCTCCGATATAAATTCCGGCTAAGTACAGGAAAAACGCGCACAGTGTAGTTTTTAACGTGTCTAACAAAAAGATTCTATGTTCGAACACCTAGCCATTCCTCTTCGTAGTAAAGAGGAGGAATTCCTAGGAATTTCGCTAGGAATTCGTACGTTTGTGGAAGCTGGAGGTATATTTCTTTCGCTCAACGCTTTAGTGTTGTAATTTTTCATTCTTTCGTCGTTTTTAGGGTTCTGTACCCAATGACTACTCCGCTGTCCGTCCGTCGTGTCTGCCAGTGGGCTGTATCTCATGAACCGTAACAGATAGAACGTTGATTTTTTTCACAGAATGTGTATTTCTATTGCCGCTATAACAAAATATAATAAAAATAAACTAAAGTAAAAAATTAAAGGGTGGACCTTTAATTTTTAACTTTATTTTATTTTACAAGAAACATGTTTACAAAAAAATATGTCGTGTTAAATATTGTACAGTGGTACAAAGCCCTTCGTGTGCGAGTATGACTCACATTTGGCCGGTTTTGTTAGCATTGGTAGTGTTGAACTTCTTCTGAGTAGTCGTATGGTCATTAGAAAGAAAGAAAAAGTATTTATTGGAACTCGTTCAGGATTAGCGAATTTTATTTCTCCGTTTATTGTGAGGTAAACTTTTAGGTGTTATAGAATATTCAATAGCGTTCAGGTTTTCAAAATATTTGAGGGATGTTGAAGTATGCTCTCTGCTTTACAACACTGGGATTACACAGACTGGCGAGACGCGACGGTATGTCGCGATTCTGGTAGAACAATTGCCATGAAGTTTACAAAATTGTTCTACGAGAGCTGCGTCGCGCTGTCGCGTCGCGCCAGTCAGTGGGAGCCTTTAACCAAATACATGTGAGTTGTTAATGACTAGGTATTCAGACGCCGTTACGAAAATTTATGGAGATAGCTTCAGTGTGAACGTTTATTCTAAAACCACACTGGAATAAAATCCAAAACAAAATCACAAATTCGCCCATAAAAATTGCCCTTTAGAAATTATTCAGTATAGGCATACTATTTCGCAAAAAAGGGGGTATCACACCTAATGCATCTTCCTAACAAGTAACGAGCCTTTTATGTAATTCATATTTCAATTTATCATTATTATACATGTATCAAAGAAAACATAATTACAAGTGTCGTGACCACAGCAAATCATTTTAGTAATCGATTTTCGTGATCATCAAATTCTTGATAAAAAGTTCATAAAAATTTATAAATTGATAAAGTTTATTGAAAAATTGTGAATGACGGTACCTTTTAACAATTTTGGATGTTGATAAAAAGTTCAAAGCGATATTTAGATCAAGAATACATCGACCCGGTTTTACACGCGATACAAAGGCACCGCTCGTCGCGCGACAGGCGGTGCCATATTAAGGCGCGTACAAACAGGCGCGACACGCGACGTGGCACAAAGGCACCGGCTGTCGCGCGACGAGCGGTGTCTTTGTAACGCGTCTCGTGTCGCGCCTGTTTGAAGGAGCCTTTATGCGGCTTTAGTAATTGTTCCTAGCGCGCTTTTGACATTAGGGACATATCTACAAAATACATGACATAAACATGTTTTGCACGAATTGTTTTCTCGTTAGTTATCGATGCGAATGCGATGCTCAGTTTATTATCTAAAAAGAATTAACAATTTTACACTTGCGTTTTTAAACGTTCGGTTTAAACGCTTTTAGAGGCGGTTTTGTTGAAGTGTCGGCTTCTCCATAGACAGTTATGTTTAAATTTACTTTATTGACCCTCGAATGATGGCCTAAACGCTCCAGACCAAGAAATTCCATGATGTTTTCATAGAAATTGGTCTACTAGAGTCGCGTCGCGCCTGAAAAGATAGAAAGAAAGAAAATACGTTTATTTGCGGTAAACATGACGCATAGAAAAAACACACAAATACAAAAAAGAACGAGTTGGGGGAAAATATGCGTCACATCCACGCAAAACGGCAATAGCTCAGCATAATGCTACGACCCTATGCGAGACAGAGCCCCAGCGCTGGTTTTCAGCGATGGCCGGCGTTGTCGTGATGACGTCAAACAGTGCAGCATACAAAAATTAAAAATTAAATAAATACACGATACCTAGTTCTAAATGTACTTGTGTGTGTATGTGTGTAATGTAGTGCGTGTTGTGCCTGCTTGCGGGGAAGGCTTAAAACGTAATTTTCTAGTGTAATCGAGACCCTGATGTTGTATAGTAGCGTTTTCTTTGCCAGTAAAATTAAATCTTACGCATCATCGGTTGTTGATGGATTTTTATCCATCAGCAACAGATGACCGATGCCTTTATCTTTGTAAAAAGAAAAAAGTAACGTAAAAAGTTTATCAAAAACAATATTTTTCTATTTGTGAGTGACTGTGAATTTGAGGTCACTCTTTCCAAAACTATGATAAGCTCATTTTCATATAAAGTTGATTAAATAAAAACCAAAATAAAATTTTATCAACTTAAACTCCCAGCCATAATAATTAATTATCAGTAATTTTCATACTGATGCCCTTATTTGCGACAAAGTTATAGCTCTAAAATAAATCGCCAAAATATTTTTACACTCGAGCGCTTTAAAGCGTAACTGTTAAAACGTGGTTTTGATTTCTGCGAACGAACTTACGATGAAAAACAGCGTTAGCAGCACAGCTAAATTGTTATTGCTTTTTGCTGAATTAGCGGAAAAGCGCTTTCCGCTGGGTGGTTTCACATGCCCCATTTTCGTACACAAATACAAACTGGCAAAATACCGGAGTTTTGAAACTCTTATTGGTATCGCAGTAAAGTTTATAATCGCTTGTTTCTGAAATTGTAGCTGCAATTATTGGCTTCAATAAATCTAGTTTGGAGACAATTTTGGATCGGCAACTTGGACAGATTTGGGAAGTGTTAAGCGTTTGTCACGGTCCATGGAGATTGGTATCGATACCGATGCCAATATTCGTGACTATGAAAATTGGCAAAGTGACGTTTTAGTTGAATTTCCTACATTGAAAGAAACATTAATTTCGTTAACATTTCCTGAACTGTCAGTGTCAGTAATCCAGTTAGCGTGAGCTTGGCTAAAAAGCGTTAAGTTTGAGTTTTAATCTCGTGGTAAGTAACCAAAGTTTTAAGGCTCCTTGAAACGGGTGCGACGCGACTCGAGTAGAACAATTTCTATGAAAACTTCATGGAAACTGTTCTACATGAGTCGCGTCGCGCTGTCCCCTCGCGCTGCCACGTCGCGATGTCGCGTCGCCCTGTCACATCGCGCCTGTCTGTGGAAGCCTTTATTCATCACTAACTTTTTCCCGAGGGTTAACCCGCATAGAGGTCGAAAATTATCTCACAGGAAAGTACTGCCGGAATATAAAGTATCCTTTGTACTAACCCGGGTCATGATCTATCCGTGTGCCAATTTTTGTTCATATCCGTTCAGCCATTACGGCGTGACAGAGAGACAGAAAAAGCTAGCCGGATTCACATTACTGTGTTGTTTCGTGTCGTGACGCCTTCTGACGCTGTGTTGTGCCAATCAAAACTCGTTGTGATTTGACGTAGTCCTGAACAGATTAGTTTGATTGGTGTATCCCGCGTCACGACACAACACGACAGAGTAATGTGTCCGTGCCTTTACTTTCGCATTTATAATATTTTCAGCATGTACATATATGTCCACTTTTTGTCCGTGGGCCTTCCAAGATAACCCGCAACATTGAATATCCAGAGACTTGAGGGGCTCGTGGCTATACGATAACAGCCGCACGGGTCGATCGAAGGTTAAGCTACGCTTGCCGATGTCGGTTTTTGGATGGGTGTCCATCCATTACATATCGAGACACCTCCGTGCCTCGGAAAGCACGTTAAGCCGTTGGTTGGTCCCGGCTGTATTTCGTAGGTATTTAACAGTCGTTACTGGTCGGCAGAAGCCTAAAAGTCCGACAACCAGCCTTACCAAGGGGTATCGTGTTACCCAGTAACTGGGTTGTAGAGGTCAGATAGGCAGTCGCTCCATGTAAAATACTGGTATTCAGCTGCATCCGCGCGGTTAGACTGGAAGCCGACCCCAATAACATAGGTAGTTAGGAAAACGGCAGGCAAATTGAGTGAACGTCATTCAATTACTCGTACAAAGAATAAATATTTATAAAACAAACAGCCTTTACAATAACACCTAAAAATAAAGCCTAGAGCACAAGTGACGTACAAATATTGTTTGGAAGATAGATTGGCGATACAATAAGAGGTCGATTTCCCTCGGGAGCGAACGATACGGTATCGGAGCTGGAAATAAATGAATTTCGTCGATCGTGTGCACGTGGCCTTTTTATTTAGAAAACCTACTGTCAGGTGGGATATAGGGTGTTTTGTTTTAAGTCCTTGTTGATCTATTTTTTTGAAGAGATATTGAGAAATTGAGAATAGGTCTTGGCGAGGTGTAAGTGTTGGTCAGTCAACATCAACAATGTATCTTGTAGTAGACAGCACATCAATTTACCACAAACTGTCAGATTTTCTCATTCGATTTTGATCTTTACAACAATATATTAAGGTCTAAAATAGCTTGGAGGAATTTGACAGTTTCGTGTAGCTTGACCTGCCGGCGAATGTACATTAGTTTGGTCAACGATGGAGCTCTTTAAGGACCAATTTAGACTAATAAATCAAATAAGCTTGACATAAAAAATAACAAGAGTTTATTTAAAATAAAAACGCTTGCGGTTGCCGGACCCCCTACAGGAACGAAGTCCCTTACGCGATACTCGCGCGCACACACATACTCGTTTATATCTAATACAAAGAGACAGATAGAGAGAGAATCGTATGGAGGGAGCATAACGCTTTTTCCTTATGTGACGATTTGTACCCGTCCGATCCTACCGCAAGCCGCGTTAAGGCTCCCACAAACAGGCGCGACACGACAGCACGACACAAAAGCTGCTCGTCGCGCGACAGTCGGTGCCTTTGCGTCGCACTGACGCGTCGCGCCACTGTGCGTTGTGTTCGTTCCAAAAAACTAGAAAAATGTCACTCAAAATTGATGGATAGATTAAATTGTGGAAAATGGATGGATAGATTATATTGTGGAAAATGGATGGATAGATTAAATATTTCCATTTCTTTGTTTAAAAAACAATATATTTTTTTAATTTTTTTTTTACTCTTTGTGTTTTTACCTGTGCGTGTCCCAAATAAAATATTTTTCTTTCTTTTTTCTTTCTTTTCTTTCAAATATTTCTTCCATTCATATTATTATATTTTTAAGTTTGTTGTTCACTTTTAACGTACCTAACGTAACTGTTAACTAAATAAATGGAATATTGACCAAGAACTATGATGTACCACATAACACATAATATCACGCCTGTATTCCCCGAAGGGTTAGGCAGAGGTGTACCTATAGTACACCCACATTTCGCCAGTTATGCGAAACCACCACCACCATACCACCACCATACCACCACCATACCACCACCATACCACCACCATACCACCACCACCACCACCACCACCACCACCACCACCACCACCACCATACCACCACCATAACAACCCCCACCACCACCACCACCACCACCATTACCACCATTTACCATTAACCCTTATACAAAGTGAAGTACCTACCTTTTGTTAGACATCAATATTTCATGTAACGGGAAGAGCAGTTAAAGCCATTTCGGCAGTACAATTTCAAAGCCAGACCTATTTTAGAATTTCCTGGAAATCGAATCTAGGATTAAGGCAGACATAGGTACTGCCGAATTCCAGCCACTAACTAATGGAGTATTGTTCAAATGTTCACTGACCAAGGCTTGCACCGCCAATCACTAAACACATTTAGCGCTAAACGAGTTTTAAGCATCATTCTGTCTGTTATCTTCAAACATTTGATAGAAACAGAATTATGTTTTAAACTCGTTTAGCGCTAAACGTGATTAGTGATTGGCGGTGCAAGTGGGCCTAAGTCTTTTCTGGTTTAAGAACGCACGCTGACAGGCGCGACGCGACAGCGCGACGCGACTCTTGTAGAACAATTTCTATGAAGTTTGCATAGAAATTGTTCTACTAGAGTCGCTTCGCGTCTGTTTGCTCCCCCTTATGTGAGAATGACTAAGTGTAAAGTAATATGCTCTGTTCCAAAAGTATTAGATGAAAATGTAAACAATTTGGTCAGGAAGCGTATCTCTGGATGCCAATTTTGAGTACCACTTACCTACAAATTGAGTGCTAAGATTTGATGGAATATTTGAACCACATTAAAAATGTTTATCATTTGATAATTGAAGTTAGTTTTATAAACTCGATTTTTGTCGATGATTTGTCAGTTACTATTTAGTAACGTTATTGAAACAATAATTGTTGGAAGAAATGGTGAAATATGAACACTTACAAATTCAGTGCTGTAATATAACTACTTTTTGTTAATGCTGTAATGTATAAATAAAATAAAATGATTTGATGGAATATTTGAACCCGAAAATCTATTTTAAATCACATTAAAAATGTTTATCATTTTACAATTGAGGTTAGTTTTATAACCTCGATTTTTCTCGATTGTTACCTACTATTACTATTTAGTAACGTTATTGAAACAATAATTGTTGGAAGAAGTGGTGAAATATAGAGTTGAGACCTTCTACATACACACTATTTTAATAGTACATCAAAACTGACTAACTTCATTCATGAGATCAGGGCAGAGTCAACCCTTAGTTAGATAAAGTGATTACCGAACAAATCCCACTTGTTCACGGTTCGTCTGTACTTAACAATACACATATATGTACTCGGTAAACAATCGTACACACACACACACGTGTACAATTTCGCAGTAAACCTTTTCGAGTTACATGGATGACAGCATACAAATTAACTTTGATCTCGTATCAGTTCCTAGTTCTGCTGGCTGTACAAATGTACATGTTAATAAGTATGCTTTTGGTTCTGCTGACGCTTTTTCTAAGAATTGGTACTTTGAGGAGCAGAATGGTTGAATAAATCAGTGTTCTGATTTCGTTCTGTAATCTTGGTGATTGCGTAACACACTAACAGTAGGAATGGCTTTCATTTTGACAGTTCAACAACATGCATTGCATTATTAACGTTGTTGATACGCAGTAATATACAAGGTGACTGGGTCTGGACCCGCCATAGCAAATTCGCATATAGTCCTAGGAGGTCATTTACTAATTATTGAACCTTACTTTCCCTAGCTAAAGTTTTATAGTTTGAGAGATATATCAATTTTTATACTTTATTGAGATTTTTCCAAAATAAGACCTTCAAACATAACATAGCATAACATCACGCCTGTATTGCCAAAAGGGTTAGGCAGAGGTGTATCTATAGCACACCCATATTTCGCCAGTTATGTTTAAGTCCCATGTAATAGATGGCGAGCCTATTGCCATCAACCGGGCACAAATCCAGACTCCGGGCTGCTACCGAGAAATTCCAGATGGAAAAACCCAATAACACTTTGCCCGACCCAGGAATCGAAACCCAGGACCTCATGCTCAGCAGTAGCGCTTGCGACCACTAGACCAACGAGGCAGATCCTTCAAACATTCATACCTTTTTTTTTGCATTATTTCAGTAGTTTTGTTTTAATTATTTGTTGGTAGTCATAAACATCGGTGATTGAATACCTCGGAACTTCCCTCAAACTAGGAATAAAAAATAAGATAGTACGCTTTTAAAAAAAAATACAAAAGAAAAGCTAGGGAAAATAAGTTCTAATTATTAACAAATGACCTCCTCTATATGCGAATTTGCTATGGCGGGTCCAGATCCAGTCACCCTGTATAAGTCAATGGTTGTTGAGTTTGTTATAAATAAAAGTCGTTTCCCAGCAATTATTTTTATGCAATGTTACTTAGTTTGATGTACAGAATGCGTAGACGACGGCTATGTGATGGGTCTTTTTACACCCTGTATTAAGGCGCTTCCCTGACCAAACGACCTTGAGCGTTCGGTCCTTCTCTATGCCATCGCCGAGTCTCGCTCTGTCTCGCTCCCTGCGCACGCTCATTTAACATAGAATTCCCAAAAAAAAAAAAAACATTTTTTAAATAATTAATAATGACAAGCGATGTTTTGAAATAAAATTAAACGTGGATTATTTAGATTTTTAAATTATCTATCCATTAATGTAATCCTCAAATTAATAGAACGTCACCTTTAGCAAAAGAAGCATGCAATAATTTTAGTAATTTTTTTACAAGGAGATTTTAAATGTATTTATAACACCTATAAACAAATAAGAACGTGCAATGTGATGATAGGATATCGAACATTAATAATGAGCTTTTAGATGTAGTTTATTACCCATATTGAATGAGTTAATAGCCTCTGAATAACGCACTATGGCAAGGTTTTGGTCGGGGTACCGCCTTAATAAAAGAGATTTAATAACAGTCCCTTCATGGAAGGTCAGCTCTCCTTTCGCCCTGATTCCCATAAAAAACCAACTGCGATTTATTGTACATTTTCCTTTGCCTAACCTTTATGGCGTCCAATCATGTCCAATCATAGATACGTCAAAACGTCATAATAACGCGTCAAATTGACGCCAAATTTCGTTACACGGCAGACTACTGAAGCCCATTGATGTTCTTCAAAGAGTTTAGGAAATGGGGCTATATCCGTCAGTATGCTTTGTGATGGGAAATGAAGGATTTTGGTCACAAGGAAACTTTATTATAGATTTTATGGGGCAATAGGGTTACTTGCATAGTGCTCGCAAGGGGCGCACGTGTTTGTACCCAGGATTTTATAATATCGTGATTTAAAAGAGTGACCTTGGAGTTTCTTGCCCGTTCTTCTCCATGGAGATCTACGTTTTGGAATGGGCAACTAGCTTCAACTTTCTGATTAACTGACCGACTCTTTGACAATTCAAAAGTGCTTGTAAATGGTTTAATTAAAATAAATGGTTTGAGTTTTGATCAGATATTTGAACACTGACGAAGCAAAAGGAGTATGTAAGGATGGTACAGTACAACTATTTTCTTAATGTCTCTCGGGGATCATCGCATTTCCGAATACAAACGAATGCTAATTTCCATGTCTATCAATTATTAGATTTATCGTGTGTAATAATTTGAATTCAGAACTAAGTACTTTATTTCGTTGTTAAGTCAAAATAAAACAACAATAAAATACTTAGTTCTGAATTCAAAATATTTTATACGCTAAATCTCAGCATTATAATCGAATTTTACAAGGCTCTTTCTTACAAGCCCCACCAATAAATCACGACACTTATTGAACCCAATCTTATGAAAATTTTTCCTTGATTGCCAGTATTTAGCTAATGTATCCATTTATGATTCCACTACGGAACTCTACCACAAAACGCGATATCACGTCGACAACATAGGTACAGTCAGACTCCTAACCTAGTTAGCCAAGCGCGGCCTAATTTGCCGACTGTACTCGTGACACTATCGTGTACGCCTGCTCTGGATAAGTTATTGCAGTGTTAGTTATATTTTTTTTATAAAATGGGGTTAGGTTTTTATTGTGTTGACTGGCCAGATTTTTTTGATATGGACTTTTTGGTAGAGTGTTATTGTTTTTTTTATTGAGTGAAATGTGGCTTGGGTTTATTGAGTTAAACTGAAAATGAACGATTTAGTTGTGTTAAATGAACGGTTGGTATGATGGCTTTGCCGGTCATAATTACATGGTACTTAAACATAATGGCGAAACTTGGGCGCAGTACACTTCTACCTAACCCTCGGGGACCTCTTCATCGTATCGATGATTCTATTTTGTATGTTTTAAATAAGCTTTTACCAGAATTCGGCCACTTCGACAGCGTTATCGTGGGCGGGGATTACAAGCATGATTTTAAGAATGTAAATGTATGTGTAGCTTTCATAGTTTACCTAAGCTTATGGGTACTTCCCCGTGGAAAGAGAGGCCATTGACATGTCAATACAAGCTAGAAGGAATAGCATAGTACCTAGTGTATTTAGTTAAAAGGTCAAATATATTTAAAACCAAATTTCCAACCCAAAAGATAACCCTCTCAGTGCAGTCACATTTTTTACCCTTTCGTTTTTACTCCACTTCTAAATTAAGGGGGATGAGAGGAATTCCCTGATATATTCACGACCTAACCGTTCGTAACATGGTCCGAAACAGCATAATACTTATCCGAAACCCCGGGATACCAGCAGGGCAGGGTTACAACGTACGCGTTCTTAACACAAGTTTTTGGCACTGTGCCTAACTTTCTGAGATATGACCGCACATACAAAATTTTGCGGGATTGTCGCCCGACGCCATGCTTTTTTTTCTTCAACAAGGCTGCATTTATCTTTACGCTTTGCAGCTTTTGGAGTTAACTGGAAACTGGTGGTTTCAAAGAGAGACGGAGAATCTTCAGAATGATTGGTGGTTTTTTGGAGGAATTGGACCCAGTTTTTAGTCGAGTTTCCCCTGTGAAATCTTTGGGTTCCTTAAGTTTTACAAAATGAACTAAGACTTCTTCATTTGGATTAACTTAGACCTCATCCATCGCTTTCCATTAAGCGACATCGAGGTCAAAAGTGGACCCATTAGGAAATAAAAAAATTGCAATATTGATTTACTCGCTCTATGACCAGCCCCAATTACCATTTGGGAGATAGCTTAATGTCAATGTCAGTTTAGTATTAGACATCAAGCTTAGCTGGCTTAAGTGGTAGTGGGCAGGGCACATTGCTCGAAGGACGGATGGCCGGTGGAGCAGACGAGTTCTGGAGTGGAGACCGGGTATTGGCAAGCGTAGTGTGGGACGCCCCCCAATTGGATGGACTGACGTCGTTAAACAGGTGGCTGGGGCAGACTGGATGCGGAAGGTGGCGGCCAGGGTGTTGTTGCGCAGTCTGGGATAGGCTTATGTCCAGCAGTGGACTGCGATAGGCAGTGTTGATTGAGGCTTTGCTGAAGCAGTTAAAGTGCAAACATTCTTACAATTAGGTATATTATTACCTTTTACCTTTTCCAGGTCGTTCCTTGTATGACCTTGTTATCATAGCGTAAGATCCTCCATCATCTGCCTAGCCTTGTTTCAACTATGTTGAGGTTTACTTCCAGTCTAACCGGATCCAGCTGGATATCAGTATTTTACATGGAGCGACTGCCTATCTGACCTCCACAAACCATTTACTGGGTAATACTATCGTATTATAGTTTGACAACCAATCTTACCAAGGGGTGTCCCCCTTGGTAAGACTGGTTGTCAAAATTTTGGGCCTACGAATGACAGCTGGGGCCATTGCTTAACGTGCTTTCCGAGGCACGGAGCGGTCTCGATATGTAATGGATGTTCACCCATCCACGGACAGACCTCGGCAAGCGTAGCTTAACCTTCAATCGATCCTTGCGGAAGTAATAACTTAGTCACGAGCTGATATAGCGTAAGATCCTTATATCTCTTTATTTAAAATTTGTATTTTCCTTCAAAGAAATCAAGTAACATTTCAGAACATTTTCAGTTCACAAATTGAATGTTTTCTCACACTTCCGAATCAACGAATACATCGCCAAGTTCCGAACAACCTGAAAACAAATATGTGTGTATATTACTTATACAAAAACAATGTATTACAAGACAAACAAACTTGAAGTATGGCAGGATTTATTGAATAAACTTGAATTTATTGGCCACAGCTTTAAAACATAAGGGCGAAATGATTTATTTCGATAATTTGAAATGTAACTCGTTTGATGCGACTGTTTTTGTGATTACATATTTTTTTATCGATCTCGTTATTTTTGAAATGCTGAATAATAAAAGATAAGTACTTTTGTATTTTTTATTGTCGCATTTATTTTAAGTAAGTATTTATATCTCGTTATGCGGAAAATTGATCGTTGGCAATTTTGTATTGTGGAAACCTACGTTCATTTGTGAATAGTGATATAAATCATTGCTATATCCCAAAGGTTTGTTCATATGTAAAGGTTAAGTCTAAAATTAAGTCTGAGCCTTCAGTACTTGACTTGGTCAAGGAGTCGTTCTCTAAAAAAGAAACCATTTTTATGCCAAATTTCTTAAAAATAGATTTTATAACAAAAACATAGTTACGAAATACGGAATAAGGACCCAGACAGATTTAAATCTTAAAACATGTGGATACATTGTGGGAGCATTTTTTTTGAAAACATATAATGGCTTATCTCTTTTCTTTGAATTCAAAAGCAACCAAAAGATACAATATTTTAAATCCAAAAAGAAAAATAAATTGTTCCTTAATTCGATTTACCAATTTGAAAACACTGATCGTTATCAAAGAAAATGCCTTTACCAAACGTAATTGAAAACAAACAACCAATTTATTGCCGTTTTATCTTTTAACAGAACCCTGTACATGATTTTTGAATTATTAAAAAAAGAAAAAATGTCGTTCGTGTGGAACCAGCATTACGGATCTTTTTTTAACCCGTTCGCGGCGACCGGGTGTTTTTGACGTCCGCATGTGCCAAGCGGGGAACTGGTAACCTACATTTGTCATAGGGCTGGGCTGTGTAGCTATCGGGAGCATTTTTTTAAATGTTTTTCGGGCGGCTTAGCGGTCAAAGAGAACGATTCGCGTCCGATCGCGTTGCGTGGTTTTTGTTCAACGTAATTGGACAATTTCAGCGTGTTATAACGCAATTTTTTGTTGCGATTTTTTTTTATGTGGGTGCGGGAATTCGTGATTGAATTTTTTGGCGTGATTTTTGTTAGGGAAATGTTTATTAACATTTATTTTTCTAACTGTCAAACGGTATACTCAGTTTTTTTATATAAGTTTTATTTTAGAAAAGCTTGCAACATGAAATCGCCAACTCGTCTTGAGCAAGCGTGGTGATCAAAGATCGTGCTTTCTCTATATGAAAAGAGTCCTTTGCCCTGCAGTCTGACAGTAAGAGGCTGGTACTATTATTATTATTATAATAATAATAATAGGTACCTATTTTAATCAAAAGGTTGACATAGAAATTTTTGCATTATTTAAATAACTTTGTTTGGTTTTCACCTGTCCACAAAACATACCTACGTTGAATGTTTGAAAATTAATTTATTCTTCAATCTACCCTCCAATAAATATGCATGTCGAGGGTGTGTACATTGCAATAATTAAAAAAAAACCAGGGTGAATAGTAGGTAGGCACAGACGTTAGAATATTTTATATACATATTGCAAATGATTAGAATTACTTTTGAATGGAATTTCTATAAAAATAGTGAGAAAAAAACAGACAGGTTGTAGGATAGTTTATAAAAATAAATTCAGAATACCGCTTTTAAAATAAATATTGCCGGATGTAAACCAATTATTTGTTTTATTTCGTACAGAGAGGGCTTATCCCATATTATTATTAATAGGTACTGTTAACCTCTTCGAAATTCCAGGAATCACCCATTATCTCGGAATTCTCGGTGAATATTCCATCAATTATGAAACAAAAATATAATATTAAACAGCTCATTTAATTAACAAAGCCACGCGCAAATGGTTGATGACGCAATTGATTAATTATGCAAGCAACCAGACTATAATAAAAATGTCATGCCCCTACTTAAAAACAAGCAAATATGTTAATAAATGTACTAACCCTTAAATGACGCGGTAATTTTTCGCACAGAAAAATAAAATGAATTTTAAAGTTTTTATCGCTCTATTTTGTTTTCGCGAATAAAAGAGTAATAAACAATCAATTTTGTTTCAACTCGGGGTAGAACGGACGCGTGTTATATTTTTAATAGTCCGTGTAAAGTTGGAGATGGAAGTCACAAGTGGTTGGCGGGAAAACAATGAGGTCTTCATTTTGTATAGTAACATTACTTGCATTGAAAGAGTATAAACATTTAATTCAAGTAGGCCATTATAAGGCACTTATGAACGTCAAAATTTACAAGCAAATAATTATTGATTCTGGGCGCTCCTTCCAAAAGGTAGTTTCTTATGGAGAAGATGGGCAAGGAACTCCTTAGTTAGGTACTCTTTTAAAATGTTTTACATTATTTTGTCTACATCCGAACTTCATAACTAATATTATAAATGCGAAAGTAAGTTTGTTTGTTACGCTTTCGCACAAAAACGGCTGAATGGATTTAGATGAAATTTGGCACACAGATAGACCATGAGCTGGGTAGGGACATAGGCTACTTTTTATCCTGGATCGCAGAAGAATTCGCGAGTAACAGCTAGTTAATTATGATTATATTATTATGTGAAGACGATGTACTTAGAATAACTGCGAAGGTATCTTGAAGAGGCAAATGCTAGAAAGTAAAGTGTTATAAATTTGAGACTGCCTCAACAACATTAAGACAAAACTCATCAGAGACATATCAAGTTCTCAGCGTTCCAACTGACACTTGACAAATTCACCACCACCAACAAATGAGAATTAGGCACACTTTTACTTTCCAAAAATATGTCTTTAATTAAAATTGGAATCCCGAGAAAGTGTCTTTGATAGATAGGTAAGTACAATAATACCTACTATTACACTATTATTTGTTATTACACTTATTTAAAAAAACACAAAGAAAAAAGTTGTAACATAGCTTTCGTGTTATAATAACTCTACTAACTGCCACGGCTTATTTTAATATAAAATATTTTTTTATGTAAATTCATTAATGATGTAACTATTATTTTGTAACAATATAATTTAAAAGAGTGTCTGTCTGTCTGTCTGTCTGTCTTGCCCGTTCTTCTCCATAGGTTACTACTACGCTTTGGAAAGGCAACTAACTTCATGTTTCTGACTGACCGACTCCTTGACAATTCAAAAGTGCCTCAAATGGTTTAATTGAAATAAAGGATGATTTCCACCAAACGGCTCGCATCGCATCGGATCGGAACGAGTTTTACAATCATTAAACGATATTAAATCGTGTGTACAGTATTTAAAGTCAATATTACCAAGCCGCGCACAGCGGCTTGACCGCGGGCGTCTTCCGCGACATGCGATCGTAGCCGAAAGTGTACTGCGACGCGCGATCGCCTCCGTTCGCCTGTCGTCGTCTCCGATCACACATTCATCCGAATTAGAACACGTCAACCCGGTAGGAATTCAACTATTTGACTTGGCGCAGAAAAGTTACGTTCGCAAGCGACGGTACGGAGCCGATAGTATGCGTCTACATCCTGCCGGACGCGATCAGCTGTCGCCGCATCCTTTCGTATCCATTCCGATCCGATGCGATGCGACCCGTTTGGTGGAAATCATCTTTTAATGCTTTAAGTTTCGGTTTTTGAGTTCAATGATACGCTTTAATCTCATAACTTGTACATTTTTTAATAGCGTATAATATAAATCGGTCTATTTGTCTCGCCCGGACAATCTGTGTCGGCTTATTAATACAGCTGGACGCTCCAAGCGTTGCCTGTTGTAGGTTGTCTCTGATTACTTGTTTCTTTGTAGATTATTGTCGATAGCTTCATTGCAGGGTTGATTTTACCTGAAATGAGAAAGAGATTAATGTGTTGTTGATAGCGAAGAAAGTGTTGAATGAAACTGTTTTTGTTATGATTTTTTGAATTTTAAGAAGGGTTTTGAGTTGTGATTAGCTATATTGTTTAGAGAAAATGTTAGTGGGAACTTGGGTACCCTACTTAATGTTCTTAAGTTTTTAATATACGATTTTTTTTTCTGTACTAGTGATCGCACATAATTGATTTAGGTTTGGAAGGAAAAAGGGGAGGCCTGCCCAAATTGCAATGAATATGGCAATTATAAGAAAAAATGTTTAATAAACAATTATTCAAATAAAAATGCACTGATAGGTACACTTTCTACCTTACGTGCAATTCAATAGATGTAAGGACAACAGCTGAATTAATAATAATTGATTATTAATAATAATTGTTGCACTGGTACACTTTCTACCTTACGCGCGGTTCAATAAATGCAAGGGCATTGGCTAAATTATATTTTTACACATCATCATTATCATTGGCAGCCTTGTTCCACCCACTCTGCTGAGTATAGGCCTCCGCCCTTCTGCCATGCTTCCTTGGTCTGTGCGAGTCTCATCCAGGTCTTCCCCGCGATCTTCTGTATATTTTTACACGTGCTTAATGTAAAATACTACCAATTTCCAAGTAAAACATCTGCAATGAAATTAAACCCGTAACTTATATTAACGTAAATTGTGTTTAAATTAATAATTAAATAAAAACAATTGCTTTAATTTTCGTACAATTTCGTCTGTTGGTTTTGTATTGCAGAGCTCCATATTAATTTCAACTCGATCGGTCAAATGCAGATGAAATTTATGGCATATTATTTAAAATATTACACTGTTAATTTAACCAAGTATTGGTTTAATTAGTATTATATTATTTATAAAATTAAAATGAGAAATACAATTTATTTTCAGAATATTTTGCTGTCAAAACCATAATAAACATAACTGACGAAATGTAGGTGTACTTATAAGGTACACCTCTGCGTAATCCGTCTTTATTTTGCAATCGCTTTTTAGGGTTGGATCTCGTACATGTTTACAAGATAAATCACAGACTAAAAATTTACCTAACAGTAGTAAAGGGTTTAATTTTTTTTGCGTCACAATTTATTTCGACTTTCGATGATAATAATGTCGTTGTCTATCTACGCACGACTACATATCAAGGTATACATTTCCAGTATAAGCGAATTTCTTATTGTACGAAATGCCTATAGAATGCGAGGTCAGCCAAAACTGGAAATGTATAGGTTGATATGTAGCCGTGTGTACCAGCCAATTAGAATTTAAATAATAACTTTTAACTACACCACAATTAAGCTCACATTACAATAACAACACAATTCCTTTACTTCTCAACTTGAAAAAGTACTTACACTAAAACTAAATTACACGTTCTCTGCATAAAATTAAACCATATTACAATGATTACGCATATGGCCGCAACGCAACGGGTCCGCAACTCCGCAACATGAAGTAAATTGAACCACAAACCGCAACGGCCCACACTAGTGAGACAATTGTTGCGGCAATTAAGCGAGCACTTATCTTCGCTATAGCAAATTGCTTTCTTTGGGGACTGCGCCTTATTGCTGTGTTTGATTGGGATAGTTACTGGCGCTAGTAAAAGTTGAGTGAGTGGTGGTTTTACGAGCTCAATGTTGATTTATAGATTAACTGTTGGTACTTATTAGCTGGTTAAAGTTAGATGGGTTTTTTTGAAAATGCATTAAGGCTTCTACAAACTCGCGCGACACAAAGGCACGGCCTGTCGCGCGACGAGCGGTGCCTTTAGGTCTCGTCCGATTCGCGTCGCGTGTCGCGCCAGTTTGCAGGAGCCTTTACGTGTAGTCTGATTTTATAAAAAAAAAAAACACCTTTAAGCGTACCTAGATAGTATAACTATCATCTATTCTGTGCTGTAGGTACGAATACGAGCGGGACTCAAACTCACGACCACTGGCGTCGTATCATGCCAATGTTCTGTCTTCTGAGCTATAACGTATATCTGGTAGCTCAAGGACTATATTTCTACCTATATTTCTAAATCTCCATACACTAGATCTCTTCTACATGCTAGCATAGAAAGTAAATTAGCCTCATTCATATCATAAATCAACAAAGAAACCAGACTTACGTTATCAGAGACGAATTGGCACGTTGCGCCACTATTTAGCGCCAACAACAATCACCATCCATTACTCGTCCGCCATATATTACGGCTAAACTAGCGCCCGGGCGAGTCGCTGGCGCGAGTACATCCGTCCAGCGCAGCGGGGCGTATGTTGGTCTCAACTTAAATTACGATGATATAATGAAGAATTTGTTTACAGTTATTAAGTTTTGTTTATGCTTTCATGTAATTTATGCTGATTGATATTCTTGTGCATCACTGTACCAGTAAATAAGCATGTTTAGCGAGCGAGCTGTTAGTTTTACTCTCCGTCTATCATAGTCTGATTTTAGAGTTGAAATTATGCCTTGTATCCTTCTATTTCATTTTAAAAGCTGCATGACTATACACACATGCTGCATGACTATGCTGTTTGATTATGAAGTCAGCACCCAATTTATAACAGAGGAAGAGACTGCAATCAAACCTTACTAATCAAAGACAAATCAACGCATTTCACTCCTATTTAACTCCAACAATGCCTATTCATCGCTTCCCCATACATTAGCTCTAAACTACTGCCAGGCGAGTCACTAGCGCGAGTGCGTCAGTCCAGCGGGACGGCACGCTCGGCTGTCTACTTAAATTACTCTGTTATGCTCGACTCGCCCTTAACTGCGGGTTGTGAACGTCCCATGTGTAACTGCCTTAACCTGTGATTTTCTATTTTTAAATAATACGTCGTCATGCATGCTTTGGGCATAGAAGTTAGGGCTGTCTGTAATACCTTTTTAACTGGCCATTATTAGCCGTAATTAGTAATGTTACTTTGCTAGAGAATGTGAAAATTGTTAGCCCTAGAGCCTTCAGCTTTCAAGGTTGAGTTGAATGGTGCTAATTCATGCGTCATGTTCGTGAACGAGCGCCGTCGGTGAGGACTGGTCATCTCTTAGCTGCCACGGCTTATTATATAATATTTAATTTAATATTTGAATTGTTATATCTTTTTATTACGGACGGTCTCACATGTATAATTTCAACATGAATGATGTAACAAATACTTTGTAACCATATTTTGATTTAAAGAGTGTCCGTGGAGTTTCTTGCCCGTTGAGTATTGAGTATTGAGGTACCTACTATGCTTTGGAATGGGCAACTAGCTTCATCTTTCTGACTGACCGATCCCTTCACAAAAGTACCTGTAATTGGTTTATTTGAAATAAATGCTTTGAGATAGAAATAAAGAAGAAAGAAAGAAAAATATTTTATTTGGGACACGCAGAGGAAATAAAAACAATAAAAAAGGAGCATTGAAAACTAACAAAATTAACATAAAAACTAACAATAAACAAGTAAAAAATAAAAGACCTGTGTGAGGCTAAAAAGGCTCTAATCTCAGCATAATACTGCGATATTTAAAAAAAAATACCCTAGCGCAGGTATTCTGGTAGGGCCCGCTGTGAAGCCACGGAAACACCTACGGACATCTATAAATCCCCCTAGGGGATTTTTTTATATTTTTTTAGTTTGAGGTTAAGGCTGGTATTTTTTAGGCACTTATTATTTATTCTTTGCTTACGAAACTGTTTTTAAGTGTAGGATTTTGCCGAGCATAAAGACTTAAATCAATCAATCTATACTTGCCTCTATACTTGCCGTTCAATGCGGGCTGTACTTAGCTAGTCTCCATTCTGGGGTTAATGCCTGATAAACAAGATACTGCCTCATTGGTCTAGTGGTTAAATTTTTACTGCTGACCTGAGGTCCTGGGTTCGATTAAATCTCAAACCATTTGTTTCAAATCTATCTTCTATACAGGAAGAAATTTTAACCAGTGCGCAAGCTGTAACTATGAATTCAGCATAATATGGTTCTAGCGTAGGAATTTTTCGTCGGTTAGTAGAAAAAAAACTGACCCATTTTGACCGCACAGGCATTGCAGTTTTCTATAAAAAAGATGTTTTTTTTTTGATAACCGATGAAAAGTTTATTTCCTTTACAGTCTCTCCAGGGATGTGCCTTACGGGCGTTGCACAGGGGGCGTTCCGGAATTGAGGAACCGGGACCCCCCCTATGTGCTGATGGTGATAACCGGGGTAATTTTAGTGAGGTAAAACTCCCACACTCCCCGACCGCCGTTCCCAGAGGTCGGGTGCCTGTAGAAGGTATCGTCCCGAAAAATAATAAAAAAAAAAACAAAAAAAGGGGGTCTAGAATCATAAGTATGCTAAGTTTATGGTTAAAGTGTAAATCTAATAACTAATTGATTGACATGGAAATCGAGGGACATGAAGAAAATTGTTGTACTTGTAATTCCAAATTCTTGAACACATTCATAGATCTTTTTCATCTGAAAATAAACTTTGCCTGAAGAATAATTTACTTTGTGTTTCGTAACCTTGTTTATGTTTGTGACATTTTTGTATTCTAAAGGTAAGTAGATAATTTGGGTACGAAATTAAATTATGTACAAAACTTATTTAAGTACCTACTTACACAAAATATTTAAACAGCCTATTCGATTGGTGGAGTAAAGGCCCTTACAAACGGGCGCGACACGCGACGCGACACAAAGGCACCGGCTGTGGCGTGACGAGCGGTGCCTTTGTGTCGAGTGCGATTCGCGTCGCGTGTCGCGCCTGTTTGAAGGAGCCTCAAAGGCGACAGACGCGACGCGACAGTGCGACGCGACTCTTGTAGAACAATTTCCATGAGAGTCGCGTTGGGCCTGTTTGGAGTCTTAATGGTACGATTCCTGAGCAGTTATTTTTTTTCAATTTTGATTGACTGTACCTGCATATTAAGTATGTCGTATACGTTTGTATATGTCGTCATGGCCCAATGGTTATGGCCACTCCTCTCATATACGAGGTTGTGGGTTCAAATCCGGGCCATGTGACTTTTTCAATTCATAATTATGTACTTATTTTAGCTAATCTTGGATATTACCTACTGACATCGGTGAAGGAAAAACATCGTGAAAAAAGCTGATAAAGCGGGCCCTACACGATCAATTATATTGCGCAATGTCACAAATTGCGCTAAGTTTTCGTCCGTTTAGGGCTAATATTGAAAATTGCGCAAAAGTTCAACAAAAGTTTGAGCGAGTTAAATTTTTATTGCACCATATTTTTAACCTCCGACGGAAAAAGAGTGGTGTTATAACTTAACGTGTGTATCCGTGTGTCTGTATGCGGCATTGTAGCTCCCAAACGCATGAAGTTTTTTTTTTTTTGTTCGTAATGTGACTTCATCGAGAGTGTTCTTAGCTTAAAAAAAAAGAAAGAAAAAAATCTGTTCAGTCGTTTTTAGACGTTTTTGATCGTGACGGCGGTTTTATTTCAAATTTAAAATTTTAATTGCACCATGTAGTGCAAGGTGTAAGGGCCGCCTGAGTCAATACGTGGTGATTAATGCTTCTGTCTTCTTTGTTTGAGAAGAGGCCTTGGCCCTACAGTTGAACGATAATAGACTGGTAGGATACTTCGCCTTACCTGCCACGGCTTATTTTTATCAGTCTTATATTTTGATTTCTTTTTTAATATACTTCTTTTTTTTTTAAGTACATTGTTCTCACATAGAGAAGCAACAAGAATAATGTACCAACGATTTTGTAATATCTTGATTTAAAAAGAGTGTCCTTGCAGTTTCTTGCCCGTTCTTCTTCATAGAGATCGTTAAACGTTTTGGAATGGGCAACTAGCTTTAACTTTCTGACTAACTGACCGACTCTTTGACAATTCAAAAGTGCCTGTAAATGGTTTAATTGAAATAAATGCTTTGAGTTTGAGTTTCAGTTACCAGAATCAAAATAGAAACTTATCCATCAATAAATCAGTAGTAAATCACGTCAATTCAAACAATCACAGAAAAGCTTTGTAATGACATACATACATAAACTCACGCCTTCTTCCCATGGGGGTAGGCAGAAACTACAGAACACCTCCTTCTACGATCCTTACATACTTTGTAATGACATCTTAATACAACACAAACCTTTCATTTTATCTTAAAATATCTAGTCAAGTAAATAGTAAGCTAGTTTCACTTAACGAGAACTTGAAAGTAAATATATCAGACATAATGGCCATTAAAAATTTAGCTGACAAATGGCTATAGTAATGATAAATCAGCTTGGCCACAGTATAAAAAGATCAGTACGCCAACTCGGCTATTAAAAAGTCGTTTTATCTGCTGCACAGTTTAGAGTCTAATTTTCACGGTGTGATTATATTGTCTGTAGCATACCATAAGTTGCAGCAACAGTAAAATTTGCACAGTCTAAACAGTGTTTAGTTAGACGATGCAAGTCATTTTTTGCTTCGATTTTATTGTACACAACATGCAAAAAACTTGCATCGTGTAAACGGGACAGCAGGTGTGGCAACTGGGTCTTGGTTGGTCTTCTAGCCCGTAGTCTCTTTTAAGAGACTTTTGTTAGGTTTACCTAACAAAGTGTCTGAACAATCATTAATACTTTATAATTCTGTTTCATAAAACACTAAGATCCACTTGCACCGCCAATCACTATACACGTTTAGCGATAAACGAGTTTTAAACATCATTCTGTCTCTGTCATCTTCAAACATTTGACAGAAACAGAAATATATTTCAAACTCGTATAATGCTAAACATTTGTTTAGTCATTGGCGGTGCAAGTGGGCCTTAGTATTTTTCGGAAACATAAAATAATGGTGACGTTGATAGAGAACCGCTATGGACCTGCTGAAAAACGTACGCTGTGGCTTATATAATTATTTTACTAAACTTTTTTCATTAATCAAACTAATTTAGCTGTGCGGTCATTTTTTTATTTACCTAAACCAAGTAGGTATTTAACCCTGTCTTATGTGCATTATTAAAGCTGCAAGCATAAAAAAATTTAGATATTTAGTAAAACAAAAAAAAAAACTCACAAATATTCCATTTAATTTCTATTTGAAATGGTTATCTTAGACTCTTAGACGTTGCGGTAACGTTTTCGTTACTCTAAGTGTTAGAGTAACGAAAACGTTACCACAACGTTTCTATTCAGCATCATTGTTATTGCTTTGTTGTTACAGAGAATACGTGAAACAATGGCTTATTCTTAGGATTCTCTAGTAAAAACTAGAATCCCCGCAACAGTCAGACGAAAAAGCCTGATGTGTATGATTTCATTACTAAGCAGGTACCGTCAAAGCAGGTGAATAGGAATGTAGGGGTGAATCGAGACGAAACTTTAAAAGGGATTTTAACATTGAAATAATATGGTTTGTTGCCAAAAAGGACTCTTAATGTGTTCACTGTATTATATTTAAAAATAAGTGCACCTGTTGGCAACAAACTATATTATTTCAATGTTAAAATCCCTTTTAAAGTTTCGTCTTGATTCACCCCTGCATCCCTATTCACCCCGTTTGACGGTTTGCACTTTACTTTGTGCAAATTATTTAATCACCACTGTTCTCACAACGATGAAGGAAAAAAATGGTGAGGAAACTCGCACGTCCTAAAACCAATAATTCTAAGACACTTCACATCCACCAATCTGCACTGGGCCTACGTGATGGATTACGGCCCGCCCCGTCCCACAGAGAGGAGGCCTGTGTCCCAGCAGTGGGAACGGTATAGGCTGATTATGCACACGGCGTGACATCTCCTTTCACATAATGCCAGACAATTAGATTTCTCCTTCACCAGTTCCATCTTTTACAGCAACATTATTACCGGTCCGGAGTTCCATCCGGCGTTATTGCCGTAACGGTATAGTCTTTCAGTTAGTGCACCCGGGTCGGTCATTCTAAACCGGCTGGCGAGTCGTAAGTCACGGGTTAGATATAGACATCGTACGGGTATAATGTACCCCATTGGCATTAGCAGGGTTGAATTAGGGACACTTTGTTTTTTATATAATAGGAATCTTTAAAAAATAACACATAATATAATATTGACTCTTGTCGTCGTCTGTCGACTATTTCTGTTTTGTGCTCGTGATTATAGATCTATTTTGTTGAAGTGAAAACTTCTTTAGGCGCGTTGAGCACTTTTTGGGTGAACAAAAATCATGGAACTCGCGTCATCGTCACCGAACGCTTTCCATGAGCTATGTGTATACTGTGTATATATGTGTACTTTTTGGGTGAACAAAAAGCGTGAAACTCGCGTCATCATCACCGCACGCTTCGACGATGCAATTCAGAAGTTACTTAGTTTTCACTTCTATCGGCAGTCCCCAAAGACTGCCCGCATTTTTTTGTTTTTAGTTTTCTTTATTATTAGAGCTAATTATCTTTTTTGTATGCACATATTTCTGTGACAAATACACCTATGTTTCTTTCTTTCTTTATTTATCATCATTCTCCGAAGGGTCAGGGAGGACAGAAATGTACCTATAGCACACCATTTTATGGCCTGGTTGCTAAGACCTTTAAGCCAAGTCTTTAGTTACTCCAACATTTCTCAGTTATGTTTAAGTCCAATGTAATAGGGGGCGAGCCTATTGCCATCAACCGGGCTAAAATCCAGACTCCAAGCTGCTACTGAGAAATCCTAGATGGAAAAACCCAATAACACTGGGAATTGAACCCAGGACTTCATGCTCAGCAGTTGCGCTTGCGACCACTAGACCAGCGGGAGCTTTTTACAAGCTTTTTAACCTACTTCAAAAAGGAGGAGGTTCTCAATTCGTCTGTTTTTTTATGTTTGTTACGCGATATATCCGGCAATTAAGGATCGATTTCGAAAATTCTTTTTTTTTTATGGGTAGGCTCAGGGGTGGTCTCATGTACAATTTATTAACTTTATTTGGGAAGTTTTTACCAGCTAGCTTCAATAATACGTATTTTTTCCAATTAGCGCATATTGATGATGTTATAATAACTTTCTTTCACTGTTACATAGCAATACAGTACCTATACTAATTTGTGTGGGGTAGGTACCACAACTATAAACTGAAAAATAAAAACATTTTTACAAAAAATAAAATAAAATACCGACTTCCAAAAAAAAAACACTACAAAGTGAAAAATAACTTTAATCTCGGAAGTCGGTGGCAAAAACGAAATACAGAACCAAAGACACCGACTACAGACATTAAAGTTATTTTTCAGTTTGTAGTGTTTTTTTTTGTAAGTAGGTATGTTGTTTTGTTTGTAAAAAAGTTTTTATTAAATTCAGAAACCGATTGCAATACCTATCCAAGTATTTACCTACTGTTGGGAACTCCAAACCTCTATGTCTGCCTCACCTCACGATATTTTTCTACACCGTGACATTCCAAAAGCCACTCTGCCATAAAAACCTAGGCCAAAAAACATTTATTTATCGTGTAGGTACATGTATATAAAAAGGAGGAAAAGGATCATAGGACATAAAGAAATTCGTCCGCGTCGCTGTCAACAGGAAAAGTGCCCGAAATGCTGCCAGCATTATCACGTTGTATGACAATGCTGATTCTTTGGCCAGAAAATAGGCCAGCCCTCTGGTCACGTGAAGATTCGACCAACCGCTTGGCGATGTCTCGAGATATTAAGTGGGCAGTCGGATCCCAGGGCTGTAATGTAACGGCGAGCAATGGGCAGCTCGCCGACCGGTAAGGACCAGGCCCGGGTCGACGGCGCGTCGTGTTCCACGCGCACCTCAAAGAGATGTCAGCATCATTGACGGGGTCGGATAGGGCCGATGCCTGCCGGGGTCGCGGATTGTTCGAAAGAGTTACCGTGGCCCTGGCGCACAGGCAACTGAAGGAACACGGGTGGGTTTTAGTCAGTAAGAGTCTGACACGCCCTTCCGCTCCGCCCAGAGCGGGAGAGGTCATTTGATGCCATCCCAACCAAAAAAAATAAAAAATGCTGTTATGTAGGTAGGTATGTACATGTACCTTAATCTAATTATTTCAGTAACTGTTTATATTTTTAGTAAACACTACGTGGCTTCATCAATTTCTTAATTAGTTTTAGTTTCCTTTGAAATGTTTGGCATTTGCATCATCATTTGCCTTTAAAAGTAGTACGAATCATAGTTAGAAGTGGGTTCTGTACAAAACAGTTTTAATTACTTCTTCCTTACACCTTCTAGTTGTAAATCATGGTTTCGAACCCATGCAGACTACTTTACATTACTTTGTGTAATGTATTTTAAACACCACTGCTCTCAAAACGGTGAAGGAAAACATCGTGAGGAAACTGGCATGTCCTAGAACCAAAAATTTGAAGACATGTGACATCCCTACCAACCCGCACTGGGCCCACACAAAAGATTATGATCCACTCCTTCTCACAGAGAGTGGAGGCCAATGCCCCAGCAGTGGGAACATTATAGGCTGATTATGCTATGCTTAAATGCTACACCGTCTAATTTACATAAAAATCCAAAACCAATCGATCCAAAGGTTGTCTGTAAACGATCGCTTTTAGCGATAAGACCGCCCATTGTGTCACCCTATGTAAAATTTCTACTTTTATATCTGTAATTTTTATGGTGTACATAATAAAGAGTATTCTATTCTATTCTATTCTAAATAACTCCTACCTGCCTAATTAGAACCATCATATTTTTTATCTCCTAACATCAAAACGTCTCCATTTTTCGCTTTGCAACCTTCTTAGTTGCAAACCTCGGCTTACCCACGTACACACAATATCTTAATGCATAAAAAGCCAAGACGGGAATACAAATGCTACCATCACGGTATAACTTCTGGGGGGTGGGTAGTAAAATAAAAGAGAGAGGAGCGACCAGCGGCACTATAAAAGTGAACATTTTTAGGGTTCCGTACCCAAAGGGTAACCCTATTAGTAAGACTCCGCTGTCCGTCCGTCTGTCCGTCCGTCACCAGGCTGTATCTCGTAAACTGTGATAGTTAGACAGTTGAAATTTTCACACATTATGTATTTCTGTTGCCACTATAACAACAAATACTAAAAAACAGAATAAAATAAATATTTAAGGGGTTCCACTACAACAAACATGATTTTTTGGCCGCTTTTATAGATAATGGTACGGAACCCTTCTTGCGCGATTTCGACTCGCACTTGGCCGGTTTTATGCTTTGCTACCACAATTTTGTTCTACGAAAGTGATGTGGGTTGTCATCGTACTGAACTTTGTTGGTTTAGCAACAATATAAGTACTACTTTTTAGGAGACGATGCATATCCTTATGAGAAGATGCAAGAAGTTAAGGCAAGATCAATGTAAACAAAGTTATTGTAGAAACTTGGTTTGCAAGAGAAACTATGGAGTAACTTGCCTGTTCTACTATATAGGAAACCACGCCGTGCCACGGGCTCCTTCAGAATTCTGATCGACTCTGACAATTCAAAAATCACTTTCAATTTGACCTTAATACCCAAGATATATTTTAATATTCTGTAACGCAGACAACATCGTTCTTCCCTATAAATGCTACATAAAAACATTAATAAAGGCAATTTATCAATAGGGAAAGTGCTAATATAAAACTATCTACGATTACCAACGGTATTCTACCAATTACATTGAGATAGCTGTGTTTAGCATTTTACTTGCTGATAATTTATGTACCTATAATCATAATGATTTTATTCCAAGGTGTTCAAGATGAAATTGCAATCCTGGCTACACTTTATGCTCATACTTTATAGTCTTCCCGGAGCTAGCCGTAAAAATAATTGGATAGCCTACAAAATAGAAAACTAGTTTCCGAGATCTCCTTTAAAATTAAATTGCTAACTGGACTACCAATCTTCCTACTATATTGTTCTTTGCAGAATAGTTAAAAGCCTAAGATAATAATGATCATATAATATTCATTACCTTTAGTTTCTGTACGTAATCAGGGATAAGGCAATAACTTGGCAACTTTACTGCATTCATATAATATAACCTTGGGAGAAGAGATTGTTTGGACTGGCAACTTTTTTAGCTACACAACGGCAACTTTTGCTGAAGAATCATATTTTATGCTTGCTCTGGAGTATTGCTGGTAAAACGATTTAGATTTTATTTATATTAGAAAACATAATCAGATTTCTCGAGTAAAATTCATCATCGGTCATTGTAATATGTAACTGTTTATTTTCCCAAATAAAATAAATCTATTTTTTTATTATTTTGAACCCTAAAAATTATCTTTGCAAATAGTGCAAACACTATTATAATATTGTTAATGCTAAAAAAATTACCAAGTTGTGAGCGTTTTAAAATAACTGCTAGACAAAGACGGCACTATCATAGAAGTGGCGTCACGACTATGTAAGTCCATACTCGCGCCATATATTGTCCAACCCGCGCCACCAGAACGGGAATAATCCTTTCCAAAGACTTTTAAAGCGTGAAGCTTGTCCATATTTCCATAGATTTTACAGATTTTTTAGATTTTACTATGCCTTCTTTGGTATTACAATAATGTAATTTCATGTTCGAACAAATAATTGTTCAAAAATTTCTTGTATTAGTCATCATACCTATTTCTTAACCCACTTCAAAAAAAGGAGGAAGTTCTCAATTCGACTATGTTTTTACCGCAACTATAAAGTAAAAAAATATTTTTTTTTTACAAAAAAACAACCGACTTCCAAAAAAAAACACAAAACACCGTGAAAAATAACTTTAATATCAGGAGTCAGTGTCTAGGGTTTTGTATTTTCGTTTTTGACCACCGACTTCCAAAATTAAAGTTATTTTTTTTAAACAAAAAACAACTTGTATCACTGTCCATAGATGTTTGTGGTAGTGTTTATCATATATGAGGTTATGTAGTAACAAAACAAGCGTAGAATAGACGCCACAGAAACTGTCCTGTGGTTTCTTGTATTTGAAATCAACCATCCCAGTCCACAGATGGCAACAGCCACCACGCAACATATAGGCCGTATGAACCAAACGTTAAATTTCTGTCAACTTTTATGTAACCATAGTGTGGTGCAAAAGCTTACAGAAGCACGTAAGTCTGACAATCAGTCTTACCAAGGGGTATCGTGTTACCCAGTTATTGAGTTGTAGAGGATGATAGGCAACTTGGCAACTTGACTTGAGGGTGGTAACTTGAAACGGCTGAACCGATTTTGATAAAGCATGTCTAAGAACCACCGCTAGAGATACTGCTTTTAAATTCAAAAAAATCGCAAACAAATTCGTTCAGCCGTTTAAGAGCTACGGTGCCACAAACAGACACATCGGTCAAACTTATAACACCCCTTTTTTTGCGTCGGGGGTTAATAATAGTGGTAATCTGCTGCGACTCCATATTTGAATAAAGGCTAGGCTAGACTTATGTGGTATAAAAGTGGTCCATCTGAACAAGTTCTTACGCTGTTTCAGTGTATTTTCAGGCAATCTCTTACGGCACAACTGCGGTATCAAAATTTCAGTGTTCTGCACTGAAAGTCTAGGCACAGTAATTTCCCAGTTGACTTTCGCTTTCAGCTGAATTTTAAAATGTTAGTGTTAATGAATTTTTAATGTGTAAAGGTGATGCTATAATAGTTTGGTTTATAATTGATAACGTACTTAACATGTCAAGTATCCAGTGGAGTTCCTTCCATACAAGCCGGAAAGCCCGGCTTTCAATAAAATGTGACCCTATCAACAATAAACATAAACAAAGTACACGTCATGAAAACTTGTAAATTAACAAACTCAATCGTGTCGCAAGAATTGATAAGAATAATGACATACCTGTTTCTTTTTTAAATATAGTTATTTCAGCTTGCCCCCTAGGCACGCCACTGAGTGTCATGAAGTTCCTCTGTCCAGATAGGTCAGGTTCGATGAAGCTCGGTCGTAGTGTGATAAGAGCTTAGGTAAATGCAGCTGACGATTTCAATTTCAATGGTACCTAGATGATATCAGGTGGAAAATCCTCAAGAAAAAAAAAAGTAGTAACATCGAGGACATTTTCTTTTTTCATGATTTGATCATCATTATCATTGGCAGCCTTGTTCCACCTACTGCTGAGGATAGGCTTCCATCCTTTTGTGGCAAGCTTCCCTGGGACTTAAGGCTTGTAATAATGCCAATAACCTTGAGCATTTGGGCGGAGCTAACGACCAACTGAATCTAAGGACGAGTGCGGGGGTGACGTAGACGCAGTCATTAATCGGACGCCTTTTTAATTTATTACAATAAAAATAATACATATTTAAAAAAAGTAACAAAACCAAATCATTTTTCTTTGTATTGCAAAGCAGTAGATATTTTTTTTATACTCTTTTGATAAAAAAACGAAGGAGTAAAATGGTTTCATCTCAATGATTTGGAGGTGATTTGGTGTAATTTTATTTTATTTTGTGATACCGATAGAAAAATTATGGCTAAACCAAATTACGTATTATATCATGTAGATTACTAACATTTTTTTTCAGATGTAATTTCTCTGTAAGTGCCGACGAAAAGTTGCTTCATCTCCATGCTTTTTTCAAGCTTTTTTCGAGAGAGCAGCCTTAACTTGCTTATTTTCACAACAAAAAAGCAATAACATTATTTCTCCTCAACGTGAATTACAAAGACCAGAAAAATCATTTTTTTAAATCGCCAAAATGGCTCCCGAATTTTGTGGCGCGAAACGGCGCCCGCCATCGAATTAATGAGACATCTCACAATCCGATTTTAACAATGAATCTTATTTTTTCCCAATTATAGAGATTTTGGCGAACAATGGAACAATAGTAATTAATATTAATTGTTTACAGATTATCACCCCTGTCGTATTTATCATGGTTTGGTTGGCATGGTGTTTTTTTGTAAAGTGGTACAGAAGTGATAGATTATTATTTGTTTTTCTAGCTTTTTGTTGTGATGAAGTAGTTTTAGCAAAATAGTACTTTGATTTAGGTCAAGACCAATAAATTTTGTTCCGACTGAAGATAAACATACTTAGTTATATTTAATACTATTAATGTATTATTACTAACTAAAAATATCTGCTCTATGGCGCTGTGTACTTAGAGAGTGCTGTGTAAGATTACTTTGGTATTGTTCGTCGAATCGTTCAGCTCCTAAAGTTCAGAGTTGAGCTGCACGATTACTGATAAATGCGTGCACTGACTGGACAGGTCCACTCAATCTATATGGTTTTTCCTCAAAAGACCATTTCAGACACAAATCTACATGGTCTTCACATGATCTGACCAAGATTTTGTTTGGACTTTAAAAGAGACTGTGACCTCCTAGTTTGTTTCGGCCTTGGTTCTCAGAGTAGTCAGATAGGAAACGCCGACCTCATCTAGTTATTTTTAAATATGAATGACGTGTAAAAGTGTTTGTAGAAACCTACTTACAGAAATAAAATCATTTATCATTTATTTTTTCTTCTTGAATGTGGTTTATCTAATCAGCCTATCGTTCTAAGGGGGTTAAGTATTTGTTGATATCTATCATAAATATCTTAGAAGAAGAAAGGCTCATCAAGTAAGGCGATAAAATAAGAAATAAAGAAAAATGGGTTTATTTGGCACAGAAACACGTGCATACAAAAAGATAATTAGCTCTGATAATAATGAAAAATAAAAACAAACAAAATATATCTATAATCACGAGCACAAAACAGAAATAGTCGACAGCTGCACGTCATGACTGTGACAAGAAGGCTTCCACTCAGCATGATGCTGTGCTATGGGGGACCCTCAGCACAGCGCTGATTTTCAGTGGTTACCCAAAAAGGACGTACGGAAACCAAGTAAGGTTTAAGAATCTTCTTATGTCATTTCTTAAGGCGCTTCCCCGACCAAACGACCTTAAGCGTTCGGTCCTTCTCTGTCCCGTCGCCGAGTCTCGCTCTGTCTCGCTCCCTGCGCACACTCATTTATCATAGAATTCACGAAAAAATTGAAATTATTTTAATGAAAAAAGACAAGCGAAGTTTTGAAACAAAATAAAACGTGAATTATTTCGATTTTTAAATTATCTATCCATTAGTGTAATCCTCAAATTAATAGAACATCACCTTTAGCAAAAGATGCATGCAATCAATAATTTTAGTCACTTTTTTACAAGGAGATTTTAAATGTAATTATAACACATAAAAACAAATAAGAACGTGCAATGTGATGATAGGATATCGAACATTAATAATGTGCTTTTAGATGTAGTTTATTATTACCCATAGTGAAAGAGTTAATAGCATATGAATAACGCTCTATGGCAAGGTTTTGGTCGGGGTACCGCCTTAAAGCCAGCTTTTCTGTCCATGTTTTAAGAAACGACATAAGTACACAATGATTGGTAGCTTCTGTGTGCCCTTGAGTATCCAATCGTTGGTATTTTGGTCGATCCCAAATGTTATTCTAGGTCCACGGAAAAACTGGCTTGGTAATGTGTGCGTCGTGTTAGCGAGCCTATGAGATATTTAATATTTTTTCTTTTCTTTTTAAAGTGAAATTTTATTACATCGTCTCAAACTTTTTCGTCTTGTGTGTTGCATGTCGCGTGACGGTGGCCGCGGAGTAGGGATAAAGTGAAAGGAAGGAGGTTTTTAGTTAAATGTCTATAATGTGAAAAATAGTTTCACTTTTACCGTGGTTTCATAAAACCACACACTCCTTTTTTTTTTATGAGTGTGTTTAGTTTAGTTTGTGATAATCCTGTGGGAGTTCCAATAAATACTTTTTCTTTCTTTCTTTCTTTTCTTTATATTTTGCTAAGTCAGGTCTAATGTAAAAAACGCTAAACATTTGGCCACAAATAGCACTACAAACAATGGCAGAAAAGACTGATTTTACCGGTCTTATTATGCTTCGTGGTCGGAAATACAGTTTACCGATGGTAAGTTAGATTCAGTTATGTCCATACATAACATCACGCCTGTATTCCCCGAAGGGTTAGGCAGCATTATTGTACACCCACAGTTCGCCAGTTAGAATATCAGTGCGGATAATGCCTGAACCAGTCTCATAGACCTAAAGTGAACATTGAAATTTCAACTGTGGCCTAGTTGAAATTTCGATGCACATCACGAAACATTCTTTGTCGGAAAGTGACGCGCATTTTTTTTTTTTAACAAAAACACCCTGTCCCGCCGTCCCAACGCGCACAAAAATGGAGGCGGCTCAGAAAAACGTTGGATCACAACCTGAATAATTCATTACTGGCTCAAGAAGCGATGAGGGGGCGAAAGAAATGATAATAAAGACTTACAGACTACCTTTGTCCCAAGGTTTGGTCCAACAAAACAACTGGGTAGGTATTTGAGGTACTTTATCGGTACTTCCGATATGAGCTAGTCATGAATATATTTATTTAAGAGGGTGGTAAAGTTTGTAGGTATGTAGGAGAGGCGGCATTTGTTTATCGCATCTTCGGTAGGAAAAGGGCCATAACTGACAAAAAATCGAAAAATGAATTCAGTATGCCAAAGTGCTTTAAAAAGTCCCCTTTATCCGGAGGAACAAAGACCCTTATCAATATCACTTTAATGCCGCCAGTGGACAACAGTGTATCTGTCATATTGGTGCATTTTTTTGACTATCTTGGTGCGGTCTTAAATGACTCTCATGTAAAATCACTAAAATTGCAGTTATGCCGTTGTCCTATCGGTGCGATATGTATTTTTGTTACCTAGCTGATAAACTTCTGGATAACTTCAAAAAGGAGGAGGTTCTCTATTCCTTTGAATTGTTTGTTAAATATTTACTTACAAGGATCTCTTCGAACACAACTCTAATAGTATAAATATGTGTTAAGTGTCAGTGCAGCCACTAAAAATAAAACACTTTTTAGCGACCATAAGTAAAGTCCACGCAGAAATCCTATACAATGCGAGATCAGCTTATACTGGAAATGTATAGCTTGATATGTAGCCGTGTGTACCTTCCATTTTGGGTGGCTAAAAAGTGGTTTATTTTCTCTGAATTTATAAAGATTTAAATTACGACTAGATTTCACCTCCGTATTGAAATATTTTCCAGCAGTTCTAATCGGAAAACAGATTAGGTTCATAGAATTTTGATATTATTATCATCGCCGGTGTCAATTTTTAGTTTGTTTCAAACAACATTTCTATTATGAAATTTCCATATGAACAGATTTTGTCCTATTCAGAAACTTAAGATATCGACAGAGAGGAGGAGAGGAGCTTTACATAAATCCTATATTAGCCTCTTTCTACTCCACTGCCCATCACCAAAGGGTCATCCGGATTACCGGCTATAGAAGCCCATATTCATGGCCATTGCTCGTCCACCGAAACATAAGTGGACTAACCTAATAAATCAAATCACGCACTTCATTGACGGTCACTCCATGAAGTGCCCGGCCATCCCGGCCATCCCGGCCATTGGGCTATTGCTTATGTTCGCCAAGACAGGTCAAACGAGAATTAATTGCGTTAGATCTACAGACTCCACTAGATGGTATAAACACGGAATAGATAGGGTACAGAAGGTCGGCTCCATGAAAGGAACAAATGCACGCGTACATAAAGAAACTTCACGTACAGCGAGTGCAGGCGCACTAGCGAGCTCGCGACTGTCATTTTGTTTAAGGGGGGATTTGCGACCGTAACAAATATGTATTTACAGAATTATAATCCTTTGAATCAGCAATAAAATGATAAATTTTAGAATTGGCCTCAAATGTCACGATTTCATGAAATAGTCATTCAATGGGGTGATTAATATCATCTTAGAAATATGTATTGATGATTTTTTATTTTCCAAATGCTACCCTGAAGATTACCCTTAAGATTTCCGTACGTACGCGTCTGTACATACACAATCTGCTCACCCTTAATGTTCAAAAAACCAAGGTAGTTAATTTTTCAGTGAGCATAAAAACAGCTGCCCCTAAACAACTTGCACTAAAATCTCACAAATGCGGCTGCACCGGTAGCGGCAGCGGCTGCTGCAGCTGCCCCGTTTTTGAACATGCTAATAGTATCAAGTATCTTGGTATTTGCATAGACCAACACCTGACATGGGAAAAGCAAATCCAATCCGTTACTTCGCGCGTAAGGAAGCTTATTTACATATTTAAAAGACTACGATCTATAGCTGACAAAGATACTCTTAAGATGACTTACCTGGCTTTATGTCAGTCTGTGCTTGGTTACTGCATAATATCTTGGGGTTTTACTGGTAAAAGTTGTCTAATTACTGTTGAACGTGCACAAAGAGCTATCGTTAAGGTCTCTCATAGATTAGGAATCCGATACCCCACTGCTAGGTTATATCGAGAAACGAGAGTGCTTACGGTGCGCCAACTTTACATTTTATGAGTACTACTTAAATTTCATAAAACAGCAGCTGCCACGGAGGTAGCAGCTCAGCGCACTCGTAGAAAACCTAAGTGGAACAGAGTTTTCTGCAAACTCAAATTTGGCACTAAGGCTTTCTCGCGTATTGGTCCATACCTGTATGAAAAAGTGAACAATAAACTTAAAATCTTCCGCTTGACTAAGTTTGGGTGCAAAAAGCAGGTTCAGGATTGGCTGCTTGGTTTTAATTATGCTGAAACGGAAAATCTTTTAATATTCAACTGTTAAAGTTTTCATCATCTCATACACACTTACACCCATCACATGCATACTTACACTCATCACATACACACACACATCACACTCACTCATCACATACACACATATATTTGGTTACCTTTTAGTCCTAAGTTTAATTAATTAATTATACGTAAACCGTTGCATTTGTTATTATAGTTTATATTCCTTATTGTCTGTCGAAAGAGACTGGATCCTGCGACACAGGGTATCCTAGTGCGGGATCCAGTGTCTTACCTAAGTATTGCAACACAAGTTTATGAATCAATAAAACCTTTATTATTTATTTGGAGACTGTTACAAAATTAGTGTTAATAATAAAAAGATGTAAACAACCCTGTTTAAGTTAAATACTTACGCAATCACTCACTACTGGGAATTAGTAAAACATTTATCTGTATCAACTTTATATCACCACTCTTTTCAACAATTATTGTTCGAATAACATTATTAAATTGTAATTGAAAAATCTTCGACAAAAGTTGAGGTTATAAAATTAATGTGAGTCGTCAAACAAAAATAATTTTCTGAATAAAATTATAATTTCAAGTTTATATAGTCAAATAATCAAATAAAAGGAGCTATTTGTAAGTGGCACTACAAATTGGCATCCACAAACTACGTTTTCTGATCCATTTGCTTATATTTTCTTCAGATACTCTGGGAACAGATCATACGCGCATGTGTGCGTGCGCCTGTAGTCGCTCGTTGCATTCGCCTAGACCATATCATAGGCCTTCTGTGCTTATCTACTCCATGGTATACTTTTGGTCTCAAGGAGCTCCGTTTCTGTATCACTTTGATATTCTCTCGAACCATTGGGCCAGTAATCGGCAAAGGAAAGAAATTGAACCGATTGCTTCTCAGTGTTTTAAGGATTTTTATTTACTTCTTTTGAACACTTTACTTTGAATTTATTGGTGATATGATACACAAAGGTGTTCTGTGATGCGAGAAATTCCGGAGGATAAACGTAGGTACTTTTTTAAATAAGGGAATTAAACTAAAATTATACCGGGAACAGACTTATTAAGGATGATTTTGAAACGGCTCGCATGGCATCGTGTTAGAAAGGATATGAACGGATGCGGCGACAGCCGATCGTGTCTGGCAGGATCTCGACATATACGATCGGCTCCGTATCGTCGCTTGCGAACGTATCCGTTTCTGCGCCTAGTCAAATAGTTTCATTCCTACCGTGTTGACGATACGACGACAGGCGAACGGAGCCGATCGCGCGTCGCAGCATACTTTCGGCTACGACCGCGTGTCGCGGAAGACGCCCGCGGTCAAGCTGCTGACTTTAAATACTGTGTACACGATTTAATATTGTTTAAAGATTGTAAAATCCGTTCCGATGCGATGCGATGCGAGCCGTTTGGTGGAAATCATCCTTTACATGCCATGCCACGCGACGTCAGTATATCGTGCTCATTGGTCACTTTTTATATCTAGAAGCAACGTTCTGTCATTTGGCCAATGAAAACACGTGTCGTAGCTTCGGGTGTTACATGCGTGCTGTGGTCTTTATACTTACCTTCATTCGAAGAATCATCTTGATTCCTGAATCATGCCTTACCGAGTGCATGATTTAAGTACTTAGAGAAATTATTAAGATACTAAGAAACAAGATTCTTCACGTTTGCTCACTACGTGTTGTCGAATTCAGGGTGTTTCGTTTTCTATACCTACGTTTAGTCCTTCCATTCCACCCCACTTAAGTCTAGGTGTCTTCAAGTTATTTTTCCTTTAACCTCAAGTGTCTTAGACATTATAATAATTACCATAAAAACAGTCTAGCCCTGAGCATGAAAACAGGTCTCACAAGTATTGGACCTATAACTTAAACCTGCAGGCGCACACAACAATGTCACATATAATAGTATAGTTATGGTCTATTCCAAAAGTACCTACCTAGATAGGTACCTAGGTACGTCAACAAATGAATCAAAAAACGTTCTAGTGATCCTCAATTTTCGATTATTTTTTAATTAGAATTCAATAATGTAATTCAAACAATAATTGTTAGAAAAAGTTGTGAGATACAAAGTTGAAACCTTCTAAATACAAATCTATGTATTAACTACTAATTTAACTTGGACAGGGTTTGTTAACACTTTCATCACATAGTTTTGTAACAGACTATACGTACGTCTTCCTAACTGCAGGGATTACAAAACGTCCTCTGAGATTATACACACATACCTTTGACATTTTGAGACACAATCAAAATGGCGGCCCAGGTATATCCGTTACCCAAAAGCTAGTAGATTATAAAGCTAGGGTACACGGCGGTATGTAGGGGGAATGCGTCGAAATGCCGAGCCGACCTAATAGGGTACCTTTCTCCCCATGACACGGAGAGATATTAAAAAGGGTGCTAATGTTACGGAAGTGGGAAATATTTGGGGATTTGATGTGGTATTTTAAGTACCAAGGTATTAGTTCCTTGTTCGTCCTATCTAATATTATAAATTACTAAAGTAAATTTGTTTGTTTGTTACTTTTTCACACTGAAACGGCTGAACGGATTTCGATAAAATTTGGCACATAGGTAGACAATAGCCTGGAGAAGGAGATGGGATACTTTATATCCTAATATTCGCACGGGATCAAGGCTTATGCGGGTGAAACCGCGGGGTGCAGCTAGTATAAAATAAATGTGACCCACTGACTAACTGACAGATAATGCAAAAAGCTTTAACCTCTGAAGATAGAACAGAACAGGCCTTAAAATCTACTAGAACAGCTAGACCTGCTCACTCAGCAGGCTTAGCATGACGCTGTCTATTCCTTCGAAGAATAGACACGGCTATTTCCATACAGAGTGACATTTCGTTGCTCCATTTTTAACATCGCACTGTAAAAATTCTTTTAATATCTGTCATTTTGTCTTTCGTTTCTACCGATCGTTGTCAAGGTCCTTTTTAATGTAGACTATTTCAGAAGACAGTTGTCTAACGTATTGAAGACAATTTGATTTTTTAATCGCCATGCTAAAGACAGTGGAAAACTTTTTACTCGACGGCCACAAAGTATAAAAATGGCATGGAAAAATGGAATTTTTCACTTTTTGTTTGGAAAATGTGAAAAATGATTACCTACAGTATTCGGGGTTTAAGGGTTTCTTAAAGGGGTTCGATATTTTCATTATTTTTGCGATAGGACTCACCATTTTCGAAATATAAGCAAAATAAAAGAAAAACGTGAATAAATTACAGAATTTCATAAAAAGTGCAGTTGACTCTTTCTACTTTGTTTCTGTCGCACTATCTTCACGAAACGTCATTTTTGTCTATTCTTCCGTCGACAAAACGGTGCTTGTGCTAAGCCTGCAGATATTACAACTATTAATCAAATTATGGATAGAGGTTGTCTTAGGGCCCGTTGTTTGATCAGTAGTCAAACATACTTATAGTTAAAATGCGTTAGTTAAACTAACAATTTGTTAAAAATGACAGAAGTATGTTGTTTGACAAATGGTTAAGCTAACTATAGTTAAGAAAATTGACAATTTGCTATAAAAGTTACAGAGATTGACATTGAAAGACAGCTATTGACTATTGTCAAGTTACTAATTGCATGACAGTAGTAATAATGTCAGTCTGCGAAGATGAATTCCTCATCAATGGACTGAATTATATTCTGCCCTTTAAATTCAATTATCAATCCGACCTATTTTCCTTCATACAAATCTTAAAAGTTACTGCAGCATAAAAAAGACCCGGAAGAAAAATTATAAATTGACTTATCCTCATCTTCATGAATCCAAGGTCAATCCGAAGCACCCTAGTCAGTTGCTAGTAATAAACCGGTTCGTTCGTCCAAAAAACGGACTTAACTATTCAAACATTCCTTTTCACCCAAAAACCTACGGGTCTGATACTGCAGGAAGATACATGAATTAATATAATTGTAGGTTTTGTTTTTATTTGGTTTCTGTTTTTAATTTAATGTAAATACTAACATAGTTACGTAAGTTGTATCACTAACAAAGATCTATGGAGCAAGTTTCCGAAATAAACGTTTTATTATTATTATTATTAAAAATGTAACGCGAAAAGAGGTATCTATTTAAATTACATTATATTTTTAAATATTATAGTGATATTTAATTTAAAAGTATGTATATTATGTATGGAAGTATATTCTCATATTGTATATTTACATTTAAATTGGAAAATTATTTTCGATTTTATGTATTTGGTTTTCCCTTCTACTCTTACGACACGTTGTCTACATCTATTTAATATACTTTCCTATCGCAGGTATGCTGGAAGAGATTTCTTTAGAAATAAGCATCACCTTTGTACGTATTTTTCTGTTCCTTTCTTCCTGTCTGTGTGTACATAAATGGTTGAATAAATAAAATTAATATGTTTCATTTGTCCCAAATTTTCACATCAAAGCTTCTTTCTCTCTTGTTCTCTTGTTAGTAATTTCATCTGTTAAGGGGGATGTGCTGAGTTAGCCCGCGAAATTATTTTTTTCTTATGTTTTTTTTGCAATGTTAATGTTTTTTTGAAGGTCAGTGTCAGGTTGTATGTTGATTAAAATATTATTCGCGACCGTAACAAATATGGCTTTACATAATTATAATTATCAGAATCAGCAGTACAACTCCTTAAGTTAGAATTGGCTTCAAATGTCATGACTTCCATGAAATAGTCATTCAATAGGGTAATACGAACTTAAAGAGTTGTATTGATGTTTTTTTGTTATTATAATTCTATGAATGCCGAGAAACATATTAAGATCAAAATACAACCTAATACTGACCTGAAAATGGCAAAAAAGCGTAAGAAAAATTGCCAAATGCGAGCTACGCGTCACACTGACGTCACGCAAAATCCTGCATCGCGCAAGCAGAGTTTACCGCGCAACTAGCATATACATATACAACGTCAACGTAGCATCAATCGTCGGGCAGTTGCCCACCAGACACAACACCCGTCTGGTCGGAGGATCCTCACGTTTCTATGGAGGTATGAGTGAACCTTTTCCTCATACCTCTATACGCTGACGCTTTCGCCTTAAAGTAATCCTTTTGATTATAATGCCCTTTGTATAAGTGGCAACTAAATATGCATGTTTTATGGATGTGTAAATTGCTTGTTTCCCTAATGTTTTGGTGTGGTAAGTCTCGCAAATGAGAAACAAGTCCGCCTGATGCAAGACTTACGTAATTATTTGCAGTATGAGACCGGCGGCGTAAATACGTAACACACTAACACTAGGAATGGGTTTCATTTTGACAGTTCAACAACATTCATTGCGTCATTTTCGTTGTTGAGCAGACAAATTTTTCGAACATATGAAGCAATGGATTAGCAATAGGCTTCAAAATGATTAAGATTGTGATAGATAGTGTGTTTTGTATTTAGGGTGCTGTAGTGTATGAGTAGGAAAATAAAAGAAAATGCGACGAATTACGAATACCTAGCCTTTTTGGTTGTAATTATGTAGTTTTAAAGAATAGCTTCAAGGCCAGTTCTGTACCAGGCAAGTTAAAATCCAACCAGAGCTAGTTAAAAAAAATGCGGGGAAGTCTTTGGGGACTGCCGATAGAAGTGAAAACTAAGTAACTTGTAAACCCGCTCATGGGAAGCGTGCGGTGACGATGACGCGGGTTTCACGCTTTTTGTTCACCCAAAAAGCTCACATATATACAGAGTATACATATTGCTCATGGAAAGCGTTCGGTGAGTATGACGAGAGTTCCATGATTTTTGTTCACCCGAAAAGTGCTCAACGCGCGTAAAGAAGTTTTCACTTCAAAAACAGCCTGGCGAAATGAGAACCTCCTCGTTCCTTTGAAGTCGGTTAAAAGCCCTGAAAATCTGGATTGGACTATAAAATCTTAAAGCTTTTTTGGACCTTATTTTAGCATGACGCCTATGCATCGAGTCTACATGAGTTTTATGCTTGTAATGTTTGTTTTAAAACAGATCGTAATTTTAGAAGAAAAAAATCATTGTTTTTCTCATGACAATAACCTCTCGACCACATCTCATAGTTCGCACATAAAGGCTGTTACATACATTACACGTACCTTACGAGACCCGCTCCGCTCGTTAATGCCCGAAACGTTTTTCTTTTCAATTTACGATTCCACCACAGTTTAGTGGGGAGCGAAATTCTTCAATTAATGGCTGTCTGGTTTGTAAGGGTTTGTTTTCGAAGATTCCTTTTTTTTCGTTACGAGTTTTGTCTGTATCTTAAGGTGTGGTCGAATAAACTTGAGGTGTAAATGATAAATGATAAATGATTTTATTTCTGTAAGTAGGTTTGTACAAACACTTTTACACGTCAATCATATTTTAAAACTAGATGAGGTCGGCGTTTCCTATCAGACTAGTCTGAGAAGAAATGCCGAAACAATCTCAGAGGTCACAGTCTCTTTGAAAGTCCAGACATAATCATGTGAAGACCATGTAGATTTGTCTGAAATGGCCTTTCGAGGAAAAACCACACAGATTGAGTGGACCTGTCCAGTCAGTGCACGCATTTGTCAGTAATCGTGCAGCTCAACTCGGATTTTAAGAAGCTTAACGTGCAACGCAACGTGTAGTCGAAGTATTTGAACTATTAGATTTATTTGTGAATATATGGGGGCTGTGGGTATGTAATAGCAGCCGCACGGGTCGATCGATCAGGTTAAGCTATGCTTGCCGCGATTGGTCCGTGGATGGGTGACCATCTTTATATACCAAGAACTCTCCGTGCCTCGTAAAGCACGTTAAGCCGTTGGTCCGGGCTGTCATTCGTGGATCTTTGACAGTCGTGTGGCAACCAGTCATACCAAGGGGATTAACTAGCAACTGGGTAGTGGAGGTCAGATAGGCAGTCGCTCCATGTGAAATACTGGTATTCAGCTGCATCTGGTTAGACTGGAAGCTGACCCCAATATAGTTGGGAAAGGGCTAGGTGATGATGATTTTATTTGTGCATATGATTTTATTTGTGTATATGATTTCTAAAAGATTGGCCCCATACAGGAATTATTGCTAGGGATACGTGAAAGAAGGTGAGGGACGCCTTTGTTCTGTAGTGGAACACAAATGGCTGATAATAAAATAATATTATTCCGGTCAAAGATTACTAGTTTTACTTGAGTTAAGGCTCCTTCAAACTTGTCGCGCCTGTTTGAAGGAGCCTTTATGCTGGACACTTGTGACAAAATCGAAGTTAAGAGATATCTTTAATATCGCATCTAATAATAACATACAGTTTGACCAGTTTTCTCGGTAGCAGCCCGGAGTTTGGATTTGTGCCCGGTTGATGGCAATAGGCTCGCCCCCTATTACATGGGACTTAAAAACATAACTGGCGAAATGTGGGTGTACTATAGGTGCACGTCTGCCTAACCCTTCGGGGAATACAGGCGTGATGTTATGTTATGTTATGTTTGACCAGCATTTCAAACAAGTCGCATCTTAATAATGATCTATTTCATATAAATTACACTTCCATTTTACACAACCGTGATATATTTCAAATGCGGTTGCGTATTTGTCCCCCAATTTGGGGGGACAAATACGCATCCGGGGTAATAATCCACTTCATTTGACAAGGGAACTTATTATGTACAGGTGCAAGAAATAGAGCACGGAACCCTAAAATTACAAGACGACACGAACCTTCAAGAGAAGGTTTATTAACTACCGGAGAATCACTGGCCCTTTTCTCCCCTCTCTTTCACACTTTCTGCTAAATATACGTCGGTCTCTCTCCCTCTTTTAGGGTCCACTGTCATTAGATGCTAAGCTCTCAATATGGTACTTAAGCTCCCCCCTCCTAATTGGGGGTGCATTAAACGCTTATGCTCATATAAAATGATTTATAGAGAGTCCGGTGTCGACTTATAATGAGAACCCGAGGGTTTTTGATGTGGAAATAGATCTTTGGGACTTATGGTCTGTTTACTTTACAGCGGTTGTAGTATACTGTGTGACGAAATTATTGGATCACCTTTAAACGTACCGTATTTTTTTTTAAAAGAAAAATTTTGTCTCAAAAAAAAAACAGAGTAAGTCTAACTTTGTAGAATTCTGCAACTAAACTTTAAACGGAAAAAAGCATAAATTTTCAGTAAAAATTACTTAAACTAAAATAACCAAAAAAAAGCTTCACTCAACATAAAATTAATTGATCTGCCTATCAGTTTTACAGACCAAAGACTAAAAAAATTACCTATGACAAATGACCCTTATTAAACGCGGTATCCATTGACCCCTAGTTTATTTTTAAACAACCCTAATAGCTTATAACGATGTTAATTAATCGCTCTAAGCGTTGCGTGACGGTTACTAATATGGCCAGGTTACGGAGATGAGAGTGAAAAATTAACCTTTTTCAGGGTATTAACTATATTTTTTTCAGCGTGAGATAAAATGTGGCGTCTATCAGCTGTGAGGGGAGGATTTTTTGCCGGGGAATCAATTTAGAGGATAAAATGGAAGATGGAATTGAAGACGTCATGCGAAATTAAGGATTTCGATACTTTATATGTAAAAAGCATTTTGTTTCTTTTTCAGATTTGGTTCCTTATCTTTCAGTCATCATTTTCATATTATAGCTAGTTAGTGTAGCTACTAACAAGAGTTGACTGATGTCTTAATTCTTATATATATACATATATATATATATCTCTTAATTTTATTATATTCGTCTATTGCTCCTTCAATGTCTCTTTCGAATTTTCTAAGCTTGTGAGCTAAATATTAATAATATTTCTTCTTTTACTTTCAGGTAAGCAATCAGAACCTACAAAAGAATGTCACTTCTTGGATACGGTAACGTAATCATTGCAAAAAAAAAACCACAACAATAAACACTTTTTATATAAATTGAACCAACGAAAACAAAAATAAAACTTTAATCAGTATGGAAATGACAGAACATGTTTTTCATAAGAACATACAAGAGGCATATACTTATCTAAGATCTACGCCACACACGGCCCCGCGGCTTCGCCCGCTGTATTCCTGTTAAACACTGTCATTTGACTCAACACCTTCGCTTCAATTTTTATTGGTAACATTTTCGCTTTCAAGTGAGAAGTTTTGGATGTGGCACTTTCTTACAGCATTTTTTTTTAATAAGAATAGTTGTTTAAAAGTATTGATTTATAGGGAAAACTCAAAAGATGCCAACATGTTTGTGTCTGTATCTGTGAATTCCTCTAAGGCACCATCACAAAACTAAAAAATCGGCGCTAAATTCATTTAAAACGTCTTCTCTCTGTCATCTCCAAACGATTGTCAGAAACAGAGCGATGTTTAAAACAAGTTCAGCGCTAAAAGTAGGTATTTAGCTATTTCTGGTGCAAACGGGTCAAAACTAAATCAAGGCAGTGGAGATTGTCCTCTAAGTATGAGTTGACACGACTCATGTTAAATTTTGAAAATGGAAATTTTACAATTAAGGTAACAGACTAATTAATGAGATTAGAGTTCGTTTTAGCGTCCTATCAAAAGAGGCTTGTTTACGTATCAATACTATGCAAATAAATAAAATTGAAGTGTCTGTTTGTAATGTCAAAATAACAACTTTTTACTAAATTCATATGAAAGCATATGACTATACGATATTAACAAAAAAACATTTGTTTAAATTTTCTCTCTCTCTGTCTCTTTGTTCCGGTTGATCTCCGAAACAGCTGGACCGATTTTGACAGGACTCTCAATGGCAGATAGCTGATGTTATAAGGAGTAACATATACTACTTTTTGTCTCGGTAGCACGTTCCTGTGGGATAATTTTCGACATCTACGCGGGCGAAGCCGCGGACAACAGCTATTTTAGCTCTTACACGTGTAGTAACCAAATTGTGAATTGAACCTTTCCAGGGTTTCGATAGCGTTTTAGTATTCCTATTTTATAAAACCTTAGACTACCAGATTCCCAAATTCAGACCCCGGGGAGGCACAATTGCTGGCCAGACGGTGTGTAAGCGAACAAAATCGAACATGGATTTTGTAAATGGAATTTAGATCTAAATCATGAGATTCATCTCTATTAATGAAATCTATTGTATACTAGCTGACTTGACAGACGTTGTCCTGTCTTAACTATGAATGTCATATGTCGTTTAGTTTTAGTTTTGACTATTGACTAAAACTAAAAATATCGACTCATTTATCAACCGATCCATCTGTGTTAAACGATATTTGCAGCGCGCATTCTGTCAATCGCTGACAGTTATTTCAAACAACTAACAGTTATGTAAAATTAATATTGGCGTTAAGTTTTCTTAAATTTTGTAACGTTCCGATCAACTGCCTTATTTTTTTATTTCATAAGATCATTCTCCTGACAATAACGAACACAACAAAAAAAAAAAGTGAAGTCCGTCCAGCCGTTCACGCGTGATGGCGTGACCAAGGGAAATAGGGATTCATTTTTATATATATAGATAGATAGATGAGTCATGTAACTTGAAAAAATAAATGAATAATAATAATAATAATAATGATGTTCTTTTTATCGACTTAAAAACAAAATGCTGGTGTAGATATGTGTATACCCATTTTCTAAACTCTTAGATTAGGTACCAGGTTCCCAAATTGAGAACCCAGGGGAGGCTCAATTGCTGGCCAGACGGTGTGTAAAGCCGATTCTCTATATATACAAGCCAACTTTGATTGCTACGTATGCCAGACTTAAACGAAGAACACTTCACGTTAACGGTGCCTGGAAGAAACACTTCCATTTCTATATTGCATTTTGCTAAGAAAGCTATGAGGTTGAATAAACTTAATTGCTCTTGAAATCATGCGGGGAAATATTTTTCAAACAATTCCAATAGCAATATTGACAATGTGAGTCCAATCACGCATGATCTCAGATTTACTTATAGTTATAGGTACCTGGTCCTTTCAAAATTTTATTTTCATCCGTCTCTTCTTTAGGGAGAGGATGTTGTGGCGCGGCCTGGAAGAAGCCTATGTCCAGTAGTGGACTGCGATAAGCTGAGTTGATTAATTGACTTCGCTAGCCATCTCTTAAACAATAAAGTTGCACTATCAACCAAGAAAACAACACATAAAGCACCTTCCTATTAAATATATCTCAGGTAACATACCACATCCATGTCTTCTTACATACTACTGACACCCCCCTACAAGAAGGGGGTGTGTGCGCAATTTAAAAGATAAGATCAACCGAGCTCGCTCGAGAGGATGCCTCTTAAATTATTCAAATAAAATCCCACTACGATATCTGTGATTGTAAATTTTGGTGTGCAGATGTGTATGTACACTTGGGGCCGAGAAAAGTGTACAGTATTTACAGGTGAGGGTGTAAATGGAACGGCGGTGGCGAAGAGAACGGATTTGTTATTTATTTGTTTTGATTTTGCAAATGGTGTGTTAATATAGCTGCTCTATTTCATCCATACTATCCTAACTAATATTATAAATGCGAAAGTAAGTGTGTTTGTTTGTTTGTTACCTTTTCATGCCTAAACTACTGAACCGATCATCCTGCAATTTTGTATATACATTGTCAGGTGTACAGAAACTGATATAGGGTACCTTTCATCCCGAAAGAAAGTACTGTTCCCGAGGAAAACAACAATAACTTTGTTATGATAATAGATGGCGCCACGTGTCTATCGAATCATGATTGAATTATAACCCGAATTGATTGTCAAAGTCTAAATTAACGCGAGCTAAGCCGCGGGCAAGAGCTAGTCATGTTATAAATTCGAAAGTAACTATATCTGTCTGTCTGTATGTTACCTTTTCACGCCTAAATCACAGAACGGATTTCGATAAAATTTGGCAAGGAGATAGATGGCATCCTGGGGAAGGACATAGGCTACTTTTTGCCTCAAAAATGATCCTAAACGGGATAGGATGGGAAGGGTGATTGATATAGGGATGAAAGTTTGTATGGGAAACTTAGCATTTCTTAAGTTAGGGATATGAAAATTTGAATATATGCTTTTGGTAAGAAATAAAAACATATTTGTTTAGGGGAGCCAAAGGAGGTTAAATAGGACATGATTTTAAAATTCACATCATTATTGATTTTTTTGTGTCCCCTCTTTTTAAGAGATTCAAGGAATTGGAAATATGGTGAGAACCCGTAACTTGAGGTATTATTAATTTCGATGTATGAACGTATACGAGACAAAAGGAGTATGTAAGGATCGTAGCAGGTGGAGTTCTGTAGTTTCTGCCTACCCCCATGGGAAGACGGCGTGAGTTTATGTATGTATGTAGTATTTATTTCATTTAAATCGGTCCAACCGCTTAAAAGTTATTACAATTTGAAGTTATAAAATAATTTGGCTAATATGAAGGTTATAGGAGGTCAATGGCGGCGCTAGAGTATTTCAATTATAGTAATAATTCTTTAACTTAGACATTTAGAATCATAAAAACCAGTTTAATGAAACTAAAAAAATGATAATTTGCATTTATTAACTGTCTGTCTGTTACCTTTTCACGCTTTAACGGGTGAATGGTTTTGGATGATAGGATACTATAAAGGGTAGCAGTACGTTCCCGTGAGATGATTTCTGACATCCACGCAGTCGATGCCACGGGCAGAAGCTAGTACAGTTATATGTATTATCACATCTGCGGGCTTAGCATGACGCTGTCTATCTCTTCGAAGAATAGACATGGCTATTCCCATACATAGTGACATTTCGTTTCTCCATTTTTGACATCGCACATTCGTTCGTTTATACCGTTCGTTGTCTAGGTCCTTTTTAATGTAGACTATTTCAGAAGACAGTGAAGACAATTAGATTTTTTAATCGCCATGCTAAAGAAAGTATAAAACTTTTTACTCGACGGCCACAAAGTATAAAAATGGAATGGAAAAAAGGAATTTTTCACTTTTTGTGTGGAAAATGTGAAAAATGATTACCTACATGTGGAGTTTTAGGGGTTTAAGGGCTTCATAGAGGGGGTCGAAATTTTCATTATATTTGCGACATGACACACCATTTTCGAGATATTAGTAAAATAAAAGATAAACGTGAATAAATTACTGAATTTCGTAAAAAGTGCAGTTGACTCCTTCTACTTTGCTGCCGTCGTACTGTCTTCACGAAACGTCATTTTTGTCTATTCTTCCGTCGATAAGACGGTGCTTGTGCTAAGCCTGCTTGCTGTAAGTTGAAAACGTTGAAGCTTAAACAATAATTTATTTATAAATAACATGTATGTCTTCTCAAGACTTCTTATAGCCTAGTTATCTGCTTACCATAATGTTATCTAAAACCAACTGACACGTAATAGATGTTTATCTCGGCCATTTATAAACAAAATTGGATTCTCGTAACGCCCACTTGATAAAAAGATTTTTTCCATTTTTTTCCGCAAAAACACGAACATGTTTATTCCCGTGTAACCCAAATAACTGAATAAATTTTCATTAATGAACCATCAGAATGTTCTGATAGTTACATGGGATACAGTTACGTAAGTAAGTAACCATGTTGATGTAATAAAATAAGCTTTTTATGTCCATATCATAATGCTGTTTGTTGCTTTGGTTTTGGAACATGAGCAGATCTTAAAATGTATTGAATATTATGTTGAGTCCGAGATTGCAGATAGGAAATAGGTGTATCGTGTTTTATCAACTTAACATGTTAAGGTTTATTTATAAATGTTGCTTAAAGTTAAAGAGACATTTATACGTCAAAAATGTATGGTTAAACTGCAGTCATAACGTAACTTTAAGCAACGTTTATAAATGCATGACATGCATTATCCGCCTATAATGTTCCAACTGCTGGGACATAGGCCTCTCGAATTATAAATAAAGGTGTGAATTTCTATAATTATATTAGATACCACCAAAAAGTCAAAAGTCAAATCATTTATTTCAAATAGGCACATAAAAGGCACTTTTGAACGTCAAAATTTACAAAAAAATAGAATTAATTCTAGTTGCCCCTTCCAAAAGGTAGTTTCGTATGGAGAAGAATGGGCAAGAAACTCTACCGTTACTCTTTTAAAAATGTTTTACAATATTATGTATACATTAATTATATGTGAAGACGATGCACCTAGAATAAAATTACTATACCACAATAGGTAAAAATAATTAAATATAACGCATGACAGGTAAATTAATTATGAGATAGATACATGGTGCTCACATATTTACAAATATTGAAAAGTAAATGATTTTTCCAAAATTTCACAAGTAGTTATTTAGTGTACCAATCCATACTTCCAACTTCCTACTATATCATATCCTACTAATATTATAAATTCGAAAGTAACTCTGTCTGTATGTTATCTTTTCACGCTTAAACTACAACGGATTTCGATAAAATTTAGCAAGGAGATTTTGTCATCATAAGGAAGGACACAGGCTATTTTTGTTCAGATCGAGACTTATGCAGGCGAAACCGCGGGGCGCAGGTAGTTAGTAAATATAGATTTGATGAAAACATACCAGTTTAAGGGGCTCACAAGAGCTAAAGCGCGGTCACTGTCGGATTGCATAGAAAAGAAAGAGACGCGCGATGACACAACGCTGGTAATTTATTGCAAAATATGAAGCAATTATGGATTTACAAAAAATCTATTCATTGGACTAAAAAATTAAAACACTATTATGTTAGTATGTTGCTTGTAGAATAATCTGACAAAAAAACTGAATGTTTGCATGTATATTAGTAGGATTTTTAATCGCTAAAAAAAATTTTTAGAAGTATCTTCGTGATTTTTTTCTATCATATCAAGTTAATTGTATTAAGTTTTCAACACACTATCTAACTAGCATATATCCTGCAGAATATCATATATTTTTCTGATTTTGGTAACTGCCGTGGATCATATATTTTCAGGCATTATACATTTGCGTTTAGGTCATGTAGTCCCCTTAATGAAACGTATGAATAAAATTCTACGCGAAATTAATCTGAAAATTCTGAACATAAAATTCCTGAAAATAATATCCAGTTCCCATTAGCCAAACCATTTCACATACAACCAGCTTATACATTTAAAACCCGCATCATAAACAAAACACAACACACTCATCACATCACCGACATGACAAAACAAAATGGGGGAAAAAATATAACATTTTTACAACTTTTAACATAATATGTTGGTACTTTTTTATGTCCGCAACTGTAAGTGGGGTTGCAAGACAAAGGGGTATGCGCTTGACATTGCCTGTTTTTTTTACCTCCAGTGTACAGTTGTAATACAGCATGTTTTTAGGGTTCCGTACCCAAAGGGTGCCAACGGGACCCTGTTACTAAGCTGTCCGTCCGTACGTCTGTCACAGGGCTGTATCTTTTGAACCGCAATAGGTACCCACATGAAATTTCACAGTGCGTCCTACTATTTCCTCTATAACAACAAATAATAAAAATACAGTAAAAAAAATACGGGGGTTCCCATACAAGAAACGTGTTATTTACGGGGATTATTTGTTTTTATTAAAGTATTTTTAAAGGCTCCCGACACAAAGGCGCCGCCCATCGCGCGGCACGCGGTACCTTTGTGTTACGCTGTCGCGTCGCGCCAGTGTGTACGAGCCTTGAAGGTGTTAATATTGTACGGTGGTACGGAACCGTTCACGCACACCTTTTTTGGCACTTGGCCGCTTTTTTTGTTATGTATGTTCCTGTGGTATGTGGTACATATCACTTATAAAAATGCGAACATATTTTTTTGGTGAAGTAATGTAATGTAATATGCCTAGTGGTGTTAAATTTACTCTATTTTTATGTGGTAAATACGTTTGGCAATGGGTGTATGGGATGTTATGTTACCTGTGAAATAGGGTAGGTCTATCTTATCTGTATTTACTCACGGACTAGAAAAAAAAGAAGGACTCCGCGGCACGCATATCGAAAGTGAAGCACCGTACCGATCTATGTGTGTGTGTAAATAAGTGTCTTACTTGTGATATGTTATTCCTTGACATTTTTTCTGGAATGTAGAATTATTTGTACACCATTTCACAACACAAGAAGGCATTATTTTATTTTATTACTTGACGTAAACAGTACCTACAATGGCGGCCGATCGGCACCTTATGATGTAAATGTGTGCGTGAGGCATGTTTGTACAAACGGATACTTATAGTGCTTCACTTTTGATACGCGTGGGGCGGAGTCCTTCTTTTTTTTTTCTAGTCCATGTAATTACTGTATAAAATTGTTAATTTGATAACTCAAAACCTAAATTACTATTTATTTAACTGGCGAAATGTGCGTCTACTAAAGCTATGCATCTGCCTAATCTTTCAGGCATTATAGGCGTAGTGTTATGTCACAAAGTAACTCCTAAACCTTTCAGATAGTTATCTATATGTTACCGTGGCAATCGGTCAATCAATAGGATTATACGCATTAGGGACGTCTATGTCTTACTGTATAACTGGCTGAATTACCGTACATGTTGTTTGATTAGTGTGGAGCTTAGGGTTTATTTTATTTTATATTTTTTTTCTTTATTTTTGGTAGGCTTACAGATTAATAACATTATAATAACAATAATATTTCTGTAAGTTGCTAATTATAAGCCCCCACAGATAAACACAAAATGAGTATCCTCTCATAGTCTAAGTCCCGTATTACAGAACGCCACTCAACATCCAAGCACTACCTAAAACCAGTCTCAACCAATCAAATGGCTTGAATCTAGCTTCAAGCAATGCCCGAGCGATGATCGACGCTCTGCAATATGCGCCTAAGTTACATCTAATCTGTATAAATAACTTAAGCAAATAAATTATTTCTATTCTATTTTAAATTGATTAACTGAAATCAACCAACCCCGAGCATTTGGGCATGTTTTCCTCGTAAATTATGTTTGTTTGTTGTGATTTTAGAATATAATAATAATAATGCTTACTCAAAAACAAAGCTTGTAGTACTTGTTAAATGTGAGTAGCATGCAGGCTAGATTAAATACATGATTATTATTTTAATATTGTGAATGTGAAGACTATGTGGGTCATTGTTGCTTTTTTTCCCCCTCCCAGCTAGTTTTAATCATAGAGTGATTTTTGTGGCCAACCAAAATGTCCTTTCTTTGGTATTGTTCGTCGAATCATTGAGCTCCTTAAGTTCTGAGTTGAGCTGCACGATTACTGCCAAATGCGTGTGTTAGAAAGTGGATGAAACACTACATTTATAGGTATTGGCATCCACTTAATTAGTAAGCTTTGAGTGTCAGAATGGCTAGTTATATAATATGTAAGAAAGTATCTATGATTATGGTGTGTTGGGAAGGGATTTTATGAAGAAAAGCACAGAAAGACAAGACCAGGCATTTATTTCAATTAGGCTTGTCGTTAATGAGAAAGCTATTATCCGTTCCAAAACTAGGTCTTCATGGAGAAGAAGGATAAGAAACTCCATGGCAGCTTGTTTTAGTCTTTTGTCAACACATTATCACATTAGTATATTACTATTGTTAACACAAGGTCCGTTTCTCAAAGTTAGCAACTTTGTCAATGTAAAGAAAGAACATGAATATTCCTTAATTCGATTTAACACAGTTAAGCAATATTAGCTATATGTAATGTATAACACATACATAACAACATAGATCAGCAATACTAATCAATATTAGAATATCAATTATTTAGACTTAACTTACATGAACATTGTGGTCAGTCGATCTTTCACTAGAAGTGATGATATGATGATCATAATTCAATCCATTTTACAATATAGGAAGAACTTCGCTATGCAGCGTGATTTCCTTAGGTACCTACATTGGCTTTTAACAAGTTAATATTATGGACCATGGACACCACTCAGGATCTGTGAGTCTGTCCTATCTCGTCCAACCATTCGAACCAAGATCCCCTTCAAAAATTGGCGGTAACTCATTAAAATCCCTCCATATTACCAGTCAGTACCACAAACATTGCCGCCCATTCTGCCGCCTTTTTAGACCAATCAGAGATGGTTGTACATAATTGCTAAATATCTTTTAATAAAGGTTTTAAATAACAAATCTAGTAGAGTGGAACTATTTTAAAACTTCATAAGATTATTTAGCAATTTAGTATGTATTTATTTGTAATCTTTAAGTAAAATCTTATATTATATTACCATCATCTTTAAGATCTGAGAATCGTCTAAAACAACTTGTTACTTTTAAATTGCAATATTAAATCATGAGAAATATTACTAGTATCATATTAATTATTATTTAATCATTTATTTTAATACTAAGATAATATACATTTGTTTTGATTAAGTAAAACCACCAAACATGACTTGTTTGAAAACTCTAGAATCGTTGTTTGTGAAGCGACCTTTTAAGTCAGAATAAATACCATTTACATTAAATACTTCTGTCTATGAAATATCAATTAAATAAATGTTAATAACATATATTTTAAATTAAGACCTTTCTATTTATAAAATAATAATTTACGTTTAATAAAATATAGTTGAAATGGAACGTTTCCATACGTCAATGTCTTTGTCATCTGACAGCTGACGTTCATATTGTGATTCTAGAATATAGATCATTAGACAACATCAATATTTGTGATCAATAATCAATCAGTTATTCGCCTATAAATATGAATACTCTCACACGTGCACTGACTGGACAGTTCCACTCAATCTGTGTGGTTTTTCCTCAAAAGACCATTTCAGACACAAATCTACTTGGTTTTCACATGATCTGACCAAGATTATGTCTGGACTTTAAAAGGGACTGTGACCTCTGAGTTTGTTTCGGCCTTTCTTCTCAGAGTAGTCAGATAGGAAACGCAGACCTCGTCTATTACGGATGCTTTTAACGTGCACGTCTTTCTACATCGTTCTCACATGAAAGATGTAACCATTTTTTTTTTAATAACTATAATAATTATGTTGATTTAAAAGAGTGTTCATGGAGTTTCTTGCCCGTTCTTCTCCATAGGTACCTACTACGCTTTGGAATGGGCAACTAGCTTCATTTTTTCTGACCGACTGACCCTTGATAATTCAAAATTGCCTGTAATTGGTTTATTTTGAAATAAATGCTTTGAGTTTGATAAATTAAATTGAATAGACTAGCCAATTCATCAATCGAAAGCTCTAATACATCGTCGTCAATACAATTTTCCTAGTTTAAAACATCAACTAACATTCACACTAATCTTTCTCCTTTCTCTACGACAAGACTACAGTGGACCTTTCCACCGAAATTTAATTGAGCACCTCACTCAATCACGAGCCACAGCCAGGTGAAGTACAAACACTTAAATTGTGTGTCGACACTCGACAGGTCCATGTTAGTATTGCGTCTGCAGAGTCCCGCTAAACGGGACTAACTGGGTTCCGTGCAGTCCAGTAGGCAATCGCTTTGGTGGACGACATAAGTTCGTCGATGCATACGTCGTCGTATGTTTGTAGGTAGATTTGAGGGTAGTGAGTTAAGGCTCCTTCAAACAGGCGCGACACGCGACGCGACACAAAGGCACCGCCTGTCGTGCGACGAGCGGTGCCTTTGTTTCGCGTAGCGTGTCGCGCCTGTTTGTAGGAGCCTTTATGTTTCTGTTCGGCTGAGTGAAAAATGGAAAGATCTTGAGACTGTTTTTAAGATAAGCGCACACGGACACAGACAGAAATTACGTTAGGATAAATAGGTGAAGTGATAGTTTAGTGAGATGAATAATTTTTATATTTTTTTCTATAATGGTTCCTCGACACGTTGGCACAACATGCGCCAATATAAGCCACAGAATTTCTATATTACAACGATAACGCACCTTTAGAATTGAAGTGGCTTAACTCAAAATTTTAAGAAAATGCTTTTTATACATTGAACGACTTATAAACATGTATTCTATCAGTTTATTAAATAATAAACAGACTATTTTAGTCCAGAAAAGGATAGGAGGCTAGTCGAAAACCTAAAAAATGGACAGTTCTTCAATTACATTTTTGGCGTTTACCAAAAAACAAGAATTTTGGATTAAGCCACTTCAATTCTAAAGGTGCGATAAGTTTACGTAAATGACGGTAGTTAAATGTTCTGATAACTCTTTAAGTATACTGTGGAAAACATTGGCTTACGTTGGCCCAACGTGTAGAGGAGGCTTAATTAACACATTCACACAAAAAAAAACTCATAAATTAACGAAATTAATATGCTCAGGTAGTATTTAGTGTCTAGTTCTGGTAAATACGTGATTCTAGCCTTACGATTAGTTTAGGTATCAAACTGGTGAAGTTGTAAAGGTACAAGTCCGAAGCCGACTGCAGGCAGCAGCAGCAGGCGACGTGTCGCTGCGACACTACTGGTTTCTATGTATTTCTATATTGAAATATCTTCTGTAGCTAGCGACACGTCGTTTTCATAGAAATACATAGAAACCAGTAGTGTCGCAGCGACACGTCGCCTGCTGCTGCTGCCTGCAGTCGGCTTCGGACTTGTACCTTTAGTTTGAACCCTGATCATTGCACTTGATTCACCTCAATTGATAACACAGGAAAACAAAATTGAACTTTTTTTTTGTTGCATGAGGTTTTACTACGGTTGTTTACCAACTAGGATGCGCTGATTTCGAATCTAGCCTCAGATTTTTTGTAGCAGTTCTAGTTAGTGAGATACAGGTACCGTCTTAAATTTACTTAAGTAGTCGATAATTTCTATCAATAGCAGTGTAACTAAACTAGTTTCTGCATATTTTTTATTATGTCTTCCTCAAGAAAGACGTGTTTAAACAGCCATGACTGTTTTTGTGTTATTTGTGGAGAATATATTTTCAAAAAATTCCGTTTAAGCGCCTCCGACTTCGTGGAAAAAGCATACTTAGACTACTTTGGGTTTCCATTGCTGACAAATGCCAAGCCTTGGATACCTAGTTTGATATATTAAAATTGTGTTTAGTCTTTGCGATTATGGGCAAGCAAAAAAATACCCTCTTTAAGTGCCACAGCAGCCATGCACATCTTCGGAATATCCAGACGAGTGCAGTCAACAAACTGAAAATGACGACAGTAGCAGAGACAGTGATCTTGATCGCTTCGTTTCGTTTGTCTCGGACCACTAAAGCAAGGTGATTTAAATAACTTGATCAGGGACCTTGGGCTGTCAATGACTGCATCAGAAATTCTAGCTTCTCGGTTGAATGAAAGAAACTTGTTGATAAAAGGAACAAAAATATCGTTCTACCTTAACAGGGAAAAGAGTTTACTCCCTTTCTTTACTGAACAAGACAATTTCGTGTTTTGTTCTGACATTCCGGGTCTTATGAAAATCTGATAGAAGATACACATTTTATCAATCTTATGACAGTAATCGAAAAATGTGCATGGCAAGAGTTTGTTTGGGTAGTGAGGATTTTTTTGGGAAATAGAAAATCTGATGGCTACATTCAGCACATTGAACAGTTGCCGATGCACTTTGAGCGACTGGGATGCAACATGAGTATAAAGCTTCACTACCTTCATAGCCATCTCGAATATTTTCCTGACAATCTTGGTGACCTCAGCGAGGAACAAGGGGTGCGTTTCCACCAGGATATTCGCACTATGGAGGAGAGATATCAGGGATATTGGAACGTATATATGATGGCTGATTATTGCTGGAGCATCTAAAATAGCAGTACTAACAAATATCACGCGAGAAAATCATATAAAATAAAATTTCATTCGGAATAAACATATTTTTTAATAATTTTTTATACTTTACTCAGTGCATTTTTAGTAAAAAATCCCAGCACTCCATAGCTGCTAAACTAGAGCTGCTGCATAAAAAAAAAACATATGTTTTTGAAATCAGCGTGGAAAGACTATTCAGATTCATGAAATAAAATTCATGCAACAGACATGCTGTTTTCCTGTGTAATCGTATCACAACTCACAAGCTTAATCAGTTAGGTAAACAAACGTACAGGGTCAAATTAAATTAGCTAGTGAAACTCCGCAGAAGAAATGGGTATCGATATCTAAATATGAAAAAAAAAATTGAAACACGTGCATCGTGCGTGATTGTAGCAGGTGGTGTTCTGTAGTGTCTGCCTATTCCCATGGGAAGAAGGCGGGAGATAATGTATGTATGTAAAAAAAACGTGTTGGGTCGGGGGACCCCCGTCAGGAACGAAGTTCCTTACACCTTTTCTTCAACTCCGATTGTAATTCGATATTGAGATTTAGATTGATGAAAAATTTGAAAATTTTCGTATCCGTCATCTTGGATTTTCATTTTGACCTCTTTATTGGCTTCAGCAAACTCGATAACCATAAGAACTATATCTGACTCTCTCTCTCTCTCTTTCTATTATACTATAAAATAAAAAGTCGCATGGAGAGGGCAAAACGCTTTTTCGTATACGTGACGATTTCTACAATTTTCTACAAGTTTACTCCTGCCGCAAGCTGCGTTATAGAACTTCGTTCCAAAAATATTTGTTGATATTGATTTTTAACTAAATTACCAGCGGTCGATGACCCCATTTGTTTCTATTGATTCTTGATAGTGGGTTATCAAATAACAATAACCAGAATCCAACAGATAATATTTCACATAACCGATAAAAATCGTCCAATCCCCTAACCTAATTTACTTGCCTCCTAATTAGCCCTGAAATAAATAAGTTATCCGCTAACTTGAAGACACGTCTTGTTAGTTAACATGAAGTCCCAGCTGAACGTCTCCTGCCGTGATTAAGTTACAAATTAGAGCCTTAATCCCAGCTTAGGTCCCTTGTGGGAGGACATTACTATCGGTACGGTATTTGGGGTTGTTCGGGGATGTTTTTGGTACACACCTATTGATTTCGTTTTTTTTTTATTGTAGCGTGGTTTTGGCCAAAATGATTTTAAAGAATCTCTTCCTTCTATGATTGGGTGGACTTCTGGCTAAGCTTTTCTATTGAATAGGCTAATATTCTCATGCCGACCTGAGAGAGGATAAAGAAGTATGTGGGCATTGTGTTTTCAGTAGGTTTAAGATCAAATACAAATAAGATTTTCCTTTCAAGATGTGGTCGCAGTAGAATAGATTCATTTATAAGGCGCTTAGAATTCTGAAAAGGTCAGTCATATCATTAATTCATCTCTTGTGTGTCAGAATTTTTCATGCCTACCTTCCAAAGGCTTTGGAAGAAATTTTATTGTGGGTATAGTCTGTTCCTAGCGTAGACGTTGTGAATCAGTCAGTCCTGTCTGTTTTAGTCTTAACTCCCAAAGTGATTTACTCCCAGTTAAATGTATTTGTTGAATATTCAAAATATTTGTTGAATGGTAATAGTAAAAATGGCTGAGTGTAATAAATAAATAATAAATTTATTTATTTTCCCCCATTATAACTTACTAGCTTGTGGATGTCGGGAATGTGCTACCGGGACAAAAAATCTATGTCCTTCGCCCGGGATGCCATCTCCTGGCCCAATTTTATCGAAATCCGTTCAGTGGTTTGTGCGTGAAAAGGTAACATACAGACAGAGCTACTTTCGAATTTATAATATTACTATGGATATTTTAGTCGTTTGGAGATCGGAGACAGGAGCCCATACTAAATAAAACCTATGCTACGTGTCTCCTGAAGTCTCCTGCTCTCCTTATCTCGAATAGATTAATGAAAAAATGTCCAAGGACCACAATCGATCGATCACAATGTCTTTCATTTTGACAGTTTAGCCACGTTCATTGCGTCATTCCCGTTGTTGAGCAGCCGATTTTTCCGAACCTATGAAGCAATGGATTAGGAAATTCGTTCAAAACCATAGGAATGTGATTGAAGGTGTGCTACGCATTTCAGCAGTTAAGGTGTAGAATTACAGTAGGTGGGAGCGCTTATTTTAATTATGGTATAAATTTGCGAGCCTGAATACTCCGTACCCTTAATTTTGATCTAAACAAAGGTAAAAAATTATGTTCTCGTTTAGTGACAAAACTAAACACTCTAGGAGGAACAAATCCAGGGGCCTTACATACATTTTATATGAACAATTTTTTTCGCAAGGTAATGGCGGATGTAAACCAATGCTTGGGTCAAGTGTGTGTTAGATGATGGTCAGCCGATCTGTTCTGCAAAAATCTCACCGTGAAAGCTTAGGTGAAGTGAACTGTCAATTCTACTGATGCTAGGGATTGACAGATAAATGATAAATGATTTTATTTCTGTAAATAGTTTTGTACAAACACTTTTACACGTCAATCATATTTTAAAAACTAGATGAGGTCGGCGTTTCCTATCTGACGACTCTGAGAAGAAAGGCCGAAACAAACTCAGAGGTCACAGTCTCTTTTAAAGTCCAGACATAATCTTGGTTTGATCAAGTGAAGAACAAGTAGATTTGTGTCTGAAATGTACTTTTGTGGAAAAACCACACAGATTGAGTGGACCTGTCTAGTCAGTGCACGCATTTGTCAGTAATCGAGCAGCTCAACTCAGAACTTAAGGAGCTCAATGACAGCTCATTTGAAGCTACCTTCACTTAAGTTTTGACGGTGAGATTTTTACGGACTAGATCGACAGGTACCACTTCGTAGAGGTCTACTTACCTACTACGTACGTAAGATACCTGATCTATGAGTCCCTACTCATGACATCCGTACAACATGATAAATGAAAGTAAAGAGCAGCAGTGGCCCAGTGGAAACGGGTGCGACTTAAGAGTTAAGTATAGGTCGTTGGTTTGAACCTAGACAGGCACTTTGCTTTGTGTAAATTATTCCAACACCCCTGCTCTCAAAACGGTGAAGAAAGACATGTGACAACTACCAACCCGCACTAGGTCCGCGTGGTGGATTACGGCCCACTCCCTCTCACAGAGAGGAGGCCTATGTCCCAGCAGTGGAAACATTATAGGCTGATTATTTTATGCTGATATAGACGAAGCAAAAAGAGCAAGTAAAGTAACTAGCGGTACTGCGGTATGTTGCTATTCTATAGTTAAATAGCTACCCTATTTAAAGCCCAATTCCTCCCGGAAAATGAAAAACTCTAGACATAAAAGCCTCAGTCATACTTTATAATGACATTAAGCAGCCACGTAAACTCCCATTATACCTAACGATGTCATCTGACCAGGATAATGTGAGTTCAGGCGGTGACCATAGATATAAGAGTGTATAGAGGTGAAACCTTGGAATGCATTCATAATGCTTACAGCTTGCAGGCGAAAGAAACGTTGTATACAGTCAGGAATTCAGGATTGTGTCGATACTTGAGCTGCTCGATTCTCAGCTTGCGGGCGTAAGAAACGTTCAATACAGACAGGAATTCAGGATTGTGTCGATCGATGCTTGAACTGCTCGATTCTCAGCTTGCGGGCGTAAGAAACGTTCAATACAGACAGGAATTCAGGATTGTGTCGATCGATGCTTGAACTGCTCGATCCTCTGCTTGGGGGCGTATGAAACGTTCATTTAATACAGTCTGTAATTCAGGATTGTGTGGATGCGGGTGAAATAGCCCCGTGTTAACTTATGTGCTCAAACATAGAAACAGGTAAAAACGTGTATACGTTTCTTTTCAAAGATAAACCTGTACCGATCTGTACTGGGAGTCGGGCCCGAAAACCCGCTTCTTTATGCAAGCACCCTAAACCATTGAACCGATCATCATGGAATTTTGCATTATACTTTGTCAGGGGTACAGAAATGGTCATAGGGTACCTTTCATTCAGAAAAAAAGTACTGTTCCCGTAAATAACAATAACTTCCGACGGTAACAATTGCTTTAAGACGCTAGATGGCGCTACGTGTCTTTCAAATAATTATTGAATTATAATTATTATTAAAGTAACTCTAAAATGCAGCTCATTTCTGCAATATTACACATTAACTGTCGTTATTTGGCCGTAAAATTTCTAATGTTATATTAAGTGGAATATGGGTAATAGATGGTCTAGGGTTTCATACGCCGACTGTACATGAGTTTCGCTTCTCTACGGTTTGCCTACTCTATGCAAGTGACACATCCAATTGTGGTTGGTGACGTCACACGATGGGTTAGACGAGTTCAGATAACTTTCAGCAAGTTAGGTAAACGTGTTATGGGAGTCAGAAAAGTTACATCTTCGGTTTTGTTGGTGGAAAGTAATGAGAGTTTTACTGGATTATTCGACGGGATGTCATGGTTATAAGGAAAGGGTTGTTTTTCTATAAAAAAAAAAATGGAAGATAGAAAATAATGAAAAGTGTTTAAAAAAGCTCATGGTGTTTTTTGCGAATATTTTGTTTTTTACTACTTATAACATTTTTATAATGTCTTGGTAACTTCGGAAACCTAACTAAACGTTTTTATCAAGTATCCTTATCGCACATATTGATAATGTTTCCTTCTTCTAATAAGGTTTTATGCCCCGGTTACACGAGGCTAGTTTTAGGATTCCGTACGTCAAATTTCTAGACAATCCTTGTCTTAAAATTTACTCGTGGTCTTTTTTGATCACTTTTCATTATTTTACTATCTTCCAAATATTTTATTTTTTATTTCATTCGTAATTTACATTTTATTATCTCCAAACCCATACAAACAAGAATAGTTTCTCAAACCTCAACTCCTAAGACTATTAGCTCACTCCCCATACAGCGTTATTACCACCATTAATTAAATCATATGAATAACATAATATTTAAAATGCCATCTTAACGTCACCGCAAATGGCATTATCATGGAAATAAGAAGTAAAATCCACATTCCAGAAGTAAATGGGCCAGGCCTCCCCTTGGAAAAATATCCATATCACTAGGGTAGCTAGGAAACTGTCGACAATGCAGGACATATTTTAGCTGAAAACACATCGCTTGGTATCCCAATTTTTGCGACAATACCAGGTCATTAAACGTGGCCTGGGGCAAGTAGGTCAAAGTCAAATCATTTATTTCAAATACGCACATAAAAGGCACTTTTGAACGTCAAAATTTACAAAAAAATAGAATTGATTCTAGTTGCCCCTTCCAAAAAGTTGTTTCGTATGGAGAAGAATGGGCAACAAACTCCACCGTTACGCTTTTGAAACCGTTACTCTTTTTTGTTAGGATAGTGATGGCCCAGTAGTAACGGCCCCGACTTACGAGTCGTAGGTTCGAACCCAGGCAGGGCGCTTTACTTTATGTAAATAATTTCATCACCACTGCTCTCAAAACGGTGAAGGAAAACATCACGAGGAAAGCGGCATGGCTTAGAACCAAAAATTCGAAAACATGTGACATATACCAATCTGCACTGGGCCCGCGTGGTAGATTTCAGCCCACTCCCTCTCGAAGAGAGGAGGCCTGTGTCCCAGCAGTGGGAACATAATAGGCTGATTATGCAAACCTGGCCTGTTACTAGCCCACTACAAATCAAACGTCACTTCTCATAGTTCGAATACAGATGAAAACTGAGCGTTATTAACCAAGCCTTATCTGTCTTCAGACCATTGTGTTGTAAGCGCAGGATTCCTCACGAAGTGTTTTTAGGGTTCAGTACCCAAAGGGTAAAACGGCACCCTATTACTAAGACTCGGCTGTCCGTCCGTCCGTCTGTCGCCAGGCTGTATCTCATGAACCGTGATAGTTAGACAGTTGAAATTTTCACAGATGATGTATTTCTGTTGCCGCTATAACAACAAATACTATAAAACATAACAAAATGAATATTTAAGGGGCCCTTACAAAAAAACGTGTTTTTTTGCCCTTTTTAGGGTTCCGTAGCCAAATGGCTAAAAATGGAACCCTTATGGATTCGTCATGTCGGTCTGTCTGTCTGTCTGTCCGTCCGTATGTCACAGCCACTTTTTCCGAAACTATAAGAACTATACTGTTGAAACTTGGTAAGTAGATGTATTCTGTGAACCGCATTAAGATTTTCACACAAAAATAGAAAAAAAAACTATACATTTTGGGGGATTCCCATACTTAGAACTGAAACTCAAAAAAAAATAATCAAAAAACCCATACGTGTGGGGTATCTATGGATAGCTCTTCAAAAATGATATTGAGGTTTCTAATATATTTTTTTTCTAAACTGAATAGTTTGCGCGAGAGACACTACCAAAGTGGTAAAATGTGTGTGTGTGTGTCCCTGTAACTTCTAAAATAAGAAAATGATAAAACTAAAAAAAAAATATGATGTACATTACCATGTAAACTTCCACCGAAAAGGTTTGAACGTGATCTAGTAAGTAGTTTTTTTTTTAATACTTCATAGATCGTTAACCGCAATATACCTTTCATTCAATCAACTCAAATATAAAAATAAAAATAAGAAATTAATTTCATGGAACTTTTATATTATATTACTTGCTGCTACGGAACCCTTCATGGGCGAGTCGGACTCGCACTTGGCCGCTTTTTTTTTATAGATAATGGTACGGAACCCTTCGTGCGCGAGGCCCGTGGCCGCATTTTTCATCCGTCAATCAGTTATAATTATTATGTGTAATGATATGATAACTTAGAAATTACATACGGGCTGGCAGGGAGATCGACGTGCAAATTGAAATCATGAATTCAGCACAACATGATTCTAGACGCAGAAGTTTTCCGTCGGTTATCAAAAAAAAAAAACTGATGTTTCATAGAAAAGTGTAACAGGTACTCTACGCGATCAAAATGTATGGTAGAGCTTATTTTTTTTTAAATAATCGACCAAAAATTTCAACGCCCACTGCGTTTACAGAATCATGTACTGAACCCATGGTAACAATGTCCCTGGCAGCTTGTATAGAAGTGATAAAGTTATATTTGTTGGTTAGCAGTTCCAAACTCTAGCTTAAACTTGGGAGTCTTCAAATCTCAAAGTCAAAGTCAAAGTCAAAGTATTTATTAGTGTGATTTTTGGTGATACAGTAGGTCTTATAGTTAGATTATGGTAACTCAAAAAACTACCCATTAGGGCATACACTATTTAACAATATAAGAATTTAAAATCGAAATTACATATAAATTAAAAAACAAAAAACAATATTTAGAATACAATCAATTTTTGTAATAAACATTTAGATTATATTTAATTATTATAATAAATATTCAGAACACAATTAATAAGTCAAGTTTTTGAATTTCCAAGCATAAATATATAATTATTATTTAGTTTATTACATTTTGTCAAGAAGGAATTCGTCAATGGTGTAGTAGCATTTTTCAATCAAAAAATTACTTGGTCTCCGTTTAAATTGTGTGAAGTTTAAATCTTTAATTTCATTTGGTATTTTATTGAATATTTTCGGAGCCATGCAGGGGATGCTTTTGTGCATAAGGGCGGTCTTTGAGGCTCTTAGACATAATTCGAGCTCGAGCTCATTGTACTTCTAGACGAGCGTGTCCATCATGAACCGCATCATTGTTTCCTATCAGCAAAGAAACAAAAAGTATATTTATTACTCCCTAAATATTAGGACGTCCCGAAAAACCCCTCGAAAAGCTGGTCACAGCACTCATAACCCGACCCCCACATTTAATAACTCGGGGACTAACCAAGATTTATTTAGTCTAATATTGCCAATGTGGCCATATATAATGCAATATTGACACGTGCCGATGAAAATCTCGGATTTTTTACTGATTTACATAGTAATCTTGGAAGGAAAATGGTTTATATTAAATGTTTGTTGAGCCTTATTCAAGGGTTGTTAGAAAATGCAAAAAATGTGTGGTTTCTAGTAAGAAAAAGCTTTAACACTGTCTCGTTGGTCTGATCATCTGGTGGTAGGAAACCCATCAGGAATTTCTCTGTAGGATCATGGAGTCTGCATTTCGGTTTGGGTACTGGCAATAGGCCCAGGATAACATGACACACAAGACTTAAACAATTTAATTATCGGTTGAAAAATGTGACTTCTAACATAATTATTAACTAATGATCAATAATCACAATTTACAAGTTACTTTCCCAAGTGGAGCCTTCCGACGAATATATCCAACAAAACATGGCCGCCGCTGCTAACTGAATCACGAAAGGCAATCGTTCGTAAATCTCAAAACGCAAGTCTCGTCCTTAAAACATTATTCCATTATTCAAGTACTAATTAAAACAACGCCACGTTAGCTAGTCCACAGCCGATCGATTGTGCTTTACATTACCCGGGAATCGAACCGATACACAATCTTGTGCCTCGGGTTAATTAAAAACCAAGAACTGCGAGTCTCTAAGCCACAATCAGGATGTACACATCTTTTTTTGGAAAAAAAAAACAAAGGATATTGTGTCTTATTTTGTAAGGCGGAAAGTTTAAATTAGACTGAAATGAAAGTATTACGTATGTTGGTTTTTTTTTAGGCTAATATTGTTTTGTGTTTAGTGTTAGATCCCTTGATAATTTTAGATTATTAGAGGTTGAAATATAAAAGGATTTCTTTTATGCTTAAATGTCAATCGCCTAGACCTACGTCATGTGTTTTGTTTTATTTTACTTTTGATTCTAAAGTAATACGAATTACACGAAATTTTATTCAATAGTTCCTAAGTACCTACTTAGATAAGAAACACAATGAGCAAGCGCAACGCTGCCGTAATCGGTCGACGCGAAGATAACCGAACGCATGTTTACCGGTCGCGGTCGGGAACACGGCGCACGAAGCTAGCCGAAGCTACACGAATCCTGTCCCGCCCTCCGCGCCCCTGCACACCGTCCGCAGGTCACGGACCTAAATAGTTCGCGAAATTAATGTGCAGACTTTTGATAGTCGTTGACAAAAAACATAATTCCAAAATTTATTGTTTTGTTTTTCAATTGATTTTCTACGCATTATGTATAAACTATGAGTCTTGATACTATTAAAACGTAAATTTTATTGACTGCTGAAGACTGAATAAATTGCGGTCTCTTATGAACTGTCAAACAAATGATGACAGATCATGCGTCGTTTGAGATAAATATGATTTATACTCGCTTAATTAAGCGTAAAACTAAAAGCAGTAAGTATTAATATATTTTATTGATATTATTTAACGAATAGTTTTTACATTATGATATGTAATTTATGACAAAATTTATCAGTTGTCCAGAACTTGTTTTGTAAACAAAAATTATTCATAATTATTATGGTTAGCTAAGTATTTTTACGCCGCTGCTGAATCTCAGCTGCCTCAAGGCACGGCAATTATTAATTGAAGTAATCTATAATCTATTATCTCTAAGCTCTTATTACGTTTAACAAATGCGAGCCATTTGCTCGTGGCCCGAGGCCCTATCGCTTCGGACAATATTTCCAGTAAACAAACAAACAAACGGGAAATGATAATATTGTATAGTCTTTTGGTAAAATTCGTTATTACGATTTACTACTGTACTTTAAATGGCTTTTAGTATTATTTATAACTTTTTTAATTAAGTATGTTAGTTTTATTTGGCTTTGTTTTAAATTAAATCGGTATTTATTTACATAATTTATTTGTTTTTATCAAAGTACTGCAATCATTTGGTAAGTATTGCTATGTTTACTTGTAAGTAATAGATACCTAATCAATTCTTTTGCAATACTTGCCTAAGTTTATGTTGGTAGCTACTCATTAAAAAAAACACAATCCATCAAAATAAAAACGCACACTAAGGCCCTATGTTCCATTCGGCTCTTCGAAATTAAGCAATTTCCATCTCCTTCGCACACACGCGGTCGCGCACGCTGGTGACGACAAGTTCGGGCGGCGGAACTCCCCTCCCTTCCTCGCTCCTCGCTCAGTTACGCCCCGCGTCGCTTCACAGACTGACGTGTATTTCATTTATTTCGTGTGCTATCGTGTCGTTCAAACAAAATGGCGTCGCCCACTCCCAGTACAAGCAGAAGTAGCAAAAAGTTAGCTTGTTATATACCGAAAACTTCTCCGGAAAAGTTACGTATATTACGCCGTGTCGCAGCGCAAGTAGATGATGAAATTCAAGGCAAAATTGGAAAAAGAGGTAAAGCCTTTGAATTTACCGGTTTAAATGAGAGCTTTATTGAGCAACTGAACAACGAGGTCTCAGATCATATTGAAATAAAAATAAGAGAGGTAGATCGATCCGTCATTTACCATACATTAATGGACTTGTATTTACATGAGAATACAATGCCTACAACCTACCAACTATTTCAAAAACTGAACGGGAAAATACCAGCTTATATGGATTTGGGCGAGTTCAGAAATTACATTTTCAAACACGGCTTCATGTGGAAACAAATTGTAAAAGGCGTTACGCATACATGTGTCGTTATTGAGAATCCTAAAATTACTTTTGAAAGGTATTTGTATTTGAAAAATATTCTACGCTACAGAAAAGAAGGAAAAACCATTTATTTCATCGATGAAGTTGCTTTCGATGGTAAAGGTGATATTTTAACGATAAAACAAAGCATATCTCGAAAAGATGAGCCACAAATAAGATTAATTTATGCCGTAACGAACGAGGGTGTTCAATTCAAGCAATTTATAAGTGAGTTTAATACTAAAGCCATCTTGAAATGGATTAAGGAGACGTTGTTAAAGGCTGTATCGACACCTAGTGTCATTGTTCTTAATAATTATCAGCATCACTGCGAGGAGCTTTTAACATTACCAAATGAAGATAGTTTGAAGAAGGAAATGTGTGACTGGCTGGAAAACTTCGATGTACCACACGACCCTGAGCTCCCAAAAGCCTTGTTGTTCGAACTCGTACAAAAATACACAGATTTAACTAAAAAAATGTATGTAGTGGACAACATGTTGAGAGAACATGGCCACAACGTTTTGAGGTTGCCAGACTGCATTATAAAATTGACTCCTGCAACATATTATTTTGATATGTTACGTGCGAACATGCCTAACCTACTGAGGGAACATAGCGAAGATCCTGATGTTATAACCACTTCGATTAACCAGATTATTGAGACTTTGAATGAGGAGCATGCCAGTGAATACTCCGACATCATCGTGGTGGAAGAACTGGCTGTTTTTCTGAAGGATGAGGCTGTGGACGATATGATGGACCAACTAGAAGATAGCAGGAAAAGGGGTTTGGCAGACAATAGTGGGTTAGATTCTGATCTGCCTTCGAATGATTCTGATTCAGAGTAATTGTTTTTTATTTTAGTGTTTTTAAGATGTTTTGTCTTTATGTAAAGTGTTATTTTTTATCAGTTCTGTTTAACTTGAAATAACTATTATGCATGATGATGAAAATAAAACTCAATTTCATTTAATATAATAATATGGTTTTTAATTTAAATCACAAAATAATAAAGCCCAATAAATTAGAGCTGGACAAAATATTTTTACAGGCTGTACTGAAGCAAATTATTATTTTACACAATAGTAGCTATAACCCAAGTAAGAAAAAAAAAAAAAACCCAATCAAAAATTTAACTGTATTTGACATTTTATTCTTCATACATAGTACAAATATCTTTAACAAAGAACACACGAATAAATGTTACATCGAACCCGCGACCCGCAGCCCTAAAGTCACGCTCTCAACTACTGCGCCAATCAAATCGACAAAATCGCTTATCACTTTGTCACAACACCAATTCATCTCATCTGCTTGACGTCCGTATGTCACTGCAGGGATCCAGCAGCATATCAGCGTCAGGTATATTTGCCTGACTCATGCTGAGCTGGACTCCCATTTGGTGCAACTATGAGAAGCACACTGCTCCTTGTATTTTCGTTACTCGTTTTGGAGTATGTCATGGTGTTACTATATATATATATTTTTTTGTATATTGGCACCTTGTTTTTATATTTATATTCTTTGCTATCATAAAATTGCGCTTTTGTATGTTGTGCTGTCTTTTGTGTGCACTGAATAAATGATTTATTCTATCTATCTATCTAAATTAGGCAGTTATTAAGACTGTAGATATTAATACCATCAAACAAACTTCAATCACCTCAGCCTGTCGCAGTCCACTGCTGGGCATAGGTGTCTCCCAAACTGCGCCACAGCACCCTGTCCTCCGCCTTCCACATCCAGTCTGTCCCAGCCACCTTTTTATGGTCGTCGATCCATCTAGCTGAGGGACGTCCCACACTCCGCTTGCCGACCAATCAACCAACCAACTTATCAATCAATTATTTATACTTTCCCTAAAACAAAGGAAAATAGTCATCAATTCTTCCAAAAGAAGAACACTTTTTGAAAACAATTTAATTACTTTCAGAACTTAATAATTGGTAATTAGTAGTCCCTTCTGAAGTTAACGTGCTGACCAAAGGTTTCAATTAGTAAGTAACTTGGTTCAGTCACAAAATGGAGAGGTGCAGAAGGTTCATTCCATATAAGGAACAAAACAGGCGCACGCACACGTAGACTCGTGGGCACTTGCCCCACCGCCGGCAATTAAAGGCTCCTAGAAACAGGCGCGACACGCCACGCGAATCGCGCGCGACACAAAGGTACCGCCTGTGGCGCCTCTCGACGAGCAGTGCCTTTATGTCGTGTCGTTTATCGCGCCTGTTTGAAGGAATCTTGACGAGAAACAAGTAGAACTAGGACCTAAAAACGAGTTGGCGAGCAAAGTCAAAATCAAATCAATTATTCCAAATAGCCACTTAAAAAGCACTTATGAACGTCAAAATTTACAAAAAAATAGGATTGATTCTAGTCTCCCCTTCCAAAAGGTAGTTTCGTATGGAGAATGGGCAAGAAATTCCACCATTACTCTTTTAAAATGTTTTACAATATCTTGTATACATTAATTATATGTGAAGACGATGCACCTAGAATAAAATTACTGTACAACAATAGTTAAAAAGAATTAAATATAAAGCAATGACAGGTAAATGAATTTTGTGATAGACACATGGTGTTCACATATTTACAAATATTGTAATAGTAGATGATTTTTCTAAAATTTTAACAAATAATAAGCGTACCAAGTAATGTGCGAGAAAAAGTAATGAGGTACAGAGTATAAAATCATTGTCATAAAAATTATAAATTATACAATTAAATTCGCAACCAGTTTGATTTTGTCTAGACTCTAGCTAGATTGTCCTATGGAGCAGGACCAGCATGTTACCAAGCAGATATTTAGGACATAATCCTCTAATTTGTAATATGCTTGTTTACAAAGTGTACTTTTAATCTGAGTTTTAAATTTTATTCATATAATTGCAAAGTAGTTTGTTGTAAAATTTTAACACAGTTCCCCATAAAAGATATATGTACTTTGGATAAGCTGACCTCCTGTACCCATCTATACTGTGGTTGAGTAGAAATTTCCTGTGTGTTTCATATTTGATGAGGGTATTTCGTTCAGTCCCCAAGGACTCGGGTACCCTTGACCGTACCTTTGATTAAAGAGAAATATAAATGGACAATGTGACTACTGATCTCTAATATCGGAGAAGTATGTGGGTAATGGTTTTGGGAATGTGATGACCTACTTTTACGTGTATTTTTGTTACTAACTTCAATATGATTTATATTTAATTAAAATATTTTTCTAAGACGTAAAATGTACGTCGCAGCAATATCGAATAGAAAAATCAAGGGGTAAATAAATTACCGGAAAATAGAACATTAAGTTGAAAATTCACATTATGAGTACACTAGAATAGCGCGTAGAAATCCATCAGTTTTGGAAATGCGGATTTATCAGCAGTAAACTATACAAATATATTTGTTTCACGAGTGGGAATCGAACCCGCGACCAACGCACAGCTGGCAATTAATCAGCTACTGCGCCATGTTAATTTCAATCAAACTTTATTTTGGTTCTCCTTCGTCCACTTCCTGACCTTACTATGTTTATTATAGTGAGACTAACTTCTGCCCGCGGCTCCTGGGATGCCGGAAATTATCCCACGGGACAAAAAGTAGTCTATGTTACTCCATAGAACATCAGCTATCGGCCAGTGAAAGTCCCGTCAAAATCGGTCTAGCCGTTTCGGAGATTAGCCGGAATAGACAAACAAAAAATTTAAAAATTGATTTTGTTATAAGTAGGTCCCTACCGTATAAACAATACTTTCATATATTATGTATGATAGTACAAAAAGACATTTTTTTAATTTTTTTTTTTGTATGTATTTATGTATGTTTATATAGTAGCGTGTCTTAGGACAGACTTACTTTATGTTTTATCTTTTTACAATGGACATGTTTTGAGTGTTGTTTCTGTAAAATGCCCTTGTAAATATTTGCATTTTTTGTGCATTATTAAGATTATTTTTATGTAGTTTTCCTTGTTATGTAAGTACCTAATAAATATGTTGCATGTTTTGTTGTTGACGCAAACATGGTGTACCATACCGAACGCTTCTTTCCCCTCGTACATACCTACACCCGCGCGCCCCGCAACTCGAAATCGCTAGCGCGCGCAGTGCGGTTGGCAACTCGACTTGGCGATTCTCAGTAATCAACAAAACACGGAGCGGAGCGCACGCATTTTTTTTTGGAATTTCGACAGGTAATTATTTCTTCGTTTTATCAATTATTTTGTGAAATATGCGTTTCTGATTACTTTTGTAAGCTATTTCGTAGAAAATACTAATGGTAAATGTTTTATCCCGCTTTATAAATAACATTTTGTGGTCAGTTTTATTCGCTTTGAAACTGGATTTAACCGGTTTGCACTGGCGCATTGTTGTCGGATTATCTTGAATGAATGGACTGTTCTGTGTGACTGTGTGTATAAAGTGGTGTGCCACTGGGCTAGACTTGGGAAGAATGTCCCTCCCCCTACCCCGCGCGGCTGTAGTCAGACCCCTGGGCGAAGACATAATGTGCAAAATTACGTCATTTGTTCTATATTGTGATCAGTTCATAAAAAATGAGATATTTTGTATTAGATAAATAACGACATTTATTTAGAGCTTTAGGTAAATAAAATTCTACTTTTCAGGGTTAAAGTAAATAATTTAAAAAAAATGACAAAAGTTCTTTCTTCCAAATAATTACACATTTTTGTAGAAACACGAAGTTTGTAGGACAAAAATGTGTAGTTCAAATCAGAAAAAAAATTTAAGTAGGTAGTACCTAAAAAAAAATTACGTATAATAGTATATTATAGTATTGTGAGCAGTTGTGGCCCAGTGGTAACGGCCGCGCTTTACGAGTTGTAGGTCGTAGGTTCCAAACCCAGAAAGGCGGTTTACTTTATGTAAATTATTTCATCATCACTGCTCTCAAAACGGTCCCGGGCTGCTAATGAGAAATTCCAGATTGAATTGAATGGTTGGGATGGATGGAAGATGGATTCTACATATTTATTTATGGACTGCCTCGCTGGTCTAATGGTCGCGAAGCGCTACTGCTAAGCATGAAGTCCTGGATTCGATTCCCAGGTCGGGCAAAGTATTATTGAGTTTTTCCATCTGGGATTGCTCAGTAGCAGCCCCGAGTCTGGACTTGTGCTCAGTTGATAGCAATAGGGTTACCCCCTAATACATAGGACTTAAACATAACTAGCGAACACAACCCTCCCCCTCCCCACATCTGCCCAACCCTTCGGGGAATACGTGCGTGATATTAGGTTATTTATTAATTCTTCAGAAAGCTTATAGTTTAATATATATTTAAGATAAAGATAAAGATCAATTTATTTGTTAAACATGAGTAGATTACAATATATAGTTGCATGCAATGGTGTTGAATACAAATACGTGCTACATGCTATACCATAGAAGGCGTACAAATCTTACAGGTTTTCAAATACCATTATAATTACAAAAATATTAAATTGTACCATGAAATTGTTACAAATTTTAAATGTTAAGATTTATCGTTTAAGAAGTCAGATATACTATAGTAACATTTCATGGTCAACAAGAATTAAGTTAATCACATACTTACAATAAGCGCTTACAATACCTATAACTTCTTTCTCTTACAGATTTAAGTATGCAAGATGAGTTCCAAATCGGACCAGAACGTTTATAATGAAATATGCGACAAACTTCAAATTGCCAAACACATATTATCGAAGACCGAGACAGTTCCTCCTGAATTTGAAACTAACCGTTTTGTACGAACAATATGTTACTACACTGGAGTCGACAGGAAAAGTGTGGACAAACTACTGATGCACGGGAAAGCAAGGAAAACATTCCTTGATTTGTTGAGAATAAAAAATAACAAACACGAAGCCTCCGTTGTATCTTTTGAACAAATGAGAAACATAATCATTGATCAATACGTAATGAATCAGCAGATACCTACAAAAGCTTCAATGGTCAAAGCTATTAAGGCAATTGAGAAAGCCAATAAAGCATATACACCTTCTATCCTTAAACAAGACTTGAACAATCTAGGCTTCATATGGAAACGACTGCCTAAATCGGATAGATACATCGTTGTTGAAAATACAAAGCAATTTTCAAGCAGGATGAAATATCTCCAACAAATGAAGGAATATAGAGAAAACAATAGAGTGTTAATTCATGTAGAACGGACGCCACCGCGCTTTTACTATACAACTGAACATCGTGCACACACCACTGAAATCATAATCGTCGCATCTCCTCAGCTTGGATTAATCGACACATGCTTTCCTCCAAAACTAAGAGCCTTGGAGTTTTTTCTCAGAAATAAGCTGCATACAATACCCGATAATTCGGTATTTGTAATAGAACAGTCGAATCCATCAGGAGTGGACTTGGAACGGACCTGCAAATTACCGACGATTCATAGTCTGAAGAAAGATATGATCACATGGCTGGAGGCCTACAACATACCGTGTGACTCAACGTTACACAAAGGAGAACTGTTTGCTCTAATTGAAAAATGTAAAGTGAACTGTCCTCCGTATTACAGATGCTGCGAAATTTTGAAAGCTGCTGGCCACGATGTCATACTTCGTCCCCCGGAACTAACGTACATGAAATACTTCAAACGGTCTCTAAAGCGCATTGTAGATAAGAATAGTATGTCTTTACCAATGTTTGAGACGAATGTGAGTTATAAATTTAATTTCGTCCCTGAGGGGTACTGGTTGGAGGAAGACCAAAAAATGGCAGCAGCGGAGCAGAAAATTTACGAAGAAGATCAAAAACTTGAATTGATCCTCGATAAGTTAATGGAAGGTATAAAGAATAAAAGTTTGAGTGTTTCTGATTTCAAAGAGTGTGAAGATGAAGAGTTTGACACTGAGTTTGTTGATAATGTCATATTTGGGGCATACCCAGTCTTACCTGGCCCAGGAACGTTTAAATACTTTAAAACAGGAGCGTTTAATCCAGGGCCATCATGCTCATCTAAGCCAGGGCTATCAGGCTCATCTAAGCCAGGGCCATCAGGCTCATCTAAGCCAGGGCTATCAGACTCGTCTCATCCGGGGCCATCATGCTCATCTATGTCAGGGCCATCAGGCTCATCTAAGCCAGTGCCATCATGCTCATCTAAGCCAGGGCCATCAGCCTCATCTAAGCCAGGGCCATTAGGCTCATCTAAGCCAGGGCCATCTCAAGCTCACCCAGGGCCATCTAGACTAACTTAGTAATGTTGTGTTTTTTTTTTCGTACCTTGTTGTTCCTCTTATCTATAATGCTTTTAATAAAACTCTTTTCAAAGTATTTGTATTGTTTTATTGAAACTGGTAATGGCACAAAAGTAGTGATATTTAACAAAATATTTAGAGTGGCTTTTATGTAGGTATTATCGTTTATTTATTTAAGGAAAAACAAACAGTAGCCCAATAAAAACAGTCAAAATATCTTAAATATACTATTTTAAACAATTATGCTACCCACTACGTTCTCCACAGATTACAATAAAAAGTATTTAAAAACTAGCCAGTAACACAGATACAATATCTAAAATGACATTATCCTAGAACTCATATCTGGATTTTTTTATTTATAAAAAAGAGAAAGTAAATTTGTGTGCATACGTTATTAAACATTACGTCATTGTATAGTATAGAATACTCTTTACTATGTCCATAAACTTACAGATATAAATGTAGAAATTTTACATACAGTCTTAACGCTAAAATCGATCTTTACATCATTATACGAGTATTATATATTACTTTGCTGATCCTTTAGGATTTTTCTTTTCCTTTAATGAAAGCTGTGGTGGAGGCCCAGTGGAAACGAGTTGTGGTTCGTACCCAGGCAGGCATTTTGCTTTGGGTAAATTATTTTCATCACTGCTCTCGAAATGGCGCAGCAAAACATAGTGAGGAAATCGGCAGGTTTTAGAATCAAACATTCTAAAACATGTAACATCCACCAACCCGCACTGGGCCTGCGTGATGGATTACGGCCCAGTCCTTACAGAGAGATCTGTATCCTGTATCCCAACAGTGGGAACATTATAAGCTGATTATGCTTATGCATATTATGCTATTTAGCTGCTCAGTATGCACTTGCCCTTAGAAACTAGGCGATACTAAACAAGAAGTTTTAATGTGCAAGATATAATACGATAACATTCAAACAGATAGCACCAATCGTTACAATAATTGTTTTATTGCAAGAATGAGACGAAGCTATACACTTTGTAGAGCCCTATCTCTTTCTAACAAAAGTTTCCACACTTCATCGTAGCCCAGGTGTCTGGCCGGTCCAAACGACCGATATGGTCGTAATGGTTGGAGTAATCATCGGGACTGATATTGTAAAGTTGCAGTTTGCAATGTGGAGGAATACTTATAGTTAGGTAGTTATAACCTACAGTACCCATCTGCTTGTAGTTAAATCTACATTGCCACATCCGAGCCACGCGTCTCACTGACGTGACACAAAATCCTGCATCGCGCAAGCAGAATTTACCGCGCAACTAGCTTATATACAATATCCCGACATCAAACGTCGGGAAGTTGTCCTCCAGACACGAAATCCGTTTGGTCCGAGGATCCTGCCTCTTCTATAGAGATATAAGTGAACTTTACACCCTGTTCGTCATACCTCTATATGCTCATGCAAAGAATTCATTATAACTGAATTAGATAGGTAAAGTATGTTCTCAGAATCTCCATTGGTACCTACTACGCTTTGGAATGGGCAACTAGCTTCATCTTTCTGACTGACCGACCCCTTGACAATTCAAAAGTGCCTGTAATTGGTTTATTTGAAATAAATGCTTTGAGTTTGAATCTCCAGAGAATGAAAGCTGATGATCTGTGAAGAGGCTGTGCGTATCTTCAAAGGCAACCAAGCAAGAGTAGGCACTCCCGCTTGGTTGCTTTTTATTAGCAGGAAGAAGAGGATTTTCAACGTTTTAAAATCAGTGGGAAATTGGCATGGGCGAATAAAAAAGTCGGACAGAGTCTCGCTAACACAAAACTGTGTGTCACTCAAGTCGGCCAGCTCGCTGTACGTACACAGTCACACATTAGTCGGTCGACGACGACGTGGCACGATGGGCCTTTACGCGCACTAACGGCATCACTCACACATAAATATATTCCATGTAAATTGCACTAAGTATCAAATTCTTTAAAACTTTTTTTTGTTACAAATTGTCATCAGTTAGCCATCCTGTGAATACTTACAATTCTTTTAAACGAGTGTTTTACAACACATGTTTATGATATTCGGTCAATAATTGACAATGAGTGTCATGCGATTTGTCAAACGATTTTGAACCATGTGCGGTGGAATTGCCACTTAACTGTTTATGTAGTAATTACCTGCGGTACGGTCCTGTAGAGTCTCGAGCATATACCACACTTACGCAAGATAGATATCATTTTTCAGCGCGAGCCGACTCCTGTGGAGCAATTTCCATGAAGTTTGCCTCTAAATTGTTCTACTAGAGTCGCGTCGCGCCTGTTTGAGGGAGCCTTAAAACGCTTTTGAATTTTGCTCAAAAACAAAAACAACATAATGTAGGTAACATACCAGTAACACCTATTTATCTCAACCCCAGCTGTTAATATGGTATCACATCTCACATTTGCATGTGACATGTTCGCCATACCCCGGTTACATATTTTTTCATAAATTTTCAATTCCCAACGTAATGTCGTATTCAATTTTATCTTCTTCATGAAAAGATTTACTGGGGCATTATGGGTACATGCATTGTGTATAGGGTTGCCAACTTTTTTTTATATCAAATATAGTATTTTCGAAGCCATTGCCAGTAAAAATAAAGAAGATGGCAAAAAAATATGGAGGAACTTATGTTTAAAAAAAAACGCATACTTTTTGCTACTTTGAGCTTTTATTAACAAGTATTTTTTTAATTTCTCCAAACTATAATTAAACTCTAAAAATAAAATTTGGTTACAGAATACCTTTATTTCACCTTTTATGAGAGATTAATACTTGCCATTGCGCTCATCTCGCCAAAAGCAGATGTAGAAAGAAGAAACGATACTGAATAAATTCAGTGCAAATATAAGAAAAGTCAGAATCACTGAGCAACACTTGTTGCCATTTTTCAGCAGTAGATTTAGTAACACAGTAACACGTTTTGGTCAGAAAGAGCAATATCCAGAATTTTATTAAACTGATTTATTTCTGAATACACATTTCAAAACCTAATTCAAGCTAAGTTTCGTTTTACACTTATTTTAATAAAATCATGTTATTTAAATTTTCATCGAAAATATAGTAGTTTTGCCTAATATATTTTTTTTTTGGAAATATTAGTAGTTAGGCCTCTATTATTGTTGGATACTATATAATAATTAGGTTGGCAACCCTAATTGTGTATGTCATTGTGTTGGTTTGTGAAAACGGCCAGTTTTTCTGAACCAGAGGTTTTTTTTAATGCGACCAATTCAGTCTTCAAATATTTTGACCATCTACAGGATTTATTTCTGTGTCTTAATGAAGAAACACTTATCTAACACCAATATCCAGAAAAACTGTGCAGGTATCTTTAGGCCATATACAAAATTTGTTCTGTACGGGAATCGAGCCTGCGTCCCGTAGCGCAAAGCCAACCGTTTAGTCACTAAGGAAACCGTGTGATCAGAAAATGACCGACGATATCAGTTTTCACAGCGGTTTAGTTTGTACACATGGCTACATATCAAGATATAGGTACAGGCTTTTCGCACAATGAGAAGTCAGGTAATACTGGAAATGTATAGCTTGATATGTAGTCGTGCGAAGCACTCTCAGTCACCAGGTTGGAGGTTTTTGGCTTTTCAGCACTGTATACCTTTTTTTTTTGCCTGTGAATTCATTAAACGACATCTTCCGCTCTGGGCGGAGCGGGAGGGCGTGTCAGACTCTTACTGACTAAAACCCACCCGTGTTCTTTCAGTTGCCTGTGCGCCAGGGCCACGGTAACTCTTTCGAACAATCCGCGACCCCGGCAGGCATCGGCCCTATCGGACCCCGTCAATGGTGCTGACATCTCTTTTAGGCGCGTGTGGAACACGATGCGCCGTCTATCCGGGCAGGGTCCTTACCGGACGGCGAACTGCCCATTGCTCGCCGTCCGCAAACCAGTGCCTACGGTGGCCGGTAATCGGCTATCGACTCCCGACGCACAGTGCGTCTCCTCCTGCGGCGACTAGGGGAGTGAGGGCGCAACCATTGCCTCTCCCTCGCGCTTACGTTCGATACAATTATGTGAACGCATCGCTAGCTCAGTATCACAGAATTGATAACATTTGTCAACGCTGCGTCAGCCAACGCCAGATGCGATGGCACCCCCAATATCTGCCCGACTCCGCCATTTTCTTTTGCGGTCACGAGGACATTTCACAGTTTCAGGGCTCCACACAGCCTTGTAATAAAATTATATTACTAAAATAAAACAAAAATAAGCAGGAGTTCTCTTGTTAATTATAAAATAACAAGCACTTTATTTGTTTGTATTTAATTAAGTTTAATATGCTCTTTTGTTTGTTTGTTACAGGTAAGGCTGGCTTTTCAGGAAAACGAGTACGAAATAGAAACATGTAAGTAGGTAAAGAAAAGAAAGAAAGAAAATACATTTATTTGACCGAGGAAGGCACACAATATTCACACAAAAAAAAAACGTAGTAAAGAACTTAAAAACAGTAAGCATAAATACCTATTAAGGGTAATGCGCCAAGGTAGCCCGCGATGTTCAAATTTTCTTACGTTTTTTTGCAATTTGCAGGTCAGTATCAGGTTGTATGGTGATCTAAATATGATTCGCGACCATATCAAATATGGTTTTACGGAATTATAATCATTAGAATCAGCAATACAAGTCCTTAAGTTAGAATTGCCCTCAAATGTCATGATTTCATGAAATAATCATTCAATGGGGTAATATGAACATATAGAGATATATTGCTGATTCTAATGATTATAATTCTGTAAAGCGATATTTGTTACGGTCGCAAATTATATTTTAATCAAAATAAAACCTGACCATAACCTGCAAATTGCAAAAAACGTAATAAAATTTGAATTTCGCGGTCTACCCTGAAGCTTCCGCCTTAAGTAGGTAAATTTAAAAAAAATGATACTAAGTTGGTAAGTACGATCTTTACAATCAATCTGCCTAGCTTTTTCCCAACTACATGTATGTTGGGGTCAGCTTCAAGTCTTAACTGGAGGCAGGTGAATACCAGTATTATTACCTATTTATTAAGCACGATCTTTACAGTATTAAAAATATTGTTTATTAATTTTAAACATGATTGTTACAATTATTATATCTACCCTGGAATAAAAAACTTCAATCTTCCAACAAAAAACATTACATAGGTACGTAAAAGTGTTTGTACAAACCTACTTACAGAAATAAAACCATTTATCATTTACATTCATCAGAGTACTTTTCTCATATTGCTATACAAATGATTGATGATTGCTATTGATAAACAATACCAATTATTTTCAGTACCGTATTGTAAAAAATATTTTTAGTGTCAAGAAGTCAGACCAAATAATGAAATTAATTTCATAACTAGAGAAAGTACAAAACAAACAGACAAGTTCGTTGGTTTTTAATTCATTTTTAATTGGAAAACGTGTTGCTATGAACATTCAGTAACAATAAAAATACCTCTTAAAACTGTTTTCAGAAGCTACTATAAGAAATAAACTCGATATAAATCTCGAGTAAAAAAAAAAGAATGAATAAATCTATAAAAAAAAAACAATTGCCAGTAGTGAATATCTATGACAGCTGTCACTGTCAAAAAGGTGCCAGCAAAGCAACTGCACTAACCTAACAAGACTGGTATCCACGCTAGGTGATCGGGGGTATCAGTGGTATCGATACATTCATAGACATCCCTGATAGCGCTACTTATGATAAAGTTAGAGTTATGTGAAAGACTAACTAATAAATTAAAGATCGTTTCTAAGTGATTTTCAATCGAGTTATAGTAGTGACAATAAAATATTACTGTGTACATAAACAAAAAGACAAAGAGAGAATATAAAAAATGTACGTAACGTATATTTATTTCATTGTTCGCAATTTTGCAGAATTCGCAGGAATCCCACTTTTTCATTGTTTTACTAGTAGATCATGTACTTAAGAGTCCTACGGACGCGAATCGCGCCTGCTTTTAGGAGCCTTTAGTGGCAATTAATATAGCAAACCAATTCGCGTCCACTGCTGTACAATAACCTTCTTATATCCTTTTTCGTATTCGTCATCATGAGTGTGGAATATTTATTTGTAAAAATCAACGTGATTTGACAACCAGTCTTACCAAGGGATCTCTTTTGGATTAACCATTTATTGGGTTGTGGAGTTCAGATAGGCAGTCGCTCCATGTAAAATACTGGTATTGAGCTGCTTTCGGTTAAACTGGAAGCTGACCTCAACATAGTTAGGAAATGGCTAGGCAGATGATGAATCACCATCTTTTGTCTACCTCATTGGTCTACTAGTCGCAACCGCTTCTACTGAGCATGAAAGCCTGGGTTCGATTCCCGGGTCGGGCAAAGTGTTATTGTCTTTTTCCATCTGGAATTTCTCAGTAGCAGACCTGAGTCTGTATTTGAGCCCGGTTCATGACAATAGGCTCGCCCCTATAGAGGTGTGAAGCACAGGGTGTAATGCTCACTCATACCTCCAAAGAAAAGGGAGGATCCTCCGACCAGACGGGTGCTGTGTCTGGTGGGCAACTGCCCGACGGTTGATGTCAGGACGATGTATCTATGCTAGTCGCGCGGTAAACTCTGCTTGTGCGATGCAGGATTTGCGTGACGTTAGTGTGACGTGTAGCTCGCATGTGGCGGTATAGATACCGCTACACTCCCTATTACATGGGACTTGAACATAACTGGCAAAATGTGAGTGTACTATAGGTACACCTCTGCCTTAATCCTTCGGGGATTACAAGCGTGATGATATTAGGCATTAAATGTAATCACCATACCGATAAATGGAGATTTTTAAGTTAGCTTGATTCCTATACCATGTCCGAAAAATGGCCCTTGCTAAAGTGCCCATTTGAAATATGTAGTATTTTAAGTGCCACACCGTTTCATTCCCCCTCATTGAAGTAATCTTAAATATTAATTGAAATAAGGTTTAGTCAGTTACAGTAATACCTAATTAATACTAAAACTTTTGGAACCTAATTAATTTATACTGTCAATTACAACGAAAGCGAATATCCATCGAATGCCTAAAGTAGACGCAACATTATTAATAATACTTCACAAAGAGCTTGCGTGCGTACTTCTCGTTAAATATTAAAAAAAATACCACAAAATATTATAATGATTCCCTAGGGAAGAACATGCGTAGGTAGGTACTTTGTTATTCATATTGTCGTTTATGAGTTAGTTATTTATGGTAGGTATAAGAGGAGAATAAAAAAAAATGTTTTTCCTCATTGATCAATGTTTTCCCTATAAGAATATGAAAACCTACAGATTTTATTTTTTGTTACGTAATTCTGGAAGGGTAGTAATAAAAGCTCCGAAAAAAAAAAAAAATATGAGCATACTCAAAATATGAAATTTACTGCTTTAAATACTAACTTTCCGATAACTTATATGCGAATACAAATAAAAAAACGACCGAATAAAATACTGAAAATTCCGAAAAATTAATACAATATTTGCTGACGTAATATTTTTCCACCACTTTAAATTGCGTTTTACCGAAATCTACAGGTAGTCATTTTTATTGTAACTTACCTATTATAAATTTAGAATCAACCTTACACCTAACCAACCAAACCTCGGGGTGCCCCTGACGTCGACCGCCTAGGGTTAGGGTTAATAAGCAGGTCGACGGAGCCCCGCGCTGCGGGGCTCCTATTTCTGTCTAAAGGGTTTAAAGGAACCTAACCAACCGAACCTCGGGGTGCCCCTGACGTCGACCGTTTAGGGTTAGGATTTTCGGGAACATATTATATGTTTTCGGAAACTTAGTAATTTTTTCGGAAGTTTAGTGTTTTTTTTTTGGAAATTTAGTTTATTATTTGTTGTCGGTTAATTTTGTATAAATTTTTCGGAAATTTATTTTAACACAGCTTAGTTAGTAATAAAGTCAACCACAGATCGCTGGAAGTTAATTTGTTTTTCGGAAGCTTTATTATTTCCCATTCTGGAAGTCTTTATCATTTGTAAGTATTGAATTAAAACCCATTTATTTATGAACTGGGAATTAAGACAATCTCGGTTTTGAATTGTACCTATTTTCTTCAAGATTTTGCCTATTTTAACCAACACCCTAATTACGTAACACATTTTCAATCACAATCCGAGAGTTTTGAAGGATATTGCTAATCCTAGACTAATGCTTCATAGGTTTGAAAAATTCTACAGTAAATAACGTCAAGAACGTGGGTGAACTGTCAAAATGAAACCCATCGCGGTCAATTGTCATTTTATGTGGGTTATGCAATTACCCTGCCATTAACGTCAAAAAAGGGGTTTTTCAAACTTGAAAAGACGGTACAAAAAAATATAGGGCGCATGGCTTCTTGTAACTAAGCATGTAATTTCACATAATTGGGTCAAAATATCGTTACTTATGATGAGACATACAAAATTATCAGAATTCACTACGGATCTACGGAACTAAAAACCCTCACCGCATTAATCACGTCCGCAGAACAAAACTGCCACAACCACAAAAACTTACTTTTCAAAAGTTCGAAAATCGAATGTGCTGCGTTCGAGATCCAACCAATCCCAGGGGATCATTTCATTAGTCGAACATTTAAATATCAAAAGAATACATTTGGGTCGGATTCACCTCGACATTCATTATGTATACCGGTTTTATTATATTTTTATTGCTTTCTCGCTTTGAATCGCACTTTCTAGCTTTTGTTTTTCGGTTTTTTTTTTTGGTTTCTGTCAAACCACCTAATAGTTTGTGATTTCGGATTGTAACACAGATTATTTTACTTAAAAAAGCATATATTTTTTTATCCAACTGAAGCAAAAGGAAAAGTTGTGTTTAACAGAAAACAATGTTTTTCTACTAACTTGTTATATGATTACTATTATAACAGTGTTCAGTTCTAGTGTTACCACAATAAATAATAAGCATTCCAACGCAATAGTGTTAGACAATCCCACGATCATTATTACTACGTGATTTGACTTCACAACTTATCCTATTAATCCATACAAAACTTCGACACAATAACACAATCAACATTCAACCCTATATGTTTGGAAATAAGTGTCACATCAATTGAAAGCTAACTTTGTTGCCGTCTGATATATTTCGTGTAATATGTTGGACGATTTTGAACCGTGTTTTAAAATTAATAAGGTTGAGATTAGTTGGTCTATTATGGAAGCAACAAAGTTTTTATGACACACTGTAAATATGGTTAGTATTAAATGTAATTCGGACTGTGTTGGTAATAATTATTGTAATAAATATTCAATGACGTCATAGGAGGAAGAGAGGGGCTCGTGGCTAAGTAATAACAGCCGCACGCGTTGATCCATCAGGTTAAGCTACGCTTGCGGTCGGTACGTAGATGGGTGACCATCTTTACATACGAAGACGGCGCACTGTGGCTCGAAAAGGCACCAAATGATATTTAAAAATAAATAAAAATATTTAGATGGTCTAAAAAACAGTTGCAGCAGGTATAATGCAGGTGTAATGGGCTATTTATGTCTTAAACACGGTAGTTAATAAGTTAGTAAAAAAAAAAAAAAAATTGTTTGTAAACCTAGCGATTATTATTTTATTATTTTTATCCCATAGTCAATCTGTGAACAGCGTTGTGGGCTGCAATATTGTATATTTGTTTTGTGTATTCCATATCTCATGTTTTATATTGTAGCTGTTTGTTGTTCCTTTTCAATAAAATAAAATAAAATAAACTGTTCTATGGAGTATGTCAAAAAATCATAAATAATTAGTTCTATAACCGTAAGGATATTACGGTTTTCCTAGCAGTTTCAGAGATATTCGGATTTTTCATACTAGTTTCATACAAATTTTTCGTAATAAAATTATAAGTCCTCCGTTTTTAAGCCAAATTACTTCTTGTGACATATTTGTCCATAGTAATAATTAATAGAAACCATTCCAAGCACAAAAATAGACACTTCAAACTTAGCTGCACTATGTCTTGTGGAGGCGATTTCGGTCCACAGTGCGGCGTACCGTGCTTTTTGAAGTACAGAGGAGTTGGTCCCGGCTGTCATTCGTAAATCTTTGACAGTCGTTACGGTTCGTCAGAAGCCCGAAAGTCTGACAACCAGTCAGACTAAGGGGTATCGTGTTATCCATGTAAAATACTGGTATTCATTTGCATCCAGTCAGGCTGGAAAAGTCTGGGCAGATGAGTGTGTGTGAGTAAGTGTGCGGATCGCAAATTATCCCACGGGAACCTACTACTGGAATAAAAATATTCCTAGGTCCTAGCCCAGGTCATGGTCTATCCGTGTGCCAAATTTTATCCAAATCCGTTCTGCTGTTTTAAGACGTGAGTTACGAAGCGTCACCGTTACAGCTTGGGCAAAAATGCTTTCGTGTGTCCGGATGTCCGAATGGCTGTTCTCCTCGACAGGTCGCATTTCTCAACCGATTCTCTTGCAATTTTGTGAGCAGGCTCGATAATTATATGAAATTTTCTTGTCTATTCAGTTTTTCGAAATTTTTCAAAATGGCGGAGCATGGGGATTTAAATCGTTAAAAATATCATATTTCAGCCATTTCGCGCTTTTATTTTGTTGTGTTTGGGTGGCTTAGAGCTATCATTACAGAATTAATAATGAGGTGATTCATGACAAGTCATTTACAAGCCCCCACAGTTTTAGTTTAAAGGATTTCGTTTTAAGGGGGATGCGCCAAACAGCCCGCGAAATTCAATTTTTCTTAAGTTTTTTTGCAATTTGTAGGTCTGTATCAGGTTGTATGGTGATCTAAATATGATTCGCGACCGTATAAAATATGGTTTTACAGAATTATAATCATTAGAAACAGCAATACAACTCCTTAAGTTAGAATTACCCTCAAATGTCATGATTTCATGAAATAGTCATTCAATAGGGTAATATGAACTTATAGAGATGTATTGCTGATTCTAATGATTATAATTCTGTAAAGCCATATTTGTTACGGTCGCGAATCATATTTTAATCAAAATACAACCTGACAGTGACCTGCAAATTGCATAAAATGTAAGAAAATTTGAATTTCGTGGGTTACCCTGAAGGTTCCGCCTTAAGGTGCGCGGTAACAGGCTCGCGGGGTCGACAGCCGCTAGTAATAAAGGATTGGATTGTAATACTCGGTGGCAGAGACATAGACGAGCAACCTGTTTCCATGGATTTAGTACATGAATCTGAACCTGCCCTGTGTTGAAATTTTTCTCTGGTTATAAAAAAAAAAAGCCAACCCATACATTTTGACCGCGTAAGTTGCACTTTTCTATAAAACAGCAGATTTTCGGTTTTGACGTCATCACGTCAACGCCGGCTCGCTAAAAGCCAGCGCTGGGGCTCTGTCTCGCATAGGGTCGTAGCATTATGCTGAGCGATTGCCGTTTTGCGTGGATGTGACGCATATTTTCCCCCAACTCGTTTTTGTGTTTGTGTGTTTTTTCTTTGCGTCATGTTTACCGCAAATAAACGTATTGTCTTTCTTTCTTTCTATAATTTTGCATTTTTTTTCTACCATAGGGGGTCTAGAATCATGTGCTGAATTCATGATTACAGTTTGTACGTCGATGTCCTGGCTACACTGTATATCAATCCAATAATATTAATAATAATAATCAATAATCCAATCAATCAATAATCCAACCAATAATCAATAATCCAACCAATAATCAATAATCCAACCAATAATCCAATCCAATAATATTCCCACCCTGTATATGGATTGGATTGAGTGGATATTATTCTTATGATTCATACTCCTTCCAGTTTTAGTCCTAATGAGTCAGTTAGATATTTAAAAACTAACTAACCTAACACAAATTACAACTTTACCTCAGAAACAAGTTCAACTCATCTCAGAGAAGTAAAAACCTTATAATAAAGTCTATTAAACTTTTTTTTTTTTTTTTTTTTTTCTTCTTATTTTTTTTTTATGGATGTGAGATGTTGATTCCTTTTGTTAAAATATAAATTTTTGCATGCTATGTTATATCTTAGCGAAACATGTTGAGCTACTGTAATAATATTAACATCAATGTATACCATGTTTTACGCAAATAAATGATTTACTTTACTTTACTTTCCTCCATTTTTTACTTGTAGCAACACCTTAGTAATTTAAACCAGACCTTCCAAAGGGGTTGAAAGTTTTCATGAAGTTTCTTCTCAGTTACTGCTTTGTTAACAAACAAGTAATGTAGCATCGAAACGATGGCTGCTAAGTAAAATAGGCAACTGGTTTAATTTTACCTAATTTGCTTTAAAGGCTTTCTTCAAACAGGCGCGGACACAAAGGCACGCCTGTCGCGCGTCGAGCGGTGCTTTTGTGTCGCGTCGCGTGTCGTCCCTGTGACGTAAACGGGGCGGGGTAATTGCGTAACACACATACAATGACAATTGAACGGAATGGGTTTCATTTTGACAGTTCACCCACGTTCATTGCGTTATTTACGTTGTTGAGCAGACGAATTTTACAAACCTATGAAGCATTAGCCTAGCATTACCAAATTAAATGTCAATGTCTTCATTGACAATTATTGTTGTCATAGACTTTCACGCCACATTCGCTCTGACCAATGGCGTCGCTTTTTAAATATTTGAATTTCCTACAGTATTATTGCACTTTTAAAAAATATTTCTTGTTGAATAAGAAATTAGGGTCAACGATATTGATGGCGGCATAGTTCAGAAGAAATAGAGTTTATATTAAAAAAGAATTACCCTTATTTGAATCACATACATATTCCCTATTGTCAATATAGTCTCCACGCGTGGAGATACTTAAAGGCATACCCTGGCCAGTTAGTCCCATTACCTTGCTACTGCGTTACTTACTGGCTACTACATAGCTTACTGGCTAATAAACTTGCGTGCAAAAAAAATGACCCACCCCGCGCTCTTAAATTTGAAACAACAGATAATTCAAAAAGTTTTATTACAAAAACCATAAGTATTGCAGTACTAAAATCTTCCTGAAAGTATGTAGATTACATTAGTGACAGAGTTATCAAAACTGTTTTGTTGGTTTTTTTTAAAAGTCACCCACTTAAAAACACACACGTCTAATGAAGAACCTCCTTTTATTAAATCGTTTAAAAGTTCAAGTTAAATGACCAATAAACGAATAGAAATAAAAAAAATGTAGTACATTATTACTATACTCTTTGAGACTTTGCTGAAGTCGAAGAACATAAATAGTATTGACATAACAAATAAACCGACTCAGACAATTTCAAGATGTCCTTGACAGGGCTTTCCTATGGCGGCGGTGGCGACGAGAATACCGGAGATTTTCAATTTACTGAAAGAAAAACGGGATTTTCTTTTCTCTAGATGGCATTTTTATTAGAAAATTAGCTTTATTACGCTTAATTAAACAGTAAGACAACCATGGTACCTGAATCATTTTTTTAAATGCTGTAGTTTGTCCATGTTAATAAAATTAGAGGTTTTTTCTTATTGTAAACCTTAACAATATCGCCGAAGTTCTGTGCGCGCAAAATAAGTCTGCGTGCGGCTGAAATCGGAAGTAATCGTTTTCCGCCATCTTGACGTTTTTATCAGATAGTGTCAAGAGAGTGTGTTGTATCCCGTGTTTTCCAAAGTAAATAATCGCCATTATTATGCCGAAAGTAATTAAAAGTGCTGGCAGGGATATAGTCTCGAAGGTTAAACACGCACGCAGACTTATCCTGCGCGCACTTTTAATTTTTTATCGGGGTACAACCCTAGCAGGATCTCATTGGTCACAGATAATAAAACACATCTGAATTTATTAAAATATAAACATTAATATAGTTTTACGCCGTCATTATCTGCATATCATTTAAATAATTATTGTTAAACAATGTAAGATAATTAGTTGATTTTACGCAGGTTTTTTTTGCACTTGGGATCATTTCGTTCACTTTCATTTAAAGAAAGATTAAAGATTATACAGATAGCTATATTTCAGTAATACAAATGGTATTACTATTAAAACTAATGAGGTGAATGAGATGAGATTGAGTCGCGCCCGATATGCTATCCGAAAGCATACTGACTGTTTTACTTAGGTAATACATAAAATATTCAAGGCATACGGTGTCGCAATTACGCTGACATGTTTATTATTGTTCGGTGATTGACCTGAACACGAATCTTTATTTTAATGTTCGACAAATCTTGGTCTATGGTTTGCTCAACTTAGGGACTGTCAAACTCTATTTTAGTTGTGTCAAAATTGTTTTTAAGGTAGAGAATTTTGTTTGCAGAATAGCTTTTAAGATTCTCTTAACCAAAAATAAGCAAATTTAGTGATAGTTCAATTTAGTTCGGTGCACAAGAGTATCGGTAATTCAGCACCATTGTCTCTCAAATAGAGAGCGCAGGGTGAGCCATTTTTTTTGCAGGCAAGTGTATTTTTTTCACGGCAGGAGATGATCTATTCTAGTATTGCCTGCTGATAATAAATAATAAAGTAAGTACTTTGGTTATTGATAATAAACAGACAGACAGACAGATAGAAAACTAATATTCTATATTTAGTCTCATCTTGTAAGCTGACCTCCGACCCTCTTGGGAAAATGCTAGACTAATTATTTTAGTTCGTAAATATGCAGCTTACATAGGCCTATATAACTAAGATTACGCGAACATTGCTAAGATAGCGTTAAGAGTAAGTAGGACACAGACACATTCAACATCAGTTCAATGTTATATTTAATCGCGAATTCGTATCACAACAACTCGCGCTTTTTCGCTGTCCGTATTTACAGACAGAAAAAGCCTTTTAATTCCCAACGTAATCTACAACCCTAGACATCTGGCCTAAAAATCTGGCCTAGTTTCTAACAAAATCCGTGCCTATCAGATCTGATTCGGCACATTTTTAAAACCTTCAGATCTCTTTTAAAACGGTCACGTCTCCTCTCGTCCCCTCCGTCAGTTGTCCATTAGTGAATGACTGTGCTAAACGCTGTTGCCAAATCAACTGGAAACGGGGTACCGCAAGGGTCTATACTATCATGTCCTGAAGCTATGGATGGGGTCCTTGATTTTTATGGCGTAAACTGTCTTTTGAAATGTCGTGTGAGGTATGAGAAGAGGGTGTCTTAATGGAAGGTATATGGAACAGTTCAGTGGGCAGTTTCTAAAGAGATGATTTCGCAGCAATATTATTAATAGAAGATATGTTTTTGTAATGTCCAAGTTTCCTAGGTTTACAATAATGAATAAACTAATTGGATTTGCCAAATATGTAAAAAAAAAAATATTAAGTAAAAAATTTTATCAATAACAATAATTTATATACTTAATTATTAATTGAATACGTTTGAGATGAGTTCTTTTTAGAATTCCACTTACTCTCAGTCGTCATGTTGAAAGAACAAAACGAACCTATGTTATTAAATTATGTAGAAATTAAATAAGTACTTAATAGATATTATTATGTTGAATATTGATATAGTAGCTTTGCAAAGTCATATGAAAGACAACGATTCCTACCTTCTAGACTAAACTACCAAATGACGCACTCCCACAAAAAAAACAAATGTTAAACCATTTACCATTAGACTTAATGAAATTGAAATATTTAAAATATAATAATTATACCGTAGCAAATGAGATGTAGAAATATTCTAGCAGATAAATAATCGCGACTAATGTAAAACTGACAAGATTATGACTCTAATAGACATTAAAGTGTCTTGCCAAGTTATTATCTCGTGTCCTTTAAATAACTTGGCTCCAGACTCATTAAAGTGAGATATCAGAATGCTAGGAGTCAAGGTTGGATGGACAGGTTGCAAAATGAGGCGGGATTGGAAACATACGATTATGTTGTTGGGATGTTTCCGTTGGTAAATATGAAATTATAATGTTGTTTCTTTTTGTGAATCCTGACGTTAGATTTGATTTTTAAACTAATATTACAAAGAGAAAAGTTACGCTTTCACGCTGAAATGGCTGAACGGATTTAGATGAAATTTGTCACATGGGTAGAACATGACCTGGATTAGGACATAGGGTACTTTTTATCCCGATATTCCCACGAGATCGAGACTTATGCGAGTGAAAACGCGGGGCGCAGCCAGTGTATGATACTCGTAATATTATTGGGAAGATAACTAATCCCACCTTATTTGCAGAGCTCAGGTAAGGTGAACCGATAATCTTCATAAGGTGGCTGGTAGCAAATGGACGAGAGAAGACGAAGGACCAAAGTAAATAGGGTGTCATTGGAGAGGCCCATGTCCAACAATGGACAGGCTAGGTTGTCATTGAGCTCTATTTACAACTGCAATATTTCCTAGACTATATTGTACTACTTGTCATCCAAAGATAATGTTAATGAGTATTAATTACCTAATTGTGGTACCGATCATCATCATCAAACACGGCCCGACTTCACCTACTGATGGGCATAGGCCTCTCATTCATGTATCAAAAGAAGAAAAAAAAGTTGTCGGAGGAAATTGTTAATTTCACTAGCACTCTGCAATTCTCTGTGGTATAAAAAGGTACAATAGTAGTACCAAGTTTCAGAAGTAACTCCACAAATTAATAATGTTGAAACAATAAGGGAACAAGATCCAGTGAGAAGCCTTAAAAACGTTGGGACTAGTTGGCGGGATGTTGTGAAATCTGATACCAGGATGTTCAAGTCCAATCGGACTTCAGATGCCTTATAGACGTTTCCGATGGTCAGTATGGAATAGTTTAACAACAAATTAGATAGTAATTTCATTACCAAAGAAATTGAACTAAAAAACAAAAGATAATTTTGGTAAACTTGTGTTGGGATCATAGCTGTTGGAATTGTGTAGTTTCTGCCTTCCACGAAAGAGGCTGGAGTTTATGTATGTGTGTTGTGTAGAGTCTAGTATATTTAGAAGCAACATCGGTTAATTATAATAATATGTTAGTGGTAAAAATCCTAACTATAACTATTACATAACTATCCATATCCTAACTAATATTATAAATGCGAAAGTAAGTTTGTATTTTGTTACCTTTTCACGCCTAAACTATTTAACCGATAATCATGAATTTTTTTATATACGTTGTCAGTTACAGAAAATGGACATAGGGTACCTTTCATCCAGAAAAAAATACGTTTCCGAGGGAAAGAATAATAACTTTCGACGATCACAATTGCTTTAGAACGCTTGAAGGCGCTTCGTGTCTTTCGAATCAATATTATAAACTTTGGTATTGAGTTCCAACAACTTGAATTGATTGTCAAAATCTAAATTAACGCGAGTGAAGCCGCGGCAAAGAGCAACTAAGCATATAAAAATAACATGGGCATAAATTTATTGAATCCAAAAAGCGTGATGAAACATTCGATTGAAACATGGAAATAAAATAAAAGGTCAACATGAAAACAATCAGTCAGTAGATTTACAGAGTTTTACTTCAGATGTAAGACCACCCTACCAAAACAAACGTATCAATTCAATGCTGAATGGTCCAGAAATAATTTCGTTACATCCATTTCGTGCCCACGACCTGTCGATTCGGCAGTTTCTTCGACACGATTGTAAGTAAATTATGTCGATCGTGTTGGAGCATTGAAACTTAAATTAATTGCTGATTTCGAAACATTATCATTATCACCCCAGCCTTGGGAGTGGGTTCACGTCAATCGTGCAACGGGTGAGGTCAAATTTATTTGTAGTGTGTCTATTTAATAGATATGTTTTTTTACTACTGTTTTTTTGTTTTTAGCGCTACTGCTGTGCATGAGGTCCTGGGTTCGATTCCCGGGTCGGGCAAAGTGTTATTGGGTTTTTCTATCTGGAATTTCTCGGTAGCAGCCCGGAGTCTGGATTTGTGCCCAGTTGATGGCAATAGTCTCGCCCCCTATTACATGGGACTTAAACATAACTGGCGAAATGTGGGTGTACTATAGGTACACCTCTGCCTAACCCTTCGGGGAATACCGGCGTGATGTTATGTTGTGTTATGTTTTTTTATTCTATTCGGGAAACTTACAGCTAATTTATACAGTGTTCTTAAATAATATGAAATGGAAGGCCATTTACAAGTTTCCATTGATAAACACTAAAAACAAAAAAAAGGTCGGTACATAATATCTATAACATAAAACGGGAAATAAGTAGTACACGATCAACTAATGCAAACTAAAAATCATTTAGACGCATGGAAACACTATCTCATGCACTAATGTCGTAGCTGTCACTAATGTCAACTGTCAGTTCACCACGAATGGCGGGAAAGTGGTTGAAAGTGAAGTGTGCGAGTTGCTTGGTGAGTTAATGAGCCAGTGTAGTGATATAATCAGGTTAAATACGGGATCAGCAGGATTCTACACTACTGAAAACCAATCACCAGTTACCAAATGTTACCAGTTACCAAATTGGACTATTTTGTTGTTGTCTACATTGACTAAAATTTTATTCGAAACCTCGTACGACACTTTTAGACAAAATACTACATACCATTCCACAATATGTTTTACTAGTTTTTGCCCGCAGTTTTGCTCGTGTGGAGATCGGAAAGTATCCCACGGGATCGTACCTTGCCTACTACTGGGATAAAAAGTATCCTATATCCTAACCCAGGTCATAGTTTACCTGTGCGCCTAATTTCAACGAAATCCGTTCAGACGTGAAAGTAACAGACAGACCGAGTTAGTTTTGCATTTATACAGGGTGACATATCGACGCGGAAACTGTAACCATGAATGCACTGCACATGATTCTAGACCCCCTAGAGTAGATTGTAGGTATGTAGATTGTGATGAGGATAGTGTATTATTTGTATTTTGTGTTTCACGAACTGTGTCCAAATAAACTTTATTCTTTCTTTCTTTAGATATTCTTCGTCGGTTATCAAAAAAAAACTGCTGTTTCATAGAAAAGTGCAGTACCTACGCGGTCACAATGTACTGAACAGATAATTTATTTTTAATTAACCAACGAAAAATTTCAATGCAGTTCAGAATCATGTAATCTATAGTAACAGGTTGTGCGTTTATGTCCTTGCCTCCCTGTATTTGTCCAGAGTGTCTTATAATTTGATGTATACCTTCCAGGACGTGACATTGTGACTAAACATAGCTTTTCTCTAAACTTAAATTGAATCGCCCGCATTGCTATTACATTGGGTACCTAACCTAATACTTTAAAACACTTTACACTTTCGATGTAACAAAATTTTCTACGACGATTTTCTACGACATGACGAATTCTGGGAAGTTTTTAAAAATATATGAACTTTAGGTTTTCTCGATTTCCATGAATTTTCGCGAAGGTTTTATAGGGTACTTATTTGTTGCAAATGGGTCACACTATCATGTCCTGGAAAGAATACGTCAAATTAAAAGTCAGCCTGTATATTAGTAAGTTAGTATGGATTTACATTTGCACATAGAGATTGTATAAAACTAAAACATATCTTGCAGATTAGTCATAACTTTTAACCCTAGATATATTCCACGTCCGCAAACCAAACCCATCACCGTATATTTCCACAAGCCTCAATCTAGCCACGTGTCCACTATTTCTAGGCCTCCCAAATCACTCTCTGCATGTCTATTTCCAACGGAGATCTCTACTCTGAAAGGTCTACCTAACCTGGTGGCGGATTCCGCTGAAAGATATTACCTGAATGCCGCGAAGACGCCCTTAATGTCCTACTAATGTAAGCGAACATGCTCAAGGGCCGTTATGTGTATACAGGGTGTTCTATCTCTAGTTGATTATTTTGGATTTCTTGTAAAGGATTGACAATTGTCTCAACCCCAAAAAAACTCAAACTCAAAGCATTTATTTCAAATAAACCAATTACAGGCACTTTTCAATTGTCATGGGGTCGGTCAGTCAGAAAGATGAAGCTAGTTGTCCATTCCAAAGCGAAGTAGGTAACTATGGAGAAGAACGGGCAAGAAACTCCACGGACACTCTTCAATCTGGAATTTCTCAGTAGCAGCCTGGGGTCTGGATTTGTGTCCGTTTGGTGGCAATAGGCTCGCCTTTAAATCGCCTCTATTACATGGGACTTAAACATAACCGGCGAAATGTGGGTGTACTGTAGGTACAACCTATGCCCAACACTTCGGGGAAACAAGGCGTGAAGTTATGTTATTGATAACTAAGTTTAGTTATTTTTTCGGCTTTTAAGGCTGACTCAAGGTTCAGTATCAAAAAAGATAAACAGAGCAGGTATTTTTTGTGGAATGTTTTCGTTCAGTGTTTTCCAAGAGTGCTTTTGCAATTCTATGAATGCTGAATATTGGAATAGCTTTCGTGTAGCGGTTTTCAATAGTTTAATAACTGAATAGAGATCTTCTAGGAATTCCTAGAAGATCTCTATTACCATTATTATTATTATCTATTATTATTATTTTTTTATTATTTGACTGAATACGTTTGAAATGCACCGTTGAAAACCAATTGGTTTTCAACGGTGCATTTCAAACGTATTCAGTTTCGTCAAGTTTCCTACAAAATGGTTGAGCTGAATGGTGCTAATTCATGCGTCAGGTTCGTGAACGGGCGCCGTCAGTAGGGACTGGTCATCTGTTAGCTGCCACGGCTTATTTTAATTTAATTTAATATTTGAATTGTTTTATTTTATTTTTAATTTAGACGCTTTTAACTTTCTGCATCGTTCTTGCATGCATAATTTCAACATGAATGATGTAACCATTATTTTGTTTAACCAATATTATTTTGATATTAGCTTGATTTAACCAATATAAAAGATTGTCCATGGACTTTCTTGCCCATTCTTCGCCATAAGTACCTACTACGCTTTTGAATGGGCAACTAGCTTCATCTTTCTGACTGACCGACCCCTTGACAATTCAAAAGTGCCTATTATTTGTTTATTTGAAATAATGCTTTGAGTTTGAGTTTGAAGTGCATCAGTACACTAAATTGTACACGTGTAGATTCAATGGTAAACTCTCATGATTTTACATACTAAAACGAGATAGAATTTAACAAAAAAAAACTGACTCAATTAACCCGTCAAACGATCGGCTAACTAGATAAGGTAAGAAAGAAGGAAAGAAAGAAAAGTCTTCTATTCTGAATTATGTCGCACCACCCTGTATATAAGAGAATGTGATATAAACAGTGGTAAGGATGCCATTGCAGCGTTATCTTCACATTAGACTGTAGTTATATTGCAGCCCATGTTATTCTTATCATTTCCTACTGTTTTATGTTCCGTAGGTCATATACCTCCTAATTTTTAATAGCAGAGTTTTCTTTATGTTGAGTAGGTCTGTACTGTAAAATTAAGTCAGGTAAAATAGAAATGTGAAAACTAAAGGTCACGTGAAATCAAGTGTTTTTGTCGTTAAGGCCATGGGTATAGTACCAAAATCAGTTAAATCAGGGATTCCCAAGAAATTTTGGGCAAGAGACCCCTTTTCCAAAATGAACTGATACCTCAGACCCCATTAGCCAAATTACTATAAAAATCCTGTTTCTAGATTTTTTCATATTGATACAAAATACTTACCAATTTATAAACTTTGCGGTTGGTAAGTGAGTAAAATTTACATAATTTTCTCATCAAAATTTTACCAAATAAATAGTCATAAAATTCAGTAAATATTAAGTGTAATTAATAATTATTAATACAAATTACGTAGAAATAATTAAGTAGGTAAAAATTTTTGGAAAAAATGATATTAAAGTCACAAAGTAAAGAAAAAAAAAATTAAAAAATCAGTGTGATGGATGTAACACTTAACACAACTTATACAGTAACTTGAAAGCTTTAAATAAGAACTTGCGTTAGTTAATACGGGTCGATTTCTAGACCTCGTTGACGCCCCGAAATCAGTTTTCGTTTATGTTGACCCCCGGGAAAACAATATCGACCCCAAGGGGTCGATATCGACCACTTTGGGAATCCCTGAGCTAAATCATGCTCATTTTCATTACCGTCAAGTTTAGCAACGCCTAGCTATGTAATGTCTAACGTAAGCACATCCTAAGCAACCACTCCTAATTCACCATTCGTTTCTCAGTAGGCAACTCGTAAGCTTCGAAGTCTATATTTTTGACACTTGTCTGTTGGTTTTTAAACTTCGTTGTTCGTCAATTTTGTTGAAAATCTGTTGCTAGGCATCCCATTTAAGTTGTCTAAGCATTACGCATCGGCGAATCGATGTCGTAATTAGTGAATGCCTAGTGTGTTTTTTTGCTCTAAGTAACTACTTAATTTCTACACATTAAATGTAGGTGTCGCCTATTGTTTGTGAAAAAGGGCAAAAGATTCTCTTATGTTTTTTTTTAATTAAGGACCCTAATACTTCTTAATAGTACTGTGATCCTAGATAGTAAAATTGTGACAGTTGAAGTTCACCTTCAGAAATATCGTAAAAATAAGGAAATAAAACTGCAAAAGATTCCCAATTCAACACCACAACAAAGGCAATTGACTTCTTTCACACGAAAACTTGAAGCTTCCTGGAATTTGAAAGCCAAAGGTTATCTCAATAAGGCTAGGAATACATCTGTCAGCATCTATCCGTATAAAGCTTAGCCCAGTTTAAAAATTCGATCAGTCTCATCCATATCACGGTTCGAAGCATAGATTCGAGTATCATTTCATAGACGATCCCGAAAAGGCAAAAGGATTTGATCATATATGTGATATGCTTATAATATGTACCAACGAAATGCGAAAAGCAGCAGTGTGTGGGCCTTTAATAGTTATAGAAGACGTAAATGAAGCAAAAGGAGTATGTTAGAATCGTAGCAGGTGGCGTTCTGTAGTTTCTGTTTCTGTTAAGAAAGCTTGAGTTTATAGAAGGATTGATTACTAAGAAAATAGACACTGATTATCAGTTACAAATGGATATATATGTTTGTGAGACAAAGATGGAATCCACCTTCGAATACTTTATTGAAGCAGGTATATTAAAACGACTTTAAATGTGAGCAGGATGATTCATCAATTAGATAATTAGGCGGAAAGAAATCTATTAGTATTGCCATAAAACTGATCCAACGAATCGCATGCCTTGATTTTAGATGAAAGAAAAAATACAAAAAGCGCAGTAGCCACCAAGCAATGCTCAGGCATCTTCTAAGCATGTTCGTTCCATCATAGAACTCATCTATCGCTTTCCATCAGATGTGCTGGAGGTCTAGAGCAGGTCCATTCAGCAATACAAAAAATAACTTTAATTTCGGAAGTCGGTGTCTTTGGTTTTGAAGTGTTTTTTTTTGTAAAAATGTTTTTATTTTTCATTATTTAGTTGAGGTACCTACCCCACACAAATTCGTATACCACTACTTGGTATGTAAATAACAGTGACAGGAAATTATTAACACATCAATATAAACTAAGTGGAAAAATTATGCAGTATGGGTAACTCAAAAACTACTGGTCAAACCTTGATCGAATTTAAATGGGACCACATGTAAAGCACCAGCTATCAAACAAAAAAAAAGAATCATCCGAATCGGTTCACCCAGAAAAAAGTTCTGAGCTAACACACATAAAAAAACAAAAACATACAGACGAATTTAGAACCTCCTCCTTTATTGAATTCGGTTAAAAAAAAAGGCGCGAGGTGTCGTGGGACACCCGGCTGGAACACAGTTCCTTCGCTGTATATTATGCATTAAATAGATACAGGATGGCATGAGACATCAACGCGCAACCTGTTACCATGGATCGAGTACATGATTCTGAACCCCCCTGCAATGAAATTAGCTGTTCCATTCATTTTTCTACAATCAATCACGTGCTGAATTCATGGTTACAGCTTTCTCGTCGATGTCCCATGTCATCCTCTATATACAGGCACAATCAAATAAATTAACGGAGTAGCTCATTTGCCAAGTGTTCAGAGTATAACACGTTCGAGAAGGAACTTCGTTTCAACAGCAGGGGGCCAAGTCTACTAATTTACAAACGTCACAATGGTCTCTGCATTGTTATTTTTTGACAGATTGTAGATTGTATGGCAGATAAGTCAAAAACTCAAAATGCAGAGACCATTGTGACGTTTGTAAATTAGTAGACTTGGCCCCCAGATAAAGTGAAAATTCTAGTCTACATATGGCTATTGATATTGAATCAAACAACAAAATGCTTTTGATTCCTTTCAAGCTAAACCACATGTATGTTTTTTACCTCAAAAGCTGCTACAAAAAAACCGCCCGTCAGCTCAACATGTTCACATTTCGAACGCGTCACTACGATATGGGTTTGAACAAGTCACCAGCTGGTCGCTACATTTTTAAAAGTCGGTATACCGTGGCAATATTGTTCCAGGAAAACTACTGATATTCACTGTTTTTGATTTTGTAAGGAACCTGGTAGAAATAATTTCGTTTGAATGGGTATATAATGTAGAAGTATGAACGTAAACGAAGCAAAATAAGTATGCAAGGATCGTAGCAGGTGGCGTTCTCTAGTTTCTGCCTACCCCCATGGAAAGAATATATATGTATGTTATGTATGGGCATTAGGGCTTTAAGGTGTCTTCATTCAAGTCTAATAGTGTTTAGTTATATTCAGGCGTTAGTTCTAATTGTGGTCATAAATATTCATTAAAATTTTCCACAAATATACCAAAAGAAATTTGCGTGGTACCTAAATCAAAAGAAATTGCTAGTACCTATTGCAATTAGAAACAAGCGATATAATTAATAATGAAACAAAAAATAAAGCCTAAAAGAGGTACCCCCAACTAGAATCCCGCACAATAATAAATACCTAAGCACATTTCCTTTCATTTCGCGAACACTTAAGTTAAGCAAACAATACTCTAGACAATAAACGGAGATGAAACGTAAGTACAGTCCGAACTAAAATATAATAACAGATACAAAGTGCTAAACAAGAAAGGCAAACTATAGGAGCTTGTGGCCAATAAAGGGCTTTGGTGAGCCGCGGGCTGGAGACCAAGAGTTGGATAAGAACTGGATGAGACTTAAGCGTAGTTAGCTGAAGAAGAATTGAGAAGAATCTAAATTCTTACGACATAAATATGGAAATTGAATTGACTGAAGTGACAATAAGGAGTTGATTGATATTCAATTATTGCTAAACATTTCTTATGCCTCAAATTACCGTACGAGGTTTTTAAGTAGCATAAAAGTTAGCTACATTAAGAGCAGTGTTGCGCCTTACTTGTTCAGTCACTAGAATATCGAAGTAAAAATCGGAAAAGAGGTGAAAAAAACACTGAAAATTTTTGCCTACGACCCCGGATCGCTCCAATATGTTGGTGTTTCATAATCTCTTACTAGAGTCTAGCAATCTCTTAAACTTTTAAGACCTTTAGCAGGTGTTATAATGTTGATTATTCACTGACTCATTACATAAAGACTGTTTTTTATAATTTTATTTGTCTTAAACAATCCAGTTTCAAATTTATTCCTGTCACAGTATAGTAAAATCATTCCATTTCTTCTGCTAACCATATCCAGCCGATCTAACTCCGCACCACTACGAGTGAGGTTGTTATTAAAAAAGCCCAGAACAATCAGAGTGCGGCCCAGTTGGCTCATTTTATCCACGTATCCAATTATGTGGCGCGAACTGTACGCCCCTTGTACTTTGTGTACTTGTATTGAGTACAATGAGTACTATCTGCAGGTGTATGTGTGGAGATGGCGTAAAGAAACCGCCTTTTTTCTTATTTTGGAAGAGTTGTGTATGTGTGTAGATGGCGTAAGGAAACCGTCGTTTTTCTTTTTGGGAAGAGTTGTGTATGTGTGAAGATGGCGTAAGGAAACTGCCTTTTTCATTTTGGGAAGAGTTGTGTTTGTGTATAGATGGCGTAAGGAAACCGTCGTTTTTCTTTTTGGGAAGAGTTGTGGATGTGTGAAGATGGCGTAAGGAAACTGCCTTTTTATTTTTGGGAAGAGTTGTGTATGTGTGAAGATGGCGTAACGAAACCGCCTCTTTTATTTTTTCGGAAGAGTAGTGTATGTGTGAAGCTGGCATAACGAAACCACGATTTTTCTTTTTTTGAAAATCTTGTGTATCTGTGAAGATGGCGTAAGGAAATCGCCTTTTTTTGCTTTTTTTTGGAAGGGTTATGTATGTGTGATGATGTCGTAAGAAAACTGCCTTATTTATTTTTGGGAAAAGTTGGGTATGTGTGAAGATGGCGTAAGGAAACCGCCGTTTTTCTTATTTTGAAAGTCTTGTGTATGTGTGAAGATGCCGTAAGGAAACCGCCTTTTTCGGAAGTGTTTTAGGTAGGAGTTTTCTGGGTCTCGATTTTTGTATGGAAAATAGATATTATTTGTTAGACTCGTGGCTAAGTACTGGCGGCACAGGTCGATCGATCAAGGTTAAGTACACTTGACGAGGTTGGTCCATGTATGGGTGACCGTTCATAACATACAGAGACTCCGGCCTCCGGCTTCGGAAATCACGTTAAGTCATTGGTCCCGGCTGTCATTTGTAGATCTTTGACAGTCGTTACGGGTAGTGAGAAGCGTGAAAGTCTGACAACCAGTCTAGTCAAGGGGCATCGTGATACCCACTTACCCAGTAACTGGGTGATGGCAGTCAGATAGGCAGTCGCTCCATGTAAAATATTCGGTTTAGACCGGAAGTCGACCCCAGTGAGACACGAAGCAACAAAATACGATCTGGAGAAATGTGGCCGCTTTTCGTTAGATCTAATTTTGTTGCTTCGTGTCTCAATATGAAAGTTTATAAATGGTATTCAAGATCTAAGCTTCAATAAATTCAAATCTTTTATAAAACGGAACCTATGCCAGAAAGCCTATTATTGTGAAAGACTATATTGAGGATAAAAAGGCTTGGGATTGAACTCTTCCAATAAATTTACACGGTGAATGTTGATTTTAATTTTCTAACTAGTTTAGACATGAATATTTACTGTAAAAAGTATTATATTGTTTTCATTATTGTGAATATGTGGACTATGTGGGTCATTGTTTCAGTTTTATTCTTGATCTGGCAGTTTAAGCAGTTTATGCGGCCTACCCAAATGTCTTTTCTTTGGTATTGTTCGTCGAATCGTTGAGCTCCTTAAATTCTGAGTTGAGCTGCACGGTTACTGACAAATGCGTGCACTGACTAGACAGGTCCACTTAATCTGTGCGGTTCTTTCCTCAAAAGACCATTTCAGACACAAATCTACATGGTATTCACATGATCTGACCAAGATTATGTCTGGACTTTAAAAGAGACTGTTACTTCTCAGTTTGTTTCGGCCTTTCTTCTCGGAATAGTCAGATAGGAGACGCCGACCTTATCTAGTTTTTAAAATATGATTGACGTGTAAAAGTGTTTGTACAAACCTACTTACAGAAATAAAATCATTTCATTTCAACTATTTGCGAAACGGTAATCTTACACGTCTCTTTTTAACGGTAATAACCTATTTACGTGAGGTAGGTCATTCGCCTCTTTGCCAACCTATACCATAAAAAAACATCTTCAAAGAGTCCCGGTATGTGACTTAAAGTGCCCTAGGGAATAAAATTGATTATTTTCATACGTGCTATTGAAGAAAATTGCCTTTCAGGATGTATTTCAGTGGAAGTGTGGTTTTTTCTTATACCTACTCATTTGGTTGTGTTTATATACATATATTATATAAATATTCCCATACCGATTTCGGATACGGTCACTATTTCTGATTTTGGCGGCTATAGGTTACAAGAGTGTGCTTTTATGGGGCTAACGTAGTCTATCTTGGCCTTAAAAGTACGTGTACAGTGTGGTCACGTTAGAATACTATTTTGGTAGTACATAGTACTTACTGTATGTTGGTTCGTTTAGGCTCACTTGCACCACCAATCACTAAACACGTTTAGCGATAAACGAGATTAAAACATAATTCTGTTTCTGTCAAATGTTTGAAGATGATAGACAGAATGATGTTTAAAACTCGTTTAGCGCTAAACGTGTATAGTGATTGGAGGAGCAAGTGAACTTTAGTGTTATTTTAAAGCTACAGAAACGGAGTTAGTTTTTTTTTTACATTTAGGTAAGTAAGTTGTGTCCTCAGGCAAATATTTACTTCAAATTCATTATCTTTTTCCCAATACCAACATTGGTTTGTTAAAATTACATAGACATATTATATAAGCATGTAAATAAGTAGTTGCTGTTCGTGCCCGGCGTCGCCCGGGGTGAATTTCAACATTTTCGGCAATTGATTTTTATTTATATAGAAAATTTTGAATCTCAATTGAACGTCTGAACAAATTGCGTTAGTACAGTCGGCGACAAAAACTTGTGCTTTACAATTGTTTTTTTTTTCTTCTATTATAAGAAATAATGAAAAATTAATGACAATAAATTTATATGACCCAGGTTAAGGCACACAATATTCACACAAAATCAAAACATATAAAAAAAAACTTAAAATAGTGTTGTGTGCCGCACGGCTGCGCCAAATAGGCCCAGTTCAGAATAAAAATGCCAGACAACTAGTGCCTGACGCTGGTTTTCAACTATGTTACGAGGACGTCTTACGGATGTAAATCAGTTTTAAAGCATATTGTCGATCACAGGACTAATGATCGTTTTTATTCGTACCTATTCCTTAATTAATAACGTAAGAGAAATAACAAAGTGACATTTTTTAAGACCTTTTTAATCGAGTCTGCGAGTGAAGTAATAATAATGAAAAACGTTAACTGCTTTCACAGTTTTCGCCCCCAGCAATGTTCGTTTTTTTTAGTCTAACAGAAATATAATGATTGTTATCTTTGCGGTTCGTGTTACTGAAGGAAAATGTTATAACTTTTATTAACAAAATCAATACGTACAATATTTTGTTAAATTTTGTTGTAAATTATTATATATATATGACGGAGAAGGTACTTTTCTCTCGTTATTATCAGCCATGTTTTAACTACTGTGTGCGTATTATGAGTAGTGTTGGTTATTACGCAAAAGAAAAATAGCTTGCAGTTCTAAACAAATTATAACTTACGATCAAATTAATCACACTTGCGAATCACACACTGTAGGTACACAACAAAACTATACGGAACGCGCGACAGTTTCTAAACGAGTTCACTGCTTACCCGTCAACAACAAACTCTGCTGTGCTCTTCTGGTCAAGCCTGAGCGTTATGGACTCTGTCCAGCGCCACCTGGTGGCACCGGCGCGGCGTCCCGATTAGTCAAGTCAAACGATTAATTCAACGTATTTCCGACATATATATATATAGGCAGTTTATTGAACGGTTTTTAGGGTTCCGAACCCGAAGGGTGCCAACGGGTCCTACTAAGGCTAGACCTACCTTTGATGTCTCAAAAGCCTTCGATTTAGTTTCTCACAATCTGTTGCTCAAAAAACTTGAACTTGTAGGTATCAGGGGTCCTACACTTCAGTGGATAAAATCATATCTCAGTAACCGGCAACAACGAGTCATTATTGATAAAATTGATGAAAATCAAGTTAAGGTGCCTTTTTCATCAGAATACAAGCACAATACATGTGGTGTACCACAGGAAAGTGTACTGGTGCCTGTCCTGTTCTTGCTGTACATAAATGACATTATTAATATAACTGACCACCGATGTATATTATTTGCTGATGACATAGCTATCATTGTAGCGACAGAAAAATGTAACAATTTTAGAAATAATCATGAGACTGACATTAATAATACTATATATAAATTAATACAATGGCTTGACATAAATAATTTAAAAATAAATCTGTTTATATTAATTTCAATAAATGTAATAATCCTAAATATAATATTAAACTAAACGTATCAAAAATTAAAGAAGTAGCACAAACGAAGTTTCTAGGCGTAATTATTGATGAAAATTTGAATTGGAAAGAGCATGTGGATAACGCTGCAAAGAGAATAAATAAATTTGTATATGCTCTTAAACAAATCAAAAATATTACAAACTTAAAAACAGCTCTCATGACCTATCATGCATATGTAGAATCGGTACTACGTTACGGGCTTATAATATGGGGAAATAGTACCGATATAAACCGAGCATTTGTTGCTCAAAAAAAGTGCATTAGGGCAATTTGCGGGATGCACTCGGAGGAATCTTGTAAACCCATATTTAAGAAACTAGGTTTGTTACCGCTGCCGTCGCTTTATATATTTGAAATATGTATGTTCGTTAATAAACATAAAGACCTGTTTATATCAGCCAATGATATTAATCCAAGGAGCCGGCGTGATCCACAGAGACTCGTCCTGCATGATCTTCTCAAGCTTGCAAAATATAATAAAAGCTGCTTATATAATTGCGTTAGTATATATAACCAACATACCGAGTAGCATAAAAAACTTAAACTCCAGATTATTTAAGGGAAAATTGTTTGACTGGTTAAACTTGAAAATTTTCTATAGTCTTAAAGAATTTATGGATAACAAATTCTCATGTTAGTATTAAGTGAACATATGCATGCTAAGTACAATTCTGGCAAAACATGTAAGATCTATATTGTAAATTATTGTAACACCATGTATACCATGTTTTATGCAAATAAATACTTACTTACTTACTTACTTACTTACTAGTAAGACTCCACTGTCCGTCCATCCGTCCGTCTGTCACAGGGCTGTATCTTATGAACCGTAATAGGTAGGCAACTGAAATTTTCACAGAGAGTGTACTATTATAGCTGCTATAACAAAAAATAATAAAATAAAATAAAGTAAAACACGTGTTTTTTAACTAAAGCATGTATAAAATAAAAGTGTTAAATATTGCACGGTGGTAGCGAACACCCTTCGTGTGCGAGTCCGACTCGCACTTGGCCGCTTTTTTTTATTTTGTTTGGCAAACTTTATTTCGGTATTAGTTCTGTTATTTTATTTGTTTTATTTTATTCAATATTTGACTGTAAAATCTATTCGCCATTTATGATTCATAAAAAATAAATTCAATCTATCACGTTTCTATATCAAAATATCTGTATTTTTATATGAAGGCGCGTTTTGCAAAAACAATATTAACTGGCTTTTTTAACGAATTGGGTTACAATATTTTTTATCATGATTTTTAATCTAGAAATTCGGTGTTTTTCACAAATATTCAGCGTTTGAGAATTTCGGTACTATGCCTAAATTGAGATGTGTGTCATTTAGGTGGATCAGTGAAACTGAACGGGGATATGATATTGCTAAACAAAACTCTCCACACTAAAATGCGCCTTTTTGAAAGTACGTGTTTCAATATGTTTTGCTAGTTTAAAACAAAATAGTAAAAAAAAACGTTTGCTTTTTGTGGTTCTCTCCGTTTTAACCGACTTCAAAACGGAGGAGGTTTTCAATTCGAGTAAATGTTTTTGTTAGATCACATAAATATATAGACACTTGCAAAATGTAAACGCGACTGACTGTACACAGTACTTAAATATGTACTTAATGAGATTTAGAACATAAACTACATAAAATACACTATCACAATAATATATTAATTTATCTGGAAAACTATATAAAATCCAGTATTTATCCGAAATCAATGTTATATCAAGCTATATGAAACCTATCTCTATGTGATGTGTTCACCATTTCATATGTAATTTTCTGATCTGCCTCCTGAGATGATATAATATTTTTAGCTCGAAATGAGGATCGTTTTTATTGGCAACCTGATCGCTATTATCTGATAAACTTCGATGACTGTTGTTTATTATAATGGCAACACAAATTGCTGTTCGGGGTAAACTGAATCGATTAGTGGTGTTATATTTTTTTGTCTCAATATTTTATTTTTTGCGTTTCACGATCGCCAGATTTTTGCAAGTGATACCAGATTTAATACGACGATTTAAATCTTTGAGTAATTGCCTGCCATTTAATAGATAAACTAAAAAAACAAAAAAAAAACGTATAAAATCATGTTTAGAAATCCTAATAAGTAACTTTTATGGAACAGCGGGGTAATTGCGTAACACAGTAACAGTAGCAATGGCTTTCATTTTGACAGTTCAACAACATTAGTTGTACAGCAAAAGACACAATTATTGCATTTGTTATGTTGAGATTGCAGATGTCATTTAAAAATATGAGAAACAGCGTAGGACCGAGTATACTGCCCTGCGGCACACCGTGACAAATCGGAAGCTCGTCGCTGAAATGGTCACTAATTTTTACCATTAATTGCATTCTATTTGTCAGATAGCTTTTAAGAAGATCAAGTTGCAATCCTCTGAAATTTGTCTGCTCAACAACGTAAATAACGCAATGAACGTGGCTGAACTGTCAAAATGAAAGAAATTGCGATCATTTGTCAATTTATGTGGGTTACGCAATTATTCCGCTGTGTTTTGGGTAAGTTTTATCGGAATGTATTATAGTTTTTTTTACTAAAGAAGCTTAGAAGAGCTAAAGCGCGGTCACTGTCAGATTGCGTAGAAAAGAAAGAGACGCGCGATGACACAACGCTGGTAATTTATTGCAAAATATGAAGCAATTATGGATTTACAAAAAATCTATTCATTGGACTAAAAAATTATAACACTATTACGTTATAGTATGTTGCTTGTAGAATAATCTGACAAAAAATCTTAATGTTTGCATGTTTATTAGTATGGTTTTTAATAGATAAAAAAATTTTTTAGAGGTGGCTTTGTGATTTTATTCTATCATATCTAGTTAATTGTATTATGTTTTCAAAACACTATCTAACTAGCATATATCCAGAAGAATATCATATATTATATTTTTCTGATTTTGGTTACTGCAGTGGATCATATATTTTTAGGCATTATAAATTTGTGTTTAGGTCATAAAGACCCCTTAATTTTGAACCTTTATTTAAAGCAGTGATTTTCGTCCATTTGAATTTAATTAACATCAAAACAAACGTCAATCCTGCCGGAATTCAGGTAACTATTTCCGTACAACGTTAATTGTGAGCACTTAACTGCGTAAACATCTAAACTACGTCAAAAACAGTAAAATGATTAGACAATTTGGAGAGCTGTAAATAACTCGAGTTCCTACCCTGTGGCACACCGTCGCTGGTTATAGTCACAAGGACGTGTGATTATAAAATGTGTTAATGTCGCTTTGATATGCTCACAATGTGCATAATAATTTATACATCTGTGGTCACGCCCGCCGCGCCCCGTGTCCAACAAACGCAGCGGTTTTTTTTCGGTTTTTACAGCGTTAAATTACAGGTTGAAAACTGGAAATTTAAGACTAAGTGGTTAAAGAAATGGTCCTTTTACACGGTCCTTTTATGTCTAAAATCAATCAAGAATAACCGAGTTAACAATAAAAAAAACGTGGAGAACAATCCTGTTTCTTGCACTTTTATAGGCCTTTACTCAATCAGTAGTTGATATTTTTATGGCCCTCTCACAATAATGATTTATTTACTTAAAACAATCAACCTATCTACCTTTCTTCCAACCTCCGCCCCTCCTTATTTAATTAAATCCCCCGTATAGTTCACAGAGAGCCTATAAAACTATATAGCATTGTCGCCTGGAGGTGTTCGTTGTCATAAATACCTTTAGTCCACAAACCATGGCGCGAATAGGCCCTTGAGCGTTCAGGACAATTAAGATTTGAAGCCCCTTTGAAACTAAAGGTAACGTAGGAGGTTCTTATAGAACGCCCTGTATTTTGTAGGAAGAAAGGTATTACTTTACAAAATTGTTTTGCAAATAGAATATGAGCATATTGTTTTATTTAATTAAGTATGGTACTGTTTTATTTTAAACTTGTGAAATGGCCACTTAATTTTTACGGTGACTATGTACTTCTTACATTTTTGATGCATAGGTAGGTAGGTAGGTAGGTTTAGGGTGTCTGGCCTATTTTCGGACACAATGCCAAATGGTGTATGAAGGCCAATTCACGTATTTAAAAACATTCAAAATCTCGTCGCTATCTCATCTCAGTAAAAATCAATGTCAAATTTGTGGAATTTTTTGGCACACAGCGTGGCGCTACAATGACGACATTAATTTAAGAGCGCTTACACTTACCGAGGTCGCTTAATGAGCCGTTTTTCAAAATTCCTTCTCAGTCACGAGATAATATTTTTTTAAAGGAGTGGCGCTAGTGGACCCGTGTAAGCGCTCTTAGGGCTAGTGGCCAGTAACTAGGATTGTTACTGGCTAATATTATAAATGTGAAAGTTTGTGAGGATGGGTGGATGGATGTTTGTTACTCTTTCGCGCAAAAACTACTGAACGGATTTGGATGGAATTTGGAACACAGCTAGTTTATAATCTGGATTAACATGTGGGATACTTTTTATCCCGGTAGTACGTTCCCGTAGGATAATTTCCGTCGTCGACGCGGGCGAAGCCGCGGGCAAAAGCTAGTTAAAAATATTCGTGAAACAGAAAATATAAATAAAAATAAAAAGTGTTAACAACAATAGTGTGTGCTAAAAAGGTTCGTTTCAGCATTAATCAAATCAAATATCAAATCATTTTTATTTCAGGAATACACCCATATTGAAATTAAACCAAATTTTAAATTAATTATTAAAAAATAAACGATTAAATTAATACAAAAACTTACTTATTATATTTTTTATTATTACTGGCCACTAGCCCTAACCATGTGTTAAATTAATGTCGACATTGTATTGCCACGCTGTTTAAATTAGAGGAGAGGAGATATACCGGGTGACAATCATCGACGCGCAAACTGAAACCATAAATTCAGCACATTATTCTAAACCCCTTTGTGTATAAAATATTCGTCGGTTATCAAAACAAAAACTGCTGTTTCATAGAAAAGTGCAATACCTACGCGGTCTAAATTTATGGCAGAGCAATTTTTTTAAAATATGCTATTAAAAATTTCAACCCAGGGGTTTCCGAATCATGTACTGAATCCGTGGTAACAGGTCGCGCGTCGATGTCCCTGTTGTTTGTAAGTTTCTATGTAGGAGGTAATCTCTGGAACCACTGGTTAAATTTGAAAAAATAAAATTGTATTTGATAGACCAATTCTTGAGGAAGGCTATAGGCAATTTAACATCAAGCTAGGACTCTTAGGAGCCGTGCAATAAGAAAAAAAGTAAGAAAGAACACTAAGCGATAACGAAGTAATAGCGCGGGTAGGCGATGCGATGCGACGGGGTGGGTCGGGGGACAACAAATTTCAAGCGGACAAAGTCACGGACAGAAGCTAGTATAAATATAAATTAGAGGAGATTATATAAATTAGAGGAGATTGTGTAAATTAAAGATATTTTTGACAGATTGAGATTGAAGTAATAAATGAGAGAATGTGAGCGTTTTTAAAAATACAGGAGTTGCCCTCTGTTCTTTTTTTGCCGTTTTCCTTATTGAATCTAAAATCTCAATTAACAACTTATCAAAAGCAGGTGTACTGTTTCGGCAACACCATATTTTTTTTTTGGGTTCGGAAATCATCAAATGACCTCTCCCGCTCTGGGCGGAGCGAAGGGCGTGTCAGACTCTTACTGACTAAAACCCACCCGTGTTCCTTCAGTTGCCTGTGCGCCAGGGCCACGGTAACTCTTTCGAACAATCCGCGACCCCGGCAGGCATCGGCCCTATCGGACCCCGTCAATTAAACTGACATCTCTTTGAGGCGCGTGTTAGAAAGTGGATGAAATACTACATTTATAGGTATTGGCATCCACTTAATTAGTAAGCTTTGAGTGTCAGAATGGCTAGTTATTTAATATGTAAGAAAGTATCTATGATTATGGTGTGTCGGGAAGGGATTTTATGAAGAAAAGCACAGAAAGACAAGACCAGGCATTTATTTCAATTAGGCTTGTCAATAAATATATGTAGGTAACGTTAGTGAGAAAGCTATTATCCGTTCCAAAACTAGGTCTTCATGGAGAAGAAGGATAAGAAACTCCATGGCAGCTTGTTTTAGTCTTTTGTCAACACATTTTCACATTATCATATTATTATTGTTAACACAAGGTCCGTTTCTCAAAGTTAGCAACTTTGTCAATGTAAAGAAAGAACATGAATATTCCTTAATTCGATTTAACACACATAAGCAATATTAGCTATATGTATAACACATTACATAACAACATAGATCAGCAATACTAATCAATATTATAATATCAATTATATACATAACTTACATGAACATTGTAGTCAGTCGATCTTTCACTAGAAGTGATAATATGATGATCATAATTCAATCCATTTTACAATATAGGAAGAACTTCGCTATGCAGCGTGATTTCCTTAGGTACATTGGCTTTTAACAAGTTAATATTATGGACCATGGACACCACTCAGGATCTGTGAGTCTGTCCTATCTCGTCCAACCATTCGAACCAAGATCCCCTTCAAAAATTGGCGGTAACTCATTAAAATCCCTCCATAATACCAGTCAATACCACAAACATTGCCGCCCATTCTGCCGCCTTTTTAGACCAATCAGAGATGGTTGTACATAATTGCTTAATATCTTCTAATAAAGGTTTTAATTAACAAATCTAGTATAGTGGAACTATTTTAAAACTTCATAAGATTATTTAGCAATTTAGTATGTATTTATTTGTAATCTTTAAGTAAAATCTTATATTATATTACCATCATCTTTAAGATCTGAGAATCGTCTATAACAACTTGTTACTTTTAAATTGCAATATTAAATCATGAGAAATATTACTAGTATCATATTAATTATTATTTAATCATTTATTTTAATACTAAGATAATATACATTTGTTTTGATTAAGTAAAACCACCAAACATAACTTGTTTGAAAACTCTAGAATCATTGTTTGTGAAGCGACCTTTTAAGTCAGAATAAATACCATTTACATTAAATACTTCTATCTATGAAATATCAATTAAATAAATTCTAATAACATATATTTTAAATTAAGACCTTCCTATTTATAAAATAATAATTTACGTTTAATAAAATATAGTTGAAATGGAACGTTTCCATACGTCAATGTCTTTGTCATCTGACAGCTGACGTTCTTATTGTGATTCTAGATTAGAGATCACTAAACAACATCAATATTTGTGATCAATAATCAATCAGTTATTCGCCTATAAATATGAATACTCTCACACGCGCGTGGAACACAACGCGCCGTCGACCCGGGCCTGGTCCTTACCGGACGGCGAGCTGCCCATTGCTCGCCGTCCGCAAGCCCGCGCCTGCGGTGGCCGGGAGTCGGCGACCACCTAAATCTCCTAATGATCGTGCTCATATATTCCACGCAAGATTAATGAATGTTCGACACCAGAATGCATGGGCAGAGCGAAATTCCACTCTATTCCATTCCTGAGATTCCATTCTTTGTACCCATAATAAAGTCTCGTCGCACAATACGTTAAGCAAAAAATCTGTGTACTTTCACGTACAAACAAGACACGCTATTTAATACGAGGACTAGCTTCGCACGCGAGTTTGCTTCAGTAGAATTAGATTTTTCTGTCGGCCCATAGTTTGTTGTAGGCGTTCGTGATGCTTATTTGTTTTAGGGTTGATTTTTCAATCATCAATCTATATTAAAAGAGGTAAAATTTGTAAGAGTTTTTGCTGTAAGTATTTTTCTGAATTACTGATCTGATTACGATAATTCTTCCACTAATGGGAAGCCACAGTATTGCAGTGTGTCATAGGATATATTTGATGTTAAAACAAGGAATTTTATGTGGATGAAGTCGCGGGCAGGAGCTGGTCGCCTTATATCTTTATTCGAGAAATATAATTTAATGTTTTTGACAGTTTCAAAAGTTTACAAAAACTGTCGAAACATCTGTTTTTTTTTTTATATTCAAATATTTCTGACAATGAAATTTCAGCCAGTCCTTCAGAGATATCAATCAATTAACTGGAATAATAAAATTAATTTTTCTAAAAAGAATTGCAAATAATGCAGAGTGGCAGATAAGTAAATAATGAATGTGTTCGAGAGCTTTTTTTAAATTGGATATTTACGATTTACCAGGAATTGCTGGATCAACAAAAATTCCATTATTTTTATAAACGACTTTATTTACCTCTTATTTTTTAGGGTTCCGTACCTAAAGAGTTCTATCGAGACCCTATTACTAAGGCTATGGTGTTCGTCCGTCCGTCCGTCTGTCACAGGGCTGTATCTTTTGAACATTTTTTCATCTTTTAATAGATAGATCTGGACTCCTTTAATAAAGATGGATCCTTGGCAGCTCGGTACAGAGAGAGGTGGAAAGAGTAGGGAAGCCTTTGCCTAGCCTAGCATCGAGACATTAATGGCTAATAATAGAATAATAAGGCAGACACTTGAAATTTTCACAGTGTGTACTAACTATGGCCGCTATGACAGCAAATAATAAATCGATACCAATATTATAAATTCGTAAGTAACTCTGTCTGTATATTAACTTTTCATGTCTGAACCACTGAACGGATTTCAATAAAATTTGGCAAGGGGATAGATGGCATCCTGGGGAAGGACATAGGCTAGTTTTTGTCCCGGTAGCACGTTTCCGTCGGATAATTTCCGACATCCACGCGGGCGAAGCCGCAGGCAAAAACTAGTATACTATAAAGTAAAAAATTAAGGAAGTCCTCATGCAAGAAACGTGTTTTTTTTTTAAACTAAAGTATTCAAACAAATATGAAGTGTTAAATATCATTCAGTGGTACAGAACCCTTCGTGTGCGGGGTCCCACTCGCACTAGGCAGCTTTTTTTAAATTTGCTTTGTCCTTTTATTTATGTCCATTTTAATGTTATGTGAAGCCCACCTATCTATTATTTGTAATGTATATTATTAATAATTATTATTATTATTTATTTGCATAGAAAGTAGGTACAGAAAAAGTACTATGTATATGATGGTCAAGTTATTTTAAAACGTGCCTAGAACTCACTTATATTTAAACATGAATTCATTTGAAAATAATCTGGGGTAGCTGGGATAGACTTCTGGGATTTTTTTGAAAAAATGCATTCGAAAGGTTTTTGCAGAATTGAGAGGATCCCTCTGACAGTTCCGTATAATCCAGCCATTATGTAAGTCATCCCTTAGCTCTCAAGTTATGAGACCAAACAAACATGTATGTACTGGTGGTATGTTAGGAATTAAGCATATGTTAACATATGTCTTAGATATGAAGCTTGAACACTGCATGATTGCTTCCTCCCTGCATTGCGGTGCATTGTGTTCTACATTGTGTAGTTCTATGTTATGTTGGTTATTTATGTGATTTCACATAGGAAAACATTTTTTTTTTCTCAATTTATTTTTAATTATGGTAATTTATGCGGCCTACCTAAATGTCCTTTCTTTGGTATTGTTCGTCGAATCGTTGAGCTCCTTAAGTTCTGAGTTACATTTATAATTTGTATCATTTTAAAAACCAATTATCTAAGAGACCACAGTAAAAATTTGGAGGTGGCCAATTCAAATCTGATATTTAGAATATTTTTGCTAGCATAGTTTAGTGTGCACTGTGCTTGACGAAGATACCTTTCTCCTCCTCCTCCCTCCTCCTCTCCTTTCTTTTTTCTCCTTAATAATCTCTCTATTTTATGCAATTTCGACAGCCTACGGACTAAGTAAGTCATATACAACATAATACAATTGAGGAGGTCAGGATCAAAGCCACTACATATCCACTTTTTTCAATAAGGCAGAAATTGAAAAGAACTTAATAAACAGTGAGCACATATTTTTGTATTTATTTTTAAAAGAATGCCATTTAATTGCGTGATATATAGGTCCTTATAACAGTTTTTTTTTTAACCTAGATATGTTGAGGTTTTGAAGTAAACGTTAATATTAGACATCATTTTACTAAGGAGAATAAGCTGGTTTTAAGTAAATAGTTACTGCTATTGTCAGGTTTTATCATTTTGTGCAGAAACCTAGAAAAAAAAAAACGAAATTACCAAAAGTGGATATGTTATGGTTTTGATCCTAACCTCCTCAACTATAATTAGAATGAACAACGATCTCAGAATTAACAGGTTCTTGATGACATGCCAATAGGTTTTACTATTCAAAACAGACGGACATACATCCTAAAATCTTCGCAATGTAGGAATGTCATAAAGCAGGCAGACGTACTTATTCAGTTATAGTACATAAACTGAATTAAGGTTACAGTGTGACAAGGTTACAAATTATCACCTTTGGACCCTCGTAATTTTCAGGAGGAGATTTGACCAAATTGCTTGAGAGGGAATTTCCATATAATGTCGAGCCCGTGGGCTGGGATTTGATAATATTTTCATGGTTTATTCATCACGGTGTTATTATGGGTGGTCCTTGGAGTCTGATTTTCGAGTGATTTCCTGGTACATAAAGAAATTACTTTTGCCCTTCTGTGTGAGCGGAAAGTACTGAACACCATACTAATGCTTCCTGAAGAAGCTTCTTATTTAAATAGAGACCTTTATATAAATTACGATTAAAAATCTACTATACTAATATACTTATACACTTTTTTTGACTGCCTCTTTGGCCCAGTGGTCGCGAGCACTACTGCTGACCATGAGGTACTGGGTTCGATTCCCAGGTCGGGTAAAGTGTTATTAGGTTTTCTCATCAGGGATTTCTCAGTAGCAGCCCAGAGTCTGGATTTGTGCCCGGTTGATGGCAATAGGCTCGCCCCCTGTTACATGGGACTTACCTAAACATAATATGTAGTATGTACACCTCCGCCCTACCCTTAGGGAAACAGGCGTGGTGTTGTGTTACCAATCAATTTTAGTACATGCTACATTAAAAATAATTTTCTGAAATCATTATCAAATCCCCTACCAGATTGACAAAGTTCAGTCACAATTTTTTTCGAGCAAAACAACCAATTGTGCCTGAAATAAAACAAAACCCGAGGCATTTTGTGGCTTAATTTCAAATATGAAACAGTAACCTGACCATATTGTTAACAAATCCATGGCATACATGGAACAATGTACCATGGGACACATGAAACAAAGCGATGCTGTATAAAGGAACGTACACACACGCGGACGCCTTAATTCCTTCACAGGTTAATGGGTAAATGTTTTAATGTCGGCTGCGTTTACACCGTATTGTAACTACGAATGTTATTTAATAGCTTTTGTAAAGAATTTGTCTCTAAAGATTTTTGACAGGGAGCTAGCTGGGCGATAGCTTAGCTCAAAAAATGGACTATAGCTTAGCTCAATATTTTTTTTGGCAAAACCGAAAGGTTATTAAAACTAGTCCTTCGTTCGTTTTAGATATGAGCGTTCCTTTCTTTCTGTAAACGGTTTTCTAAGTGGTTCGACATAACGAATAATACTGGAGTGGCGTCCGCGTACTGGAAGACGAAGCGTTGGAAAGCCACCTTGTGAAGGCCGCAGGAATTCGCTGGATACGAGAAGCACAGAACCAGCCGAAGTGACGATGCTTGGGGAGGCCTATGTCCAGCAGTGGACGTCCATTGATTGGAATGATGATAATGATGAACCAATTGATCGTAGAAAATGTTTCAATTTTTGTGTTGAGCGCTTGTCCAGCTTCACCAGCGTTTCCGAAAGCGACTCGAGTAGAAATATAATAATTATAACAACCGCACCTATGAAAAAAGAAGAGAAAATTAACAATTTTTGCTAAATAAAATCTACTACTCGATAAACAAATATCTAAGTGATAGACTTATAAAGTCATAACTTAAGTAATCGAGACTTTACATTTTATTTATAATTACATCTTTCAATAGATACCTGTTTATAAATTATATTAAAGCTATTAGCTTATCTCAAAAAATACCTACATCATTATTTTAATATAGTAGTTTGCTAAGTAATGTTATATAATTAACAAATGCTTCCTGTCTCCTAACTCACTTATTTTGCTGTGCCCGACGAGGGTCCATATGATCTAATTATACGTTTATAACCTAAGAATACCTACCTACATGTCGAATGCAATAAAAGTATTGAGTATTGAGAAGAAGTCTCAAAGGAATGAAATAAAAGTTCTGTCTCCTCTTATCCACTGCACTTGCAAAACGAAATCTCTTTTCACAGCTTATCATCTTGCTTTCACAGCTTATCATCACTCTCCTGCTCGTATCCCAATTTGGTTGACCATTTGACCATTTGGTCCAAATGTTGGTGAAACATGTTTTTTTATTCCTCCACGCTTCTCTATCAGTCGTCATCTCGGTAGTCACCCCCTGTCTAGCCATATCATCTTCCACGCAGTCCATCCATCATCTCTTTGGTCTTTACCTACTCTTATAGCCATCCACATTAATTCTCAAAACTTTCCTCACGATATTTTCCTCATTCCTCCGTATCATATGTCCATAACAAGACAACTGATTTCCACACAACTTTTCCGTCATCTTTATAAAATTGAAACCTTTTGATAAATGATAAATGATGTTATTTCTGTAGGTTTGTACGAACACTTTTACACGTCTTATCTCACGTTTCTTATCTGACTACTCTGAGAAGAAAGGCCGAAACAAACTCAGAGGTCACGGTCTCTTTTAAAGTCCAGACAAATCTTGGTCAGATCATGTGAAGACCGTGTAGATTTGTGTCTGGAATGGTTTTTTTTTGGAAAAACTACACAGATTGACTTGACCTGTCCAGTCACCAGTCAGTGCACGCATTTGTCAGTAATCGTGCAGCTCAACTCTGAACTTAAGGAGCTCAACGATTCGACAAACAATACCAAAGAAAGAACATTTGGGTACGCCGCATAAATTACTCAAACTGCCAGATCATGATTAAAACTAATTGATAAGACAAAAAAAAACAAATACCCACTTAGTCTAAAATAATATTTCTAAATTACAAAATTAAATAGTCATGTCAATGTATTTATAAAATTCATCATTGTCAATGTGTAGGTATAAAAAAATCCGGAAATAATCTTGGTCAGATTGGTCTCTGAAATGGTCTTTTGGGGAAAGAACCATACAGATTTGAGTGGTCCTGTACAGTCAGTGCACGCATTTGTCAGTCGTGTAGCTCAACATTACTCTGCGGTGTAACACGCATCCAACTGAATCGTTTCACCTAGTGTTTTATTCCGTATCCATTAAATAGCTCGTAATAGCCCCAACGTACCCTGGCTGTTTTAACAGACCTCTTATAGCCGACTGGACCCGTATTAGAGAATTGATTTTTAATTTACTGACAATCGCACTGTTATTGCTCGGTTTAGGATTATTTCAACGTGTATTTGAATGAGGTTATTATTTTGGTATCGGTTTTTTAGAGCCGGGTTCATAATACCCTTTTATTTTAGAGCTTCGATGTTTCATACGAGTATTACGCTGATTCTGAAAATAAAACACATTATTATTATAATTTGAAATGACAACTCAGGTGTCTTCAACATTTTGACAGCTCTAATAAATTCTGATCTCAGGCAACATTTGTTGAGTAAATTAAAAAGTCGGTGATATTGGTAATAAAGAAGCTTCTTATACAGGGAAGGAACAATTATTGATCACTATTGGAAAATAGTAGCAATAAGAGCAGCATTAGTCTGATAGTTACTATAATTATTCATTCGTGGTCAATATTTTACACGCAAGTGACAATGTTCACACAACATAAACAAAACTGTAACTATGCTTGTTTTAAATCGGTGACAGACATGTGTAAATATGATTATTCACACATGCTAATGCATACATCATATACACGACTTCCAATAATCACCACTTTGTCAGATCATTAAGCCTACTATTAAAAGAAAATGTTTTTCGTAGATTAATTCTCTAAATACCTACTCGGCACGTGGGTAAGTAATAACAGCCGCACGGGTCGATCGATCAGGGCAAGCTGTGCTTGCCGCGGTTGGTCCTTGGATGGGTGACAATCTTTAAATACCGAGAACCCTCCGAGCCTCGGAAAGCACGTTAAGCCGTTGTTCTCGGCTGTTATTCGTGGATCTTTAACAGTCGTTACGAGTCGTCAGAAACTAGAGAATCTGACAACGTCTTACCAAGTCGTATTACCCAGTGACTGGGTTGTGGAGGTCAGATAGGCAGTCCTTCCTTGTAAAATACTGGTATTCAGCTGCATCCGGTTAGACTGGAAGCCGACCCCAATATATGTAGTTGGAAAAAGGCGGGCAGATTGCTGCATCTGAGGCTAGAATACTGCAATGAAGACTAATAGAGGTTTAAGGAAACAGAAAGCATGTTCTGCCGACCTCTAAAGGACAAAGGCAGGAGGTTCATAAAATTTTGTCTCAACCAAATGGTGATGATGCGAAGAGTCTGTTCAGGTTCATGGCCCAGATGTAATCTGTAGCAGTAGGTATGTATGTTTAGGGTACGATGGGACTGGCATACGCATTGCCATCATAAAAGTCCCTAATTAAACGAAGAATTAAAAAAAAAAGGCAGGACGATGGTGATGAGGACATTGTGAAAACCACACATTGGAATATACCAGGATTTGCACCTGCAATCAAGTGCTTAAAAATTAGCTTAACACTATATTGTACACTTATTTAGTTCCCACGAAAGGCAGAGGAAAAAATCTGTCGACACCCTACAGAGAGCAATAGGAGGGAAAAGGAGTATGTAAGTATCGTAGCAGGAGGTGTTCTGTAGTTTCTGCCTACCCCCATGGACAGAAGGCGTGAGTTTATGTATGTATGTATATTGTACACAATAAACAACAAAAACGACAAACATATTTAATACTCCGTTAAAGGCTCCCGCAAACAGGAGCGACACGACAGCGCGACGCGGCTCCAGTAGAACAATTTCTAGGAAAACTTCATAGATGTTGTTTTATAAAAGTCGCGTATTTAATCGCGCACTTACTTGTCTCATATGAAGTAAAATATTCTCCGCAACTTTATATTAATAATTTCCTTTTCATTCGCAGATCAGATACAAAATATAAAGTCAAATTCCAATCATTTATTTCAAATAGGCACATAAAAGGCACTTTTGAACGTTAAAATTTACAGATTCTAGTTGCCCCTTCCAAAAGGTAGTTTCGTATGGAGAAGAATGGGCAAGAAACTCCACCGTTACTCTTTTAAAATGCACTACAACTTCGTTTATATTTCTGTTCAATATTCTTTAAACCGGATCTATTTTCGAAGTACTCAATAGTTTTTCATGGCAGTCATTTATTAAATAGGAAAGAGAAAAATATCTCATTAAAATTGAAGCAGAAAGAAGGGAAAAGCAGAACGCTAAGTGAGAGCCCCTGATGCGACTGTGAAGTTCTAAGTTGCTGGATTAAAGCTGGCTGTAAACTGTCGATTTCTCGTTGCGATTTTTTTGTCGCGTGTTAGGTTCTTTTGGGAGTTTTGTAATTGGATTTGGATGAGGCTTGATGTGCTCATGCTATATTTTTTACTTTCTATTGAGCGTAAAGACTAAAACTTTGCAAGATGATTGTGTAGAGCTCTTAATCTTACCATCACGCTAAGAGGATTTCTTTTTCTAATAGTTATATTTGATATACCCAGTATAGATACAGACATTCTATCTAACATGGTCTTCACATGATCTGACCAAGATTATGTCTGGACTTAAAAACAGACTGTGAATTCTGAGTTTGTTTCGGCCTTTCTTCTCAGAGTAGTCCGATAAGAAACGCCGACCTCATCTAGTTAAAAACATGTGATTGACGTGTAAAAGTGTTTGTACAAACCAACTTAAAGAAATAAAATCAATTATGACAATATATTGATCAGCTGGAAAACACTCAATGCTCAGTATGTTACTCACAATTTTTGACATGTGGCCCAAACAGAGAAACGAACCCAAGATACTGTAGTCAATAGCCTTATCTTGCTTTGCTACACTCATGAACCGCACCTTAATTATGTAACACATTATCTATCACAATCTGAATCATTTTAAAGCATATTCCTAATCCATTGCTTCATAATGTTCGAAAAAATTGTCTGCTTAACAACGTAAATTACGCAATGAATGTTGTTGAACTGTCAAAATGAAACCCATACCTACTGTTAGTATGCTAAGTAATTATCTCGCTGGTGAATCTTGTCTTCAAACACTCGTTGCTTCCAACAATTATTATAAACTAGCTTCGCCCGCGACTTTGAACACGTGTTTTAATATAAAACATAATTATTCAAGGCACTCGGAAATAGTGTAGCTTTTTATCAGTGAAAGTTTTTTTATGTTATTGGATCAGTACTTCCACAGATTACCTCTTACAAACATATAAACAAACAAGCTGCGCCTTGCGGTTTCGCCCGCATAAGTCTTGATCAAAAATATCGAGATAAAATGTCCCTATGTCTCCAGTTCAGGGTCTACCCATGTCGGCTGCCGCTGAAAACCAGCCCTTGGGCTCTGTCTCGCATAGGGTCGTAGAATTATGCTGAGCGATTGCCGTTTTGCGTGGATGTGACGCATATTTTTCCCCAACTCGTTATTTTTTGTATTTGTGTGTTTTTCTCTGCGTCATGTTTCCTGCAAAGAAACGTATTTTCTTTCTGTTTCTTTCTATGTGCCAAATTTCATCTAAATCCGGTCAACCGTTTTAGCGTGAAAGCGTAACAAACAAACATACAAAAAAACAAATCTCTTCACTATTAATTATCTATTTATAAACATTTGTTTAGATAAAATAAACATGTCCAGCCGGGGACTACTCATACTAAAATGATTGATACCACAGCTAACTTCAACTTCGGTAAAGTTCTACTACCCACATATTTGACTAAAGTATGATTTCCACCAAACGGCTCGCATCGCATCGGATCGGAACGGATTTTACAATCTTTAAACGATATTAAATCGTGTACACAGTATTTAAAGTCTATATTACCAAGCCGCTCATAGCAGCTTGACCGCGGGCGTCTTCCACGCGTGCGATCGGCTCCGTTCGCCTGTCGTCGTATCGTCAACACGGTAGGAATAAAACTATTTGCATAGGCATAGAAACGGATACGTTCGCAAACGACGGTACGGAGCCGCTCGTATGCGTCGACATCCTGCCGGATGCGATCGGCTGTCGCCGCATCCGTTCGTATCCTTTCCGATCTAATGCGATGCGACCTGTTTGGTGGAAATCATCCTTTAGGCAGCTAAGTTACATGCCAGTGAAAATATCACCAAATTTCACTGAGTTGGGCTGAAAACTAAGCTTATTTCTGATTGATTGATGAGTGTGGCCAGGTTCTGACATGTTAAATATTTACCGGCGAATGTTGGTAATAAATCATGTTCTGGTCTAAACCTCGATGAAAAATTATAGTTTTAGCCTTGATTTTAGGTGTGAAAAAAATTTGCTTCGACTAACTTCGCTAAGTCGTTGCTGTATTAAAATGTATAAGAGATTTATGGCCTGAAATATTAATTTACATAAAGAAAATAGAAATCTATTAATATTTCCCAGGATGTGCTCAAGTCGGGCAGTGTTATTGGGTTTTTCCATTAGGAATTTCTCAGTAGCATCTTGGAGTCTGGAATTGTGTCCGGTTGATGGCAATAGGCTCGCCCCCTATTACATGGGACTTAAACATAACTGGCGAAATATGGGTGTACTATAGGTACACCTCTGCCTAACCCTTCGGGAATTAAAGGCGAGATGTTATGTTATGTGTTTATTAATAGATTTGATTAGTAGTCGTAACTTTTCCAAAGCCTGTTTGCTTGTTAACGATTTTTGGTCCTTGTGGCATGTTTTCTGACAGTTTATTAATTTTGAAGTTCGTTTGTGTTTGGATTGTCAAATACAGACAACGAGATAAGGACGATTGTTTTCCTGCTTAATTCCTTTTTAGGAGCAAACAAAAAATTTCTTTACTCCCACTGTTAGCATTAGATCTCATTTCTACTATGATTGTTTTCTGAACCGAACTGTTCTTAACTTTGAGCCATTTGTTGAATTCCAGCTTTGTATCCTAGGACCAATTTTTTTATTGGCGGATAAGACTTGAGAATGTCGGTCCTTAGTGTCGCAATATCAAATAATAAATGATTTTATTTCTGTTTGTAGGTTTATACAAACACTTTTACACGTCAATCATATTTTAATAATTTGATGAAGTCGGCGTTTGCTATCTGACTACTCTGAGAAGAAAACCCGAAACAAACTCAGAGGTCATAGTCTCCTTTTAAAGTCCAGCAATCGGCATACAATACAATTCATACCCAATATTAAAACAATGTTAAACTCAAGCAGAAAACACAGTCTTCGTACCCAAAGACCATTCCAACGTTATTTTCTTCCATCTTTTGTTGAGCGGTGTCCTAAAATCCAATAGTGGAGCTGTAGCGAGTTTGCAAGCCGCTTTATAGTTTTATAATGGTATTGTGTTTCTACAATATCATTTGTTGCACTCAAACTGTGCTGGATAATAATGTCCGATACAAAGATATTGAGGTTTGTGGAAGGGATATTGTGTGATACGAAAGAAAGATGTGATAAGATAGTTTCTGTTTAAAATATGAATAAATGATCTTATTTCAGTAAATAGGTAGGTATAAACACTTTTACACGTCAAACATATTTTAAAAACTTCAGAACATGGATTCATTCTTAAATAATATGTTATTATAAACATCAAAATCTAGATAAAGTCTGGTCAGCCGACTGTAATCAGTAAACAAGCTAGAAAATAGAAGCCACGAAAAAGAATTTGAATCCGAGACTACAAATCTTTAAATTATTATTCCATTGTTATTTTCATCAAAGTCTAAAGAAGTAGTCAACCGTAAAAAGCTATTTTAATGTCTAGTGGAAAAAAGACGAAATCCGAATCTCGGTGTTAAGTTCGCCTTAAGTAATCCTTAATGGAATCCGAATTCTTTTATAAAAGTTTTTGAAAACCTTTGGAAATCTGATCTGTATTACTTTCTTAGGAGATCTTCCTTGGGGATTACGGTTCTGATGTTTATTTTTAGGTTAAAGGTCAGTCGGTCTATTTTGTAAAAAAAAAAAACACCGTGAAAACTCAGGTGCAATGTTTGCTTGAAGAGACCTGTCATTCCACCTGATTTATTTATTTATATATTCTTTATTGTACACCACAAAATACATAATAAAAAATATGAAACACTACAAAATATACAATGGGCGGCCTTATCGCTTTCTGCGATGTCTTCCAGGCAACCTTGGAATGGACAGTGATTTTCCTAGACATAAAATGGGCTTTCGTTGGTGCAAATAATAAGTACCTATACAATACACTAAAATAGATACATAGATTGACACTATTGATAGCTCATTTCAAGCTCAATTTACGCAAGCTTTTGCGCTGAGATGATTTTTACAAAATAGGTCGTCAGGTGCGTATAGACAAACTCCATGCATGAATGATTAGATAGATCCTTCAATATGGAAAAACAAAAGAGTTTTCAGGTGAATCTTGGTTCGAGGCGATCTTAGGTTTCTTCATTGAATTACGGGGTGTTACGTATATTTTATGTCTTCGTATACCTTGTGGTTCAACTGTTTTTTTTAGAAAAGCGTATTTTTTTTGTATTGTCATTTTCTAGAACGGCTGGGACTTCATGCTGTGTTTTATGTAAACCAATACCGTGAAATCTGAGCAATCCAATAAATCTTTTCTTAGTTCGATAACTTGTGAGACTTTCAGTATTTTGATTTCGAGGCACGGAGTATCGCTTTTCCTCCAATCCATATATAGATCAAACAGCACTCTAATTAACACACCTTCAATCACAATCCGATAGTTTTGAAGGAAATTCCTTATCCACGCGGAAAGAGCACAGCAAAATAATGTTTCAGATCAAAATGATCTGTTTGAAACGTTGTTACTGAACCAATCTTTGGAATCACTTCAATGATCCGGATCAGTGAGTCGGTTCCATAAAGAGTTATACACGCCTAAATGCTTCATAAGTTTAAAAAAATATTCTGTTCTTCAAAGTAAATAACGCAATAAACGAGGCTAAATTGTCAAAATGAAAGAAATTGCAACCAATTGTAATTTTATATGTGTAACGCAGCTACCCACTAGTCCTATTTCATCGATCAATGATTCCTCTAATTGACTTCACTGACATTTTTATCTACTTCCCTACATATGTTAACTTCGATCACCAAATTATTGTATTCATTTATGTTAACTGTTACATCGTCAAATATTATTGCTGTATTATAACGTACTGGCACAATGCCGAACGGTCCGCCATTTCATGTCGCATTTCCATATCCCATTTAAGCTAGTACTGTTTTGTAAATAGATAATTACTTTTTAACTGCGGTTCATTCTGAAACCGTTTAAAATGAAAGATATTCGATGTTATAGACCGAGGGTTGGTTAAAAGTAATCCTTCGATTGGAAATTCCGATTTCGCAAAAAGAGACCCGACCGGGCAGGTGAACCGAATATTTGACGAAGGTATTTGAGCTATAGGAGCTTTTTTTCTTATTATCTATAAGTTGCTGCTTGCATTGAATCGTTCTAACATTACTCCGTTATATTTGGTATGGGTTTATCATGATCATTCTCCTTTTTTCCATACTCAAATTGACTCAACAAGGAACTAAAATAAACAGTGCCAAGGTTTCTTTCTATCTCCAACGCGGCCAGTATCCACTGTCGCTTCCAGTAATACAAAGTTTTACATCCCTACACTTTGTTGTTTTTAGCGATTCCACAACGGGGTTCCGTATTCACTTCTTATACAATCCAGTTTCACAGTTTCAGTGCAAAATTTTGAATGAAAATTAAGATATTTCGTCTGGCAACATTTATCATAGAGCTTATCTAGGTTTTGTGTTGCAACAGTTTTTGCTCCGAGGGCTATGTGAGTAATTTATATCTTTTCTAGGGCTGTCACTTTTGTTAGTTTTTGTAGGGGTGTGACGTGAGGGCGGGCTGTGTGGGGAGTGACGTCAGCTATGAACTTTGAGGCTCGGATTTCCCGTGGCCTACATTTTGGCGTTTGTATCACCTGTCGCGTTTGATGTGACTTTGTTTTTAAGTTTCTACTGCGTCAGAGAATGTTGCTGCCTGCCTAGTTTTTCATAGAAGCGGACACTAGTAGCTTAGTAAAGCTCCTTGTAGTTTTATTAAAAATCTTCCTGCTGTTTGCACAAGTGATTTATTGTACTGAAAATGTAATTTTCCGCTTCCTCGCATCCGGTGTACATGCATGAAAATATGCATGAACAACACGCTGCGAAGCGATTGCATTGTCTACGATCAGAATGCATTCTCAGCGAGAATAGAATAATTCAATTTCTTAGTAACTTCAGTAGATAAATTTCACTGGCCAAGAAAATGAACAAGAAGAACAAGAACTGGGATAATGAGTTTATGATCCAACTAATAAAATCAGAGCATCAACACCAGAACAATTCGACTAACTAACTTAGTGTGGGAGCTCATATAAGTAAATTAATCTTACGCGCTGGCGAGCCGAAAACCAATTTTTGGGGCACATCCTGGGCCTTGCGGTCTTGCCTTGACACGTGACGAGGGGCGAACGTTACTTAGTTTAGTTGGAGGCATAGGGACTAAAAGTTTGGCCAATGTTCTGTCCAACTTTGGGATGTCTTCTCGAACAAGTTCATCCGCAATTTGCATGTAAATGAATAGGATCCGACGTCAGTCATTGAATTTCTTATTGGACATTGTTAAGAAGGGAGGTTTAAACTTTTGCTTTCTTTTCATCTTGAGAAACAAAAATTTTATGTTGGAAAGATCACAAAACGGTTTCAGGATCCATTGGGAGTGGCAGAGTGGTCTTTCAAATCGACTATTCTAGGTTTATTTTATCAACTATTTTAGTTTTGCTTTCCCAACATATGCTGGTTATTCCTCCGTCCGTATGTCCCCATGTAAGTTGAACTTCTACCCGCAGCTCCCAGTTTTTGCGAGCGATATAATAAATTATGTAAGGTTGTTATTGTCCTACGATGGTATCTTAACTTCGTGGTTCCATTTGCTCAAGTTGGTCCTTGTACTGTTATTTATAAATGCCTCTGGTCCTTTTGTTCGCAGTGTCAGTTCTGCTCTTATAGCGTGAATTACACCATCGTTTAGATGTTTTAATTACTTGTCTTCTGAGAGTTAATGAAAATCTTCTATTGTTGATGCTGTGGGAGTGGATTTCGAGGTTGCTTGAGCGAACTTTTTAATATTGTTACTAGCTGTAGTATCTTCTTCATCTTCATCTTAAAAGCCGTTTGTATTCTGCTACAAGATAGTGTTAATTCTTTTTTTTTTTTTTAATAATAAAGATCTTTATTTATACAAAAATCTTCAACAATGATTAAAAACTAGGATGCATGAATTACAGTGAATAATGGTCATACAGATAGAGTAAACCCTGACGTCCAAACTAGGAGATATTTATAACATATATTATATTTAATACTACAACACATATATATTTCCCATATATATGTGTTGTAGTATTAGTATTTATGTATCTTGCTGAAATTGTTGAGATTGCGATTGATAAGAATGGGTAGACGAAGTTTGTACGGCTACTGCCGGAGGTGGAGTAGTTCTTCTGTTCGAACATAGTCCTGATCCTGAAGCTAACTTTGTACCTTAACCCTGACTTCATGTTGATTTAGCCCAGTTAATTCAATAATTTTAGCAATGTTTCTGTAAATGAACGAGCTCACAACGTAAAACTGGCGCCTGGCGAATGCGGTCTTGTGGCTTATTGTATGGAATATCATTTTAGCTTTTCGTTTACTGTCATCTGGTGAGGGAATTTGTTTATGCTTCCTAAGTGTGAACTATAAATTGATCATAGTTTTTCATCTTCAACTAACCTAATCCAACTCAATTCCGTGATGTTCTGTTATGTTTTCTTCTTCTTTTTCAGGCTTAATTGTTAACACCATATTCTCTTATCTTTTCAAAAGTGTTACCTTTATGAGGCATCATAGATAACAGCAACAACAGCTTTAATCGTTGTGTTGCATGCCATAGGGCGACAAAGTGTTACTAAGTACACCCTATTACAGCCCATAGTAACTTAAGTACAACAGAACGTACCACTAACTTTTCGATTAAACTTTTTCAATTGTCACCTCGTTGAGTACACCTTCAAACTATTATCCTCTTGTGACTTGTGACAAATCCGAGGTTATCTCTACTTTGATGTTCTGCATATCGCTAACTATGTTGGCATAGTTCTTGGAAATAAAGTAGAAAAGAAGAAAGAAAAATTATTGGTTGTTGTTGTTGTGTTGTTTGTTGATACTTTTTTTTTGTTGTTGTTTTTGAAGTAGTGTAGTTTTATAGTGTGTTTAGAAGAAAACAACCGACTACCAAAACAAACACTACAAAGTGAAAATTATCTTTAATTTCAGAAGTCGGTGGCAAAAAACGAAAATACAAAACCAAAGAACCGACTTCCGAAATTAAAATTATTTTTCACTTTGCAGTGTTTTGTTTTTTTGTAAAAATATTTTTTGAGTATAAGCAGATAAATTATGTTCAGAAGTAAATGTTGAAATGACGATAATAATCGTTTGTATCACGAAATACTTTCATCAAGAATACTCTCAATTTCATTACCAACATACATGTTGGTAATGAAATTGAAAGTATTTCTTTATTGACAGCACGTCTCTGATATAGCTCAAAGCTAGAAGCAGTATAAAACAGCTCACTGTTATACACTGATAAACTTTTATACAAACCGTGAGGGCTTTGTATAAAAGTTCATCAGTACGTATGTTATATGATATTTGGAATATTGTGTAAGGTTTCGAACTTAATGCTTAGAATAGGTTTGTTTGTTCTAAAGTTGACATTGTGTCATTGCTCATCACCTTTGACAAAAACAGACATGAACTTGTCAAATCGAATCATCAATGTAGAATTTAAGCACCAAGGATTACTACTAAAACTTGTATGAATCTCGCTCACTAGTCTTTTGTTCTCAAACAAAATTGCTAAGATTGAGGTCTTGGGTTGAATTCCTCGGACAGGGAAAATGTTATTAGCCTTTTCTGTTCTTAAATTCTAAGAAGCAATCCTCTAGTATTGAATAGGCTCAGCAAATTGCTGAGCCCCTATCTCATGGAAATTAATATTGTTTTCTACTATATATGGGTTAACTGTCTGTCTTGTTTAACCCTTTCCTTGATAACAAAATATACCTGCCTAGTTGCTATTCTATTAATTCGCACTAAGCGATTTCAAATGTCTTTTATAATGCGAACAAAAAAAGAGTGGAACTCTACCAGAGTCTGTGTTTCCGAACGCATACAACCCAAATCTCTTCAAAGAGAGTGAACAGGCTTTTTATGGGTAAGACTCGTCCATCGTCTACTTTGTCTCTGTCACCTCTGACCTAGACTAGAGTCAAGAGCAAACCCATCTCAAATAATAAAAAAACAGGTGTGATATTCACATACATTTTAGTGTATCCCATAACGTAGTCCTCATTAAGTACCGAAGGACCAAAATTTCTTCAGAATTCAATTGAAATTCAAACCGTAATACCTACATGTGTATGATGTTCAGGAATTCAACTGGATCTACTTCGGTGAATTGTAAAGATCTCATAAGATGAAGAGATTCTTGAGAATAGAGAATATAAGTTATTGTGTTAAACTCTTTGATGTTTTCAGTGCAAAATGGGCGTAGGTACGTTTTGTACGTGGAAGAGCGTTTGCTTGAGATTAATATTTTTATCTCTACATACATACATAAACTCACGCCGGGAGTAGGCAGAAACTAAAGAACGCCAACTGCTACGATCCTTACATACTCCTTTTGCTTCGTTTACGTTCATACATCTACTACGAGTACTACGCACATATTTTGATCTATCTAGAAGTAACTAGCTTAAAAACATTTAAATTTTAATGGAACCTATGTTTTATGAGCTAGTATGAATAAAACGTTCAGAAAATTATAGTTTTAAGTGCGATTATCAAAAAATCAAAAAGCTATAAAAGTTAAGTAATTTCGCAATATGTTACTTTTAGTCAAAGCCTACTTTTTTCATTACTAACTATGCTATGCTAATCCAATCATAAACTTATATGTGAGCGAAGTCCCAATGAATAACAAACATACAAACATTTACACCCAAGAAATTATCAAACCCCATCTTCCTTCAGCAATTCCAATAACAATTAACTTAGATTTCTATTCCTTGCTTATCTACATAAGCTCAAATTATCACATGAGGGCAGGAAACTGTGTTCTCGGCTGGGGCAATTATCAGTACAATTTAAGGCTACGCGTCGCATAGTCGGCCCGTCCCCTCCCGGGCGCATAAACTTGCGACTTTATCGCGGTTTGCGACTTTACGATTATGCGCAGTTCTAAAAATAACGACAGTCGTGGGACGTGCACGGTATTTTAATTATTTTGCACGTCAGGTGCGTTCGGTGTCGCTTATCCAGTCGGCTCTGTATTTTTTTTTGGTATTTTGATTTCCATATACGATTTTGCCTTTTATTGAGTTTGTTGTGGGCATTGATTTTATGTGGAGTGTGGTGTACCTATTGTTTTTTTTTTGTGAATCGTATAGTTTTCTGTTCAATCAGAATGCAGATGGGATTAAGATGTTAATCTTTGGCATAAAACTGGGGACAGTTTGCATTAAGGATTCTTGTGATCGTATTTCAGTGATCGTCTGTATATTTTAATCTGATAAATAATAATAATATTATGTTTGCTTATAAACTTTATTTAACGAACATGCATACGTACTAAATTAAACAATGATTTTGCCGGGTCCAATAAATCTGTTTTCATTCTTTTCTCCAAGCTTTGTCACATCTCGCCTTTCACCACGAACCAATTGCCGTCTGTTGGTTTATCGTTTCAGCCGGAAAAAAAAACAGTGCTACAACCTAACAAAAGCCGTCTCCTTCCTTCCTTTGGATGTAAAAACACCCTAAAATTTGCAAAATATTGCCTGAGTCTAGTGAGTTGTCACCTTTTCTGGTGTTTTCTGTTTTAATCGCAAGCACAAAAAGTCTTCGGTCTGCACGTCAGAAGTGCGATAACGAGTCGGAGACGCTTCGTCATCTGCGGCTACTCGCGGCTTGGATCCACGCCAGAGCACGAAGTGCTCCGATTTTAAAGTCCAGTCTCACCAACGCGACCGAGCGATTCTTTTTATGAAGACTCGATTTTTAAACGTCTTGAGACGTTAAGGTGATATGTTCGGATTTTGAAGAATAGTTTTTGAAATGCGAAGATAATGCATTTCAAAATCTCGACTTTTATTATTAAATCCTACCATAGGGGCAGGATTTTTTATGGATTATGATTTTGCTGGTTTTTTGTACTCAACGTTTGATGTGACTCTTTAGGGTTTTATGTTAAGTAGAAGATTTTTGTTTACTTTATGAAGTAACACTTGAATGGCAAGAAGGCTGCTCCGGTTGAAGTGTCGTTTAAGGAGTAGGGACAAAGAAAAAGTGAGGCAATTTATATTATGTAAAACTGAGTACCTATGTAAGCTCTGTTTAATATAGCCATTTTGTTAAATCTTGTTTTAAATATGTTTTGTATTTGTATGTACCCTTAACAGTATTGAATAGCACAAAATATATGCCTATTATTCAGCTCAAAATACCAAAAACTTAGTTAACAAAGCCAAACGATTTTTTTTCACCGAATAAACGCCCTCATAAAAACGCCCCTTAAACAGTGTCAACGTGTAATGGATACATTTAACAGGAACTTGCAATTTATGCAAGAGTTTCAGCATAAATTTTAGCGGATGCGACTGAATACGGACTCGGCTGCCGTTCTTCTAATTTTAATGTCCAACAGATTTCTCTGATGCACCAATTTTTTGATAAGTGCTGCTCTTCGATTTGTAGTTGGATTTTCTAGAATTTTTGTGTTTCTGAAGTGAAAACTTTAGTCGTAAAATAACATTACATAACATCACGCCAGCATTCCTCAAACTCAAACTCAAAGCATTTATTTCAAATAAACCAAATACAGGCACTTTTGAATTGTCAAAGGGTCAGTCAGTCAGAAAAATGAAGCTAGTTGCCCATTCCAGAGCGTAGTAGTTACCTATGGAGAAGAACGGGCAACAAACTCCATGGACACTCTTTTAAATCAACATATAGTTACAAAAAACAAATTGTTTACATCATTCATGTTTAAATTAAAATGTGAGAACGATGTAGAAAGACGTGCACGTTTAAAGTATCCGTAATAAAAAAGATAAAAAAACAATTCAAAAATTTAATTTAAAATATGCCGTGGCAGCCAAGAGTTGACCAGTCCCTACTGACGGCGCCCGTTCACGAACATGACGTATGGATCAGCACCATTCAGCTCAACCATTTTGAAGGGAACTTAATCGAAGGGTTAGCCAGAGGTGTACCTATAGTACACCCACATCTCGCCAGTTATGTTTAAATCCCATGGGGCAAGCCTATTTCCATCAACCGGGCTCAGATCCTGACTCAGGGCTGTAACTGAGAAATTCCACATGTAAAAAAAACCAATAACACTGCCCGCCCTTGGAATCGAACCCAGGGCCTCATGCTCAGCAGTAACTCCAAAGTTAAAAGCTTACTTACGCTTTTCTGAGAACTTACTTCATGCCGTTAGTTCTAAACTTATAAGACGTATAGAAAACTTAAACCCGCCAAAAACCAATTAGCTAACCGACTGCCATTTTGTTTTTTATGACGTCACTCTTTTCAAATCCAAAAACATCACATTTCTGGAAATTGTTTAACGATCGTCCCATTCACATCTAAGCCATCCAACTCAACATCCAAATCATATTCATAAGGTAATCTGCCTAGCTTTTGCCAACTATGTTGGGGTCGGCTTCCAGTCTCACTAGATGCAGCTGAATACCAGTATTTAACATAGAGGGACTGCCTATCTGACCTCCACAACCCAGTTAATGTGTAACACCATTCAGCCTGGTAAGACTGGTTGTCAGACTTTTGTTGGGCTTCTGACTACCCTCAACATCTGTCAAAAATCCACGAATACCAGCCAGGACCAACGGCTTAGCGTGCTTTCCGAGGCACGAACCGACCGCAGCAAGCGTAGCTTAACCTTCGATCGACCCGTGCGGCTGTTATCAACGAGTCCCTAATATTATTCATAAGTATCTGTTCCGTAATCAGGTCACCCCTTCTAATTTGACACACATAAACCACTTGTGGTCAATTCCCTCTATTTCCTTTGGGACGCAACCGGAACACAAGAAAATATCAATGTATCAGCTAATTTCTCTACGAGCTTGTGGGGAGAACTAATTGGTAATTAACTTATTTGTAACCAGTACCCTAATTACGTAACACACTATCAATCACAATCTGAATCATTTTGAAGCCTAGCTAATCCATTGCTTCATATGTTCGAAAACTTTGTCTGGTCAACAAAGTAAATAACGCAATGAATATTGTTGAGTTGTCAAAATACAAGCCATTCCTACTGTTAGAATGTCACGCGATTACCCCGCTGATATTATTATCGTCTATAGAAGGTTTTGTGTTACTGTTTCCTTTTTTTTTTTAATTGTGGTAGAGGAAAGTCGGCTTATATTTTAAAGTGCAAAAGTAGAAAGTCTTGAATTACTCGTCGGAATAAACTGAAACTCCCTCATAAACTTGGGCTAAAGTTATGACATAACTAACCTCATTAATAAACCTCATTAATTACATAATATCACGCCTGCTTCCCCTGGAGGGTTAAATAGGTGACCTATTAATACATCCACATTTTGCCAGTTATGTTTAAGTCATATGTACCAAATAAGGCAAGCCTATTGCCGTCAACCGGGCACTAGTCCAAACACCGGGCTGTTATTGAGAGAAAACCCAATAACGCTTTGCCCGACCAGGTATTAGAAGCCAGGATCTCATGCTCAGCAGTATAGCTTGCGCCCAACATGGATTGAATATTGTATATTGTTCTTAAATAAATAATTTTTGGTCCTTGGAAACGCATTGGTCACTCAACCCAACAAATAAATGCCTTGCTGCTGCTTCTACGCTTAATTAATATTAAATTACTCTAACAAAATCAAGTTGACTAATTAATAGTCATATTGTCCAACTTCTTCTAAGATTGAATACACAAACTTTAAACCCTTAAAGTAAACACTTGCAAGTTTCTCGCTTAAAAACGGTCTGTCAGGAATGCTGTTAAAAATTTACACAGCGCAGTTCGGTCGCAAAGTTTTTAATTAGCTGTAAGTTCTCACATTCTGGCGGGTTTAGCTTGACTCTGCTTGAATAAATGCTGGTGACAGCGCCATCTTTATTGTAGTTTTCTTTTTCTCTAAAATATTTAAGAGATGGCTAAGTTTTTCTTTGAAATTCTTAGGACTTTGAGGCGGTATTTATATTTGCCGTTTGCGTCGTTTCATTGTGATAATGGTTTTTGGTTAAAAAGCGCACGTGCAAGAGATTTGGTTAACAATGGCCTGCTAGGACCAATCTTATTGGTCCTTAGTTCCGCGCATCAAAATGATAAGTCTGTTTTATAATATTTTGCGGCCTTAAAAAAGATTACTTAGCACCTAGGGAAGAATAATAAATACACTCCCGGACTCCTTGATCGAGCCACTGTGCACTTTTTTGTATTGAATTCTATACCTTTTTAAATGGTCGTGAATTCAAATTCGGAACAATGATGACACCAAAATGGTGGCCGGTATCTTGGCATCAAAACTGCATAGATAGATTTTCTTTGACTCATTATAATTTTGATTATGTAGGCCTTACATAGAACACGTCTCACGCCCATGGCCTTACGTGGTTCGATTTACGAGTCCGGGAGTGTATAATGATACTTTTATCTCCTTAAATTTATTTTTACAAGAACGGACTTTGGACTATTCTATGCTATATTACATTCAATTACTCGATCAGCACCAAAATAATTCTAACTAAATATTAAAGACGTTACTACCAAAACATCTTTATAGCGAGCTATATAATTTTTCCAACATTTTTCCTCTCTGATAACACAAATATAATATAAAGAGATTGACCAATGCCGTGGAAAATTAAATGATGTCCATTCTCAAATGGCCAGAAAGATATCGCGATAGGGTCCCGTAGGGTCATCACGCTTAAGAGCCCTTTTCTTAAGAATTTCTTACGGAATTTATCATCTCTATTGGATTATGTATTACTGGATATTGATATTATCGAAAGTCGGATGTTTTCGAAAATTGTTCCGAATTTTGTTCTGTAGTTCTCGGGATTACGGGATTGCTGTTATGTTTTGGGGGAAGTTATTTAGAGATTTCTGGATCATCAAACGGATGTAAGGATCAAAAGAATGCCATTTGTTTATAGAAGGACACATCTGCCAATTGTGAAACATTCAACCAACTTGACGTGTCTTTGTATCTCCTAGATCCAGTGACTCCAAAGTAAGACTTTTAAATCTCTGTGTTGATTAAAATATTAATTAATAGTGAGCAACTGCATCTTAATGACATCATCATCAGCCCACAGCAGTGCACTGCTGCACATAGGCCTCTCCAATTGCACGCCATTCAGCTCGATTCTCGACAACTCTCATTCAGCTGCTACCAATCACCCTGCGAAGATCATTGCTCCACCTAGCCCGAGGGCGTCCTGCCTTAGCTTACGTTTGCTGATTCGCGGTCTCCACTCAAGAACTCGTCTACCACCCTAACGGTCATCGGTTCTACGGCTAATATTCTGCTATAGCTTACTTATCTATCAGCTATGTCGACAACTTTGGTTCTCTGCCGGATCACCGCATTCCGGATTCTATCCCTAGGAGAGGCTCCAAGCCTAGCTCATTCCATAGCTTATTGAGCGACCCTGAAATAATGGACCAGCCTTAACGTGGGTTCCCTCATTTCGGCTCCGTAAGTCATAATGACACACACATCTTAATGAGACTTCTGTTAAATTCAATCATTGTTAAGCAAAAGCTATGTTGGTGATGTTGTGAAGGGCAAGCATCGCCATAAAATGGTCTGCACAGCATTTTATTCAGTTATTTAGGCTTTTCAAAGTTCCGCAATATGAAATTCTCTACCATCGTAAATCGAGCCCAAAAAGGACCTAGCAAGACCGAAAAATAATAAAAACAGTTTAACTTAAAAAACGTAAGCCGAGAAGGGCGTAAAAAAGGAAAAGAACATAAATAAAGCCACAAGACAATACTATGCAAATGTGCGCTCGCGACTGGTCGAATGGTCGAATATAGTGCGAAATATTAAGCGTGTATTGACACTTAGGACGTGCGCACAGTGACGATTTTTTATTTTAAATATATATTTTAAGTATATGTACCTACTAAAAAACATTGCTTAAAGTTAAGTATGTCGGAAATACGTTAAAACAATCGTTTGACTTTGACTAATCGGGACGCCAGCGCCTCCTGGTGGCGCTCGACAGAGTCTATAACATAACGCTAGAGAGAGAGTATGTTGTTGGCGTTTAAGGAGTGAACACGTTTAGAAACTGTCGCACGTTCCGTATAGTTTTGTCGTGTACCTACAGTGTGTGATACGCTAGTGTGATTAATTTGTTCGTAAATTATATTTTGATTTGAACTGCAAACGTTTTTTTCTATTGCGCAATAACCAACACTTCCCATAGTACTCCCACAGTAGTTAAAATATGGCTGATAATAACGAGAGAGACGTACCTACTTCGTCAAGTATGTATATGATTAACGTCTTTAACCACACATTTTTAACGTTTAAAAACTTCTTTTAACTTTAACCAACGCGTATAAATAAGGGGGCGATTGTATTGTTATTACAATGGTCCAATGGAGTCCTGAATTTGACATTAATGATAATTAAACTCATCCATGATCAAAGGACCAAATTCACCTATTTGGTTTAAAAATATTAGTCCTTCTTGCATTATTAATTCCTAAATTAATATAGGTCTAAAACTTAAGTAGTCAGCTCATAGGACCAAAACTTTAAAATAATGATAATTACACATGATTAATTCAAAGGGTGCGAAATATTAAGCTCATTTCGACACAGTGATCTGCGGGTGTACAATGACGCCATATTGTTTTAGGAGAGTTTGTGTGTTTTGTTAGAAGCGCTGTGACTTTGTGATGAAGTTTACCAATTACTGTGTTACCTATACTTTATAGTGGGTATTTGGAAAATAATTAGAGAAGCTTGACAAATAAATGCACCCTATCAAGGTATCTGTAGAATACTGGGAAGCTGTAGCACATACTAACTACACCTGTAATTTTTTTTATTTTTTTATAATTGCGATTGTAATACTGTCTGTTACCTTTTCACGACTTAACGGCTGAATGGAGTTCGTTGAAATTTGGCTCATAGGTAGACCATGACGTGGGTTAGGGCAAAGAATATTTTTTATTTCGGTAGTACTATCCCGTGGAATAACTTCCGACCTCCACTCAGCTGAAACCGCGCTCAAAAGCTAGTGATTAAGATTATATAAAAACGATTTAATGAAAATACTTTATACTCCTTGTAAGAAGTATAATAGAAGGATCCATTCTGTAAATGAGATTATTATACCTTTCACATCGAAACACAAGGAAAGCCGGCAGACGTATTAAACTGTTACAAACTATTTTGGAAGCCACAGAGGCAACTTAAAACATCGTTCTTTTCGAAGTTTCGTCGACGAAACTTTCCCCCGAAAAAAATGTCGCACATGTGAACAAATCCTATCACACTAGCGACGAAACCCGAAACATTTTACAAGTGTGCGACATAAAGACGCAGCAATTGATCGCGTCGACAAAACGACTTATTTATGCGCCGTACCCCGCCCGTAAAGTATCGGCCGGGTTTGTCTCTACGCTTTGCGATTTTAAAGTATTATTGTACCTACGTTTTTTTTAAGATATTTATTTTTATGGATCTGTGGAATTCTTACGGTAGCTGAGATCTTCGATACATACATGAACGTTTCTTAAAAGGGGGTAAGCCAGAAATTACAGAACACCGCCGTCACCACGTGCTACGATCCTTTCATAGTCTCTGTGCTTCGTCCACGGTACACCATATACGGGAACAGATCTAAGATTTATATTAAACTAGCTTTTGCCCGCAGCTTCGCCCGTGTGGATGTCGGAAAATATCTCACGGGAACTGGATCGGGATTACTACCATGTTATCTCTTTATCACTGTATGAACTACTATCTGCGCCCCGCAGTTTCACCTTCATAGGTCTCGTTGTCGGAAGAATATCGGGATGAAAAGTATCCTTTGTCCTAACTCAGATCATGGTCTACCCATGTGCCAAATTTCATCCAAATCCGTACAGCTGTTTTAGCATGAAAGCGCAACAAACAAACATACAAAAAATCAAATCTTTTCTCTTTATTATAATATTAGTTTAGATTCTCGTATCGAAACCAATCTTGACTGACATCTATTTTATAAGATCAGTTCAATCTACGAATCATAATTACTGTATATTCTCATCTATATAATGTGAATTGATTCTCTAACACGTCAAAAGCAGAATCTTCATAATATTACCTGCAGACATAATTCTATTTTAAGATACACGCTGATCCAGAAAATAAATAACCTGGCCATGCGTGTGGGCAGTATTTATTGTCGGCACTTCGTCCTGGGACGAGCAATGAATCACCCTGTATAAGGCACGCGATGCCTCGCGTTTGGGTGTTGATGGATCTCTTGTTCAAGCTACCGTCGAACTGGGGTGTTCACTTTTGATTTATTTGGTAGATAAGGTAGGCTTTAGACCGGATTTGACGTGGGACGAGGAAATACTATTAGGTTTAGTTGAAAGTTTGATGGTAGTGTGATCCTAAGGTTGGATTGAATAGCAATTGATCATTTCAGTGGTCAGATACAAGCCTAGTTTGAGTTGTTGGTTGTATGCTGCACTAGTTGACGTCATCACGTCAACGCCGGCTGTCGCTGAAAACCAGCGCTGGGGCTCTGTCTCGCATAGGGTCGTAGCGTTATGTGGAGCGATTGCCGTTTTGCGTGGATGTGACGCATATTTTCCCCCAGCTCGTTCTTTTTTGTATTTGTGTGTTTTTCTCTGCGTCATGTTTCTTTTTCTGTTTTCCAGTTCCTAGGCTATCTCTCAGGGAATCAGCGTCCTTCATTTTTTGTTTATTTGGACTGTAGCCTGATGAAGATCGCCGGAATCTGCTGGATTGATAGGCATAAGACTTAGTCCCGGCCTATGTCCAGCGGTGGACGTCTTTCGGCTGAAATTATGATGATTATGTATCGACAAAATTTAATACGGTAATGGTTTATGTACAATCAACTCAGCCTACCGCAGTCCACTGCTGGACATAGGCCTCTCCCATGCTGCGTCACAACACCCTGTCCTCCGCCTTCCGCATCCAGTCTGTCCCAGCCACTTTTTTGGTTTATGTTGTAGTCAAAAACCTTCCCAGACAGATACGGCAGTAGCGGGACTATCCAGGGTACCTCTGACGCACTTAAGTATTGTCATTCTATTGTCAAGTATTGTTATTTAAATACGTTTCTATTAAATGGCTGACGTCTGACATCAATCACTTACTTTTATTCACATTGCTCATGTTCCCAAAAACAAAATTTCAGATACGTATCGTTTTCAGTCTCCAATCACGGCTATGTACTTGCGTGAGCCAGCGAAGCATAATTTTTTCCGTCCCAACGGTGACAGTTTCATTAAAGTCAGCCAACCATGTCCTACATTTACAAGTAAAATACGTCTGATCTGGTCGAGATGGCTCTACGAAAATATAGTAGAGAAAGTGATGGTTCTGTTTTAGCAAAATCTGTTATACAGGGGTATTTGTAACTCGACGTATTCCTTGCAGGCCGTCATAGTGGAGTTAAAATGCAACAAATTAAGCCACCAAACGTTCTACCGAAATATCGTGACGGCGATGAGCGATTACTCGCTGATATGCGTAAGTACCGTTAGGCTATCGGTAAGAGTTTTGCCCGCCAAGCAAGCGTCGCTAAGCAAGTACTCTCTTTGATAACTCTTGTCACTGCGGCAAACGATTACTCGCCGACGGTGTAAACAGTCAGCGATCAACTATATGCAATATATTAAGTCGGGGCAAAACTTCTTTCGTATTTTATATACAAATTCAATAGGATTCAGGGGGTCGTGTGGCACCCAAATATTGAGTTTTTTTGTATATCCAGGTTTTTTTAAATAAACTACTAATATGCCGCAGATCTTGCTTCCCTTTTTAAAAATGGCATTATCTTTATCCGTAACAGGGCGACCAGAGCGAGCTACATCTTTGACATCAGAATTCTCGGACTGAAAATGCTTGAACCAACTTTGTGCTGCTCTTACTGACACTGCGTTAAGTCCATAAACGTCACATATTTTTTTCACGGCTTGTCGTATTTTTTTTTTTGTAATAAAACTTCAAAATGTATATAATTTCTTCGTTAGATTCACTAATTTTAGCAGACAGAAAAACAATTGTAAAATGGCGGGAAATCGTTTTTACTTATATTTTTCTTTTTTTAAATATCTATTTAAGAGTCCCTATCAATTTCGCGGTCTAAAAACAGAAAATTCAAGTTTTTCCAGTGCAAATTTCTCAATAAACTTAAGATATCTGATTTTTTATTTAATGCACTGTTATTCATCACCTATTTATCTAGTATGTGGACGAATTTAAATATTGAGAGCTACTCAATATAAATTACTAAAAATAAAAATCTAACACACGTTTTTACGTAAGCACGAAACACCAGATTTTCCAATTGCTTTTTTAGCTTACTAGTAGCAAATAACAATCTGAGAAAAATCCTTAATACTGGACATATAGTATATTAGTAAGAGGACGATTTTTTTTTTTTAAGTTTAATAAATTTTAAGTTTAATGAATAGTACTCTAAAAAAAATGTGAACCGCGCTGCAAAACGCAATAAAATCATGTGTAAAATCGTCGCCTACGCGTAAGAATTTATTGAAAATAAGAAAAAGTCTTAAATATTTTAAAATTTAAGGTGTTTATCTACCAAATTCAATTTTTATATTTTATTTTTGACTACTTATATATTTGTAATAAAATATCTAAATAATGCCTTATAAATCGATGCGCTTGCAGTTGCTCGAGGCATTCAGTCGCGCCCAAGGGCTTCTCGACGACGGACCTGTGTCGCCCGTGACGTTCACCGCTCCCGACGTAACCCGCGAATCGCACGTGATTTTATACTAGGTCTAACCAGTTTTGAGACTTTTGAGTATATTTTTTTATCTAAGCATTGTGTGACACCTATTAATTATTGTGCAAACACACTGTACATTTGTAATAAATTAATAGTTTTTTTATTAAAAACTATTAATTTATTACAAATGTACAGTCAAAAACAAAAAAGTTATTAAAAAAAAGTTATTATTTATTATAATAAAAAATAATTAATCATTTTTATATTCTATAGGGACGAAAAGGAGAACAAGTCACCAGTTAGTTCAGGAACATGGTCACTTTTACTAGCAAATGGGTACTGTAATGTGTCTTAGCTATATGGGTGTAGTAAAAGGACATGATGTTTTTTATAGGATACCCGATACCCACATTATAATTTATCTCTTTCTGTACCTAGTTCTATGTAAATATAAATTTCTTCTATGTAAATTTTATATGACATGTTTACTACCCGAAATTGTTGTCTCCAGAAAAGTACGTTCTATGAATATCTGAAACACCTCATACTAAACTCTAGTATAAAATCCTTATGTAGATACGTGTAAAAATAAATAAAAAACTAAAAATAATCTTGTATATAATTTCACGCTGTTGCTACGCCTACATACAAATAATACAGGAATACAATGACTCGTGTAATTAGTTCCAGACGTACCTTGTATATACATTGGTCACACTTTATAATTATTATAGTTAGCTTTTATTATAGTGAATGCCGTACTAGGTAACGATATTTTTATGGAGTACCTAAACATAACACGTCATAATCACAATAAAATCCATCAAGTAATATGGAACCTAGTACTTATGTATAAACTATGGAGTGCTGGTAATAGAAGTTACGAATCAAGATTATAGTCTAGTCGACATGTTAAAAATGGTGTTAATTCGACATACTACTGCTAAAATTATGTGGTTTAGCTCATTCGATTCGGAATAATGTCTAGACCATTGTGCAAAAAAATTGAATTAGCACATAAAAAATTCCAAAAGTTATTAACAATTAAACACCTTCAAAAAATAGCGTTTCGTTTATTGCTTATTGTCCGTAAACTATAAATATTTTCGAAATTTGAAAAAAAGATCCTTAAAGAGGAGGAAATTTTGTAAAAAAAAGTTCCAACTCCCGGAACTGTAGCTCCATTATTTATAATTTTAATTTAACGCTGAAAATAGCCCGCCGCGCGCCATTGTTAGGTTGCGCGCACGGCCTCGAAGGCGAGTACGTCACTTAAAAAAATTTTTTTCAAGTACTTAAAGTTAATTGAAAAATCTAAAAAAAATATTGCATAATCTAAACACTTTAAAAAATTTATTCCCGTTGGAATTTTTTATAATAACATATTTTTCAATATTCTAGACGGTTGTTAATTAAGAAAGTTTTGTCCAATTTCCATCATCCTTCTAAACTAAAAAAAATGTTTAAATTATTACCTTAAAATTATTTCGGTTCGTGGACCTCTTCTTATAAATATATTAAACAAGATTGCGTCGTCTAAGTTATGAAATTGTTAATATTTTGTTAATAATATTTTTTTTAAGTTAACAAAAAAAGAAAAAGCACAATTATGTTGTAAAGAAATTTTTTTTCTTTATTTATTATTATATTTTCGTTTTTATGTCAATAAAAGACATCTTTTAATGGTTTTTTTTTTTTATCCATTTGTTTATAAACATTTTGTTAACAAATGGACTATTTATATATTTTTGAAATTTTTTTTTTTACAATTTTATAGAGAACTGTCAATTATGATTTTTAGAAAAAAAAATTTTTCTTAATAATTATTTTTAATTGTTTATAATCGTTTTTTTTTATTTGTTGTTTAAATTATTTGTTAAGAAATTTTTTTTTTCTAAAAATCATAATTGACCTTTCTCTACAAAATTACAGAAAAAATTTTTTTTTTCGTTAACAATAGCATTGTTTATTAACTTTACAATTTGTTATAAACAAATTCTCAACTTTGTTTTATTTTTTTGTAAAATTAATTTTGAAATTTAATAATTTTGAAAACAACAAGTAAATAATAAATAAAAAATATATGACTAACATTATCTGAAAGATAATTGTATTGCCTACAAAAATGACCTGAATGTTAATGGTCGTATTTTTCATAGTTCAAAAGTTATATTAACTTTAAAGTCAACAAATGGATCAGCTGCTGCAAGTTTTGTAGCACGTGTATTTTCAAAATTACATAAAAAATAATATAATTTTTTTTTCGGTATTTTAATGCACGAGGTCGTTTTTGTAATTATTATTACTTACAGGAAAAAAATAAAACAAAGTTGAGAATTTGTTTATAACAAATTGTAAAGTTAATAAACAATGCTATTGTTAACGAAAAAAAAAATTTTTTCTGTAATTTTGTAGAGAAAGATAAATTATGATTTTTAGAAAAATAAAAAAATCTTAACTAATAATTTAACACGTTAACTGCCATGGTGGGTCAAAATGACCGGCACGTCATCTACCCATTGGAGCCGTGGGGGATCAAAATGACCGGCACGGCAGACCCTAATTTGCGAAGCCCGTTCACGCCGCAGATTGCAAACGCTGCGTATTAAACCATATAATATGACCGGCGCGGCCCTAATGAACACCTGTAACAACTTGGTTTTTTGATTTTTTTATGGTATACCTACTTTTTGGACTTAGAGAAAAAAAAATACATAGGACATAGGCATAAACACACAGGATTTCGAATTAAACATTTTTATTTTGTTTCCAAGTTGAATTAAAGCAAGCAAAAAGAATGATAATAAAAAATAAAAAAATGTGTTCGATGTGAAAAAAGGTTTTCTAACGTAAATCAAAATAGGTATCGAAACATTTTAGTGGCATTTGTCAAAACATTGTCGACATAAATGTGGATTTCCGGGACAAATAGTGCAAAACCAAGAAACCTTTTTTGTTTTGTTTTTGGCCGTATTTCTTCCATACAACTGAACATTTGTTTTATAACAATCGCGACAAAATTTTCTTGTTGACACTGCTGCACCTTCTTTCTTCTTCAGCTCATGTTTTTGTCTTCTGACTCGTGGTGTGGTCGATTCCGTATCCATTACAAGTAATTGTTCTTGTGTAAACTCGAAATCAAAAAAAGCGTCCATTTTGACAATAAAACGATATTTTTCTGTCTAACGAAATCACAGTGTGCAACTAACTATCAAAATAAGCGCGAACTGGCGTAAACAGATCCGTATTGGTCAACACGGGAAGACGTGAAAGGGGTGAAGGGCAGCGGGAACAACAACCGCGCGCGTGGTGTACTCCCGCGCTGTGCATTCATTATGGCACGCGGTGCCGGGCGTAACAGACGTATGTCAGTTTAGAGATACATCGATAGAACATTACGCGTACGTAAGTACGCTGACCGGCATTTTGACCGGCGCGGCCTAAATGTAATAATTATTCCGTTTAGGCCGCGCCGGGTCGCAATGCCCGGCACTTAAAAAAACCTAAAATAGAGCCAAAACAATGAAATATCGCTATAAAACTTGTATATATAAACAAATGGAACTAGAAACAATCATATAAACCAATGTCATTTTTTGAAAATATTATAAAATTTTAGCCGGCGATTAACGTGTTAAACAACAAATAAAAAAAAAACGATTATAAAGAATTAAAAATAATTATTAAGAAAATTTTTTTTTACTAAAAATCATAATTGACAGTTCTCAATAAAATTGTAAAAAAAAAAAACTAAAACATATAAATAGTCCATTTGTTAACAAAATGTTAATAAACAAATGGATAAAAAAAATATTTTTTTCAATTAAAAGATGTCTTTTATTGACATAAAAACGAAAATATAATAATAAATAAAGAAAAAAAAATTCTTTACAACATAATTGTGCTTTTTCTTTTTTTGTTAACTTAAAAAAAATATTATTAACAAAATATTAACAATTTCATAACTTAGACGACGCAATCTTGTTTAATATAATAGGTCTTTACCTATGAAATTGCCGTTTTGTATGAAAAAATTTAAACGAATTTTTTTCATGAATTTTTTATTTGTATTAATCGAAGTAATCACCCATGCAATCAATGCATCTTTGCCATCGCAGTGGCAGTTTATTGATGCCCTTCTTAAAGAAATCAGCTGGACGGGAGGCAACAAATTCTTCAAAGGCATTTTGTACTGCCTCTCGGGTATTAAATTTTTTCCCCGCCAAGAAGTTATCCAAATTCTGGAAAAAGTAGTAGTCTGTAGGCGCAAGGTCTGGTGAGTAGGGCGGATGACGGAGAGCTTCCAACCCCAGTTCTTGCAACTTGGAGACCGTCTGCTGTGCAGTATGAGGTCGCGCGTTGTCGTGCAGGAGCAGCGGAGACGAGCGATTGACCAATGCTGGTTGGAGATGCGCCAGCTTCTCCATCATTGTGTTCAGTTCTTCACAGTACACATCTGCAGTAATGCTCACCCCGTTTGGTAAGAAGCTGTGATGAATCACACCGGCGCTAGACCACCAAACAGTGACCATCACTTTTCTAGGGGTAAGTTTTCGTTTAGGGCATTGTTTAGGTGCTGAACCAGGATCCAACCAACTTGCTGAGCGCTTACGGTTATCAAACAGAATCCATTTTTCATCGCAGGTAACAATGCGGTTCAAAATTCCTTCATTTGTGTGTCTGTTGAGCAGTGCAAGGCACGTCTCGACGCGTACTTCGCGCTGGCGATCATTGAGTTCGTGGGGCACCCATTTGTCAAGCTTTTTTACCTTGCCAATTTGACGCAAATGGACCAATATTGTTTTGACGCTAACGTCGAAAGCTGCTGCTAATTCAGCCGTAGATTGTGTATCATCAGCTTCCACAATCGCCTTTAATTCGTCATTGTCGACCAAAGTCTTCGGACGACCGCGAGGTTCATTTTTCAGGTCGAAATTTCCAGAACGGAAGCGAGCAAACCAATAACAGGTGGTGCGTTGGTTTGTAGTGTTAGCTCCGTAAACGTCGTTGATGTTGCGTGCCGCTTGTGCCGCGTTGCTGCCACGACGGTACTCATATTCCATAATTACTCGAATTTTTAACGTATCCATGATGACGAAAAAGATTGAAATGCGATGAAAATGTAACACTAATCAATAAAGAAATGACTACTTTTAGAAAAAAAAATCCATGTTTTTAAAATAAAATTAATTTGAAATTAGAATTCTTAGCCAAACAAAAATTATTTTGATTTGAAATGGCCAGTACTGCAGAACGGCAATTTCATAGGTAAAGACCTAATATTTATAAGAAGAGGTCCACGAAGCGAAATAATTTTAAGGTAATTATTTAAACATTTTTTTTAGTTTAGAAGGATGATGGAAATTGGACAAAATTTTCTTAATTAACAATCGTCTAGAATATTGAAAAATATGTTTTTATAAAAAATTCCAACGGGAATAAATTTTTTAAAGTGTTTAGATTATGCAATAATTTTTTTAGATTTTTCAATTAACTTTAAGTACTTGAAAAAATTTTTTTTAAGTGACGTACTCGCTTTCGAGGCCGTGCGCGCAACCTAACAATGGCGCGCGGCGGGCTATTTTCAGCGTTAAATTAAAATTATAAATAATGGAGCTACAGTTCCGGGAGTTGGAACTTTTTTTACAAAATTTCCTCCTCTCTAAGGATCTTTTTTTCAAATTTCGAAAATATTTATAGTTTACGGACAATAAGCAATAAACGAAACGCTATTTTTTGAAGGTGTTTAATTGTTAATAAAGGAATTTTTTATGTGCTAATTCAATTTTTTAGCACAATGGTCTAGACATTATTCCGAATCGAATGAGCTAAACCACATAATTTTAGCAGTAGTATGTCGAATTAACACCATTTTTAACTTGTCGACTAGACTATTATTTTGCTCCCGCTTCACCGTACGACAACGCACACTGCGATTGTTAGCAATAGTTCGAACGCACACAGACACGCTGCGCTCCGATAGTTACCTAAACTAGTAGCGCGCCGAAATTGATAGGGACTCTTAATGGTATCAAAACCAGCCAGATACAAAAAGTACAGCTAAAAAACTTTTACTACAACTTTATACCTATAAAATACGTAAAAGCTTTTTCCCCGACCTATTATGCAGCACTAACTTGAGGGGGTCTGATAGGGCCGATGCCTGCCGGGGTCGCGGATTGTTCGATAGAGTTACCGTGGCCCTGGCGCACAGGCAACTGAAGAAACACGGGTGGGTTTTAGTCAGTAAGAGTCTGACACGCCCTTCCGCTCCGCCCACAGCGAGAGAAGTTAGTTGATGACTCCCAACCAAATATATATATATATATATATATATGTATCATATATGTAGGTATCTCTTTTACTTACACGGGACCTAAAAACTTTTCTACGGTTCTAGAGCGAGAAAACCGTTGATAGCTAGTCGCTTACTCGTGGGCGATGGGACACCAGAGGGCCTAGACAAAATAACATTCGATTAACGATAACGCTAGTAGAAAAGCTAAAATGTATGGGGTTGACATAAGCTATCGAAATGTCACGTGATCATAGGTCAAAGAATAAAAAATTGCTAGACAATGTAAACAACATTCGATTATGAAATGAATCGACAGCGTCGAAAGATTAGATACTTCCACAGAGATGCATAGCCAAGGAACACTTTTTGACGAGCGTTATTGCTAGTTTTTGGAATCATTAGCGAAAGCGATAGCGATTGTAGAAATAGAATCGCTCCGAAGCGAATGCCATTTGTCTAGGCCCTCTGTAGGCCTAGCCAAGTTACAAACGTTTCGTATCGAATCTCTTTCTACAATCATTAACGCTTTGGCGTAAGCAATTTTAGAAAACGATAAATTGGTAGCCAAGTTGACGCGACTGACTCGATCGCTCGTTCTACAATGTCATTAGAAAAAACCTATACTTTAGTCTATGGTGAGCGGTCCTACAAACGTCAAACTAACCTTTGTTATTTAATTTACTTGTCTATCATACTCGGGCACTTGAAAGTTTGAAACATAAACAATGACGTGATCAAGGAACATATTTACTCTAGGAGAACGTGATACGCGTCATGAACTAATATCGCCACTTACGAAACAAACAGAACAATTGTGTTTGACCCTTTACTTAATCAATATACTTATTTATTATTATGGATATCACTGTATTTTTTTACTTTTTTTTTTTTCATAAATATACTGAGAAGGCACAGTCATTATATTAATGTCCTAAAATTTATCTCTAAGGGAGTGTCTGGGACTTAATTTATTAATTGAACGAATTGCCCTTTTTTGTAAAACAAAAATAGTCTGAATATCGGCGGCATTTCCCCTCAACAGAATACCGTACGACAACATATTTAAAGTATGCATTTTAAATGCTAAATGGTAAATAAAGTCCAAAATAATGGTAAATAAACAAAACACAGAGCAGTGGTGGCCCAGTGGTATCGGCCCCGACTTACGAGTTGTAGGTTGTGGGTTCGAACCCAGACAGGCGCTTTACTTTGTGTAAATAATTTCATCACCACTGCTCTCAAAACGGTGAAGGGAAACATCGTGAGGAAAGCGGCATGTCCTAGAACCAAAAATTCGAAGACATGTGACATCTACCAACCCGCACTGGGCCCGCGTGGTAGATTACAGCCCATTCCCTCTCAAAGAGAGGAGGCCTGTGTCCCAGCAGTGGGAACACTATAGGCTGATTAAGTAAACAAAACACTTCTCGGTTTCAACACAGCTGTATCATATAGACGCCATTTAATTATCGTTAACTCTTGGTTAACTCTATTTGTTTGTTCTGACCACGTGACTTAACGTTGACATGATGTCATTCCTATACATTTGATTAGTTTTCTATTAGCGTTGTCGATTGTAGATTGTCAACTTGGCTAAGCCTGCTGGACAAGAGCCTAAATAGAACTGTACAAAAAACATTAAAAACTATTATTTGCTTTATTAGAAATTCTGCTTACTGTGTTTTATGAAAGAAATATGTTCAAGGACTGTGCAGTCTGTGCCAGCAAAGAAAATAAAATTCTCAGTAGTAAAATAGGATTATGTTGTTCTATAGAAATACAGGTCAGCCAACAACTTTCTTTAATATACAACATTTATATTCACTACCTATTTTCCTGTTTGAATATCAAAGGAAAACTTCTTTATTTACCTCAGAATAAAGGAGTTCTTTTATAAAACTTCAAGGGAAAAAAATTATAAAAAGTCTGGAAAATTCGGGATCTTTCACAGAAGTTGGTCAAGAATTCTGTATACAAAAATATGATATTTTTTTACCCTTTAAACAAAAAAACAACTTTTGAAAGGCGATTTATCTTTTTTAGAGGAAACGAATTTAGTTTTATTATCTTCAATGAGTTTGGAAAAATATTGACGCTATGCTACAAAATACATTATTTCAGTAAAGGTAAAGGACCGAAGGCACTAGGACCAATTTTTTCTCTTGGATGAATTTCCTGAAGGCCTACTTGAAATGTATCTGTTTCTGTGCCCGGTGGCGCATGAGTCGTTGCACGGAATGTTACCACTTTATAAATATTATGTTTTTAAACAATTAGAACTAGGTATAGTGTATTTATTTTATTTCTTATTTTTTGATTATTTTTAGTTTTCGTATGCTGCACTGATTTTGACGTCATCACGTCAACGCCGGCTATCGCTGAAAACCAGCGCTGGGGCTCTGTCTCGCATAGGGTCGTAGCATTATGCTGAGCGATTGCCGTTTTGCGTGGATGTGACGCATATTTTCCCCCAACTCGTTTTATTTTTTTTGAATTTGTGTTTTTTCATTGCGTCATGTTTATCGCAAATAAACGTATTTTCTTTCTTTCGTTTCTTTGATACCTAGAACTGAATTTATTTTTATTGTTATTAAACTGTCATTTTTTGTTCCAGGTATGTTCCGATAGCAGTCATTATATTTATTAACGAAAAAATTACCATCTTGTAAGTACCATTAGATCTTGGTTATTGTCTTGTATTTTGAACCTATTTTCTACGCTAGGGATACGTTTTGTTTTGCAAAGATAAATCGTTTTTTTTTTGGCTTGCGTATAATGTACGTAATACTCAAGTAAGAACAGATTGTTTTCACACCATCTTATATACCTATAGATTTTTTATCTCACTCATATTATATGAGCCTTAAATGATCCCATATTTTTAACACGTACTAAACCATATCTTAGCCATTCCAATCAAACTTACCCTCTATCTTAAAATAACGGTCCTTAGGTCCAAAATCGAATGGCAAGCCCACCCAATGAAATACCCATAAGGACTGCGATTACGTATTCAAGTTTCGTCATAAGAACAATAATATTCCATAAATATAACGTTTTTATTATAAGATACATGTTGTTCTAGTTTATAAGCTATCATATATATGTAAGGAAAGTCATATTTTACGAGGTTTTTACACACAATATTGTTTTATATTGGTACTGTATAAATATTTTGCCGTTTATTAAGGAAATATTTGATATACTAAGGGCCCGTTGTTTGATACATAGTTAAACATGACCAATAGTCAATTTAACAATTAGTCACTTGACAATAGTAAATAGCTGTCAAAGTTTAACGCATGGTTAACTTTTATAGCAAATTGTCAATTATTTAACTGTAGTTAGCTTAACCATTTGTCAAACAACATACTTCTGTAATTTTTAACAAATTGTTAGTTTAACTAACGCATTTTAACTATTAGTATGTTTGACTACTGATCAAACAACTGTCCTGTAGTTCTTTAAACATTCACAAATATCAATCAATGCTATTTTTAATTTTTTTTATTCGGGAAACTTACAGCTAACTTATACAGTATTCTTAAACAATATGCAATTGAAGAATCATAAAGAATCATAACCATAATCATAGAGATGCAAACATTATTTTTTTTGTATAGAAGCTTTTCACCAGCAAATGCCAATGCTATTGCCAATTGCTGCCTTTCTGAAAGTTTCAGGTTACCCGCAAGACTTTGAAAAAAAAATCTTCATTCTTCTTCTCTGGGGTCAAAGGCATGAGCTTTATTATTATTTAAAATTATACATAAACTTTTGGATACCAGTACTAACAGTCATGAGAAACTGAAAACAAGACTAGAATCGTCTAATATTGACAAAAGTGAGGAAGTTTAATGACAAGTACTCGTTTCTTCCTTTGATAAGAGGCCTTAGCGTCAATATCAGTCTTCGATCCAGTAATAGATAGTCCGATTAATAATTGAATTTAAGTTGACGACATTTCGTGGTCCTTTCATCCGTGGAAAGACCAAATTGCTGTAAATTTATTTGCATCGGACAATCACATCACTACTGTCAATATACTATCCAGAATTCCAGACAATAACTAACGTGAACATAGCACCTAAGAACACAGACCTAACATTTCGGAGCCGAAGTTAGGATTCAAGAAAGCCAATCACGTCCCATTTATCGTGTTACCCCACTTCGTAGTTCGCTTTAAAACTGCGAACGACACTGCACCGACACTTAGAATTCTCACACATTGGCCTCACCTTTACTTATCAAAAACATTCTTCATCGAACACCGTTTTCACATCCCTAGCTTCGATATCGATTGCTGTTTTTGTACAAGTCGCTTCAAAATTTTTTGGTCCTTCCAGCGCAATATATCGTGAATTTCGGTGAAAGTGCCGTACGTAGTCGGGTAGTTTGATGTCGTGGTACGAAGGCATCCTTCCTCCGTTGATTGTATTTGCACAGTACAGTCAATAGGACTTAATTTTCTCGGAGCTACGTTCTTCTGGCATTTTATTTGTAGTTTGTCGCAGTATTGAATCGTATAGGGATGTATTGCGTTTGGTATGTACGGTTTTAGTGTCTATTTGTCTTGGTCGGATTGTATTCAAGTTGCTAGTGGATTTTTCGTTGAATTTCGCGTTTAGTTATTTTTTGTTTGGTTCTTTTTTGGGTAGTTTGGGATTGGGACTACCTATATTATTAATGTTTATTGCATTTGTGAGCTTAGCGTTAATAATATTTCTGAGTACTTAGCGTGGTTGTGTTCATGGTTTATATGTTGGTCACGTTTCACGTAATATTACTAAAACACACCTTCCAATATATAAATAAAAGGATAATAAACGTATTATTGAAATCCTTAGAACGGCCTTTCCTTTGGTGGTATCCCCATTAACCCTAACAGTATAATGAAGGTCACTTGATTTAATAGGATCATAATCATAACTATCCTTTAGAGGTTAAATCCTTTTGAGATAATGGCTAAGTTTATGCATAAATAAAAAAAAACTGAAAAACTACGAGTGCCACAGCACCCTAAATAAATAATCCTTTCAATTAAACCAATACAGACTCCCATTCAAATCCTTCCAATCCACCTTTCACTTAAACAGCGCAAACCTCAAACAAAACGAGTAAATTATCGTCAAGAATGGCGACTTGTATTCCACATCACTACCGGTTACCGTCGCACCCTGGCAGCAGAAAACAACGTCAATGCATCAACCTTTAAACGTAAACTCTTGATGTATTTGTAGTCGAAACAATGCCCAATTGATACCAACGAGGAACGATCCCAAGAAATCCTCGATACGGCAGAGCCTGAATCTTGGACGCATGTCTAGTTTCACACATCCAATTTAAAAGTACCTCTAAAACCATTCAATTTCAACGGACAAGAAGACCAACCTTAACTGGACGTTTCACATGTCTTGTTGCTACATCCGACCCAACTTGATCCCTTTGTGCTTAGAAAAGCAAAGAGCATGGAGGTCAATCTTTTCTGGACGTCAATAGGGCTGGTCCAACTAGATTCCCAACAACATTCGAAGGTAATTGTGATCATGAATCAATCCTATCTCGAAATCCTTTCAAGGCGCACTATTCAAACGACATCTCCTTACTGTTCCGTATACATTGCTGCTTATGTTGTGCATTGTTCTCTTTGACTGAATACGGGAGAAGTAATGGATGTCGGAATTTTAGATTTTTCATGAATTGTTTATGGTGTTGGTATGGGGAATAAAGGCGAATGGATATGTATGGGAAAACGATAGTTTTCCTGAAGCTAATATAAGGGAATTCCGGTGATATTGTTAGAGGCCTTATTGGTTGCAAATGCTACTGAGGATTGAAGACGGAGATTTATTGCAGGGTTCGTCTTGGTGACAGGGCATTATCACGTAACTGGTATTTATTGAAAGGTCATAATAGGGCTGCGTGGTTGGTCTACTAATTAGAATTCTGCAGAAAAGGGTCGTTTGCTGTTTTTTCATGACATTTAAGTTTTTTTTTATGTTTCGCGTCTTGTGTTGTATACTAGCAATGAAGTGGCAAATGTATGAATAAGTTTTCTTTTTTTTAATCCCATGAACTGGTAACTTTCTTAATTGAGAAAATTTTAATAAAATTGATAATATTTAAGACGCCCGCAGACAGGGGCGATGCGACTCTAGTAGAAAAATTCTATGAAAATTCATGGTTTTTTTTTACAAGAGTCGCGTCGCACTGTCACTTCGCGCCTGTCTGCGGGAGCCTTTACTGAGAAAGAAGAACAAAAATATTGTATTCAGTGGTATACAAATGTGTATCGAAAACCAAAAATAAAACAATATTATCAAGAGTCCTAAATCAAGTTATAGGTAATAAACAAGAAACTCGAACAAATATAAATATTGGAAAGAAATGTGACAAGAACAGAATTAGGAATAGATTTATAAGATAGTAAATAGTTTTCCTAGTTCAGCCACAGACAACGATATTATCATATATTGATATTACGAACTATTTCCTGAGGGAGCCTGATTTCTGATAATATTGATATTTTGGTATAAATTCTGGTAGTTATCTTGATAAAGTACCTACGCCACTCTGTCTCTTGTTGTGATTGTCTTAAAGATAGATAGATAATATTTATTTGCTTAAACATGTGTCATACATATAAGAAAAGACAAGCATATAGGATGGTAACAACATTACTAGGTACAGACATGTTTGCCGCTTGATGTGACGTGCAAATATCGAGAAATATTATTAATTAAAACATTCTCTTAAAATAACAATAAATTAAGTAATTAAAGAACAATTATAATATTGTAATATATTTAAAATAACAACTCTTGAAAGAGATTCTGGCAAAGTAATCTCAGAGTCGCTCATTAATAACATTTAACACATACATAACATAACATTACACATGTTTCCCTGAAGGGTTAGGCAGAGGTATTACAATTCGCACGTTATGTTTAAGTCCCATATAATAAAGGGCGAGCCTATTGCCATCAACCCTCCACAAATGTAGAACCGCATTATCATTGCTTGTGATTTTAGTAATGTATTATTATAAGCAGAGATCGGATATTCGGATGCATATTTACCTAAAGTTAATATTGCTAGCTATGAAAGTATTTAAGCGACTTCTAAAAAATATTTTTTTGGAAAAAAAATCAGATGCATATTTATTTAAAATGAATGTTAACTCCCGATCCAAATATGTGTATTTAGTGTGTAAGAGGATGGGTGGTGTGTTAGATAAAACAGAAAAAAAAAAAAACATAGATTCCTCTTCCTTCATCCTGATTGGGCATAAATATCGCCTCGGCTACAACAACTTTAATCACTACCTTTCAATCACTATGATTTGGTCCGGTTTCGTCGCTGAAATCTGACGTTAGCGGGATTTTTTCGATACCAAATTAGCCAACATCTCAACTTTAGGTGAATATGCATCCGAATATCCGATCTCTGATTATTAGCAATACAATAAAAAAGAAACAACATTAATTGAACACAAAAATACATTAGCTTAGAACTGTGGTCAACGATACATTTTTCTACTTGACTCTAAAACTAAAATATTTTTCAACTCCAGAGCGACGCTCATAGTCGTCGGGGATAAAAACGATCAAGTTTTAACGAAGGTCAAATGTAGTGCAACAACCCCTTCGAGGCTGGAGGAAAATTGCAAAACATATCGCCACGTTGATTGCCAGTCGCCACTTTTTTAAGCTTTCACCGTTCTAACTACAGTTTTGAACTTGGCAGCCTGAAAAAATATTTCGCCTTTGTACTTTTTTTTTGTCCAGGGATACGTACCTTGTTATTAAATACAATATGAAGGTATGTTTCGGCGAAAAACCAACCTTTAAAATCAACACCCGATCAATTTAGCTAGGAATTTCCGAACAAAAACAGGTTGGTATGAAATTTAAAATTGCGTGGGAACGGCCATATTTTTCGGTCCTTGGAGAATGCGTGCTCGAAATTCAAATCTCTCGTTTCGTGTAATTTTTCAGCGCGAAGGATCAAAATATAAATAATGTTATTAAATATTGTAAACAGATTTACTAGGTACCTATAAAGGTTTATTGGAAATACCAGGAAATACATGATGGTAACAAACACTGCAGCTTTATCTTAAAAGTAAAGACTGAATAGTTAAAATCATTCGCCATTATCATGCATGGAACCGTCCATATTTTCTCACACAAACAATGCATCCTTTCGCGTGAAATACGAATTTCGAATCCCGTTTGGCGCGTTTTTTTTTTGGCGCGAAGGCAGAGGCACAGATAACACAATAAAGTGTTCACGGAAAGGTTCTTTTTAGCGCACAGTTACGAGTTCAAACATTCGGTACATTCGTTACGACAAGTTGGTGGCGTAAATCTAATTTTGTCTGATGCACTGCGGACAGACAGCGTTTTGTTTTTGGTTTCTTTGCAGTGAAAGAATGTTGGTGTCGATTGTACAATATTGTACATTATTGTGAATGTAAATGATTTTCTTGTGTTTGCATGATTTTCCTATTTTCTAAATGTCATGTGACTTTTTAGCCTTGAGAAGTTCCTTGCCCAGGGTAGATTATGTATTGATTGATTAGAGATATTTTGGTTTCATAGGTTCGTCCACCATTCATCATAATAAGATAAAATATTTATTGTTAGTTCCATATTTTGAAATGTTTTGATAGGCATTTAAATAATTGTCGCCTAGCTCAGGGCAGGGTATATATTGATTAATTATTTAATTGGAATCAAACTAAATTAAATAGGTTATTTTATTCGTCATTCATAAACAACTGTTTGTGTAATTTTCTACCTTAAGTTTGCTCTCTTAAAATCGCAGAATATTTTTCTCTATACTTCCCAACTTTTTCTGTATATATTCAACCAGATGTAAATAGGTAGTGACTTACTGTAACTTAATATACTTACCTTTCAACACAACAATCATTCTTTCTTCTCAACTTCAATATTTCAACGAAAGCACACAGTTCATAAGAGATAAGTAAAGTATTTGTTTACAGCCAACACTTGAAGTTTTAACTATAACTTAACCGTTTGCGAGCTGTCGAAGTGTTGAAAGGAGTTATAAATATATTCGGAGTTAGTTATTGAACATTGACCTGAATACAAGAGTTTTTGAAGAGTAAAACTTTTGTCGGTGACTGTATTATTAATATTAAGATTGAGATTTGGACTTCAGTGACATAGTATTTTATGAAGGAGTCGGTAATAATAACTACAGCTACATATTAGATAAAAAGAAAAAAGATAGAAAGAAAATACGTTTATTTGCGGTAAACATGAGGCAGAGAAAAACACACACACAAAAAAGAACCGAGTTGGGGAAAAATATGCGTCACATCCATGCAAGAAGGCATTTGCTCAGCATAATGCTACGACCCTATGCGAGACAAAGCCCAGCGCTCGTTTTCAGCGACAGCCGGCGTTGACGTTGGCGTTGGTATGATAGATAGATTGGCTGCCTCGTTGGGCTAGTGGTTGCAAGTTGTAATACTGCTGAGCATGAAGTCCTGGGTTCGATTACCGGGTCGGACAAAGTATTACTGGGTTTTTCCATCAGGGATTTCTCAGTAGCAGCCCGCAGTCTGGATTTGTGCCCGGTTAATGGCAATCCGCCCCAACCCCTATTACATGGGACTTAAACAGAACTGGGCAAAAGTGAGTGTACTAAAGGTACACCTCTGCCCCACCCTTCGTTGAAACAAGGTGTGTTGCTATGTTTGAGATAGATAAACAGTATCTTTCATAGCTCGTAAACATAAATATAAATGTTCTTGGTAACGAGTACCGATTTCCAATCGCGCGGTTTTTAATTTAATTATAATATAATTACCTTTAGAAAGTTTCTGGTGCTTATGTATATTAAGGACCAGATTTTTTCAGTAGTCGTGTAGGTTACGTGCTAGTAAACAAATAACCTACACCCCTGTCACTCCCGAAACCGCGCCAACCGTAAAGATACGCCAACAAACACGTCATTACTCTTCGCAAACTGTCAGAGCGACGTTCGAAAACTTACAAAGATGCATGCCCAGCGGAATTCTTATGTTTACTCCCTGCAAGTTTCCTAGAACAGGTGTGTGGTTGGGTTTCTGAACGCACGCTCCAAATTCGAGAGTCTTGGAAATATGTTAGAATTTTAAAAGAAGTAGAAGTACATATTTCGCCGACCGAGTTTTCTTTTTATGAAATGGAGAGACCAACGGGTCGATCTTGGTAAAGAGGAAACCCTAAAATAACCATCTCGTTGGAGATCGCTGAACTTTTTGCGTGTTACTGTTGTCCTCGTTGTCAGACAGAGGCAGCATTTACTATTAGGTAGACATAATATGAAGAATATCTGGGGTATGGCAAATGAATCTGCGAATGATAACGTTAAAAAGTGTAGCCTTTCTCATCACACTAACAGTAGCAATGGCTTTCATTTTGACAGTTCAACAACATTCATTGCGTTATTGCGGTACATTGCTTAAGATCGCACGGCAGTGCCTATATTATATTAATAAATGTTTATGTTATTTAATAATATTTACTGTTTGTTTTAGTATATTTTGTTACGTAGATGTAGTACCAATCATTACACCTGACTTGGTCTCCGTACGTCCTTTTTAGGTAACCACTGAAAACCAGCGCCGTGCTGTGGGTCCCCCATAGCACAGCATCATGCTGAGTGGAAGCCTTCTTGTCACAGTCATGACGTGCAGCTGTCGACTATTTCTGTTTTGTGCTCGTGATTATAGATCTATTTTGTTTGTTTCTTTTTATTTACATTGTTACCTGAGCAATTTTTTTTTTTTGTATGCACGTGTTTCTGTGACAAATCAACCTATTTTTCTTTCTTTTATTTATGATGTTGAGCAGAGATTTTTTTCGAATATATGAAGCAATGGATTAACAATATCAAAATGATTCAGATTGTGACTGAAATTGTTTTCGCAATTAGGGTTCAGGAGAGACAATCTTCACGATATATGGATCCCATTGGTGCGACTTCCAAATGGACAATAATGGACTTACTGTCCAAGGGCCGACATAGAAATTGAGTCACAATAAAATCGTATTTGAACTCTCGATAATTAATCAACTTTCTCCACTATAAAAACTAAGTAGATGATACGGTGATTTTAGTTCGAAAAACTTAGTGCCCTTATTTTAAACGCATTTAAAGTTTTTCCTTCTATCTGGGGCCAGCTTACTTTTACTAAAATCACTAAAGTATTGTACGAAGAAAAACTTCCATGGATTATTTTATTAAAAGCCGAAAATTTACTTGGTTAGACTGGCTAAGGGCGGTGTCACACAGAACTTCTAGTAGATAGAGAGCTAGTAATATTTCAAATTATTCCATCAAATAGTTAGATATCAGATTTTCTGGTATCCTGTTTGAGTTTAGGTCCATATATTAGTTTTAAACTAGCCTATAAAGTTATAGATGCTTTTCTAAACTAATATTATAAAGAGAAAAGATTTGATTTCTTGTTTGTTTGTTTGTTTGTTTGTTACGCTTTCACGCTAAAACCGCTGAACGCATTTGGATGAAATTTTGCACACGGGTAGACCATGACTTGGATTCGGACATAGGATACTTTTTATCCCGATATTCCCACGGGATCGAGACTTATGCGGGTGAAACCGCGGGGCGCAGCTAGTAATAAATAATTAAGTTTTTTTTTGATGGAAATGACATTGGTAAATGTTCATAGCGTTGCTAATGATACGTGGTGACTAATTATAATGAGTGGTCCAACCATAACGCACGATGTTAATTGTAAATAAAACAAATAGTTTTTAAAGAATTTATCTTAATTTTTTTTTTGTGATATAAATATTGATGACAATTATGTGTGAAACAAAATATCGGGCAAATGCTCGCTACAGCTTCGGTGACACACCTCTATCCGATGGTCCATATTTTTAATGACGCTGAGGCATAATTGAGGTTCAATGTTGTTAATGTGCCGAATTATCTCATCCTTTAGCTCTTGAATTGTTCTTGGCTTATTGACGTACACTTTTTCTTTTAAATATCCCCAAAGAAAGAAGTCCAACGGTGTCAAATCACATGATCGTGGCGGCCAATTGACATCGCCACGACGTGAGATAACACGGCCATTGAATTTCTCGCACAAAAGAGCCATTGTTTCGTTGGCTGTTTGGCAAGTGGCACTGTCCTGTTGGAACCACATATCGTCCAGCTCCATATCCTCAATTTCTGGCCACAAAAATTCAATCAAAGTCAATCACGAAGTGCACGAAATGCATTTTGATTGGAACGCCCGTTTTCATAAAACTCTTCAACAATCTTAACGCGCTGCTCAATTGTAAATTCTCCACGGTTGAATTTGTTAAAGACTGAAACAAAGAAATGTCAAATAAAGTTGGGAAAAAACATAACGTCAAGGTGTGACTGACAGTTAACATCTTGCGTTATGGTTGGACCACCCTTAATTATCAGATAAACTATTATAACCCCTTAATGAACCACCTTGTCGTATTTTCTTTCTTTTTTAATTTTTATTTTCCCTTCGAAGACACTGCTAGGCACCAGTTTTGCCTTAACAATCGAAGTCTTATGGTTGCTTGATAGTTGGACTGCAACTCAAAGATGCAATGGCTTTTTCTTCAAAAGACCCTTCCAGACATCGCGCAGCTTTGTTAGACTCACATACAATCCTAATAATATAATGTTTAGACTTTAAAACAGACCATGACCTCTGAGTTAGTTTCGGCATTTCTTTTCAGGGATCATTGAGCTAGGAAACGCCGGCGCCATCTAGTTTTAAAATATTGATTAAAAAATTACATATAAGTGTCCTGAAAGACCTACTTACAGAAATAAACATCATTCATCACCATTTCATCATAATTTCATTTCATTGGAAAAAATTACTCAATCTAAAAATCTAAATATTTTATTTCGCATAAACCTACATGGGCACTTAAGAAACGTCAGAAGCTAGCTAAAATAATTGGCTTTTGCAATGTTTTCAAATTACAGTGTTAATAGGTATGGGAGGAGAGTGTAGGTCTGTCAACAAGTAACAGGTAGTCAACAAAATTTGGTACTTATAAAATAGCTATAGTACGAGTATATCTAGTCAACAGTTGAGCCAACACTGTGTCACTAACCTCAAGTTCGTACGCCCCCCAGATTTCAATCTCTCTTTTTGTAAGCCCTCAACAAAGAGACTATGAAAGATTAAGGCTCTAGTTCGCAAACACTGAATATTATTTAGTCAAAATGTAGTCATTGTCTTATCAAGCTCCGCAGGTGTTATAATTGCTCAAAGACTTTGAATAATGAATCGCAAATTCTGATCAACAATAGAAAAGTTTTTCTTTGAAATTCTGGACAGTTTGTTTTTTCACTTTTTTCTTGTTTAATCACGATAAGTTTCAGTAGATATTTTTACAGGATTTAAATGAAGGATTGTGGACACTTTTTAAGTTACGAAGGACTATAAAATGAGAAATATTTAACTGATCCTCTAAAAACTTATTGACCTTTTATTGATGGACTTTTTTAGGGTTTAGTACCCAAAGCGTGATAGCGGAACCCTGTTACTAAACCTCCGCTGTCCGTCCATCTGTCTGTCAGCGGGCTGTATCTCATGAATCGTAATAGGAGGTAGACAGTTGAAATTTTCACAGAGTGTGTGTTTTTACTAGCGCTATAACAACAAATAATAAAAATAAAATAAAGTTAAAAATTATAGGGGGTCCCCCTATACAAGAAGGGTGTCTTTTTTTAATATGTATGTACTGTGGTACGGAACCCTTCGTGTGCGAGTCCTATTCGCACTTGGCCTTTTTCTTTTTTAATTAATGAATTTTTAAAAGCTTTTGCGCTTCTAATGATGCATACTTTTGTTAATTGATGCACAGTACCAGATAGATCTTCGCAGTAACTTAGCTATTTAGTATTTTTAGGAACCCAAAATAGGGATTATTAGAGGTTCGCAAACAGAGGCGCAATAATCATATTAGAGTGTTCAATAATATTTTTATGAGCGAAAATTGGGAATTATTAGAGGTTCGATTAAATACATGCCTTAAAAATACTTCTTGTTGCTTCTGATAAGTTTGGTCCTTCTTATAGCTATAGATAAGGATTTCCTGCCTGTTATTTATTGCATGGTCTTATCGGTTCAATCGTGGGTTTGGGGATCAAATATTTTTCCATTATCGGACTTTTTTTCTGTCGTACCCAATGTATAACTGACATTTGGTTTCGGATAGGATCCTTTTGACAAGAATGTATGTAATTCTCTTTTACGGTAACGGGTATTGCGACCTATCTATTCCTACGCGAAGCGAGTTTTTCGTATCTTTAAGGTGGAAGCACCAGGGTAGCCCGCGAAATTAAAATTTTCTTACGTTTTTGTTAATTTGCATATATACAATTCCGTAGTACATTAATTTGATCTATCTCGTAAGGTTTAGGCAGTGTTAGCAATGTAAGCGCCCAAAAATATGTTTTTTATGACAACATTACAAATCTTTGAAATTCTAGGGATTGCACAAACCAATTCGCATGTTAGCTTGTTACTGGTATTTGTAGATTTGTTTGATTCAGAAATACAATTCAGTTAGTTAATAATTTCCGCTAGTGACGAGTGTGCAGCTTTGGGGTGTCTATTACACTGTTAAGTATCAAATTAGAAGAATTTTATTTTGTGTTCGTGTGTGTGTGTGAGGGTGTGTGTGTGTGAGGGTGTGTGTATGCGTGTGTGTGTGTGTGTGTGTATGTGTGTGTATGTGTATTTTAGGGTCTTTTAAGACGTCACTTTGATAAGGAAGGACAAAAAAAAACAATTAACTTCTAACTGCCTCGTTGGTCTAGTGGTCGCTAGTGTTACTTCTGAGCATGAGGTCCTGTGTTCGATTCCCAGGTCCGGCAAAGTGTTATTGGGTTTTTCCATTAGTAAATTATCAGTGGCAGCCTGGAGTCTGGATTTGTGCCCGGTTGATGGCAATAGGCTCGCCCCCTATTACAAGGGACTTAAACATAACTGGCGAAATGTTGGTGTACCATAGGTATACCTCTGCCTTACCCTTTGGGGATAACAGGCGTGATGTTATGTACGTATGTATATAAAAAATCGAAACTAATTAGTTTTCAAATGCTTTGAGCTTTTGACTTCACCAGTAACGAGAAACAAGACCATAGACTACTAACGGATATTAACGTGGAATTTAATAGTCAAACGCCAATTATGATGAGCAAACATGTTACTAACTAATACCACATCTTTTGCCTGGACATTCCTCGTCTATCATAATAAATTTCGCTTGAGCAAAAGATAATTGAAATATAAATCTTTTTCCAACGCCTTCTGTTACATGACGGTGTAACATACGATCTAATTCATCGCTGTGGTATTAGTCCCATTTCCCTAATTTCGATTTTGGTTAATCCATGGCGAGGCAATTTGTTAGCCCATACCTAAATTCTATGTGATATAGATATATTTATTGAGCTGGACGGATTATTGTGCGTGAATCGGAATTGTATCATTATACGAATTGTGTTTTGCATGAACGCTTGGTCCATTGGCATAGATTAATTTTGTAGGTACTTGTATTAGGATGTAAATTGAGTACTAGCTTAATTCACGGCTCATAATTTCACGGATCTGTAGGATAAATTAACTGTATATCCTTTTCGAGATTTAAAGTTACTGCTGTATCGCAATTGGTTTAGTAGGTCAGTCATACAAATATGTAGACATACTGAAAAACAAAAACAGACTTAGTAAATAATTTAAGTGGATATGGTAACCCAAGCGCATTTTCAAGCGTATTTGTTGTTTGTTACAAAAGTAGATCATTTCATGTTTTTTTTAGATGAGTAGGTATATGTTTGTTGTTGTCATTTAATTTTGCCAATGTCGCAACGCATTAAGGCTCGTGCACACTGGCGCGACGCGACAGCGTATACAAATGCACCGCGTGCAGCGCGACGGGCGGCGCCTTTGTGTCGGGCTGTCGCGTCGCGCCAATGTGCACGAGCCTTTACGCAATGTGTATTGTCTTTGGTTTTGATCTGTCCTGACATCTCGTTTGACTGCCTCGTTGGTCTAGTTGTCACAAGCGCTACTGCTGAGCATGAGGTCCTGTGTTCGATTCCCGGGTCGGGCAAAGTGTTATCGGGTTTTTTCCATCTGGAATTTCTCAGTAGCAGCCCGGAGTCTGGATTTGTGCCCGGTTGATGGCAATAGGCTCGCCCCCTATTACATGGGACTTAAACATAACTGGCGAAATGTGGGGGTACACCTCTGCCTAACCCTTCGGGGAATACAGGCGAGATGTTATGTATGTATGCTGTCCTGACATCAAGCAATGGACAACATTGTCAATTTTTTTACGTTTTAAATATGAGGCTTTTGGTTGCTTTTTATTAGTGTATAGTTTTTTTTTTTTAATATGCGTCTTGTTTGTGCAGAATAAACCACTTTATTTTTAATTTCATAGGCCAGGCCTCTAGAGAGCTTCTTATTTTACAATCCGATTCTGTTTCTCTCCACTGTTGACTTGATAATTTGATGCTGATCCATCTAACAACAAGTGTTACACAACCATTTTGTAACTTCAGATTTATAATGCTCCACTCTTAAGACACTACAAAAATCCAAGACCCGCATTTCTGTACTCCACAATAAATACATGGTGAAATTAAATTAGCTAGCGAAATTCCGCAGACGTTATATCGATGTTAAACATGATAAAAAATAAATAAATTTAATGTTTTTTTTGTGTCGTCATGAACCGCAATTTGTGTAGTGTCTTGAAATATCCGTGTTTTTGTGTAAACTTGACAAACGTGATGACTATCGATATCTGAACACAAAATAAAACGTAGTTTCACAACTCATACTTCAATTAACAATAATACCGGCGTTCGTTGCCCCCCAAAAAATCCATCAATTCTTTTGTATTTTAATTTTGTCGTGGTTACATATCGATACCCATCACGTCTGCAGAGTTTCGCTAGCTAATTTAATTTGACCCTGTATAAGAAAAATTATGTAGACAGAGAATTTAAAACAACGCATTGTGACGCCCACATAAAAGTAGGAATAGTAAATAAAAACAAGAAATCTGAGGATACCCTTTGGGACAAAACCGGGCTGTGCTGGAAAAAGTGCTAACTCGTAGGAATTGTCTGCATAGGGCTGCGACAAACTAGTTTGAAAACTCTCTTTTGTTGAACTTCAAGTTAACGAAACTATCTCTGACTACTGAATGTTCTCTCATTGTTAAGTTATTAAAGGACTTGTAATAGGCTAAGCACCAATTTCACCAAACTCTGGTGTTACTAAATGCCATGTTAAGCATTTTGACGGACTCTTTTTCGTAGTGAGACAATCCATCAAACAGCATAACGAGACATTTAGAATAAACACAGTTTGGTGAAACTGGCCTTTAAGCTGTGGTAACTGTCGTAGCTTATGTGTGTGAAACTATCCAATAACATCGCTTCATTTTCATAGTTTGAGCTAACCTAGCGCTGTTATTGGTTAGTTTCAAACACATCCCTCGCTACGCATCCTCGCACATCTCCGGTGGAAACGCAGCCTTATGCTGTCTTATTTATTAATAACTGAAGCATTCTGTTACTAATAAAAAAAACTAAAAAAAATGCGGAGGTCAGACTAAAATAAAAAGCAAAAAATTTAGTTAGAGGATCACCATAGACAGCTAAGGTATTAACTTTTTTTGTCACCTTCAATTCTCAGGCAGTCAATGAGCTTCAACGAAGAGGATGAACAGTAGCAGATCTGTTTTCTAACAGCAACCAATTGCTATCACCAACCCTTCCTAGCGTGGTGATTGAAGCTATATCCTTCCTCTGTCATCATTCTATATTTAAGTCTTTATGCACGCTTCGTCTTTCGCGAGAATTTTCTTGTTTTAACTTAAAATATATCCTATGACACTCCGAAATACTGTAGCTTCACATTATTGAAAGAATTTTCGGAATCGGATCAGCAGTTCCGAAGATTATCCCCTACATACAAACACACAAATTCAGGGGTGTAAAAAAACACATCACATAGCCGTCAACTACGCATTCTGTACATCAAACTAAGTGATATTGCACAAAAATAATTGCTGGGAAACGACTTTTATTTTTTGGTGCGAAAATTTGCTGTATAAGGTAGTACGAAATGTAACACACGCAAAACATTGTGCGTTTATACGTGCGTGCAACGGTACAGGGGTCGTGGGGGTATTTTAATTTGTGTTATAACATTAAAAACTTGTATTCGAAAAAAACCTCACTAAACGTTGGAATCTTGACCTTCAATATTTCCGTAACCAGAAAGTTCCCAGGTATGGTCCAGTACAAAAAAAATGATTACAATGACGGGGAGTACAAGTGACTCTCGGCTTCGTTAAGTGTCTTATTACACCCTTTAGATGAGGAAAATCAATACTTACAGTCATGTGAGATAAAGCCATTCTCTACCAAAGAGATTCCACAAAACATCATCACTCTACATTCACATCTAACCAAACCAAATTGAAATACACCGAAACCCGTCCATCACTATTTTCAATGTCCGACTCGTCTATACAGCATGTATCAGATATATGTGGTCATATTTAAGGGTGTGGTACAGATCATCAAACTGGGACCAACGTCGTAATCGCGAAAATATTATCAGCTGTCCCATACATTTGTATCGAGTAGGTATTGAAGTTTTTTATAGGACGCCTGATTATATTTTCGCAATTTCGATGTTGGTCAGAACTTTTTTCTGGGTGAACCGATTTCGACGATTCTTTTTTATTTGATAGCTGGTGCTTCACATGTAATCCCATTTAAATTTGATCAAGTTCTGACAAGAAGTTTTTGAGTTATCCTGTTTTTTTTACTTAGTTTATATTAATAATGTTTTAATAATTTCCTGTCACTGTTATTTACATATCAAGTAGTGGTATACGAATTAGTGTGGGCTAGGTACCGCAACTAAAAAGTGAAAAATAACTTTAATTTCGGAAGTCCGTGGCCAAAAATGAAAATACAAAAACAAAGACACCGACTTCCGAAATTAAAGTTATTTTTCACGTCGTTTTGTGTTTTTTTTTTGAAGTCGGTTGTTTTTTTCTTTAGACAAATCCGAAATCCACGTACGTGCGATTCTAGTTTTTAATATCCAATAGATACGAGTAAGTTACTTGCTATCGGCGATCCAAACCTTCCGTTTGGAGTTCATAAAAACTGTACAATTGAGCGCGCTATACAAATGGGGAGTTCCAAATTTGTTTTAGAATATTCTGGTGGTAGAAGAGTTGTAGAAATATAAAATAAATAATAATAAAATAAATCAGCCTGTATTATCCCGCTGCAGGGCAAAGAAAGTAAGCAAAAGCAAGGGGGTGACTATGGAGATACTAGATATTAGAGAAGTATGGAAGAACAAGAAATGCTGCGCCGATGCCAAATATCTTGGGATAGGGGCAGCAGATGAAATGAGTCTACCAGTTCCATTACTATGGATGCCATTAAACCTGATTGACTTATCATGTCATAGGGATACGCATAAACTTTCTCCCGTATCCACGTTACGATTTTAACGTTTTCTGCACTTAGGCCCACTTGCACCGCCAATCACTTAACACGTTTAGCGATAAACGAGTTTAAAACATAATTCTGTTTCTGCCAAATGTTTGATGATGACAGAGAGAGAATGATGTTTTAAACTCGTTTAGCGCTAAACTTGTTTAGTGATTTGCGGTGCAAGTGGGTCTTAATGGTATCTTGACAGCCAGCTGATACCTAATAAAGGTCCAAAAATATTAACTTTGGCGTTTCTTGCCGGTTTTCTCCATAGAAAACAACCAACAGGAACCCTGCACTGCTTCTGACGTTTCATAAGTGCCCTTAAAGGTTTATTTGTTTTATTTCAAAAATCTGTATATCATAATATATATTTAAAGGACTGTACCTTCACGCCGTCACAGTTCACCAGCATTACCTTACCGACTGTCAAATTGCACTTTACAATATCAATCCACAAGATGTCATATCTCTCGTACTAACAATACCTCCAGAACTCAATTCAAGAATTGCAACGCAACGAAATTCAATATTTTTCTTTCAAGAAATATATTTTTTAAATTTTCGTTTTACACACTGAACCAATTCTCTTTAAGTTTATATCGCCATTTGCTTCATAAACAAAATCATAACGAAGTGAAGCCACGTTTGTGTCGGAACACAAAAGCTATAGAGACGATAAAAATCAACGGAGCTAAAACGGCCAAATTATATTTTGGCAATGCTTCGACTCTACTTCTCGTTCAAATAGTGCTGAGATTCAATGAGAATTGGCAAAAGCTTTCGATGCTGTGTCGGTAGCATGTACATAATATTAGGTTGGGGAAAAACTTCCTTCGTATTTTATATACAAATTCAAGACTAAGAGCTCGTGTGGCACCCAAGTATAGAGCTTTTTTGTATAACCAGACATTTTCAAATGGGTTAAAACTGTTTTGTAGTCAACCCCTAAATCTTAAGCTATGTCGTAATTGCTCCACTTTTTCAAAAATGGCATCGACTTTATCCGTAATAGGGCGACCAGAGCGAGCTGCATCTTTAACATCCAAATTCTCGTACTGAAAACGCTTGTACGAACTTTGTACTACTTTTACTGACACTCCGTTAAGTCCATAAACGTCAAATATTTTTTTCGCGGCTTGTGTCGCTTTTTTCCCTTTTTTTTGTAATAAAAAATAAAATAAAAAATGTAACAAATTTCTACGTTAGATTCCCTCAATTTGGCGGACAGTAAAACAATTGAAAAATGGCGGGAAATCGTTTTTACTTTTTTATTTTTTTTGTTTTAAATGTCATCTATTTAATGGTAGATATACAAACCAGCCAGATACAAACAGTACAGCCAAAGAGATTTTACTACAGCTTTGTATCTATAAAATACGAGAAAACTTTTTCTCCGACCTATTATATTGAGGCCAAGTGTTCGGCCAAGAAATTGTTTCTGATTTTTTCTTCGATTCACAAAAGGCTTGCTTGATAATTTTATTCTGATCTTCAATGGAAACGCAACCGAACACGATTCTTATACCCTGGTTAACATCATCATCTTTAGACACATATTGACATCACCCACTGCTGGGTAAAGAAAGACCTTCCATTAGCAATCCCTAAGTTATTTTACTCTTTTTGTTATTTACAAATTGTTACATATTTTAAACAATGCACATAGGTAGCATGTACTTTACGCAAGGCCTATTTAAAGAATTATGCTAATTCATTGCTTTCAATGGCATTCATCAGAACATTAAAATATTCTGTTTCGATTCGCCTTTGCCAGATTCCGGTTTTATAAATAATACATCTTCACAGCTATAATTTTTCTCTTTTCTCGAGTTACAATTCCTAGTGAATTTCATATTATTATACTATCTCTGAGTTACATTTTTGTGCACGTAAAGGTAGGGGTTGAATCAATAGTTCAATTTGGAACGCTTGTATTCAGTTTCATTTCTCTTTTTTTCACCGTGAGCTCCGGATTGTAGGAATATATGTATTAGGTATGCGTTGTGAATTTTTCAGACGCTCCTTGTAATTAAACTGTTATTCAGCTATATCCAGTTTGACTGCAAGTCGACGCCCACACTGGTGGGAACAGACTAGGCGAATGATGATGGTGGATTTTTGTCAAGAGATTAAAAGAAAAAGAAAGAACATACGTTTATTTGCGGTAAACATGACGCAGAGAAAGACATACAAATACAAAAAAGAACGAGTTGGGGGAAAATATGCGTCACATTCACGAAAAGTGGCAATCGCTCAGCATAATGTTACGACCCTATGCGAGACAGAGCCCCAGCGCTGGTTTTCAGCGGAGATCGTGTAGGTCCCGATTTTCTCTAAGTTTTAAAGTTTTTAGTCTTACCCATACACGTGCCTTAAACGTACGTGTTTCTTAAACACGGAAGTAAGAAGTATCCTCATTTTCATAACATTCCTCTTATCCAACAATTGCGAGCTAAGTTTTTATTATTTATAATACCGTTTTAACTTTTTTCTTAGCACTTATTTGATTGCCCTGACTTTCCTTTGGTATCAATTTATGCTGAAATCATTTTCGGTGCCACAATTTTCCTCAAAATGAGAAGTAAACATCCTGTATAGTCTTTAATAATGGATGTGTAGTGTAGAGAAACGTGAAATGCATGTACTTGTGCACACATTTTCAACGTAAGTAGGCACCAATGGGCGTCCACGACCGCCATCATTTATCGTCACGTTAGACATTACAAAAACGCACAATTAATTTGTTTACTGTTGCAAAGCATTTTTTACAGGTTATCGACTGAATTGATTTCGATGAAATTATTGCTGATTTCTCAGAGATATTGTTTGGTCCTTCTATACGCAAAAAAAAAGAAAGTAGGACCAGAAGGAAAAAAATACTTTTAGATTAAAACACCAAGTCCCATGAAATAGGGAGCGAGCCTGACGACATTTAGGTGTAGGCACTATTATAGCTAAGTAAATGTACTTAACCTTTCGGAGGAAACAGGAATTATTTGTGCGTATATAGCACTAATAGTATAGGTACATAAATCCAAATCTTGATTGCACATACTCGTGCAATATCAGTACCATAAAAGACGGATGTGCACGATTAAATGCAGCCGTATTCAGAGCAAAATTTTATGGCATTCGCGATAAATTTGATGGAATATTTCGCCAAATGTTTAGCCTTCAATTGCGTGCTGAGGATTTCAATTTGGAAGTGACGTCTCCTATAGAGTCTCTGTGGGATTTCGTACTAATATTATGTCGGTGGATGGAAAGTTGTCTTCACTGCAGTGTACAGGAATTATGTATTTTATGGATTAAAGTTTTCTAAATGTTTTTTGGCATGTCTGCAGAGGTATGAGGAATAGGGTGTAAAATTAACTAATACCTCTATAGAAAAGGGAGGATTGTCCGACCAGACGGGTGTTGTGTCTGGTGGGTAACTGCCCGACGATTGATGTTGGGACGTTGTATATATGCTAATTGCGTGGTAAACTCTGCTTGCGCGATGCAGGATTTTGCGTGACGTCAGTGTGACGCGTAGATCAAATGTGACGTTGTAGACGCCGGCTACATGTTCATTTTGTTCGTAAAACAATGATATAATAAAAAATCTATCTTCCTGCCAATAATTTAGTAACTTCATTCATTCAGAATTCCAGAGAATTGGATTTAAGAAATGTAGGCGCAATAAAAATGTTTGTAAGTTTGAGTATATTTGCCAAAGAAGTAATAAATAAACTTTTGTACTTAACATAGATCCCATAACGAACGATTTTTTATATTAGCTTTGTAACCCTAAATAAACTTAAAAGCGGAAGATACGGTACGCTCTATCATCGCAATCACTAAACCTGGGCTCGGTGCACAACTACATGCAACGAAACTCACACATCTGAGATCACAGTTGCATACTTACAGTTACCGATGGAAAAGACAGAGATAGGGCCCGATGCAGTCATACGAGCGCAACCGAGTTAGCTGCCGAATGTTTACGATTATAAATGACATTGAGGTAGCGGTAGCGAGAGTCGTACGATGTATCGAATCGTGTCTCTTACGCCTGTTTGGTATTATCTATCTCGCTCTCACAAAAATGGCGAAGCAAATAATAAATAAAATTATAGCCTCAACAAATTAACAGTTTTGTCAGTGCTTACGCGTGAATAGTAACCCCGTGTGTCTTATTTTTCTTTCTTGAGAGTGATTAGAACACTTATTAAATACACAAGAAGGCATTCTCATGCGTATTTATATACAAAAACTAAAATTATTGAGCTGTATCGATATGCGCTGTTAAGACGATGGTCCGCGTGTGACTGAGTACAACTTTGTCCATTGGACTATGTTCAGTAGGACCGCACGCTGTAATCAAGTAACGTATCTTCCACTTTAAGTTTATCTAAGTTTGTAAGTTGTAACACTTTTTTTTAATAAATGTTATTTTTTTATTTATTTATTATTAATTACCAACCCATATTTATAGTTTGCACCACACATACAAGTTATCGGTCAATACTAGATATTCTATCTTGCTACATATATAAGGTAACTCTTCTAAAATTTCGATAAACAAACCGTTATTTTCCTTTTCAACTCTCAAGGTCAGTATCCAAAGCTTACAAGAACAATACTTAGCAATAACAACTGACTCCAACAAAATTACCATCTACCCGCATGTTCCTTAGAATTCAAATCGGCATGTGTATCCGCGAGCTCGTGCCTACGATAAATCAGGCGCACGTGTTACTGATGACCGAGCTCCGTTCTGATCGATGTTACTCCCGGCTATTATGGGCTTGATAATGTAAGTATGCATGTTTTGGGCGGTTTATGTGGAGCAACATGTTTGCTTCAAAAAATATGTAACGTAAATTGGGGTGTATTGCAGCTACTGGGGTGAAAAACTCCATAATGACAACATTTAACATTCTACATAATAAAAAAAAAATGGCAATATTTAGTTGTAATGTTGTCATTATTATATTAGATTATTTAAGACTAGCATCTGCCCGCGACTTCGTCCGCGTTAAATTTCTTGTTCCCCCGACCCATCCCGTCGCCTACCCGCGCTATACTTCGTTTTCGGTTAGCGTTATTTCCGACTTTTTTTTTTATTTCTCGGCTCCTAAGGGTCGTAGCATGGTCTTAAATAGCATATAGCCTTCGTCAAGAATGAGGCTATTAATTGCAAAAATATTTTTTCAAATCCGACTGGTAGTTCCTGAGATTAGCGCGTTCAAGCAAACAAACAAACAAACTCTTCAGCTTTATTATTTCGAGTAGTAGTATAGTAGATAGTAGATTAGTAGTAGATTACGAACTAATTGTATTATTGTTATAATTATATTGAGATAATTTAATGTTACCAAAACTGTATTTTTTATAAGCTAGTTACTAGTGGACACGTAGTGGATTGTACATTTACTTATAGCATGATGTGTATCTAGATATAATATACATTGTACGATTGTTTGTCTAACCAAATAAAAATAAAATTGTACAATTTCCTTACCACAAAATACTGTATAAGCACTAAAATATTATCATGTATTACATTAGAGTATAAAACGGTGACAACTTGATCACCCTTTCACGACCTCCACACTAACTTTCCGCACAATATCCTGGCATTAAAATTCAACGTCATTCATTTTAAAACTGTTCTCAAAGAGAAATTCAAAACGCCGTTCCTGTCGACCTGGTAATTTCCCGCGAAAAATAACATCTAAGCAAAAAATACCAACTGTCTTTTGTTCAATCCGTTCAGATCGTTCAATTTTCGTTGGATTCAGTTTTGAGAGGAAACTAATATGAAGCATTACCTCCGACTGAATCCCAGGATCTGGGATTTGTCGAGGTTTTTTATTTTTATAACCTCAAAATGCATCTCGGGATTGTGCTTTTGTAATATAATTTCGTGTTCGTTCAATTCCGATTCGATTTGCAGGGTTAGAGTAAAACGGTTGGTCTAAATATTGGTCTATAAGTTTTTATGTAGACTCTAAAATATTTTCAGTCCAGAGCTCATAAGCGATTGTATGGCCGAATGAACATTATTGTCAGTGGTCGTATTAAAAGACCGGACTTTTATAGTATTGTGATTTTCTATCGGGAAATTTCTAGCAGATCCAGATCAATGACAAGAACCACGGACCATTTTACCCTCTACAGCTTTTCTAGACTGACTTGATCGTAAGCCGAATGGTGAGAAGAAGTCAAGGTCGGCCCAAGCTCAGATGGTTTAATAGTGTAGACCAAGAGAAAATGCCGGAAATTGGCCACAATAGAGAAATATTCTCGACCCTAATTTCGTAACACACTATCAATCACAATCTGAATCATTTTGAAGCCTATTGCTAATCCATTGCTTCATAAGTTCGAAAATTTTGTCTGCTCAACAACGTCAATCACGCAATGAATGTTATTTAACTGTCAAAATGAACGCCATTCATACTGTTAGTGTGTTACGCAATTACCCGCCAGGTTAGGGCTCACTGTGAAGCCTTAGATAATGATGAGCTTCTTTAAGGAGCATAGGGTTCTATAAAAAAGTCCCATTCTTTCCCATAAAACAATTTGTCAGACGACCAACACATAAAGCAATACTTCACATTAACCCAAGTGAATATTGATCCCCTAAATATAAGACAAAAAAATCGCGTCTGTCCTCCGCTTGACGCCTACGTAATCGTTTGAGTGGCTTCCCTTGTATCCTTAACATGAATAAATCGGTCGACTGGGACTATACGGCTGTGTACGCACTAGACGGGGAACGCTAAGTGGCTATATAGGCCTATATATGAGCTTAATCGACGTAGCTACCGCGAATTGTTGTGACTTTTCTCACCAATTTTGTGTTTGGACATCGGAATCTCCTTTGCTAGGGTTTTTTAAGGCAGACTCTCATTGTGAGATATAAAATGAGTAGAGTTTTCCTAAAACTTACGGCTGATTCATTGTCTATAATAATGAAACGGGTCCTCTTAACTGGAATGCTTCTGAGCTCTAGTGAGTAAAGAAAAATGAAATAGATGCGTATTTCCTTATGTGAAACCCCTTGCACGTACTTAACCTTTTTTTTAGCTAACTTGTTGTGTCCCAAAGCTGGGCAAAGATCTTACTTAGCCTTACCAATAAAAAAAATACAAACTCAAACATCATTTTATTTTTGTGGGCGCAAATATATCGTCTGTTTCCATCGGGATATTTTTGTTTCTAGTGTTCCCGTTTCGAATGAACAATTTTAATATTTTGTGACAGGTTAATACCTGCCCCGAAATAAAATTCAGAATCGGCAGAGAGAAAAATGGTCCTTTGAAACGAAAACTGCCTCCATTTTTGTAAGAAATAATGTTACATTGGTCTGTTAAATTGTTGATGAAGACAAACGCCTTAAATAAATGTTCCCTTTACTTTTTAGGGTTCCAAAGGCTGCCAACGGGACCCTATTACTAAGGCTCCGCTGTCTGTCCGTCCGTCTGTCACAGGGCTGTATCTTATGAACCATAATAGTTAGACACTTAAACATTTCAGTGTGTACTACTATAGCCACTATAACAACATATAATAAAAATAAAACAAAGTTGAAAATTAAAGGAGGTCTCCAGACAAGATACCTGTTTTTTTCGGCGTATTTTGCTCGGTTTAAATAATGGAAAAGATTGTACGATGGTACGGAACCCTTCGTGTGCGAGTCGGACTCGCTCTTGGCCGGTTTTTTACTCTGATAATGTACAGGATGATTAAAATAATAAAGCGTTTAGTTTTTTAAGCCAAGATGGGATAAATTATTAAAATGTCTAGCCTTTATCCAAGATGGAAGAAAACTAGAAAGATGAAACGGTTTTTTTTTTTACTACCCGTAAATCCTTGCATTTTAAAACCTCAAGGAGATTATTCTTCGAACAAAAGCTCCATTAGTTGTTTATGAAATCCGTTTGGCAATAAGTTTTCCAATGATTTTAAATTAAATTGAAACAGTTATTTTTATTGAAAACGCAATATGAAAGCATAGTATTAATCCTCTTATTGATTGGTGGATTAAATGATAGTTAGTGCGGCCCCGCGTCGGCGCTCGCGTGTTCAAATCCTTTTAAAAGTAGTCAATTTTGTTTTTATTCGGATCTATTTTTTTTAGCTGTTAACAGATATTAGTTTTCGGAATTCTGCATTGTTATTGATTTTTGTTTTACTGTAGTAAATGCTACAGACTAGATAAATTGTGATTTAGGTTTTAATAACATGGCAAGTGGTGTAGATACTTATGATGTGGGGCTGAATTTTATTCTGTTGTTGTTCATCCATTTTCTACAAAATGGATAAAACGCAGACAGGCGCGATGCGACAGCGTGACGAGTCTTGTAGAACAATTTCAATGAAGTTTTCATAGAAATTATTCTTCTAGAGTCGCGTCACGCCTGTTTGCGGGAGCCTAAGTTATAGTTTAGCCGCTTACAGCCTTTATGTTATAATTTAGCTGTTTATAGCCCTTTAAGATATACTTTAGCTGTTTATAGCCTTTAAGTTATAATTTAGCTGTTTATAGCCTTTAAGTTAAAATTTAGCTGTTTATAGTCTTTAAGTTATAATTTACTGTTTATAAAGTCGGTTACAGTTAAGATCGCGTGGTAGACCTGGATGAGACTAGCACATACCAGGGAAGCATGGCTCAAAAGAAAGGAGGCTTATACTCAGCAGGGGGTGGAACAAGGCTGCCAATGATGATGGTCATAAAAGCCGGTTAAAATTACATCAACACAATTACCTACCATTTTTTAGCAAGTAGGTACAGATACTTAAAGTCTCTTACACACTGGGGCGCGACGCGACAGCGTACACAAAGGCACCGCGTGCAGCGCGACGGACGGCGCCTTTGTGTCGGGCTGTCGCGTCGCGCCAGTGTGTACGAGCCTTAATGCGACTTGTTACACTCTGAACAAAAATGTTTCCGAACAGACAAGTAGACGTCCGTTTTATTTTCATACATTTATGGACGGCTTTTAATCCGATAATTGTATCATTTTGTAAAATAGGCAGAGGTATGTTACAATTTAAATGGTCAGGGCTGTTTTATATTGGTTATGTTTAAATTTACTTATTTATACTTAATTTTATAAATAGGTGAAATTTGTTTGTTTGTAGGTTTGTATGTAGGAGGTAATCTCTGGAACTACCGGTCGGATTTGAAAAAAATATTATTTTGTTTGATAGCCCACACCTTGAGGAAGGCTATAGGTGATTTAAGATCGCTGTGGTCCTTAGGAGCCGAGCATAAAAATGTCAGAAAGATCGCTAAGCGAAAACGAAGTGTTAGCGCGGGCAGCTGATACGATGACCAAGGACCAAGTCGCCGGCAGAAGCTAGTGAAAGATAATTTTAACATACACATAACATAACATCACGCCTGTATTCCCCGAAGGGTTAGGCAGTGGTGTACCTATAGTACACCTACATTTCGCCAGTTATGTTTAAGTCCCATGTAATAGGGGGCGAGCCTATTGCCATCAACCGGGCACAAATCGAGACTCCGGGCTGCTACCGAGAAATTCCAGATGGAAAAACCCAATAACACTTTGCCCGACCCGGGAATCGAACCCAGGACCCCATGTTCAGCAGTAGCGCTTGCGACCACTAGACCAACGAGGCAGATAATTTTATACGCATAAATAACTGAATAGATTTTAAAAAGGCTTTCATAACATTGAAACGAAATATTTTTTACATTATCTTGAAATTTAAGTCTGTTTGTGGATGGGTAACCAAACACTACATATCGAGACCCCGCCGTGCCTCGGAAAGTACGTAAAGCCGTTGGTCCCGGCTTTCATTCGCAGATCTTTGACAGTCGTTACGGGTAGTCAGAAGCCCAAAAGTCTGACAACCAATCTTACCAAGGGCTATCGTGTTATCCAGTAACTGGATTGTGAAGGACAGATAGGCAGTCGCTACATGTAAAATACTGGCATCAAGTTAGACTGGAAGCTGACCCCAACATATTTAAAAAACGATAGAAAAAGGCTAGGCAGATTGATTGACTTTTGATCTAGGCCATGTGACTCTATAGTGTTCTACCGTGGTAGTTGATCAAGCTATGATAGATCGCATATACACAACCCGTAATCTATCAATTCTCGTTACTTCTCTGTTTCAGAAAAATCTTATTCACTGCAAAAAATAAAACAGAAAGAAATTAAATTTATTTGACCCAAGTCAAGGCACACAATATTCACACAAAAACAAAAAATAGAAAAAATCTTAAAAACGGTATTGTGTGCCTCACGGCTGCGCTAAATAGGCCCAGATCTCTGACGCTGGTTTTCAACTGGACCCTATGTTACGAGGACGTCTTAAGGCTGTAAATCAGTTATATAGTTTGTGTAAATATTTAAATAATAAATTGATATATATGAATAGATACAAGAGTATGCTTAGATGGTTTGGCCATGTTGAGAGGATGAATGAAAGGCGACTAACAAAAGGTTTTTACAAGGCAGATGTGAGTGGAAACGCCGGGAGGAGTCGCCCTAAGAGGACATATAGTGACCTTAGTGGTGATGTTCTTCAAAAAAGTCAGGAGCGTAGTACACGCAATCGGCGTGCGTGTATGACCAGATTTATAAACGTAAACGAGGCAAAAGGAGTATGTAAGGATTGTAGCAGATGGCGCTCTGTAGTTTCTGCCTACCCCCATGGGAAGAAGGCGTGAGTTTATGTACGTGTATGTGTAACAAATAGTAATAAAATCGACAGCTTATTTAATTCACAGTCAGGAATCACTAGTTCCAAATCCATTAGTAACGAAACATTTGGATACAACCCTAGGGTTTAACAGAGCAACTGGTTTCAGATATATTTCAATAAACGTGCTAAAATAAAAATATAATGTATGCGCAGGCGATGCTCGGTATAAATTGAGCCGATTGTTATCCAAGCGATCGGTTCGGCTCGGCATTATTATAGATGTGCGTTTTGCGTGGCGATAGGGTTGAACGGTATTAAATATTTATTTTTAAGATTATAGGGATAAGTCGTGCGTTAAAAAGGTTTAGTTATAACGCCTGTTAGACTAAAATTGAAATTGAATTGGGGGTAATCTAAAAATATATGTAAAATGCAAAAAAACATTTTTTTTGGATACTTTTTATATTTTAACTTAACATGTAAGGTTGCTTGCTAACTGTAAAATGTAAAGAAATCTCATAAGTGCCAGAAAGGAGTTTGAAAGTGTTTTTTAGTTTTGCAGACATGCTGAAAATAAGCAAGTATATTTTGCTTAGCAAATTTTAAGGAATTAAATCCGTACATCCACTTACAAAGCAAAACATACTGCTTATCTGTTTACGAGCAATTAGCAATATATTTATTAAAAAAAAAAAAAACTAGCCCATTCTTCTCCATAGGAAACTACTACGCTTTGAAATGGACAATTAACTGCATGTTTGACTGACTGACCCCTTGACAATTCAAAAGTGACTGTAAATGGTTTAATTGAAATTAATGCTTTGAATTTGAGTTTTGTAACGCCCACAATCCCGGGGCAGCCCTGCGCAACAGGCTTACCGTTTCCCTGCATTTGAATGCAGTGGACGAGCTGCACGTTTGATAGACATTAACCATTCTCGCACATCCATGCGCGAATATGCGCTATTTGTTTTAAGCGCGCTTTACAGTAATTATTCATACCATAAATTCTGATGTTCTGCATTTAATGCTGGTAATTTTGTGAATGTAGGTCGATGAGTTTGCTTCTAGTTATCGAAGTAAAGAAGCCTTAAATCGATTGTGATGTGCGACGATCGACGGAGATGGAAAAAAGAAAAGAAAGTAAAAGTATTTATTGGGATTCGCACAGGATTATCACAAACTAAACTAAAAACAAAAAGATACTAACATACACCCCTGACACCCCTGCAGCCTCGAGCCCCCCGAGCGTTTAGTGCCGCTACCGCAAGCGCTACCGCTGAGCATGAGGTCCTGTGTTCGATTCCCAGGTCGGGCAAACTGTTATTGAGTTCTTCTATTTTGAATTTGAGCCCGGTTGATGGCAATAGGCTCGCCCCGTATGACATGGAACTTAAACATAACTGGTGAAATGTGGATGCACTATAAGTACAGCTCTGCCCAAGCCCTGGGGAAAACAAGGCGTGATGTTATGCTGTTTTGTGAATATAGGTCGATGAATGTGCTTGTAATTATTGAAGTAAATCGATTGATGTGTGAAGTTATGGTGCGATTCGGTTAGTTTGTGGATGAATTTTCAAAAGTAAATGTGGCTTTCTGTAAAAGTAATTGATACTTGGAAAAACACGTGTTTTGTGTGTGTTCGGCTCGGGTCGACGGCGCGTTGTGTTCCACGCGCGCCTCAAAGAGATGTCAGCATAATTGACGGGGTCCGATAGGGCCGATGCCTGCCGGGGTCGCGGATTGTTCGAAAGAGTTACCGTGGCCCTGGCGCACAGGCAACTGAAGGAACACGGGTGGGTTTTAGTCAGTAAGAGTCTGACACGCTCTTGCGCTTCGCCCAGAGCGGAAGAGGTCATTTGAAGATTTCCCACCCAAAAAAAAAAAAAAAGCTTCTTGTATATATCAAGCTCGTCGCTTTGTCGCTATGATCATCATGCTTTTTTTATCTGAGCCATAAATATTGCAGTTTGACAGTTTTTGTATAGAAATTAATTATGTCAAACTACCATATTTATTCTACAGATGCAGAAAATTATTTCCTTTTGATTTAAACCATCATTGTTCTCCCATCCAAATCCAAACCTCACGCACAGCCACTTAACCTCTAACATTCCCTTTCAAAAACACAATTCAACTGCCAGCCTCAGCAATGACAGCTAAAATTGAATAATTCACTCAATAAATTATCATAATTGAGTCAAATGATGGCCCTGCACCATTTCATTGTGCCTTCATTATGTTAGTTACATATTATCGTAACCTAATATTAAGGCCTACATAATTTTGGCCTTATTATCCTGTAGGTCAGAGAGTAGAATGGATCTAGATAGGACAGTGATGTTGTGAAATGTTAGACCTAAAATATAATAAGGAGTAGCACAGGTGTGTGTCAAAACTCAAATCTAAATAAAGTTTTTTTTTTACTTAAACAAAACTTATTTCTGGTTGTTTACGACCTATACAATCGTCTCTAAGCGATTGACGATGCATTAACAATTCTAGAGAAAAATAAACTTCATGAAAATCAGCCTATAATGTTCCCACTCCTGGGCCACAGGCCTCCTCTCTGTGACAGGGAGTCGGCCATAATCCACCACGCGGGCCCAGTGCCAGTTGGTGGATTTCACATGTCTTCGAATTTTTTGGTTCTTGGACATGCCGGTTTCCTCACGATGTTTTCTGTCACCGTTATGACAGCAGAAGTGATGAAATTAAATACATAAAGTGCCTGCCTGGGTTCGAAATCACGACCTACAATTAGTAAGTCGGAGCCGATACCACCGGCAGTAGGTAATTAGGTATAACCTTCTTAACCCTAATTATCCGGATGAAAGCAAAAACGCGCGAAAGAAACACGTTGTATAATTCGGGAAGCTATACATTTACCCGCACTCCTTTTAAAGGAGCCTTACAGCTATTTTTAAACGAATAATTACGTAAGCCGGCATAAAACGAACTGACAGAATACGAAACCACGCTGGGTTCCACAACGAGGATCTTCAGACGTAGTCCAAAAGGCTGCCTAGCTGAAATGGAATTGCATGGGTCACGTCAGCCGCTTGCATCTCTCTCCATTCGGTGCCTGAGGATGTACAGCGCCGCCGAGGTCGGCTCAGGAAGAGGCGGCGAGATGTCCTAGACGCGTACCGCAGGGGTTGGATCGAGGTGGCTCTAGAAAAGGATGCCTGGAAGGATTTGGGGGAGACCTTGGCTCAACAGTGGGACAGTGTAAGCTACCTTAAAAAACAAACTTAAATACTATAGGTATGCCTCTGCCTAACCCTTTGGGGATTACAAGCGTGATGTTATGTATGTATGTAGAATAAAATAATACTTGTACGATATCATGTCAAGTCAGTATCTCATCCAAGTACTAGAAATGGTACATCTCTTCCAAGAAACTTGATCTATGCGTAAATCACTAACGCAGTTTCAGTATTTAGTTAAATTTGCATATTTTACCCGAGAGCCACTGTTGTCTTAGGGTTGTTGACCTTTTGACAGTTAAGCTACTGGGGTGTTCATCAAGTTTTGTTGGTCTTTCGGTACTTGTTCAGTAAATCACTTCTTAGTCTAAGTGGATTTCGCAGGGACCAAAATTATTTTAGGAACTGATTTAATTTCGAAAATTAGCTACCTGCTTAGTGATTGCCTTACAATGTAATTAACAGATTAGTTCTTTATTCCTTTTGAAAAGTACTAATTCCTAATTCCATTCCTTTTCCCACCCACTCATGGGGTATATTTAACCTTTCTGAGAACAAAATACATTTTCTCAACAGTGTTAGCAAGTCCACCTACACAAAAAAAACATTGAAAGGTGTCTAACTACAAAGAGAGAAGCTTTTATTCGCAACAAAAGTATAAAAAAGCGATATAAAAGTATTCGAACTCCATAAAATAATGAATTTCTGCGCTCACGAAAGTGTCTGGCGAGGCAAAACCACGGGGATGATTGAAAAAGTTTAATTTGACACTTCACAATATTCCACAGATGAGTAAATGTATAGAACCTTTGCAAGTACTCGTGGAACTCGAAATGTTGGGTGGAAGGACCAATTTTCTTTTTAAAGGTGACAAAAGATCCTTTAGAAGTGGTCCTTTTAGTCGTATCAGCTTGTAAATTTGTCTACCGTTGTTGTATAAGGGCTTTTGAATGACTTTTGATCCTTACCCTCATAAATACTCTTGTAGCAAGATCTGGCTTTTCTCTGGCTACCGAATATCCTGTCAAATACACCAAGAAATTTCATCAATCTGCCAAACATTTTCCCATGTATGTTGGGGTCGGCTTCCAGTCTAACCAGATGATGTAGCTGAATACCAGTATTTACATGGAGCGATTGCCTATCTGACCTACACCACCAAGTTACTGGGTAACACGATACCCAAGAACATATGTATAGCATTTTTAATTATGACACGTTACTTTTAATATAAACCAGTTGGTTTTACTAAAAGCAAAGGAATTTACCAAAAATAGTGTTACAAAAATCTGAACATCCTTTTCGCCAAAAATCAGTAAGAATATTATAAGACGATTTTTACGTACAAACGTAACGTTTCTTGGATATTGTCTTCAATTAATTTTGTTGGTGGCAAGAGACTCATATTACTTTATTAAAGTTTTGGGCAACAGCTTGGGCTCCCGAATCTGGCTGATTTTGGCTTATCATCTTCGTAGAAAAATGTTACAAACGCCCATATCAGCCTTTTAATGTTTGTTATTGTAAGAACAACACTGTTAATAACATCGCTATAATAATCCTAGTTTCTTTTAAAAAGCGTTTCCCGAAGCTAGGAATCCTCCTGTATTGTAGATGGGTTTAGAACCAAACCTCACATATCTACACTTACCAATATTGTTATGCAATACAAATATTTGTTTTGTGGAAAAATTTAGTTCCAGATTGGTATTTCAAAGTCATTAGCTTGCTGACTACCAATCTTACTGACTGGCTATTCTTCTCAATTCGCCACTGCTGTTTTCGCATCAGCAAGGACAAGGACAATGTATGCTCAAGCACTCCAGCACCCCGGCTAAAGATAACAGCAGAACACCGTGTGGTGTCTCCCTCCACCCACCCCAGGATATCCATGAGGATTTCCACACGATAGGACAATCTGATCAGTTAAATAATCGTAGACTATTCGAACCTAAAATGTATATATGGTGCTGTTTCACAAACGACGAAGACTTAACATCATGTCCTGTGTGCCTTCACTTCACTTCACTTCATCATCGTCATTTCAGCCGGAAGACATCCACTGCTGGACATAGGCCTCCCCCAAGCGTCACATTAACAGAACTTATGGTCGCAAGAGATAACGCGATATCTCGCAGCTTAGTTCTACACTGACACAATTTGAATGCCATAAAAACTCTATTACAAGGTGGACCAGTGGCCTTGTGAAAGCCGCAGGATTCCGGTGGATGCGGGATCCGCAGAACCGGTCGAAGTGGCGGTGCTTGGGGGAGACCTATGTCCAGCAGTGGACGTTTTTCTGGTGAAATAAAGAGGTTGATGCTACGCATAAGAAGTTGAGCACCAATTCGAGAATTTTCCTAACTTAAAAAGTAAAGATTTTCCGATGGTTGGGCCCAAATCGTGGGTTCAGCGGACAATAGCCAGGCGATTAAACCAAGTTATTTCATTAGCACTTGATCTACGGAATTCTATTAGGCCCGCGGTGTCCTCGTGATATTTAGGGTCCAGTAGCTATATAATGAACCGATTTTGTTTCTAAAAGGATTTAATTTACTTTGTCCGTTTTCACTAACACTATGCGACACTTAAATGTAATGCGTAAACATTAAACAGGTACTTAGCACAAAAAAAAACATTTTACGAACCACAAGGCGGTGACTAAAGTTACGACATCGATTCAACGATGCGATGTTAATTTACTTATAAATATTTAGGTATAATTATAATTCTAAGATACCGCACTATCGCTTTAGGTAATGATAGTTATAAGGGAGATAAAAAAAAATAAAAAATTAACCACTGACAAGTTTAGTGTCAAAAATGTAGACTTGGAAGCTTACGAGTTGCCTACTGGAAAAAAAATGGTGAAACGGGAGTTGTTGCTTCGGTATCTGCTGTCGTTAGGCATTAACTGTATAGACGTTGCATAACTTTAAGTTAGTGAAAACGGACATTAGGGTACAGTAGCTATACATCAACCGTTTTGGTTCCAAAAGGATTTAATTTACTTACCCCGCTAAATTAAGCTAGGGTTTTGTTATTTTAGTACGTAGGTTTAATGAGGTACTTTACAAAACGTGTAGATTTAAAACCTATGTAAATTTTCGTGTCGACGTAAAATGGGGTGCCCAGGGCACCTAATAGTTTTGAAACCTGGATCTCATAAAATTTCTACTATATAGCGTTATTGGCAGTAAGTTCTTGAAAATAGGGTCTCGTTTTTATGTGCCATAAAATGGTCCTGGGTGGCGCTGTAATCAAATGTGCGTGTAAACCGGTATTAAATAAATACATATTTTTGTAGGCACAACTTTAGAATTTCTGAGTAAATACTTACTCAGGCTTCCGACTGGCGGGTGTACCTTACCGTACCTTTATTTCTTTTGACGACGCCCCAATAACTGGAAATTATTTTTAAAAATAGTGCTGAGATGAGGTCCTGGGTTCAATTATTGGGTTTGTCTATCACGAATTTCTCAGTAGCAGCCCGGAGTCTAGATTTTTGCCCGTTGATGGCAATAGGCTTGCCTTGCTTGCTTAGGCTTTAAATGTAGGTGTACTATACAGGGTTAAATTAAATTAGCTAGCAAAACTCCGCAGATGTGATCGATATCTAAACATGATAAAACAAAAAATAAATTAAATTGATGGGTTTTTTGTTTTGCGGGGCCATAGACCGCAGTTAGTGAAGTCACTTGAGATATCAGTTCAAAAAATCAGTTTTTTTTTTGTGTTAACTTCACGGACGTGATGGATTTCGATATCTAAACACGATAAAAAAAAAGAAAATAGATTTTCTCAACTCAAACTTCAAGTAACAAAACTAGCAACCGTCGTTGACCCCCCAAGAAATCATCAAATCATTTTTTTTTTATTTTATAATATCGTCTGAGATATCGATTACCATCATGTCTGCAGAGTTTCGCTAGCTAATTTAATTTGACCTTATTGATGATTGACCTATCGGACCTCGCGTAAACAGGCGCTATGTTATGTTATTGTGACTTTCATTTATAATCATAGCAGTGAGGTAGTTACTGTTAATAAATCTGTGCTTAAGATAAAAACTACCACAATTATAATAATTAAGTCCCACTCCTTAATCTCACAACCATTTTCTTTCATCGCCATTTTATCTTCGCTGAGAAGATTAAAAGGGTAGTCAGCTAATACATTATTTTTATAAGCTCTCTTCCTTATCAGATGGCGCTCAGTACTTAAGATGAAACTTAATTGGGACGAGAATCTTAGTGGATGCTGGAGTAACAGTTCAAAAGAATTTGTTTACCACAAGAGATAAAAGCTTTGAGTGGAACTCCTAGAGACACCGGAATCAAGATACCCTTTTTAAGCGAATATAATGTTGTCAGGGAGAATTTTTGTTTGAGTACCTACGGATTAAAACTTGGTCTTAGGTTCCGCTTAGCTAAGAATTGTACAGTCAGGGAAATGAATTGTTTATCAAATTAAAACAATACGTCAATTGGTCGCGTTATAGCCATTTTTTGCAACTGTCCAAGAATGACAGCTGTGATTTGAATATACGGAGATTTTAAGTTGGTTGTCAATTTTCTAAATAATTAATTTCCCTGGGTGAAAGGCGACTAGGAAAAGGTATTTACAAGGCAGATGTGAGTGAAAACGGCGGGACGGGACGCTCTAGAAGGACATATAGTGACCTTATTGGTGATGTTCTTCAGAAAGGTCAGGTGCGTAGTACTCGCAACCGGCGTGCGTGTATGACCACATATATGAACTAAACGAGGCAAAAAGAGTACGTAAAGATCGTAGTAGGTGGCGTACTGTAGTTTCTCCCTACCCCCATGGGAAGATGACGTGGGTTTATGTATGTATGTATCTAATTTCCCTGATTTTACTATGTGTGAAGATAATTAATTTTGACTTTACCCTGTTGTGGGATAATTATAGGCTTGTATTTTTATTAAGTTTGGCAACTCTTCGGGCTATGTTGGTTACTTTGGTTGTCGTGCGGATCTCTTCATTTCTGATTCGATCACTTAGGGAAACTCCAAGCATAGCTCTATTGCCCTTTGGGTGATTTTTAGCCTTCTAATAAGGCTCATTGTGAGCATTGTGGTAGTGGACATGGCACATTGCTCGCAGAACAAATGGCCGATGGGGCCGAAAGGTTCTGGAGTGGGGACTGCGTACCGGAAGACGTAGCGTTGGAAGGCCTGCCACAAGGTAGACCGATGACCTTGTGAAGGCAGCAGAATCCACTGGTTGCGGGAAGCACAAAACCGTTCAAAGTGGCGGTGCCTGGGGGAGACCTATGTCCAGCAGTGGACGTCCATCGGCTGAAATGATGATGATTTTTATTATTACTTCAGCTTTCATTAGGATAATATTATGTTGAAAATTTGATATGACCATCACAAAACCAGGACAAAGAGCAATCCTCGTTATCAATCATCGTGCCACTGTAGAAGTGGCACATCCATACTAATAATAAAAATGCGAAAGTAATTCTGTCTGTCTGTTACATCTTTACGCCTAGGGTAAAACTTGGTAATACGCCCAAATTGATAAAATACACCACTCTAGCACTAGCAATCACACTAACAAAGGTACGCCGCTCGCAACTAGATGCGCGGGCGCGGGGAGCTACTATTAGCCGGACAACATGGCCGACGTGCGCACGTAGTTTGTAATCTCCGTTATAAAGATATTGCAAAATCTGGTTATATTTCAGTAAAACATTTTGTGGTAAGTTACCAAGAAATTCCTTTTTATCCTAAAATAGATGAAATTACCTTACTCTTTTTATTTTGTCGAATGTCTAGTGCTCTGACCTCGGTGGCCCATATTGAAAATTGAATTTGACAATACGCCCCTGAGCCACTTGCTTAAAACGCGCCAGTATTTGAAGTTTGTTAAGTCCTTTATGTTGCGTGTTATTATTACAGAAAATGTCTCGGATTTTTTAAAGACTGTGAGCATCATGGAGTGCAGATGACTTAGACAAAGCCATGCGTAGTGTACTAAGGAAAAAAATGGGTGTTACTGAAAAAATATATTTTTAGTTGATTTAAGTACCGTAAAACGGAGTGAATAGGAACGGCAGGGGTGAATCGTAACGAAACTTTAAAAGGAATTTTAACATTTAAATAATATAATTTGTTGCCAACAGGGACACGTAATCGGTTAATTATAATACAGTATACACGTTAGAGTCCTTTTTGGCGACAGACTATAATATTTCAATGTTAAAATCCCTTTTAAAGTTTCGTTCCGATTCACCCTTGCCGTTCCTATTCACCCAGTTTTACCGGTACAACTTAAGTTTTATTCAAATGTTTATTTAACAAATCTGATTTTATAAAGAGACTGAGTGAGTGCCTCATACTATCTTAAGTTAGATTGAAAAGATACTAAGGCAAAATAATTGTTAATATATAAAAAAAAAAAAAAAAAAAAAACTAAAGGGGCATTTTATAATAAGAGTGAGTCATATAAGCCAACGATCATGTGACAAAAAAAAAAGTATCGCCAGTTCCTATTCAGATTACCACTTGAGAGAGTATTGTCAAAATACTACATATTGTTCCAAAATTAATTTTTGGTTATATGTCGTATTTTTTCTTTACAATTTATAAAAGTGGGGCTTTTTATCTATTTCTACCCTATCCCTAATAGTATTTACTGCTGGCACTCGGTTGGGTCACGTGCACGTGATCGTGGCCCAACCAAACGCCAACAATAAATGCTATTAGGGATACCACTGAACCCATAGAAATATTTTATATCTAAGACTGAACCGATCGTTATGAAATTCAGATAGGATGGCTGGGGAGAAGGACATACGCTACTTTTCCTCCTAGATATTTTTCCTAAAATAAACATGACATACAAAACACACGCAGTTGAAGTCGCGGGCAACAACTAGTTTCTTATAATATTTTTAATAAGGTGTCTAGTCTAACATGCTGTTTTTTTTTTTCATAAAAAATAATGATCTAATAAAAATAAATGCGTAGGATTTGCTTGTGGGCCTACTAATAATGCCTTTTATTAGTACGATGATCTGACAAATTGGAGCATTGTTATCGATAATAGCATGTGTATTGAGGCTTTTTATTTGTTTACCTAGATTCCTAGATGATATTTTTCTTTACTGCGTCAATAATATCGTTGTGGACATACCCTATTGTTTTATAAACGAGACGTTTTAAACGTCAAAAATGTATGGTTAAACAGTCGCTAATCATTACTTAACTTTAAGCAACGTTTATGAATAAACCCCATAATGTTTTTTGCTGGATCATACATACCTTTAACCACTAGTCGTTTCTGGTAGTCAGATACCCGAAATACAACCAGTCTTACCAACGGGTATCGTGCTACCCAGTAACTGAGTAGTGGAGGTCAGATAGGCAGTCGCTTCATGTAAAATATTGGTACCTATCTAGCTGCATCCGGTTAGACTAGAAGCCGACCCCAACATTGTCAGAAAAAGGCAGATGATGACTTAGGCCGAGATCTATAAACGTTAATTAGCACGTGCTTTAACTTAGACATGTTCCCATCTCTGTCTTGCACTTGAAGTTTGACAGTTGTGCGACAGTGACAGGAATAACGCTTAAGCTTTGGTTTCCTAAGAAAGCGTAGCACGGTCACACAATAACGGCTGTCCATATACAGAGCGTTTTTTGACATCTTATGTTAAATACTGATGAAAATGACACATTTTCATGAAGGCCGTTATAATATGTTTTAGGGAAACGGTCTTCTTGGAAACCGTAGCTTCAGCCTAAGTATGTGCTAAGTAACGTTTATAGATTTCAACCTTATTATTTGGTACGCTAGAGCGTAATACGTAGCGTATACCACAGGAACGTCAAATCCATATGTCATGTCTGATTTTTTATATACACATTGACATTGATGAATTTTATATGTACAATGACATGAGTATTTACTTATAAAGTATTATATTATTTTAATTATTGTGAATGTGGACTATGTGGGCCATTGCTTTTTTTTTTCTTTCAGTTAGTTTTAATCATGATCTGCCAGTTTGAGTAATTTATGCGGCCTACCCAAATGTCCTTTCTTTGGTATTGTTCGTCAAATCGTTGAGCTTCTTAAGTTCAGAGTTGAGCTGCACGATTACTGACAAATGCGTGCACTGACTGGACAGGTCTACTGAATCTGTGTTTCTTTCCACACAAGACCGTTTTAGACACGAATCTACATGACCTTCACATGATCTGACCAAGATTATGTCTGGACTATAAAAGAGACTGTGACCTCTGAGTTTGTTTCGGCCTTTCTTCTCAGAGTAGTCAGATAGGAAACGCCGACCTCATCTAGTTTAAAAAATATGATTGCCGTGTAAGTGTTTGTAAAAACCTACTTACCGAAATAAAATCATTTATCATTTACCTACACGAAAAATGTTCCTAAGTTAACCACAGCGGAATTCCAGCGTAACATTTAAAAATAAGCCCCATTTAAGTTGGAATTAAGTTTAAAAGTCATCTTATTACAGGAACACAATCTACAACTTACATGAAAATGTCTAATATTCATTTAAACTTTTACATCGGCCCGCTTCGGAGACGGATTTTCTTTTGGTACTGTGGTTGTACAGACAAGAGTACTGTTTTTATTTAAAACTGTAATTTTTTTGGGGTTTTTTTTTTTTTTTGATCTGGGACTGCAGAGGGAAAGCAGGAGCTGAAAGGGATAAACGAAAGTTAGTTGAAAAAGCAAGATGTCAGACAAGTTATGACCTCAATCAAACCATGGTTTAAAAAAACAAGGTCTGGCATTCCGGGAGTGACACATGCTTACGTCACTATCCAGTAGCCACTTTATTGTAACAAAATACGAATTATGGAAACATTTTCAGTCACCATTCTGTTATTTAAAAAAAAAACATTTATATTGTCGTTTCATTTTTCTAATCAAACGAAGCAATTCAATTTAAACAATACCAACGTAATTGTTAATTAAAACCTCTTTGTTTTATCGGATTCGCACAGGTAATGAAGGCGATTAGGGATTTATTATTACACACTACTGATAACACAGCGGTGATGACGTAGGCTTGTGTCACTCCCGTGACCGGAATGCTATACCTGGCGAAGTTTATTATTATACCATGAATCAAACCACTCAGCCTATAGCAATCTATTGGTGGTCGTAGCCTGTCCAGAGATGCGTGATTAAGAAAAAACTAAAAACATTCCGTAGTATTTTTAACCGAGTTCTTAAAAAGGAGAAAGTTCTCAATTCGTCTGTATTTTTGTTTGTTTGTATATGTGTTACGCGAGGTCAAGTAATTGCCAAACCATTAGTTAAACCGACCAAACATTCTCCCATTTAACTTATGATCAGTTTTAGACAAGGCCTCATGTTACAGTTAAAAGTTCCCAAAACTAAGATCATTTAGAAGAAGCAATGTTACGAAATGGTCTAGTTTTGACGGGTTATAACCACAAAGCTGTAATTAAGTGAAACAGTCGGCAACATATAAATGTTTTATCTGTTCCAAAAGTATGTGATAAAAGTGTAAACAAACCCTGTTCAGGTTTCAACTTTATGTCTCACAACTTTTTCCAACAATTATTATTTGAATAACACACACAACGACACAATTACATGATCTGACCAAGATTATGTCTGGAGGAAAGTTACTGTGACCTCTAAGTTTGTTTCGGCCTTTCTTCTCAGAGTAGTCAGATAGGAAACGCCGACCACAACTAGTTTAAAAAATATGATTGACGTGTAAAAGTGTTTGTACAAACCTACATATAAAAATAAAAACATTTAACATAATTAAATTGTAATTGGAAAAATCATCGACTCAAAATTTGAGGTTATAAAATTGTCATTGTCAAGTTAAAAATATCTTTAAGGTAATTAAAATAATCAAAATGCTCAATTTGTAAGTGGCACAACAAATTGGCGCCCACATATACGTTCGTTCGTTCGTCAATTTGTTTACATTCTCATCAGAAACTTTTGAAACAGATCATCGAATGTAAATTAAAAAAAATACTAACTATTGCCCGCGAAATCGTCTGCGATCCAGGATTAAAAGTAGCCTATGTCCTTACCCAGGTCATGGTCTATCTGTGTGCCAAATTTCATCTAAATTCGTTCTGCCATTTTAGCGTGAAAGTGTAACAGACAAACACAATTTCGCATTTATAATATTAGTTAAGATTAGGATTGCTACAAATGTGTGGCTTGCGGTTGCCATCTTAACATATTATAGTCAAAGATGTGCTTAATGTATATGTATATTATATATTGCGAAGCTGCTTACATAACATGTTAGGTATCACTTTAATTTCACATAAAAACAGCAAACATTAAACAGTAAGTACATAATGTAAATCTACGAACAAAATGACAAAACACGAGAACCTTAATCTAACATACTTCCAACTTGTGTGTACCACCGAAACATATTGTCAATTTCATGCTTCTTTCACACAAAAGTTTACGTAAGGTGAACGTACACGGTCCTTAGGGACAGACGGTCTTGTCCCCCTTTTTATCGGGCACAATTTTGGGTCCATTTTTTATAATTGCCAATCTTGCCCGAACGATATCTTTTGAAATTCGAAGGTCTGAAATGGAACGATTAAGAATTTAGAGAATTCAATTATTTTAGTGTAAAACTTTTTGGGTTGGCATACGGTGGAGCATGCCATGTAGTTTTAGGAAAATAATGTTGGAAAGTGTTACTGTAATTTGGAATGTTTTTTTTTTTTTTTGTTGTTTAGATAGAACTTGCTAGAATAGTATTCCCATCTAAAAAAATAAAGACAGGTTTATTTGACACGGAAACACGTGCACGTAAACTCTAGATTACTCAAGTTTACTAATAGTGAAAAAAAATGTTTTGACCAGTATCACCTATAAGGCTATAAACATTTATTTTTAAACTAACTTCAAATAGGAGAGTACGGTTTTACAATTCTACATTTTTTTTTTATTGAGACAGCGTGTTTTCCAATAAAAAAAAAAAACTATCCAAAATTAACGAACAAACAGTTCAAATAACGGTCAATCGACACTCCAATCAATGCTGCACAAAGAAAATTCACCATGACACGTCAAAATTGCTAAATACAGAGAAGACACCGACATTCTTCAATCACCATGGGAAGAAACAATTATAAGTCTTGTATTATTATCCTTTAACACTCAAAAAGTAACTGTTTCTAATTTATGTAACAGTCATAAAATAACTATAGACCGCTGCCAAATTTAATTTCATAGTATTTAACGTTGATTTGTTCCGGCATTGTGATGGTCGGTTTTTTACAAAGCTGTTCCGGATGGGTTACCATCATATGCCAAGTGAACCGTGGAGGAGTTATTTAGTATCCCATTGTGACATGAGTAGGTATTCGACAGAGACCAAGCAGCAAGAAAAAATAAGGAAAGAGAGACACCGTTGAGTACGATAAAAGAAAATGTATTAAACTAACTAAACCAAAACCATACAAACTGAGTTAAAGCCTTAATAAAACCTGCTTTCTGATGTGTTTACACATCAATCATGTAAATTGTATTTGTGTAGATTTTTGTATTTTTGTTTTTATTTTACATTGTTACCAGGGCCCTATCCAATAAAGCTGACAATCCGACATATATGTCAAAAAATGACAAAATTGTAGAATTGTCGCGCTTAAGCTGTTTAATAAACGTGACAAATATGTCAAAAATCGACAGGTGAAATCTTGACATATTTTTAATGTAAAAACACGTTTAATAAAACTCGACATATCAAAAAACCACAGTCACAATATTTCTGACAATTGTCGGTGACAATATTGTCGGATTGTCGTGACAATTATGTCGACTTTTGACATAATATATTTGCAAAGAATTTTGTTTTATGAAGCTGGATGAGGGTAAAATTGAAAAAGATATTATCAAAGTACAAGAATAAAACAATCACTAGTGTAACTTCGATTGTGTTATGATCGCGTGTAAGATGGAAATGCACAGAAAACTTACCATTTTGGGCCTTATTTACGAAAGTAAAAATATACTTTTTGGGAAGTTTAGTGACCAATTGACCCACGATGTAAAAATAAATAAATGGAAGGAAATAGCCGAAAACTTAAGAACATTAGGTATTTTCAATAAAGACTGGAAATACCTTCGTGACACTACATGGCAAAATTGGCGCAAAAGGACCATGGTAAGGTTTAGTTTATTTTAACTAGTTTATCCTTCATCAATCCGTATTTTTTTTTAATTTATTTAGACCGTTAACCAATAAAGAAGTTATCAATTAGATATGATGTATTATATTGTGTAGGTATGTATGAAATATTCGCATTGTGTATGTGGAAACGATTTTTAGGGTTCCGTACCCAAAGGGTAAAACGGGACCCTATTACTAAGACTCCGCTGTCCGTCTGTCTGTCTGTCTGTCTGTCCGTCTGTCACCAGGCGTTATCTCATGAACCGTGATAGTTAAACAGTTGAAATTTTCACAGATGATGTATTTCTGTTGCCGCTATAACAACAAATACTAAAAAACAGAATATAATAAATATTTAAGGGGGCTCCCATACAACAGACATGATTTTTTTGTCGTTTTTATATATACTGGTACGATAAATCTTTCAGGAAAAGAGAGATAATCGTCTGCAGACTGGTTCTGGGGGAGGAAAAAAATGCAAATATGACGATTTTGATGAAATGATACTAAAAATCATAGGAAAGGATTCTCCAGCAATAGATGGACTTCAAATACCAGAATCTTCAGGATCAAATGAAACACAGGTATCCGTGCCTGTTTTTACAGCAGAAACACCACCTCAACCTCAAAATCCTATACGAAGAAAATCACATCCCCCAGTTGATTTATCAAATGACTTATTTGATTTTAAGAAACAAAAAATGGAAATAGAAGTAGATATTGCTAAAGAAAAACTTCAAATTGCAAAAAGAGAAAAATACAAGCTAGATTTGGAGCTACTCAAACTTGAAAAAGAATTAAACATACAGCCATCAGAATTTACACTACCTTTGTATTTACAAAACGCTCGGGTTATTGATGTTTGTACTGAACAAATTGAACAAATTGTTCGAACAACAGAGTCGGGTGCTGATAATGAACAAGTCAACGATATTATAATAAGTGCTATGAATGAAAATCTTTAAGTATAATCGATCATGCATTTATTAAAAGGATTAAATAAATTATTCATTCAAATAGTTGTATTAATGACTGTAAAACTGCAATCGCTTCCTCATCAAATACTTCGTCCACATTGTTATTATCTTATTATTATTGTTATTATCATTGTCATTTCCGCTAATATCTTGTTCTAAATAGGGTGCATTTGAGCCTAAGCGGTTTTCAATGTTATGCATAACAATGCAAGATAATATTACATTGCTTGCAATTATTGGCTGAACTCTAAGGTGATTTAGACACGGGAATTTTTCTTTTATGATTCCCAAAGAATTTTCTACCAATCTTCTCGTTGACTTAAAAGCACGCAAGAATCTTTCCAGTGATGCTGTCCTTGGTATTTGTATTGGTATATTAGGCGTCATAAGCCACTTTTTTAAACCATATCCACTGTCTCCCAGGATTATTGCGTTTGGGAATGGTCTCCATCCACTTTCCCATGTCCGTGCTAAAGAAGAGCATCTCATCACTCTGGCATCGTGAACAGAGCCAGGCCATCTTGCAGATGCGTAGAAAATTTCTAAGTTTGGCCCGCACACCACCATAATATTAATTGAATGGTTTCCGTTCCTGTCTACAAACGCAGATTCATTTTGATAAGGCGCATCTAGAGGAATTAACGAACCATCCACAATACCAGATATTCTAGGTATCCCATTATGCCTCATGAAAAGTGTTGGTATTCGGTTACAATTATCAGGCCAGCGAACCTCTTCTCCGAGTAATTCAGTAATCACGGCTCCACATACCCTTCTTATGCAATTATGTACGGTTGTTTTACTAAGCCCATGTGCATCACCAATAACGTGGTACTGTGAACCACAACCCATCCAATGCAAAGCGCATAAAATTTGTTTATCGGGTGTAAGTGCTTGGTTTCTGCTTGTACCGTGTTAAAGTCGATGAGCAATTTTATCAATTAAATATTCTACGGTAGATTTACATACCCGAAATTTTTCTTTAAAGCAGAAATCTGTAATTGAGAAGGAGAAATTGATTCTGCTTTTAAATGATCGTCGTTGCCTCCTCGTTTGTATTTGTTCCAAGTATTCATCACTACTCTCACTGCTCGATGTAAGTACCATTTTTTTGTAATAAACTTTTTCAATACACTTTTTTACACCTTCAAAATTCAAAATATGATTTCGCGACAGAGGGTAACGCGCCTGTCAGAATTGTCGGACAATTCTACAAATATGTCAACATGTCACGACAATTTTCTGTTTAATAAAGCAGATTTGACAAGTTTTTCACGACAAATTGTCACCTGTCAGCTGTCGCATATAAAGTTTTATAAAACAGAAAAATGTTAAGAAAAAAAAAGAGTCCGACATATTTGTGAATTTTCCACCATGACAATTTTGTCGCCTGTAAGTTTTATTAAACAGAAAAATTGTCGAGTTGTCACTTTTTGACATATGTCGGACTTGTCGGATTGTCAGCTTTATTGGATAGGGCCCAGAGCTAATTATCTTTTTTGTATGCGCGTGTTTCTGTGACAAATAAACATATTTTTGTTTCTTTCTTATATAATATAGTTAAAGTTATGATGAGGCTAAAATTACACTGGATAAGAGCTTTTCATAAAATATAAGAATTAAAAAAGCTGCACGCAGTCATTCACAATCATAAGTTCAACAAACGCATGAAGTGGGAAATCCGGACGTTCGTAAAATCAAAATCAAAAGTCTTTTATTAAAAGTAGGCTGGGAATCAGCTTCTGAAGGTCAAAAATACATAAAACCCTTTACCACTTCCTAGCGCTTCAGCTGGGAAGAAGAAGTGGCGCAACAAACTCCCCAGCAGTTCACACCGAAACCCCCGAAATAAAGGCAGGACATTGCGAGGATAACAGTGTAGCATATCATGAGGTGCTGGTGCATCCCACTGGATATCCTTGCCCCTATATAATGTCCTAAGGACGGTCACAGGATTTTCTCACGACAAGCGGTACAAGTTCGCCTATTCGCGGCGTCGTGTGTGTGGATGCGTTTTGTAGGTATTTGTTGCTGACAGAATGGAGTGTAGTCTCTGTTGTATTATCTACTCTTATGGCATTTGGTGTTACTGGTACCGGTTGATTGTATGCGATAGTGGTACTTGTTAGTCGTAATGTTTTACGTGAGGTACCTTAGGGTACTTGTCATGATTGACGTAACTCTTATCTTTGAAAGAAAAGATAAGAACAAAAAAATGTGTTGAACATTAAATAGACATTTTTATGCTACACATTGCAATGTGATAAATTTTATCACTAGCACAATATTTCTATAAAAAAACAAATCATTTAGTTACACTTAGACGACCATTTTAAATGATGAGTTTATGTGATTCTATTGTAAGTTGTCAGTTCATAACTTTATCACTTAAACCTTTACTCTCATTTATTCCAATCGGATTACGGAAGCATAAAAGGCCATGGAACATAAAATAACCACTTAGTGGGTTCCAAACAGTGGCAGACGGTAAGACTCAGGCCCAGGAGGAGACTGCAGGACGAACTCGACTCTTTTCTTAAGGCGCAGATATACGACTTTTAATGATTTCAAATTCAACATCACGTCTAAACGAATAGTCTTATTTGTTTGAAAAAAATATATGATAAACTAGACTATTTTCTTCGTAATTTGATATGTGAATATTTGAAATTATATTTTTATAACATAGTGTAATTAATTTGTAAAGCAATGTCTAACGCGAACACAAAAACGATAATCACGCAAAAACTATCGGGCGTATTTTCATGAAATCTGCACCATCTAAAAGACAATTTAATTACCCAAATTTTTGTATACGGCTTTTATTTGTATTGTGTTTGATAAATCAAGGTGGGTTGTTTTTGCGAATTAACTTGATGCGCGTTGCGGGCTCTTGCGTGCGACGGGCGGCAGTGCATCGCTGACCAATGCCCGGGTAGACGCTAACGCTCTGTGCAATTTTATTCGCTTAAAAGTTTCGCACGCTCCTCCCACTCGCTCAAGGTCGCTGGCACTTATTGTCGCCTTAAAGATTGGCCACAAATAGCAATAGATAGGGATAAGTGTATGGAGGGAAAGGAGGTCTTTACTCTGCAGAGGGAAACAAAGGCTAATAATAATAATATTCCAATCGTAGAACAGTCAAAATCTAAAACAATAAAGGGAAATATTGTGTATCTGTCAATTACTATAGCTTCGACCGATTTCGAACTCTATCTTATTAATAGAACCGTCGGTAATAATAAGGACCGGTAACTATAACTCACGGAAGGATACCGATCGATAGGTCGCGAGTTCAAATCTGACTGCGGTAATTTATGACTGAGAAGTCTATTTATAACATGTGTTTTGTGTTAGCTTGACTGGATGCGGAAGGCTAGAAACTGGTGTTGTTGTGCTACTTGAGACAGGCCTATTCACAGCTGAGTTTAATGTACTTATATTATCTTCTACTTAAGGTGAATCCTCAGCTGAAGCCCACCAAATTCAATTTTTCTTTGATTTTCTTACAAAAAGGCAGCTCTGTTTTACGTCGTATGTTTATCAAAATGCAATTGGCGGCTGAGAGTATGTCATGCTCACTCAAATGTCTCGCTGGTGGTGGCGTGTGTGTTAGATCATTAAGTTCCCTTCAAAATGGTTGAGCTGAATGGTGCTGATCCATACGTCATGTTCGTGAACGGGCGCCGTCAGTAGAGACTGGTCAACTCTTGGCTGCCGAGGCTTATTTTTTTTTTTTTTTTTTTTTTCTTTTCTTTTTTATTACAGATACTTTAGACGTGCACGTCTTTCTACATCGTTCTCACATTTTTAATTTGAACATGAATGATGTAAACAATTGTTTTTTGTAACTATATGTTGATTTAAAAGAGTGTCCATGGAGTTTCTTGCCCATTCTTCTCCATAGGTACCCTACTACGCTTTGGAATGGGCAACTAGCTTCATTTTTCTGACTGACTGACCCTTTGACAATTCAAAAGTGCCTGTAATAGGTTTATTTGAAATAAATGCTTTGAGTTTGAGTTTGAATTCGTGACTGTAAGAATGCTATATTTACTGAATAATAATCATCAATTTCATATCAATTGTCAAACCTTGAAAATTTGTTCCAACTAAGATTTTTTCAGAATATTTCATATGAAACTTCTGAAGCCGAGTAAGATTATTTTAGGTACCTACACGTGGAGAAGAGTATATTTATAGATTCATGCACACATGTTGGACGCGACTGTAGTAGAACAATTTCTATGAAAATTTCATGGAAATTGTTCTACAAGAGTCGCGTCGCGCCTGTCTGCAGGATCCTTTATTCTTACAAACATTTTTTTTTTTGCCTACTTTGTGGTAACCAGTACTTACCCAAAAGTTTTCCAAACAACTGGTGTTTTCTAAACAATACTTTTTACATTCGCGTTAGGACCCAGTATTTGCCCTCAAAGTTTTGAAGCCGGCCAACCCGTGACATTTACAAATTTTCCTGGTCCAATACAATATGTATCAACCATAATGTGGGACAGTTGGCGATTTTTCAAACAAGGTCATACCCCAAAAAACAAACTTGTCTTCGTGGGCTTAAAAAATGATTTTTATTTCTTGCTTTAACGAATGAAAGTTAATAATTCTAATTGGCAAACGCCTGTCCTGAGTTCATTTGTGATCTTTTCCCCGTGCTACCTAGGACGAGCCTCAAAGTTCAGGCCATTTCACCTTCTATTTAACTATGTAAAGCCAAGGAAATTAATTCTTAAGCAAATTGACTACCAACTTAAATTGTCCGTATAGTGAAATCACAACTGTCATTCTTTGACAGTTCAATGAAATGGCAAATTGTCGTAGCGTTTTTTTTTAACAATTATATGCCTTGACTGTACACTGAAGAATTCCTACATCAGTAAAATATCAAATTAAAAATATTAGTTACTTGCAGGGATGTAATTTAGAGATTCTTGCAAAAAAAATAACAAACATATCCGCGGATCGAGGTCCGCAACTCAGGCCTCACTTGAACCGGGGCCCCTCACATTTAGTGGGCCAAGTGCGCCACTGTCCGTGACCGACTAAAACATTGACGCACGGGTTTTTTCATGAAAATTGTCTGTTTGTTTCAGGTAAGACTACACGACTGAAGAGTTTTGTAAATAATAGCGGTAAGAAAGCCGTCGTGAGCGGATGAAATGATCTTGGGAGATGTTGGTTTTTATTTGGGCCTTTTTTATGTTTCCTGTTCTGGCTCGTTTTTTTTGTTAGGTTAGTTCATGCTTGACTGAACATCGGGTCGTGAGTTCAAAGTTTTTATTATGGTTTATAGATAACTTTAAAATACATTTATAGAAAGAAGGCAACGAGTGTTCGATTATGAAAAGCATTCCAAGAAAAGAAAAAAACGTATTTTCTTACTTAAATTATAATTCAACTCGTACCGTAAATAATAATGCGTACTCAGACAGCATACAATACGTATATCTACCTGAAGTTCCTTTTAATTTTCGCAGCACTACTTATCCTCATTAGTCTCATTAACAACCTCTAGAAACCAGGCCACACAACCCTCTCAATCCAGTCCACATAAGCTGAAACCCTCGTATACACTCCTGGACTCATCTTCCTGCCACAATCCCTGCCAAAAGATGTCACCCCTACAATTTTGTGTAAAGGAAAGTTGTGGACACAGTCCACCCTTTCTTCCATTACCTGCAGCGGACCCCCAGAGTCTCCTTGACACGTATCTCTTCCCCCATGTTCATAATCGCCAGCACATATCTGGTTCTCCGTAATACCTTCAGCTAGAACCTTCTTCTTGATCAAGAATTTCATAGATCGGTTGCATATTTCACTGGCTACTGGATCTATGTCAACTTTCATAAGGGTCTGACTCCCATATCTTGCACTTGCAGCCGTTTTTCCAAAACCGATGACTGTAAGGTTTAAATTACTTATATCTTCTCCTAAATGCAAGCAAGCAATTCTTATGTCTCGACCCAGACGGAAAGCTGGAGTCGCTCTCATCAACGCTATATCATGATATTTTGAAGGAGGTTTATACTTCGGATGGGGGATGATTTCAGCTACTTTTCTGTGTTGAACCAGTTCATCCACTTCATCAAATTCGAAGGTAGCTGTTCCGATTCTCATGATGCTCGCAGGACCTGCGTCCCTGTCTTCAACACAATGAGCTGCTGTAAGAACCCATTTTGCGCTGATCAAACTTCCACCACACTTCCACGATGGTGGATCTGGTGCTGTTCTTCGAAACCCAACTAAGACCATGTGTGGGTATAATAAAAAGTCCACAGGAACTCGTACTCTTAGTTTTGGAAACAGTATGTTATGGCACTCCAGCATGAACTTTCCATAGGCTTTGCAGGCCCTGAACGCCTTCTCACCAACTCCAGATCCTTGGAGTAGTATTGAGAGCAGGATTATAACTGTTACGTTTACCTGAATCATTTCCAAGAAGTATGTCTTCCTCTTGGCTTGATTTCAATAAACATAGTACACATTTAAACACAATCCCTTCTGTAAATACTTGATTTTTCACACAATTAATTTCTGTCTCAAAGGACCAATTCCCGAGGATTTAAAATGAGTTTGGTCCTAATAATCCCAGATCTATTTGTACAAATCCATTTCCCCTTTTTTTGCTAAGCGCGTGCGCACGGCCGTTATCAATGATTTACCACGGCAACTGAATGGTGTGGCTTTACAGCCGTAATTGTAATCTGACCGTGCCTAATCGACATTCATTCTTAATTGCAATAAAAGTGCGGTTAGACCCGCTGTTTTGCGCGATTATTTTGTTCTTATTTAGTAATGGTAGATTGTAGATGGAGCGAATCCTTTTTTAGATAAGTATTATCTTTGGTCCATGACCTAGGAGATTGCTTAGACAATAATAGCTTAGGTATAATTTTTCAGAAAATAATAGAGTATTAATTATGGTTAAAGACTACCCATTACTTCAATGGTTTTGCAAATGAAACGATATACAGGGTGTTTGGCAGAACGTTGAACATACGAAAATGGTGGATAGGTGGGGTCATCTGCTACTTACTCAGCACTAATTTATTTGGCCCTGGCCACATGGACATAAAAAAAATTTTTTTTTTGCTAACTTCTAGTTTCACCACTTTCTAAACTTTAAAGTGTATTTTTTATTAAAAAGGGGTAAAACAGGCAATATTTTGCTTTTTTCAAATCTTTATCTTTCTGTAAGTTTGAGGACTCATAACTTTTCTTCTAGCTAACATCAGAATAAAGCAATAATTTTATAAGAATCTGTCAACATTAAAGATTAAAAAAAAAACAAATATTGTCTGTTTTACCCATTTAAAAAAACTACACTTTAAAATTTAGAAAGTGGTGAAACTAGAAGAGAGCAAAAAAAAAAATTTTTTACTATCCATGGGCCCAGGGCCAAATAAATTAGAGCTGAGTATGTAGAAGATGACCCCACCTATCCACCATTTTCGTATGATCAACGTTCTGCCAAACACCCTGTATTCCACTTTTTTTTTTTTCAAAGTGAAAGTGTTTATTAATGCGATTTTTGGTGATACAATAGGATCTTAAATATATTTTATAGTAGCTCAAAAATCTACTCTATTAAAGTATGCATTGTTAAATTACAATATTAGAAATTAAATTAAACATTACATGAAACATAATGAAGTAATTCATATCTGTAGAAATTAAAACACAAGAAATAATATATTGTAATAAATTAATAGACATGTATATGAATATTACATTATAACATAATTACATAAAATGGTCAGTAAAGGAAAATAATGTTTTCATGCGAAATAAAAATAGAACTATTTCATTGACTTGCGCAAAACGCTAGTGCCTAAAAGTGGAACTTACATACATACACAAACTCACGCCTGCTTCCCATTGGGGTAGGCAGAAACTACAGAATGCCACCTGCTACGATCCTTATATGCACCTTTTGCTTCGTTCATACATCTGGTCATACGCCCGCCAGTTTGCGAGTACTACGCACCTGACCTTTCTGAAGAACATCACCAATGAGGTCACTTTACGTCCTCCTATGGTGTCCCCGGCGTTTCTACTCACATCTGCCTTGTACCTTTTGTTAGTCGCCATTTATTCATCTTCTCAATATGAGCTAACCATTTAAGCATACACTTTTCAATAGATTTTTGTCACTATATCTTCGTTTAAACCACAACAGTAGAACTTGTAGGTAAGTATTCTGTGGTCAGAGTTTGCCGACCTATTTATAAATAACTAGCTGATCCGACAGACGTTGTCCTGTCTTAACTATGAATGTCATATGTCTTTTAGTTTTAGTTTTGACTATGGACTAAAACTAAAACTATCGACTCATTTATCAACCGATCCATCTGTGTTAAACGATATTTGCAGCGCGCATTCTGTCAATCGCTGACAGTTATTTCAAACAACTGACAGTTATGTAAAATTAATATTGGCGTTAAGTTTTCTTAAATTTTGTAACGTTCCGATCAACTTCCTTATTTTTTTATTTCATAAGATCCTTCTCCTGACAATAACGAACACAACAAAAAAATATATAGTGAAATCGGTCCAGCCGTTCACGCGTGATGGCGTGACCATGGGAAATAGAGATTCATTTTGGCACGATGGTCAATACATAAGACTGTTCTGAGATCTTCGTGTAATTTGTTTCCCATTAAAATATTGAATTTCATCTTAATTTTATCCAATTGTTATGAAGCCCACTGAAATTAAGTTGGTCCTTTCAGATTCAGAATAACCGAAGAATAACAAATAAATAACAAAAATAAAAGAAATTATCCACGAAGAGACGACGGTAAATAAATGGAATTGTTTTAAGTTTTATACAGACAATATATCTGAAAGGAATAATAGCCTTGCAGAGATTCTGTATCCAACATTGGTTTTTAATAAGTTCCTAGCTGTTTTTGATTTAAAGAACTCTTAGTGTATCTTTATGTTTTTGATTGGAAAAATAAATAAGAATTGCTTTTTCTTTGAGGTTTGTTGTAGGAGTTAAAACCAGCATAAAATGTACTTAAGGCTCCTCATACGCGAACGTGAATCGCTCACTACGTAAAGGCACCGCTCGTCGTGCTACAGGGTGCCTTTGTGTCGCGTGCGATTCGCGTGTCGTGTCACGCCTGTTTGTAGGAGCATTTACTGATAATACAGTAGAATTATATTTCTATTAACTTAATATAGGCAAAAACATAATTAGTCAATAACGTTACTTTTCTCAGTGAAAGGGTTGGTATTATTTTTTGCCTCTCTGGTTCGCCGTTTACTGATTACTCTTGAACTTGAAGTTATTATAATTATAGATTGGAACGAACGCTGTGACTAGTCTTTAATATTATACACAAATTATAAAACCTTCACGCTTTAATAAAACCATAAAGATTGGGGCATAGACAATAAATAATGTTTTGACCTGCACTTAATCGATGATCATTATTCTTAAACGAATAAAGGCGCGCAAGCAGGCGCGACGTGACTCTAGGTGAACAATTTTTATGAAAATTTCATGGAAATTGTTGTACAAGAGTCGCGTCGCGCCTGCCTGCGGCAGCCTTAAAGACATGGCCCTTAAAACTCCTAGATGGTTGTAACTTGCAAAGATCTTTCGTGATGCGATTTTATAGGTAATTAACCAATGACGTTGGTCGTGACTATGAATAAATGTATTCTGTTTGGCAATTATTATATCGAATAATACTTGTTCCATTTATGGCGTCTATAGAATTGGCTATTATGGGGACACAAGCAAAATAATGATTATATAATTATTTATCAATGTTCTTTATGACTAAAATTATTATTTTGTCATACATGGTGTTCTTAAAATCAGTGAGACATCCTAGTTATCGTCTTTGAATCAGAAAACTCAACATAAACATACATGGAACGTGGTGACGGCAGATATTGTGCTCGTGCGTTTTATAAGTTGCACGCCTGGAATTTAGAAAAGAGGATTAGAAGGGTAGTTTAGTTTGAAGACCATAAAGTCTACACTGATATTTGAAGAAGTTATTAAATAAATTAATCTGCTTTATTGATAAGGGTTATTGCCATGTTGTAAAATATTTTGGAGTAATATTAGAGAGTGCTTTTTTCGAGTCCAGATATGGACTTTAGTCTCAATCAAGAAAATGCCCTTTTTGTACTTTACTAAAAAACTCGTGACAGAAAATCACCATGTTTTCATTTCCTAAACAAAAATAATTTAATCCTAAAAAAACGAACTTCACTGTCGTAGTAATCACACGTACTCTTATCACCCAACCTGTCCACACAATTCCTCTCAACGACTCTATTCCTCGTTTCTCCATTCCTTCCTTTTGAAATAAAGAAATCGGTGTGCAGTGCAGCACAATCAGACGGCGCAATACAAACTTTAATCAGTACTATACGAATGTATCACAGAATAGATAAATACAGAAGATCAGCTCCATAAAACGAGTGAAAACTACGCGCACATTCTTAATACCGCTAAAAGCCGCTGCAAACACAATTTGACGAATTGGAGAATTACTGACTCACACAACACCCATTGCTATTGCGATTGCGGTGCTTCTCAGACCATGTTCCAAAATCAAATCAAATCAAAATATTTGATTTCACATAAACCAACATGGGCACATATGAAACGTCAGAAGCTAGGTGCACGGTTCCAATAGGTTGTTTCCTATGGAGAAGAGCCGGCAAGAAACTCCACGGTTACTCTTTTAAAAATAAGGGTTTTTTACAATGATTCAAATTAAAGTGTTGATAGATATGGGAGGACAGTGTAGGCCTGTCAACAAGTAACAGATACTCAACAAAATATAAAAAGTCTACAAATCTACAGTCTACAAGTTAGGCCTACAACGTTCTCACATTCACAAATTATACGAGTACCACTTGCAGAAGTGTCCTGACTGCCCGTTCACTTGCAAATTTTATGACCTAACGAATGCCACTGATGCTGCAATCAACGTAGTCATCTATTGGGCTCAAACAGTATAATAATGTTCAATAAAAGTACTGCCGACACTAAAAACGAAGGAGATTCTTAATATTCTTGACATTTTAGTATTGGTAGACTGACGAAAGAATGCTGTATCCCTGTTTAAGTGTTTAATAGGTGGGGTTAGAATGTGCATCCGATCGTTTTTCTAAACCCACTTTATGATAGTTTGAGATATCCGTACGTACGCGTCTGTGTTTGCGTGTGCGTGCCTGTTTTTAACCGATTTCAAATAAGGAGGAGGTTCACAATTCGACTGTAGGTTTTTTTTATGTGTGTTAGCTCAGATTTTTTTCTGGGTTAACCGATTTGGATGATTCTTTTTTATTTGATAGCTGGTGCTTCACATGTGGTCCCATTTAAATTTGATCAAGGTATGACCAGTACTTTTTGAGTTATCCTTAATACTGCATATTTTTTCCACTTAGTCTATATTGATGATGTTTTAATAATTTCCTGTCACTGTTATTTACATATCAAGTAATGGTACACGACTTTTTGTGGGGTAGGCACCGCAACTAAAAAGTGAAAATTAAAAAAAAAATGCAAAAAAATATCACAAAAAAACGTGTAAAAAAACTTTATTTTTCACGTTTTTTTGTATATTTTTGGAAGTCGGTTGGTTTTCGCTCGTTACATTATTATGAAGTCTGCCTTCTGTAACATCTATTCTGTGACTGAAGTCTGTACCTTACTTTATGTTCAGGCGCACTGATTTAAGAGGGGTTCACAATTTATTATTCCCCGCCATGCCATTATTGTTCATGTGTGCACTTTTCTAGTTTGAATGTTGCAGAGTTTTTGGGTTTTACGTCTTGAATTGTTTTTGTTATTAATTATGAATTGAGATTTTCCTGTGTTGTTATTACAAACAGGATCTTTTTGTAGACAGGATTTTAACTCATATTTGTTCATCATGTCATTTGGTTTAAATAGGCTTTTTTTAATTTATTTTTTCATCTTTTTTTTTAGATTCTTCTATATTTTGTAAATGTGAGAACGTTGTAGGCCTAACTTGTAGACTGTAGATTTGTAGACCTTTTTCTATTTTGTTGAGTACCTACCTGTTATTTGTTGACAGGCCTACACTGTCCTCCCATACCTATTAACACTGTTATTTGAAAACATTGTAAAAACCCCTTATTTTTAAAAGAGTACCTAAACGTGGAGTTTCTAGCCGGCTCTTCTCCATAGGAAACAACCAATTGGAACCGTGCACCTAGCTTCTGAGGTTTCATAAGTGCCCATGTAGCTTTATGTGAAATAAAATATGTTAATTTTGATTATCATTTTGTCCTTTTGTATGAATGTTTTGGTAACCCTTAGTAAGGGTTTATTAAATGGTTACATGTCCTATTTTGATACGAAAATCAATATTGTGTGTAAATAATGTTGGGTTAAGATCTCGAGGGAGAAAAAGCTTTGATTTAAATAAGATAACATAACATCACGCATGTAATCCCCAATGGGCCAGGCAGAGGTGTACCTATTATATAGTACACCCACATTTCGCCAGTTACTTAAGTCACATGTAATAGGGGGCGAGCCTATTGTGATGGCAATAGGCTGACCTGGCACAAATCGAGATTCAAGGCTGCTACTGAGAAACTCCTAATGGCATAACCTAATAACACTTTGCCCGACCTGGGAATCGCCTAATATCATCAGATCTATTATATATTCCCCGAAGGGTTAAGCTGCTTATGTTCAAGTCCCATGTAATAGGAGTGAGCCTATTGCCATCAACCGGGCACAAATCCAGACCCCAAGCTGCTACTGAGAAATTCCAGATGGAAAAACCAATAACACTTAGCCCGACCCGGGAATCGAACCCAGGACCTCATGCTCAGCTGTAGCGCTTGCGACAACTTGACCTAAGAGGCTGTCAAATAAGATATTACCATAAAATAATTTGTGTGGAATATATTATATTATAATATAAATATTAAAAAATATTGTATATATTTTTTCTTTTTGCTCCAATGTCAGTTTTAAAACCAGCCAACAATTTCGGGCCTCCTTCTATATCTTTATTGGAAAGCATAAACAAATAATTTATAAGTTTAGAAATTAATATAATTTCTGAGTCACGGTAATAATAGAATCGTTTATTGTTTTACTCGGATAGCAGAATTTAAATTGTACGCTTCAAATAAAATGAATTAAAATATCCAGCTGTTATTCTATCCTTGTTCTCAGTAAATATCAGGCTTTTACCTAAATTCAGGTCTAAAAATATATTTCTAGTTTACTTCCCACCGTTTTGTTTAGACTAAAATCTATTAGCAATATTTCAGGCGTTATTACAAGCAAATTATAAATCTTCATTGGAAAGGGAAATTGGTGCTGATACCAATTTGGTGTAGGGTCCAATTTGATATTCAATTAGTCGTGAATATATTATTATTGGGTCGATAACATTGAATACGTTAGTGAATATATCAAATTGAACATTAACACAAATTGTTAGTTTAGATGGGCAATTTGAATTGTTTGTGTTGATTTCCATTCAAGGATGTGTGATAATATGAAACTACGAATATGTTCGCAGTAATCATAGCAGACATTTTGATACTGCGACGTAAGTTAGGTCACGAAATAGCTTTCAATCTGAGAGTAAAATTCTGTAGGCCTCGTCGCTAAATAAAAACAGCTGCACTGGTCGATATTCAAGGTTAAGCAACGCTTGCAGAGGTCGGTCAATGGATAGGTGACCATCGATTAAATACCGAGACCACTCCGTGCCTCGAAAAGCACGTTAAGCTGTTGGTCCCGGCTGTCATTTGTAGATCTATGACATTCGTTCCGAGTAGTCAGAAGCCGAAAAGTTTGACAACCAGTCTTACCAGGGGTAGCGTGTTACTCAGTAACTGGGTTACGGAGGTTCGATAGACAGTCGTTCCATGTCGAATATTAGTATTCAGATACATCTGGTTAGACAGGACGCTGATAGGTGGGAAAATGCTACACAAATGTTTAAATTAACCCGGAGTAAGAACTTCCCACAGAATGCTCAAATGGATTCTAACAAAATGGCCGATCAATATCAATACACATATGTCGTAATACCATCATCAAAGTTATTCACATTCAAGACTTAAACTTCCCTAACTCACTCCCCAAAGATCCCAACCAAGACAATTATGAATAATCTGAATAATCTTATTTATACCCTATTCAAATTCGAGGCACTAAATTGAGATTTCAATTACGATTGAACCATACCTGAGACGTAACTGCAGTATGTATATATTCTCGTAAATACATATACAAAATGAGATACAAACTATTAGGACAAAAAAGATGAGAACAGAAGGTCGGTTCTGTACAACGAGCGAAAACAAGCGCACGCACCCTAGACACGTACGTGCGGCGATTTTAAAGTAGTCTGCAAAATTCAAAATGTCTTACGTTTTTTGCAATTTGCAGGTCAGTATCAGGCTGTATGTTAATTAAAAAATGATTCTCGATAGAAAAAATATTTATTTATAGAATTATAATCATAAAAATCATCAATACAACTCTCTAAGTTCATATTACCCTATTGAATGACCATTTCATAAAATCATGACATTTGAGGCCAATTCTAACTTATGGAATTGTATTGCTGATTCCTATTATTATAATTCTGTAAAGCCATATTTGTTACGGTCGCGAATCATGTTTAAATCAATATACAACCTAATACTTTTTTTTTTTTGTTTTTTGGGTGGGAAATCATCAAATGACCTCTCCCGCTCTGGGCGGAGCGGAAGGGCGTGTCAGACTCTTACTGACTAAAACCCACCCGTGTTCCTTCATTTGCCTGTGCGCTAGGGCCACGGTAACTCTTTCGAACAATCCGCGACCCCGGCAGGCATCGGCCCTATCGGACCCCGTCAATTATGCTGACAACTCTTTGAGGCGCGCGTGGAACACAACGCGCCGTCGACCCGGGCCTGGTCCTTACCGGACGGCGAGCTGCCCATTGCTCGCCGTCCGCAGGCCCGCGCCTACGGTGGCCGGGAGTCGGCTATCGACTCCCGATGCCCAGGGTGTCTCCTCCTGCGGCGACTAGGGGCGTGAGGGCGCAATGATTGCCTCTCCCTCATGCGCTCCGCCTCCTCCTTCGCGAGCATTACTGCTTCGCAGAAGGAGGTGACTGCTTCCCATTCTCTCTCGCTCCGTACTATGGCCTGAACCAGGGCCGGACGCGAGAGATCGCCGCCGCCGATCGCCGCCACGAGGACACGGCGGTGCTCCGCCCAAGCCGGGCAGACCTCCACCGTATGCTCCACCGTGTCCTCCGGTCGATCCACACAATGCCAACACCCGGGCGTTTCCTCCCGCCTTATCCGAAACAGGAACCTCCCGAAACAGCCATGTCCGGTGAGGACCTGCGTCAGGCGGAAGGTGAGGACGCCGTGGCGCCTCTCAAGCCACTCCTCAAAGAGGGGACTTACCGCCGCAATTGTGGCGTGCCCAATACAACCTAATACTGACCTGCAAATTGCAAAAAACGTAAGAAAATTTAAATTTCGCGGGCTACCTTGGCGCATAACCCTTAAACGAATGCCAGTCGCGAGTGCACTTGCACTTGCTGTACGTGAAGTGTCTCTATGTGTGCGTGCGCCTGTTTTCGCTTGTTGTATGGAACTGGCTTTCTGTACCGATCTATTTTGTGTTATTAGGCTGTCGACCGATATTCGTTCGAAACAGCCTGTACCGACCCATATGTGTCTTGATTGCTCCCGGCACTACGGTTTGTGGTAACTATGTGGGAAGATATTGACGTTCAATTTTCAGTCTTTGTTGTTGGCACATTAGTTCCATTTTGGTCTACAAAGTATTGTTGGGAAAGACTTAGCTTAGGCATAGACTGCGGTTGTTCGACTCTGGACAAGTCTTCGTGGTTTTAATTTTTAAGAGTATACATTTTTTGACATTTATATGCTCCAAACGGATGATAGGTCGTCCCTTTAAACTTGAACGAAGAATCGGCAATTGAAAAACTGTGCCTTTATTAATTAATCCTTTCGCCGATTCACCTCATCTGTAAGCCTAGCACGTTCTGCTCGCTCGTTTTCAATGGGGTCATGACCTTGATCGGTATACTGTCAATTTAATTCACCAAGGTATGAATGAGGTCACATTATAGATCTAAAAATAGCTATATTAACTAAACTCAATATCGCTTGCTTAAGTTGAAATGTTCGAAATCTTCAATCAAAGACACGGAAAGCTGAATCAGCAACTCACTTCAATCCGGTGTGGTTCTCAGGAATCTTTAAAAACATTCTTCCTCAAAAGCCACTTTAAAAGGCGCTTCTATAGAGCCGTGTCCAATCTTTTCATCCATTCGTGTGGCACTGGATTCTTTCCTTTTGGATGTTTGCCCCATTGTACTGGCCGACGGCAAATGCTGCCTTGGAATGGGAAAAAGTAGTGCGTTGGAGTTCACGGCGATCTAAAGGGGTGAATTAAAAGTGGAGTATGGGTATTCAGTGTTTCTATCCTTTGTTAGGAAACTGCGCCGGAGCCAAGAGGTGGTTTTTGATGTCTGAATTCGGTCCTTTGTGTCGAATTTTGGCATGTGAGGCGGTTTTGATTTGTTGGCGAATGCGACCGATTTTCGGTCGGAAAATTCTTTGTTGCGACAACGAAATCCGTCACAAAGCTCAGGAAGATAAACGATCGATTTAACTCGTTTGCTGTTCGTAAATAGACTTTAAGAGTTTTGAGATATTCTGAATATCGCGCTCCTAAAATAATTTTGACGCGAAACCAATCAAATTGATGAACGATGGGTATTCAGCGAATTTAATCATTAATTTAACCCTTCTAAAATCCCCTTTTTGACCCAAAATATTTCGCGTCGACCCTACAAATCATAGGCTACCGTACTTCATTAAGGTAAAAATCCGATCCAAATTGGACTGCATATAATGAAAACCAATCAATTCTGAACAGCTAAGGTTATTGAAGTAATTGGGATTAAAATTTAATCAGCGTATCTTATACAGATGTGTATGTTTGTATGTCTGTAAGATCCTTGGTATTGAAATTAATGATTATGTTTGATACTGCTTCATCGATAATGTTTAATTAATAACTGACATTATGACGAAGGGGAATTGTAAGTCTTACTTCATGTTACTTGATGAATTACGGAATTTTCTTGTCCAGCAGTCTGGCGTTTAGTTTTATCTTATTATATCTGTTTCTAAGGGTTGCGAATATCTGATAGTAAGTGCTACTTAATATATAGTTCTAAAATTCCAGCAAGATTGGAAACTGGAGGTGCCTTAAGAAGGATATGTGGAAGGCATAATAAATTATGGTGTCGCATGCCTTGTATAATTTACATAGACCAACTGTCGTGTAAACTATGCTTACGACATGTATCATCTTTGACGTTAAATGAGGCCAGAATATGAAACAGACCTATAATTATATTTTGATGACACTATGTTAAAAGATGATACATATTATAATCACAGTTGTTGAAGGCCTTTATCAGCACCCACTTAAGTGCTCACAATTTATCAGTTCCACCCGGTTCCCTTAGTCCTTGAACTAGTTACTGTTACGACCTACCCAACTCGGTAACTAACGGCAATCCTTATTTGTCAAGTAATTCCACCAAGAGCTAGTCCGTGTGAATACACGGACCTTTTTCAAGCAAATACGGCTTAACAAAATTCTTGGCGTTTCTCTCCCAAAATTTGGGTCCTGACAAGGATGGATTCCTAAGCATATATATCAGGTATCCTGGCTATCCGGGCCAACATGAGCATGCCACTGAATTAGGCGCAAAGCCAACGCTGCACAATTACGGACCTAATGGCTTCAGTGTACCGTCAGCAGATAAGCAGAATGGCGCCCAAATGGGCCACGAGATAAGTTATTAAGTTTTGAAGTACGTGGAACGGTGTATTAAAGGTGGGTAACTGTTCATAAGGTGTGGGTTAATGGGGGATGGCATACTTGTTCTGATTATGCACTTAAACTAGCTCGGTGCTTCGGCTAGGTGCTTAGACTGTGTTTTTATTACTATACTAGCTTCTGCCCGCGATTTCGTCCGCGTAAAATTTCTTGTTCCCCCGACCCACCCCGTCGCATCGCATCGCCTGCCCGCGCTATCACTTCGTTTTCCCTTAATGTCTGACATGTTTTTGCTCGGCTCCTTAGAGTCCTAGCGGGGTGTTAAGTACTCTATAGTCTTCCTCAAGAATTGGGCTATCAAATTCTTTAAACAAACAATCAAACTCTTCAGCTTTATTATTACAATTATAAAAACGTCTAACGGGCCTCTGCGAGTTGGCTTTGGCCCTTCGTACGCCTTCCAAAACACCGGGATCCATGGTCCCAACATTTGAAAATATAAAAATATTTATTATATTAATGCCTGTTTTTTCTAACAGCTAGGAAATGTTTATCTTTCGAAATACGCCTGAAGGCTAAGGGGCTTTAAATATCAACTGATGTTTTTTCATAAACGATGAAAAGGAAGTATGTAAGGGTCGTAGTAGTTGGCGTTCTGTAGCTTTTGCTTGCCCCCATAGGAAGAAGGCGTGAGTTTATGTATGTATGATATTTTTTCAACTATTCAAGAGAGGTTATCATGGGATTGGATTTTCAGGATGTTGTTGAGGCTGCCTAGTTACTGTAGCGCGTCGGAAATGTTGCTCAAGCCTGCTTCTATGCAATTATACGCATAAAATCTGCGTCGTTACTGAGGAGAGTTAGGGGCAGTCAGAACAGCATCCTGAAGATTGTAGTCGAGAGCTTCGGCTCTCCGATTGTACAGCAGTTTGTGCGGAGGTTAATCTTTACTAACACTAGGCACTAAGTTATTTTTTGTATGTTACTAAAACTATATGGATTTTTGTGTCCAAAATAAAGCGATTATTATTATTATTATTTGTCAAAGGTTTCGGGGAAATTAGTGGAGTTTTCTGTCTGTGAAAGTTTAAGGGCTGTAAAACGATGATAGCAAATTCCTTGTGATTGCTTTGACACCTACCTAAATGGTTCGAGCGCAGGAATTTAAGAAATGTCCCTTAAACACAAAGGTATAGGCAGTATTTTCGGTCAAATTCCAACGGAAAAATCTCAGACGAAACTCGAATATTATGCAAAGGAAGAGGGTCCCTTCAAACAAATCTTTCGTCAATTTCGGAGCAATTTCGAACTGTCTACCGTCTTATAATTTAATTTTTTTTTCTCACCGTTGTCGCCATGTTTTCCTGTTGAATCCAATAACTCGCGTGAACGGCTGGTTAGAATGAATAGCCTGTCTATGGACTTGTCAAATATTCAGTAAGAGGGGGTGAGAGTGGGGAGAAGGGGGTTAACAAAAGTAGGCCAAGATCAAAGTAAACTGAGATTTATTGATGCTGATCTAGAAGTTGTAATTTATGATTTTATTTTTTTGCGGACTTTAATGTTACAAAATAACGCGGTATTGTAAAAAAATACTTTATTGGAGTATCTGAATTGGTGACTGTATACGACTATAGATTAAACTAGTCAAATAATTACTCAATCTGGTACTTTATCTATCACAGTCTGAATCATTTTGAAGCCTGTTACTAATCCATTGATTCATAATGTTCGAAAAATTTGTCTGCTCAACAACGTAAATAACGCAATGAATGTTGTCCAACTGTCAAAATGAAAACTATTCCTAGGTACTGTTAGTGTGTTACACAATTACCCCGCTGTTGCTATGTACCGATATAGATACAGACTCGAGCTATGGAAAAATAGCATATAATACCCACCAGATGTGAATAGATTAGTTAGTAAGCAAGGCTGTATCTGCTCAGGGGAAAGAAATCTACCTAGCTTTTTACCAATTATATTGGGAACGACTACCTGTCTGACCTCCACAACCCAGATACTGGGTAACACGATAGCCCTTGGTAGCCTAATAATTACTGGTAGTAATAAGAGGATTTTTTTTCCAGCACGTACCTTCTAATCACATTTCTAGCAGACATTTGTTTTTTAAGTAAATTGAATTGAATTTTGACGGTCATTCTTATTTCAAATAAGTTCAAATTGAACGTCAAAGTGCCTTTTCATTTGATGTAGTATCGTTTTTCTTTTTTTTTTTGCTGACCCTACAGCAGTGTATTTTGGTAGCGTAGAGACTGTTTGTTTTGCAGACGATACATGGCCTCTGTTAATGCGATTCCTTTAGCTATGAATTTAGTATATTTTTGGATAATTTGTTGCTTACTGTGTCGAAGGACTACTAATCGGTACTAATGTCTTTATTAATTTTGTGAGTAAACTAAAGAATGTTGTTAGATAATTGTATTGTATTAATAAATTAGTTAATGACATACGGTGTAATGTATTGAATAATAAAAATGCGAGTAATGTTCGTTCGGATGGATTGATCTCCAGTCGGAAGAACATTACAAGTATTATTTTACTTAGATCATATGAAAAATTGTACACTGCTAAACATTCATGATCAAGAATGTCAGTAATTTAAGAAGATTAAAGGATTTCGTTAATGTTGAGACTGTTAAGCCATCTCTATATCTGTTAAAAACAATTAATTTTGATTAGGTAATCAGTGTGCTATACAGGATGTCCCTAGAAGTATGGATCAAATCGAATAGGGGCGTCATTTCCAAACTTTTTAACCCTGAGAATGTCGGTATATTTTTTTAACGGTTCGAAATTTGTGCCCAATTTTTTTTTTATCAATGCGAACAGTCACATTGATTAAAAAAAAAATAGGGCATAACTCAAATTAAAAAAATCATAATAAAAAGCTATCAGGGCTATCAATTTTTTTTTTCAAGAGGTTGTAGAAGAGTGGGCCTTTCCTGTTTTAACACTTTTACGCAGCCTGAAAACAAATTGGCCATAACTTTTGAACCGTAAAAAGTTGTACCGACATTCTCATGGTTAAAAAGTTTGGAAATGACCTAGCCCACGCCCCTATTCGATTTGATCTATACTTCCAGGGACATCCTGTATAGTATGGTCACTATGAGAATATTCTCGCCTCCTGTTACATGGGACTTAAACATAGCTGGCGAAATGTTGGTGTACTAACCCTTCGGAGAATACGGGCGTGATATTATGATGGAATCCAAGCAGTCCATTTCATTGTAGGACTAGCTGAAACTAGGTAATCCAAAGCATAGTTGATGGGGCCGGAAGTTACAGAAGTGGAGATCATTTGCTGGATGCGAGAAGGACAGGTCCGATCGAAGTGGCGGTGCTTCATCATCAGTGACACCACCTACTCCGCTTGCCTTTTTGAGCCATGCTTTCCTGGCCTCAGTGAGTCTCATCCAAGTCTTCCCCGCGATCTTGTGAAAGTCTTCCACCCATCTGGCTGTTGGTCTATTAACGCTCCTTCTACTGTATCTCGGCAACCATAGGTATAGTGTATTTTTTTTTTGTTATTTTTACATTTTCGGATGCTGCACTGTTTGACGTCATCACGTCAACGCCGGCTGTTGCTGAAAACCAGCGCTGGGGCTCTGTCTCGCATAGGGTCGTAGCATTATGCTGAACGATTGCCGTTTTGCGTGGATGTGACTCATATTTGCCCCCGACTCGTTCATTCTTTTTTGTATTTGTGTGTTTTACTCTGCGTCATGTTTACCGCAAATAAACGTATTTTCTTTCTTTCTTTTTTCTTTCTATTGAGGTCTATGGGGCTAATGGGAGAAGCCTATGTTCAGCTGCAGTCGTTTTTTGGCTAAATGATGATGACGAGCAATTTATTTGCACATAGGCGTCATGAGAACAGTAATAGTCAAGCAAACTTCAACTCTAAAGTTCCTGAACAAAACCGTGTTAGTGAGTTCGTCTATGAACAGATCTAAATTGTTAATTGTCAACAATACAATTAATTGGTTGCCATGGCGCCGTTTTGATCTTGTTTGTTTGACAATTGTTTTGATGTCATTGTCAATGGAATTCGTGTAAATGGGCGTTTAAGTTTCATGGAAATGAATATTATTCGGCCTTGATAGGCTTTGATGAAGAGATTTATGATGCGGAAGTAATATTACAAACAGATATATAAGCAAATCCTCAATAATGTACCACTTTTGTTCAGACAGCTACAAATTTGGTGCTAACTGTAGTGAAGATGTATCTTTTAATTTTCTTTAAACTGTTTTGGTGACGATTTTCTAAAGAACGTAACGCTGTATTTTCCTTTTCAAATGCTTTTTATTTTAAATTTTTGCCTCACGACGCTCCTCAAAACCAAATACCATCCAGAAATTCATCCATTCCTAAAAATATTACTGAACACTTGTGGTATTTCTCTTCACAGAAACCACATCCTTTAGTCTTTTTATAGGTATACATATTTAGCATTGAAAGGGCTGTTTATGTACAATAATATAATTCGTGAAATCGCAGGACACTAATACTTTGACTGTTCGTACATTAAAATCTGTATTTCATACTATTCATTTCCTCCTTATATAATCTTACAATATAATTTTATATTTTGACATTTTTATCGTAAATTGCCATCTGTCAGATTTCTTTTTCTATAAAGCTTACTTGTTAAAGCCAGTTAGTGTAATAAGGTCAGGTTCTCTCTGAAATCTGCTTCATAGTTTCCGGCTGACTATCAATTATGATTAAGTTGAATTAGTTTTTCAAATAAGATACATCTGTTTGCTATAAACACGGGCCTTCAGCTCAAAAAAAGTCAGTCTAGTTTTGATATTCAAACATAACAGGAGTTTTATTATCCCGGTGAGCAGTGGCGACCAGCTCAAAGTCCTCCCTCGGACATCTGTCCTCCCATGCTAGGGTAGTCCTGCTGTTCGGCGCATGGACGCCGTAGACTGGACCCCAAGGGCTTTATTGAACGCCGTGAGAATGCTGAAGCCCGAGTTCCGAGTCCCGTCCTCGTTCCTGCGCTGATGCCTGTGTACCCTTCTAGGCGTGTCTCGCGCTGAGGACCTGTTCATAATTCTAATTAACCTTTATACTATGTTTTTGTATTGTACTCTTATTTTTTATCCAATGTGACTTACAATTAGCTCTCCACCTAGTCGTAACGTTACACACCCTAATAATATAACGTATGCGTATCTCTTTTTCTGAACCTAATTGTGAAAGTACTAGCTTCTTTTTTGGGGTCCTACAAATACGTTGGTCACAGTTCTAACCTAACCTGTTTGGTCGGCGAACCTTAGAGTTTAGTTACTGCGGCCAAATGTGAGAAAAAGCCTGAAAGTTAACAAGAGGCTATTTCTTCTTTTTGATTTTGTTATTAGGAGCCCAAAAAGTTTTTAGAGATACAATAATTTAATAAAGCGTACATCATTCTAAGTTCAATAAAGTTTTTGATGATCAGGTAAATATTTCCCGTAATTAAATACACTGTAGCGGCATCTACAATGTCACGTGCGAGCTACGCGTCACACTGACGTCACGCAAAATCCTGCATCGCGCAAGAAGAGTTTACCGCGCAACTAGCTTAAATACAACATCCCGACATCTAACTCTGGGCAGTTGTCCACCAAACACGACACCCGCCTGGATGGAGGTTCTTCCCTTTTCCATAGTGTGAGTGAGCTCTACACCCTGTTCCTCATACCTCTATAATACCAAAAACCGTACAGCAAAAAACTATTTGTACCCGATTGCATTACATTTTGCAAATCACAAGCGCCATTTACGGACTGATAACGATGACGTATCTATTTAGTTAAATGCTCATGATTAATTCATGGGGCTCAAGCGAAGCCGGCGGCAGCAGTATGTATTATTGAACGCGTGCGAACGGACAGGCGGATTGAACGCTATGTTATATTCATAGATAGTGCTCGGTGGTTAATAATGTTTTTGTTATCGTTTTTTTCTAGGTTGTTGTTGGTTTATTTGACTGACTTTTTGGCTAGTTTTTAGGTTGTAGAAAGGGACTTTGCTTGCCAATCTCTCTCTACCCTCTCTATATATCTATGAACTTATGAAGTATACATGTTTGTTAAGAAGCATAAAGACTTATTTAAAAAGGCCCAGGATGTATATCCTTGAAACCGGCGAGATACTCACAGGCTTATTAAATATTAAATGACTTACCGAGACTAGCTAAATATAGTAAAAGCTGTTTAGCCATGTGTGTTCGGATATATAATAACAGTGATTTCAAAACTTTAGATCTAAGATTGTTTAAAAATAAATCTACATAAATGGATAAACACTAATAATTTTTACAGCATAAAAGAATTTACTGATGGGTTTTTTTTGTAATGTAACTTATAAAATTTGCTTTCTAAGATATAAGCAAAACATGTCATGCTCTATAATGTAATTTTAAAAACCATGTTTTATGCAAATAAATATTATTTCTATTTCTTTTTCTATCGTAATTTTTGGATTAATCACTTTTCAAACCTGGACTTTGGGATCGCACACCCATTCAAAGGTTTGAATGTTTATACAAAAATTTGTTCAGGTATTGGCGATTATGCCGTGATGGCTCAGTAGTTAAAGTCTCACCTCTCATGCCCGAGGTGGTAGGTTTAAATCCGGGCAAAAACCAATTTGACTTTTCAATTCATAAGTACTTTATGAGTTTATCTTGGACACTACTGACATCGGTAAAGGAGAACATCGTGAAGAAATCTGGACTTAAAGTTGATGTAAATCTAAAATCGCCAACCCGTCTTGAGCAAGCGTGGTGATAAATGCTCGTGCCTTTTGTATATGAGAAGAGGCCTTTACCCTGCAGTCGGATAATAGATTGGTATTAATTTATCCCATTATTGGGTGATATCTCAATAGTTTTCTCATTGGACTTCAAAACTGCACGATCTGCGTTCATTCTTTGCGTGATTGCGTGTGTCTAAAGCGCCTGTGAGAGTTACCGAACTCGCCAACGCTCCCGCGAAGAAGCCCATGCCTGAAAGGGCATCGAACCGGGCTGATGATGATGGTTTTGTGACGGTGCAGAGGAAGAAGCGCCGACAAAGAACCAACAAGAACCGCTGCGGCACAGCTCCTATCAAGCCCGACATACCTGTTCGGGCCGCCCAGCCGAACACTCCCGTGTATATTTCCCGCCTACACTATACCACTAAGGCCGAGGACATCGTGGAGTACGTATGCCAAAGGACCAAGTACAGGCCGAGAGTGCAGTTGCTTGAATCGCGCCGCAACGTCAACTTCAAGGCGTTTGTGGTGCGAGTACCTACTTGCTACCTGCACCTCGTCATGGCAGAGGACTTTTGGCCGCAAGGTGTAATGTTCCGTCGCTTCCGCGGACAAGTGCCACACGATCGCACAAAGACAGTGCTCGAGTGAAGTGTGTTTTACTAACTTAGTTTTAAGTTTATATACTAACACATTTTGTACTATTATGATATATATGTTAGTCTGTAAGGTATTTATCTATGGGCCAAAGTAGCCTGAAAATAAAGGATTTATTATTATTATTATTATTATTATCAAAAATATGATTTCATAATAGATAGGGGAAAAAGTTTTTTCGTATTTTATAGGTATAAAGTTGTAGTAAAATCTCTTTGGCCGTATGTAATGTTTGTATCTGGCTGGTTTTGATGCCATTAAATAGGTGACAATTATAAAAAGAAAAATAAAAACAATTTCCCGCCATTTTTCAATTGTTTTCCTGTCCGCCAAAATGAGTGAATCTTACGAAGAAATTCGATACATTTTGAAGTTTTATTACAAAAAAGGGAAAAATGCGAGGCAAGCCGCGAAAAAAAAAAGTGACGTTTATGGACATACGCAGTGTCAGTAAGAGTAGCACAAAGTTGGTTCAAGCGATTTCAGTCCGGGAATTTTGTTGTCAAAGATTCAGCTCGCTCTAGTCGCCCTGTTACGGATAAAGTCGATGGCGTGTTTTTAAAAGTGGAGCAATATTAATAGTTGCGACATACCTGAAGAGTTAGAGGTGGCCCACAAAACAGTTTTGGGATTTTTTTGAGAAAGTCTGCGTATATAAAAAAGTTCGATATTGGGATGCCACATGAGCTCTTAGTCTTAAATTTGTATATAGAATATGAAAAAAAAAATCCCCGATCTAATATGTCAACAGACTAATTTTAGAGATGCCAGACATATTACATTCAAATAATTAATTCTGAAAATTAACATGGAGCGTGCATTTAATAATTGTGGCATACATTACGTGCACAAAATTCCATATTTCTGCGAAATACTGAAATAACAGTCTGCGTTCAAAATAGAATATCGAATCACACTTTTACTAACACGTGTTTTTAAAGTTTTCTATTTAAAACGTTGTGTAATTTTCAGTTATTTACGGAAATAATTAAAGGACGTATGGGAAATGGAACAAATGCCGATTTCATTCCAATAAGTCGTGGTGTAAATGCAGCAGTTGGTATAATGCAGCTTATAAGTAGTTTTTAGTCGCAAAAACTCCCTCGTAATAATGTTCAACTCCTCGGTAAATAAATAAATACATCTATGCTAATACACATGCGTTCGCTTTGATCTGAAACAAGATAATTCAACAAGTTTAATTAACAGTATCCTTATATATTGTATACTAAAATCTTCCTGTATGTATGTAGATTTAGTGTGTGAAAAAAAATTCAAAACAGATTCATTCGTTTTTGAGAAAATCGTAAAAGTAAAAACTTACGGGTCGAATAAAGAACCTCCTTTTCATTCAGTCACTCTTATTTCCTTTTTATAGAAGTTGGTTAAAAATTGAAGTTAAATGATCAATAATCGATCGGTAATAAAGAAAATTAAGTTTTTGTCAACTTCACTGACAAAAAAGTCACGCAGTTTTTCCAAACAAAAGCGAGTGACGAGGACATCTGAAGAATCGATTCGATCTTGTCAAGAATATGGCTTTTATCAAAGTATGTGTAAATAAACTTTATCTTACCTACTTTCACACAACATAAAATAATTAAAATATACATCAACATTTTTCAGATATCGTCCCTCAAATAGAGAGGATGGGCCGATTTTTTTGCACGCAAGTGTATTATAAAGAGAACAGATTTGATTTCTTGTATGTTTGTTTGTTATGCTTTTACGCTAAAACGGCTGAAGGAATTTGGATAAAATTTGACACATGGCTAGACCATGACCTGGATTAAGACACAGGATACTTTTTATCCCGATTTTCCCACGGGATCGAGACTTATGCGGGTGAAACCGCGGGGCGCAGCTAGTAGGTAATATGCTTGCTGTTGAAGGCAAGTGAAGAAATAAAGGCAATATTGACCCTACCACAGTTCAAGGTAGGCTTTCAATTTATTGAAGACAAACTGACAAACACAGGTATCTCGATAGACTTAATTAATTTGTCAAATCATATGACTTTTAACAATCTGTCGCGTCACTCGTTCTGTGGCTCCCTTACTGAAAATAGGGATATAATGTTGAATGATTTTGTAACAGTAGTAGTCTTTTTACGTATCGTAAACTAATAATAAACTTATTTTCAACGCGAGCAACAATTCTCTAGAAAACATTATTACCCCATATTTCTTGCTGATATTCCTACGGTCTATAATCTATATCGTCTCCTATTCAACACTTACACGGCAGTTATAATAATGACATCCCTAGCGACATTCGGGCTAAAAACCTGGTATTTCCAGCCCCGCCCACATTGGGTCCCCACTCTAGCACAGTAGTCATTCACATGAAGTAATAAGTGTCCAGACACTTATTAGTTCATGTGAATGACTACAGATGGCACAGTTTAATGTCTTACAAAAAAATATGCATACAGCGTGTATCAAAAATTTGTGGCCATATTTAAGGGACAATCGAACTGAACAAAACTTCAATACCTACTCGACCCTAATGTATGGGACCGCTGATTCTTTTTTCGCGATTACAATGTTGGTCCCATGGAGAAAGTTGTTCAGCTCGGTGGTCTGAACCACAACTTTAAATATGACCACACATTTCTGATACACGCTGTACACTGTGTGTGTGTGTGTGTGTGTGTGTGTGTGTAATGGGACACAAATTAGTACCTTAGTCCGTAGTAAATCGCTGCGTACGTATCCAGTAGTTGAAAACAATTTTCGATGGGGACGGTACAATTATTTTGTTTTATTCTTTGCGTTACTGTGGAATGGTTTGATAAAGTAATTAAATGTTTCAGTTCAATCTTAAAACTTTTCTAACTATCGATTTACTCTACTGAGAGAGGCTTTATTATATACGAAAGAATAAGTCTAGCCATTTCAGGTAACATAACTCGGAAAAGACCCTAAAGGCTCTTACAAACAGGCGCGACATGCGACGTGACACAAAGGCACCGCCTGTCACGCGAGTGGTGCGATTCGCGTCGCGTGTCGCACCTGTTTGTAGGAGCCTTTACGTCCTCAAGAAACCAGCAGCCTAATTGTGTAACACATTCACAGTCACAATCCCATTTATTATGGATAGTAAATCCCCTTCAAAATTACGATAATTTTCTTTATTTCCAAAGTATCACAAGGATAGACGAACTTATTTACCAGCTCTAACGAAGTCAAAACAATAAATAGTTCAGCGGATTGAATCTTGAACTCTGACCTTTTGCCAATAAGTGCTAGTCACTTTAAATTATTTAAACTCAGTTACACTTTCCAACCTTCACTGATAAAATCTTTGTCTTCATTCAATCTATTTCCAAAATGCTATTGGAAATAGGCCAAGACAGAAGTTATTTAATATTTATTTGACAAAAGATTGGGTTTGACGTCTTTTGTTTAATGTTCTTGGATGGAGAACAATCAGAATGAGAAGGGAATTAATCATAGTTGATCGTTGGTGATAGTGGTATACAGGTATGAGGAACAGGGTGTAAAGTTCACTCATGCTCTATGGAAAAGGGAGGATCCTCCGACTAGACGGGTGTTGTGTCCGGTGGGCAACTGCCCGACGGTTGATGTCGGGACGTTGGATTTATGCTTGTCGCGCGGCAAACTCTGCTTGCGCGATGCAGGATTTGCGTGACGTCAGTATGACGCGTAGCTCGCATGTGGCGATGTTGATACCGCTACAGTGGTATGATGGTTGACAGGGGAGAATGGAAGAAGAAAACTTGTTGATGAAAAAAAAAGAAAGAAAATACGTTTATTTGCGGTAAACATGACGCAAAGAAAAAACACAAATACAAAAATGAACGAGTTGCGCCGACCACGGGACAAAGACAGAAAGATGATGAAAAGAGAACAATCAGACGGTGCATCTTCATCATCTGCCCATGGTATAATAATATACTTCGCCAGGTATAGCACTCCAGTCACGGGGGTGACACAAGCCTACGTCATCACCGCTGTGTTACCAGTAGTGTGTAGTAATAACTCCCCAATCGCCTTTATTACCTGTGCGAATCCGATAAAACATAGATGTTTTAACTAACAATTACATTGGTATATGTTTAAATTGAATTGTTTCGTTTGGTTAGAAAAATGAAACGACAATTTAAATGGTTTTTAAATACTTTTTAACGGAATGGTGACTATAAATGATTCCATAATTCGTGTTTTGTTACAATAAAGTGGCAACTGGATAGTGACGTCAGCATGTGTCACTCCCGGAATGCCAGACCTTTTTTTTTTAGACTATGCATCTGTCTAGAGTTTTCCTAACTAAGTTAGGGTCGGCTATTATTCTAACCGGATGCAGCTGAATACTACTATTTTATATAGAGCGACTGCCTATCTGACCTCCACAACCCAGTTACTGGGTAACACGAAACAATTAGACGGCCAACCTGATGGTAAGTGGTTTTGCAGGTGCGTTACCATCCCTGAAATAAAACTTAAATCTTTTATGTGCCCGTAAGTAAACCAGCCTTCTAACCTTACCCTTCACAGCAACGCTGGTAGGTGGCAGAAATAGGTATGTTGTAAAGTACTTCCCATGGACGAGCTCCTACTCATAGAGTTCTATAACTACTAAAAATATCTCTCAGGGATACTGATAAAACATTGCTAACTCCATATTTCTGTATACCTTATAATTTTTTTTGGGCCCAAAACTCCTTAGAAAATTGTCAATGTCCTTTACCGTATAATACACCTACATCAAGCATTAAACGTTAGTCGAACACCATTACTGTCTCATTTAAAGCTACGCAGTGACCCTTTGTACTAAGACGGATCCAATCTATTCGAATAAATAGGAGATCCATTTGTACAAATCGGATCAACTGTTTAGTCCGTCCAAAGTGTTTTGTTCTCAGTTACTGTTTGGACTAAAACGGGCCTTTTTTGTCCAATTTTACGGTATTTTTTGTTCTTCTAATACAGAGTTTTTTCGGCTCTTGGACGATTGAAGTTGGTAGTCTATATATCAATATTGGTAAGCTTAATTACCAAGACCAAAGACACGATGGATGGATTGTGTGGAAGATACGCGTAGAAATGGGGTGACTAGGACTACCCCTGAATATCAATCAAAATATAGCTATGAATATCTATTAAATGATGTGTGTCATGTTGTTTCACCATCGGCTCCAAAATGTCATCTTAAATTGTCCTTCTCTCAATATGAGCCGTTTAGGGGATATAGCTCTTATAATATTGAATAGGTAAATTGAAATGGTGATTGATTTAATTACTAACTTACAACCGACTCCGCTAATAATATTGCCTGTAGGATCGTCTGCCTTTATTCCATATTCAAATCCTTGTGTCCAACTGACGTTATTGCCATTTCAACAAATATCAACTCTATTTTTGTGCAAATAAACATGATTTCACAATGACCGGTTCTAGTAAAACTTAGCAGTACTTGGTTACATATACTACTTGTTTACCAATCATAGGTGTTAAAAAGCATTACAAAATAAAACAAGTAGATTGTTCCTCTCATTTGTTTATTTTACACTTACTTATTATGTTAAACAGATATCGCCTGCTCACCTTTTATCCTCCAATTGAAATAGAACCAATCTTATTCTCCCACGCTCGCCATTTTGTTCCAAACACGTATTTAACAAAAAAAGAAAAAAAAGTCCTTTTTTCCGAACGAAACGTTCTCGACCGACCTTCAAACAACATTCTAACCACAAATTGAGTTTTTTAACTAACGTTAGTTCTCCTTAACCACAGAATAAATGCGTACAGAAGTTTGGCTCCATACAAAGACCAAAAACACGCGCTCGCCCACATAGACGCGTACGTGCGGCGATCTCAAACAAATGCCAGTCGCGAGTACGCTTGCAGTCGCTGTACGTGAAGCGTGTCTATGTGTGCGTGAGTTTTCGCTTGTTGTAAGTCACCTGTCCCACCGCCATCGAGGAAGCGACTAGCTATCAACGTTTTTCTCGCTCAAGCAATGTACAAAAGATTGTAGGTCGGTGTAATAGAGACACATAGACTTTAATAGTTGATCGGTGACTGATCACACCGTCGGCGAGTACTTATTTGTCGTAGCGACAAGAGCTACTAAAGAGCGTTCTCGTTCAGCGACATTCGCATGGCGGGCAGAACACTCGCTGAGAGACTCACGCTTGGTACATACGAATCATCATAATCAGCCTATAACCTTCCCACTGCTGGGACACAGGCCTCCTCTCTATGAGAGGGAGCGGGCTGTAATCTACCACGCGGGCCCAGTGCGGGTTGGTAGATATCACATGTCTTCGTATTTTTGGTTCTAGGACATGCCGGTTTGCTCACGATGTTTTCTTTCACCGTTTTTGAGAGCAGAGGTACTGAAATTATTTACACAAAATAAAGCGGCTGCCTGGGTTCGATCCCACGACCTAAATCTCGTAAGTCGGGGCCGTTACCACTCGCTACTCGTTGCTTGCCAAGTCGTTTTTAGGTTCTATCTTTACGCGCTTTTCGTCAATCGCCGACTTTGGGGCAGGAGCCAAAGGATCTGAACTTCTGTACCTATCTATTCTGTGTTCTCATCTATCAGTTGGGTCACCTACCGTGACGACGGCAGCTGCTGTTGACCTTAACAAATAATGTCAAATTTAAACACATGTTAGTTTAACTAGTGATTAAATTGTTGCATGTTATTATTTTGTATCGGAAATGCTGCAACCCGACCGTAAATTGTTGCCGGATTTCGTATGTTTTTTTTTACATAAATTATTTAGTTTTACCGGAAAATGTTGTGAAAAACATAAATCGTTATGATTTAGAGTTGCGTGTTTCGCTTTTCATCCCACAGAACGAAAAGTTCGTAAAAAATATCAGTTTTTAGTTCAAATTAGTCGGAATATCTTGAAACTATTTAGGTCTATCACGAATTCTGTACTGCCTAATACAGTTAAGGCTTTTCAATGAAATATCAATACAGTTAAAATAGTTGCTTTTTACATCCCAATTTCTATTTTGTGTATATCAAATTCTAATGCAGTCAATCAAAGGCTTATAGGCTCAATTTCCATAAAGTTTTCATAGAAATTGTTCTACTACAGTCGCGTGCGCTGTCGCGTCACGCCTGTTTGCAGGTGCCTTATAGGTCAAATATAAGTAAATACAAAGTAGTATCAATAATCGGAATATCGCCTACGCAGTTAGCCATTAATTCCTCCCCATTGACACATTACGTGTAGGATGATAAACTAAAATTGCCTAACTTTTGATATAGGTATCACTTTGTTAGGAGTGAAGTTAGTTCCGATTCGTAGCTTTGTTCTAAATTAAAAAATTGTCATCGCTGGTACAAATCTCAAATTCAAACCTATTTGTGTGACTCGTGGTCGCTACTGCTGAGCATGAGGTCCTGGGGTCGATTCCCAGGTCGGGCAAGATGTTATTGGACTTCAGGAATTTCTCAGTAGCAGCCCGGAGTCCTGGAGCAGATTGCTCCCGGTTGATGGCTAAAGTCTCGCCCCTATTACATGGGACTTTTAAACATAACTGGCGAAATGTGGATGCATCTACTATCGGTACACCTCTGCCTACCTCGGGAATTGCAGGCGTGATGATAATTATCTGTGGGACACACGAATAATTTATTGTATTAATACAAGAATCCAAACTTGCCATAACATCAATTTTGGTATTTAATGTTAAGAAAATAGGTACTTTACACAAAAGGCATAAGTAGGTACATAGGCTTACCACATCTGCCTTAAGTTTGTGAGTGTTTATGTAAGGATTAGACTCACACTGTGACCAGTGTTTAATTTAGAGTTCAAATAAACGTTTACTATACAGAACGTACATAATAATCAGCCTATAATGTTCCCACTGCTGGGACTCAGGCCTGCTCTCTGTGAGAGAGTCCGCCGTAATCCACCACGCGAGCCCAGTGCGGGTTGGTAGATGTCACATGTCTTCAAATTTTTAGTTCTAGGAAATGCCGGTTTCCTCACGATGTTTTCCTTCACCGTTTTGAGAGCAGCGGTGATGAAATAATTTAAACAAAGTAGAGTGCCTGTTTGGGTTCGAACCTACAACTAGTAAGTCGCGGCCTTTTCCAATGTGCCCTGCTCTGACGTTTACTCCACCAAAGCTGTACTAATTTTTTGCCAATTTTTTATACGCTTGTGATCATTCTGTCATCATCTCACACAATACTTGAAGAGTTATTTTTTTACAATTTTCTATGCCACTTAAGGGTCCAAAAATAAAGAAAAGCGTTACAAGGCTCTATTCAATATGGCGTCAACCCGCTATAAAAATAACGTTTTATATCAAGAAAAAAGCGTTATCGCTGTACAGCGATACCACTATGCAGATGGGTAACAGTAATATAACTGAGGGTAAAAATATTAGGGTAATTACGATTCATTTTCCCTCGACCTACAGCATCGCATCCTATCATCCGCCCTCGCTAGTACTTCGTTTTCGGTTTTTTCTTTTTGCTCGACTCCTAAGGGTGCAAGCGTGATATTAAATAGCCTATAACCTTTCTCAAGAATTAGGCTGTCAAATGCAAAAATATTTTTTCAAATCCGTTTGGTAGTTCCAGCGATTAGCGCGTTCAAACAAACAAACAAACTATTCAGCTTTATTATTAGTATATAGATATAGATATAGATTAGTATAGATAGAATAGAAGATATAGATATAGATTAGTATAGATAGAATAGAAGATATAGATATAGATTAGTATAGATAGAATAGAAGATATAGATATAGATTAGTATAGATAGAATAGAAGATATAGATATAGATTAGTATAGATAGAATAGAAGATATAGATATAGATATAGATTATACTGCTTATAATCCCTATTTAAACTGGGACCGGGAAATGAAAGTGGCAGGAACACATAAAACATTGACTGATTACCAGGAAGTGTGCAGCGGTGTATTTGTGTGATCGGTGCTGATGAGGTGCTGGTAGCGTTGGTGCCGAGGAAGAATAAATAAAACGGCGGGCAAGAAATTTTCACGTGTGTATTGGACCAGTGTCACAGGTTGTCACAGTTCAAATAATAATTTACATTTTTAATGTTGGTGTTGCAATACTAGCTACTCAAATACCCAACAGGGAGACTGAAATAATTATTATTCATGCTTACATAAATATCAGGTAGGCCAACCAGTGCCAAATAAAAAGTTCTATAACCAATTGCCCAACCTGTCCCAACTTACATTTCCGTTAATTACTCCAATAGCTATCTTGCCAACAATTTGTACTATAAGCCTTTGAGTTCAGTTCATGATTCTAGATCAACCAGTTTTGAAATTTTTCGTAGGGTCAATTAGGTCAGCCTATCGCACTCCACTGCTGGACACACCCTGTCCACCGCCTTCTGCATCCGTCTGTGCCTGTCATATTTTTAAGCTCGTCGTTCCTTTCAGCTGGGGGACGATCCACACTAAGCTCGCCAATACGGCAGTCTATACTCCAGAACTTCGGGACTTCCTATGTTAATAAAAACTTTTTTACAAAAAAACAACCGACATCCAAAAAAAACACTCAGACGTGAAATAGTTATTTTCACGTCTGAGGGTTTTTTCGGTCGTTTTTTTGGAAGTCGGTTGTTTTTTTGTAAAAAGCGTTTTTATTTTTCTTTTTTTAGTTGCGGTACCTACCCCACACAAATTCGCATACAACTACTTGGTGTGTAAATAACAGTGACAGGAAATTATTAACACATCTATATAAACTAAGTGGAAAAAATATGTAGTATTAAGGATAACTAAAAAACTGCTGGTCAGACCTTGAATTTAAAATTTAAATGAGACCACATGCGTAGCACCAGCTATCAAATAAAAAAAGAATCATCCAAATCGGTTCACCCAGAAAAAAGTTCTGAGATAAAACACATAAAAAAAAAAAAAACATACTGACGAATTGAGAACCTCCTCCTTTTTGTGAAGTCGGTTAAAAACAAAACTGCTGTTTCAAAGCGCCATACCTACACGGTCAAAATGTATAGAACAGATGACGTTTTTGTTTAAATTCCCATTCATTACTTCTATTCATTATCTTGCCAACTATGACTTCTGCCAAATATTTGTAGTACAATCTGTGAGATCGCGCGGAAAATGAAAACTATATAAAACTACAGTCGGCCGTCGTCAAATATTGGTACCAGAGCATCTGCTATCAAAACTTTACTCGATCCTCAGGGAGCAGGACGAACGAAGCCTGGAATAGAAGTTGTTTGAGTAAAATATAATATAATTTGAGGCACGTTTAAGTGGTTACGTAATGGATGTTTAAAAGAAGCAAATTGTGTTAGAAGTGGTCTCTAGGTGAGTTTTTTGCTTTTAACTGCGTCCAAGTGGTTTTAAGCTTAAAAGTCGTTTATCAATCATGGAAAGTTGCAACGTTAAAACGTGCGGAATTAAAATGTCTTTGTATATTTCAGAAGATAATTCAAGAAACAAGTCCACTCTAAGGAAATACTGTAAAAGAATGCGTTCACACACGCTGAAATGAAGTAAACACAACATTTGTAACAACATATTCCATTTTACACAACACACCGTAATACAAACATACCTCAACTAGCCACAGACTCAACCAAATCTCAACCTTCCAATCAATGAAACATACAAGCCCACATTCCCACATCCTTATCCAGTGCACTCCCTACTCTAAGCAACCGGTACACGTGGGCCCCGTCGACCAGTTATTGCCTCCAGAATCGCGAGAATTTTTTGCGACCTTTTCCGTTATAACACGACACAACATATCGTATAAGTATAACCGAGTCGTTCGGGTTTCGTTTACTCCTCTCTTTCTATGTGACAAACAGAATTGTTTGTGCGTCTCTCGCCGCCGGTGGAAGTTTCAACGTCAGCATTTAATTTGGTAGGGAATTGTGTTTATTTGGTTATGTAGAGGCGATATGACTACGATCTGGGACCGTTTGATAGGAAGATAGAGTTGAGCACTGGTTATTACTTATAAAAGTTCATGTAGAAGATCTACATAAGTATATTTTTCTGCCATCACGTGGGACTATAAAGAAGTATTCTTAAGAAATATATATACAATTTCTAACGTGAAGCAATCTCTTTGCTGAACACGGTGATAAAACGATTATCACAAAACCCATTTTTACCAGCGTAAGTTTAAGAGCTGTCATTCTGAATTCATGAACGATAAATAAACGATAAGTATGCCAAAAATCAATATTTATTTGCCATATACTTCTGTTTTGATTATCTAATAACTTCGCTCACTCAAACCCCAAGATTACCCGCGATAAGCCAACGACCCTCCTATCAATAGAAAGATAATAATTCTATTCAAAGTAACTCCATCCCCTTGTTTTCCCTGTCCACAATATTTTATTACCAAAATAGATATCAATTTTGACAAATATGATTACACTATGCTCCAATAATCCCGCCAAAACTGGTAATTTAATAACTGCTGGCGCCATTTTGATTATGTTTGACACATAGGTGGAGCCACTAGTCGTGTTGTTATTAGTTACGTATTTGTTTTGGAAATGAGAGGGGTCATAATGAAGGTGAATTTTATGAGAAAAGTTTTATTATTAGTTTGGGTTATTTTGTAATATATATGTATTGAGATGGAGATTATTAAGATAATAAGTGGGTAATATACTTTGTTATTATTTCAAAACGTGTTACCACATTATCTCGCAATTTGCGCCTTAGAATTGGAAACATGTGAACTAGATTACTAGAAGATCCCTAGTAGTGGTGGGTAAATTTAGACTGTAATCTCATTAGACTCGAGAACTGGAATCAATCTGTCTGCCAATTTATTGTAAATAGAGATACAGACGCTAGTATTTCACTATAGCGGGCGTAAAAAGACACTTAACGAAGCTGAGTCACTTGTACTCCCCGGCATTGTAATATTTTTTATGTACTCGACCATACCTGGGAACCTTCTGGTTACGGAAATATTGAAGGCCAAAATTCCAACTTATACTGAGGTTTTTTTACGAAAACATTTTTTTAATGTTATAACACAACTTTAAATACGACCCCTGTACCGTTGCATGCACCCATAAGCACAATGTTTTGCGTGCGTGACGTTGCGCACTACCGTAAACAGCGATTATAACACCAAAATAAAATTCGTTTCCCAGCAATTATTTTTGTGCTATGTTACTTAGTTTGATGTACAGAATGCGTAGTCGACGGCTACACAGGCTTGTTACACCCTGTATACTAGGCCAGGCGCAAGTTAAAAGTAATGCCGATCCAGCGGCAGTCTAGAGACTAATGGCCATTGTCATAATTAGAAAATAATCTTGCAACTGTTGGACTGGTCATATCAGTAGAGAACAAAATTGTGTGGAAAAGTGATATCCCCGAGTTTTGCACTGCAGTGGAACGATACATGAATTGAAATGTTTTTTTTTAAATAAAATTTAATTTATTTGCAAGAATTGTAGTACATTACAGATGGTCGAGTTTATTTAACAGTTTCTATAACAATTCGTTAAAACTATCATGCAAAATTATTGTTACATTAATAAAATAAATGAAGCTAATAAAATTGGTACATAAATCATAGTTATTAAATTTAAAATGTTAAGTATTTGTCAAATTATAATAGTAAGATGTCAGTCTGAATCTTTAAAATCTAAATACTTATTCACAGAATATAATGATTTTTCTATAAGCCTACTGAATAACGCTGAACAGAGGGCCTAGACAAGTGACAATCGCTTTCAAAGCGTTTCGTATTTCTACAACGATTTTCATCAGCACGTGTAGAGGCCACCATAGAGATGGGTTTTGCCGACGGAAGAATAGACAAAATGACAGATTGTAGGAAAAAAAAACTACAATCTGTCACGTGCAGGATTGACATAAATTTTTCGGTAGCTTATGTCAGTTCCATACATTTTTGACTTTTCCATCATCGTTATAGCAGATAGAATGTCACTTTGTCTATGCCTCAGACCAGAAGGCCAATTATTGTACTTAAAAAACCTTCAAACTCAAGTCGCAATCTCATCTTAGCGACAATCAATGTCAAAAACTTGTCAAAAATGTTGGTAAATTGATTATTGTTTTGACAGATTGAGACTGAAATTAGAAAATGAACGTTGTTAAAATTACGGGAAATGCCGCTCAGGTAGATTTGATTAGACTGTTGTAAGCAGCTGGAGGCCTTCTCTCTAAGGCCGTCAACGAAGATACGGTCCCGTCCGAAAGTAGTCAGAACCTTTGGAGTGAACCCTTACACCCGATTAATTACCTTTTGCGGACAGGTAAAACACATTGGGAGTAGGGACAACTGTCACATCGTGGTGCCACTCATTCTTAGATCGGGCCCCAAACTAATCTTATAACCGTAGGTGATACGGAGTAGGAAACGCCCGTAACGTCGGCCGACACAACGGATTTCGTACTTAAAGACTCCCAGTTTCAAATGAACTTGCATATCCAGCAGACCGATTTAAAACACGTGAAGCTAAATAAAAGCTTGCAAAAAAGGAGCCATAATCAGGATTTTCCTTTGAAACAATTCACTGTACAACTCGGACATATCAAATTAATTTCTCCAACATTATTCAAAAACGTCAATCATAAAAGGCAGATAGGATAAGTTCGTTTCGAGTTCGAGGGCCGATAAAAGGTTGGCCTGAAAAATAATAAATCATATCAGTAGGGCCTGCCCCTGTCAGCTACTATGTACCTACGTAAACTGCCCTATGTTTGTACGTATAATGTAGGTACATAGTAATATGTTAAGTGTTTTCGACGTGTTTTTGGGGAGAAAAACAAGAGTGAGGTAAAATTCCCTTTCATGGTACCAGGAAATTGGTAGGGTTTTGACGGTCGTTATAAGTAGTCAGAAGCCCGAAAGTCTGACAACTAGTCTTGGCAAGGGGTATCGTGAAGATCGGGCAAGAAACTCCATGGATACTCTTTTAAATCAACTTAGAATAAAATAAAATAAAAATTGGTAACATCATTCATGTTGAAATTATACATGTGAGAACGATGTAGAAAGACGTGCACGTTAAAAGCGTCCGTAATAAAGAAGATAAAAACAAAAAAAAACAAAAGCCGTGGCAGCCAAGAGATGACCAGTCCCTACTGAAGGCGCCCGTTCACGAACATGACGTATGGATCAGCACCATTCAGCTCAACCATTTTGAAGGGAACCTAATGATCCAACATACACTATATCAGATAGGCAGTCGCTCTTTGTGAAAGACTGGTATTCATCTGCATCCGGTTGGACTGGAAGCCGACTCCAACATAGTTGGGATGAGGCTAGGCAGATTGCTTGGTATAAGGAAATTGGCAGGTGGCTCTAAGGGAAGATATTTGATTATGTCTAGCGATCACTTTTCTGAGTTGAGCTCCACGATTAGTGATAAATGCGTGCACTGACTGGACAGTTCCACTCATTCTGTGTGGTTTTCACATGATCTGACCAAGATTATGTCTGGACTTTAAAGGAGACTGATCTCTGAGTTTGTTTCGACCTTTCTCCTCAGAGTAGTCAGATTGGAAACGCCGACCTCATCTAGTTTTAAAAATATGATTGACGCATAAAAGTGTTTGTACAAACCTACTTACAGAAATAAAATCATTTATCATTTATCACTGGGTAGTAAGTTCTTCAATTTTTCTGACTTAAAATATTTTTTAAGATGATATAACCTGTGTTATCAATTATTCCTTGTAGTAATGTGAGAGAAAAAGTTATTACGGGAGTTTAAAAATTGAGCCGTCACGGGACGCCTGGCAGATGTGAAACATACCATCATATAGCGTGGCGACGCGTCCCCACGCCAACAATCGGTTTTACCCGCGGCTATAGATGTTCCACATCAAAAAAAATGTGAGCCGTCACGGAACGCCTGGCAGAATTGAAACATACCATCGTATAGCGTGGCGACGCGTCGCCATGGCATGCGTCGTCACGCCAACAATCGGTTTTACCCGCGGCTATAGATGTTTCACATCAAAAATAACGGTATGTCCAAGTGGTGTAGTACTTAAAAGTAATTAGTTTAGTAACCTGTCAGCTCCCTAATTGCGTAACACACTATCAGTCACCATCTGAATAATTTTGAAGCCTATTGCTAATCCATTGCTTCATAATGTTCGAAAAATGTGTCTGCTCAACAACGTAATTAACGCAATGAATGTTGTTGAACTGTCAAAATGTAAGCCATTCCGTTCGTTAGTGTGTTACGCCATTACTCCGCTAGTCGAACAACTCCACCTTAAAATAATCTCTCTAAAATGATTCTAGAACAGACATATCTTCCAATTAGAATTCTCCAAAAAGTTGTAAACAAGAATGACAACAAGAGTGTTGACAAAGATTTCGACATTTTCACACTAATGCAACAAATACGCAGCCACCACCCCAAACATCGTCAGTTTAGTTTAATGGGGAAGCGCCAGGTTGCCCACAAAATTTAAATTTTCTAACGTTTTTTTTGTTATTTGCGGGTCAGTGCCAGGTTGTATGTTGAACAAAATATGATTGACCGTAAAAGTATTATTTACAGAAAGATAATCATTAAAATCATCAATACAACCCTCTAAGTACACATAACCCTATTGATTGATATTTTATGAAATTGTCATTCAATAGGATTATATGCATCAGGTGCAGTAACTTTGTAAGGGCGCCCAATCCGTCTGTACACCACACCAATAACTCAACACAGAATTAAATCCGAAGACCCGTTTTTTCTCTCGATCAATTTCATAGTAACAACAATACGGAAGGGTTCCTAACAAGCGCAGAATGAGCCAACATCTGAGACCCACCCACATCTTTCAAAATTCCAATATGACCGAACAATACAAATTTAATGCAACATCCAACATCCATACATGTCGTAATGAAAAACAAACATAGCCTTAGTTGATTTAGGTTCAAAGCAAACATATAATAGTGAGTGGCTGCTACCCTAAGATTAGAAGAGGGTTCCCTTTTGTTGACCTTGCATAGAGGGGGATTTAACTGCATTTAATATTATTGCATCACGGTCTTGTGGTCCTGATTTCTATTCGGGTGCAGTGCTAGCAATTATGCTGATTGTACTTTTGTGCGGAAAATTCATTTTCTTATTGACTGTTTTGCATCGCCCTCGTACTATTATGATTTTTTATTCACGTGTGGAATACTAGAAGTACTAGGGGGCTAGTGGTTCAATAATAACAGCCGGTCGGTTCGATCGAAAGTTAAGCTACGTTTAACTCGCGGTTCGTAGATGGGTGACCATCCATTAATTATATCGAGACTCCATGGCTCGGAATCGTTAAGCCGTTGGTCCCGGCTGTCATTCGTAGATATTTGACAGTCGTTATGGGTAGGCAGAAGCTCAAAAGTGTGACGATCAGTCTTACAAAAGGTGTATCGTGTTACTTCCATGTAAAGTACTGGTATTTAGCTGCATCTAGTTAGACTGTAAGCTGACCCCAACATAGTTGGGAATAGGTTAGTCAGATAGATTTAGGGTGCAGTACTAGCAATTTTGCTGATTGTACTTTATATTTCGTTCCAGAATATCTAAATTCTAATAAGCTGTCAACATCATAATATAGAGCGAATATTCTAAAGTTAGAAGTTTCCAAATTAGTGCTTGCTAAAGTTGGAGGAAGCATGAACGCCTGATGCTTTCCAAATATTCATTAAGTGGCTATAAGGTTTTGACTAAGTTTCGATCTGGCTTTGGAAAGCAAAGCAACTATTTACCCTACCTTCTTGTAGATAAACTGGAAAGTCCCCTTACTAGAGTTTTGCTATAGTTTGGTATGGAGAACACAAAGTAATTTAACCCAGAACAGGTCTAAAGTCTGAACGGTACACCAAAACCTGAATTAAGTTCCTCTAAATCTCGGAGACCCGAATTTTATTGGACTTTTTAATTAATCCACTTTAAAGTACTTTATTTGGCTGTATAATAGAATTGGAGTTTTTAACGACCATGTAGAAGGACCAGGTTTAAAGAGCTTTCAAAGTCTGGCATAAAACTTTTGTTGAGGTTTTTTTTAATGAATACCTGTGTCGGAGTTACCGAGATAGCTTGCAGAGTAAGCAAACTAAAGTGGCAGTGGGGTGGCCCTATTTGTCGAAGGACCGATGGTCAATGGAGCAGACGAGTCCTGGAGTGGAGACCGCGATGGGCCGACGACCTTAAGAAAGTGGCTGGAACAGATTGACTGCGAAGGACAGGGTGTTGTGGCGCAGCCTGAGAGAGGCCTATGTCCAACAGTGGCCTGCGATAGGCTGAGTTGAGGACCTGTGCTGATGGAAATAGGTATACCTAGATATGGTGGTGATTAAAAAAACTAGCGGAAAGTACTGCCAGATACCTATTTCTTTCACCAAGTATTTGTTTTAAGGCGGAACCTTCAGGGTAGCCCGACAAATTCAAATTTTCTTACGTTTTTTTGCAATTTGCAAGTCACTGTCAGGTTGTATTTTGATTAAAATATGATTAGCGACCGTAACAAATATGCCTTTAAAGAATTATAATCATTAGAATCAGCAATCCATCTCTATAATTTCATTATAAGTTTATATTTATTCTATTGAATGACTATTTCATGAAATCATGACATTTGAGGGCAATTATAATTTAAGGATTTGTATTGCTGATTCTAATGATTATAATTCTGTAAAGCCATGTTAGATACGGTCGCGAATCATATTTAGATCACCATACAACCTGCAAATTGCAAAAAACGTAAGAAATTTTCAATTTCGCGGGCTACGTTGGCGCATCTCCTTTAAGTGACCGCCAATTGCAAGGAGCTTTTGGCGCCTGCATGACATTGACAGTATAAACGCTTGTTTCGCGGGAAATTGAATTGACAAAACAAGATGACGACTCTAGTACCGATTTTTTCTACCCGCCAAATGATTTTTGTACAGTTGAACGTATGTTCTTGGCATTACGTGTTTACTTATAATGTTCTAATCTTATCACTGAAATACGACTGATCAAAATTAGATCGGAACGGCGCGAAGCTTCTCTGAATTTTTTGTGGGATTTCATCATTGATATCTTGAATGTATTGAGTGTAATAATTAATGTTCTATTTTAGCCGACTTTTGACGGTCATCTGCGTTCTCAAATTAAATATTGAGTATCCTATATTTATGTATAACTTTTTTATAAAAGCTACATATATACAGATATATATATTTTGTGTCTAAGTACACACTATATTCAGTTAGATTTCGAATCAGAAGTTATTTCTGTGAAAGATTGTATTTACCCGAATTATTATGTCACCCAGGGGGATGGATGTCATTATGTCACTCGAGAGGTAGTTGCTGAAAATCAGCGCTGTTGACGATAGCTTCGTCCGAAGTCACAACATTGTGCTGAGCAACGTTATGTTCTTGCACAGATGCGACGCACGGCTATAGCTTACTTGTAATTGCTGTTTGTTACAAAAGTAGATCATTTCATGTTTTGTATTGTTTGTTAGTTGTTGTCATTTGCCAGTATCGCAACACATTACGCAATGTGTATTATTGTCTTTGCTTTTGGTCTGCTCTGTCAAGCAATGGATAACATTGTCAAACTTTTAACGTTTTGAATACGAGTCTTTTGGCTTATTTTTCATAGTGTGTATATTTTGACAATTTTTTTGTAATGTGCGTCTTTTTTGTGCGGAATACACAATGTTTCATTCATCTTTATATACTTAAAGCGGTACTTAAAGCAGCACATGATAAATATAAATACTGCTTCTATTCGACATCATATCTGCCTCTGCCGAAATTAGAATCAGCTTTCTAGTGCAACTAGATTTGGCCACATTTCCGTAACTATTGGAATAGAGGAGCTCTATGACTTGTATGAATTTCTGTTTCAAAACCGATTCAAAGCTTGGACTGATAAAGCTCTAATATTCAACAGACGTTTTGGATGCTTAAACGTCGTGTGGGTTGTGGAGCGTTAATTACTAGGTTCGATTTCTAGGCAGAGCTTAAACGGATTACTCCAGTAGAAAGTCTGGGAAGTCGGTCCGGGTTTTATTTCTATAATTGTGAATGATGAATGTGATTTTATTCTAGGTGCATCGTCTTCTTATTATAATTAATGTATACAAAATATTGTAAAATATTTTAAAAGAGTAACGGCGGAGTTTCTGGCCTATTCTTCTCCATACGAAACTACCTTTTGGAAGGGACAACTAGAATCAATTCTATTTTCTTGTAAATTTAGATGTTCTAAAGTGCCTTTTATGTGCTTATTTGAAAGGAATTATTTAACTTTGACTTTATATACCTATTTAAATACTATAGAACGACATTGTATGAATTACCAGTAATTATGATAATTATTAGAAGATAAATTAAACTAAGTTGCATATTGCTCAGGATAACGATTTTTTGGGGTAATGCTAAGAGATGGAAAGTGATAGAAAAATTAAAAAAAACCTCACTAGTTTTAAAATATCAAAAAGTAGAAATACCAAGTAACCAAACAAAATTCATTAACACATCACTAAAATCACTACATCTACAACAATTTAAATTTTTGAAGCTCTGTTTACATTACAAAAACACAACTAGCGGGTAGTAAATACTAGATACCCAAACCGGAAACAACCGGATCGATCAAATTAGAACTAAACCGAATTGTCACCGCAACAACCAACAAGTAGTGAACACGGCATAGAATATTATATTACAGGGACTGTGTATCTCCAATTTACTGGACATATTTGTAGCTGCGTTGCCGCTGCGTTGACGCTGCGTGGACACCGGTGCTTGCGGCGTAATGTCGTCTCCGATGCCAATGACTGCCTGCGATAATGGGTGCCCGTTTAGTAGGGATAGCTAAGCTACTTGACTGGCCTGTTTGTGTGACAATTATTATTAATGTAAATTTTTTTATGTTTCAAGTTACGGTGTTATGGAAATACTGAGTTATTAATGACTTTGAATTCTATTTTTATTTTAAGTACTGTCACTCTGCACAAGCAGTTAATACTTACTTATTAACAATAAGCTGATAATATTTACGATATAGGTGAGGAGTTGAAACCGATGAGAGCTGCAAAAGTTTCAAACTCTGGAAGTAAGTCCGCAAACAGAGTTTTGAAATTTTCCCAGCTATTATCGTTTTAATACTACCTATTTGTTTTCTTTCCCGAAAATAAAAACGAGAATGAGATTAGATCATCTTCTGTTGCTACGACACCTCTCCAAAACGGTTGAATTACTGACTATGACATAGAATAAAATTGTTCAGAGGTCTGATTATTAAGTTCTAGCTACAATCGCCAGTCACTATCTCCATCTAAACGCTCCACATGTCAGGAGTAGATCTGATTTGGGACACAAACTGCTCCATTGTAATTTTGTACGTCCGCGGTCCGATTGACTATTGTTTGCACTATAATGAGATCTCCTACCTTTGTATTGTAGGCGAGCACAAATTGCAAACTTCAAATATACACACTGCAAAGAAAAAATTGCAGTGTCCATGTCCGATAAGTCCTTATGCTTTGAGACATAAGTGAAAAGTAAAAGTAAAAACTTAAAAGAAAAAAAGCAAAAAAGTAAAAGTAAAAACGTAAAAGTAAAACAGTAAAAATAAAAAACAAAAACTAAAAGTTTTTTATTTGGAACTTAAACAATTTGCCATAAGTATTACAATGGAAACGATGATTTCTACAAAAGTTAAAAACTGATTCGAACCTATCAACGCCCGTCTAAATAAAAGAAACACATTGTTCCAGACTTAACTAAAAGTAGTACGGTGGTCCTGTGGAGTATTTCCGTAACACACTAACAGTAGGAATAGCTTTAATTTTGACAGTTCAACAACATTCATTGCGGTATTTACGTTGTTGAGCAGACAATTTTTTCGAACATATGAAGCATTGGAAATAAATAATAATAAAATAATAGCGTGGCCATATTCTAGCCAATAAATGTTTTTGATTTGATTTGATTTGGATTAGCAATAGGCTTCAAAATGATTCAGATTGTGATAGATAGTGTGGTACGCAATTAGAGTGCTGATTTGTGTATTGATTTTGTCATTGAATTTGATGCCTTTGTCACGGATTTTTGTTAAGGCGACAATAAGTGCCAGCGACCTTGAGCGAGTGGGAGGAGCATGCGAAACTTTTAAGCGAATTAAATTGCACAGAGCGTTAGCGTCTACCAAGACATTGGTCAGCGATGCACTGCCGCCCGTCGCCCGCAAGAGCCCCCGCTTCAACGCGCATCAAGTTTATTCGCAAAAACAACCCACCTTGATTTATCAAACAATACAAATAAAAGACGTATACAAAAATTTGGTTAGTCAAATTGTCTTTTAGATGGTGCAGATTTCATGAAAATACGCCCGATAGTTTTTGCGGGATTATTGTTTTTGTGTTCGCGTTAGACATTACTTTACAAATTAGTTACACTATGTTATAAAAATATAATTCAAATATTCACATATCAAATTACGAAGAAAATAGTCTAGTTTATCATATATTTTTTTCAAACAAATAAGACGCTTCGTTTAGACGTGATATTCAATTTGAAATCATTAAAAGTCGTATATCTGCGCCTTAATTACTAATTGATCTACGCTCAAGCTTATTAAGTTGACCGTTGTCGCTATTCAGCTGATGAATTGCGAATTAGTTTGGTCTAATAAGACATTTATTTAAGTAGACTCTGGGGCGTTTCACTGAGTCACCCAGTCATTATCTACAAGATTGTTTTAAAAGCAAAAAAAGTATTTTGTACCTATGAAATCTGTCAGTTAATTTTACTGGACGTTACCAGGAAACGGTAAAACAAACCTTTTCACTCCTCTTGCTCAAAAAGTCCGTCATTGTAGCATATCAGAGCGGGGATAAAATAGCCTGTTTTTCCTCAAGGGAAAAAGTTTTTTTTTGTCTGTTACCAACGAGCCTACAAAAATTAAAAAGTCTTTATTCATAAGTAGAATAATTGACTAAGCGAGCGCGAAGGGCGGGCGAAGCGTCTCCGTTTCAGCTTGAGCAAAAATGCTTTCGTATGTCCGCATGTCCGGATCTCTGTTCTCCTCTACAGGTCGCATTTCTCAATCGATTCTCGTGAAATTTTGTTGAGTAGGTTCGATAATTACATGTCTTTTTTTTGGTCGGTTTAAATTTTCGTTTTTTTTTTTACATGGCGGTGATATGGGGATTGAAAACGTAGAAACAAACTTATTTCAGCCATGTCGCGCTCTTTTGTTCTAAATAGCGCGGTGAAAATTTATTCAGTTTTAAGCTATGCAAAGACAGACTTCCGAGGTCTGAGCCACTAGTATTGTATTGGATTATTTTATTTTCTCGCAATCGCAGTGAAAAGTAGAGACACGCGAGAGATACGGCGCTAAAAACCCATTATAACTCGGTTTCTAGTTACTCCCTCGCTAAAGCTCTGGAGTAAAACTACCTCGTATACAATGGGTTATTTTAGCCCCTTGTATAACAATCTACTATTATAATTTTTATATCAAGTTTGGACAGAATATCGGGAGACGATAAGAATCTAGCCAGATCCTATTACGTAAGCAAAAGAATTAATTAATAAAAAATCAATTTTCAAAATGCTACATGTACATTTCATATTAAAAAGATTATTCCATCAAAATATTAAATCGTGCAGCTCAAGCTCAACTAACATTATATCCCACTTCACCTTAAAGTATAGCATCTTAACACCGGTTCTTGAAACCGGTTCAGATTACAATACAGCATGCCAGTTGAAGTCTCCGTGTACCTATCTGTCTGGAGATAAAACGCACAGACAACACGCGTTAAACAGAACTGCGGGTTATTACCAGACATCGGCAGTAATTCGTCACGATTATGCCTTCATTGCGGTTTTCGGATGCTTCGGGGCAGGGCTGTCGATCATAATTTTTGATGTTTTATCATTTTGAAGAATATGCAGCTGCATCACCGGTCTAGTTTTCTCAAGCTCTACTGCTGAGCATGAGGTCTTGGATTCTATTCTCAGGTCGGGCAGTGTTATTAGGTTTTACGATCTGGAATTTCTCAGTAGCGGCCCGGAGTCTGGATTTGCGCCCGGTTGATGGCAATAGGCTCGCCCCCTATTACATGGGACTTAAACATAATGAAAAGTTTAGCCCGAGCCTAAACCTGCGAGCCAGTTTTTGTATTTCGAACTTTATGCCGACTTCTTAATACAAAATTGACGACTTAAGAACGGACTAAGTTGTCAGTTTTGTAAAAGGAACCGTATTTCAATTTCTATTAAGTTCTTGTTTCAAAAACAGGCTCGATGGTTTAAACCATGTCTAAAGAAAAACCTTGTTTTGTAATAAGACCGAACTAGTTTAGATTTAGATAAATCGCTTGATGGGGCTAGCATTCTGGGAAGCAAATTGGTAGACCACAGTTATTGGAGTTAGCCTTAGCCACATAGCTGCCTTAGCTACATATGCTACAATATCTAGACCGGGATTGGTACTTGTATCTGAGATGGTTTTACTAACCTAATATGCTTGAATAACAGCACTATTTTCATTTTACCGACAAACATATTTCAAACATATACTGTTTGATATATGTTTGTCGGAAATACGTTAAATCAATCGTTTGACTTTGACTAATCCAGCCGCCAGCGCCACCTGGCGGCGCTCGACAGAGTCTACAACATAACGCTCGACCAGAGCAAAAGCAGAGGTTGGTCGGTGGCGGTCAAGCAGTGAACACGTTTAGAAACTCACGTTCTGTTTAGTTTTGTCGTGTACCTACAGTGTGTGATTCGGTTGTGTGATTAATTTTAATTCGTAAATTATAATTTGTTTTGAACTGCATCCGGTTTTTCTATTGCGCAATAACTAACACTTCCCATAGTACGCCCACAGTAGTTAAAATATGGCTGATGATAACGAGAGAGATGTAGCTTTTCCGACATTTATATGTCTGACAACTTATGAAACGACTGGTTTACTGGCTCAATAAAAAAAACTACATTTAATTATTTAGATTTTTTAAATTCTAATTTGTAATCCTCAATTCATTATAATGTCACCTTTAGCAAAAGATGCAAGCAATCAATAATTTTACTTTATTTCAAAGAATCGCTTGTCTTTTTTTATTAAAATAATTCAATATTTTTTTTGTGAATTCTATGATAAATGGGCATGCGCAGGAAGCGGGACAGAGCGAGATTCAGCGACAGGACAGAGAAGGACCCAACGCTGAAGGTCGTTTGGTCGGGGAAGCGCCTTAAATTATCATTCTGTCAATCGTTTGATGACGACAGGGACAGAATGATGATTTAAATATGCTTAGCATTAAATGCATTTAGTGATTTGAGGTGCAAGCGGGCCTATACTTTGTGTTTATTATGGATTGTGTAAGTATTTTTTTTTTTGTTTAGTAATCATTAAATAAACAAACGTGTCTGCAAACCAAACAAACATACTGAAGCAATTCATACATGGTACAGTTTTTTACCGAAATATTATTTCCCTGAAATGACAACCATGATCCACAGTCATCGTCGATGGGGTTTCAATGTAGGCAGTAATCGATGCGAAATAAACGTAATGAGGCGAGTAATTTGCACTTTTATTGCAACCAGCGCGCAGCGCAGCGTAGCGTATAGTTTCTGTAACCGAAATTGGAGTTATTTCAATAGATATGGAGGATTTTCAACTTATTCGTAATTACTTTGGTTGTAATGGTTTTCGATTCGGACGATTGGTTATGTGTGGAAGATGTGTCAAATTGTTAGCCCGGTCTTTACCAAAAGCGATCATTGCCCGAGTACGCGAGCGTCGCGCTCTTTATATGAATACTAGCTTCTGCCCGCGACTTCGCCCGCGTGGGTATCGGAATTAGCCCACGGGAACGTGCTACCTGGACAAAAAGTAACCTATGTCCTTCCCCAGAATGCCATCTAACTCCTTGCCAGATTTTATCGAAATCCATTCAGTGATTTAGGCGTGAAAAGGTAACATACAGACAGAGTTATTTTCGAATTTATAATATTAGTATGGATGTCATAGTCGCGCGATCAAGTCACGTGTGCACGATATTATCGCGTAATCGCGTATTTGCGCGACAGTCGCTTCGGTTAGGATGATGATCTGTGTTTTTATCAAACGCTGGACTTGATGTTGAATTGAGTGATATCAATATTTTACACGAGATAAGAATAAGAATTAACATAACATAACACCTATACAGGCGTGATGTCCCCGAAGGGTAAGGCAGTACCGATAGTACACCCACATTTCGTCAGTTATATTCAAGTCCCATGTAATAGGGGGCGAGCCTATTGCCATCAACCGGGCACAAATCTGAACTCCGGGCTTCTACTGAGAACTTCTAGATAGATAATGCCCTGGAATCAAACCCAGGACCTCATGCTCAGCAGTTGGCGCTTGCGACCACTAGACCAATGAGGCGAAGAAGAAGATATAAGACATTATGAATAGAAAGATCCCTCCCGTCATCTTTAAGTTATCCTCTAGACTCTTATTACACAACCACTGATGGCGTAAAAAAACGCTTATTCTTTACAAGAAAAGTAGAAACCTTATACAACAAAATTGCGGTTACTACAAGGAAAAATATAGCTATTATCATAGAAAAATACAAAGAGGAACTGCTACTAAAATTACTGTTATTGTTACTCCTCCATTTTCCTCATAGAACTTGCAACGAACCTCATATTATCACGCCGAGCGAAAAAGGAGCAAGTGTAAGTGCAGCCCATAAAATATATGTCCCGTAGTAAATAAAGAAACTTCAGTAATTTTAGTTTAAAAACTGCGGTATCATCGGATAAAGCACTTTGCTAGATAAAGTGTTATTCTGAGAATTAATGTTTGATAGAATTTTATTGTTGGACTCACTTTTTATTCTTTTGGTTTGTTTCTTTCTTTCAACTATATTTTTGTGCAGGATAAAAATGTTTTCTAGCAATTCGTAGACTTATTATGCCTTTCTATAAGCCGTAAGTCATAGGACTTAGATTAATCCTACTTTGGTGTTACAAAATAAATAAAGGCACATCTCAAAAAAAAAAAGTTAGTGCGCCGTCATGTCACAGTCTCACCGCTAAACAGTTGCCCAAATGTCAAATTGATAAATGTCAAACTTGTTGAACTACTGTAATTAAAAGTTTTCACAGTGATAATATAGGTCACACACAAATACACAGGCATACAGGTATTCACTCTAGAAGAAAAAAAAATATTAGGTACTTGAATACTTTTCAATGATATTTTTAATGATGATGATGATTTTTTTAGCTTTGAATACTTTTGGAGATACTTAGCTTTTGTAAGGACTTTCGACTTTTTAAGTGTCGTAGGTCCTTGAGTTCTAGAGTTGACTTAGTGGCTTTTAATAAAGTCAAAGTTTTTTTTTTTTTTTTACATTGTATATTTAGTCCAAAAAAAAACGTAATACCTTTTTAATATCGCCTATTCATATCAGAAATTTCCGTTTTCCCGTATCACACCGCTAAAATGTCTAGAAAGCGTTTTCGAAGCGTGGGAAAATAAAGTAAATCGTGTAATTCATTCTAAACCTACCCGATTCACTGTCAGGGCCCTAAGAGTATGGGCGTGAATATTACAGGCCGCGAAATATCTCGGTACATTGGCTTTTTATTGTTTAATGCTTCATCTGTGCTATTTTTTTGGGCTGTGGCTTTTGGCGCCATTTTTAAACGGCCATTTTGTTTTTACTTAATGGATGACCTAAACTGTTATGTTGTTTGAATATTTTTAATTGTAACTACAATTTTTTTATCTCAATTATTTAATTACTATAGTAATAAGGGAGTGAGAGAAAGTTAAAATCCATACAGATAAAATCCTAAACATAAAAAAATCCAATCAGACAAATCCGATACAAAAACAGATCTCTTCACTTAGCACCCACATTTCCAACCACTATACAAATTCGACAGCCAATAACCGGCAACCACAGGTAACTTAATATTCTATTAATTTAAATTAATTTACTTCTGATAACTGAAACCCCATTGAAGTATCTATCGACCCAATTGCGGAACCTTTCAAACAGATGTAGATCAAGTATAATTGAATCAAAATACGGATAAATAGCGACTCCCGTTAATGTACGGAGACATTCGGATTGGTCGCGGCGACGGGCTTATGGTGTAACTGCAACTGGTAGCGGTTGCTTGAGTTACTCATTCATCATCATCTATGTATGGCTCTGTTTCCAGCCTAACCGAATGCAGCTGAATACCAGTATTCTATATGGAGCGACTGTCTATCTGACCTCCACAACCCATTAACTGGGTAATAAGATACCTCTTGATAAGATTGGTTGCCAAACTTTTGGACTTGAGTTATCGATTACTTCTAAGAATTTTTGTTCCTATAAGACATCTGGTACGACATTCTTATTAGCTTGGTATTCGATAGTAATATTCTGACTTATCTTGTTCAAATGTTTCAACATTTCTCTGACTTTAGAACAGTATAAATAGATTGTTAATCCATGTGCTATTTACTGCAAATCGGAGCTCAAATTGTCATGTCCGATGCAATTGATTTCTGTTCAATCAATCATATCAACCCACGCAATTTGTCAACTACCTACTTGGTACCAAACAGAGCCTATGTCCATCACTACAGCAATTTGCAACTTCTACACAACTATCGATAGCAGTTGCAAATTGTACAATAGTGTACCCAAAATTCGCGTATCGGATGATGTAAACTTACTTACCGCAAAGAGGCGGGCCAATCCTCTGAGGGCCCTTTAATCTAAAAGCTATCAAATTACAATTCCAAGAATATACTGAAGTGGTTTTCATTGATTTCCTTTCTTTTCAAATCATATTTGTTTTGAACGTGTCTTTGAAACTTGATAATGCAGGGACTGACTCCGTCTTGGAGCCGTATTGTAGGGAAATAATCCATACTAATATTATAATTTCGAAAGTAACTCTGTCTGTATGTTACCTTTTTACGCCTAAACCACTGAACGGATTTCGATAAAATTTGGCAAAGAGATAGATGGCATCCTGGAGAAGGACGTAGGCTACTTTTTGTCCCGTGGGATAATTTCCGACATGAACGCGGGCGAAGCCGCGAGCAGAAACTAGTAAGCCATAATGGTTCTTTTGTGGAAAAAAAAGAGATGGCGCTATTCGTTATGTATAGGTGTATCTCTTTTTACACTGCACAAAGGATGAATTACCACTTCGCTTGTGCTCTTTTTCAAGCCCAAAAGGGTGCCAACCAGTCTATACAGTCTAGTAACTGGGTTGTGAAGGTCGGATAGGCAGTCGCTCCATGTAAAATTCTGGCTTTCAGCTGCATCTGGTCAGACTGGAAGCTGACCAGTTGGGCAAAGGCTAGGTAGATTTGTTTCCCCTGAGCAGATACAGCCTTGCTGACTTACTAATCTATTCACATCTGGTGGGTATTATACAGGGTGACTGGGTCTGGACCCGCCTTAGCAAATTCGCATATAGAGGAGGTCAATTGCTAATTATTAGACCTAAGTAAGGTCTAATAATTAGCTCCTAGCTCGTAAGGATTCTTTTATTGTATTTTTTTTTTAAAAGCTTGCTGTCTTTTTTCTTTTACCCAAGTTTGAGCGAAGTACCGAGGTATTTTAATCACCAATGTTTATGACTACCAACAAAAAAAAATAAAGAAAAACTACTAAAATAATGCAAAAACATGTTATGAATGCTTGACGGTCAAATTTTGGAAAAATCTCAATTAAGTATAAAAATTGACATATCTCCTAAACTATAAAACTTTAGTTCGGGAAAGTTAGGTTCAATAATTAGTTAATGACCTCCTTGATATGCGAATTTGCTATGGCGGGTCCAAACCCAGTCACCCTGTATGCTATTCTTCCATAGCTCGAGTTTGTATCTGTATCAGTAGATAGCAACAGCGGAGTAATTGTGTAACACACTAACAGTAGGAATAACTTTCATTTTGACAGATCAACAATATTCATTGAGTTATTTACGTTGTTCAGCAGACAATTTTTTCGAATATATGAAGCAATGGATTAGCAAAAGGCTTCAAAATGATTCGGATTGTGATAGATAGCGTGTTACGCTATTGGGATGCAGGTCGAGGACTTCCATATAGAGAGAGATATATTTTTGTATCAAAACAGTTAAATCTATGACGGAATTGTCAGAGGTTATCTCAAAGTGACCACAGATCATAGTTTTATCGGTGTTAAAATAATGCCATCTCGAAAGACTCCAAATCAATTCACTTAAACCATTTTTTGTCAAACTTAAAAAATCTTACTCAACTCCAATATTAAAATCAAAATCACACAAACATCTCCGCTCATTAACCGGCTATTAAAGGACCCCTTTTTATTAAACCGTGAACATTCACAGAGCAAATCGCATGTCTTTTGTGCTAATTTAACACCTCACATTATGAGAAACTCGACACCCGAAGAGAGTTCGCGAAACTTTTCATACACCATAATGGCTTATTATAGTACAGCCAGTTTTATATTTCAATGCTTAATATTTTCAAAATTAACAATATAATTGGGCAGCGAGTCGAGTTTTGCACACAATGCACGGTGCTTTTAGACATCTGGCGTTGAAAAAAGGGCGGATATACGAAACAGGGACTCAATAGAATCGTGTCCCAAAGGCCATGAATTTTATCCAACTTCTTGCTTAAATCCATCCCCGAAAATAAGAGACAAGCTACTCTATTAATACGGGGATTAAGCTGATAATTGCTCGCTGAACAGTGGCACTTAATTCTATTTGGCATGTCACAGGGAGTTGCATCTGAACATCCCTCAGAACAAATTCGTTTTGATTTTTTGCGCAGTAAATCGACGTTTGTTTGTTATTCGATTTCATGGTCTATTTTTGTAGTGTTAGAGTTGTTTTTTGTTTGTGTTGAATCGAAGAATAAGTCATCACCCTTTGTAGGAATTAGGTGTAGCGTATAATTAGCGATTTTGTGAAAATTACTAGGTAAACGCATATAAACGTAGGGCTGTGCGCGACACGGCCGTTACGCGAATTGTTAGAAAAATATTATTTTTGTGAATTATGATTTAACCTTTTGCTAGCAGTATAAGTATGACATTATTATTTTCATGTTGATCCGTTAGAAAGTCAAAGTTGACTGGGAGAAAGACAAACATGACAATTTCGACTGTTCCGTAAGGAGTTTCTCGCCGGATATCTTCCGCAGGGCTGTAGGACTATTTGGTGGCATGAAATGTGTATTTAACCTCCTTATAAGGGCTGAGAAGTCCTGTTCGAAATTAAAAAGGTTACTTTGAGGTTGCATTACCAAAATTTTAAGCCTTCATGTATCTTTGGGGAAGCTTTTAGGAACCATGATCAAAATCCACTAGGATTAGACCAAGACGTAGTTTCAGCTTGGCTATCATTATCACTTTGTCTGCCTACGAATCTCAAAAATCCTTCATCCAACAGGATTCTATGCAAGACAAACACAAACAGCACCAAAATTTAAACACCGGTAACATGTCGGGAGAAAAAAAAAATCCGAATATTATGCACCTGGATTACATCACGAATAATTACCTAAACAATTTCTGGCAGCCCTTACAAGAAGACAAGGCAACAAACTAAGCGTGTTAGAGTTACGCCCAATAATTTAGTGCCATTAAACTATTTACAGAATAAAAATTATGGCCTACATTGTACTCGAGTTGAAAATGACGGCAAAAATGTGACTTTTCACATTTGCATCACGTATCAAAGTGAAGTAAAGCGTTGAGCTAGCTAACAGTTAGAGCTTTGTAACTACTTTAAAAAGCGTTTTGTGTAAAAAATTTGAATGAAAATATGTCATTTTTGTTACAAAATTGTTTTATTTGTCGCCAAAAGTTACCAGAAGTCGTCAAAAGTTATCATGCTGCTGCAGAACGTAATTATTTATCTTTTACTTCGTAAAACTAGAGATAATAAGAAGGACATTCTTATGATTATCACTCACGCGCGCTCGCGGTTTAGTAGCCTAAAGTCTCCTTCAAACAACCGCGACACGCGACGCGACACAAAGGTATCGCCTGTCGCGCGACGTGTGTCGCGCCTGTTTGTAGGAGCCTTAACGCGAAGTTATGTTTTCCGCTGACAGGCGCGATGCGACAGCGCGACATTAAGGCGCCGATCGTCGCGCGACGAGCGGTACCTTTGTGTCGCTTGCGATTCGCATCGCGTGTCGCGTCTGTTTGGAGGAGCCTTTATGATGGTGATTTGACCTAAAAACATTAATATCACACATTGGCACCGCCTGTCGCGTGACGAGCGGTGGCTTTGTGTCACGTGCGATTCGCGTCGCGTATCGCGTCAATTTGGAGGAGCCTTAACGCGAAGTTATAATAATAATAATAATAATAATACCATTTATTTCAGGCGACACAGGCCCATAGAAAAATACCTTAACCAAAACATTCATATTTTTATATAAACATAAGTTGTGTTAGTAAAAGGCTTAAGCCTATGTTAGTAGCGCTTCACTTTGCACTAGCTTAACTTTGATGATAGTGATTTGACCTAAAAACATTAATATCATTATAAATGAACTTGAGCTACAATTTGTCATCATCATTCCCTTGCCATTATTCCAATTTATTTGAGGTCCGCGCAAATCTTTATCCTCCACACTTCTCTATCAGTCGTCATCTCGGTAGTCACCCCCTGTCTAGCCATATCATCTTCCGCACAGTCCATCCATCGTTTTGTAGCGGTATCAACATCGCCACATGCGAGCTACACGTCATACTGACGTTACGCAAATCCTGCATCGCGCAAGCCGTCCCGACATCAACCGTCGGGCAGTTGCCCACCAGACACAACACCCGTCTGGTCGGAGGATCCTCCCTTTTTTATGGAGGTATGAGCGAACTTTACACCCTGTTCCTCAAACCTCTATAGTTTTTTTGGTCTTCCCCTACTCTTATAGCCATCCACATTCATACTAAAAACTTTCCTCAAGACATTTTTCTTCGGGCTACAATTTGTATCATTCAGAATTATACTTTCATGTCGGTATTTCTTCTTAAATAAATTCCCATACTTATAAATCTCAAAGGTGTCCCCTTGGTGCGTATAAATTGCTCAATGAAATGTATAAACATCTGTCACATTCGACATATTGTGCAGACGAACCCGACACATTAAGGCCTCAGTACAGACTGGTCAAGCAACGAGATTCAACCGAAAAAAATCCTTTTCAACCAGAACGTCAGTATGTCCAAAGTAGCTACACATTGACAAATATGTGACACGCGATTGATTTATTTTTCTATACATTTTACTTTGCCAGCTTTGGGACTTAAAGTACTCTGTGGGTCGGGAGGAAATAATGTAGAAGTACTTCTTCTTCTCGTCTATCCTTCTTCATATACCGTCACCAAAACAGATAAGTAACCAGCGTCTTCGATATAGTTGAAGTTTAGTAAGAAATTTAAGAAATTTATCAAATTAAATTTCATCCGAACACATCCATCGGTTTCTTACTAAGCTTCAGCTATACCCTGGTTACTAATCACCTTTGGTGACCGTACTTCTTCAGTGGTCGTGGGAGTAACCTCTTTTGTGGTAATTAATAACAAACTGTAGCGATTATAGCACATTCTTCCTACTGCATAAAATTATTACTACTACTACTGAGAGACCCACAGAGCACGGATAGGTACGCCACCCGTGTGAGCTGCTGCCGTGGTCGCTGCTTGAGGATTCATCGTCAACACTTTCTTTACAAACCAAGCGTGCCACCGTTTACTGACACTACAACACAAATGATGCATAGAAACTGAATGGCTTTGAATGACGATCCGTGACAGAAGCTGTGCACTCAACGCACTTTCGGTGACACGAATTTTATTAGCATCTACTACAGTCTCTAGACCAGGGATTCCCAAACTATTTTGGGCAAGAGCCCCGTTTCAAAAATGAACTGATACCTCAGACCATCATAGCCAAATTACTGTAAAAAGCCTATCTCTAGTTTGTAGGTAATTATTTTTTGAGAAAATATTAAAATCGCAAAGTAAAGATAAAAACATAAAAAAACAGTGTGATGAATGTAACACGTAATACAACTTATACAGTACCTATCTTGAAAGATTCAAATAAGAACTTGTGGTAATTGATAGGGGTCGATTTTTAGACCTCGTTGATACCCAAAATAAGTTTTTGCTTATGTCGACCCCTGGGAAACCGATAATGACCCCAAGGGGTCGATATCGACCACTTTGGGGATCTCCGCTCTAGATTCTTCTGTGGATAGGCCCATGTATAAACCGGACGAATAGTGCTAACACGGCTATTACATGGGACTTAAACGTAACTGGTGAAATGTGAGTGAACCCTTTTATACGTAGGTACACCTCTACAACCCTTCGAGGATTACGGCGTGATGTTATGTTTATATTAAGGACGATGACTGATCAATTAACCCTCTCTTTCATTTGACAGCCAAAAGGATGTACTGTACAGTACAACCATTTTCGTAATGTCCCTCGGGAATCATCGCATTTCCGAATACAAACGAATGCTAATTTCCATGTCGATCAATTTTATTAGATATATCGTGTTTAATAATTTGAATTCAGAACTAAGTACTTTAGTGTTGTTTTGTTTTGATGTAACAAACAATAAAGTACTTAGTTCTGAATTCAAATTATTATACACGATAAATCTAATAATTGATGGACATGGAAATAAGCATTCGTTTTTATTTGGAAATGCGATGATTCCCGAAGGATGTTAATAAAATAGTTGTACTGTAAGTGATTATAACATCTTTTTCATCTAAATAGCCCCTTTGTTACACCAGTCATCAGTTTTGTCTACATATCACATAATTTGTGACACACAGCCCAAAACACTGCGTTATTAATATACTTCTTTGATCAGCCATCTTGTTATTTTTTAGATGCATGTTGTCCGTTCTAAATCAAAGGCAGAAGGGGTTAAAGGACTGCGTTGAAAATAAAATTATTATGTTTACAAGTTCTTTTGAAGTATGCCCAGTATACATATATTGTGTCTTTTTTATATAGTTTGTTAAATTATATGCGATGTCAAAGTTCCCTCATAAATGCAAAATTATACTTTTCAAATAAAAAAAAGTTATAGACCATTAAGAAATCTAGAGGTGTCATAAAGATACGAATTTGCAATTGTAAAGATTTCAAAGCCATAGTTCTGGCGTTTGTTTATTTAAAATTTATTACAATTGTATGTAAATATATTCGTTTATAAATTACCACAAAAGGATCAAATGGAACACCTATAACTTCGTGAATGAGTAGACAATACACTTTACTGAGCCTCGAGCGATGTCATTTTGAATTATATTTGAATTTGATCAACGGTTTTCGTATACAACGATTCGTCCTGACGACTCCTGACTTTGTTCGGTTATGTTTGCAAAACAACAGCTGATTTTGGTAACCAAAAAATTTGTTTATTATTACTTAACCTAGACAGGGCGAGCAATGGGCAGCTCGCCGTCCGGTAAGGACCAGACCCGGGTCGACGGCGCGTTGTGTTCCAGGCGCACCTCAAAGAGATGTCAGCATGATTTACGGGGTTCGATAGGGCCGATGCCTGCTGGGGTCGCGGATTGTTCGAAAGAGTTACCGTGGCCCTGGCGCACAGGCCAGGCAGGCACTGAAGGAACACTGGTGGGTTTTAGTCAGTAAGAGTGTGACACGCCCTCCCGCTCCGCCCAGAGCGGGAGAGGTCAATTAAGGATTTTCCACCCAAAAAAAAAAGCTTGTACAGGGCTACTATCCAGTACTTTGTCTCTAAGTTTGTTTATCTTGAAAATCACTGATATAGGTGAAGGAAAACATCATGAGGAAACCTGGACTCATAATTGATATGAGTCTGAAATCGTCAATCCGTCTGAAGTCGAAGCAAGCGTGGCGATCAATGCTCGTGCCTTCTGTGAATGAGAAGAGTTTTTTAGCAGTAAGACAGTAGTAGGCTGACATTATTATAGCTGCCCAGAGTCTAGATTTTTACCGGTTAATGGAAACAGGCTCAACGAAACATATCAATCAAAATGCGGTGTACGTATTAATACACTGCCTAACTCTACGAAAATACTCCAGTGACTCTTTTAAATAATAGAAAAATCTAAGATTTAAATCGCTAGATTTGCCCTCATAGTACTTAGTCAGGCGATAAAGTCCATACTGAGAAGAGTGAGCTGACACATTTTTAAATTGCGTTTCCATGACAATTAAGCCAAGTCACTGCGTCATTGTGTGTCAGAGGTGTCAAAATTAAACAGAAACGCGACTATCCTTTGACGCGGTACAGCGAATCTAATGATTTAAATCTTTGATAAAAACAAAAATACAAAACCATTTATATTTCACTATCTATTATGATATTGTGTTTCGCAAACATTTATTTTATTTTTGATACGACCTCAGGTATTTTCTTTGTCTACCATTATCATTGTTTGTAGAATCCATAAACTTTGAGCTGCGTTCTATTATTTCTTTGATATAATATTTATTTTAATAAGAAAGTAAATATCATTACTGTTGGCTGTTGTTTGTTGTTCAAGAAAAAAAGAATAGAGATTTCTAATCTCATAAACCCTAGGGTCACCCAGATTTTTTTGCAAATGTTTTGAAAATAAATGAGGCTGATTTTGCCAAAGTCAGATATCTTTTATACGTGGAATAAAATTGACGTCTGACAGTTCTAGAATGGAAAAACTGTCAAAAATTTAAAATTTGTTCTCAGGATAAGACTTATTGTAAGTATAAAAGTTTGGTGAAATTCACCTTAATAGATCTAATCGACCTCTGGAGGGAGGCTGGTTGGTATGACCAACGACGGCCGCCATGATCCACATACAATGCTCCACTTCAAGGACTAAGTGCGGAAACTAATCCTAGTAAAATAACATAGAAAAAAGAAAAAAGATTATTCTATTCTATCACGTAGGCAAAAAATTTAAAAGACTTATTTTAATAAGGTTTTTTTTTATTACCCGCGAAAGTAGGCGTTAACTAACTATATTATCCAAATGACTTAACTTTATTAAGATTCTTTTAGAAATCAATTAAAGTTTTATCAAATTAATAATAAAACTAGAAGCAAAAGTGGTAATAAAAAGTTAAACCTTTCACTGCGACTGTTATAACATGAAATCAAACGATTAGTTTAACTACAGCAGTTAATTTCGATTTTAACAGTACCATTTTCGTGAAACTCGAATCACAACTATGTAAAACACATCGAATTCCGATAGGAACACAAGAAATAAACATTTAAGACGTTGATAAAACTTTAACAAAATACACACGACCATTTATCTATATTTGGACCATAAAAATGAAATTTTATAATAACGTCAGCGGCCACAAGGCCAATAACACTCCGATGACGAACCAAACAAAAAATGTACTGATTTCAAAACAAACAAATGAATTTTGTATTTTTTTTTCCCGTATAAAAAAAGAACCTTGTATAAAACTTTTGTGACCCGACAAATGGTAAAAGATGGTAATAAAATGGTAACGGATGGTAATGGGATAGATAGTGGGCCGATTCGGCCCCCCACCGCTCCCTACGGGTTAATGGCACAACCCATCAACTCCATGTGTATATCAGCGTGATAAAGTATTTGTTTATGAATAATTCCCTTAATGTTTAATGTAAAGTATTAACTAAACTGGTAGATACTAACGGGAAGAGATATCCATACTAATATTATAAATTCGAAAGTAACTCTGTCTGTATGTTACCTTTTCTCGTCTAAATCACTGAACGGATTTCGATAAAATTTGGCTAGGAGATAGATGGCATCCTGGGGAAGGACATAGGCTACTTTTTGTCCCGGTAGTATGTTCCCGTGGGATAATTTCCGACCTCCAAGCGGGCAAAGTCGCGGGCAGAAGCTAGTTGATTATAATTTGAAATGTACTGTAGATTTATTTGTAAACCGTATACATGTCGGATTTATGCTGATCTGTCGAAAAAATGTCGGATGCATCAGCTGCTTATTTTTTTGCAAGTAAATTTCAGTTTTTTTTTTTAGATTTCTTCTAAAGCACCAAAATAGTGATAAATATACATTGCTAAAGCTTACTTTTTCATTTCAATTTGTAAACAAAATTATGTTGTTATATCGAAAACGGGAATATTTTCTACGACTAACATAATCTTTGAAGAAAATTCCGTATTCCATATTTCAAGTACCTATGTACACTATGCAGCCAAATACGGAATTTCGTAGTGAGAACCCGATTTCGAAATACGAGGTCTAGCCTACCCAAAGTCGGGAAGATGGAATTTTGCACGCAACGACGGGTTAGACAGAAAACATGCATGGATGGTCTTAACGACCGGACACGGCGCTTGAGGGTTAGTTAAGGTTAGTTTCCATAATACTAACGTTTAACCAAAATTGAGGTAGTGGTAGGATTTTCTCCTATTCCCTGGTGTTTTTGTAGAAATAAAGAAATTAATAGTTTTAGCTACTAAGGTAAAGAAAGAAAATGTTGTGTAGATGAATAGATGTAAAGCGAAGTAATATTATTTTTAATTATAAACTAGCGACTCGCCCCGGCTTCGCACGGGTGAAATTTACATATGAAGATGGTATTCTGCTCACGATACGTTGTGTACAAGTTCTGAGAAGTAACTCAAAAAAAAAGTACTAGGCTTGCATGAATTCAAGATAGTATATTTCATTAGTGTTATTAAGTAGGTACTTTTTTTTGTATACATTTACATGCATGTGTCCATCTGGAATAATGTACCTTCCAACTAGTGAAAGTTGCTGTGGTTCCGGAGATTACCCTCCATAGAAACACGAACTCCCAAAATTCGCTCTCTCTTTATACTATTTAAGTATAAACTAAATTGTTCTAAGTAGGTATATTGATGTTGGACCAACTAAACATTGAATCTCTAACTTAACTGGAATAAAATCTTGAGTTACTTTCAATCCTTTCCATAAATAATTAGTACGTCTGCCTTTTAACTTACCATAATTAATTACTGCTAATTCTCTAATTAATACTGTTGCAACTGATTAACAATAAATAAATAATCAGTTCTATATCGTTCTGTTTGTGTGTGTGTGTGTTAAATAAATTGTAATAAAACTTTATTTTTCTTTGTTTACAGGTAAGCTATACGGTTTTATGGAATCATACACGCTACTCAAGGAGCAATTAATGTAAGTTTTATGAACGACATAAAACTGGTAATTACTGGTTTTATTTCAAGTGCGGATTTTAAAACGTCTTTTCATTTAATATCAAGAATTTAAACATTAATAAGTAGTAAAAATCCGAGGTAGGTATAAATTATTAAATGAGTCTTTTGTAGGTATTTACTTGACATTAATTTTATTGTTAAACAAATTACATTTTTGTTATGTTTATAGTGACTCTGATATTCGCCTTTAGTTTAGTAAGAAAACATTAACTACGACAGTTTCCATTAAGATTCCGAACACATCACCATAAATTACTTTTTAGACTATAAAATAATCTGCCTATATCTATAAAAAAACAAGCGAAATTGTATACAGATTAAATATCGCTGTTCGCACCTTCTTTGTAAGATTAAATTACAAATTGATACACGCATTTAAATCTTCGAATTAAATAAAAACTCAAGATAACAGGTATTTAGGTTTTGGTTATTAGGCAGATTATGTACAGAAGTTTAACAAGGAATGCATTGCTCATTGATTTTGGATCCGAAACGAGGTGATCCGCCAGAGAACCAAGGTAACCGACATAGCCCAAAGACTAAGCAAGCTGAAGTGGCAATGGGCTGGTCACATCTGTCGCAGAACCGATAATCGTTGGGGAAAACGAGTTCTAGAGTGGAGACCGCGGTTAGGCAAACGTAGTGTGGGACGCCCGCCGGCCAGGTGGAGTCACGACTTGCGAAAGGCGGCTGGCAGAGACTGGATGAGAGGAGCCGAAGATCGGACTCAGTGGCGTTCACTAGGAGAGGCCTACGTCCAGCAGTGGACGCATATAGGCTGATGATCATAATAAAAAAATAAAAAAAAAACCACAAACTTGCAAACTGCTCTGGTCACCTACTATGCCTATGCTCATGCATGGCTTAGCTACGGCGTAATAATGTGGGGAAATAGCACAGACGCACCGGCGCTGTTCACAACTCAAAAAAAGTTACTTCGGATTTTAGTTAATTTAAAACAAACCGATAGTTGCAAACCCCATTTCAAAAACCTTAAAATTCTAACTCTTCCTTCTTTATACATACTGGAAATCTGTAAATTCGCACACACACACCAAGACTTTTATACTAAACGAGAAGACATACAAACTAGATACACACTCCGTCACAAATCACGATTAAACCTACCGACATCCCGTTTAAAAATGCATTCATCTAGTCCACTGGTTATGTCGATAAAAATCTACAATAAACTACCCGAGGTGCTCAGGAATGAGGGAAAAATTGCTATTTTTACTAATAAATTAAAAAAAATATTACTAAATAAATGTTATTACAGTATAAATGAATATTTAATTGAAAAATCCATAGAACTGACATAATAATATAAATGAAGAATAAAAATTTAAATTTAATTAATTTAATTAATAATTAATAGAATGTTATCTTTAATTTTACTTAGAATAAGTTTTTTTTTTGCATGTATAAATATGTCCTCTTCCTTCAAATTTCTATTTTGCTGTGCCCGACAGGGTCCACGATTGGTACACTAATGTTAAATTACCACCTAAGCACATTGTGGAATGCAATAAATGATTGAGTATTGAGTATTGAGTATAATTGATTTTTGATATTCAATCTATGACTTTTAGCAGTTGCCAGAGTCACAGACCACAGCCTACCTACACTCTAAGTCTCTCAAATGGTCCTGGAAACATGAACGACTAACCTGCTCTCTGTGAACCTGTTGATTAATATTTTTTTCATTTATGACAGTTGCTACAGTCAGGCCACAGTTAACCACACTCCCGAAAGACCTGTCTAACTATATCTACTGTTTGATAACATCATTCTCCTCTTTGTCGATTCGTCCCATATCTACGAGTATATGCTCAAGTTTTCTTTAGATTTATTTCGTTTTATAGAGCAGTGGTAGCCCAGTGGTATCAGCCGCGACTTGTTGTAGGTCGTCGGTATTTAATTTCATCACCACAGCTCTCAAAACGGCGAAGGAAAACATCGTGAGGAAACCGGCATGTCCTAGAACGAGAAATTCAAAGACATGTGACATCTACCAATCCGCACTGGGGCCGCGTGGTGTATCATGGCCCACTCTCTCTCACAGAGAGGCCTGTGTCCCTGCAGTGAGAACATTATAGGCTGATTATGCTATGTCGTTATAAAGCTTTGTAGCTTTGTTACCACTACCACGCCACAGCTTAAAATAATCTGTTAAATTGGTACTATTACCTATTCCTTCGAAAGTCTGGCCGTTCATCGCATACGTCTACCGCTGCCATTCTAAAAGGTTCAACAGGCGACTCTCTCTAGGTACGTAACAATGACCACTGCACTGCATATACCTATAAATAAGTCGATCAAACTGGTACTACTGCCTTTTTCTCCGCTACTCTGTCGATTCGTCGCATGTCTGCCGTTCCGTGGGGTTCAATAGTTCACGCTTCGCCGAGTTCGGTCTATGCTGGTATGCTGGAACGCGTACGCCAGTACACAGCATTCTGGCGGTTTCTGCTAAGTCTCGATTAGCTCGGCTTTATTAAACTCCTGCTGAACTATGTGGATGGCATTGTTTGTACGCGGTGTTTTGAAATTTTTGGTAGTGACAGTTTTGTTGTGACAGCTGAATCGAGGTCGCTAAAACGGGAGAGGCTGTATTTTGTAATAGGATTTAATATTTGGGAATAACTTTTTTTTTTTTTGTGTGGGATATCTTCAAATGACTTCTCCCGCTCTGGGCGGAGCGGGAGGGCGTGTCAGACTCTTACTGACTAAAACCCACCCGTGTTCCTTCAGTTGCCTGTGCGCCAGGGCCATGGTAACTCTTTCGAACAATCCGCGACCCCGGCAGACATCGGCCCTATCGGACCCCGTAAATGGTGCTGACATCTCTTTGGGCGCGCGTGGAACACGACGCGCCGTCGATCCGGGCCTGGTTCTTACCGGACGGACCTACAACAAACTGCTGGTACTATTTCTTAGTTTCGTAGGTTTGTGTTATAACGTTTAGTCTACAGTAGCAAAAACATCCCATCAGTCTTTCCTTTGTATCAGAGGTTTGCAGTCATGCATTGCGCCCGATGCATGACTGCAAACCTTTGCGACAAAGGAAAGACTGGTGCAAGCATAGTAGCTTGGCAAAGTTGGTGATCATAGATTATATATTATTAGATATATTTAGATTTGTAGACCTTTTTCTATTTTCTGTAGTACCTGATACTTGTTGACAGGCCTACACTGTCCTCCCATACCTATTGACACTGTAATTTGAAACCATTGTAAAAGCCCCTTATTTTTAAAAGAGTAACCGTGGAGTTTCTTGCCGGCTCTTCTCCATAGGAAACGACCAATTAGAACCGGGCACCTAGCTTCTGACGTTTCATAAGTGCCCGTGTAGGTTTATGTGAAATAAAATATTTTGATTTAATTTGATAGAGCATTTTTATTAAAGGCTCGCAGACAGGCGCGACGTGACTCATATAGAACAATTTCTATGAAAACTTAATGGAAATTATTCTGCATGAGTCGCAGCGCGCTGTCGTCTCGCTCCTGTTTGTGGGAGCCGTAAACTCAAACTCAACTCAAAGCATTTATTTCAAATAAACCAATTACAGGCACTTTTGAATTGTCAAGGGCTCGGTCAGTCAGAAAGATGAAGCTAGTTACCCATTCCAAAGCGTAGTAGGTACCTATGGAGAAGAACGGGCATGAAAATCCATGGACACTGTTTTAAATCAAAATATGGTATGGTATGGTGTATAAAGCGACACTACAGTGCAAAAATAAAATTCACACATCCCCTATTCACAAAAACCCTGATCTGAGCAAATCCTACCTTTAGGCACCAATTACCCTCTAGTTTAGATCACTACACAGGATGATAGGATCGACGTGCAACCTGTTACCATGGATTCAGTAGGTACATGATTCTGAAACCCCACTGCGTTGTTTTTTTTTTTCATTTATTACATAAAAAAATGTTATTCCAAACATTTTGACGGCGTAGCGCGCTTTTCTTTGAAACAGCAGATTTTTTAATACATGCATATTCCCTATTGTAAGCACTAAACATCTACATCATGAATTGTGACATTCAGTTATAGAGATAAACGCCCTTTAGATAAAAATGAATAAGTTATTTCTCAAAATTATTTTTCTTCTTAACACGTTTACAACATCCATCCGTACTGTCCTACTAATATTATAAATGTAAAAGTTTGTGAGCATGGATAGATGGATGGATGTTTGTTACTCTTTCACGCAAAAACTACTGAACGGATTTGGATGGAATTTGGAACACAGATACTTTATAACCTGGATTAACACGTAGGATACTTTTTATCCCGGTAGTACGTTGCCGTGGGATAATTTCCGACCTCCACGCGGGCGAAGCCGCGGGCAAAAGCTGGTAATCTTATAAACGTGAAAATAACGTCTGTCTGTCTCTCTGTTACCTTATCACGCCTTAACCACTGAACCGATTGTTATGAAATTTGACAGATCAGTAGCCTAGGATCTGGAGAACGACATAGGCTACTTTTCATCCTGGTTGCCTAGTATTATCAGGCGAAATCGCGGGCAACAGCTAGTTGCCAATACAAGCAGATGAGCGATTTCTTTATGACCCTATCAACATAAAAATTAAGTTCATGTATTAAGAATATTTGTTTTCAAGGCTTTTGCCAAAACAAGGCGATAAATGTCGCTGTTAATTTACTTTTCAAGGGACGGTAGGTTTATTAGGGTTCCGTACCCAAACGGTTCCAACGGGAACCTGTTACTAAGGCTCCGTTGGTCGTCCGTCTGTCACAGAGCTGTATCTTTTGAACCGTAATATGTAGACACTTGAAATTTTCACAGAGTATGGACTACTACGACCGCAATAACAACCAATTAATAAAAATAACAAAGTTAAAAATTAAAGTGGGTCCCCCTACAAGTTTTTTTTTTTAAACTTAAGTATTTTGTAAGCCGACCAAGTGCGAGACGGACTCGCACATGAAGGGTGCCGTACCGCCGTACATATTTTTAACTATTTTTATTTATTTAAATATGTTTCTAGTGTGGGGACTGCCTTTAATTTTTGACCATTTTATTTTTATAATTTTTTGTTATAGCGGCAAAATAAATACACACTCTATAAAAAAAATCGGTGTGAGTTTGTTTGGCACTCACGAAAATTGATGTGTAAACATGTGAGCTCGCATCAGTTTGGTTCACGCGCTCACATAGACACGGGTCTTACGCTGACGTCATCTGACGCTCGAAGTCTTACGCTTACGCGTCTGATGCTCGAAGTCCCAGCTAGCCCCTACCGTAGACCGAGCGCTAAGATGTTTACACATCAAAAACAACTATCTAGCAATTACGGTTCATGAGATACAGCCCGCTGTCAGATAGACGGACGGACGGACAGTGGAGGCTTAAGAATAGGGTTCCGTTGGCACCCTTTGGCTACGGAACTCTAGAAAATGTTATGTTAAATATCGTATGGTGTTACGGAACTTCGTGTGCGAGTCCGACTCGCACTTGGCCGCTTTTCTTTTACCTGCTTTGGCCAAAAGGTATTACGATCTTTTATCTTATCGTCTAATAGATCTAATTTATGTGAAAGACAAATAGGTTTCGATGTTTTAAAAATAAAATAAAAGTGCTGGCTGATTTTGAATTGACTAGCATCCTCCTAGGAATCTACGGATGAAATTCATTCCTGAATATGAAGAATTTTTACTACAGGAACAACTTCGAAATAGCGAAAAAAGCATCTGTTTCATACGTTCGTATGAAACAACGGATATTTTAGAGTTGGTCCCTACAGTCAAGGATTGAATCTGTGGGACTATTTATAATCTAAACTACTACTGAACAAGAGAACTAACGTTGGTGTATTCTCCTGCAGTGTCGCTGAAATTAAACAGACTAAGGTAACGGGCAAAGTGCATTAGCAAGGCACGTTTGGTATATTGTCCTTGCTTCGTTTGTACACAGAAGTCGGCCATTTGCAAATTCCACCTTTTATCGTCTGTCCCACCACCTCCGGACAAGTTTTGAGTTGATTTATCTGGCAGACGATTTTATAAAAAGGCTTTTCTTAGGCCCCTGAGTCGGTTTTCATAAAATGGAAAATACTTTTGGACTTTAAATAAGAAACATATAATATGAAATTTAAAAAATCACAATAATTAAAATCATCTGGTAGTACTAACTAGCTGAACACTGTGAAACAGTTAATGCTCTTGCAGACAGGCTCGACGTGACGCGACTCTGGTAGAACAATTATTTCCCTGAAGTTTTCATACAAATTGTTCTACAAGAGTCGGGTCGCGGCTGTCTGCGTCACCTATTTCATAATAGTCAATGATGTAATTATCATCTCACTCACCGCACTACTTCCACCCACGTAGCTACAACTTTCTAGATATTCTCACAAAGGATCCCAATTGTCACAACATATCAATCTTCAGCTGAGTGTGAATTAATCTTGTGAGTGCGTGGCATCCGCTACAAAAAGCCGGTCGATGGCTGAGTGGCTGACAACGAGGAGCGAGGTCGCCGGATCGATCACCTGGACCTAAGGATTATTTGCGCAGGAAAAACTAAGTTGCTATGGAGGAATTTGATCCTATTTGAGCGAAAATAGTAGCCAAGATATTTTGGAGCATGCAAGTAATTTTGTGGTCTAGCTTGTGAATCCTCAAACGATGCTATACTTGAAAACGTTCTCAAAATTCTTTCAATCGCTAAACTGCATATTAAAGTGACAGCATTTGTTAGAACTAACGGACGGACTTTTATTTGAGAATTCTTCAGTAGATGACCCAAAATCAACCTGTATTAACTGCGGGGTTACTTGCGAAACACAATAACAGTAGGAATAGCTTTCATTTTGACAGTTCAACAACATTCATTGCGTTATTTACATTTTACGTTGTTGAGCAGACAATTTTTTCGAACATATGAAGTAATGGATCTGCAATAGGCTTCAAAATTATTCAGATTGTGATAGATAGTGTGTTACGTAATTAGAACACTGGTTATAATTTGTGAATCAGGATGATATTGTGTGACACTTTCTTTCTCCTTAAGTGTCGTTGAATTTTTTTTATACTCAAGCTGATCTAACACAAATGGTGTCCTATTTGGCACCTTTTTTATAATTTTTCTTTGGCTCGCCTTTGACCTCTATCTTACCTGCTGTTAAGCGATGAAGGCGGTCGAAGATAGTTCAGGATTGCCATGTAACCAGTTCAATTATGATTTGGTGACACGTTATTTCAGAGTTTCAGTAATTTATTTATACACTAGCATTTGCCCGCGACTTCGTACCTTGAAATTTATTGTAGCAATATAAAATATATCCTAGGACACTCGGTAATACTCTAGCTTCCCATGAGTGAAATCATTTTCGGAATCGGTTTAGCAGTTACATAGATTACCCCGTACATGCAAACTCACAAATTTGACATATAATATACAATATTGGTATAGGTGTGTTGAATGACCGCGCAGGACTAAGACTCATGGAACAGGGCCAATGTCTACTAATTGCAATGGTGTTGCCATTGTAATTTTTTGACAGATATCGTGTACAAAGGAGAGACTATTGCAACATTTGTCAATTAGTAGACTGGCCACTGGTCCTAAAAAAATAACCTAAAACGATTTCTAAACTCACGACTTCGCCACAAATTTCCATCAAAAACCTTGAATTATTTCCATCACATTTTCTCACAAACTGTCCCAATTAACAAAGTTGTAATTAAGAGATCGCCGCTGACCGAATGACGAAACGGATTGCATTCACTTACAAATGCCATGCTAGAGCAGTGAAGAGCAAAATCGTTTGTTGAAATGAAACGGTATTTTTCAACTGTATCGTTCATTTTTAGTTATGAAAAGCTATCTTTTCAATTATGTCTGTTATGCTTTTGTTTTTTATTGCAGCAGTTTTTTTTTGGACTATTGCTGGATTCCGTTTTGCTTTGAAATATTTGGTCTTATTGGCAACTGCACTGGGCGATGTTTATTGCACAAAAATGTTTTTAAAACTTAAGACTGAAATGACACATTTTTTTTTTCTCGAACGTCCTACTGTACACCCTCTGCCTCTGATGCGTCAATAAAAGGCTCTACAGAAAATCACACGAGACATACGTATATTGTATATACATTCACCAAAACAATTCCAAATGTACCGTTTTACTTTTACTACGGATCTCTAAAAAGAAAACGGTACTAGGGCAGCCAATTTTCTAAACAAATTGGTGCGATGTTGCCATCGCACGCGCACCGCATAGGTACACACGGGTGCACAAGTAGGTCTGATATGTTGTGACACATGCGTTCACTGCACGCGTGCACTTGCCTAGATACGTCACATGACGTCATCTTAAGATAACATGCGTGATTAGCGAAGTGGATTATAATCTTACTTGTACGTGGTAGGGATTGCACTAGCGGTTTGAAAGAGGAACAGACCGTGCTTGCGATGTTGTTGTAGGTCATATGACTTCTAGGAGACGCATCTGTATTTCCTGATAACCGTATAATATTTTTTTTTTGGTACATTTGAACTGCACGTCACTGTCGGTGGTAATACTTTGACTTTGAGCAGCACCCTAATTGACACACTATCTGACACAATCTAAAACATTTTGAAGCTATTCCATTGCTTCTTATGTTCGAAAAATTTGTCTGCTCAACAACGTAAATAATGCAATGAATGTTGTTGAACTGTCAAAATGAAAGCCATTTCTACTGTTAGTGTGTCACTCGATTACCCCGCTGCGCTGGCGTACTACCTACCGAGTTTCAATAGGATACGAAGCCAGCTTATACAGGTATTTTTACCACTGAAATGCGGCTTACTGTACCTAGGTTTTAACAGAAAAAGTAACCATGGGGCCTTTTGGCCTCGTAGAGAACTTTCTGTTGTTATTTTAATTTTGTTTTTTTATTATTTTAATATATTTGGTTTTATGAGTGTGTTTAGTTTAGTTTGCGATAATCCTGTGCGAGTCCCAATATATAGTTTTTCTTTATTTCTTTCTTTCTATCATCATCATTTGAGCCGAAAGACATCCACTGCTGGATATAGGCCTCCCCCAAGCACCGCCTCATCGATCGGTTATGAGCTTCTCACATCCAGCGGATTCCTGCGATCTTTACAAGGTCATGAGTAAGACATGGTTTAAATTAAATGCTTTATTTTAAACGAGAAAATTCAAGACCGTTAACGTGGTATTTCCAAACTATACTACATACTTAGTGAGGTAGCTAGGCAGATCTGAACATTGCCAAACGTCAAAATTTTCTGTTAAGTACAGTTGTGCGTGCAATCGTGTCGAAAAAAATGGAGCCGCAACGTTTTGGTCGTTTTCAACTGTTTCGTGTACTTCCTATATTATCTTATCATCTACCTATATCACATACCTTTTGTAGAGTTTAGTGCCTGCGTGGTTTGGCACTACCTTCTGGGTTGGTTGATATTTGGTTGATTTGGTGTTTGTTATATTAAACTGGTTATGGTTTGGTTGTTGGTTTACGATCACTGATCTTATGATACGAAATAATATGGTTTAAAAGCAAACTCAAAGCATTTATTTCAAATAAACCAATTACAGGCACTTTTGAATTGTCAAGGGGTCGGTCAGTCAGAAAGATGAAGCTAGTTGCCCATTCCAAAGCGTAGTAGGTACAGTCACCAAAAGAGATAAGTAACCAGGGTCGTCGGATATAGTTGAAGTTTAGTAAGAAACTGATGGATGATTTCGAATAGAAAATTTTTTTTTTTTTTTTTTTTTGTGTTAATTAAATAAAATTTTATTCAAAAACATCGATCGGTTTCTTACTAAACTTTAACTATATCCGACGGCCCTGGTTACTTATCACTTTTGGTGACCGTACATATGGAGAAGAACGGGCAAGAAACTCCATGGACAGCTATATTGAATACAGCAGAAGCTATATTGAATACTAGAATTTATTACAATTATGAAATGGTAAATCTAAGCTAAATTAGCACTAAGATGGTTTGATCTGGTTTGGTTTGAGTAACGCGATTGGTAGTCGAACACGTACTAACTGGTAATTGTTGCGATACATGCATTTATTGAAATACACGCAGGGAAAAGTGCTGAGCTGTTCGGCTGCAAATATTGTACCGAACACCTTGTATCAGCAACTCAAAACTACGTTGACGTTGTAATCACTTTAACCCTACATACACTACCTGCATACAGGTACCTATATAGAACTTAAACGTCCGTCTGCCGCCACAGACGGCCGCGAAGACTGTCAAGTGCGATCCCGTAACCCTATCCTGAAGCCGTAGGGGACAGCGTGCTAACCCAACTCACGGCTGACAGGTCCGTTAACCCTTTCGCGACGAGGACATGTCATTTTGCACATGCAAGGGACGGTTTCTGTGTGAATTGGAAGGTGTTTTAATTTGCGTGGTATAGTTGGATCGATGATGTTATTTGGTTGTATTTTAATTGAATATTGATTAATTTGATACAGGTTACCTACATACAGATACAGGTTAATCAAAAGGCAAGTCTGAACTAGAAATTATTTATTCTATTTTAACTTTGTGAGTGCCTTTTTTGGTTAGTAGTAGTCAATATTATTAGCAAATTTAAGTTTAGTTTAAAATTGATTTTTGGAAACCTAAAAAAATCATCATCAATAAAACCGTTAATGATAACGTCATCTAGTTAGTCGTTACCTACTATTTTTCTACAAAACTTTGTTGTTGTACTAATAAAATTAATGGTACACACTAGTTCAAGACAGAGGTTAGTGAAAAGAAGAAAGGGAACCCTTTGCTCCAGTGGGAAAAAAAAATGCATAAACATAAGCATAATCAGCCTATAATGATCCCACTGCTGGGACACAGGCCTCCTCTCTATGAGAGGGAATGGGCTGTAATCTACCACGTGGGCCCAGTGCGGGTTGGTAGATGTCACATGTCTTCGAATTTTTGGTTCTAGGACATGCCGGTTTCCTCACGATGTTTTCCTTCACCGTTTTGAGAGCAGTGGTGATTAAATTATTTACACAAAGTAAAGTGCCTGCCTGGGTTCGAACTCATGACCTACAACTCGTAGGTCGGGGCCGATACCACTAGGCCTCCACTGCTCCGAAAAAAATCTTTATAAATATACAATAATTCTAAAATTAAATGTTCAGTTTTCAGAGAAACGCCAGTAAGACAAAACAGTTTACATTGAAACCTAATAAATAAAAATAATCATCATAGATAAAGTAGCTACACAGCTACACAGAGATAAAAAAAACATCTCCTGATAAAACATTTTACTCTTACCCATTCCATACCATTTCCAAATCACCCAAATCTAATTCCAATACGTGAAAAGATGTGTCAAGTTGACACAAAAAACTTCCATTACTACCTTTAATCCGAAAATCAAAGTGTATCACAAAAACTTGCTTATTTCACGGTTCTGTGGCCTAAATCAACACATTTGTGGGTAACACCGTGTTGGGTTACACCGTATTGGGTAACACCGTATTGGGTTACAAAAAGTATCGGTGTAAGCTCGGATTATGGTAGTTCATGGGTAGAAACGGTTTATTAAGTGCCAGTACGTTTTGTTGGTGAGTTAAGGCTCCTTCAAACAGGCCCGACACGCGACAAGATGCAAAGGCACCGCAAGTCGCGCGACGAGCGGTGCCTTTGTGTCGCGTTACGTGTCGAGCCTGTTTGTAGGAGCCTTTATTCTTGTAGACTTCCTGTTTATTCATTTCGGTAGTAATTTGGTGAGGATAGATCTTGCGATGGTTGGTCTCATGGCTAAATAATAACAGCCGCATGGGTTGATCGAAGGTTAAGCTACGTTTGCCGAGGTCAGTCCGAGGATGGGACAATCCATTACATACCGTGTCTCGGAAAGCACGTTCAACCGTTGGTCCCGGCTGCCTTTCATGGATCTTTGACAGTCGTTACGGGTAGTCAGAAGCCCGAAAGTCTGACAACCAGTCTAACCAAGGGGTATAGTGTTGCCTAGTAACTGGGTGGTGGAAGTCAGATAGGAGTCCCTCCACTGGTGTTCAGCTGCATCTTTTTTACTCTATGTATTTCTTGTGCGTGTCCCAAATAAAATATTTTTCTTTCCTTCTTTCATCGGGTTAGATTGGAAGCTGTCCCCGACGTAGTTGAGAAAAAGGTTAGGCAGATGAGGCAGATGCTGTTGAGGTCATGCGTTGGTAAAAACGTTGTCTGGTTAGTAAGATGGTAGCATTCTAGTAGTAATGTTATGTACGGACTTATAGATACATAAATAAATAATAAATTTTCTAGATTTAGCACAAGCTTCAGTCATTTATTTCAATTTAAAACTGATAGATTCGATACTAATCCCGGCTAACAGCTTATTTTACATCAAGAAACGTGTGTAAGCATGCTTCTAGATACGGGCAATAATATTAGTTTAATAAAAAATTGTGTTTTAATTTAAAAAAGACTGGTCCTTGGTGTCTTATTAGCAATTTATAGACAAAAAAGAAGTTAATTTGCCTTGCAGTGGGAAACTTTAAATCCCTGCCGATCTACATATAGTGTAATAAACTCATTGTGAAAACTTACTTGAAGTGAGATGTCAATAGTGTTAATTTATAGAACCAGCCGAGCTATTCTGTAACAATCTCACCGTAAAAACTTAGTGAAGTGAGCTGTCAAGTGTTAATTTCTAGAACCAGCCGAGCTATTCTGTAACAATATCACCGTGAAAACTTAATGAAGTTAGCTGTCAAGAGTTAATTTCTAGAATCAGCCGAGCTATTCTGTAACAATATCACCTTGAAAACTTAGAGGAAGTGAGATGTCAATAGTGTTAATTTCTAAAATCGGCCGAGCTATTCTGTAAAAAACTCACCGTGAAAAAAAGGCGGACGTTAGAAGTGAGCTGTCAATAGTGTTAATTTCTAGAATCAGTCGAGTTATTCTGTAACAATCTCACTGTGAAAATTTGGGTGAAGTGAGATGTCAATAGTGTGCCTAGATTAAGATGGAATGATAGCTCACTTCCCTTCAGCTTTCACGGTGAGATTTTTATAGAATCGACCGGCATCAGGGCCCCAATTATGTATGGTAATCATTATTCCCCGCGTAATCTTACCACGTCAATATCGTGTCTTGTAGAAACGGTTTCGTTTATTGTATCATAGAGAATACGTTATTAGTAGATGTCGTGGTTAGATAAGGCATTGACGTGGTTTCGAAGTAAGGAATCGTTAAGTGGTCATAGTAAATTAGGGCCCATGGTGGAATGGCGGCTCACTTCCCCTAAGTTTTCACAAGAGATGTGATATTTTTACAGAATCCGGCTAGTTTCCAAGTGAAGCATTGCAGTCAATTTTTAACCCACATCTCATGTGAAAACTTTCAACCCTCCAACTAGTAGCCATCCATGTATGTTAAACAATTTCATTATTCATGCACGGAAATTCACAGCAAGTCTACTAGTATACATGTGTTCAAGTTTCAGTTAGTTAACACTACAATAACAAAATTAAACGCGACACAACCAAGACTAAAGCATAACCCTCTAAATGCTAAGCTGGTTATTTCGACCCCCTGAGATCTAAACTAAACTGACATCGCCCAGAATTATGTTATTACGGTCAAAGCCTGGTTTGGTTTAATTAATTTAAACTCGAGTTGAGCATCGAACCCCGACACCTATAAACGGATATAATTCAGCACGTCGCTTTGGTTGTCGTGTTTGCCTTTGTGTTTTGTTATTGTAATTATAATTAGGTAATTAAGTGCAGTTCTAATTTGATTTTTTGATACAGGGTTAAATTAAATTAGCTAGCGAAACTCCGCTGATTCGGTGGGTGCCGATACCTAAACATGATTTAAAAAAAAAAGTTTTTTTTTGTGGGGTCATCGACCGCAATTCACTTGAAATAAGTATTAGATTGATAAATCAGTTTTTTTTTGTGTTAGCGTCACAGATGTGATTGTTATTGATATCTTAATTATTCTTAATACGATTCAAACATATTTTCTCAACTCATACTTCAAGTAACAACAAACCTAGCGGACGCTAACCCCTAAAAAAAAAACATCATTTTTTATTTTGTCGTGTTTGGATATCGTTACCCACCACGCCTGCAGAGTTTCGCTAGCTAATTTAATTTGACCCTGCATTGTTAGTGGGGTAGTATGGAATATTTGTCGGTAAAGAGAGGTAGGAAGCCCGAAATGTGCTATTTGGTAGTTCCAAATATTGGAAGGATTGCGACAACAAGTTTTCCATTAAAAGGATTGTACAAGATTTTTCGCGAAAAATGTCATTTGATTTTTTTTATGTCGAACTGGACAGTATAGAAATCACTTCCTAATGAGCATCGACATGGACAAATGAAGAAGCTGCTAATTTAATTGAAAAGTAGGTAGGTATTTAAAACACAGCTACTTAACTTTCCCTGTATTCTATTCAGAACAAGTCTTATGAGGTCTTAAGCCTTCTTAATGCTGACCTATTTTTAGACCTTCCTTACACAACCTCCAAAAATCTGCAACCCTTTTTTGTACGTCATTTTCAACGTCATAATATTTAAAATGTAAATAAGTTCTCTCCCCCTAACCCCAAAGGACTTATTAAGTTGTAAATTGACAAATATTTTTAAAACTTCGACATCCTTGCCAAGTTTTGGGCAAAAAATCGGAAATCCAGTTTTGAAAACAAACCTTTTTTCTAACGGTAAAAACTCTGTCGTCGGCCTCATAAATTCATGTCCTGACACCAAAAATGTGTTCCTGACATATACAGGCTGATGTTTAAAGGTTTTTTAGCTATTATTCTGCAATAAGGCCTTAAGGCGCAGATATACGACTTTTAATGATTTCAAATTGAACATCACGTCTAAACGAATAGTCTTATTTGTTTGAAAAAAATATATGATAAACTAGACCATTTTCTTCGTAATTTGATATGTGAATACTTAAAATTATATTTTTATAACATAGTGTAATTAATTTGTAAAGTAATGTCTAACGCGAACACAAAAACGATAATCACGCAAAAACTATCGGGCGTATTTTTATGAAATCTGCACCATCTCAAAGACAATTTAATTACCTCAATTTTTGTATACGGCTTTTATTTGTATTGTGTTTGATAAATCAACGTGGGTTGTTTTTGCGAATAAACTTGATGCGCGTTGAAGCGGAGGCTCTTGCGGGCGACGGGCGGCAGTGCATCGCTGACCAATGTCCGGGTAGACGCTAACGCTCTGTGCAATTTTATTCACTTAAAAGTTTCGCATGCTCCTCCCACTCGCTCCAGGTCGCTGGCACTTATTGTCGCCTTAACTTGCTTGTATAATTAGGGATTTTCGACCAGAAGTAGATGTTATTGATTTGTTTGTTTTCAGGAGATATATGATAATGAAATCTTCTATGGTTTAATTCCTTTAAACCTTCTTACAGACTATTGGGCTCATAGACGTCTCTAGACCAATAATTATGTGGGTGATCATTAATTGCGACCAATAATTTTATTTCACTATTATTAGGTAAGTTTCTTGAGGAATGAGTATCAAAAATCCCCAGATATACCTAAACATCTGGTCCATTAAAAAATACATTAATGAATTAATTATCCCTTAATATTTCTTTATGTTTTGACACCCTGACTCCGTATGAATCAACTTCTTACCTAAAATAAGGCCACCACTAACTTTACTAGAAACTATATCGTAGAATATGAGTTTAATTTATTTTCACGCGCGAGTAGCATCTAGGTGTTACTTGCAAACAGTAAAATAATAAGGATGACAGCAATGTTGTACGCGACATGTGCACGTAACGTTATGGATTGTGGTTTCAGAGTGAGATGGCAGCGGTTTGAAGATTAGTAACTCATCATTATGATAAGACCGCTAATGCAATATTTTACACAACTACAGAAAAGGCTTAAGTCTAAAGCTGAGGACTGCAAATGAAGGATCATGCATGATAAAAGTGCTGGTTTTAAGGCTCATATTGGGCTGTGTTATTTGAAAGCATTGATCTACGATAGGCTCAGTTGATCTATGTATAAATAGAACAAAGTCGCTTTTCGTGTCTGTCTGTGTGTGACCGCGTTGTTCTGCTAAACTACGCAACGGATTTTAATGCGGTTTTTCAAATCATTTAGAGAATTTATGTCGGAAAGTTTATGTGTATAATACATTCATATTTTTACATATAATCAATCAATCTCGGTGGTTTGATAAATCGTAAAAACCATGCGAAGCAAGGGTTGGTCGCTAGTTAATGATAAAAGGCTCCCCCAAACAGGCGGGACGCGACAACGCGAATCGACTCTAATAGAACAATTTCTATGAAAACTTCATGGAAATTGTTCTACAAGAGTCGCGTCGCGCCTGTGTCTGGGAGCCTAAAAGCTTTTCCTAATATTCAGATAGCCATGTCCATAGTTCTCCCCAGTTTCCAATCATGAACTCACGGTTATTTTCTAAATGCCAATAAGGGAACAATGCTCACCGAAAAATTACAAAAAATAACATAAAAGAAATAAATATTCTATCTAGCCTTTATAACCCACGTCGTGCGTGGCTGTAGTTTGTTTTAGTAATAATTTTAATGGCAACATTATCATCAGAATTTTATGTCCCTAATCCCATAAACATTGTGGTTTCCGATTATGAATATGGCCACCCCGTTGTTTCCTGTTGGCGTCGTAAAAGGTTAGATGTTATCTCAACAAACAAACCTACCTACCTACCTACATAGTAATTGTTATATGGAAGATGTCACGTCCTAAAGTGGAATAGTTCAGTTGATTAAAATCAATATTAAAGAGAATATTATGAACATGGGGTCACCATGTTCATAATATTCTCTTTTCATTCTATTGATATGTATTTTGTAAAACAATTATAATTGACTATGTAAACAATCACATATTAATGACAGTTTTTTTTAATATTTCCTTATGAATTTGTTTGCTAAGGTCTACCTTATAAATGCGATGCGAAATTGCTGTAGCGATGAGTCAACCAATCGGACAACCTCATGTCTTTCTTTCCTGCTGTCATTCATAATATACTATACTGCAAAAACTTTTGTCGTGCTTAAATGGTCAGTATCGGGACTGACTATCCAGGGTCTTGTCTAAGTATATACACATGTAAAGTCTCTTTGTGTGCACTCCTTACATCACATCTATACTCTATATTAATATTATAAAGAGGTAAAATTTGTAGGTTTGTATGTAGGGGATAAATCTCTGGAACTAACGGTAGGATTTGAAAAAATATTTTTGCATTTGTTAGCCCAGTTCTTGAGGAATGCTGTAGGCTATTTAACATAATGCTGTGACCTTTAGGAGCCGAGCAAAAAAAAGTTAGGCAGAATGCTAAGCGAAAAAAAGTAATAGCGCGGACAGGTGATGCGATGCGACGCGGTGGGTCGGGGGAGCAAGACTTGGACTTGGACTTGGAAGTTGAAGACAGAAGAAGCAAGTTCATGATATTTTCAAAGAGAACAACTAAATAGTTGCTTTGTTTTTATCTCTTGTTGCCGGCAATCGCACCACACCCTTACCGCGACATATTCATTGTCTTTGAAATGCGTACACAAGTTCCTAGAGTTTAATAAAAGTGTTGCCTGTAAATACGTAGTGTCGTCCACAACGGAAACGACACGGCTTTAAAGTTGACGCGAAAAAATCTCGCTCTAATTAGATCTAGTGGAACGCGACCCTTTTTGTCAAAATTGGGTCAGTGTATGACAGATGTCTGTGAGCGTCTGTGTGTGTGTGTGTGTGAGTGGTAGTTAGCTTTTGAGGGTTATGGTACGAGATATGAAAGTGTGTACGTTTGTGTTGGGTAGTTTTGTGTGTTGTAGCAGCGTTGGTGTTTTCGTTGTAATTAGTATGGGAATGTTTTTTTGGTTTAGTTTAGGGATAATTTTTCTTTGGCTTGGTTTATTAACATAGTTCAAGTCTTGGTGAACAGATTAGTTCTGAAGCAAGGTTGGTAGCAGGACTAACTGCCCAAGATGCTTTGAAAGTATCAATATAGGTAGCTACTGTACTCTATAGTGTCACTCTTATTTCAATTTAAAAAGTTATTAAGTTATATACGAAGTCCGTCAACGAAGATACGGGCCCGCCCAAAAGTAGTTGATCAGTCAAACTTGTGTATAATTAATTTTTCGTACGGGAAAATTCACATCGGGAGTAGAGACAACTGTCAAATCGTGTTGTTATTAATTCTTGGTTCGGATACGGAGTTAGAAACGACCGTAACTTCGGCCGAAACTATAGACTTTGTGCTTAGGAAGTAGACCCCCAGATGTATGAACGTAAACTTAGCAAAAGAAGTCCTGTCGAACGGGGTGAATAGATATGCAGGAGTTGAATCGGAACGAAACTTTAAAAGGGATTTTAACATTGAAATAATATAGTTTGTTGCCAACAAGGGCACTTAATCGTTAATTATAATACAGTAAACACATTAGAGTCCTTTTTAGCAACACACTATACTATTTACCCCGTTTGACGGTATGTAAAGATCATAGCAGGTAGCGCTCTGTAGTTTCTACCTGCTCCCATGGGAAGAAGACGTGAGCATATGTATGTAATTTCTAGTCTTTGAAACAAATTGAATATATATGCAGCATAATCTAAACCGACGATGTTCTTATCAATATTGAATTCAAAGAAATTTTTAATCAAGGCAACATATTTATCTTTTAGTATAAAAGAAAAGAGGTTCCTCGTTTAAATTTTTGAGCACAAAGCGATATTATCATCACTTGGATCAGATGCGCAAGATTATGCAAGTGCATTATGCTGTGAAGACAGCTAAGTAGATACGTAGGGTTGGCAAGAAATATTCTAAGAAAATAAAACAAGAATTTCCGAATTGTCGTGTATAAGTTGAAGACTTCGGGGCATTGAAATACTAAGATCATTCTGTATGATGAAAGTGAATACACGAGAGTGACTGAAAGTTCTCTTTTTAAAAATATGCTTCAACTCAACTCAGCCTATCGCAATCCACTGCTGGACATAGACCTCTCCCAGGCTGTGGCACAACACCCTGTCCTCCGCCTTCCGCATCCAGTCTGTCCCAGCCACCTTTTTGAGGTCGTCAGGCGCTTGCCGATACACGGCCTCCAAAGAATGCCTTAACCTTCTAATAAAAACACGAATCAACGAAAACGACGATTAAATTGGAAAGACATATTTTAAAAAAAAATGCTTAAAACAGTTTTTCTAATAAAAGGGTCAATGGCATTTTACCTTAGGACTGTTAACTAATAAAATCTAATCTGCGATATTATCTCCACATAAAATATGACAATATCCGATTGCTGCCAGCCCTGCCGACACACGAACATCTTATTTGCATAATGTTTATTAAAAAAACATAAACGATTCTCATTAGACTCTCCTATGTTTCTACTCAAAGTATAATCGCGAAGAAAAGTCTTTAAAGAGAAAAAAAAAATTGTTTATGTTACATAATTAAAATATCAAATTACGAAATCCATTTTTGTATTTTTTATTAATTAATACTTGATAAATATTCTGGCAATGCTTTTGGATATCGTTAAAGAAATGTGATTTACATTATTTATAAGGGATATTTGATATTTTTTTAAATATCTTTTTAATTAGTCAAGAATTAAAATGTGTTAATATAATCCACTAGGAAATGTATTTAAATGCAGCAGTTCTTAAATTACTTGTTAACATCTGGCTAAGTTTTAGTAATTATACTTATATTATACCTTATGTTGTTGTAAAGCGTCAGTTATTTGCAGTTTGATGATCATGTGAGCAACATTTAAGAATTATTTTTGTAAATTATCGGTCAATTATTATTTTTATAATATATTATCGGTCAATATTGTGAAATTATAGCCCCGCATTATGAATAATGTGCTTAGATTGGTAGGAATTTTTAAAGGCTTAAGAGAGGCTTACATCTCAGGAACTACCTAAACAGAGTAATTAATGTTTCAATATTGAATTTTCGACTACTTAAAGCTTTCAACTAGGTAGCAGCCAGTAGCAGGTACGCAGGACGCTTTATCTAATCTAACTCACAACCCTATTAGGTTTGTATTAATCGTTTGACTTATATTAAAAGAGACTTTGACCACTGAGTTTGTTTCGCCATTTCTTCTCATGGGTGGTCAGATAGGAAATGTAAACTCGTATCTCTTTTTTTTTACTAATAAGATCTGTGACAGTCATTCCGATATCCTATTTACAGAATAAACAATTACAATTCAATTAACACAGAAAAAAGCTATGGAAATGGGAAACTTTTTCGGGCACAAAATCTTTTAACCATTTTACAAGCATGAATCTTGGAATATGTTATAAAATATTTAAGGTGTTGAGTGCAGCCATATTCCATCGTACGTAGATACATATATTCACACGAACAGTCACGACTTACGGATATGCTTTTTACTCCCTTCCACTTGGGTGCCAAATGGAAGATTTAAATGCCATTTGCCGTGAAAATATTTTCATTTTTCTACAGCAACGGTTATTTGAAACAATATTTAAAAATAGAAGGAATCATCGAAGCAGTCACTCAAATTGTAATCTACTATAATATATTTTACGTTATCGCCTAATATCATGTTACGTGTTAGCATAACATTAATTACATAAATTCTGCCACTCTTGGCGATGACATAATTATGTCTCCATAATTTGTTTTGACAAAAAACTCCTTAGTTTTAAATAAATGACATCACATAAATAAAACAACATAATATCTTTTTTTTAGCATCAATGACAATATTGCGTTCCGCCCACTAAAAAGTAAAAAAAAATCACAAATCAGGGAACACATTCATAAAAGACGTTCGATTTTCAACACAAAGCAATATATCTACGTTCTTTTGTCAGTGACGACAGATCAACGCACATTTTAAAAGCTAATAATTAGTAGACAAAAGATTCTCTTTTGTTTGCAACTATACCTTCTAAGAAAATAATGTTTAGTGGACGACAATAGTATTTTGTTCTTGTGGTCTTACTGTTTTGGTAATAACTTTACAAGTTCTCATGAATGAGTCATAGAGTCAATCAAAAATGACCCCAATGATGGAAAAACTAGAGTCGAATTTACCTTGCCGAAGCCGGGGTTTTAATACTGTAATTAAAGTTGTATTTTTGTCGAAAAGGAATCTCAACGGAGCGCACTTTCACGTAAATGTTTATATATTTGACTTTTTGCTGCTCGTTGACTTTTAGAATTTCAGTAAAAATATTTGCAGTCCACTTTTCCTTTATCGACTTCCATTTAAAATTAAGTATTTTACGGTGACTCACAGTTTTTCGCTAGCGCAATTTTTCTGAAGTCGAGAGCTATTTGCACTTTCCATTGCCCGTCACAAGATTGTTAATCAGAAAAATATAGCACCGTTTTTAGAAAAAATAAAATCTTCTTTTTTCAAAAGTTAATTCTAAAGTGGAAATATACAATTCGACGTTACTTAAAATCGTGAATATTCTCTCTGAATTTTGTACAATTGCGATGAAAAGTGATTCGGCTTGAGGATCCTTTGTGCCTATGCAAATACGTTTATTAAACCGGACCCGCTGTCCCTTCAGAATTTATATCTTATTAATTGGGACTTAGTCAGCTATTGTTGTTTTGTGATTAACTGTACCTTCGCAGAGGAAGTCTTTTAGATGTAACGTACGATAAAATGTATGATTAGGTCGAAAATCTAAGTTTCTTGCTGAGTACAGTGCGACTCAAACTTAATGGCGGCTGTGAAGTGCGCTATTCGCTGCGCAGTACCTCACCCGTCACCCCCGCTGACACGTGAATTGGTTACTGCGCAGCGACTCGCCTCATGTTCCGAGCCGCCATTAAATTTTGAATCGTACTATACCTATAATTTTTATCACGCCTACAGCTGTGTCGATACGGCAAAAGAAGAGAACTTCTCAGTGTATTTAATTCTGAACGATCACCGAAATTTAAAGAAAAAAAATGTTTCCCTGGACTAAACTTAATCCTGTACCTTACCTATCGTAGGCGATATTATTAGACACAAAACATACGGATAACTTTGTTTAAATTCAATTCAAATACATTGAACAGGTAAACATAACATAACCCAGTAAAATCTTAATAAGATATCTTTCACAACACAGAAACACGCAAAAAGACAAACAATTTGATAACAAAATACCATGAAACAGTGGCGGATATACCTGACAAACCATCCCTATATGAATCAGCATAATATCGGAGGGGTGCATAATACCGGCTGCACATAGGCAGTGATCAGACATCAAATATTCCGCTTGTAACCGGATTAAGGAGTGTCACAGACGCTGATTGGCTGATTAACATTTTGTAGCTATGAATAGTGGCAGAAATATTTGAATTTTAGTTTTGAACGTCAGATTCGATAGAATTTTTTTAAATGACTGTCGGGCAGTTTTGTTTTATTTTTTATTTTGTGGCGTACGCAAATGTCTTGCAGAGCTAGAAGTATCAGGTGACGGGTCGTTGAGCTCACTCTAAATAGGTTTGAGCTACTCGATGACAGATACATGCGTGCTGTCAGTTGGTACAATTTAACTCTTAAAGCTGTTATAGCGCTATCCTCATTAGGCTATTTTAAACATACCTCAATAAACATTAATTGTCAAAGTATTGACAACATTAAACATAGAAATTGTAATACTCAAGTCTCAAAGTGACATAGATATGAGCATCTAAATTCTAATTAGTTATAATTTATGCACAACTCCACCCTGCTTTTTGAATAAATAATGAAAGACAATGTCATATGTGCTTTCGACAATGGTGTAGGGTGTGAGCAAAGGGGTCTTGTTTAAAAAATAACTAGATCATTAAGCCATGTCAAATGAAACAATAATTGGCTACATATCATGTACAAGCGTGGCAACACAGTCTTAATGACAATCATGAAGAAATGCTTCGACATTGACAGAGACAAAAAAAAAACAGTTAAATCTTTTTTATTTCACACTTCCAATGCCATTTTTAAGCTGATATTTCTTTGCAGAATCCACAATAAAATAGTGTCTGTCAAAACAGACACAAAGTAACTAGGGTTTAAATTGACAAACTGATATTTCTGCTCCCTCTCAAATATCAAAGTAGGCTGCTTCTTTTAAAATAACAAGTACTCATTACGAACAGAAAGTCTTAAAAACGTCACAGGATAATAGCCAAATTATCTTTTGTAAAGGGTCTTACTTTTTTTTTAAAACGACACTTGTGGAGGGTCAATTTGGTTTCTATAGTCATTGCGAGTGACTCTCTAGGTGGCCAATTACCTCCCCTTCGGTGGCAACGGTAGGAAGGGTACACAGTACGACTTTTAGTCGCAATGATTGGTAGTAAAAATCCGTCGAGTTGGTCTTTTCAAAATCCATGTAGCCGTATTATCCGTGCGGTCAAGACACGAAATGATAGGTCTTTTATTGAAATTATCAGGCTGTTTAGGCTGAAAAACCAAACATTTTTATTTAGCTTTTTTATTTTCCTGTGGGTGAAACATACGCAGCGAACCTACATAACCCTGCGCACCCAATATAATAATGCTTTTAGGATGCTGTTGGGTCGCGTACGGATGGCTTCCAAGCCATCATGCGCAAGAAAGCAAGCTCCTTGCTGCACCGTCTACAAAGCAGCAGCAACAGCATTCTGAATGTGATTGTTGCCCGTTTTGACTGTCCTTTCCAGAATCGGTGGATAAGGACAGCCATAGGCATCAGTTAGGTATAGGTACTAACAATACTAATATACTTTTAGGTACATTTTTTGTTACTAACACACTAAATTTTATGTTCGTATGTTGTGTTATTTGTGATGTTATAATATGGAGATTCTCTGAAATAAAATTATTATTATTATTACTTTTCACTGACAGACTTTTTTTTTTGTGGCGTGGTAAAAGTTGATCTTTATTTAATGCAGTTACATAGGTCTAGTTACTGGTGGACATTTGGACCACCAAGCCCCATTCATATTTGCCCAATGTCCTTTACTTATTTTTCCTTAAAATATGCAAACTTAAAATTTGAACACAAACAGTAAAAAAATATAAAAACGCGTGTATTTCATCTAGCTCAAAGAGTTCTTTCATTTCAAACCAATAGCAGTACAGTAGTATCTTTCAAACTACACAAAAAAAGATTATCTGTATCTGCGATTAAAATCCGCACAGTGTGAGCTCGACAAAGTGGTAACCCGTTACCCGGTGCCCGTCGCCTAATTATGTACGAGCAGGATTTTGATTTCACAGCCATGACTACGCATTACAGGGTTGCTGTGAAATTGGAGCCCTTTGAGTGAATGCGTAATGTACTCAGGTATTAATTAAAATGGATTATAACGTCAGCTGAGTCGGCTTTCGCGTGGAAAAGTCTGGAAGTTGGTTGACAGCCTAAAAAAAGCAATCAAGTGCGAGTCGGACTCGCACACGGAGGGTTCCATACCACCGTACAATATTTAACACTACATATAAAAACACGTTTCGGGCCCACTTTTTATTTGTTGTTATAATGGTCATAGTAGTCAGGGCTTGGAACCGGTACCGAAAGTACAGGTCCTGTATCGGAACTGAGCGGTTCTTGACATTTCAATACCTGGATACCGGTACCCGGCGGGTACCACAAACCACATATTTGTACGTGGAACCTCGTACGGTTGGCAACCTTGAAGTTATTTTTCTAATGCCTATTAACTATCCTTAGTACTTACTATATCAGTTTTCTCACTTTAACTTACGGTAATATTTTTTTGGTACCGGTACTGTACCGATACTGGTTAGAAATACCAATAGTACAGTTACTACGTCTGGTACCGGTACCAATAGTACAGGCAATACTCTGGTACCAAGGGCAATGGTACCGGTTTCCAAAAATGCAGGTATTTTAAGCCCTGATAGTACACACTCTCTAATTTCAAGTGTCTACCTATTACGGTTCAAAAGATACAGTCCTATGACAGACGGATGGACAGTGGAGCCTTAGTGATAGGGCCCCGTTGACACCCTTTGCATACGGAACCCTAAAAATTGGTGTATCGAAAAATTACTTGTAGCTATAAAGCTAAATTTTGATGAATTTACTCGTGATTGTTCGGTTCCAAAAAGTTGGTAGAGGAACAGGTAAGAAACTCCGAAGATGCTCATTTAAAATAATAATTTGTTTTACAATCTTCATTTTGAAACAATACATCTAAAAGTTATCGTGTATGAATTTATGGAAACCTGTCTGTTTCGGAATACCTTGAGACGAAAGTAAGACATATTCGAATTGAGAATCTCCTCTTTTTTTAAGTCGGTAAAAAAATGTATTGAATGAGAATGAGCCGTACCTACCTAATATATAATTGCCACAAACCCGCCATGCTTGATGATTTATTCTAATTGTCCCCTCCAAAATACATCGTGATTATTTTATAGGGGACACTAATGTCCACCCTTGGACATTCCTACTAATACGAATATAGATCTGATATAATTTTTATATCACATAATTTAACAATGCCACATTCCAAAAAATCATAAGAACAATATTTAGAAATGTTATCAAGATCAAAAATGTCGGCGACTCCGTATTCTTTAATTAATTCTTCCATATTTTATGAGGTATATATTATACCTGAGTCTTCCTCTTGACTGCTCCGGTAAAAGGACATCTCGGCCTAATTTCGGCGTTATACTCAAAGCTATGCTGTATGCTATAATCCGCTTAGCTTTAAGCCGCAAATTATATGCCTGTAACTTGAAACAAATTATGCAAGTACAGATCGCCAAGGAAAATGATGGGCTTCGGGAATCATCGTCTATATTCGGAAATACGAACACGCGGTGATGTGATCTAATATAGAGCTGTTACTAACATAATACTAGTAATACTTGACAGTTCAGCAGAGGACAAGGCTCGAGGTTTGCCAGCGAGTGATGGAGCGCATTATCCTTGGAGTTCGACTTACCGATCGGATACGGAACACGATACTGACAGAAATCGCAGATGTCACCCAAAAAGCAGCCAAGCTCAAATGGGACTGGGCCAGACACGTTTGCTGCATGTCGGATGCATTGTGGGTTAAGACCATAAGAGCATGGTTTCCTAAAAACGTCAAAGGCATCGTGAAAGACCCAGGCGTAGATGGTGGGACGAAGTTGACGGTTAAAGGATGGATTGGTCCATATTGGCCCAGGATCAAGTTGAGTGGAAAAAGGAAAGGGAGATCTTCCCTGGAGAGGGACAATACAGGCTGATTATATTATATTATGTAATACTTGCCTATTTTGTATTACCATGGTTACAAAATTATAGATAAACAACTCTATGGAATTCCAAAAAACTTTTCAGTGACAAATGATGGTCTGCGACCGGAGTTGGTAACTCGACAGAGAGAAAACTTCATACAAGCGGGCAATGATAGGTGCACTAGTAACAAACTAAACTTACAAGCATTGCCTCTGTGGGGGTTACTCTGTAGCGCGCCGTTCGTGCTAATTCGGAATCGCGAAGATTACCGAAGCCCGTAGTTTTTCTGGTTTACCTGTACCATGGACTAGGTGTATATGTCATTGTACCAAATCAACTTCTGATTGGTGAATGTCACAATGGTATGCAAAGTATTTGTATACCTCTGTGCAAGTAATAGGTTACAGGCAAGCGTATTTGCGGCTTTATATGTTATATAAAACGACTAGCAGTATAATATCTGTCAAATTATTAACCAATTCGGACATTGTCAACAGTTCAAATAAGAATATTAACAATTTTATTTTAGTTTAGTTTTGTAGCAAACTATAAAAAGTTAAAGTATTCTGCATCCTTTTGGTGCTAAGTATTCCGTCCTAATTATAAAATTATTTTCTCATTTTAATAATAAATTGTAAAAGAAAAAGGAACTGCAACTTTTCATTTAATTAATTTGTCAGTGAATTTTGTAGTCCATTCAAAGTTAAATAACGATATTGTAGTTTTAATTTTTTTCATGTAAATGATTGATGAGGTTTTCACTAAGTTTATTTAAAAATTACATTTTTGTTTTCGATTATATTAGGTTAATGGGGCATTGTTTATCTAACAGTGTATTTTTAAAATACGTTTAATTGCAGTGAGACTTGACGCAAAGAAAAAACACAAACACAGAAAAGAAAAAGTTGTGGGAAAATACTTCTACGTCACATCCAAGCAAAACGGAAACGGCCATCGCTCAGCATAATGCTGTGACCCTGTGCGAGACGAGCTTCAGCGCTAGCTTTCAGCAACATCTGGCGGCGGTGTTGTGTTGATGATGTAAACCGGTGCGACTTAAAATGAGATACAAAAAAAATAAACAATCTCAAAAAAAAAAAACACCACCCCCCCCCCCTCATCTTAAAAATATAGCTTTAACATCGCCACCAGTGGAAGTCGACCAAAATATTATATCTAACACAGTTTTTTCCCTCTCAAATGAAATCCTCAGAGAATTCCCATCAAGATCCCGTGGCCCTTTGTTTGAAGCCCACCCTTTGCTTTATTTGGCATAAGTAAGAAATTTTAATGGCCGCCATAAAAAGTATGGAGGACGAATTTTAAACTTTTATCGTTTGGCCGACACAGACATTATGAATAATATATTTATAATTCTATCTTTTTTTTTTTTTTGAGTATCGGGCGGGCGCGTTTGTTTTTTGGCACTAATCGTCAACATGATCAAATGTTGGTGTGTGACATGAATAAAAAATGGAGACCGCGATCATGAAAGGGGAGGAAGCGGAGTTCGGTAAAAGTTTCCTTATATACGATATTGTGAGCAAGGTATTAAAATATTAATAAACTTGGATGCAAAGTTTGTTTTAGTTGGTTCTATAATCCGTCATTGCGTACAAAATTCATTATGTGTACGATAAATTGTTGATGGATTTGTAACTTTTTTTTTCTTTTTTTATTGCTGAATGGCCTGGCCTGCTCTTGACCTCGATCACGCCCCCCGATGGAAAGCGATGGATGAGGTCTATGATGGAACGAGCGAACACAGAAGATGCCTATTCAATCTTGCTTTGAAGCCAGGTTATTGTTACTTTAATTCCTGTTTAGGTTTATTAAATATTATTCCTTGTATCAGCCTGTAACCATAATATAATAATAATAATAATCCACTGAAGGAGGCAACTTCATTTTCCAATTTTTCCTTTGATTTTTTGGTGATTTTATAGATAAATTATCAGACACAGTAAGCGCCCTCAGCTCCAGTTTTAAACGAAATTTTTAGTACTAAATAATCAAATAACATGATCAATCATACAATTTTAAATTAAATTTCAAGTATCAAGGAAACTTTTTAAACATAAATTCTGTTCAAAATCTCGTCTGTTTTTGACAAGACTTATATTAATCTGATGGTATTTGAAACGAACACGCTTTGGACAAAGGTCGGCTTTTAATATTCTAGCTAATGAGTATATAATAATTAAGAAATTAATTTTGATAGGTATCTGTAAAATTTGTTAAACTCTGTTAAATGGACCATTTGCATTGGGGCCATTTTCTAGTAATACGAGTACATATTATGGGTCGTAGACTAATTACTTGTGTATTATACTGCCAACTAAAGAATATCGGATGGAAGAACACCAAACATAAACCAAATGAGGGCAAAGGCAGGCAAACCCACCCAAAAAAAAAAAGGTTATTCTCTTAAGGCTCCCAGGCAGACAGGCGCGGCGCAACAGCGCGACACAAACGCACCGCTCGTCGCGCGAAGAGCGGTGTTTTCGGGTCGCGCGCGATTCGTGTCGCACATCGCGCCTGTTTGTAGGAGCCTTTAAATCCACTGCTTCAATCATTCTACACATAAGTCGGAGTATAAGTGGTGAATAATAAGCTAGGTTTCAAACGCGGCTTCTCTCGCATACCTAGAATAATAAGTAGCGAAGCTACAAACTATTTGTATGCTTTAACGATATTAAGTCCAGATCCGCTTATTCAAAGGACATTGGCCATTGAAATATATTCACTGTTGCGTTCCCAAAATAGAATGCATTAGTATCCATAGACAATCCTAATATTCGGCTCGAGACTCAGGTCTACATAAATGATTACCCTGCCTCTGTCTTCAAGCAAATTATTCAAATAGGAGCAGCTTCCATTAATCGATTGCCTACGATGTAGACCCGAAGTTCCCAGACTCAATTTTTAATCGATTTCAGATTGGATCGTTTATCATTCGATTACATCGTCTTAAGTTAATCGATATGCACATTCGTTGATGAAATGACAACACTGAAATTTTGTATAGTTATATTATTGCGTGTTTAATTACACGGTTGCGCATACTAATCTCGATGCCATTGTTTCAACAACAATGATTGGAAAGTAGTAAATGTCCTTTCATAATCAGACTTTAGTAATCGATACTCAATTATCGATATCAATTGTTCTCACTATCGCTTCCGATCCTGTTCAAGAATTTCTCAATCGAACATTGTCGGCCCTCACTGCATATTCTCATTTTAAATCGCCCCGTTCTCAATAAAACGCCGCCCAGACGTCTGCACGGCGTCTCGGTCGACACAATAGTGATAATGAAACATGCATTACAGCGCCTTTTGTGTTTCCCCCACCACTTCCCACGCGGCCAATCATGGCGCCTTTGAAGTGGATCCAGGGGTTAATAAATTTAAAATACCTTCTATGTAGAGTTTCTTAGAGATGATGAATTATAAAAATGTTCTTTTGAACTCGACTTTGTTTATACTTGGGATTAATAATGGATGGTGTATTACTTTCGGCTGATTTTCCTGTGATAAATAAAGTATTAGGCAAGATTTTGACTCCGGATAAATTTCATAGGAACAAAATATTTTTTAATAAGCAAGCCGTGATGAAATATGACAAAGGGCATGTTAAGTAAACAAGTTAAAATATATATTTGATGTGATGTAAATGTATTAATTAAGAGCCAACAACTAATTATTTTGATCAAGTTTTAACCACAAAACAATAATTACTTATTATGTACTCCTTCAGAGAATTAAACGTAAGTACCTAATAATTATAAAATTCCAGCGAAATTATGCAAAACGTACTGATGACGTTTAGTCCAATTACGAGGTATTAATCATAAATGACTACCACCAAAATGCAACATAACGATACTACCCGCACAGTCCACCTTTGAATATGTTTAAATCCGATAATACATGTAATATCGACACAATCCCGCGAAATGTTCCCTATTCCCGGGATCCCAGCACTAGATCGCGACGGGAATTACAAATGTAGTTATTGGGAGTCATATTCGATATTGAGATACCATATTTTATGCAACGATATTACGTCAAAATTGAATTCCTGCTGGAAGTCATTGGGAACGGATATGTGAACTAAAATGTTACATTTTCGTGAATGTTCAAAGATTTCTAGTGGACGCGGGAATTGACGGTTTCTTTAGAAGTTTTTATATTGGAAAGTTTTACCTTTTGAAATATGAAATGGGTGTAATGGAAAATGGAAATTGATCTGTGTATTCTCTCTCATTCGGTAGATTTCTTGTGGAGCCACTAGTACACGTATCTACTTTAATTTAAAATTAATTTTGATCACCTTAAATCTACGAGAAAGGTAAACATATGGACTTAATGGAATATTAGTTGTTGATATGATTGTAATCGCTAATAATTAGTAAGCAACCATATTGTGTGGACCTTCTCTGTTCAAGAAGAAGTATTTGCCATGGAGTAAGACAATAATGCCTGATTTCACGAACACTAAATGTAATGCGTAAATATTATTTCACTGTTGGATTTTCAACTCTCAGCGCTGAACCAAGCGTTGAAAATTTAACAGTTCGCTTTCATGTCGCCCAGTGGTTCAAGATTATTGATGAAGGATAGATCTTCAAAAAAATGTTTGCGAATCAGATATTAATTAGCCATCGTCATCATCTGCGTAGCCTTTTCCGAGCTTTGTTAGGGTAAGCTTCCTGTCTAACTGGATGCAGCTGAATACTATTAGGTATTTTACACGAACCGACTGCCTATCGGACCTCCACAAGTCCATATTCATTTGCCATCTTATGCCTATTTTTTTGCCTACTCTACTGTTCAACATCCAAATCCCTAAAATGCTGTTTCCAAGCGTCCAGTCACGATGAAAAACCGAAATAAAAATCCATTACCTAGTTTTCATTCGAACATTTCTTGTACTAAGTCACACAGTTATACAGGATGTTTGGTAGAAGGATCAATATAATTTTCTTAGGGATAGGGGGATCATATGCTATAAGTTTGCACCTATAGAAACTATGTCTAAATTTCACGGTTTAGATATGATTTGTTTCATGTCGTCATAACTTTTTTGTTTGTGGTTGTAATAGAACGTAATAACTTTTGGTGTTATATTTGCAATATACATTTATATACCTACAATCGTCAATCTAGAAAATGACTTAATTATGTGTGGCCAGTCTTAAATTGGTATCAAGGTTAGAAATATCAAAAAAAAATATGAAAAAAACAATTTATGTGATAATGACACTCACTATCCCTCGAATAATTGTGTCGGTCCTTCTACCAAACACCCTGTATATTCACGTCTTTCGAAACTAAACCCACATTCAATATGCCTCCAGACAGCGTGCCGTTAGATCATTTGCGGTGGGTCACAAATAGTGACGTTACACGATAGTTCCCGGGAAATCCCGGGATTACGGACTTTAATAATTCTTAGTGAATCGTAACGTGAATAAAACTCGTCTGGCGTTTTTGTTAAAAATTCTTATAATGAACTGTGAGTTTTATTCTAAATACTTTTATTCTCGTTAATTTATTGGTAATGCTAGAGTAAATTACTTTCTACTATACAACTGGATTACATAACTGATTGTTTTGGTGTTAATCGAAATATTAATGTCCGGGCTCTTTATCTTATTATTTTATTTCTGTTTGTTAATATTTTAATTTTTTCTTTCATGCAGCGTATGTCAATAACTTTCCCTCACCAAAAAAGTTTTAGTTCAAATCCCGGGATTAAAAAATCCCGCACAAACATACATGCACTTTCCATCCCTAGTTATGATAGCTACTACCCAGACATTACCGTCTGAGCGAAACCGCAGGCGACGCCAGGAGACGGCGCTAGTTACAAATTGGTCCCTTCAATTATTTGTCCGTTGATGATGCGGAATCAATGGCTTATTGGGTGTATTCAGATTAAAATGGCGGTTACATTTTAAAGGCCTCATAACGCAATGAAAGTTGGACCATACAATATTTATACATTTATTCCATAATTTGAATAGTATTATTGGGCTTTTAATGGGGTTCTTTCTGCCAAAAAGAGCCAACCCACAATTGCTCAGTGATCTAATTAATAATCACGTCAAACTAATCTAATGTTTTAAATAATAAGCACATACAGGGCATACTATTGGGCATGTGGGTGTGTAAATACAGGCGTGATGTTTTGTTATAAAATTAGTATTGCATGTTAAATAATAATAATAATTAATAAATATTTAATAATATTATATAATAATATATAATAATGTATTATTAAATATATTAATAATAATTGTATGTTAAAAAGTATACAGGGCATAAACTTACATTCATTATTGTATACTTGGGACTGGTCATCTCGTAGCTACCACGGCCTATTTTAATTTCTGAATTATTTGTTTTTGTTTTCACCTTTTTAATTACGGTCGCTTTAAACGTGCACGTCTTTCTACATCTTTTTCACATGTATAAGTTCAACATGAATAATGTAACCAATATTTTGATTTAAAAAGCGCCCGTGGAGTTTCTTACCCGTTCTTCTACATAGGTACCTACTACGCTTTGGAATGGGCAACTAGCTTTATCTTTCTGACTGCCAGACCCCTTGAGAATTCAAAAGTGCCTTTAACTGGTTTATTTGAAACAAATGCTTTGAGTTTGTATACAGATATTATACCAAATCTTAGTTACGCTTAGAATATAGGTTTAAAATTAATCAGCGTTTTAATTACTCCAGAAAACGTGAGATATTTTGAAGTGCTCTGATTCCTTTTGCCAAAACTAATCCTAATTGTAATACAATTACGCTGCAAAAACATGCACATACATAACCTACTTTTCTTCAATCCTTATCCGTATCCTACCCAGTTGGTAGTCTTATCCTGACAGCTAAGTAAACAGACAGATGAGCGAGCAATCACTTAATGGTATCCTGAGAGTAGTCTGATAGAAACTACTGGCATGGGATTTAAATGAAGAGAAATCTAGATTCTAGTAAGAATTTATTAGTTGACTGTTTTTTTTTTTGTTTTGTTGGAGAGTATATATTGATAATAATGGTCATAATTATTTATAGTTTAAATGTGTGACTGCTAAGCTTGAAATTTCGGCTCTAATTCGCGGGTAGATGTTTGTTTTTTTTTTTTGTATGAAGACCGGATTTTGGATAAATGATTTTATTTCTGTATGGAGGTTTTGTACAAACACTTTTACACGTCAATCATAATTTTTAAAATAGACGAGGTTGGCGTTTCCTATCTGGCTACTCTGAGAAAAAAGGCCGAAATAAACTCAAGGTCACAGTCTCTTTTAAAGTCCAGACATAATCTTGGTCAGATCATGTGAAGACCATGTAGATGAGTGTCTGAAATGGTATTTTGAGGAAAGAATCACACAAATTGAGTGGACCTGTACAGTCAGTGCAATTATTTGTCAGTAATCGTGCAGCTCAACTTAGAACATAAGGAGCTCAACGATTCGACGAACAATACAAATGAAAGGACAAGGTAGGTAAAAAGCGTTTTGTAAATTAAACTTATTCGTAGTTTTTGTTGAGGCAAAGAAAATAGGCAAAACCATCTATACATCGCTAAACCGATTTGGCGCTCAAATGAGGTTGACTGCCGCTGTTGGTAAATATTTGTGCAATCGTTGTAAGAAATGAATTGAAAAACAATATGGCGGCGTTAAATTCCGATTTTGGCCAGGCGCCAAATGATACTAGTACATACATCTATACAGTTTAATTGTTGCTAAGTCACAACAAAACAACAATAAAGTACTTAATTCTGAATTCAAATTATTATACACGATAAATTTAATAATTGATAGACATAAAAATTAGCATTCGTTTGTATTCGGAAATGCGATGATTCCCGAAGGACATTAAGAAAATATTTAGTTATACTGTACTTGTATGTACTTAAATAATCAAAGTGTGTACTTATATATTTGAAAACAATTGAAGGGTCTCCGGTCTGCTCGTTCCAAGAAGATATGTCTATACAGTTCCCTATAATAAGAACATACTGCGTGGACCCGTCAACCAAGTGTTGTGATTTACCCATTATAACCCTTCTAAAGTTTATATTCAATAATAGACGTATACGTCTTTATTTCCTTCATATTAAACCCATAATGCCGAAGACTTTAAGATAAGCCAACATTTTGTAGTCCACGGTTCAACAAACTTGTGTATCCTATAAAATTGTTATGTCCATTATGTCTGAATATGTCATTTAACTAAGTGGCACTGTATAGATACGATGACGGCCATAAATAATTTTACGTCTATCTCGGAGTTTCGATCTCTATGGTCTGGTCAAAGACCGTAAAATTCTGGACAGTTTTTTTTATGAAGACATTATTGAGAAGGAGCTATTATTATTTTTGCATGAAAGTTTAGTAGAGAATTAGAAATAAATTGTATTATCTTGAATGTAGGGTGTTCTTCTTAGCGTGTCGATGGCAATCTATGTAGAGTCGGCCCCGAATTTGGCAACGACTTTGGCACTTTCTGTAGCGTCCTTCAGCTTCTGTAACGTGCAGGCAACCGGACAAATATCAAGTGTCCCAGTCAAAGTCAAAGTCAAATCATTTATTTCAAATAGGCACATAAAAAGCACTTTTGCACATCAAAATTTGCAAATAGAATTGATTCTAGTTGCCCCTTCCAAAAGGTAGTTTCGTATGGAGAAGAATGGGCAAGAAACTCCACCGTTACTCTTTTAAAAATGTTTTACAATATTATGTATACATTAATTATATGTGAAGACGATGCACCTAGAATAAAATTACTATACCACAAAAGGTAAACATAATTAAATATAACGCATGACAGGTAAATTAATTATGAGATAGATACATGGTGCTCACATATTTACAAATATTGAAAAGTAAATGATTTTTCCAAAATTTCACATAATCTAAGTGCCGTATTACAGAACGCCACTCAACATCCAAGCACTACCTAAACTACTACTGTTACTTAGTAACTCACGTCAGAATGTGTCGTAATAAAGCAAAATTAATAATAGTCCTTGGTCTCTGCGAAACCTAAACAACAATATCTGTCAAACGAATAATTATCCAACTGACGCTCTTGAAACAGAGAAAAGAGAGACTTTCTAAAATTAACGAATGGAACGGACACAGATGTCCTGAAAATAGGTTGAAAAATAGCCCCGCATTTTAGACTGTACCGTGTGAAATTCACATTTTGCGTTTCTTTGAAGAACAGCAACAAGGATTTTAAGCGAAAATATTACAAACTAGCTGTTGCCCGCGACTTCTCCTGCTATCCGGGATGATAAGTACCCTATGTCCTTCTAAGTCCCAGGTTACCGCGTATCTGTCAAATTTCATAACGATCGGTTCGGTGGTACGGCGTGAAAAGTATCAAAAACAGCAAGCATCTTTATCTTAAAGGGGTTATCAGGAAAAGGAGGAATATGCAACAAACAGTGTTAAAGCTCCCGCAAACAGGCGCGACGCGACTAGTAGAACAATTCCTATTCAATCTTAAGGAAATTGTTCTACATAATCGCTTCAACACAAACGTGGAATTTTTGGGCCAACATAATTGTATAAACTGTCGTGCCATCGACACGACGCAGAAGAAGAATACTTCTGCTACGAGCATATTTGCTTATTTAAATTAGTAAGAAGGGCTAAAAGGAAAACTAGCAATATTGAACATCCCCCTAGAACGTCTAAGTACCACTTACTTACTCATACACTCCTGGTACAGCTCCTCAATAATAATAGAGTACCAATTACTTCATTTTCAAAACAAAGCTATCTAAATCCATTTACAGCTGACGTCACCAACCCTCTTACAAAACTAGATTCTGTTTTCGACAACAGCTATATTTCCATGTCTATGCATCCAGCTATTGCGGTATAATAAGCTTTAATAACAGTAAGAATACCTGTATAAATCCTACTAATAATGTAAATGTGAAAGTTTTGTATGTTTGGATGTTTGTTACCCAATCACGCAAAAATGGCTGAACGGAATTGAATGAAATTTGGCACACTGATAGTTTATGATCTGCATCTTAAATGCGTAACACACTATCAAACAAAATCTGAATCATTTTGATGGATATTGCTAATCCATTGCTTCATATGTTTGAAAACATTGTCTGCTCAACAACGCAAGAAATAAAAAGCCTTTTATTTTTTGCGTTTACAGTAATAAATCTTAATTCTAGTAGGTATATTATTTGGTTAGATTAACTTAGACTAATTGTTAGATTTATTAATTTCTATCTAATATCTGTTCTATATCTATAAATCTATATTTATGCAAGAACCCCAGTTTGGGTAAAGGCCTCCTCCAAGGAAGCCCATTTATCTCTGTCTTGAGCGACTTGTCTCCAGTTTGGGCCTGCTGTTCTTGTGATCTCGTCTTCCCATCTTGTCAGTGGTCTCCCTCTGCCTCTTTTGCCTAGTGGGTCTTTCCATCTGGTTACTTTTACGGTCCATCTCTAGTCTGTGAGCCTCGCTACGTGACCTGCCCATTTCCATTTTAGTTTTTGTGCATAGCTCAAGGCATTAGTTGCTTTTGCTATTGTTCTAATTCTTGTGTGTCTTATTTTATCTATTCTCCTTATCTTGAGCATGCTACGCTCTAGTGCTCGCTGGCAGGTATTGATTCTGTATTTTGCTTTGGCCGTAAATTTCCACGTCTGGCACCCGTATGTCAAAACCGGTAGGAGGCTGGAGTTTATGACCTTAGTTTTCATACTAATTGGCATGTTGCTTTTAAAGATTTCTTTGAAACTCCAATACTTGCTCCAGGTTTGCTGTATTCTTCTTTCTATTTCAATGTCGTTGGTTTTTCTGTCGAAGCTTATTGTTTTCTCTAAGTATATGTATTATTCCGGGTATTCCAGTGGATTCCCATCAACTTTTATTGGTGTTTCGCAACTATTCGTCATTGCCATCGTTTTAGTGAGATTTCTTTCTCTTTCTTCTTCTAGTCCCACATTTGCACTAGCTAGCTAGTAAGGAGTTAATCATGAGCTGCAGCTGTGAGCTTGTTTCAGAGAGTATCGCTATGTCATCAGCAAACCTCAGGTGACTCACGAAGGCGCCCTTATGTAAATTCATATCCATTCTAGAAGCCATCATTAGCAAGCTTGACTGGAGTAAATTAGGACTTTATATTTCCAATACCGTAAATAACGCAATGAATGTTGTTGAACTGTCAAAATGAAAGTCATTCCTACTGACAATGTGTTACGCAATTACCCCGCTGGATTAACACATAGGATACTTTTTATCCCGGTAGGTTGCATGTATACGAGCGGTATTCTGTTCACGACACGTGCGAAATTTCATAGCATTAGCCGAACAAAAGTACTAGGCTTGCATAAATTCACGATAGTATTTCAATCATCAGTAGTATCCTACTATAGGATTTGGATGAAAGGCATACAGATAGTTTATAACCTGTGGGGTAATTACGTACACACTAACAGTAGGATGGGTTTCATTTTGACAGTTCAACAACATTCATTGCGTTATATTACGTTGTTGAGCAGACAAATTTTTCGAACATATGAAGCAATGGATTAGCAATAGGCTTCAAAAGGATTCAGATTGTGACAGAGAGTGTGTTACGTAATTAGGGTGCGGAATTAACACACCTAATACTTTTTATCCCGGGAGTACGTCCTCCGGAGTATTTCCAATCACCACGCTGGCGAAGTCGCGGGCATAAGCTAGTGAGGTTACTGAGGTATAATAATGGTATGAATACCTGTATAAATCTGTATTTTTGTATCATAAGCTCCTATGGTAATACGATTGGATTGGACATGGCGTTGCGGTGACCATGAGGCAGATTGTCCTGATAACTTTTTGGAGGTTACTTTGTATTTTATTCTGAAAAGACGCAAACGCAACTGTTCTAGATTAATTAACTGAGTGTTTTTTAATAAGCTGGAAAACATAGGCTAAAAGGAATACCTGCATATATTTTGCTATTGCTGAACAAAACTCTCGAATACAGTCTTTGACATTTGTCTCGTTGCGTTGGAACTCCGCCTTGTTTTGTTTTAATCACTGCAGCAGGCCTAGACAAAAACATTTATGATAGCGATAATGCCAGACGCTAACGTCAAAATGTATGGCAGCTCCAACAGCTTGGTGGCTATAGTAGCCGACAGGATGGATAGTCCAATGATGTGGCCATGGATGACCAGTCATCGTGCGTCATTCCAATATTTAAAATAAGTTGTTTAGTGAATTTTTGGTGTAGTATGTGTTTTCATGTATGTATGTATGTATGTTTTGTGTATAAAATTGTAATGTGTGTTTGTTTACGGACTTATGGTCTGAAATAAAAAAAATATTATTATTATTAACTGTGGAAAGGACACGTAATGTGACGTGTTAAGCAAATGTCAACTCCATACAATTTGATTTTTCCGTTGGCGTTAACGCTTACAGAAAAGGGATTTTGTCTAGGCCCCCAGGCCTTCTTTGCTGACGCGTTTCGTCCTTATTCGCATGCAACACTTTTACCATGATGCATTTCACTAAAATGACCCGAAACCTTCGTTTTCATCCCGTCATTTCAGAGTATTTCAGGCTTTCAGGCTCTATCCTGCCTTTCCTCTTTCTGTCATGGGAAATTTTAAATTCCTTTTTAATAGTTTTTGTGAACTGCAGTTCTTTTGATATGAGCAGTCCTCTTAAAACAATTGCTATCCTCCATTCAAGCTTTAAAAGTGTACACTTTTAAAATTATTATCAAAAAACACTTCCTCTCTCCTTAGTTAACCTCATTGTATATAGTTATTTACTCTTGTTTCATTATTATTTTGCAATTGTTTAAGCAAATTGTTGGCTTTAAAAGATAGCTTCTAGCGATAAGACTGCCCTTTGTGTCACCTTATGTAAAATATCTACTTACATAACATAACATCACGCCTGTATTCCCCGAAGGGTTAGGCAGAGGTGTACACCCACATTTCGCCAGTTATGTTTAAGTCCCATGTAATAGGGGGCGAGCCTATTGCCATCAACCGGGCACAAATCCAGACTCCGGGCTGCTACTGAGAAATTCCAGATGAAAAAACCCAATAACACTTTTCCCGACCCGGGAATAGAACCCGAGACCTCATGCTCAGCAGTAGCGCTTGCGACCACTAGACCAACGAGGCAGTCACTAGACCAACGAGGCAGTCAAACCTACCTATATCTACTTTTATATCTGTAATACATATTATTATTATGTACATACTAAATAGTGATATTTTGTGTTTTAATCTGTTCTAAAACAATAAAAAAGAAAAGAAAATACGTTTATTAAACATTGTAGTCCTCTATCAAAATAATACTTTATGGCGACAATGCCCGCTCGCGGCAGAATACGTTAACATTAATATCATTGTCGGATTTGTTCGATTTAATCTGGCATTTTCGCGGCATTGCTTTTGAATTATTTATTTTATCGACATGTCCTAGCTTGTCGGATATTGTGGATTATATTTGCAATTAGGCGATTGCACAACAGGTATTATGGAGTGGAGATTAATCCGTCGGTAAAACGTTCGATGAACTTTAATCGGTTGATTAAATTGTCATTGTTTGTTATTGAACATGGGCATCACAATGGTCAATTTTGGTGAAATTAGCAAGTAAATGGATTTCTGATAAAAATGCGCTATTGATCATATTTTAAACTTAATCAATGATTAATTATTAATAGTTTCATTAGTTCTGCATGTGTGCTACTAAAATATAATATGTCGACAAACCAAACACTTAAGCCGGATTCACATTACTGTGTTGTGTCGTGTCGTGACGCCTTTTGACACAGTGCTAGCCAATCAAAACTCGTTGTGATTTGACGTAGTTCTGAACAGATTAGTTTTATTGATGTATCCCGCGGACTCCCGCGTCACGACACAACACGACACAGTAACGTGTCCGTGGCTTAACTCGTGCTTGCCACTTGTTAATCTTTTTCATCTCCTATATACAAGTAAATAATTACAACACAAAGCTATATATTAGTTTCACCAAACAGAACCTTTACAGGACTAAATAAATATACAAGAATCGATAACTTAATCCATTAGTCTTAAGCTCCTAATGTGAAGCGAAACTATATTGATTTAAGCTCGTTGCAACTACGGCTTCCTCCGCATAACGGCCACCTTTAAGGTTATCCGTTTAATTATAATCCGACTGAGTAGATTGCCACTTTAGAAGTTACACAGTAATTGCTAACCGCGGTTTAACGATGCGAGAACCGATTATTATTGAACTTAGGTTAACTGATTGTGTAACTGCTGGTTTGTTGGTATATTGGTCTGTTAACTGTCCAGTGGTTAACATGGGTATTGGTTTTGACAGTTACAAATTGGTCGTGAGAGATGTTTTATATCGGTGATCCGTTTCTGTGTCTGTTGAAGCCAGAGCGTTAAAAGAGGTCGAGTCAACTCGAGTCACGTGTATAAAGAATACTTAGCTAAGTTCAAAAGGGTTTTTTTTTTCTTATACAGTGTTAGTGACATCGACGCCGAACTGTTTCCAGGAATCCAGTACATGGTTCTAGACCGACCAGCTAAGTAATTTATCGTCGGTTATTAAAAATAATCAGCTGTTCCATACCATTTTGACCGTGTAGTAGGTATTTCACTTTTGTGTGAACTAGCAGTTTTTTTTTAAATTAACCAACGAAAAATTTGTACACTAAGAGGTCTAGAATCATCTTGCCGGGGTCGCGGATTGTTCGAAAGAGTTACCGTGGCCCTAGCACACAGGCACGCAACTGAAGGAACACGGGTGGGTTTTAGTCAGTAAAAGTCTGACGCGCCCTCCCGCTCCGCGCAGAGCGGGAGAAGTTATTTGATGATTTCCCACCCCCAAAAAAAGGGGGGTCTAGAATAATGTGCTGAATGAATGAATCATGGTAACAGTTTGCGCGTCAATGATCCTTATACCGTGTATATTTTGCGACCATGTAACGAAGTATGTCTTTTCTGGGCTGAGAATTCTCTTTTCCTTCCTAACTTGTCTCCCATGTTGTAGGTATTCCTGCTAACGACTTCCCTGCAGAAAAGTCTAGAACGTATTTTTTCAAGGCATTCTCCACAATTAATAAGAAATATCTTTTATCGTGTGTACTTTTGTGTTTGCGCATTTTTACATGTTTTTTTAGAAATTCTCAGTAGCAGAAGTCTTAACCTACCGCAAACAAACTAAAGGCTCCCGCAGACAGGCGCAACGCGACATCGCGGCGCGACTTTTGTAGAACAATTTCACTGAAGATTTCATATGAATTGTTCTACTAGAGTCGCACCGCGCTGTAGCATCGCGCCTGTCTGTGCGAGCCTTTAAGAAAAAAAAACATCATATTCCGAAAATCGACAATTATAACACCTACAGAATGAATCGTCACTCATCTAATTGCTAGTCAAGGAAGACGTATCTATTAGTCACGCCAAATTGCTTCAATAAGTCGATATTTTACTTGAAACCACAACAATAGGATTCCGCGTAGAAAAAAGGCACTTTCGGCAAGGTAAGGTGTGAATAATTTAAGAAACCAAATGAATCATACTTGTGAATAAGAAAAGAAATCTATTGTGGACTGTGGTTTATTAGTGTCATTAGAATACCACAATTACTTTTTCGCTGTCAGAATTTTAAGTAGAAGAAACCGACATACATACAGTCATGATGTGTTTGTCATCATGACTGGGATCTCCGAAAGCTAGCATATTTTAAACTCGACTACTTTCGATCCCAAATGGGAGCTGTTTTATGAGGGAGGTAGCAGGTTGAACTCATTCGAATTCGAAACTAATCGAACGTTAGGCCTACCGTCCACGAGGCTAATCAAAAGATGTGAGTTTGTACCATAATCTGGTACAAACTCACATCAATGAGTAGCTAGAATGTCACAGCAGTTGTATTTTTATCGTGGTCCGTACACGACACAACCTATCTAAAACGATCGGGCTAAACATTAAAGGCACGTACACACTGGCGCGATGCGACAGCGTGACACAAAGGCACCGCCTGTCGCGCGACGAACGGTCTCCCTGTCGCGTCACGCCTATTTGAAGGGGCCTTTACAAAGTCGTCTACTGCAGTGTTCCGCAAACTTTTTATGTTTAACCTATACCCACAAACTCAGCAAATTTTAGATGTACACCAAGGAAAAACCAATTACTGTTTAATAATAATTTATTACTAAAATCAATCAAGTATGAAAAGATGTTTAGTGAGAATTGTGAGCCTGCTTAACTAAGAATAGGTGATCCAAAATTGGAGCAATGGCTGATAGGGCTGCTTTCATCTCTGCTGGTCGTCCTCAGGCGTTCCTTTTTTATTTTATTGTAGGAAGAGTTGATAACCCTAATTGGCATAAACAGGTTGTGGCAAATGGTAAGAGTAGGTATTGCAACAGCACGCCTTGAAAGCAGCGGATAGGTAGCTACTCATTAACCCCCGACGGAAACAAAGGGGTGTTGTCACTTTTTCTTTATAAGCAGCCATAAATGGTTTCGGAAAATTTTAGTTACAATGTCCGATCAGTTTTTAACTCCATGAATAATTCATCCTTCTCGTTTATTGGTAAGTGTCCAAGGGCAATCCTATCTGAGTATGGATTTATACTAAGACGTATTATAGCAGCAATTTGTAAGATCGCAACCCGATATAACCCGCACCTGTTTTGCTGTGGCACACCAACGAATAACCACGATGCACCAGTGTGCCACTGCACATATTTTACGGAACACTGGTCCACTGCATGTCACTTCTTTATTAGATCATGATGTGGGGTCTACTTGTGCCTGAGACGTGCTACATGTTCGTACGCGTTCGGGTTTCGGCACGATTCGGTAAAGTAATTATATATTTTATTGTGCCGCCCCTGAGATATCATAGACATGATGACAAATGAATCACGGATAGGACCTTCAATTAGGAAACATCTACAACACACACTACTTCAAATTCCGCATACGAAAAACTAATGACATCAATCTATGAACCATTCAACAAACAATAGATTTCTTCGAAATTATGGCCCACCTTTTGGTCAGGTAATGTGTTAATAAGGTTTAAAATCCATGATTCATACTTAAGTATCTGGGTACGAAGCCGATAAGCTTGTATTTGCATGACTCACTACGAAACGAGGTCAGCAGATAACATGGTTCCCACTATATTGTTTACTATTCGATTTCTTTGTTTACTGTCCATGTTATAGTGTAATAATTTAATTGAGATCGTGTGATTCCAAACAAAAATTAGGCCGCCCTTAACATGTAGGTACCCATACGTGAGAGCAGTGGTATCGGCCCCGACTTACGAATTGTATGTCGTGAGTTCGAACCCAGGCAGGCACACTGTGTATTTAATTTCATCACCACTGCTCTCAAAACGGTGAAGGAAAACATCGTGAGGTAACCGGTATGTCCTAGAACCAAAAATTTTAAGACATGTTACATCCGCTAACCCGCACTGGGCCCGCGTGCTGGGTTGTGGCCCACCCCCTCTCACAGTGAGGAGGCCCGTGTCCCAGCAGTGGGAATGTTATAGGCTGATTATGCTAACATGTGCCCACCCTCCGTTATAAACTACGTGTTTTATGCCACTAAGATAATAATAATAATAATAATAATAATTTCTTTATTGGCATAAAAACAGTTTACAGAAAAATGTGAATGTGAATCGATCTTAAGCCTATTTTTCTATCTATTATCGACCACGTTGCCAAGGTCGTCACTCCCCTTGAGGTCGTCGTCAGCACCCTCAACGGTCATCAGTCCTGAGGCCCATGGCTTTCCCATTTAACTTACTTCATTGGCCCTTTAGACCCTTCATAGGGTCCAGTTGAAAACCAGCATCAGACCCTAGTTGTCTGGCATTTATGCTGAATTAGGCCTATTTGGCGCGGACTTGATGCATATAATACTGCTTCAAAGTTGCTTTGTATCTTTTTGCGTGAATATTGAAGGTATTCCACTCAGAGCACTGATTTCAACGGCACTTTACCGAACTGCACCGGAGCATTTCGAATAATCGCACTGAAACAAAATTTTGTCACATGCGGTTTTACACACATTTATTTTCTTTCTTTGATAGTAACTCTGATTACCTTGCCAGTAGATGTCATAATCAAAGTCAAATCATTTATTTCAAATAGGCCTTAAAAGGCATAAAAGTAACTTTTGAAAGTCAAAATTTACAAGAAAATAGAATTGATTCTGGTTGCCCCTTCCAAAAGGTAGTTTCGTATGGAGAAGAATGGGCAAGAAACTCCACCGTTACTCTTTTGGTGACTGTACACACTTATCCACAATTAACGTCAAAAATGACATTATCAAATCCACGGAAAATAAATTCTAATTCTATTCCAATGTATTGTGTAAAGCCTATTGCATATTATTAATTTAGGCCACAGATTCCATAATTATTATTTGATTTCTAACTGGAGGCTACATTAATCATGTTTATTCAGGCTGCATAAAGTTATTTCGGGTTAAACTATCTATGTTTAATACTTATTAATCGGTTGTCATGGTATGGACATGTGATGCGGAGGAATGAGGAAAATGTCGTTGGGGAAAGTTCTGTAATGTAGCTATAGAAGTATGAAGAACAGGGTGTAAAGTTCACTCATACCTCCATAGAAAAAGGAGGATCCTCCGACCAGACGGTGTTGTCTGGTGGGTAACTGCCCAACGCTTGGTGTCGGGACGTTGTATATATGCTAGTTGCGCGGTAAACTCCGCTTGCGCGATGCAGGATTTTGCGTGACGTCAGTGTGACGTGTATCTCGCATGTGGCGATGTAGATACCGCTATATAGCTAGCTATAAGAGTAGGGGAAGACCAAAGAAAAGATGGAGTTTACCAAAGATTTTTAATAAATTGAAAATGTCATAACAACATATAAAAACGTGTGGTTTGAGGGGACCCCAGTTAAAAACAAAGGTCCTTAAGCTTTTTCTTGAACTCCGAATGTAATTCGATTTAATCCGAATGTAAGTCAATGATTCGATTTAGATGTTTCTTTTATTTTAGTATCGCAGCCGCCATCTTGGATTTTCATTTTGACCTCACTATCGGCTTCAGCACCCTCGAAAACCATGAAAACTATCTCTCTCTCTGTCTCTTTCTATTATATATAATAAAATGTCGGAAGACAAAGTTTTTTCGTGACGTGACGATTTCTAACATTTTCTAAAACTTTACTCCTACCGCAAGCTACGTTAAAGAACTTCATTCCAATAATGCTGTTCTTACTGTTTGTTTTACCACTTACAATTAGAACTACTGACAATAGTCCGCCTACTGACCTTTAATACAAAAATAGCAAATAACAAAAAAAAAAACAGCAACAGAACGCCTTCTTTAATTTAATATATACTCGTAAATAGTTATAATCTCACTGCATCGCCACCCAAGCTCTACCCAAGTCAAATACAAAATTGATCCAATTAATTCACTTCATTCTCATTTAGCAATAAGGGTTGCAAGTGAGAAACGACGCTGGAACCGCCCCAATTTATTAACTCCAGCTAAATACACTTTATTAGTCGTTGGTGGATAGCTTTCTTCATAATTTTTAGGGGTTCTTCGAAGGAGATTATAGCTTTTTGTTTTTGGGAGTTCATTTGTCTTTCGACCCCAGATGTGACTTCGCGACGTTAAACAAATAGCATTCGTAAACATTTAACCGCATTCATTACGTACGACAACGGAGCCCTTTACTGTGCGTGGTTCGACACGCGCTTGCCGTATCGATATATTGGTAATGTCATAGAAAAGGAATACATACATCCCATCAGTAAAAACTGTATGCAGGTGCCATTCTGGGACTGAAAATAATATTAATAAACTGTTCCACCGAAACGCACGTTTCAAAATTTGGTTACAGTACGGTTGGTGGAAGTGCTCAGGTGCGGTTCGGTGAAGTGCTGTTGAAATCAGAGCTCTGAGTGTAATACCTTCAATATTCACGCAAAAAGATACAAAACAACTTTGAAACTACTATGTGCATCACATCTGCGCCAAATAGGCCTAGTTCAGCATAAATGCCAGACAAATAGTGCCTGATGCTGGTGTTCAACTGGACCCTATGAAGTATCTACTGTAAAGGAAAGGGCCAACGAAGTTAGTTAAATGGGAAACGGTTGGTGGAAGTGCGCAGGTGCGGTTCGGTCAAGTGCTGTTGCAATCAGTGCTCGGAGTGGAATACATCCTACAGAATGTTCATAGGGAATTTTATAATCAACATTCTTGGAACTCAGCCTCGTCGGTCTAGTAGTCGCAAAGCTACTGCTGAGCATGAGGTCCTGGGTTCGATTCCCAGGTCGGGCAAACTGTTTTTGTGTTTTTTCATCGGAATTTCCTAGAAGCAGCCCGGAGTCTTGATTTGTGTCCGGTTGATGGAAATAAACTCGTCCCCTATTACATGGGACCTAAACATGAATGGCGAAATGTGGGTGTACTTTAGGTACACCGTTCACCTCTGCCTAGCCCTTCGTAGATTACAGGCGTAAAACGTCACGCCTGTAATCTAAATTATTGGAAAGCAATATGGCACTTTTGTCATCATAATCTTTATCCACAGACGTTTTTTCAATCCATTGCACCTTAGTAAGCCTTTTCTCTTTTACGCAATTTTTCTCTATTGCAGAAAAAATGCGTGCAATTAATTAAGTACATCACCAAGACGTAGCATACTACGTCTTCGTGATTAGCTGTCTTATAATTAATTGCTGAATCTTGATAAAATTCTGTAGTAACTTTCTACAAGTCCTATTAGTAGAGGACATAGCTTATTCATACCTATTGCTATGATGGTAACAACACATTGTACGTAGGTACCTTCAATTTCACTTACTTCAAAAATCTATTTTCATAGTTTTAGTTTCACCAATACCGCTCTTTAGAAATGTTTGTCTAATTTTACTATACCACTTACGATTTTCATTCCTTTCCTGTCTAAATCTGATTGTTCACCAGCTGTTCACATTGCTAAAAAAAAAAACAAAGATGTGAAACCTAGAATAAGCTTGTCATTGTGAGGAGAAATAAATACCTTATATTATATTATATTAATTCGTTTCGAACAATATTTCTCTCAACACACAATATTCAATTGTTAGTACTAGGTAATATTAAAATCTATTACAAGCATTGAAAATGCTTTGTAAAAGGTCTTACTGTGGCACAGCTTTGAAAGTGTGATATAAGCACACAGAGTAAGAAAATTCAGAAGGCCTATGCATACCTACAAACAATCGTGCTTATAATAGTACTAGATTTTGCCCACGGCTTTGCCCGCGTGTAGGTCGGAAATTATCCCACGGGAACGTACTAGCGAGATAAAAAGGGTCCTATGTGTTAATCTAGGTTATAAACTTTCTGTATGGCAAATTTCATCCAAATCGGTTCAGCCGTTTTCGCGTGAAAGAGTAACAACCATCCATCCTCACAAACTTCCATATTTATTATATTCCTATCCTTAACGAGTTTAGCAATCACTCTTTTTATAACCTTTTTTCCTCCTATCCTTGTTATCAGCTAATCTGGTAAAAATAGGTACTACAATATCGGCCGATGATTCATGATCGGTCTGAACATAGGCTCTCCGAACATTTGCGCATGAGCACTCACTCATACTCGCCTCATGTCACCATTTGGTTCCTAAAAAAATGTTCATGCGCACACTCTTCCGCAAAATTCGGACCAGCCCTGATTCATTAGCCATATTGTACTAGGCTGTAAAAAAAATGGCAAATCAAATGAAATTCAACATTGTTTGCAGTGAATCTACTGTAAATACCTTTGCTAAGACCTTTCTAGAATATTTTATGTTTCTCCAGTAATGCTGCTGTAGGTGGTTCTTAAGTTTAGTTTGTCATAAGGGCGGTACTAATACCTATTTTGCCTGACAATTTCAGATTTATTGTGTAACCAGCTTTGAAGTTTAGAATCTCAGTATTCTCGTTAGATTATATATACTTATGGTAATGTCATAGCCTCATTCATATTAACGCGTACGCTGACTGTACAGACCTCATGAAAACTGCATTTTAGTTCCGATGTCATTATCTGATCAGTAGTTTTTTTTTCTGGTACTTAGTGCCTATTCTCCTTACTGCTAGTCCAGGCTAAGTAATCGCCCTCACTGGACTCTCTGTTACGACCGCCCTGATAGAAGCCGAGAACCAAACGAAGTAGAAGAACATCATCCATAAAACCACGAAGGCCTTTCAGGGACACGACCTTCAGTAATGACGACAATGACAGTACGTGACCAGGAAGACAGTGTCTATTCTGAGACTTATCATCTGCCTAGCATTTCCCAAATATGCTGAGTCGGCTTCCATCCTAACCAGTTGCAGCTGAATACCTCCACAAGCCAGTTACTGGGTAATACAATACTCTTGGTAAGTCTGGTTGACAGACTTTCGGGCTTCTGACGATCTGTAACGACTACCATAGATCCACGAATGAAAGTCGGGACCAACTGCTTAATGTGCTTTCCGAGGCACGGAGGGGTCTTGATATGTAAAGATGGTCACCCATTCACGGACCAAGCCATCAACCGCGGCAAGCGTAGCTTAACCTGATCGATCGACCCGTGCGGCTGTTAAGCCCCTATTCGGAGACTATGGAATTGTAAATTTCCACAGTTAGTACGTAGTTATTATCAGTTTATATAACGTTCCCACTAGTTCCGCACAGGTCTCCTCTCTGTGAGTGGGAGTGAGCCATAATCCGCCACGTGGGTCCAGAGCTGGTTGATGAATGTCACATGTCTTCGATTTATTGGTTGTAGGACATGCCGTTTTCTTAACGATGTTTTCGTTCACCGTTTTGAGAGCAATGCTGATGTAATAAATTACACAAAGTAAAGTACCTGTCTGGGTTGCTAGTTACTTGAAGTTATCTACCTTATCAATATTATTAAGGACAGCTGCTTCAATCACCATTCCTGGTATACTCTTGAGTACTCTGTGAACCCCATCTTCTTCTTCTTAGCGTGTCGATGGTAATCTTAATAGAGTCAGCCCAGATGTCGCCTATAACTTTAGCACCTTCAGTGTAGCGTCCATCAGCTCTCATCTGACTTTTCACTACATCGCGTAGAGAAATAATACCAACCCCCAGTTTCTTAGCCAATAAACATTGAACGATCGGAAGTCGGATGTTCAAAGCCTGTTGATCAGTAAAATAATATAGTGATTCCTAACTAGTTAAATGGATTAAGTTGCCGGGACTTGCAGCGAGAAGTAAGGCTGTAGTTACACTGGTAGAGTGTCTAATAGGGCAATTTTAATAGAACACACTTTTGTTACGCACGTGCTGTTCCCACCAAAAAATGGCTTCTAGCTTTTCTCTTTATAGAAGTATTAGGAACGGAGTGTACAGTTCACTCATCCTCTATAGAAAAGGGAGGATCCTCCGACCAGACGGGTGTTGTGTCTGCCACACTATTAAAGTCATAATTAGGACTAAAGGTTAACGAAGTGTTGAAGTTTTTTATGCTATGACATGTGACATATTTTGTAAAAAAAAAATGTATAGAGGTGTGAACTCTGTGAGACCCATGTTCTGCGGAAAACATAGATGGGAAATAAATATACTTCGACAAATGAAAAGACGCCACAAAAACATAAAAATAAAAGTTCATCAACTTCTCAATATTACAATCATCTTGAAAAAAATTACCGAAAAAAAATCACCTAACCAATAATTTAAAAAGCCTTATTTTAATGGTGTCGTAATCACAAGCCTTAACAAACAGTGTGGCCACAACCTAAGTCTATGTTAATTTTGTCAGATTCAAGTATTGAACTGGGACTTAAATTGGACTTAAAACTTCAGCGGTCAGTAACATGGAGATTGTTTTTATTTATTAAAAGCAAAGTCATAAAAATAGTTTATATTTTTATGGTTGTAGGTAGAGGTACTTTGTTTTATGATAGAAATAATTTAGTCTGTAGCATAAACGTATTTAAATGTGCTATAAAAGACGAGGCAATAAATACAATAGTGGACTGCTATTAAAATGTGCAAATAAATAACAATAAAAAATTCTATGTGTTTTCGACTATCGTATTTTTATCACACGAAGCGACGCGTGCTTTACTTGTGGTTACCAAGTGTACAACTCGCTGTGAATGTGTGCGTGAAGACGAATAGCGTCAGCACATAACACACATGCACACGCACGCACACATTTCCGACTTCGCTATTGTCTCGGACAATACCGAGAGCTCCTGCGCTTACACACACATTCACAGCGCGTTGTACACTTGGTAACCACAAGTAAACCGCGCGTCGCTTAATGAGATAAAAATACAATACATTTTTCATAATTTCCTTTATTAGAAAACAGCACCCCAATTCGTTAACACACTTTCTGTAATTCCTAATCCACTGCATCATATATGTTTGAAAAATTTGTCTGCTCGACAACGTAAATAACGCAATGAATGTTGTCGAACTGTCAAAATGCATGCATTACAATTATTAGTGTGTTATGCAATTACCCCGCAGGTTTCTTTTAGCTATAAGGAACTAAGTATGATTAAAACAAACGTATTCTGTTATTGTAAACTAATGCACACAGCACATGCACACACATGCACACACACACACACCTACAGACACACACACACACATGCGCACATGTTGTGGTTGTATACAGCTGTATTTAAAACCTAGTCCTGTTTCTGTGATATTTTAACGTTTGACAGAACACAGTAACTTAGTTTCTAATAATTTGTTTAGCGTTAATTGTATTTAGTAAACATTAAAATCTTCGAACTCGCAACTAATTTTGATTAAGTTAATGAATGTCATTAAAATTCTATATAAAAGGTTATTTAATGTAACTTTGCTAAAACAAATTACTGAGCTTCTTTATTTATATAAAGTCAATCTTCAAGTAAAACATTCTACATACTAAAGTAGAAATTGAATTAGAGAAAGTATTTTTCAATAAAAAATAAAGTTTATTCTATAAATATTTACTTCGGTACTGAAACTAACAAATGACGATCATCTATTTCGATTCGCACAATTCTATTTCAAAGCCACAATGCATAGACAGACATACCTACTATTACATATTATAGTATGTATCAGAAATGGTTAGAGTATGAACAAAAAAAATTATCAACTGTCAAGAAAACTTCAATAATAATAATACCATTTATTTCAGGTGACACAGACCCACAGAAAAAAACCTTAACCAAAACATACATATTTTAATATAAACAAAACTTGCAAAACTTGTGTTAATAAATAGCTTAAAACTATGTTAGTAGCATTTTACTTCACTAGCTTGTCCTTGTGCTGTCCTGTGGTACTCGTCCGCGAAAGCGAAGCAACACCACGTCCTGCGGCCAAAAGTCTTCTTCCATGACGAGGGCAGATTACAATTCGGTACTCGCACCACAAACGCCTTCAAGTTGATGTTGCGGTGCGACTCCAGTAACTGCGCCCTCGTCTTCTGGCGCACGTACTTCACGATGTCCTCCGCCTTAGTGGTGTAGTGAAGGCGGGAGATGTACACGGGTGTATTCGGCATTGCGGCGCCCAAGTTTACTTCGGACTCTGTAGGAGCTTTGCCACAGCGGTTCTTGTTCGTTCGCGAGCAGCGTTTCCTCCTTTGCACTGTCACGAAACCTTCAACATCAGATATATTCGGCGCCTTTTCTGTCATTAGTTGCTTACTTGGAGCGCCTAGAGCACTCGCGGTGACGCCAGCGCAATTCTTTTATAAAGCTTTCGCCAAGGCTGAAGACACTGGCAGTGGGACGGGGCGAGGAGGTCGGGCAGCGCTGCGTGGAGGAGCTAGGCGTACTGGGGTTGGTTTGTGGATGGGTGATCGTCCATTACATATCGAGACCCCTCCGTGCCTCGGAAAGCATGTTAAGCGGTTGGTCCCGGCTGTGTTCTTAATTATTTGACAGTCGTTACGGGTAGTCTAAGCCCTAAAGTCTGACATTCAGTCTTACTTAGGGGTATCATGATACCCAAGAACTGAATTGTCAGATAGGCAGTCGCTCCTTTTGAACTCTCCTCGTATATGTTTGTTTAGTTGTCCGCTAAACTGAATCCTACTGTTATATCTTCCAGTCTAAATTCATATTAGCGATTATCTTATAATTTTATAGCATTATTCTATTATATTACTAGAAAAGTTTAGATATTAGAACCATGCAGTTTATTAATCTCTACGGTACCTACCATAACGCTTGGATTAACTTGAAGTAGTCTTAAAATCTTGTGATTTAATTAATTAATTATTGCCCTAAGACACAATCAGTCTTGAACTTTTACCCTAAACAACCTACACACTGACCCTAAAAAACATATCAATCTAACTCCCCCACAATAAGAGCGAGCGCGCACTACAATTTTATCGCGCGATTATTTAGTCGCAGAAATGCAACGTATTGGTTTATAAGGTAACGTCTCAGACCAAATAAAAATATCAAGACATAACGCTGCAAACGATACAGTGAAGCATGCAAAACTACACCTTGCTCTGTGCGTACACGCTCACACGCACACATTTACAACCAAACTACACCTCACTAACTGCACACATGTTTACGAAACCGGCCTCACGTCACTATTGACAGCGCTATGTCTTGATTTTTTATTTGGTCTGATGGCAACGTATGGTAAATCGTGGCGACATTTTTTCGTGTATGCACGCACTCTGATTGCCATATAAACAAATACGTGGCATTTCTGCGACAAAATAATCGCGCGATTAAAAGTCGTAGTGGGCGCTCGCCGTAACTTAAGGCGTAGTATACAACATTAAAACCGATAGAATAGAAGAATGATTTACTAACTGATATTTATTTGTTTCAGGTAATTTGGCGTGCCTGCCGCTGATGTGGCCCGGGCTTAATTGCAGACCGATGGCATTTACTGCTCAGTATTGTTTGTCTTCAATTGTTTTGAGTTTGGGCTATAGATTTATGATTTGTATGTATATGTGTGTGTGCCTGTGGTTTCAGTTTTGTGGTAATTTCATTGAAGAATTTCACTAAATTATTGGAAAACGTGGTTTTTGTGATCTTTTCTCATATCAGCACGAACTGCCCTTATCCCAATTTATTTGGGATCAGCCCAACGCGTCTTTATCTTCCACGCTTCTCTATCAGTCGTCATCTCGGTAGTCACCCCCTGTCTAGCCATATCATCTTCCACACGGTTCATCCATCGTTTCTTTGGTCTTCCGCTACTCCTAAAGCCATCCACATTCTTACTCAAAACGACCATACGACGATATCGTCACAAACTAAATAAGAATAGTTTATGTTATGTTACAAATGTTAGCCAGTCAGCAAGATGGTACAGTAAGCAGTACATCAGTGGTATCAACACCAGTTTATTCAAAGTTGAAACTCCGTTCTGCGCTAGGCAAGCTTCAGGTCAAAGTGTTACCAACGACGCCACTGGTGGAGGCAGTTCTCTCTCTGTCTAGCCTTTTGCCAACTATGTTGGGGTCGGCTCCCAGTATAACCGGATGCAGTTGAATACCTGACTTCGTGATGCTGACCTCCAAAACCCATTTACTGGGGAACACGATAATCCTTGGTAAGACTGGTTGTCAGACTACCCGTAACGACTGTCCAAAATAAATGAATGACAGCCAGGACCAACGGCTTAACGTGCTTTCCGAGGCACGGAGGGGTCTCGAGTTGTATAAGATGGTCATCCATCCACGAACCGACCATGACAAGCATAGCTTAACCTTCGATCGACCCGTGCGTCTGTTATTATTTAGCCACGAGCTCTTCCTCATAGGCTCAGACCAATAAAAAGGTTATAGGTTTGTAACTGTATTTGAAACTGAGAAAGCAGATGCTCGATGTTATGGATAATATATTTATGAAAACAGCAATATCAAATTAGAAACTGGCATTGAAACAATGGCTGACGTAGGTGGCGGTTAAATAAAATAAAAAACAAACTCGCCAAGTGACTTCTATGGAACGAACTGGCCAGCAACAGTTTCTGGCTAAACCTAGGGTACACTAAGACTGCGGTGGCCGCCATAAAGCGTCGAATGACATAACTGAAACATTGTTTAGAAAAGTAAGTTAGTGTGTTTTCCTAAAGAGCGTTTTTGACACCGTGGCTGTAGCCAAATAACGTATTTGGGTGTCCTATCAGTCATAACGGATCACACACCATCAAAAGGCTCATTCCTCTTCAATTAAATACGAATCGTATTCCAAAAATGTCCCTTACATTTAGGCGCCATATTAATCCGAATGAATCTCCGGGAAATGTCGGAATTCCACAAATTCTGAGGTCGGGCGGGCCCAACAAATATTCTGGCCCCTGGCCCCCGGGCCCCGAGGCGTCATATCCTGTTCACTTAAAATTCTCTTTTAAACGTAGAATTTTAATCATACGACTGTCGACTTTTGATATTACTTGGTGTTCATTTACGCTTTATAATTAGGAGCGTTGGCAGTACTGTTGGTTGTAACGTATCTCTTGATGTGAGTGAGGTTTTCATGTGGTTTTCTTTAGACTTTGCTGAATATAATATGGTTTTGAACAAAAACAAAGAGGAATATGTAATATGTAAGTTTTGGGAGTTTCGTACTTTTGGGGAGCGGTGTTGTTTGAATTTGTAATTAGATGTAGGTACGAATATAAATTAATAGAAAGATGGATATCAAATTCTGAACATAGGCACAGACATTTCCCTAGGCCGATTCTCAAGACTCCAAAATAGTTCTGCCTGAATATTTCAAATACAATTTAATAAAATGCAAATGAACAGTATATGTACGTAATCAGTAGTTGATTATTAATACATCGAGTACTTCTTATAAATAAATTTAAAAAATATGTTTATTCTGCACAAAGAAGACGCACATTATAAAATACAAATCATTAATTAATTATGAAGTCTCATTATTTCGACCCATAGGACATTCCATAAGTACCTCGGTATCTCGGCCTACCTAAAATCTCTTTAATAATATAGCCTTTAATACACTTAGATATTCCGGGAAAAATTACTAATATTCGCCACTCGACCGGTTCGAGTACAAACGCATTTCACTGTCCCCTTTCAAACTTTGCAAGAGTACCTATCATAACTAGACCCGTGGCAGAATTTGGAACTAAAACAAAAATGTACTGGTTTAGACATAACAGTTAATTTTCTCCTTGACAGACAGCGCCACCCCAAAATGTCAAGTCTTCGTGGTCAGGGGTGAAGCATCGTGGTGGACTTTCCTTATAAAACCTTTCAAGCTTTTAGCGTTTTTCCTATTGTATGTTAATATATAAATATGTGTTATAGTTATGTTTAACTGGATTTGCCTGCCTTATGGTACAATACTTATATGAATTTTGAGGGTAAAGGATTAAAGAGGGTCAGGCTATTTCTACCTTTTTCATTAGAAGTGACTGAGCTTGCGATTAAGCGGTAATCTTTGCAAATTAACTGCAAAGCCTTGTTGGTGATATCCACGAAGGGGGCGAATTGTGTTTCACGCCATTCGCTATGAAAAGTCAAAGTCAAGTAACAATATTGTTTTTTACTTTATTGATTCTGTCCCGCTGCTTGCCAAATGTCTCCCCCATACATTTCCATTCACCTTTGTCTACTGCCTTTTCCGGCCAATCAGTCAAGAATGAGTCCAGGTCGTCGCGCCAGCGTTTCTTAGACCTGCCTCGGTGACGACGCCTACAATTTTATTTGGGGCCGGAAATATGCACAGAAGTACTGATTACATCCCTGCCTAGATTTGATCTTTCTAGAAGAGTTGTACTACTGTCTGTTGCTATTTTTGTTCTTAGCGCGTCGATGAAAATCTATATAGAGTTAGCCCAGAATTTGGCTACGAGCTTGGCACCTTCTGTAGCGTCCGTCAGCTCCTGTAGCGTGCAGATAACAGGACACGCTGGGCACGATATTAAGTGCCCTATTCTTTGTGGGATAGCATCACATTTACACTCCAGGGCGGTGTCATCTGGGAATCTCCCTGAGCCTGAGCAGGTTTTCTCCGCTTCGGCCTACCTGAGTCCGGATTTAAAGAATACAGTGACTTGAAAATTGGGTTTCAGTAGCAATCATAATGAGGTTTCTCTGTGAGAGGGAGTGGGCCGTAATCCACCACGCGAAGCCAGTGTGGTTCTAAATCAAATATGTAGTAGGAATTAATGATATCGGAATTAATAATAGACCTGCCCTTTGAACTTGAGCTTTCAGTTTCCAATTATCTATTTCACTGTTAGCTAAGTATACATAGGCAATTCCTTTTTGTAGAAGACAATCTTACTATAGTATATTAATTATTATAAATGTAAATGTTTCTTTGTTGGTCAATCACTCAAAAATGGCTGAAGGGATCTGGATGAAACTTGAAAAATGGGTATACCATGACCTGAGTTAGGAGTGTTAGGACATAAGATACTTTTTATCACGGTTGTACGTTCTTTTCCGTCGACCACGAGGGCGAAACCGCGGGCAATAGCTAGTACTGAAATAAAAGTAAAAAAGGCTCGAAACCTTCCAAGAAAAGACAATGAACCAAGAACCTATTACTAAATATTTATCAATTTCGATGCTATATAAATAAACTTCCAATACATTATGTTACAAATATATTTTTTCCTGAAGTCGAGTATCCAATGACATTCAAGCTTATTATTACTCGAAACTTGACACCCTATTACCTAGAAATAAAATAAAGAAAGAAAATACGTTTATTTGCGATAAACATGACGCAGAGAAAGAACACAACACAAAAAAGAACAAGGTGGGGGAAACTATGCGTCACGTGCGTGTGTGAGTGTGTGTGCGTACCTGTGTCGTTTGTAAACATACGGTGTAAACAAGGCCTTAGGTTGAAAATAAAACTATCGTTCTATTACATCCTTACTTTGCACTAGTAAATGCTGACAACCAGGGTCGTCGGATATGGTTGAAGTTTAGTAAGAAACCGATGGACATTTTCAAATGAAATTTTATTTGATAAATGAACTGTTTGTTTTCTATTAATTAATTTAAATTTTATTCGAAAACATCCATCGCTTTCTTACTAAACTTCAACTATATCCGACGACCCTGAGGGCCTAGACAAATGGCATTCGCTTCGGAGCGATTCTATTTCTACAATCGCTATCGCTTTCGCTAATGATTCCAAAAACTAGCGATAACGCTCGTCAAAAAGTGTCTCTTGGCTATGCATCTCTGTGGAAGTACCTAATCTTTCGACGCTGTCGATTCATTGCATAATCGAATGTTGTTAACATTGTCTAGCTAATTTTTATTCGTTGACCTATGATCACGTGACATTTCGATAGCTTATGTCAACCCCATACATTTTAACTTTTCTACTAGCGTCATCGCTAATCGAATGTTACTTTGTCTAGGCCCTCTGGTTACTAATCACCATTTTGTGACCGTATATTGTTTACAGAATCTAGCATTCTTCATTTCAATAATCTTACTGTTCGATTGTGGTCGTCTTTAGCACAAATAAAAATAAAAAACCTAAAAAGTGTCTAGTTTCACTTGGATTCTCACTTAGAGATATCTGAAGGGCAATGCTTGTATTTTTAGGAACGTTTAAATTATAATCTGTGTTAAAGATTGCATGAAATCTTTGACATTGACTGTCGCGGACATGAGATTGTGACTAGTATTTGACTTCTTCCGCTTGAACTTTCTGGTTTCCCCGACCCACCCCGTCGCATCGCCTGCCCGCGCTAATACTTCGCTTTCGCTTAGCGCTTTTCTGACTTTTTTTTCTATTTGCTCGGCTCCAAAGGGTCTTAGCGTGATGTTAAATAGCTTAAAGCCTTCCTCAAGAATTGGGCTATCAGTACAAACTTACTTTTACTACTTTATAATATTATAGTACAGCACATGGGTACTTATGAAACGTCATAAGTTAGGTGCACGGTTCCAATTGGTCGTTTCCTATGTAGAAGAGCCGGCAAGAAACTCCACGGTTAGTCTTTTAAAAATAATTTGTTTTAACAATGTTTTTTTTGGCATCATCTTTAGTTAGATATACGCAAGGAGCCTGCCTACCTGCAAATGGGTCACACGTCACAGCTGCAAGTGCGAACACATGTCATATAGTTATCAAATCGAAGTCGTGACAAGACATGTTTCACACACAACCACATGTCGCTATAACGAGCTCTAGACTAGATTCCAATCTACAGTAGGTAGACGATAAGAACGGCAAATGGAAAGGCCTTTAAGAGCGCATATACGGGTCCACTAGCGCCACTCCTTTAAAAAAATATTATCTCGTGATTGAGAAGGAATTTTGAAAAACGGCTCAATAAGCGACCTCGGTAAGTGTGTCTAGAATTTTCTAATACTATTTATAAACTTTCATATTGAGACACGAAGCAACGAAATTCGATCTAAACAAAAGCGGTCACATTCATTTAGATCGTATTTTGTTGCTTCGTGTCTCAATATGAAAGTTTATAAAAAGTATTAGAAAATTCTAGACACACTTACCGAGGTCGCTTATTGAGCCGTTTTTCAGAATTCCTTCTGAGTCACGAGATAATATTTTTTTAAAGGAGTGGCGCTAGTGGACCCGTGTATGCGCTCTTAACACGTCTAGCAATTAAAGAACTTGACTTTCGAGTAGAGATAATAGGGAAGTAAAAGCTATCCGACACCCTAATTCCGTAACACACTATCAATCACAATCTGAATCGTTTTGAAGGATATTGCTAATCCATTGCTTCGTATGTTCGAAAAATTTGTCTGTTCAACAACGTAAATAACGCAATGAATGTTGTTGAACTGTTAAAATTAAAGTCATTTGTGTGTTAGGTAATTGCCCCACGGGTCAGATAAGTGTGATAGAAATTGACTGGTTTAAAATTACAAATGACTTATTGCTAGCTACTGTTTTTTTTTAATGTATGGCATCTCGCTGGTCAACCTAAGAGATTATCGGCTGCTTCACCGGACTTTCTTATGGTACCTTATAAGTAGAGATCAGATATTCGGATGCATATTCACCTAAAGTTGCGATGTTGGCTAATATGGAATGCGCTTTTGTATCGTTTTTTTTTTTTTACTTTAACTAACACACACCACCCCTCCTCTTACACCCTACATACACATATTTGCATCGGGGGATAAACATTAATTTTAAATAAATATGCATCTGAATAGTTATGTAATCCAAGAACCCCGGGCTCTTTTTTAAATTAGTAATTTTATTGAAGTCACTTCTATACACCCGACTAGTTATGCATTTCCGGTGTTCCTGGCACACCGAGTTTTTTTTTTTTACAAAAAATATATTTTAGCAAGCCGATTTCATACTTTCATACCTAAAATTTAATTTAGATAAATATATATCCGGATATCCGACCTCTGGTTCTAAGTAAGGCCACCAGATCGGGTAAAGTTTCTAGCTACTGCTAAGATAAACTCATTGAGGAGAGGCTTGTGGCTAAGACTTAGCCAATATAGCTAAGTAATAGCAGCCGCACGGGTCGATCGATCAGGTTAAGCTACGCTTGCCGCGGTAACTCCGTGGATGGGTGACCATCTTTACATACCAAGACCCCTCCATGCCTCAGAAATCACGTTAAGCATTTCGTCGTTACAGGAAATCAGAAGTCCCAAAGTCTGACGACCAGTCTTACCAAGGGGTATCGTAGTACCCAGTAACTGGGTTGTGGAGATCAGGTATGCAGTTGCTCCATGTAACATACTGGTATTCAGCTGCGTCCAGTTAGACTGGAAGCTGACTCCAACATAGTTAGGAAAAAGCTAGGCAGATGATAATGGTAAGATACTTAAATGGGTCACAGTTTACAACTAAATAAAGATACAAAACTTCAAAACTACACAAAAAAAAACTCATGAGCAGAAAGCCGAACTAAAGGCCGAAGACACACGAATGTCTCCGAAACCGACATTGGATCGGTAACCGATAAAAAAAGGGCTAATGTGTCGGACGAAGGGAGCAAAAACCATTTTAAATCGGGTTAGCATATTAGAGAAGATTTGTCGGAACTCAGTTACTACGATGTGTTCTCGCCTAATCCTAATGTTAAAGGTCATTATAATATTATTTACGGGAGTGATTTTAAGCTTGTTATGATTTTGGGGTGAGCTGTAATCTCAGTGGTCAGAACTTAAGCTGTTTTGAAAAACCGGTCATTAGGGTTCCATACCTCTAAAACTATTATTTGCGTTTAAAAAAAAAAAAACTTAGTCCATCAAAGTCCACTGTTGGACCTTGGTTCCCACATATCTACATAGGACTTGTCTAATTGTATTTTGTACACAGCTGTCTTATTCCCTGGAAGATAACTTCAGATCCAAACAATATTTCTCCACATTACTCATTGGTCAACAATTCACGCAATACAAAGTAATCACAAAATAAATCCTACAATTAAATTGTGTAGCTTATATTTTGTTTCATCGAAAGTCGACGACAGCTCACAGTTTGTCTTAATTGACAGTTTACAAGTTACAGTTTGTTGCCATAATTACTTTTCTCAAGAGAACGCTTGTTAAATTACTTTGAGAAAAACATTCGAAAAAAAATATACAGGGTTATTTAGCAGAAATAAATAAAAAACTGACTTAGTCAAAGATAATTGTTTCTATTCAGAAACCTGAATAACTGATTATACCGTGTTTAAATCTAACGAAAGATACAATTTTCCTCATCTCATTTTTCTACATTCGTTTCAGACAGTGACGACTCACTGTCACAGATTGTCAAAAGCCTAAAAATCTCTTTGAAACTTTTTCGTTACGTCAAAAAAATATACTGAGTGTTTTAATGTTTCCAAGTTAAAAGCGAAAACATTGAATTATCATCTGCCTAGTCTAACCGAATGCAGTTGAATAGCAGTATTTTGCATAGAGCGACTGCCTATCTGACCTCCACAACCTAGTTACTGTATAACACGATACCCCTTGGCAAGACTGGTTGTCTAGACTTTCGGGCTTCTGACTACCCGTAAGGACTGTAAAAAGTCAACGAATGACAGCTGGGACGAACTGCTTAACGTGCTCACCGAGGCATAGAGGGGTCTCGACTCTCCACGTGCAGTCGCCAACAGGTCAAGCTACATGAAACTGTCAAACGATTTCGCCAAAAGATTTTAAACCTTAAAATGTTGATGGTTAAGTTCAAAATCGAATGAGAAAATCTGACAGTTTGTGGTAACGACTGTACCAACCGTGGCAAGCGTTGAACCTGGAAAATTGACCCGTACGGCTGTTATTATCTAGCCACAAGCCCCAAGCGAATACATTGAATAAAACACGTAAATATGCGATCTGATATCTGAAACAAATAGTACAGTACTTTATTTGGGTAAAGTACGGTCAGCCGATAGTGATCTTTGATAGTAGTGGTTACTTCACTAAATGAAATACCTACTGGAATGTACGAAACAGGATACTTTTTTGTTTACACCCTGTATAAATAAAAAGAAAACTGTTTGTAATCGAAAAACAAAAAATATTATTGCGTTATTGTAAATATCGTTTTATTACGGACGTCAGAAGCATTGTTAAAATATTTACTCTTGACTGTTTTTCGACTTATCCGGAAATCGGAAGTCTTATTATTTATCATGTTTTATAATCGGAAAAAAAATAATTTAACGGTTGTGATGAAACTGCAGTTTGTTTTTTCTCTTTTCAATAAAAAAAACGATGGACAATTATTTCCAATTCCCAGGAAAAAATAAACCCCGCACTTTTCGCTGAGCTATGAATAACGCACAAAACAATTTTCAGAAATTCCTTTTATAATATTAACCTTAACATTAACCGTACAAATAGTCCAAATTAACAATTCGCAATACATACCGAACCTAAAAATATTACGTCGAAAATGTACCGAAATTTCGCGAAATTCCTCACATTATTTCGGTCATTAAGCAATGAGGGCTTGAAATTCGCATCGAATTAATTTAAATTGAATAACAGCCAAACTCCGAATCTCATTCTTTAGTGAATGTGGTCCGTTTTAAGCATTTCAAGTCAAATATTTGAACAAAGTCAAGAGGTCCTCTTGAAGTTTATGTTCTTATGCCCCGTTTAGTCCACTAAGCAAGTTGCTTGGGAGAGTTGAGCGAATAATGCCTATTCGCTGTATAATATACAGCGTGTATCAGAAATTTGTGGTCATATTTATTAATGGTGTGGTACAGACCACCAAACTGAACCATTTTTTCTATGGGATAAAATTATCAGATATCATAACATAACTACATAACTTTAAAAAAAAAAAACATAAAGAAAATGTAAAATTTCTACATTTATATCTGTAATTTTAATGGTGTACTTAATATAGAATATTCTATTTTATCCTATTCTTCTATACCCATTCGACCCAAATGTTTGGTACAGCTGATTCTTTTTTCTCGATTACGATGTTAGTCCAATGGAGGAAGTTGTTCGTTTGATGATCTGCACCTAACCTTTAAATAAGACCACACTCTTCTTATACATGCTGTATAATGCATAGAAGAGTAGGCCTGTAACCATTTCAAGCTTGTTAAAAATCTGCAACGATTTTTAATGGTAAGCACAGACAAATAACTGCGGGGTGATTGCGTAACCGAACGATAAGACTGCCCATTGTGACACCCTATGTAAAATTTCTACATTTATATCTGTATTTTTTATGGTGTACATAATAAAGAGTATTCTATTCTATTCTATTCTAATACTAACAGTAGGAATGGCTTTCATTGTGACAGTTCAACAACATTCATTGCGTTATTTACTTCTTCACTTAATAAGTTACGTATTTAACACTTTTGAGCTAATCGTCAGTAATTCACAAACATCATTAATTAATTTTACACGAAAAGCAAGTGATTGAAAATGTTTACCTAAAAGCTATTTTGTAATAAACTTTATTACCTACACGCTGAAACTAAACATTTGCCAAAAATTCATAAAATAGAATTTCGTCCATAAAAATATAAAACTGAATGGTTAGTGTCCAAACCCGCCAAACCAACCCAAGTTTAATATTCTATACTGCTAAACAAATTTAAATATTTTCGCATTGTTTTGATGTTATAAAATAAAAATATGTTTTATATTACTTTTTTTTTGGTGTAAATAAATAAGTTAGTTACATGCAGTGGATATCATGAATCAAATCAGTCATCATATTAATTTGTTTTCCTTAAACGATTGTCTAAACACTTTATCGACTACACAATGTGTATAAACACTGCCACCTGCTCACTTCAGATGTCGCTACTATCCAACGTCTATGAATTTGACAGCTAGCTGTCACTATCCGTCCATTTTTTTGTAAGCAAGCGCATTCTTTTACGCATAATTAATTAATATTCCGGGCAGCTGTTAACTGCAAATATACGGGGACCCTTGCAGTTGCCAATTTTGGCAACTACATGGGTCCTTTAACATTTCTTAAAAAACGAAAACTATGGGAAAAAGCTATCCGAAAAAAAATTGGAATCCCGATATTTCATCGAAACTATGTGCTATACTTTTAAACCTAAAGTCTTCGAGGTTTCAGTTTTTAACCCCATTCGACAAATATCTGATTAAGTATTATTCAATACAGCCTTAGATTAATGAAAGGGTATCCATTATCTAGTCGGTTGCCCTATCAATTAATTATTTAAATACTTTGGCGAACCCTATTGGAAAACCAAATTTACACTTTTTATCTATCTCACATATTAACAGCATCATGTGAATTCAAATTAAATAATTTATAAAATCTTCAACGTTTAATTAAATAATTTGTGACTAAATTACTATTTACTGTGTAATTTTAAGATCGTTTTTAATCCTTTTTAAATAAATAAATTTATAGTGGTGGAATTAAATGTGGTCCAATGGCAGCGATTTTTTTAAATAACATAGCATTGAACTATCAAAATGGTGTGCAATTATTACAATTTGCATAGGCCTGCTGTACATACCGTATTTTATAACAGCTTCTTCATAATTACCACATTGGTCGACGACCTATCCAAGTGGCGCTGCAGACACAATTTTTCTAAGTCTGGGGATTACTGACCCATCCAACAACCAGTGCGAGCTTCTGATCAGACCATGCCCCACTTGCTGGAGTGTCCTAAGTGCCCGTTCACCTGCACCTCGGATGTCCTAAAGAATACCAGTAATACCGCAATCAACGTGGCTACCTACTGGCCTCAAACAATATAAAAACAACGAAGAACTGTACCATATCGCCACGAAAAGAAGAAGGAGAAGGTCACCAAATGATTTCAGAATTATTGCCAAACTATTTGGCATAAATATAGTAAGGCAAGCAACTGTCATACCTAATTACCTACTATTGTTAAATTTTCATAAGCACTTTTTTACCAAAGGTATTCAAACAGCTTTCACTCGAATTTACAACCCCACTGATGAAACTTTTAGCAACAAGTATGACAATCAAAATATCAATAGGTAAATACCTTTTTAAAAAAAAAAACAAAATCAACATATTGTATGATGGGCACTTATGAGACGTCAGAAGCTAGATTCACCGCGACGTTACCAAGAAATCATTATATCGCTACAAATCTCTTTCAAAATCTATTCGCCTGAACTGGAATATCGGCCTTATCAAACGAAGTGTTTCGGGAATTCTGCTAGCTCCTGAGAAACGTAAATCCGGATTACACTTTGATTTAAGCTACATTTACTGCCCATTCGCTAATTAGTACGTTAATTATCTGTGTATGTATAAGGCATTGTGTAGGTTGGTAAGGTGATATTTTGGGAGCATGTTTGTGACTGAGTTTAAGGTTTGATTACGATTCTCCTTTAACATTCGTCTTTTATTTACTGACATTGTTACAATCTGTTCAATCTGTTCGTGAGGCAATCCTTAAGATTGTCTCCGTCTGGGGAAGGAGGGTTTTGCCGGAGTCCTAACATAACATAACAGCACGCCTGTATTCCCAGAAGGGTTAGGCAGAGGTTACCTATAGCACACCCACATTTCGCCAGTTATATTTAAGTCCCATGTAATAGGGGGCGAGCCTATTGCCATCAACAGGGCCCAAATCCAGACTCCGGGCTGCTACCGAGAAATTCCAGATGGAAAAACCCAATAACACTTTGCCCGACCCGGGAATCGAACCCGGGACCTCATGCTTAGCAGTAGCGCTTGCGACCACTAGACCAAAGAGGCAGCCGGAGTCCTTTCGACTACAAATACACGTTGTCCATCCAAACATATGAATAATAGAGATGTACGCTTGAAACCCACCGGAGTCTCTCCAGAGCTGTGCAGGTCCTATGGAATTTCCTGGGTAACATGAATCCTGGTAATTCCTTTATCCCTGATGGAACTTGAGTCTCGTAAAACCCATTGATGAATTGCAGGAGGTATTTAAAAGTGGGATCACTGTTAAATCCAATGCGGATTCCCTTATTGCAAACCAAGAATGTAATCATGCCTACATAGCCGTGACTAGATATAACAGACGCCACGTTTTTAGACTGACTGAAGGTTATAAATATAATGCAGGCTAAGCATTCTGTGTCGGATGAGCGTGTTCTAAAACATAGTTGTATTTTTCTTAGAAAATTTCTCTTCTTTTTTTATTTTAGATTGGTTTGCTCTTGACTCTAGTGTAGGTCAGAGATGACAGAGGCAAAGTCGACGATGGAGTGAGCTTACCCAGAAGAAGCCTGTTCAGTCTCACTTTGAAGAGATTTGGGTTGTATGCGGTCGGAAACACAGGCGCAGGTAGAGAATTCCACTCTTTTGCTGTGTGCATTATAAAAGATGTTTGGAAGCGCTTAGTGCGAATTGATGGAATAGCAACTAGGTAGGGATGGTAACTTGCAGTGCGCCTCGATGTTCTCAAGTACAATCTGTAGAAGACCGACAAGCAGGCAACCTTGCGGCGATGAGCCAAGCTGTGAAGCTTGGCATCCACCGGTTTTATGTCGCCAATGAGTCTCTTAGCTCTGCGTTCCACCGAGTCAAGCGCGGCAAGTTGGTATTTAGCTGAGCCATCCCAAAGGTGGCTGCAATACTCCATGCAGGATCGGACTTGCGCTTTGTTCAGGGTTAAAAGCTGTCCAGGCGTAAAGTATTTCTTCACCCTATTTAGGATGACCAGCTTCATAGCCGCAGTTTCTTCTTCTTCGTCTTTCTTAGTTCTTATTCTCTATGCTGAGATAGGGGCCTTTTGGCCTCGTACAAGACTTTCTGTTGTTATTGTCATTTTAATTTTCTTTTTTGTTTTTATTTGTGTGTTTAGTTTGTGATAATCCTGTGCCAGTCACAATACTTTTCCTTTCTTTCTTTCTTTGACAATTAATGAAAACACTGGCAGAAACAGTGCATATAGGAGTATTTTGAAACTATCAAATATAATATCCTAACATTGAATTTACAAAGTGGTTTTATCGAACTAACTAAATATTGGTGTTGGGCCGATCAGACGACTAGCTATATATAGTGACTATTATTGGATATATTTGAATGAATTTTTGTATACAGACTGGAAACGTCATTAGATATACGAAATTTAATATATTTACTGTCGTATTGTCATCTCAACCTTGTATAAGCAACGTTTTTCTAATCCATGAATGTATTACATATTTTCCCCCAACTCGTTCTGTTTTGTATTTGTGTGTTTTTCTCTGCGTCATGTTTACCGCAAATAAACGTATTTGCTTCCTTGTTCTGTTGCCCAGTCATTGATTTTGTTCCTAACCAGCAGCTGTGGCTTTTTGTGACTGTTCCGCACGGGTCGATCGAAGGTTAAGCTACGCTTGCCGCGGTCGGTTCGTGGATGGGTGACCATTCATTACATATGAAGACCACTCCGTGCTTCGGAAATCTCGTTAAGGTGTCGGTACCGGCCGCGGCTGTCTTTCGTAGATCTTTGACAGTCGTTACGGGTAGAAGCCTAAAACTCTGACAACCATTCTTACCAAGGTATCGGTATTACCCAGTAACTGGTTTGTGGAGGTCAGATAGGCAGATAGTTGGGAAAACGCTAGGCAAATGATGATTATCATCTCCATCTTGTATTTAGCAACACTTTCACATTCCATGAATGTATTGCTCAGTCGAAGATATTGCTTCCTTTAACGTAACCCGCAGCTGTGGCTTCTTGCGACTATTAAGTCCTGGTACCGTGAGAATCCGCTGGATGCGAGAAGCACGAGACCAGTCGATGTGGCGATGGTTGCGGGAGACCTATGACCAGCCGTAGACGTCTTTCGGCTGAACTGTTGATGATAATGAAATCTTGGTTTACTTATTATATTTCTTCAATATAAGTCATTAGAAAAGTCAGTAGCATTGGTGTATGCCAAGTTTTTAACTCACAACCAGCGGGGTAATTACGTAAGACACTAACAGTAGGAATGGTTTTCATTTTGACAGATCAACAACATTCATTGCCTTATTTACGATGTTGAGCAGACAATTTTTCCGAACATATGAAGCAATAGATTAGCAATATCCTTCAAATGATTCAGATTCTGATTGATAGTGTGTTATACAATGAGGGTGCTGTTGCTAGGTCCGCAAACGGTTCACGGCGACTATCCTACGAATTTTATAAAATATGTGAATGTTTGGATGTTTGTTACTCAATCACGCAAAAACGGCTGAACGGATTTAGATGAAATTTGACACACAGATAGTTTATACCCTGAATTAATACATAGGATACTTTTTATCCCGGTAGTACGTTCCCGTGAGATAAATTCCGAAGACGCGGCCAAAGCTAGTTAGCCAATAATAATCACACGATAAAATCAGCAATACATTGTACAATCACAACATTTAAAAGATCAACCACTAATCAAATTAGCATAACTTACCAAATAGTTGGATCTACACTTTCACCTCAACTATTGTTGCAATCCTTATAATTACTTAATTATCTAATGTTGTTAACATTTAAAACAGAAGAACTAGGTCTCGCCTGTGTCTCTGTATTTGGTTATGAGAAAGATTAGACAGACGGCCGACCTGTAAGATACGTAACTAGCATTTGCCCGCGGCTTCGCCCGCGTAGAGGTCAGAAATTATACTACAGGAACGAACTACCACGATAAAAAGTATCCTATGTATTCATTCAGGTTATAAACTATCTGTGTGCCAACTTTGATCCAAATCCGTCCAGTAGTTAGACGTGATGTAGTAACAGGGAGACAGACAGAGTTACTTTAGAATTTATAATATTAGTATGGATGGATGTCTTACAAACATGTGATTTTACGACTGCTGAAGTAACGAATAGAAACTTAAAAATTAAAGTTGGATTTATAGATGAAGCATTTTTATTAAACAAACCTGTATATGACAAACATAAACTTATTAAATTTCAGTGTGTTTTTACGTTTTGCGATCTTTGCAGACGACTTTAAGAGAAAGAGAAATGAAATAACAGCGGGGTAATTTGCGTAACACACTAACAGTAAGAATGGCTTTCATTTTGACAGTTCAACAACATTCATTGCGTTATTTACGTTGTTGAGCCGACAATTTTTTCGAACATATGAAGCAATGGATTAGCAATAGGCTTCAAAATGATTCAGATTGTGACTGATGGTGTGTTACGTAATTAAGGTGCAGGCTGATTTCAAAGCTGAACTGTCTAGCTTTAAATATGAATGGGGTGTAGACAGCAGCAATGTCCTCCTGTCTGCTAATAACTAAATTCTCACAGCACAACTCTGTTGACATAAATTCATATATTACGCCTTTTTCTTATAGAACTAACCAGAAGCTACAGAACGCCACATGATACACTTACACGCTCGTACATCTGCACCCTAATTGTGTAACTCACTCAAACACAATCTAAATCATTAATGAAGGATATTGCTAATCCATTGCTTCATATGTTCGACAAAGGAGACGTGTCATTTTTGTATGGAACTTTGGCTAGGACGTGTACATTCCCAGAAAATCTGAGAAATGTATCTATAAACATGTAACAGGCAATGATTTATTGAATTCATTTGTATTGTAGAAGTACAAAAATAAAATTGAAAATGTTTGACATTGGTTGTGAGAAAAATAGAGACATAATGACAGCTGACATTGACATTAATGTCATCATTCAATAACCTATAACGAGGATAATTTAAGATTGACAACGACTCTTCCGACCGTGTATGTCAAAATAAAACGTTCGGAAATCGGAAGTACACTGGCCAGGTAGATTTTACTAATCGAACTAGGATATTATTACATATTTCCATTTGTAACACATTAGAAATAGGTGTAATAGATGAATTAATAATACAGCGATACCTTTTAATAATTATATTTAATACTAGCTGTACCCTGCCACGCTTCGCTGTGGCACAGTCGCGGATATGTGACTGATGAAAAAAATTGATAAAAACAATCCTTGATGCGTATTATATATCATGCTAAAATTTCAGCTCGATCGGTGCAGAACTTTTTGAGTTTTTGAAGCGTACACAAACCAACATAACATTTATATATATATATATATAGATTTTTGTATTTACGGTTTCACATTAATTTCAGATCTATTCTGATTTCAGAACGCATGTTGTCAGGATGCCGCCATAGTGTGGCCATAACGACAACAATGGCAATAATTGAAAAACTTTAATTTGTGTGTACAACAAAGATAACATTCTCAGATTAATATTTTTCCTTAATGCAGTGTATTTTTTCCCGCTTTTTGATATAATGTACAAGTGTTAGCCAAAAATGAAACATCTCCTTTGTCTGCTCAACATCGTAAATAAGGCAATGAATGTTGTTGATCTGTCAAAATGAAAGCCATTCCTACTGTTAGTGTGTTACGCAACTACCCCGCGGGGCACACGCGCGCCCGTTGGGATTACTACTCACCTGACGTTTTAAAAGAACATTCAATTTGGTTAAAAAATGATTTAGTGACATCAGAGCAAGCGAGTAACTGTACTGTCTTAAGTCTAAACGCAGCATCCAGGTTAAATAACCAAGTGTCCCGTGATAGAGGGTAGTTCGGGCAAATTTGAACTTTGCCCGGTAATAGCTGAGGACTATCTTTAGCTATTTCCTCTTAGGGAGTTTTCGAGGGGTGGCCTGATGAAAATTGTTAAGCGGTAGTCCTCGACCATTTCGTCGCCAGTGGTGCGGATATTTTAAGAAATATGCGCACTTATTTTGTTTAAAGCGAAGGCTTATAATTTACTTTGACTGAATTTAACTTTGGCTTAGTAATTATGGCGAAGGATCGGGGAGTCGTTTTTGTGGAAAGGATTACTTTGACATGATTTTGTGTTTGCTTTTTACTGATTTGGTTTCTAAAGTATGTATCAGAAATGTGTGGTCATATTTCAGGGTGTAGTGCGGACCATCAAAATGAATATGTTTCTCCATGGGACTGACATCGTAATCGCTAAAAAATTATCAATTGTTCCATACAAAACTTCAATACCTACTCGACTTAAACGTATGGGCCGGCTGATTATTTTTTACACCATTTATGATACAAATAGTGATTGCTTTGAAACTATCTGAGACCTCATCCATTGCTTTCCATCAGGCTTGATGAAGGTCAAAAGAAGGCCGATTCGGCAAACCAATTTTTTTTATTATTATTTTCATGTTACAACTTTCACCAGGAACATTCATTTCACTTTTTTATAATTCGATAACGCTTTTTATAATCTAAATTTAGAGTTCCAATAATTAACATTAACATTAAAAAAAATCCTTTCAACGTATAATTCGTTGAAAAACTATTTTTAATGTTTCTAACTTTCTAATAAGCATTCCATTTCTATTTTCATGTCTTTCAAAAGGAATTAAAGGTAAGTATTGTTCTGTGTGGTTCTAAATAACATGGAATATCATAATTAATTAGTTTTGGCCTTTAATTAATTTTCTTTACTATTCTTTTAATGGTTTTACTCCAACCGTTGATTAAGTCTTTAAAAGTTTTTTTTAAATCCTGTTTTTTATTGTCCCAACTGCAGTGCACAGGCCTCTTCTCATACAGAAAAGGCACGAGCATTGATCACCAAGCTTGCTGGAAACGGGTCAAATCGAAATATATTACACATTTATTATCTGAATTAATTTAAATTTATTTATAAAAAAGATAGGTAGGTAGGTACATACTAATTATTAATTAGTACCTATTTATATTTTTAGGAAAATAACTTGAAAAGGTAAAACACTTTTTTTTTTAATGAAAATAAATCTAACAAAGCCATAAGGCCTGAAGAGTAGATCTTCAACCCCTCTTTAGCTAAGAATTCCTAGATAACATCTCAAACGTATTACAGGGATCCACTTAACCCTATCCTAATATTTACTGAACCCTTCATCAAAAGAAAAATCTGGGATTCTTGACTTTCACCCCCACTAGAAGTGTTTTTACTGAAATATAAACGGGTTGTTAAGAAAAATCCGTAATTGATTCTTGTGTGGGTTGCGATTCAGCTATTTAGATAAAAGAAAACTATAGAATTTTGGCACACTTTAATAGATAAATATTATTATCTGGAACCGCCGATTGAAAGCTTATAAATTGATACCTAGTAATAAAGTACTTAAATTTCAATTGTCCGTATAAATAGCGGACTGCACGTTCAATAAGATTTTGGGAAATTATGGTAAATTCACCTCTCGCTCCCATTAATTGTGTGTGTGCAAGAGTAAAACAACAATAACCGCGTTGTACCATTTAAGATTTTGTGGGGGTGAAACATCACCCCTACACTAACCTTCTTAAATTATAGAGTTTGACTTTCTATTCGCTAATGAGTGTGCTCTAGTAACTAGGAGTTTCATTAGTAAACTGAAACCTATCTAGAAACGGCAAGATGGAGAAGTCTGTACAAACAACGTCAAGTTTGTTTCTCTTCTCCATACATGACATCCGTGTAAGTTAGTTGATATTTGAAAATTACTTGTGTATTGACTTAGGATGTTTTTCTTTCATTGTAAGTAGCTGTAAGAAGAAAATTGAATATTAAATACGTAGGTACACGCTCTTCCCCCAGCTTCGCCCGCTTGGAAGTCGAAAATTATCTTACGGCATCCTACTATCGGGATAAAAAAAAAGTATTCTATGTCCTTACCCACGTCAAGGTCTATCCGCGCGCCAAATTAACAGACATACAGAATTACTTTCTCATTTAAGTAAGTTTAGTTTAGTTTTTACTAAGTATAGTATGGAAATATGGATTAATGTAGATATACCTACTCTTCTTCTTTCGAGTCGATACAATCATCAACTAGTCAGCCTAGGCGGGGCTGATATCTAAACTAGATAGGACACCATATCACCCACCACTTTCAGTACATCTTCTCTGTTAAACATCGAACACTGTGTAGGTTGTAATCGATTAGTTAAAGCGTAGATTAGCCGATCAATTCAGTTTTATTTTTAACGTTCATATCGTTGAGGAAAAATACCGATTGACGTTCAAGTACCCACCAAACAACAGTAAGTACCATAGTACACACAACCAGTCACCCACGTTTACAATCAACAACCCACTCAACCTCTCAATATTTTACAAGGGGTACAGAACAACCCCCTTTTCAACCCCCGAAATCTACGTCTCTATTACTGGTATATATTGATACCGACTTGTGGCTTTCATCATTAAGAATTTGATTGATTGATGAACGATGACTAGATTCGCGAAAACAATAAAATCAGCAAATCATTAATGGTTTTCAACCCTCGGATATCGAGGGGTTGAAAGTTGGAATAACATTTGGATTCACCCCGCAATGTTTAGTTTGGCCATATGTCGGTATTTTAAATATTTAAACAATGGATTTAATCTGGTTTCCGAAACGCGATGTGAATTTATTGTACGTGATTATATAAGTTTTAATTTGGTGCCGTCACGCTACCGTTAATTAAATAGTTTTGTTGATTAAAATGTAGTAATTTGATTTACTAATAGTTGAATTTTGAGTAACGACGAGTAATCAGACCTTTTTCTCAGGGAATTTAAAATGGTCAAGGAGTACGTCAGTTAATTAATAAATAAAAAATAAAATCTCGTCATATGCTATAAAGATTAACAGTGACAGATACGTTTGGCAAATATTGAAAGAAAAAAAATAGTGGACTATCGAATTTAAATATATACTTTAAAAACTACATTTTATTCCACAAAGAACGATGTATGAAGCTGAACGAACAGTCATCCTAATGATGAGCTTTCATAATTCCCAGAAAAAGTAGCATTTAACCAAAAAAGTATTCAATATCATGTTAAATTGATCGATTGAAATCGTTGCAGAGTATACTGGGAATCGACAAACTTTCCGAATGCGCGGGAATTTAAAAATACTTGGCATAAAGCCGGTCATTCGTTCGTTTCGTTCATTCGTTGCTATGTATCGATCTTAGGGCTGGCACGAAGTTGAAAAATAGTAAAATTTCAACCTTATTTTTTATATTTATTATTTATTATTTAACCAACCAAAACAAGTTTGAAGAAATCAGATACAGTCAGGTTCAGTAAAATTAAAATGCTTTGAGTGATTTTAAGTAATGTTTAACCTACCTACCTACCTACCTACCTACCTACCTACCTACCAAATTAACTTCCAGCGATCGATCTCTGGTTGACTGTAATACTAACAGCTAAGCTGTGTTAAAATGAATTACCGAACTAAGTTTCCGAAAACATAATAAATGTTCCCGAAAGTCCTAACCCTAGACGGTCGACGTCAGTGGCATCCCGAGGTTCGGTTGGTTAGGTTCCTTTAAACCCTTTAGACAGAAATAGGAGCCCCGCTGCGCGGGGCTCCGTCGACCAGCTTATTAACCCTAACCCTATATTTAGATTACCCTAGATTTCGGTAAAACGCAATTTAAATAACTACAAACTGCTGCTGCTATGTAGCTGAGTGTACAAAAAGTCACGCTTTGGTATTCGTTAGTAATAGATTTTTTATTTAAAAAAATGTGGTACTCGTTGGGAATAGAAAATAAATTCGGAAATAAACTAATACCAAATGGTATTAGCTCTTGGTATTGGATGGGAATAGATCGAATTTATTTAGCAGTTTCAAATTACTCTTATGCATTAGTAATGCCAGTGTTTTAATTTACTGTCGTATTCTTGTCTACTCATAAACAGACAAGAAGAACGGAACAGAAAAATACATACGTAGGTACAAAGGTGTGCTGGTTTTTTTATGTGGTTTTGTAAAATGGAATAATATATAATACCCTCCGTATTGCCCGTTTTCACTAAAATAAGGCATTGACTGAATTGAAACATAAAAAGTTAGATAATTATAATCCATAAAAATCCAAAAAAAAACCAGAAATTATCCAATCCCAAACTTTTGTTGCATTAGGAATCCATATCGTGCATTTGACTTTAAACCTTAATTAGGAGTAAAAATATAGTGAGATAATGATAAAATTACCAAAAACTAGTTAAATGGATCAATGCCAGTGACATTTATAATTTAGATTCAAAATCAACGCTAATATCATTCACAGGCTCTCTCGTAGGATTATCTAGTAATATCCATACAAAATTAATGTTTACCGGGTATATAGGGCAAGCGTATTCTGACATAAATACATTTGGGCACTAAACGTGAATTTAATAACAGCAATGTAATTGGAATACTCAGACGTCTTGACACAATTATAAAAATACACGACGAAATCAGTGAAAAAATGTAAATGGAATTTAAGAAAAGTCAACCAAGATTCTTTCGTTTTTTGGTCCCTTCTTGTACATACTGTGTAGAAAGAAGTTTTGTGTAAAAAAAAAAGTATGATTATGTTTTGCTCGTCTTACTACAAAAATTGAGGCATTTCTTAAACCATCTTAATTTAAAACACAATTAATGATTATGAGCGCTTACAACAGTACACTAGCGCCACTCCTTTAAAAAAATATTATCTAGTGTCTGAGAAGGAATTATGAATAACGGCTTGTAAGGACCATCGGTAAGTATGTCTAGAATTTTCTAATACCTTTTATAAAGTTTTATATTGAGACACGAAGCAACAAAATTCGATCTAAAGAAAAGCGGCCACATAATCTAGATCCTATTTTTTTTTGTTTATAAAAGTTATTAGAAAATTCTAGACAGACGTACCGAGGGTCCTTACAAGCCGTTATTCATATTTCCTTCTCAGTCACGAGATAATATTTTTTTAAAGGAGTTGTGCTAGTGTACCGTTGTACGCCCTCTTAAGCCTTGTCAGCAGGTTTTTATAAATATATTATTAATTGAGTACAGAGTAAGAATCTTACAGTGAAAGCTTAGGTGAAGTGAACTGTCAATAGTGTCAATCAATAGCACCAGGTGGAATGACTGCACTCTTCTCACCTAAGTTTTCACGGTGAGATTTTTAGAGAATAGACCGGTAGGTCACGTTTTTCTATTGTTGAAAAAGAATGTAACGCATTTGTCAACGAGCCAAAGAGATGTAGTTTAATCGAATAAAATCTCTCTTGTGACAACCCTGGCTGCATCGGATCGGCATGAATGAAATGAAATGCAAGGATTGTTTGCTTTCAATCGGATATTAAGGTGGATCCATTGCTTTGTGTAGGTATTCGAATGAAAACTATCCGAAGTCCCGTTCGCGTTGGTCCAGCACTATTCAATACAATAATTGTTCGTTTTAAACCTTACTTTTATTGCTTCGCCCCAATTTCTGGTTCAGTTAAACGTGTTGCTTGTATGGGTGAAGTTGATAGTTTTATTACGGAATTTGTGGAAGGGAAAAGGACTTGAATGGGTTTGGGAGAGGTCATAGCATCGGGATTCCTAGAAATATAGAGGAATGGCATGAGAATTTAGGTAATGGCGAATTGATCAGTAGATTCTAACAGAGCTATTGACGTCTGAAGTTTTTAATCATCATCACCATCATAATATCACGCCTCATCCCCGAAGATTTAGCTAGAGGTGTACCTTTTAGTAACACCTATATTTCACCAGTATTGTTTAAGTCCCATGTAAAAGGGACGATTCTATTGCCATCAACTGGGCACGAATCCAGGCTCCAGGCTGCTACTAAGAAATTCCTGATGGAAAACCTAATAACACTTTGCTCTACCTGGGAATCAAACCCAGGACCTCATGCACAGCTGTAGCGACCACTAGACCAACGAGGCGAACTTTTAAATTGACTGAAAAAATTGACGATTGCAGAGTGTCTTCGAATTAATTGGTCAGTGTTTAAAATCTTAAACATGATGACCATTTATACGATCCAGAGGATAAGAGACCATCTTCCCCATCTTAGAAAGGGTACAACTAAAGATGGCAATATTGTTTTCCTGATCTCTTCTCACTAGCGACAATTCCAGCGCAGTTTCCAAAGCCTGCTTTGCTACCCAACTTCTTCACAAATCCAGACCAATGATTACGTCAACGATTGAGGATTCTGTTCTCTTCGGTAATGTACCCTTGTGTAAACGTATAGTACAGTACATCTATTTTCTTTATGTCCCTCGGCAAACTTCGTGTTTCGTCAGTCGTCGGATTTCGATCAGTTGCCCTTTGCACTTGGTGCAGACCGGACCGTCTCAATCAACTTAGAAGTAGAAATCCGACGACATACGAAACACGAAGTTTGCCAAGGGACATTAAGAAAATAGTTGTGCTGTACCAACATGTATTGCCCGGTTGTTAACCCATTACCAATTCTGATGGATTAATTGCTCGGAATTTTAACTTCCCGTTTTTATAGCTTGCCCTAATTTTGAGCAATGACGAATGTGTTAAGATTTGTGAAGACAGAGCCGTATTTGTTTCTGAATGCAAGTACAAACATGGTGATGTTTGATTAATTTTTAGTACGCTGCAAAAAGGCCAATAGCATTGATGAGCACGACTTTTGTTGGCGATCAATCAGCCTATCTTTTTCCCATAATAATCATAATCATTTATTTGTCAAAATATGCTAAATTATAAGGTCTTAAGATTGGTCAGTGGTATCATCACATTCTGCCAAGTGTGGCGTGCAAATATTAGCTACATACATTTATTACAGGATTGAGATTATTAGGTTAGTATTAACATTAATGACTGCATAATTACGAAGTAAAATTACAATTTCAGGTATGTCGGTTAAAAATAATATCCTAAACACACAATTTATTTAGGATGTCAAAGTATCATTAAATGTCAGAGTATCAAAGAGTAAGATGTCAAAGTATTAAAGATTACAATTAGGATGTACAAGTATCATTAAATGTCAGAGTATCAAAGAGTAAGATGTCAAAGTATAAAAGATTACAATTAGGATGTCAAAGTATTATTAAATGTATCAAAGAGTAAGATGTCAAAGTATAAAAGATTACAATTAGGATGTCAAAGTATTATTAAATGTATCAAAGAGTAAGATTGCAAAGTATAAAAGATTACAATTAGGATGTCAGAGTATCATTAAATGTCAGAGTATCAAAGAGTAAGATGTCAAAGTATAAAAAAATACAATTTGGATGTCAAAATATCATTCACAACAAGTTTGGGGTCAGCTTCCAGCCTTTTTCCAACTATGTGCTATCAATCTTTTTCATGGTCTGCCATTTGAACCCTCTACAACTCAATTACTAGGTACTACCAGCACTCACTGATGGCCCAATCATTAACAAGAATGGTCACCCATCACCATATCAAGCTTAACCTCACACAACAATCGAACACACGGCTTTGACCATGCCCCTCTTAGCTCCAATGTAGGTAATATGCTAATAATGAGCATTGAGTATCCACCTGAGTATTATGACATCATACTTCGACTGCCTATCCCACGATTAACAATCAAATGACCTGTAGGTATTCGTTGCTAGGCGCCGGGTATTTGTGTATGGCAAACAGATTTACAGAGCACGGAACGTCTAGAGCAGCGTCTAGGGACTATCCCCTCATGTGACAGATGTGGCCAGCCCAGTTCCATTTAAGTTTGGCAGCTTGGACCTACTAATAAAATTCGTGGCGCTAAAAGTGCATTGAGCGCACAACTTCTGTCACGGACCGCTTTCAAAGCCGTCAGTCAGTATCAATATATAATAGGGAATATGCATGCATTTATTTTATTTTATATTTTTATTCCATAGTTTACATCGCCATAATATAATAGAAAAAAATATTCCAGCGCCAAAAAAGCAATTGAAAGTACTTAAAAAAAGTTAGTAATAGCCAACCGACACGGACACCTTAAACGCCCGCCATTTTGGCGCGCTTACCATGACGTCATAGTCTATGACATTGACAACGGACTGAATCGCAAACAGTCCTATAAAACACATTGACATTTATTGTTGTCATAGACTTTTACGTCACATTCGCTCCGACCAACGCAACGGCGTCGCTTTTCAATTATTTGAATTTCCCACAGCTTTGCTGCATTTAAAAATAAAAACTTACTCAAAAAATAATTATAATCAAAAATATTGATGGAGGCATAGTTCTGAAGTAATAAAGTTTATAAAAAAAAGACCTGTAGCGGCATCTACAACGCCACACGCGAGCTACGCATCACACTGACGTCACGCAAAATCCTGCATCGCGCAAGCAGGGTTTACCGCGCAACTAGCATTTAAACTCGTACAATGTCCCGACATCAATCGTCGGGCAGTTGCCCACCAGACAAGACATCCGTCCGGAGGATCGGTCGGAGGATCCTCCCTTTTCTATGGAGGTATGAGTGAACTTTACACCCTGTTCCTCACACCTCTATACTTCAGACCCTTATTTGAATCACATGCATATTCCCTATCAGTGCCGTAGTGCTAGTAAATTATGACAAAGCTCGGTTTGTATGGAAATTGTTGACAATGCCGCCTCTAGCCGTGTCATAATGGCCGCCGAGACGTCTCCGTGCTCTGTGGTCAGATTACCCGGAAATAGGAATTCTAGTGTGATTGGCATGTATAGTGGGTTCATCGGTGACTTGATTAGTGATTAAGATAAAAAAGGATTCATGAATATTTGTTGGTAATTTTGTTGTATAGTAATTGGCTTATTTGTTTCTTAACCAATTTCTTGAAAAACGGTTCTTATTTCTGACAACCATTCTCTCCAAGGAGTATCGAATTACCCAGTAATTGGGTTGTGGAGGTCAGATAGGCAGTCGGTTCATGTAAAATACTGGACTTTAGCTGCCTCCGGTCAGATTGGAAGCCCACCCCATAGTTGGGAATAGGCTAGGCAAATTGATTGACGTTCACATGTCTGATTATACACGCATGCTGGTTGGGAGCACTACGCAACGGCCCTTTTTGAAGAATCACCAATAAGAATCGATTCTGAATCGTTGCTTAATTTTAAGGGTATACTAAGAAATATTCTTTTTGACATAACTTACCTACAGCCATCACCAATATGTCTGTCAAGCATGGTGTAGTATGGTAAAACCTCATCTGAACGACTCAAAGGTCAAAAACAGGTTTGATTGAGTCAAGAGTTCAAGGTTTCAAGGTTTGGGTACCGTGTTTCTGACAAATAAATGACTTTGACTTTTTAGGGTTCTGTACCCAAAGGATGCCTACGGAACCCTATTACTAAGCCTCTGCTCTCCGTCCGTCTGTCTCTCAGCGGGCCGTATTCTCATGAACTGTAATAGGTAGACAGTTGAAATTTTCACAGAGTGTGTATTTCTATGGCCGCTATAACAACAAAATAATAAAAATTAAATAAAGTTTAAAAAAAATAAGGGGTCTCCATACAAGAAACAAGTCCGACTCGCACTTGGCCGGTTTTTTTGACTTTGTAAGTTTTTGATAATATCAACTTTTTACAACACTTCGTCAAGATGACAAAAATATGAATGTAGACTCTCTTAGTTCTTACTTACTTACCTTAAATGTCGTACAGGAACAAAGTTGTAAAGTAATCTAAACATTCTAAGTTAAAGTTATCCTTATCAGTGCTTGTTTTTAACTTTTTAACGGAACCCTCACAGAACACTTTGTTATGGCGAACTTTTAATATTCACACTGATACGTTCTTGAACAATCTGAATCTTAGGAAAGTATGTTTTTAATGTAAGCTCTCAATGTAAACTCAATCTTAGGCTCTAACTTTTAAGACTTAGGGCCCTAGAGGCTTAAAGATGATTATTTCTGCTTCACTTTTGTTAATTTAGTTGTTTGTTTATTCTTAAGAAAGCTTACAGTCTAATATACAGGTGGATTTTTGAGATGGGGCAACAAGGGCAGCTGCCTTAACCGTTGCAGCTACAGGAAAACGGTCTTAGGAGACTTTCCTTAACTTTTTGAGAAAATTTTATTCGCATTCACAGATTTTGAAAAAAATGTACAGGCAGCAGGAAAATGGGCAATTTTCACAAAAACTTTTTTCTATTTCAATCGATCATGTTTCATATAAGGATCAAAAACCTCTATTAGATCAACTGAGGTTTGAGAACTAGAAAAGTCAGAAATCGCAAAAAAAACTTTTCCCATACATTTCGTAGGAATTGAGACTTCAACTTATTTTTTTAGTATGGATATACTAACCGCTACAATGAAGACAGGCCCAAAAATAAACAAAAAAAAAATCACTTCGAATTACGAACGAATACTCGTCATAATTTAATTTGCTTTGAGAACAGAATCAAGATAGTTTGTTGCCTGGTTGCTTATGATTTCCGAAATTCTGTGCCAAACATGACCTGTGAAGATGAAGATGGCGCTCCGCCACACAACCGGCAATTCGGGAGGCAGTGGATAGGAACATATGGTCCTATACCGTGGCCACCTCGCAGTCCTGATCACGCCTCACGCCTCTTGACTTTTTTATGGGGTTCTATTAAAAAATGAACTTTTTAAAAAGGAATACGACAGGAACTCAAAGATTCACTTACCACGATTCTCTATGGCATTCATACTTTCACATTATCAACTGCTACCTGCTCTGTAGTAAGTCTCATTATTTGACATTATATACTTCGGATTCTTATTTCAACTCCTTATTTATGGCTTTTGTGGATAGGATTTTGATTCCGATTTGTTACAGTAGTAATGGCAATCATGTCATTTAGTCTAAATAGGCTTTTATTTGTATACAGATTCTTTTATATTTTGTGAATGTGAGAACGTTGTAGACCTAACTTGTAGACTAGATTTGTGGACCTTTTTATATTTTGTTGAGTACATGTTACTTGTTGACAGGACTACACTGTCCTCCCATATCTATCAACACTGTAATTGGAAACATTGTAAAAGCCCCTTATTTTTAAAAGAGTAACCGTGGAGTTTCTAGCCGGCTCTTCTCCATAGGAGACAACCAATTGGAACCGTTCACCTAGCTTCTGACGTTTCATAAGTGCCCATGTAGGTTTATGTGAAATAAAATATTTTGATTTTGATTTTGATTGAAAGAGAGGTTGATTGACCTATGCCTACGACAAAACGGCTACCATTTTGAGCACCTCATATCTTAGAGCACAAAAGTAAAAAAATCTAGGTGAGTCCAAATGTAAAGTTTCAAGTTTTTAATTTTAAGGTGAATTAAAAAAAAAAAAAAAATAGAAGTTATTATTTTTTAATTGTTTTTCGATTAGTCTTTTTCGTAGCTGTCAGTTTATCGATGGTAAAACATTAAGTTGTAGTCTCATTTGCTACGAAATGTATGGGTAAGGTTTTTTGAGATTTTTGACTTTTCTAGTACTGAAACCTCAGTTGGTCCAATAGAGGTTTTGGATTCTTATATGAAACATAATAGATTGACATAAAAAAAATAGAGAGCGCTGTTCCGGCAGGCGGAGTGGGGGGTGTTAGGTTTTATTTTCGTTACGGAATTTCTTGATTCGGTCGCCGCGCTCAAAGCCCGCGATAAGAGCTATGCAATAGCTTAAAAAGTTTTTGTGAAAATTGCCCATTTTCCTGCTGACTGTACATTTTTTTCAAAATCTGTGAATGCAAACCAAAATTTCTCAAAAACTTTAGGAAAGTCTCTTAAGACCGTTTTCCTGTAGCTACAACGGTTAAGGTAGCTGCCCTTGCTGCCCCATCTCAAAAATCCACCCTGTTTAAGTAAAAAATGTACAATTAGCGCTTACGGTTGCCATTTACAAGCTTCGACAAATTAAACCTAATACATGGTATGGCATATTATAATAACAAGTAAAAAAACAAGGTGGTAGTAGTGGTTGTGATGGTGGTGGTTGTGGTGGTGGTTGTGGTTTTGGTGGTGGTTGTGGTGGTTGTGGTGGTTGTGATGGTGGTGGTGGTGGTTGTGGTGGTGGTGGTAATTGTGGTGTGGTGGTGGTGGTGGTTGTGGTGATGGTGTTGGTGGTAGTGGTTTAAACAACAAGTATACCTTTACCTTTTTCTTACCACTGTTTCTAACCTAACAGCAATTTGAATAGAACAAGATAAAGCTGACTAAAAGAGCTACTCTACATGAAATAAGTATCCCAAAGATGAAGTCCTTTCAACTTTCAACTTACCTGCGGGGTAATTGTGTAACACACTAACGTAGGAATGACTTTCATTTTGACATATCAACAACATTCATTATTTACGTTGTTGAGCAGACAATTTTTTCGAACATATGAAGCAATCGATTAGTCAAAATGATTCAGATTATGATTAATAGTGTGTTATGCAATTGGTGTGCTGTTGCGATGGCGTAACTTAAGATGATATGTTCTGTACGTACGTAGATAGTGGCATTGATTTAGAAACCAACGAAAGTTTCTGAAAAAAGAATTGGCTGCATGTGCATCTTTTTATACTAATTATCAAATGTTGTAATCAGAAATCTGATTCGCAAGAGAGGAGATTTATAAAATATTAATGAATTGGTGGCATCGAAGCCCAAACCCGACAGATCGGAGAAGATAGCAGGACAAACTTGACGTCAACAGACTGGATTGGTTAACACTAGCTCAAGACAGAAAGGAGTGGAAAGGAGAAAGGAGACCTTTTACCCTGCAGAGGGACAACACAGGCTGAAAATAAATAATAATGAATCTGTAATTGCGATAAGAAGGCCATCTTCAGCAGTAAACGGTTAAAATAATAAAAGCTAAAGTCTAAGTCACGTAATAACAGAACGAAAAACAGACATTCGACGCGTCGTAGCAAAATAAAAAACACCCATTTCCCTTTGACAAATCGCCCAATATCACAAAATTTACAGACTCCAATAAAACGACCAATTTTATGCATCTTTCTACAAAATTTATAGCCACCACAGACAATACGTCTACTTTCAATACTCCAAGATAGGGTACGATTTTTCGTTGCATGACAAAGCTTCTTTGTGGCTTAGCCTCAAATCTGGTCGCCTGTATAAACACGATAACCGATCCTCGTAGTTAATGAAAAGTGGTGGATGGTGGTAAAAGGGAGTACATAAATAAAGGTTCTTTGAACTTTAGGTACTACCTTTAAGTTATGGCAGGGCTGAGGTGAATTTTAAGTGGGCTTCAAGAAGTGGTTTTTGGTAGATACGGAGTACCTTCCTAATTATGTTTGTACTTACTGGTATTTTTCATTACAATTTGGTGACGAATCAGAGGGGTAACCTAGGGTACCCAGAGGGGTACCCTAGGTTACCCCTCTGATTCATCACCTATATAACTCATCGAACGTATAAAACTTTTCAGCCGTAATAAAATTAAAGTTATCACAATTTTCAAAGATTTATAGAAGATTATTCAAAGTGTTACTGGCCACTTATCCTAGGTTTCCGCCGGTTTGGACCTAACTATTAATCATGGCTAGTTTCCAGACTGGCGTAATGGTCTGGATTTACATCTGCACCTGTTTCAACTGGCGATTTTAACCGACTTCTGATGAAAATTGGTTGGTTTCAAGATGAATTAGCTACTAATAGGAATATGCACTTATTTTTTTCATCAGATTGTTATTCAGGGCGTCTTCATTGAGCTTAACTTAATAATACGCTGAAAAATACTGAAATTTATAACTTTTATTGAATGTATTGTAATTAAAGTGCTGTTTGTTTCTTTTTGTTTGGTAATTAATTAACACCAAGTTATTAAAAACGCAAAATTCAATTACGTTAATCTTCCCGTAATCACCATTAATAACACTACAAAAATCATATTTTCATATAATCATAGTAATTGGCAACAAAAGCGTTAAATCTTCTTTAAAAATACACAGCCATAAGACAGTTAACCCTTCAATTCTCGGTTACTTGTCAGACTGTATTAAAAACACGCACGGGACGATGTTTCCCACAAAATGATCGCTCATTACCTCAAAAACAAAATTACTAAAAACATATTACCATTACAATGTCTTGAAGACAGGACTAGGCTCCATATGTCAGGTTTTACTCATTGTTTTGTATTATTAACAATGTAAAAACGTTACATGTGTACGTCGGTACACACACATCACATCACACACACACATCATTTTACGTGTAGTTATGTTCAAATTACAATAATCTCGTGTCTGAACAAAAAGTTGTTTTCTCTGTGCTGTTGTAAACGTGTTTTTTCTTGTGGTTTTTCGCAATATTATGTTCTAGATTTTCAAGGCCTGACACAGAATTGATATCAACGCAAGAAGGCCTAAAAAATGTTTTTTTTTTTCATAAGAACTTCTTATACCTCGGCTAATATCGCTTCTCGGTAGTACAAAAAAAAATATTGTGCCAGACAGGTACTGATGTTCAAGGAATCTAATTCCCTCCTCGAAAAACTAATTTAATTATAGTTACATAAATATTAAAAAAAAAAAATGCAATACTAATTTATTATAATTTTTTTTTTCTTTAAAAATACTTGTACCCCTTTTTTTATTAAAATTAATTCATGATCTCGGAACCATTATATTTGAGGACAACATTAAATCGTTCCTGTATTCCCAGAACCGATGGGCGGAGGTAAACACCACATTACCACACACTACACCACACTGCACCACCACATGGTACCACATTTCGCCAGTTATGTTCGCTACCATCACTCCATCATCATTACAGACGAAAGACGTCCACTGCTCCGACAACATCGACCGGTCATGTGCTTCTCGCATCCAGCGGATTCCCGTGACCTGTACCATAACAAAGGGGTAATTACGTTTCACGCTATCAGTAGGAATGGGTTTCATTTTGACAGTTCAACAACATTCATTGCGTTATTTACGTTGTTGGGCAGACAAATCTTTCGAACATAAGAAGCAATGGATTAGCTTCAAAATGATTCAGATTGTGACAGATAGTGTGTTACGTAATTAGGGTTCTGGTCCACGTAGGTAATAGGGTCGAGCCTAACAATTCCCTAAGAAAAATCCTGCTTTATATATGAAGATCAAGGACAGAGTTCTCATAATCAGATACATATTCCTTCCCATTATCGTGAGTTAAAAGGGCCACCACAACAAAGAAGTTCTATGTGCACAATGTAATTTGGCTCAAAAGAAAAATTGTTTTAGAGAAAATCAGAGAAAAATGTATCTGAGATTCTGAGAAGCGTTTCCGCATTCCGCTGCCAAACTCACTTTTCCGCTTTGCAAGTCTCCTTTGAAAATAAATCGCGTCGTAAATACTCTTATGGGTATTGAGTCTTTGGAGTCGCACCTTCTTGAGCCGGATTGCGTGCGTAATTATAGATTTTACGCAAGCATTTTGTTACGTTACGCTTAAGTATTTTACGCTCTTAGTTTATGAGAATTACCTTTAGAGACTTTTTGTTTGACATTCTTTAAAAAAATTAGATAGTGGAAGTTTTTTTTTTTTTGTTCTTGTACATACCTTGTCTTGGTTTGTTTCGAGACCATCGTGATTTTTGTTTTGGTCTAAGTAGTAAACTTATAAGTACTTGCAATAAAATGTGGAGCATTACTTAAAATAAACAAATACTAGAGTTCAGATTTTACTTACCTACTAAAACTACCGATGAACACATTGGTGAAGTGACCTGTCATTCCCGCTGATGCTAAGAATTGACACCATTGAGAGCTTACTACAAGCTCACTTCATCTAAATGTTCAGGTTGAGATTTTTATAGAATAGGTCGGCTGAATCAAAAATGAAACAATAGTATTTTTTTTCTCTCAAAACCTGACGTCATCGCTCCAAGCGCAGCGCTCCGCTAATGTTTTTTTAATCTCAATGATAGCGTGGGCGCAGGTGCACCGCGCAACTCAACCCGCCAGATGCCGCGTCGCGTGTATAATCGAACACGCCATGTTGGACGTAAATTGCGCCTGCGATTTTAGGGTTAACATATACATAGTATTTTAATACATTCTACGGCCAAGTAATTTGTGGTGGTATTTGTACTTTTTTTTTTATAACAGAAAGAAAGATTTTTATTTATTTAAATAAATACCATTACAGGCCAAGTGTACATACGAAAATACGCATCATTATTGGATACATTCGTTCAATCAGAATTAAATTATGACTAACCCGTTTTTGCTCGGTTCAAGATCATAATGCGTAAGTTTATTGCAAACCCTACGAATGCCCATCCAATTCACGCAGTATTTTATATTTTATTTCTTTTAAGACACTACGTTCGCCGTTCACATAATTATATTACTGCAGTGACAGCAAAAGAAATCCACTTACTTAGCCATCTTCAAATTGCCTAGCCTAGTCACAGTATTTTTATTTTTGACTTTAAATAACTCGATTTTCTTCTATAAAATAATGTTTAAACATAATATCACGCTTGTAATCCCCAAAGAGTAAGACAGAGGTGTCCTTCTAGTATACCCACATTTCGCCAGATATGTTTAAAATTCCCATATAATATAGGGCGAGCCTATTGCAATCAACCGGGCACAAATCCAGACTCCGGGCTGCTACTGAGAAATTTCAGATAGAAAAATCCAATAACACTGTCTGACCTGGGAATCGAACCCAAGACCTCGTGCTCAACAGTCGCGCTTGCGACCACTAGACTTAAGAGACAGTCTGTAAAATATATCGTCAGCAAAGACGAAATACCTAAAACTAGATCCCGCGAGCAAATAGTTTTTACGGTCCCCCAGTCTAGTGACAGATGTTGGACGTAAATTCTTAAGCGTATTTGCGCACGATTACTTGCTACATTGAATAATGACAGCAGTAACCTTTTTTTAAATGTTTTTTTATTATTGTCTGGTTTGTAATATAGTAGAAGACACTTACCATATCCTGATGGAATGCGTCCGGAACGAGGCCGAAAGAATCATATTATCAGATAAGTCACTGGATGTTGAAAGGTGAAACAGCATTCTTGCGTCCCGATTATCAAAGGATGCAAGACGCTTGCATAAGTTAGCAAAAATGGGATTTAGATTATAAGGAAGAATTGTTTGTGCCGATGAGGGCGGCATAATCAGTTTATGATCAAACCCTCCATAAATGAAATAGGATAAAAAAAAAGTTCATTTTGTGTAGGTAATACAGAACGTTTTGTCATCTTTTTCCTGATTGTTTTAGCAGGATTGAAAGTCACTACATACAGTACAACCGTATTATCTACTGACTGCCTTGTTGGTGTAGTTTTCGCAAGTGTGCTGAGCATGAGGTCATGGGTTCGATTCCCCGGTAGGGCAAAGTGTTATTGGGCTTTTCCATCAGGCATTTCCAAGTTGCAGCCCGGAGTCTGGACTTGTGCCCGGTTGATTGCAATAGGCTCGCCCTATATTATATGGGACTTTTAAACATATCTGGCGAAATGTGGGTGTACTAGAAGGATACCTCTGTCTTACTCTTTGGGGATTACAAGCGTGATGTTATGTTTAAACATTATTTTACCAACCAACCAGCGAAATGTGGATGTTGCTAATAGTAGCCCCGAAGGGTTGGGCAGAGGTGTAGCTATAGAGCTACACCTCTGCCCAACCCTTCGGGAATTACAGATGTGCTTTTATGTTTTATCTACATTTATAATAAACAATCTTGATTATCCAGATTATGACAGAAAATGATTATGACAAAATTCTAGAGTGAAAAAAAATTGAAACTTCGACTGTTTATAATATTTAGTTTTTGTTAATTTTATTATTGTTTAGTTTTTGTTCTGTTTGTTAAAGTTTAGTAGAGTAGTTTCGTGCATAAGTAATTTTGTATACTTTGTGAAATTTTAATTTTGCAACTTTTGCATGCCTACTGATCAAATATGGCTGAACCTATTCCCTTTAACACCATATACTGTACCCACATTTACAAAATAAAATATCTTTATCTTTTATCTTTATGATCTGAAATCTGCCTAATAACAACGAGAACATTAAAAACTGCAAACATCAGCATTTCACGGTTAAAATCGGCCATTTTGTTCTCATCACTGTTATTACATTACAATAGCCATGAACCGAACGAATCTTTAACACAATTATGAGATTTTTTACTATGACATAAACCTAGATTAACTGACCCACTTTGCTTAACGAAATGCTACAGTTTTTATCGGTGCCGATGACATTGTTGCGTTTTTTTTATTGGCTGTTGTAAAATAATTATTCTATAACATTAATACAATTTGTCTTCGTCGTAAAAATGTTTTTGCCTCGGTTTTTTAGGGTTGACTATTATTTTCTTTGTTTGGTGCTCGATTAGGTACTATTGATCGAAGATTAGGTACATTATTTTTCATAAGTATTATTAAATAGAATAGGTTGTTTCTAATAAGGTTTTCAAATATAAATTAATTGCTTTTATTGAGATTGTAATTAAAGTTTTGATTCGTGAAATTATAGTTATTATTACTTAGTTATTTTAAAACTTTATATCTTCAGACAAGAAATATTAAATAAGTATTTAAATGACAGCTAATTTACCTAATTTCTTATCAGAAATCCATTAACAAATTTTATTTTACCAACCTTGAAGCCAATTCGATTCCCAAGCCGATAAAAAATACAATAGCTTTTTATGTCAAAATTTCGGAGTTTTAAACCGGTTTAGTATCGAACCCTGTAAAAGCGATAAGCGCCCTCCTATCACATGGGACTTAATCCCTTTATCGGCGACATACGAGGGGATAAAAATAAACCTAAATTGTCAAAAATTAGGACAACTGTCGTAACGGTTGTATTATCCTACTAGCTTTTGCCCGCGATTTCGTCCGTGTGAATTTTCTTATCCTAATCCTAACTAATATTATAAATGCGATAGTAAGCTTGTTTGTTTGTTACCTTTTCATGCCTAAACTACTGAACCGATCATCCTGAAATTTTGTATATACGTTGTCATCCCGAAAAAAAAGAACTGGTCCCGAGGAAAACAACAATAACGTTCTTATGATAATAGATGGCGCCACGTGTCTTTCGAATCATAATTGAATTATAACCCGAATTGATTGTTCAAGTCTAAATTAACGCGAGCGAAGCCGCGGACAAAAGCAAGTTTTACCATAAAATAAATCCTATGACACTCGAGAATACTGTAGCTTCAGCATCAGTGAAAGAATTTGGCACAATCAGATGAGTGGTTCCGAAGAGATAAAATTTTATTTCTTTAATATTATTAGAATAGATACGTCAAGCGATCAGCCTATTACAGTATCGTATCCACTGCTGGATATAGGCCTCTTCCATTTTCAGCCTGTTTGACATGATCACTTTTTATCTTTTAATGACACCAAAGGGCGAAGACTTGAAGAGCTGGACATAACTCTCCAAAACCTTTATTATTTTTTTACTCTTCCTTGTGGTAGAGTTTGCCCGGAGAAATTCTACCGTTAAGCAGCGGTAGTGCGGAGCGGGAGGGGGCGTGTCAGACTTTTACTGACTAAAACGTACCCGTGTTCCTTCAGTTGCCTGTTGTGCCAGAGCTACGTTAACCCTTTCCGACGAACCCGTAACCCTGGCAGGGCCATGGAATAAGTACATGATTCTGAACCTGCATGAGTTGTTTTTTTTTTTTTGTTATTTAAAAAAAAAAAATTACCCGCGAACTTATTGCACTTTTTTATGTAACAGCAGATTTGTTTTTTAATAACCGACGTAAAATATCTACGTTAGGGGGTCTAGAATCATAATTATGCTGAATTCATGGTTACAGCTTGCGCGGCGTTGTCCTGGTTCCCTGTAGTATGTACCAGTCTGGCACATGAGACATTTCAACTATTTTTCTGTTAACCCATAAGTGCTGAAAGGGGCGGTTGAACACTTTCCGTGATGTTGATAACATCTCAAACTGTTCAACCAAGTTTAATTATCGCCTGTTTGGTCATAAAATAAAACTGTAGGCACAGTAGGTAAGGTTAGTTTTGGGTCGATGGTATCAAAAAACCCTGAAAGAATTGCCCTACAAAATTAAAACCATTTATATTTAGATACACACACCCCCAAATACGTACTTAGAGCAAATTCATTAGTATGAAAAAAGTATTCAAATCAAATGGTAGAAAATTTGCATAGGCAAGAGAGTTAGCGCTATGCGTAACGCGTAAATTTGCGTAATCTGTGCTCGACGGTGATTGGTTAAGCTGATATGGATTATAATATGGCTAGATTTTTTAAAATGTTTTGTAAAAATTAGTGGAGGATATTATCTGGCTATAATTACTTAGAACTGAGAACGCTGTAAAGAGTAAAGTTTGTTTTATCACAAGTTTCTGTAATAATTTGGCAAACCGTTTTCCAAATTATTATAGTAATTTCTGTCTAGTCTGGGTCCGACCCTACGACCTAGAACTCGTAAGTCGCGGTCGTTTCCACTGGACCGGCACTGCTCTTCTGTGATATAAACAACGATTATTTCAAACGTATTTATAAAGTTACTAAAATGAACCACACCCTAAAAATTTAACCCCATTTCCGCTCTTATTCCGAACTGTTAACATAACCACAATTGACAGGTAAAACTATTAGTTAAAACAACGTTATTAACTACCGTTTCATTAATCTTCGGTTATATAAATAAACCTGTTTTTATTATGATTTACGGTTTACGCGAAAAATTTAGATTATTACGGTTATTTTTTATATAAAACGGGATTATAGTGAATTGTCGGAGTTATTGCGTTCTCGTTTGAGGTAAATAAGTCAGTATATTCTAACAAAATATGTAGGCATTTTTGCAAAAAAATCTAGGTGAAGAAATAGACTAGGAACATAATATTTTCTTATTTTCGTAGGAAGGTATGCTTTACATTGTCATCATTAAATTTACTTAGTAACCCTAGAACAAATAAAAGAATCAACAACGTTATAGAACGTTTGTGATGTTATTCTTGTAAGTCAAGCACAATCCAATATTTTGGTCAATATACAGGTTGATAGGGAAGTTCGACCTATTCCTTGAAAGGGGTTATACTAGAGATCATTAGCAACAAATTAAGTCCAGTTAACTAGGGGTCAAAACTGGATGGTAACCGAGCTATGGTGGTTCTTCGATTTTTTGAATTTTTTTGGCTTGTTACCAAAAACAATTAATTATAAAAAAAACAACTCCAATCTCAACATTAAATTGATACTTTTGTGAAACTCGAAAAATGAGCGAACATTCAAAAACTAAATACTTGCCCAAAACTTACATAATCTTCTAATCAATAAAAGGTCTTTAGTAGCAATAATCTTTAATTTTTGTATTCTTCCAGTAAATCGACGTTTATTGGAAAAAAAACTTTATGACAGTTAGCGTACAAATTAGTAAAATAACTAACTGGTTTCATAAGCTTTCCAAAAAACTACAATTGTTATATCATCTTCCATTAGAGTTAGAATAAAAAGTCGTTGATGCATTTCCGTATAGCAGATTTCTTAGAATCGAACATAACTCATAAACTAAACTCACGCCTTCTTCCCATGGGGGTAGGCAGAAACTACAGAACGCCACCTGCTACGATCCTTACATACTCCTTTGGCCTCGTTTACATTCATACATCTGGTCATACACGCACGCCGGTTATGAGTACTACGCACCTGACCTTTCTGAAGAACATCACCAATAAGGTCACTATATGTCTTCCTAGGGCGTCCCCTCCCGGCGTTTCCACTCACATATGCCTTGTAAATACCTTTTGTTAATCGCCCTTCATTCATCCTCTCAACATGACCAAACCATCATAGCATACTCATTTCAATTTTTGTCAGTACAATCGAACATTGCACAAAAATAGGTTACTGCCATTTCAGGCTGTAAAACGTGTTATTTTTTGCCTATTGTTAGTCAATATCTATGCCAATTTTGACTTCGACGCACTAACGGTCACCACTAAACATCCGTGCCGCGAGCTGTACCTACCCACATTTTTATCAGTTGATGTCGCTGATAACAACTAAACCACGCTAAAACGCTACGCCTCCTTGTGGAATAGCTGTTTTTCAAAATAAAGAATACGCCGACATTTTGTATTTGTTTGGGTTTTGTGACGGTGATGCTGCTGCAGTACGAAGAAAGCATCAATTTAATGATTAGAGTGGAGTAGTTTTTTCATAATTAATTGTTGTTGGTAATCAGCCAGTTTTTTTTTTTTTAAATCGAAGAACCACCATAGCTCGGTTACCATCCAGTTTTGACCCCTCGTTAACTGGTCTTAATTTGTTGCTAATGACCTCTAGTATAACCCCTTTCAAGGAATAGGTCGAAATTCCCTGTCACCCTGTATTTCCCGCTTTTACAATTCCTACACAAAAGCCATCGCACCTTTTATCGGTGATTAAGTTACCAGATAGCTACCGAACTTAAAAAAGGTATAAATAAACCTATTTCCATAAATAATATTCCCTACCAAAATTAAAATATGTATTTGCACATAAAACTACATGGGCACTATTAAGGGTACATGGTTCCAATTGGTCGTTTCGTATGAAGAAGAGACGGCAAGAAACTCCACGGTTACTCTCTTAAGGCGGTACCCCGACCAAAACCTTGCCATTAACTCATTCACTATGTGCGTTATTCAGAGGCTATTAACTCATTCACTATGGGTATTACCCATAGTGAATGAGTTAATAGCCTCTGAATAACCTACATCTAAAAGCAAATTATTAATGTTCGATATCCTATCATCACATTGCACGTTCTTATTTGTTTTTATGTGTTATAAATACATTTAAAATCTCCTTGTAAAAAAGTGACTAAAATTATTGATTGGATGCATCTTTTGCTAAAGGTGACGTTCTATTAATTTGAGGATTACACTAATGGATAGATAATTTAAAAATCTAAATAATTCACGTTTTATTTTATTTCAAAACATCGCTTGTCTTTTTTTATTAAAATGGTTTCATTATTTTTGTGAATTTTATGATAAATGAGCGTGCGTAGGGAGCGAGACAGAGCGAGACTCAGCGACGGGACAGAGAAGGACCGAACGCTCAAGGTCGTTTGGTCGGGGAAGCGCCTTAAGAGGCTTACAAGAGCTAAAGCGCGGTCACTGTCGGATTGCATAGAAAAGAAAGAGACGCGCGATGACACGACGCTGGCAATTTATTGCAAAATATGAAGCAATTATGGATTTACAAAAAATCTATTCACTGGACTAAAAAATTAAAACACTATTACGTTAGTATGTTACCTGACAAAAAATCGGAATGTTTGCATGTATATTAGTATGGTTTTTAATCGTTAAAATATATTTTTAGAGGTATCTTCGTGATTTTTTTCTATCATACGAAATTAATTGTATTATGTTTTCAACACACAGAAGAATATCATATATTTTTCTGATTCTGGTTACTGCAGTGGATCCTATAATATATTTTTAGGCATTATAAATTTTCGTTTAGGTCATGTAGTCCCCTTAAAAATAATTGGCGTTTACAATGTTTTTAAAATACAGTGTTAATTGGTATGGGGGGACAGTGAAGGCCGGTCAAAAAATTAACAAAATAGGAAATAGCCAACAAATCGAAACATCTAGCTGAATTATTTTTTGAGCGTTGTAGTTACTTATACAGGTAGGTATGTGGTTAATGATTCAAAGTCATGTCCGCCGATAAACAATATGAAACAGAACAATAATGCCTAAGTCCTTAAGGCATACACAGACTGACTGCATTTAGGCTAAAAACCATTGCAGTGTAAAACGGAGCTCGTCGATGTACCCCCTAAGGCCACTGCAGTAACGTCATGCCATTGTTGACAAATCAAAACACCGTCTAATTATCAATATTGATTAATCTATTGTCCACTAAATTCAAGTATGCAATTGTTAAATTGTTGAATGATTGTATAAAAGTCTAACCAATAATATTAACTGATAATATTAGTCATAAAGAAACAAGAAAGAAAGAATACGAATCCATCATCTTTACATCTACTGCAAAACATTTTTAAGAGGCGCATCACCTTGGGTAATTTCATTAGTTATTCATCATATCCATTTCAGCCAAAAATTTGTTTGGCCCCAAAAAAATACAATTAGGTCAAACAATTTCCATCTCTGAGAAAGATGATATCAAAAGATTAATTTCATTCATTGTAGAGGCTAAACAAAAAATCGAATAAACACCTTGCATTGCCATTCAATAAAAACCGCGTAAAGTAGAGCGTAAACCCAAAATATTAAGTCAATGACGAATCAAAATGGATTCACTCCGCAATATCTACCGCGACCAATCACAATTTTATGCACCGAAACTATTTCAGTCTTAACATTCAATTAGTCTGTGATGGTCCAAGTCTCCTGTTACCTGCCATTGTTATTTTTTGTCCCGCTCTAACGTTCGACGAACCTTCGGGGAGCAAAAAAGATATAAAAAAAAATGGGACGCATTGCATTGTATGCTGTATTCGTTTGGATTCGTTCGAAGGTCCGTGAAATTTTATGAAATTTCTTGATGGTACTGTTGATATTTTTGGGCTTTAGGCTGGGTCAGCAAACATACTTCCAGCGCAACGTTTAAGTTTTTAACAGAATACATCTCCAAATCAGGATAGAACGAGGATTCCAAAACTTGCTAAGTAAGAAAACTTATTATTTGATGAACAAATTAATGATAATTTTCAACTTATTCTACATAGTGATAGAACTACACATAATATAAATTATATATTGAAGGGCAAAACAATGAAAAACGTTCCTTGTTACAGACAAGGCTTCATTGTTTGATGGTTGTCAAAATTACAAAGACGAAGCCTAAAAAGCTCCGAGTTTGGAGATAACTTGGGTGTTTTTCATAAGTCGGTGGGTCGGCTTCCAGTCCTTGGAAATACTACTATTATAAACATGAACATATTTCACGTACCCTTATATTTGGCTTCCGGAAGAATTTAATACCTATGATCATAAATTGTTAGAACGACGATCACTAAGATAGTCAGCTGTTTCGATGGTTTTGAAAATAGAAACATAACTGCACAAAGACTGCACATTTCAAATTCAGGTTCTATCATTCCAATTTTATTAGCCATCCAAATCCTAAACGATATGAAATCTGCAGTGTGCGCACCGCTTTAAATCTGACTCATAATCTCGATGTAAACTTAGTTGATGAATTTATCACTGTCAAATGTCACTGCAAAATATATATCACGTATTTAAAATCCCAAAATCTCAGTTTATTCGACTCCAAAATGTGTCCCGTATGTTAGCCGCCAGTATATCAATTGCGAATTCATCTTTCGTTCCCAGATATGCTTCTGATAATGTCGATCAAGTTAAAATAAAACTTTCTTTAAAGGTATTTTCAGATTCGAGACTCCGATTCGATGTAAGGTCAAAACATTAATTTGGGGTACGATGGTGCCCCAATCCTGATTTATTACTTTAATATGTTACGGTTATGTTGGTGGGGTGGGCAGGAGTCGTGGTAACAGATGAGTTAGTTACGCATGTTATAACTTGGGAAGCGGTTGGTGAAAATAATTTGATAAAACATTGAGTTGTATTGGGAAGCTACATCTGCAGCTATTTCTAGTTAAGGACTAGTGGACGCTAGTTTAAATTCTGTTGATTTTGATTATCTACTCAATAACTTTCTCTCTGAAAGTTAAGATATCTTGTTTAAAACCGGTACGCTCTATTTCACCCATTCCCAAATCAGATAGACATTAAACCTTCGATACCTTCCAAAATGTTTGTCAAAACTATCGGTTACCAGTCACCGATGATTTTTAAGTTTCACACTAACGTATCACATTTCGTTTAGAACTATCTTGCCAAGGTATATTGAACTGTAATGCTTTAAAATAAAGACGTATAATTAGTGAAACAGCAGTTAATGGGGCTTCGAATTTTTTGTTTCCAAAATTTGGTCGAAATGATAATGGTTAACGAAGGTTCCCGGGGCTCCTTATTGTCTTTTTTTTCGCTCTTGGGGGTAGTTTTTAGAGATGTTACAGATAATAGTTTTAGAAACTTCTGTTGCAAAGGAATTATCTCTACCCTACATGTTGACATCGTGGTGGTTAGTTTTGTTGTCTCTGGCATTTTGGAGACGCTTTTGAAAAATGATCATGCTGAGAAAGGCGGAGGATAAAAGACTGCGGTAGTGCTTGCAACGGTGAGTATGAAAAGATGCTCAAATGTGTTAGAAACGGAAATTATTTTGAATAGCTAAGCAGTTGTGAGTACTCACAATGACATCATATATAAATGATAACTGACAGTATAATATGACAGGATTTATGCGAATTTTTCATAAAGTAGGTATGTTTAGATAGTTATGCTAAGAAGAAACAAGAATGCAACATACGCATAAAGAACAGATTTAACTTATCTCTTAGGTCAGTCACTCAATAAAAACTCTTCTAGTACTATGTACTCTTTTTTGACAAAACTGTTATCACTAACCATCAGATGACTAGAAAGACTAGGTTTACTTGCTACGAGTACTATAAAAAACAGTCAATTATTAGAAAGCACGTGGCATTCTCTAGTTCCACTTGATCCTCATGGGAGATTTAACCACGGCTTTTTTTCTAGCAAATCCTTTAACAATAGATTCTCTTTTCAAAGACGGGAACGGATTTCGTTAGTAGTTAGCCATTGTAATTAAACCGAAACTAACTGCTCTTGTATCAGTTGTTAGTAACAGACTGATTAATTTATGGTAAAAGAGATATATGCAATTATTGAAGTAATAATTATAAGACGGAAACCATAGAAACGATGAATGAATGAATGAATGAATGGAGAGATGTATGGAAGAAGTACAAATTGAGATAAGAAAACTAAGAACAGAAGGATGGTGATTGAAATAATAATACGAGTATAATTAATATAATTATGTATTTTATGTTAAGTTATATGTTTGTCACTCATTGAAACTACTAAAATTTTGGATGAAACTTGAAGCAGTTGTAGAATGTATTCTGCATCACAATAATTATCCAAGAGAAAAACAGAAAGGTCACAAAACTCGTGAAATCAAATTTGAGATCTCCAATGCTGCTGCAGTGGATTCTCTGCATGAGAGAAAAGCGTACAAACTCAAAAAACTTGGAAGTTTCAACTGTCTACCATCAAATTGAATAGTTCAAAGGAGTTAGTCCGGTAAATAGTTTGTGTCCGACCCACAATCGGCCAAGCTTTAGGGCTGATACTTCGCTATTTCTAGATAAATTGCTTGAAATAGGTCAGGTTGTGGACCACTCTATCAATTTAGCCTACTTTAGTCCTCTACTGGGCATTGGTTGGTATATTGACTTGAGGGTCTCTAACTAAACGGAAACCTGAATATGCCTTCTACGTCTCGTCTTTCTCATTAAGTTATCTCCAAGATATATTTTCTTCATATTTTTCATCGATATAACATGTTTTATCACTGTAGCTTCATTACAAACCAGAATTTGTCCTAAACCAGTCATTCTATCTAACTATTGGGACTCGGGAGGCTCAAATTCAACTGTCAACTTCTACGAAATTAATATAATGTAACAGATATCTACTCATTTACCAACCCTATCCAAGCCGTCGAAGTTCCAACTATGGAGTTACGAAACTCTAATCTTTCCGCCGTGATTTAGTACAAAACAATTATTCCGGAGATATCTTTGACGACGTGAACTTTACCGATTGTCATGTTACGGAATTATACTTTGAGAAATATCTCTGTCCTGCTCTAGTTTACTTGTTTTTCCTTTCTTTTCTCTGTCGTTACTTGTTTTGATGTGAGTTTATTTGGTAAGGTAGGGAATCGAGGAATCCTTTTCAGTGTTAGAGGTTATATTAATGTTATCTTTTCACAAGTTTCGTTTAAGATATCATTGTAAATTCCAAGTGCATGTTCAAAGTCAAACTGGTAATATTTTTAGTCAACCTCAACACATTTGCGAAAAGGCTAAGCATATTTCATAAAATTACATGCAAAGTTAAATTAACTGCAAAATACTGGATTATTAGAGGATTACATAGCTTTGACGGTAACTGGTTTGGGTAAAGATACAAAACACGCCACATTAGGGATGAATGAACTGGCTGCTAATGATGACTGCACGACTAATTAGTAAAGCAAAACGGACTTTTGCAAGCAAAGGGACGGAAAGAGATAGAAGGATAGCCATTATAATACTGTCTCATTTATTTAGAATAGTCGCAACGACTGTGTGGAGGTCAGTAGTAATTAGTTTTTCTGTGAATCTTTCAATATCTACTATCTAGTAAGTTACTATTCAGTAAGGTTTGTTATAATATCGTCACCAGTGAAACATGGGTAAACAACGCCTCTGTCTACCCCTACAACGAATTCAAACATGTGAGTATAACTTGTTTCTAATAGAGTTGTGCTATAAAACGTTAGTACAACTTTCAATACTGCTTACCCTTTTAAACCCGAAGGAGAATAGGTAAATGTAAACGTAAAAGATCGCGTCACTGAGTCTCGTACGGAAAGGGGTAAGTACAAAAGATCATAAGAAACGGTTGTTTCTTGTTACTGAGTAAGTTTTTGACCTGTCCCTATTATAAATATAGATCCTATGCACAGGTAGACATACAGGCAGGATTACAGAGTATCAAGGATGTGAGAACGATGAAGAATAGAGAAATGGTACTGAATGAAACCGGTATATTTGAATGATTCTTTTGTGGATTTTGAATAATGGATGATGACTTTAATATAAAAAATATTAGGATTACAAAGTATCAAGGATATGAGAAAAAAAAGGTAGGTATTGGATGAAACCGGTATTACGCTTTTAATTACTCTTTAGAAAGAATTTAAATAATGGCGAACTTTGATATCAAAATTGTTCGTGTGTTAACAGATCTTTTAGAGCATGTTATTATATATAACACTATCTAATTTTGGGTCAAAGTTAACAGAACTTGTTACTATTAGTCTATAACTTGAATCGAGCGAAACCGGCTTTACATCGAAGCTCCATCAGTAAAGAACGTTGTAGTAGTATAGTTAGGTACTTATATGTATTTGAACTAGCCATATAGGTACTCGTAGTAAGATTAATATAATATTTAAACTTTCGTCACTTTATGGCAGAAACATTCCAAAATCCACCTAGAGACATTAACCTATTATGACAAAAATGAAAATTGTAACAAATGTATAGCAGTATATACGATAAAGCTATCCGATATTTACATAAAATCATTATAATTAATTACTTCGCGTCCTTAAGAATTTAATTCAAAGTCAAGGATATTTTTTTCCTAGTAGTCCATATACCAACTTTATTACATTAAAATTACTTCAGGAAGTTACTTCATCAGACTGTGCCCGTACACTGATTGCTTCGCAGAAAAAGCGAACCAGTAATATTAAATTGTCAACAAAAAATCTCATCGCAAAACGTTAACAGGTCAATTATTTCAACCAATTAATTCGATTGAAACTGCCATATTCCAAATCGATTACTGTCATTCGATGAAAGAAAAAAAAATACAGAATTTGATACAGAAAAAAGATACAGCTGTCGTTCAATTTGCATGCATATTAAAATGCGTTAAATTTTGTAACACCACGATATATAAAATTGGATGTTTCGTAATCTCCTTTGCACACCGTTGTAGGCCCCAAGCGTTTACCTGTTTTTCATTCGAAAGCTTGTGCGAGGGAGACAGCATACATATTCCAAAAGCGTATGAAGAATTCGAGGCAACAAGCGGCCAAGATCGGGGCCGACGCCACTGACAATGCACGATTCTGTGTCTGGTTATATTAAGCGACCGCTTTCAAAATACACGGGATTATTGTAAATTGGGTGTTCGAGTGCGCCTCTCTATTTCGGCCGGCGTTCAAGTGAAGCGTGGACGGTGTGGCAACCATGCGCGGCGCATTCTTCACCAATGGGGGCCAACTTCACGCAGTTGCGTCCAGACCGCCGACGAGGACGGACCCTTGTCGCTCGCGCCCCCAAAACTATCGTACAATAAACATTTAAACAATTCACAAGTGTTCCAAATCGATTCGAATTTTGTATAACGTACTATATTAGTGATGGGAAGTGTTAAACAGAGCGCGGACATCGATAACGTACGATGACCGAAACTTTAAGTTGGGGAGAACAGAAAAAAGTTGTGGTGTCGAATGCACTCCCGTATACAAAATGCTCCGCTTGTAATGTGATGGCCTGATGGGATCGCAGTGTGGCCAATACAGTGTAGTTAGTGATGTGTACTGTGATATAAAATTTCGGCAGTCGCGTAGATGATTGCCGTTCTTGTGTGTGATATTATTAGTTTATTAGTTACCAAAGATTCCTGATGATCTTGTACATTAGTTTGTGTTTCATATTGGTAGTTTTAGGTAAGTACAATTATCTCAACAGTTGGTTTCTTGTGGTTGTTACGTTATCTTCAATATTTATTAGCATTACTACCATTAATTTGCATCCTGAGTAATTATGACAGTGCTACGATAAATTGTGCCGTAATAAATAAATCTAACTTATACTGAGCATTTGTAGTCATAACGGATAACTGTAAAATACCGCTGCAGTATTATTTTGATTAGGCGAGTGAACTTGACATAGAAGACGTTGACATTAATCAATGTCAGTTCCATATTTAAACTAAAAAAAGTTTAAAACTAGTGACGCCCAACATAATCACTCAAATCTAAATTTAAAATCGACTAAGTTACAAAACGGGACGAAAGCGCCCGCATACACCTAACACTTAGTAGTGATAAATTAAATAGTTATAAATTTCCAATCGTAACGGGAATGACCGTAGGCGTCCACAAATTCAGTTAACTTGACATTATTGCCCGTGCTTGCTCGTCCGTGTCAATTAGTACGTAGTTCATTAAAACTATCCTATTACTCGGACCACACAAGATAAAAATCAAACAGATTTATATAGCCCTTGAAAAATAGAGTATTTAAGTAAACCTTGAGCACGCAACAAAATCCGATATTTCAAATCTCTTAAAACTCCTAAATAAAAGTAGTTTGTAAAAAAAGTAGAAAAACAAAGGACCACAGACCGTATCTAAAGCTGTTTTTTATTTAGAAACCTGAGCATGCTGAAGATAAGCATCTTGGAACTAATAGAGATCGTTAAGAGACTTGCCAAGTTGTGTTAATAAAAATAGGCGAAAGCCTTTCGAGGGAGGTAAACAAAATGTCCAATACATTAATATTTCATAACCAATTACTTTCGATGATAACAGATAATCCAATAGAATTTGGAAGGAAAACGGCCCGAGCCGTTGTCCCGATCGCTAAAATCTACAAATCTCAACTAATTGATATTTCGATAAAATTGTTTTAGACGAATGGAATTCAGAAATACAAATGTCGAAAAGAACCGATTATTATCAATATTCTCGATGTCATAATAATAATAATGATTATTAATTATATCAAGAGCTTAGTACCTACTGCTTAACATTATAATCAAACTTAAGAACTTGTGGGTTTAAAATCAATTTGACCAATTTACCAAGAATTTGAAATAATAGTAAAATAATAAACGGATTAAGCAATTAAACGATCTTAAAGTTTGTGCTTTTTCATAAAAGAGTTTAATAATAAAGCTTGGTCCAAAATTGAAACCACGCCTCCGCAATTTCGTTGATGTTATTATAACCATTCATCATAAAAAAGGAGTCGCCTCTCAATTTTGTTTCTGCTCACCGAAAACGGAATGTTTAGCTAGTTTTTGTGTTATAACAAAAGTTATTCTATAAGTTATCCTGTTACGACCTAAATTAGTATCATAAATTGTCATACATGAAGCCAATACTGCTGTAGGAACAATATTTGTATATAGTCTCTCCATGAAGTTATTTAAGACATCCGTATAAAGATCTAATTTGTTTTGGACGAGAGCTTCATTACTGTTCATTTTTATATCAATATGATCCTATCCATATAACTCAAATTTACTGTCGCAGACGTAAAGTCTGCGACAGTAAATTTGAGTTATATGGATAGGATCATATTGATCCTCCATAATTTATTTATGTCGCTGTCTTTGCTAATTTTCAATCATCAGCATTTCGTCCGTTCCTCCATAAAAATTTACGCTGACATTCAACAAATAAATATCATTAAAGATTCAGAACGTCCATTCGATCTTTTACGACATTTTCAATGGAATCAAGGATAAAAATTTAAAACGATATTTTTTTAGAAAGTGCCTTCGGTAAACCGTAGCAAACTGAATTAAGAAGACGTGACTACGGAGCACGATTTCAGTTCCTTAGACTATTCTTTTTTTATTTCTCAATTTATCTTTTTATGTTATGTAAGAGCTATATTTTAGTTCGACTTTACTCTCTTGATTTTTTTTTTATCTTATTGCCTCACTCTTTCTGAATATTTACTTCATTCATTTTGTTGAAGAATTTCTTTAATGCTATGAATGAACTAGTTATCCTTAAGTAATTATTCTCAAGCTACTTCAAGAATTTTAGGAGAGAAGTGTTTCCTAAAATGCAAATACATCGAATCCGCCATCAATAAATTTACGAACTTATAAAGATCATGTCCACATCACTAATCGCAAAAACGTCACATAAGCACGTTTGTAATTCAAATTTGTAATAATACTTACATTAACAAAAAGTCAGTCGTGCGAAAATGTATTCTCTATTGTATTACCTATCGAAATTACATTTTCGTAGACGTGAATCCCTCCAATATCGCCAGGCATTTTGCTTGAACAAAGAATTTATTAAAGAGAAACTTATTGTTCTCGAAATCTAATTTGACACCGCTTATTATAATACCTTATTTGAATAAATACAATTCCTATATTGTATATCAAACATATTTTGTATCGCGTTGTCTGCCCTTCGGCGCCGCACAGCGCCATCTAGCGTCGAATAGCGAAACTAAATTTGCTTTGCGCAAACGGCAAGTTGGTTTAATAGTATTTTCATTGTTTATTTTGCGCTATAGTGATACAATAGGAACATAAATTATGAGTGACTTCGTAGAGCTTTGTATTCGAGGAAATGCTAGAGTATTCATTAAGTGTAATAACATAAATAACATTGGTAAAGTACAGTTACGGCCTTCAGTATGCTAATGTAACAATAATATTTTAGAGCGTGCTTCTATTTTCTTCATTTGAGTTTCTTAAGTCGTAATTTCATGATCCTCTTAGCTTGAAGGAATTATTCATATATTATATTGAAGGTGCTTATTATTTGGTATTTCAAGATTGACTGTTGTTCTGGGGGAAACCTCGAGTTTTGAAATAGGTTTAATGATGTAACAATATATTTTTTAAGGGTGTCCATGACTTTTGTCCGTTTATCTCCATAGATAATGCTTTGGAATGGGCAATTAGCTTCATATTTCTGACTAACCGACTGCTTGATAATTCAAAAGTGCCAAGACAGTAAGGTTAACTTGAAATAAATGCTTTGAGTTTGAGTTTATGTTTTACTTTTGTCGTATCTTAACATACGTCATTCTGGTGTTGGATACTATTCTCTACGATCTAAGTTTTATTCTCCCTGTCGTTTTTCACAACACCCACTGGAATTTACCTACCGATCTGGTTTTACCTGGTATTCTATGATAATTAATTGGCTTCCCTTATTTAAATAAGTTTTAACCTTTTTACATTATTTTTCTTTTCTTGGGAAATCATTATGAATGTATTGTTCACATTTCTTTGTTTCGTTATTTTATGGGAATTTTAAGCAATTGCCTTGACCTTGGCCTTGGCCGTGGCATTAGCAAATTTTTGGATGTTTGAATTTTTTTTTCTTTCTAAGAAATTTGTACACGCTAATACTATTACTTTGGTATGAATGAGAAAGTATCTCCATTTATTTGTTACGATAATCATTATCATAGGTAACCAGCTCAAAGCAGCTATATAATTAATTGGGTAATTTCATGCTGAAAAATCTTGTACACGAAATGTGGACAAAACTACTATCCGAAAAAATAATGACTAAAATTCTCGTACATATTAAAATATTATTTATTATATGTGTACATTATAACACATTTCAAAATCATCTGTAACTAGACAAAAATACTATTCAAATAAAAACGAATCACACGCAATATATCAAATATTAGCGACAAAATGTAACAGAGCAAAATGGAAAAATAAACAATATTTACTCACACGAAACAATTTCTCTTCTGAGCCCATATATCAAAGACACGTCAAAAAGAATAGAGTTATGCTTCTTCCGTTCCCTTTTGTTTGTGTCGATGAAAAAAAAAACTAATAATAGAGGTTATGGTCTAATGGTAAATGTTTACCGAAAGCCACAATGTATTGTAGAATTTCCCGTATGGCAATATTTTTGAAGCCTATCTTTAGAGGTGGCCATAGTATTATTATAAGTAATCCATTTCAACTAAAAATAAATCACTATTTTCAATACTTTTGCTATTCATAATTATTTATGTCGTAACGTAACAGCAACTTGTTCAATTTTCATTTCGACACAATTATGGTATGTTACAAAATTACAATCAAGTAATAAATTATAATCATTTAAATCATCAATATAATACCTAGCTCCCGAAATTATATTTCCTGCAAATCGTCACATTTTCATTTGCAGCAAATATAATTTCGAGAGCTATACTGACATTTTAAATGATTATAATTTTGTAAAACTTTAAGCCATTGAGTGTTACCGCAGGTGCTCAATATTGTGTTCAGAATCGTTTCCAAAATATATATACGTTCTTCGTTATTGCCAGTATATTAATAACTGCCAAACATCGGCTTACCTCATTCTACACCATGCTTTCCGTCAGCACATCTGGAATAATATTATCGTGTCCTATTTAGTCTTTTGGTGTCACGTCTGCTAGCCCAAATACCTTAGAATTTAGTCTAGTCTGTAATTAAGTCTGGAGTGGATTTACAGGGACTTTGCTGTGGGAAGCTTCGCTAGGATTTATTTTAGTTTAGTTGTGTTTAATTATGTAATGTCGGGTTTTAGTCTTTGTGGGTATCATGAGTAAACAGATTAGTCGTGGGAAGTTACTTTTCTTGTTTTTGATGAGATTTTGTTGGTGTACCTACCTACAGCTAATGGATTCTGTGGAGTTAGTTGTATACATAAATTTGTTTAGTCTAAAGTTAGTTTCGTGGAATGTTTGAATCCGTAAATTAATAATGATTTTTAGCTAGAAACACTAACATAAAACAAATACTTTTCTGTTTTTTTTATCACTAAAAAACCAAACTTATGTTATAGGATTGTCTAATCATCATCATCATCACCATCATAACCAGACATCCACTGCTGGATACAGGCCTTCCCCAATTACCGCTGTATTCTAATAAATTGCATTAATTGTAGTAGTGGAATACAGCAGGCAGTTTGCATATATACCACTGCTAGGCGAAGGCAAGTCTTTCAATAATTTTGGTCCAGTAATGTTGACTTGATTGTTGGTGTTGTCCAGCTTGACCCGTCATCTTCTACGTGGTATTACATAGTTTTTTAGGTCCATAGCTTTTTGGGCGTTATTATTATTATCAATCTCTCTCCTCTCTTTATTTCCAATCTATTTTTAGAAGTGCTGACTTTTAATTGGCTGTTAGTCTCACATACTATTTTTTATTATGTTTGTTTGAGCTGTAAGTCATCCATAGTTAATAAATAAATAAAGAGCCCAGCTCTTTCCATTTTTCTCAATGTAAGGTGACTAAGAACCAGTGTTTGGACATACGGCATAAATAGCATTAAACAAACATAAAAAAGAAACAACACAGAGCAGTAAAAATAATTTGACTTCCTACTTATTCTAACCCCCATTCAACCGTCAATAAATCTCAAAGTTCCGAGTTACGCGAACAAAAACGTAACGTACGTAATGTTCAAGAGAAACAATAAAAATCAGTATTACAACTGGCCATAACATATGCCATGTGGTAACATACGCAGCCGTTACTTTAACGTAAACAAGATGAAATAAACAGTTTTCGTAAGGAAACTACGTAAATACCACGTGAAATGTTACGAAACAGATGTAAGGAACTTACATTTTACTTGGAAACGGTACTTCTTTTGAGTAACGTTAGTGAGTTGATTGTTTTTTTTTTATGACTAGCTTTTTCATGCGACTTCGGCCGCGTGTTTTTACTTAAAACATATCTTAGGACACTCGGTAATAGCGGAGCTTTCTATTAATGGAATAATTTTTGAAATCGGATGAGTGGTCAGAAGATTACCTCCTACATACAAACCAACTAACGTTACCTCTTTGTAATATTAATATAAATAGTTTTTGAGTTTTTCCACCCAAAAAGTCGCCAAAAACTACATTATATTTTGTTCTCATTAGTATAAAACAAGTATAAGACCAAAAAAGACGACTCGCTACAAATTCTTTATGAAATACTAGGTCCTAGCTGCGTCTTCGTCTATGTGATTTTTCTTGTTTTAATATAAAACATATCCCATGGCACACGGCAATAAAGCTGCTCAGTGAAATAATTTTTAAATCGGATGAGTAGTTTCGAAGATTACCTCCTACATACAAACTACTACTATTTTACTTCTTTATAATATTAGTACGAGCGTATGAAGTGTGAGTTTTTCCACCCATAAAGTCATCAAAAGCTAGTATGTGCTGTTTTTTCTCAGTAGTGTAAAACAAGAATAAGTCCGAAAAGGAGGGCAAATTATTTATAAAAAATTGCGTTTATGTTATTTTAATGTTGATACAGAAGTCGGCCTTCATTACTGCAAACAATGAGTTAACCTGACATGATACCGACTCCAATTACTTAAAGCTACAGAACATTTTTTCTATTCTTTTAAAATAATATTTGTCAGTAATAGGAATGTCTTTTGGCATTATTAAAACAACACAGTTATCAATACAAATAATAAAACAGTAACGAAGAATTTTTGCCCGTTTTTTGTATGTCTGATTGTATGTTCCGGATTGGCGCGAAAACGACTGAATGGGTTTTGATTTAATTTGGCACAAAGATAGTTTATAACCTAGATTAATTACAAAGGGTACTTGTAATCCCGCTAGTACGTTCCCGTGGGATATTTACCGACATCCACGCGGGCGAAGTTTAAAATAAATTCTGTCATTTGTTGAATAACCTTTCTCCAATTCTGTGAGCCACATATGGTTCACGCTGATAAAACCATTTGTGTCTAAGTAGACACAAATGGTAAATTATACTTATAACACTTTCACTCTCCGGGACTTCCCGGACAGTGAAAGTGTTATAAGTATAATTTCCTATTTCTAGTTTATTTTAAGATTTTCATAATTTTCGTAATAAAAAACGACTTTGTAGATTGGCTACCTAATCCCTATTTAAAAGCATTATAAAAATTACATTCTCCGTAAATCCATCATGTTTATATTAATTTCTGGTTAAACCTAATTTATAGTTTCTGCGCGGTTAAATTTAACTGTCGGCTTAGCTTCAACGAGATAGTTAAACTGTATAGTTAACTGTATTCGTTATTCTTTGCAGTCATAAAAACCAAGTTTATATCGTGATTGTGATTTTATCCTGTGTTTACCTTTTTTACGAGTTTTGAACAGATTAAAAAGTTTTTTTTCTGTTTAGTATCGAAAGATTTCCTTTTTTTTCAAAAGGTTTGAAATCGTTTTTTTTTATGAAGCAGAAGCACAGTGTAGTGTGATTTATTTAAATGTGTTTTTACGAGAGTTTTATGTTAATAATCGTAATTTTTCAGCCAGTTGGAAAAGTTGCAAAATAAACAAAACTGTTCAAAGTAGGTACAGTTCTGTCGGTAGTTTCAATTGAAAAGGCAAGTCGTTCGGATCTTCATGGATTTTAAAACGTAGCAATAAAATTTGTTGTTTTCGCCTCTTGACATTTTGTTCCGTAACTAGAAATTATAATTTGGACTAACCTTTGCACTCTCTCACAATTATTTGAAGCAAAAGTGAAGGTAGTGCCATAAAACCTTTAATAACCACTTTTATTTCCGAATCAATAATAACAAATAGTATTATTCAACTCAAAAATCATCCACTCTTTCTACTCAAATAAATTAACCACTTCACATTTATCTTAACCAATAAATAAGAACACTACTTCAAAATAACTAACTCACAAAAAAAACGTCCCCAAAATACCGACTTCCTTTACTAAATATAGTTTGAACGCTGCGAACTAAAACTTGATCCCTTTATGAAACTTAAAGTTGATCCCTTCATAAAGAAATAGTGGCATAAACTTCTGCCACAGATGTTTTAAAACAAAACAGTATTTGTTGTTCCAGAAACGAAGTTTGTATAAAATTTTAAAACAAAAATTAAGACGGAGATGATAGAGTGGATTAATCAGGTCAACTTATTAGCGAAACGTTTCGTTATTAAAAAAGTTCTAGGGAAGTAGATTAATCTGTTTTGTAGAGTAGTAGTTAGGATTTATATTTATGTGCATTAAAAACAAGCAATATGATCAAGATGATGTAGCAAGATGATTGATGTAAAACAAGCAATGATTTGCAAGAACAAATACTTTGAGGGTTTCTTGAATCTTAATTTTTTATGATACCAACACCTAACAAAACCGGCCAAGTGCTAGTCGGACTCTCACACGAAGGGTTCCGTACCACCGTACAATATAAAAAAACACGTTTCTTGTATGGGGACCGCCTTTAATAATTAACTTAATTTTATTTTTATTATTTGTTGTTATAGCGGGAATAATACACACATTGTGAAAATTTCATTTGTCTACCTATTTATTACGGTTCATGAGATACAGTCCGCTGACTGACAGACAGGCGAAAATCGGAGGCTTAGTAATAGGGTTCCGTTTGCACCCTTTGGGTACGGAACCCTAATAATATGGGAACTGGCAACGGAAGTGAAAACTAAAACTATGAAGCAAAGACGTAATACTCGTAGTTACCTACATCAAAATCTACATCTCTTTAATAAAATAAGTGATAGACATAATTTTAATACTAGAAATAAAGATAAAATAGATCAACCATTTTTTAGATTATCTAAAGTGCATACATCTTTTATGGGGTACTGTGTTAAATGTTACAACAAAATACCTTGTGATATATTGCAATTAAATGAAAGAAAATTTAAAATTCATATTAAAAGTACACTTTGTAAACATGCATATTACAAATTAGAGGATTATATCCTAGATAAGAATGCTTGGAAACATGCTGGTCTTGCTCCATAGGACAATCTAGAGTCTAGACAAAATCAAACTGGTTGCTAATTTAATTGTATAATTTATAATTTTTATGACATTGTTTTTTACATTATGTAACTACTTTAACTCACACACTAAATTATTACTTGTTTTTTTTTTTGAAAAATCGTCTACTTCTCAATATTTGTAAATATGTGAGCTCCATGTATCTATCTCATAATTAATTTACCTGTCATGCGTTATATTTAATTATTTTTACCTATTGTGGTATAGTAATTTTATTCTAGGTGCATCGTCTTCACATATAATTATTATATATACATAATATTGTAAAACATTTTTAAAAGAGTAACGGTGGAGTTCCTTGCCCATTCTTCTCCATACGAAACTACCTTTTGGAAGGGGCAACTAGAATCAGTTCTATTTTTTGTAAATTTTGACGTTCAAAAGTGCCATTTTATGTGCCTATTTGAAATAAACGATTTGACTTTGACTTTGACTTTAACTAAATACTGCTAACATGTCGGTGACGCAAACCCATAAGATTTTCCTCTACCAAAAATCATTCAACGCGTTTTCACTTCAAAAAATGTAGTGCCGAATACTTTTTTAATATTATAGTAGGTACTTATTCTGAAGTCACAACGACTAAAATTTAAAAAGTAATCTCGAAAGAAGCAGACATAACATAAACACTAAAGAATATCTAGCTCTTATAACAAAAACTTTAGAAAACTGCAAGAAAACTTGCAAACAAACTAACAATTATGTTCTGAGACAGTTATTTTTAGTAAAACAACGAATTTTCTGTTGATCTCTTCGGAACAACAACTATAAAGCATTATTATTTTGTTCAACAAAACTTTGTGAACTTTTAATGAATATTAGTTTTCGTTTTAAACTTTGATTGTCTTTTATTAAAACTAAAAATGTTTTATCAATTTATGATTCATAAAAGGCTGTGTAATTTTAATTATTTCGTATCGAACACAAAGTGAATAAAAACATAAAAGTAATGAAAGGTTTTTACTAAGATAGTAATCTGCCTATCAAATTAAATTAGAAGTCTAAAAACAAGACTAAAGTTCATGTAGGCTAATAACGTTTATTTTAATTAATTTTCCGTTCTTTATTTCGCAAACAGAGATTCATTATTTTCTGAAACTATTTCTCTAACAAAATATCTAGTTCTAACTATAAACTAAGACCCCAAAGCACATACCATTTTATAAAGTAATTTTAAAGTAAAAAAAAAAGCAATTGTGATAACAATTTCGTTTTATGACTTAGCTCGCTCCTGCATACAATACCTATTTATATTTAAATATACTGATATTCTGCTGCATCTGTATTAGTATACAAGGCGACCACAAAGAAAAAAATCGTGACCTCTTTTACTCGTAAAATATTTCCTTTGCACGCAAAAAGCTGTCTATTTTTCTTTTTGATTTGACTGAAGTTAAAGGCACTATTACGTATACAACCTTCTTGTTACGAAAAATAATTTTCAGTCCCCCCTAGGACGTCAAAAAATACGTCTCTCCTTATCCACCCTTCCATCACACGAAGGCAACAAATTGTTATTAACTCCTGAATAAGATATAATGCGATGTCAATGTAGATAATACTTCACTTGATTGATAAGTCCTCGTTATAACCAGTTGGCAAAATATCGGCCACCATTAATAAACTCATATATCAATAAGGAAATAAAGCAAAGAATTTGTTTTATCCCGTATTGGATATCTTATAAATACTTATAATGTTTGTTTGGCGTGTCGTTTCTTTCTTTTTGGACGAAATTGCTGTTATTTCTAAGCTATTGTATGGGCGGACCTTAAGTGCGATCGTAGCGCCATCTGTTGTCGAGTAGCGGTAATGAGAAGCTTTTTTTATTCTGTAGGTGTAAAGGATACGATGTTTGGTTTCGTTTATAGAATATAAATAGGTCTTTATTGTTCAAAAGTGTTTTGTATGAATATGAAATTGTTTTGTAATGCTTATTAGAGCTTTACCTTGTCTAACGTAAGGCGTTTTGACTTTTTTTGTATTTAATGAAGTCCTATTTAGAACATCTCGATTTTAGTTCCCATTAAGTCTGAAATTAAGAAAGACATTTCTGCTTAAATATTAACATTTCTACGTAATATTTAGGCATAATATAAAAAAAATACCATTATAAAGTTTTATCAAAATAAAACATGAAACCACTCGAAATTAAAACCCAAACAATATAAGATCCACTCATTATTTCGCTCAAATGTTAATTACTTAACTTTGGGGTCCACACACAAAATTTTAAGGCATAAGAAGACTCGGAAATTTTACACTCGCAGGTCCCGGAACCCGTATTTTCGAGTTATCAGTTTCCTAGTTACTGTTGGGGGAGAATTCAAGGGGTTCAATTTTATGAGAAACAGTTTCAATATGGGGTTGTATTGCGCAAGTTTTATAATTATTTTGTATTGGAGAATACTTTGACAGATGTTAAAAACCCTTCAGGATAAAATTATGATGTGAATTGAAAATTTAGACACTCCGGCTAGGATAACCATCTGTCCGGATTTTTCGGACATGTCCGACGATATCATTTTGTTCGGACATTTATGGCAAGTTCCTTAAACAAAAAGAGTTAAATTAATAACGAAAAAAAAACGTCCGGACTTTTTTGCAATTTTCTGGGTTTTATTCTGGACTTTTCAAATTTCGAAATCTTGACCGTAACTCCGGCAGTGATTGGTAGAACATTAAATAACGGTCATCTTCCATCGTGGAAATTGAAAAGAGTATGGTTAGATGGTTTGGTCATGTTGAGAGGAGGATAAATGAAAGGCGACTTACAAAAGGTATCACAAGGCAGATGTGAGTGGCAACGCTGGTAGTGCTGGTGGTGGTGGTGGTGGTGGTGGTCATTAGTGACCTTATTGGTGATGTTCTTCAGAAAGCTCAGGTTCGTAGTACTCGCAACCGGCGTGCGGGCATGACTAGATGCATGATAACGTAAAAGCAAAAGGAGTATGTAAGAATCGTAGCAGGTGGCGTTCAGTAGTTTCTGCCTACCCCCGTGGGAAGAAGACATGAGTTTATATAAGTGTGGACCATCGTGTTAACACAAAAGCTTGTCAAAATATTGATTGAAATAAGGCCTTGGCTGAAAGGTTTTCTTTAATCACATTGTTAAAAATATATGAACTTTCACAATATTTCAGTACAAATTGGAGTGATTGTTTCAGGCAATTGACGTGAAGAGTAATAATTGCTTTGTTGGTAATTTACATTCGACATTTCGAGTCAATAAATGTTTCAATGTGTTCATGTAATTGCTGTAGAAGCTGTTTCTTCATTTGAACTTAAACATTACTGGCGAAGTGTGGGTGTACTATAGTTGCAGCTCTGCCTAACCTTATGGGGCATACAGGCGTGATGGTATGCATGATTAATCTACTGGTCTAGAAAGTATTCTCTATAATTATAATGTGTTAGTGATAAAAATTTAACAAAGTTTCAATTAAGGCACAATTTTGGACAAGCTATGCTGTGGACTATACAAAGTCTGATATAATTAAAGTAACACTTCTGGAGGCCAATTGGACGTAGTTAAACGAAATGGATTCAACCCGCAAATGGCCAAAAATGTATTGTGTATACCAAAACACTCTTTGTAGTTAAAACTTTAATATTACGAAGAAAACATGATGTCGCGTTTAAATTTTACTTGGATTGTTTTCGTAATATTAAAGTTGTAAGTTCTGGTATACACAATTCATTTTTGGCCGTATGCGGGTTGGATCCTTTTCGTTAAACTACGTCCAATTTCCGTTATTAAAAAAACGTTAAAGATCTAGTCACCACGACAATCAATGTCAAAAACTTGTCAACAATGTAGTATATTGAAGTATTTTTTAGAAGACCATTCTATACTACATTTGAAATAAAATTAGAAATTTAAATATGACTTTTTTACAGACCGCTCAACCGATTTTGACTTCTATTGCCTTGGTAGCATGACAAATGGCAGTTGCAGTTAACAGTTGGTATTGTAACCACGTTTTTGCTTTTAGTGGCATCCTTATGCCTGCGGAATAGAAGTCAAAATCTGTTGAACGGACTGTAAAAAAAGGTTTATTTAAATTTCTAATCTTATTTCAAATGGAGTATAAAATTACTATGCGACCGTTCTTTAAAATATGGGAATTGCTCTTTGGTTTGCTCAATATTTGTATCACCAATTCAGCACTCGTTGAGGTTTTTTTAACTTGTTAGTAGAATTATCTTTTGTAATGCTGTCTTTGTGGTTGATATTACAATGTCACAATAAACTTAAAATGCCGAGAAAACGAATACCTGCAGTTTCTCAATCCGTTACAGATTATTATTTTTCTATAATAATGGAAACCATTTCAAATCGTTAGAAAATTGCATCGTAATGCACACAATAATATACCTTCCACTGCTGGACATAGGCCTCCCTCAAGTATCGCCACATCGACCGGTTCTGTGCTTCTTGTTTTCAGCGGAGGGGCAATTTTCGTATTTTTAAGAAGTTGGTACGGACCCTTTGTGTACGAGAGTCCACAATCAAAAAATCAAAATCATTTTTTTTTACATAAACCTTCATGGGCACTTAAGAAACGTCATAAGCTAGGTGTACGGTTCCAATTGGTCGTTTCTTATGGAGAAGAGCCGGCAAGAAACTCCACGATTACTCTTTTAAAAATAAGTAGCTTTTACAATGTTTTACCAAATTACAGTGTTAATAGGTACGGGAGGACAGTGTAGGCCTGTCAACAAGTAACAGGTACCTACTCAACAAAATATAAAAAGGTCTAGAAATCTACATTCTATAAGTTAGGCCTACAACGTTCTCACATTTACAAAATATAGAAGAATCTATATAAAAGATAAATAAATAATAATAAAAATAAAAGCCTATTTAAATTAAATGACATGATTGCCATTACAACTGTAACAAATCTGAATTAAAATCCTGAAACGACAGATCTGAATTAAAGTCCGAGTCGTACTTGGTCGGTTTTTAATTACGGGAAAATTGGCCTTTTCAGGCCATAAGGTTCACCTCGTAAGTATCCTACCCACGAAATGCTGTATGCTTAACCAAACAATAATAACTAAGAACTTAAGGATTCGTAATTAAACCGTTCACATTAAATCCAGCCCTTAATCTAGACCGAAATTAATCACAAACAAAGCACAGGTTTCAATAATAATAACTTGATTCTCGTATAAAGTTTCTTTAAGCAAAAAGCTAGGCTGAAATGCAGACGTTAATAAATCAGTCTGGATACCCCTCAAACAGACATTTATTTATCTGGAGAGTAACCTTATGAAAAGAAGAATTGATCCTAAGTTTTTTGTTTCATGGTTATAATTGGTATTCCGATGCCGACTAATTTTGAAGATTGTCTTATTAAAACAAAAATAGCCGCACCGGGTCGACCGCAGGTTGAGCTACGCTTTCCGAGGTCAGTCCGTGGATGGGTGGCTATCCTTATCGAGACACATCCGTGCTTCTGGAAGCATATTGTCGTTGGTCTCGGCTATCATACGTAATATTTGGCAGTCGTTGTAGGGTAGTCAGAAATCCCAAAAATCTGACAACCAGTCTTACTAAGGAGTATCGTGTTACACAGTAACTGAGTTGTGGAGGTCAGATTGGCAGGCCTAAAGACAGGGTATGGTAATTTTACCTATTATTAGTCGACGTTAACGACACAAAGGCACCGCCAGTTGCGCGACGAGCGGATCCTTTGTGTCGCTTGCGATTCGCGCCGCGTGTCGCGGCTGTTTGAAGGAGCCTTTAATCATGGAAGCATTCCCAAATAGAAGATCAAAATAATCATATCACGTGACTCAACTATAAAATTGTCAAGATAACTGATGTATTATTAAGTAAACAGACCTGGAACCTATAAATGTCTGCCTAGGTCTTTCGAAGGCCAAATAGTAGCATTAAATATTCCGTAACCATTTATGTGAAAAGGGAAAACTTTGAATTAAGGCTCGTAAAATCAGGCGCGTCACAAATGCACCGCTAGTCGCGCGACGAGCGGTGTGTCTTTGTGTCGCGTGCGATTCGCGTTGCGTGTCGCGCCTGTTTGTAGGAGCCTTTATTTGAAACTAGTTTTTGCTTACAGTTTGTTGGTTAGGTATTTCTTGTTTTTTTTGTATTATTTGTGTTTTACCTTAGTTTAAAAGGTTAGGTAAACCACCCACACTTTAAAAGGCTCCCGCAAACAGGCGCGACGCGAGAGGGCGACGCGACTCCAGTAGAACAATTCCTATGAAATTTTCATGGATTTTGTTCAAGACACGTCGCGTTGTCGCGTCGCGCCTGTCTCCGAGAACCTTTATGTTATGATGGCGGAAGTCTGTTACCTTTTCAAACACGGTCTTTTCACACAGTAACTGTCTGTTACCTGGTTAAGCTGTGCCCCACATCGAAATCCGTTCAGCTAATGAACGGATTTCGATGTGGGACATAGTATAATTTTTATCCCGGTAGTACGATCCGATGGGATAATTCCCGACCTCCACGCGGGTAGGCAAAAGCTATAGTCTCATATAAAATGAATGTTACTAATTATTTTGTCTTAAGAATTCCGCTAATACCGTACAGGAAAATAATAGCATTACGTCGACAGTAATATCTCAACGTAAACTAAGGTTGTACCATAACTTATCTCGTGTCACATATACGTAGCAAATAGACGGTTTTCCCACCCCTACGCATGATTCATTGCTAGGGACAACTGTATCTGTTTCATGAGCCAGTGAATCGTAACCATTTGTTTTCGATTAATGTTGGAACAATTGTGAGACGGGGCAGTATTAATTGGAGTGTTCCGGTTTTTATGCCCGCACTAGTGTTGCGGTTTTTTTTTGTTTATTTTTCGTGTAACCGCTGTATGCTTGCAGTAATTGATTGATGGTAGCTTGAATTGGTTTTGTTTTTTTATTAATCTTTAAGTTTGTCGGTCTTCGATTGATTTGTTTTGATGTTTATTGCAGCTGCCATTTTATAAAGTAGATTTCTTAAGTCTTACATGTTGATCATCATCTACCTAAACTTTTCCCAACTACGAGTATGTTGGGGTTGGCTTCCAGTCTTACCAGATGCAGCTGAATACCAGTATTTTACATGGAGTATCTGTCTTCCACAACCCAGTTACTGGGTAACACGATAACCCTCGGTAAAGTCTTACATGTAAATAACTGCTTAAATATTTAATCTTTGTTATGATATAATGTTTATCTCTAGAGTCAACTTGTCCGAATGTATATTTCTTATTTGATTTGAAGTCAATTACACGTAAATTAATTTGACTCGTTTTAGTCATTATAGTCAGCCAATGTGCGTTTTAATTATTTCTAACGTGACGCTATTATCGTACTAGTCCACGTTCAAAAAATGTACGGAAATAAGTGCACGTTATAACGTTATCGTGGACGGAAATTTAAAGTCGTCTTTTGATTATTTCCATACATTTTACTTACTTATGTTATTGTGATGCCGTGACGTGCACGTTCACGAAAATATCGTCACGTCATAAATTATAAAAGTGAACATTCACAACAGCTCAAATAAGAATTTGGCAGCTAGTGAAGGGCTCTTTATTAAAGCTCCTTCAAACAGGCGCGACAGGCGACGCGAATCGCACATGATACAAAGGCACCGGCCGTCGCGTGACGAGTGGTGCCTTTATGTCGCGTGCGATTCGCGTCGCCTGTCGCGTCAGTTTGAAGGAGCCTTTAACCATTCAGAATACAGTAGTAGGTTTGTCTTATCGATATTAAAACAAATAATTCATTAAATGTAAGGAATAAATTCTATTGAAAAGCCCTTTCTTTGAACCCATAATCCTATTGTTAATATTATTAAGTAAATATTAATAAAGAACTTTATTTCTTTGTACTAAGCTGGATTTTATTTAATTAGAATAATCAGCCTTCGAGTATAACTTGACTAGCATATTTATGTTCATGCCAAGAAAACACATTACACACACACACACACACATACACACACACACACATACACACATACACATACATACACACACACACACACTACACTGAATTTCATTTTAAAACAAGGAAATGGAAAAAAACAATACAAGAAATAACGGAAGTGTCACTTTTGAATGTTCGTGATACTATAATGCCGTTATTGTTCCTAATTCTTGGGATAATGATTTATGACCGTAATACCAACCACTAAAATCATTCCTTGTTCACATTTAACAAGCTTCGCCCAAAGAGATAATGCTTTCGAACCAAAAAGCCTTACCGATATTTGATATTGGATATTTAGTATTCATTAAAAGAATAAACTATGCAAACTAACAAATCATCAAAAATTTGCTTGCAAATTAGGAATGGCAAAATACTAAAATGCTAAGGAAAACATCAAATTTTTTTTTTTTTCTGTCTCTAGTGATTATTGACAGACATTAAACTGTTTTTTTTTTTATATGTATAGTACTTTTATGTCATGAAACGACGCGCGCTTTACTTGTGGTTACCAAGTTTACAAACATGGTGTGAATGTGTGTGTAAACTCAGGAGCTGTCGGTAGTCGGTACCGTTCGAGACAATGCAATGGCGAAGACGGAAGTGTGTGTGCGTGTGTGTGTTATTGTGCTGACGCTACTCGACTTCACGCACACATTCAAAACGTGTTTGTAAACTTGGTTACCACTAGTAAAGCGCGTGTATAATAAAAATACTGTAAATATTGCAGTATTACCATGGCTCAACCGTCATTTACTAAAGACACTTCCTTTTCTTAATTATTATCTCATGGCGCTTCTATACTTTTTCATTTTCATTCTAAAGAAAAACGAGACAAGAAAATGCTCAGCTCTCGTTCAATTAAATTTAAAACGTAAAAACAAAAGAGCTTTAATAATAAAATCATCAGTGGAAACGTACAATAGGTGCCTGTAATAATAATATTAACTTTTGTAGGAGTTTTCATTGCTTTCCAGGGCTGGCTCAAGACATGATTATTAATTAATTAATATTGGTGGTACCTACCGGATACCTTTGTTTTCATTTGCGTAGGTAAAATAGTGAAATAAATTGTTTATTAAATTGACTACCAACTGAAATTCTCCGTACCTATATTCAAATCACAACTGTCAATTTTTGACAGTTGTATGAAATCACACCGGTGACTGAAAGGTTGTGTGAAACTCAGTTGTCATGGTATGGGTTTAGAGGTATGTGGAACAGGGTGTAAAGTTCACTCATACCTCCATAGAAAAGGGAGGATCCTCCGACCAGACGGGTGTCGTGTCTGGTGGGCAACTGCTCGAATGTCGGGGCGTTGTATATATGCTAGTTGCGCGGTAAACTCTGCTTGCGCGATCCAGGATTTTGCTTGACTTCTATGTGACGCGTAGCTCGCATGTGGCGTTGTAGATGCTGCTACATGGGCATGTGATGCGGAGAAATGAGGAAAATATTGTTTGTGAAGAAAAGTTTTGATATAAATGTGAATCTAAGACGACCCACTGACCGTGTGAAGGATGATATGGCTAGAAAGGGTGTGACTACTGAGATGCAGGCTAATAGAGACGTGTAGAAAGAGAAGACAAGTTGAAGCGACCTCAAATATATTGTGATAAGGGCAAGAAATCCATGATGATGTGTATTAATAGTTTTATTTTTTTTAAAACTCCTTAGTAGGTATGTACACCTTAATTTTTTTGATGTACATAATAAAGAATATTCTATTCTATTCTATGATGAAGGTAAATTAACGTAATGAATAACAATAAATTTCCCTGACTGTGCATGATATAATGTCTCTCACAGGTAGGTACAGTCACCAAAAGTCAGCAACCATAGTCGTCGGATATAGTTGAAGTTTAGTAAGAAACCGATGGATGTTTTCAAATGGTTTGATTTTTTGGTTTGGTTTGGTTTTAAGAAACCAACGAATGATTTCGAATAAAATTTAATTTAGTAATAAAAATTATTTTCAGTTTAGTAAGCAAAATTTCAACTATATCGACGACCCTGGTTACTTATCACTTTTGGTGCCCGTACATTATAAAAGTACATAAATATAGCCCGAGACTGAACGAACAAACTAGGTCTTACGAAGTTTCTAATTACGAAAATTGGTTTATAGGGTCTATAGTATTAAATTTTAATTAAGTATTCCTAGAACTTGAAGCTTAGTTTAGGACTTAAGATCATGTACAAATTAAAATTTGTCCACTGTATTTGAACTAGTTCTCGTAATATAACAACGAATTGCCCCTGCTTCGCACGGTTATTACGACTTACAAAACATCGAGAATTCTTTATTATATGCAAGTTTAAGGCTCCCCGCAAACAGACGCAACGCGACTCTAGTAAAAAAAAACTATGAAAACTTAATGAAAATTCCTCTGCAAGAGTAGCGTCGCGCCTGTTTGCGGCAGCCTTTAACCTTCCGGAATAAATTCTCGAACTGATGGTGAAAACCGAATCAAAATACGTTACCGTAGTTAGTGTTATTTTACCGTAGTTAATAAGATACACACGAATTTATAATATGTATAGATATGTCCAGCACCCTAATTACGTACCTAACACACTATCTATCACAATCTCAACCATTTTGAAGCCTATTGCTAATCCATTGCTCCATATGTTCGATAAACTTGTCTGCTCACCAACGTAAATAACGCAATGGCTGTAGTTGAACTGTCAAAATGAAACCTATTCCTACTATTAGTGTGTTAGTGTTACGTCATTACCCCGCAGCTGTGGTATTTGTTAAAACGAAAACGTCTGTCCAGCCTGAGTTCCTAGTACTTTAAATATTTTATCCAATTAAAATCCAAGTACATTAGATTACCCTCCAAGCTTTGGCATCCCTTCCGATAAACAGAAAACTTGGCAATGGAATTCACTTGAATTTATTAATTCCATTTTGTAATTCCAATTTGTAATCGTGTTAAACTTTTAATTTCGAACGGCTACCGTTTCGGCTATTATGCTAAAGGGAATTATGTCTACGTGTTTAGAAAACGTTATTTTTGTAACGTTATTTTCGTTACGTTATTTGGGTTATAAGAATTAGGTTCGTAATGATTTTGGGCTCTGCTGTTCAATTTTATGGTAGCAGGTTTATTGTGTTAATGAAAGTTTTGTAAGTTTTTGCTCTCATTTTTGTTATGATTTGTTAATTGTTATGGTTTTTTGTACTTTCATTTTACTTTGTATATGTCTGTTACTCTTATGTTTTTGTCAATTGAAGTTTTCTAGGGCTTTCGACACATAACTCAACATAAACCGCGTTATCTCAGATCCACCCCGTTTACAAAGCGAGCAACACACATAGTTTGATTTAGGGTTGTAGTTAAAAATAGTATAATTACTTCTATAAAAAACCAGCAACTTTAGCTTTTACTGAGCGCCTATTTTGAGTCATGAATACAAAATGGCGAGGTGAGCGCAATAGGGCCAGGTAAAGGTGAAATAAAGGTATTTCGTAACCACAATTTATTTTTAGAGTTAATGATAGTTATGAGACTTATGAGACATTAAAAAAAAAAACCTGTTAATAAAAACATTAAGAAGCAAAAACATTTTTTTTCCTATCTAACTGCCTAGTTACTATATTTTTGTATTATTTCGGCGAAACCAAAAGATACTATATTTGATATAAAAAAGTTGGCAACCCCGATTTGAGTCTATGCTAGATTAATAGAATATTGTTTATTCTTGTTGTAGCTGTTCAAATTCAAAAAAGTACTCTACTTCAACATCCAGAACTTTTTGTCCTCTATCATAAAACTGTGCTTAAAAATACCTCTAATTGTATCATAAAATAAAACCGAGAAGGCTGACGCTCAATCGTTAAGGCTCCTACACACTGACGCGACGCGACAGCAAGACACAAAGGCACCGCGTGTCGCGCGACGAGCGGAGCCTTTGTGTCGTGCTGTCGCGTCGCGCCTGTCTGAGAGAGCCTTTACACAAAAGCTTAAATAAAATACATTTATTGATTTCTGTGAAAAATACTTTACCTTTAAGGAAAAAGTGCATCGATAATTGAATCATCACGGTTACCACCTTTTGGTGTGAGTCAGGGCTGGAAACCGCACTCCATGTGAATCATCTATAATTACCAACATTTTTATTGCCATCCTAACTGATTTGGTATCGGTAATTTGACTGCGTTGGGGTTCCTTGGCAACCCATTCATTTTGGTTCTGGTTAAGTATAAGGGATAGCATTTTTATTTATGTTAAAATATGACGTTATGAGGAAAGATATCACTCTCTGACTCGTTTAATTGATTCTGTAAATAAAACGCTCTATAAACTATCCTTTTTCTTTTGTGTCATTCCATTAAGGCTCCCGCAAACAGGCGCGACGCGACAGCCCGACACAAAGGCGCCGCCCGTCGCGCGGCACGCGGTGCCTTTGTGTCACGCTGTCGCGTCGCGCCAGTGTGCACAAGCCTTTATTGTTCAAGAGAGAGGCAAAAAAAGAACCCTAAAGTTGCAGCTCATTTTCTGTACCTATGCATAGTTTTGCATGAAAGTTTAATCGGGCTACACTGAGTAAAAAAGTACCCTGTTACCCATTACTCATCCTAATTTTATTTAGTACTTCTACTGTTCTACTATTCTGTTCTATTCTATTATTATTTCTGTTCTTCTACTGTTTGTGGACAATAAAACCTAAGCTTAACTAATTTGCTCCAATATCTAAACAATACAGGCATTTTTGCACCACCGGACGAATTCACAGAAATCATCAAAAAGTTTGACTCATAACAAAAAACTTCCCAATATGAAACGATTCGCGCTTGGACGCAATTTTTTATCTGTATTCACACATTTTATATTAATGCCTTACCAAATAATAATAGGTGGTCGTGAATAAAATGGCATTGGCTTTTTTATTTGTCCAAAAAAACGCTAATTTGGGCTCTTTGAATGGTTATTTCCTGTTTGGTGTTGCCTACTGTAATTTTTGCGTGGCCATCGCGTGAGAGTTTAAATATGCTGTACTTAGCATTATATGAACGATACAGAATTTATAGCCTAATTGTAGTTAATTTACTTTTTCTTGAGACTAGTTAGTAGTTAGGCTATTTTTTTCGCATCTTAGTTTGAATCTGGCTAGCTAGCAATCTATCAAATTATTTAGGTCATTGTGTTTTTCTGAACATAAATAGTTCTTACATCGACTATCCGATTACATATCTACAGTGATTGCCAGGTCAAAGATTACATAGTGAATAATTAATGATCGGTTACTAGGCCAACGAATATAAGATGCGATGACTCACATCTTAGCAAGTTTCTTCACTCCTACAAAATCTATACTCAATCATTACGATACAAAAAAAAAAAGGCAATGTTTTATAGCACACTAGCGCCCTTGCTAACACCAGTGGTATTTCAACGTAACCTCATTAGCCCAACCATAGACAAAACATTAACAATGTATTTTTCAAAGTTAAAAATGGAATGTGCTGCGTTTGAACTTTTGAAGAAAGAACTACTTTCACCATTCTATTTAAAAAGTTGCGCTTAGCGTTAAAAGCATTATTGAGGCCACGATTAAAGAGTACTTCATAAACATGAAGTAACGGTAAAATATTTTCGATTTTAAATTTAGAATGGAAGTAAAACATTGTCAACTGCTTGTCATATCGCGCGGCGCGCAAGGGATAATGGGTTCTATAGAAAATGGTTTATGGTAGACATAATATTGCAAAATGTATGGATACCTAATAAACTAATGCTTCTGTGATTGACGTTTAAAGTGAAGCAAAGTAATTCTTAGGTAGGTTCATCATTGAAGGGGTCCGATAGGGCCGATGCCTGCCGGCGTCGCGGATTGTTCGAAAGAGTTACCGTGGCCCTGGCGCACAGGCAACTGAAGGAACACGGGTGGGTTTTAGTCAGTAAGAGTCTGACAGGCCCTTCCGCTCCGCCCAGAGCGGGAGAGGCCATTTGATGATTTCCCACCAAACAAAAAAAAAAAAAGTCATTGTATAGGTTTTGTAACGGACAAAGACATAGGTATCCTAGAATTAACGGACGACATTAAAGTACCTACTTACCAGAAATGTTTATTTGTACACACTCCTTCGATAAATAAATAAAGGATAGGTAAGTATTGGTTCGTTGACATCTTATCAACGAACCTATTCACGACAAATGTCATGACTCATGACATTATCCTCATATTATCACCTTTTAGTCCCCTGCCGATCACGGGCTTTCTTCATAATCTATTCCACTGAAATCATTACGTCAATATTTACCTACATTATATTATCTGTCATCTTTGCTCGCCTTACAGGCCTATCTACTAGACACATGGAATAAAATAAAATAAAAATTGTCTGTAGGACAGAAATAATTCACTTCAAAAATGTTGTTTAAAAATCTCTGAGTAATCTATGAAAGAATTAGTGAACAGACACTCTCATTATTTAAAAATGGGTCCACAAGACGTTAAATTAATAAAGTAGGTCGAAGAACAAAGAGTTCACTTCATAAACTGTAAACATTGTAATAGAACACTATTGACCTGACGGTTAAACAATGGCTTTTATCTCATTCCACTGAACTCCAAATTCGATAACCTGTGAGAACAGCAAATATTTCTAATTTGATATGTATTGCGATACTGGCTGTTTATTGTATTTTATTCTTTTGTCTCTGGCTATCGCGATTTAGAAATGAAGTGTTCGAAGTTTGATTGAGCAACGGATTTTTAAATGGCGCGTAAATGGCTTGATGTTTTGTTTTATCTTTATAATTTTGTTATGCAAACAAAATGCTTATCTGCAGTGTATTAATATAAACATGTTTATAAATCGCACTTATACTACAATACTGTTGTAACTCAAAATATGTAAAATTTGAGATAATGAAGTGAATAATCATTTTTTCGTCGATTCTGAAAAAAAGTCACATTTTGAGTTACAACAGTATTGCGAAATGTCTAGTCTACATTCGTAAATTATATACGTATAAATAGATTAAATCTCAGACGCTACGTGTACCTCAATTTTAATAATATCCTCAATTACATTTACTGGATAGGTACTCCGGAAGGAAATAAATTATCCTGATAAAGAGGGAATGACGTCAAAGCATACACTTATCACTTCAATTTCTCTGTACTCGGTACATTCATTTTAAATAAAAGGCATTGCGTAATCGAATACAAGGAACGCGACCGAACACATTCCAATTTTAAATACATAAATATTGTTAATTTAAATGTGACGTTTGATTGATAATTTCCGCCATGTTGTAATAATTATGCGACATTTATCGCTATTATTCTTTTCGAAGAATTTTTTTTTTTGAATAATGCTTCAATTAATTTAATAAATATTCCTTCAATTAATTAGTGATAACTGTTCGTCTGTATTGCTCATTTTTTCCTGTGTTACTTTTATATTGAAACGTTAATAAAATATTGCGGAGTTCGGCCTTTTAATAAATTAGTATTTAATTTACCTTGTACAAATGTCTGTTATTAAATATATGGTTTTATTTTATAATAGTCAGGAAATTCGACTTAATAAACGACTTGCTGACGACTCGGACAAAATATTTTCGGATCGGACAGTGTCCGAATCCGATTTTTTTTCACTGATGATTCGGACATACGATAGCTGCCGATCCAAATTCATAATCGCAGTAAATCATTGTTCGATTATTCACATAATATTTCCCATACATATTTCATTATTCGTAAACCGTCATTCGTCGTTTTCTACGAACATCTACACCTATACATAAAATTAAAGTCGCTTTCCGTGTCTGTCTGTGCGACCGCGTCGTTCTTTGAAACTACGCAACGGATTTTCATGCATTTTCACTATCATTAACAGATTTTTTCCAGAAGTTTTATATGTAGGTACGACATGAATATAAAACTTACATAAAATAAAGAAATCTAGATTTTTGTCAAGGCTTAAAAACCGTTTGAAACAAGGGCGGGTCGCTTGTAAATTATAAATCGTGATAGGTACTCAAAGATTGAATAAAGAGAGAAGCACATTCTAAACTTAAAATAAAACTGTTACAACAATGATAACCCACACCTACAACACGTACCTAATAACGTACAGTTCCACCTAGGATATAATTCAACTCTCAACTCATCAGCAAACTCGACCCCCTGACAGGACCGACTCAACCCCCGACTTCACAAACTCAACCCCCGCCGCGCTGACCGACAACGTAGACGTAGGTACAATGTTGATAAGGGGTGACATTGCCTTTACCTACCAATTTTAGAGACGCTTTGTGTGACTATTTTAGAGCCTAAAATACTACTAAAGTAATCGTAATAGATGGACTGGACAGTTGTAAGTGGCACTTACTTCACGAAGAATAGTTGAAAACTATGCTTAATGTGCAAAGTGAAACGATAACCCAAGCAATATTAGGAAAAAATAAGTCTAAGCTAGATTACTCCCCGAATTTTCTAACTCCTGAATCCTGACCCACCACATCGCATCCTACTGTCCGCGCTAATACTTCGTTTTCTGTTTCTTTTTTCTTTTTCTCGGCTTCTAAGGGTCGTATCGTGATCTTAAATAGCATATAACCATACTCAAGAATTGGGCTATCGAATGCAAAAAAAATAACCGACCTGTAGTTCCAGAGATTATCCCTACATACAAAGTTACAAACAAACAAATACCTCTTTATAATACTAGTATAGATATAGATTAAGGCATAAAGTAACTTAACACCCGGTTTCTGACTTGAGAATTTGAAGTTAAGAACTAGTCAAACTCTACTTTAGTATTACTTAAGGAGAAAACCCGCGAAATTCAATATTTCTTTGCAAAAAAACATATTATTAAGTTTTTATTTTATTTCGGGGTGCATTTGTAGGTATCGCCTTAAGTACTTAAACTAAATTCTCTATCCCAGACACCGGGTGTTAGACTCAATTCTTTAATGAATCTCATTTTAAATACCTTAGATTTATTTGGTCTTACGTATAAAACCTAACATATTGTTTCTTTTGTTTCCAGCTGATCCGTTGCCAGGCAAGCACGTACCGCTAGAAAGCTATGAGAGCGAACTGGAGAGGGAACACGCGCTACCGACGTCCGTCCCCAACGCTGACATACTCAAGACTAACAGCAACCCGACGTATCATAAGCCGAGGTAAGCTTTTATGTTGTTTTTTTTTTTTAATTTATTTCCGGAATTTTCCTGTTTTCTTTTTTAATTTTTAGTCTGGAATTTTTCTGTGTTGTGCGTTTTTAGACTCAAATGTCACATGCACAAAGTCTAGGGCCCAGAATTGTCTGTAAGTCATACAAATATTGATGCATTTGGGACTCGAACCCGCAACAGTAACTCAGTAGTCTTCATTCAACCACTGTGCCTAACGAGCCGTCAGTGAAATACAGATCATAGATTATTTATTTTTTACTTTTATTACACTATAGGTACTTACTTTTATTTAAACTAGAACTGCAATCGTAAAACCTCGGATATACGCTACTAATTACAGTAATTAAAATACTTTACATACACAAACAGATAGAGAGAAGTAAAAAAATAACATAATCGTAAAATTCAAAACGGGATGGCCGCTAATCGTGATTTTACGCGACGCGTAAAACGGACGATTCTTTACGCGGCGCGTAAAAAGGTAGATTTCTCACGGGCCGTTTAGTTTGTTCAAATCGTTAAATTGGCATAACCTAGCAGTATAATTTTCAAACGATTAGTTTTTTTTTAGGGTTGGCAACGAAATTAAAAAGGTTTTACCAAAGAAAATGTACAAAATGAAAAAAGAAAAAACCTTTATTCACTGTAAAAACCCTCAAGCCGGAAAATCTAAGGATATTTGGCTCAAAGAAAAATATACAGTACAGAGATTAAATATGCGAAAGGAAGAGGGCGTTAAATAAATGAAGTAAACAAAGCTAAAATAATATTGGTTTAACTTCCCGTTTCTGTTTAAAACAGAGATATAAAAATAATAAAGCAACGTTAGCTTATTCTCACAGCGTTTGTTTTTTTTTTTCTTTTTTTGCTTTTGTCTGGCAGGATAAAAAAAGATCAAAAACGATCGTAGTAATAATCCTCATTAACCTAATGAATAAAAACGTGCAAAAATAATAGGAATGAATGATATTTACTGGAGGTTCTGGGACAAAACAATCCTGATCTAAGTATCAAATTGTTTCCATTTTCAATAGTTGTTCAATAGTTGTGCGCTAGTGATCGCAGTCCAATTTTATTAAGTCATTTCAGCGGGGTAATTGCGTAACACATATAAAATGGTATGTGATCACAGTGCCTTTCATTTTGAAGTCCATTGCTTCAAAGGTTTGAAAAATCGTCTGCTCAACAACATAAATAACGCAATGGCCGTGGTTGAGCAGTCAAAATGAAAGGCATTGTGATCTATTGCCATGTTATGTGTGCTCCGCAATTACCCCACAGGTTTTAAACCATTTACTGTTGTCTTTAAATATAAACGTCTAGTTTAAGTATAGGTACTTCAAATTAATTTATGTTAAATCATTTTAAATTAAAAACTTCTCACAACCCTAGTTTTACCGCGACTATCTCTCACAAATAATATATTAATTGGTCTTTTTCTCGACAAACCAGTTCCTAAATTTTATTGAGATTTGAGATCTCTAATATTCATTTCCCGTGATTTTATTGATTTGATAACATTAAGTCGAGGTTTTATAATCTTAGTTTATAGCTTTATTTTCGGACTTATCTGATTATAAAAGAAATAATTTAATTAACATGATTTAGACAGAAATGGTCACTATTAATATGCATTGAGGTAGCTAACTTTTAATTATTTCATTAACAGCATCCACTCGTCTGCAAAGTTTTTAATTTTGATGAAATATTATTAAATGGCTAATGTTCGCGAGTTCGTCCACGTTGATGTCAACCATACCATAAAATATTCTGGTACTCGGCAATTAAATAGTGTAGATTTCGATCATTGAATTTTTTTTTGTAATAGGATCAGTACTATCAGAGATTACCTCTTACAAACAAAACATGCAAATTTTACCTCTCTAATATATTATTTTACAAATTAAATATTTTATAAAAAAAAACGAACTTTTTCTAAGGTTGTCTAATTTTATCTAGTATTATCCACTTTTATCTAATTTTTATCTAATTGTGTCTAATTTCATTTCATCAAATTTTGTCTTGTTTTTTGTAATTTAACCTAATTTTATTATTATGGGTACCAATGTGCAATTACTTAAATTGACCGATAACTTGAATGTGTCGTGCAAACTGTAAAAATAAGTTGGTTATTAATAAATAAATAAATAAAATAAAAACTGATAAAAAATAGCTTAATCATCAAAAATAGAACCAATATTTAATTTACGCAGTGTTGACAGATACAGCCTATAATCCAGATCATATCTTCGAAATTAATGTCCCACAGAATAATTTACCAGCAATAAAAAAGAATCGTCCTCTAAACTATCTTTTACAAAACCATTTGGATAACCGTAGAATAATTTCAAGAAAGAAATAATTTAACTTAGAAGACATTATTTCTCCTAATGTACCTTTTTACGGCGTAACTTTGAAATGAACCCCGGTTCAAACATTTTTTAATCTTACAAAATACTAAAGAGATTGGTTCATTTGATTTTGGGGAAGATTTTATTTCTGTAGGCTTTAAATTCAGGTTACATACCTGATCTCCGGTTTCTAGGAAGCTGTTTTCAGAGAAAATGTTCAACCAAAGCATGGTGTTCGTATTTTGGCTTCAACAGAAGGGCAATTATCGTAATTTTAAGAACGTTCCCAATTTAACTTCAGTCTCTATCTGTCAAAAAAACCTAGGATTTGCCAAACATTTTGACACGTTTTCGACATTTACTGTCGATGAGACGATTGGAACTTGAGTTTTAACGTTTTTGAAGAACGGGAGATGGCCTTCAGTTATCTAAAGACATTCACAACACTTAATGTCTTTGAAACAGGAATAACTTAACCAATCACAACAATGATATTTGATAGCAGAAACTTTAAAACTAGAGACTAAAAATTATAAAGTATTATGGAATAAACAAACCTCAAAACTGTTTCAAGAAATCGAATGAAGATTCCAAAGATTACCTTCCAAATCTGTCATATTACTAATAAAATACCCAATGACCACTTGACTGCTAAATTACTTTTCATATTCTCTAGAAGAAATAATTAAGAGTAATCCTAATAACGGCATTGCAGGAATCCCTATGCGTGACCTCATGACCTCCGTAGGATGTAATTAGTACACATACAGACAAATTGCGTTCCTTGGGGACACCCTAATTAGAAGAGGTTTAGCAGTGGACTGAGATTGGAACTAGCTAAATGATAAAAATAATACTGGCCTGTAGTTATCCTGCCGCAAGGCAAAGAAGTATTTTCCTATTGAAAAAATATATTCTATAATAACGGTAGGTACAGCTAGGGGCGGATCCAGGATTTCATTTTGGGGGGGGCCATTCTGACAAGGCTCGGAGCTAGGGTTAAAGTAATTAATAAACAAAAAAAAAGGTTTCTATTAGCTTGAGGTATAGGAATTCCGGAGTTTTGTAGTTAAAACCATGAAAATTGGAAGGTATTTAACCTATTGCTTGATGAAAAAAATTGCATTTATGTTCATTTCAAGGTCGCAAGTGGACGTGGTTGCGAGGTGGGTTGCTTGCTAGTAATCCTAAATATGTGCATGCTTTTTACATCTTTGTATATTAACTGAGAAGTAGAAATTCATCTGTTGTAAAGAATATATTTCTGTTTCCTGATATACCTACCTATGAGTAAGCTGTGTAAAAGTGCACCTGAATTGAATCGAAAAGTTGGGTCGAAAATATGGAATTCCTGGGTCTTTTGGGGCCCCCATGCCCTCCCCCCCTTATCCGCCAATGGGTACAGCGCTACAAAGTTATCCGGTGCGTGTTCAAAATCGGAACTGACGCCATTTTGTTTTTTGAATACAGATCCTTGTAGCAGTGTATAGTCGCCAGCACATCAAGTTACCAGAAACTGTCAGATTTTCTCATTCGATTCTGAACTTAACTTTTAACATATTAAGGTTTAAAATCGTTTGGAGAAATTTGTCAATTTCAGGTTAGAGACCTTTCACCTGGACCTTTGTAATAACTCCAGTATTTTTCATTTAAATCAATCCAATCTAAATTAGCCTAAAAAGTTAGATTTGCAGTGACAGCGAGAAAATAGTCCTTACTCCTACTAATGATCTTTAACGAAAATAATTTCCACGTCCACGTTTCTTAACTCAAAATTGCTAAAATTGAAGCCCTAAAAAAAAAGAATGGCGACACCAAAAGTCACCCCACTGCAAAAACAACAGAAACGAATTTAAAAAACGACATTAAACCATGAGTGCTAACAGAAAAATATTCCCCACGGAATATTTTCTTACATTGTATACAGATCAATCAACTTGCCATCGATCCAAAGTTCCTGAACGAAGTTTGAACAGCGTTTCTCAAAGTTCACTCGACCCCCTTGTAAGAATCATGTAGTCTAGATTGTGCGCGTGATGCATCGGTTATAGTTTTTCCCTAGTGGAAGCTTTAATGTTTAAAAGGAGTTCATTTTGAAGTGTAGTTTATGGACGTCGATTGTTTATTTTGTGTAGGAAAGGAGGTAGGCCAGTGGTATTCTTTCGTATTAATGTTCAAAGAGAAAACGTTTAAACAAAAGTGGTTTTTAAGGTACTGCTTGTGACTCAATTTATTCTTCTTTTACGGTACACGAGTGAAATGGAAACGGAAGTTCATAGAAGTACTCCTATGAACTTTGGTTTTGATTTTCCAAACTTTACAGAAACGCAGCACGACGGGCAGCACATTTGATTTTATGTTAATTACTGTGGATGACATTTATGACAACATAAAATAAAGTCTGCTGTCACTTCCTAATGCATATGCGGTATGCTATCAAAGCTATGTTTACCGGTTCTATGTTTTCAGTTCATTTCATGTCTAGAAAATCACTGTCCATTCCAAGGTTGCTTGGCAGAGATTGCCGCAGTAAGCGATAAGGCCGCCTATTTTATGTTTTGTAGTGTATCATTTAATTTAATGCAATGTGTAATCTGGTGTACGCACGACTACATATCAAGCTTCACATTTCCAGTATAAACTGACTTGTCATTGTACGAAAAGCCAATGCGAGTTCACCTAAAACTGGAAATGTATAGCTTGATATGTCGTTGCGTGTACTGTAAAGTATATATAAATAAATATGCTATTCATATCCAGTTTTAACCCGCCATCTTTTAGGTCTCTTTTTTCCTGCAAAAAAGATAACAAATTTATTTAAAAGATTGAGAACACTTGATCTGTAGCTATACTAAAAGCTTCATTGGACTTCATTATTGTGAAGTGCGGATTCATTTGAATAAAAACAAAGTTTTAAAGAAACTTCGGGTATTCAATGTTCTTCTTATTTCTTTTCGTATTGATTTCATAGCATTTTGATTAATCTATGTACATTCACGACCTTAAATATCGTACGGTTACGCAGCGTTTTTCTCGTGAAACTGAATACTCGGCAGCATTTTGTCTTAAATAACTGACTAAGCTTCTTCCAATTGGCATTTAAATGCAGGAGTTCCACCCCTGCCTGGCCTGTGGAACCATTTCAGCCAAGAGATATTGTATCCGTTTGCCGGAGTTCCGCTTCGCTTTCCGGATTTCTCTTCCGTTGTATTCTTAGTCCTTCTCGGAGTTCCACAATGTAGATAAATGATAGTGGGAAAAAAAAAACAAGCATTTCAGGCCTAGAAAACTGCTGTTAAAGCGGTAGAAAAACTTGGCAAACATAACAGGGGAAGTGTAGGTGTGCTATCGGTACACCTGTGCCTTACCCTTTCCGGAAAGCAGGCACGAATAGGCGCGGGCTTGCGGACGGAGAGCAATGGGCAGCTCGCCGTCCGGTAAGGACCAGGCCCGGGTCCACGGTGCGTCGTGTTCCACGCGCGCCTCAAAGAGATGTCAGCACTAATTGACGGGGTCCGATAGGGCCGATGCCTGGCGAGGTCGCGGATTGTTCGAAAGAGTTACCGTGGCCCTGGTGCATAGGCAACTGAAGGAACACGGGTGGGTTTTAGTCAGTAAGAGTCTGACACGCTCCCCCGCTCCGCTCAGAGCGGGAGAAGTCATTTGATGATATCCCACATAAAAAAAAAGCACGAATATTATGTAATATTAAAAACATAGCTCCTTGTAAGAAAATAAACAAATGAATTTCTGAGCTGTTGCTAGATAAATATTCTTCGTTAGGTACACAAAATTATACGTTTATAACCACCTCCCCGTATTTTATTTACAAGTTTCATCAAAGACTACAAAAGGCTAAAGATGATACTAGTATTTACTTAGGTAGGTATACCATTATAGAGGTATGAGGAACAGCGTGTAAAGTTCACTCATACCTCCATAGAAAAGGGAGGATCTTCCAACCAGATGGTGCGGTGTCTGGTGGGCAACTGCCCGACGTTTGAAGTCGGGAACTCGGAACGTTGTATATATGCTAGATGCGCGGTAAACGCCGCTTGTGCGATGCAAAATTTTGCGTGACGTCAGTATGTTGCATAACTCGCATGTGGCGTTGTAGATGCCGCACACCATGTTCAACCAACGGGTAAATAACTACCTACCCTCAATTATAGACAACTTTATAATTTATGCTACAGTAATTAAAGTACTAGAATGTTAAGTAAACTATGACCTCTGGTTAAGACATTGTTGTTTTTCGTTTAGTATTCTCCAAGTTTTATTAAAATAAAAGTTTTACAAGAATTAGGGAGGAGCCAAGAGATTAGCGTTTATATTACATTTTCTTTTTCATGTTATGATGCGGTTATCTACATGATTTATTAATAGCAATGCGTTCTTCCTGGTCCTTCCTCTTTCTAAATCCTCGGAAGAAACATTATCAACATTACTTAACATGGAAAACGTTTTCAGACAAACTTGGAAGATCTGAACGAGGATCATTCAAGAAAACATCAAAGTAATATAATACTCTCGTAACTTCTCTGTAAGCTTTTCTTATGCAGAGAAGGATCATTTCGTTCTGCAGTGAGGAAATTACAGCCTAATATCCTTAAAAAATCTCATAGTCAGCTACATATTCTGCTTATATAAAAATCTTAAATTTATTAATTTACTCACAGACAATGAATGATGATGAGCAAAAAGTTTGAAATTTTGCGCAAGAGTTCATTATACAAAGAAAGTGATCAATAACGAAGGATTTTTGAAAATTCTACCCCTAAAGGGATTAAATAGGAGATGAAACTTTCAATAGAAGATCATTTTTGCAAATCGACAAATAATTCTTTGAAAGACAACAGGGAAAACCCATAATATTTCCCGTCAGTCATAAACTACGCGTTTGGCACTCGATCAAGCTATATCTTCCGATAGTAAAATAAGTTTATAGGCGTATACATAAGATGGAGGCTAATCGAGCAATTTCAGATATTTTATTCATATAGGTTTAGGAGTTGAAAAGCTGTAATGTATTCTGAAGTTGAACAAGCGTTTTATACTTGAGTTTTGTTATCTGCGGGTTCCTGAAAGTTGGCTTCAAATAGATAACATGAGTAGGTAATATAGCGGATAGTTGGATACTGACTAGGAAAAATCTTATTCGTTACGACTGACTGTAAAATGTCATTTTATTTTTTATTTTATTTAGAGAACAAACCGCCAGAATTAATTTCATGACAGTTATTAAATATTTACTTAAGTTTCTTTCTTTACTCTCCATTTGTATTTTGAAGTAAATTTTGCTCAATCTCGAAATTGCTAAAACTATGAACAATAGACTATCGGTTTTTAGAAATAAATTATTACTTAAAAGTTTTGTTTGAAAGATTATGACTCTTACAATCATCATCATTATCATTATCAACAACTTACAGCAGTCCACTGCTGGACGTAGGCCTCTCCAATTGCACGCCATTCAGCACAATTCTCGGCACTATTATATTACTCATTACAAATTAATCATCTTTAAGATGTACGTGAATAGTTTTTTACTAAGTAAACTGTTAGTCCTGGAAAAAGTCGCTCATGTTCCGCTCCCCGCTGTTTTCAGAGCCCGTAGTTACGACTTATAAGTCGTTGGAGAAGTCTCGTTAGTGTGATTATGCAAATCTTCGAGAGTTACAAAGGTCACGAATCACGACTAATCGTGCTCATAATCAGTTCAGTGATTACAAGTTGCGACTTGCGAATAATCGCAAAGTAGGCAGAGGCTGAATCGTAGAACAAGGCTTATTAACAATGTTGATGTAATTTTTGTGAATATTTGATTAGTGATTGTAGTCAGGGTTTTAAAGCAGTATCTTTATCGTGTTTGAGTCTCTGTATGTCTGTATGGTAATAATATTATCTTATTCTTCTTCATCAACCCGATAATCGCCTCTGTTAAAGATAGCATTTTCCCAACATGTTGGGGTCGGCTTCCTGTCTAACCAGATGCAGCTGAATACCAATATTTTACATGAAGCGAATGCCTATCTGACCTCCACAACCCAGTTAATGAGTAACACGATCCCCCTTGGTAAGACTGGTCGTCAGACTTTCGGGCTTCAGGCTACCCGTAACCAATGTCAAAGATCTACGAACGACAGCCGGGACCAACGGCTTAACGTGCTTTCCGAGGCACGGAGTGGTCAAGATAAGCCTCCGCATGTACATTAGATATCTTATTAACCAAGCTGCGCAGTCGCAGTAAGAGGAGGAAGCTTCCATCTGTCTTTAATCCCTCACTTCCCTTTCTAACAGCAAATATTTACATCCAAAAATATATTGACATAATCATCCAATAAATCCATCGCCTTTCAAAATTAAACCACACGAAAAAACAAGAAATAAACATTTTTGCATAGGATTGAACGCAGATTCGTCTCATTTATTTTGTTTTAAATGCGTGGCCTTTAAGCATGATTGAAGACTTAATACCACCCTGTCAAAACGAATAAATCCTGCAAGTGTGGTTTAAATTAAGAGTGGTTATTTTGAGTCCTTATATAGGGGGCTCGTGGCTGTAATAAAATGTTAGTCTTCCTTTTATTTTAGATGCTATATTATTTAGAAAAATTATATATGATTGAGGCTTTCGATCGGTACAGTAAAATTATAGGTATTTTTTTAACATTTAGCGGGTTCGTTTCTCGGTTCAGATAGGCGATGATTTAAAATTATTTGAATGCAGTTCGTATTGTTTTTAAAATAAAAATGAATTCTTAATTCAGTATTTTTTTCTATATACAGTATTTAAGGTACTTTCCCTCCATGTGGCAAAGTCGTGGGACGCCCTGTATAAATACATAATAATATATGTAGTGATTGTGTAGTTGCTATGGACGTTACGGGGACTGAGAAGCCCGAAAGTTTGACAACTTATGTCTGTCTTGCCGAATGTATAGAACTTTCAACTGCCGACAACAAATAGCAGACCCTTTGAGAAGCATCAGTATTTACTCCGCAGCATCATCTAGTTAAACTATAAGCCAATACAGAAAAAGTGTTAAGGAGGAAGCGATACGGTAGCTCGCGATTTTTTTTTGCAATTTGCTGATCACTCTCAGGTTGTATGCTCATAAAATTATGATTCGGGACTGTAAAGAATACTTATTTACAGAATTATAATCATTAGAATCATAAATACGACTCTCTAAGTTCAAATAACCCTATTGGATGAGTTTTGTGAAATTATGATATTTGAGGACAATTCTAACTGGCGAATGTACAAATTCAAAAGCAAAATAATTTATTTCAAATAGGCACATAAAAGGCACTTTTGAACGTCAACATTTACAAGCAAATAGAATTGATTTCAGTTGCATAAATTGCCGATGTTCGTTTTTGCCCAAGTGAAATTAAAATATTGTGTCTTCTTTAAAAATAAAACTAAATGAACTCGTTATAAATAGTAAGAATACAGAAAACTTATGATGCCCTCAGGCTAGCAGTATTGTATATCATTAAGGTCAATTATGGTCATTCACTCCATGCCAACGCGGCGGGTGACACCATACCACGCTAGCCTATGCTTAATAAAGTTCTGATAAACATAAATTATGCTCTCTGGCTTCATGCCTTTGTATCAAATCATAAATGTCATCTAGTGAACATGGTGCTTATAATCACCATTCTAGGTGATGGTAGTATTTGAAAAAAAAAAAGTGTATTATACTTTATGAACTTAGGCCACTTTATAAGTACTTTACGCATTCATCTTCTTGTAGTAATTGTAAGCATTTGATAAGTTTGCACAGTGACTATGTCCAGCAGCAGCAGTGTACCTACATCTTTGACATAACGAGCATCGTTGTCGTAAGTCTTTGGTCGTCCCGTCTTTCTTGTACGCTAAGTCTAGATCATAGGTTCCCAAAGTAGTATCGCCCCTAGCGGGCGCTGGAGCTTTGCGTGGGGGCGGCAGAGAGAGAGAGAGAGAGAGAGAGAAGGTTTTTTTATTTTTTTATTTGTGATTATCAATTGATAATATAATAGACATATAAAATTGGTATGATTAACTATTATGTAAAAAGGGGTGTTGGATTTTTTTTTCTTGTAAAGGGGGCGGTTGTCCATAAAAGTTTGGGAACCTATTGTCTAGATGGTATTCTTGAGTCTTTCCTAAATAATAGGGTAGTCAATAGTTTACATTTCCCGAAAATCAAAAAATTGTTTTCACTAAATTACAATTAGAACTACCACCACAAAGAAAAAAAAACGAATCATTTCAGTCTATTATGTCAACCTAGAACTTAGCCTGAGTCTGCGATCATTAATCTAGCAGTATTGTTCGCATTCACATTTGCATTGTAGGTACTCTGTAGTTCTATGTTTTATTGCCAAAACAATCTTATTTATGTGGCTAATTTTATGTGAAAATGTGGTTTTGTGTAAATTGGTTTGTTTTATGCAGAAAGAAGGAATACTTATTTTAAAGTACGGTAGGTACTCACCGCGAGCATTCGCTTCATGAGTTTGTCTTGCAATTTGCAAAAAAACGATTATTGTTTTAGAAAAAGAGAGTTTATCATCTTCATCCTCTTGCTCTTATTTCAATTTTTTTGGGGTCGGTGCAGGGCACCGGTCTCTTTGTTCCATAAGTTGGTAGTTATATTTATAGGCCATCATCGCGGTTGTAAATTTTGTGATAATCATAATTATATACAATTTGATCACCATTTTTAATAGTATTTATTGAGCCACTTCGCTATTGTGGAAAAAAAAATCGAATTATGTATTTCCATTAAAGATTTATCCATAAACTAGCTCTAGAATTAGAATATTTATCTAAATAGCCATCTTGTCGAAGATGTAAACGCCTACGTTTTCGCATATAAATGTCACATTATTATCTCATTTGTTTTAAAATCTAAAACTAAACAGACGACTTCTTGATGATTGCGAAATCGTATTATGTACTTGTGACGCCATCTAGCGGCGAGTAGCGAAATTAATTTAGTTTTTTCATTCAATGGCATACCAAATGTTATCTTTTTACAATCTAATTGTGTTTGACTTTAACTAATTTATTTGAGAAATGTACTTAGTTAAAACAAGACATTTAATTGTGGTTGATTTTTAAACTGATAACAATCTGCATTGTTCTAGTAACGCCATCTATTAGGTAATGGAACAAAGTAACAAAAGGAGATTACGAATTAAGTTTTGTTTATTTTTGTAATCCTGTTTAATCTGTCGAACATTGAGTTGAGTGGTTATGTAATTTCTGTGTGTAAATTCTAAATTGTTTTTTAATTATTTAAAAGAAATCGGTGCATTTTTACAAAGGTAGTTATGCTGTCAAAATTTTTAAAGCAGGTACTGCCCCTTCTTGCATAGTCACATCAACAGGTACCTATTTTGAAGCAAAAAATCTAGTTTTTTTTTTTAATACGTTCCTCATTAAAATGCGGTTTGCGTACCGAAAATAAAGCGGACTGAATGGCGTAGCAATGGCACATTGCCAGTTTTTGTCATTTCTATGGAAGACTGGGATTCGAATACTGATCTTTATACCAGTACAAATCCTACCAAAATAGAGATCTATTTACAGTGGTCACACCACAAATACTAAGGTCAACGACATTCAGAAAAATATTCGCTTATACGGTATTGCCAATAATAAAATTTACGTTATAATTTCGTTGTATTACATTGCCTTTTAAAAAACAACAAAAATAGGCGTGTTTGTAAACAATTTTTTTTGACAATGCTTTTTGACTTTTTAAATGAACTCTTTTGTATGAATTAAGTGTATTAATAGAGGTTATTTTTTGCAAATGCAATGACAGTTTATTTTTATAAATATCACGCTCGTGATTAATCAAACAAAAGTGTTGGCAGACACGTGTGTAGCTACGAGAGCACCTTAGGTCCCACTTAATTCTTCTCGGGCAATTTTACCGACCTAAATAGATACTCGTAACTACTACCTACCGAGCTAGGATTCCTTACCTGTCATCAAACTATTTTTTATTTACAATTTTTTAAAGTTCGTTTCAGTGTTACCACTTTTTTAAAGTTGCCACCCAATTTCTGGGTAATAGGCAATCTTTATTGAGATATACATATAATTGTAAACAAATACCTATTGTCAAAAGACCAAAGCTTATTTGTTTAATCAGAATCTTTACCAGCATAATATTTTTGTAACCCGGCCGTTCTTACTAAGAATTCCAACGTTAACATATTTCTATGAAATCAAAAGCTACACTAGGCGTAGAATTTCTATTGAAATGCAAGAAATGAAGACAATAGAATGTTTCTATGTGTGGTCCTTTGATACGGAATTACGGACATACGATACTTATGGGAAGAACTAAGGCCATGGTTAGATGACATGGTGGCCCGGAAGTCTGCCTGTTAATCACTACTAGGTTCTGGTTTCAAAACCTGGTAAGTGCCACTGTGACTTTTTAATGTCTCTTACGGTTTCTGCCATAGAGCATGGAGACGACACGATGCCGCGATGGCCGCTGTTTCGAGGCGGCATTGTCAACACATTACATACAAACGTATTTTTTATATACCAAGCGTGACTTAAAGAAACTATCGGCATTAACAGACGGCACCTTTTTTTTTTTTGATCCTTGGTGGAAAATCCTTGTGGGTGTCCCCCACCCCTGGGGGGGCGGAGGGGTCTGCCAGACTCTTACTGACTAAAAACCACCCGGGTGTTCCATCTCACACCTGCGCCGGGGGTTACGGGAACGTACTAATCTTCCGCAACCCCCGACTGGTGCCGGCCCGCCTCTGCGGGCCCCGTCCGGTCGAACGTGGGGAGTGAGGTGTTTGACTCCCCCCGCTACGTCTAAGAGGGGCGCGCGTGGAACACTGCGCGCCGCCGCCTCTGGTCCTGATGTATGGGGGGCGACAGACGTCCCCAAGTCCGTCGTCCCTAGACCCATTTAGGGGGGCTGGAAGAGGGCGTTGTCCGCCCTCCGCCGACGCCCGGTGCGCCTGCTGCGGGTCGGGTGAGAGGATGAGATCTCTCGCTCCCTTTCCGCAGCCTCCTTCTGCGTAATGACCTTTTCACAGAAGGCTGCCACCGCGTCCCAGGACTCGTCGCCGCTGACCATAGCATTCACTAAGGCCAGCAGCGACAGGTCACTGCCTACTCCTGAGATGAGGGCACGGCGCAGCTCCTCCCAAGCGGCACACTCTGCCAGCGTATGCCGCGCCGTGTCCTCCCGACAGTCGATGCAGTGGTGACACCGGGCGTCTGGCTCCCTGTTTATGCGACACAGGTACTTCCCGAGGCAACCATGCCCCGAGAGCACTTGCGTCACCCGAAACGACAGGGAGCCGTGCCTGCTCCCGAAACTGACGGCACCTGGCCCAACGAATTTTATTGGTGCCTACTACCGTCTCTTAGAGACGGCACGTTGACGGCGCGCGGCGCGGTTATTCCGTGCTCGATGGTTTTAGAACGTTCTCAATTAAAGTCACAATATCGATTCGACAAAGTAATCTGTTGCAAAGTTGTTCCTTGACTGGATATTCCGAAACGCAATGCTTCAAGATTTTGAAACAATACCTCAATCAAATAGATCTGGCATCTCCGGTTAACCTTAATTTAAGATACAATTATGTTACGAGTAACGGGCGGGAAGCCATTGTTAAGTAACCTGAACTTAATGACAAACACAGTAGCTTCTTCCTGTTTACCGTCACCCATATGTCAAGTAAGGTGTCACTGTCAATATCCGTTCATTGTGACAAGTCATTGGTAGTTCATAATTAGCAATAACCATTTGTAAAACTGTATAGAGATCTTTTACCGCTCTTGAATGACATTGGCATTGTTGTTAAACATTTGTGAATTTATTTTATTGAAAAAATAAGATGGTGGCGATAGTTCCGATTTTTTTAATAATTCCATTTAATTTTTTTTAAGGGGCCTCTGCGAGCTGGCCTCGGCCCCTCGTACGCCTTCCAAAGGTCCGGGACCCCCCATGGTCCTGAAATATGTTACTATCATAAAAATAAAATAATTATAATAAAAAACTTTTTTTTTATTTTTTTTATTTATATAATATTTTTTTGCCACGCGCCAAAATATGCTTTTAGAGTTGTAAGTACCTATAGTATTTTTATCTTACGAAGCGACGCGCACTTTACTTGTGGTTACCAAATGAGCTCTCGGCACGTGAGTAAACTTCTTTACTCATGTGCTCTCGGTACCGTCCGAGACAATGGTTGAATGAACCCGAAAAATAATGGTTCCTGGTGGATAGACCATGGGAGCGAAGCCGCGGATAAAATATTGTAAGAACTATATTTTATCCGCGGCTCGTGGGGTTTATAGTTTTAGTACTAACTAAAACTTTAAGCTAGGTACCTACTTTGTACAAACATAATTTTGTGATAGTTTAGAAAATGAAAAAGGTTTTACGAATTTTAATAATGAATGGCAGTTTTAATGGAAAACGACCTAAGACCTTGCAAAATTACTAATTAAACTTTTTATTATCATCCAGTTTGTTCTACAAATTTTAATTGTTAAGTTAAAGTAGTAGGCAATATTTTGAATAAATACCAATCTTTTATGGATTCCTTTTACAATATTTGCTCTGGCTTTAGGCAAAGAAAAAGATAGGCAACAATCGTTTAAAAAAAACAAACGAAATCGTATTCTTATTTTCTTGGCGTGCAAATCGAAATTCTCCAAGACTGTTTTTCTTGCCAAATGTCTTGCGCTTATGTAGGAATAAAACAACAAAAAGGTTGTTTGTTAGGTAACACGATTTTAATCCACATGGAGATGAGAAAATCATTTGAACATATTTTAATTTCTTCTTTTTTTCCGCAAGTATTAAGGGCACTACCTGTCTAATCAATTCCTACTAAATTAAATTTTATTAAGGTTTGAACCATAGGCTTCAAAATGATTCAGATTGTTATAGATAGTGTGTTACGCCATTAGAGTACTGGTCGCAATTCGTAATAAAAAAAAAAATAGTGTTTATGCGCAGTTTAATTTTTATTTTACAAAAATGTTTTGTTTTTTATCTGGCAACAAAGCAGTTTGTTGGCAGACGTAGTTTCTCTATTTAGTACATACATAATCAGCCTATAATGTTCCCACTGCTGGGACTCAGGCCTCCTCTCTTTGAGAGGGAATGGGCTATAATCCACCACGCGGGCCCAGTGCGGGTTGGTAGATGTCATATGTCTTCGAATTTTTGGTTCTAGGACATGCCGGTTTCCTCACGATGTTTTCCTTCACCGTTTTGAGAGCAGTGGTGATGAAATTATTTACACAAAGTAAAGCGCCTGCCTGGGTTCGAACCCACTACCTACATCTTGTAAGTCGGGGCCGATTCCACTGGGCCACCACTGCTCAAATAATAAATATTTAGTACCTATTAACATAATTTCTATAATGACACCTTTTCACACGCTGATATAAGTATTCGTGCATTCCTTAAATAATATTTTAAAAACAGACATACAAGTTTAAAAGTCATACAAAAAAAAAAAAAAAACTGCAGTTAGCCATTGGCAAAATATATTAAGGAGGTACTTGTGTATATACGAGTATGTACTTAAGTACTGTATGTAAGGATTCAGAATATATATAAAAGACTTCGAAAGACTTCACTAATAGGTTGGTAGTTCTCCTAACATAACTTTATAGAAACATCCTGTCCCGTTCATAGAACCTCACGCAAGAGCTTGCCAATTTCTTTAGAATTCAATGCGATGCATATAAAACGAAGTTCCTAACATGTCTAACGCAAGCATAATACAAATCGCATTGTGAATACAGGTCCTACAAATCATATTATTACGCTTTTATAGTTTAGCGGAACAGCAGAGGTTGTAGGAATGTTGGTTTTAATAAATTGTCAGTATATTGAATCCGCGAATTAGTTTCCAAACTTGTATACAAATATGTGTTTTACGAGAGAGTGCACCTGTGTTAGCACACTTGTGCAATATAATATCTCCTGCGTGTTTGGCTAATCTCCGTTGAGATTGGCCGCCATGAGTGCCGCGTGCCATAACCGAAGTTAGGTCAAGAGGATATTAGGATATTATTTATTCTGTTATAAAATTCTATCTCGGGATAATCATCACCAAATCTAATCATCACCTTCTTTTACAGGCCACCACAACACCACGGCGCCGCTCTGCTGGCCGGGGTGGGGGGAGGCGGGGCTGTCCCCTCGTACGCTCCCCCTGGCAGAGCCTTCTTCACCCCCCCTCTGCCGCCCGAGTACAGAAACCCCTTTGCTGACAAGCCTACACTTAGAGGTGAGTGTACACTGTACATCATTAAGGGCCATAGCAGGCGATCTGTATCCATCTTACAAAACTCGCTGGTTGACGACGCTAAAGGTTTGCTCTTTGCTTTGTTGTTATTATAAACTACTTAAAGAATAGAAACCATATAGGAGGGTATACTTACTTGATGATGGATTGCATTAAAACCGACTGACCTGCCCTTTCCTGATGGGTTCAATCAAAACTCTTCGGAAGGCAGAGATCTTTTGAGGCGCTGTTATTGCATATGCTCAAAAATATACAAATGTTATTGGCCCTCTCGATGAACCCGTACCACCCAGCATACCACCACTACCACACCACCGCCATCACCACCATCATCATCACCACCATCATAACCACCACCGCCATTACCACCACCACCAACATAACAACCACCGCCATTACCAACACCACCACCTCCACCACCACCACCATCACCACCACCATCACCACCACCACCACCATCACCACCACTACCACCACCACCACCACCACCACCACCATCACCACCACCACCACCATCACCACCACCACCACCATCACCACCACCACCACCTCCACCATTCCATGAACTTACAAAACTTACTCGTAAAGACCTAATCCTTACCGTAAACAGGTACACATTACTAGATGAATCATTCTCCATAATCTGTCATCAGCCCTTTTTTTGACCTCTTATGATCAAATAACTAATAACCCTTTTCAATCCACAGGCACTAATACGGATGGGAACAACTATCTCAACAGGCGGCCTATCCCCCCGCCATCGCTCGGCCCGGGCCACGACAGGATACCTATCAGGCCACCCGGACAGGTATGAACATGATTATTATTAATACAATATAATAAAAAAGATTTATATCGTTAGATTTTCCCTTACCGTACTTAGGTCTCGCGATAAAGTGTCCTTACTTAAAGAATGAGCTCAAACATCCCTTATGGAAAGAGACAATATTTTTAGCATGAGTGAGCGAGACACTAGTACTAGAAGTACTAGTAGTAGTAGTATTTGGTACTTCATATCATTATCAACGAAACAGAAACAGGACTAATTTTTGACACGGTCGGACGAATCTAACGATTTAATTATTTTTCTGCTATTGGAGGTAAGCTGAAGATGAAAGACTGCTTCATACATGGTTGGACCACTACAGGCACTAACAAACAGTAAACAGTAGTAAGGAGTGGAAATAAAGGCCTCCGCCCAGCCGTGGACCAGCATGAACAGACAATACCCACATAATCCATCAGAATTTTAATATCTTATAATGGAACTTTTTTAGAAATGGTCTTTGTAATATACGTAAAATATAAGAATAGCTGACGCAACTAAATAATTATGTTAGCTTTTTAATTACCTACAGCGGTAAACATAGCGTCCTATACTGATGACGGCGTGTATACCTCGGGAGAATGATACATAAAAAAATTGCTGGCAAAATTAGGATTACAATTAAAAAAGAAGAAAGTTTTCGTAGGATACACAAAAGGCAACATGAAAACAGTTGAATAACTTCTGGTGTCAAAAATAGAAATGTTTAATGACATCTACACGGAAAAAGTATGACTTCAAACTAGACTTAGATACAGTATGGATTCAATTTCAAATGAATCTAAAAATAATTCAGGTCCTTCGAAACACGCGTTCGTGTATGTAAGCGTTCCTGCGATCACTCGTTAGTCCATTGTTGAAAACCGACCTATTTCTGTGTGAATAATTATCGGAATTGTGCCGCAACGTGGTTATTTTTGGCACAGGTTAATGAAGGAAAGGTTTCGTGGTTACGGTTAACAATGGTCCTAAATATAGCTTGTGTGATCTGATTTTGTGTTTGAAATGTTTGTGCAAATCGATTTTATGTGTGACTAGATATGTGGGAATGAGAAACATGCGTAAATGATTTATTGATCGACGATTGGTCCTTGTATTTCTGTCATACATTGCTTTTATGCTAAGTGCACACGTGGCTGTACCGCATCGCGCCGCAGCAAATCGCATTTAATACAAATAAGTGAGGTGCCTAGCCTTTAAAATTAGTAATTAATATTAGACATCAGGGGGCCAAGTCTACTAATTTACAAACGTCACAATGGTCTCTGCATTGTTAGTTTTTGACAGACTTTGTATGGCAAATCTGTCAAAAACTAACAATGCAGAGACCATTGTGAAGGTTGTAAAATAGTAGACTTGGCCCCCAGGTCGTCCAAGATCGGTATGAAATGTAAATCTAATGAACTTAGAGAAAAAAAATCAGACTTAAAAGTATTGAGTCCGTAATCTGGTACCTACTCGATATTAAAACATTTATTAATATATTTTCAGGAGACTTCATCGCCCCAGGTGCCAGCGCCACCACCTGCACCGCCGATGCCGCCGGCGGGAATCGAACCCCAGAAGAAGAAGGCTCTTAATACGCCTAGCCATAAGGTAAGGACCAGCAACAGTTTCATAATAAATTATCTTTTCGACAAAAAAGATAAAACTGTGTAAGGTGCTCGTTTTAAGTAACACATTCAAATAATTTTGAAAATACATCAAGACATATTAAAAAAAAAACAATGCCTAAAAAATCAAAGCCTAACCTAGACCTTTAGGCCAGCCTAGACTTTTTATTATGGGTTTCCTAACAGTTTATTTTCTCCTTTTCCAGCCGGACGAACTAGACAGTGACATCAAACAACCTGGAACAGACCAGGCCAACTTCACAGACTTTGTGCCCAATTCTCTCAACATCCCGACCATATCCAGGATACTGTCGGGCTCCAATGGGAGAAAAGAAGACATCCCAGACGTTCTCTTAAGAACTGTCACTGCGAAGCCTCAGCACAACCAAGAAAAGACTTCCAAGAGTGACATCTTCGTCACCAAAGAAGTCGGAGTCACATTAAGCGACTCAAGCCGAGATTCTTCAACCGAAGGATCCGTCTTAGCAGTCTTAGACCCAGAAATGAACAATCTAGATAGGCCTTTAATTGTAGACCAAAATGGAGAAACGAATACGAGAAGAAATCTCCAGTACGCTACTAATAAACAGACAGATAGGAATGACAGTAGAAAGGATGAATATACTCCTGCTACGACTATAGGCTTTGAGTTGAAGGACCCTGAAATGTCCACAGAAAGGTACCACAATCTGGCCAATGTGAATTCGGACAAGAAGATCCTGAAACAGGATTCCAAGAACTCAGGGCCAGTCCAAAGACCAGGAGCAGCCTGGCCTTTCGCGTGGAACCTCCACATATACCTAGCGACAGTTATGTTCACTATATTAGCAGTATACTCCATATTCAAAATCTTCTGCTATAATAAGTACACACATTTGTTTACGCAGTACTATTTTATCATACTCCATTTAATTTTGGTCCTTGTGTGTCTTCTTAGGATCTTCTACATGTGCTACGATCCTTATAATATCAATAATTCGCTCCCTAAATTCATAAGTGAGATTCTTCTCCATGTCCCAGAAATTTTCCTTAGCATAGCATTCGCTTGTATCATACTATTCCTCCTTACTAATAGTATTAATTTTAAGAATACCTGCTGTTCATTCCTTCTTCGACCTAGAATTATTATTATAGGCGGCAGTCTACACATACTGTCATGTTTAATGTTGCATATCTTTGAAAGTAGTAATACAATAAATAGAAATACGCAGGGCGTCGAAAAGAGGGTATTAGGTCTTACTTGTCAAATAATATTTATAATAGCATGCCTTACTTTAGGTCTTTGCTACCTATATGTATATAAAATGCTCAAAACTGTACTTCAGAAAAAGAGTCATACCTATATTAATGGTTTCCAAAATCTGCAGCATGCGATTCAGATAAAATTAGCGACGGCATTGCTTTTTATTCTAATGGCAGCGTTACAGATTTTTGGAATCTTTGGAATTAATCAGCACAACATGACCAAGTTTGACTGGCTCCAATGGGGCTACCAGTTCTCTCTGAGACTCCTAGAAGTCAGTATAGTCGCCCTAATCTCCTGGGTCATAAGTCTGAAAGTCGGAATCGCTTTACAACACGAAAAGGCTGATGGTCACAAAATATCTGGCCTTGGTCTTTTCGCGTGTGGAGCAGGATCCAGCAACGAACAATTCGAATCAGACTACCCAGCGATTTGCAACACAAACACCAACCTTCATACGTACACGATGAGGACTGGGAAGCCCATTTACGAAACCACTGGTCACCACCCAGCCCTGCCTGAACCCTGTTGTGGACCAGTAATAGACCATCAGCGATTCCAGCTTAACACTCTGACTGGAGCCTGCGATAACAATTCCGGGACTGAAAACTATTCAGGACATAGTTCGATAGCGAACGCAGGACACAGTAGTTCTACAGAATCCAGTAACGCAACTTCCAGTCAGGGTGTTACGAACCACCTGATCAAACACCATCCGAACCTGGCTGGATATAATGGCATAGAGTCTGCCTCAGACGACCATTATTCCAACTGTGATCCAGCTATTCAGTCCCTTCAAGGTGACGATCCCTTAGACCACGAATACAACGTCATCCAATATGGTAGCAACAGCGATTTCATCAGAGATATCAAAAACCAAAACTACAATGCAGGGTCGAACCGCAGCTCGCACAACTTTAAACACATGTCTTATGACAGAGTGTCGTCACGGACCAATAGTAATTCTCGGAAAAAGCACCGAGCGAAGAACAAGAATGTCCAGAACTGCATGACGATGGGTTATGACGCCTCGATCGGCCACCACTACCATCAGCCTCATACGCCTGATGAATATGGTAACTACAACACGGAAAACGCCTCCTACCACGCTTCTGGCATCCAGACCTTGAACCCCAACCGGAGTTACAGCAACGACCCGTGCCAACAGATTAGAAGTTCGCAGCGCCGGAATTCACCGTCAACTTCTATGGTCAACTCCAGCGGGAGCCAGAAGCGTGGTAAAGGCAATGGATTCCCTGATAGACCTAAGTCTACAGACTTGTATGGGTTCTCAGAAGACCCCAATGAGAGAGGGTATCCTTGTGCGTTAGGAGGGACTCCTCAACCAGCTCCTAGGAACTGCAGTTACGAGGCTTCGTACTCACAACCACAGGATGAGATACCCACGGAGGCTGAGGGAAACAGTATGCTAGTAGCTCAAGACGGCTTTCTAAGGATCCGCTCCATGAAGGACCCGTCTCCGAACCCTCAGCCTTCGCATACCTGATTTACCATAAATCTGTCGTATACGACAGAACTCAGTTTTTGATAAAAATATTTACTGTCTGGCTATGCTAAGTATCAAGTTTATATTGATATGAGTAAGCACTTGAGCCAGTATATTCCTAAGTACGATGCATTGATTCATAATGCTCATTATATGATTGACAAAATTGTCAGTGAGGAAGGCGAAAGAGATAAAAGTATACCTTAAATAAGGAAAAATAAGCATTTTAAAGCTATTTTTATTTAAGTAACTTAATTATACTTAACACTGTACAGTTCATACTGATTTCTTTTTAATTTCTTGACTTAATTACGGCAAAAAGTATTACGTAAAAATATACGTATCAATAAGAGAATCATTTTTAGCCATGACCCATTTGACATTGTCGAATCAAAATCATGTAAAATTGTAAATGTTAGGGTATAACAACGTAATTTTAAGGTTATAAAACATAACGGCCTTTTGTAAATAGCTTATTTTTTAGTTTATACGGTCTATGTAAAATATATCTTATGAGATTTCGTTTAGACAAGCCTGGGTAATATTTTTTGTAGTAAAACACAACATAACTTACTTTGCAGAGTTTTAGCCAAAGTCTGCATTTTGTATTCGGTTGATGTGCAGTTCCAAATTCTAATATTTTTTCCCACTTAGACCTAAGACACTTATAGTTACAGTATCCTAATCCGTTTTTTTGTGTTAAATAAAGATTTAAATGTATGTGATATCAATAAACATTTTATTTGAAACAATCTGTCCATATTTAATGTTAAGATATTATCAAAATAATTCTAAGTATTAAGTGCACTGTTCAACATTTAAAATAAATGTTGATGGAAGTACTTTAATTATTTAAAATGTAATTTTAATAAAATCACAAACAGAAGTAAAACTAAATCTAGTTGAACAAAACCACAACACAACTTCTAAAGATCTATGAAGTTTAAAATTGATCATTCTTTGAAGTGTGATTTTATTTTAGCAAAATTATATTTTAAATCAGTCGATGTGTTTATTGTTCAGTTAAATACCTACATATTTCTATGACCATTACAATTTAATAAAAATATTATATCAGTTGAGTGATTTTCTGACTAAATATTCTATTACATGTGTCCTTTGTCATAACCATAACATAATTGTTTGTCATTGTTTGTTTATATATATCAAGCACTGTTATAGTAACTGACTGATTCAGATTCTTTGGCAGATGTTGAAATAACATGGTTTAATTGTCCTGAGTGTTACCATATTATTAAAACTTTCATAAATAATATGGTATTATGGTAAAAAAAAATACTCTAAAATTCTGCCTAGTCACAAAAAGGCCAGATTATACTGTTAAATATCTCAAAACTAATCTTGACACTGTAGAGATCTGTCTTGCAGAGTTATCACGAAACTCTGCAGTTTGGATTCAAAATATTTACCAACTAAAATGCATTTGATGAATTATATTTATCTATCACAATTGAAGTAAGTGAAGAGATATTTTACTGTTTAAACTTATCCGCTGTGACAGAAACTTGCCACCTTTATTATAGATATGACCTGTTTTTTTTTGTATCTGTTAACATAATATCAGAAAATAAATATCTATGTAGATATGTTGAAATGTACGACATTAAAATATATGTTGATAATATGACGACTAGGGATAGCAATATTGGAAAAAATATCTTAAGATCTAAATTATTTTAAGTTTTGGTCTTGATTAAACTATTTTATCAACGTTTAAAATATTCAGGCCGTTGTTTCTAGATCTCATAATAACTTATTTTTCAATATCACTATCTCCTAGACTATCATAGTTAAAAAATAATGAATGTTGCCACTACAATAGATAGATAAAAATAAATGTATAAATTAGGCAAAAAAAAAACTAAAGAATATTTATTGATAAAAAAATACCATCTCACTCGAATATTGTAATGTTATTTTGAGATAAAAAATAATCATGTTGCATTAAAAAAAATGCTCATTTAATTAATTCCTATGTAAATAAATGTAATGTTTAAGTACATTAGTATGGTAAAATAGCTGCGACCATACATGCCACTTTTTAATTTTAATTTTTTACTATTAAGTGTATATATGATGGATGTACCGAGGTACTCCAATCGAAATAACATTGAATTTGTTGTAAATTATAGCGTTTTTTTTATATTCCCAAGACTGTACGTATTAATCATCTAATATGTAAAAATAAATTCGAAAAACGGTATTGAATTCGTTGTTTTATTTTTAACCGTTCAAGAAAAGTAATGAGGGCCTTGTGGTGTTAGTAAACTAGTTAGGTACCGAGTAGTCAGAACAGAATCCCGAAAATCTGACAACCAGTCTTGCCAAGAAGGATCGAGTTACCCAGTAACTGGGTTGTAGAATATAACATCATTGGTTGTAAGTAAGGCCCGAATTTAAAGCGACGAATAAAAAAAATGAAATTTCATAAAGCTGCGGTATGCGACGGATTGCCGTGTCGGCAGCCTTCGGAATGCCTCGGTATCCCTCGGGATGCTTTGGCAGCCTTCGAAATGCAGAGGCAAGGCGGGACAAGGCAGCGTTACGACTGTTCTGATAAAGAGTTACTGTTGTGAAAAGAACGCGCGAGTACTATATCGCGATGGTAACCTTTGGCGTGCCTAAGGACGCCGATGCATGCCTAAGAATACCACGGGATAGTTGCCGTCAGTATGCGCTTGCATTTTGTAGTGCCGAAGGATCCCTGCCGTGGCGTGCCTCCAGTGGGCACAGGCCCTAAGTCATTCCATGTAAAATACAGCTGCATCAAGTTAAACTCGGAGCCGAACCCAACATATTTTTTCGGGAAAAAGTTTCGGCACATGATGGATGTCGGTAAACGCACTTATGACACGATGAACTTTTCGAGGTCATATTTTAGTTTGTTAATAGTTTTAGTTAATTTAGACCCCAGAGAAATTAAATAGGTAAGTACATTGAAAGCTAAAATCTTTACACTATATTATTTACCATAACTATTCGTAGCGACATCTATCCAGCAGCACGTAAACTATTATATTTAATCAGCTTTGGCAAGTGGCCAACAGATAGAGCCACAAACACGAATCCGCCTAAAGTTTGTCAAGAAAAGTTCGAAATCTAACAGGTTTGTGAATCATAGCCTTTAACACTGTCCTCTGTGTCCTTTCCAGACGGAGCATTAAGCACTGCCCAGACCCACTCTAAGCTGCAATACAATATTTTAGGATGATGTGCCAGAGCGAAGTGTGGTGTGTGAAGTGTGGTGTGTGTCGTAGTGTGGGAAAATCAGCAGATGTTCGACGGTTTTTAAAGACAAATATAATTTTTCTGACCCTGGAAACCAGTGCCTCAATTTGCTCCTTCTATGTCAGAGTCGATACTAACCCACATTTATGCGCCGCCAGAGTACCTATAGGGAGAAGCAGGTTGAGAGGCTCTACTTGGACCTACTTGATTATTTTGAAAAACATCGCAGTAATTAGAGGCAAAAGCCTATGCAAAACTCCATAAAAATTTGGATTCGCTGAAGCTATCCACCATCAAAGCAGTGTCCGAAATGGACCTCAATGTCGAGCGTGATTCTACCGATATCTGGCCTCGCAGATTACGGACTTATGTTTTAAAAAATCAAGGAGATAATTTCGAATAAACATCGAACATACATGTTAAACTGTGTATTTTTAACTATCTTCCCATATTATTTTTTTTATAATAAAATTGAAATGGTGTCATTTATTTCAAACTAGGTATGTGACAGATCTTATAACCGACTACGTATTTATCAAAAAGTGCTGCGACCTATTTGCCAGCATCATTAAGGACCCCCCCCCCCCCGCATGTAAAAGCTGCGTCCCTGAAAAGCATAATTCATGTGGAGATGAAGATGTACATAACATAACATCACGACTTTAATCCCCGAAGGGCAAGGCAAAGGTGTACTTACATATAGTACTACCTAGGTACTCCGGTGCGTGTTCCAATTTTTTTTTAGTACACCCACATTTCACCAGTTATGTTTAAGTCCAATGACATAAGGGGCGTACCTCCCTAAAAATATTTCTCGGCACCTATGGTGACCCCCCAAAATCTTGGGCTACGACCGCGCCTGTAAAAAACATCTCCAAAGAGATTTAAAAAAAAAATGGCAATCAAGTACCTAATCAAAGCACTCAATTTGAGAGTGGTACTACCTAAATTGACATCGAAAAGTACGTTTTCTGATCTATTTGTTTAAATTTTTATCATAATATTGGAACAGACCATAAGTCAAGCTTTGTCATCTTACCATTTATTCCACAGAGGGCCATGTCCCGCTCTCAGCTCGGAGTCCATCAGCCACGTGGCAGCGTAACACAGCTCAAGTATAAGCGTGTTACGCAAAAAATGTGGTGCGTCCACAACTTTAGTAGTTACCTCATAAAAATGTGTTTTACAATGATAATATTAGGTCTTTACCTATGAAATTGCCGTTCTGCAGTACTGGCCATTTCAAATCAAAATAATTTTTGTTTGGCTAAGAATTCTAATTTCAAATTAATTTTATTTTAAAAACATGGATTTTTTTTTCTAAAAGTAGTCATTTCTTTATTGATTAGTGTTACATTTTCATCGCATTTCCATCTTTTTCGTCATCATGGATACGTTAAAAATTCGAGTAATTATGGAATATGAGTACCGTCGTGGCAGCAACGCGGCACAAGCGGCACGCAACATCAACGACGTTTACGGAGCTAACACTACAAACCAACGCACCACCTGTTATTGGTTTGCTCGCTTCCGTTCTGGAAATTTCGACCTGAAAAATGAACCTCGCGGTCGTCCGAAGACTTTGGTCGACAATGACGAATTAAAGGCGATTGTGGAAGCTGATGATACACAATCTACGGCTGAATTAGCAGCAGCTTTCGACGTTAGCGTCAAAACAATATTGGTCCATTTGCGTCAAATTGGCAAGGTAAAAAAGCTTGACAAATGGGTGCCCCACGAACTCAATGATCGCCAGCGCGAAGTACGCGTCGAGACGTGCCTTGCACTGCTCAACAGACACACAAATGAAGGAATTTTGAACCGCATTGTTACCTGCGATGAAAAATGGATTCTGTTTGATAACCGTAAGCGCTCAGCAAGTTGGTTGGATCCTGGTTCAGCACCTAAACAATGCCCTAAACGAAAACTTACCCCTAGAAAAGTGATGGTCACTGTTTGGTGGTCTAGCGCCGGTGTGATTCATCACAGCTTCTTACCAAACGGGGTGAGCATTACTGCAGATGTGTACTGTGAAGAACTGAACACAATGATGGAGAAGCTGGCGCATCTCCAACCAGCATTGGTCAATCGCTCGTCTCCGCTGCTCCTGCACGACAACGCGCGACCTCATACTGCACAGCAGACGGTCTCCAAGTTGCAAGAACTGGGGTTGGAAGCTCTCCGTCATCCGCCCTACTCACCAGACCTTGCGCCTACAGACTACTACTTTTTCCAGAATTTGGATAACTTCTTGGCGGGAAAAAAATTTAATACCCGAGAGGCAGTACAAAATGCCTTTGAAGAATTTGTTGCCTCCCGTCCAGCTGATTTCTTTAAGAAGGGCATCAATAAACTGCCACTGCGATGGCAAAGATGCATTGATTGCATGGGTGATTACTTCGATTAATACAAATAAAAAATTCATGAAAAAAATTCGTTTAAATTTTTTCATACAAAACGGCAATTTCATAGGTAAAGACCTATTATTTATGCTACAAAAGCTTACCATTTGTTCCACAATAATGACTGAAATCTCGCTCTCAGCTCTCATTCTATCAGCCATGTCACAGCGTAGGGAAAGTAAATAATTGAAAATAGTCTTGATAGTCATAACATCTTTATCATCTTACCATTCATTCCACATATGGCCATGTTCCGCTCTCAGCTGAGAGTCGATCAGCCACGTGGCAGCGCGCAGCGTGACACAATATGTGTGAACGTGTCATGCAACCGCTGCGGTCCATCCCACACTTTACAGATACCACATGAAATGCCTTTTAAAATAGTAATATTTGAAATAGGCTTACCATTGGTTCGGTACCTAATGAGCCATGTCTATGTCACGCTCTAAGCTCTATCAGCCATGTCACAGCGTGATAAAAGTAGGTAGTCAAAAAAATGTCCCGGTCTCAGCTCGGAGTCGATCAGCCACGTGGCAGAGAGATACAGCTCATATATCAACGCTCACGCAATCGTTGCGGTAATCCAACACTTTTGATAACTTGTTGCTTGAGGTCCGGATACGATCGCCTTTTGAGTTCTTTATTAGACTCAATACTCAATATTTTTATTGCTTTACTATAATGTGTAGGTGGTAACTAATATAATTGAGATCATTGTGGACCCTGTAGGGCACAGCAAAAGGGTAGGAGAGAGGAAGCCCTGTTTTAGGTGATCATTAAATTGTTATTTCATCAGTCAGGAGATTTTGAATAAGATAGTAGTAACATTTCGCTTACATAAGTATTATTTTATCTGCAAATGTACTTAAATATTTTAAATTATTTTTATATACCTGTACATAATGTATTATAATTCTGTTTATTCATTTGTTTAAATTGTTTTCCTTTGAATAATATTATTATTGTTATATTATTTATTCATTATTACTGTATCATTAATATATTTTAAAACATACATATATAAATTGCGTGATTATCATTAATTATTGTTATCAATTATTATAATTATAATTATATTATTTATTATTACTTATAATTTTAACATATACTATATAAATTACATTATTATTAATACTTTTGTTTCCTATTATATAAGTTTATCATTTAAATATTCATCTAAGGAGTAATAACAGTTGTTTATCTGTAGTTGTTTAAGTTTTTTTTATAAATATATTTAACTTTTCTTCTTTCTTTAGTATCTCAGGTACTTTTTTGTATATTTTTATAAACATTACGTAGGGACTTGTAGAATGCATTTTTAGCTTGGATGTTGGTATGTTAAGCCTAGTTCGGTGCCTAAGTGTGTATTGTGATTGGATGTCTTCGCGCTTTGTGTAGAACTCTTGATGCTTACGAACAAGAAAGAAAGAAATCATTTATTTGCTGATATAAGTTGGAATATTTATTAAACGTCCCGTTTGAATTAAGTAGTAATATAGATACAGCTATTACGATTATTATTAGCCATAGTCGAATTTAATAGATAGGTAGTTACAGATAAATAAATAACAATGTCATTATTATAATCTAAAACATTCGAAATTGCAAAGACAACGTAACAATAACATTTTCCTACATAGTTTTGTCATTTAAAAAGTCTTTAATTGTGTAATAACATTTCTCCAGCAATCGTTTTATTAATTGTATTTTTAAACATTTTTATGGGTAGGTCTTTTAAATTTTCAGGTAATTTATTATATATGACGGAGAAGGTTTGTGTCTCTCGTTATGATCAGCCATATTTTAACTGCTGTGGGCGTACTATGGGTAGTGTTGGTTATTGCGCAATAGAAAAACCGCTTACAGTTCAAATGAAATTATAACTTACGATCAAATTAATCACACTAGCGAATCACACACTGTAGGTACACGACAAAACTATACGGAACGCGCGACAGTTTCTAAACGTCTTTACTGCTTACCCGTTCACCACAAACTCTGCTGTGCTCTGGTCAAGCCTGAGCGTTATAGACTCTGTCCAGCGCCACCTGGTGGCACCGGCGTCCCGATTAGTCAAGTCAAACGATTGATTCATCGTATTTCCGACATATACTTATATATAAGCGGTCCTATGGAAAAGATGCTATTTTTTAATAAGGCTGTTTTATGTCCACCTGTGCACAATTGCTTTTTATACTGGGACCTCATTGGTGCTGTGCGTTGTCTTATGTCAATCATTGAGGTAAATAGGTGTTTATTTAATTTAACGAATAGGGCAACTTCTAGTATATATAAACATGGTAATGTCAGATTTTTTAGGGATATAAATACAGGTTGACAACTTTCAGTAAACTTAAGACTTGTCATTGATCTAAGACATCGTTTTTGGACCTTAAAATATTATTTCCCTCTCACGGCAGTTGCCCCAAAATATGACACCGTATCTTAATAATGAAGCAACTAATCCATGATAGGCTATAACTAATGTATTTATGTTTAGTTTATTTGAGAGGTTATAGAGTACATATGAAGATTTACTAAGTTTTTGGCACACATTTTCAGCATGAGATTTCCATGTCAATTTGTCGTCAATCTGCACTCCTAAGAATTTAGTCACTGAGTTGTGTCTACGATTTGGCCGTTACATTCAGTTATTACTTTTTTGGCTGTAAACTCTGGTGAAAATGCATGATTTTAGTTTTTGTAAATTTATGACTAGATTATTTTTATTAAGCCAATCTATTATTGTTTTAAGTGTGCTGTTTATTTCATTTTCGTAGTTCGTATCATTCATACATTCGAATATAGCAGTGCTGTCATCGGCAAATAATGTTATTGGCTGTCGAATTTGACGGGGTAGGTCATTAACATAAAGTAGAAACAGTAATGGACCGAGTACACTGCCCTGTGGCGCTCCGAACTCTGTTACTCTGCAACTGGATAGGTATTTCAGGTCACGCTTAGTTAAGTACAGATTCTCGATAGTTCTGAGTACTGTTTTCTATCCGTGAGATATGACTTAATTAGGTTTAGCACGTTTCCTCTTATGCCATCATCGCTAATTTTATTTAAGAGAGTGTCATGTTTTACATAATCGAATGCCTTTTTCATGTCTGTGAATATTGCACATATAGGGTTTTTTTTAATCGACATTATTCATGATTACCTACTTTCAAGAGATCGAATATTGCCATGTTGATATTTTAATTTTTTCGAAGTCCTTTTGTTCTTCACATAAAATGTATTTTTTAGCTATAAAAGTGTAAATAGATTCATATACCTATGATATTTGCAAAGATTTTAAAGAATACTGAAATAAGAGCTACAGGTTTGTCATGTCTTCCTTGTCATTCTTTTTGTGCAATGGTTTTATGATCACAGTCAATTTACATGTTTCCAAAATGTAAATTCTGGGGAGGGTTAGAATATTATATTTTATAAAATAGGGTTTGCAGCTGGCAGTTTGATCAATGTTTACTAAGATTCCAACTAATTTCTTTTGTATGTTAAAGAGTGTAGGTTCATCTGGATTATTGCCGCAAAGAGTTACGCCGTAGCTAAGCCATGCATTAGCATACGCATAATAGTTGGTGAGGGCAGTTTGCAGATTGGTTGACTTTTTAATTTCGCAGAGAAAGTATGAAAATTTTGAAATTTTTGAACGGGTTTTTCGTATTTGTTTTCCAGATAACGGTTAGACGGTTTGTTGTTGTTGTGAAAATGTACGTTAAATGATGAGGAAATAATCTATCGAGGATGGAAATGCAGCTCAGCTTTATTCTACGATATATTTTTGTCCTTACAAATCACACAATTCAGCAGTTTCAAAAATTTACTAAACAAATGATATTCTGGATGTGCAGTTCGGAAGACTATTTTTTTTTGTTTGATCGGGAGAACTCCCGATTCGAAGGACCATAATATTAGTATGTGATTAATGTGGCGACGTTTGGGGAGGCAGTCCAGCGGTGGACGTCTTTCGGCTGAAATGATGATTTAGCGATGATTTTGTATTTCCTGCCTACACTCATGGGAAAAAGGTTTGAGTTTATGTAAATAAAACAGTTGCACAAGGTCACTTCAATGCGCCCATCGACTGCATCATAATTGATCATAATACTTATACATATAATATGATGGTGAGATAGTTAGCGGTCAAACGAAAGAACTAGTTTCTTGGGGTCATAAAGAGCATACCACATAATACAGGGAGAACCGTAATTCGAAGTCTTCCTACCAGGACGTGATAGTGTCACCGCTTTTGCAACATTTAAGCAAATATCATATAGCTTTAGCGAAAACCCATGGGATTTAAGAAAATCCTGGATTTTTGTTTTCGAAAATTTACCAAAATTCGTCATTAAATATAATTTTTCTCTAAATTCTGAAGTTGAATGGCCATCTTTGCTATTTTTATTTTTGATAGTGAATACCTACGTCACCAAGTGTTCTAATATGTCAAACAGTTACTGTATGCCCGAATAAGCGAATTCTAACTATGATATATGTTGGTGTTACAAAAAACGATGGATGACGTACAATAATGTATGGAGAGAGAATTAGGCGATAAAGACAGTTTGTACAGTAAAAGGAAAGGGAGCACAATACCTTATTTTGATGCGATGGGTGCCTAGGGACGACAAATAGACCATTTTCACTTGTTTCTTCGAGTTCAGAAGCGCGCGGTGTGCGCGCGGTGAGGATCGATCACACACACAAAGTTTCCACGAATTTTCCACGAGGTTTCTTCGATTTCTAAACGCGCGTGGTGCACGTGTGGTGAGGTTCGAACGCACACAAAAGCGCCATATTTTTTCTTCTCTATTTCATATTGTTGCGACGAGATTGCGCGAGGTGGCGCCACTTGGTATAGCCATCTTGCTCACACGCGAACGAAAGGCGATGTGCAGGAATGGGATAGGAGATAGGAAGTTGCAAAACCAATTTATCTATTAATTCGTTTTTGCCAACATAACAAACAAAGGAAACGAATCTACCATAATTGTAGTCGAATCGGCGCAACCAGTTACAAGATACAACAAGAAATTAAATAACGATTTTCTAAATTATCTACGTACACTGAACTTGGACACCATTAATCTCAAAATTTTAGTAAGACATTAAGCGCACAAAAAGCAACAACAAATAATTAACCATCTATCGAACGCAGTACAAATGTTGAAAACATATTTAGGGATGTACATGAAACAGTCAATAATGCAAGACAAGTAATAATAATGCCTTTTACTTTGACCATACAAAAGCACAGGTTGTCAAACACTGGCAATGTATTTTGTAAGGTTAAATGATAAATGATTTTATTTCTGTAAGTTGGTTTATACAAACACTTTTACACGTCAATCATATTTTTAAAACTAGATGAGGTCGGCGTTTCCTATCTGACTACTCTGAGAAGAAAGGCCGAAACAAACTCAGAGGTCACAGTCTCTTTTAAAGTCCAGACATAATCTTGGTCAGATCATGTGACCATGTAGATTTGCGTCTGAAATCGTCTTTTGAGGAAAAACCACACAGAATGAGTGGACCTGTCCAGTCAGTTCACGCATTTGTCACTAATCGTGGAGCTCAACTCTGAACTTAAGGAGCTCAACCACTCGACGAACAATACCAAAGAAAGGACATTTGGGTAGGCCGCTTATAGCACTCAAAGTGCCAGATTATCATTGAAACTACCTGAGAAAGTGAAAAAATAAAAGAAAATATAAAAGTTACCTACATAGTCCTCACATTCACAATAAATAAATAATAATACTATACTTCACAAAGTAAATTTTCATGACATTGTATATTTAATAATTATCAAAATGTCAAAATTTATGTAAAATAAAATAAAAAAGTAAAAATAGAGCAAAAAAAAAAAAACACATTCAGTATGCAAAAATAGGAGCAACTCAATCCCAAGCCTTTTTGTCCTCAATATAATCCTTAAAGAGAGCAGTTTTTCAGAGCAGTGGTGGCCTAGTGGTCAACGGCCGCGACTAACGAGTTGTAGGTGGTAGGTTCGAACCCAGGCAGGCTTCGAACCAAAACCAAACGACCAAACTCGACCAAACTTCGAAGACGTGACATCTACCAACCCGCACTGGGCCCGCGTGGTAGATTACGGCCCACTCCCTCTCAAAAAGAGAAGGCCTGTGTCCCAGCAGTGGGAACATTATAGGTTGATTATGCGTTATAATCCTAAACGGTATAAAAGGCTTTCTGGCACAACTTACGTTTAATTAATGATTTGAATTTATTAAGGCTTAGATCTTGAACGTGGCTTGGAAGTTTATTATAAAAGCGTATACATTGACACCTGAACGAGCCACCTATTTTTTTGAGCCTTGTTGTAGGTACAACAAATTAGTGTTTATTCCTAGTATTTATATTATGGATATCACTGTATTTTTTAAACAATTTTGTATTTTTATGTGCATATAAAAGATTTTCATAAATATATTGAGAAGGCACAGTCATTACATTAATCTCCTTAAATTTCTCTCCGAGAGATTGTCTCGGACTTAATTTATAACTTGATCGAACAGGTCTATTCTGCAAAATAAAAATAGTCTGAATGTCGGCGGCATTTCCCTATAACAGAATACCGTACGACATAATACTATGAAAATAGCTAAAGTACACTAAACGGGCTGTCTCTGTGTCGGTTAAATTACGAATTTTTCTAACAGCCTATGCTGCGGAGCATAGCTTTTTTGACAATTTATCTATATGTGAGCCTCTCTGAAGCTTAGCATCCAAAGTTAAGCCCAAGAATACTGTGCTATCTTCAGGATTCAATTCTTCGCCCTTCATCAATACATTCGTTTTCACCTGTCTAACGTGAGGTAGCGTAAACTTAAACATTTGGTTTTTTTTTCATTAAGGAGTAAATTATTGACATTGAACCAGTAAACTACTTTTGAAATCGCGCTATTTACATCGTCAGTAACCAGCTGCTGACGTTTAAGTTTAAACAAAAGTGAAGTATCATCCGCAAACAACACTATATCATGATTATCCTTTATGAGGTACGGCAAGTCATTAATATAAATAAGAAACAAGAAAGGACCAAGAATTAAGTCCTGCGGGACTCCCATTGTCACTATAGATCTGGGAGATATTTTTCCATTAACGTCAACGCTTGAATCCTATTACTCAAGTATGAAGTAAGAAGATCCAGAGCGGTGTTCCGGATCCCGTAGTGGCGGAGTTTCCTGATTAACGTTTCATGAAGAACGCAATCGAATGCCTTGGACAAGTCACAAAAGATGCCCAAGGCATCGCATTTATTTTCCCATGCATTATAAATATGTCCTAAAAGTTCAACACATCAGTAGTTGAACGACCCCTAGTATAAAATCAAACTGTTTGCTATGTAATAATTTATGTTTTTTTTTAAATCTTTGCAATTGGTCCAAAATTATTTTTTCAAAATTTTTACTAAAAGTAGGTAGTACTGAAATAGGTCTATAGTTTGTGGGGTCTGAAGTAGGTACTACCTGATTTAAACAAAGGTATAATTTTACTTTTTTTCACAAGGTCAGGAAACTCCCCACAGTCGATACAATTATTAAAGATAACAGCTAAAGTAGGTGCTACAATGTCAATAATAGACTTAGCAACTTCTACAGAATTACCCCACAGATTTGCAGTCTTTTTTACATTTAAAGTGTGAAAGGTCTTAATTATATCTCTACAGTTAATATGTTCGAAATGAAATTCCGAATCGCAAACATGAACATTTTCTTTAAATAAAGACTCAGCAGCAGAAGGTAATGAGTTTAGGGATTTAGTAGTTGAAACAGGAATGTCCGAAAATAAATGTTCAAAGGCAGCGGCGACTTGTGAGTCTGATTTTATTATATTGTCATTAATAGACAGGCTGTAGTCAGAATTTCAGTTCGTAGACCTTCCCGTTTCACTATTAATAATATTCCAAGTCGTTTTAATTACATTACTACTGTTTTTAATCTTCGAACTCAAATAACGCGACTTGGCCATACAACAAACTTTTTTAAATAATTTTGAATCATTTCTAACACATAAATTAAATTCAGTAGTGTTTACAGAAGTCCTTTCATTGTACAGCTCATAAAGCCGTGTTCTACTTTTATGAATACCAATGGTAGCCCAATCGCTGAAAGATGCGTTACTATTAACCGAGATAGTCTTGGGAATAAATGTAGAATCAAATTGTTTACAGTATAAATTAAAGAAATCATCATATAGATGATTAGGATCAGCATGAAAACACAAAACTGATAATTGATTAATGATTTTTACTTTAAAAACTTCCAAGCGACTTGCAGTTTTGGGGTTAACAGTAATATCTTTTTTAGCCACTTTGATGTTTTGGTTTTGGATAGTAATCCTTTGCCCGCAATGATTAGAATCTAGTAAATTAATAACTTCTTTGTGGCTTGGTATAACATCTGTATAAATATTATCTAGGAATCTTGCACTAGTAGGGGTTATTCTTGTAGCCTCCAAAAATAGGTTTACAAGATTGTAGGACTGAAAGAGACTTAATATTTTATTACAAGAACCCGAGTTTTCTAATAAATTAACATTAAAATCACCGCAAGTGATAATGGACTTGTTTGAGTTACAAATCTTGTTTAACACTTCATCCATTACCTTTTCAAAGCAGTCATACACTCCTGAGAGGGGTCTGTACACACTTAATACAATAAACTGCTCCAATTCTATACAGGCTATCTCAACAGTTCGCTCAACAGATAGGCTCATAATATCCTTACGTTCTTTATATTTAAGCTGGTTACTTACTAAAATTAAAGAGCCAACAACTTGGTGATTATTAAAATTGAACAAGAACTGGTTGCTTTTAAGCCAATGTTCTGTTATACAAAGAATATCAATACTGTTAAAATTCATAAATAATTCTACTTCTAAATCTTTATTCATAAATCCTTGAATGTTTTGATGCACTAGGTTGATACTATTTACTGATTTTAAACTCTTATTTGTTTTTGATTTATTTCTACAATTCTGTACATTATTGCTAGAGGTTGCCTCTATTGTCTTAACTTCTAATTTAAATTATTATCAATGTCAATTTTTGATACCAAATTATTGGCTGAATTATTTAAAAAATCATAGCATTGCTCAATAGGAGCAATTTGTTTAGCCAACTTCTTGGCTGTAATAGAAAAGTAATATGATAGCGACACAGCTATCTCTCTTTTAAGATAGTTAGAAAGATAGTACATAAAGATACTATATCTATCTTTTGTCAAATACAAATTAGAGTTCAACGCACATAATATTTCAGTTCGGAACCAGACCAGCGTTAGAGTTCAACGCCCATAATATTTCAGTTCAGAACCAGACCGGCATCGCCACAACTGGTGCCGTTCAGCATTATTTCTCTGAAACTCCATGCTGCAATTAACGCTCATTTATCAGCCGAGCCGATGTGATATGTGCGTGCTTTACCTTAAAAAGTCAGCTGGGTGCGGAACCCGAATTAGCTTTCAAATTGCAATACAAAGTTTTGCATTAATAATAAGCACACTCCGCGTAAAGTGGAGTGTATGGTTCCAAAAATAGAAGGAATCCAAATTAATCTGCATACTTGTCTTATATTGAAAATATAACTGATCCGGTTTCATAGCGCTTTGTGGCTAGTAACTTAGTGGACGTGTATCACTACTCATCAGCGCATCAACTGCGCATGCGACGCTCATCATGGCCGACAACAACACAAGTATAACCAGCCCACAATCCTTTAGCGAAGTCATTGGTCCAACTTGGACCAACATTATTAGATGGATTTTGTTCGTGCTGAATTTCGCGGCTGGAATATACGGAGTGACATCGTGGTGCATAATCAAGAAGTTTCGTCATTTCAGAAACTATGTGCTCCTCAGTGCAATTATAACAAAAATTATATTTATTTTATTCTATCATGTAATAGATCAACTAATAAAGAAATTCATCGAGAATGATGTAGTGGCTTTTTTAAATATAGTTTTAATAATGTATCTTATAGTATCGTATCATTGTTGGTTACTAGTATTGTGCTACATTTTTTATGTTGATTTTGTTAAGGTTTTTCGTCTTGACATTCGTAGGAGGTACCTTAAGAGTAGCCTATTTGCTTGGGGTCTACCTTTTATAACAAACTTATTATTTTTTGTGCCTGCGTTATATATCTATGCCTATGTCTCGAGAACAAATATTACATATCAAATATTTAATGTTGTCACCAAATCAATGTTGTTATTACCCGTGGTGATTAGTTTTATTATTTATATAATAGTTTTATATTATTTATGCCGCGTTAGTGAAGCTGGTGTAAGTACATCTTTTAACAAATGGCGTCGCTTCTACATAGCTACGTTGATTTTTGTACTCAGCAATGTAATAGTGTTACCTTATATACTCGTATTTGATGTACGTAGTACATTCACTATTACTGTAATAATAGAATTAGGAGCTATGTTGAACACAGTAGCATTGGCTGTGTATATAATTATATTAAAGAGGAATCGGGAATTATGGCGAGAATTTCTGGATAAGAGATCAAAACAAAAGTCTCTCGAAATGAAGTGAGTAGGTATACTGAGTATGCACAATATTCTTAGACGACATCTTTGAGAATAATACTTTAACTAGTTTGACCGCATAAGAATAGAGTAACCAGTTTCGTTAGAAGATTGACCTTTAAGTCGGATTAACGTTGCATAACTTGTGGCATACTGGTACATAAAATTCGGATTCATAGATAAAACAATAGTTTAAATGTAGGTAACCTTGGTTATCCAATACAATAAATACAATTTTATACATATTTTTAACGAGCAACGTCTTTTCTTTTGTTCCACCATCCTCAAATTGTTTTCTCCTTTCCGTCCTGTGTCGCCACATTCCATCAGTTTATGTCCGTGACTACCGCAGGACCACCAACGCCAATCGCTTCGATATTTGGTAAATAATTAGTACTCAATCGGTACTAATTAGTACTCGAACAACAAATTTGGTACCTTAGTACTTTACGATAAAATCGTCTTTGAAGGTGGTCCTGCGGTAGTCACGCTCCCTTCAGCAGGACCACCACGAGCGCCGAAACAGGGGGCATGCTACAGCTATTAATTATTTGTATTCTAAGTATACAAATACTTAGAAGTATGCTGCTAATTATTTGTATTCTAAGTATACAAATAATTAGTACCCATAAATGTGATTCATTTCGTAAAAAAACAGAACTGAAACATTTGTATTTATCGAGAAATCATAACTTTCGCGCGCTTGTTCAGCAGGACCACGATTTTGAATGTTGATTCCAGGTTTCAGGAGCTTGTCGCTTTCCTCAAACCTACATAGAAAATTAGTACCCTGCAAGATAAAATTAGTACCCAAAATTCAAAATTAGTACTCCAGTAGTTTACGAGATATACCATGCCATTGGTGGGGTGGCGGTAGTCACGGTGTTAAATTATCATTTCAAGATTTCCCTATTAAAAACTCTGTGATTTCATCCCAAATTTATACAAAAATTAGTACTCCTGAAGAAGTTATAGTGACCAAAAATTCAGATTCCTAAGTGGTGTATTTTAAGAGAAATTAGCTTTCATTACTTTTAAATCTCCGCGTATAACCCGACCAAATTAAGTTGTCAATGGTATTGAGCTGTTTAGGAGATGTACACTCGTGCACATAAATTTATGGATGTCGGAATAGTATTAACAACAGTTCAATATCTATAATTTTTATACCAACTGTATACTTAATAGGTACATATTAAGAAGAAAAAAAAACCCATGGCCGGTGATACCTTTGTTAAGGACGTGAGTAGATAGGGTAATCAAATAATTGTTTTTCTGTATCATAAGTTTGTTATCTTCGGCCTCGGCTCAACAGGAGCCATTCAGCATTATTTCTATGAAAGTAGGTATATACTGTAACTCACACTTATCAGCCGAGCTGATGTGATATGTGTGCTTTTCTTAAAGTCAGTTGGGTACGGAACCCTTCAATAATATCGAATTTATTTTCAAATTGCAATACATAAGTTTGGCATTAATAACATAGGTCATAGGTTTCGCCTAGGGTATATGGGACGCTTTAACATTGCAAAAGGGTGACACTATAATGTTCAACGGATATGTCAAATTACAGTTCACCCTGTATGGATATCAAAATTTTATATAATTTTACAAAATTTTATCAAATTTTATAAAATTTTGTCTAATTTTGTTTGGTTTCATAAAAAAATTGTTTAATTTTATGTAATTTAACCAGATTTTATGATTGTACTAGCTGGTACCCGCGACTTCGTCTGCGGAGGATTAGTAAGTACTTCGAGTAGTTTATTATCTTCTCAATATCTATCTTTATACCAAAATTCGTCAAAATTGGTTTTGCGGATTACTTGTGAAGGCGTAACAGACAGACAGAAAGAATTACTTTGTTCTATATTGAGTAATGTATGTACGTACATTGAAACTATGGTTTTTTGATAATGATCTCACTGATCTCATGATCTCACAATAAAAGGTATTATAAACGCCATATTTTGTGAGGATAAATTCAAACTCAAACTCAAAGCATTTATTTCAAATAAACCAATTACAGGCACTTTTGAATTGTCAAGGGGTCGGTCAGTCAGAAAGATGAAGCTAGTTACCCATTCCAAAGCGTAGTAGGTACCTATGGAGAAGAACGGGCAAGAAACTCCATGGACACTCTTTTAAATCAAAAAATGGTTACAAAATATTGATTACATCGTTCATGTTGAAATTATGCATGTGAGAACGATGCAGAACGTTAAAAGCGTCCGTAATAAAAAGACAAAAGCAATTCAAATATTAAATTAAATTAAAATAAGCCGTGGCAGCCAAGAAATGACCAGTCCCCACTGACGGCGCCCGTTCACGAACATGACGCATAGATCAGCACCATTCAGCTCAACCATTTTGAAGGGAACTTAATGATCCAACACACACGCCACCACCAGCGAGACATTAGAGTGAGCATGACAAACTCTCAGCCGCCAGGGCACATTCAAGTCAATGAAAGAAAAACCTATTAAATGGTAGCTTTATAGTAGGTGCATAGTACTCACACCTGTGCTATGCAATTATACAATACTAAAACATTGAATTTATACAATGCAAAGATAAGTTTTTAAAATCTTCAGCAGCTCCAACAGTAGTTTCAAATGCTAATCAATTATTTTATGCGCCCTTGTGGAGCAGGACCAGCGTTGAGCCAAGCATTTTTATCAACGATGTAATCCCCCAACTTATAATATGCCTGGCTGCATAGTGTGCGTTTTATACAAGATTTGAATTTAGTTTCATTCAGTTGAAGAATATGGGGAGGTATTTTATTGAAACATTTTAAACAGTACCCCATGAAAGATGAGTCTACTTTAGCCAGCCTGAAACCTGGTTGAACTAATTGATCCCTATTTCTAGTGATATAATTGTGACTTTCACCTCTTTTACTAAAAAGATGTAGATTTTTCCTTACGTACATGATGTTTTCATAGATATATTGACAAGGTACCGTCATGATGTTAATATCTTTAAACCGTTCCCTTAGAGAGTCGCGCCTGCGGAGGCCATATATGGCTCGGATGGCTCTTTTCTGCAGAATAAAAATAGACTCGACGTCTGCAGCCCGTCCCCATAGTAAAATACCGTACGACATAATACTATGGAAGTAACTAAAATAGACTAGCCTCGCGGTACCTACATCAGTAAATTGACGGATTTTTCTTACAGCATATGCTGCTGAACTTAGCCGTCCTGCAAGGGATGTTAAATGAGGACCCCATTGAAGCCTTGAGTCAAGCGTGATGCCCAGGAAAACAGTTTTATCGACGAATTCTAGTTTCTCTTGATTTAATACTATCTCACAATTTGTACTTTTGACATTTGGTAAGGAAAATCTAATACACTTAGTTTTATTCCCATTTAATACTAAATTATTAGCAGTGAACCAATTTTGGATCTGCAGTAGGGCGTTATTTACGTCGTCAAGATTTGATGCACGTCTATTAATTTTAAAAATTAAAGAAGTATCGCCAGCAAATAACACCATTTGTGGTAGGGTTTTTAACAAATGGGGTAGATCATTAATATATACTAAAAAGAGGAGAGGACCCAATATCGAGCCTTGTGGTACACCCATTTTTACTTTTAAACCGAGTGAATTGACACCATTTATTTGAACTTGCTGTTGTCTATCATTTAAATAAGATTCTACTAAACTGAGAGCAAGTTTTCCAAGTCCGTAATGCTCAAGTTTCAAGATTAGAGTTTCGTGGTCGACGCAATCAAATGCCTTGGAGAGGTCACAAAAGATTCCTACAGCGTCTTGGGCTTCTTCCCACGCCGTAAATATGTGTTTTAATAAGGTGACACCGGCGTCAGTCGTACAACGTCCCTTGGTGAAACCATACTGTTGATCATGTAAGATTTTATTGGTGTTAAAATGATTGAGCATTTGATTCAGCATTACCTTTTCAAACACCTTGCTGAAAACCGGCAACACGGATACGGGTCTATAATTATTGGTGTCTTTACTATCCCCTGATTTGAAAAGTGGTATTACCTTACTGTATTTCATTAGATCCGGGAAGACTCCTTGATCCACACACAAATTAAATATTAAGGCCAAGTACGGCGCTATAGTCTCAATAATGGAGGAACACACTTTGATAGACATTCCCATTCCATTCCAATTTACGGATGTATATATGTTTCACTGTTTTGGCGATAATGGCTTACTCATAAAATATAGATACATGCTGTCGTGGACTTTTTTGTAGGACTACATTTCTCTTATACATTATATACGTGTAAACTCTACAGTTTTGGCAGCGTACGCGAGAATAGCTCGCAAATGGCAGATTTTTTTCCGTCTTACTGACAATTATCGTTATATTTTGGACAATTCACACACTATATTAAAAAAATTATAGCCTATGTGTTATTCTAATGTATAAGCTATATTATTGTAAACTTTCATTAAAATCCATTCGGTAGTTTTTGCGTGAAAGAGGAACAAACATCCATACATCTATACATCCATACATACAAACTTTCGCGTTTATAATCCGCAACGCAACGCAACAACCCACCGCAACGCCGCAACGTCAACTATAAGGCGTTTGTGGAGCGCGTACCTAATTGTTATCTGCCCCTCGTCATGGAAGAAGACTTTTGGCCGCTGAACGTGGTGTTCCGTCGCTTCCGCGGAGAAGTTCCACAGTGCAGCACTTAATCAAGCTGGTGCAAAGTGAAGTGTTACTAACATAGTTTTAGCCTTATTTATTAAAACAAGTTTTGTTTACATTAAAATATGTATGTTTAGGTTAAGGTTTATCTATGGGCCTGAGTTGCCTGAAAATAAATGGTTTTATTATTATTATTATTTTTGGTAAGCAAATTTTGTTTCTTAGCTCTTTGGCTAGTTTAAGCTACATTAACGGGCCCAAGCCATGTCAATATAGCATGTGTGGTGATCAAGTAGAATTAATGTTAAGAGGGGTAATTTAATTTTCCTCGATTTGCATGAACTTCCTAACTATTCTGCAGGTATTCAAAAATTGCGCCTTTTTGGAGTGTTATATAAATTGAGTCGTTCAGGTCTATTAGTTTAAGGCTGTGGTGCAGGTGATTGGGTATAACACCCGTCGTGGAGACCACAATGGGTACGAAGACTTTTTCCTGCCTCCAAATTCTGCTCACTTTTTCTTTCAGTTCAGCATATTTACTGATTTTCTCACCTATTGTTTTTTGTAAATTGTGTGTATTAGGGACTGCAATATCTATGAGGTATGTGACTTTATTAACTTTATCTTGAAGGGTTATATCTGGCCTATTATAGTGAACGGTCCTGTCGGTTAGTATGGCGCGATCGTAGTAGTTTGTATGTGGTATTTTCTAGGACTGTTTGTCGTGCGTACTTGTAATAAGGAGTGTTTGTATCTTGTATGAGTTTATATTTGACTGTTAGTTTTTGATGGATGACGTTTGCTACCTGATTGTGTCTGTGTGTATAGTCTGTTTGTGTGAGTGTTGTGCATGCCCCTGTTATGTGTTGTATGGTCTCTGGTTGGTTCTGACATTTAGGGCATTTATCGTTTGTTATTGTGGGGTCTTTTATAATGAATTTCCTGTAGTTTTTAGTATTTATGATCTGATCCTGTATTGCAATAATAAATCCCTCGGTTTCCGGAAATAAGTTACCGATTTTAAGCCATTTATTTGACGCTATTGTATCTATATGAGATGGTTCTAGATCATGGGGGTGCCGTCCATGCAACAGGGGGCGGATTGTTGGCTGTGTCATTCGATATAGCCAATGCCTTCAACTCGGTTCCCCACTCCACCATCCTAGAGGCGCTCCGATTCCACGGAATGCCTCGATACATGCGTCGTCTGCTGGCCAGCTACCTGGAGGATCAGGCGATCGCCCTCGTCAATAGGCCTTGTACTCGACAGCAGGTGGCGCTTCGGTCCGCATTTTAGCGGGCTGTCGTCGCGCCTGCTGAAGACCGCAGGCGCGCTCTCGTGGCTGCTACCCAACTTGGGGAGGCCCAGCGCGCGATGCCGGCAACTTTACGCCGGCATCTTGAGGAGTATGGCTCTTTACGGGGCTCCTATCTGGGAGGACTCCCTCCGAAGGAGGGAGAACGCCGCCGCCTTGCGGGCACCCCAAAGGGCCATAGCCCAGCGGGCGGCGCGGGCCTACCGCACGGTGGGCTTCGCGGCAGCATGTGCTCTGGCCGGCACCCCTCCTTGGGAACTCGAGGCGTGGGTGCTCGCCAGAGTATATGAATGGACGGCGGGGCGGAGACCGGGAGGAGAACGCCCAGCCCCGGAAGAGCGGGAGGCCGTCCGGCGGGAGGCGAGGGGTGCCATCGTACTCCATTGGACGGGGGAACTCGCCACCGCAGCCTTTGGCCGCCGAACCCTCGACGCTATTGGGCTAGTCCTGCGAGACTGGCTCGAGCGGACGCATGGGTTCCTCTCGTTCAGTCTGGTGCAGGTGCTGTCCGGACACGATTGCTTCGGATCGTACCTGCACCGAATTGGACGGGAGGAGACGCCGTCGTGACACGACTGTGGCGCGGTGGAGGACACGGCGCAGCACACCCTGGAGGTGTGCCCGTCGTGGTCAGTCGCCTCCTTCTGCGAACACGTCATGACCCAGAAGGAGGCAGCGGAGCGCGCGCGGGAGGACAATCCTCACGCGGCGTCGCTCCGAAGGCGGAGGAGGGGTCCAAGAAGACGTCAGTTTGATAGTCATTTCCGACTCCTCCCAGGTGGAGGCCAGCAGGCAGCGGGTGCGGGGGCGCCCTTGCCTGTATTGCACAGGCCTCCACCAGTGTCGGACGGGAATGGCCAGGTGTTCCCGGCCATTCCCGTAGCCCCCTAAACAGGGGGGCATGCGAGGCCCGCCCGCTAGGCGGGCACGCGCCGGGAGGGCTGTGGATGCAAAGGCTGAGCCGGATTCCCATGGCCCTCCCATCACGGCGATTTGGGAACACCGCTGACCTTTAGTGGGTATACTGTCATTCCGACAGGAGTCCCACATATCCAGTCTCGTCCCCGCACGAGCGGGAATGCATAAAGCAAACTTCAGCGACAAAAAAAAAAAAAGGGTGTACCTGATATCGTTCATAACTACGGCTTTATGAATGTTGCTTGTGTGTGATTTAGAGTGAAAGAATGTTCTTAGTCTGGCCATCTGTTTCTGCCAAAGATGATGGATGTCTATAAGGCCTCTCCCACCGTGTTGTCGTTTGATGGTCAGTCTTTCTATTGCAGATTTAGGGTGTAGGTTATTGTGTTTAGTGAGTGTGGTGCGTGTTGTTCTCTCTATTTGCTGGATGTCAGTTTTTGACCATTTAATCACTCCAAACGAGTATGTTAATATTGGAATCGCGTAGGTGTTCAATGCTTTTATTAAATGAGAATGTGTTCCGGAGAGTTGAGTTTTACATACTGCGATCACTCTTCTTTTGTATTCAGTGTTTAAGGTGTGTTTTATTGCTGTGTGATCTATTCCTTTGAGTTGTCTGTATCCTAAATATTTATACAAATCCGTTGTTTCCACAGCTGTGATTGAGTCAGTATTATTAATAGGATAGTCACCCGGTTTTTTTTTGCCTCTTACTATATGAACTGTTTTGCATTTATCTAATCCGAATTGCATGTTAATGTCTTTACTGAATTATTTCGTGGTATCTATTAATTTTTTCATTTCTTTTTCAGATTGCGTATAGTTTTATGTCATCCATATAAATAAGATGTGAGATTACTGTTTCTTCTGTAGTATGTTTAAGGGAGTACCCGGCTTGACTGCGATGTAGTAGGTTGGACAGAGGGTTCAGAGCGAGGCAAAACCATAATGGACTCAGAGAGTCACCCTGATAAATACCCTTCTCTATGGATATCTGCCGAGTTGTGATAGTGTTGTGTCGGTAATTTAATTGGAGTGTAGTTCTCCAATGGGGCATGATATCCTGTAAGAAGTCTATTATTTTTGAATTTATTTTATAGATTTGTAGTATTTGAATTTACCAGGAGTGTGGAATGCTGTCAAATGTTTTTTTTATAATCTATGTATGTGCAATGTAGACTTCTATTTTTTGTGGCGGCATGTTTGTGGATTATTGAATCTGTAACTAGTTGTTCCTTACAGCCCATATGGCCCCTTCTGCAGCCTTTTTGTTCTTCTGCTATTATGTTGTGATTTTCTATGTGTTTATTGATTTTTGTTGTGATTGCCGAGGTTAGGATCTTGTATATTGTGGGTTGGCATGTAATTGGTCTGTATTGAGAAGGTTGTGGAGAGTACTGGGTTTTTGGTAACATGTAGGTTATTCCTGTGGCAATAAATTCAGGAATATTTTGTTTCCTTATGATGATTTGTGTTAAATTTTTAGCTAAGACTTTGTGTAATGACTAATTTTTTATACCAATAATTATGAATTTTATCAATACCTAGGATTCGATTAGAGGTCTAGGGATTTCCAACTGTGTAGTCTCGCTATTATACTAGTTATGTCAGACTCAGTTAACTCAATGAATTCCATTTCTTCTAATGAGCTCCATTTTGTTTCTTCGTCTGCTATCCAATCTGATTTTTCATTGTGTTGCAATTGTTCTTCCCATATCCCAGACCAAAATGTTTCTAGTTGTTCCGGTGTTGGTAATTCTACGTTATTTTCGGTCGTTTGCGTAGTAGTGGTAGTTAGTCCGTCTTTGTATATACTTGAAGTTGCAATATTTGTTAGAACAAACATACATCTTTTTACCCTAATGGACGATATTAGAACACGTCCGGGATCGGTTAGATCGCAATACAAAAATCTAATGTTTACCGGTAGGCACAAAACAGCATTATTAAGAAAAAGCTTACTATCAATGGGGCCCGTCATCTATAATAAAATACCTCATGACTACAAAGCAGAATCATTTAGTATATTTAAAAAGAGGCTAACATCCTTACTAATAGACAAATGCTACTATTCCATTCAAGATTTTTTGAATGACAAGAGTTTATAATGTTAAAATAATTTATTATTTTTGTTTCAAATTTCATTATACATACACCTTGTTTATTATTATTACCTATTATTATTTTGTTAATGTAAGTAAAATAACCAATTTAATCAATCATTTGTAAAATATGGAATTAAGATTTTTGTTTTTGATGTTTAGTTTATTTAGAAAGGCTGCAGTAGCTCTTTATAGCAGTTTGGTTAATTGAGTAGATATAAATATATTTTTTTACTTTTGCATGCCGTAAGGTAGATTGTGTTGGAACTGCTATTACAATGTTTACACCTTATTTTGTACCCACATTCATTGCAAATAAATTATTTCTATTTCTATTTCTATTTAGTGGTTTCTGTAAATTTCTGTAAAAGTTCTTTTCGTTTGTGGCAAACAACGAGTTATCCTTTATTCGTTCTTGTGCTTTCTTATATCTTCTCAACCTGTGAACTTTTAAGGCTAATTTCTGTTTCAATGTATCCAAGAATTCTTCCGGTTTTCTATTGTCATTTTCGTGTCTCGTGTGGGTAGCCATGTTTTTAAATATTGCTTCTACTCGCTTAACTACTTTGTTAGATCTATTGTTATTATTATAATGAGGTAGTCTACTGCAGTCTGCCCTAAGTTTTTCTATATCTTTTTCAAGCCTCTGTTGCCATGCTGGTTTCTTAATATTTCTTTGTCTTGGATTACTTGTGTATTCTGTGATTTTAAAATTAAGTTCTTCGGAAATGACTAATGCAGTGCAATATATCAGAGTATGAACGTCTATTAGGTGAGTTTCTTCGTTAATATATTGTTGGAGAATATTTTGATTAAATAAATAGACGAGCTGAGAAAGTTTTGGTGTGTATCTAAGTTTGGGCAGTTTTGGTCGAGCTGCCGGGTCCATACCGGAATATTGAGTGAGAGCTGTTTTAAATTTATCATGTATTTCTTGAATACGTGTATCTGTGGACTGATTTATATTGATGTCGACTAGGGTCTCAATTTCATTTTCTAACTTTATGGTTATACTTTCGGTTTAGATGTATGCGTGGTTTGTGAATCCGCTTGTGATTGAGAATATGGTTGAGATTGTGTGATAGTTTGAAATTGTATGATAGGTTCTGATTGACTGCATTGTTGCTCTTGTTGATTATACGCGGTTGTGTTAATTCGGTAGTGATTACGCCCGCAGTATTTTCTGATTCTGTTTGTAGTTGTGTATGAACTTCTTATTTTAACTGGGCTATTACGTCTTGCGACAAGAGTTTGTTCCTAACTATTATTCTTCTTTGATCTGAAATCCTTTGTTCTGTAACGGTAATCTCTGGGTATTGACGTGTAAAAAGTTCATGCAGTTGTTTTCTGTAAGTGATCAGGTCAGTCTCTAATTTAGTGATGTATAGGTAAGTTCGCATGATAAATAGGTTAACTTCTTTCCTCCATCTCATGCGAACTCTGACTTTTCCAGCCTTGGTGGACGAGGGTAAAAAGGTAGATACCTCCCGCGCAACATTCAAGGAAGGAGTGGGTTGAGCTGAACTTATACTAGTAATGGGAGGTGATGATGATATGGAAGGTGACGATGGTATGGATGGTGATGATGGCCTAGAAGGTGTATATGATACTGTGCTTGGACTATACGGTTCTACAGGGGTGTTTGTCCTGCCCGTCAGTCTGTCACCATCGTCAATGATATCGCCTGTAGCATCTTTGTCGGTAGGAGTCCGCCTGTTCAACTCCTCACCGCTGACGGGTCGCATGCTGAGACACCCGGCGTTAGCTCCGAGTGCGCCCCGGCGATCGCCCCCGGGCAGCGATCCTAAACGTTTTCTTTTTGAACGTGTCTCCATTTTGAGTGAGTTTCCAGAACCACGTTAGCCACGTCAGTAATTTCTTATTCGTGTGTCCGCCCCCCACGTGATTAGATGGTCAATCAGGACGTGTGGTTGTTTAGGGGGCTTATTATTATTATTTCATTATTTACATATAAATTACATTTTTAAATATTAGAATATAAAAAATATAAAAACATTTAAAAATATAAAAAAATAGTAGCCCACCGGTATCGGGAACAGGGTCCAAGCTACCGGCGGTCAGGGCTCCAGAGAGAGGAACCTCCTAACAATGCGAGCCGTGTCCAGAAGTACCGCTTTCTGAATCAAGCCCTTGATCCAACTGCCCAACGAGAGCCTCCTCAGGTGTTGGTCAAGGCTCTTGGCTATTAAGCCATTGGCTGTCACGACTATCGGCACAATGATCGCTGAGTCCACATCCCACATGTCGACAACCTCGCGAGCCAAGTCTAGATACTTGATTTGTTTATCTTTCTCGGCTTTCACGAGGTTCCCGTCATGCGGGACCGTTATGTCAACAATCATTGCGCGCCGCTCTAATCGATCCACCATCAATATATCAGGCTTATTGGCAACAATAGTCCTGTCAGTGATGATGGATCAATCCCAGTACAATGTGATATGTCCATTTTCGAGAACTGGGTCGGGCACATACCTGTAGTACGGCACTTCCGATTCTACAAGGCTGTATTTCAGAGCAAGTTGCTGATGGATAATCCTGGCTACAAGGTTGTGTCTATGCAAGTACTCTTCGTTAGCTAGACGAGAACAACCGGAGATAATATGTCTGATTGATTCACCCGGACGGTGGCATGCCCGACAGATGTCAACCGTGCCGTCTTTCACAATAAATCTCCGGTAATTGTTTGTCATCATAACTTCGTCCATAATTGCACAGACAAAACCTTCGGTTTCTCCAAAGAGGTCACCGAAACGCAGCCAGGCTACGGACGCTAGTTGGTCTACATCGGGCCCATGTAGGGCCCGGAAAAAGCGTCCGTGAAGCTCCTTACTCTGCCATACTTCCATGCGATCATTAGTGTCAAGCACTACTGGCTTGCGCCAGTTCTCTTTAGCTAAGGAGAGCGGGGTGAGGCCCTTGTCCACTGTGACCACATCTCGATGCATCCCCACGTCGGCTTCTAAGAAATATTCCCTGAGACTGCATATCTCGCGATTGTGGAGGGTCTTAGCATTTAAAAAGCCTAGGTAGGTTATTATTATTATTATTATATTAGTAGGATGTATACCTAATTGTATGACCGATAAGTTATATGTTAGGTGTGGTGTAAACTGTAGATATAAACTGGTTGCTAAGAAAAAAAAAAAAGTGCCTTTAACTCAACATACATATAACAGCAGGAAATCCTGCTAGCATGGTATGTAGATGATGGCCCTGTCCGTCACATAGGCCTCGACCACGCGACAGAGGTAGGTCGGCATCCCGTGATACCGGAGTGCCTCCCTGATATAACTCCAAGGCAGGGTATTGAAGGCATTGACAATGTCAAGAGACACCGTCAAGACGACCCCACCCCGGGCCATAGCATCCCCCGTCGTGAGGGCTCGCACGCGCATGATGCCGTCCATCGTATAGCGCCCCCTGCGGAAACCAAACTGGCTCTCCGCCAAATCCAGTCCCACCCGCCCGACGAGGCGGTCTGCAATGACTCTGTCAAAGAGATGGGCCACCTTGTCGAGCAGCACGATGGGCCGGTAAGTGGACGGAGTCCGCAGGGCGTCCCGCTTCTTAATGAGGACCAGTTTCCCCGTCTCGGCACAGAACTGCATTTTCTGTAGAAAGTCCTGGCCGAAACCCGAACTGATTTTCGTGCAGCACGAGACGTTCGTTTAGCTGTGTATCAAGCAGACCATCAAGAACCTTAGCGACTGTGGTCGCTAGAGAAATAGGTCTACGTCATTGTAGTTAGGTTGTAGTTTAGTTGTTGCAATACCTACGTGGTCAAAATGTATGAAACAGCATTATTATTTTATAACTGGCACATTATTCAACGCCGTGGGTTTTTTTTCAGAAGGTTCAGAATCGTGTACTGAATCCATAGTAACAGTTTGTGCGTTGAAGTTCCTACTACCCTGTATTATGTCATGATTGACTGATTAGCTCCTTACAGGTAGACCGGGATGATTATCATTTAAGGCGCAGATATACGACTTTTAATGATTTCAAATTGAACATGACGTCTAAACGAATAGTCTTATTTGTTTGAAAAAAATATATGATAAACTAGACTATTTTCTTCGTAATATGATATGTGAATATTTGAAATTATATTTTTATAACATAGTGTAATTAATTTGTAAAGTAATGTCTAACGCAAACACAAAAACGATAATCACGCAAAAACTATCGGGCGTATTTTCATGAAATCTGCACCATCTAAAAGACAATTTAATTACCCATTTTTTTGTATAAGTACGGCTTTTATTTGTATTGTGTTTGATACATCAACGTGGGTTGTTTTTGCGAATAAACTTGATGCGCGTTGAAGCGGGGGCTCCTGCGGGCGACGGGCGGCAGTGCATCGCTGACCAATGTCCGGGTAGACGCTAAGGCTCTGTGCAATTTTATTCGCTTGCTCCTCCCACTCGCTCAAGGTCGCTGGCACTTATTGTCGCCTTAAATCTGTAATTATCTGCTATATTCGTTCCCTATTCAGCCCAGGGAAGTAATGGAATAATTAGAAACAGATTAACGTCTAGTTTGGGGATCACCGTTCAAATTTCTATTGTATGATGTACTTGATTATTAATAAATAATTTCATTCATTCGCTTCATTTCAATTCGACTGTTGTCATGCACTGATATATTGTGTTCTCTCTCATCTCAGTCTCATTTCCTACACATTGTATGTGAAGATTTTCATTTTTCTAGTACTCAAACCTCAGTGAATTCATATTTTTTTGATCCTTATAAGAAACAGGATCGATTGGAGTCATAATTTGTGTGGTGAAAATTGCTAATTTTCTTGCAGATTGTATTTTTTTTTTCAAAATCTGTGAATGCAGATCAAATGTTTCAAAAAGTTAAGAACACTCTCGTGAGACCGTTTTCTTGTAGCAACAACGGTTAAGGTAACTGCCCTTATTTTCCCATCTCAAAAATCTACCCTGTATATGTCGTGATTCACTGCTTAGCTCCATAAAGGTATAGCGTAATGATAATCATTTATAAGGTCAAATCTGTAACCATTTGAAATATTTTAAACTTTTGGCTCGTCTTTTTTACATTTTGCGGTAAACTATAGAATACGAATAAATTGCAATATTGCTGATCCCATATAGCAAATTGCGTGATAATATAAATCCTACAGACTCTCCTGACTTAAAGGGAATATCTATACATTTTTTTTTCAAAATCTATCCGGTAAATTTTGCCTGATGATGGAACTCACATTCAGACAAACAGACAAAAATTCTAAAAACCGGCCAAGTGCGAGTCGGACTCGCACACGAAGGGTTCCGTACCATTATCTATAAAAACGGCAAAAATATCACGTTTTTGTATGGGAGCCCCCCTTAAATATTTATTTTATTTTGTTTTTAGTATTTGTTGTTATAGCGGCAACAGAAATACATCATTTGTGAAAATGTCAACTGTCTATCTATCGCGGTTCTTGAGATACAGCCTGGTGACAGACAGACGGACGGACAGACAGCGAAGTCTTAGTAATAGGGTCCTGTTTTTACCCTTTGGGTACGGAACCCTAAAAAATATATTTTCGGTATGCTAATCGTTCCCCGCCCTCAAAAAAATTATAAAAGAAAAACCAATGTACAGTTTTGACTTCGCTACGGTTTTATTATATGTATAGATGTTATTGCTCAACTGCCGTGTTGGTCTACTAGGTCTAGGTCTCTACTTGGTCCTAGGTTCGATTCCCGGGTCACCCAGTGTTTTTGGGTTTTTCCGTATAGAATTTCTCAGTAGCAGCTCGGCGTCTGGAATTGTGTCCGGTTGATGGCAATAGGCTCGCTCCTATTACATTGGACTTAAATATAACTGGAGATATGTGGGTGTACTATAGATACACCGTACACAATATAGTATAATTATGTATTAAAAAGCAAATATACTGTCTTGAATTAAAACAAACATTCATAATAATTCGTCCATATTTACATTTACTAGGAAAGAATTCTAAATTACTACAAATAAGAATTCAGTCAAAAATTCATTATAACCAGTACAATTATTAGTCAACAAATAAAATTATATATTAATTATAATAATTAACTCTAAATAACAACTTAATATACTTACCTAACAAACGCGTGTAAATTATATAAAATTTACTTTTCATCAAATCCAACTAAAAAAAAAAACATTCTTTACAATTAAAAGAAGTCTTCTCAATTATACATTTCAAATTTCAAGTTATAAAATAAAATAGTTTTTTTTTATTGTCAAAATAACAGCTTTCATCCTTTTCAACTGGTCCCAGCTAATCATGACATATTCGGGAGTGACATTTTCTTGCGGTTTCTAGAGTTATAGATGAACTTTTAAAAATATAAAACTACTCTCAGATGGAGACGCGAACATCCCTTGTTTAAAAACAATTGACCCTATGTGCACAGTTTTAGCTACCGCTCATATTTATTTTAATGGCAGCACTGAATTAATTGCACGTTTTTATGAATTTCCGTTAATACCTATTGACAGCTAAATGTGAGTAAACAGGTGCCATAATACATTCTTGTACGGGCCGCAATAAATAATGACGTACCGCTAAAACAAATTATTTATTTTAACCTAAAAAAAAACAGCAATTGGTCAATTAAATAAATTAATCGGTTGAAGGACACTGAATGACACACAATGGAGGTTTTATTACGTCTATGGGCGTTTAGTGTCCCTCCCAGTGATAAAGATAAAAAAAAAAACATACAGTCATCCCACAGAACTCCAGAGATACTTAAATGATCGCCTTCCATTCGTACAAAGTTTTTACGTATACGATACATTCGTACACGTTAAGAATTATACGTACATGTACGTATTCGTACCTCGTCGTCGAAGCGATAAGCCATATTTTGATAACATGTAAGCTAGCATAGGCGCCATCATACTTCGCCGCTGATTTAATCTATGTACATTAATTTCCTACAACCTTAAACATTCGTCAAGTCTCTTTACTCTTAGCAAACTGTTCTCCTAATATCTTCATGACCTGCGCGTGAGTTCGCGAGCCGTCTTTGAACGTAGCATAATGCTCTTTCACATACATTGCGAAGTCGTTCGTAGTTCCTTTCCGGGCGGGAGTTGATACTACGACGCCATCTTTGTTTTTCTTGTTGAGTATTAATTGGAAAGTACCTCGACAGTAGCCGCAACATTTCTTTGTTACGTCGATCGATTTTGAATGGCGTTGGACACTGGAAAGGGGGAGAGAAAATATGATATCAGTAAAAGATGGATTGGTTGCTCTTAGGCAATTGGAGGTAAACGAAATAATTTAAAAGTAATTCTGTCGTGGTCAAACCATACATCTCTCTAGTCTTACCAGATGCAGCTGATTACCAGTATTTTACATGGAGCGAGTGCCTATCTGACCTCCAAACCCCAGTTACTGTTGTACACGATACCAAGGGGTATCGTGTTACCCAGTAATTTCGGCTGTTTGTCACAATTTTGGGCTTCTGACAACCCGTAACGACTGTCATCATCATCATCATAATCATCCTATAACGTTCCCACTGCTGGGACACAGGCCTCCTCTCTGTGAGAGGGAGTGAGCCACCACGCGGGCCCAGTGCGGGTTGGTAGATGCCACATGTCTTCTAATTTTTGGTTCTCGGACATGCCGGTTTCCTCACGATGTTTTCCTTCAACGTTTTGAGAGCAGTGGTGATGAAATTAAACACACAAAGTAAAGTGCCTGCCTGGGTTCGAACTCACGACCTACAACTAGTAAGTCGGGGCCGATACCACTGGGCCGCCACTGCTCAAAGATCAGATAACGACTGTCAAAGATCTACTAATGACAGCTGGGACCAAAGGCTTAACGTGCATTCCGAGGCACGGAGGGGTCTCAACGTGTAATGGATGGTCACCCATCCACGAAATGACCGCGGCAAGAGTAGCTTAGCCTTCGATTGACCCGTGCGGCTGTTATCATTTATCCATGGGCCCCTCCATGAGCAAACGACTCATAGAAATATGTACTTATAGACAACTGCTACTACTACTACTATTAGGTACTTGATGTCAAGTCAGCTATGTCAAGTAGAATAAGGCTCGCTTGAACCACAAATCACTAAATGCGTTTAGGGCTAATAATATTTAAGATCTATTTAGTTCCTTGTTACCAATTGATGTTATTTCCAATTAAAAATAAAATAAAATAAGCGTTTATTGCTGGTTCTACGTTTTGAAAAGGTTTTTTTTTTTAATATTGTAGGTATTTAAAATTATAATCTTAAAATATCGGAGTTCGGTGCAATCATTTAAAACCGGTTGTCTTTCGACAATGGCCTCCTTTATTTCCATTTCCACTTAAACAAATATAAACTTTATGTAAGTCTATTTTAGAATGACTAGTGTTATTGAAAGAGTCATAAAAATGTTGAAGTAGTAACGCAAACTGAACTTTATATGTAGGTTTGAAAGTTATTTTTCCAATAACTTATATTTTTGGAAACTAAATTATGAACACAAATTAAAACATCATTCTGTCTCTGTCTTCTTCAAACGATTGACAGAAACAGAACGAAGTTTTAGATTCGTTTTGCGTTAAAAGTATTAAGTGATTTGTGGAGCAAGCCGGCAGAAATCTATCTCAACTTTTGAGAAATCGAAAACTGCATTTTCAGTTTATGGAATGTCCTAGTTTCGACAGGAATCGAACTATATTTTTTTTTGCAAAAATACTACCTCTGGACGTCACAATACTGATTGGTAATTTGAAAAAACCATCTGATTCTCACCTATATCCACACTTGGTACATTTGTAGGAGTACTTGAAGTGTATCGCCATGTCGTGGCACCTGGATATCTCACCCAGTTCGGGGAATACCATGAGTGCCCGCTTAGCCCTGTAACATACAAAATATACTTTGTTAACAAATTAAACTTTCGACTAGCTAAGAGGCATAGACATATTTTAGACCGTCTACATTACAAAGATTCAAGAATCTTTGTCAGATGAAAGCGTCGTCTTAAATATGTAGCGGTATCTACATCGCCACATGGGAGCTTCACGTCACACTGACGTCACGCAAAATCCTGCATCGCGCAAGCAGAGTTTACCGCGCAACTAGCAACGTTCCGACATCAACCGTCGGGCATTTGCCCACCAGACACAACACCCGTCTGGTCGGAGGATCCTCCCTTTTCTATGGAGGTATGAGTGAACTTTACACCCTGTTCCTCACGCCTCTTTAAAGTCGTTAAGATCGTCTGGCGTTGCCTAAGTGTGCATACACACGAGCGACACGCGTCAACAGCAGGGGCAATTGCAGCCATAACCTGCGCAAGGACATAGGATATTTTGATCCCGGTGGTACGTTCCCAATGGGCAATTTCCAACCCTCACGCTTGTTAAGCCGCGGGCAAACTTAGTTCATTATAATTGCATAATATAAGTGGACTATAATATACTTCTGCCATCTCCTTCAAGGAAAACAAGCGTAATGTTATGTTGTTAACTATCGAAAACGATTAACAACCATTTTATAAACAGAGATTGTAATCTAAGTAATTAGGTATATACAGTCAACGGCACGTGAACTTGAACTATGAAAACAGCCCTTATTGCTACAAAATTGAAGGCGCTGTCAAAGTTACCATGGACGTGCGACTGACTGTACCAATATACTAGATCCATTATGTTATGATTGACACATTAATTACTCTATGTTTTACGAAAAACTAGCGATCTGCCCCTGCTTCATACGGTTTGTACGACTTAACAAAACCATCGAGATTTCTTCATTATTTTAAATTTAAGTTTAATAAGAATGTAAACATAAACATTCCGGAATAGATTCTCTAAATTATTGTGAAAACCGCATCAAAATGCATTGGATAGTTAAACAATCTAAGCGACACGAAAAGCGACTTTGTTTATTACTTACTAGCGACCCGTCCCTGCGTCGAAAGGTTTTCACGACTTAACAAAACATCGAGATATCTTTATTATATGCAAATATGAATGTATTGCACACATAAACATTCCGGAATAAATTCTCTAAATTATGGTGAAAACGGCACAAAAATCCTTTACTTAGTTTTGAAGAACAACGCGGTCACATAGACAGACACGAAACGCGACTTTATTTTATAATATTTACTATGGATTATACAATAAATGTGTTACTTTAGTTATTAATACATTTAAAAAATACTTCATACCTAATCTTATACGGAACAGGTAACAGCGTTTCCCAAAAACAGATAGATTTACATCTACTTCCAATAATGTTGGTTGTATACCTTTTATTTTCTTTATTATATTTAAATTGCAAAAGTGAAAATATTCTAGCGAACGAAAATCAGTTACCAGAACAAAGCTTAGTAACGTGTTTAACCGACATAGTAGAAAAATACTTTTCTGAAAAATCGCTCACATACGTCGCCATGAAAACTGATGCAGACGAAATTCTTAAAGCAATTCATTCTTCAACAATCACAGCAATGGTATATAGGCAGGCGACCAAACAATCATACTTTAAACATCAAGGATATCTTATAATTGCAAAAACTGCAACAAAATTCACTGAAAGATTCAAATTTCTCCTAGAAGAGCCAACATGGAACCCGTACGCTCGTTTCTTAATAGTTATAAATTCGCTTAAAGACAACGAACTGAAGAAGATTTTTGACGAGCTTTTGCAACGATATGTGATCAACGTGATAGTGGTAAATGGAACTAAAGACGCTGAAGTATATGCATACAATCCATACAAAAACTATGGCTGTGGAAAATATTACGACGAAATTATAAGTTACGGTTTGTGCTCGAAGACGAAAGAGAACCTATTCTCGAATAAACTGGTGACTGGACTGAAAAACTGTACTATAGTCGCGTCCGTAAGAGATCGAGCCCCTTACAGTTTTCAACCATCAAATTCTTCAGACACAAAGTTAGGAACAGAGCAGTATATATTTGAGATTCTAGCAAAAATAGAACAATTCAATGTGAATTTCACCTTTGATTATGACAAAAGACTTTTTACAACTATAACTAAAAACATGCAAGTTATAGGACCGATGGAAAAATTGCAGAATAATGAGACCGATGTTATGTTTGGTGGTACAGTGTTACTTTCGAGTCGAGCTAATGCTTTAACTTACTTGCATGGCCATCTGGATTATGACGACGAGTACCGGTTTTTAGTCAAAAAAGCATCCTTTAAAGCAATTTGGAAAAGTGTTTATTTAGAATTCCAGCCATTCGTTTGGTATTTGCTGATCACTGTTTTTCTGTTATACTCAACAATAATGATCATTTTAATTCGTGCTAAAGATAAAACAGAAATCATGCTGAAACTGTTAAACTCTTTGCTGCTACATGGCTTCAAAATGCCTGATCGCGTGACTGTACAATTGTTCTTTATAATTTGGATGTGGTTCGCGTATATTATGAACAGTATTTACCAGTCGAGCTTAGTCAGTTTGACCACGAACCCAATAATGGAGAGGCAGGTTTTAACTGAGATGGATTTGGTTACACATAACCTGAAGCCTTGTATTAGTCCTGCATTGTTATTCTATATTAATTCTGAAACGAATATATCTTCTCCGAAGAACACTGAATGTCTAGATAATTTTGAAAATGTTAAGTTAGTTGCTCGATCGGAAAATTTGTTTACTTTAGTGCAACACTCTCTTTTCGAGTATTACAAAAACGCCTACCATGACGAATTTGGTCATTCCCTTGTCTATTTGTTTAAAAAACCCTATGCTAAGATCATTTTTGGTTATTTTTTCCGTAAAGGTTTTCCAATTTCGGATAGAATGCAAAAAAACGCGGTCCGTTTAAGAGAAACTGGACTCGTTGAGAAGAGTTTAAAAGATCATTATTACGCGAGGAGGACTTCAAATCATTTTCATGAGAAGGGTTTCGAAACTAGATTTGTTATTCCATGGTGGATGTATACTATAGGATGCTTCGCAGCTAGTGTAGTTTTTATTTTTGAAATACTGTTTGAACGTTATAAAAGCACTTTTGCTTCGCAATTTAGCATAGTTTGATTTTAATCAGTAGCTTTGTAATTTAACTTACATATAAAGTTTAATTATTGTGTATCTTTAACATACTTTGTTGTTAAATAAATACATTTCCAAAGAGTTGGTGTCTTTATCTATGGGGAATATATAAACGCACTTTGAAATGTTTAGCTTTAAAATTAATTGAATGAACTATAATAATAATGGTTTCCACTATAAATATGCTTAGCTCTTTAAAATGTTTAGATTTAAACATAATGTTTCACACTTTAAAATGTTTAGCTTTAAAATTAACTGAATGAACTATAAAAATAATATTTTCCACTATAAATATGCTTAGCTTTAAAATTAAATGAAGAACTATAAAAATAATGGTTTCCACTACAAGAGCGAGCGAAGCGAGGTTGGGACTTGGGGCACCCCGACTCGGACAGGTTGGGTTAGAAGGGGATGGCGGGGTCTGGAAGACCCAGCCATTCCATTCGTGTTTTTTTTTTAAACCATCCTATAGTAGGAGCTCCGCGCAGCGGGGCTCCGTCGACTACGCCTTATTACGAGGGCGACACGGAAAGTTTTTAGAACTGGCAACTTGTAAACGATATAATAAAAAAATATGTTCAAATTTTGAAAATGGAACTCTTTGCCAATAATATTGTGTATGTATTGTATTCATCTGTCATTTTTTACGATTTGGCGGCAAATTGAAAACTGTCTGCGTCACGTCAGCATGAATTTAACGTGAGAAAACTTTCGTACAATGATTTTTTATGACTTTCGATGTCATTAAGTCAACAAGAAAGTTATGATAGACTTCGATTGGCCTTACACGATAAAGCCCCATCTCGTGCCACTGTTTACAACTGGTTTAATGAGTTTAAACGTGGTCGCACTAATCTCACCGATGATCTGCGTGAGGGACGGCCTTCTACGGCGACAACTAAAGATAACATCAGTGTTGTGCGTCGTATGATAGAGACTGACAAAAGAGTGACTTATCAGCAGATTCGGACAAGCTTAGGCATCGGTATGAGTCAAGTGCACAAAATCCTCCATGAACATTTAGCGGTCAGGAAGCTTTGTGCTCGGTGGATACCTCATAATTTGACAGAGGCCCAAAAACTCCGTCGTATTGATTGGTGTCGTGAAATGGTTCAAAACTTTAACGGAGGTGACTCAAATGCTGTGTTCGACATACTTACGGGTGACGAAAGCTGGATTTGTTGTTATGATTCTGAAACTAAGAGACAGTGTGCTGTCTGGGTGTTTCCTTCCGAGGAGGTGCCAACTAAAGGCGAAGAGAAGTCGAAGCGTGGGAAAAAAGATGGCGGCGTCGTTCTTCGGAAGGACAGGTCATTGCGCAACAATTGTTTTAGAGGATCGAAAAACAGTTACTGCGGGGTGGTACACTAACAATTGTTTGCCACTTGTCTTGGAAAAGTTCGGGAGAAACGACCTCGCAGTAGGATCCCCCTTTACCACGACAACGCCTCGTCGCACACCGCCAAGCAAACAATCGACTACTTGGCAACGTCAGACGTGGAATTACTGGGTCACCCGCCCTATAGCCCCGACCTCGCACCTCGCGATTTTTATTTACTTATTACCGAAAATAAAAGAAAAACTTCGAGGAAAACGTTTTATGGACGCAGAGGCTGCGTTTCAAAATGACGTCGAAGAGACTCCTAAGGACGAGTGGGCAAAGTGCTTTTCTCAGTGGTTCCATCGGATGCAGCGATGTATTGATGTAAATGGATACTATTTTGAAAAATTATAATGAAACTAATAACTTGCTAGTTTGTTCAGTTTTTGATTTTCTATGAACTTTCAGTGTCACCCTCGTATTCGACACAGTTATAGTGTAAACCATTTTTTTTTGTAGGTATTTTAATTATGTTCTTTATGAGGTTATTACTTTATAGTGTATATTTATTTTGTAAGGTTCATGTTTATTAAAGTGATAATATTAAATTATAGATGTATTATTATTTTAATGTGCTGATACTTATACAATTTTATAGCGGTTTTCATCCAATTTAAAGTGCTACTCGTATTAAAGCCTAAAAATATATGATCCACTGCAGTAACCAAAATCAAAAAATATATGATATTCTTCTGGATATATGCTAGTTAGATAGTGTGTTGAAAACATAATACAATTAAATTGATATGATAGAAAAAAATTAACGAAGAGACCTATAAACATTTTTTTTAACACGATTAAAAACTATACTAATATACATGTAAACTTCAGATTTTTTGTCAGATTATTCTCAATCCATCAACTCAGCCTATCGCAGTCCACTGCTGGACATAGGCCTCTCCCATGCTGCGCCACAACAACCTGTCCTCCGCCTTCCGCATCCAGTCTGTCCCAGCCACTTTTTTGAGGTCGTCAGTCCATCTAGCTAGGAGGCGTCCCACACTACGCTTGCCGATACGCGGTCGCCACTCCAGGACTCGTCTGCTCCACCGGCCATCGGTCCTTCGACAAACATGACCAGCCCACTGCCACTTCAGCTTGCTTACTCTGCAAGCTATGTCGGTAACTCCGGTTCTTTTCCGGATAACTTCGTTTCTGATTTTATCCTTCAAAGAAACCCCGAGCATAGCCCGCTCCATAGCACGCTGAGCGACCTTAAATTTGTAAACCAGTCCGACTGTCAGTGTCCACGTTTCGGCACCGTATGTCACAACGAGCAGGACGCCCTGGTTGAAGACCTTAGTCTTCAAACATTGCGGGATTGGCGACGAGAAAACTTGACGAAGTTTTCCAAACGCTGCCCAACCTAACCGGATCCTTCTGTCGGCTTCTTTCTCAAAGTTGTGTCAACCGATTGTTGTGTATACCGAGATTATTCTACAAGTAACATACTAACGTAATAGTGTTTTTTTTTTTTCCAATGAATACATTTTTTGTAAATCCATAATTGCTTCATATTTTGCAATAAATTACCAGCGTTGTGTCATCGCGCGTCTCTTTCTTTTCTATGCAATCCGACAGTGACCGAACTTTAGCTCTTGTAAGCCTCCTAAATAAATCTCTTTATATAATTAGGTCGCAAACAAGCAGACGGACCACCCAATAGTTAGTGGTCACCGCGTCGCCTATGGACATCTGCGACGCCTTTGGCATTGCTAAAGAATCAGACAGGGCGACAGAGACATCGAGGCACAACTTGTTACCATGAATTCAATACAAGATTCTGAACCCCAGGGGGGTACAGTTGAATTTTTTTGCCGGTTATTAAAAAAAAAATGCTGTTCAATGAAACAGCACTTTTTTGACAACCAACGAAAAATGTTGTACGCTAGGGGGTCTAGTTTTTTTTTTTTTTTTTCGTAAAATGTTGTACGCTAGGGGTCTAGAATTGGAGGTCTGCCCGGCTTAGGCGGAGCACCGCCGTGTCCTCGTGGCGGCGATCTCTCGCGTCCGGCCCTGGTTCAGGCCATGGTACGGAGCGAGAGGGAATGGGAAGCAGTCACCTCCTTCTGCGAAGCAGTAATGCTCGCGAAGGAGGAGGCGGAGCGCGTGAGGGAGAGGCAATCATTGCGCCCTCACGCCCCTAGTCGCCGCAGGAGGAGACACCCTGGGCGTCGGGAGTCGACAGCCGACTCCCGGCCACCGTAGGCGCGGGCCAATAGGCAATAGCAATAGAGCAATAGGCAGCTCGCCGTCCGGTAAGGTCCAGGCCCGGGTCGACGGCGCGTTGTGTTCCACACGCGCCTCAAAGAGATGTCAGCATAATTGACGGGGTCCGATAGGGCCGATGCCAGCGGGGGGCGCGGATTGTTCGAAAGACTTACCGTGGCCCTGGCGCACAGGCAACTGAAGGAACACGGGTGGGTTTTAGTCAGTAAGAGTCTGGCACGCCCTTCCGCTCCGCCCAGAGCGGGAGAGGTCATTTGATGATTTCCCACCCAAAAAAAAAAAAAAGTGGGTCTAGAATCATGTGCTGATTTCTTGCTGCCCCACCCTGTAAAGTGCATGATCATTTCCCTAGGGAGTGAGCCTGCCAGTACTTCTTATGAAAATGTGGCTCCAAGCATTATTCCTGTGACTATCCCTGAGACCTGATGTGAGAAACCTGAGGTGTCTCATGTACCTGTAATAACACTAGCACCCATACACTAAACCGGAGCACAGCTACGCTTTTTATTCCCCGATCTCTTTCACAAAGAGCTCTTCCACTACAAATGTCAATACCAAAAGTATACAATGAAAATGTAAACAAACCCTGTTTAGGTTAAATTCTTATGCAAACACTCACGAAAGCGTATCAGTAACACATTCATACTTATTCAGAAGGTGTCATGTGTAGATAATAATAATAATAAAATATTATTATCTCGTGACTGAGAAGGAATTTTGCATAACGGCTAACAAGCACCCTCGGAACGTGTGTAAAAAGTTTATAAAAGGTATTAGAAAATTCTAGAATTTTCTAATACCTTTTATAAACTTTCATATTGAGGACACGAAGCAACAAAATTGGATCTAAAGAAAAGCGGCCACATTCCTCTAGAGGAATTTTTCCTTTAAAGGAATGGCGCCAGTGGACCCGTGTGCGACCTCTTAACTAAGCGCTGATTTTACCAAAGTCAAATAACTTTTAACCGTAGAATAAAATTGACGCCTGACCGATCTAGTATGGAAAAACTGTCAAAAATTCTAAATTTACTCTCAGAATACTCTCAGAAATTCGCCCTAACAATATTAAATTGTAATTTAAAAATCATCAACGAAATTTGAGGTTATAATATTAACCTCAATTGTCAAATGAAAAAAATCTTTAAGGTAATTTAAAATTAAAAAAATTAGGCTTATTGGGTAATTTGTACGTGGTACTACTAATTGTCATTCACAGGTACGTTTTCTGATCTATTTGTATACATTTTCATTACATAATTTTGAAACAGACTATACGTACTAGCTTTGTCATCTTACCATTTATTCCACAGAGGGCCATGTCCCGCTCTCAGCTCGGAGTCGATCAGCCACGTGGCAGCGTGACACAGCTCATGTATGAGCGTATCACGCAACCGTTGCGGTCCATCCAACACTTTTGTTGACAACTTGATGCTTGAGGTCCGGATACGATCGCCTTTTGAGTTCTTTATTAGACGGTTTGTTGTTGTTCTGAAAATGTACGTGAAATGATGAGAAAATAATCTATGGAGGATGGAAATGTAGGCAGCTTTATGCTATGATATATTTAAGGAATAGCTTCTGTTTGCGGCTTAGATCGCGTGGATGTCGGAAATTATCCCACGGGAACGTGTTCCCGGGATAAATAGTATCCTATCATCAAAATGCATTCAGCCGTTGAAGGTAACAGACACACAGATAATAAAGCAAATAATCTTTTTAAGGGTTCCGTACCCAAAGGGTAAAACGGGACCCTATTACTAAGATTCCGCTGTCCGTCCGTCTGTCTGTCCGACTGCCACCAGGCTGTATTTCATGAACCGTGATAGTTAGACAGTTGAAATTTTCACATATGATGTATTTCTGTTGCCGCTATAACAACAAATACTAAGAAACAGAATAATATAAATATTTAAGGGGGCTCACACAACAAACGTGTTTTTTTTGCCGTTTTTATAGATAATGGTACGGAATCCTTCACGCGCGAGTCCGACTCGCACTTGGCCGCTTTTATTTTAATTTTATTAAAAAGGTTTTTATGATTCGAAATGTCTAACTTAAAAATAATAATAATTCATTTTAATATTATCATCATTAATATAAAAAAACTCTAACGTCGACATTGACCACGTATTACCTACCTATTAGCTAATACTTCAAATTCTAGTAACTTTTAAGCGGGTGTACCGATTTTAATTAAATAAATACTAAAATAAATAATACCTTTAAGATACGGGTTCTGACTATATTTCCAATTCCATAAATCTCTTAACAAAAAAAAAAAGCATTTTAAAATCATCCCTTATTTTACCCCCTTGGGGAATGAATTTACGAAAACGCTGAAACTTTTTTATTTTATTTCACCGCATAAGCATAAATTTAAATTTTCATATACCTAACTTAAGAAATGCTAAGTTTCCCATACGTCACCCCCTTTTGATGGAGTTCATTTTACAGTCCTTACAATTTTTAATTTAGTATACAATTAATTGTATGATCCAAAGTTGATGTGAGTACTATGCACCTACTATAAAGCTACCATTTAATAGGTTTTTCTTTCATTGACTTGAATGTGCCCTGGCGGCTGAGAGTTTGTCATGCTCACTCTTATGTCTCGCTGGTGGTGGCGTGTGTGTTGGATCATTAAGTTCCCTTCAAAATGGTTGAGCTGAATGGTGCTGATCTATGCGTCATGTTCGTGAACGGGCGCCGTCAGTGGGGACTGGTCATTTCTTGGCTGCCACGGCTTATTTTAATTTAATTTAATATTTGAATTGCTTTTGTCTTTTTATTACGGACGCTTTTAACGTTCTGCATCGTTCTCACATGCATAATTTCAACATGAACGATGTAATCAATATTTTGTAACCATTTTTTTGATTTAAAAGAGTGTCCATGGAGTTTCTTGCCCGTTCTTCTCCATAGGTACCTACTACGCTTTGGAATGGGTAACTAGCTTCATCTTTCTGACTGACCGACCCCTTGACAATTCAAAAGTGCCTGTAATTGGTTTATTTGAAATAAATGCTTTGAGTTTGAGTTTGAGTTTGAAATAAATCAATAATAATAATTACGGACCATAGGGCGTTATTATGGCTTCATAAAGTGAAAGATCCTCATGGAAGATTGACAAGATGGGCGATGAAAATTCAGGAGTTTTCATTTGATATCATTCATAGGCCAGACAAACTTAAAATTGTGTTGAGCCTGATGCGTTATCTAGGTCAGTAGATATTATCACCCTAGAGTTAAATTTTGTAAAAGCATTAAAGAAACACAAAGATGATTGGTATCACAATAAAGTGAACCAAATTATGAGCAATTCTGATAAAAAAAAAAAAACAATTGGGCTGTTTTCAATTGTTTACTTTTCAGAAAAAATATATTAAAACAATATCCTAGTCATAGTTCCAATTGGAAATTGTTCATTCCTAACGAATTCGATCGCGAGTCGCGGGTTCGATTCCCGCACGGAACAAATATTTGTATGACCTACAAATAGTTGTTCCGGGTCTGGCTGTTTGTGTATGTGAGATTAAATGTTTGTAAACGCACCCATAATACAGAAGAAATTCCTAGTGTGGGGCAACGTTTTTTAAAAAAGAAGAAGAGGAAGACATGAAAGAAGACATTTTAAAAAAAATGTCATGATGATATCAATGGGGGGTTCGTAAAACATATTAAAGAAGTCCTTTTTGATTCTATAATATGATATTAAAGAAGTCCGTAAAAGAACTTCTTTTAGTATAACATATGTTAAGCAACATGTGCTATCCTGAGACTTGTGCAAAATATAACGTATACTAATGGGTCAAAGTAGAGAAGTGATTTCTTTAGACGTAATGGGTCCATTTCCCCGAAGAAAAACAGGTAATACGATGTTATTAGTCAAATCATGTTGGATTAGTAAGCTTGTTTTACTTTTCCCTTTGAGAACGGGAAAAGCAGACAAAATTTGTGAAATAGTAGAACGTCAAATATTAGGTACTGTTTGGGGCACCCATAGCAATCATTTGTGATAACGGCAAACAGTTTGAGTCACAATTATTTTTCATTTATTTATATAACAATATTTACATTGTATCGAATATTTTACACAAAAATTATAAAAAATTAAAAGAAGTACAATAGAAATCATTATTTTAACAGTAACCAAATAAATTAATTAAACAGTAAAACATTTGCAATTCCCTGCTATAATTTGTTAAATGTCAAAAAAAAAAATATCAAAACAAATAAACTAAAGATTCCACCATTACACCTGTCAAAAATATAATCTAATGTTAATAAAAATAGTGATGTTATAAATTATATATTATGTCAAAAAATAATTTAAAAACAAAATAAATCAGATTCATCCATTACACAATGTCAAAAATAAAAATAGCATTTCAATAAAATAGTAGAATAATAATTAAAGTCTAGTTGTGTGTGTCACAGAGAAACTCATCAAGGGTGTAATAGCACTTTTCTATCAAAAATAATTTTAACTGCTGCTTAAACTGATAATTTAATTTGTATAATGACTTTAAGTGTACAAGTAATTTATTAAATAGTTTAATTGATTGATAAGGAAGAAATTTAAGGAATTAGCCACTAAGTATCTGTGTAGATTAAGGTATACACACCACTTTATCATCCATTATAAACTTTTTTACAAAAAAACAACCGACTTCCAAAAAAAACACTAAAAAGCGTGAAAACTAACTTTAATTTCGGAAGTCGGTGTCTTTGGTTTTGTATTTTCATTTTTGGCCACCGACTTTCGAAATTAAAGTTATTTTTTACGTCTTATTGTGTTTTTTTTTGGAAGTCGTTTTTTTTTTGTAAAGAAGTTTTTTTTTCACTTTTTAGTTGCGGTACCTACTCCACACAAATTCGTATAACACTACTTGGTGTGTAACTAACAGTGACAGGAAATTATTAACACATCATCCATATAAACTAAGTGGAAAAAATATGCAGTTTTAAGAATAACTCAAAAACTACTGGTCAGACCTTGATCAAATTTAAATTGGTCCACATGTGAAGCACCACCTATCAAATAAAAAAAAGAATCATCCAAATCGGTTCACCCAGAAAAAGTTTTGAGCTAACACACCAAAAAAACCAAAAAAAACATTCTATAAATACAGCTGGACATAAGACTACAGGTTATACGCCTTCATATATGTTGTCAATTCCACCCTTTGATATTTCGGCATTAGAAGCTGATTCTCTAGATTTGAGCCAAAAATTAAATTGTAAATTTGAAAAAGTCGCTAATGATATTACGAAACGACAAAACTTGTACAGAGGGATTCAGATGAAGCTACAAAAGCTCATAATAATAGTGACAAATACTATAATAAGAATCATACACCGGCTACTTTTACAGACGAATACCCCCCCCCCCCCCCCCAGGGAGGGGTATTCTAATTATATTCAATATAAAAAAAAAATACAAACTCGCAACAAATTTTGATAAAGTTAAAATTGTACAGATACTCTCGAATAATGTGTATCGCTCGCAAAACATGCAGGGCAAGAATATAGGCATTTGACATTCGATAGATTTAAAAAGAAAAATAAAAGGTTATTTGTAATGACGTCATTCTACGAGAGATGAGCTGAACCCAAATTTATAATTGAAATATTACTATTATAGATAGATTAGGTAGATAGATATCTTATGGCCAATTAAAAAAAAAAAAAAATTTAAATATTAACAAAATAAAAAAACCATTTACTTAGAGTATTATCACTGTCTTTTTTTCTTTGGGTGGGAAATCATCAAATTACCTCTCCCGTTCTGGGCGGAGCGGAAGGGCGTGTCAGACTCTTAGACTAAAACCCACCCGTGTTCCTTCAGTTGCCTGTGCGCCAGGGCCACGGTAACTCTTTCGAACAATCCGCGACCCCGGCAGGAAAACAATATGCCGCTCAGGGTTTGAACCGTCGCTCTCTGTCGCGGCAGTCACTATGTTCGCACTCTCAGCTAAATCACTTTCACTGTCTAACCACCGGCAACAAGAAGGTACGTAAAAAAAGGTTTGAGTTCATTCAATCAAACAATTACACAAGGTCATTTTAATTCGACCATCGACTGCATCGTAATCAAAATTGACCATGATAATATGTTATGATGGTGAGATAGATAGTGGTCTAACGAAAGAACTTGTTTCTTGGAGTCATAAAGATCATACCACATTATACAGGGAGAACTGTAATTCGAAGTATTCCTACCAGGACGTGATAGTGTAACCTCTTTGTAATATTTAAGGACCCTATATAACCTATGGGATAAAAGAAAATCCAAGATTTGAGTTTCGGAAAATTTCCCAAAATTCAACTAAGTATATAAGTTTTCTCTAACCTCGGTCGACTGGCCATTAATGCTATTTTATTTGATAGTTAGTGAATATGTTAGGTAACAAAACTTTCGACGTAACCAAGTGTTCTAGAACATCATACAGTTACAGATACAAAAAGAATTTGTATTGTAAGTTACCTACTTAGGCTTTTACTATAATATATCGAGCGTAGTGTGCTTTGCGCACTACACTTGTCTTATATCCATAATCTACGGTTTCATAGCGCTTTGTGGCTACTACCTTAGTGGACGCGTGTCACTACTCATCAGCGCACAGACTGCGCACGCGACGCTCATCATGGCCGACAACAACACCAGTATTAACAGCCCACAATCCTTTAGGGATCTCATTGGTGACTCTTGGATCAACAATATTAGATGGATTTTGTTCGTGCTGAATCTCGCGGCTGGAATATACGGAGTGACATCGTGGTGCATAATCAAGAAGTTTCGTCATTTCAGAAACTATGTGCTCCTCAGTGCAATTATAGTGAAAATTATATTTATATTATTCTTTCACGTAATAGATCAACTAACATAGAAATTCATTCCGAATGTGGTAGTGACTTTTTTATCTATAGTTTTAAAATTGTATCTTACACTATCGTATCATTGTTGGTTACTAGTATTGTGCTACATTTTTTATGTTGATTTTGTTAAAGTTTTTCGTCTTAACATTCCTAGGAGGTACCTTAAGAGTAGCCTATTTGCTTGGGGTCTACCTTTTATGTCAACCTTATTATTTTTTGTTCCTGCGTTATACTTTTATGTCTTTGTTTCGAGAACAAATATTACTTATCAAATATATAATATTGTCACCAGATCAATGTTGTTAATACCCGTGGTGATTAGTTTTTTTTATATATATAACAGTTTTATATTCTTTATGCCGCGTTAGTGAAGCTGGTGTAAGTAAATCTTTTAACAAATGGCGTCGCTTCTACATAGCTACGTTGATCTTTGTACTCAGCAATGTTATAGTGTTACCATATATAGCGAACATATTTGATGTACATATTACATTGACCATTACTGTTATAATGGACTTAGGAGCTATGTTGAACACAGTAGCATTGGCTGTTTATATAATAATATTAAAAAGTAATCGGGAATTATGGCGAGAATTTCTGGTTAAGAGATCACAGCAAAAGTCACTCGAAATGAAGTGAGTATGTATAATATTCGTGGACAACATCTTTGAGGATCATACCTCAACTAGTTTGACCTCTTACAAATAGAGTAATAAAATCAAATGAGTAATATTTGTAACCAGTTTCGTTAGAAGATTTACCTTTAAGAGGCTTACAAGAGCTAAAGGGCGGTCACTGTCGGATTGCATAGAAAAGAAAGAGACGCGCGATGACACAACGCTGGTAATTTATTGCAAAATATGAAGCAATTATGGATTTACAAAAAATCTATTCATTGGACTAAAAAAATAAAACACTATTACGTTAGTATGTTAATTGTAGAATAATCTGACAAAAAATCTGAATGTTTGCATGTATATTTAGTATGGTTTTTAATCGTTAAAAAAAAAAATGATGTATTTTTGTGATTTTTTTCTATCATATCAAGGCAATTGTATTATGTTTTCAACACACTATCTAACTAGCATGTATCCAGAAGAATATCATATATTTTTCTGGATTTCTTATCATAGATTTTGGTTACTGCAGTGGATCATATATTTTAAGGCATTATAAATTTACGTTTAGGTCATGTAGTCCCCTTAAGTGTAATTTACGTTACAAAACTGGTGGCCGAACTTATTATTCATTGATAGTTTTACGTGTAAATAATCATCTATTTTCACGTGAAATGCTCCAAGATAAATATAATCCCACCAAAAACGAAGTACCTAAATAAATAAATGTTACATAAATTTCGGATTCGTATATAAAACAATAGTTTGATTATACTGCCGTCATACGATGAACAGTCATAATTAGTGTATTTTGAATAAATGTCATTTTTTCTGAAGTTTAGTTTAAAATCCTGTCGATGGGCTTCATCTGATTTAACTGTTATGATAAATCGTTAAATAACATAGTTTCTAATAATAGATACCTAGTTTTATTATTTAAAAAAAACAATTCAATAATAGAATAGTTTTTTTTTCAAAGATGATTATCTCTTTCATTTTGTAAAAAAAAGGAATGATATTATGCAACCCCTAAGTAGAAACCCTTAAGTTCATAGTTAGGGCTCTCCTTTTTACAATTGCAAATAACGCCTTTTCAAACTACAATATAAAGCTTTTTCTTTAATAATATTTTTAAATAGTAAGGCCGTAATTGAAATATTACGCCATTAGACGATATGAAAGTATTTTCATAAGACTTTAGTGACACAAATAATATGTTGGGAGATTTTTTTTAGGATACAAATTATAGCATCTGTTCTTAATATTATAAATTCGAAAGTAACTCTGTCTGTATGTTACCTTTTCACGCCTAAACCACTGAATGGATTTCGATGAAATTTGGCAAGGAGATACCTGGGAAAGGACATAGGCTACTTTTTGTCCCGGTAGCACGTTCCCGTGGGATAATATCCGACAGCCACGTGGGTGAAGCCGCGGTCGAAAGTACAATAAAATTATGTAAGCATGAATGAGTTGACTCATTACCCGACTACGGTAGGAAGGTAGGGTTATGAATATCACTGGCTATGTATTGGTACAATTATTGTTTGCGCGTAAGTTAATTATCTCTTACAGCAAGTGTAGCTAGAGTGCAACAGATAGTTCAGGAAGGCTAGCATATATAAAAAAGAGAAAGAATGTAAAACCCAATAAAACATCGCCAAACCCGGGGAATGAATCCAGGACAGCAAAAGTCGATCTTGCGACTACTGGAATAGGTATATTTCTCAGTTACGCAAGAAAAAATATTGATAGACAAACAAACGGTAAACAAGACAACCTTGAAGAACAGTAAAGTAAACTTTATTCAAACAAGTTTCGGTCACAAAATAGATAGGTACAGAATACCGGCTCCATACAAAAAACGGAAATAGGCGCAGGCACACATAGACGCGTACGTAAGGCGCGGCGGCGATCTCAAACAGTAAGGCTCGTGCACACTGGCGCGACGCGACAGCCCGACACAAAGGCGCCGCCCGTCGCGCTGCACGCGGTGCCTTTGTGTACGCTGTCGCGTCGCGCCTGTGTGCACGAGCCTTTATGCCAGTCGCGAGTGCGCCTGCACTCGCTTAACGTGAAGCGTGTCTATGTGTGCGTGCAGTTTCGCTCGTTGAATGGACGCGCCTTCTGAACATCTATTTTGTGACTTGGTGGTTAATAATTCAAAGAGTCAAGGTTAACCTTTAGATATGAAAATATTTGCCTATTTTACTTCTGCTACTGGCGCTACTGGCGGTCAGGGCTCCAAAGAGAGGAGCATCCTCATAATATACGCCGTGTTCAGGAATACCGCTTGCAGAATCAAGCATTTTATCCAACTGCCTACCTAGCAAGCGTCTCCTCACTTCCTCATGTGGTCGAGGGCCTTGGCTATTTTTAACGATTACTAAAAAGTAGGTAAGTATTTAAATAACAGGTAACAAACATGTTATAAAGTTATACTTACATATTATAATAAGTTAGTTGACAGTTTTTGAGAAACCAATTACATAGTAATCTTCCATATGGTTTATTTTCCTCAAAATATGAATATTGCAGCGAAATATTAACATTAACAAAACTAATATTTTCAAATCCGCGCGTCGTGCACCAATAGTGAAATAAATATTGAAAAAGATCAATAATCACGTATTTTGGACGTACGTAATCAAAGTGAATGAAGGTCTAGACTTTAGAGATCCTGCAGTGGAACAATTAATAAGCTAGTAATATTCATTATTTATTCAAATTAACTCACATTAGTAATAATTACACACAACAGAAAAACCGCAAAATATTTTTTATAATGGCCGTTTATGAACGTTGGAAAAAAAATGGGTTAGGTCAGATGTTGAGAATTTTAAAGAGTCAGGAATACAGAACTTGACTCAAGCTACATAAAATAGTTTAAAAAACAGCAACTTCCCAAACATACATGAATTTGTTCACAATCAAAATTTAAACACAGCGTTTTTAACGTAACATAATCACCACAATATATAAAAGAGCCTACTTCAGCAAATAACCGTTATCAATAACATAACACGAACCGGTTACGCTCCTAGCCTTGTCACTGGCTAGGTACAGGATTATGTCACCAATCTCATCGGCATCTGAAGATCTTCCTAATAATGTGGTGCTCGCTACGTTACTACCCTGGAGTACCTCTGGAGCCATGTCAGAATTCGATACCATGTCACTTATAACTGGCCCAGGATTAACAGAGTTCACTCGCACGCCAGAAGCAGCCAGTTCCAATGCAGCAAACCTTGTAAAATGATCCATACCAGCTTTGGAAACGCTGTAAGACATCAATCCTGGTATCTTGGCTGCTGTAGATGCAACACTAGATATGTTTATGATGTTGCCTTTTGTTTCTATCAGGTGTGGGACCGCTAAGTTGGTGATGTGGATGACAGGGCGCAGGTTCGTGTTCATGATCTCATCGTAGTTCTGCAATAGATTGGGTTGCAGTATACTCGCAAACCGCACAATGCCAGCGTTGTTGACGAGTACGTCGAGTTTTCCGAACTTGTCAACAGTGTTTTGGACGACGGTCTTGGCTTCCTCGTCTTTGGAGATATCTGCTATGATAACGAGGATTTTGGCTCCATGCTGCTCACAACGTTTAGCGACTTCCTTTAGTTTGTCTTTGTTTCTTCCGACGAAAGCAACAGAAGCTCCCTCCTTGGCAAATAACTCCACAGTAGCCGCTCCGATGCCGGAGCTACCACCCGTAACTAGGACCACTTTGTTAGCAAACATGTTGAACAACTTCACGACTCCAAATTGGTTAACATACTAAGCCAAGACGGTTTACTTATATAGTTTTATCGTATAAAATAGCTAAATCATCACCCGACGATTCATAAGGACTCGTCAAAATGAATTGTCATGTTTATCGTACCAAATAGCTAAATCATCGTGTGTTGAGTCGTGGAGACTCTTTAAAATGAATGGTCATGCTAACCAACGTTATGTGACTGTTATAAACAGGTTTTTTGTGTAAATTTTAATATTTACACATTTGATTAGGACTAGTGGGTGTTGGTTATTGAATGAATTAGTTTATGAACATAATAGTTCCGTCATTGTGAAGGAAACTCACGATGACTTCACACCAATATAATATTTCAATTTTGCTACCCGTTAATTTTATCTAAACGATATTTCTCTACATTACATCATATAACGGCAAAAGAAGCATGAAAGTAGAATAAATGCTGTGGAAATGCGTTCCTAGCGAAGCATGTGTGGTGTGACTATGAATGATAGGCTGAAGAATGATGTGATAAGGCAACGGTGCGGTTTAAAAGAAAGATGTAGTGACAAAAATTGAAAAGAGTATGCTTAGATGGTTTGGTCATGTTGAAAGGATGATTGAACGGCGACTAACAAAAGGTATTTACAAGGCAGATGTGGATGGAAACGCCGGGAAGGGACGCCCTAGGAAGATATATACATATATAGTGACCTTATTGGTCATGTTCTTCAGAAAGGTCAGGTACGTAGTACTCGCAACCGGCGTGCGTGTATGACCAGATATATGAACGTAAACGAGGCAGAAGGAGTATGTAAGTATCGTACCAGAGGGCCTAGACAAATGGCATTCGCTTCGGAGCGATTCTATTTCTACAATCGCTATCGCTTTCGCTAATGATTCCAAAAACTAGCAATAACGCTCGTCAAAAAGTGTCCCTTGGCTATGCATCTCTGTGGAAGTACCTAATCTTTCAACGCTGTCGATTCATTTCATAATCGAATGTTGTTAACATTGTCTAGCTAATTTTTATTCGTTGACCTATGATCACGTGACATTTCGATAGCTTATGTCAACCCCATACATTTTAACTTTTCTACTAGCGTCATCGCTAATCGAATGTTACTTTGTCTAGGCCCTCAGGTGGCGTTCTGTAGTTTCTGCCTACCCCCATGGGAAGAAGGCGTGAGTTTATGTATGTATGGACATCACATAATGAAACGTATACAGCTTTAGTATATTTAAAGAAGCAAAACCAGACCCTACAGAATTTAAAAGCTCGCTTTGCTACTTATTTCATATTGATATTACATCTTCGGTCGACTTAGACCAAACGAGCGATTACACATTCTATCCCAACCGTCCCAAGGAGTCGATCAGGTCAAAGTTGCCCCGTTGATTTTGTTGTGGTTGGCCCGTTCTAATTCGCAAAGGTTCACTAGGTATAGTGTATTTTATTTCTTATATTTTTGTTTATTTTTAATTTTCACATGCACTGGTTGACGTCATCACGTCAACGCCGGCTATCACTGAAAACCAGCGCTGGGGTCTGTCTCGCGGGTCGTAGCATTAAGCTGAGCGATTGCCGTTTTGCGTGGATGCGACACATATTTTCGCCCAACTCGTTCTTTTTTAACCGACTTCAAAAAAAGGAGGAGGTTCTCAATTCGACTGTAGGTTTTTTTTAATGTGTTTTTTCTCAGAACTTTTTTCTGGGTGAACCGATTTGGATGATTATTTTTTTATTTGATAGCTGGTGCTTTACGTGTGGCCCTATTTAATTATTTACTTGTGGTCCTATTTATTTAATTATATTTATTTGTGATCAAGTTCTGAACAGTAGTTTTCAAGTTATCCTTAATACTGCATATTTTTCCACTTAGTTTATATGGATGATGTTTTAAAAATTTCCTGTCACTGTTATTTACATATCAAGTAGTGGTATACGAATTTGTGTGGGATAGGTACCGCAAGTAAAAAATGAAAAATAAAAACGCTTTTACAAAAAAACAAAAAATAACTTTAATTTCGGAAGTCAGTGTCTTTGGTTTTGTATTTTCGTTATACGACCTAATGGATTCCGAAAAGAATGACACCGAATTTGTTGATGTCAATGATTTAGCAAATTATAGATTCCGAATCTGAATCGAATAATGATGACGAAGATAGTGATGAGGAGGATGATTAAAATTAGATTTTTAAATGTTCTTAGGTTGTGGTTTGTTCGCTCATAGCAAGCGCTACGCACTATTTGTGTACCTCGCCACGCTATAGGTACACAGCCTATGTATATTGAGTTACATATTTTTTTTTATGCGACGCATCTCAAATGGCTAACGGCGCGTGTATTTATGTTCGCACAGTTAGTTAACAGTTAGATTATTGTATTCAAAAACAAATGTATTGCCTTTAAATTTATAACCTTTTTTTAGTATCCCACGACTCGAACTTTGTAGGGTTTAGTTAGGTGCTCGTCTGTATGACAAGGACATACGGCTACATATCAAGCTATACATTTCCAAGTTTAGCTGACCTCGCATTGTATACACTTTTCGTACAATGAGAAGTCAGGTTATACTGGAAATGTATAGCTTGATAATGTAGTCTTGCGTACGCAACTCTTTATGTTGTAAATTTAATAGCATAGTATTTTGGATTGATTCCACGATAGTCTTAGGCTGGCTACACATGAGACCGAATAACTTTTTTTTCGTTCGGTGAAAGGTTCATTACTCAATATATAGTATATGTATACTTTATAAAGTTTTTTTTTTACCCTGGTACAGTGCTCATTCAGAACCGTAAAGGTAGGGGTGCTAGGTTTCCTGCCGGGGTCGCCGATTGTTCGAAAGATTTACCGTGGCCCTGGCGCACAGGCAACTGAAGGAACACGGGTGGGTTTTAGTCAGTAAGAGTCTGACACGCCCTTCCGCTCCGCCCAGAGCGGGAGAGGTCATTTGATGATTTCCCACACAAAAAAAAAAAAGGGGTGCTAGGTTTATCACAGGCTACACTTGTTCGTGTCGTGACACGTGCTATACACCTGGAGTTAGTCAGTGACCTCTCCATTGAAGCGTATTTATTTACTTTAAAAATAATTATTTCACGCCGTTGTAAGCCTACAGATAGATATCTCATACTATACTCTGATATTACTCCTAGTTTTATTGGAGTAATGAACGATTATTCATAATTTTTAACTAATTGTAGTAGTGATATTTTAGAATTCGCATGTGGTCAAAATATTAATTTCCATTTTATGGTCTGTGGTAAGCAGGAGTCAAATCGAGTAAATACCATCTTCGTCGCGTGATAGGTAACGAGCACCTTAGGTTCGAACTTAGAGTACAGTACAGTATTGGCTCAAATAGAAGCCGTGCCAAATTCCCGACCTCTGTCTCCTCTGTCCCCCGGTCGACATCACTTTTGCTCACTCCCGGTCACTTCCTTATTGGCCGACCACTGACTGCGCCAGCCGGCGATGACCTACAGCGGCACGGTGCTCCTGCTAGTCGTCTCCAGCGATACCAGAGGTTAGAACACCTTCGCCAACACTTCTAGAACCGATTGGCGCAGGAATACATCTCCAAGCTGCAGGTGCGGATAAAATGGACGGCGAATAAAGACGAGCTCAAACTAAACTCCTTAGTGGTTATTAAGGATAATAGCCTCTCATCACGCTATACCTATATGTAGCTAAGCAGCCAAATATGACATTTATATAAGAACGGTTTTGTTAATTGTCAACAAAGCAAATTTTAGTAGCTTATGGATTTGAAGACTGCTCCGCAAGCCTCTGGTTGTAGGTTCGATTCCCACCCAACTATTGATACTTTTTTAAATATTTTTCCTCTTTCTATAAATAATTTTGTACGCTTAATTTCATACTAACATTATGAGATAAATGGTGTCCATAATCATGTACAAAAAAATGATAATAAACAAACAAACAAATAGTGAAACAAAAAAGTTAAAAAATACAACAAAAAGTTGATTACAACTTCTTGTTGTATCTTTTAACTGTTTGATGTTTTAGAACAACTTGGTTATGTCAAAATGTTTGTTAACGTATTGACTCATAAATAAAATAGCATTGATGGCCATTCAGTTTGAGAGTTGAGAGAAAATTATATTTAATGACGAATAATGGGAAATTTTCTGAAACACACAAATATTGGATTTTCTCGAATCCTACAGATTTTCGCCAAAGCTAAATGAGGTGCTTAAATGTTACGGGTCACACTATCATATCCTGGAAGGAATACGTCGAATTGTTCACTCTGTATGGATATGTTTGTGTGTAATCTACATAATTGCTTTCCACCTCGTATCTTATTTCAGCTATACACTATTCTGTTCAATCCCCCCTCTTATCTTAATTTCTTGAATCCCGCGTAATGAGACACAATGATTTATCTATTATGTCTCGCTCGATATCGCGACCTCGGGACTCAAAGAGTTAAGGGGGTTACGCTAAGGTTGCCCGCGAAATTCAACGTTTTTTTGCAATTTGCAGGTCAGTATCAGGTTGTATGTTGATTAAAATATGATTCGCGACCGTAACAAATATGGTTTTACAGAATTATAATCATTAGAATCAGCAATACAATTTCGTGAAATAGTCATTCAATAGGGTGATACAAACTTAGAGAGATGTATTGATGATTTTTATGATTATAATTCTATAAATACATATTTGTTGCGGTCTGCGAATCATATTTAGTTCAACATACAACGTGATACTGACCTGCAAATTGCAGAAAACATAAGATTTGAATTTCGCGGGCTACCCTGACGCTTTCGCCTTAAAGAACGTTTGAAGTTCCTTCATGACACACATAATAGATGTCTGACATCATCGGAAAACTTGAGACCCGAGATGCCGGCGGATGCATTCCACCAGCGTTTATGACAAATCTTTTACTGTTCAAGCAGTACGATTATGGAATATCTTGCCCGTGTCGACAAAGAGTGCTTAAGCTTTGCCCACTTTTAAAATTCTGGTAAAAAAAACACATGCAGACTCCTTAAACATCAATATTATAAATACTTCCTTGTTTTTCGCAAATGGCCCGTATCTCCGCACTTTTTGCACTTATAGGTTTTATAACGACACTGATTTGCTTTGTGATTAGTGAATCCACACACACTGCACTTTTCCTTTTTGGTAATGTTGAAGACGCCGTCCGGGGTCGCTGCGCCGATGCCGTTAGTACCCGACGCTGCCAGCGACGAGGCCTCGCGCGCGCAGCGCATGCTCTCTGCCACGTCGATGGCCCTTGCGAGGGTCAACTCCCGCTGATCCTGCATGAAAAAGTTTGTCCCGTTCTCGTCCTGCCGCCATGCCCATGATAAATCTGTCAAGCAAAGCCTCCTCCAAATTCTTGAACACACAGTGTGTCGCTAATCCTCTTATCCTGGCCGCCCATTGAGTGTGCGTTTCTCCTGGTCGCTGTGTTGCCGAATAGAAGATTGACTTCTCTCCAAACCCGAACCTTTTTGGTGTGAAGTGGTCGTCGAGTAGTTTTACTATTTTCTCGTAACGTAATTCATCCACCTTGTTGGGTAACGCCAGGTCACTAGCAAGCTTGAACGTTGATTCACATAATGACGTTAACAATATATATCGCCCTCCGTTTGATCGTTGCTTTGTCCGTTTCTGAGGTTATGTCGTTTGCGATAAACCACTGATTTAATCGCAACTTGTAGCTGTTCCACTCTTGCGACTGGTGGTCAAATGTGGAAAGAACCCCATAAGTCGCTACCGTAGACATTTTACTATAAATGTGAGTCCGCTCGTCGCCACGTTTTAGATATGGAGGTAGGTATTACGCGGAAGGACGGTGACACTCGTGAATCAAACTCGCTAGCCTGTTGCACACTGGTTTAATCCTTAGACGGTAGCACCCGGCGTGGGAATGGCGAGGCGCAGCCCGCTCGCCTACATAGCACTACTCACATACATAACACTCTTGTTTCGTGTTTATTATTGTATATTACCTATATAGAAATGCTTTATGTACGTATGTATTTATTGTATACTAGCTGACCCGACAGACGTTGTCCTGTCTTAACTATGAATGTCATTATGTCGTTTGGTTTCAGTTTCGACTATTGACTAAAACTATAACAATCGACTCATTTATCAACCGATCCATGTGTGTTAAACGATATTTGCAGCGCGCATTCTGTCAATCGCTGACAGTTATTTCAAACAACTGACAGTTATGTAAAATTAATATTGGCGTTAAGTCTTCTTAAATTTTCTAATGTTCCGTTTCAACTTCTTTATTTTTTTCTTTCTTATGAACCTTCTCCTGACAATAATTAACACAACAAAACAATAATTAGCGAAATTGTTCCATCCGTTCACGGGTGACGCGATGACCAAGTCAAATAGAGATTCATTTTTATATATATATATATATATGTGTAAATGGTACACCATGGACTGCAGTATTGTCTCTCCTTCTCAATTTAATCCAATCAATAATAAACATCCAAATAGCAGAGACCCTCGACCTGGACTTCAGGAGGCTCTCATTGGACAGCTAGGTCAAGGGCTTAATTCAAAAAGCACTACTCCTGGACACGGCATGTATAATGAGGAGGTTCCTCTCTCTAGAGCCCTGACCACCGGCAGCTTGGACCCTGTTCCTGATACCTGATTTAAATGTTTTTTATTAAAAATATTGAAAAATGTATTTAATAAGTAATAAGATTAAATACATACATAAACTCACGCCTTCTTCCCATGGGGGCAAGCAGAAACTACAGAACGCTACCTGCTACGACCCTTACATACTCCTTTTGCCTCGTTTACGTTCATACATCTGGTCATACTCGATAAGTAATAAGATTATTAAACGGAATAATAAAATGTTTATTTGTAACTTAGACAACCATCCAAAGGTTGGCTTTAAACGATCGCTTGTAGCAATAAGACCGCCCTTTGTGTCACCCCCCTATGTAAAATTTCCATATTTATATCTGTAATTTCTAATTGTATAGATAATAAAGAGCATTCTATCGATCTCTTTCTACCACGTCAATAAATTGAAACTTAACTAAGGTTGAAACATTGTTTTCATAGAACAACTGCTCATCTGACCTCCACAACCCAGTTACTGAGTAATACGATAGCCGTTGGTAAGACAGGTTGTTAGAATTTCAGGACCAACGGCTTACGTGCTTTCCGAGGCACAGACGGGTCTCGATATGTTGTAGACGGTCACCTATCCAGAAACAGACCTCGGCAACATAGCTCAACCTTCGATCGACCTGTGCGCTTGCTTTCGACCTTTCGACTATACAATAATGATAATTGTCCGAGCGAGCGCGATGCGTCTCCGTTTCAGCTTGGACAATAATGCTTTCGTATGTCCGGATGTCCAGCCGCTCTCCTCTACGGGTCGCGTTTCTCAACCAATTCATGTGAAATTTTGTGAGCAGTTTCGATAATTATATGGAATTTTATTGTAGATTAACTTTTTCGAAATTTTTCATAATGGCGGTGATTTGGGGGTTGAAAACGTAAACAAAAAATATTTTAGACATTTCGCGCTATTTGCGCGCGCTTTTTAATTTAAGTATTTTGTTTTAAGATTAGGGGTGAACATTTATTCAGTTATAAGCTATGCAAAGACAGACTCGCCAGATCTACAGCACAGAGAGCCACTAGTAATTAATTTATCACTTACCCAGCGGTAGTCCTAAGCTTAGTATCCCACAGTATAGGCAGGTCATCGTCCATAGTGTTGTCAAACACGCCTTTATTAAACTCGACGAATAACCTCCTTGCTAGCTGTTCCTTGAGAGTTTTGTAATTATCTCTGTATTGTATAGCTTCTACGTGGCACCGCCAGGAGGGGACATTTTCTGAAAGGTTGGAAGTAATTTGTTAATACATTAATAAAAAATATATGATTGAGTGCCAAATGGTGATAAGTGGTCCTGAAACCTAGATTTTTTGCATAAACTGAAATCTTCTGCTTCTCTTTGAAATGGTTGGAGTAACTACTTCCCTAGATAAGGTCATGCGAGCTCTACCCCTACAATTTAGACTCCATACATCATATTATTAATAATGTGGTTAATAAATAACAGTCACTTGAATCACTTAACACGAGTTTGAAAAATTCATAAAATACTTTTCATCTCCAAAAACTAGCTCTGTCCTACAAAAGCATAAACATTTAATCTCAACTAAAATGAGTTTTAGTCTCACCTGCCAAAGAACCGATAAAGCTAATCCTCTGTACACTCTCAACGATTGGTGTAAAACATACGTTGCCAACCTTCTTTGCCAACACATCAACATCATCCTTCATTACCTCCACCATTTCCGTTACACTCATAGCCTTATTAACTTTATTCTTCTTCGTAGTAGTGTTCACGTTTCTTAATTTAGTTTTTGGTACTTCCGGAGTACTCGGTACCTTCTCCGTATACAACTTCTTCTTTGATCTTTTTTCAGTTTCATTGGCAATGTCAACTCTACGTTTAGCCTCAGAATCGGTTAAATACAACATTTTGTTCCGTTTCAAATCATGCCTTATATTTTCTTTATCACTTTCATCGTCTTCAAAATCGAGTTTCTTTGAGACGGTGTCGTTTTCATAATTTGCTTTTATGGCTTTAAATAACTTTGGTATTGATTTCCATTGGTCTCCATATAAGTCGTTAAGTAGTTTCTTCTGTGATAAGTGTATTTTCTTTATTGAGCATTGTTGTTGTGATTCGTTGGCTAAGTCTTTTGGTGAGGATGGTGTGGGTTCATGCCTAGGTGTGGCACAGATGATGTTTTGTGCTGGAGACCAGCCTCCGAAGCTGGGTTGTGATTCTTTTGCTGGTGGTGCATCTTCTCGGGAGCCGTTGAACGAGAACTGAAAATAATAATGAAAGTTACAGTAATACTAAAAAGATTTGTTTTACTAAAAATGAGGGATTAAAAACTTATTAGTGAAGTACTGATACAATATACCTGAAGGTACCCCAAGCATGAATAAACTGATAAATCACACAACACTATTTTCTCTTGAAAGGACACTATAATGTATCTATATATCTGTAACTCGTATGTTGTACATATTAAAGTGTATTATATTCTGTTCTGGGGCATAGGACCAAGATCTACTGATCCTTCTAGCCAAAGAATCATCACCTTCTTTCTTAGACTTTTCACAACTATTTTGGGGTCAGCTTCCAGTCTTACCGGAGGCAGCTAATACTCTTAGCTAGAATACCTATGCCGATTAGGTCCCTATTATGAACTATTTCATACAAGGATTCGTAATGATCACCAATTAATTAAATATTAAAATGGTGGGGTTAAGACTTACATTAGCTGATTCTGATTCAATTAAGTGTTATCGTTTGCCAATAGGACTATCTCAGAATAAAGGCAATTATCTACAATTATGAACAAAATTACCACCTTGACCCACTGCAGAGCACAGGCCGCTTCTTATACAGAGAAGGCACAAGCATTGATCACCATGCTTGCTAAAGACGGGTCAGCGATTTCATACATACCATAGTCCAGGTTTCCTCACAATGTTTGCAAAATAATTAATGTTTGATAAAAAAAAAACAAATGCCTTTAAATTGAGATAATAAAGCTAAAGTTTACTAACGTTGCCATTGTTGCTTGGTTTCTTTTCGTTAAGAGTAATCTCAGGCAGGTCATCATTAAATGAATTTTCACAGGAATCAGTTACTGTTATCGGAGAACATATTTTTTGAGTAGATTGTGCCTGGAATAAACAAAATTACCCATTATATAATGTTAGAAGCAAAATTTGTCATTTATTTATTAATTAGCTGCGCCCTGCGGTTTCATCCGCATAAGTCTTAATCCCATGGGAATATCGGGATAAAAAGTATACTATGTCCTAATCCAGGTCATGGTCTACACATGTGGCAAATTTCATCCAGATCGGTTCAGCCATTTTAGTGTGAAAGCGTAACAAACAAACATAAAAAAATCAAATCTTTTCTCTTTATAATTTGTATTATAAAGAGAAAAGATTTGATTTGATATTATTACTTATAGTTTACATTTAGATAACTAACTTATATTTACAGTTTAAACCACACTTCTATAGTGTACTTCGAGTTCCTAGATTATCAGTTGTAAGTCATGAATTGTAGTATCATGAATTCATGATTGTCACATTATGTATAATGAATTGTTACCAAATTATAATGAATTTAATACAATTTACTTACTTTAATGCATGCACGATTCAAATTAATTAATTTTCCTTTAGTTAATACATAATTATGTAAAATTTGCATGCCGAAATTAATGGCAGACTAAGGCCCGTATTACAGAAGCTCATTCAAAACTCAAGCATCATTTAAAACTTGATTGAAGACATTTGATTGGTTGAAACTAGTTTTACGTAACGCTTGAGTTTTGAGTAAGATTCTGTAATACGGCCGAGATCACTATACTTATCTTTAAGAACCTTCTGTACCTTATTAACGCAAACAAATGATTGTGATTTATTTTTATTTAAAAATTAAAGGTCAATACAAGCAGGCGCTGATAGAGGGGGGAGGCAACAAGTGCAGTTGCCTCCCCAAGGACTTCAACCAAACTGAGTCTAAAACTCTAAACTCGACATCAACATAGTTTTATAACCTGTCATAAGCCATAGTCATCTTTGAAAAGGTTGAGTTTACAGAAAATAGGTTTTGGTTTTTTTAAATAAGATTTGATAGAACATGAAGACCTTCTGCAGATCTAATATAGAAATTGTGAGCATAGAATTTACTTAGGTGTATTGTCAGGAATAAGTACTTTCAAAGGACTATAACATAATAAAATATTGTTTTTGTGGGCTATTCCTATGACAAGATTCTGACAACAATATCTGCAGTTTTATTGTTTTTTAACTGGCATAAGGCCGCTTGGCTTATTTATTTTACCACTTGACCTATGAATAGACAATATCATAGAACTACGACAGTGACCTATACTCGAAAGGTTTAGGTAGTTAAAAAAAGGTAAACAAAAAAAACCATGTGACTCATAGATGCTAAACCTTTTATTTCAAATGTTAAAATGATATAATTTTTTGTCCCATAATAATAGGCTCTATTCTGTATCTGAATTTGGCGAACCATCTGTCACATTAATAATAAAGCGTTCAGTGGTATCATCAATTATTTTGTCTAATTTAAACATTTTCTGTTCTTCTTTTATTACATGACTCTCGCAACTTACTTTTTCAATTCTCAGCAGTCACATTAGCTAAAGCCTATGGCAAAAGAATGTTTAGGTCAGACATTTTAAAAGTTTTATTTTTCTCGGCCTCAAACCCTTTAACTTGAGCCCATATTAACTCAATTAAATTGAGCTCACAGTGTTATGGTGGCAGCCGCAATACTGTGACACCATTTAACATTTATTTTTTCTTATTCATCCATAACATAAAAGGCATCTTGTTAACCTACTAAACATAATATCTGCTACTTCAGTTGCCATACTACGTCTTATGTGTACACTTCAGTTTAGCAACGTTATCTAATTCGTTGTATTTTCTAAAAAGGTTTAGGGAACCTGTCTTTTTGGGCTCTTTACAATAGACAGATTACAAAATATTATACTATTTTATAAATCTAACAAAAAAATTGTGTTCCAGCAATTACATGTACGTAGAGCATATTTTACGAACAAATGATAAAGTTTAACATACATTAATAAAACATGAAACTATCGTATAAATCGCAAATAACTTAAATTTTGCTGTAACGCATTTTTAAACAAGAAAGTGTCAACTATAAAAAGCCCTTTATACGATTTGTTTACCTTTATTTAACTACATAGGTAAACCTTTCGAGTATAGATCTTGTGATTGTAGATATGTACATTAGAAAAGGTTCTTCGTTTTATTTATACTCTTCAGAACATGAATTAGCTGTTAATTGTAACTTTAAATTGCTTTTTCATTACTGTAATTTAAATATTTCAAACAATTTTAACGAAAAGTTATTGGATACTTAATAAAGTGTGTATAAATTGTACTTACAGTTTTTAGGAAATCATTCCTCAGTCTATCAAAAGACTCGTCAATTATTATCACATCTGAACTTCTATTAAGTTTATTTATGTCCTGAGTTACTTTTGGCCCGGTTTTCTTCAAGGATAGCTTCAAAAATCCTGCAAAAACACGTGTAAAAGTTTTTGCTTCACATATCAAGTATTCACATTTCGAAACACTAGAATATCCTGTAAATTGCATTGTTGGTATATGTACTTACGGTTCTTCGGTCTATTTTGAGTGGTTTTAGTGTCCATTTTTTCTCAAAAGTTTGTTAAAAAGAAACAAAAATTATGACAATAAAATCCATGGGAGATGTAAATGTTTAAAAAAATATCAACCGTTGGTTGAATATTGACACACTGGATGACAGCTGATAGATAGGGCCACGAAAAAAGTATCGATACTTCGTGGTATCGAGTACATTTCCATTTGATACCGATACTTTTGTACTCGATATCAAAAAAAGTAGGTACTGAATGAGTACTTTTTGGCAGGTATCGTATCGAGTAATTTATCTATCTAATAATATTTAATTTATATGCCTAAAGTACTAAATAGTTTAATTTTGTTTCTATTTTTTTTTAATTTTTGAAGTTACAGTTGTCTTTTTCTATTATTGTATTAAATTTGTGTACCAATACCGTTTGTTTTTTCATGTCCTGCTCTACTGAAGTTAAATTGACGTTAATTACTGACTGATATTGACATAAGCTCTATGCGCATTAGGCCCTAAGAAAAGTACTCGATACCTTGAAGTATCGATTCTTTTGTTTCGATACTTTTATGAGTAGGTACGATTTTTTTATTTCGATACTACTCATAAGTACAGTATTGATACTTTCTATTCGATACCGTGTCCTTATTGATAGATTAGCGGTGTTACCAATAATTTTTAGGTTGAATAAGTTAGGTGTTTATGTATATAATGGTGCCAATTCTCTTGTACACCGAACTAAACTATCACTAAAATTCCTTACTTTTGGCTATGAGAATCTTAAAGCTATTCTGCAATAAAATATCTCTAAATTTAAAAATCATTTTGACGCAACTAAAATTTAATTTGACAATCGCGACTACACATGGTACTTGTTTGTTCTACCCCGTGAATTTTTTTAGAGCCGGAGGCGCGCATGTGTGGCAGCCTCGGCGTGTTTTATATAGAATTTTTCACTTTTTTTATGGAAAATATTTAAAAAAAAAATACCTACATGTACAGTTATATGGGTTTAAGGGTTTCTTAAAGGGGATCGAAATTTTCATTATTTTTGCGATAGGACACACCGTTTTCGAGATATACGCAAAATAACAAATAAAATACAGTACTGTTTTTGCCCCTGAAGTCAAGTTGTTGTGGTGTATCTTAGTTCATGACAACTAATTTTATTCCACACCTTTTTAATCGCGATTAAAAATAGCCGTATTTAGTTAGGACAACCAAAATTTTAGGTGAAAAACGTCAAATTCAGAATAGCAAAATTGCCATTTTCACCAAACTAATAAATCAGTACCATCTTAGTGCTGTCAAGCTAAAATATAGTTAAGTTGTGTCACTTTAATTTATTTCAGAATGAGAAATCGTCTTTTGACAGGAATAAACTAAATTTTAGTGATTTTTAGTCTAGTTTAGAGAATTTTGTGACAAGAGAATCGGCACCAATGTAATCTTAAATATAGTCTCTTGAACTATGTTTGTCATAATAAACAATAATATTACCGGACTATTTTTTATCTCTATCAACAATATCAAATGTAAGACATTAAACTTTAGTGAAGTACCATCTAGCGGTGAGAATCCTAAGCTTTTACACCAAAAGCATATGAAGTACTTTCTCCATTCCTCACTAGAGTGCGCCAGTAACTGCTAGTAATTCAAACTAATAGATGGCGCTTTACGTAGTTAATGGTATTCTCGCGAGATGTCCCTTTTTTATATCCTTGTCTTTTGACAACAAAGGGTTCACACAAATCACTCATTCATATTTTCGGCAAAATTATTATAGGTTTTGCCAGTACCTACAGATACAGACAACTTTACAAGTTATCAATCAATAATACAGTTCTTTTTACTGCGTATGCGGAGAAACTAAAAGACTTGAGTTATTTGGGCACTGTGCAATAATTCGTTCAAACAGAAAAAACCGCTTGCTCAGCTTTTATTTGTTGTTATATTGTATTCTAAAAACCTTCGCAGCATGATTTTCATGCCTTTCATTTGTATTTACGCAAACAGCGCTAGTTGCACCGGCAACTGGGTCAAGTAGCATTCTACTATGCTTTTATTATGAAACAGATTTAGGCAAATTCACTTCAAAGCATTATCATAATGTTTCTCACATTAGAATTATAGAAACACTTTAGATTTGTATCGGGTCATTACGAGCAAATCTTTATGGTCTGTTTCCGTTCTAATTTGGAAATTATTATAATTGTTAGGTCATCTTTTATTTTTCAGACGGATATAAAAAATCCTAACTTAACTGCGAGCTTAGAGGAAGGCCACACAGACAATATTTTAGTTCTCAGTAATTTGAATGATTGCATGTTTGTGATAAAAACTCAAGAATAATTATTGCCTCAAGAAGGAACTGAAAGCCTGCCGTACCCTAGGGTTGGTCCTGAACTCCTGTGCATGTTGTAAGTAAAAGATGATTTAAGGCTCGTGCAAACACAGGCGCGACGCGACAGCTCGACACAAAGGCGCCGCTCGTCGCGCGGCACGCGGTGCGTTTGTATCACGCTGTCGCGTCGCGCCAGTGTGTACGAGCCTTGAAGGATTACCTCAAAACAGTGGCATTAGCATCCTCTTATTTGCGTCAAGAAACACCAGACAACAGATTGGTGGCTCCAACAAAGAAAATTTTAACATCACACATCTCTAATATAATTATGAGCAGTTATTTAATTATGTAATTAATAATTACAATAAAGCTGAGGAGTTTGTTTTTGTTTATTTGTTTTAACGCGCTGATCTCTGGAACTACACTCGGATTTGAAAAATTATTATTGCTTTTAATAGCCTAGTTCTTGAGGGAGGTTGTAGGTAATTTAACATCACGCTATGATCCTAGGGAGACGAGCAAAAATAATAAAAAAAGAGTCAGAAAGAACGATGAGCGAAAACGAAGTAGGTAATATCGTGGGCGAGCGATGCGATGCTTAAATTTCACGCGGAACTTGCGGGCAGAAGCTAAACAGGCGCGTCACGCGACGCGACACAAAGGCAATGCCTGTCGCGCGTTGCCTTTCTGGCGCGTGCGATTCGCGGCGCATGTCGCGTCTGTTTGTCAGAGCCTTTAACATAAATTAAGTACCTCCAAGTTAATTTTGAATTAGACGAAATTATTTAGTTTTATTTTATTGCTCGATTTAGTTAGGCTACCTTCTAACCTACTAAATAACGCATTTCGTTTCCAAAATGAGGGTAGATAGGTATTTTAGTTAGTCAAAATACTTATATGTAACGTAGGTGTGCTGCTTTATTAATTATTCATTTAGTGACCTATTGTTTTTTATCTAGGAGTGTTATAACTTTATAAGTGTAGGTAGTTAAATGACGACGACGAAGAAATGGTAAGTCAAGACAATTTTTTTTTTTTTTTTTTTATGTTAGCGTTGCATTGCGTTTTAGAGAACTTACATTCGCGTTGTTTTCTTGCAAATTGTCAACCTACCTATTATTTATCTTTTCGGAACTCAGAATGCTGCCTGCAGATTGTAGTTTCTTTTAATGTCCCTCCCCATTCCTATCTTCATTTAAATCATAAAAATGTTGCACCAGTAAAATGCCAAAAGACATTTCAACACAAATTCCGCTGCCCTATAAAATAAAATAATTAACATCTATCATATGACTACTAAAGACTGCCAAAAGGCAATTGTTCAATGGCTAAAAATTAAGTCCTATGATGATATTGAATTATTGTTGCAAGCATCTTCAATAGGAATTGAGAAATACACACACGCGCGCACGCACACACACACACACACACACCACACAAAATTTTAGGATATATCTATAAGTTTATTTTTCTTTTCTTTAGTTATAGTTCAAGTCTTGTCTTGTTTAGTTTTAGTTTTTACTTGTATTTTTGTGTACACCACTTTTACCATTCCATAATTTCTATCATGGAGGATCTCCTAGCACAGGTATATCTTTTACTTAAAATAAGGTCCCTATGTAAGATTTACTGTAAAAGTTGTACAAGTTTCTGTAATAAACCTTTATTATTATTATTATTTATTATCATGGGGGGAGACAGTGTAGTTTATTTTAATGTCTCTCCCCATGATTTAAATGAAGATTGGAACAGTTTACCTAACTGAAGATCTACGAATTTTGTACTCAGATACCTAACAGAAGGAGTACCTATGGAAGAAAAGGACATGTTGTGGCGACTCCAAATAAATTGGGATAAAAGGCTCCTTCAAACAGGCGCGACACGCGACGCGAATCGCGCGCGAACAAAGGCACCGCTCGTCGCGACAGGCGGTGACTTTGTGTCGCGACACGTGTCGCGCCAGTTTGAAGGAGCCCTAAGGGCAGGAGAATTATGATGATGATGATTTAAAATACGGAGATTATTATACGTTCACTAGTTTACTTTTTAACCTATTCAAAAAGGAGTAGGTTCTTTTAATTTGTCTGTAGGTATGTTTTTTTTTTGTATCTCCAGCAATTGTGGATCAATTATGTTTTTTTTTTTAATAGGTAGGTACTAACCTACCTATTATACCCCATATAAATTGTATTAACTTTGCTTCAGTAGTTTTTCAGTTAGCTTCAATAACACGTATTTTTTCCACTTAGTGTTCAATGTTGATGTTATAATAACTTCCTGCCACTGTTATTTACATAGCAAGTCAAGTAGTGGTATACGAATTTGTGTGGGGTAGTTACCACAACTAAAATATGAAACATAAAACATTTTTACAAAAACAAAAAAGAAGCTACAAGGTAAAAAATAACTTTAATTTCGAAAGTCGGTGGCTAAAAATGAAAATACAAAACCAAAGACACCGACTTCCGAAATTAAAGTTATTTTTCACTTTTTAGTGTTTTTTTTTTTGGAAATTAGTTGTTATTTTTTATTCAAGAGGCTTCAAACAAGTTTCTGTAACGTATTAAGTAGGTATTTCAATAAAGTTTTTTTTTTTATTATTAATTCCCGAAGTTATTTGCTAGTTGAACGTTTTACAACAACAGAAAATTAAGGATAAGAAAGTTACCTACGTCAGTTGATTCTAAATAGATCGTCTTATTTCCACTGTCAAGGCTACTTCAAACAGGCGCGACACGCGACGCGGATCGCACGCGACTCAAAGGCACCATCTGTCGCGCGACGAGCAATGCCTTTGTGTCATTAGCAATAGGCTTCAAAATGATTCAGATTGTGATAGATAGTGTGTTACTCAATTAGGCTGCAAGTTCGTAGCCTATCCACTGTCATGCATTTTTGAACACATCTGCGCTGGTTAGCACTTGACCATAACAAGAATTCAAAAGAGACTTCCTGCTAAAGTATCGATACTTAGATGTTTTATCAAATATCAAAACCATATGTTTTTTTTTGGGTGGGAAATCATCAAATGACCTCTCCCGCTCTGGGCGGAGCGGAAGGGCGTGTCAGACTCTTACTGACTAAAACCCACCCGTGTTACTTCAGTTGCCTGTGCGCCAGGGCCACGGTAACTCTTTCGAACAATCCGCGACCCCGGCAGGCATCAGCCCAATCGGACCCCGTCAATTATGCTGACATCTCTTTGAGGCGCGCGTGGAACACAACGCGCCGTCGACCCGGGCCTGGTCCTTACCGGACGGCGAGCTGCCCATTGCTCGCCGTCCGCAGAGATGGGTTCTATTCCCAGGTCGGGAAAATTGTTATTGGGTTATTCATCTGGAATTTCTCAGTGACAGCCAGGAGTCTGGATTTGTGCTCGGTTGATGGCAATAGGCTCGCCCCCTATTACATGGGATTTAAAAGGAGTCTTACAAGAGCTAAAGCGCGGTCACTGTCGGATTGCATAGAAAAGAAAGAGACGCGCGATGACACAACGCTGGTAATTTATTGCAAAATATGAAGCAATTATGGATTTACAAAAAATCTATTCATTGGACTAAAAAATTAAAACACTATCATGTTAGTATTTTACTTGTAGAATAATCTGACAAAAAATCTGAATGTTTGCATGTATATTAGTATGGTTTTTAATCGTTGAAAGAATTTTTTAGAGGTATCTTCGTGATTTTTCAGTAATTTTCATTTTTTTTAGTCATGTAGTTCCCTTACTGGCGAAATATGGGTGTAAGTATACCTCTGCCTAACCTTTCGAGAGATACAAGCGTTAGGTTATATGTGTAACACAGACAACTTAGCGCCGTGTCTGTGATGTGTAAATACATCTCCCTCTGAGAGAATAGACAAGTGCCACGTGCCACCGTTTGTGGAATTTAATGAGGTCATCTTTTATTTTATTTTAGTAAAACGCGCAGACATTTTTAACTTATGTACAGTCAGGGAAATTAATTGATAAGCACATTTAAACATTTTCATGTGACTGCGTGCAATTTAAGTTTATAACCTAGTCAATGTGCTGAGCAATCAGTTTCCTTGAATTAACATAGATTTTTTTAGAGATTTCTGGGTTTGTGATTTTTTCATTTGGTTGTGAAACCACAGGTTGAAACCCGGGAGTTGGTATTTTGTAAACTTTTTAACCAGTATCAAAATTGGTATTTTTTCAAAAATACGTTTCTTTCGTACTATTGCTTCGTTGTTACTAATGTTTTCTTATAACGATGGGTTAATAACCTCACCAAATTAATAAGTAATTAGTCAAGCTCCTTTTGCTCACGAAATACGATATGTCTATTTATAATCTGAATTCATCTTAAGATTTACATTAAAATCTAGCATTTTTGTGCGTACTTAATTATTAATTATGTTGAATCAAATTGAATTGTTTTGAGCAACACAATATGATAAAATTATTAGGGCACGTGTACACAAGCGTGACACGTGTCTAGTGTGTGCACGTGCCGAAATGGTTTCTAAGTTAATCCTAATAATAGTTTCTAAATAAAATCTACGTCTTCAGAATAAACGAGCTAAACTAAAATATAATGTGTAGGTACTTATGTATGTATTTTATGCAAAATGATGAACTGAGACAGCTTCGTATTTTTTAGTGAAAAATGTCAATTGGGACAAAAAATAAACTGACCATGTTCAGGAAATGACAACTCTAACGCAAATCCAGATTTATACCTATAGGTAGATGAATTGTACAGACAAACATTTTTAAGACTAAAATAACTTAAGGAGATCCTAAGTATCTCCTTAATTCCAGCTGTCTTCAGTCGAGAAGTAACCGAAGTAACCGAGAAGTTCCTATTTTATAACGAACCACGTCTTAATTTATGTTTAGTGCATGAGTAAAAAGTTTTTCGCTTATGATTTACCTGGTGTGCACAAAGCCTAGTTTGAGCAAACAAATGGAAATATACAAAACATAATAGCTAATACATGTACATCTGTCATTCGTATTTTCAATCTTGAATATTATTTGCTATGGGTGTAGGTAAACAGCACTTTTGTCCTCCTAGCTCATAAAACAGTTGTACAAATACATTATAAACGATAAAGTAATGAAACCGTGACGTCTGGCGAGTTAAAAGCGTAAATGGAATAAATAATGTCTATTCTACCCTTGCCCTTAAAGCCACGCATGCGCTGTACTCCCCACGACGCAAAATGGCGTCTATTTTCTATTATTAACAACTAAACTTGGCAAAATTGCACCGGGACACAGTTTTTATTAATAATTACAGCTTGCACAATGTTCCATTTATAGGACAGATCGTAAGACGCTTTTCTGCAAGTTTTTAAAAGGGAATTTAGCCGCGGCAGTGACCTCTGACATCAATACTGGCCACTTTAATCTGAGACGCGTCGGAGTAACGATCGGTTGTGCGCGGAGGTCTAGTTAGTCTGGAAACAGCTGTTTTCAAAAATCGAATGCTACAGACCTAAAAAATCGTGAAATTTCGCCAGTTTGGTGTCAGTTTTCGTTGAGTGCGGGTGGATATTTGTACCGACCATGTAATGGTGAGTGGCATTAGCCGGTGGATTTACGAAATAGTGACTTAAGTTTGTAGCGTAGTGTATTATTGTAAATTTTTGAGTGGAATGCTAAAATACGTGCTTTTTTCCTAGAAAATACAGTGTTAGTGAATGTTGTGTGTAGATTTTGAGTTTTTACTAGAATATTATTTTGAATGTTTTCATTTAATCGTCGTATAAATATAAAATCGATAGTACGTCAACCGGCCACGTGGTTTCTCACATTTTCTTTGATGTTGCATGAAATAGCACCTTAAAATATTTAGTGGACAACTCACATTAGTTCGACGGTATTGATTTGACGTTTCCTAAAACGTGCGTGTGTGAAATCAAAAGCTACTTCTTGCGACCATGTGACTCAAAGTGATAAGTACAATTATTTAACCAAATAATTAGGTAGGTACCTACACACCAGTCTAAGTTCTAGAATCACGGCATCATGGCGAATAAAAAATTGTTAATTTACTTTAAAATTGTTATAAATACTTACAGTAAATAGCAAAAACATATAAACCGGCAACCTAAGTACCTACCTACAAACCTAGGTATTACAAAACGGCACTGAAGGCTTTCACAGACAGACGCGAAACGACAGCGCGACGCGACTCTAGTATAACAATTTCCATGAAAACTTCATGGATATTATTCTACCAGAATCGCGACGCACCGTCGCGTCGCGCCTGTCTGCGGGAGCCTTTAACATTAAAATTAAACACAATTTAAAACACGTTAACATGCAAACTATAAATTATTTTTTCTATTTTGTTAAAAAAAAATAACGTATTATCTAAGTATACCTACCTTACAAATGAACAGCAGATTTTTACATAGAATATTAAGCACCTTATAGCCTTATTTAGCGGCTTATCTTTATTTAAGGCCGCCCATTGTATAATTATATTTTGTAGTGTTTCATTTATTTATTGTTATGATTTTTTTGGTGTACCTACTTACTAAATAAATAAATGCACACAATAACACGTAAATAACATTAATACTAGGTATTAATGTCCTTTAAAAATAACCTTTACATTTCGCTAGTTTCCTTTGCCAGCTATTTTATAATGCGGCTACTCTATGAATTATGACAACAGGCAGCATTAAACTTGTAGTTTATATATAGTTGTTTTGTTGTCTGGCTATTCACGAGAGGGGCTCGTGGCTAATTAACAGCTGCATGTGTCGATTGAAGGTTAAGCTGCACGTGCTGCTGTTGGTTAGAAGATGGGTGATCATCCATTACATATCGAGAGTTCGAGAACCCTCGTTGCCTCAGAAAGCACGTTAACCCGTTGGTCTCGGCTGTCATTCGTGGGTTTTTGACTGTCGTAAGCCCAAAAGTGTGATAACCAGTCATACCAAGAGGTATTGTGTTAACGTGTACCCTAATTGCGTAACAAACTATCTGTCACATTTTGAAGCCTATTGCTAATCCATTGCTTCATGTGTTCGTAAAATTTGTCTACTCAACAACGTAAACAACGCAATGAATGTTGTTGAACTGTCATAATAAAATACATTGCTACTGTTAGTGTGTTACGCCATTATCCCCCTGTAACTGGGTTGTAGAGGCCAGGACAGGCAGTTGCTCCTTATAACATACTGATATTCAGCTGCATCCGGTTAGACTAGAAGCTGACCCTAACATAGTTGGGAGAAGACTGGGCAGATTGATAGCCTGGTTAATATCCGGTTAGACTGGAAGCTGACCTTATCATAGTTGGAAAAGACTAGGCAGATTGATAGCCTGGTTATTATCCGGTTAGACTGGAAGCTGACCCTAACACAGTTGGAAAAAAAAGGCAGATTGATAGTCTGGTTATTCCCATTATTTCCCACGTTTTAACTTTATGCGGCCTTAGCTCCATTTTTATGAATAACCTAATAACCTACCCCTACTCGTACGGACGTCAAAATTTCGCGGCGGGAATTTATAATGCACTGGATTTTCAACTCTCGGTGTTCAGCCGAGCGTTCAGAATCTAACAGAGTGCATCCCAGCGCGTCGAAAAAACACACTGTTGAATTTTCAACTTTCTGCTCTAAGCAGAGCGTTGAAAATCCAGTGTGCGATAAAATACCGCTGCGAAAATTATCCGCGCGATTACCTATACCTACCTACTTGTTAAAAATACTTTACAGTTTCTTGGGATGCCTTGCCCCGCAAATTGAATAATGCCAGGGGCGGATCTAGGATTTCATTTTGGGGCGAGACATTCTGACAAGGTTTGGAGCTAGGCTCAAAATCACAAGTAAACAAACAATTTAGTTTTGGTTAGCTTGATTTTTTACAAAATAAAGTTAACGCGCCTTGTGCCGCTTTCGGCAAACCTATCTATAATTTTATCTACATCAACTGGAACATCCCTGTGGATGTGTAGGAGTGCAAGTCCGCAAAGCCGCTCCTCCCCTGTCCGCGTACGCTGCCATGTTTTAAGCGGCGTTGAGTGAAGAATGACCTTTCGGCTGAATTGAATCAAAAAGTTGAGTCGAAAGTATGGAATTCCTGAAAGAAAGAAAGAAAGACAATAACATTGCCCTGTATACATGTACATTTTTGAGACATCAGTATTTGTCAAATCCAACATCCATCTGTTGGAAACATTGAGATCTAAACGACGCAACAGAGAGATATGCGCTAAGCCACATAGCACTGCTCTTTATACAAAAAGTTTTCTAGGAATGGCACCTAGGATTTACAATAAGATCGCTAGACGAATTACAGAAATAGACAACATATATGATTTTAAAAAGGCTTTCCTGAAAATATTATATGAAAAAATATATTATACGGTGAACGAATACTTAACTGACATATTATAATTACCTTTTTTAGTATTATTATAATTTATTATTTACTGATTTGACAATTTTACGCCAATGACGGTTCGACATAGCGTTCTTTAATATTTACAACATCTATACCTAACCTACATAAGTTCAACAAATAAAAATATTTGTATTTGTATTTGAAAAGAAAAATAGGTTTATTTGTCACAGAAACACGTGCATACAAAAAAAAAAAAATTAGCTCTGGTAACAATGTAAAATAAAAACAAACAAATGGATCTCTAATCACGAGCACAAAACAGAAATAGTCCATAGCTGCACGTCATGACTGTGACAAGACGGCTTCCACTCAGCATGATGCTGTGCTATGTGGGGGACCCACAGCATCCTGGGTCTTTGGGGGGGGGGGGCATGGCCCCCATAGCCCAAAAGCCCCTGTCCACCAATGACTAATGCCCTATTACATGAGGCTTAACATAACTGGCGGAATGTAAGTGTACTATAGGTGCACCTCTACCTAACCCTTATAAGAACCTTCTCAGGGATTGCCCCAGATTCACTTGAGGCAATCGCTGAGAGATTTGGTACCACGGCATATGACATCGAGATGCTGAAGCGAAAACAGGAAGTCTTGGACGCCTATATCTATCAAATATATTACTAAAACTCTGAGCCAACTTGTAGCGGTATCAACATCGCCACATGCGAGATACACGCCATACTGACGTCACGCAAATCCTGCATCGCGCAAACAGAGTTTACCGCGCGACTAGCGTATATATATACAACGTCCCGGACATGAGGTGTGAGTGAACTTTATATCCTGTTCCTCATGCCTCTATAAACTCAAGAACTTCAACGGCACATAGAATACTATTTCTACTTATTGTAACTATAATTTTAATTTATCACATAGTAAAATATAAACGTAACATCACCATCGCGAGTAACAAATGCAAAAGACAGTATCTGTATCAAATCGCAGATACTGTTGAAAAATAATAAACAATGCTAAAAAATATATCACAAACCAAAAGAAACAACAATTAATAGCGAAATAAATCAATATAAAAAAAAACCCTTCTGGGAAAACGTGTGATTTTATTTATGTAGTTACTTGATTATCAACTTTGATTTACCATATCTAACAATATCAATCAGTTTTAAATACTTAATTATCGTGATTATACAGTAAATCAAAATATCATTGATTTCCTTTTTCGATTCGATTACGTTGATTAATGCTTGACATGTACGGAGTGCCTGACCATGACCAAGACAACTATTTTTTTTAAAATTATGAATTGGTTATTGCTACGTATTAAAGTAATTAAAATTAGGTACTAATACCGCAATTTCAATGCAGAATAAACATACTTACAATAATGGGTAAGAGAGACTTCAACCTGAATAAATAAAATAATACATTGAATAAATGGAATAAATGTCTATTACTGACAAATGCCACTCAAAAGACCAGTTCAGATACCAGTCTACATGGTCTTCACATGATCTGACCAAGATTATGTCTGGACTTTATACTTTATATAAATTCTTGTATACATTGTGAATGTGAGAACGTTGTAGGCCTTTTTTTTTTTTTTTTGGATGGGAAATCATCAAATGACCTCTCCCGCTCTGGGCGGAGCGGAAGGGCGTGTCAGACTCTTACTGACTAAAACCCACCCGTGTTCCTTCAGTTGCCTGTGCGCCAGGGCCACGGTAACTCTTTCGAACAATCCGCAACCCCGGCAGGCATCGGCCCTATCGGACGCCGTCAATTTTGCTGACAACTCTTTGAGGCGCGCGTGGAACACAACGCGCCGTCGACCCGGGCCTGGTCCTTACCGGACGGCGAGCTGCCCATTGCTCGCCGTCCGCAGGCCCGCGCCTACGGTGGCCGGGAGTCGGCTATGGACTCCCGACGCCCAGGGTGTCTCCTCCTGCGGCGACTAGGGGCGTGAGGGCGCAATGATTGCCTCTCCCTCACGCGCTCCGCCTCCTCCTTCGCGAGCATTACTGCTTCGCAGAAGGAGGTGACTGCTTCCCATTCTCTCTCGCTCCGTACTATGGCCCGAACCAGGGCCGGACGCGAGAGATCGCCGCCGCCGATCGCCGCCACGAGGACACAGCGGTGCTCCGCCCAAGCCGGGCAGACCTACACCGTATGCTCCACCGTGTCCTCCGGTCGATCCACACAATGCCAACACCCGGGCGTTTCCTCCCGCCTTATCCGAAACAGGAACCTCCCGAAACAGCCATGTCCGGTGAGGACCTGCGTCAGGCGGAAGGTGAGGACGCCGTGGCGCCTCTCAAGCCACTCCTCAAAGAGGGGACTTACCGCCGCAATTGTGGCGTGCCCAGCGCTGGGTTGCGACAGTCGCACTCTCCATGCCGCCATGAGATCCCGCCGGAGCTCTGTCCGCTGTGCCGCGATTTCTCGCGGCAGCGGAGTAACGCCCCGGCGTTTCGCCTCCTCGCGCCACTCCCAAATGTGCGCGAGGACTTTTGCCTCCAGATCCCATGGCGGCAATCCGGCAAGGAGGCTCGCCGCCTCACAGGAGAAACGTTGTAGGCCTAACTTGTAGACTGTAGATTTGTAGACCTTTTCTATTTTGTTGAGTATCTGTTGCTTGTTGACAGGCCTACACTGTCCTCCCATACCTATCAACACTGTAATTTGAAACATTGTAAAAGACCCTTATTTTTAAAAGAGTAACCGTGGAGTATCTTGCCGGCTCTTCTCCATAGGAAACAACTAATTGGAACCGAGCACCTAGCTTCTGACGTTTCATTAGTGCCCATATAAGTTTATGTGAAATAAAATATTTTGATTGATTTGATTGACTGACTCTAAAAGAGACTGTGACCTCTGAGTTTGTTTCGGCCTTTCTTCTCAGAGTAGTCAGATAGGAAACGCCGACCTCATCTAGTTTAAAAAATATGATTGACGTGTAAAAGTGTTTGTACAAACCTACTTTATATACAGAAATAAAATCTTTTATCATCTATACATACTACATACATACATACATACAAATAAATAAAATTGAAGTGTCTGTTTGTAATGTCAAAATAACAGCTTTTACTAAATGCATATGAAAGTATTATGTATACGGTACTTAGAACAAAATACCATTTTTTTTTTGTCTGTCTTTCTCTTTCTGTTTGTTCCGGCTAATCTCCGAAACGACTGGGCCGATTCTGACCGGACTTTCACTGGCTGATAGCTAATGTTATAAGGAGTAACATATGCTACTTTTTTGTCCCGTGGGATAATTTCCGACATCCACGCGGACGAAGCCGCGGGCAGCAGCTAGTTTATCATTTAAGGCTCGTGCACACTGGCGCGACGCGATAGCGTGATACAAAGGCACCGCGTACCGCGCGACGTGCGGTGCCTTTGTGTCGTGCTGTCGCGTCGCGCCTGTTTGTGGGAACCTTTATCAATATAATTTATGTTAAAATATTCAATTTTCTTATATATTTTTAGCCGACACTGTCCCACTGGTTGACCAAGCCCCACCCCCAAATTCTTCAACGTACTTATCTTTTTCCTCAGCCACCTCGAACCAACACTTGCGGTAGGTACCTACGCGTTTACTTACCATTTTTATTATTATTCACGTACTCAAACATTTCAGTTAAAATTATTATTTTATCAGACACTCTGCCTACACAATATTTCTGAATAGGACAGTAGTGACGGGCTTCATTCGTTTCTCGACCACAATGACACTGACACATCAGTAAAACCATAGTATAAAAAGATATTAGACTGTGGTATGGTAAAACTAACTACCTCCAACTGACACGCCTACAGTCGGGAAATGAAACGGTTATACAATTTTCAAATAATAATAATAGGTTGGGGAAAAAGTTTCTTCGCATTTTTTAAGAAAATTCAAAACTGTTTTTAATATAGTTTATTTACATTTAACTAAAGTATGTAGGTACCATTTTGTTCGATAACTTTTTGCCATCTTGTAGGTAGGGACATGATCCCATTGCTATAGAAATGTTGGGACTTCTGATCAAAATACCGCGACAAGTGGTTTTGGCAGTCCTCTCGTGATGTTAACCTGACACTGCCTAAAGAATTCTGAAGAGACCGAAACAGGTGGAAATCTGAAGGTGCAAGGTCAGGACTATACGGCGGATGCATTAACACCTCCCAGCCAAACTCTTAATTTTTGCTGAGTGGCTAAAGATGTGTGAGGTCTAGCGTTATCATGATGAAAAACATTTAACAGCTGCGAAGAGCACATAAGAGCTGATTACCTTGAAACGACTGAAACGATTTTGATAAAACATGTCTAAGAACCACCGCTAGAAAACCTGCTTTCAAATAAAAAAAAACCGCATTCAAATCGGTTCACCCGTTTAAGGCCTACGGTGCCACAGACAGACATACAGACAGACACACAGACAGACACACAGACACACACACATATAGCGGTCAAACTTATAACACCCCTCTTTTTGCGTCGGGGGTTAAAAAAAACCGAATCGAAATCCGTTGCGTAGTTTTAAAGATCTACATCTAAGCATACATAGGGACAGACAGACAGCGGGAAGCGACTTTGTTATATACTGTGTAGTGATAATGATATTGAGAATGAAAGTGATATTGCGAGATAATTTAGAAGACTTACCTAATTATTAAGTATTTATCTGTCATGTCTACCATCACGTAAATACAAAAATTGCTCCCAAAGTACGAACTCTACGATGCTACTAGTTAATATAACATAGGGAAGACTATTTGCTGGATTTAAGGCTCGTACACACTGCCGTGGCGCGACGCGACAGCACGACACAAAGGCAGCGCCTTTCGCGCCACGAACAGTGCCTTTGTGTCGTGCTGTCGCGTCGCGCCTGTTTGCGGGACTTTAGGGGAAAAATTAAAGGCTTCTGCAAACAGGCGCGACACGCTACGCGAATCGCACGCAACTCAAAGGCACCGATCGTCGCGCGATAGGCAGTGCCTTTGTGTCGTGTCGCGTGTCGCGCCTGTTTGTAGGAGCCTTAACAATTAATTTCATTTTATTATGATAAAAAATTGAATGATAGCAATGTTTGATTAAGATTATCAAATTCAATTGTTTTTGGTTCTCATGGCATTGTTGTAATACTTGTAAGTAATATTATTAATTGTTATCAAGGAACATTTTTGTGACGGTGTTATTTCATAATTATTATTATGAAGTGTGTAACGATTTGTTAATTGCTTTGTAGTAAAAAACACTAATTTAATTACTTGCGAGCTATACCTTATTTTATGTTTCTTAGCTTGGCTAACAATAAGTATTTCATGAGTAGGTACCTATTGTTTTTTTTGACAAAAAAAGAGTATTTGTTTAAGATTAGTGCTAGAACATTGTTAATATTGTAAAAAATTATCATTATTCAAAATATCATTATGTGAAATAATGAAACAAAAAATTATAAAATGCAAAAAAACTTTGGCAGCGGTGGGATTCGAACCCACGCCTCCGAGGAGACTGGTGCCTTAAACCAGCGCCTTAGACCGCTCGGCCACGCTACCACTTGTCAACATTGACGAAATTACGGTACAATATCTGTATACATTTTGTCCCAACACCATGACCCTGATTCTATAATTGAATGATTGTCTATGCGATCTATTTTTGTTTTCGTCGCGTTTGTAGCATAGCAGCGTGGCTATAATTCATAATAATTACACCTAATATTTTATTATAAACACTAATACTTAATGGATTATTGAAATACCAAATAAATAAAATAATATGTCGACACAATACGATTTCGTATAGCATTTCACAGTTTAGGCTAATTAAGAGCATCTATAATTAAATTTATTATAAATAACACGGATAGGAATATTAATTATTAAAAAAACACTGACTTTAGTAAGTACCTACTTAATGATGGTTAGGGATTTTGATAAAGTAATCCAAATCTTGTTCTTTTTTGCGTATTTGGTTATCACTTGTCAAGTTATCAGTGACATTAAATCATTAATAATCGGATTTTAATAAGTAATGTGCTTAACAGCAGATCGTAACGACGACTAACGTCATCGACGTTAATTATACATAACATTGTGTATACAGGATGACTAAAATCATAGAAAACCTTTTTGGGGACGGAATTACTCTAGTTGTTTGTTTTTTTTTCGGTATTTCAGAGTTGGTCCCTTTGCAAAAGTAGTAACCCTCGAGTCGTGGGGTCCGAGTGCTCATGCTTTGTTCAACGAAATGTCCAAACGGCTGATTGACACTTCCCGTGACCCAAGAGCTGGCTTTTACGTTGGCCAGAGGTTAAGCATTGCCATACAACGTGGCAACGCCGCCAGTCTCATAAACACACTATCAGTCGACAGCGATGCGGAGGAATTTTTCGACGCCATATTTTAGTTTGCCATATTGTAGGATTTGTAGGTTAGATTATCAATTTTTATTTTTATTGTTTGTTAGTTAATTTTGTATAGGAAGTTTATCCCGTATTAAAAGTAGCTAAAAAAGGAAACCAGCTGTTCCGTACCTATATTCTGATCGTGTTCTGGTAGGTACCTACTGTCTAGTGTACTTTTGTACGGAACACTTGGAACATTTGTTTTTTAACCGACTTCAAAAATAGGAGGAGGTTCTCAATGGGACTATAATAATTATGATTTTATTTTTATTTTTTGCAAGCTGACCCGACAGACGTTGTCCTTTCTCTATGAATGTCATATGTCGTTTAGTTTTAGTTTTGACTATAGACTAAAACTAAAACTATCGACTCATTTATCAACCGATCCATTTGTGTTAAACGATATTTGCAGCGCGCATTCTGTCAATCGCTGACAGTTATTTCAAACAACTGACAGTTATGTAAAATTAATATAGGCGTTAAGTTTTCTTGATTTTTGTAACGTTCCGATCAACTTCCTTATTTTTTATTTCATAAGATCCTTCTCCGGACAATAACGAACACAACAAAAAAAAAATTAGTGAAATCGGTCCAGCCGTTCACGCGTGACCAAGGGAAATAGGGATTCATTTTTTTATATATAGATTATTTTTGTTAGCTCAGAACTTTTTTCTACTTAGAGCGATTTGAATGATTCTTTTTTATTTGAAAGCTGGTGCTTCTCATGTGGTCCCTTATAAATTTGATCAAGTTCTGACCAGCAGTTTTTGAGTTATCCTTGATACTGCGTATTTTTTCCACTTAGTTTTTAATGATGATGTTTTAATAATTTCCTATCACTGTTATTTACTTACATATCAAGTAGTGGTATACGAACTTGTGTGGGGTAGGTACCACAACTGAATTGGAAGTCGGTTGTTTTTAAGAAAAAAAAGTTTTTATTATATATGTTTTAGAGTTGTCCCATACCAAAAGTTTGTCCTTGTTTTTTTTTTTTGATCTTGTAGGTATTTACGAGTATTCATTCCCAGAAATTTTGCCAATGACTACAAATTCAGCCTCTCAGAACTGTGTGAAAACATAGGTAGTATTTTTTGCCACCTTGTAGCCAATCCAGCGCCTGCCAGTGTGCCATTTCAATAATAAATACGATAAAATTATAATTAATTAACTTAAGGGGCATGCGCCAAGTAGCCCGCGAAATTCAAATTTTCTTAAGTTTTTTGCAATTTGCAGATCAGTATCAAGTTGTATGGTGATCTAAATATGATTCGCGACAGTATCAATTAAGGCTTTACAGAATTATAATCATTAGAATCAGCAATACAACTCCATATGTTAGAATTGCCCTCAAATGTCATGATTTCATGAAATAGTCATTCAATAGGGTAATATGTACTTATAGAGATGTATTGCTGATTCCAATGATTATAATTCTGTTAAGCCTTATTTGTTACGGTCGCGAATCATATTTTAATCAAAATACAACCTGACAGTGACCTGCAAATTGCAAAAAACGTAAAAAAAAATGAATTTCGCGGGCTACCCTGAAGGTTCCCCCTTAAAACTACATTATAATTAGGTACCTACCAGTAGCTTTACGGCTACGTCACAATCTGACTCGAAAGGCTTAGGAAGATAGGTTTTTCTTTATTCAGTAATAATCTGTCACAATAGCAACCTTATTTTGTAACACACTTTTAATAAGAATCCGAGGGTTTTGAAGGAAATTCGTAATCCATACCTTCTTTTTGAATAGGCGCGTTGAGCACATTTTGGGTGAACAAAAATCATGGAACTCGCGTCATCGTCACCGAACGCTTTCCATGAGCTATATGTACCTATACTGTGTATTTATGAGTACTTTTTGGGTGAACAAAAAGCGTGAAACTCGCGTCATCGTCACCGCACGCTTCGACGATACAATTCACAAGTTACTTAGTTTTCACTTCTATCGGCAGTCCCCAAAGACTGCCCCGCATTTTTTTTATTTTATTAGCCATACGTAATGTTCATACCTACTATTGGGACACAGGCCTCCTCTCGGTGCGAGGGAGCGGGCCGTAATCCACCACGCGGGCCCAGTGCGGGTTGGTAGATGTCAGTTAATGTCTCCGATTTTTTAGTTCTATGATATGCCCGGTTTCTTCACAATGTCTTCCTACCATTGCAATAATGTAATCCATTGCTTGATAGGTTTGAAAAATTCACCAGGTCAATAACATAAATAACGCAGTGAACGTGGCTGAACTGTCAAAATCAAAGGCATTGCGATTGATTGCCGTTTTTTGGTGTTACGCAGTAACCATGCAGAACTGGTTACATCCAGGAGTAGCCTATCCACACGAAATAAACTAATGGCTCTTTGAGATGGTGATCTCGCGAGTCTGCACCTTAAGGCTGCTCCCTCGAAAAAAGCTTGAAAAAAGCATGCAGATGAAGCAACTTTTTGTTGGTATTTACAGAGAATTAACATCAGTTTTTTTATATAGTACCTAATCTACATGATATAATACGTAATTTCGTTTAGCCATAATTTTTCTATCGGTATCACAAAATAAAATAAAAATACACCAAATCACCTCCAAATCATTGTGATGAAACCATTTTACTCCTTCGTTTTTTTATCAAAAGAGTATAAAAAAAATATCTACTGCTTTGCAATACAAAGGAAAATGATTTAGTTTTGTTACTTTTTTTAAATATGTATTATTTTTATTGTAATAAATTAAAAAGGCGTCCGATTAATGACTGCGTCTACGTCACCCCCGCACTCGTCCTTAGATCCAGTTGGTCGTTAGCTCCGCCCAAATGCTCAAGGTTATTGGCATTATTAAAAGCCTTAAAACAAAAATCGCGTGCAAAGAGCATGAAATGCCTTAAATATGTTTTTTTTTACGTTTTCAATCCCCTTATCACCGTCATTTTGAAACATTTCGAAAAACTGCATCGACAATAAAAACCATATAGGTACCTAATTATCGAACCTGAGGGCCTAGACAAAGTAACATTCGATTAACGATAACGCTAGTAGAAAAGCTAAAATGTATGGGGTTGAGATAAACTATCGAAATGTCACGTGATCATAGGTCAACGAATAAAAATTAGCTAGACAATGTACACAACATTCGATTATGAAATGAATCGACAGCGTCGAAAGATAAGGTACTTCCACAGAGATGCATAGCCAAGGGACACTTTTTGACGAGCGTTATTGCTAGTTTTTGGAATCATTAGCGAAAGCGATAGCGATTGTAGAAATAGAATCGCTCCGAAGCGAATGCCATTTGTCTAGGCCCTCTGCTCTCAAAATTTCACGAGAATTTGTTGAGAAATGCGACTTGTAGAGGAGAACAGCCGGACATCCGAAAGCATTTTCGCCCAAGTTGAAACGGAGACGCTAGGCGCTCGCTCGGTCAAAAAACATGCTAGTTCGCCAGAATAGGAAGACGCAATATTCGATAACATTAATTACGTAATTACATAATTAACAAAAACCTTGCGATATGGCTTATGATATCATATCTAGATGAGTACCTATATCCGTTAAAACAGTGATTTGATAATCCACCGAAGATGTCTACAGAGCGATTAAATAATTTTAATTATTAAGTACGATAACGCAATAGATTTGGATACCTACTTCTGGATTCGTTTCGTATTATCGAAATCCCGGTTACAACAACCGATAAAATAAGCAAGGAAATTGTAATTATTTCATTACAAGCGTCTAACAGGCCTCTGCGAGTTGGCTTCGGCCCATCGTAAGCCTTCCAAAGGTCCGGGACCCTAGGGTCCCGAAAAATGTCAGAAACTTAATTTAATTTATTAGTAATCAGCTTGAGTTGTCCCACTGTAGGGCAATAGCCTGGATTTCCTTTTTCCAGTCAACTCGACCCTGAGCCAATATTGACCAATTCCAATGTCAAGGAACACATCGAATTTTATTTAAACCTCGGGATTTCCCGAAAATGGGATATCTACCCGTATAGGCTTTTTACCATGCGTATATAGGACTTTTTCATCATCATCCTACGTAGTGGTCAGCTTCCAGTCTGCGTCTGACCTCGAATTTAGGTAACAGGATAACAGGACTTCATACGTTATGGTTTATAATATGGATATATTCTGACAGGGGGTTAGAATATTAGATACGGGTACACTACGTAAATACGATTTTTTTTATTCCGTCAGTCACAAATACGAATTTCAAAATACCGATTTTCATAATTCCGAATAGTTCAAAATTCCTAATTTATCAACTCGGATTTATCATTCATCCTATTTTTATAATACCAAAATTTCAATATAAAATAACGAATTTCAATAAATCGAATAACAAAAAGTCCGACTTAATGATAATTCGAAACATCAACAATACGAATTCCGATTATTAAAGTACCGATTAATTAGAATTCCGAATTAGATTCGCTGGTCACAGTTCTAACCTAACCCAAGTGATTCACCAACACTATGGAGGAGAAGAAGAAAACACAAAAAAATAATATTAATACACAAATATTCCACAAAGTAGACGTTTTTAAATTACATTAAACGTTACATATAGATTTTGAATTTATATGCGTGCCTGAATATTATACTAATTGCATCAGAATCCAAATTTTAGCAGTTCATTCGAAGTATTGAAGATCGGAATGTCGTTTTTCGGACCGAGAACCCGTCGAGCATTTGATTCTTCGAACGTATGAAAATTGGAAAACAAATAAATCGCATTTCCGACTTTCGGTAAAATAAATTTCGTGATTTTTAATAATAGACGTTAGGTATAATTTTTAAGTATTATTAAATTCAGACTTTTGAAAATCGGAACACCGAAATTCATAAGTGCTATACTAATGTAATTTCAATTCGCCCCTGTACTTGTCAGATGCAGATAGAACTCCGAACAGGGCTGCCTGTGACAGAAGATAGCCCTGAGCACTAAGGTACTTACACAAGATGCCTAGACAATTAGGATTTACATCTGCGATAAAATCATTCAAAGTAGGATTGTTTATCTATTTGTTCAGCACCCTAATTATGTAACACACTATCAATCACAATCTGAATCAATTTGAAGCCTATTGCTAATCCGTTGCGTCATATGTTCAAAAAAATTGTCTTCTCAACAACGTAATTTATAACGCATTGAATGTTGTTGAACTGTCAAAATGAAAGCCATTCCTTGTGTTAGTTTGTTACGCAGTTACCCCGCTGGATTTAGTGAGCAAACGAGACAGATTTAGCTCTCGTACATCGTGTCTAATCGTTGTTGGTAAAAATTTAGATTTATCAGCAGGCTTCGCCCAATGGATTCAGGGCCATTGAGGTCACATTGTTGTAGAAAGTTCGGACTTAAAAAGCCCGTAAGAAACATGGGAGTTACTAATAATACCTGTAAATGCGAACGTAAGTTCGTTTGTTTGTTACCTTTTCACGCCTAAACCAATGAACCGATCATCCTGACATTTTGCATATAATAATTATGTTGTCAGGTGTACAGAAACGGACATAGGGTACCTTTCATCCCGACAAATACTATTGTTCCCGAGGAAAACAACACTAACGTTCTTATGATAATAGATGGCGCCACGTGTCTTTCGAATAATGATTGAATTGTATTATTACTTATAGAAAGTTTAGTAGTGTGTTAAGAGTTTTTTAAAATATTTTTATTTAAGTGCCTATTACATTTTGTGAGTCTAGAGTAGCAGGGGTGCATATGCTAAAGCCATGCTTTTCTCATGGCCAGCTATATATGTAGCATGTTCGCGTGTGTCCAATGCCCAGAATTTATACGTATTAGCGCCAAATAGAAGGACATACAACATTGTGTATAGGAGCGTCCTAGAATAATGTTCCGTTCTAAGCCCAGGATTGCAACGGCTAAACAACAAGCAGAGTACAATCCGAATTGATTGACAAATTCTAAATTAACGCGAGCGAAGCTCGGGCAAAACTAGTAAACTATAATGTTTCCACTGCTAGAACACAGGCCTCTTCTCGGTGAGAGGGAGCGGGCCGTAATCCACCACGCGGGTCTAGCGCGGGTTGTATTATAAACTGGGCATACTTGTAACCAGACTGGGGCTCTCGACCTAGTACCTACTACCTAATAAGAGATTGGGTTAACTATAGTGTAGAATTCTGTTGATTCCGTATTTAAGTTGAATAAATCACTTCACTTGCTCACTACCACACCAAGCTTTATCGTGCAGACTGCAGACCCTCTTTCACTTTGTCTGTTTCCCGCCATTTCTCGTAACTGACAGATGACATTAGTGACAGCAGCAGCTCTTGTGTGAATGAGATGGTGTTTACATATCTAATACACACACACACACACACACACACACACACACACACACACATACACTACACTACATGGGATACCTAGGAACTTAAGTAGGTAGGAAGTCATACTCTTTCTTGACTTGTCCATGTTACTTGGGGTTGCCGCAAACTCAAAAAAAACTCGAACTCAAAGCATTCATTTCAATTAAACCCTTTACAGGCACTTTTGAATTGTCAAAGAGTCGGTCAGTTACTCAGAAAGTTGAAGCTAGTTGCCCATTTCAAAACGTAGATCTCTATGGAGAAGAACGGGCGCAAGAAACTCCAAGGATACTATTTTTAAATCAAGATATTACAAAATCCTTGTTACATTATTCTTGTTGCTTCTTTATATGAGAACAACGTAAAATAAAATTAAAAAAAAAATGTATATTAAAAAAAAAATCAAACGCCGTGACACGTTTCTTCTTCCTTTCTCCTCTGACAACCATCGCGCTATCATTCACACTCCCTTTTGTTTCACATCATTCCTCACACAATTCATCCATCTTTTCTTTGGCTTTGCTCGCCCTCTCCACCCATCAACATTTATGTCCATCACTCTTTTAGTCACAGGCATGCAAGTAGGTAGAAAGTCCTCACGTGAAAAACGATACGGAAACACGTACAATTCGTTTTTTAATCCCAAGATAGTAATCTGACATTTCAAGTCTTTGTGTTTGCATTTTATTATAGGAGTTTGATATTACACCTGTCAAATTACTAAGTATCTGGGATTAAAAAACGAACTCTAAGTAGGTACTTAATATTAAGTAGGTACCGTTTATCTGGTTGAAGTCTCTTGATAAGTCAGTGCGTGTCTGCGTGATGTCGGTCAGACACCACGCACGTAAGTCGTATCAAGACAGAATTGATATTCTTTGATCGGCTTATCAGGTGTCGGGGAAATTTAGGTGAATCTTCAAAGAAAATCCAAATATTCCGATATTTAGTTAAACTTGTATTTCCTTGATGAAAGAAGAATGACAAGCAAGTACAGCAAATCCTTATATCTAATTACAAATTAATTAGTACGCAACATTGTCAGAATCTTAATAAATACGAAGCTTCGGTTTCATCAGTAACATATTTTCGCCGTCTGCAGGGTTTTAGTGCCTGTCAGGGTTCGAACCTACGATCTACAACCCGTAAGTTTCTTTGCAGAAGGTCCACCATTTTTTACATTCTTTGTGTACCTAAATTATTTCATGACCAATGCTCACAGACGGTGAAGGAAAGCATCGTGAGGAAACCGGCATGTAACAGAACCAATAAAAAAAAAATTACACATCTATGAACCCGTTATGGGCCCGCGTGGTGGATTACAGCCCACTTACTCTCACCGAGAGGAGGCCTGTGTCCCAGCTGTGCGAAGATTATAGGCTGATATTTTGCGTATGCCTCTTTTTGTCCTCTTTGTCTTCCTACGCTTATTCCTGTCACATACTTCACCGACTTCAAAAAGGAGGAGGTTATCAATTCGGATTTGTATATAGTTTTTTTTTAACGTTTGTTCGAGCATAACTCCGTCATATATAGATGGATTTGCAAAATGGTTTTTTGTTCGAAAGGGTATGCTCTCGAGGTGGCCCCATTGTCACCAGGTCAGAATCTGATGAGGGTTTCTCGTGGAAATTGAGGGAAAACCGCAAATTTTATAGGCACTCCTATAGCGATTTGGGTATTTTTTATAGTAACTCATGCATTTACTCTTGGAAAGCACCATTCGGTGAAGTGGAACTGATGATGAAGACCAGAGGTGGCAACCGGAACTACTCAATAATAAGTATTTCACGGGTTGCGATTCGATTACTTTAATATGTTTACTAAGCAATTTATGCTCGTCACAATGTATGTATATGTTGAAATGGAGCTGAAGGTGGCTTCACCATCAGCTCCAGTTCTTTTGGTCCTTACCAGGAGAACTCCTCAACAATTAACGTCCCTGCATCGGCAAAAGGAATATTTTGTGAAAGGTGATGAGCAGTTGACCTAAGGGTATTGTAACTTAGGTAAATTAATAACTAACTCAATAAAAAGTGAAAAATAAAAAAGGTTTAAAAAAGAAAAACAACCTCCTTCAAAAAAAGCACTATAAAGTGAAAAATTAATTTAATTTCGGAAGTCGGTGGCAAAAAACTAAAATACAGATCCAAAGACTTACGTACGACGTTAAGTACTTACTTATGCTTTTAAAGTTTTTTTTTTCCTTTTAAACATCCTTATTGCTGAACATTTGCTGCTTACGGAGTCTTTCATTTGTTTATTTTGTTATTGCAAAAAGTACATCCACGTACCGCAGTATAGCCATTTATCTCGTCTAGCCATCACTGTTCGAGCCTCTTTTGTTGTATCTTTCCCAGTGTCCAAAAATAATGTTTTCCGAACCGAAGCAAGCTTGAGAATCTAACACAGTTAGAATTATTTAACTACTTAAGGCGCAGATATACGACTTTTAATGATTTCAAATTAAACATCACGTTTAAGCGAATAGTCTTTTTGTTTGAAAAAATATAACATAAGATAACGCTAACGCTCTGTGCAATTTTATTCGTTTCGCATGCTCCTCCCACTCGCTCAAGGTCGCTGGCACTTAATGTCGCCTTAAGGCGCTTCACCGACCAAATGACCTTGAGCGTTCGGTCCTTCTCTGTCCCGTCGCTGAGTCTCGCTCTGTCTCGTTCCCTGCGCACGCTCATTTATCATAAAATTCACAAAAAAAAATTATTTATTTTAATAAAAAAAGACAAGCGATGTTTTGAAATAAAATAAAACGTGAATTATTTAGATTTTTAAATTATCTATCCATTAGTGTAATCCTCAAATTAATAGAACGTCATCTTTCGCAAAAGATGCATGCAATCGATAATTTTAGTCACTTTTTTACAAGGAGATTTTAAATGTATTTCTAAGACATTAAAACAAATAAGAACGTGCAATGTGATGATATGATATCGAACATTAATAATGTGCTTTTAGATGTAGTTTATTACCCATAGTGAATGAGTTAATAGCTTCTGAATAACGCAATATGGCAAAGTTTTGGTCGGGGTACCGCCTTAATGTATAATAGGTAGCAGATCTTCGGCAAGACTTTTATCTACTTCTAATGAACTCTGGCTTTGGAGAATATTAAAAATAATCTGCCAACATATGAATGTTCTACGAATTTTTATGGTAACGCTTTCATCTCGATCTTTTTGGCACAAAAAATTGTAATTACACTCACGGACAAAGAACCCGTATTCTTTGTCCGCGAGTGTAATTATAATTATTATCAGTACGAAGAACTATAATTACTCTTAAAATAATTGAGCTAGCGGCATGAATGAAGCTGTATGTTGTAGATAATTTACCAGTTAATAAAACAACACCAACTGTTGGTAACATTATTTGTCTAATAGACAAAATTACATGCAAAAGAAAAAAAAAACAGCTGTCAGACGATTGGGCATGCTGTTTTTTAAGGGGACTACATGACCTAAACGCAAATTTATAATGCCTAAAAATATATGATCCACTGCAGTAACCAAAATCAGAAAAATATATGATATTCTTCTGGATATATGCTAGTTAGATAGTGTGTTGAAAACATAATACAATTAACTTGATATGATACAAAAAAATCACGAAGATACCTCTAAAAAATTTTTTAACGATTGGAAATCATGCTAATATACATGCAAACATTCAGATTTTTTTGTCAGATTATTCTACAAGTAACATACTAACGTAATAGTGTTTTAACTTTTTAGTCCAATGAATAGATTTTTTGTAAATCCATAATTGCTTCATATTTTGCAATAAATTACCAGCGTTGTGTCATCGCCCGTCTCTTTCTTTTCTATGCAATCCGACAGTGACCGCGCTTTAGGTCTTGTAAGCCTCTTAAGTTTCTTATGCGCTGTTGCGGGATATTGGTCCATTCTTCACTAACGCATGTTTCAGGTCTCGAAGTATAGCTTGGGCGGGGTTTCGCGGTAACACATACCTAACGTACCGACTTACACCTATACATAAACCATGAAATATGTAGTAAGTACTGAAATACATCATTATTCTCCTGCCCTTATCCCAATCTAAGGCTCCCGTAAACAGGCGCGACGCGACTCTAGTAGAAGAATACTTCATGGAAATTGTTCTACTATAGTCGCGTCGCGCCTGTTTGTGGGAGCTTTATTTGGGGTCGGTGCAGCATGTCTTTCTGCCGTACTTCTGTATTAGTCGTCATCTCTGAAGTGACCCCTTTTCTAGCCATATGTAATTTTTCACACGGTCCATCCATCGTTTAAATAAATACATATGAAATTCAAATTGAATCGTGTCCATTCGACCAAATGTGATATTTAACCAATTTGGATGCCAAATTGTAGCTCTGTCACGTTTCACAGACATACCAAAATATCGTAAAGTTACACCAATTTTACCAGATAAGTAAAGCCTTTTTACCATTTAACACTTCATGCGTGCACAGACTGGACAGGTCCATTCAATCTGTATGGTTTTTCCTCGAAAGATCATTTCAGAGACAAATCTAGATGGTCTTCACATAATCTGACCAAGATTATGTCTGGACTTAAAAAGAGGCTGTGACCTCTGAGTATATTTCGGCCTTTCTTCTCAGAGTAGTCAGATAAAAGAAGCGCCGGTCTCATCTAGTTTTTAAATTATGATTGACGTACAAAAGTGTTTGTACAAACCAATTTACAACAATAAAATCATTTATGTACAGTCGCCAGCACATCAAGTTACAACAAACGGTCAGATTTTGTCATTCCATTTTGAACTTAACCCTAAACATTTTAAGGTTTAAAATCGTTTGCAGAAATTTTACAGTTTCGTGTAGCTTGACCTGCTGACGACTGTACTTGAAAGGCTGCCTAATAAATATGCCGATTGTGTTTTGAGCTGAATTCTATAACACATACCTTATTCTTAAACATAACTGGCGAAATGTGGGTGTACTATAGGTACACCTCTGCCTAACCCTTCGGGGAATACAGGCGTGATGTTATGTGTATGTTATGTCTATAACAAATTCATGACTGGAATCGTGAATCGGAGTATAATAAAATTACAAAAAAAAGAATGTAAAAAGCCCCATCACATAGCCGTCAACTACGCATTCTGTACATCAAACTAAGTAACATTGCACAAACATAATTGCTGGGAATGTTGTTTGCGGTAGCGCGCAATGTAACACACGCCAAACATTGTGCTTATGAGTGCATGCAACGGTACAGAGGTCGTGGGGTATTTAAAGTTGTGTTATAACATTAAAAACTTTTTTTCGTAAAAAAACGTCAGTAAAAGTCGAAATTTTGATCTTCAATATCTCCGTAATCAGAAGGTTCCCAGGTAAGGACCAGAACCAAAAAAATTATCACAATGAAGGGGGTACTAGTGAGTCTCGGCTTCGGTAAGTGTCTTTTAACACCTGTTATTATATAATGTTGTATTTTATATCGTTGTTTACGACTAAAGACGTAATGAATTTATAACTTCTCTAGGATATGCTCACTCACTCACGGTCATGCTCACTTAAATGTCTCACTGTTGGTGGCGCGTGTGTTGGATCATTCGGTTCCCTACAAAATGGTTGAGCTGGATGGTGCTGATCCAAGGGTCATGTTCGTGAACGAGCGCCGTCAGTTGAGTGGGTCATCTCTTAACTGCCACGGCTTATTTTTTATTATAAATCAAACATATATAATTTTTTTTTACTTTGTGCATGCATTCACATATAGAAGCAACAAGAATAATGCACCCGGAATTTTGTAATATCTTGATTTAAAAAGAGTGTCCTTGGAGTTTCTTGCCCGTTCTTTCCATAGAGATCTACGTTTTGGAATGGGTAACTAGCTTCAAATTTCTTACTAGCTTACCGACTCTTTGACAATTCAAAAGTGCATGTAAATGGTTTAATTGAAATAAATGCTTTGAGTTTGAGTTTGATATGATACAAGACTTGGTCAATTCTCAATATGAAGTTCGTTCGTTTGATTCAGTAGTAACCAACAGACATATTCCTAAAATAAACATAAGTTTAATATCTACAAGGTTGCTGAGAAACAAGGTCTTACTTACCAAGGGGTATCGTGATACCCAGTAACTGTATTGTGGAGGTCAGATAGGCAGTCGCTCCATGTAAAATACTGGTATTCAGCTGCATCCGGTTGGACTGGAAGTCCACCCCAAGATACTTTGGAAAAGGCAGGCAGATCATGAAACGAGGTTCAAGAGCAGTTTCCTAATAATGTTGGGGTACCGGGTAGGCTTCCAGTCTAACCAAACCAAAACAGTTCTAAAGAAAGAAAAGATTGAAAATAAGTTTATTTGCGGTAAACATGACGCAAAGGAAAAACACAAATACAAAAACGAATGATTTGGGGGAAAATATCCGTCACATCCACGCAAAACGGCAATCGCTCAGCATAGTGCTACGACCCTATGCGAGATCGAGCCCCCGCGCTGGTTTTCAGCGATGACGTCATCAGGTCAACCAGTGCAGCATACGAAAATTAAAAATAAACAAAAAAATAAGAAATATAATAAATACACTATACCTAGTTCTAAGTGAATATATAAAAATAATATTTATAAAGTGGTAACATTCCGGGCAACGACTCATGCGCCGCCGGCCTTTACTAAGGCCGCCTAAGGCTTTCTGTCGGTATCCATTTAGCCAGGATGTTTCTCCTGCTAAAATGCTAACTAGGTAATGTTTACTGTTCTTCATTTTTTTTCTGCTACCATCAGATTCGGTCTCCTTCACTGTTGCAAAACATGCATTTTTTCTTTTAGTATCACTTCATAATGATCGTTTTCGGAAACATAAATCACTTCCTCATTAAGAGAACTTCCTCACTTCTCTTCCGTAGGATTTCAATGTCTTTTATCTGTAGCTATGACGTAATTTACCTGTAGTATGGCCCAATTGGCAATGTGGTGAAGCTTTTAGATGCCTACTTTCCATCCTCAGGGTCACAAGTACTGTGGGCGCGTTCATTGAGGCTCCGACCAGCACGCCGGTTGAACGCGTCCCAAAGGGTCATGGCCATCCGGCTGGTCCGAGGATACCGCACGGTCTCCTGCGAGGCGGCGAGCCTCCTTGCCGGATTGCCGCGATGGGATCTGGAGGCAAAAGTCCTCGCGCACATTTGGGAGTCGCGCGAGGAGGCGAAACGCCGGGGCGTTACTCCGCTGCCGCGAGAAATCGCGGCACAGCGGACAGAGCTCCGGCGGGATCTCATGGCGGCATGGAGAGTGCGACTGTCGCAACCCAGCGCTGGGCACGCCACAATTGCGGCGGTAAGTCCCCTCTTTGAGGAGTGGCTTGAGAGGCGCCACGGCGTCCTCACCTTCCGCCTGACGCAGGTCCTCACCGGACATGGCTGTTTCGGGAGGTTCCTGTTTCGGATAAGGCGGGAGGAAACGCCCGGGTGTTGGCATTGTGTGGATCGACCGGAGGACACGGTGGAGCATACGGTGGAGGCCTGCCCGGCTTGGGCGGAGCACCGCCGTGTCCTCGTGGCGGCGATCGGCGGCGGCGATCTCTCGCGTCCGGCCCTGGTTCGGGCCATAGTACGGAGCGAGAGAGAATGGGAAGCAGTCACCTCCTTCTGCGAAGCAGTAATGCTCGCGAAGGAGGAGGCGGAGCGCGTGAGGGAGAGGCAATCATTGCGCCCTCACGCCCCTAGTCGCCGCAGGAGGAGACACCCTGGGCGTCGGGAGTCCATAGCCGACTCCCGGCCACCGTAGGCGCGGGCCTGCGGACGGCGAGCAATGGGCAGCTCGCCGTCCGGTAAGGACCAGGCCCGGGTCGACGGCGCGTTGTGTTCCACGCGCGCCTCAAAGAGTTGTCAGCATAATTGACGGGGTCCGATAGGGCCGATGCCTGCCGGGGTCGCGGATTGTTCGAAAGAGTTACCGTGGCCCTGGCGCACAGGCAACTGAAGGAACACGGGTGGGTTTTAGTCAGTAAGAGTCTGACACGCCCTTCCGCTCCGCCCAGAGCGGGAGAGGTCATTTGATGATTTCCCATCCAAAAAAAAAAAAAAAAAAAGGGTCACAAGTACTATTCTTATTCACATATTTTTAGGCATTATAAATTTGCGTTTAGGTCATGTAGTCCCCTTAAAAGTCTTTTCAATTATACATTTTCCTCTTGATTTCTGCATGAAGTTATTTAAATTCTAATCGTTGTATTTGTATTGCGCAGAGTACATATTCAATGTGCGACTTGATGACCGTTGAAAGGGAACTTTTTGAGCAATTGCCAAGTGTGTTAGCAAGACTGGGGATGTCCCCTGCTAGAAGGATAGTGTTAATGTAAGGAAAGATGTTTCTTATGCTGTTAAGGTCATGAAATACCTTCTGGCATATTTAAAGACATCTGGGCTTTTACCCTACAAACTGTTTCCCGCGACTTCGGTTGCGTACAAATTTCCAGGATGAAAAGTAGTCTTCCTTCTCCTGGGTATTTGTCAAATTTCGTAAGAATCGGTTCAGTGGTTCAGGCGTTAGAAAGGTAACAAATAGACAAAGATACTGTGGATTTCTAAACGTCCCTTTGAGCCTACATAGACTAGTATTTTCTGTTCCCTGCTTGATAAGTAGGGAAATGGAAACTTTGATTTATTTTACTCCTCCGCTGATTTTTTCTGTCTAACTTCGTTGCCGGTTCCATTCCAAAGCTGTTAAATCATTTCTCTGGGTACTCGTCGGACTTCACTTGTTTTACTGTTTTCTTGTTGGTCTCCACTATAGATTCTGACTTTGAGGAGTTACAGTAGTTAGGAATAAGTGTGGTGTGCTTACCTTACCTATGATGTAGTCACAACAAAAGAAAGAAAGAAAAATAGGTTTATTTGTCACAGAACAACGTGCATACAAAAAAAAATATTAGCCGAGGGAACAATGTAAATAAAAAGAAACAAACAAAATAGATCTATAATCACGAGCACAAAACAAAAATAGTCGACAGCTGCACGTCATGACTGTGACAAGAAGGCTTCCACTCAGCATGATGCTGTGCTATGGGGGACCCACAGCACGGCGCAGGTTTTCAGTGGTTACCCAAAAAGGACGTACGGAGACCAAGTCAGGTGTAATGATTGGTTCTACATCTACGTAACAAAATATAATAAAACAAACAGTACATATTATTAAATAACATAAACATTTATTAATAATTATATAGGCACTGCCGTGCGATCTTAAGCAATGTAGCCACCCGTATTAGTATATAGTCGTATTATAGGTACAAGAATATCCAGTTTTGCGTTTTGTCTCGCTCGAAACTACTCATCGTTTCCTAAAAGAGCCTCCATGAATGATGGCAAAAAGCATTTATCAGGCGCACCCTGGACAGTCAGTCGTGACCCCAACCTGCTGATTGGCTACTTTTTTAACATGGCATGAGCTAATATACTGGACGGCTCAAACCGATATGGGAGAAGAACGGGAAACGTGGAACTTTCCCTTGTTGCTTTTGTGCGCAGAAAATGTTATAGGACTCGCTAAAATTCCATAGAGCAGTGTCGCTGTTAGGGGTAGGGCGCGGCTGGGCAACCGCCCAGGGTGTCAGAGGTGAAAGGGCGTCGAAGGGGCTGTGACTAGGCGCCTCTTCAGCTCTGGCGCCTGCAGAGTACTTTTGTTGTTCGTTTGGAGTTAGAAAATATTTAAGAGCTCTTCGCTTGCTCTGAATTCTCAAACCTTCCTGCATAAGCCGACAAAGTAACGCCTATTTCTTTATAAATGGACATAAGAAAACCTAGGCGAAGTGCTGAAATTTTTCGCCCCTCTCTACTCTCCAAGAGGGGAGAGGGTGAGCCGCTAAAATTTCGCTCAGGGTGCCTGTAATGTACTGCAAAGGAGATTTTTCTGACGTTTACAATTCGTCAGCTGTTCATCATCATCAATCATCAAAATAAACACCAGTATTATACATGGAGTGACTGCTTATCTGACTTTCACAACCCAGTAACTGGGTAGCGCGATACTCTTTGGTAAGACTGATTGTCAGAATTCCAAGTTTCAGACTACCCGTAACGACTGCCAAAGATCTGCGAATGACAGCCGGGACCAAACGTTCATTCCGAGGCATTTTTTCTTCTGTTGCCAACCAAATAATTTCAATATACATCATGCAAATGGAATTTTTTATAATACTTCACTTCACATTGCAATGTTGTTACTTCACTTCACATTGAATTCGATAGCAATCTGGTTGTTAAAATCCAAGATAAAAAAAACCAAGTGTCCTTTGTCATGCTGGTAGACATGATCCTGATTAGATACTATGCATGTGCTGCAAAAGATATTAGTGTCACGTGTCATGTCATCATGTGATAATGTAAAATTATTTAAGTTTTGCTGATCAGCTTTGTCATGCAACCAGGGCTTGAAATACCGGTATTTTTGGGAACCTTTGGCCTTCGTGTGATACCGTTACCAGTGTAGTATTGGTAGGTTAACCCTTGAGATTTTTAGCTTCGAATACTGCTTCTCCTTGGTTGCGGTACTTCTGGTACCAGACGTAGTACCTGTACTATTGGTATTTCTAATCAGTATTGGCACTGTACCGGTACCAAACAAATGATAAATGATTTTATTTCTGTAAGTAGGTTTGTACAAACACTTTTACACGTCAATCATATTTTTAAACTAGATGAGGTCGGCGTTTCCTATCTGACTACTCTGAGAAGAAAGGCCGAAACAAACTCAGAGGTCACAGTCTCTTTTAAAGTCCAGCCATAATCTTGGTCAGATCATGTGAAGACCATCTAGATTGGTATCTGAAATGGTCTTTTGAGGAAAGAACCACACAGATTGAGTGGACCTGTCCAGTCAGTGCACGCATTTGTCAGTAATCGTGCAGCTCAACTCAGGAAGTCAGGACTTAAGGAGCTCAACGATTCGACGAACAATACCAAAGAAAGGACATTTGGGTAGGCCACATAAATTACTCAATTTACCAGATCATGATTAAAATTAACTGAGAAAAAAAAGCAATGACCCACATAATCCTCAATATTTCCATAAGTTAGAGTGAGAAATCAGATATTATAGTAAGTAAAAACGATAATTAATAGGCATCAGAAAAATAATATACGAAGAGACTTGTGGCTAAGTAATAACAGCCGCACGGGTCGATCGATCAGGTTAAGCAACGCTTGCCGCGGTTGGTCCGTGGATGGGTGACCATCTTTATATATCAAGACCCTCCGTGCCTCGGAAAGCACGCTAAGCCGTTGGTCCCGGCTGTCTTTCGTGGATCTATGGCAGTCGTTACGGGTCGTCAAAAACCAGAAAATCTAACAAACAGTCTCACCAAGGTGTATCGTATTATCCAGTAACTGGGTTGCGGAGGTCAGTTAGGCAGTCGCTCCATTTAAAATACTGGTATTCAGCTGCCTCCGGTTAGATTGGAAGCTGACCCCAACATGGGATAAGGCTAGGCAGATGATAATCGGCATGAACTATACGAGATTAGCTGATGTCCTGGTAAAAACATGAGCAAGCCCCTTATTTGCGTAACATACACTTTATGTTACAATACAAAGGATTTTGAAGGAAATTCCTAATAAATTGTTCTTCTTATGTTCGATGAATTAAGGCGCGGTAAGAAGCAAATTTTTAGGTAATTGACAATAGCGCATCGCGACAACAAATAAGATTCAAAACAGCGATGCGTTTGTTGTTAGTTGAATGGAATGACCACCAAAAAAAAAGTAATTTTGCAGTTTTGAATAGCATGGCTCAGTGGAATAATTTTAAGTATTTCTTTAGTTGATTGAATTCCCTTTATTATGATTACATACAATGTGATAGATTTTGCGACGAAAAAGATTTTTTTGAGCTCGGTTTCATGATTTTTTTGTCATGGTACTATTTTATTTTCATGAAATGTTTTTGAACAAGTCTTTTGCTTTGAAATTTGGTTTGTAATGTATGTACCAAAATGCCTGACTGTGCGACAAAAAACTGAGCGCTTTACGGTGTCCTACGTTTTGGCAGCAGCGCTTTAATCTGCTTGACAATGTAAATGGTATTGGGAATGGTATTGAGATTGTGAGTGTGTTATGCAGTTACCCCTCACCGGACTTGGTCATTGCCAGCAAACCAACAGCGACTGATAAGAAAAGGTATTGGATAACTAAAATATTAATAAACTTTATAAAGCAGATAAAATAATTGCCTTGAAGCACAATTGGATTGATTAAAATAGTATTTACATCTGCAAACTCTGTTTATAACCCAAATACTTGTTATACCTCCTTTTCTTTTTTCATTTAAAGCTGTCAGTCAGTAGGAATAGCTTTCATTTTGACAGTTCAACAACTTTCATTGCGTTATTTACGTTGTTGAGCCGACAAATTTTTTCAAACATATGAAGCCATGGATTAGCAAAGCTTCAAAATGATTCAGATTGTGATTGGTGGTAGTGTTACGCAATTTAGCGTGCTGGTCATCATTTCATGGGCACGCCACAATGGCGGCGGTAAGTACCCTCTTTGAGAGGCGCCACGGCGTCCTCACCTTCCGCCTGATGCAGGTCCTCATCGGACATGGCTGTTTCGGGAGGTTTCTGTTTCGGATAAGGCGGGAGAAAAAGCCCGGGTGTTGTCATTGTGTGGATCGACCGGATGACGCGCAGGACCATACGGTGGAGGTCTGCAGGAGGCGGAGCACCGCCGTGTCCTCGTAGCGGCGATCGGTGGCGGCCATCTCTCGCGTCTGGCCCTGGTCCAGGCCATGGTACGGAGCGAGAGGGAATGGGAAGCCGTCACCTCCTTCTGCAAAGCAGTAATGGTCGCGAAGGAGGAGGAGGAGCGCGTGAGGGTGAGGCAATCGTTGCGCCCTCACGCCCCTAGTGGCCGCAAGAGGAGACGCCCTGGGCGTCGGGAGTCGATAGCCGACTCCCGGCCACAGTAGGCGCTGGCTTGCGGACGGCGAGCAATGGGCAGCTTGCCGTCCGGTAAGGACCAGGCCCGGGTCGACGGCGCGTTGTGTTCCACGCGCGCCTCAAAGAGATGACAGCATAACTGATGGGGTCCGATAGCGCCGATGCCTGCCGGGGTCGCGGATTGTTCTAAAGAGTTACCGTGGTCCTGGCGCACAGGCAACTGAAGGAACACGGGTGGGTTTTAGTCAGTAATAGTCTAACACACCCCTCCGCTCTGCCCAGAGCGGGAGAGGACATTTGATGATTTCCCACAGAAAAAAAAGGTTATCATTACAGACATGTCCTAATCTTTCTGACTTCAGGAAGCTCTTTGATCGTTTTACACATGAAATAAATAAAGAATCATTTAAGAGAGGAGTTTGATTTTTCTCAGTAGCAGGCTGGAGTCTGGATTTGAGCTCGGTTCATAGCAATAGGCTCGCCCCCTATTACATGGGACTTAAACATAACTGGCGAAATGTGGGTGCACTATAGGTACGCCTCTGCCTAACCCTTCGGGCTACAGTTAACGATCCCCCTTAAGAGAGAATCTTCTTTAGATAGATAATGAGCCATACAACTAACATAGTATAGTAAATCGTTCAATCTATAATGTTACGACTCATTTTTAGAACTTCATTATCTTTTGTTAGTACTTCATTAAGTTTTATTGCATAATCATCTTTATTGCCCTTTGTTTTACTTTTATATTATTTTTTATGGTGAAACCTTTACCTTCAAAGTTTTGAAATATTATTATTTTATTTACTATTGAACATATTTTGTGAAACTAACGGGTGATAAATGACCTGTTTGTTTTCTATTAATTAAATTAAATTTTATTCAAAACTCAAAGCATTTATTTCAAATAAACCAATTACAGGCACTTTTGAATTGTCAAGGGGTCAGTCAGTCAGAAAAATGAATCTAGTTGCCCATTCCACGGCAAGAAACGCCATGGACACTCTTTTAAATCAACATATAGTTACAAAAAAATTGGTTACATCATTCATGTTGAAATTATACATGTGAGAACGATGTAGAAAGACGTGCACGTTAAAAGCGTCCGTAATAAAAAAGATAAAAACAAAAAAAACATACGTATTCGAAAACATCCATCGGTTTCTTATTAAACTTCCACTATACCGGCAACCCTGGTTAGTTATCTCTTTTGGTGACTATACATAAGTACTTTGTGAATAAGACAGATATTCCTATGTTTTCACTAAACTCTGGGTTAGTGTTAGTAATGTCAAAATAAAGTGACGTTATGAGGTACCGCTCATAACTTACTTTGTATTTTATGTTGTTCAACGTTGTAGTAAGTGAAAATTCGGTACTATATCAGCAGCAATATATTCATGAACTCATTTACAAATAAATACAAATGATAAAAAAACAAAACATATTTTTCCATATGACTTTTCCGCTAATCAATGAACTAAATCTCCATGGAAACCACTCCGTGAAATACAATACGATTAAATTAAATATCATGTTATAAAATTCAAAGACAAGAAAGTATTACGTTTCTTAATGTAATGTAAAAGAGATGGCTCTACAATTTCCGTTCATTGTTCGTTCATTCATTTTTAATCGTATTACTTATCCGGGCATATACATTGCAATTCTATTTTATGTTTCGTCGATTGACACCTGCAATGTTCCCAACTCAAAAAACACAAATATCAGGTGTATTAACCCGGCGTTACTTTTATTGGCGCAACGCGTATGAAGAGTTAAAATGATAATTACTTAACTCCGAGTGTATAAACTCTCTACTCGTATTTATTCATTTATTTTATTTTATTTAACCCGACTAAACGTGCAAGTGGGCCTAAGACTGTTAGATTATAAAATTATGTTTACATAATAATTTATTAAAAAGACCTACCTCTAGGAAAATATCTTATTTAAATCTTAAAGACTATCTTTTAACAAGAAGTTACGGCTTGAACTTGAAACGCTACCTTTAAAAAAGTTACCAGTTATTCTTACAACGTCCTTCAGGGTAAAAGGTTTTCTTTTTCTTGTTACGAAAGATAATATTATAAGTTTTTCTTGTGCGAAGTTATTAGGGTCTGGGTATCTTTTATATTAACTGTTAAAGTGGTTTTCATTTTTCACGAGTTCCATGAATACTGTTATTAGCTACGTGTTTTTCATTTTCTTCTTGTGTTGCTGTATTAAGTTTATCACAAATTACGTGGTACTTACGTAAAAAAATTGAAGAGAGTCGTCTTCAAAAAGGGTAGGCTACGCATCTGCGGTACCCTGCCCCGTTTGTCTCGAGGTTGCAAGCTTGATTGCTGAGTGTGGGGTTCTAGGTGCGATTCCCAGGTCGAGCAAAGTGTTATTGTGTTCTGTCCATTAGGAATTTCTGAGTAACAGCCCGGGTTTGGAAGTTGGCGGAGTGATACTCCTGTGACTCGGAAAGCACGTTAAGCTGTTAGTCCTGCGCCTGATCTCTTTCCGGTCGTGTCTGATTTCCGTCCCATCGGACTATGAGAGTGAGGGATGAGAGAGTGCACCTGTGTCTGCGCACATACTTGTGCACTATACGGCACTGCTGTGATAGGCATGTTGACGTCAGCAGGGCATTTTTTTTAATTTTTTTCATTATCCTTACATTGTGTTGTTTATAATTGTGTGTACTCCAAATATGAGTTAAGGTTGCTCGTATATAAAATCTCCCGCGCCGAAGGCTAGTCTTCATTGAGATTGACAGCCATATAGCCGAAATACGTCCTGGAGGGTTATTATTATTATTATTGCAGTTGTCCATAGATGGCGGTGATGGCATTCTTGGCAACAAACATTACATAACCCTCCTTTTGCTTTGCTTTGGTAAAAACGTGGCAAACAGTTTCATGGCAGCTCTTTATAGATATTTTTTTTGCACAGTGTAACTAAATTCATAACCTTTTATCCTTTAATCTTGGTCTGTGTTGATTTACTTTTAATTTAGGGTGTGGAATATTAATCACAGTCACATGAGACATTACAACTTTCTATGTGGGAAATTTAATGACATGTTGGGCACTCTTCCGCCTATGGCAATACATACTTTGTAAAATATTATATCATTTTAATATTGTGAATGTGAAGACTATGTGGGTCATTGTTGTATTTTTTTTTCTCTCAGTTAGTTTTAATCATGGTCTGGCAGTTTGAGTAATTTATGCGGTCTACCCAAATATTGTCCTTTCTTTGATATTGTTCGTCTAATCGTTGAGCTCCTTAAGTTCTGAATTCAGCTGCACGTTTACTGACAAATGCGTGCACTGATTGGACAGGTCCACTCAATCTGTGTGGTTTTTCCTCAAAAGACCATTTCAGACACCAATCTACATGGTCTTCACATGATCTGTACCAAGATTATGTCTGGAGTTCAAAAGAGACTGTGACCTCTGAGTTTGTTTCGGCCTTTCTTCTCAGAGTAGTCAGATAGGAAACGACCTCATCTAATTTTTAAAATATAATTGGCGTGTTAAAGTGTTTCTACAAACCTACTTACAGAAATAAAATCATTTAATATTGTGTCAGCACAGAAGTTAGCGTCCATAAGCTCCTTTAACGTGCAGATATACACGCAAGATATGAGTATCATATAGTGCCCCATAGTTTGCATAAAAGCACTTCATTAATTGGACTCCAGGGCAAGGCCTTCGCAGTATTGTCAATGTTATTTATGGAGTCAGGGTTTTTTTATATTGGACAGGCTTCCATTTGATATCTATCTCACCTGATGCTAAGTATTTGATAACTATCTCACCTGATGCTAAGCATTTGATAACTATCTCACCTGATGCTAAGCATTTGTTAACTATCTCACCTAATGCAAAGCATTTGATTTATCTCACCTGGTGCTAAGCATTTGATAACTATCTTACCTGATGCTAAGCATTTGATAACTATCTCACCTGATGCTAAGCATTTGTTAACTATCTCACCTAATGCAAAGCATTTGATTAATATCTCACCTGATGCTAAGCATTTGATAACTATCTCACCTGATGCTAAGCATTTGATAACTATCTCACCTGATGCTAAGCATTTGATAACTATCTCACCTGATGCTAAGCATTTGATAACTATCTCACCTGATGCTAAGCATTTGATAACTATCTCACCTGATGCTAAGCATTTGATAACTATCTCACCTGATGCTAAGCATTTGATAACTATCTCACCTGATGGTAAGCATTTGATAACTATCTCACCTGATGCTAAGCATTTGATAACTATCTCACCTGATGCTAAGCATTTGATAACTATCTCACCTGATGGTAAGCATTTGATAACTATCTCACCTGATGCTAAGCATTTGATAACTATCTCACCTGATGGTAAGCATTTGATAACTATCTCACCTGATGCTAAGCATTTGATAACTATCTCACCTGATGGTAAGCATTTGATAACTATCTCACCTGATGCTAAGCATTTGATAACTATCTCACCTGATGCTAAGCATTTGATAACTATCTCACCTGATGCTAAGCATTTGATAACTATCTCACCTGATGCTAAGCATTTGATAACTATCTCACCTGATGCTAAGCATTTGTTAACTATCTCACCTGATGCTAAGCATTTGATAACTATCTCACCTGATGGCAAGCATTTGATAACTGTCTCACCTGATGCTAAGCATTTGATAACTATCTCACCTCACGCTAAGCGATGATGCGGCCGAAGATGGTGGCCTTTAATCTGTTCTAGATGAAAGCGTAAGCAAATGGATCAGAAAACGTACCAGGGGATGCCAGTATTGCCGCTTACAAATTGAGGTTAATTTTTCTACAATAATTTTTGTCGATGTCTTTTCATCATATGTAATAATCATAATCAAACAATAATTGTTGGAGAAAGTGGCGAAATATTAAGTTGAAACCTTCTAAATACACATGAATGTGTAAAGAATTCCCTTTAGTGGGTGATTGTGTAATAATTTAATCTTTACTGGTTTTGTTTACACTTCGATCAGGTTGTTTTGTAACAGATCATACAAGTAACCTTACTCGAGACTTGAAAATCCCCCAGTTTTATAGCTAGCTAGAAACTTATTGAGATAAACTTTGAAAGCCCAAGGGCCCTACGCAGGCCCAGGCCGGATTCAGCTGGATCAATAAGCCCGCGGGGAAACAAATGCTTTTAGTGTTATCGTATACTAGGTTTAGATAGGGATTCTAACTTCGGGAGTAGATATAGAGTGCTCGTCCTCTATGTTTAACCGACTTAATTTTTTTATGTTTTACTAGTTTTGTTTTTTATCGAGATTCTTAATGCTCTTTCAAACAGGCGCGACATGCGACACGAATCGCACGCGGCACAAAGGCACCGCTCGTGGGGCGACAGTCGGTGCCTTTGTGTTGCGTCGCGTGTCACTCCTGTTTGAAGGAGCCTTTAGTATTAGTTTGCATACCTACCTCTACACTTCGAAGACCTGGGATTTCCGATACGATTTATTATTGGTTAATCTCATATGCTTACCTAAGCTTAGTAGAGTTACATGTCTTGAAATATATTATAAGCATAATAGCATAATCAGCCTATAATGTTCCCACTGCTGGGTCACAGGCCTCCTCTCGGTGAGAGGGAATTTGCCATAATCCACCACGCGGGTCCAGTGCGGGTTGATACACATTTCTTCGAAATTTTGGTTCTAGGACATGCCGGATTCCTCACGATGTTTTCCTGTACCGTTTTATTTATTTATTTTTTAGGAAAACTTACTGCTAAACAGATACAGTAAGTAAAAAAAGTTTAAACAAAATATGGCCAATTACAAGTTTCCACATTTAGTATGTAGCACATTCATCATAGTTATACAGGGTTAGTTTTCAAAGACCAGCCAAATTTAAGGATGTGGTACAGACCATCAAACTGAACAACTCTCTCCATGGGACCAATATCGTAATCACGAAAAAAAAATCAGCGGTCCCATACATTTAGGTCAAGTAGGTATTGAAGTTTTTTATGGGACAGTTTATAAATTTTTCGCGATGATGATATTGGTCCCATGGAGAGAGTTGTTCAGTTTGATGGTCTGTACCACATCCTTAAATTTGGCTGGTCTTTGAAAACTAACCCTGTATATTATTATTATTTTGTTTTGTTATGAGAGCAATGGTGATGAAATAATTTACACAAAGTAAGGCGCCTGGCTGGATTTGACCCTACGACCTACAACTCGTAATAAGTCGCGGCCGTTACCACATTAATTAATTACCATATTTAGTTTTATAATAATATGAGCAGTGTGAACCCACACAAAACCCTAACTGCTTATCATACTATCAATCACAATCTGAATCACTTTAAAGGACATTGCTAATCCATTGCTTCATATGTTCGAAAAATTTGTCTGCTCAACAACGTAAATAACGCAATGAATGTTGTTGAACCGTCAAAATGAAAGCCTGCTGTTCGTGTGTTACGCAGTTAACCCGCTGCTCATTTATTATTTCACAACGAAATATTTACCTACACTAAGAGTAACTGTGGACGTTTCTTGTCATTTCAAGTCCTTCCTTCCCTTTTCAAAGGGTTAACTAGTTTTTTTTTTTTATTATTTTCTTTTAAATATTGACGTTCAAATTCATCGTTGTTTATTTCTAGTTGCATAATTTCACAGCATGTTTCACTAATTGGCACTTAATTTTAGAAACTTTAGAACACAATTTGGAATATCAGCGGGGTAATTGCGAAACACACTATCAGTAGGACTGGCTTTCATTTTGACAGTTCAACAACATTCATTGCGGTATTTACGTTGTTGAGCAGTTTTTTTTTTCGAACATATGAAGCAATGGATTAGTAATATCCTTCAAAATGATTCAGATTCTGATTGATAGTCTGTCTAGGTAAATTAGAAGAAGGAATATAAAGACGAATCCAGAAAACCGGTATTAAACATATCCTGGATTTGATTGACCCCGATAAGAAGACGAGGACATGGTGTTTCAATTATTACATACGTAGACAGAATTATTTTACTGATTCAGTAAGTTTTTCCCACAGGAAATTTATATTGAACTACCGAAGGACAAAAGTAAGTCTTTTACATCTATTAACACACATATTATTTCTACGTCATAATGACGTAATGCGGTTGGGCCTCAGGGTTTGAGGATGCTAAACTTCAGAATTATTCTAATTGCAACTATATTTCACAATTAGGAGGATATTAACTACGCGACGCACTCTTACGCTCCTCAACTCGATCATACTTTTTTTTTTGGTTGGGATATCATCAATCAATCTATCATTTATTTTGTTAAACATAGGTATGGTTATAGATAGTATATTGTGTAAAATATGTGCACTATGTTTTGCCAATATATGGCGTACAAAATTAACATAAATAAGCAATTACAATAATAAGGTGGCATGCCAATAGATTATATTTAAAAAAATGTGAGCCATCACGGGACGCCTGGCAGATGTGAAACATAACATCGTATAGCGTGGCGACGCGTCGCCACGGCATGCGTCGCCACGCCAACAATCGGTTTTACCCGCGGCTCTAGATATTTCACATAAAAAAACAATTTAAAATATGTCAGTTAGGTAAACAGGAGTAGTAGTTGTTAATTGGGGTTTCTAGATCAGATCTTACCGAACTGATCTAGAAGCCCCCAATTAACTGTTCTGTTCATCTATTCATACAATATATTTATAATTTTTAACATCTATTTAAGTACAAACAAAGGTAACAATGTGTTGCTACGGTTACGATGCTGAATGTGAATTGAATGAATGAATCATGCAGTGATCGGTATGTGTTTTATACTATAGACCAGACACTAATACGTAGTAATGTTAATATCGTGTGTGGCGCTTGGCTTTGTGTTATACGTGAAACTGTGAACATGATCTTGTGTTGTTAATATGGAAGATGGCTGCATTCTTTCATTACCAGCAGAATATGTATACATGCATTCAACTTTGTAATTAAATCATGTACCTACTGATTAGAATGTTTGAGTATTAAGCAATTTTTTTCTTCAATATCTATATAAGATGGTACAAGTTTAGATAGGTTTGCCCTGATTGGGAATCGAACCCGCTATGTCCCGACGCAGTATAGGTATATTACATAATAATAATAATCAATAGCTAGTATCCACTAAATAAAAATGCTTTTTTTTAATTAGCTTTTAATGTAATGTTACACAAATTAGTATAAGTAGTAAATACTCTATCTATGACTATGAAGTAGGTACATACTATTTACACGTACATAGTAAGGCGTCTTATATTATTATAATCATATAGTACCTATATGTATTATGTAAGTAAATATTCACGAACTATCTATTCATTAAAAAACACTTTCCAAATTCTCCTGGATCCTAACTATGAGGTCCTTGGTTGATTGGTATATACCGTCCATCATGGTATGTTTAACAACATGTTGTACGCACAAATCGGCTTTGCATTTGCATGAACTTTCCTCGCAATCGACAAAATCTTTTGCATCGTAGATTTCGATGCGAATTATCTTTAATCCTTTTAAAGGCCGCTTCACAAAACTGTAATGCGTTCCATCATTGGACCTTCTCTTCAGATTCAAACGCCTCGACGATTCTTCACCAACCTCGTTTTGCACTAGCCGAGGTTCCATAGCAGGGAAAATGAATAGATCTTGATTATCCTGTAAAAGTAAAAAAAAATAAAAAAAAAAAAATAATTACATAGGTACTCTATTATCTCATAATAATTATAGCATGATGCATTGATTTTCTGGTATGCAGTCCTCCATAATATCATTCATGCCTTTACTATTTAATCTCACAAAATGTATAAAATAATATTCTATTATTAATATTAAGACCTACCTTCTATGAGATTCATAAAAGTAACGTAAAAGAAATCATTTAACAATTTCTGAACAATAATAAAAATATTTTCTTACCGACATAACAGTTACTTATATTCACCCTGCTACCTGACTGAGAATTCGATTTGATTTGATTTTTTTATCTTTATTTCACAACTTATATATTTTTTTTAAACATGTTTTTAAGGTTGAAAATCAAATATTTTTTTATATCATTCCCAAACTTTGCATAAATGGTTAGATGTAACAAGACTCTCCCGACTGCCCGGCGCCGCCGCTGCATTGTTTACAATAATTCAATACTAATATCAGAGATCCAAATGTATGTTTGTTCGTTGACAATTTTCTCATACATTTATCATGATATTAATGCACAAGTAAAGTCAGGGTATAAGACTAGTATGTGCGTTTTCTTGCTGCGGCAAATCTTTATTACGTATGTTTAAGGTTGAGAATTGAACTACTTAATTATGTTAGCGCTAGGTAAGCATTTTCCAAATACGGACAAATTTGACTCAGGATTTTTAGTAAGTCTTACTTTCCTTTTATGGGTAAAAAATGACGTAGATTTGATGGTATTTAAATCGGGACGTGGACATCTGGAGCGTCATTACATACCTCTGCCGGCCAACATCAACATCGAGGACTACACCGTTAAAAAAATGTAAGTCATAATTATTAATACATATTTTTTTCTTTGTTATTATGTAGTATATTAATAAGACGATGTTCTATTCATTCGGATGTGTAAAGTCGCATCTTAGTGATGTTGTATCGGAGTGGTTTATGTCAAGCTGATTGGTTATTATATCTAATTAATTCAGTGAAAACGAAACGGTTAAACGGTTACGATATTCTATTTACTAACTCTCATTTAAAAATGAGGCTCATTATAGTAACACTCGTTTGGTTTTTCGTTACAATCATTATGATTACCTACCTAATATAATTTAGTTTCCTTGTTTTCTATTGTTGTTAGTTTTCACATTGAAGTTCTTTCATCACAATAAGTTACAGAATAGAATAAGTAAACATAATGATTGCAAGCCTCCCTTTATTGATTGAAACTTTAACTTTTTTTTTTTTTTTTTTCAGGTCCCATCAAGTAAATGCTGAAGCGTTGTTCCCATCCGACGACGAAGTTCAGCTGCGTGAACCTGAGAAGAGGTCAAAAAAAAGGAAACGAGCGGACTCCCCGTCGTGCTCACTGCCGGCACCGAGTACATCACGAGCGAGCCCTGCCCCTATGTGTCCGCAGTCTTCATCATGGGGTAAGAAGAAGCCAATTATCAAGCCAATCGCTCCGAAGAGAGCAACGGTTCATGATATATTCGGGAGCGACAGTGACGACGACGCTGTGGGACAGCCTTCAGCCCCCGGTAAACCTATTCCACAGCTACAATCCTCCATTAGTAGAAGACTCGCCAATGGGCATTCGCGTCAAACGTTCGATTGTAAACAGGGGACACACTATGTAGAGTTGAAAGTTTATAGTTGTGACGAAATAAAGAAGGTGCAACCGCTGAATAGATGGCGTCACGCAATTGTCTGCGTCAAAAATCGTACCGACCAAAACACAGACGCGTGGCAACACCTAACTAACTTTATTACTGCAACCCGGAAAGAGTTCCGCAATTGCCCTCCTACCTTTATCAGTAATTATTACTGACCATTTAGAAATAATTACTGGTAAAAATATACTTGTTTAATTATGGTGTGTTGTGTTATTGTGTGTTATTTTTGTTTCTTATGCTACTATTACATTATCCTGAATTAAGGCTTTCGTTAAGGTTTGGTTACCTCTGACGTTCTGATTATTCAGAATGATAGAAAAGTAAAACTTTCTTAACCAGGAAGGACGCCTGCATTCAGGATAGTGCATTAACGATATTCCTTTATTTTTGTGTATCTTACTTACTAATTACCTATTACTTATTAATTATACTTGTAGTTACCTAGCTATTGATCGAATATTAACGTATTCATTACCTAGGTAATTTATTGACTTGCATTTGATTATAATTTTGTATTGTTAAATATAAGTTTTATTTAGAATAAATACATATAATTAATGTTTATGTTGTGTCTTTGTTTACAGTTACACACCCCTCCATCGCAAGATCTAATAATTTATTGAATTGTATGTACTGTCAAATTGAAATACCTAAAAACGAATTTCAATATCACTTGAGAACGAATTTTCATAAATCGAATTGCCTATTAAAATCTGAATTTGAGAATGTAGATATAATTGCTACGGCGTTTAAAAATAGAATAATTACATACCGACTTAATCCATCAGAAGAGTACCTCACACCAGAGGCGTTCCTTATGGATAATCAAGAACATATCATAAAACTAATTAGTGTTTGTACTGTAAAACATATTTGTATTAAAGTGAACTTCGAACTTTTCGCTTACTTTGTTCTACCAAAGTCAGGAGAGCAAGAGCTGAAATCATTTAATACAAAGTATGTATCAATACATCACAGTACTGATATTAATGAATTATATTTAAATGTTATACATACATTTCAAAGAAAACTATCTGAATTTAAACATTGTGAATCTGGTTGGACTTGTCTCTTCATGAGTCATCTAGAGATTAATATTAACAAATACAATCCATTGAGAGGTGGCTCGTATTTAGAGTTACCGAGTGTAGTGAAACATTCAAAAAGTTGTATTAATATACAGAACAACGATGATCACTGTTTCCTGTGGAGTATTGTGGCAGCATTATTTCCACAAAAGAGTAATGTTTGCAGAACGAATTCCTACCCGCATTACTCCACAGTGCTGAATATAGATAATATGACGTTTCCACCATCATACACTGATATTAGAAATTTTGAAAAGAAAAATTCTGACATTAGTGTTAATATTTATGGACTAGACAAAAACATTGTAACTGGTCCTTTATATGCGACTAATTCAAAAAAGCGCAATCATGTGAACTTGTTGTATTTTGAGAAAAATGGCAAGAGTCACTATTGCTTAATCAAAAGTCTTTTACGACTGGTTAAACGGCAAATCACTCATCATAAAGGTAAAATGTATTTATGTGATTTATGTTTACAATGTTTCACAAGTGAAGTAAAGTACAACTCACATATGTGTAACAAAATATTAACTACTCTACCAGACAAAAATACTATTCTACAATTTAAAAATTATGAAAGGCAACAAAAAGTTAACTTCGTTATATATGCAGACTTTGAAAGTATTCTATTAAACCATAACGAATTTATAACACAGAGTACTCGTATGTACAAAGTTCACGAACCTTCTAGTTTTGGTTATTATATTTGTTGCTCACATGATCGTCATTTAAATAAATATGTTACATATAGGGGACTAGATTGTGTTGAAATATTTGTTCGAAATTTGCTGAGGGATGTAGAAGAAATTTGTAATATATTATCAAATAAACAACCTATGTTACCCTTAACGGTAGATCAAGCAAATAACTTTAATAATGCCACTATATGTCATATATGTAAACAGTTATTATTCGATGACAAGGTGAGAGACCATGATCATGTAACATCACAATATCGAGGTGCTGCACACTCCCATTGCAATTTAATGTACCGGGTGTGCCCATTCGTGCCGGTATTTTTCCATAACTTGGCAGGTTATGATTGTCATCTATTTATCAAAGAGTTAGCAAAATATGAAGGTGATTTTAAAATAATACCGAAAACTAAAGAAAAGTACATGTCTGTTACTAAAATTATTAAAAACAATAATATATCACACCCTGTTCAAATAAAATTTATTGATTCTTTCCAGTTCCTTAACACTAGTTTGGATGTGTTATCTAAAACTTTAAGTGATAATGACTTTATTAATTTATCAAATGAATTCCATGAAACAAATTTGGTGAAATTATTGCATCAAAAAGGCATTTATCCTTACGATTATATGGATTCTTTTTCTAAATACGATCAACAACATCTTCCCCCCAAAGAATGTTTTTACAATAGTTTAAAATGTGAACATATAACCGATGATGAATATAGACATGCACAAAAAATATGGCAAGTTTTTAGAATTAAATCTCTTGGTGATTATACAGATTTGTATTTAAAAACGGATGTGTTGTTACTCTGTGATATATTTGAAAAATTTAGGGGTACTTGTTTACGACATTATAACCTTGATCCAGCTTATTACATCTCCGCGCCCAGCTTGAGCTGGGATGCGATGTTGTTATTTACAAAGGTTCAGTTAGAATTAATCAATGATATAGAGATTTACGAGCTTTTAGAAAAAGGTATACGTGGAGGATTAGCACAGTGCTCTCTTCGTAATGCAAAAGCTAATAATAAATATTTACCTAATTTTGATGTTTCTAAAGCATCGACTTACTTGATATATCTTGACTGCAATAATCTGTATGGTTACGCGATGACAAAGAAAATACCAATATCTGGTTTCCGATTTTTGTCACCTAAAGAAATATGTACAATTAATATAACAAGCATACCAGATGACTCCGATTACGGGTACATCTTAGAAGTTGATTTGGTTTATCCAGACTACTTACATAAAGCTCATCGTGATTTACCTTTTGCAGCAGAAAAATTTACTCCTCCGGGGAGCAAAAACCCAAAATTGATTGCAAACTTATATGATAAATGTAAATATGTCATACATTACGTTCATTTAAAAGAATGTATAAAAAACGGGCTTGTTCTAAAAAAGATTCACCGTATACTAACATTTAGGCAAGAAAAGTTTTTACAGAAATATATTGACTTAAATACTCAATTACGTCAAGCTTCATCTTCGCCGTTTGAAAAAAACTTATTTAAACTATTTAACAATGCTGTATTTGGAAAAACTATTGAAAACAGACGAAAACAAGTTAACATTAAATTAGTGATGACATGGAATGATACAGACAACAAAACAAACAAAAGCCTCGGTGCTGCGAAATTAATTGCGAAACCTAACTTAAAAAATATTACCATTTTTTCAGAAAACTTTGTTGCTGTTCATTTAAGTCCAGACAAAATAATTCTTGACAGGCCGATATATATTGGCTTTACGGTTCTTGAATATGCAAAACAGCATTTGTACAAATTTCACTATGACTATATCAATAATAAATATAAAAATAAAGCAAGGCTTTGCTATACAGATACAGACAGTTTGCTTTATTTTATTAAGACTCCAGATATATATCAAGATATGAAAGAAGAAATACTGAAATTTGATACTAGTAATTTTGATGTTAACAATAGCTATCATATGCCTAGAGTCAACGCACAAATTCCTGGCCTATTTAAAGATGAGCTTGGGGGTGATATTATTACTGAATTCACTGGGCTTAGAGCTAAGCTTTACTGCATAAACAGTTTAAACGGAGAAATCAAGAAAGCTAAGGGTGTAACCAAGTATGTAACAAAGCGATTACGTTTATATAATTATAATAAAGCATTAATGAGTGACAAAAAATTTAAATGCAAAATGAATACTATTAAATCAATAAAACACGTACTGTTTTCTCAAGAGGTAGATAAAGTAGTTATCAATAATAGTGATGACAAGAGACAGATACTACCAAATCAAGTAGATACATTACCATGGGGGCATTGTGCCACAATATTTTAAATAAATACAATATTACAGTAATTAAGTAATACATATTAGTAAGCGCAGTATAATCCACTTTTCAATTTAAACTTACTTTATTTAATTAATTACATTGAATTATTATATTGTTATTTAATACATATTTACTTGGACTCTATTCGCTGTTTTATTATTAATCCTTTGTAAACATTACCTGTATAGCTTTGTCAAACTACACAGAGGGCCTAGACAAATGGCATTCGCTTCGGAGCGATTCTATTTCTACAATCGCTATCGCTTTTGCTAATGATTCCAAAAACTAGCAATAACGCTTGTCAAAAAGTGTCCCTTGGCTATGCATCTCTGTGGAAGTACCTAATCTTTCGACGCTGTCGATTCATTTCATAATCGAATGTTGTTTACATTGTCTTGCTAATTTTTATTCGTTGACCTATGATCACGTGACATTTCGATAGCTTATGTCAACCCCATACATTTTAGCTTTTCTACTAGCGTTATCGTTAATCGAATGTTACTTTGTCTAGGCCCTCTGGTACGATAATTTTATTTAGTTGTGAACATAATGGACGAACGTGTATGCTTATGGGAATCATAATTACTTAGCGTTTCTGATAAGCATTATAAATACTAGAACATATTTCTTTCTGACAGATACAAACATGAAGTGGATTAAGCAACCCGTTTCGTTAGAAGTAAAAAATATTGAGGTGAAGGAAAATAAGCTACATGCAAAGCATAGTGTTCTTCTACCGAATAATATAAGATGTATAATATGTGGTCCTTCGAATTGTGGAAAAACTAACGTCATGATTAGCTTGTTAGTTCACAAAAATGGTTTAAAGTTTAAAAATGTTTACTTGTATTCCAAGACTAGCTTTCAACCAAAATATAGTTTTCTAAAACAGATCTTAGAAAGAGTGCCCGATGTAAAACTGTTTATATTTAACTTTGACGACGAAGTTATTCATCCTAATGAGGCATTACCAAATTCTATTATCATATTTGATGATGTGGTTTGTGAAAAGCAAATTAACATACGAAATTATTTCACAATGGGCAGACACAGAAGTATAGATTGTTTTTATTTATCTCAAACGTATTCTAAAATACCAAAGCAGTTATTACGTGACAATGTTAACTTTTTGATAATTTTCAAGCAAGATGAAGTTAACATGAAACATATATATGATGAACATGTTAGTTCTGATATGGAGTGGTCTAAGTTCAGAGATATGTGTTCCAAAACCTGGATCCATCCTTATGATTTTTTAACAATTAATAAGGATTGCGAAATAAATAAAGGCAGATATAGACAGTCATTTGACAACTTTATTTATTTTGATTAATGGTTATATAAAATATAAATGAAAACAAAAAAAATCATTTGAGCATAAATACTTCTGCGTACAAGTCGTATAATGGACCATAACATAACCAATCAATTAATAAACTCTGCGGACGCTATAAGGAAAAAGGTGAAACAAATGAAAGATTATGAATTTAGTACTGACACTCATCTGAAGTATTTTTTTAAACCTCTTGCTGACCCTCTTCATGCTATAGCAGCTAACAAGCAAATTTCTATAATAAAAAATGAAGATACTTGTGACGACCAACCTAAAAACACTGGTATCTTAGGTTCAAAAATGTTTTTGCGTGAAAAATCACATGGTATGTACAAACATGAATCACCGGAATCAGAAAAGTTTTATTCAGAAGACGAAGAAGGTAACACATCTGAATCAGAAAAAGTTAATAATGTGTCGCTGAAAAAAGAAGATATCTTTGAAATATACGATGATATGAATATACCATTTGGTGTACGTAGTGAGAATGATATGCATATGATTGGAAATACAATAGTTAATTTCTCTACCACTCGTGAGAACTCTGATAAAGTGTATTTTATTCGGGTAGCTAATAAACAGTACAAAATAACACCTGGCCTTAAAGAATTATTGCTTCGCAAGAAGCCTGATTTAAGTTTGGTCGATTTAAAAGATAAACTAGTTTACAAAGAAATACTCATCACAACTAATGCTCATAAAAGAGACTTTGACCCTGCAGGCCAAGTTAAAGGTGATAAGGGTCTTAAATATTCACAAGTGATCAAACCGTTATTTCCCGAGTCTAGTAAACGCTTACAAGAACCTACAGAAGTTAAATCTAAACAAAAACGAGGTGCTGGTCTGCCGTATCTTAAAAAATATAAAAAAAATACCGAGCTTGTTTATTGGGATGATCCTAATGAATTAGTGGACAGGCTTAAACTTTTGATCGCATCTAAAACTGCAGGTAATACTAATCTTGACAACGAAATTTTATCAATTATTGAAGAGTTGAAAGAAGCGGGTGTTATAAAAGAATAAAAAGACTCATTATATAAACTGAATATCAGTATAATTTTGTAATTCAGAAGTGACAGTTGAGAGAATGAGCAAAGTGAAAAGAGACATTATAAATGAAATTCATAGAAGTGCAAGAATACATTTTCCTCGAAGGCATGTAATATTAAAAGATATTGATGATCTTTGGCAAGCTGATTTAATGGATATGCAAAATTTCTCCAAATTCAACAACAACAACAAATTCATATTAATTATCATTGATGGATTCTCTAAGTACGCTTGGGCTATTCCACTTAAACAAAAAAACAAAGAAGCTGTATCTGAAGCTTTTATTACATTATTGAGTAGAGAGAAACGCATCCCTAGAAACTTGCAAACCGATCTTGGAAAAGAATTTTACAATAAAAGTTTTGAAAAAATATTAATAAACAATTCTATCAACCACTACTGCACTTATTCGACTAAAAAGGCTTCAATTGTAGAACGATTAATAAGGACGATAAAGAGTAAGCTTTTCAAGGAATTTAGTTTCAAGGGGGATTATAAATGGACTGACGGGACACTTGCAAAAACCATTACTAGTTATAATAATACAATACATAGAACAATTGGTTTACCACCTGCTCAAGTAAATCATAGCAATAAAACTAAAGTACTACAGAGATATTTCAATCAAAATCGAACGAAAACAAAATGTCCTAAGTTTAAGATAGGTGATTTTGTTCGAATAAGTAAACATAAAGGTTGTTTTGAAAAAGGTTACACTCCTAATTGGTCAACAGAGATATTCAAGATCAGTAAAGTTCAAAACACAAATCCTGTTACATATTTATTAGAAGATGTTAAACAACAACCTATTTTAGGAGCTTTTTACAATCAAGAATTACAAAAAACCAAACATCCTGATATTTACCTTGTGGAAAAAGTTTTAAAACGAAAAGGTAGAAAAGTTTTCGTGAAATGGTTGGGGTTATCATCCTGCGAAAATAGTTGGATTGACGATAGCAATGTTTCATGAGTTGTTTGTCAATATAACATCACGGTCTATGATACTGATCTCATTCTGTTTGTATACATGAAAGGAGAAGGACTTATAAATAATTTAATTAATAATTTACCATTTGAGATCCATTTGCCAGGATATAATTACTGTGGTCCAGGAACTAAATTAAGTGAAAGATTAACTCGAGGTGATAAAGGTGTAAACAAGTTAGATGAATATTGTAAACATCACGATATTGCATATAATAATTCGAAAAGTTTGAAAGATCGGCACAAAGCAGATATCATTTTATTAAAAATGGCAAAAAAACGTGCTTTGTCTTCCGATGCAAGCACAGGAGAAAAACTTGCTGCCAATTTAGTTAATAATATAATGTTAACGAAAGTAAGTTCTGGAGCTGGACTCAAAAAAAGCTTTAAAAATTTAGTAACCAATACTAAAAAATACATTAAAAAAGTTAAACCGAAGTGTAGGAAAAAACTAATAGAATTGGCCTACGCTGCTGCTAGAGAATTGAATCATGATTCATCTGCCAGGATTCCACGTATAATACCAATTCCTAAGTCTGGAGGGGTTCTACCTTTAATACCAATATTTGCTGGTTTGTCCGCTGCCGGCAGTATTGCAAGCGGTATTGCTGGAATCGTCAAAACCATAAATGAATATAGAGTTGCAAAGAAGCATTTAGAAGAAATGAAAAGACATAGTAAGAATGTGGAAGGTGTATGTATTGGAAACGGACTGCGGCTAAACCGTTACAAGGATGGACTTGGAATATATACAAATTTAAAGAAAAAAAACTAAATCATAGGCTACCTAATCGTGCACTTACTAATATAGATATCATACATTTTACGAAAAACGTTCCATATTTTCGCGGAGTGTTCATGAGAGATACCTTGCCGAAGTCTTCCTTTTCTAAAGAGTGCGGAATCATAAATTTAGATAATTCTAAAAATTCTGGTACACATTGGGTAGCCTATGTAATTTTAAATGAATATGTTGAGTACTTTGATAGTTACGGCAACTTGAAACCTCCAATAGAATTTGTTCGCTATGTAGATTCTAACAATATTAATTATAATTACAATAATTTGCAAAATAATAACTTATTCAATTGCGGACATTTATGCATTAGATTTCTTAAAGAGTTTTGGAAAAAGCAAAGTTATATCAAATCATCACTTAAAAAGGTTTAAATGATACGTACCGTCTACATACGAGAACACTTTGACTTTATCTGTCACAAGAGGTGAATGTCAATTATATTGAGAAAATAAAAAAATGATAGTTTACAATATAAAATCAACTGCCAAAGTTAATAGTTTTACTCGTTCTCATACCTTCAAAAGACGAAGACATATTATACGAACTTTAAAAAAAATAAGTAAAGATAATAAATTATTCCTTCGAGCTTTAGGATTTAAATTATGAGTATTCTTCAAGTGAATGATTTACCACAATTCGACAACTCTGTAGTGAGTTATGAAATTCATACATATAATCCATATAGCAACAGTTTTAATGAAAATGATGAAATACGTATACCCATAAATCAGCAAGATTTGTACGTATTACCTTCAGCTAGCTACATTTACGTTGAAGGTCGAGCCACTACACTTTCGAAAGATGGAGCAGGAAAACTAACACGAAAGGTTGTTAATTTTACCAATAATCATATATCATTTCTATTTCAAGACATTCGATATGAAATTAATGGTGTAGAGATGGACCGAATAAAAAATGCAGGTATTTCTACAACTCTAAAATCATATGTGTCAATGAGCCAGGGGGAAAGTAAGGCTGCTGCTATTTGGGGTTGGAATTTGAATGGGGTGAAAGATAATGATGGTATTTTTAGTGCCCTTATACCTTTGAATAAAGTTTTAGGATTTGCGGAAGATTATAATAAAATTATCATTAACTGTAAACATGAACTTATAATTAAAAGAAGCGGTTCGAATCTTAATAGTGTTATACTTGATAATAATGATTCCATTGAAGTAAGTATAGAGAGACTGCAATGGCGTATGCCTCATATAAAAGTTTCAGATCGGGAAAGACTAACTTTACTTAAATATTTAGAAAAAGATCGTCCTATTCAAATAGCTTTCAGAAATTGGGACTTGTACGAATATCCTTTATTACCTAGAACTACAAAACATTCCTGGGTTGTTAAAACTGCTTCACAACTCGAAAAACCAAGGTATGTGATCTTTGGTTTGCAGACAAATAGAAAAAATATGAAAAGTAAAGACTGCTCAATATTTGACCATTGTAAATTAACTAATGTTACTCTTTTTTTAAATTCTCAATATTATCCATACGAATCGGTGAATGCGAAGTTTTCTGAAGATAAGTATTATATATTATATGAAATGTTCACCAAATTTCGTCAGTCTTATTATAACACCCGGTCTGAACCAATGCTTGGTTTGGACGAATTTAAAGAAAAGGCTCCTTTATTTGTAATTGATTGCTCAAGACAGAACGAAGCCTTGAAAACTGGGGCTGTAGATGTAAGACTGGAAATAGAAAGTTCTGAAGATATACCAGAAAATACATCTGCCTATTGTCTAATCATCAACGACCGTCTATTCGAATATAAACCGTTAAGTGGTATTGTAAAGAAATTATTATGAACGCTATAGTCGATGTGCAAGGGTTTAAGACGGAAAGTAACGAGTTCATCGTGAAAGAAATAGCAGTAGCATGCGGAAATCAAATTATGGTATTATTAATCAAACCACCATACCCATTTTACAATCTCACAACAAAAGAAAGATTGCAAGTATATTGGATACAGAGAAACAGAAAACTTTTCTGGAGAGAGGGTTTTATACCATACTTAAAGTTACAGCAATATATTGTACCTTATCTGAAAGATAAAAACATTTATGTTAAAGGATGTGAAAAAGTGTCGTGGCTACGAAACATTGTAAAACATGATAAAATATATAATTTAGAAGATAAGAACTGTCCTAGTTTACAGAAATTATTTCATGATTATGGAATGTCTAATAATATATTTAGCTGTGTGTATCATTCGAATGTATGTGCTTTAAAAAATGTTACTTGTTTAAAAAAGTGGATTGATAGTGAAAGTATTTTAACAGTAATTTAGAAGATAAGGGCTGCCTTGAAAATATATAAGTTCGAAATTAAGCTGCATAGCTGTATATCATAACAATATAGTGAGAATAAAGGTTTTTGAGTAAATGTTTTCTTGTTTTATTTCATAAGAAATATATTAGATACAGAATACCACAACGAACTGTGCTAAGTATAATATTCTAAAGATAGCAGCATATCTTGATAAAATGACAACACCAGATACAAGACTTCATTATGCTTTCATACATACCCGTATCAAGACTCATAAAATGATTCAAAATTATTCCAGCCCGCGTTATGAATTATTTAATAAATATAAAATGCGATTATGTTCATTTAGACATTATTGGGCTACAGTAGATTCAAAACGAAGATTGGTGATGGAAATGGCTGATGCAGGGTTTTTTTACTGTGGAAGTGGTTTAAACGATAAAGTTATGTGTTTTTCGTGTGGGGGTGGTATCGAAGATTGGGAGTATTACGATGATCCTTGGATGCAACATGCTAATTTTTTTCCTGATTGCTTTTATTTGAATGCTGTAAAAGGAACAGATTATATTGACAAATCAAAAAGTTTATTTTTTAAAGAAACAAAAATATAAAATTATTCTAAGGTGGAGGAGGATAGATTGATTGTCTGCTGAATAAGCTACTAAACAAGTAACTATAAATTACTTACAGTCATTTTTATGCAACATTCGATTCCTACAATTGTAGATAAAGGTTGAATCATAAACTGAATTAAACAATTTAAAAATAAATTAAATACATTCTATTAGCTACAATGCAAGATTCAGTGAAATATAGTTCTGAAAGCATTTGTAAAATTATTATTCAGAATGCTAATGGTGAGGCTATATTTGTCCGTGATATGCAGCTCGCTCATAAAAAATCGAGCCCAGATTCATCAAAACCTCAGATCAGAGATACAACGCAAGAAGATTTATTCTATCAAAACATGCATGATGCATTAAATTCGGAAAATATTGAAGAACTTTTCTTTAAAAGTGATAATAGAGAGCTAACATTCTCCCGAGTTAACGATGTGCAGATTTGTCCTGAAAAATTGAAAGCAGGTTCACCAAAGTGTCGGGACACCGGCACATCAACAGTGAGGAACATAATGCGTGATTTAGTTATACCTGATTCAGAAGACATTATATGCTACCAGATTATACCGGAAGATGAAATTTCTTTTATTTGAATCAAGTTGAAATATTACATTTTAATTCTAATCTGATGAAAAGTGATATTTTAGGTTGAATAGATAAAAAATAGTGATACAGTTGATAATTGGACTTTAAATAGTTGTTAAAAAAATATTAATATATTGTATGAATAGATGAACAGAACAGTTAATTGGGGGCTTCTAGATCAGTTCGGTAAGATCTGATCTAGAAACCCCAATTAACAACTACTAACAGGTCATTACAATTTTAGATAAATAAACATATACTTAATCTATGTATAAAATCAAATAACTTCTCCTGCTTTGGGCGGAGCGGGAGGGCTTGTCAGACATTTACAAACTAAAACCCACCCGTGTTCCTTCAGTCACATGTGCGCCAGGGCCACGGTAATTCTTTCGAACACCCTGCGATCCTGGCAGGCATCGGCCCTAGTGGCCCCGGTCTATTAGTGCTGACATCTCTTTGAGGAGCGCGTAGTACACAACGCGCAGTCGACCCGGGCCTGGTCTTTACCGGATGGCGAGCTACCAACTCGATCATCCTGAGCTAATATGTGGACCTGTTCAGGTTCACTGACAAACTGAACATAATTACCTATATCAAATAAAATCAAATCAAAATATTTTATTTCACATAAACCAACACGGGCACTTATGAAACGTCAGAAGCTAGGTGCACGGTTCCAATTGGTCGTTTCCTATGGAGAAGAGCCGGCATGAAACTCCACGGTAACTCTTTTAAAAATAAGGGACTTTTACAATGTTTCAAATTACAGTGTTGATAGATATGGGAGGACAGTGTAGGCCTGTCAACAAGTAGCAGGTACTCAACAAAATATAAAAAGGTCTACAAATCTACAGTCTACAAGTTAGGCCTACAACGTTCTCACATTCACAAAATATGGAAGAATCTATATCAAAATAAAAGCATAATAAAAATACAAAGCAAAATAATAGGATAGCAAAATAATAAGCAAAATAAAAATAAAACCAAATGACATGATTGCCATTACAACTGTAACAAATTTGAATTAAAATCCCGTCTACAATAGCCATAAGTAAAGAGTTGAAATAAGAATTAGAGGTATATAATGTCGAATAATGAGAAGATCATGTCAAAGAAGAATGAAAAAGAAAGAAAATTCCGGTCTTTTTTTTATAAACTTCGTAATTTGGGAGCAGTTAATACTTAATATTAGACATTTACATGGTGATGCCGTATATCTGCGTCAAATGCCCACCTCACACTATCATACAAATTAACTCAAGATATCGACGAAACTAGGCTAATCTACATTCATTATAAGTTAGTAGTACCCAATAATAATATTAATAATGTAACTACGCGTTTATACGAAAATGTTACTTGTCTGTTTGCTTTTGATTGACCTGTGAAGTCTACAAAATGTTTAATAAATAAATAAATTAGAAAGAGCAGGATGTGCACAATTATAAGGATGTTAAATTAAGAGGTTTACAAGAGCTAAAGCGCGGTCACTGTCGGATTGCATAGAAAAGACAGAGACGCGCGATGACACAACGCTGGTAATTTATTGCAAAATATAAAGCAATTATGGATTTACAAAAAATCTATTCATTGGACTAAAAAATTAGTAATTTAGTATGTTACTTCTAGAATAATCTGACAAAAAATCTGAATGTTTGCATGTATATTAGTATGGTTTTTAATCGTCAAAATATTTTTTTAGAGGTATATTTGTGTTTTTTTTTCTATCATATCAAGTTAATTGTATTATGTTTTCAACACACTATCTAACTAGCATATATCCAGAAGAATATCATATATTTTTCTGATTTTGGTTCCTGCAGTGGATCATATATTTTTAGGCATTATAAATTTGCGTTTAGGTCATGTAGTCCCCTTAAGAGCAGGATGTGGGAATACTTTCATCTTGTTTAGGTGCCTACTGGTTATTTATACAGGGTTATCCGATTTAATTCTCTATCTCGTTCAATGGTTAGAGTTGTGAAAAAGTATATATGCCCAAGGCTATATTGTGACTTGATGCACCTAGCCAAATTTTTACCTTTTCTGTTTTTTACTTATGCCTATTTCCAGAACACCGCGTTTCCAGGAAGGCAGAAAACATGTATATTATATATTATAATTATTATACCAACCCGCACCCTAATTGCATAACTCACTATACATATATCACAATCTAAATCATTTTGAAGCCTATTGCTAATCAATTGCTTCATATGTTCGAAAATTTTGTCTGCTCAACGACGTAAATAACGCAATGAATGTTGTTGAACTGTCAAAATGAAAGCTATTCCGTGTTAAGGAATTACCTCGCCGCACTGGGCCCGCGTGTTGGACTACGGCCCACTCCCTCTCATCGAGCGGAGGCTTGTGTCCCAGCAGTGGGAACATTATACGCTGGTTATAATATATATCCCCCTGATATTATAAATTATAAATGTGCTTAAAGTTAAGAGACCTTTATACGTCAAAAATATGCGGTTAAGATGTTAATCATTAATATCTACTTAACTTTTAGCATCGTTTATAAATGAGGGAGTTGTTTCTACTAGTTTCGTTAATGGTTTACACCTAAAACAAGTTGCAAAGACTAGTTGTATACAAAACTTTCCAAAAATGTCAGAAAGTACTGTTTATAATAAACTCAACTCAACAACTCAACTCTTTGTGATTCTTGTTTTCGACACGTCAATGCGGGTTCTCTAAATCTGCTTTTTACTGATCATGGTGTAGAACATAGGTTCCCAAACTTTTATGGACTACCGCTCACTTTACAAGAAAAAAGAAATCCAACACCCCCTTTTACATAATAGTTAATTATACCAATTTTATATGTCTGTTTATTAACTATTGATAATCACAAATTCAAAATTAATTATCTTTCTCTCTACCCACCGCCCCCACGAAAAGCTCGAGCGCCCACTAGGGGGCGATACCGGCCCCTTTGGGAACCTATGGTCTAGAATTAGGGATTTTTGCTACAGTCCCAACTAAGATCATTGGAAAATTTTAATATATCTGCCTAAGCTATTGGGTCTACTGAGAATCCATATCATTCTCAGAATTCATTTAACTTTTTCGACTTATCTTGGGTCTTTCCATTTTACTAAGTAGCAAAAAATATATCAGTTATACTCAGGAGGCACGACTTTTTATTTTTATATATTTTTGGCAAAACCCATACAGTAACTGCCTAATATGGAGCATCTAAACGATGGTTTCATTATTAGTGTCATATAATAACCCTCCCGACCGAATTTCGGTCACGGTGGACAATCTCTATCTCAACGGAGATTAGCCAAGTACGAATGAGAAATTAAAGCGTACAAATGTGTGCGCAAACGCAGGTTCATTCTCTGTTCCTTTACTCACATCAATCCGACTCGACCAGGGAGAGATCAGGCGCAGGACCAACAGCTTTACGTGCTTTCCGAGGCACGGAGATGTCACACCATCAACTTCCGAAATTCCGAATGGAAAAACTTGAATAACACTTCAGCCCGACCGAGGGTATCGAATACAGGACGCCACGCTCAGCAGTTGAACTGCACGAGCACAACGAGGTCATCGGAGTCATATACCTGTACAGAAACGGGTAAGAACCGATCATAAGAATACAGATATTATATACTTATTTCTTTCATAATCGATGTTACAGGGATTCCTATAGCGTGTGGTAGAAATAATCTTTTCCCTCGGCATGCCGGGGCTGACCCAGAACCGGCGGTTCTCCATTGTCTTACAATTCGATTATTTCCTTTCTAATTACGATGCTGTTAATACCTCCACAGATAGAACTTGGCCTGGATTAACATACGATACATTCATCCCGGTAGTACGTTCCCGTGGGATAATTTTCGACTACCACACAGGTAAAGCTACGGGCAAAAGCTAGTACGCCTATACAGAAACGAGTAAGAACCGGTCATATTAATACAGATAACATATTCGTTTCAAATACGATGTATGCGGAGCTGATTTTGATTTGCAGTCACGTCTCAGGGATTCCTATAGCGTGTGGTAGAAATAACCTTTTGTCTCGTCATGCCGGGGCTGACCCAGAACCGGCGGTTTACCATTGTCTTACAATTCGATTATTTCCTTTCTAATTACGATTCTGTTCAGGTGTCATGCGTTGAGGAAAAATGCTCTCGTGTGTTATAGGGATTTACCTACCTGTGTTGATGGTATATGGTCAAACCTTGAGTTTCCTTTAGCTTAGAAAAACAAGATTTTAATACGCTAAACACGTTGGAAATATTTATGATTCTGTCAGTTGAATATGACAGGCGTGTGGTCAATAAGATTCCTCTAGAAACCTGCAAGTCATTGCTTCTTCTTTAATTATTTTTACCTATTGTGGTATAGTAATTTTATTCTAGGTACATCGTCTTCACATATAATTATATAATTAATACAAATTATGAAACGTTTTAAGGGGGCGCCCAACAGTCCACTAGCGCCACTCTTTTAAAAAAATATCTCGTGACTGAGAAGGAATTATGAAAAACGATCAGTAGGGAACCTCGGTAAGTGTGTCAAGAATTTTCTAATACCTTTTATAAAGTTTCATATTGAGACACGAAGCAACAAAATACGATCTAGAGGAATGCGGCCGCTTTTATTTATATCGAATTTTGTTGCTTGGCTCGCCCCCTATTACATGGGACTTAATCATAACTGGTGAAATGTACAAGTACACCCACTTGCCTTACCGTTCGAAGAATATAACAAGGTGTGATGTTATGTATGTATGTGTTATGTTACTTAAAATTGGTGAATTTTAGGAATTATAATATGTATTAAGAGGCTGACAACAGCTAAAGCGCGGAGACTGTCGAATTGCATAGAAAATAAAGAGAAGCGCGATGACACAACGCTGGTAATTTGTTGCAAAATATGACGCAATTATGTATTTAAAAAAAAACTATTATTTGCACTAAAAAAATAAAACATTACGTTAATATTTTGCTTATAGAATAATTTGCCTAAAATCAGAATGATTGCATGTATGGTTTTTATTCGTTAAAATAAATTTTTAGAGGTTCCTTCCTGATTTTTTTGTATCGTATCAAATTAGTTGTATTATAATTTCAACACACTATCTAACTAGCATTTATATCCAGAAGAATATCATATATTTTTCTGATTTTGTTTACTGCAGTAGATCATATACTTTTAGCTATTATAAAACTTCCATTTAGGGCCTGTAGTCCCCTTAACGATTATGTAAGGATCGAAGCAGGTGGTGTTCTGTAATTTGCTGTGTAAAGGCGTGATTGTATGTATGTATGTTGAATTATTAATCTTAATTTAACATCTTTTCCATTTAATACTTCGGTCAATAATTATGTTTAAAAAACTGAAGTGTTATTCGACTTATCTGGCAAACTAGGCGGTTGTTTTGTCATTTTCATGTCCTGTGTTAAAAATCATGACTCCTTAAGTCGTAACCGTGTTGCAGGTACAGCACCTTAATCACGTAACACACTATCCTATCCTATCCATTGCTTCATATTTTCGAAATAAAATTGTCTGTTCAGCAACTTAAATAATGCAATGAATGTTGTTGAACTGTCAAAATGTAAGTCATTCCTACTGTTAGTGTGTGGTCGGCAAAAGGAAATATAGTTAGCGCTTCTGATTCCTCTAAGAGGCATGTAAGTAGGCTTTTTGAGTCATGATTTGAGGTTTTTCTGATGAGCAACACGTCGTGCTTGCTTTCACTGGGAGATTAATCACCGTATACACGGTACATACGGTGATTAATCACTCAGTGAAAGTATATAATGTACCATGAAAAGCCGTCGGTCCTGCGCCCGATCTTGCGCAATGTCAGATTACCGTCCCATCGGATTATGAGAGTAAGGGAAATGGAAGTGCACATCAGAATGATTACACAATCTGTAATAATATTATAAATTCGAAAGTAACTCTCTCAGTATGTTACCTTTTAACCGCCTTTTTTTTTTGATCCGTGGTGCAAAATCCTCATGGATGTCCCTCGCCCTGCGGGGGCGGAGGGGTCTGTCAGACTCTTACTGACTAAAAACCACCCCGGTGTTCCATCTCACACTTGCGCCGGGGGTTCGCGGGAACGTACGAATCTTCCGCAACCCCGTCCGGTCGAGCGGCGCGAGTGAGGTGTTTGACTCCCCCCGCGACGTCTAAGATGGGCGCGCGTGGAACACTACGCGCCGTCGCCTCGTGTCCTGATGTATGGGGGGCGACGGACGTCCCCAAGTCTGTCGTCTCTGGACCCATTTAGGGGGGCTGGAAGAGGGCGTTGTCCACCCTCCGTCGTCGCCCGGTGCGCGTGCTGTGGGCTGATCTCTCGCTCCCTTTCCGCAGCCTCCTTCTGCGAAATGACTGTTTCGCAGAAGGATACCACCGCGTCCCAGGACTCGTCGGTGCCGACCATAGCATTCACAACGGCTGGCAGCGACATGTCACTGCCTACTCCTGAGATGAGGGCACGGCGCGGCTCCTCCCAAGCGGCACACTCTGCCAGCGTGTGCCGCGCCGTGTCCTCCCGGCAGTCAACGCAGTGGTGACACCGGGCGTCCGGCTTCCTATTTATGCGACACAGGTACTTCCCGAAGCAACCATGCTCCGAGAATGAGATGCCTACGTCACCCGAAACGACAGGGAGCCGTGCCTCCTCCCGAGCCAGAGGTCGAGCATCGGCTGGACCGCCTCGATGATGACGACGCCGGCGATAGGGCGTGAGAGCCTGTCCCGCCATTCCGCTACTAGGACCTCACGGAGCTGCGACCGACACTGCTCCATATGTCGCTGCATCGGTCGCTCGCCCCGCGCCCGCCATTCCTCGCGCCACTGGTACAGTGACGCGAGCACCTTCGCCTCCAGGTCCCAGGGCGGGGATCCGGCCAGTGCACAAGCCGCCTCGTAGGATATCGTGCGGTACCCCCTTATGACTCTGACGGCCATCGCTCTCTGCGGCTTTCGCAATACAGCAATGGTGCCGACTGTCAGGTCAGCCGCCCAGATCGGGGCCCCGTAAAGGGCCATCGATCACACACACACAGCGCAAACAGTTAGTGCTGTGTGTGTGGCAGGTGGCGTTCTGTGGTTTCTGACAACCCCCATGGGGAGAAGGCGTGAGTTTATCTGAATGTTACCTGTATCTGTTGGCACACACTTCTCCTGCGTAATTGACCGACATTCGGTTTGGATATTTATTATTATAATTATTATTAATTAAATCAGCCCAAAGTCCAACTTAGCGCAAAGGCAAAATTAAGAATGATGGGCAAATAATTATTAATCTCGATTAACAAGTATATTCTATGAAATCTGATATTTATTAATCAAAAGTTACGGGTGACGTGGACTTGTATGACGGTGTTTTCCGATAAAATTTGTATAATTTGACGAAGGCAAATAAAAGGAAAAATAAAAAATAATCTGATTGAGATCTTCCTCCTTCTTTTGAAGTCGATTAAAAAGCTAATCAAATTGATAATCTATTCCACACCTCGTTATCACGGAAAAAAATCATAATATAAGTAATTTATTACAATCAATTTATCATCATTCCTTCGATATCTGACATTTAGTAGAACATCAATAAAAAAATAACTAGGTACCTATTTGATAACGAATTTTGCTTTTTCTCTCGCATCGGAACGAACTATGTGCGTGATGTCGAGTAGCGTCAGCAAATAACACACACGCACACATACTTCCAACTTTGCCATTGATTCGAACGTTACTGACAGCAGGCTTGCTCTTACACACACATTCACAGCGTGTCTGTACACTTGGTTACCACAAGTAAAAAGCGCGTCGCTTCGTGAGATAATAATACTATTTTTATTTCCTCTCTCATTGGAACGAAATATATGAGAATTAAGTATGTTGTGCTAAAAATAATCATCTGCGTTTTCCCAAATATAATTATTGTGGTCGGATTCTAGTCTAACCAGATGTATCTGAATGCCAGTACTTTACGAGGAGCGACTGCTTATGTGACCTCCGCAACCCAGTTACTGGGTAACACGATACCCCTTGGTAAGACTGGTTGTCAGACTTTCGGGCTTCTGACGATCCGTGACGACCGTCAAAAATCCACGAATAACAGCCGGGACCAACGCCTTATTCCGTGCACGAAAATTACCCTCTTTTGTCAATTTCTTATCTAACTGTGAGAACGCTTGAAATAATTAAGGCCCACTTGCACCGCCAATCACTAAACATGTTTAGTAGTAAACGAGTTCAAAACAATTGTGTTTATGTCAAATGTTTGAAGATGACAGAAACAGAATGATGTTTAAAATTCGTTTAGCACTAAACATGTTTAGTAATTAGCGGTGCAAGTGGGTCTTAGTCTGTATGACTATAAAAGTACTTACAGTTTTCGTGGCGCTAAACAATTCGTGTCAGTAACAACACCTGCGAAAATATAGTTTATTTCACCTTTGATTTACATAATGAAGATAATTGTATTATTTATCATAAAATAACACTTTGATTTTGTTTCAAGGATAGCTGAAGACTAATTACTTATTATTATTTTTCTTTAAATGTCTCGAAACGGTTTCTATTTAAAAATAATAAGAAAAAATACATTACTGACGACCAAGTTTTATTCGAATAATAGCTTTTTTCAACATTATTTTTCTGCAGCATGTATAAAAGTTGAAAAAAGTGGTCCAGCCACGTGCAAGTAGACCCTATAACGATGTTGATGATCTTTTTATTGTTCAGAATCAAAAGTTGTTTCTAGTAAAAGAGTTCGAACGTTAGTCTCGCGTCAGTTTTTGGAAAACTTGTTGCGAATATTAATGATTTTCCATGAATACTTAATTCATTTGAAAAATCCCTTTCAGCCACATGTAACAAAAAAAAAACTCTATTTTTCAAATCACAAATAATAAGTTCTTTTTAAAATTGATAATTATAATTATCAGTCGATTTCGTGCACGCAGCCTCATCTTAACATGCTATTCGAGGCACGGAGGGGTTGCGATATGTAAAGATGGTCACCCATCCATGGACCGACCGCAGCAAGCGTAGCTCGACCCGTGCGGTGGTTATTACTTAGCCACGAGCCCCTCATGTTGTGCTAAAAATACCAGTCACCATTAAACTACTTAATACCTGGAATCAAGTGATGTAGCGTTTAAAAAGAAAGTTATTATTTCCCTCGCAGAAAAAGCTTATTTTAGTTTAAATGAGTTTTTAGTTATATGAGATTTTGATATATTTTTACAAATTTATTATTTTAATCATCTACATTATCATGATATTTTTTAATAATTTGACTCGATTATTTTATTTAATATACGTGATGATCCGATTTTGTTTTTAACATCCGTTGCATGCTGATCATTTGTGTTGTGTATTGTACTCATGTTTTTGCAATTTAATCTTATCTCATCTTATCTTGGACGTACGTTCACAAACACCGTTTTTATTTAACCTTCTATGTATACCATAAGCAATGGATATTGTTGAACTCTCAAAATGAAGGCGATTTTCATTGGGAGTGCATTACGCAAATAGCGCGCAGGCTTGAGTCACGAAGCATCTGACTAACGGCGAATTTCACCAATGAACCTGGACGCGTTCAGCACATGTAAACCGCGTTCAAGAGCTGTCAGAGTCAAAAGTGAAATATTGACACAGACAGCTCTTGAACGCGGTTTAAAAGTAATGCGTTCAGTTTCAATGGTGGAGTCCGCACTTAAGGCGAATTTCACCAATGAAAAAATCTTAACCGCGTTCAGTTTCAACGGTGAAATTCGCACTGAGGCTATCTATGGATTATCCGTTAGCCATTGCAGCTGTGGAGATTAACGTCTAAAATCCCAATAAAAACGCTAAAAATAAATCTTTTGTATAGTACGAATGTCAAACGTAAAAACCTAATTGTACTGATGATAATAAAATTAATAATCGATTGGTGTACTACTGCAACAATAATCATATAGGTAATTGATTGTTATTGATTATTTTATTATATTGATTGATTAACTAACGGTCACGTAGCTAGCTCATATAATGACAATAAAGATGTAGATAAAACAAACAAAGTGAGTTACAAAAATAGCCAGAAATTACGCAAATCATATAGGTAGTAAGTATACCTGGTGTCGCAGGAAATGTATAGAATTGGACTTTCAAGTGAATTCCTGGAAAAAAAATATGCGAGCACTGCCAAGCTCTTTGTACCGCTGCATGGATAGGTCATATAGGGATTTAAGGGCATTACCACTATGCTTGATAAGTGCGGGCTGACGATTGTAGATTTTTGTGAGTCCAGGGTTTTCGCATCCATACTCTGTTTTCCTTCACGGTCAGTCTTAAAATGACGTAGACTAGAAATAATAAGTCATCATCATGCTGCCCTGATCCCATCAATTCATTTGAAGTTGATTAAATTATTATTAGTGGTTAAGCAACTGCTTTAATAAAAATTAATATGGAGAGAAAAACAAATCACCAACCGGACAAAATAAAAATTGTATAGGTAATTATAATAAAATTGCATAATTAAAAATAATAATAAAAAAACACATCACCAATCGGACAAAAAAACACCTGGTCCGCACACTTGTCTTCTCCACCTTTCTCTACAATGCAGAGACTTGGACGATCAAATCTATTGACAGGCAAAGAATTGACGCCTTTGAAAAGTGGTGTTGGCGTCACCTATTAAGGATACCATGGACGGTCCACCGCACAAATGTCTCGACCCTTAAACAACTCAAATTAGAGAAAGCATGGCCACAGGCCACTGTCTCCAACCTGGCTGCAACTACAAGATACTTCAGCGACATTGTTCGCAGAGACTCCAACGACATGGAACGTCTAATGGTGACTGGAAGAATAGAGAGTTAAAGACCTAGAGACCAAAGCCAAAAAAGGTTATCAGTCGCACTCCACCAGCCCACTGATCGTAACAAATTTAGAAAGACGGTTGACGATTTTGGAATCGGCTCCGACTTTCAAGATGTAGGTCGTGGGTTCGAACCCAGGCAGGCGCTTCACTTTGTGTAAATAATTTCATCACCACTGCTCTCAAAACGGTGAAGGAAAACATCGTGAGGAAACCGGCATGTCCTAGAACGAAAAAATCGAAGACATGTGACATCCACCAATCCGCACTGGGCCCGCGTGGTAGATTACAGCCCGTTCCCTCTCAAAGAGAGGAGGCCTGTGTCCCAGCAGTGGGAACATTATAGGCTGATTATGTTGACGATTTGAAACGGAGTCACGACTCTCAGCAGTGAGAGAGCGATTGAGGAGAAGAAAAAGAAGAAACTGCTTTGTAATTTAATAAGTTAGTCAGTCAACCCGTTTCTAGCTGTCATAGGTACAACCCAGTTATCCATTTTCTTTGATATCATCTATATCTTTGATCTTCCCCTACTTAGGAAGCCTTTCTGTAGAATAGAATAGAGTACTCTTTAATAAGCAGACCATAAAGTATTCTAGTAAGATGCTGGTAGGGATCTTGACCGTACTTCCGGGGTTGTCCTGATAGCCGTGATATACCTCTCCACTCCTCATAAGCACCTCAGGACATGTTGGCCCTTTGTCGCTACGACACTATGTGCTAGCGACCGTTTTCGGGGGCCCTTTATTGAGTGTGCAAGTCACCCCCTGCCATTTCATCCGTGTATTTCATATATAAAACAGGCAAAGGCAGGGGCCATAGTCTTCCCATAAAATCCTGGATAACCAGTCCACTTAAGCTACCCTAATCAATAGTCCAATAACTTTGTTTCCATATTCTGCAATAGTCCGACACCAACCGGGGGTTATCCTTGGGCGCACTTGCACAGTGCCTAAAAGGATAATCGTCGGTTAGTGCCTAATTCCATTTAAAAATTTCTAAGGGGTCTCTGCGAGTTGGCTTCGGCCCCTCGTACGCCTTCCAAAGGTCCGGGACCCCAAGGTCCCGAGATATGTTAATATAAAAATAATAATAATAAATGTAGAATTTTTACATAAAGTGACACAATGGGCGGACAATCGCTGGATGGATTAAAGGGAGAACGACAGACAATACTGCAGGTAGTCAGCGGTTTACCATTTACATATACAATAAATACATACATACATGAAACATATACTTATCTACTATATACAATAATAAACATGAAACAAGAGCAAGGAAACTATATTTAATGATGATGTTAAGGAGAGAGGAAGTGAGTTCTATCTACGTTCATACTCAAAAATTTACTCATGACATCATGTTGTGTAGAAACTATAATTATCGCGCGGTTGTTACGACTTGACAAAGAAATCTTCTTTATTATATGTTAGTTTAATATCAATGTATTACACACATTTAAACCGTTCCAGAAAAAAATGTCTAAATGATGGTGCAAACAGCATCAGAATCCGGTGCGTAGTTTAGTAGAACAACGCGGTTACACAGTTAGAAACGAAAAGGGACTTTAATTTATAATCAGAGATCGGATATTCGGATGCATATCTAAAGTTGAGATGTTGACTAATATGGAATGCGCTTTTGTATAGAAAAATCTTAACTTTAACTAACACACGCCATCCCTCCTCTTACACCCTACATACTCATATTTGCATCGGGGGATAAACATGAATTTGAAATAAATATGCATCTGAATAGTTATGCAATACAAGAATGCCCGGAGTTTTCTTATAAATAAGTCGCTTCCATAATATACAACCGACTAATTGTATTTATTCATCTTATGGGTTGTTTCGTTACATTATATTATAAGTACTGTTTATTTTACTTTATCACCTACTAGCTTCTGCCCGCCGTTTCTCCCGTGTGGTATGTCGATAAAAAGTAGCCTATGTCCTTCCACATGGTTCAAAATATGCCCTTACCAAATTTTATCAAAATCAGTCCAGCCGTTTTGGAGATTAGCCGGAACAGATAAACAAAAAAAAAAAATTTGTTTTTTTGTTATAAGTACCGTATACACTTTCATATTATGCATTTAGTAAAAAGCTGTTATTTTGAAATTACAAACAGACACTTCAGTTTTATTTTATTTTAAGTATGTATGTAGAATACATACTCCTATAGATCTATACATGTATAGATTTGTTTATTCTATAGAAATGTTTAAACCTGACTTGGTTTCCGTGCGTCATTTTCGAGTGACCACTGAAAATCAGCGCTGTGCTGTGGGTCCGCCATAGCACAGCATCATGCTGAGTGGAAGCCTTCTTGTCACAGTCATGACGTGCAGCTGTCGATTATTCCAGTTTTGTGCTCGTGTAGATATATTTTGTTTGCTTTTATTTTTCATTATTATCAGAGCTAATTATCTTTTTTGTATGCACGTGTTTCTGTGACAAATAAACCTATTTTCTTGTTCTTTTTTTTAAATTATGTTTTTTTTTCAAATTTTCCCAAAATTATTTAAGTTCGCTACCAAAATTCTAAGATAATCCTTATCAACCTTAATTAACCATTATTACGTTCATAAATTTGTTCCTAGATTATTAGTATTAGATATTTAGTTCGATAAGAAATACTAAGGGAGATTATAGTCTAATCGAGAAGAGATAATCAAAGGCTAATATCGAATAATAAATAAATGTTCGAGTCGTCGCTTTTGATATAGCCGCTAAGATTAATATTATAGGAATTTTCCTAAGTACCTGCAACATGACGTCACAAGTTAGTGTGGGATTTGGGGTGTTTTAAAATCATTAGGTAACATACAGGGGCCTAAGTCGACTTATTTACAAACATTGCTATGGGCTCGCCATTGTGAGTTTTTGACAGATTTTGTATGCCAAATTTGTCAAAAACTCACAATAATTTGAGTACGTAAAGGATTATGTTCCGAAAAGAAGCGTAACCGGAAAAGAAGGCGTGTAAAGCTACATAATATACATAGTATTGTTTCTTAACTAAAAGGGGAATTTTAAATGTAATCAATAAAATCCCACTACTTTTTATTCATATGATTTATTAGCATTATAAATATTTATGCGCTGGCGCAGCTCAATACGAGCGCTGATTGGTCACTTATTCTTTACGCTCCGCCTACAGCAAATGATGCTAAGGCTTCTATAGCAAATAGCTGATCAAATCAAGTTATATATGATATTCCAATAATGTTTTTAAGCGCATTCCGGGTTTTAAAATTATTGGCTTACCTTTTAGGGTTCCGTACGTAAAGTGTGAAAATGGGATGGTATCAACGTGAACGGCGAGTAGATCTCATTTCCAATGACATCGTTTTATCACCAAAGTCGCGGAACAATTAGACCAAATCCTGCACCGCAGCACTGCACAGCCTAAATGAAGCCTTCCAGGTTAGCCTCGGCACGAATTTTGGCAAGATCAATGTCATGTAGGTACGAATTGTATGTACGGTCACCAAAAATTATAAGTGGTTACTTATAATCACACTCAAACAACCAAACAAACTCAAACTCAAACTACAACTATATCCGACGACCCTGGTTAGGGTCGTCGGATATAGTTGAAGTTTAGTAAGAAACCGATGGATGTATTCGAATAAAATTCAATTTAATTAATAGAAAATAAACAGTTTATTTATCAAAATAAATTAAGGACATTAAACTTTAACTACATCCGACGACCCTGGTTACTTATCTCTTTTGGTGACGTACATGAAAATTTTACATGTATTTTCGAGTTCAATCCACATCAAAGGGTCGGTAGTCGAAGTTGTCAAGAAATATGTCTATTTCGACATGCTATCCTTATCCCCTAAAGGATTAGATCCAAAATGACACAACTTGGAAATGTACTGGCGTTACCGAACAGCGGTGACCTGTCGATAACGACAGCTAGCTGAGTTGGCCAGCTAAAGTGGCAGTAGGCCGGCCATATCTGTTAAAGGACCGATAACAAAGACCACGTATCGGCAAGCGTAGAGTGGGACCTCATCGAATCGAGTGTAGTAGTAAACCTTGAGAGAGCTCATGACCAGCACTTGACTGCTCTAGGCTCAGTTGCTTAAAACAACAATGAAATGAATGCTCCTTCCAGGCTGGTTTAGTTGGCAGTCGTTGCGCCCTCATGGCCCTAGTCGCCGCAGGAGACGCCCTGGACATCAGGAGTCCATAGCCGATTCCCAGCCACCGTAGGCGCGGGCTTATGGACGGCGAGCAACGGGTAGCTCGCCGTCCGGTAAGGACCAGGCCTGGGTCAACGGCGCGTTGTGTTCCACACGCGCCTCAAAGAGATGTCAGCACACATTGACGAGTTCCGCTATGGCTTATGCCTGCCGGGGTCGCGGATTGTTCAAAAGAGTTACCGTTGCCCCTGGCACAGGCAACTGAAGGAACACAGGTGGGTTTTAGTCAGTAAAAATCTGACATGCCCTGCCGCTCCGCCCAGACTGGGAGAAGTTATTTGATGATTTCCAACCTAAAAAAAAGCCCGGTTCGGTTCAGATCTTCTCATTTTCGTACCGGTAGTCAACGAAATGCACCCATATCTTTAGTTATCCAGATTAATTAGTATCCAGTATTATCCAGATTAATTAGTATTATAGTATCCAGATTAATTTTACACCTTAACTGTTATAACTTATCACAAAATGATAATAAGACTACACTTAGCTGTTGCGACACTCGCTTATTAATTTAATAACTCATATTTATAGGCTATCATGATTGATGGATTGTGATCAAAAATACTATTGCAGATTAATTATCTTTGGCTTGTTACGTAATTTTACTTTTTTAACTAAAAAACCTCGGTTTAGCGTTTAAAATGTGAAACAGTAGATCTGCAGAGGGCGGAGATTGAATGTGAATGACAGTTTTAGTTGTAGTTAATTTTGTGAAGGAGCTCATCCCAGTAGATACTACTACCCAGGGTCGGATTTAGGGGAGGGCATCCGGGGCTACAGCCTCTGGGCGTCCACAAAAGAGGGGCCCCCACAATAGAGACTTCGGAAAAAAATAACTTTCAAATTCCGATGAGTAAACACTAGTAAACAACTTTTCCTTTGATATTTTTTTTCGCTGTTTTACCTTTACCTATAGTACTTTGTACAAACATGATTATATTGTTCTTAAATACGAAAAAAAACGATTCGAAATGTTTTTTAATTTCAAATAATTCTCGTTTTCGATTATAAATTTATATTATGTTTGTTAAATGCTAAAATACTATCTACTATCTATTTACTTGGTTTTACAATAAATTATTTATGGAAAAATTAGAGTGAAAAAAATTGTTCATTTTATCTGGAAAATAATTTGGGAAGGGTGGGGCCTCCACTCCTTTGGTGCCCCAAGGCCTCCAGACCTCTAAAGCCGGCCCTGCTACTACCATATTATATAATGAGGAGATAACAATACGACAATAAATGAAAATACTTGCAGGACCTACTTATGGTGAATCCTCAGCAGTAGCCGGGCAAATTTTTTTTTTTTTGGTTTTCGCAAATTGCAGCTCTGTTTTCCATAGTATGTTGATCAAAATGCGACTAGCGACAGTAGAAATGATACATTTACTAAATAATAATCATCAATTTCATAACAATCGTCAAACTTTGGAAATTTGTTCCACATAAGAATTTTCATTATGAGATATTCTGAAAAATACTTAGATGGAACAAATTTCCAAAGTTGGAAGATTGATATGAAATTGATGATTATTATTCAATAATGATATCATTCCTACAGTCGCGAATCGCATTTTGATCAACATACTTACGACGTAAAAGAGAGCTGCATTTTGCAAAAATAAAAACAAGGAAAATTTAAAATTAAAATTATTCGAAATTTTAAAAGTGTTTTTTTCTAAAAAAATAAGTAGTATTGATGGGTGACTATGGGTTTGCTAATCTTTGACTAGCTATAGTGACTTAACTATTGAATATATTTGATTGAATTTTCGTAAGCAGAGTGGGAACAGCATTAGATATACCTACGCAGTTTAATTTATTGTCGTCTTCAACTTGTATACAGGGTGGCAGTTACCATAGATTTAGTACATGATCCTGAAAATTTCAGCAATGCCTTGCTCTGGTTTGACGGTATGACTGCCCGTTTTAACACAGACAAACATAATGTAAATGTGATTCCCTAGTATTGCGGGTGGTCTCCGCCACCTATGTCTAAATGGCCCCTGCCATTTATCCATAGGTGGAGGAGACCACTTACCATGAGGTGGGCCGGCCCTGTTTAATAATTGTTTGTCATCCAAATGTTATAGTAGCAGTATTTCACAGACCCATCTACTTAAGGGGAACCGCTAGGTAGCCCGCAAAATTCCAATTTTCTTACGTTTTTTGCAATTTGCAATTCAGTATCAGGTTGTATGTTGAACAAAATATGATTCGCGACCGTAACAAGTATGTATTTACAGAATTCAGAATTGTAATAATTAAAATCATCAATCTATGTTCATATAATCCTATTGAATGACAATTTCATAAAATATCAATCAATAGGATTATATGAACTTAGAGGGTTGTATTAATGATTTTAATGATTTAACGAATTCTGTAAATTCATACGTGTTACGGTCGCGAATCATAATGTTGTTCAACATACAACCTGATACTAACCTGCAAATTGCAAAAAACGTAAGTTTGAATTTCGTGGGCAACCTGGCGCTTCCCCCTTCAAAAAAATCTTAAATACATTCATTCATTTGCTGACAAACAACGCACAGCTTAAGTCGCTGGGACCAGCAGCCTAATTACGTAACACATTATCAATCACTATCTGAATCACTTTGAAGAATATTGCTAATTCATTGCTACATATGTTCGAAAAATTTGTCTGCTGAACAACGTATATAACGCAATGAATGTTGTTGAACTGTCCAAATGAAAGCCATTCCTACTGTTAGTGTGTTACGCAATCACCACGCAGAAGCATGAAATTTAGCACAAGAAGTTCCTTTAACGAAAGTGGAGTAAGGCAGGATTTTTGAAAATTTATCCTCTAAAGAGGTTAAATATGAAAGAAGGCTAAATTTGCAAAAGGTTAAATATGAAAGAGGTTAAATAAGCAAGAGGTTAAATATAAAAGAGGTTAAATATAAAAGAGGTTAAATATGAAAGAGGTTAAATATAAAAGAGGTTAAATATGAAAGAGGTTAAATATTAAAGAGGTTAATATGAAAGAGGTTAAATATTAAAGAGCTTAAATATGAAAGAGGTTAAATATGAAAGAGGTTAAATATGCAAGAGGTTTAATATGCAAGACGTTAAATATGAAAGTAGTTAAATATGAAAGAGTTTAATATAAAAGAGGTTAAATATGAATGAGGTTAAATATGGAAGAGGTTAAATATTAAAGAGCTTAAATATGAAAGAGGTTAAATATGAAAGAGGTTAAATATGAAAAAGATTAAATATGCAAGAGGTTAAATATGAATGAGGTTAAATATGGAAGAGGTTAAATATGAAAGAGGTTAAATATGAAAGAGTTTAATATGAAAGAGGTTAAATATGAATGAGGTTAAATATGGAAGAGGTTAAATATGAAAGATGTTAAATAGGGATTAAAGTTTACATGGAAGTTCATCAATTTTGCCGGTGGGAGATTCCGTCGGACACACGACTTGTATAATGTAAAACCTAAGTCATTTGTCTAATATATAAAAATCTCGTGTCACAGTGTTTAGTTATCGAACTCCTCCGAAACGGCTTGACCGATTTTTATCAAATTTTTGGTGTATGTTTGCTAGGTCTGAGAATAAGTCGTAAAGTATATTTTTTACCGCTGCGGGTGAAACTGCGGGGCGCAGCTAGTATCCTATATTTCCCAGTAGTTCATCTAGGCGCACTATAAGCCATCGACGAAGGTTATTCGGCAGTGCGCCAAGGATTTAACGATTCTACCATTATGGCTACAGTTTGTCCCTGACCATGGCATGCCATAGCATAATCTAATTTGTGTAGTAAAGTACAGGGTTAAGGCTTTTCTTGTTAGCTTTTTTTTGGGAAATATTTATCTGATCCTCTAAAAATGTATTACTTATATTGGTCGCAGTAACTAAGCTAGTGCACCCCGACCAAATAGGTGAGATTAGGTTAGGTAAATACCCTCTTCCGGCCCCCCAAGTGGGTCCAGGGACGGCGGACTCGGGGACGTCCGCCGCTCCCAATTATGTAAGACCCAAGGTGCTGGCGCTTGATGTACCATGCGCGCCCGTCTTGGACGTCGCGGGGGAGTCAAACACCTCACTCCCTCCGCTTGACCAAACGGAGCCCGCAGAGGAACAGGGTGTAAAGCTCACTCATACTCTATGGAAAAGGGAGGATCCTCCGTCCAGACGGGTGTTGTGTCTGGTGGGCAACTGCCTGACGGTTGATGTCGGGACGTTTGTATATATGCTACTCGCGCGGTAAACTCTGCTTACGTGATGCACGACTTGCGTGACGTCAGTATGACGTGTAGCACGCATGTGGCGATGTTGATACCGCTACAGGCCACCAGTCGGGGGCTGCGCTGAAGAGTGCTTAAGTGCCCCCGTAGCCCCGGGTTTTATTCAGTAGAAGTCTGACAGACCCCTCCGTCCAGCCCAGGGCGGAGGACATCCATGAGTATTTCAACACCGTTACCAAAAAAAAAGGTTAGGTAAGGTTAGAACCGTCTACATCCATTTTAGGACCCAAAATAGGAATTATTTGAGGTACACGTAAAGAAGCGCATTCATTCATTAGCAGTGTTCAATAATATTTTTATCAAATGGGATTTATTTGAGATTGAATTAAATACTGTTTTTTTTGTTTCCATGGCAAATTCCGTTTTTTTTTTGAAATATTAAATTCGTTTTATACCGCCATCAAAGTCCATTAAAGTATTATTAAGATGTGCTATCGTACCATCAACATCGTGGTATATCCCATTACGTCTGCGGAGTTTCGCTAGCTAATTTAATTTGACCCTGTATATTATATACTATATTATAAAAATGGAAGTCGCTTTTCTTGTTTGTATGTGTGACCGCGTTGTTCTTTTAAACTACGCAACAGATTTTGATTCGGTTTTCACCATAACTTCGCAAAACGTATTCCGGAAGGTTTATGTATAATACATTACTATTTAACTTGAATTTAATAAAGAAATCTCCATGGTATAATAATATACTTCGCCAGGTATAGCATTCCGGTCACGGAGGTGACACAAGCCTACGTCATCACCGCTGTGTTACCAGTAGTGTGTAATAATAACTCCCCAATCACCTTTATTACCTGTGCGAATCCGATATGACAAAGAGGTTTTAACTAACAATTACGTTGGTATATATTTATATTGAATTGTTTCTTTTGATTAGAAAAATGAAACGACAAGTTAAATGGTTTATATATAAATATATATAAACCATTTAAAATTGGCGTTTCATTTTTTCTAAACATTTTCAGTCACCATTCGGTTAAAAAAAATTAACAGAATGGTGACTGAAAATGTTTACATAATTCGTGTTTTGTTGCAATAAATTGGCAACTGGATAATGACGTAAGCATGTCACTCCCGGAATGCCAGACCTTGTTTTTTTAGACCAAGTTTTAAAAACCGTGCGAAGCAGGGGCGCAGGTCGACAGTGTTAGGTGCAGTCACCAAAAGAGATAACTTACCAGGGTCGTCCAATCGTCGTTATAGTTGAAGTTTAGTAAGAAACCGATGAATATTTTCGAATAAAATTTAATTTACATCAAATCATCCATCGGTTTCAACTATATCCGACGACCCTAATTACTTATCACATTTATTGACCGAACGTTTAAGGCACAATAATCAACATGAAACACAATTTTAATTTTTACTAATAACGAATGATTACACACACAAATATCAAGTAAAAAAAAAAACATTCATCGATTAACCTGAACTAAAAGTACAGTCGCCAGCACATCAAATAACCACAAACTGTCAAATTTTCTCATTCGATTTTGAACTTAACCACAAACATTTTAAGGTTTAAAGTCGTTTGGAGAAATTTGACAGTTTCATGTAACTTGACCTGCTGGCAAGTGTACTTAATATATTTTAAGAATGACTTCTTGATATACTTACCTAGAGCAAATGCCAATTATTGAGCTGCCTCCGGTAAGACAGGAAGCCGACTCCAAAATAATTGGGAAAACGCTCCGCCGATAATGATGGCTGTTGTTTTTTTAAGACGAATACAATAAGGGCATTTACCGCGAGCTTCCCTAAAAGCGTACAGAAAAATGTCGATCACAGTTCCCAATTTCAAGATCAGAGAACGAAGTTTAACTAAAAGATACCAAATGAAACAATATCTTCAAAGTTCAAACCAATTCAATTTTCTTGAGGAGACGTTTTGGGCTTTGGGTCGTCCTTCGAAGATTCGCTGAAGCGCATCAGAGCGGACGGAAGCGAATTCTCAGGAACCCATGCGTCAAACGGTCAGAAACTTCGATTATGTTTCCTTCTTTTCTTTGACATTCTCCTCCTGAATTTAATCTGCCATAGTAAAACATCACGCCTGTAATCCCCGAAGGTTAATGCACAGGTGTAAGTAACTATCGACCACCCACATTTCGCCAGTTATGTTAAAGTGCCATATAATAGGGGGCGAGCCTTTTGCTATCAACTGGGCACAAAGCCAGACTCCGGGCTGCTACTGAGAAATTCCATATGGAAAAAACTCAATAAAGTGTTATTGAGCAGTGGCTCAACCTGGTAATCGAACCCAGGACCTCATGCTGAGCAGTACACCGCTTACGACCACTAGACCAACGACTAAGTCTAACCTCAACAAACCTTATTGGTTAAGGCGGTACTCCGACCAAAACCTTGCCATAGTGCGTTATTCAGAGGCTATTAACTCATTCACTTTGGGTAATACGAGTAAACTACATCTAAAAGCACATTATTAAAGTTCGATAACCTATCATCACATTGCACGTTCTTATTTGTTTTTACGTGTTATAAATACATTTAAAATCTCCTTGTAAAAAAGGACGAAAATTATTGATTGCATGCATCTTTTGTAAAAGGTGACGTTCTATTAATTTGAGGATTACATTAATGGATAGATAATTAAAAAATCTAAATAATTCATGTTTTATTTTATTTCAAAACATCGCTTGTCTTTTTTTATTAAAATAATTTCAATTATTTTGTGAATTCTATGATAATTGATAAATGAGCGTGCGCAGGGAGCGAGACAAAGCGAAACTCAGCGACGGGACAGAAAAGGACCGAACGCTCAAGGTCGTTTGGTCGGGGAAGCGCCTTAAAAGCTTTTAACGAAAAACGACATATTTGCGAAAGTTATTTCGGCTACCCATTTTTTAAGATGGCGGCACGAGCTATGTTTCAAGGTTAAACTCATAATCTTTATTAATGGACACCTAATTTACAAATTATGTCAACTTTCCTTGACCTCACGGCTCGAGAAACCGGTTTCCATTTTTTTACACTATCTGCGTAATCGTATCATTACAAATTTTTGTTCAGATGCCTTCAATAAATCGATCTTTCATTTTGCAAGGCATGATAAGGGTATTTAATTAATGCATGTGTCTGTACACTACTTGTTGAGGCTACATGAACACTCTCAATTCTGACAGCTGTCATTTGACAGTTATTTGAAATAAGAGCTGTCGTTATGATTCAAGAATGAATTTCCCTTGAACTGTACAGTATTTGTGTGTGTGTATGTCTTCTCTCGTATCAGTAGAAGACTATTCAGAAGCTAGAGAATATACAGAATGACGTGAAAACGTGTCTCTAAATCTCTTTTGCAATTAAAATTCCTCGCTCACACTTCAACAAGGCATCGAACTCGTGACCTTCCGCTTGTAAACAAACTTTCTCCGCTTTAAATAAAGCAAACAAACACTGTGAATCACATATTACATAAGTCCGTGTCCCCACAGTAAGACAGTAGTCAGGGGCAGGGCTGTTCCATACCGCCCCTACATTAAGGGGACTACATGACCTCAACGCAAATTTGTATTGCCTAAAAATGTATGATCCACTGCAGTAACCAAAATCAGAAAAATATATGATATTCTGCAGGATATATGCTGAGTTAGATAGTGTGTTGAAAACATAATAAATTTAACTTGATATGATAGAAAAAAATCACGAAGATACCTCAATTTTTTTTTTTTTGCCATTAAAAACCATACTATTATACATGCAAACATTCAGATTTTTTGTCAGATTATTCTACAAGCAACATACTAACGTAATAGTGTTTTAATATTTTAGTCCAATGAGTAGATTTTTTATAAATCCATAATTGCTGCATATTTCGCAATAAATTACCGAAGTTGTGTCATCGCGCGTCTCTTTCTTTTCTATGCAATCCGACAGTGACCGCGCTTTAGCTCTTGTAAGCCCCTTAATGTATATTAAACCTATCGCGTGTACTAGGTGTATTAGAACTATGAGAAGCAAAAGACCCACCGAGGGTTATTAATTGTGGTAGTGGTTAGCCATTATAATTATTGTGTATTTGATAAGTGACCGATATAAACGTGTACCATTTCTACCATTTACCATTATTATTCAAATCAAATCAAATCAAAATATTTTATTTCACATAAACCAACATGGGCACTTATGAAACGTCAGAAGCTAGGTGCACGGTTCCAATTGGTTGTTTCCTATGGAGAAGAGCCGGCAAGAAACTCCACGGTTACTCTTTTAAAAATAAGGGGCTTTTACAATGTTTCCAATTACAGTGTTGATAGATATGGGAGGACAGTGTAGGCCTGTCAACAAGTAACAGGTACTCAACAAAATATAAAAAGGTCCACAAATCTACAGTCTACAAGTTACGTCTACAACGTTCTCACATTCACAAAATATAGAATAATCTATATAAAAATAAAAGCCTATTTAGATTAGACTAAATTAAAATGTCTCAGTAATTCGAGACGCATGTATCAGGAGGAATCTGCTCTTCCACCCCACTCCTGTAGAAAATTCGACTTCCTTCTATAAAATAATGTAACCTACAACGTCTAAATATAAAAATAATGATGTAATTATTTAAATATATTTTTAAGACTGACCAGAATGTTTTTAATCGGACAAATTGTTAAAATATGTCCATAAATTAAATTCAAGTGTGATTCATTAATTCTATATTAAACATCACCTAGCAAGCATTTTCTCAACTATATTGTGATCGTCTTCCAGTCTAATCGGATGCAGCTGAATACCAGTATTTTAAATGGAGCGACTGCCTATCTGACCTCCAGAACCCAGTTACTGGGTAATACGATACCCCTTGGTAAGACTGGTTGGCAGACTTTCGGGCTTCTGACTCCCGTAACGACTGTCAAAGATCTATGAATGACAGCCGGGACCAACGGCTTAATGCAATTTCCGAGGCACGGAGGGGTCTAAGTATATAAAGATGGTCAACCATCTACGGACCGACCGCGGCAAGCGAAGCTTAATCTGATCGATCGACTCGTGCGGCTGTTATGATTAAGCCACGAATTAAATTCATGCGTAAATCCATACCTAATATCATTTTGAAAGTACATCTATCTTTTCACGCCAAAACCACCGAACGGATTTCGATAAGGAGATAGATGGCATTCTGGAGAAGGGCATAGGGTACTTTTTGTTCCGGTACCACTTTCCCGTGGGATAATTTCCGAGATCAACGCGGACGACGCCGCGGGCAGAAGCTAGTTCATTGATATATTAAACAAACCTAGGTCGGTCCATGAACCCTTTTTAATCTAAATTGAGTTCCAACATTACGAAGGTTAAACATCCATGTTTTTTTTTGCGTTTATTCCTACTCTTATTTTGAAGGTCGAATTGCTGTTTGGATTTTAGGCGCTCGTGGCTAAATAATAACAGCCACACGGGTCGATCGAAGGTTAAGGCGCTTCCCTGACCAAACGACCTTGAGCGTTCGGTCCTTCTCTGTCCCGTCGCTGAGTCTCGGTCTGTCTCGCTCCCTCCGCACGCTCATTTATCATAAAATTCACAAAAATAATGAAATTATTTGAATAAAAAAAGACAAGTAAAGTTTTAAAATAAAATAAAACGTGTATTATTTAGATCTTTAAATTATCTATCCATTAGTGTAATCCTCAAATGAATAGAACGTCACCTTTAGCAAAAGATGCATGCAATCAATAATTTTAGTCACTTTTTTACAAGGAGATTTTAGATGTATTTATAACACATAAAAACAAATAAGAACGTGCAATGTGATGATAGGATAACGAACATTAATAATGTGCTTTTATATATAGTTTATTACCCATAGTGAATGAGTTAATAGCCTCTGAATAACGCACTATGACAAGGTTTTGGTCGGGGTACCGCCTTAATTAAGCTACGCTTGCCGCGGTCGGTTCGTGGATAGGCTACCATCCAATACATATCGAGACGCCTACGTGCCTCGGAAATTGCGTTAAGCTGTCCCGGCTGTCATTCGTAGATCTTTGACAGTCGTTACGGGTAGTCGGAAGTCCTAAAAAGTCTGACAACCAGTCTTACTAAAGGGTATCCTGTTGCCCAGTTACTGGGTTGAAGTAGTCAGATAGGCAGTCGCTCCATGTAAAATACTTGTTATTAATTATTTATGGAAGCCGACCCCAACAGTTTGACATTATTTACTTCGCATTCTTATTTCAACTCCTTATTTACGGCTTTTGTGGATAGGATTTTGATTCCCATTTGTTACAGTAGTAATGGCAATATGTCATTTGGTCTAAATAGGCTTTTATTTTTAAGTAAGTAGATTCTTCTATATTTTGTGAATGTGAGAACGTTGTAGACCTAACTTGTAGACTGTAGATTTGTGGACCTTTTTATATTTTGTTGAGTACCTGTTACTTGTTGACAGGCCTACACTGTCCTCCCATATCTATCAACACTGTAATTGGAAACATTGTAAATGCCCCTTATTTTTAAAAGAGTAACCGTGGAGTTTCTTGCCGGCTCGTCTCCATAGGAACAACCAATTGGAACCGTGCACCTAGCTTCTGACGTTTCATAAGTGCCCATGTTGGTTTATAAGTTTTTTTTTTTTTTTTTTGTGATTTTGAACATTGTTGGGAAGAGGCTAGGCAGATCGCTATTTTTGTTGTCTGTGTGTTTTTTCATTAATGCCAGTAGTGGTCTAGACGAAATATCTATTAAGTGCTGTGCTTTACTTTGAAGGCTATCTCAAGAATTCAGAATGTATAATCAGGTCACTTGATTGTTGAGTAGATTATCCCGTCTTATAGCCGTGTCATAGTCATTTCTTATAACATACAAAGAATGACAGTGATTTAAATTAATAGTGAATTTGTTGATCAATCGAATCTATGATCGCATGTGAACGGATGTGAACAGCCTTTAAAATATTCCACCTGCCCATTGCCTTTTCGTATTATTATACAAAAAAAAAAATCTTAACACTTTTTAAGTGTCATGTTTTTTTTGGGTCCATCATAAAAACAATTATCAAATGCTTCGCATTTTTGCGAGTTTAGAGGTCCAATGACTTTTTAAATTGACCTGAAAAACAGACTCAAGGTATAAATAGATTTCAAAGGTGGTTTTAATTTATGAAATCGGTTTGGAAATAACAGAATAGAATATACAGAGTGAAAGGGACATGGACGCACAACCTATTACCTACCTTGGATTCATTTCATGATTTTCAACCCCCAGCGATGAAAATTCTAGACGGCCATTTAAAAAAAAAAAATGCTGTTCCATACATTTTGACCGCTTAGGCCCTTTTCTATGAAACAGCATTGTTTTTTATAACTGACAAGCTGACCCGACAGACGTTGTCCTGTCTCTTAACTATGAATGTCATATGTCGTTTAGTTTTAGTTTTGACTATTGACTAAAACTAAAACTATTGACTCATTTATCAACCGATCCATCTATGTTAAACGATATTTGCAGCGCGCATTCTGTCAATCGCTGACAGTTATTTCAAACAACTGACAGTTATGTAAAATTAATATTGGCGTTGTTTTCTTAAATTTTGTAACGTTCCGTTCAAGTTCCTTATTTTTTTATTTCTTAAGATTCTTCTCCTGACAAAAACGAACACAACAAAAAATTTTTTAGTGAAATCGGTCCACTGTTCACGCGTGATGGAGTGACCAAGGGAAATAGGGATTCATTTTTATATATATATAGATATCCCGGACCCACACCGGATACCGGACCATACCGGATTCATATGGGGTAGCCGCTACATAATAAAAAAAAAACAAAAAAAAACTTTTTTACAAAAAAAACAACCGACTTCCAAAAAGGTGTCTTTGTTTTGCATTTTCGTTTTTGGCCACCGACTTCCGAAATTAAAGTTATTTTTCACGTCTTTTAGTGTTTTTTTTGGAACTCGGTTGTTTGTTTGTAAAAAAGGTTTTAATTTTCACTTTTTAGTTGCGGTACCTACCCCATTCAAATTTGTATACCACTACTTGGTATGTAAATAACTGTGACAGGAAATTATTAACACTACTATAAGAATACTACTACTCGTACTATAATAATAGAAATTATTAACACACTACTGGTCCGACCTTGATCAAGTTTAAATGGGACCACATGTGAAGCACCAGCTATCAAATAAATAAAGAACCATCGAAATCGGTTCACCCAGAAAAAAAGTTCTGAACTAACACAAATAAAAAATATTAATAAAAAAAACATAGACGTATTGAGAACCTCCTCCTTTTTTTGAAGTCAGTTAAAAACGGTTCGGTCAGCCGTTTGAGAGCTACGATGCTACAGACAAACACACAGATACACACGTTAAACTTATAACACCCCTCTGTTTGCGTCGGGGGCTAAAAATAAGAAACAATAAGTACTGAATTTTCGCTTTTTATTTCATGAGGTTGTGCTGACTTTTACGCGCCTTTCTCATAACAGTCGTTTTATGAAAAAAAAACTCCGCATATTCAATTTTGGAACTCATTCTAAATTCGCTTGAGTGATCAAATGCAACCAGGGTAATTTTTCTACCAGCCTGTGTGATGTAAGGTTCCCTTTCGCAGACAACCTTGGCCGTACCGACTTATTTAATACATAGTGTTATGTAGGTAGCTACTTAAGTAATAAACTCAAACGCATGTTATTTGCAAATATTGTGATCTCATTTGATAAATGCCATTATAATCTATGATAATCATATTAATATTAATCTTCGATAAAAGTAACACTTAACTACTTAATTAGATGTTTCATTATGATAGAAAATAATATTTACCTTTGCAGGATTATAAATAAAAGTTTATTAATATAAAAAATAAAAAGGTTAATAATTGAAATAGCTTAAAACAAAAGAAATTAACTAGGTATTTAATTAAATAAACTCATCTGTTAACGTGTGTATTTTATTTATATTTTTTTTTAAATTAAACATAATTATATTACTTCTAAAAAACTTAAACCGGACATAAGATAGGTACCTACTTCTAAAAATAAAATGGTTTGACATCTCCCTCTAACTGGTTTTGCTCGAGTCCGCTACCACAGACGAAATACTCGAAACGTTAAAAAAATATGCGTTTGTATTCTCGCCCCAAAAATTTTACACATTAATTGTACCGAGCATTGACCGAGTAGAACCGGTCCAATGCCAGCAATGTACGACGCCGTCTGTTGCTGACGAGACTAGCCTTTGTATTCTTATCATTATCACTGATTGAGTTGTCCACTTGATATTAAAGCCGGAGGTTTCTTACCTGAATGAACAGTTTGCCAGCGGACGCGCTTCCGAACGCACCTGCCGCCGGCCGCATTCGAAATACGACGACGGTCCCGCCACACGTGAACAAAAATGTAATTAATTTAAATATCGAATGTAATCGAACTAAGCAGATGTAATTTAAAAATAAACACTCCGGTGTAAATAATATTGAATGTAAATATTTTAAAAGTGTTTTAAGTGTGTGTGTAAATATTAAAAAATATTTTAGTTAAAAATATTTTTTGTATTTTATAAAATCCTGTGATATTAGTATTAAGGAGTTCCGTAGAAGAAAAGCAGTCAGTGAGTATTTATTTTTATTTTTGTTGTGTATGTTAGGAAATTAATGCTTGATGTTAATTTACGAATATGAGAAAAAACGGAAAGGTACCCACGTTTTATTTACAGGTAAAAACATTTTTTTCTAAAAGTATTCTCAACTTTTTGTGACCCCCATTGTATAATACAAACTTTGACATAATGCTACCTTGCTAGTACTAATGTGTATAAATAAATAATATACCTACCTACTTGACTTAATTTTAATAATGTTAAATAGGTAATAATTGCCAATAAATAAGTTCTGCATCGTGTTTTTTAAAAAATACGAAACTCACAACCTTACATACTTATTGAATTAAACGTAAAACAAATTACCTAACTTATTAACGACACGTGTCGCTACTAAAGATACTTACCTACTTTATTTTTATTTGTCGTATTATGTTTAATTTTAATTTTATAATTCTATCGGTATATATTTACTTAGATAATTATTTATATTAGAAATAAAACAAGCCCATGGTAAAAATACATGAAATAATGTCAAGGAAAACGAGTCATCCTATTTTTGGAATAAGTTATCAAGAAGTTGAAGTTCCTATTTACTTACCTAGCTCAATAGGTCGAAATTATGTAATTTTTATCGTAAATAAAAGAATAAACTATGAAGTAAACGGATTAGTTACAAACACAATAAAAAATAAAGAAACAATAATATCATTTTAATTTCATATCGTTTTTTTATGAAATAACCACTATAATACCTACATACCTTATTATAATAAATATACAAATAATACTTCAAGCAGAATGATTTATTTAACAATCGAGTCATACATTCCTTGATCAAAATATCCCTGATAATAATATAAAAAATCTCTCATTTAAACTCTTATATAATAAAATACAGACACATTATTAAACATAATTCATAATTTAACAGTTACCTAAATTTGTGCTTGTAATACAGGTTGTTAGGTTAAACGAGGGTCATACTCTAAGTGAGTGTAGTACGTACTTATGAAAATTAACAATTTTTATTATGGTAGGTACCAACAGTGAAATACATTACATTTATACATTTTAATCGTTATTGCATTCTTTAGAAAACAGCTATTTTTGTTTAACTTTACATTTTGTACAAAACCTATGAATAAATACCGGCGCGAAAAAGGGCGCTCTCTGCTTAAATATACAATCTTAAAAAAAAAAAAAATGGAACGTTCTCGATATTTAAAATTTTCGTAAAGCATGACAAAAACAGCGTTCTGAAAACACCGTTACTACATGAGGAAAAAACATCAATTGAGTCTTTAATTATACAGTTTTGTGTCAAACGTGCCTATAAGAGCTAATAATACATACACATATATAAGCTCACGCCTTCTTCCCATGGGGGTAGACAGAAATTACGGAACTTGTACCTGCTACGATCCTCACATACTCCTTTTGCTTCGTAAAGCTATTATTATATAAATAATAGGTGCGAATGTCATAGTTAAACAAAAATATATTTAGAAAATAATGTATTCCATGTGAACCCTTAACCCTATAAGCATTCATAAATCCAAAAACAATTAAGTTAAATTCTTCCTCGTAACCGAGCCACGTGATATAAGGATACAAACAGGAATAACGTTGCATTCTTAAATAGATAAGACATTATTATTCGAAGTTTAATTAATGAATTAAAACCAAAATAATATTCTCTGTAAATATTTTTAATTATGTTCTTCAAATTGCTTTTTATATTGTACAAAAACAAAGATGCGTGTTATAGTGTAATACATTTTTCAAAACTGTATTATACATTTTTCGAAATTGTAGTATACATTTGCATTGTCAACTTCATTTCACCTTCAAGCAGCTGACGCCTTGTTGGTAAACAAACTCCCAGCTGTCAGTCATTGGCCATAAACACAACGTAAAGAATTCAAATAATAAGAATGCCGTAATTTTTTTATTGTTTTACCTTCACTTTGAACAATGCTGTCGCCAAGCGTTATTTTATCAGAAGAGACCTACCACTTAGATAATAGCATCAATCAACATAACTATTCACAAACATTAGACAGACTTCCGAGTCGCAAATTACACATTTTTGGTAACCTGTTCTTTTTTTTTCAGCAGTATATAGCTGTCGGAAAAATAGAAAAAAAAATTTGGTTGAAAATGTAAAAAAAAAACGGGTTTCGGGTTCATGAATAGCGTTTAGAGGCCTCCTTCGATAACATTGATTGGTGTTCGATTCGGCACGGAAGCGTATCGAATGGCTGTGAATAGCTTTGCTGGATTATAATTAAGTAATTCAGTATTCTCAGCTTCACTAAATATGGGATCAATTTAAAACTCGCGTGATCCTCATCATCAGCATCTCCCCCCATTTCATTGCACTGCTGGAAACAGACCTTGCCATTTTTAAGCGTCGATATAAATATATACTTTAGGCTTATTTTTTTATGCAAACTCGAAAGCATTTATTTCAAATAAACCAATTAGAGGCACTTTTGAATTCTCAAGGGGACGCGTCGGTCAGTCAGAAAGATGAAGCTAGTTGCCCATTCCAAAGCGTAGTAGGTGTCTATCGAGAAGATCGGGCAAGAAACTCCTCGGACACTGTTAAATCAACTTATTAGTTACAAGTTATTGTTTAGTTTGGTCTTGTTGTTAATTTCTTTAGTTGTTATTAACATAATATACCTGTACGCCTTTAGATTGAAGAGGAGGTAGATAGATATGTTTAGAATATACCATATTTTGACAAGTAACCTATCTTAAATTGCCATGTAATTGAGAGCGAGTGCATTGTCATCTCCCTCACATAGAAGGGAGGCCTTTGTCCCAGCAGTGGGAATGTTATAGGCTGATTGTGTTATGGCTATGCTGTTGCCATGAACCGGGCACGAAATAGATTAATAAGGCTGGAACAAACAGACGCGACGCGACTTTTGTAGAACAATTTCTATGAAGTCTTCATAGGAATTGTTCTACTAGAGTCGCGTCGCTCTGTCGCGTCGCGTTGTCGCGTCGCGCCTGTTTGACCTTTTGAAGGCTCGCATAAAATGGTTAACCTATGGGTAAACGTGTGACCCCCAGTTAAATCATTGTATTTTGGTAACAATAGTTTAGTAAGCCGACGTGTTTTTAACGAGTTTTTAATCGTACCGTTTAGTTCTAAATTACCAAGTCAATGTGAGAATTTCCATTGTTACCACATTTCTAGATAACTCTTTAACCTGATGACCATATTGTATTAAGTATTTTCGTCATTTAGTAATCATCACAACTCATTTTATCACACGCGATCATTAATTGTTCAATTAAATTTAATTCTAAATATTTTATTTCACATGAACATGGACAGATTATATTATGATAACTGCGATTCCCATAATGAAAAAAGTTTCCATCGTCGCCATTTTTAAGAATTCTTTAAATTTTTAATCTTTCAGCACCCTAATTGCATAACAGACTTTCAATTACAATCCAAGGGCTTATAAATTCCGAATCGAATCGAATTCGACTTTTAAATTCAAAATTGTCTGCTCAGCAACGTAAATAACGCAATGAACGTGGTTGAACTGTCAAAATAAGACGTTGCGATCAACTGTCATTTTATGTGTGTTACGCATTTACCCCCTTTTTTTTTTGGGGTGGAAATCATCAAATGACCTCTCTCGCTCTGGGGGGAGCGGAAGGGTGTGTCAGACTCTCTCAAATTTTCTTTGAATTTGACGAGTGATATGGAATTAATGATAATTATTCGATAAATATATAATTCCCACAGTCGAGCAATTTGAAAAAACTAAAGAAAATTTTAATTTTGCGTGCTACTTCTGAGGATTCACCTTAATATTTAGCGATCGGTAGTTTGCGACAGCGTCGCTATCTATGTCGAGACTGGCGCCCTGGCTTACATTCTTACCACGGGTTGGAGGTATCGCTACTCGTGGAGGCTTTTTTATGCACTCAAAGACAATAGCTTAAACATATCAAGAATATAAACAGCAGTATCAACCTGCACTGATAACAATAAACCAAGGAAAGCAAATGTGATTAGTACCACACGATTCAAACGTTAATCTATCCATGAAAAATCGAAAACAAACCGTCTAGAAACGTCACCTTGTAATCAAGCAAGATCAAGTATTTTTAAGGGGGAAGCGCCAGGTTGCCCGCGAAATTCAAGTTTTCTTACGTTTTTTGCAATTTGCAGGTCAGTGTCAGGTTGCATGTTGAACAAAATATGATTCGCGACCGTAAGGTTTTATATTTAATGTCTCATAACTATTATTAAACTCTAAAAATAAATTATGGTTATAAAATACCTTTATTTCACCTTTTACCAGATTAATACTGGCCCTATTGCGCTCATTTCGCCGTTTTTTGTTCAAAACTGAAAATATGCGCTCAGTAAAAGCTGAAGTTGCCGGTATAGAAAGAAGAAATGAGACTATTTTAAAAACATAAGAAAATTCAGAATCACTGAGCAACACTTGTTGACATTTTTCAGCAGTAGATTTAGCCACACATTTTTGGTCGAAAAGAGTATAGCCATAAATTTTTCGACTGATTTATATCTAAATACATAAAAGATAACGGCTGCGTTTCGTTTAACACTTATTTTAATACAATAATATTATTTAAAATTTCATCGAAAATATTGTAGTTTTGCCTACTACATTTTTTTATAATATTTAATATATTTAGTCCTGTATCTATAACAGGATACTATATTATATAGTAGTATAGAGAAAAGGGAGGATCCTCCGACCAGACGGGTGCTGTGTCTGGTGGGCAACCGCCCGACGGTTGATGTCGGGACGTTGTATATATGCTAGTCGCGCGGTAAACTCTGCTTGCGCGATGTAGGATTTGCGTGACGTCAGTATGACGTGTAGCTCACATGTGGCGATGTAGATTCCGCTACAGGCCTACAGCTAGGATTGGCAACCCTAACACTGACATAGCTTGTAGACTTACCAAGCTGAAGTGGCGGTGGACTGGCCTTATTTGTCGAAGGACTGATGGCTGTTGGAACAGATAAGTCCTAGAGTGGAAACCAAGTATCGGAAAACAGCGTAGTACCTAGATGGACTAAGGACCTTAAAAAGGTGGAAGGCGGAGACGGTTCTCCGACTTCTGCAGCAATGAAATTATACCAACTCGAAAATATTGTGAAAACTGTTACGAAACTGTAATGCAGGCTGGTTTCTTTAAATTCTGTTAGTAATTGGTAAATAACGGTTATCGGATCGGTAATGTTACGATTGCATTGCATTTTGTTATGAAAACATTAACTGTTAAACGTGCGATTAGTTCATATGGGTATTGCACAGTTCAACTATTATGCAGTTTATTTTTTGTTGTAATTTGAATTGCCAGGATGGTATATAGGTAGGAATTCAACCGGTGCAATTACCGATAGTGTTAAAAGCGTGCTAAGTATAAATCTATACAGAATGCAAGATGGAGAACCTTTTTTGACATCAACGGGACAAGGAACAAGAGCTACGGTTATTTTTTTATCCCACAGCTCTAAATAAAACCATCCAGATTCCCAAACATTTCAGATTAAGAGGCTTACAACAGCTAAAGCGCGGTCACTATTGGATTGCATAGAAAAGAAAGAGACGCGCGATGACACAACGCTTGTAATTTATTGCAAAATATGAAGCAATTATGGATTTACAAAAAATCTATTCATTGGACTAAAAAATTAAAACACTATTACGTTAATATGTTACTTGTAGAATAATCTGACAAAAAATCTGAATGTTTGTATGTCAGTTAACTTTATTATATTTTCAGCACACTATCTAACAAGCATATATCCAGAAGAATATCATATATTTTTCTGATTTTGGTTACTGCAGTGGATCATATATTTTTAGGCATTATAAATTTGCGTTTAGGTCATGTAGTCCCCTTAAGCCCAATTTTGAACTAGTTTTATTTTGACGACTGTCAGGTGTCTTTTAACCACTGCAGTCTCGGAAAACTTAATAATCTTATTACAAAAGGCAACAAATTAATCCTCCATTTTTCTAGTAACCTAGGTAAATTATTTCTTACATAATTTGTATAAAATATCGTGTTTCTCGTTAACTCTATGCGGCGGGTATTGCGGCAGTAACTTTAAAAACTTTTCTAGTTCCGTTGTTATAAATTACAAAGAAACTTTCAAAGTTCTACTGAAAATTATAACAGGCGAACTTTATGTGTTACGTTAATATTGATTTTATATTATAACATAACGCTTCTTTGCCCAGAATGGTAGGCAAACGTATCGAACACCTCCAATTCATCTGTTATGTTTAATTCCCTTTAAATAAGGGACGAGCCTCAGAAATCCAGAATGGCTGCTACTGAGAAATTCCTGGGGATACAATACAACCCAGGAATTCACGCTCAGTAGATGCTCTTGCGACTACTAGACCAAGGCAGGCTTACATTAGTATCTACTTGCTTAAGAACTTCTTAGCTTTTGAATGGCCAGCACTTTAATGGATTCTTAAGGAAAAAATTTAAAGGTTTATATAGGTACTTAGTAGGTAGAAAGTTGACAAGTTTTTCATTTTTTTCTTTACCCCTATTATTTATCAACTGTTTGTAAGGTTTCGTAGAATTTTCCGTGAGGGTGTATATGTAAATACCTACGTACTTCATTATTCACTAGCTTCCGCCCGCGGCTTCGCCCGCGTGGTCGTCGGAAAATATTTCACAGGAACGTCCTGCCGGGACAGAATGTAGCCTATGTCCTTCCCCAGTATGCCATCTATCTCCTTGCTAATTTTATCGAAATTCGTTTAGTGGTTCAGGCGAGTTACGTTCGAATTTATACAATTAGTATGGATAAATCGTGGTTCATCGAAAATGTTTTACGAAAGTAGGCAAGTGTAGGTGCTTATCAAGTTTTGACACAAGCTTTACATATCTACCTATAGGTACCATTATTGGCACCTTCGTACCTAATGCTAGTCGAGACGATATGATATTAATATCTATTCTAATATTAAAACGAGGTAAAATTTTGAGTTTGTATGTAGGGGCTAATCTTTGGAACTTCTGATCCGATTCTGAAGATTCTTTCATAAATGGGAAGCTACAGTATTAAGTCTCGTGCACACAGGCGCGACGCGACAGCCAGACACAAAGGCGCCACCCGTCGCGCTGCACGCGGTGCCTTTGTGTACGCTGTCGCGTCGCGCCAGTGTGCACGAGCCTTTACAGAGTGTTATAGGATTGTGTTAAAGCAAGAAATTTCACGCGAAATTTTAGCTAGAACCTACGGTAAACTATAAAGTATAAATACGAAGTTCTGTATTTATGGATCAAAATTATTGTTTCAGGCATTAATATCTATGTAGGACTACAGTTTAACAATTTTATTATGGGAAATTATATGTGCGGCAACAAAAGTTTTCTTTAGCACCTGCAACCTAGCGTCTTTTTTATATGTAGGCGGCGAGTTAATATAACAGCTTCAATTATATTAATTCATCATCTTTACTATTCCAACAGAATATCAAAAACCCAGCGTCAATTTACGAACGTAAATTAATATGACTCAGAGCTACCGATAAATATATTTACTTCTGAATTGATAACTCAAGTGACTAATGTTGTAAGTGAGCTACTAAGCAAGCTCGGGACTTAGGGCACCCCGACTCGGACAGGTTAGGTTAGAAGGGAATGGCGGGGTCTAAAAGACCCCGCCATCCCCTTCGTGGTTATTTTTTTTAAACCACCCAGAATTAGGAGCCCCGCTAAGCGGGGCTCCGTCGACTACGCTTGTCATTATTCATAATACACGGGCATTATGAATAATGCCCCTATTTATTACTTGGTCCATAACGTTGCTTAAAAATTATCACCATGCTGCGTTATATTAACAGTAGCTCGTTTTACAATATATGGTCGCTTGAAAACCATTTATTAGACGCTAAAAGTTCGTCGCTGACCTATTAATTCATTAGACAACTAAATATATTTGCAGACGAGAATGATATTTTAAAGAAGCTGCCTTAATTAGCACCCTTTTATTATTATTATTATTTAATAATTTTAACAATTTTATTTTCCCATCACTATAGAGTGATGTGAAAAAGTGGCAATAGTGCCATGGCAGAAAACAGTAACTGCCAATTTTCTCATGTCTAAATATTTGAAAAAAGAAAACCATATGACGTCAAAACGTCAATAAATTGGGAAGTCAAAGGATTCCGCAAGTGGCGAGTCTGGTCTCGCTTATTAAATAATGACGTAGCTACGTAGGTCTCTGTTACTTGACGAAGGAAACAAAAATTGTGCGACTTAACGATTTATTTGTACGTAAAGTATTTGTTTTATGACTTTTCTTCGCGCTTATTACAATAGGTACTATGATCTTGTACTTAACTTAATTGATTGTTATTTTGTTGGGTTTTCCCTTAAAATAAACTTAATTATCAACATAATATAACATTTTTGTAACCTCTTAGATAATTTTATATGTTTAGAGTTAATTTTACTTAATATTTTTTTTATTCAAAAAGTGTTTTATTTGAAAGAAAAAATTAATCATAAAAGAAATTGATATCGTTACGTGTATACATTACATATTTAGTGATATGTAAATAACACGGCATCACAGTTTATCATTGATCACCCTGTTTTTTTTTTTCCCTCCATTGTTTTGCTTTGCATTCACGAAAATTGCGTCTCTAAATAATTCCATTTGTTTACGATATATTATTCTTATCGTAACAGTAAATGCGATGTTGTTTTCTATAATACTAATGTACTAATTGTACAATAACAGTGTTCTGAGTCATTGTTGAAAAGCCTAATAATAAATAAATAAATATTGCATAAGGTTTCAGTGTCGAATTGTTCAATAATGTAGTTCCGTCGTAAAATTTTTTTTGGTTGGGTTTTTATTTAAGTATAAAAAAAAGTACGAGAGTGTGGTGGGGTGGTTTTCATTTGTGAAAATTATCATTTATTTTGTTAACTTTGAAATTGTTTATACCATGTTATAATCACCAACAGCCTTCTGAATAAGTAACATAATTGGGAAGGGTTGATTCCCCGGTTGTGGAGGCACTTGAAATACCGTTCAGGGTTCTGGAGGTGCCCATTATATAATATTATTAAATAGTTCAATTATAAATAAATCATTCTTTAGTAATTTTACTAACATAGTTATAAGTATTATTTAATAACAATGTATGGAAAGTAAATTTATTATGATATAAAATGATTAATAATAACATATAATCTGTCATCATAATTATAAAATGTAAGTACAAAATAATATAAAATGTGCAACAATTATTTTTGAGTAGTACCTAGTAGGTACTGACAACCGGCGTGCGTGCATGACCAGCGGGGTAATTACGTAACACACTAACAGTAGGAATGGGTTTCATTTTGACAGTTCAACAACATTCATTGCGTTATTTACGTTGTTGAGCAGACAAATTTTTCAAACATATGAAGCAATGGATTAGCAATAGGCTTTAAAATGATTCAGATTGTGATAGATCGTGTGTTACGTAATTAGGGTGCTGATGTATGAACGTAAACGAAGCAAAAGGAGTATGTAAGGATCGTAACAGGTGGCGTTCTGTAGTTTCTGCCTATCTCCATGGGAAGAAGGCGTAAGTTTATTTATGTACTTTTAAGTCTCGCAGTCTCGCTTCATGTGTTATACAAATAAACATTAAACCTTAGATTAAATCGTTGAAACCATGTTCATATTATACGATTAAAGCGACTGCTACACGGTCGCCAAACGAGTCCCGACAGAGTCGACTTTGGTGATTTACAACCGTGTAGATGGTGGTTTACAACCAAATTTCGTTTGACCTAACAGAGCTGCGCTAGCGACCAAGGGCGAATAGAAGAGGTTGGGTCGGCGGCCGACCGTGTAGACGGCGGTTGCCAACCGCGATTACGTCAGTCGCTCGTTGTCAATCGCCGCGCGAGGACCATGTGTTACGCGCGCAAGTTTTACGAGTTTACTTATGTATTAAAAAGTGCAAAATGGCGAAAGTCAAACAAATTATTACTGAATTGATCGAGCTGTACAGAGACCTACCCTTTCTGTGGGATCCCAGCTGCGAAAAAAAAAACACACACAATCAAAAGCGCCTAGTCTGGGAGGTTTTGATTTTAAATGGAAAACAATTGATCCAAACGCCAATGAGGCATTGGTCAAAAAGAAAATTGACTATTAAATTTTTTCTTTTCCTTTTCTTCGCTACGTTAAGATTCGCTCCTACTCTTTTTGAATTTGATAATTTCGCCATGACGTCTTTACTGCTGAAATATCACGACAGAATGGCATGTTGGCGTCCATGTAGTTAAAACAGCTCTGCCATGCCGGTCGCCAACCAAGGTCACCTCTGTCGGGGACGCGATTGGCAACCGTGTAGCGGGAACTTAATTGAATGCGCAAGATAAAACGACTAAATTACGATTAACTTATCTTTCGGAAATTTCCGAGATTCCCATGATTATGATATTTTGTCCATAATGATATCTCCATATTCAAGATCAAAGAAAATGTTTCTGATTATTATTATCGCGAAACAAGCGGCCAAGTGCGAGTCGGACTGGCGCACGAAGGGTTATAGGTACAGCCGATTACCGACATTGCATTTTTTTTCTTTTTTAAATTTAAATTTTAAAATGATGCCCATTTTTGTATCTCTACAATTACAACTTGTATTTTCTAATCAGAAAACGGTAATTTCAGTTCAATCGAGCTAAACTTATTTTTAGTTCTTGTTATTTATCAACTTATAAAAGCTTCTTTTTAAAAAAGACATTTCTTTTACCTTTATTTATTTATTGTTATAGTGGCCATAGTAGTACTTACACACTCTGTGAAAATTTCAAGTGTCTACATATTACGATGCAAAAGACACAATCCTGTGACATGGATGGACGGACGGACAGATGGAGCCTTAGTAATAGGGTCCCGATGGCACCTTTTGGTTACGGAACCCTAATAAAAAAAATTCGCCAATGGATAATTAATCTCATTCAATTGATTATAATGACGTCAGATAAGTTTGTATTTTTATACATGAAATCTTTATAATTTAGGTAAGTACCTACAAAACATTATCTTACTATACTTCAATTTTGAAACCATGGTAGCAGTTTTATCTACTTAATTTCGCAACAACATTTTATAATCTAAGCTGATAAAATAATTCGAAACGGTTGGAGTGTCGTAAAGTATCAAGATTGTGCATCACTTTAATTCATTGTATTCTATACAGGGTGGTATGGGACATCGAAGCACAACCTGTTACCAGCTTTTGTCTATAAAACAGCAGTTTTTTTTTTTTTATAAATGACAAGTAATTTCTTGTCTAGGGGGTCTAGAATCACGTGCTGAATTCATGGTTACAGTTTGCGCGTCGATACGCGACCACCCTGTGTAGTTCTATTGTAGAAAACATTGTGAGGAAACCAGCATGTCCTATGTCTAGATTATGTTTAGAAATAATACCAATTTACCAAAATCAAGAGATGTTCTTAGAAATGGTCTTTCTCTTTTTATCGACATCGTAAAATATTAAAAAAAACATACAGTACTCTATTACCGAACTGGTTTTAACGGACTTCGAGATCAAGCATTTGACAATGAACTTATATTTTTTTTACACAAATATTTAAGTTTTTCTTTTTATTATGTCTGTAATCTAAGCAACATGCATACTTATCATGTGATGATGTGATGCCAAGTTTCACATGTTTTCCAAATTATGAAATTAATAACAAATATAACGCCTATAATCCCTGAAAAGTCTGAAAAAAGTTATGTTAAACTTCCACGTAAGTCTTTCTAATGTACAGTCAGTAAAAGAGATAAGTATGCAGGGTCGCTGGATATAGCTGAAGTTTAGTAAGAGATGACCAGTTTGTTTTCTATTAATTTAATTTTATTCGAAAACATTCATCGATTTCTTACTAAACATTAGCTATATCCGGCGACCCTGCATACTTATCTCTTTTGCTGACTGTACCTACACACCTACATTTACGGTTTTTAATAAAAAAATATTATGTAGGTACTAATACTTAAATGCGGAATCGCCTGTCTTTCATGAAAAACTATCGAATCAAATCTGTGATTGTTATCGAAGTAATCATAGGCAGGTAGGCGATTATTCCGTAGCAAAACCAACAAGTAGTAACTAATTATAATGTACTTACATTCATAATTAGCAGATAATTATGTATTTATGCGTGATGTTTATTATTGGCATTGGTAGTGAGCGATGAAGGAAACATCACGTTCAGGGTAAAATAATGTAACTTACATGATTGTGTACGTGTTTTGAGAATGGCTACAAGTATTTCTGAGAGTCACGTTGGAGTTAAGGCTCCCACAGACAGGTGCAACGCGACTCTAGTAGAACAATTTCTATGAAAACCTCATGGAAATTGTTCCTCAGTTGCAGCCCGCAAAATTCAATTTTTTTTTTTTTTTTGCAAGTGCAGTTCTGTTTTACGTCGTATGTTGATCAAAATGCGATTCTTGACTGGGAATTATTCAAAGAAAATTTGAATTTAGCGGGCTACAACTGAGGATTTACTTTAATATTTAGCGATCGGTAGTTTGCGACAGCATCGCTATCTATGTCGAGACTGCCGGCCCAGGGTTCGATTCCCGGGTCGGTCAACGTGTTATTGGATTCTACTATCAGGAATTTCTCAGTAGCAGCCCGGAGTCTGAATTTGTGCTCGGTTGATGGCAATAGGCTCGTCTTCTATTACATGGGACTTAGACATAACTGGTGAAATGTGGGTGTATTATAGGTACACCTCTGCTTAACCCTTCGGGGATTACAGGCATTATGTTATGTCAACTGATTATTGGTTAGATTTTGCTAGGTATAGTGACAATGTTTTGGCAACACATATCACCGATACCTATATATACCTATATACCTATGAAAATGCAAAACAAACTCGACGTTCATAGTTTATTACTAAAAGGAAAATAACAGTGATTTATCGACATTTCGGCAATCTGTTTTGATTATTTCTTTATCTCCCGGTAAAAAAATACCATATCATTGATTAATCGTGTGTTATCTACCCTGCATTGCAACTTTTATTGAATATTGTATCTGTATATATATATATATATATTATATTAATAGCCCACGGTCGATGTGAATGAATTTTTGTACGTCCAAGTGCATAAATTAGTTCTTTTATAAGTATTTTTGGAATAAAACTCATGCACATTCTCTTGTTTAAGGGGGCCTAGTCCCTAGGGATGAAGTCCGTAGTTTTGACCGAAGTTACGGGCGTTTCCTACTCCTTATCACTTACGGACATAAGATTAGTCCGGGGCCTGAAATAAAAATTTATGACAACACGATTCGCTTGTAATGGAAATATATACCTTGATATGTAGCCGTGTGTACAGAAGTGAATAATTCGTGGTGAGTTAAAACAAGTATAAATAATAACTCAGGTTGGTGGGACATATAAATATAGTTTTCACAACCCGTGGCATGTTTTGAAACAATTTTCCCAGCTAATAGTTTCATTATATAAGAAAGGCAATGATTTGTGCATGAATCAAATTGAACACACAACGAACTGTGCATACAATCAAACCATCACGTGTTGCCTTAATGCACAAAAGTAAAACACAATATTTTTTCAACAGTTCACGTGAAGTTAAGAAATCTAACACTACATATCACGGTGCAGTCAATGTTATGTTTTAAATTACATACGCTATGTATGTACTAGTACAATATTGTATGTATTATGGAGTCGACTGAAATCGCCAACCCATCACGAGCAAACATGGTAATCAAGCCATGTGCATTGATTAGTAGTACGCTTTGTAAATGCTTTTTTATTTTATTTTTTACTAGCGCATACTCGGCGCGTCTTCTATTACGATATTAATAATAAACGGTGAAAAAAAAAGTAGCTTAAAACCATCTCCGCATTATTGCCTTTCTAATGAAACTGGTTTGGGGCACATCAGTTGGATGGTTTTAAAGTCTATAACGGACATAGGTAGAAACGATTTTTGTGTTTTATTATAATAATTGATTGATTTGGAACAAAAACAAACTGTCGCAGCTATCAACGCCCGTTTAAACATAGGAAACACATTGTTCCAGACTTAACTATGAAATGAATACAGTTTAGCTAAAATACAGATCGTAAACATGGAAAAATAAAATAAAATTTAAAACATTTAACGTAAACGTAAAACGTAAACGTAAACGTTACATTAAAACTGTATGTTGAGCTGTGATGCAGTGTGGGTGAGAATGTATGTTTTATGAGAAAAGGCTTTTACCCTGTCAGTAGGACTATAATTAAAGGCAGCTATTATTATATTATTCTCGAATACCCTGGTGGTCTTGTGGTCGCAAGCATGTCTGCCGAACGATCCTGGGCTCGATTCGAATTTCTCACGATGTCTGGATTTGTGCTCACATAATCAGCCTGTAATGTTCTCACTGCTGGGCCACAGGCCTCCTCTCGGTGAGAGAGAGTGGGCCATCTATCACGCGGCCCAGTGCGGGTTTGCTGATGTCACATGTCTTCGAATTTTTGGTCCTAGGACATGCCGGTTTCCTCACGATGTTTTCCTTTACCGTTTGTGTGGATTTATGATCATTAAGTGGCTATAGGTTCTTCCCTTTAACACGGAACTAAAACATAACTGGCGAAATGAAAGTGTTAAATACACCTCTGCTAATCCCTGGGAATACCGTCGTAATGTTGTTGATTCTTTAAGAAACCGTTTTCCCAATACATTGTATAATTATTTCAACGTTTTTCTAGTTCCATTGCAAATTCACCGCTTACAATTTTATTTGTTTTGTTTTTATTACTCGTAACCATTTTAGGCATTCGGTGCCGGTAATGGATCGGCCAATGACCGAAACAACCGGTATATAATTTGAATTGTTTTGCTTTGAAGGTTCTGTATACGATTTACAAAGGACGGTTCCGTATAAATTGTAGTTTTATTTTTAGTTCAAACATTTATGATATTAATTTTTTTGTAAGATTAGCATTAAAAACCGGTATTGCTATTATGTTTGTTTCATGCGGTTTGTCGGTATTTTTTATGAAACAATCATTTTTTCTACGCCAAAATGTGGAGACAACTTAAAAATAAACCAAATTACAAAAGCTTTTTCGCCCCTGAGTAATAAATAACCTTTAAACCCGTCGAGCTCAAGCGGGTGAGATGACTACTAATAGAGAACTATCAAAGAAGAAGACAAATGTTTCGCCGACCCCAACTAAAGGCTCCCGCAGAAAGACGCGACGTGACAGCGCGACGCGACTCTTGTAGAACAATTTCTATGAAAACTTCATGGAAATTGTTCTACCAGAATCGCGTCGCACCTTCGCGTCGCGCCTGTCTGCGAGAGCCTTAAATTGAGATGGGGGCAGGAGCATGATGATGATGAAACCTGTCAAGGTCAAGAACTCAAAAGTCGTCCGAATTTAAACATTTCTAGTTATTGTTTATAAATTCCAATGCGGGGAAAGGACGCTTTGAAAAAAATAGAAAAACGAATTATGAAAATCGGACTACTCTGTACAAAGTTATGCGTGGTATTCATTTCTGTGGTATGCTCCCTTTTTTTTTGTTTGAATTTCCTGTGGGTGTCCCAAATTAATATTTTTCTTTCTTTTCTTTTTTCTTTAAAAAATATATTTTCTATAAGCGTCGACTTCAGAACCTCCTCCTTTTTTTTCGTTGGTTAAAAAGCCAAGTCATCAACATAGTTTCGCATCACAGAACCAATAAATAATCAATATGACAATGAAAGGAACTCCAATACCGACAAGCAGAAGCCCTACTTTACATACAAGAGGTTCCGCATTGTCAAGCATAATAAGGAAGTGCCATTAAAAGGAAAGAGCACTTCCCATCCTGTCAACCATTAGGTATTGTTTATCAGTTCAATAATAATTAGGTAGGATACAGAATGCCAATTGATTACAACGTGTGATAAAAAACAATGCATGCAAACAAACGTTGAGCTATGGTAGGTAAACGTAAGCTATACGATAGAGGGTTTCTCGCCGGTTCACTCCTATAGGCAGAGGCAGTTAGAAATAGTTGCAAACATTGGGATAATCATGAAATTGGGACAACATTGAAATTGGGACAGTATTAAAATTGGGACATTATTTTTATTAAATCTGCGTTATCAATAATATATAATTATAAATTGGGCCGGATTAAAATTGGGACAATTTTTAATTTATTTATTTATTCAAAATCTGCATTAACAATAATACATATAAATTGGTACAGTACTAAAATTAGGATAATATTCAAATTGGGTCAATATAAAAAGTGACAAAAAAAAATTGTTGAAACGAAGTGCATTCTAAGGTTCTTTGAAAATCAACCTTCTGAATATATTATTCTGTAGGGCTATAGATCATTTATTTAGATAAAGATGAAAAGGAAATTCTTGAGACAAGAGCAAAGTTGAAACACCACAAAAAACTTAGTTTTCAAAACATCCAAGAAACAAGTTTTTCGTCAAAATAAATCGGGTCACATCAATCATTTAAGTAAAATATCAAGTAAACCGAGCCTAATTCTTGATTAAACTTAAGAAATAAAAGAGCAAAAATCTGTCGCAGTTCATGTCGCAAGCCCTCGGTTCGTTGCTCATTGCGCCAACAGCTTTCACAATAAAAATGAATGCCAGTCTTACTATCTAAGGGCCAATATTAATATTTGAAGTATGTACTACGTATTAAAGAAAGATCGAGGTATTGATTAGACATGCTCATGTAATGTTGGTTGTGCAATTGCACGCTGTTGCAGGTGTTAATTTGCAGCTTATTTCTTTGTGATTGACCTTTGGAACGTGATTGCAGCTCAAATTCAGTTTCGGTGGAAGTTTCTAGAATAAAAACACAATACTTTCGATTAATTGTAAAACTAATGGCAAAATTGCAAAATTTTCTGTGTCTTGGTCTAGTTGTCGCAAGCCCCTACTGCTAAGCATGAGATCCTACGTTCGATTCCCTGGTCGGGTAAAGTGTTATGGGGTTTTACTTTTAAGAATTAGATAGGAGTATGGATTTTTGCTCGGTTGCCTGAGCCTATTAGATCTATTCCCATCCAATACCAAGAGCTAATACCATTTGGTATTAGTTTATTTCCGAATTTATTTTCTATTCCCAACGAGTACCACATTTTTTTAAATAAAAAATCTATTACTAACGAATACCAAAGCGTGACTTTTTGTACACTCAGCTACACAAAGTTTTATTTAAATTGCGTTTTACCGAAATCTAGGGTAATCTAAATATAGGGTTAGGGTTAATAAGCTGGTCGACGGAGCCCCGCTTAGCGGGGCTCCTATTTCTGTCTATAGGGTTTAAAGGAACCTAACCAACCGAACCTCGGGATGCCACTGACGTCGACCGTCTAGGGTTAGAATTTTCGGGAACTTAGTTCGGTAATTCATTTTAACACAGCTTAGCTGTTAGTATTACAGTCAACCAGAGATCGATCGCTGGAAGTTAATTTGGTAGGTAGGTAGGTAGGTTAAACATTACTTAAAATCACTCAAAGCATTTTAATTTTACTGAACCTGACTGTATCTGATTTCTTCAAACTTGTTTTGGTATTGGTTTTAAAATGTGGTACTCGTTGGGAATAGAAAATAAATTCGGAAATAAACTAATACCAAATGGTATTAGCTCTTGGTATTGGATGGGAATAGACCGCCTATTACATGGGAATTTAATCATAATCATAAAGTTTATTTGTGAAACAGGTATACAATAGGTCATACATATAAAAAAGCACGCTATGTTTTCTGTTAAGACATAAAAATATGGTAACGTGCAAAGTAAATAAATATGCTAAAATAAAAAATAATTTAAAAAATGTCATTAATAAAAACAAACATTCCAATAGTCATAAAAAAAAAATAACTTAACATAATTGGCAAAATATGAGTGTTCTATAGGTACATCTCTGCCCGACCCTTTGAGGTTTATACGCGTGATGCTATGTAGATATAATTATGTAATTGCTAAATTCAGTGATTGAAAATTCTGTGCACCTTTTATATCAAACTCAAAGCATTTATTTCAAATAAACCAATTACAGGCACTTTTGAATTGTCAAGGGGTCGGTCAGTCAGAAAGATGAAGCTAGTTACCCATTCCAAAGCGTAGTAGGTACCTATGGAGAAGAACGGGCAAGAAACTCCATGGACTACTGGATACTTTCATTGTTCTCACTCACCGATAGTTTTAAAAGCTATATTACTAAACATAAACAAAAATGATCAGTTTGTAATGTATATACATGTAGTGTAGGGATCTCCAGAAAAACGCCAAATGGTTCCAAACAACGTTTATTAACATAAAAACACCTTCACTCCTTTGCGACACGTCTTTCATCTAAAATCCCTCTCGCCATCTTTTTTTCTTACTCCCCTTTCACTCGTTCAGTTCACTCGTTCAGCAACATACTTTGTTATAGTTTAGAAATGCTTAGCTATACAGCCTATTAAGTTTACAAGTCTTAAATTTATCCTACATACATATACGCTACTGGGACCCTGTTCTCACTGGGAGAGGATGTGGATTGTAATCCACCTCTCTGGCACATCGCAGGACTTCTGGTGAACCCATATCTTTGAACTCTTGGCTCTAAGTCATGCCGGTTTCCTAACATAATTTTTCTTCACCTTTTTAAGTGTCTTAGTACATACCTACGCACATTAAAATTGCAAAATCTACTTTCGTCAATGATAACAAACTTCGAAATCGCACGAAACGGTAAATATTGCGTTTTAAGGCGGTACCCCGACCAAAACCTTGTCAAAGTGCGTTATTCAGAGGCTATTAACTCATTCACTATGGGTAATAAACTACATCTAAAAGCACATTATTAATGTTCGATATCCTATCATCACATTGCACGTTCTTATTTTTTTTTATGTGTTATAAATTCATCTGAAATCTCCTTCTAAAAAAGTGACTAAAATTATTGATTGCATGCATCTCTTGCTAAAGGTGGCGTTCTATTCATTTGAGGATTACACTAATGGATAGATAATTTAAAAATCTAAATAATACACGTTTTTATTTTATTTTAAAACTTCACTTGTCTTTTTTTATTCAAGTAATTTCATTATTTTTGTGAATTTTATGATAAATGAGCGTGCGGAGGGAGCGACACAGAGCGAGACTCAGCGACGGGACAGAGAAGGACCGAACGCACAAGGTCGTTTGGTCAGGGAAGCGCCTTAAAAACATAACTGTGCTAAGCGTAACCGTAATTACGCGAACTGACATTACCAACCATAGTCTTTGTGTTTTGTGTATTTTTTTTCTTTAACTTTAACAGTTTGTTCATCTTATAAAGAGTAAAGGCTCCTAAAAACAGGCGCGATACGTGACGCGACTCGTGACGAGACTCGTGCGATTCGCGTCGCATGTCACGCCTGTTTGAAGGAGCCTTAAAGTATATCTTCTATCTAAATAAATAAAAGTGAAATGCTGTTTGTTGGTGAGCGCATCACTTGAAAACGGCTGGAGTCTGGACCGATTCGGTTAATTTTCTATTTGAAATGTTCGTTAAGGCTGCCACATACAGGCGCGTCGCGACGGTACGACGCGATTCAGGTAGAACAATATCCATGAAGTTTTCGTAGTAATTGTTCTACAAGAGTCGCGTCGCGCTGTCAGCGGGAGCCTTTATAGTCCGAATAAGGTTTTTAGGGAAAGAAAAATTGGAAATGTTGCCCGGAAAAACGAATAATTCGGAAAAAACTGAACGTTATTTTTTCTATGGGGCAGGGCAGGGTCTATCGGTTCAGCAAGTTATGGATAAAATACCTAGTTTAAAATACTCTGAAATAACAAAAAAAAAACTGCTTTTTCATTGAGTAGGTTGAATTTTGTTATGGAACTGCTCATTGTTTCGGATATTTCAGACTTGCTCCCAAAAAAAAGATGTTCATTATCAGGATTATTCTCTGCCATCCTTTATAATAATTTACATTATATTCGTTAGACCTTATAAAAAACTCTTTAAAGTTATTAAAAGTACGGTTTAACGACAAAAATGCAGGAACTAAATCAATTATGGCGGATTCAAATCGATTAGTCGAGCGTCTGCAATGGTGTGTGCGCTCACGTTTTCAGGTAATTTTCAATATTAGATTAACGGATTTCATAGGTAGGAAAATAATGTAAAATTATGGCATTGAGCAAGGTAGGAAAATGGCGAAACAGTTTTTTTTATCCTGTGGGTATTGTGATGTCATTCATGCCAGGACAAGACCGTTCGAATAAAAGTGTGAATTGGTCACCAAACAATAAAAGTAATTATACTGGGAAGGTAAGCTGTTTTTAACACACAGATCATGACATTTTCTTAGCGTACAATTCGTATAATATTATTTTATGTGATTCCGGAATTATACCAGAATATTTCGTATAATTCCACAATTTCAGAAGAACTAATTCAAACAAGGCGACATGATATAACAATAATGCATTAAAAATATTAACTTCCTCGTCTACCTTCCACCGGATATAACGTTTAAGATATTCTCGTGCACTTTGTCACCGGCGCGCATGCGTGCATTGCAGACAGCTGTTTATGAACAAACTCGCCTACGCAGAACACAGCTGTTATTGTTATGTTTATTTATATACAGTAGCGTTGCTTAGCAACCAGATCGACATTTCAGATTGTAATATTTTATTACATTGTAAATTGGAATGTAAAAAAGTGCACCATATTTTTGAATGGGTACTTTTAAAGCATTAGTTTTACAGGGTGATTAGTAATTCGAACTATTCGGCGCCATTTAGTTTTAAAATGGTGCTAATTAAGGCAGCTTCTTTAAAATGTCATTCTCGTCTTCAAATATATTTAGTTGTCTAAATAATTAATAGGTAAGCGACAAACTTTTAGCGTCTAATAAATGGCTTTCAAGCGAATATATATTGTAAAACGAGCTACTGTTAATATGACGCAGCATGGTGATAATTCTTAAGCAACTTTATGGACCAAGTAATAAATAGGGGCATTATTCATAATGCCCGTGCATTATGAATAATGACAAGCGTAGTCGACGGAGCCCCGCCTTGCGGGGGGGCTCCTACTTCTGGGTGGTTTAAAAAAAATAACCACGAAGGGGATGGCGGGGTCTTTTAGACCCCGCCATTCCCTTCTAACCTAACCTGTCCGAGTCGGGGTGCCCTAAGTCCCGAGCTCGCTTAGTAGCTCACTTACAACATCAGTCACTTGAGTTATCAATTCAGAAGTAAATATATTTATCGGTAGCTCGGAGTCATATTAATTTACGCTCGTAAATTGACGCTGGTTTTTTGATATTCTGTTGGAATAGTAAAGATGATGAATTAATATAATTGAAGCTGTTCTATTAACTCGTCGCCTACATATAAAAAAAGACGCTAGGTTGCAGGTGCTAAAGAAAACTTTTGTTGCCGCACATATAATTTCCCGTTTTAAAATATTGACCAACAAAATATTGACGTGTATTCAAAAAGTGTCTTATAAAATCGAATTACAGAAATAAACATTTCATATTATTTGAATAGGGAAGACTCGAATTTATTTGCAACAAATTCGGCCATTAAACGTGGGGTTGGAACTGGACAGTTCTCTAGTTATAGCAATTATAAAAGTATTTTTGATTTTCTAAATCATAAGCAGTCGAATAATAATTCGGATTATGTACAACTCACGTTGCTTGTAATGATATCTTACTTTGTCATTTTAACGGTAAAATGATAAAAACACTCGAAAATCCATTGATAAGTATCGACAGACGGCGCAGACGCACCCAAAAGATCTAGAGATAATAAATACACCATTATATAATATTTAGTAAGACAATAGTTATTAAAAAAACTACAATATCGACATACATAGATAACTCACTAGATATCTAAAATAGTTAACTATTCTTATCACATTACATAGTTTAATAATAAATGTAATTCTTCTGTTCCTTGGCTTATTCTTGGTTGCGGCTTTCCGGATATAAAGTGATTATTCATGTTTTTTTTTAATGAGGCTATCTTCGGAGTTGTAATTGTTTTTACTCGGAAAAATACCGGCACACAGTTTATTGACTTAACAGTTAGCATTGAAGCGATTTCAGGAAAGGATGGGCTTGATCAGTAAAGAAACGAGGAAGTATGCTTGACACGTAAGAGAGAGAATTATTCCCAGTAGTGGGATCCTTCTTTTTGTTTGGCCACGTTTATTGTGGCGTCAGAGGCGTTGTTCAGGTCTTCAAGGGTGCAGGTGGGACATAATCTGTTCAATTGCATCGCACTTACACTGAATGTTGGATGAATTGTAGTTTCAAATCAAGAATCAAGTAGTGAGATGATAAAGGCTGAAAGTGGTGATTACACTTGGTCATACTGCATTTAACAGGAATTAGGATAGGCTGCGGCAAGAGGCTTCGGATCGGTGAGGGATTTAAAAAGAATCTTATGGCATATTATTTGCCATAAATAATTTTATTTATCTATTCTTGTTTATTCAAGGAAGAAAGAGAAAATAAACGCCTAAACGGATTAATGAATTATGAAAGAACGATATGAGTATAAAGGATTTTTTATCGTCTTATCAATTATTGTAATTCGTTTATCGCCTTCTGCGTCACTTAAGGAAAAAAGAGAAAATCCCATTCACACAACGATACAATGCAAAAATATGTCATTGAAAAAAAAAATATCATCGCAAATTGTAAACCAATCCCATTTTTCCGAAAAAACCTTTATCATTTCCCCTAAAAAGAATCGCTGTCTCATCGAGTTTTTAAATAAGGCGAGGTATAAAGTATTTTTAGCCAAAACTGTAACAAACGACCTCTAAACGTAATTGTGTTAAGGCCATTAACAAAGTAATATGATACTGAAGGAATAGTGTCCTGTGGTAAAGTGAACAGCTCAAGTAACGTTATTCATGCATTTTATTGTGTATTCCTTGAACTTGTGTTCTTCACATATTGGCAGGTTACTTGCTTTGCTACACTGTCCTCCCATACCTATAACACTTTAATTTGAAAATATTGTAAAAGCCTTTTATTATAATTAGAGTAACCGTGGAGTTTCTTGCCGGCTCTTCTCCATAGGACCCGACCAATTGGAACCGTGCACCTAGGTTCTGACGTTTCATAAGTACCTACCCATGTAGGTTTATGTGAAATAAAATATTTGGACTTTGTAGGGGGTTTTTTCCGTGAGGAAATTGAGTAAATATACTCACAATCCCAATGCCATTTATTTTAACAGTTCAATAATATTCATTGCGTTATCTACGTTGTCGAGCAGACGATTTATTCAAACGTGAAGCAATGGATTATGAATTTCCTTAAAATTTCTTCGGTTTGGGATTAAATGTGTGTTTCGTAATCCCTTTTTAAATTTCCCTTTTCACGATTTTATAATCTTAAATCTGATTATTTTTTGCAAATAAAATATAAAGGCTATATTCTCCGCACGTGAGTGGTAACCTAACCAGCATAAGCTGACATTGTATCCTATTGCAACTCCGTACCTACAACGCTAGCCCAGCTCAAGATCAAATTGTTTCCACCGACGCGACGCGACGCGAAGCGACATGCGGTCGATTGTATCTACTAATTATATGACCGCATTTTCCTGTCGCCCTGCCATGCGTTTTGAATTCAGTTCATTGCCCGAAGTTTGCTTGATAAATGGGCATAACCTTATCCCATCTTATCTGATGGAATTAACGTCATTATTGCTATCACTACTTTCATGTTGATTATAAATGCACCGATATTATAGATAAACCATTTATTTGGTGCACACAAAAGATATAGCACAACGCACAAAAGCACAATTAAAAGATAACAAATTAGGGACATGAATATAAAGAAAACTTAAGGTACCAAAATACATTTTTTTTTTAAACTTATTTAAAAAAAGTAAAGTGCCACTATGAATAGGACACACTTATTTCAAAATTGACTCACATAACTAGGAAATACCGACAGTACTATGAATAATTATAGAACCTACAACCGAATTATAAGAGACAATGAGAAAACTGAAACCTATAATTTCATATATTTACAAACAGATACACCTAGTCTATTTTTAAAACTATGCGAGAAAATTACGTTCTTCGGAACAATGGTCAATAATATGGTAATAATACCACCATGAAAGCTGATGGCAAGTATTGATTAGATCATAAAATCGTAACATTGAGTAATCATTGCATGTCCCCGGAAACTAATCATCATTCATCATTAACTACCTCGCTATATATAGCTCGGAAAGTAAAAATAAATTGTAAGTACCTATTGCATTTTGGATGTAATTTGGGCGATTTTATTTTTTTCAAATAAGTAATATTTCATATAATATTTTCATATCATTTCAAAATAATTCCAGCTAAGCTAGCAAAAGTAATATTAAGTTTTGATATAATTCCGTGTTAGACACGGAATTATATAAAATCTTAATATTATTTTTACATAAATTCAATATCTATGGAATTATATCAAACTACTAGAAGTTTTGATATAATTCTGTATTTGGAATTGGAATTACTGGAAAAAGATATATTCATAATTCTGATATCTTTTTGTTACGACGTTTGCTGATTTCTTTATTGAAATAGTGAGTTCAAATTTTTCATGCCGTTTCCGCCTGAATTAGTCGAATCGTAGATTATAATCTATTAGGTAGGTATTACGAATAATTCCGGATGTGACAACTTTTTTATTGTGATTCAGTTTTGGTGACTTTTAACACTACTAAAGGTGAGTAATTATTTTTACGTTATCATCGTCGATAGCATCCGGTGAGATTGTAGTGAAACGTCAACAAGCTAAATATAAAATAAATCTTTTACTTATATAACTTTGAATAATAATGTTCAGTTATTAAGATCATCTTCATTATTAGTTATTATTTATTTATATTGACTGGGAAAATAACTTGGAATTAGAACTTAGGTCGAAGCAATGGCATTTCGCCAGATATACATATAGATAACGGTGCAGACAAATATGGAAACTAACTGTATACTTCATTAATATACGGTTATCAGAACTGTTTCCAGGTATGATTAGTGAACAGTTTCTTTCAGGCTGATTTATCTAGGTGACTGTTATTTATATACTTACACACGTACTAGAAAAAAAGAAGGACTCCGCGCCACGCATATCGAAAGTGACGCACCGTACCGATCTACGTGTGTGTGTGTGTGTGTGTGTGTAAATAAGTGTCTTACTTGTGATATGTTATTCCTTGACACTTTTTCTAGGATGTAGAATTATTTTTACACCATTTCACAACACAAGAAGGAATTATTTAATTTTATTACTTGACGTAAACAGTACCTACAATAACGCTGTAGTGCCGCGTAATGGCACCTTTTGATGTAAATGTGTGCGTAAAGCATGTTTGTACAAACGGTCCGGCATACTTATAGAGCTTCACTTTCGATGCGCGTGGCGCGGAGTCCTTCTCTTTTTTCTAGTCCGTGCACATACAAACGTAATGGTAACTGCTACAAATGAAATAGATAGTGATACCATTTAGGTAACAAGAACTGGGGATTATAGAAATGGTGGTAAACATATAGAGAGGGCTATATAAAACCGTAGCAAAGATCTGTGTCAAGGTGTAGGTCAAAATGAGCAAGAACTTGTGCTAACATCAAAGCAAATATTATTAAATAAGAGCAGAGACAAGAAACCAATCCAATAAAATAGGACGTCTTGGATGGGCATGACTTGTCGCAAGAATGGACGAGACCAGAACACCCTTCCAAACCCTGCTTGATAGTAAACCAGATGCTAGGAAAAATCGAAGCCAGCCCAAGCTCTGATGGTTGGATGGCATAGACCAAGATTTAAGAACTAGTGGAGTGAGAAATTGGAGAGAAAATGCCGGAAATAGGTCGGGTTGGAGAAATATACTTGACCAGGCTAAGGCTCACCCGCGCATGTAAAGCCTCAGACGATGACAAGAAACCAATCAGTGAAAAGCCCCATGAAAATAAACTTTTATTTTCTATATATTTCAGTACGTCACGTGTTTTCAAACTTTTGGACAAAGCGCTAAAACTTCCCAATCATTCGGCGAAACCTACAACGTAGATATAATGCTGGTTGTATACAAACTAGTATTTGGGTCAAACCAACGATTTTATGCACCAATGTGTCCCACTTATAAAGCTTCAGCTTCACGCTCGTTTCATGAAAAGCCACACGTTTTAGTAAACGTGACGTTTATTAAAACGGTTTATTATAATTAAAAGCTCGATTAGGAAAGTCAACTTTTCCTTGTTCATAGAACTTTTCAGAACCAAACTTTTCCAAAAGGATATTGTTTGCAAATTACGTTTCAGCAGTCGTTACACAACCTTACAATGTAGTCGTATCGCCAGTAGGTTTATCTTTTTATCTGTACATTTGACTCCCGGGAGTAACGTTACATGGTTAAATTAGATAATTAATTAGTAGTGTCGCATTTAAAATTACTCCAGACTTAACAGCGGGTTAATTGTGTAACACACTAACAGTAGGAATTGGTTTCATTTTGACAGTTCAACAGCATTCATTATGTTGTTTACGTTGTTGAGCAGACAAAATTTTCGAACATATGTAGCAATGGATTAGCAATAGCCTTCAAAATGATTCAGATTGTGATTAACAGTGTTACGCAATTAGGGTTCAGGTTAAAGAAGGAAGGGGGTCCCGACAAATTTGATTCTGTAGTTTAAGATATCGATAATGATAAAATGATGGCTGACAGGAAAGAATTGAAGAAAAAAACGTATTGTGCCGATCTCAAGTATGTTGACATGGGACAGGGGTAAGAAGATGATGAGTTAATGGGGATGCGCTAAGGTAGCCCGCAAAATTCAAATATACTTACGTTTTTTGCAATCTGCAAGTCAGTGTCAGATTGTATGTTGAAAAGGTTGTATGTTGATTAAAATATGAGACCGTAACAAATATGGTTTTAGAGAATTATGATCATTCGAATCAGCAATACAACTCCTTAAATTAGAATTGGCCTCAGACGTCATTATTTCATGAAATAGTCATTCAATAGGGTAATATGAACTTAGAGAGATGTATTGATGACTTTTATGATTATAATTCTATAAATAAATATTTGTTACGGCCGCGAACCATATTTAAATCAACATACAACCTGATACTGACCTCCAAATTGCAAAAAAACATAACAAAAATTGAATTTCGCGGGTTACCCTGACGCTTTCGCCTTAAGGCGAAAAAATATTGCCAAGCTAGAAGGGTAAATAAAAAAACTCTAAATCGATAATATTGACGAGAAATCCATTATAACATGTCCTCTTGCACACCATATAGGTAGGTCCTACGGTCACACGAATCGACCCAAATACCTACTTCGAAAATAGTAATTGGTACCAGATCGTCGACATGACCTACTTAGCAGGCTCAAAAGCTGTCAATGTTAATGTAGTTCGAATGATATTAATTTTATTAAACTTTGAGGACAATAATTGATTTTCAAAAGCTCTATATTTAGCTTCACTTCGATGTTTTCAAGCGTTTTTCGGTCAACCATGCTCTCTTATAGTATTTTAAACCGGTTTTCTTTAGGTGGATTAAATGAGTCAAGTTCAAGTTATTATATTTTAATTTTGATATTAAATAATTTATTATAGTTAATGTAATTGATTAATCTATACAAATAAATAAAGTTGAAGTGTCAAAAAAATAGTTCAAGTCCTGTGGGGGTAATTGTTTAACACGCTAACAATAGCTTTCATTTTGACAGTTCAACAACATTCATTGCGTTATTTACGTTGTTGAGCGGACATATTTTTCGTCATATGAAGCAATGGATTAGCAATATCCTTCAAAATGATTCAGAATGTGATTGATGGTGTGTTACACAATTAGGGTGCTGGTCAGGGCCAGATATATAATATGCATGTTCAATCACTCAATCAATCAATCAATAGTCTTTATTTGTAAACACAGGTTAACACAGTGTGCAAGATGTTACAATTGTTGTGTGTTTTGTTCGAATAGTGCAATTATCATAACATTACCTTAAGTAAACATTACTTTGAGCAATTCACTTCATCATCACCGCTCTAAAGTCGTGAAGGAACCGGAACGGCGTACCCTAGAACTAAAAAATCGAAAACGTGTGACATCCACCATCCCGCACTGCGCCCGCGTGGTGGTCCGCTACTTCTCATCATCAGAGTCTCAGCAGTAGAATCATTATGTGGGCTGATTCATGTTGAGTTATTTTTGCATCATAACCGTTTGCTAACATAACTTTTTGTCTTGTCCCCCAGGCATGGTCGGAGCTCCGGATGTTGTCAAACCATCAGATAAGGTCGAAGATCAGTCGCCCTACCTCAACGGCAACACAAACCCAGTCTACACAATCAGCGGTAAGCTAATTACTTACTGAACCTATCAAGCTACAGTTTGGATCTCCCCTATGATAATTTTCACTTGCTTTTTGAACCTGTTAGGCTATTTTGTGAAGAGGCGCCTACACAGGCAATTAAAAAACAATAGCTTAGAATTGGGCTGTGACATTATTATGACGTCTTGGCAACACCAAGAATTTTATGGCAATTTCAAGATTGTCTAACAATGTAATGAATAAAGCCCACTTGCACCGCCAATCACTAAACATTTTTAGCGCTAGCCTATACAGGCTATTAATAAACAATTGCTTAGAATTGGGCTGTGACATTATTATGACGTCTTGGCAACACCGACAATTTTATGGCAATTTTAACATTTTTAAAGAATGTAATGAACTAATGACTAAGGTCCAATTGTACCGCCAATCATTAAACACGTTAGGCGCTTTAAAACATTATTCTGTTTCTGTCAAATGTTTGAAGATGACAGAGACAGAATTATGTTTAAAACTCGTTTAGCGCTAAACGTCGTTTAGTGATTAGCGGGGCAAGTGGGCCTTAGAATTACGTAATTTTAGTTGCCCAAAAGCGCAAAATTAAAATTCACTTTTGAATTTCCTTCCGTATAATTGTACAGTGACAAAAAGTTGTTAGTGTGAAAACTTTGCTCTTGTCTAGAAGTTGAATTGTTACTCATTTCCTTAATTGAGAACAATAGTATTGGTGCATGCACTTGAGACATCTAATTAATTAAATCAGTTAAGATAGCTTTTATTGACGAATTGATGATACACCATATATTTATTCAAGTTATAGAAAATATAATTATATAAGTAGGCATGACATGTTGATTTTCTTTACACTATAAATGAAGATAGAAAGTAAAAGTAAAGTGTATAAAACTTACGAGTACGTGCAAAAAATAAAACAGAAAATGAGGAAATCTTGACAACCGTGAAAATTCATACACAAAACACACTTTTCTAGCGAAGTCAATTTATTTACTTATCTCACATATTTTTACAGTTTTTTTTACTCAAATCTCCTTTATCAGTGCCTCATTGGAATTTGTATATAGTACCGTCAAACGGGTTAAATAGCGATGCAGGGGTGATTCGAGACAAAACTTTAAAAGGGATTTTAACATTGAAATAATATAGTTTGTTACCAAAAAGGAATGTAATGTGTTTACTGTATTATAATTAACGATTAAATGCCCTTGTTGGCAACAAACTATATTATTTCAATGTTCCAATTCACCCCTTTCTTTTTTTTTTGTTTGGAAATCTTCAAATGACCTCTCCCGCTCTGGGCGGAGCGGAAGGGCGTGTCAAACTCTTACTGACTAAAACCCACCCGTGTTCCTTCAGTTGCCTGTGCGCCAGGGCCACGGTAACTCTTTCGAACAATCCGCGACCCCGGCAGGCATCGGCCCTATCGGACCCCGTCAATTATGCTGACATCTCTTTGAGGCGCGCGTGGAACACAACGCGCCGTCGACCCGGGCCTGGTCCTTACCGGACGGCGAGCTGCCCGTTGCTCGCCGTCCGCAGGCCCGCGCCTACGGTGGCCGGGAGTCGGCTATCGACTGCCGACGCCCAGGGTGTCTCCTCCTGCGGCGACTAGGGGCGTGAGGGCGCAATGATTGCCTCTCCCTCATGCGCTCCGCCTCCTCCTTTGCGAGCATTACTGCTTCGCAGAAAGAGGTGACTGCTTTCCATTCCCTCTCGCTCCGTACCATGGCCTGAACCAGGGCCGGACGCGAGAGATCGCCGCCGCCGATCGCAGCCACGAGGACACGGCGGTGTTTCCAATTCACCCCTACATCCCAATTCCCCCCATATTATAAAAAATAAACCTAGGACTATAAATATACGTATAATAAACAAAAACTTGTGGCATTTAATATATTTATGTAAACAAATTACAACACAACATAAACCTATTACATTTTGATTAAAGTGGATTTTTATCATCATTTATGTTCATTGTTTGTAGTTACTGTTAACAGTTGGCTAGATTATATAAGAGACAAAGTAAATAATTTCTCATTTAAGTACAATATGCCGAAAGATATAGCATAATCAGCCTATACTCGTAATGTTTCCACTGCTGGGACACAGGCCTCCTCTCTGTGAGAGGGAGTGGGCCGTAAACTACCACGCGGGCCCAGTGCGGGTTAGTAGATGTCACATGTATCTGAAAAATAATAATATATAGCACTGCTTTATTTTATTCTAGGATGTCTCGTCACGCACAGAAGCTTACTCTTATAGCGTCTAGACAATATTACTGTATTTAGGTTCCCGCAGACGACAGGCGCAACTCGACTCTTGTAGAACAAATTCCATGAAGGTTTCGTAGAAATTATTCTACTAGAGTCGCGTTGCGTCGTAGCTACCGCGTCCCCCGCCAAATGTGACAGACTTTTAGTTCAGAATATTGCGCTTATCTCCAGTGTTATATACTCAGAAGTAAGCTAACGCTTTTTTATTTCGGAAGTCGGTATCTTTGGTTTTGTATTTTCGTGTTTTGTCGCCGACTTCCGAAATTTAAGTTATTTTTCACTTTGTAGTGTTTTTTTTTGAAAGCCATATTTTTTTTGTAATTTCTTTAATATGTTTTCATTTTTTTTATTTTTGGTACCGTACCTTACCCCACACAGTGCTATGTAAATAACAGTGACAGAAAGTTTTATAACGTCATCAACATACACCAAGTGGAATTTTCAAAATCGGTCCAAAATATACATACAGACGAACATAGAACCTCCCCTTTTTTGAAGTCGGTTAAAAATACAAAACGCTTTGAAAACAATTGCCACTTGTCTAGGCCCTCTTTTAGTAGAAGTTGAAAGGTTATTACATTATTGATGGACCTGTTATTTCTGTGGAATATTTTATGAAAAAATACTGTACTTAATAGCTTCAGCTATTCCTATATGCATAAGGAAAAGGCGTTATTAATATGCCATATAGTAACATATTTTAAATTATGTGAGGATAATAATATAATCTACATCCCTACATAATTACACTGTAACAGTAATTATTTAGTTACTGAATTATCTAAATACATGTTATTATCATATAATGCAGCTCGCATTCTATTTCCTTCTGTTGAGTCATTGTTGGGAATAGTACGTACTTACCTACCTAGTACATTTACGTACAACATTACAGAGTTTTCATCTTACGAAGCGACGCGCGCTTTACTTAGGGTAACAAAGTGTACACACCCGCCCCACACCCACATTTCGCCAGTTTTGTTGCAAGTCTCATGTTCACTGTCTCTCCTCTCAGACCAAATCACTGCGAACAATACAGTGAAGCATGAAAAACTACACCTTGCTCTGTGCATACACGCTCACACGCACACATTTACAACCAAACTACACCTCATTAAGTGCACACATGTTTACGAAACCGGCCTCACGTCACTGCTGACAGCGCTAAGTCTTGATCTTTTATTTGGTCTGAGTCTCTCCTAACTACAGATTCTTCAGTAAACTAGCTAGGAGCGATTCTCCCAACAATTCGTTGTACATACACCATGTACATAATAATGCATACTTTTTAAGTCCCTCATTTACTACAAAACCTTATGTACCTAATTATATTATATTATATATTGAGCCTTTTGTCAGCAACCGGGCACAAATTCAGTCTCCATACTTCCTTTAAAATGATTCTAATGGAGAAACCCATTGCGCTAAAAATTGTACTTAATCAACAAGAACTAATAATTGCTATAACATGTAATATCGCAATTGCCCATGTATTTTCCCTTTCAGCACACGTGGCATGACTACCATAGAAACGGGTTTTATCGACGGAACAAAAGAAATAATGACAATAGTAGAAAAAATATCTTTAGAAGTCTATTAACAATCTGTCATTTTATCTATTCTTCCGTCGACAAAATCCCAACCCTAATTGCGTAAAACACAATTTATTCACAATCTAAGTCAGATTAATTAAGTTAAATTCGAATAAATGGTGACCGAGAAATTTTATGGAAATCGGTAAAGTCCACCGATTTTGAACTTAAATTATCGGGAGTAGGTTTGCATCATAATTGCATAAAACACTGTCTATCACATTCTGAATGATTTTGAAGGATATTGCTAATCCATTGCTTCATATGTTCGACTAATTTATCTGCGCAACAACGTAAATAACGCAATGAATATCGTTGAACTGTCAAAATTAAAGCCATTCCTACTGTTAGTGTGTTACGTAACTAACCCGCTGTTTCTATGGTGGTCATAGTTCGCGTGCTGACTCAGTAGTGATTAATTTACTATCAAGTTTGTACTGGACGAGCATCGACCGATAGTCACAGAACAATAATAGAAGTACGAGGTTATTCCGTTTATCCACCCCAAAAAATCCACTCTAAGGTGGATACAAGTAAACGCATGTCCGAGAATCCACCCTAGGCATAGTTGGATAAACGGAATTTATAGGCTTAGGGTGGATTTTCGGACATGCGTTTCCGCGTATCCACTATAGGGTGGATTGGAACAAGTGGGTTAAATCCTTTGATAGAATCAACTGGGTACTACTTCCCGAGGCATGGAGAGGTCTCGATATGTTGGTAATGGATGGTCACCCATCCACGAACCGACCGCGGCTAGCGTAGTTTAACCTTTGATCGACCCGTGTGGCTGTTATTTAGCCACAAGCTAAACACGGTAACACCAAAAAATATAGTTATAAGCTTTCATCATATTTGACAAGATCAAAGTGATTAGTTGATTACGTTTTCGGGAAACTAAGGTAGGTAGGTAATTAAGTCAGCTGGAGATTCACTGTTGTTTGTACTGTTTAATAAAAATAAAAACGGCCAAGTGCGAGTCGGACTCGCACACCAAGGGTTCCGTACTACCGTACAATATTTAACACTACATATTCGAACCTGAGCAAGAAACGCCGAAAAAAAACCTTTCTTGTATCATTTAATTTTTAACTTAATTTTATTTTTATTATTTAACTAGCTAACCCGACAGACGTTGTCCTGTCTTAACTATGAATGTCATTATGTCGTTTGGTTTTAGTTTTGAGTACTGAGTAAAACTAAAACTATCGACACATTTATCAACCGATCAATCTGTGTTAAACGATATTTGCAGCGCGGTTTCTGTCAATCGCTGACATTTATTTCAAACAACTGACAGTTAAGTAAAATTAATATTGGCGTTAAGTTTTCTTAAATATTGTAATGTTCCGCTCAACTTCCTTAATTTTTTCTTTCATAAGAACCTTCTCCTGACACAGCAAAAAAAGAATTAGCGAAATTGTTCCATCCGTTCACGCGTGATGCGATGACCAAGGGAAATAGAGATTCAAATTATATGTATAGATTTGTTGTTATAGCTGCCAGAGTAGTACACACTCTGTGAAACTTTCAAATGTTTAGCTAGTACAGTTTAAAAGATACAGCCCTCTAATAGGCGGTGGGACAGCGGAGCCATAGTAATTAATAGCCAGGATCTCGTTGGCACCCTTTGGCTACGGAATCCTAAAAAATACAGAAGAAACAAGTAATAAACTACAACAACAGTATTTTAGAACTATTAAAAAGATAACAAATGTAGTAAGTAGAAGGAAAATCCCACGAATAAAACAATAAACTAATTTAATTATTACACGTAAGTACCTAACATTGACATGAACGTCAATGAATTGTAGATTGTGTAGAATAATGTTTTATCTGCACTTGTTTCGTTGTTGCGCAGGCGGTTAACAGAAGGTCAAGTACAAATTACAGTGAAAATATTTTTACTATCGCAACTCTTGTCTAATAAAATTGTTAATTAAATAAAATGGATCGCTTGTAATTTAGTGTACCTATGTTAGTATACTATCAGCACAGTTTTACCAATAACTCCCTTTTGATTATACAATTAGCTAAATAACAACCATCTATTTTTATCCGCAAAAGATACGCGAATAGTGTGCATGTGTGAGGGTGTGTGTGTGTGTGTCTGTGTAGTGTGTTACGGTACTTAAAAATGTTAAAGTACAACGCAAGCTGGGAACAAAATGAGGGCTTTCTGAAATGACGTTCACCAGGTGGCAGCACTGAGACGTCAGATCCAGGCTTCTGTCAAAACTGTCAAATCGCCTTTAATCTATTTAGTGGTGACTGAATGATGAACAAATGATAAACGTCATCGTATACTCGTATTTACATTCATTGTCGAAATGGAAGACCTCTTGTCAAAGTGCTGCTAACTGGTGGCGTAAATTTTCATGAAAACCCTCTTGAAAGTTTACTGTCGGGAAAACACGTCTGTGACTAATAGTTTTCTAATAAATTGTTCATAGAGATAAAAGTTACTTCACGGGTGTTTCACAATTACTACGAGTATTATCATTTCAATTATAGGGAAGTACTTAAACGCCTTGATTGGTCTAGTGGTCGCAAGCACTACTGTTAAGCATGTGGTCCAGGGTTCGATTCCCGAGTCACGCAAAGTATATTGAGTTTCTCCATCTGAAATTTCTCAGTAGCAGCCAGGAGTCTGGATTTGTGCTCGGTTTGTGGCAATAGGCTTGCTCCCTATTATATGGGACTTCAACATAACTGGCGAAATGAGGGTGTACTATAGGTGTACCTCTGCCTAACCTTTCGTGAAATACAGGCTTGATATTATGTTATTTTACATAAACGTTTTGAAGTTTATTGACACTGACATGACATTGACACCAACACTGTCACCAAGCTGGTTGAGAAGGAGAAGGCACAGCTTGTGGTCATTACTCATGATGTTGACCCCATTGAGCATGTTTAGTTCCTGCCCGCCCTCTGTCGTAAGATGGGTGTACCATACTGTATCGTGATGGAAGAATCCCGTCTGGGAGCCCTAGTCTACCGCAAGCATGCACCTGCGATCACACATGTTGAGTCCGGTGACCGTGCCTCCTTCTCCAAGGTCACGGAAGCTGTCAAGACGAACTTCAACGAGACGTACGAAGAGCTCCGCAAGCACTGGGGCGGTGGCGTCCTTGGCAACAAGTCCAACGCACGTATCTCTAAGCTCGAGAAGGCGAAAGCCCGTGAGCTGACGCAGAAACAAAGCTAAACCTAATAATGTTTAAGACCTAAAGTAAAAAAAAAATGTTGGTGCCATCCTAATCCTAACTAATATTATAAATGCGAAAGTAAGTTTGTTCGTTTGTTTGTTTGTTGCCTTTTCACGCCTAAACCACTGAACCGATCATCCTGAAATTTTGCATATACGTTGTCAGGTGTACAGAAACGGACATAGGGTATTTTTCATCCCGAAAAAAAAGTACTGTTCCCGAGGAAAACAACAATAACGTTCTTATGATAATAGATGGCGCCACATGTCTTTCAAATCATGTTTGAATTATAACCCGAATTGATTGTCTAAGTCTAAATTAATGCGTGCGAAGCCGCGGGCAAAAGCTAGTATTTAATAAGGCGTATAATGGGTGCACAATTTCATCTTGCATATTTTTTTCGTTGCTATGGTAACATATTATACATATACTGCACCAATACAATCTCATGTGATTTATTTTAGTAAGGTACTCAATACGTTTATATACAAATAGCGTCTTTGTAACCCTGAGCACGGAGTGCAGAGACTTCTAATGTAACAATCTGGTGTCACGAGGTAACTTAAAAACAAAGGTTAATTTATATTGTAATTTAGCAATTTATGACGTAAATCCGACAGATATCGTAATATAAAACAATATTATCCACACTAATATTATAAAGAGGAAAACTTTGTTTGTTTGGTTGTAATGAATAGGCTCAAAAACTACTGGACCGTTTTAAAAAATTCTTTCACCATTCGAAAGCTACATTATCCACGAGTAACATAGGCTAAATTTTATTTTGGAAAAAAATAGGGTTCCGTAAAATATTTGGGTTTTTCGGACACAAGGTGTAAAAAATCAACCAGAAAAGTTACTTATTTTGCGTACGCTGCCTAAACTATAAAAGATAGAACCATAAAATGTTCTAATTAATTGGAGATCTTATAAATATATACAAAAAAGTCCGCGACACACTATACCTATCTGTGTCGAGTGAGGCACAACAACCATTTTTTTATTTAAAAATCTTAATTTTTTTTTTAACTACATTTAAACGCATTTATTTTACTCATGCTATTAATCCTTATCAAAATAAATTATTTCATCACTAAGAACAGTTTATGTAGATAATATTTCGTATTTAAAAGATTAAAATTGGACGTTTGGTTTTGAAGTTATGGCGAAATTAAAATACTATTTCTGCGTTGCGAAGTGAGCGTCACCAAAGCGGGGGTGCGCGTGCGGGAGGGGAGTTTAGATCTATGAGTAAGGTACCCGCGCGGCTCAGTCGCGCGGTCGGCTCTCTACGCAGCGGTCGTACGCGAAGTCTAATCATTTTCGTTCGATTTTTATTAGACTTCATTCTTAAAACTACACCTACGCAAAAGTTCTTCTCAGAGCTAAACAACAGTTCTTCTCAGAGCTAATCAACAGTTCTTTTCAGGGCTACCCAACAGTTCTTTTCAGGACTAAAAAACATTTCTTTTCAGGACTAAACAACAGTTCTTTTCAGGGCTAAACAACAGTTCTTTTCAGAGCTAGAATATTACAGGCTATTAACATTTTCTTAAACATTTGAAAATGCCTAAGAGAGCCAGGTCCCAACTTTCTAACCATAGTTCTCAAGCACGGGCAGCAAGAATACGTCGTATGGGAGAATCTTCACCTGAACGTTCACAACGCCTTGCTGAACAAAATCAGAGAAACTCTCAGGCTCGCGCACGAGAGTCGAGTGTCGAACGTTCGCAACGCCTTGCACAACAAAATCTGAGAACCTCTGAGTTACGTGCACGAGAGTCGAGGCTGGAGCGTTCCCAACGTCTTCATGAACAAAATGTAAGGACCTCTGACTTACGCGAGCGAGAGTCAAGTGTCGAGCGTTCGCAGCGACTTAGAGCTCAGGCAGAGAGACAGCAGTTGTCCACAAATAGAGTTCGCAATCGAAGTTTAGCTAACAGCAACAGACTGGCTTTCAGATATAATCCGCAGGTTGATTATGCACAACAAGCGTCCGTCCAAATCGGAGTCATGAATAAGATCTGCTCTAACTGCTCTGCCAAGAAATGGGCAGACGAACCTAATGGTATGTGCTGTGCTTCAGGTAAAGTTTGTCTTCCTAACCTTCAGGAGCCGCCACAACCAATAAAAAATCTTTTAACTAATAACCATCCATTATCTGGTAATTTTTTAACAAATACACGTAAATACAATAGTCTTTTTCAAATGACTTCTTTTGGGGCTAAAGAAATCAGGGAAGGTCATTTTATGCCCACTTTTAAAATTGAAGGACAGGTGTATCATCTCATTGGTAGCCTTTTACCACCATCAGGCCAAAACCCACAGTTCTTGCAAATATATTTTATTTCGGATGCAGACCAGTTATCGTTGCGATCAAGCATCGCACCAACCTTAAAAATGGATTTAATTCGCGAATTACAGACCGTTCTGAATAATCATAACGCGTATATACAAAGTTTTAAACAAAATTTAGAATTCAACTCCTCAGATAATTTAAAGTTAATTATTCATTCAGATCGCACTCCACAGACAGCACACAGAGGCAGATATAATGCTCCTACTGTAAACGAGGTGGCCGTTCTCTTAGTCGATGAAGACAAAGGTCCCAGGGATATAGTCTTACACGGGAGAGACGGACAGCTCAAGAGAGTTTCTGAGCTACATCGGTCCTATGATCCACTACAGTATCCCATAATGTTTGTGTCAGGAGAAGACGGTTATTATTTGACTATCTCTCAGCAGGGTTCTGCGCGTAATAAAACTGTTTCATGTATGCAATTTTATGCATTTAGATTAATGTTTAGAACTAACTCTTTTAATCCGTTACATTATTACAGAGACTTATTTAGTCAATATTGTGTTGACATGATGGCGAAAATGATATCTGAAAGATTAAATTATATTTCCCGGAATCAACAAAGACTGAGGGCTGATGACTACATTCATCTCAGAGATGCCTTAAATCATGACGCAAATGTTGACCCATCAAACATCGGTCAACATGTCATATTGCCATCGTCATTTACAGGTTCTCCGCGTTTCATGCACGAGAAAACGCAGGACGCGATGACGTACGTCCGAAATTATGGTAGACCTGACCTATTTGTCACTTTTACATGTAACCCTGAATGGCCTGAGATTAAGGCGGAGCTGCTACCAGGACAACGGTCTTTCGACCGTCATGATATAATTTCCCGTGTCTTTCATTTAAAGATGAAGAAATTCATCAAATTATTTGTCAAAGAACAGATATTCGGTAAAACAAAATGTTATATGGCAAGTGTGGAATGGCAAAAGCGCGGTTTACCTCATTGTCATTTGCTGTTCTGGCTAGAAAATAAAATACAACCAGACGAGATCGACAGCGTCATAGTTGCGGAGCTACCCGATCAAGAAATTGATCCGGTACTACACAATATTATAACTAAAAATATGGTACATGGACCCTGCGGAGAGCATAATTTAGCTGCACCATGCATGAAGAACGGTGTCTGCACAAAAAAATACCCTCGCCGTTTCATGAACGATACCCAAACCGGAGAGGATGGGTATCCAGTTTATCGTAGGCGCGATACAGAAAATGGCGGTCGGAGCACTACGCTACAAATTAGGGGCAACATGGTGACGATAGATAATAGGTGGATTGTTCCATACTCCCCGCTACTATGTAAGACTTTTAACGCTCATATAAACGTGGAGTATTGCCACTCTGTCCAAGCCATTAAGTATATATGTAAATATATAAATAAAGGTTCAGATCAGGCAACTTTTAGCCTTAGGAACCCACACGATGAGGTCGAAAACTATTTAAATGGCAGGTACATAAGCACATCTGAAGCTGTCTGGCGCTTATTTGAATTTCCCATTCACGACCGGTATCCTACTGTAGTGCATTTGGCTGTTCATCTAGAGAACGGTCAAAGGGTGTATTTTACACCAGGGACAGCTCATCAAGTTGTCCAAAACCCACGCAATACCACATTACTGGCATTTTTTGCTCTCTGTAATGAAGATGAATTCGCGAAAACTCTTCTGTATCATGAAGTCCCGCAGTACTATACATGGGCAAATAATAAATTCACTAGAAGGAGGCGTGGTGAAGATGTAGTTGGACATCCGGGGATAAAAAAAGATGCCGCTTTAGGTAGAGTCTACGGGATACATCCATCACAATCGGAGTGTTTTTATCTTAGGATTCTACTGCACCACGTACGCGGTCCGACCTCATTTGCATACCTTAAAACTGTAAACGGTTTTGTCAAAGAGACGTATCAAGCAGCTTGCCGTGACAGAGGTTTACTTGAAAACGATGACCATTGGGGTAATACTTTAAGCGAAGCTTCGTTATCACATTGTCCAAAAAAACTAAGGGAGTTATTCGTAGTCATACTTTTATTTTGTCAACCATCGGAACCATTGAAGTTATGGGATACTTTCAAAGATCAGTTCTGTGAAGATATTAGACATCGTATCAGACAACAAAATCAGGATAACACTTTACCCTTTACTGAAGTAATTTATAATGAAGGATTAATTGAAATAGAAAACAAACTTCTAGAATTAAACGACAAAAGTTTAAGTGATTTTGGATTACCTTCTCCCGTTCGTACCCAGAATAATACTATTGACAAAATGGTACAACATTATAACAGAAATGATCTAACAGCGTTTGTAAATGACAATGTGCCAAAATTAGTACCAGATCAAAGACATGCTTATGAGACTATTGTGGATAGCGTGAACAATAACATGGGGAGATTATTTTTTTTGGACGCACCAGGAGGCACCGGAAAGACTTCTAGCAAATTTGATACTTGCTAAGATACGGCAATCAGGGAAGATAGCGATTGCAGTTGCTTCGTCAGGAATTGCTGCAACTCTCTTGAACGAAGGAAAAACTGCTCACTCTACGTTTAAACTCCCGCTATCCGTATCTTTAGATCAACGGTCTACGTGCTCTATTCGGAAAAATGGGCCTCTTGGTAAGTTACTGCAAGACGCGTCGTTGGTAATATGGGATGAATGCACCATGAGTCATAGAGCTCATGTGGAGGCCGTGGACCGTACTTTAAAAGACCTCCGAAGCTCTGCTAATGTTATGGGTGGTATCACTTTTGTATTTGCTGGAGATTTCCGACAAACGCTTCCAGTCGTCAACAGAGGTACGCGAGCAGATATTATGAAGGCATGTTTAAAATCGTCTCAACTTTGGACATCTGTTCAACATTTGTATTTGCGCACCAACATGAGAGCTCACTTACATGGAAATACGCATAGTAATTTTCCACAACAGCTGCTGAAACTTGGAGAAGGAATTTTTCCATTTTTAAATTTGGGCACCAATTATGCAGTTACTTTAGATGAGTCTCTAGGCCAAATAGTCCATAATTTAGATAGTCTGATAGATGCTATATATCCTGACATCGAAAACTTACATCAAAATGATTTTCGTTGGCTGTGTTGTAGAGCAATAGTTTCTCCCAGGAATGAAACAGTCAACGAAATAAACAATTTAATTATGCAGAAAGTACCGGGTGAAGTTAAGTGCTATAAATCCATAGACACCGTCACTAACATCGAGGACGCAGTACACTATCCCCAGGAATTTTTAAATTCTCTGAACCCCGCTGGGCTACCACCTCATGAACTGTCGTTAAAAGTAGGCACGCCGATAATGCTTCTCAGAAATTTAAACCCCCCTAACATGTGTAATGGCACGAGACTTCTTATAAAGGAGCTAAAAGATAATTTAATAGTAGCGAAGATTATCACCGGCCCTGCAGCTGGTGAATTAGCTCATATACCAAGAATACCCATGATTCCTACTGATTTGCCTATACCCTTCAAAAGGCTCCAATTTCCAATAAAAATTTCTTTCGCACTAACGATAAACAAATCCCAGGGCCAAACATTCAAATTAGTAGGAATTGATTTACGAAAAGAATGTTTTACGCATGGGCAACTTTACGTTGCCCTATCACGGGTCGGGGGTCCCGACCATCAGTATATTTTGTTACCAGAAAATAATTTAACGTCAAATGTTGTTTATAGAGAAGCTCTACAATAATCGCTTTATTTATCTATCCTAAAACAACCGGGTTACACTTCGGGACTCCCGGCAGAAGTGAAAACTTAGTATTAATTACATTTAAATATTTTCATCATTAACAACTTTAACATCCTCATAAAGACAATCTATGCAGCCTGTGGATAATGATGATGTCGTTTGTCCATCTTTCGCGGCAAAACGGAGTGACGAATTGATATTTTTTTTTAAGTGGAGATAGTTAATAGTTAAATAAAAGGATGGACAGTGACATGGGCTATTTACCGCCCAACGAAGTGGGTGCGGGTCAGCTAGTCGATACATAAAAATGTTAATTGTAATATGTAGGTACGTATATTGTTACATTAACATTTCTTACGTAATTAATTACATTTTATTGTTCAACTCACGCGCATGTTTCGAGATTGAAAGTGAATGCGCAAGAGCAATAATGTAATCTAATATAATAGTTTGAATTAGTGGTGAAATGTCGTGTTATAATCGTGGAAATAGGTATTATGAAGTAATAAGTTTTCAATACAATATTACGATTTCGAAAACGAATTCTCGTAGCTTTTATTAATTATATCAATACCTAAACTCAGTCGCTCCATGTAAAATATCCTGCTGCATCCGGTTAGACTAGAAGCCGACTACAGCATGAGGTTTTTGTAAATGTCAGATTTAGTACTGGTGATCCAGTGGTAACGGCCCGACTTACGCGTTGTATGTCGCGAGCTCAAACCCAAGCAGGCACTTTACTTGTGTATTTAATTTCATCACCATTGCTCTCAAAAACGGTGAAGGAAAACATCCGCATCGTTCTAGAACCAAAAAATCCGATGACCTGTGAATTCTACCAATCCGCACTGGGCCCGCGTGAAGGATTATGGCCCACTCCTCTTACAGAGACGTGGTCTTTGTCCGAGTAGTGGAAACATTATACGCTGATTATGTTTATGCTGTGGGAAATTAGCACTATAATTATTTTTTCTCTTTTTATTCTTGTCTCCTATTGATGCACCTCTAATATTATGTTAGGTATATGTTATTTTTTGTATTATAACAATTTTCTTTTATTATCTCTTTGTTTGATATGTAATTTTTTTATTCTTAGATCTTCATTGAATTATTAAGAAAACCGTTTTACGTTTTACCAAACATGTGTTTAAGATAATTGATTTAATGGTAAACCCTGTATATTGGTGCCCAAGTTGTAAGGTTTAACTTGTTTGAGGCTAATGTAAAACCCTTGTAATCTTTTAAGCAATAAAGTTTTTACTATTTATTATTATGTGCGTTACCAAACTTTTTGCTAATTTCAAAGTCAATCTTCTGTATTTCGACTGTATATTGTCACTACATCTAGCAGTTTAATCTCGGCAGTGCAAACACAGGGTGCTATTTAATAAACATTTGTTCGGCGCGTGCTCGAGATATTTCGCAGACTATTTGATACCATTTACATTGCAGTAGTAGAGTAGGAAGTAGGGTTTTTTGAGCAGATTATTGATCAAGAATTTCTTAATAGCAGTCCTCAGTCTGAATTTGTGACCAGTTAAAAGCAAGGCTCGCCACTTATAACATGGTCCTTAAGCAAATTATACAGCGTTACTTTTTTGTTCCCACACTTCTTGCTAATTTCAAAGTTAGTCTTCTGTATTTTGACTGTATACTGTCATTTCGTCTAGCAGTTTAATCTCGGCAGTGCTATCTAATAAACATTTGTTCGGCGCGCGCTCGAGACTTTTTTCAGACTATTTGACACCGATTACATTGTAGTAGTAGAGTAGCACCTAAGTAGAATTTTATGGGCAGATTATTCGCTCACTCTATAAATGGTAAAGGGGGGGGGGGGGGGCATTTTTAAGGTTGTCCATTAAAAATGTATTGTGGAGTCTCGGCTAACTTATCATCAATAGACATAGCTGTTCCCATATTATTTTTAATTGGTATTTATCCTGTGGGCCTAGCATTAACGCGCCGAGTAAACGTAAAATAAATTCGAACGATTTTAAAATTGAAAATGACCGTTTCGCACCTAATATTTTACTCAATATTAAGACTGTATTCATATCTATGGGTGAGACTGATTGTGCTTGTCGCAAAAAAAAATAACTAAAATGCTATAGGACAGTTTCATTTTCGACAAAAAAAGACGTTCGAATTTACGTTGTGCGTTCGTGCTACCACTGACGATTATTTTGCGTGGTTATTTAATGTGATGAGCAGTGATCGGAGTAGGTAGATTGAACTGGGGTCATTGATCCGAAACGTATATATTACTATGGACATTCCTCCGGAATTGGTGGATTATTAAAAGAAAACCGGAACTTATGTAGGAATTGTATTCTGCCAGAGTGGAAGGAGTCATTTGATGATTTGCCATCCTCAAAAAAAAGGTAGGAATTGTAATAAAATGAGCAATTTTATTCTTAATAAAGAATAAAATTGCTCATTTTATTACAATTTTTTTTTTTTTATTTTTATTAAAAATAGGAAGAATAATAATTCTTCCTATTTTTTTTTTGTCACGATTTGACAAAACCCAACGACCAATCAGAACAAAGGATCATGGGTGGTACAATAACCGGTTATCAGAACAATGCGTACGCCCGCCGGAAATACTAAATCCGGAAATACCGGAATTACTTTCCGGAAAAATGGCTTATCCATGTTATTCTTTCTGTGTGCATTTATGATACAAGTACTAAAAATCAATCTACCTACTCCGATCACTGGTGATGAGTCAAGACTAGGCACTGATGATGTTGGTGAAATTATGCATAATCAGTCTATAATGTTCCCACTGCTGGGACACAGGCCTCCTCTCTTTGAGAGTGAGTGGGCCATAATCCACCACGCGGGCCCAGTGCGGGTTGGTAGATGTCACGTATCTTTTGCATTTTTGGTTCTACGACAATGTTTTCTCACGATGTTTCCCTTCACCGTTTTGAGAGCAGTGGTGATGAAATAATTCACAAAAAGTGAAACTCCTGTCTGGGTTCGAACCTACGACTTACAACACTTAAATCGCGCCCGTTACCACTGGGCCACCACTGCTCTATGAAAATGAATGAGAATGAAATGAGATGAAATAATGATTTGATGATAATTCCATATTAGGGAGGGGTAACCAAATTCCTTTAAAGACCTGTACCTGCGTAATAATAATTAGGCTTATCATTGTCTGATAGCATGTTCTTCAGTAATAATTATTATAACGTCTACACCGGTGATGACTAACCTACTAAGGTTGGCATTTTTATTTTTATAGATATATCTATAAAAATAAAAATGTCTGTTTTTAATATCAAAATAACAGCTTTTTAGTAAATGCATTTGAAAGTACGGTATAAATATAAACGGTAGTTTTTTTTTTTCTGTAAGCATGTCGGTTTGTTCCAGCTAATCTCCGAAACGGCTGGACCAATTTTGATGAAATTTGGTATGGGGATACTTTGAACCCTGGGGACGAATATAGGCTTTTTATCGACATACCACGTGGGCGAAGCCGCGGACAGAAGCTAGTCAATTAATAGTAACGGTGGAGTTTCTTGCCCATTCTTCTCCATACGAAATTACGGGGCAATTAGAATCAATTCTATTTTCTTGTGAAATTTGACGTTCAAAAGTGCCTTTTATGTGCCTATTTGAAATAAATTATTTGACTTTGACTATGAATAAAATAATACAAGTATTTATTTAAGCCAAAAAAATATTATAACACTCTAATCATGGGTAGTAAAATAATGCTGATTCTTGTGGTTTTATTTAATCGATAAGATTTTAGAATATGTTAGTCTTGCTCAAATAGATGCTCGAAGGAGGACGGATTCTAGGCACAGCAAAATAATGTACTGAAATGGGAATTGAACTAACTGTAAAGCAAATTGACACCCTACTTCAATTTGCCCCTTCATAGGTAAAAAGAATGACAATTTAAGTTGGAAGTCAATTTGCTTAACAACTAATTTCCCTGACTGTACATCATTTACACAGATACCGTGAAAAAAAGTATTTATTCTTCTAAACCTAAAATCAAAACAATATAATTATGACGCAGACTGTAAATCATCTGTATTTGTTTTATAAGTAAAAACAGTTGATGAAAAAAAATAAAAAATTGCACGTCAACTGTTTTTCAGTTGAAACTGACGTAAACAGACTTAGACCTCTACAGGTGTTTTCATTAATCAGGATCATTGATCCCTAACGCATATAGAATAAAAAATAATTGTACTAGTTCCGATTTTGGCACAATATATTCATATAAATTAAATAAAATTCATAATAAATTATAAATTCGAAAAGTAACTCTGTTTGTATGTTACCTTTTCACGCCTAAACCACTGAACGGATTTTGATAAAATTTGGAAAGGAGATAGATGGCATCCTGGGGAAGGACATAGGCTACTTTTTGTCCTGGTAGCACGTTCCCGAGGGATAATATCCGACATCATCGCGGGCGAAGCCTCCAACAGAAGCTAGTAATGATATATAAAGTAACTAAGATATAGTATCTACCAGTAGCGAAGGGTAAATTTTTGTAAGAGGTAAGTCGGAGTACATACTTTTAATATGATTATATTATTTGTTAGAATACTAACTGTGCCATTTTTCAAAGGGAAGCTGGTAGGAATCGAATTGTATGGAACCTCCGCCACTGGTATCTAGTAAAAATACTTACGTCATCATCTGCCTAGCTTTTTCCCAACTGTGTTCGGTTTCCAGTCTTACCAGTATTTTGTATGAGCGACTGCCTATCTGACCTCTACAATCCAGTTTCTGGGTAACACAATAACGCTTTGTTAAACTAGTTGTCAGAAGCTTAAAAGGTTTCTGACTACCCGCAATGACTGTCTGACTGAAGATCTATGTGTGACAGAATAAAAACACAGTAAAAGTACTTATATGTATATAAGAATACACACTATCAAGCACAATCTGAATCATTTTGAAGGATATTGCTAATCCATTGCTTCACATGTTCGAAAAATTTGTCCGCGTAGCGACGTAAATAACGCAATGAATGTTGTTGAACTGTCAAAATGAAAGCCATTCCTACGGTTAGTGTGTTACGTAATTATCCTGCTGTATGTAAGTCGATACTTTAAAGCATGCTGTGGCCGCCTGTAACTGAAGGAATTAACTGGACTAAAATAACGTGGAAACGTGGACATTGGTAATCGAGCTGGCTTACAAATTCAAGGTCCCTCAGCGACTTATGGAGCAGGCTATGCTCGGAGTTTCTTTGAAGGACAAGATCAGAGATGAAATTATTCGGAAAAGAACTGGAGTTACCGACATTTGTAGCTCGCAGAGTAAGCAAGCTGAAGTGGCAGTGGCTGGCCATGTTTGTCGAAGGACCGATGGCTGCTGGAGCACGCGAGTGCTGGAGTTAAGACCGCGTATCAGCAAGCCTAGTGTGGGAAGCCCCATAGCTAGATGGCTCGACGACCTTAAAAAGGTGGCTGGGACAGACTGGATGTGGAAGGCGGAGGATAGGGTGTTGTGGCGCAGCCTCGCAGAGGCCTATGTCCAGCGACTGATTTGACTAAAACTGAATATCTATCCCGTTAAATTGTGATAGTTGTGTGTACAACTTTTGTTGGAGGTCCTCAATAAATAAATAACGAATGCTGGAAAATAATCATTTGTAAACTAAGAAACAAGAACGGTTCTGTGATATAAATTGTTTTAATTTTCTAATCAATTGTATACAAATACAATGTGCACTCACTTCTGTATCGCAATCTTCGCCTTGTACGTGTTCACAAGTGTTGATAAAACAATAAGATTTACAAGAAACAATGTTAATAATACACATACTTGAGATATACTTACGAATGACACTCATACCGTGTCTGATCACAATCAAGGGCTGTTTTTATGTGTTATAAATGCATTTAAAATCTCCTTGTAAAAAAGTGCCAAAATTATTGATTGCATGCATCTTTTGCTAAAGGTGACGTTCTATTAATTTGAGGATTACACTAATGGATTGATAATTTAAAAATCTAAATAATTCACGTTTTATTTTATTTCAAAACATCGCTTGTCTTTTTTTTTTTTGTAATTTTTTTGTTAAATGAGCGTGCGCAGGGAGCAAGACAGAGCGAGACTCAGTGACGGGACAGAGAAGGACCGAACGCTCAAGGTCGTTTGGTCAGGGAAGCGCCTTAAGTGAAGATATACAATGTGTAACTAAAATAACGCACAACCTCTTAATTAACACAACCCATTAATGTTCGCATAACTCGTCAAAATGTAGGGAATAGCTGTTTTTTTTTCGCGATTTCAGGTTTGTTCCCATAGTAAAAGTTGTTCATAATGATGAGTACAATGACCCCCCAAGAGGTTGTGCGTTATTTAAGTTACACATTGTATAATAAAAAACAAAAGGTATTTACGAGGCAGTAGGGAATGGACTGGATGAATGAATGGGGACGCCCTAGGTGGACATAAATAGGGACCTTATTGGTGATTTTCTTCAGAAAGGTCAGATGCGTAGCTCTCACAACCAGCGTGCGTGTATGAACGTAAACGAGGCAAAAGGAGTAGTAAGGATCGTAGCAGGTGGCGGTCTGTAGTTTCTGCCTACCCCCATGGGAAGCTGGCGTGAGTTTATGTCTGTATTGTATGTATGTATGTATATTTATTAGTACAGAGACAGAAAAGCTTTTACATTCCTAGCGTATAACACGACAATGAGAGACAGTAACATTATTTAAGCGCCTCTAGTGGCGTCTTTCTGTACTAAGATGACACTTTAAACTGTTTGGTTTACACATTCGTTGTAACAATAGATTTTCACACCCAGCGGGGTAATTGCATAGCAAACTAACAGTAGGAATGGGTTTCAATTTGACAGTTCAACCATTCATTACGTTATTGAGCAGACAATTTTTTCGAATATATGAAGCAATAGATTAGGTAGTAATATCCTATCCTTCAAAATTATTCAGATTGTGACTGATAGTGTCTTTCGCTATTAGGGTGCTGTATTATTATCTGATGGAATAGGAACTTGGTCGGAGGTGTTAATGATGTTTTCAGTCTCATGAAATATGCTAGAGGGTCGTGGTTAAGTAACACGAACCACAGGGGTCGGTCGATCAGTTTAAGTTACGATTGTCCGTGGTGTTTCATACCGACCGAGACCCCTCCGTGCCTCGGAAAGCACGTTAAGCCCTTGATCCCGGCTGTCATTTATAGATCTTTGACAGTCGGTAAGGGTAGTCAGAAGAAAGTCAGACAACCAGTCTTATCAAGTAGTATCGTTTTACTCAGTTACTGGATTGACTATCAGATAGGTAGTCGATCTATATAAATTACCGGTATTAAGCTGCATCTGGGCCGGCAGTCTCGACATAGATAGCGACGCTGTCGCAAACTACCGATCGCTAAATATTAAGGTGAAACCACAGTTGTAGCCCGCCAAATTCAAATTTTCTGTAGTTTTTTTGCAATTTGCAGCTCTGTTTTACATCGTAAGTACGTTGATTAAAGTGTGACTCTCGACTGTGGGAACGATAATATTTATTGAATAATAATAATCAATTTCATATCAATTGTCAAACTTTGAAATTTTCAAATGAAATATTCTCAAAATTTCTTAGGTGGAACAAATTTCCAAAGTTTCCGCCACACGTTTTACATGGTACAAATCAGTTCTGTGTGGGGTACTAATGAAATGATAAGCTGATAGACTAGGTACTTATCAGAAGGTGAGGCATGAAACTGTACATAGGTATGAACAAATTCCTATCGAACTAACTCATAAATCATAACCAAAGAAAATTCCTAATTAATTATGATTCATACGCACTTATAATTATAATAACATTTAATATGATTAATTTAACATTTGTGCAACAAGAGAGCAAAGTCGACTTCTGCTGCGAATGTTGATTTTGAATCCCGAGTAAGCGAAGGATTCTATAATTGAATCACGATCGTAGGGAGTGATTCTAGGTTAGAATCCAGAGCACAGCGAGGGATTCAATGACACGAGATGCAAATAACTTCGGTCTCGTGTAACACATACAACTGTTCACCTCAGCTGCGACAACATATTACCTAAAGGTAAAAAAATACAACATGGTAAAAATTAAACCACATGTATATTTGTAAAACATACAATAAAAAAAAAATTAAAACATTAACAGATGATTTGCAATTTTACGGTTATACGTGTAGGTATCCGAACGTTTTATTATTTGTTTCTTTTTTTGGGCCTACTAGGTATGGAATTTGAAAATCGAACTTCGAACCGATTTGTTTCTTCTATCTCTCGCTTTTTTCGTATCGAAGTGAAAGTGACAGAACAAAGTGAAGTAATAGTTTTTTAATTTTGTAAGTAGACACAGTTCTCAGCATTTTTTATTTTATTTTATTATGAAGTTACTTTTTCTCACAACAGCAAAACCTGCTTGTTTGAGTTGCTGAGGTGAAAAAGTATTTTTCTTGTATGACGTCCTTTCGGTTATAATATATTTAAGAAACAAAAGTTGACTTGTGTAAATACTGGATTGATGGTGTACCTTAGCATGAAAAATTAGGCTATATAGCCTGATTTTTCATGATTAGGTGTACAATGCCACTTAAAAATACCTACAGTCTGCCTATTGAAAACAGACATTGAAAATTGGCAAACACACCGCAGCAAAAAAGCAGAGATAGTAACATAACATCAAACTTGTTTTCTCCGAAAAGACAGGCACAGGGGTGACATTTCGCCAGTTATGTTGAAGCAGGTCAAGCTACACGAAACTGTCAAATTTCACCAAACGGTTTTAAACCTTAAAATGTTGATGGTTAAGTTCAAAATCAAATGAGAAAATCTGTCAGTCTGTGGGAACTTGATGTGCGGGCGACTGTACCCAGTAATAGGGGGTGAGCCTATTGCCATCAAACGGGCACAATTCCAGACTACTGAGAAATTCCTGATGGAAAACCCAATAATACTTGGGAATCGGAACCAGTATAAAAGGGAGAATTGATTATTAAAAATATAATCAAATTCAAAAGTCATACAAAATCCGAGCCGTGGTGGCCCAGGCACTTTACTTAGTTTTGTGTAAATTATTTAATCACCATTGCTTTCAAAACGAACGAAAACATCGTGAGGCATGTCCTAGAACCAAAAATTCGAAGACATGTGACATCCACCAACCCTTACTGGGTCCGCCGTGTGGTGGATTACGGCCCGCTCCGTCTCGAAGAGAGGAGGCCTGTGTCCCAGCAGTGCGAACATTATTATAGGCTGATAATACAAAATCGAAAATGAAAGCAGGGATTTGCCAAATGTCTACAGCTATAAGAAACCGGCTAGACATAGTTAAAACTACAAATTATTTACCATTTGAGACTGTAAAAAGTCCCACTATTAGCACTTAACCCCCTCTTTGTACATTTTCAGCTGAAAACAGAGTAATTTCATGAAAGAAAATAAACGTGCTTAGCTAAGCTGGTAGTGCTTTCTTTCAGTTTCACGACGTTTTTACTACTTAGTCTAAGACGTAGGGTCAAATGAATCTAGGTTAGTAGGCTACGCCACTCTGCTTCCATGACTTACAGACTAAAGCTCTGGTTAAACTGCCGCGAATCACGCGCGGGATGCGGGCCGAGATGCGGGGAGATGTACAAAATGGCGCGTTCAAATGAAACTGAAAACCACCGCTGGGGCTCCGTCTCGTATAGGGCTGTAGGGTTGTAGGGTTGTTGTTGTGTCAATTCCATTTTTTTGTAAATTTTGACGTTCAAAAGTGCCTTTAATGTGCCTATTTGAAATAAATGATTTGACTTGACTTGACACGCTGAGCGATGGCCGTTTTGGGTGGATACTACGTATATTTTCCCCCGTCTTGTTCTGTTTTGTGTTTGTTTTCTTTCTCTGAGTCATGTTTACCGCAAATGAAGGTTTTTTCTTAAATAAAATTCGTATTCAAAATATTTTATTCCACACAAACCTAGATGGGCACTTATGTAACGTCAGAGGCTAGGTGCATGGTTCCAATTGGTTATTTCCTATGAAGAAGAGCTGGCAAGAAACTCCACGCTTACTCTTTTAAAAATAATTGGCTTTTACAATGTTTTCAAATTACGCTGGTAATAGGTATGGGGAGGACAGTGTAGGCCTGACAACAAGTGCTCGCGCACATGTCGCGTAACATCTTATTCATTAAAACAATCGACGCGTTCAGTCACGTCCCGCATTCCGCACGACGTTTGCCTCAATGTGGCCAGAGCTTTATTGTACCGATAGTTTTTTTTTTTTTTTTGTGAAATTTAAAACGCCTAATTAGCAGGTAATTACCAGAGATCGGATATTCGGATGCATATTCACGTAAAGTTGAGATGTTGGCTAATATGGAATGCGATTTTGTGTCGACAAAATCTTAGCGTTAACCTTCGATGAATAGCTATTATTGACCGAAGGCTTTAACTAACACACACCACCCCTCCTCTTACATCCTACATACACATATTTGCATCGGGGGTTAAACATTAATTTTAAATGAATATGTATCTGAATAGTTATGCAATCCAAGAATCCCGGGGTTTTTTTAAATATTTTTTTTTTTGAAGTCACTTTCATACTATACATTCGACTTATTATACCTTCCCGGTGTTCCTGGTATACCGGTTTTTTTTTTCAAAAAAACTTTTTAAGAAGCCGCTTCGCATAGTAAAAATTAACTTTAGGTAAATATGCATCCGAATATCCGATCTCTGGTAATTAGCTAAAAATAGTTGTGCATCCACAGGGCACAAGTCCAAACTCCAGCCTGCTTCGGAAAAAACCTCACAGAATAACATTAAATAACATTGCTTGAGGAACCCATGCATGAAATCAAGCTCAGCAGTCGTGCTTGCTATGAGACTAACAACAAATAATGAGCATCACCATCATCAATAGCCTACTGCAGTCCACTGCTGGACATAGGCCTCTCCATGCACGCCATTCAGTTCGATCCTTGGCAACTGGTACCTGCCTGCGAAGACCGTCGCTCCACCTAGCCTGATGGCGTCTTACCTTCCGTTTGCCGATTCGCGGCTTCCACTCAAGAACCCGTCTAGCCCAACGGTAATCAGTTGTACGGCTAATAATTATCGAAAATGCACATTTTCACATAAAAATTGATTAAAAAACTCAGTGCTTATTAGTAGCAACAGTTTCTGTAACGCTAAATGTCAATCGATATCACGATAATTGATATTAATTGAAAGAAAGGCGTTCAAAAAATTATAATTGAATAAAAACCCTACAACGTACACACGGTAAGTTGACATACAAATGAAAAGCCAGGAAGTATTTGAAGGTTAAGTTCAAATGGAAGGAAAAACGATGATTTTCCTCAAGTATTATAATAAAGATAATTAATTACACGGTATAAGTCAATGATCTTCGTTATGGCGACCAAGGTTAATTGACAAGTTATTGCCTTTTGTGATACTGGGTTAGTTCCTGAGCATATTGCGAAAGTTATTCGTTTTTGAAGCATAAAGTAAGATGATTTGAGGAAGTCTGTTGATTTGTCTATTAACGGCCGCACAGGTCGATCGAAGGTTAAGCTACGCTTGGTACAGTCGTTTTTGGATGGGTGTCCTTCTATTACATATCGAGATCCCTCGCCTTCCATGCCTCGGAAAGCATGTTAAGTCGTTAGTCCCGGTTGTGATTCGTAGATCTGTGACTGTCCGCACGGGTAGTAGTAGAAGCTTAAAAGTTTGACAACCGGTCTTACCAAGGGGAATAATGTTACCCAGTAACTGGGTTATGGAGGTCAGATAGGCAGTCGCTCCATGTAAAATACTGGTATTCAGCTGCATCTGGTTAGTCTGGAAGCTGACCGGAAAATAGTTAGGAAAAGGCTAGGCAGATGGATTTTCTTGCATAAAGTAACATGATTTATCTAACATCACGCCTGCATTCCCCGATGGGTTAGGCAGGGTGTGTATAGGTGATGATTGGTTATTGGGTGAGGTTTTACTTATTTATTGCTTCATGTCCAATTTTGATTAGGAGGCAGAAGGCCTATTGTTTAAAGACATTTATACAACAAAAATTAACATTTTCCCGTTTAAAGACGTTGATGTCTTTTGCTAGCAAATATTAAATTCCGTAAAAAAATTGATAACGAGAATTTGTGATAAAAAGGAAGGAAGACAAGAAAGGCAGTAAAATAAATTAGAGGTATCAATATTTTATTGCATGTATCTAAGAACTATGATCAATTTCGGACATGTTTTAGGTCAAAATTCAGTTTTATGCAAATCGAGACTGTTTTGAGAAGTGACCCTTAGATATAATTTGTACTTCGTTGACGTAATAATGTTCAAATGAATTATAACTTGTAGGTAATTCGGTTTGTTGAAGACATTTTCTTAACTACCTATCAGAGCCATCTAGCGGCACGTTCTTGAAACAGTAGATGTGATCGATATCTTTCTGAAAACCTATTATTTACATCCTCTTTGCTAACACAATTTAATTATAAACCTACAGTCCCACTACAAGGCAAAGGTCCCCCCTCATGATAGTCTAAATGACTTGTTATGCGTCGTAATTTACAATATTATTGCCGTTTTTCAGATAACCTTTTGCATGTCACAATAACATAATATTACTTTATTTATTTATAAGCTAGGCAATTCCGTATTTAATTATTTAGTCATACTACAAACAATATGCTGCGACGTCAGTTATTTATTTAAGGGCAGATTTTTCAATAGTCCGGTAACTTTTATCTGAAGATGAAATGTGATAATTGGACATACTCGTATTTTCCATACGAAAGCTGTCAAACCGCAATTCCTAAGAGAAAAGTTACCCGACTATTGAAAAATCAGCCTTAAATGTAATAATAATTTAGGTGTTTTCAACTACTTAGACTTAAATAGGTTTTGTCAAAAAGATTTTTAACAAACTGGTTTTATGGCCAAACACATTAGGATTTTAATAATTAGTAGGGTACTTACATTGTTTTTTTGAAGTGAAAACTTCTTTAGGCACGTTATGCACTTTTTGGGTGAACAAAAATCATGGAACTCGCGTCATCGTCACCGAACGCTTTCCATGAGCTATATGTATACTGTGTATATACGTATATATGTGTACTTTTTGGGTGAACAAAAAGCGTGAAACTCGCGTCATCGTCACCGCACGCTTCGACGATACAATTCACAAGTTACTTAGTTTTCACTTCTATCGGCAGTCCCCAAAGACTGCCCCGCATTTTTTTTACGGTTTTCAATTTTACCAGTCCTTTGGTCTGGATTGGTGAAGGAAAACATCATCGTGAGGAAACCGGACTTACTAGTTAACATTGGTCTGAAATCGCCAACCCGTCAGCAAGCGTGGTGATCAATGCTCGTGTCTTCTCTGTATGAGAAGAGGCCTTTGCCGTGCAGTGAAACAGTACTGGGCTGGTATTATTATATTATATCAGTTCCATAATTACAATATGCAATAATAATTATTATCTCATTTAGAAATCTGCTAACCTTGCTCACGAGACGCCTACATAAAATGAAATGCTCAATGGCCTTCACCGTTTATAACAACAAAACATTTCGTATTTAACTATACTTTTACTCTTAACTAACACAATAAATGCAATTAATTTATCATTATCACTTTGATAGTAAATGCAGTTAAACTCATAAATAAAACATTATCACCAGGTACCGGGCAGTAAACAGAATAATATACAACTTTACCCTCATTACGAAGCAAACATCATTTATAAATAATAGTAATGATAACTGCACTAAGCGTTTGTACGTTAAGTTGAACAGTACCCTCCAAAATGTGAACGGAACAAGCAGTTTTGAGTGTGTTGGCCAACGCGATGTGAATACGAAAATCAATTTTGTTTTTGTTTACATTCGAAAATTGTGTCCAAATCAAAAATGGAACATAAATCTTGAAGTGTCATCGCAGTTTTGTTTTTTCATCGAACGCGCTCGGAATCGGAATCGAATCCTGTCGTTTTTTTTTTATTTATTAAAAAATACGACTTCTATGCCAATAAAAATGTGACTTTTTAGTTGTGGTGCCGTTTGTCCAATTAAATATTGCGCGGCAAAACATTGTGTCAAGTGAAAATTATCAGATAAATGAATAATCACTTAAGATCTTTTCGTGATAGTTGAATAAACACTCCAATTACGTTTGTAGCGAGATTTTTTCACGAATTCCTTTTAATGAGGAGTGTTTTTTTGATAAGGAAATGGTTGTTCCGCAATGCAATAGCAAACTTGGTCGATTCGTAGTCTTTGTGTAACTATCAAACGTAGTGTTTCGTTTTAAACAAGCTGAATAAAATAAACCTTCAATTTCTTTATAATTTATTCGTGAAAAACTTAGATTTTTGCTTATTTTTGTCGCTAAAATGTCGGTTATAAACATGGGTGCCAGACTGGAGATAATGTTCAGTAAAATCTTCAGAAGAAAGGATGGATACACGATCATAGGTAAGGTTTATCTCAAACTTTTTTTATGGTAAGTTCCTTATCCGTTTCGTCATACGAAGCATCGAAAGATTATCGAATGGTTTTATTGTTTATTTTTATATTATTTTAATATTTTTTACTATTGCTACTATCTATTTATTCATTCTTACGCTCAAAACTGCCTCACTGTTTAGTGGTCACAATCGCGGCTGACGGATCAGTCCTGTGTTTAATTCCTGGTTTGAGCATATTGCATTTCTGGTCGAAAATTGTACCCAATTATTGTCGATAGATTCTCTAGCTCATTGTATTTTATCTAAATTATCTAAGACACTGCCGCACTTTCAACAAATCTTTGGGAACTGCTACGATTGTTTGATTAAAATAACCACAGCCAATAAAATAACTTGTTATGAGATTTGACAACAGATTAAATTCAACAGGCTTCAAACTAAGCTGTTAGGTTAGAATTTAGTACCTCTTTATTGCAAGTCCGATAGCCTAAAACGAGCCTAAAACCATTAATATAACCTATACTAATAATAAAGCTAAAGAGTTTGTTTGTTTTTTTGTCTGTTTGTTTGTTTGACTGAACGCGCTAATCTCTGAAATTACCAATCAGATTAGAGATATAATTTTTGCTTTTGATAGGTCAATTCTTGAGGAAGGTTATAGATTATTTAACATCACGGGTACGCCCCTTAGGAGCCGAGCAAAAAGAAAAATAGTCAGAAAGAACGCTAAGCGAAAACCAAACAGCGAAGGCAGGCGATGGGATGCGACGCGGTGGGTCAGGGGCCGAAATTTCACGCGGGCGAAGTCACAGGCAGAAGCTATGTACTAATATAATGTAACTAGTCCGGTACTTTTCCTACGGAAAGGGAAGCGAATAGGTACACTGACTGTCTGCGATAGCCGGTCACTACTACTAATTCTAGTACATTATGTAGGAGTTATACCGAACGAGAGCATGAGTCAGTCACTGCGATAGTATTGACTAATGTCTAGTTTGTAACTGGCCCCTATAAGGGCTAAAACTATATTCAGCAGATAGACAAATGCCCGTTTTTACTAGGAAACCAGACCCAAATAAACGCCTAAATATTATTGCACTGTTGGATTTCTAACTCTCTGCACTGAGGCGAGCGTTAAAAATTCAACAGTGCGTTTTTATTTAGGCATTGATTTAGTGTTAGTGAAAACAGGCGTTAGTATACAAAGGATACTCTTTTATAACGTAGGTCCCAAGGGAAGAAACCAAGATCCTATGTTCTCATTGTTCTTCTAGTCTCTGATGATGGTGATGATCAGATAGAATACAAAAATAATTCAGAAACACCTAGATACTTAAATTTATCATATTTTTTTCTAGAGACAATAAAATGTAATGATAATGGCTTGCAAAACTCTGTAATCATAGCACATTATTATACGATCAGAATAGGAATGGCCTTGCTATCGGACGTAATTCAGAAAGACGAATGTTACACATTCTAAAATCTTACCTAATGCTCCGCAATAATGTTAAAGATACTTCGTTCGTCGTTCGTTCGTTCGTTAGTGACCCTATTGGTGATGTTCTTCAGAAAGGTCAGGTGCGTAGTACTCACAACCGGCGTGCGTGTATGACCAGATGTATGAACGTAAACGAGGCAAAAGGAGTATGTATGGATCGTAGCAGGTGGCGTTCTGTAGTTTCTGCCTACCCCCATGGGAAGAAGGCGTGAGTTTATGTATGTGTATGTGTGTATACTTAGTCCGTGATCATCATTTTGATAATCGTTATTTTTTCGCGAATTTTGAGTTGCTGTTTGTTGCCAGCTAAGGAATGGACACAATTATTGTAGAATAGAATAATAGAATAGAATAAAATTTATTTGCATAAAAACATGGTATAGAAGATGGTACAAAAATTAAATACAGAGCATACATGTCTTTGCTTAACATTATAAGCGGGCAAATTTGTCGTGCATACATTTCATTATATTATTAATTAATTAATTATTATATGACATTTGGTACATTTAATTATATAATACATTAAAGTTTATAATTTATACATTTAAAATTTCAGTCATTTAATTTTTTTTGTCAAAAAATTCTTTTACACTATAAAAACTATTTGTGGACAGCCAATCATACAATTTACTTTTAAATAATCTTGTATTTAGAATTTTTAAGTCGCTCGGTATTTTATTAAATATTTCTACACACATATACAAACAGCTTTTATTATATTTAGCTAGCCTTGGCATGACCTTACCTTATGATTTACTTAAACCTTACAATATTTTATAACACTTATTTTTGAGAAAATCTTTTGTTTTATACCTATCATTGCTACTTATTACTTCCAAATAGCACCCTAATTACGTAACACGCTATCAATAGCATTATGAAGTCTATTGCTAATCCATTGCTTCATATGTTCGAAAAAATAATGTGTCTGCTCAACAACGTAAATAACGCAATGAATGTTGTTGAACTGTCAAAATGAAAGCCCTTCGTACTGTTGTGGGTTACGCAATTACCCCGCTGGTCCAATTAACATACAATGACTTTAAAGTTGCTTATAACTTTAAAAAAATAAAAGCCTATAATATACAAATTTATATATATACCTTTTGTTTTTCGGACACACGGACTACTCACAATCCATATTATAAATATATAATATGTAATGTATAATACATAAATATGTTACTAAACATCACAAAAAAAAAAACTAAAAAGGACGTGCCCCACCACACGTTGGCACCCAGGGGGCCTAAAATGGACGCTTTGGCAGAATCATAATATGATCTGCGTACAATTCGTATATCCCGCAATTCATCTGTTTGATAGCTGCTAATTGACATTAGACTTCATTAAAGCAATGCATAATTGGTGGACCATTTTACGAAACTTCATACAAAACTGTCAAACAGATGAATTGCGGAATATTAATTGTACGCAGATCATAACATGATTCTGCCAAAGCGTCCATTTTAGGCCCACAGGTATAATGTTCTCATTGCTGGGACACAGGTCTTCAAGCAACGTTGCTTATATTCATGACTAATTGTGACTTGTCGCCAAAATGTGGCATGATATAAGGAGGCATAATATTATTTCCTTAACAAAGATAGTACACGATCCACATAAAGTATGCCTTTCAAATTATTGGATGAAGCAACCAAATTTAATCACGTAAATATAAAGTGAATCGTGTCGTGCCTTTCATTTCTGCGACTTCGTTTTGGTTGAACCGTGCATTATCATCATTACGCCATATTAATACGACAAAATAAAGTAATTTATAATAACTCGTTCTCTACGTTAAATTCACCGACAGACAGTGCACAACCTAAACCCCTTCTTTTTTTTTTTGGTTGGGAAATCATCAAATAACTTCTCTAGCTCTGGGCGGAGCAGGACGGCGTGTCAGACTTTTACTGACTAAAATCCACCCGTGTTCCTTCAGTTGGCTGTGCGCCAGGGCTACGGGAACTCTTTCGGACAAACCCGCGACCCTAGCAGGCATCGGCCCTAACGGATCCCATCATTGTGTGCTGAAACCCCTGGGTCTCTAGAAGCATGAAATTTTGCAAAAGAGTTCCTTAAACAGGGAAATAATTATCAGGTGTCCCATAAAAAAACTTCAATTCATTCAAGAATTTTTTTTCTTCTTAATTTTTTCTCTTTTTTTTTGGTGTACATAATAAAGAGTATTCGAATATCTACTCGACCCAAATGTAGGGGATAGCTGACAATTTTTTCGCAATTACGATTTTGGTCCTATGGAGAGAACATTTAAGGTAGATAACGAGTTAGTGTAAATTTCAATTAGAAAGTTGTTGTTCTTGTGGTGATGTTCTTCAGAAAGGTCAGGTGCGTAGTACTCGCAACCGGCGTGCGTGTATGACCAGATGTATGAACGTAGACGAGGCAAAAGGAGTATGTAAGGATCGTAGCAGGTGGCGTTCTGTAGTTTCTGCCTACCCCCATGGGATGAAGGCGTGAGTTTATCTATATAAGTAAGTTTTTCAGTTTGATGGTCTGTGCCACACCCTTGGATATGACCTCGCCTTACTGCATACACGCTGTATAAGGAAAGTGAGCACTTAGGAAGAATTTTGGAAAGTTCATCTCTTAAAGGGGATAAATAAGGGCTGAAAGTTTGTATGGAAGTTCGTCATTTTTTCCGATGTGAAATCACATCGGGCCTACGACTTGTTTATACATACTAAGTATTATAAAGAGGTAAAAATCTGTTTGCATGTAGATTCCCACGACATGAAAACTCTCTTTTACCTCTTTACATGAAACTGCTGATCCTATTCCTAAAATTCTGTCACTAATGAGAAGCTATAGCATTGCCAAGTATCATAGGATATATTTTATGTTAAAACAAGAAAACTCGCGGGCACAAGGTTGTCTAATCATAAAGGCGCGGGCCCACCGCGACGCATGCTGTGCACGGGCACGCGGCGCATTTTAGCTGCGTGTATTAATTTGTTTGACAACGTGGGTCTACGTTTCCACTGGAGTACCTACACGAAGACCCACGACTATGTATAGCGTGGCACGGCGCACGGAGAGGCTACACACGTGCCACTGCAATCCACGGACACGACTGAAAACTGCTCTGCGATAAGCGAGCTGTACATAGTCATGGGTCATATTCGTGTACTCCAGTGGAAACGTAGACCCACGTCGACAGCGTTGAGCTATGTAGCCGCCTATTCGAGGAAAGCACGCATGTATCAATGACGTCAATTCATGCATAGCCTCTCCGTGGGTTGCAGTGGACACAACCACATACATTTTCTTACAAAGCGAAGCTTAATACACGTGCGTAGCCTCTCCGTACACCGCGATGGGCCCACGCCTTAAAGTAGTGCAATGGCCTGCAACGGCCGTGGCGACTCCGTCCGTGACTTTGCAACTATGCTATGTCATTTATAAGCGTTTCTATTACGTGCACACTTCACTATTCAGTTGTCACTTGTTTTGATTAAGGTTCCGTAGCAAATTATGTAACATGGTCTATTTTTTACCCCCGACGCAAAAAGGGGGGTGTTATAAGTTTGACCGCGATGTGCTCTGTTGCGTTTTTTGATGTGAAACATCCTATAGCCGCGGGTAAAACCGATTAATAGCGTGGCGACGCATGCCGTGGGGCTTTTTTTTACCTTTTATTACAGAAAGCAGGTCTTTTTAAGAGGTAATGAACACATAAATCCCTGTTTATGCGAAATGTTTATACAGGGTGTACTGTATACTGTATAATTTTTGTGATTGACACAATATTAACGCCCCGCTAATCGCTTTTCATGTGACAAAGCATTTTCATTTTCATTTCTAACACAAAAACTAATATGTTGTTATCCGCTTATCTATAACTAGTTAATTAATTCTTGCTACGAGTCGGATATAAGGACTTACAAAATACTATATTTTGTAATAATACACTATCTTTTTTAATTATTTGAATAATACGCGAACCTCTTATTTTTCAGTAATCGCAAAGATGAGAATATTTTTTTATTTATGAACAAAGACTCAATGTCTCTCATGGACGGCATAACATGTCATTGCTGCTATTCATCTGCTTGAGGTTAATGTACTGAAAATATCTTTGTCATCTTTGCCAATTACTCAAAATTCGACATCATACGATTTGCTACAATCACTCCACTAAATTAGCGGTTAGGTACACAGAATAAGAGTTAGGTTAGGGAAATCTTTGTGCGTAATAACTCTTTGACATTACACGCACTAACACCCGACTACTCTAACAGACTTTGAGTCGTTCCAAAAGTGTTTCTGTCGCTACATCACACCTTAGAGTGACCGAGATAGCATGAGACTTAACGCCACTATAGATGAGCTATGTACAGAAATTTATCAGAGGTACCTATCTACTACTACTACTACTATTAACCTGCATCAACCCACTGCTGGGCAAAGGCCTCTCCCCATGACTTCCAGCTCCTTCGATCCAGGGCTAAAGTGGACCACTGGTAGTTTGTTTTCTCTAGCTCGTACCGCCATCTTCTACGGGGCCTGCCGCGACCGCGCACGCGCGCGCGGTGTAACCTAACTACCTTTGAATCCTTTGATTTCTGTATGTAGTAAAATAGATAGGAACCCAGGCAGTACAAACAACGGTATGTACTGCCTGCAGTAGAAAAACTTGGACTGCCTCTTTGGTCTAGTGGTCGCAAGCGTGCTGAGCACGAGGTCCAGAGTTCCATTCCAGGTTATTGGGTTTTCCATCTGGAATTCTCACGATATTTTCCTTCACTGCTTTGAGAGCAATGGTAATGAAATAATTTACTCAAAGTAAAGCCTTTTTCCTGGGTCCTATTCCCAGGTCGAGAAAAGTACTATTGGGTTTTTACTTATGGAATTTATCAGTAGCAGCCCGGAGTCTGGATTAGCGCCCGGTTGATGAGAATAGGCTTTCCAACTCTTACATGGGACTTGAACATAACTGGTGAAATGTGGGTGTAGGAACTATAGGTACACCTTTGCCGAAGTCTTCGGAAAATACAGGCGTGATAAAAAAAGAAGGAGACTATGCATTCAAGTTTTTTTTGCCAACTGTACATTACATACGCTGTGTTTGATTCTTTTTGGTTGAGTAATCTAAAAAGCATACATCAGTATTATCTATACTTAGGTCTGTCAACATTCGGTAACCAGCGTATGGCGATGAAAATGATTGCTTTGGAACACGCAAACATACGCTACATACAAAATGGCCGCCTTTTCCTTTAGTCATTGAGGTTTCACTGTAATTTCTGATGGCCTGATAAGATTCTCGTTCCTGATGTGACCGTGAGTTCTGTAAAGAACTTGACATATGTGGAAAAGCCTTGTAGATTGAAGGTCGAAGAAGGAAAAAAACGCTTGGCGCATTTTAGCAAAGCAGGCACCCCACTGCTCGCCGCGTCTATAATGTGTGCTTAGCTATAAAGAAAATTGGTTTTCTTTACATTTCATCATGTTTTCCTTGTATAATATTTAAGAAAGATGGCTCAATTTGGTCTGAGCACAATACAAGAAGCCTTATAAAGTTGTTTCACGTGAACTATGAAAATAATTACGTCGTTTTCCTTTGCAAATACACGATTCCGAGAAATGTGTTGAAGATTTAACCTGTTAGGTGAATAAATTGAAGGCTACAATGTAAATTGTAGGAAACAAATTTCATCATGAAGCTACATAGTTTTAAGATGAAAATGTTTTACTTCAAGTAGGTAATCATACAGCACTGAAATTTCAAGATAATTTAGGTACGGTTTCTTAGAATAACGGTGACCGCCACATAACGGCGGCAGTGACGGGTGTCATGAAAATGACGGCAGCGGGCTTTGACTTGACGGTGTCTACAAACGCTCTCTAAGAAAATACACCCACTGACAGTACAACTATTTTCCTAATGTCCCTCGGGAATCATCGCATTTCCGAATACAAACGAATGCTAATTCCCATGTCTATGAATTATTAGATTTATCGTGTGAAATAATTTGAATTCAGAACTAAGTAATTTAATTTTGTTTTGTTTTGACGTAACAACAGACGTTACAACAATAAAAAATATAATTTGAATTCAAAATATTATACACGGTATATGTAATAATTGATGGGCATGGAAATTAGCATTCGTTTGTATTCGGAAATGCGATGATTCCCAAGGGACATTTAGAAAATAGTCGTACTGTAGTTTCATAAATAACGTTTCACTGACATCATTAGCCGGTAAATTGCAGACGCTATTTGGCGGCCACCGCTTTTCCAGGAAAGCGTAGTTTAAGCTTTATAGACATTGTAAAAATTGAGTTGCGTTTACGATCTCAGATATTAGTTTTATTGGGGTTCTTTTTACGTATGGCTAAATCTCAGAATATACATTTCATGAATAATTTTGCAATATAATAACAAAGAAAGGGTTTCATCTCCCCATAGTTTTGTGACGATTCTTGTTTTCTGTGTAAACTATTGCTTTTGATCTTTCTGTAACATGAAAGTTCCTACCAGTGTCTTCAAATATATCCTTAGTAACATCGTCATTGTTATTTCCTTATTTTACATAGCATAATAACATGACGCCTGTATTCCCCGAAAGGTAAAGCAGAAGTGCACTTATAGTACACCCACATTTCGCCAGTTACATTTCCTCATTTTACTTTTCCCTTTAAATAGTTTCCTGCTATTCCTTCATCAAATGCATCCTCAATTTTCTTAAACACACCAAACACTAAATGATCAACATCAACAAAGACAGTAAAGTTTTGCTTAGTCAATTGCTGCTAATTAATTTTCTCATAAATATCTAATTTGTTTTACATAAGGCAAGGTTGTACAAACAATGCAATCCTCTTTCGCGCAAGGAACCCTACATTTTGCTAATTTGACAATCTAATCCTCCTTTGCGCAAGGAACCCTACATTTTGCTAATTTGACAATGTAATTCTCTATCGCTCAAGGAACCCTACACCTTGCTAATTCGACAATGCAATTCTGTTTCGCTCAAGGAACCCTACATCTTGCTAATTTGAGAATGCAATTCTCTTTCGCTCAAGGAACCCTACATCTTGCTAATTTGACAATGCAAGTCTATTTCGCTCAAGGAACCTTACATCTTGCTAATTTGACAATGAAATTCTCTTTCGCTCAAGGGACCTTACATCTTGCTAATTTGACAATGCAATTCTCTTTCGCTCAAGGATCCCTACATCTTGCTAATTGACAATGCAATTCTCTTTCGCTCAAGGAACCTTACTTCTTGCTAATTGACAATGCAATTCTCTTTCGCTCAAGGAACCCTACATCTTGCTAATTTGACCTTCGATGACTCACTTTCACGTCGTGGCATGCAATAGTTTAAACAAATAATGTACAATCACCAAAAGAGATAAGTAACCAGGGTCGTCGATATATTTGAAGTTTAGTAAGAAACTGATGGATGTTATCAAATGAAATTTAATTCGATAAATTAACTGTTTGTTTTCTATTCATTAAGTTAAATTTTATTCGAAAACATCCATCGGTTTCTTGCTTAAACTCAACTATATCCGACGACCTTGGTTACTTATCACATTTGGTGACCGTACATTAACGAAAATATAATGCTGACATTAAAGTCTGCATGTATTCTTTGATTAGGTTTCTTTTGACCTTCTGATGATGGAAAATTTCGAGCTTTAAGGTCAGGTTATCTAATTTAAGGCACGATAATAAATTGGTGAAATTCTCGTAGGCACGTGTAAGAAATGAAACGTGAAGTTATGGATCGAAGTTGGGATAAAGTTTTTCCTAGAATTGTTATTAAATAACAGAATTCAGGAGACCTTTTGCACTGGATGCTGTATCAAAAGCATTATTTAAAGTAAAAAAAAAAAAAACTGGATTGCCTCGTTGGTCTAGTGGTCGCAATGGCTACTGCTGAGCATGAGGTCCTGGGTTCGATTCCCAGGTCGGGCAAAGTGTTATTGGTAGCAGCCCGGAGACTGTTTTTCCCTATTACATGGGACTTAAACACAACCGGTGAAATGTGGGTGACACTATAGGTACACTTCTGCCTGACCCTTCGGGGATTACAGGCGTGATATATATGATGCTGTTATGTTATTAAATTTTCATAGAAATTGTTCTACTAGAGTCTCGTAGGTAGATGTTTCTAAGTATTTAGCCGCTTTTACGAATAAGTCGCTACGTGTGGGGGGTAGATTTTATCACCAATTTATCTCCATGCCCTTCATAGTGGAATGTATTTACGATTTATGTTCTTACCATATGAAAATATTAATTAGTACGAAAGGCATAATAAAAGAAAATAAAGTTATGGATAACAATCAATATATACCTACCTATAACACCTATGTAAGATTATAGAAACGCTAATGGTCCTCAAAATGATTTTCCAAGGAAAAATAAATTACTGCAGGTATATTTTTATTTTATAATAATAGTAATGTCTTTGTGTAGATCTTCTCAAAAAGCTTACATAGTTAATGAATGTCGTTTAAAACATTCATAGGTAATGAATTCATTTATTTATTTACTAACCACACAATGGTCACTTAGCATAATTCCATATGTAATTAGAATGATTACATTATGAACAATTACATTCATTTCTTTGTTATTTTGTTTATTTGCTAAAACGTGCACTTGCGCTTCGGTTTCGTTTTCTATGATTTCATGGTAATCAACTTCTGTCACGTTTAGCTAATTATAGTTTGTCATTGTCCTAACGAGTTGAGAAAAAAGTGCAATTATTAAAATTGTTACTAGTTTTTTCACCAAATATGCTTTTTGTCCTATAAATTCCGTAATACCCGCTTAGAGGGTGACCTTTTTTGATCGTTTAACGGAGAGTACGATAAATGATAGGCTATCAAAAAGATCCTCAATATCATTTTTCATTGTCCATTCTAATAAGTAGCGTTGATAATAGAATCATATAACTTCGATGATAGGGGCTGGACTGAAAATAAATTAGAAAAAAGAGATCGTATAGATAATGTGGTAAGTATTACCTACGTATTTACCAATACTAAACCATAAAGTCACGGACACATTCGTTTTGGCGAATTCAAACTTCATTTTTAATAGCGAAATTCATTAAAACCAACTACATAATCGGTAAACAAATTATTCCTGCGAATTTGTTTGTAATTGTATCTTCCAAGTAACTTTAAAATAGAAACAAGAACTTTACCCATTAGTTATGATCAAATGTTTGTCATCATTTTTGGTATCTCCTGGCCTACAAAATATTTATTAACTCCTTAATCAACTTAATATGTCCTTATTATTTAATGACCTCTAATAAAACTAGAGCACAACTTTAGTTACTTTAAGAACTACTGTTTATAAGTTAGCGATATCTTTTGACTTATTTTCTGTTATACCTAACAGTCAGGTAATCGTCCCTGATATGGCACAAGTATGCCTAATAAACCTTGATATTATCAAAATAACAAGAGCATTGATTGACCTTAGTAAGAATGTGCGTTACATTGTCAAACGCCTTCCAGAAATCCAAAGGGATTCCCCAAGGCACAAAGACCATTATTTTTCAAACAAAGAGAACGAATCTGCTCTAATCTTCGTAACAATAACATTAAACCACCCGTTAGTGTTACCGTCGTTAAAGTATTATTTAGTTAACGTGACTGAAAGAGAACCTCCGCAACGATTGTTGTTTAATTTAAACTTTGCAATTATACCATTGTTTAACAATTGGTTATTAGCCATTACAATATTTAGCAGTCGATTCACGATTGTTTTACCATATTATGATGCGATCACTTCGGTTTTATGTGAAAATAAAATTATATTTATTGCTTTATAAAGTGATTGACGTAGATCTTCGGAAAATGCGTCTATGGTGTGAATTTTACCGATATCGTGATGAGTTCAATCATTATTCTGGATTTTCTTGTTCTATTGTTTGTATGCTTTTGACGTCAATAATGATAATTATTAATCTGTAAATTAAATGAATCGAAATCTCATTCTTTATTATAGACGAACCAACTATGTTTAGTTTTTATAATAAAATAGAATACTCTTTATTGTGTACACCATACGAATTACAGACATAAGTCACATAAGGTAATACAATGGGCGGTCTTATCACTAAAAGCGATCTTTTAAAGACAATTTATGGGTGGATTAAAAGGGTGAAAGAGAAACAATACTGAAGGTAGCCTGTCGTGTACCATTTACATATACAATAAATATACACATAAAGCGTATACTTATCTAAGAATTATAAATAATCGTGTAGGTTAAGGTGAGAGGAAGTGTATTAATTACTATGTCTTTTACTTCGCTAAAATTCTAAAAATGAAGTCAATGATTATTTAAAGTAGGGACACAGTCATAGCTACACGGTTTACTTAGGACCGGCTTTATTTATCTTCAACTTAAGTAGTTGAAATATAGGGTATTCAGATCTTATCATTCAGATCTGAATACCCTATATTTCACAGTTCAACCATTCGAGTATCCCTATGACTATTCGACATTCAGAATCCTCTATTCAAAACGAATGTTAATTGTATTCAGAATCATCTATTCAAAGTGACTGTTGCATTCAGATCGAAATGAGACATCTATTCAAGATCGTTTATACTAATCTTACTATCGTTTATAATACTCCATTCGGAATTAAACTTCTACTATTGGGATTTTATTCTATGATGGTGTATATTTATTACTGAGAGTTACCTATTAGGTATTTATAAGTTACATGTAGGTATTTCCTTCCCTTGCAGGGAGACAAAATTTTCATTTAGTAATGTATGATGCAGTGATGTGAATTTATTATGGGTTAATGTGGTCTCTGAGTATAATACAAATACCAACGTCGTTTAAAAATCTTATTCATAATCAGTTGCTAAGCACGACTGATTGTTTACATAACAAACACATTCCCATTCCCGTAAAGGAAGCAGATTGTATTCTTTTCTACCCATCGTGTGCCTCATAGCTATAAAGTTATAATTATTAATTTACATCAGAAATCAGCATGTAGTATTTCGATTAAACCAATATACCACATTCCTAATGTATACCTACGACTACGACAAATGAATAGGTTTACATTATGAGTACAGACTCATGTCATGACTTGTTATTGTTCATACAATAACAAGTATGGGTATGTGTATAAAATGTAAGTGTACCCTATCATAAAGAAGTGTTAAGTAATTTTAATTAATGTGTAACTAAGTATTTGTCTATTTGTTTGTTTGTTTGTCTGTTTGGTGTGGTGGTGACTTTTATTTTGATATTTTACTAACAGGAGTGATAGAAATAAAACAGCTGAAATATAATTATAATAATCTTTCTTTATTCATGAATATGAGACAACCATACGGAGATTGAATTGATTGTTTATTCACATTTTTTTATGCAATTTGCTTAAAATATCCTTAACACATTTATAAATATCATCATTAAATACATTCCCCACAACATGTTGGACACATATATTGGCATTACAATCACATGGTGAATTTGTGAATTCTTCCGCGTCAAAAACTTGTATTCGTATTATTTTACTACGATGACCGGTTGATGGTTTCTGTATGTATGAGTAAACAACATCACTTCTTCGTCTTTTATTATTGTTACTGTTGTTACTATTGCTGCAAGGTGGTGTTTCCTCAAATTGAAATGGTTGAAATGGTCTTTCTCTTTCCAAATAGTTGACCACTTTTTGACGTAGGGCTTGTTCAGCAGGAATTGGTGAGTATGAAGAATTAGTGGGGAAAATATCGCTGGACATCTGAAACAAAGAAGTAGATATTAATTAAATAATACTTAAATTACAAGTTAACGAAGACAAATGAACTATCCTAGAATAGACCCCTGTGAAAATATTAAAAATTCATTTATAATACACATTTTAATATTTTTATTAATAAGTAATTTAAAATACTTTTTGATATTTTACTTACCGACATCGCAGAGCAGATAAGTCAATTCGAATGATTTTTTTTGGTATCTTGGATTGATTTATATAGGTAGTAATCCATTTTTTTTTTGTCATTAAGGTTCATTTTAATTTTGTTTTTATGTATGTAAAGTAATCCGAAACTGACGGCTCCTCTTGCCTCCATATGGCTAGGAATTATTGACACGTGCACAAAGATGGATTTCAATCTCCAGACGAGTGTTATAATCGCTGCGTTTTAAACGCTGGATTCTGACTCGTCACATCTCCAAACTTTGTTTTTTTTCTAAGTAAGTATAAAATTCACTCCTGTTGATTTAAGTAAGTACCTACATAAGATTCAAAATCGCTTATCATTCGTCTTATATAAAACGCTGTAAACTTAAAACCGCTACGATTTGTACGCTCGTGTAGGTAATTGACAATTTTTGCAAGTATGCAGTTTTTACAAATTTGGATTGAATGACGTGATTTTAGGCCTATAAAAACGCATCGCAAATTAGTCTCCGGCACAATTCCTCTCTGGAACGAATCCTCTCTACAAGGAATCAACGCTCCGAGCTCCTAATCAAGCTACCTGTCTCCTAAGCAAGCATCAATCAAGAATGTAAGTACCTATTCATAATCATATCTAACTATTGAATAGTCAGAATCATGTATTAATTGATTTATTCAAGTATTAAAATGTTAACCGTCAATAGTTAGCACACTTAGCTCAGAGGCTGAGTGATGCTTTTTTTTGTACCGCAGGTTCGATTCCTGCACAGATCAAATGCTAGATTTGTATTTTTTTTTTTTTTTTATATTTTTTTTTTATTTTTTTTTTTTATTAATATGGTCAGCACAGTGGCTGACTGATCGATTTTGTAAGCATTTTGTGTCCTGGATTCGATTCCTTCACAAAATCAAACGATATTTGTATCTGTTAATTATTTATCTTCGTCACGATCAGTTACTTTTCAAATGTAGGAATTATGAAGGAAATGGATTGATTGCAATGCACTAATATTTAATTATTTGTTTTTGTTCACAGGTCGAAACTACTTAACAACGACCTTTTCCTCTCCAGCGATGACTCTGAACAAGAGGCGAAGTCGAAGAGGAAGACTGAAGAAAGAAAAACGAAGCGGGAAAGGTCCAGCAAGTTGAGCGAAGAGTCGACAAGCGCGAAAAAATCGAAGCCGATCATTTCACCAGTATCACCGTCAGCTCGAGTTACAGCTGGTGAATTATTCGGTGAAGACAGTGATATTGAAGAAAGCGTCATCCCAACACAGAGATCCCACAAAACTGGTAATATACCACCACTATACTCATATTTTACTAGAAGGATGGCCAAGGGATATTCTCGACAGATAAGTGAGACTAAAGAAGGAAAATATTATGTTGAAGTGAAAATTTACAATACGGAAGAAATAAAAAAAATAATGCCTATAAATAGATGGCGCTCGGCCATAACTACCATTAAGACGAAATTAGACGAAAATAAAGAATCTTGGGCCCACATAAAGGAGTTTGTTAAAGCAACTCAAAATGATTTTAAAAACTGTGCTATCACCCACATGGGTGCCTATGATTAACTAGGTGTCAGTCGATATTTGCTTATATACTTAGTTTAAATTGTATCTTCTTTTAATTTTTAATTGTATTTACCTACATACATAATATGTCTTATTAATACTATATTTTATAAGTATGATGTTGTAGTATTAATAAATATTGTATAAGTAATCTCGTCATCGGTTTTCTTTTTTACAGTTACACACCTCAACAGCAAACCGAGATCTAGAAAGTCAATAACCTGTTATAAATGTAAAATTGAAATACCAGAAAATCAGTATTCCTATCATATGAGAACGAATATACACAAAGCAAATTGTTTATTGAATACCAAGTTCACAGATATTCATATTATTGCAACAGCATTCAAAAACAGATTAATGACATACAGATTGAATGTCACTCGGGAAGACGAGTACCTCGGTGTAGAGGCGTTCCTGGGTGATCATCTAATAAATATAACAGAATTGATAAATATGTCACTTAATGAACACAATTGCATAAAATTGAGTTTTGAATTGTTTGCCTATTTTATGTTATCAAAATCAGACGAACAACAATTAAAGTCGTTTAATACCAAATATGAAATTTTAAATAAGAACACTGATTTGAATGAATTATTAACCAAAGTAATAAACAAACTAAATAATAAATTAACCGAGTTCCAGCACTGTCAATCTGGTTGGACATTTATTTCTATGAGTCATCTCGAAATTAATATAAACAAGTATTCCCCTATGAGAGGTGGGTCTTATATAGAACTGCCGTCAGCTATTAAGCACACGAAAAGTTGTATAAATATAAAAAATAATGATAATTGTTGTTTACTATGGAGTATAGTTGCTGGATTATACCCAGCTAAAAATAATGTTTGCAGAACAAGTTCATACCCCCATTATACCTCTGTTTTAAATATTGAGGGAATGTCATTTCCTCCTACGATAAATGATATTAAAACGTTAGAAAAAAATAATTCCAACATCAGTTTAAATATATACGGTATACAAAATAATATTGTGACTGGACCTCTTTATATAACACTAAATAGAAGAAAAAATCATTTTAATTTACTTTATATAGAAAAAAAATCTATCGGACACTACTGTCTAATTAAAGATTTAATACGTCTAGTGCGACGTCAAGTGACTCGTTCTAAAGGAAAACTTTATTTATGTGATGCATGTCTACAACTATTTAGTAACGAAAATAGACACAAGACTCATAACTGCTCTAAGATTTTAACTATATTACCTGAACACAATTCTGTACTAAAGTTCAAACATTATGAGAGACAGCAAAAAATTAATTTCATAATTTATGCTGATTTTGAATGTATGTTAATAGACTATAGTGAAAGTAACTCTTTGAATACTCAGAAACTAAAAACACACCAACCTTCATGTTTCGCTTATTATATATGTTGCGCACATAATGATCAATTAAACAAGTATGTTACATATCGAGGTATAGATTGCGTAGAAATATTTGTTAAATATTTAATAAAAGACGTTAAATATATACATAACATTTTAAGTAGTAAAAAGCCAATGACTCCATTATCAGCAGAACAAGAGATGGATTATCGAAATTCGACTACATGTCACATATGCAAACAATTATTACTGAATGATAAAGTCCGAGATCATGATCATATTACATCCGAGTATCGTGGGGCAGCGCACTCGCATTGTAATTTGATGTATAGAGTTTGTTCATTCATTCCTGTTGTCTTTCATAATTTGTCTGGATATGACTCACATTTATTCATTGAAGAATTAGCAAAGTATGAAGGTTCTATTAATATAATACCGAAAACTAAAGAAAAATACCTTTCAATAATAAAACTAATAAATACAGAAAAAAACAATCAACCTATACAAATAAAGTTTATTGATTCCTTTCAATTTCTTAGTTCTAGTCTAGATGCACTAAGTAAAAGTTTATCAGAAAACGATTTTTTAAACTTATCAAGAGAGTTTACTGATAAAAGACAATTTGATTTAATGCGAAAAAAAGGTGTTTATCCATATGACTATATTGATTCTTGGTCTAAATTTGATGAGACGAAACTTCCCTTAAAGTATCATTTTTATAACAGTCTATGCGAAAAACATATAACTAATGAAGAATATTTACACGCTCAAACAGTTTGGAATACATTCGAAATAAATTCTCTTGGTGAATATACAGATTTATACATAAAATGTGATGTGCTTTTACTATGTGATATATTTGAACAATTTAGAAAAACAAGTTTACATTACTATAAGTTGGATCCAGCTTATTATGTAACATCACCGAGCTTAAGTTGGGATGCAATGCTTCTATATACCGACACTGAACTTGAGTTGATAAGTGATTTACAAATGTACGAGTTATTAGAAAAAGGAATTCGTGGTGGGCTAGCACAATGTACTCTACGTCATGCTGTAGCAAACAATAAATATTTACCGTATTTTAATGAGCTCGAACCAAGTAGTTATTTAATATATCTTGATTGTAATAATCTATATGGCTATGCTATGATGAAGAAACTTCCTATAAAAGAATTTAAGTTCTTGAGTCTGAAAGAAATTAGCAAGTTTGATGTAAATGATGTGTCAGATGATAGTGATTATGGTTATATTTTGGAAGTAGACTTAAATTATCCAAATTATTTACATTACAAGCATAAAGACTTACCTTTTGCAGTGGATAAAATAGTACCTCCTTATGGAAAAACATTAAAATTGGTTGCAAATCTCTATGATAAGCAAAAGTATGTAATTCATTATGTTCACTTGAAAGAATGTTTGAAAAAAGGTCTGATTTTAATAAAGATTCATCGTATAATTAGCTTCAGGCAAGAATGCTTTCTCAAAAAATACATTGATCTGAATACTAGGCTTCGTCAAAATTCCAAAACTGCTTTCGAGAAGGACTTTTTCAAATTATTGAATAATGCCATATTCGGAAAAACTATCGAAAATAAACGTAAGCAAGCCGATGTAAAATTAGTAACAAAGTGGACAGATACCAGAAATAAAACAAATAAGCATCTTGGCGCTGAAAAATTGATATGTAAACCAAATTTAAAAAGTGTATCAATTTTTTCAGAAAATTTCGTAGCTGTGGAATTGTACCGGGAAAAGGTTGTTTTAGATAGACCTATTTATATTGGATTTACCGTTTTGGAATATTCGAAGCAACATTTATACCAATTTCATTATGACTTTATTAAAAATAAATACGAAAATAATGTTGAGTTGTGCTATACAGATACTGATAGCCTATTATATTTAATTTATACAGATGATTTTTATCATGATATGCATGATGATCTTACCAAGTTTGATACCAGTAATTTTGGAATGAATAATCCATATCACATACCGCAACTTAATGCTAAAATTCCTGGATTATGGAAACATGAGGTTGGTGACGATTTAATCATAGAATTTACCGGTTTAAGAGCTAAATTATATTTTATAGACAGTGTGAAGACTGAAATTAAAAAAGCTAAAGGTGTTTCTAAGTATGTAACTTGTAACCTAAAATTGAATGATTATAACAATGTACTTCTGACAAATAAAACGCATAGATGTAAAATGAATATGATAAAATCAATTAAACATGTTTTATACACTCAGCAAGTAGATAAACAAGTTTTAGAAAGAAACGATGACAAAGTTCAAGTATTACAGGATCAAATTCATACATTACCCTGGGGGCATTGTGATTCTATGTTTGTAGATTATTCCAGTGATGTATAATCTGTTAATGTGTATTATTTTTATTACTAGTTTTTTAACTTTAAGCTATTATTTTATAGCATTAAGTATGATTTAATTTGTTAATAAAGGTACCTATAATTAGGTATATGTAATTACATCAAACTTTGTTTTATTTATTGTTGATCCCTATATATACACATGTCATTTACATTTATTTTACATTTTGACAATGAAGTTCATCAAGCAACCACAGACTTTAGAAGTTAATAATATAAAATTAGAAAATCAAACACGTAAAGTGAAACATAGCGCACTCTTACCAGACACTATTAGATGTATAATATGCGGTCCATCTAACTGTGGGAAAACTAACATAATGCTTAATTTAATATTACATGAAAATGGTCTCAAGTTTAAGCATATTTACTTATACTCGAAGACGGCTTTCCAGCCAAAATATTGTTTTTTGAAACAAGTTATGAGTTACATACCAGGTGCTAACTTCTTTGTCTTCAATGATAATAAAGAAGTCATACACCCAAATGATGCTTTAACTAATGCAGTAATGATTTTTGATGATGTAGCATGCGAAAATCAAATCAATATTCGTAATTACTTTGCAATGGGGAGACACAAACAGATAGATTGTTTTTACTTATCACAAACCTATTCCAAAATACCTAAACAACTTATACGAGATAATGTTAATCTTTTAATAATCTTCAAACAAGACGAGATAAACTTAAAACATATATACAATGAGCACGTAAACACAGATATCGAATGGTTTCAATTTAAAAAACTTTGCTCTGCTATTTGGAAAGACAGATTTGACTTTTTGTTAATTAATAAAGATTGTCCTCTAAATGAGGGTAGATACAGACAAAGGTTTGACATATTTATATACTTTTAGAAAGTGCATATAAATACCAACTCACTGCAGAAAATATACCAATCGAAATCTGATATCTGTAAATAACGGATGGGCCGTTATTAAAAAAAGAAAAAAAACATTATGCAGGTTAATATTAAAGAACAATTGATAAAGTCAGTCGAAAGCATAAAAAATAAAATTAAAACAATGCAAAATGAAGAAGATACAGCTCATTTAAAATTTAAAAAGGTCTTCAAACCAATAACAGATCCACTAGAAACATTAATTAAAGCGAATGATATAATTAAACCAATATTTGACATTTCGAGAGATGACAGTAACTCGCTTGAAAGATTTAGCTCATCAACAGATTACGTTCCAGAGTATGAAAATTTTAAAGAATGCATAAAAATAGATTCAAATGAAGATTCTGAGTGTTATGAAGACGTTCTTCCAAAAAATCCTTTAAAAGATTCTAATGATACACTGATTTCACTAAATAAAGAAGATATGATGGAAATCTATGATAATATGAATGTCCCATTTGGAATACGTAGTGAAAATAAAAAACTGATGATGGGGAATAGCAAGGTTACGTTTTCTCTTGCAAATAAGACCTGTAATTCACCCAAAACAAATATAGTCACTATTGATAAAAGGTCCTATGAATTAACACCAGGTCTAAAGGAACTTTTGGTACGCAGTAAACCTAACCTTAATTTGGTCACTGAACTAGATAAAATTGTCTATAAAGATATGCTTCATAATACACACGCGCATAAACGAGACTTTCATCCTAATGGTCAAATAAAAGGTGATAAAAGTTTAAAATATCGTCAAATTATTAAACCTTTGTTTTTGCAAAATAGTTATGTTCAAGATGATGGACATATAATGAAAACAAAAAGCGGTGGATTTTTACCTAAATTAAAAAAATATAAAAGTAATACCGATTACGTTTACTGGGATGACCCTAATGAACTAATTGAAAGGTTGAAACTTCTAATTGCTTCAAAAAATGCTGGTAATACTAATCATGATAATGAGATTCTATCAATTATAGAAGAGTTAAAAGAAGCTGATATTATAAAAGACTAAAAACCCTTGGAACGTTCTCAGTTATCAAAGTTGAATGCAACATGAATGAACATAAAAATATTAATTCTGTTCGTATAAATCAAACTGATAGTTACATAAGTGTGGAACGAGTTGAGATTAAAAATACTACTGAAGAGCAAATCGAAAAACTTAAAGTTAATATTTGTTTGCAAATAGAAGAACTGAATAAACGGATTTCAATTTTAAACGATAAAGTAAGACATCTTGAAAAAAACATTGTGTTGAAAGAAATTTCAGGAAAATTAAATAAGCATTATGAGCAAAGTAGATGTTATAAATGAAATTCATAAATGTGCTAGAGTTAACTTTCCAAGAAGACAGGTCATACTTAAAGATATCGACGATCTCACTTGACCTACTTATCAGTTTTATTTCTTAAACACTAGCAATATTTGTTATAACAGTTACCGCCATCAAAAGTTCATACTGAACAGCTTGTTATAATGAGTAGTTCATATTGAACTGCTCTGTTCATTTACACACACGAACAAATGCTGTTGATGAGTATGCTTACACTTCTACTATACAGCATTTTAATTTAAAAAAATGTTATTGAATAAACAAGTCTAAAATATTGTTAGTAGACCATTTTATGACTTGACGAAGAAATAAGTGGCTTTGATTGAAAAACAGAGACATGGTGAACATTTTGAATAATTAAATATATTATGAGGTTACAGAGGAATAAACTGAAATGATTAAGGGGTCACTTGAATAGTCATAGGAATACTCAGTAGAAGTTTAATTCCGAATGGAGTATTATAAACGATAGTAAGATTAGTATAAACGATCTTGAATAGATGTCTCATTTCGATCTGAATGCAACAGTCACTTTGAATAGATGATTCTGAATACAATTAACATTCGTTTTGAATAGAGGATTCTGAATGTCGAATAGTCGTAGGGATACTCGAATGGTTGAACTGTGAAATATAGGGTATTCAGATCTGATAACATTGTATAAAAACTATTCAACTTCATCTGACATTAAAAGTTGTATGCATCATACCAATATATGCGCCTTAAAAAATGTATTTTGTTTAAATAAGTGGTGTGAAGAAAATAATGTTCTCATCTAATAAATTAAGAACTGCTTATTACATAAATATTTACAATATAAGTGCTTCAAAGTGTATCTTGCTAAAATAGTGTTTTTATTTAAGAAGTAGAAATAAATATTTACAATTAAACTACTCTGCAGTCTTATTTTTCGAACACCTATGATATCAATACAATATAAAATTAAGTATTTCATTAGTAGTAAAAACTTCTATATGTCATTCCTGCTCAATTACAACTCAGAACACCACATCTTTATAAATTGAGATCACCAGATACAAGTCTTCATTAATCTTTTATACTTACCTGTATCGAGACCTTCTTATAAATGATTCAAAATTATTTCAGCCCACGATATGAAATATATAATAAACATAAAATTCGATTATGTTCATTTCGACATTATTGGGCTACAGTAGATTCAAAACGAAGATTGGTGATGGAAATGGCTGATGCAGGTTTTTTTTACTGTGGAAGTGGTTTAAACGATAAAGTTATGTGCTTTTCGTGTGGAGGTGGCATCGAAGATTGGGAGTATTATGATGATCCTTGGATGCAACATGCTATATTTTTTCCTGATTGCTTTTATTTAAATGCTGTAAAAGGAACAGATTATCTTGACAAAACAAAACGTCTATTTTTTAAAGAAACAAAAATATAAAATTATTTTAAAGTGGAAGAGGATTATTATATTGACTGTCCGCTGAATAAGCTACTAAATGCTATTAGCAATGGAGTCTAAGCAACTATAAATTACTTACAGTCATTATAAACCGACATTCGATTCCTACCATTGTAGTAAAAGGTTGAGTCCTAAACTGAATTAAACAATTTAAAAATAAATTGTATAAAGTATAATTAATAGCTACCATGCAAGATTCAGTGAAATATACTTCTGAAGGCAATTGTAAAATTATTATCCAGAACGCTAACGGCGAGGCTATATTTTTCCGAGAAATGCAGCCCGCTCATAAAAAATCAAGCGTAGATTTATCAAAACCTCAGGTTAGAGATACAACGCAAGAAGATTTATTCTATCAAAACATGCATAATACAATAAATTCAGGACACATTCAAGAACTTGTCTTTAAAAGTGGTAGCAGAGAGCTAACATTCTCACGAGTTAACGATATGCAGATTGGTGCTGAAAAATTGAAAGCGGGTTCCACAAAGTGTAAGGACACTGGCACATCATCAATGAGGAACATAATACGTGATTTAGTGATACCTGATTCAGAAGACATTATATGCTATCAAATTCTACCAGAAGATGAAATTCCTTTTATTTAAATCAGTTTGAAATAAATTTCAATTCCAATCAGTTGAAAAGTAACAGAGGTTGAATAGATATGGACTGGGCAGACACGTTTACAGATCTTCTTTCCTATTTAAATAGGTGAAAAGTGATAATTGAACGTTTCTAGATCAGATCAGGCGTTTTGAAGAGTAGTTGAAGATACTATTCACATGAATAAATATGAATAGTGGAAATTAGGGTATCCAGATCTTTTTTTTTTTGATCTGGATTAACATTCGTTTTGAATAGAGGATTCTGAATGTCGAATAGTCATAGGGATACTCGAATGGTTGAACTGTGAAATATAGGGTATTCAGATCTGAATGATAAGATCTGAATACCCTATATTTCAACTACTAACTTATAAGACAAAATCTCTTAAAATTTGTCAAATAGTGATCAATCACATTTTGATGAGTCCTTGCCATCTTCATAGAACCGATCTATTTTTAATGAACTTCTCCATGGCTTATATCCCGAGACTAAGTTATCTAAATATCACAGACTTTGCTTCACCATATATGTACCTATACTATATAAGTACTATCTATCAAAAGACACGGATTTTTAATCGGTTTTCAAATCAACATAATTATGTACGTCTTAATTGCGTAGTTCTACTGATAAAATTACTCTAATCCACACAGATAAACACATATTTTGATAACATAATCGGGAAATCGATCATTTGTGATCACATGGACATTGGCGCAGTGATCAAAATTTTATATTGATAAAGATATAGATTATGTTTAATTGGAGCTATTCACGTTGGTATTCTGTGTAAGACTAGACGTGTTAGGTTGTGAGACTGGTGTAATCTAAAGAAGAAAAAGAATAAGAAGTTGTTGGCTGTGGTGACCAGCTCGTACTTGTGTGTTCGTGTGGCGTGTGAGAGTGTAACATGGGTGTTTTAGGTAGTTTTTAAACCATTATGGATATCTCTACCTCCATAAATCACCAAAAGAGTAGTTTCAGAATTTTACTGAAAACTCCAATGTTTCTTTCTCGAACAATCATGTCTTTTTTCGACAAATCTAACGTAAATTTTCCATTATTCCAGATGAAATGGGAGCACAAGACAACGATTACAACATGGCGTCGATAAATTCTAACGACAAAAGTCCGGGGGATCCCCCGGACAAGAAACTAGCTGTAACTGAAGCAGACGCCGAGAAACAGCCGCTTTCAGGAGTAAGTATTAATAAACAATGTAAATTATAACATGTAGGACTCACTAAACTAGGCTAAGCCCATATTGTTGGGCTATATGTACCTAAGACAAGACCTCAACCCCATGAAGAAAGTCTAGGTTGAAAAAATACTAGAGGCTCATGCCTAGAGAGGAAATGCAGAAACTTAAAGAATCTATTTTGGGGAGCCATGATTGAGTTTCCTGCTAATTTCGAAGAATATGTGCAGCTGTCGGCTATCAGTGGAATTTTCTTTAACTGCCTTATACATATAGGTTGGCAACAAACTGTTAACACGGATTCAGTACAAGACATGATTCTGAACCCCTCTGCGTTGAAATTTTAAACGGTTACATAAAAAAAAAATGCTTTTCCATACATTTTGACCGCGTAGGTATTGTATCTACTTTTCTGGGAAACAGCTGATAGTTTTATTGATAACCGATGAAAAACGAAAAAAATCTACGTTAGGGGGTCTAGAATCATGTGCTGAATTTATGGTTTCGAATTGCGCATCGCCAACCTGTATAGTGATCTGAATTTTGTATTATTTTAGTTCAATAGTTTTAACATTGATAGTTTTTGGAGGCAATCAACCTGTGAATGTGGAATAGTTACCGTAGTATAGTAAAAACTCGTCTTGAAATCATCCATTTGTCACCTTAACAAATAGATCAAAATACCCTAAACAGTATGTTATAGGTACTTCCAATTTTAACATTTTACTTATTTGTCCTTCGCTGCTTACCCCCTTGGAAGAATGCTGTGATTGTAGGTATTACTCTTTATTATATCCTCATTATTCATTGCTTACTGTATCAATCTTCATCAAAATCTGCTTAATACTTCTCGTAGTATCGTCATCTACAGCATGATTTTTATTAGCAGCAGTAGCGTTATTAGCAATGAAATTCTTAATAATTGTTTTAATGCTATCTTCATTTTTCTATTCACCATAATCATCTTCTTCATTCGCGTCATCATGATCTACATTAATATAATGTCCTTGGTTTTTTTTTTGTATGTACCAAAATCATCTCTTTATGTCGTACGACCAAATAATAATCTTGTCTCTGACCGTTATTTGGGCTTTTTCCAAATATATTTATATCAAACATATGTTGATAAAACATGGTGCTAGAAATGTGTCAGTTTAGTTAAATTTTTAAACAAATCAGAACCCTAATTAAGTTAATACACTAAAAACTAATATGAACCGGTGACGATCGATCATAAATCGATTTTTAATCGATCTGATTCTAGCGAGTATACTTACTTATGATAAATCCTTAATCGTTTATGATAAGTATCACGTTTTTCAGACTTAGGTTTTTAATTTGAGCGTTAAATTCGTTATTAAGAACTCGTTCAGTAACGTCTCTAAGTTAATGGATGTTAGTTAATGTTCTCTTATTAAACCATTAATTTACAATAATTAAACACAACCTCATTATGGTTTGACAATTTACTTCCTAGGTAATTCATAAATACATAAACTGCTTTTGCGGAAAATGCCCTACCAACTTATATCAACTGAAACAAAATAAACAATTGACCATCAAGTAATGGCATTAGATAGCATTCATTTTCTATTGCACGTACTTACAAGTAACTCTCAACAAGCCTTGATTTTGTGATAAGTGACGAAATTCATATTATCATTGTCTAGGACTTATGCTCTGCAACTAAAAATTACCTAATTACATTACATTGAGCAAAAATGAATTTACCTTCGAAGTCAATAAAGCGTGCTAATTGGTCACCTTTCATCTCATTAAGCCACGGCTGGTCATTTGACCAATGAACACGTATGGGTGACGTCGAGTGTAACATGCGTGCTGCAGCCTTAAAGCTCCATTTTACGTAGATCAACTCTCTAAGAAGACTAACAAATCCTTTATCTATTTTAAAACAAATCCCACAATTCGTAATAAAAAGCACTTTTATTTCTAGAGTGATTAAAATGCGGATATTACAAATGATATGCAAATTCATATCAATTGAATAATCCTATTGATAAGGAGATTGATGTACATCGTATTTTTAGTAATGATTAATCAGGATTATTTAGGATAATATCGGAGATTCGATTAATTAGGGCAATTTCTCATATTCATTGTTATTGTGATTGAGTGGGTTGCCCTAAATACATTGACTTGTAAAAACGCAATAAAAAATGTTGACTGTTTCAGAATAAAAACCTTAACCAAGCGTCAACTAATGACAGGCTATTAATTTCGTTTCTATTAAGTTGCGAGACTCTCAGGAGTCCATCGTCGCTATAAGATTTTTATTTTCGTCCTCCGTCTAAAATGCTTAGTTGACGGAAGTTTCAACTCTGAACACAACGCTCACTAGTTCCCTATGTGTTAGATTATAAAGAACATACAGGGCCAAGTAGTGACAATAAAATACCAAACATAACTACCCTATCAACAAAAGTAAACATATAAAGCGACCGTGGACTCAAAAGAAGCTAATAACAAACAAAATTGACATTGTAATCAACAACTACTTCTAAAGTACTACTTACAGATGTCCTCAATATTGTGAAAGTTATAGAGATTGAGCTACTTACTGCCAATGTTAATAAGGGCTGTGTAAATACCTGGGAATATGTGTTATCATGAGTACAGTGTAGGTACATGTTTTTTGCCAACTGTGCAAATTAAACTTAGCTTCTCCATATTTAGTAACTAGACTTAACTTAAGTACAATTTACTTGAAGTCAACGAAGAAATTCCACAATTGTAATAATCGTACGTTTAGATAAAACAGCATTTCTTGAAGTGATTTGTTGTATTTTCCTCATTAAACCGGTAAATAATCTATCCATTATCTCAAGAACTCTCGTTGGTGTAGCTTCTAGCTCTTGTGAGTCAATTCCTTGACCTCCATGAACATCGTGACCTTCGTATCCTTATTTTATCATCGCAAGATTGTTGTAGTCTGTTTTCTCCTATTTGCTTTCGATCTGATGTCAAATGTACAATTATCTAAAATCGAAATATCCCTAGATTTTTAGACTTCTCTTTCAAAATCTACATTACGTAATCTACCTAATGTCCCACGGTAATATTGCCAATTTACCCTGTCTATCTTGAACTTTAGTAGTGAACAGCTTTTCAGCGGATATTGCCTTAATTGCCATTCGGGCCACCTTCTCGTGGGCAATTACCGTCGAATTGGCGCATATTCGGTAGAGTATCAAAATGTGCAGATGTAGTGTTAACCCCAATATTATTAGGTGACGATGACGTAACTTACTTTGACACAGAGGAGTGGAAAGGAGACAGGGAGGTCTTTACCTTACAGTGAGATAGCATAGGCAAAAAGTAATATTTATAACTTGCATCTATCTCTCCGTCAATGGGGAGCAGTGGTGGCCCAGTGGTAACAGTCCTGACTTACGAGTTGTAAGTAGTAGGTTCGAACCCAGACAGGCTCTTTACTTTGTGTAAATTATTTCATCATCACTGCTCTCAAAACGCAAATTCGAAGACATGTTACATCTATCAACCCGCACTGGGCCCGCGTGTTGTCACCGTCAAGTATTGTGTTGTTGTTATGTATATTGTTAGTGTTGTGTTGTGTGTATGTTGTTGTTGTGTTGTCAGTAGACTGATTACTACGGTGCATGTTTTTTTTTTACTATTCGGGTTTGAGTTTCATAGCAAAAGTTGTTTAGAATGACGTGTAGAATCACCTCGTTGACGGATGCAAAAACTAAATCGCCAGCCTGTATAATAATTTACGGAACGCGAATGACAGACTATTAGGCCTCACATTTTCTAATGGGTCCCTGGGCGTACACGAATGTCTTGACCATAAACAGTACCTATTGACATGCTGCACAAACCCTTTACTATTCAGGGTGATTTTGTTCAAATACACTCATTATCAGAAAACACTAACACCAAATATCAGTTCTATAAAGAAGACTATAAAGTCCGCTCTTGATTACGTCAACTGGGACGAGTTGCTGAGTGCTGAGCCACTAGACAACGTTGTTAGTCTTAAGCTCTATGAAATCAGAGATCAGTATATTCCAAAAAAGTCTGTTAAAAATTCATCACACCCTCCCTGGTACAGCGCTGCTTTAATTACGATCCTAAAAGAAAAATATAAATATCACCGGAAATTTAAAACATATGGAAATATATTAGATTACCAAACCATTTCTTTCTTGCGTCATAGAGCTGCAGAAGTAGAGAAATATGTTTCCGTTCGTATATGGATAAAATAAAGTCTACTATAATTAAAAATCCATTTCTTTTTTGCTCCTACCTTAATAGTAACTTCCCCCATATACTGAAATATCAAGATACAATCGCAGATACTGGAGAAAAAAATCAGTAACCTGTTCGCTACATACTTTCAGTCAACATTACAAGAGCCAGAGATAGACGACCAGGATCAAGCCACAACACCATCCACGAGCACAGCGAGCATCAGGTCCATAGAGGTATGGCCCACGAAAAAGTACTAAAGCTACTTCAAATGTCTGCAAATCTCTCTAAATGAGCTGGCCGGGACTTGATACCACCAATGTTTATGGTTAACTGTGCGAAAAGCCCAGTCAACCCTATTTGTATTCCATCGGTCTTTAGCAGAAGGCACTGTTCCGAAAAACAGGAAATCTGCATTCGTTACGACAGTTTAAAAAAAAGGTGATAAGTCACTTATAGATAACTATCGCCTTATTTCGAAGCTATGCCTATTCTCCAAAGTTCTCGAGTGCATTGTTTACTCCGCAGTTTATTCAGCCTTATAATGTGACTTTGGTGATGAGCAGCATGATCACATCGCAGATCTACTACCACTAACCTTGTTATTTCCAACGAATTTATCTCTGAAGGCGATGGAGCAACGTCCACAAGTTGATGTAATCTATACAAATTATAGTAAATGTTATGACAACATTGACCACAGGGTTTATATGTAATCTTATTTTAGCAGAAATTCACGGCGATCTGTATCAATGGTTTTTCTCCTAAATTGAAAATAGAACACAAGCTGTAGTACTACAGGGTTTCACTTCCAGTTGGAATCTGATACCATCTGGAGTTCCTAATGGATACATTTTAGGGCCTCTTCTATTTCATTTATTTATAGCAGTTTATTTTTTGTTTGGGAAATCATCAAATGACCTCTCCCGCTCTGGGCGGAGCGGAAGGGCGTGTCAGACTTACTGACTGAAAACCCACCCGTGTTCCTTCAGTTGCCTGTGCGCCAGGGCCCACGGTAACTCTTTCGAACAATCCGCGACCCCGGCAGATAGCAGATATTAAGAAATGTTTTGTGACACTGGTGACCGAAAAGTTGTGTGAAAATCGGTTGACATGGTATGAGCATGTGATACGGAAAAATGACGAAAATGTCGTCAGGAAAGTTTTGAGTATAAATGTGGCTATACGAGTAGAGTAAGACCAAAGAAATGATGGGTGGACTGTTTATATTATGATATAGCTAGAAAGGGAGTGACTACCGAGATGAAAACTAATAGAGAATTATGGAGGAAAACGACGTATTGCGCCGACCCCAAATAAATTGGTATAAGGACAGAAGAATGATGAATGATGATTAAGAAATGTGTTATTAACTCACACATTCCATTGTACGCTGATGACATGAAAATACTTAAAACTGTACGTAGTTCTTCTGACACATCACTACTCCAAGAGGATCTCAATCAGGGCTTGAAATATCGATGTTTTTGGGAACCGGTACCATTGGCCTTGGTGTGATACCGGTACCAAAACCGGTACTAAACAATTATTACCGTAAGTTAGAGTGAGAAAACAGATACAGTGAGTAAAAAGGATAGTTAATAGGCATTAGAAAAATAGCATCCAAGTTTCCAACCGTATGAGGTTCTTCGTACAAATATGAGATTTGGGGTACGCGCCGGGTACCTGAATTTGATACCGGTACTTGTTAGGTGGAGTAGCAATACCCGTCTAGAACCGGTACCCAGGTACCGAAATGGCAAGATTCGCTAAGTACCGATAAAGAACCTGTACTTTTAGTACCGGTTCCAAGCCGTTATCTCAAAAAGTTTGTAGAGATTACTGTAGACTAAACAAACTTCAACTAAATGTATACAAATGCTTTCATATGACGTTTACACGGCAAAAGAAGACAATTTGTACAGGGTACGTTTTTTACAACCAAACAATCACTGAGGTGAACAGCATTCGGGATTTAGGCGTTATCCAGGATAGTAAACTCGTATTTGTAATGCATATTGATGGTCACGTTAAGAATGCGTCCAAGTCCCTAGGATTCATAATAAGGTCATTTTCTTGTTTCAGCTCTCTAAAACCACTCAAAAGTTCTATGCTGTTCATATGTATGCAGCCACTTAGAATAAATACGCATCACACAGCACATTTTAGAAAACATGTAGAAAAAGTGTATAAGATACGTAGATTATAAGACGCTCAACGGATTACACCCATCGTTGCAAAATATACCATTTCCTACCGTTGAAAACAGACGCCATTGTAATGATATTACTTTTCTGTTAAATATCGCCAATAGCACCATCGATTGTTCCTAACTTCTCTCAAAAATATCGCTCCGTAATTGGGTTTCTCAATTCCTGGGTTTTTGACGATCACGTGACACGGGAATTAAAAAAACTCGGTAAATCCCGGGAATCAGGAATACCTTTGAAAGAGGATTCTGAGGGTTTTGAGTTACATAAGCTGCTTTACGAATGGTCAACGGACCGCCGCTGACCGACACCGATGGTGAGATTGGGATAAAATGACAAAATATTTTTTTAGATTTCTGAAATATAAATAAATTAATAAATAATTTTGTCGATTTACTGTTTAAATAGGAAGAAAAACATAAAAACACATTGATACCCTTAACATAAGGTCTCTAAAATTGCAAAGGCAAGGTTTATTTTTTTATTTATTTGTTCTCCATTGGTAACTGAGCCGGTGTCGAATAATTCTCTCAAACTCTTTTCATAGATAAAACACTAAATGTACAAAACTCTTTGCTCGCGTCCACTCATAGTGTCAATAAAATTAATCGGTGACTTACTGTTTGTCACTTTTGACGTTGTCACATTTGTATAATTTTTTTCTAGAAGATGTAATTTTTATGTGTTCTATGTTGTAAATTTTTGCAATTTTACTAGTAGAGCGTTACTTACACAGGGCTCGGCGCTTGCCGCGGGCCCCTGTCGAGGGGCTCGCTACTCCAGCACAACCTAGTGGAGTAGTGTACTTATTTAACTACTATAGTCCCTAGTTACATGGCCTACATATCAGATAAAATCAGACTGCTGCCTAACGGTGGTCTTTCTGCCTGCCCTTGTCTCATTAGTAATAGTAATATAATATTGCTGACACCTTGGCAGGTGGATTGGTGATTGCTGTGTGATATTAGCACACAAGATGCGGTCTATAACCTTGTCAGACATCCTCAATAAATACACCCATGGTTTAATAAAATGCGAATGTAGTTTATTCGTCGCCGGTTCCAAACGATATATTAAGGTGGAAGCGCCAGGGTAGCCCGCGAAATTCCAATTTTATTACGTTTTTTGCAATTTCCAGGTCACTGTCAGGTTGTATTTTGATTAAAATATGATTCGCGACCGTAACACATATGCCTTTACAGAATTATAATCATTAGAATCGGCAATACCTTTAAGTTCATATTACCCTATAGAATGACTATTTCATGAAATCATGACATTTGAGGGCAATTCTAACTTATGGATTTGCATTGCTGATTCTAATGATTATAATTCTGTAAAGCCATATTTGATACGGTCGCGAATCATATTTAGATAACCATACAACCTGATACTGACCTGTAAATTCTAAAAAATGTAAGAAAATTTGAATTTCTCGGGTTACCTTGACGCATCCCCCTTAATGAATAATGTTATAAGCACATGAACAATCGTGCATCGCTTTGATCGCACTCGCAGCCGTCAGCACACCGAAATAATTATAATTCTAACATAAAAAATAGAGAGTCAAATTTCTGGTTTCGTTTTGAATCACTTCATTATTAGCATCAGATCATTAACATCTTATATCTTATTTATATATGTAGATATAACATGTCATCGGCTACTTCAATAAAGAGATACGAAATGCTTATTACTATTTTAGGAATTGTCTTTCGATTATGGTTTGCTTGGCTACCAGAATTTTGCTCTTCATGTACTGCTTGTGGGATTTACTACATTTACTGCAAAGCCTTTATGGTTTTCGTTATCACCATGAACATTATCCTCCGCAGAAAATTCATTTTCTTCTATGCTAACTGTCCATACTTAGTTCAACTTGTTATTTCTTGCATATTTCTTGATATTATCTACCTCCTCAAACTCTTGAGGTCCTGGTACATAACCCGGTAATAGTATCACGAATCTGTATACCTAACTATCGCATCCTGGTTTCAGAAGAAAGAGGAACGATGGTGGAACACGTTGATGCAGGTGGCAGTGCCGTTCTTCATAGCTGGAGTTGGTACCATTGGAGCTGGTATTGTACTGGGGAACGTCAGGGTGAGTTATACTTATTTTTTTACTATCTTTTGCCCGCGGCTTCGCCCGTGTGGAGGTCGGAAATTATCCCACTGGAACGTACGGAATAAATAAATCCTATATCCTGATCTAGGTCCTCCTCTATCTGTGTGCCAAACTTTATTGACATCTGTTTAGCCGTTAGGGCGTGGAATAGTAACAGACATACATACAAATAAAGTTACTTTCGCATTCATAATATTAGTAAGTATGAATTATTATGGTCAATGAAATATACAGGGTACATCACGTCTGCGGAGTTTAGCTAGCTAATTTAATTTGACCCTTCATATTGATAAACTACGTACGTAAAGTAATAATGGATCACATTATCAATTTTTATTTATTCTTGCACGAGATTATTTGATTTACGTAATTACTTTTCTTTTCAAATCACCGCAGTGAAATTGAAAAAAAAAACATGTGGGTAGCAGTGATAATTCTAATCAACATTCTACTTGAATTACAAACATGGCATGGTTATTTGTAGCATAAAAAGTTACACCCAATAGTGGTTTTAACCCTGTCCCTTCCATTGGCTGAAATTGTGAGATCCGTTGTTAGAAAATCCCTATGCCCAGCAGTGGGGAAGTTAGGGCTGTGGATGATAATGATGACTTTTTATCATGGCATGCAATTTTTAGAAACAAATAATCTCCAAAAAATGTAAATAGCCATTCTTACGCAAAATAGAATGTAGACGGCAATTAGGCAGTTTTTTTTAATGTTTTTTGTCGTGATTACTAAACAGAAAACATTTTTCCGCGTCTGGTATGTCAGTACCAGGGTCATTGTTTTGCAAGCAGACAGTAAGGTCAAATTGCTTAAGAAATTGCTAAAGGAGACATTACAGGGGGGCAGTGGTAATGGCCCCGACGTACGATTTGTAGGCTTACGGTGAAAAAAAACATCGTGAGGAAACCGGCATGTCCTAGAACCAAAATATTCGAAGACATGGCCCGCATGGTAGATAACAGCCCACTCGCTCTCGAAGAGAGGACACCTGTTTCCCAGCAGTGGGAACATTATAGACTAATTATGAAAGGAGACATTGATGATGAAAGCAAGTTTATTGAAATGTGTATGTCCTCAAAATCTACTGAAGTGATTTTAAATCAAGGAGGACCGATAACCGTTGGAGCAGACGATTCGAAGCGTTTCGTATTTCTACAACGAATTTCAACTGGATCAAATTGACATAAGCTTTTCGGTAGCTTATGTGAATGCAATTCATTTTTGACTTTTCGATTGATTGATTTGATACAAATCAAATAGGGTTTTCTGTAGGGCCAATCCGTGCATCAACTCGATAAATGATTTTATTTCTGTAAATAGGTTTGTACAAACACTTTTACACGTCAATCATATTTTAAAAGTTTTAAGGGTTTCGTTTTAAGGGTTGTTAACGGTTAACCCTGAAACCCCATTTTGCAACGAGAATTTGTTGCTTAGGAGTATCGTTCTTTATTTTCTGCCATGGGAATAAGGCGTGAGTTTATATATGTATATCTGTATGAATATAATGAATAGTTTCTTGTTTGTTGTTACAGGACTGGCCCGTATTTATTGAAGTATCCGCGATCTTCGTACTTGTGCCATCGCTCTCTGGTCTTAAAGGTAAGTCCCATTTTGTACCTATCTTTTTGCAATAGATTCAGTAGATGCTAGTAGATACAACATTGATAGTGGTCGCTCAGCATGAAGTTTCGGTTCGATCACCAATTTGGTTTTCCAGAATTGGTTTTGTTTGGTTTCCAGAGTTGGTTTTCCAGAAACAGATCGGTGAAACGTAGCTTGAAATGTAACGTATTGAAACCAATTCTCCTATTTCATGGGTTACATTTTGTTGCATTGCTTCAATTTCGATGGCCCATTTGTGTTACGTTTCACCAATATAACGGGTGTAAAAATACACTTAACGAAGCCGAAAGTCACTTGTACTGGGACGTCATTGAAATTTTTTTTGTAATGGACCATGCCTGGAAACCTTCTGGTTACGGAGATATTGAAGGTCCAAATTCCAACTTTTAGTGAAGTTTTTAATTTTATAAATAACATAAGTACATAACTTTAAATACCCCCACGACCCCTCTACCGTTGCATGCACCCATAATCACAATGTTATGCGTGTGTGTCATTGTGCACTATCGCAAACATCAAATTTTCACACCAAAAATAAAAGTCGTTTCCCAGCAATTATTTTTGTGCTATGTTACTTAGTTTGATGTACAGAATGCGTAGTTGATGGCTATGTGATGGGTCTTTTTACACCCTGTGTACCTGACATTAGGAATTTAATTTTTCTGACAAAAGGCTCACCGCTTTCCCTTATTACTTGTGACTGACAAAATGTGAGTGCCTCTACCTAAGTCATAATTATTGCTTGGGTTTATCAGCGGTTCAGGAACCGGATCTGTTTTTATCATGTTCTAAGAATATGATCAAAACCCTGATTAGATATTATCCCTCTGAGTCAAAAGGAAAAGATTAGATCAGAAACCCTGATTAGATAGCGTGTTTCAAAAAAGTGTGGTCATATTAATTAAGGGCGTGGAATAGACCAGCTGATAACTTTTTCGCGATTACGATATTGGTTCCATAGAGAAAGTTGTTTAGAATTGTTCTGTACCACATTCTTAAATATAACCACATATTTCGAATACTTACACCTTGTATAATTATACAAGGTGTAAGTATCAGAAATGTGTATTTTTATATATATTTTATATTATTCTTTTTAAATATATTTTTTACTATGACTATCATCATTGCATGTACACAAAACGACACATCAATAAATATAAAATGTAGATGAAAGATTTAAAAAAAATATAAGCCATGGGAATGAATGACCGTTAATCACGATTAGATCTCATTCTTTCGTGTGATAAGATTAGAACCTTTCAGATATTATCACCATTTTGTTTATAGAATAATAGCAAAATAATATCTATCGAACTACATCTAATCTTTGCGATAGTTAAACTAGTCCTTCCGAAAGGCATTTTCAAGTACCTACCTACTAACCTAATTTCTTATTATGATAACATCAATCAAAATGTATTTTTGACAAATGGGTTTTGCTTGTAAATGAAATGAAACCTTTATAGATGTTAACTATTGATAATTTAGTGCCACTTCAGCGGACTAATTGCGTGACACAATAACAGTAGGAATGGCTTTCATTTTGACAGTTCAACAACATTCAATGCGTTATCTACGTTGTTGAGCAAACAAATTCTTCGAACATATGATGCAATGGATTAGCAATATCCTTCAAAATCATTCAGAATGTGATAGACAGTGTGTTATGCAATTATGATGCAAACCTACTCCCGATAATTTAAGTTCAAAATCGGTGGACTTTACCGATTTCCATAAAATTTCTCGGTCACCATTTATTCGAATTTAACTTAATTAATCTGACTTAATTCGATTCAGAACTTGAAGAAATCAAAATACCAATAATTCTTGTCGGTACTAACTTAAAAAAAACACTCTAATTCAAGTCGAAATCGTCATCTCTTCGACAATCAATGTTACAAACTTGTCAATTATTAGATGTTGTGTGAGCTTAGAATCCGAATTTTCTCTAGAATATGGGAATTGTCGCTCAGCAGGCTTAGCACAAGCACCGTCTTGTCGACGGAAGAATAGACAGAAATGAGACAACTGCACTTTTTACGAAATTCAGTAATTTATTCACGTTTATCTTTTATTTTGCTTAAATCTCGAAAATGGTGTGTCCTATCGCAAAAATAATGAAAATTTCGACCCCCTTTAGTAACCCTTAAACCCCTAAAACTCAACATGTAGGTAATCATTTTTCACATTTTCCATACAAAAAGTGAAAAATTCCTTTTTCCTCTTCATTTTTATACTTTGTGGCCGTCGAGTAAAAAGTTTTCTACTGTCTTTAGCATGGCGATAAAAAAATCAAATTGTCTTCACTACCTTAGACAACTTTCTTCTGAAATAGTCTACATTAAAAAGGACCTAAACAACGATAGGCAGAAACGAAAGACAAAATGACAGATTTTAGAAGGATTTTTACGGTGCGATGTCAAAAATAGAGAAACGAAATGTCACTTTGTATGGGAATAGCCATCTCTATTCTTCGAAGACATAGATAGCGTCATGCTAAGCCCGCAGGATTCAGCCAAGCTAGCTTAACGCTAAATCAAGCAATCGTAACTGTAGTTTCTTATTCTTAGTTTTCAATGCCCAGCTAGTCTATCCCCACCTTTACACAGTTTCTTTTTGTCGTTTCCGTGATTTAGAATAACACAGTTTAGAGATAAAAATCTGTCATTTACTTGAATGTACCGTAGATGATTGTAGTGTAATTACAAACGTAATTGCTTGCTCGTCTTGGACAAAAGCAATTGATGCAAGCATAACGATGCTTGTATGTCCTAGAGTTTAATGGCTACGTACACTTGGCCAAAATATAAGTGGGTATTACATTAGGTTTTTGGCTGAATTTACGGTTTTTTGACGACAGCTTATTTTCTGTTTATGAAATTATGGAATGCTTCAAGTTTTTTGGCTATTACCAAAAGGCGATACTTTTTCATACTTTTGTTTTGTGACTGCTTAAATAGTTAGGTAGACGTATGACTGAAGTTGTGTTTATCATGCGTTTTTTGTATGCTTTGGTTAACATTGCGTTACTGATTACTAGGGAAGTATTATTCATATAAAATTGACCCCAATATCTTGATTAGCAAAAATGTTTGATTGTAAACTCGTTCACTAAGCTTAAATTAGTTTTAGTCTTAAACAACGTCAGATATTTGCTATTTGGCTCATTACTGACACTAAATTAAGTTAATTTTGTTGATTAACTGTTAATTATTTAGCAAATTATACTTTACACCGCATTTAGAAAATTGTAGCTTTTTTTAAATAATTGATTAACTAATTATATTCCTGCTTCCTAATGCGGATGGCATTAGGAAGCAGGAATGTAATTAGTTAAAAAGCTATCAAAGAAAAGTCAATATTTTTTATGACTTTGTGAAGAGGTTGAATTCAATCAGTGATTCTAATCATTTGAATTCTGTCACGCAAATTCTGGGCATTTTTATGTGGAGCTTATCTGTTTTTCGAGCGTCTGATTACCCATTTCCTCTACCAGATTTTTTATAAGAAAATTCGAAACAGCACCTCAATCGCACCATTAATCAGAAGGATTTTGAAGTAAATTCATAATCCACTGCAACATAAGTTTGAAAAAGGACCCCGCACAAAATGTTAGGAAAAAGCCATTCGGCCAATTTGGCTGAAGTTTTGGTACAATATAGCCTATAACATGTTGATTGAAAGACTATACGGGAGCAAAAAAATATAATGACTTGTTTTAAAGCTATATCCATTTTTATTTTGAAGTCAGAAAGATGATATTATGTAAAAAAATAATATTCCCATCAATCACAAGTTTTAATTCATATTTTATGGTTTATAAACATATTTCTACGTATACCCTGAAGAGGTAGGCAGAGATGTTATACACACATCTCGCATAGTAGACAAGTCGTCTGGCCGATTTTGCTGAAACTTTGGGGTCTTATATTGAAAGTTACAGGTTATTGTTCCAAAATTTCAGCCAAATTGGCCGAACGGCTTTTTCCTAACATTTTGTGCGGGGTCCTTTGTTTACCCGACACCGTGAATATCGCAATGAATATTGTTGAAATTGTCAAAACAAAAGCAAATTAGGGCTCCTGAAGAGAGGCGCGACGCGACGGTACGACGCGGTTCTGGTAGAAGAATTTCCATGAAGATTTCATTGAAATTGTTCTACTAGAGTCGGGTCGCGCCTGTTTGCTCATTTATCATCATTGCGCCATACGACAAAATAAAGTAATTTATAGGCTGCAGGTGAGATCATAGCTTGTCGCGAAAGCAATCGCAACTGAACTCCGTTAACTAATTTTCGATTGAATCATTCACAATAGACAGTACGATCAAGGATTTAATAGACTGATGAGAAAATACATACGACCCAAAGAAAAACCTGCAAGTTCGCGTGCAAGTAATCAGAATCATTATAAGAAAAATAACTGTAAATAGACTAATAACATAGCAAACTGTTCACAGATAGTACTTTTCTATTGTATATTGTAGGAATGTGTATCATATAATGATGTGAAGCATTTACTAGCATTGACAATTGGTTTTTAAGTTCATGGAAATTGCTTAAAAGTAGGTAGGTAGGTGCTTACAATCAATTTTACTTGGAATCTTGTGTAAGTTCGACAGAAATAAAAAATAAAATTAAAAAAATAGGCTGAAACTCAGCACTATTTGCACGTCATAACTTTTAAAATTCCCTAAATCGCCTGTTCTTCACCTCTTCCTAGTTCCTAGAAATAACAAAAAACGAATCAAACAAAAACATATTTTAAAAATGATTTTATTTTTCACTTTCTTAGTTGTGGTAATTACCCCACACAGATTCGTATACCACTACTTGATAATAATATGTAAATAACAGTGACAGAAAATTATTAAAACATCATTAATCTATACTAAGTGGAAAAAATACGCAGTATAAGTACGCAGTAGTAGGATAACTCAAAAACTGCTAGTCAGTACTTGATCCAATTTGTATGGGACCACATGTGAAGCACCAGCTTTCAAATAAAAAAAGAATCATCCAAATCGATTCACCTAGAAAAAAGTTTTGAGCTAAAACACATTAAAATAGAAACATAGGTACAGTCCAATTGAGAACATCCTCCTTTTTTTGAAGTCGTTTAACAAAATGTAGTTCGTTGTTTTCCTATTGAAAAGTTCTGAATTAGTTTCACTCATACAACATGAATATATGACAGCATTGTAAAGTCAATACGTAGTCATAACATTACACATGTTATTATTTTCGTAGTACAAAGCAATCTCTTTTGTTTGATAAGTGGTTCTTTTGAGGGGAAGTCCAGACCAGCTGCCATTAAAATTAACTGTTATGTCTTTATCATCTATAATGTAAGAAAATATTGTTTAACTGGTGTAATGGCACACCTATTATTGCTTCATGCAGGTATTTATTGGTTTGTCTACCTTTATATCTGCTGAGTAAAATCTGTAAGCTCACTCCTGAAATCTTTCGAGTTCTTGATCAAACAGAATTTCATTTAAATTAATGTCTATTTTTAATTTGAACCATTTTCGATTTAATTTACCCGGAAAACTTGAGAGTAGCTTTCGTAGTTACCTATCCGATGCAACCATTCCCTGGGGCACAGGATTCGAGCTAGCTCGAGCGGCATCCTGAAATGGAAAGACATTGCCATTCCCGAGGGTATCCTGAGGGCATTCGTGCAGACGTTCAATTGTCAGTTCCTGAACTATTCAAATCAAATCAAATCAAAATATTTTATTTCACATAAACCAACATGGGCATTTATGAAACGTCAGAAGCTAGTTGCAAGGTTCCAATTGGTTGTTTCCAATGGAGAAGAGCCGGTAAGAAACTCCACGGTTACTCTGTTAAAAATAAGAGGCTTTTACAATGTTTCCAATTACAGTGTTGATAGATATGAGAGGACAGTGTAGGCCTGTCAACAAGTAGCAGGTACTCAAAATATTAATTATATTGTTTGTATTGTTGTATAGTTCACGTATTGAGAGACTCGAAGTTAGCAATATGTATATTTGAAGTTTTTCTTATTGTATTTGTAACTACTACGATCGTTTGGTGGTCGATAGAAACGTTTATCATTATTATTCTCCTTTATTCATTGAAACACGTACTTAGATTTTTAAATATCTGAAATAAAAATATTTAAAAATATTATTATTATACAGATGTGAACCCCATAACAATCAGATGCGTTATACAATTACATAGACATTCAAACACGTTGATAAGGTCAAGAACTTTGTTTTAAATAAATACGTACTATCTTAATCGACATAGCAAAAGAGGTGTTTACATTAAACGAGTGTTGACGCTGCGCCGGCGTCATTCAAAGGCGCACACGATACTATTTATAAAATATAATAGTCACTACAGGTTTGTGTTACTGCTTAAGTACTCTAAACACTGCTCCAGACTTGTTTAATTTGAATGAGACCCTTTAATATAAATATTAGATAAGATTGCTGCGGCCAGCAGCAAAAAGTACATATACACACACACACACACACATATTCCCCGATGGGTTAGACAGGGGTGAGCCTATAGTTAACCCACATTTCGCCAGTTATGTTTAAGTCCCATGTATGTAATAGGTGCGAGGGGGGGTACCTGTACCTACCTACCAAAATTATTTATAACATAACATCACATCTGTATTTCCCGACGGAGAAAAAAGGCGTATATACATATACCACATTTCACCGGATATGTTAACTTTTGCGTTGAACCCAATACTTGGGGGCGAGCCTTATGCTACGAATTTTATTTATATACTGGTTGGTAGTTTATTCCTAGACCAAACAGGAAGACAACGGGGTAATTGTGTAATACACAAAATGGCAACAGATCGCCATTTTTTTTTTTGGGTTGGATATCATCAATTGAGTTTTCCCGCTCTGGGCGGAGCGGAGGGCGTGCCAGACTCTTACTGACTAAAACCTGCCTGTTGCCTGTTCGCCAGGGCCACGGTAACTCTTTCGAACAATCCGCGACCCCGGTAGGCATCGGCCCTATCGGACCCCGTCAATGGTGCTGACATCTCTTTGAGGCGCGCGTGGAACACGCCGCGCCGTCAACTGAACCCGCCGTGGAACTGATCGCCATAACAGTTCTGTTTTGACAGTTCAGCCAAGTTCATTGCGTTATCTAACGTTGTCTAGCATTCGAATTTTTCAAACCTATGAAGCAATGGATTAGTAATTTCCTCGGATTTTGATTGAAAGTGTTCTACGCAGTTAGGGTGCTGATTTCCGTCCTCTTATGTCACAACGATTTACGATTAACATTCTGCTTTGTCATCAGGTAACCTGGACATGTGCCTGGCATCTAGACTGTCAACGCAAGCAAACCTGGGAAATATGACATCTACGAGGGAAGTCATATCCATGGTCGTGGGAAACATATCATTAGTACAGGTAAATATATTATGCTAATTATTTAGTCTACAACAGTTTTATGTGTCTCCCTTTTCTAACGTGTCCATGTCTCCATGACTTCGGCTTTGGATTTTCCCAATGTTGGTCTCCAACCGACCACAAGAATGTCACAGGGTGGTCAATTTCAACACATAGTGAGGGGTAGCCTGGGATCTTGATGGTATTACATAATCTAACTGAAGACTTAATAACTTAAAATTAGCTTCCACCAATCAAATGGCTTCAATATAATTTTGAATAAGGTTCTGGAATACCTACTTTGGCTTTGGAGAACCATAACCGTGCAGCTTCTGCCAGTCCAAACGTCACCAACAATTCAGTCTTACCAAGGTATCTACTACAGACTTAGAAGAAACAATAGGTTCACTAGGTCATTGGTCTCTCTGGCGGTGTGTGGCCCCTCACATTATTTCCTTCTTACAAAAGTGCGATTTTTTATCGCGCACTCGTCTTTCAACTCTCAGTACTAAGCCTAGCATTGAGAATCCAACAGAGCGCACCCCGCGTCAAAAAAAGCACACTGTCGAATGTTAAACTCTCAGCGCTAAGCAGTGCGCTCGACAAAAATCGACCGAGCGAACATTTTTTTCCTACATTTTCATAAAGATTTTCTACAGCCTAGTGTTTAACTGTGTAGGCATGTAGTTTTTCAGAGTTTTGTACACACAAAAAATGCTGTGAATATGCACACATTATTATATGAAACGACGTGTAAATCGCTGTGATTGTTTGAAGCTATCGCACGGTCATTACACGCGGTAATAGCTACGGCTCAATTTGTGGGTGTTTACTTGTTCACTCTGTCAACTTGGGAGACAGACTCGTATGACATATTATTGTAAATAACTTCCTAGATTCAGTCTGTATAACAATAACACAGATTATACCCATTAAATAATCTATATATATTTATATATATAAATAAATAAAATTGAAATGTCTGTTAGTAATGTCAAAATAACAGTTTTTTTACTAAACGTATATATATGAAAGTATAAATAAAACAAAAAAACAATTTAGAAAAATATGGTCTGTCTGTCTGTTTTTTACGGCTAATCTCCGAAACGGCTGGACCGATTTTGACGAGACTTCCACTGGCAGATAGCTGATGTAATATGGACTAACATAAATGCTAGTTTTTGTCCCGGTAGCACGTTCCCGTGGGATAATTTCCGCCATAAACGCGGGCGAAGCTAGAGGCAGAAGCTACTACAGATATAAGAAAAAGGACCAAATGTAACCACTGTTTATTTCATTTATTTTTAGGTTTATATGGAATCTTACCCTAAAATAGCTTGGTATATCTATCTAGTCTATATTGTACCACGGCATGACAAAGGCTTCTACTCTCACGGCTTCGGTTTCTTCTGAAACAGATTTCACACACTTCTGTTTTCTGCTAATGCCAGCCAATTCTTCGGTACGACTAAAGCACGTCCTGCCATCTTCACCTTTATCTACCACATTCTTCTTCGTGTCGCTGGCACGACTTTTCTTAGATCTTGTGAATCCAAAACTTCGCCACTTCATAGCGTCGTCAATGGCAGCGCAGAGGTAACTTTGACTGCAAGTTTTGGAACACAGAGGGCATGATAGAAGGTGGAGCATAGTTTGCGACATAGCTCCATATCCACACCCAGCTGCCGTTCCGTCGAGGTAGCCCCACTTTACCAGGTTGGAGTTACATTGTCGTATTGCTTTCAATAGGACTCACTTGGTGTTTCTTTAGGCCATTGGGTATATTAACAGTCAATGGCCAAGCGTCCCGACAACCTTTAATTTTTACACTCTCATTGGGCGTATAGATTTAGTCAGGGCTTATTTAGATAGCAAGTCTTTCTGACCAAGTGTGCACTGGGCCCGCGTGGTGGATTACGGCCCACTCCCTCTCATAGAGAGGAGGCCTGTGTCCCAGCCGTGGTAACATTATAGACTAAATAAGATATCTTTCTGATATTTTTTAGTGTGTTAATATAACTTATAATAAATCCTCTCTTCAGGTGCAAGCGATAGTAGCAGCGACAGTGGTGTCCATGTTCGCGATAGTGGTCAACACTATAACGGAACGGGCCATTAACGGGTCGTTCGTGTTACTACTGGTCGCTTCAGCGGTCTTCACTGCTACCACCACGTGCTTCGTCTTGGGTATGTTGCTGTTATGTGCTTCTATTTTTATTTTGTTTACTGTGTATACGGTTTTTAGTCTCTTCAATTTTCATACTTTTGACGATTTGTTGTTGGATAAACAAATGTTTGTCCTCCTATTACGTCATTATCATTATGATCCACAGCTTCTACGTTAGGTACACTAAAGAGCTGAGGCTTCTCTTTTTCATACCATTATTTCCTGGTTTTTTGCTAATCTTGGCCAAATCGTCTCGACAAGCTTATTTGAGCGTCATTTATGCCTAGGTATTATGTGTATACCTATATGTGTATATTATATGTATATACATGTATATGTATAGGTATATATGTATATGTGTATGTATTATGGCTATATATAACATCAGGTATGACTGAAACATTTTGAGAGACAGGTAAATGCACTAATTATATTCTAGAAAGACAATAACCATATCCGCATGCCATTTAAATTTTATAGTCCTTAACAAATCACGTTAGACAAACGTGACAGCACATAGAATATAACGTAAATTACGGTAAACGGTTAATTGTATGTAATTATTCCGGGCACGTAAGGAAATTAGTATAAGATTATCATCATATAACATCTCGTGAAAATATAATTGATTTGTGTTTGTTATGATCGTGAATTACTTTTTTGATCGAAAGTTCACATGAATGCAGGCTTCTGATCAACCCCTTATAGCTTATAATGATGTTTCTCCATACAAATTATAACTACTTACTCATGTGAAATACAGACCAAAAGCTTTCAAACCTGACACAGTATATTAACTATCCATGACGTCATGTTCGTGAACGGGTGCCGTCAGTAGGGACTGGTCATCTCTTGGCTGCCACGGCTTATTTTAATTTCAGAATAGTTTTTTTTTGTTTCTATCTTTAATATTCCGGACACTTTTAATGTGCACGTCTTTCTACATCGTTCTCACATGAATGATGTAAACAATTTTTTGTAACAATATTTTGATTTAAAAGAGTTTCCTTGGAGTTTCTTGCCCGTTCTTCTCCATAGATACCTTCATTCTTCTGACTGACCGATCCTTGACAAATCAAAAGTGCCTGTAATTTGTAGTGGTTTATTTGAAATAAATGCTTTGAGTTTGAGTTTGAGAAGTGTATTGTTTGGCCATTTCATACGATTATTATTGAATGATATTTCGTGATTTGAATATACGGACAATTTAAGATGGTAGTAAATCTGCTTAATAATCCGTTTCCCTAACCGCACATGCGACAGAATTCACACTATCTATGAAATGTCAGTGTATTTCTACATCCTCTTGCCTTTGTCCTTATGTATTTGGGGTTGGCACAGCTGCACAGCATGTCTTCTTGCTCCAAGTTCCATGAATCTCCATATCCATCATCTCAGTAGTCATGGCAGTTTTTTTAATTATCATATTTGTTCTTCCAGACTTCGTGATGGTAATGGTGATCTACGGCTCCCATAAGTTCAAGGTGAACCCTGACAACGTGGCCACGCCGCTGGCGGCCTCTATCGGTGATATTGTGAGCAACTCGGTGCTGGCTGTCACTGCGCAGTATATGTTCGAGCAAATAAGTGAGTATGCTCTTAACTATCCACTTATTAGATATCTTGAAAGAGAAATGTGTTTTCAGATTTCTTAAGGAAAACAATGAGTAATGTATATGTTGATGAATGGAAAAGGGGAGGTAGGCTAAATAAATGATGTATGGATCCTGTCAGGGATGATATGAATGAAATGGGAGTTAATAATAATGTGAGGGGGAGTTGACACAAAGAAAGGAAGAGAATTTACGACTACACCAAATAACACATATGCATGCTAGCGCATTTTTGTGAGTAGGTGTATAAAATGCTATTCAAGTCTAATCTTCTGCTGATATAGACGTTACATTCATTCGGAAACAATACTGAATAATTAGGTAACTATAGTTTAGTGAACACTTTCAAAAGGTTTGTGACCTCTTGAACGAAACTTGAATAAAAAAAATAATACATGCCATCAATTTTCAAAATTAAAAGGTACTGATAAAGGAAGGAGTGAGAAAGGTGAGTTTAGTGAAATCAAAAATAGGCTCTTTTAGTTAACTTACAAGATTTATTTGGCACGTCTATTTTTTTTTACTCACACAGACTCACACTTCATTTGATTGTATAAAAGTAATTACACAATTCACTTGAAACATTGCATGGGTATTATTGCATACGTGTAGATTTCACGCCATTATGCGCTTTTGTAATTTCTAACGTGACGATATTATTGTGGACGTTAATGTCCACGTCCATAAAATGTATGGAAATACGTGCTCGATATAACGTTTATCGTCTCATATATTTCCATACATTTTACTTCCCTGTGTTATCATGATGCCGTGACGTGGACGTCAACGTCCACGTCCATAAAATGTATGGAAATACGTGCTCGATATAACGTTTATCGTCTCATATATTTCCATACATTTTACTTCCCTGTGTTATCATGATGCCGTGACGTGGACGTCAACGTCCACGTCCATAAAATGTATGGAAATACGTGCTCGATATAACGTTCATCCTCTCATATATTTCCATACATTTTACTTTCCTGTGTTATCATGATGCCGTGACGTGCACGTGAACGTCCACGATAATGTCAACGCTGTAGAAATGATAAAAACGCTCATTTAATGATAAACAAGTTTTGTAGTTATAATAACATACATATAATATGTATAATCTTCTTAGCAAGATATTCATCTATATCTGAACGAATTAATCTTTAATATTGTGAATTTTATAAGCACGACTAATCATTATTATTAAAAAGTTTATCAAGAAACCTCTTTGTCTCTACTGGATATAAATGGTTTTCGTATAGATTGAAGTCCATCACAGTCAAAAAATTCGTAGAAATGAAACATTAGCACATTCTAAGAAGTTTTTAAATACTACTTGATCATTCCACTTTCTATTCGCTCGTCTTTAAGTTTTGAAGGATAATGTAAATTAGTCTTTAATTAAGTATGTATTTTTCTTCTTAGCTGGTCGATTGCAATCTTAATTGAGTCAGAACAGCGGAGTAATTGCTTAACGAGAGACCTCTCTTGGAATATGCTAATGTCACCTGGGACCCATATTTAAAAAAAAGATATCGCTCTCTTTGGTAATGAACAAAGAATGGCAACCAAGATGGTTCGCACCATGCGTAATCGTATATGTAATGTACAAACAGCGACTCAAAGTTATTTGCCTTATTACACTGGTACAGCGTAGACAAAGGGGGTAGGCTCATTGAGACGTACAAAGTACTTACAGAACACTACGAAGTGCCCAACCTTCAAGACCTTTACAATCTGAATGGGCACTCCCTAAAGTTATGGGAACATTCGTCAAAGATAAAGCCTTTGAAAAAATTCTTGTCTAACCGAGTTGTAACAGTATGGCTTAGGCTCCTGGAAAATGTTGTGACAGCTCCCACACTGAACTGCTTCAAGAATCGACTGGACACATTAAATATCTCCAAGCAATTTGATACACACACATCAGCTAATCAGCTGATATTGATTCTAACCAAATTAAAAAAAACACGGCAAATTGACGTATTACGTCAATCTGGTCAGCATTCAAGTTCACTGTCTGTAAGCAAGTGGTAGGGTGGATTTTACATATTGAAAGAAGAAAGAAAGAAAAATAGTTTATTCTGCACAAACAAAACGCACATTACGAAAAAATTACATTAACTCTTGCCATATTTTCTTCTAACAATTTTGTCATTCTTACAGAAATATCACTATGGCAGCCCATAGCGCTGATGTGCGTATACTACAGCCTGCTTCCCTTGTGGGTATTCATCGTCTGGCGCAACAAGTACACCAAGAAGGTTCTTACCAGCGGCTGGACCCCTGTCATCTCTGCACTCTTCATCAGTGGGTACGTACTCTATATCTTTAACATCTCTTACATTTTTTTAAACTAGCAGCCTCGCGCGATTTCACCCGTACAAAGATTCCCATCGTGCATTTTTCTAGCATGGAAAGTATCCTATCTCTCTTGAAATTTGAAAGCTTTCTATTAGTGAAAGTCTCCTACAGGATTCAGACATTCTCGTAATGCTACTAGAAAGGAAATAAACATAAGCATGAAAATTATATCAACATAATAGAGGCAATCACAACAGACATAATTACGAATCGAACAAAAATTATCTTCGGGAGCTTTCCTAATTTCAAAATTGATTGTTTTAAAGTATACGGATTATATTTACCTACTTCTGCACTGTCTCTTAATAACAATAACACCTTATCAGAAATGAAAAATCAAATCGTATGTAAATTCCTTCCTTTGATTCTGAATTAATTTTTATCTTAAATAATCTGGCAATTATCATTTACTATCATTATCATGGCCGTACATTTTTCTAATCATCCAAATTATTGCAAAACATGCCTTATAGGACCTTTGTAGACAATAACTTGCTACTTTTATCATTTTGCAACTTTATAAAAATACTGAACCGCGTTTTGGTGACTTAAAAAAATTCAATAAAAATTCAGAGAAACTTAGATGCTGAGCGCGGATGAAAATTCTCAATTACGATAGGCAGTATGCGTGCTCAGCCGCTGTATCAAGCTTCTGAAAAGCGACCAAAACGCTGATCGACAGTGCTAAAAACAGCATATCTGCTGAGGCTCTAAATTTATTTAAAATTCTCTAATATCACTATTAATTTTTCCATCAGTATCGGAGGTATTGTCCTCGACAAGGCAGTGGACCACTACCGCGGCTACGAAGTCTTCCAGCCAATCGTCAACGGTATCGGCGGCAACTTGGTCTGCGTCCAGTCTTCGCGCCTCGCCACCCACCTGCATCAAACCGCTATTCCTGGAGAACTACCTGAGAACACCAGGCTCATCGAGTGGCCTTGGAAGACGCTGTTCCATGGAAGTGAGTTGGCTAATATTTACCGAAAATATAATACTAGGTGGCAGGGACATCGACGTTCAAACTGTAACCATGAATTCCGCACCATGATTCTAGACCTCCTAGCCTAGAAATATTTCGTCGGTTATCAGAAAAAAAACTTTGTGTTTCATAGAAAAGTGCAACGCGGTCAAAATGTATGGAACAGCATTTTTTTTTTAATAACTGACAAAAAATGTCAACGTCATCATCATCGACGATTTCATTGACTTTTTTTCATTCAGAATCAGAACCATGTCCTGAATCCATGACAACAGGTTGCGAGTCAATATCCCTGCCAGCCTTTATACAAAGTCTGTTTTAATTACACGGTGAACGTTCACAGAAGTCCTTTGTTTTATCATGACTTTCTACAATACCTGTCACGTGAAGTTTCGTCAGTTACTTTTATTTGATCCTGTATATTGGACTTTGTCTCTTTGGTCTAGTTGTCGCAAGGACTGCTGAGAATTAGACCAGGGTTAGGGTTTGATTCCGAGGTCGGGTATAGTGTTATTGGAATTTCTCACTATTTTCTATTACCAGACCTCTATGCCAAAGACATACTATTCATTGTAGAAGATATGAAGAGACTTCAAAGTTCAACTGTTTCCTTATGTAGGTACTTATTTCTAAATCAAATTCTATTTATTTCTAGCTGCCGCAGCTGAAGTGGCTCGTATGCTGCTAGTTCTGGCGCTGTTCGGACAGATCATCTTCATGGTAGTCGCTGACGTCATGTACCAGGGCGAGGTCACCTTACAAGTAGCTTTCGGCATCACTTACTTGTTGAGCTCATTGTTGCAAGTAAGTAATTGTTTTAAGACATACTTCTCATGTGGTTTAATTTTTCTGTCGTGTCATTTAGTTTTAGCTACAGCTTTGAATCTTGCTGATTGACTAAAATTTTCAACACAACATGATATTGTTCCATACATAGTACTAACACAACAGTGTGATTCAGTTAAAAGTGAAAGCCATAATATGCACCAAATCACATGACTTTTAACCATAGTGCGTCCCCCAGAAATTTACCTACACTTCAAAACTCAATTGTAACACCAATCTCCTTTTTTCCAGGTCATGGTACTGTTATACCTAGCTTACATGCTCATTCACCTGATGTGGCAGAAAAAGAGAGACCCCGATAACGCAGCCATCCCCTACCTCACCGCCCTCGGTGACTTGCTCGGATCCGTCTTCCTCGGACTGACATTCGTCATCCTCTCACAGTTCGGCATGGAGTATGGAAACAATGTTCAGTGAACAGATAGGACACACCTGAAGGAATAAGGAAAGAAAAAATGAAACTTATGAAGTTAAAGTCTGTTTCAAGGAGTTTAACTAATAATTTTTAATGTAAAATGAATGTTTAATAGTCTTGTATTTTTGAATAATCTTTTGGATTCTAGATCGAAAATGTTGCAAGACTGTCGTTTTACGAGATTGTTCCTTTGAGGAACAGTACTAAATTGAAGTGCTGTCCTGATGTTCCTTCTAGCTCTGCACGTTTTAGTATAACTAACCAAAACGACATTACCAAAGGATATGGAATCACTCATGGCGTTTTACCAGCTAACTGTGTTTCATCAATTTGCTTTTAGATGATGATTTATTTTTTTATTCCAATATATTTCGGTCAGCGTGATATAAAATGGATATTGTCCTACCAGTATTTAATATAAAAAATAAATTGTACATGTCATTTGGTGTGCCAATATATTGATATACTTTGACGACATCATAACTTTATAACGCGACAGTATTTAAAATTATCAAAGATTTATCGTTTTTTGAACATTACTATTTTGAGAGATTCTTGTTGAGGTATCGCTCTCTTTGTATTAAGAGTTGACAGCCTGAGAGTCAAACTGTGATAGAAGAAATGTAAAAATGTGATTAAACGCAATTATTAATGTTTTGACATCAATTTTAATGAGATGGACAATAAATTATACGGAGGAGTGGAAATTGATGAATTCAACAGCTAAACTTAAAATTGTGTTACCATATTGACTCTCTTAATTTATTAAAAGTTTTATTTTTAACCCCGACGATTTTTCGAACTTCATCTAAGTATTGCTATTCAAATATTTTCTGACATTTTTTACCATCTGGAATTATTTTAGATTTTATGATGTTTTAAAAGATTGACTAAATTATCGGCAGCGAGGCTTTTAAACTAAAAGCCAGATTCAAGATGTTCCTAATCGAACTGTTCTCTTGCGATCCAATACTTTGTTAATTAGTCATTTCCAAATATAATTGGCGATAGTTTTAGATAAATTTGTAGATGTATGTAAATATTACTTGTATATCACTACATAGTGATGCTATAACATCATCAGTTAGTACTTATGTGATATAGCACTATTTATACACTTGGTTTTTGTATGAGGTAGGAAACTTCTGATAACCACACCGGAAGTTAGTACCACATCAATAAAAAATAAAACGGTTGTGGTTTCCAAAGGAATTGGTAGATCATGGTCTTATTACACATTTATATTACAAAAGAGCTAACCTGAGAGACGTAGTCCTGTCCAAAAGTTCATTAAAAAATCCCTTATATAAGGACATTCAGTATTTCCCGAACATAAAAAAAACTGGGACACTTTTCATATTTTTCTTTCCCTAAAAACCTAATTCGAACTATTACGAACATTTTAAAACAAAAATAGCCAATTGATGACACTATTTTTACACTGATGACAGTGGAATGTCCTCATTCATCAGACAATTCCAAGACCTTTAAATTTTGCGTCGTTGATACCCATAAAACTTACATGTCAGGTACTTTTTATAGGTCCAGTAAGGTCATCAATTGAGTAGTATCGAATGTCGTGCAATCGATGCCCAATTTCAAAGCATTGCACGAAAGGAGTTAATTTTATTTTTCGCCAATGATTTTCCTCTGTTTTTGTTTTAATCTCTTGCTACCTTGACAATGAATTTCGTTACTTTTTCTGTTTTATTATATGAATTTTCTTCCTTCTTTTTATTGAAAAATTTGTTTGTTTACAGTACCTAGGTACTACTTTTATTATATGGCATGGATGCTTATGTTTATTCAAAAACCAAGTGTTATTTCGTAATCTAGTTTATAGTTTAGGAAATTGAGTACAATAAAGCAATTACGTAGTATTTAAAAGTTAAGAGGCCTAAAATAATTTATTGAACTAATGTCTTATAAAACAGATTGATCATGTCAAAGGTAAGGTTTTCACCAATTTGATAGTATTAGACTAGCATTTGATGAACTAGAAATAGAGAATTAACGTAGAAATAATTAATACACGTTTGTGGGAGATCTCAGAAAGTAATAAAAAAAAGAAAATATTTGGACCTGATTATTTTTACCTCTACTTGCAAATACATAATCATATTGTGTATAAAAATTGTATGTGTGATACATAAACTACAATTTATTTTTGTTATTCAAGTTTTAATAAAATATAAAAAAAAATTGCCAAATTATTTGAGGGTACAGTCAACCACATGAAAATGTTGGTAATGTGAACTTTATTCATACCAAATTGTGATGTATAACTACGCTGTTGACTGTACTTCCTTGGATGCAGTGCTGCTTAGTAGGATAATAGTGTCATTTAACCAAATATGTAATTAAATAATATTTATTAGCGTACAGTCTCACGAAATCCTTTCAAAACATTTTAATTCTTAGTTTTCTTAAAAACTGTTTTAATAGAAGCAAATAGGATGATAAAAACATCTAATACTAAGTAGGTACGTACTACAATTTGACAGTGTTCGAGATACTGTACGCAAATAAAACAAAATGTGACCATACTTCAGTAATATTAAGGTATATTTTTGAATGAATGATGTGATAAATGAGATTTTAACTTGTATATAGAGAATTGTTATGTAGTACGTAAATCACTGAAAAAAGCTGTTGATAGTTTGTTAGAAACGCTTACCTTTCACAAAAGGCTGCACTAGACATCAATTATTAGTAAAAAAAAAAATACAAAAATGGATGATTGGTTGCACGATTTACTTCCACATTTTAGATTTTTTTATCAGGAATTTTCCTTGACGATTTTTACTTGCGTCTAAAGATTAATATTAAATATCCATTCTGCAGTTATTTAAAAACTGAAATAAAAACGAATTTTAACATACTAAGCAATGTATGCAAAGCATGACTAGTCAATATAGAAAGAAATATAAAACCCAAATTCTTCTGTCCCTGTTATTTGACGCGTTTTTTAATAGCCACTATTTGTATTATGGTATTATTTTATAGTTTCTTCTTTTTATGTATTTTATTCTATTCCCAATATCGTTTGCATCTACATTTCTTTTTGTCTTAAGTGAAAATGACTGAATATAAGAAAGGCTTCTGGATTGTTCCGTAATTCATTATAATTAATAATATAAGTATACTTACATTTACAATGTGTGTGGCTAATAATAATACGAAAATAAACTCGCTAATGATTATATTTGACGAAGAAATAAAGTGCAACCATCCTTTAATAAGATAGCATTACATTAATAAACTCTTTGGTCCGAAAGTGCCATTAAGATTCAAATTATAAATAATATTTTGATTTTTGTAACACTATTTACTTCTGTATACAATTTTCATTTTGGTTCATGTCTTAAAAGGAAAAACTTTTTTTGTAGGGACTAAAATGGTTAATTTAATACAGAAGTCATTAAATGCTGTTATTGGTATCAATTCCTTGTCAATTATTATAGACAAAATTGAATTATTATAATAGAAAAATGTGGTTTTTTAATATTTTTCAATAGTTACCTAAAACTTAAACCTTTTGTTTACAAATAAAATATGTAAATATTCAAATATAAATTAACAGTTTTTAATATTGACCTATGGAATAAACCTGCATGACATCAATCAATACTATGAATTTGATACTAATTTTAGCATATTGACGTTTTTACATGCGAAAATTTTGGAGAAAAGAAAACAATCACTACACAGCCCACCGATTAACTTTATTTTATTTTCCATACTTACTTAATGAGCAATAGCAAGTATTATCAATCACTATAATAATTTTAAATCATGAAAAAAAATATTTTTCTTTTACGAACACCTCTTAAAATTTCTAACAGTAAATAGTCACTTATTTTTGAAGCTGACTGTACATTTATAGATAAACGTTACAGATTTTTGTCCATTATTTTTTACATGTAAAAATTTAAATAGTGTTATATAAAATATACATTGATATTATGTACATTCCATATACACGGCTTTTGAACGACAACCATGTGGTTTATGAACTGTATTGTTTTAAATTTAAGTTTTATACCATCAAATGTATTCCTATTGTGATGTCCAAACATAGTGTAATGTAATTTTTATTTCAAAATAAAATGGATTAACGTAACACTTTTGTTTTATTTGTGTTCATAACTTTAACCCCTAAGGGGGTGTCTTAAGGTAGCCCGCGAAATACCAAATATGGTTTTACATTGGTTTTACAGAATTATAATCATTAGAATCAGCAACACAACGCCTTAAGGCGCAGATATACGACTTTTAATGATTTCAAATTGAACATCACGTCTAAACGAATAGTCTTATTTGTTTGAAAAAAATATATGATAAACTAGACTATTTTCTTCGTAATTTGATATGTGAATATTTGAAATTATATTTTTATAACATAGTGTAATTAATTTGTAAAGTAATGTCTAACACGAACACAAAAACGATAATCACGCAAAAACTATCGGGCGTATTTTCATGAAATCTGCACCATCTAAAAGACAATTTAAATACCCAAATTTTTGTATACGGCTTTTATTTGTCTTGTGTTTTATAAATCAAGGTGGGTTGTTTTTGCGAATAAACTTGATGCGCGTTGAAGCGGGGGCTCTTGCGGGCGACGGGCGGCAGTGCATCGCTGACCAATGTCCGGGTAGACGCTAACGCTCTGTGCAATTTTATTCGCTTAAAAGTTTTGCATGCTCCTCCCACTCGCTCAAGGTCGCTGACACTTATTGTCGCCTTAAGTTAGAATTGGCCTTAAATGTCATGATTTCATGAAATAGTCTAATATGAACTTAGAGAGATGTATTGGTGATTTTTATGATTATAATCTACAAATAAATATTTGTTACGGCCACGAATCTTAATTAGATCAACCTACAACCTGATACTGACCTGCAAATTGCAAAATAACATAAGAAAATTTGAATTTCGCGGACTACCTAACGCTTTCACCTTAAGATATAGGTACATGCCTGCAATTTCGCTTGAATTCCAGCGAAGGAATTGGAATTGCGGTGGACACAACTGCCGCATGTTGGATGACCCAATAGGTCCCTCTTAATGGTAAGCAACATCGCGATAGGCCCAGAGGGACATAGCAGGCTGAGCTCTTTGAACAAATATTGGTCCTTGGCAGCTCTGGACAGAGAGAGGTACAAGAGTAGGGAGGTTTTCTGTGGCCTTTGCCCGGCAGTGAGATAATACGGGTATGAACCTGTGTTTTTGTTCAAGCTCTAGTTCTAAAGGAAACTGTCCTCATCACCATCATCATCATTCTTCTGCGCGTATCCCAATTATTTGGGATTGCCGCAACATGTATTTTTTCTTCATCATACTTCTCTATTAGTCGTCTACAATAAGAAACTACCATGGAAATAAGCAAAAACATAATTGGCAGCCTCGTTGATCGCATCTTTCTGATCAAGGGTCCTTGATTCTATCGATCCCCAGGGTCGGGTAGTATTATTGAGATTTTCAATTAGATGTTTTTTAGTAGGTACTTATCGGAACGGATTCTGATTTTGTGACCAGTCGATGGCATTAAGTTCGTCCATACCATGGCACATGGTACTTAAAATGTCATCTGCGAAATGTGCACTACACCTCTGCGGAGTCTTGCGAATACGGCGCGATTTTTATATCAAAGATCAATAACTATTCATTGTGGTTCATTCATCCATTCAAACTTCCCAATCTTAATTTTTTCATATTTTTAAAACAGCGCCATCTTTTTATTTCATATTTAGTCTTTAGTTTCGAATATTCCTCCAGATGGCAGACCCTGTACCTACGATTCACAAGCCCACAAAGAAAAGGCCGATTCTGTTTTCACACTGACGACATCCTGAAAGCTTTAATTAACTAAATGCAATGTAGATGGCGCTACACTACCTCTGTTAACAGCAGAAAAGGATTACAGGTAATTGAAAAATTACTAAAATCACAGGAGCTACGCATACTACATAGTATTTATCGAAAGTCGGCAATGCATTTATGTTGTATAGGTTCCATTATCTGTGTCTGCTTCAATGTCCTAAAAAACAATTAACCTAGAAACTCTATTCATTTGATGAATAAACTGAATGTATCCACCACAGGTAGGTTCTGTTTTCGTTGCGAAATGAAGCAAAAAGATTATTCATTTGACTCCCGTATCTTTTGTTCACTTTAGACACTCGTGTATCTTATTAGGCCCGACTACCTAGTTACGGAGACTACATGTATCTCGTTTTATTTTCGTAGAGAGAGCGAGATAGATATACAACTACTATTCATAATGTCAAACGTCATTGCTAACTGTAAGGCAAACAAAAGATCAACGCGGACGAAAGCTTTTACATACAGTACCCATTTCCACCACCAGAGGCGCCACAATAGCTCGAAAATACAACGAAACATGATAAATAGCCCCACGTCCGGAATACGAAAACATATTTATTAGACGAAACACATTTAATACTTCCAATAAATCATACGAATGGAACAAACGGAAGTTTTGTAGGTTAAAATTATGTCAGAGCTTTCAATGTCATTGTCCTTCCATCGATTTTCAGATTTTCAGCGAACGAATTAACTCTCCAAATTATGTTGGGAAACTAATATTGGGAATTTGTGTGTAGCTTGAAAATGGCATGGTTGTGGTAAGAGAAATATGCGATAGTATTAGAAAATGGACGCGGTACACCTGTTCTGGATCGCGCGGTGGCCGTGGCGCGCGCCCGAAAGCTATTGCGATCGTTATGCTCGGCGGCGGGCAGCGCGCGTGCGCGTGGCGGCCACCGGAGCCCGTCAGTCGGCCGCGAGCATCGGGCCCCGACATACCTTGCCCAAAAATCCGCCGCCTAAAGGTACCCACCACACCCGTACTATTTTAAAACCGTTCGAGACATCGCGCATGCGAATATCGATCCGCTTCACTCGGAATGGTCCCCGTATCTAGGTTAACCGGCTAAAATTAAAGGTGCGTTCCGAATTCAAGGTTGTAACCGCCGGCGCAGCTCCGAAATAGAGCTATCGTGCATGGAAAATGGAAAATATGTACTCAACGCACGTTGTCTTTAAGGGCGATTATCGTGTGCGTCACACGCCGTAATGGCGGACGGGAATTATGTAAGAATCGTACGTTGTTGTTAGAAAAAAAAAAGAAATTCCTATGTGTAAATGTAGGCTGAAGTCTGCTATCGAACTTTTCCGTCGACGTTGAATCAATAGAGAATTCCGTATGGTATACCCGCGAGTGTCGTGTTGTTAGAGAGTTGAACCTTTGCTTCTTGTCAATATAACGTTTTGGGAGTGTCTCGGGATGGTCAGTAAGTACCTACACGCGTTTAGAATGAGTGTTCCTCCGAGAAAGATTTAAATATACATTGAGCGGCTCACTCTGGAGAGGAACGGTGACTGCTAAAATATTGTGTTTCACTCGAGAGCATGCTACATGAATTTCAGTGGACGCTACTCTGTCGTGCCAACGCTTTCCCGAAGCTTTCCATTATATAAACGAATGAAGGACACAATACACGCTGTTATAGCACAATAACCTTTACAAGGCCCTAAATTAAGCTGATTTATGGCGGTCATAAAACCCTGGAGTTAACCTAATTTCCACTTATTAGCTTTTCTTAGTATCTTGTCTTGCTGTAGCAGACATTAAACAATTGCCTTTTTGTATAAATATAATCATACTCTTAGAACACTAAATACCTTGACCCTACTGTCATATACTGAAAGTATTGATTAATTATCAACCACATTTTCATTCTGAAGTTTCAGTTTTTCATACAATCTTTGTCAGTTTTCGGTTACATACACTATAATTTCAGTGCATCACATAATAAGGTGCCTATATATTAGTAAATAAAAGAAATATTTAGCTAATACATAAGTTTTTCAGTGGCAGTGCTAACCTAGAAAAATACTCATGCTATTTCCGAACACGACCGATAGATGTCGCTACACGCCACTATCGACTTTTCCGAGGGAACGCAAATAAATATTCCTGTTTTAATCAAGACTGACATTATTACTCTAAAGAATGTTTCTTAATCAACGTAGCCCCATGTGTGCCAACATATCTAATGAATGTACTTAAGTACTAAGAAGTAATTACAATCTTAATTTATTTTCTTCTAATGTTAGCACATATTTTAATTAACTACTTAAGTGGTGATTTAGTTTTAATTCAATTCTATTTTCACTTATTTACACTTTGACTACATAATCAAAACTATTTCTTCTTCCTTATTCTTCAATTTGTCTCCGATTATCATGTAAGTATATACCTACCAAGGTATACATACTTTTATTGCTAATTACCATGATCTCATCCTCTTTTCGAACGTTGTTTTGTGCCTAAAATTACTGATTATTTCCATTTCAAAATCATGATATTACTTACATGTAACAATAAAATGGTAGGTAACGTGTGACCATAAACAAAACCACAATGAAAAGGCGAACTTCAAATCTCCCAGATCTTTTCCTTAAATTTTCCTCGAATCTCATATATTTTCTCCATAGAAGATTCATATTTTGCGTCCCATAATGTTAACAAGATCTTACAATGGCTTACAGATAAGATACAATTACAAAACCCGAACAGCAATAAAAAAAGTTTGTTTTTAAAAATAAAAATCAATAAAATAATATATCCACAGAACAAACAGAAGAGCTTCCTCACCCCTACGTATCTAAGCTCCGAAGCCTGTCGCTGCCTATTAAATACTGTTGTTCAGCCTTATCTAGGCAGACTGAAAGTCGACCACAATCGTAGAATGATGTAATAGGTCCTGTGTACTGTGAGTCATGTAATGGTGACCCCTTTTCATCCTCCATTGATCGTTAACTAAATAATACCAGCCTGTCTCACTGCTAGCCAAAAGCCTCTTTTCATGCTGTGTAGGTATTTTTCACCACGTTGCTCATTGCCTATTGGCGATATTAGAACTTTCGCCATTTATACGTTCCCTTGACAAGATGTATGTTTGAAAAACCTTCAAATGTTTTTATATTCCTGTTAATACTAATATTCATTATGTATTCAGAATACTATTTATTATGTATTCAGTTTAAAAGTTATCGCCTTTAAATGCATCGCATTTTCAGGCGATGCAAAACCGCGTGGTTGCGAATATTGAGTTTTTTGTGATATTTTTATTGCATATCGCAATACTTATCAAATTAAGTAAGTAGTTATGATCTAAATAAATTATTTTACTTAGTAGACGTACTGTTTAACTAAATAAATGGACACAAAAATTACATCAAAATAGTACCCATGCTACTACTTATATAGTTACATACCTATGGTTATAGAAATGTTGACTATAAAGTACCTCCCTACTTATATGCAATTAGCTTCAATCTATTCCTCCACTTCTCAGCCCAAAGTTGAAAGGACAAAATGCCTGAAGAACTTACCAGGCATTGGAAACTACAGTAATTTCAGTAACACTTAGGTACTTACTTTACTTTACACATTTTTTTTGTCATGCACATAATACCCCACCTAAATATTTTTCAGTGTCGTTTATCCTGCGTACAAAATCACACAAACGTTTGGCCCAAAACTGACTGCCTCGCTGGTCTAGTGGTCGCAAGCGCTACTGCTGAGCATGAGGTCCTGGGTTCGATTCCCGGGTCGGGCAAAGTGTTATTGGGTTTATCCATCTGGAATTTCTCGGTAGCAGCCCGGAGTCTGGATTTGTGCCCGGTTGATGACAATAGACTCGCCCCCTATTACATGGGACTTAAACATAACTGGCAAAATGTGGGTGTGCTATAGGTACATCTTTGCCTATCCCTTCGGGGAATACAGGCGTGACGTTATATTATGTTTGACCCAAAAGTCGTCCAAAATAGTAATTTACTGTCATAATTATTACTTATCCTCTTCTTAAATCTTTGACAGTAGTTACGGGTAGTCCGAAGCCCGAAAGTCTGACATTCAGTCTTACCAAGCGGAATCGTGTTACGCAGTACCTGGATTGTGGAGGTCAGATAGGCAGTCGCTTCATGTAAAATACTGATATTCAGCTCCATCCGGTTAGCCTGGAAGCTGACCCCAACATAGTTGAAAAAGGCAGGCAGATAATGATAATCATGATGATAAATTATTAGTTATTCTGTGCTGAAAACGGGGCGCTTTTAAACCGACCAAGAAAGGAAACGATCGAAAAAAAATATGTAGTGAGTTTCTATGGATTATTTTCTTAAACATCATACCTAATTACCATTATCTTGTCCTAACGCTTGCCCTAACGTATCCCAATTAATTTGGCGCCGGCGCAGCATGTATTCTTCTTCTATAATTTTCTATTAGTCATCATCTTAGTATTCACTTCCTTTCTAGTCATATCATCTCTCACAAAATCCATCAGTCGTTCCTTTGGTCTTCTATCCCTATCCATCCACATTCATATCTCAAAAGTGATTATTATTTTCATAAACATTAACAATTATTATTCAACACAGTAATTCCCACTACTAATCGTATCCACTTAAATAAAGATTAAAACTGTGGCGAGCTTAGCAACAACGCACAATGTAGTAACGTCGACCCCTGACATTTAGCAAACGCGGCCAGGGGTTGCAAGCCTTGGGTCGGGAAGAGGATAACTTTTGTGTTACACATCCCCATGTTCTGCTAAGTTTATTTTATATTTACTTAGTTAACTTTACGATTAACCTCATTAGTGGAACGGGCAGAACTTTAAACTCCGCTTTAAATGGGCGGAAGTTGAAATATTTTGTAAGTTATTATAGGTACAATTATTTCTTCTTTTATTTATTTGGTTTTTCTCTCACTACAAAGCCCCATTTCTTTTCATATTAATTTTATCACTACTATTTTTAACCTTTATAATGCCTTTATCTGGAATCATAGTAAAAGCAGGTAGGTATTTATAATTATATTACCCACCACGTTTTCCAAGACATAGCGGAATTTTCGCACACGTAATTCCGCTCCATCGAAGCAAGTTAAAAATGTTCTATTGTCCTAAATCTGGGCGGAAAAGCGTGCGTCTGAAACGTTTTCATGTCCAGCGGATTTTCACGCGCGTTTTACCATATTGACATAGCTTAGTCCTTATTCGATGAAACCTCCGTTCTCTCACGTTGAATAATTATCAGTAATTATTTATGGCCAGCCCTAATTCTGTGTGCTTAGGATACGTATACCGCAGCGGACTCACTTTCGGTAGGTAAATTATCGATATCACAAAAATCTTTTCAGTATACAGAACCTTTTCTATATAATACTTATTTACATTTAGCTGTGTGGTCGCCGCTTATGTAATAATGCTTGCTACATTTCTTTTTGCGGGTCTTTTCATGTCGTGGGACATTTTAATTAATTGTCACACGTAAATACATTTCTTTGGCTCAGAAAAAAATGTTTTGAGTCGGCGTTTAGAGATATTTAGATATAGGTACTAAATAAGTGTTATTATGTGCATGAAAGATGTGTCTACTAAATGATACCCAGATAAAATAAAATCATGACCATCTTATTTCTGATACACTTTAAGAGTCCACGCAGTACCTAATTAGGTTAATTTTCTTGGATAGGTATCTCACTTTCTTAATTGCTTCCAAACCATAACAACTTAATCATCTTTTACACAACCCATCCATTTTATCTTTGGTCTGTCTCTGGTCTCATAGCCATCCTGATTCATAATGGACTCTTCTCACTTTCTCCTTTTTCTTGTCACATAATATACTCTTCATTCCTCCACATCACAATTAATATCCACAGGACGACATTTGGTTAGGTACACTACGACTTTTCGGTCAATATGTGGGTCCCTCTGGCTCCTTACCGTCCGATGGGGTAAAAGATAATGATCTTAAATGCAATTTGTTCTTACCCACGTCAATTTGTTCGTTCCTATGTGGCTGCGTACGCGACGAAAGCCTTCTCTTGCAAGAGTCGGACCCCCTTAATTGCTAGCGTTAGGTAATTGTTCTTATAGGCATAGGCAGGAAGAGTCTGAGTTTTCGAATGATATGAATAAAAGTCTCGTTTGGAAACAGGACTACGTCGATCCTTTTATTCAATTGGACGTAGGTCATGTAAATAGGTTGTAGCTGCAAAAGTCGACCGTATATTGTGGAAGCTGTTAATAAATTAACTCTGGTTGCATTCAAACAGTCAAGCGAATTTAGAATGAGTTTTAAAATTATTTCGAATAGGTTTTTTATTTGGAAAAATCTGTGATTAAATACGTTGATGTAAACACGAGCGCTGGGAATAAACGTAATAATTAAATATAACATTGTTTCTTTCCATCGCCCCCGTAGTTATTACAGTACTAACAACTTATTACAACGTAATCAAGTAAAAATGATTTAGATTAACCATAGGTACCTATGTCGTCAATCATGGAATTGAAAATTGCATGGTACCTTTCCGTTACTAAATTATAAAAGGAAAGTGTGATGGAAGTTTATGACTATAGATACATTGTTTAATAGTAGGTACTTTTCTGTCCATATAATAGGTAGGATAGGAAGGAAAACAATTACCTTTATTTAGGTAGATACTAGCACTTTCCTGTTAGAACCTAAATTCCTAACTACCGTCTGTTCTATGCACTCAAATGCTCTGCATTGTACGCCACATCATGACTACTTTATTCTGGTGACCTCTGTAACACAACTAACCAAACATATACTTATACCCTAACTTATTGAAAGTTTTTCCAATTCATTGCCATCCGCTTAGCCCGCGGCGTAATTGCGTACCTAACACTTAATGTAGTGGTCTAATTTTACCTAGAATTAGTCTTACCCTGAGTTTTTTTTTTTTTATGTTTGCGAGTTCTTTCATACTAGAACTCTAAAGCAGACGTCAATTTTATTCCATGGATGAAACAAATCTGACTTTGGTAAAATCAGCCCTAACAGTATACATTTTGACAGTTCAACAATATTCATTACGTTATTTACGTTGTTGAGCAGACAATTTTTTTGAACATATGAAGCAATGGATTAGCAATAGGCTTCAAAATTATTTATATTGTCATTGATAGTGCGTACGCAATTAGGGTACGTGCTGCTTCGCACGGGTTTTTTTTCGCGGACTTTATTTCAACTCTCGGTGTTAGCCTGAGCATTGAGAATCCAATAGAGCACATCCCAAAACATCAAAATACACACTGTTGGACTTTTTTTGCTCTCGGCGCTAAGCAGAGCATTTTGACCGTGCGAACCTGGGTTTACCCATTATCAATTCTGAACTAAACTCTGGTTTTAATTTTTTATTTGCTTGGCCAAAATGACAGCTGTGATCGACTTTTTACATCACTCGGGTTGTCATATAGTTTGTGCAAGTTCCTATTGTCCACTACATACATTCGTAAAACTTCACTAAACATATTCTACACATGGCAGTTTTTCCATCTTTGAACTCAAAAAGTATCGCTTGAAGTTATTCGTTTACAGAGTATAAGTACGTACCTACCTACCTTTCAGAGTTTAATTAGGTACCTACCTACATACATACATACATACATAAACTCACGCCTTCCCATGGGGGTAGGCAGAAACTAAAGAACGCCACCTGCTACAATCCTTACATACTCCTTTTGCCTCGTTTACGTTCATACATCTGGTCATACACGCATTGTGAGTACTACGCACCTGACCTTTCTGAAGAATTATCACCAATTAAGTCACTATGTCTTCCTAGGGCGTCCCCTCCCGGCGTTTCCACTCACATCTGTCTTGTAAATACCTTTTGTTAATCGCCCTTCATTCATCCTCTCAACATGACCAAACCATCTTAGCATACTCTTTTCAATTTTTGTTACTACATCTTCTTTTAAACCGCACCGTTGCCTTATCACATCATTCTGCAGTCTATCATTCATAGTCACACCACACATGCTTCGCAAGGAACGCATTTCCACAGCATTTATTCTACTTTCATGCTTCTTTTGCCACACCCAACACTCACTTCCATACATAAGCGTAGGCACCAGCACACCATTGTGAACAGCCAGTCGTGCTTTTTTGGACATCAACTGGTTGGCCACAATTGCATGTGTAGCAGCAGTAAATCATAATTTTCCAGCTTATCTTTAATAATGTTATATCAAACCAACGTGCTAACTGGCTAGCTAAAATGTGTTTTGTTTATGTCATAAACTTAATGCAATTCTGCAATAAACGTATTTTCTTTCTTTCTTTCAAAACAACATTAATAAAAATAACTCTGTAGCCTCAAGTATACAAAATAAATATGTAAAACAAAAAATGGCCCAGCAAATCGATAAAAACAAATAATCCAATAATCAATCAATACCCAGCTAAAATAAAACAGATTCGAAGTAACCATAAATGTTGAAATAAATTCCGCTACTGGATAACAGATGTCGCTGTTTGGCACATCATGGCGGCTATTTATTTTTACGAAGCGAATTAATGGTTTTATAGCTAACACTTGTTTGGTAATTAAAATTATGGGGTATTTGTTATTTAGAATTTGAAAGTACATTAATATTCAGTGTGAAATTTATGGAAAATAAAATTGGGGTAATTACGTCAAGCCGTCGGGTAAAAAAACAAGAAAGAATCGTATTTTTTTTTTTGTGCATTAATTGTTGCAGTAGGTATACTCGTACATGGTAGTATAATTAATTGCATGCGAGTTTCAACGCTGTTTACGTATTGTTTAGCTTATTCTTGCTATGACGTCAGTTTTATTGCTGATATTCTCAAATACCTATTAAAAGAATATTGGAAGTTAATGATGGGGGATTTATTTTACCTACATAATTATAATAGATAAGTGCGTTGGATTAGCTACAGCATTAACTTCACGTCTTCCTAACACCCTACTAGAACTTGAGATTACCTGTCAATCACTTTATCTGCTTACGCCAGGCCCCATCCCAGTTGTTTTAAACCTGAAAGAATCACTAACGTAACTTTAAAAGTTTAAAATAGGACATTTATGGATTTGGGTTTATTGTAAAGTTCCATTCTGAAGATTTTATGTAGGTACTTTACTTTACATAGACTGCCTGGTAGGTAACCTCATAAGGTTGCCTCAACTTCGTGGATCTTCTGGCGCGTGGCTAAAATCTAACGTAAAATTAAACGAAAAGGATCCAACCCAGAAATAGCCAAAAATAAATTGTGTATACCAAAACACATGTACACGAAAACAATCCAAGTAAAATTTATCGCAACATTAGGTATTAGCGTTTTTTATATACACAATTCATTTTTGGCCATTTGTGGGTTGGATCCTTTTCGTTTAACTACGTCCAAGTTCTGTGTCAATTCCCCAAATGTTTACCAACAATGTTTACCCCTTATCAATATCATTCAGGTGCGAAAAGATCCATGTTGCACTGAACCCAAGTTGTTTAAAGTCATGGGACGGAATAGCAGATAACCAAAGCATTTTCGAAGCTTAAGGGTTTCAATATTTCAAGCTTCTTCTTCAATTTTAAATTGTTATAAATTCCAGGTCCATTCTTACCCTTTTTATTCAAGGCGAAATATGTCCAAAAGGCCCCGACTCCCTGGAGATTTTTACTCTCCAAAATACCCTACGGTACCCGGTACCCGGTTACCCGGTAGGTACCCAGTTTCAGCACGTGCGGTACGGGATCCTAAGTGGAACGCATTGCAGTCCCTTATGTGAGGCTTAAATGGCCTCCTATTGCGACGGAAAACTCGGAAAACTGCTAGAAAGTATTTAGTATTTTTTTTAAGTCTGGATAGTTAATGAAGAAAAGATAAGTTAAGATTAGTTGTGGTCAGGTTAGTAACAAGGTGCTACTTGTCCTGTTGCCTATAATCATGCATTTTTTTTTATGACCATACCCGTTAATAATTCAGGAAACTGTTCAGTAACGTGGTCCGCGAATTATCACTAATGCAAATTCATACAATACATTTATTAAACTTAAACAAAAACTGGTTCATACCATTTAAAATCCATAGTTCACTCGTGCATTGTACATGCCGCAGCTCGGATACGACTCGGCTTACCATAAATCATTTCTTAATCGCAAAACAAAATTAAAAAAATCTCTACGAAAATCACATTCTCGCGTTACATACGAAAGCAAAGATATGCAACCTTTGTTTTTGTTCTTATTTAGGACCGTGCGGGTGCAGCATTTGTGCCTTCCTAGCCACATCATCTTTCACACAATACATCATGTTTTTCATAAGTCAGTAGATAGGCCTTTTTTTTTGTTTCGGGTTGGAAAATCCTCATGGATGTCCTCCGCCCTGGGGATCTGTCAGACTCTTACTGACTAAAAACTACCCGGGTGTTTGCTTCCCACAGTTGCACTGGGGATTTTGCGCCTTCCACGATCACCGGCTAGTGCCGGCTCGCCTCTGCGGGCCTCCTCAATAGGTCAGTAAGCCTAGCACGAGCCTAAGACGCTCTACTCGTTTCGCACATAATATTTATTTAATTACTAGTATTCACATGATCTATGGGTGATACTCATAAGTAAGCGCTCGTGGCTAAGTAATAACAGCTACGCGGGTCGATCGATCAGGTTAAGCTAAACTTGCCGCGGTCGGTCCGAGGATGGGTGACCGTCTCTACATACCGAGACCCCTCTGTGCCTCGGAAAGCCCTGGCTGTCATTCGTGGATCTTTGACTGTCATTACTGGTCGTCAGAAGCCCGAAAGACTGACAACCAGTCTTACCAATGGGTATCGTCATACCCAGTAACCGGGTTTTGTAGGTCAGATAGGCAGTTGCTCCTTGTAAAATACTGGTATTCAGCTGCATCCGGTTAGACTGGAAGCTGACCTGCCATAGTTGGGAAAAGGCAGGCAGATGATGGTGGGTGATGCTAATTGCGCTTGCCGCATGATTTTAAACCAAAATGATTATGATGATAGTTTTATTTTAGATTAAAAAGTCATTCGTTTTTACGTTACGTTTACGTTATGTTAACGTTACGTTTGCGTTACCATTACGTTATGTATACGTTACGTTTACGTTCCATTTACGTTACGTTTAGGTTACGTTTACGTTACGTTTAAGTAATGTTTACGTTACGTTTTCGTCAGGGTTTCGTGCTAGGGCCACTGAAGTCATTCGTAAAACTCTCTTGGTACAAGCTCCTTATGTGACATCCTAGAATAATAATACATAAAACCAGCCTATTGCTGCACTGCAGGGCAAAGGCCTCTTCTCATACAGAGAAGACACTACGAGCATTGATCACCACGCTTGCTCAAGACGGGTTAGCGATTCTATAGCTGCGCCCCGCGGTTTCACCCGCATAAGTCTCGATTTCGTGGGAATTTCCGGATAAAAAGTATCTTATACCCTAATCCAGGCCATGTTCTACCAATGTGCCAAATTTCATCCATATCTGTTCAGCCGTTTTAGCAAACCGTAACAAACAATCATTAAAAAAATCAAGTCTTTTCTCTTATTATTTTAGACTAGTTTCCTCACCATGTTTTCCTTCGCCGATGCCAGTCTGAATGATCCAACATAATTGTAAACTCAGAAAGTACATATGAATTGAAAAAGCCACACAAACCCATCCTAGAATAGAGGCCTTAAAATCAAACCTACTTACTTTCTCTAATACCCACCCAACAATTCAGGGCCGTCAGTCTCGACTAGATAGCGACGCTGTCGCAAACTACTGATCGCTAAATATTATGGTCCTTAGTTGTACCCCGCAAAATTCAAATTTTCTTTAGTTTTTTGCAAATTGCAGCTCTGTTTTACGTCGTATGTTGATCAAAATGCGATCCTCGACTGCGGGAATTATATATTTATCGAATAGTAATCATCAATTACAAATGATTTCAATTTCCGAGTGCCCACTTGGTTTTTGGAGACATCGCCAAGCAGTTGGTCGACTCTTCACGTGACCAGAGGGCCGGCTTATTTTTTGGCCAAAGAATCAGCATCGTGATACAACGTGGCAATGCTGCCAGCCTTTTGGGCACTTTTCCTGTCGACAGCGATGCGGACGAATTTTTTGATGCCCTATGATTCTTTTCATTCTTTCTTTTTTATTTTATTTATTTTTATTTAGATGCACATACTATTAATATTTAGTTTAATTGTTCTATATATCTATAATCTAAAGTTGATTGAATCGTCAAATTCAAATAAATTTTGAATTTGGCGGACTACAACTGAGGTTTCACCTTAATATTTAGCGATCGGTAGTTTGCGACAGCGTCGCTATCTATGCGCTATGTCGAAGTTGCCGGGCCCAGATCTATTTTGTCCAACAGTATCTGCTATTGTTTTACGAGTTTCATACATAAATGTATGAGATAAGGCCTCACCAGTTGCCAGGCCCTCTAGATAACCTCATTAGCTACTGACGTTATACTGATATTCCGATATCTTCCATTTTTCCGCGTATTTATTACATTTTCCTACTTGAATTCTTTTTTCATTTCACAAGGTAAGTGCCAATTTACTTAATTCCAGTTACGTGAGATATTTCAGTTTTTCTCTGGGGTAGTCATAGGAATGATGCTAATTTACTTTATGAGCCAGTTTTTTGTTTCACTAGCAATTTGGAACTGTGTGTCTGTGTCTAATCTTTCGGGGTATGAACATACATGAGCAATACAATGGGTACATTACCTCTACGCGTGGTAGGTATTTTACTTAAGTACCTACCCATATTCATAAGCTTTGTCTATAGCAAAATTACTACCTAATTAAGTACCGTCAAACGGGGTGAATCGGAACGAAACTTTATAAGGGATTTTAACGTTGAAATAATATAATTTGTTGCCAACAAGGGCACTTAATCGCTAATTAAACACATTAGAGTCCTTTTTTGCAACAAACTATATTATTGCAATGTTAAAATCCCTTTTAAAGTTTCGTTCCGATTCACCCTTTTTTTTTTTGGTTGGGATATCATCAAATGACCTCTCCCGCTCTGGGCGGAGCGGAAGGGCGTGTCAGACTCTTACTGACTAAAACCCACCCGTGTTCCTTCAGTTGCCTGTGCGCCAGGGCCACGGTAACTCTTTCGAACAATCCGCGACCCCGGCAGGCATCGGCCCTATCGAACCCCGTCAATGATGCTGACATCTCTTTGAGACGTGCGTTCCTATTCACCCCGTTTGACGGTACTAAAAAGATTACCTATTCATATTAAAATCAATCATAAATTCAATTGTTAAAAAAAAAATCATTGCTAAGTTACACTTTTGGATGTTACTTAATAAATTCTAGGTATTTACCGCCTCATTTGTTACTATTTTCCCCACATTTTCTAGATTTCTCGATCTGGAATTTCTCGGTAGCAGCCCGGAGTCTGGATTTGTGCCCGATTGATGGCAATAGGCTCGCCCCCTATTATATGGGACTTAAACATAACTGGCGAAATGTGGGTATGCTATAGGTACACCTCTGCCTAACCCTTCGGGGAATACAGGCGTGATGTTACGTTATGTTATTTTCCAGATTTCCCACCATAAAAATTACCATTGTATCAGGTAATTTAATTTTCTGTGTTACAATGTGTGTTTGTTTTTGTGTCTCTTCAAAGTGAGAGTGAACAGGCTTCTTCTGGGTAAGCTCACTCCATCGTCGACTTTGTCTCTGTCATCTCTGACCTAGACTAGAGTCAAGAGCAAAGCCATCTTAAATAAAAATAAAAAAAAAACGATCATTGACAATTTTCCTCAATATTCGCAGAAAAAATAATTAGGTACTTAACACAATAGCTATCCACGCCCTGATCAACTCAAATGCCAGGTGGTGACCTTTCCCATTGAGTTGGTAGCTGACGCCCATCACGGATAGGGACGTCCAAGTACATAATACCACTTTATACCGACTTACACAGACCTCTACAAATGTAGGACGTAGGAACATTCTGCTTTAGCGAGTAGATTTCAGTTTATGTTGGTAAGCACACAATGCATGTCAGTGTGGTTTTATCGTACACTATCAGTTTTCTATGGCTGTGGGGTAAGCAGGAATGTAGGGTAGTTTTGGGTTAGTATGTTATGTTACTTTAGGTGATACAGTGATGGCCAAATTATTATTGTCTTACCTAAAAAACAGCGCTAGGGCTCTGTCTCGCATAGGGACGTAGCATTATGCTGAGCGATTGCCGTTTTGCGTGGATATGACGTATATTTTCCCCCAACTCGTTCTTTGTATTTGTGGGTTTTTCTCTGCGTCATGTTTACCGGAAATAAACGTATTTTCTTTCTACTTTCTTTAGTATACTACTAAAGTAAAATCCAGTAAAAACAGTTATATCTAATCATGATATTCTAAATATACCTATCAATTTGCCTAGTCTTTCGGAACTATGTTGGAGTCTAACCGGAAGCAGCTGAATACCAGTATTTTACATGGAGCGACTGCCTATCTGACCTCCACAACCCAGTAACTGGGTAACGTAGTGATACCCCTTGGTAAGACTGATTGTCAGACTTTTTGGGCTTCTGACTACCCGTAACGGCTGTCAAAGATCTACGAATACAGTCAGGACCAACGGGTTAACATGTTTCCCGAGGCACGAAGAGGTCTCGATATGTAATGGATGGTCGCCCATCCACGAACAGACCGCGGCAAGCGTAGCTTAACCTTCGATCGATCCATGCGGATGTTATTATTTAGCCACGAGCCCAATTTTCTAAATATACCAACAAAATATATTCTAGAGTCCTTACAAGACATACGTGATAAGACAGTAATTTAATTATCTATTCTGCTGGTCAGTTATAAGAACCCCAAAGTGTTAAGATTGAAATTTAATTATACAGGCTTTTTTTAAACTATCTATTTACCTACTCAATTACGAATCTCCAACCAACGATGATCCAATTAGATTAGCTATACAAAATTAAATAATAATCAAAAAAAAAAACCACTCAATCATAAACAAGAACAACAAAATCAAGTAAAACAAAAAAGAAAATAAGCTAAATAGCTACTTAACATACTAAGTACAGTAGACCGCACATCAGTGTTACCACTTTCACCTTCAACTGGAAACACAAAAAAAAAGTGTTAATGTCTGTGTGGTCACAGCATTAAAAAATATAAAATAAAATAAGACTATATAATGTCAAACGGAAACAAAAATCAAAAAAAGCGTCAAGATTCATTAAATGTAAGGTATGTATGCGTGACTCTACTAGCCATAGTCCCCATTCTCACCACTAGCTAACATTCAAAAGGCGCCATGGCGCAGATCAACGCGCATACTTTAAACCAGCTTCAGATATCGATCTGAAGTTAGCCGAAAGCGTATTGTAGCCTTTCAGTGGCTATATGCTGTTCACTTGGAAAACAGCTGCTTGTCTCCCTATATTATGCGTCATTATTAGAACAACTACTAGCCCTGTCACAGTTAATTTACGTCTGACAGTAGGAGCCCCGCAGAACCCTTATTGCAATGAAAATAAAGATTGTGATTTTCACAGACTTGTCAGGGGCGGCAACCCAACAGGAACCTTATTACAATGAGTATAAAGATCACTGACAAGAGTAAGACCGTGTCCGTCATAAACTAAACTACTTCCTCCTCTTGGATATTTAATCAAACAAAATATAAGTGATGTATTAAGCTGAGAGTCAATTATATTCCCCGTCATTGTAAGCATCATACCTGGAACCTTCGGGTTACGGAGATATTGAACGTCAAAATTCCAACTTTTACTGACGTTTTTTTACGAAAACTACTTTTTAATGTTATAAAACAACTTTAAATACCCCACGACCCCTGCACCGTTGCATGCACCCATAAGCACAATATTTTGCGTACGTTACGTTGAGCACTACCGTAAACAGTGATTTTTCACACCAATAAAATGTTACTTAGTTTTATGTACAGAATGCGTAGTTGACGGCTATGTGATGTGTCTTTTTAAAACCTGTGGATAACGGCTAATAAAGCCACTTTTAATGAGTCAATTTGATTTGAAATATGGATCTGCATAAGAAAGATATTAAATTTTGTTGTGCCCCAGAATAGCCCAGTAACATATTTTACGGTTTTGTGTAAAACGGTTTTTTTACCTATGTTATTATAATTCCAACTCGTACGAAAAGTCATCATTTTATTGCCTACCATAGCAGAAAGCACGTTCCGTCGAAACTTTTATTTATTTATTATATATGGATGACTTACAGCTAAAACAAACATAATAAAAATAGTATATGAGACTGACAATCAATTAAAAGTGATCACTTCTAACAACAGATTAACAACTAAAACATCTTTGATATAATACCCATTCATTCAGGAATATCGGGTATTTGTTCAGGAATTTCTCAGTATCTGCCCGGAGTCTGAATTTGTGCCCGGTTACTGGCAATAGGCTCGCCCCCTATTACATGGGACTTAAAAATAACTGGCTAAATGTGGGTGTACTAGAGGTACACCTCTGTCTAATCCTTCGGGATATACCTACAAGCCTGATAGTATGTTATGTGTACAATATTCATTACGTTTTACATTATGACCACCACAAATTATGTCCGATAACATACTTCTTTATGAGCGTTACTAACCAGAAAGTACCAAATAATTATTACAGTTCGGGTCACGCCCTGTTATTAAAAGTCAACCTATGGGTACAGTTAATATTTAGTTCCTTTATAAAATGGTTCGTATGCGTGACACTCGACAATTTCAAATTAATCATTAGTTTAATTGTTTATAAAACTTACTTGAATACGTAACTCATTGTTGTCACAATCTATGAATATCGTTTAAATTTTACAGCATGTGGGTTATAAATAGATTAATTTTAAATCGATACGTATAACTACGTAATTATTTTGTTACACTTTCGGTAGGTAATATTGATGTAACTGCAATTAGCTTATTGATCAAGTACCTAACATTTGAAAAGTATCCCTTTAAGCTTTGGCTTCCTAAGAAAATGAAAATTGGTCACAATCGGCTGTCCAAATATAGAGCGTTTTTTAACCGACTTAAAAAAAAAAGGAGGAGGTTCTCAATTCGACTGTATGTTTTTTTTAAATGTGTTTTAGCTCAGAACTTTTTTCTGGGTGAACCGATTTGAATGATTCTTTTTTTATTTGATAGCTGGTGCTTCACATGTGGTCCCATTTAAATTTGATCAAGTTCTGACCAGTAGTTTTGAGTTATTTTTTCCACTTAGTTTATATTGATGATGTTTTAATAATTTACTGTCACTGTTATTTACATATCAAATAGTGGTATACGAATTTGTGTGGGGTAGATACCACAACTAAAAAGAGAAAAATAAAAATTTTTCCTACAAAAAAACAACCGACTTCCAAAAAACACAAAAAAAAACGTGAAAAATTACTTTATTTCGGAAGTCGGTGGCCAAAAACGAAAATACAAAGCCAAAGACGCCGACTTCCGAGAATAAAGTTATTTTTCACGTTTTTTTTTGGAAGCCGGTTGTTTTTTTGTAAAAAAGTTTTTATTGAGCCCTTAGTATCAAATACTGGTGAAAATTACAGATTTTCGTGACGGCCGTTATAATATTTATGACGAGCTTTCCGAGTAAACCAAAGCTTTAGTGGTTTGATTTTAGAGTACATCACTGCAGCGGCCGACAACAGAGGCATTGATAGACTGACGTGAAAATGTGGACCGAGGCGAGGCCGAGGCACTCATACGTGAGGCCATGAATGCCTAGTTGCGGCCAAGGCTTGTCTAATACTTTTCTCAAATAATGCGCGAAAATTCAAATTAAGTAAATTAATTATAAATTTCAGAATCAATGACGAACAACGATAACTTTTCTCGCGCCAATATGTTCATTTGTTTCTTTTTCACTTTAAACAGCTTTAATTGCTAAGACAGTTCGAGATTTAAATAAATTCTTTTCGATAGTTACCTCCTTGGTTGTATAGGTCGAAGTAAAAAGTTCGTTCCATTTTTAAATTACACGACAGTTAGGAGTTTTCATAGTAATATTATATTTGGCCGCTAAACACGACAGATATGGATTTTAATACTAACATTGCCGGCCGTGGCTCGCATGTATTTGACCAGTACAGCATTTTCGATTTATCTCGAAGAAGATTGTCAATATAATGCTCGAATTTCCAAGCATATTTGAGAAAACTATATTTATGTAGTCTTACGATGTGAAGTAAATACATAGGTAGTTTTTTTTTTACAATGGAATACTTTTTTAGCAAAATCTAAATTGCTGCGTCTTCTAAATCTTTGTTCGTATTTTTTTTCGTCGCAAAAATGCGAATTTGTTTGCGTATGAAAGAGGAATATGTAGGATAGGTATAAGAAAGCATGCCAGCTATATCTGCCTATAGATATAGCTAATAACCTATTTATAATGGGTTAATATAAATAATAATTAGGGGCGTACACTTTTCCATTTCCCATGTCACGAAATCGTTATTATAAGGTTCTAATTAGTTGCGATTAATAAGGTTGGTAACACGACTGAAACCATAATTTTGTTGACATTTTTAAGTATTTCTACTCATGTGGGTTGTACAGTCTATCGCACGTTAGTGGTAACAAAACCAGTATAAACACAAAATTTAGTGCCCGATATTTAGGTGATGTTGTTTTTTAATAGGGATCCTTCCTCCCTGTCTCTTATTACACCATCTCGATTTAGGGAAAGGGTCCCTGAATACCGCATAGTGTAATAAGGCTTAAGCTGGCCTCGTATTTGGAACTCCGTACTATGCTAGGTCAGCTCAAGTGTTATCACCGACGTGCGGTCGACTGTACATACATAAGTACTGATTTACACGGTGCGATTTAATTGCCTGTGGCATACTATAAGTTAATGCAACAATAATTGTTGCACCGTATATTCAGTGTGACGATACAAAAAATCTAAACGAAAAATTACTTGCATGTCAAGTAATTTTTTGCTTAGATTTTATTGTTTATATAAAATAAATAAATAATATTTTTTTTATTTCTCAAAAAACTCATTACATAACATATAACATCACGCCTGTATTCCCTGAAGGGTTAGGCAGAGGTGTACCTATAGCACACCAACATTTCGCCAGAAAAAAACAAAAAAAAACGTGTTACGTGTAACGTGTTTCTCAAAAAACTTAGTAATATTTTACAGAAAATAGCTTCGCAGTATTAGTTTCAAATAAAATACATGTAGGCATTGCAATCCAACTAGGCAATGCCTGTATTTCGGCTTTCGATTCCTATTTCCCTCGATATTTTAACAGTAAAATGCCAACAAAGCAAATATGTTTGGTTTTTCTACTAGTTAATTTTGAAAGACTAATACCCTCTAGTACTAGTAGAACAGTATGCCTCTTGCAAGAAACTTGCATCGTGTAAATGGGGCTTTATATTCCCCTCTCCTCCTTCTCCCCTTTTTTTATTTATTCCGCGTTACCTTTCGGGAAACAAGGCGTGATGATAATATTATGTTGTGATAATAAACCAAAATTAACAAGAGCAAACGGCTATCACGATATTGCATTCGTTTCTACAAAGTACTGGGTTTCTTACAGCCTCACCAAATTTCTGATCAGTGAATCTGTTGGTCAAATGTCACGTCAGCTGTTCTGATTAGTTGATCAAACAAAAACAGTCAAACAAACCCATGTCAAGTGGTTTGATTTCACAACTGATTAAGGGCCTGTTTGACGACCGACAATTATCGCAAAATTAATGATAGAAAGTGTCTTCATAACGCAATGAATGTTGTTGAACTGTCAAAATTAAATCCATCCCTACTGTTAATGAGATACGCAATTACATCGCTGGTTTGAATAAATGACTTTTGATTCTGATTTTGAAAAGCGGGCGTAAACTGCAGTGATTGGTTGAATGATTTATCAACAGCCAATCACAGCAGTTTAAGAGGCTTACAAGAGCTAAAGCGCGGTCACTGTTGGTTTGCATAGAAAAGAAAGAGACGCGCGATGACACAACGCTGGTAATTTATTGCAAAATATGAAGCAATTATGGATTTACAAAAAATCTATTCATTGGACTATAAAAATAAAACACTATTACGTTAGTATGTTACTGGTAGAATAATCTGACAAAAAATCTGAAAGTTTGCATGTATATAAGCATAGTTTTAATCGTAAAAAAATATATTTGGGGTCAAACTCAAACTCAAACTCAAAGCTTTTATTTCAAATAAACCAATTACAGGCACTTTTGAATTGTCAAAGGGTCAGTCAGTCAGAAAAATGAAGCTAGTTGCCAATTCCAAAGCGTAGTAGGTACCTATGGAGAAGAACGGGCAAGAAACTCCATGGACATCTTCGTGATACATGGGTATCTTCGTGATTTTTTTCTATCATATCAAGTTAATTGTATTATGTTTTCAACACACTATCTAACTAGCATATATCCAGAAGAATATCATATATTTTTCTGATTTTGGTTACTGCAGTGGATCATATATTCCTAGGCATTATAAATTTGCGTTTAGGTCATGTAGTCCCCTTAAGCGTGCTTGACAATTTGACACATTGATTTTGCGATAATTTTTGTTAGAGAAACTGACCCGTAAACTGACTTTCAGAAATCGAGAAAAGTGTTTTGCTGTACCTAATGTTTTTATTTTATTTTTCAGGTAAGTTTCGTGGCAAGATTCAACTTGATGTAAATGCAGGTAAAATAATAGTACAATTTTGTTTCTATTTAATAAAGATTTCAAGTTAACGTCCAACCTAGAGCGCCTAATCTCGTAGAATCACTAAAAACTAATGAGAAATTTCATTTATGGAGAAATGAGCTTAACTCACATACTTCAGCCATGACAATAATTGGCTACAGATTGTGTGTAAAATTGAAAAGTAATAAGTAGTTACATTCGCATTCATTTTTTATTTTACGGAGGACAATCATAACAACTGTCAAAATGCGAGTGCTATACAGCGTGTATCAGAAATGTGTGGTCATATTGAAGGATGTGGTAAAGACCATAAAACTGAACAACTTTGTCTATGGGACCAAAGTCAAATCATTTATTTCAAATAGGCACATAAAAGGCACCTTTGAACGTCAAAATTTACAAAAAAATAGAATTGATTGTAGTTGCCTCTTCCAAATGGTAGTTTCGTATGGAGAAGAATGGGCAAGAAACTCCACCGTTACTCTTTTAAAAATGTTTTACAATATTATGTATACATTAATTATATGTGAAGACGATGCACCTAGAATAAAATTACTATACCACAATAGGTAAAAATAATTAAATATAAAGCATGACAGGTAAGTTAATTATGAGATAAATACATGGTGCTCACATATTTACAAATATTGAAAAGTAAATGATTATTCCAAAATTTCACAAGTAATAATTTAGTGTGTGAGTTAAAGTACGGTAGTTACATAATGTAAAAAACAATGTCATAAAAATTATAAATTATACAATTAAATTAGCAACCAGTTTTGATTTTGTCTAGACTCTAGATTGTCCTATGGAGCAGGACCAGCATGTTTCCAAGCATTCTTATCTAGACCAACATCGTAATCGCGAGAAAATTATCAGCTTTCCATTGAAGTTTTACAGATACACGCTGTATACACCTCTGCATACCCCTTTTTAGAAATACAGGCATACCGATGGTAATAAAAAAAATTAAGTACACAATTATACATCATCAACTGCATTGACAATGGTTTTCATTAAAGGCAGCAGGCGTGGCGCGATAGCGCGATGCGACTCGAGTAGAACAATGTATATAAAAACTTCGTGGAAACTGTTCTACAAGAGTCGTGTCGCGCTGTCGCGTCACCCTTGTCTACGGGAGCCTTTATACCACTTCAGACATAGATTAAAGCAAACTACGATGTTATAAATACTCCAGACAGACGAATGTACACAAAAAAGTGAATTTTGATCGGAAAAAATTTTTTTTATTACTGTGGCTGCTATTCAATGTTATCTGCCGTCAACAAATTATCATCGTATCCTGGTATTAACGAAGTGTTACATTTTCTATACAGGCTTGTTGACTTTTTGTTTGTTCTATGCAAGTGACTTTTTGTTTGTTCTATACAGGTGACTTTTTGTTTGTTCTATGTAAGAACTTTTTGTTTGTTCTAGACGGGTGACTTTTTGTTTGTTCTATGCAAATGACTTTTTGTTTCTTCTATGCAAGTGACTTTTTGTTTGTTCTTTACAGGTGACTTTTTGTTTGTTCTATGCAAGTGAGTTTTTGTTTTTTCTATGCAAGTGAGTTTTTGTTTATTCTATTCAAGAATACTCTTTATTAGGTACACTATAAAAATTACAGATATAAATGTAGAAATTGTCAAGTGACTTTTCGTTTGTTCTATACAGGTGACATATTGTTTGACAGCTTATTTTATTTGTCATCGTCTGAACAATCTCAAATATAAAAATATGTATTATTTTACCGTTAATGTTTTAGATATCCTTTGCATATTTGCCCTCAAAACGTTCCAGCATAAGTAGGTACACAAAATATATATTTTTGTAAATGTGAAAGGGATTCTCAAGCAATAATCTTGGCTACCTACAAATATTTTCAGGTTAGGTTGAATTCAAAAATCACAATTGTATTCGTTGTTACATATTGTAGGAAATATTTCCCATAGAATGTGTTTTACAGGTGCAAATATTACTCACATTTTCTTTGAAAACAACTCATTCATACTACCTGTATTCTTCCACGAATAGCTATCTCTACTCGAACAGATCACACAAATTCTTGTCTTCGAAACATCTAAATATTTAGCTGACCTAATTATAAAAGTCGTCTAAATATTCTAGTCCATGAGCAAGCCGATTGTTGTTAAATCTATTCATAATCGTAATGAGAATCGCATTGTGTGACGAGATTGCAAAGTAACCTACATTTGCTTCAACAATTCCTCCAAATTATCTTTTATTTCTATCGTACCTACATCTTCCCATGATCTACATAGCAGAAAGGTAAAAACGTCCCATCCATATGCCTATACATAAACATTGCTTAATAGCAGCCAATAAATTTAAATCCATGTCAACCAGCCTATTAAATAAATTCAAGAATAAATTACTACCAAATGAACAGTTGTAGCGAATGCCCGAAAATAATCCGATTCTGAATGTCAATAACATACAATATCCGGGCTATTTATTAGTGTCGAAATTACAATTATTTATAAAAATAGTTGATAAAATTCGCTTGTATAGGCAATTAAACAACATGGTGAGTGTCGTTTGGTCTATTTGTGTGCGCGGGGCTGGACTGAAGCCAGATCGCGCGGGTACAGACCAACAGCAACGCAGACGAGATGCTTGCGTTGTCAAGGAAATAACCGATTGGGAAAATAGAGACTCAAAATCTCCCTCAACATATCCTGGAACCTATTCAAGTACCACTGGAAAATACGAAGGACTTACGTTCAAAAACGATGCCCCGAAAAGGTTGTCTCTATAAAAGTTTGTTATCACAAAGCACTATGTCCGTTGATTGGCATATATAACGTAATAGGTCGCTGACCTGGCACATTCCTCTCATGAGTGGAAGGAGTACCTATATTTATTTCACTGCTGAACTAAATAATAGAGAACTCCTCTACTTCTTCTGAAAGCTATCATCATCTGCGACTTGAATCTCTAATACTCTTTGCTGATGACGATTCGCTCGGTCCTGTCCTGTCCTGATTTCTAATAGACATTTAGCCGTATCTAATGATGAAGGCTTGATTCAAACTGTGGTATACTGTTTCTTGGGTCCAAATATGAACTACTGCTGTTTAATTTTTGTCGGATTACTCTCGTCCATAAAATTTTTCACAATGCGGGCTTCTATAGAAAACTATATGAAAAGGGTTCTTGCAAAAACCAAGACTAAATTTGTTTATCGCTGAGATGTTTCTGATCCTCCCACTCACTCCTGTACCTCCCAAAACGATCAATTATAAGAATGAAATGTATTAATAAATTATTATTTAATCACATCAAGTGATCAGATCACTTGGTCAAATTAAATAATACCAAATTAATTGGCACAATGCACCGCTTGTTAGGGTTGCCACTACTTTTACAGATGTATTGTAGTGCTTAGAATAGATATAGTTTTACGTCTATTATATTAGTCCTATATAATACAACAAAAACATCACCCGACCCCCTGTCTAAAATTACAGCCGCCATCCAAGATATATTTGGCAAATTTTCCCGGACATAAGCGCAACAGTTCATAATTACACTAGTATCAGAATAATGATGATAAAACGACTTGGCTCATCTCTACGTGACGATATTTACATCACTCAACAAAAAACGTGGAGAAACCATCGTCAGAAATTGGCATCACGTGGAGGTATTCAAAGATTCGACCAATCAGGTAGTCCCTTATCCCTAGGTATTGTATTGAACTGCCTTTAAGAAATTAGGGAATTCAACGTATTTTTCTTTTTTGAAGTGTACTTAAAATGGTTGATAGTTTATTTAAAGATTGTTGACAGTTATTTATAATAGTGTAACGAATTGGCGATGGTGAAAGTTGTAATGCCAATCGGCTACACAATTAAAAACAGCTGGTTTTTTTGAGTAGAAGTAAATCGATAGAAGAACCAAAAGGAACGTTAGAATCGTAGCAGCTGGCATTCTGTAGTTTCTGCCTACCCCCATGGGAAGAAGTCGTGAGTTTATGTATCTATGTCAACCAATAGCTTAATTTATCAGTTCAAACCGTAACTTCATAATTTGACACTACTTAATTATTCATATTCTAAATACGAAAGTAACTCTGTCGGTCTGTAACATTTTCACTCCTAAACCACTGAACCACTCGTTATGAAATTTGATAGATAGGTAGCCTGGGACCTGGAGAAGAACATATGCTACTTTTCTCCCTAGATATTTAGGTCAAAAACAAAATATACGCAGGCGAAGTCACAGGCTAGTTCAAAATAATATTTTACACATACGTAGTTGAACAGCAAGGATGATACACTCGATGACAGATGAATGCTTGTCTACCGGTCCGTGTATCATAACATTGATGTATCACTCATCATCATCATCCTTAAGTTCTTTTTTTTTTTTTGGTTGGGAAGCCATGAAATGACTTCTCCCGCTCTGGGCGGAGCGGAAAGTCGTGTCAGACTCTTACTGACTAAAACCCACCCGTGTTCCTTCAGTTGCCTGTGCGCCAGGGCCCCGGTAACTCTTTCGAACAATCCGCGACCCCGGCAGGCATCGGCCCTATCGGACGCCGTCAATGATGCTAAAATCTCTTTGAGGCGCGCGTGGAACACGACGCACTGACGACCCGGGCCTGGTCCTTACCGGACGGCGAGCAGCCCATTGCTCGCCGTCCGCAAGCCCGCGCCTACGGTGGCCAGGAGTCGGCTATCGACTCCCGACGCCCAGGTTGTCTCCTCCTGCGGCGACTAGGGGCGTGAGGGCGCAACGATTGAGCTCCTTAAGTTCTGAGTTGAGCTCCACGATTAGTGACAAATGCATGCACTAACTGGACAGGTCCACTCATTCTGTGTCGTTTTTCCTCAAAAGAACATTTCAGACACAAATCTACATGGTCTTCACATGATCTGACCAAGACCATGTCTGGACTTTAAAAGAGACTGTGACCTCTGAGTTTTTTTCGGCCTTTCTTCTCAGAGTATTCAGATAGGAAACGCCGACCTCATCTAGTTTTAAAATATGATTGACGTGTAAAAGTGTTTGTACAAACCTACTTACAGAAATAAAACACTTGGTCACTGCCTTACTCCACTTGCCATCACTGCACCTTGCCAGGTGTCCTGCCCAACTGCATTTGAGTTCCATAACTCTTTTTCCTTTATCGAAAACATTCGTACATCTGCGGGCTTAGCATGACACTGTCTATCTCTTCGAAGAATAGACAAGGCTATTGCCATACAAAGTGACATTTCGTTTCTCTATTTTTGACATCGCACCGTAAAAATCCTTCTAAAATCCGTCATTTTGTCTCTCGTTTCTACCGATCGTTGTCCAGGTCCTTTTTAATGTAGACTATTTCAGAAGACAGTTGTCTAAGGTAGTGAAGACAATTTGATTTTTTAATCGCCATGCTAAAGACGGTAGAAAACTTTTTACTCGATGGCCACAAAATATAAAAATGGACTGGAAAAATGGAATTTTTCACTTTTTGTATGGAAAATGTGAAAAATTATTACCTACGTGTTGAGTTTTAGAGGTTTAAGGGTTTCATAAAGGGGGTCGAAATTTTCATTAATTTTGCGATAGGACACCATTTTCGAGATATAAGCAAAATAAAAGATAAACGTGAATAAATTAAAAGAAAGGAAAAAGTAAAAAGTGCAGTTGACTCTTTCTACTTTGCTGCCGTCGTACTGTCTTCACGAAACGTAATTTTTGTCTATTCTTCCGTAGACAAGACAGTGCTTGTGCTAAGCCTGCTGTATAGTCTTACGGCAAAGATGACACACTCGATGACAGATGTACGAGTATATATGCTAGTCTGTCGGTTCGTGTGTCACAAGATTGATGTATCTCTACTCGCGATAAATGATTTACTCATCAACTGAATACTTTGAATCATAACACTTCGATTTAACCTTAGAATTATATACGTTTGATGTACGTTTGGTAAAGACAGTGTTGCAAAATTAATAAACAATAGGTACTAGAGATAAAATGGCGAGCAGGAAACCATGAGTTGGAACCTCGTGTGAAGTAAACCTATTCCCATCAGAATCAAGCGTTTAATTATTTTTTATACTTTAACATAAAAACTTGTAAGATGGAAATTCATGTGGGTTGTCCCACATTAATAATACTAGCCTACTATTGTCCCTCTATAGGACAAAGGCCTCTTCTCATACAGAGAAGGCACGAGCATTGATCACCACGCTTGCTGACGGGTTGGCGATCTCATTCTTATATCTACTATATTTCAGGTTTTTTCTTCATCCATGTCAGTAGTAACCGAAATGAACTCTGAAAGCACAAACACTCATTAATTGTACCGATTATTAAAACCCCATAAAATCAGTTTTCACGCCAAATTCGTGCGGTATTTTCGGAAAATTATCGCGTTAATTTCATTTTCCGGAGGAAATGTCCCGCTTAACGTCATTAATTCCCGGACTGTCGATATTGCAAATCGGAACTTGATATTTAGGCTTACTAGATCAATGTCACCGGCCATTTGATTGGTTGGAACTATTATAGTTATGATGAAACAGAAAATATATTAGCTATGCCTTACTAGATCAATGTCACGGATCACAACCGTGTGAAAGTGTTATTTTTAACCATTTTACAAAATTAATACAGGGGTTGACTTGAACACTCAATAATGGACCCCCGAAACGGTCGCTAGCACATAGTGACGTAGCAACGAGGGGGCAACATATCCTGAGGTGCTTGAGGAGTGGAAAGTATTCCACGGCTATCCGGACAATCCCGGAAGTACGGTCAAAATCCTTAGCAGCATCTTACTGGAATATTTCCTTCCTCCGAGCACGTTTGCTCTTGCGAATCTCTACTCAAACCGGCCAACATAGGCAAGGAAGAGGTGGGAGCTCTGTTTCTCGTCAGCGTTTACTCCAGCCGGTCAAATGTGGGAAAGCCAGAGATGAAGAACGAGACTTCCCCCGGGACATAGGGCCGTGGGGTCGCTACTGCCCAACAGTTCGCCACGTGCTGCGCTGCAGGTTTATGTATCCCCTTTGATCTGGCTCCTCACCCTAGTCTAGTTTCGGCAAAGTAAACTCTACTGGCGCAGACCTAGAGTACAAATAAGTGCACAAGCCCCACCACGTCGTAGAGATAAGGCGGTGGGGTTATAATAGGTCTTTACCTATGAAATTGCCGTTTTGTATGAAAAAATTTAAACGAATTTTTTTCATGAATTTTTTATTTGTATTAATCGAAGTAATCACCCATGCAATCAATGCATCTTTGCCATCGCAGTGGCAGTTTATTGATGCCCTTCTTAAAGAAATCAGCTGGACGGGAGGCAACAAATTCTTCAAAGGCATTTTGTACTGCCTCTCGGGTATTAATTTTTTTTCCCGCCAAGAAGTTATCCAAATTCTGGAAAAAGTAGTAGTCTGTAGGCGCAAGGTCTGGTGAGTAGGGCGGATGACGGAGAGCTTCCAACCCCAGTTCTTGCAATTTGGAGACCGTCTGCTGTGCAGTATGAGGTCGCGCGTTGTCGTGCAGGAGCAGCGGAGACGAGCGATTGACCAATGCTGGTTGGAGATGCGCCAGCTTCTCCATCATTGTGTTCAGTTCTTCACAGTACACATCTGCAGTAATGCTCACCCCGTTTGGTAAGAAGCTGTGATGAATCATACCGGCGCTAGACCACCAAACAGTGACCATCACTTTTCTAGGGGTAAGTTTTCGTTTAGGGCATTGTTTAGGTGCTGAACCAGGATCCAACCAACTTGCTGAGCGCTTACGGTTATCAAACAGAATCCATTTTTCATCGCAGGTAACAATGCGGTTCAAAATTCCTTCATTTGTGTGTCTGTTGAGCAGTGCAAGGCACGTCTCGACGCGTACTTCGCGCTGGCGATCATTGAGTTCGTGGGGCACCCATTTGTCAAGCTTTTTTACCTTGCCAATTTGACGCAAATGGACCAATATTGTTTTGACGCTAACGTCGAAAGCTGCTGCTAATTCAGCCGTAGATTGTGTATCATCAGCTTCCACAATCGCCTTTAATTCGTCATTGTCGACCAAAGTCTTCGGACGACCGCGAGGTTCATTTTTCAGGTCGAAATTTCCAGAACGGAAGCGAGCAAACCAATAACAGGTGGTGCGTTGGTTTGTAGTGTTAGCTCCGTAAACGTCGTTGATGTTGCGTGCCGCTTGTGCCGCGTTGCTGCCACGACGGTACTCATATTCCATAATTACTCGAATTTTTAACGTATCCATGATGACGAAAAAGATTGAAATGCGATGAAAATGTAACACTAATCAATAAAGAAATGACTACTTTTAGAAAAAAAAATCCATGTTTTTAAAATAAAATTAATTTGAAATTAGAATTCTTAGCCAAACAAAAATTATTTTGATTTGAAATGGCCAGTACTGCAGAACGGCAATTTCATAGGTAAAGACCTAATATTATCATCTTAAAAATATACATTTAAGTTCAGATTCCTTAGGAATCGTAGCATAAGAGGAATCAACCGACGTAGGTCAGTCAATTCATTCTCATCAATCGTTTGAAGCGAGTCTAACCGTCTTTTAAAACAGAACTAAATATCTATAAAACTAGCTACACATTATATCCCTTTCTTAATTAACAATGGTATCTTTAAACTTCACAAAGAGAAGATCTTTTGCCGCTATTGATGTGTCCCAGATTTTCTATTTCATACCCAGGAACCTTTTTACGGCACCCGACCTCTGGGGACGGAGGTCAGGGTGTGTGAGATTTTTACCTCACTAAAACCACCCCGGTGATCACCATCAGCACATAGGAAGGGTCCCGGTTCCTCTTAAAATACCAATTCCGGAACCCCCCCTGTGCAACGCCTGTAAGGCACGTCCCTGGGGAGACTGTAAAGGGGCCTCCCCTGAGCCTCGCTATGTCGGCAGCACTTGACTACTGTGCCACCGTCTTCCCTGGGGTCACTCGGTGGGCGGACAGAGTCCCCACTCTGAGCGCCTGCGACCCCAAAGGACCACCTACCTTGTTCGGTAAGTGGATTTCGGCGTATTACGCGCCAAGGCGGTTGCCTCCCCGATGCCTCCTTCTCCGAGCAGGATCAGCTTTCTCCCGATTCCGCTCGGCGGCCTCCTTCTTGACCATTACGGAAAGGAACCTAGGCACACAATTGCTATTGGATTCTTAATTGTTTTTCCGAATAAGTCAGGAAAATCTTTAATTTTCCATATTTTGGAATAGGTAAAAAGCATTCACTTACACTTAGGAAGGTACTCCATTGGTATGTTGACCCCAAGGACTAGGTATAGCGTTAAAGTCAGAATTGATGAAAATGGGATTGCTTTTCTTTTAAATTAACAGGCAGATTAATATTTGGATGCTTTCACCGACATATCAAAATGTCACAAGATCCTAAGCCAGTCCATGAACCACCTCGCACACTCTGCGACATGCATCTGCGACAGCTCGGCGACTGGTCGCAACGACAGACTACGGCCTACAATTTTCATGTATTTTGTTCTAAGTTCCGCACACTTGGCGTCGAGTCACTTGGTTGCAGAGTCGCAACGACAGGCTACAATCGCACACTCTCGCTACATAGTGCACGCGCACATCCGATTACAGTCGCATGCGAAAGATCAGCGTCTTGTCGTCGAGCTGTGGCAGTCGCGTGTCGCATAGTGTGCAAGGCAGTTAAAGAAAACAAAACTTCTTCCACACAAAATAAAGATAAACTTCCTATTCCACAATGGCACAAGTTGCGATAAATTTCGTGATTCGTGCCAGGCACATTCGAAACATTTTTGTATCATTCTTGATACTGGCACTTCCGAATTTTAAGCCGCGACCTTGCTGATATAAAAATTCTTTAAGATACACGTGTAATGTGCCTAAAAATTACCTACCTACCTCAAAAAAAGAAATAAAAATAACACCGTTCGCAGTACAATGGGAACTAGTCTAGTTTATTTCGGTAACAAAAGTCGTCTGGACAATCTCGCAATGTTTTATTACCTTCGGGACAGTCAGTGATTCCGTACTGTAAACTATTTTATTTTTAAACTAAACGTCGTGTTGTATTACTGAGATTGTAGTCGAAGGAATATCTGTAGTTTTGTGTGGCTTATGGTTGGTTAGATCTTTTGTAAGACTAAAAATATTAATTCATATTTTATCAAAATATTTTAACTATAAGTACAGTACTTATATTTTTAGTTTATTTAAAAGAGGTTGGATTCTACATTTTATTTACCAACTTTTTAAATCAGTTTTATATTATGTGCTTCGAAGTTTTAGTGCTATGCCCCAGTAAAAATCAAAATAACCCAAACCATCTTAAAAAAATTATGATTTTTTTAACTTTCAAGGATGGAATTAAAATCGATAAGACCAAGTATGATTTAGCTACTCTTACTTAAAACGTACAATATACATATGACATCAACAACTCTTCACCGTCTTAAAAAAATCACTTCAGCCTTAATACCATCAAAACCACCCCAGAATCATAAATAAGCCTACTGCTAACCTAATTACAACCAAAATCAACGATGAATTTTTCAGAGAGCCCATCAAATGTCAGGCTGTAGTCATCACTGAAGATATAATACATTTGGACGCAAATCCCACTGCCTCTCAATTATGTAAAGTTAAGGGAGAAAAGGGCGTGAATCTTTTATAATGGGACTAAACGAACGATTACATAGAAGATGGTGGAAACCGATGGCCTTTTAGTGCGTATTTTAATAAATAAGATATGAGTATGCTTAGATCGTTTGGTCATGGAATGAAAGGAGATTAACAAAAGGAATTTACTTATGGTAACGCTGAAAGGACGTCCTAGAAGGACATGCACTGACCCTAATGGTGATGTTCTTTATCCATAGGTACTAATATATATTCCTACATAAATATACTTAAATCGTAGCGAAGGCAAAACTGGACATTGTTTATTTTTTTACCAATTTTTTGCAGTTTTGTCTGTTTGTCTGCATGTATTTTACAGCATCACGCAAATACTACCGGATATATTTTGGTCAGATTTTGCATAGATATTCCCTATAAGTCTGGTCAGTCTATTTCGTATGGGGAATCAGCAATATTGCAATTTCATATTCTTCTATGGTTTACCGCAATAAATTAATAATAATGCGAAATTGTGTCTGTCTGTCTGTGACCTTTCCACCCCTAAACAGCTGGGCGGATTTCGATGAAATTTGGCACACAGGTAGACCATGGTTAGGACAATGATACTTTTTATCCCTGTAGTACCAATGGGTAGTACGTTCTAGTGGGATAATTTCCGACCTACACGCGTGCAAAAGCTAGTACCTACAAAATAAAGGAGTGGGTCCTCGAGCGGATATGTTAGAATCGTACATGGTGTTCTTTCTGCCTACCCGCATACAAAAACAGGGAGTTTATCTAATATACTGAGACACGAATAAAATTTTCCGCCCTTCGCTTGGTCGTTCGTAAATCGTATTTTATTCGCGCCATTTTGGGCAGTGTTCTGTTTTTAAAGATTTATGAAATGGGTGGCTTGTTTTGACAGTATACGGCCAGTAACTTTGATAGTAAAAAAATATTGAGCGAGGCTTGCCCAGGACAAAAGGTAAATACCTTTTGGAAACAAAGTTTCGGGTTGTATGTCGGATTTCGGACCTTTGGGACCTGTGTGTCAGATTCAGCCAACTAAATTGTGAGGATCACTTTGGAGGATAAAAATGTAACAAATTGGCTCAAGTAAAAGTTTGAATTAGTCCGATCGGCATTTATTGCAATTGAAAACAATGGTAGTTCTGATGCCACAAGATCTTCTTTCCTTGACGAAGAGAAGTAATATCGTGGCCCTCTGAATCAAAAGAGGCAAAGCAGGATTCAGACATCAGGCTTTTGTAAAATACTTAGGTCCAATTTTTTGGCCTAATTTTGACTATTAAAATGCATTAAACTTTATGATTTTCGTTTAGCCTGTATAAAAAAAAGTTCAAGACTATTTGGCCCACTTTTAAAACAGTCAGAGACAACATATTTTTTTTTACAAAGAAATATACTTTATGTGCTAAAGTAATAATAAATTTATATCGTCATATTAAGCAGATGGTGTGCCAAGAATGATGTCAGAACTTGCGTCATGCGTCATCGTCATCATAAAATGGTGATTATCATCAAGGGTGATGACGTAATGATTATTTTACGTCTTTTCTTATAATAGAGATGCGTGATGTCTGTCATTTTGGTCAGATGTTTCGGTTATTAAAAGATTTTTACTTTGTGTCTAGTACCTATAGTTTTATAAATAGAATAACAACATGTCATCACTATTAAAAGAAAACTCTATTCATAGATCGGTTTTTTTTTTTTTTTGGTATAGCATGTTGCCAAAGTTTACATTCTACTTAAGGAGGAAGCGCCAGGTTGCCCGCAAAATTCAATTTTTCTTACATTTTTTGCAATTTTCAGGTCAGTGTCAAATTGTACGTCAAACAAAGTATGATTCACGACCGTAACTAGTATGTATTTACAGAATTATAATTAGTAAAATCATTATTACAACCTTATAAGTTCACATAATCCTAATGATCGATATTTTATGAAATTGTCATTCAAATCGTTTACCGTACTGGTATTTAAAATTTACCAAGGGCTGGTTATAGTGCCAAAACACCAAGGATTCTGTGTTATCTGGTAGTCCGTTTCGTTATTGTTCGTATTTCATTTACTAATGAAAATAACCGAAGTTCGTATTCGGTTCAAACCACGTTCGGCCCATCCCCAGTGTTCCCAAATGATATTAATTTTATCCGAAAAAAGCTTTACTGGCCGCCCTACCCATGTGTTAAATTAATGTCGCCATTGTAGCGCCACGCTGTATGTGCTCTACTACCCGTGCGAAGCCGGGGCAGGTCGCTAGTAATATACACTACGCTACTTTACAAAGTAAATACTCATGTCATTGTATTTATAAAAATCATCAATGTCAATGTGTATATAAAAATTCGGACATAATCTTTGAGGAACAATCTCTACTCTCTTCACCAACAAAAAGCCCTCATATTGCAAAATGAAAACCAGCCACAATATTTTACAATTCTCCGAAATGGAAACCGGAACCCGACGCGTTCAGGTGTCGCCGGCCACTTCCGGTGGCCATGTTACCGTGTGTGACGTCAGTGACAACTGACGTACACGTGGCAATAAGCCTTTAATACTTGGGATATATCCTGTAATACTGCAAGGCTTTTTAATATGGAATTAGCATATGTTTATGCTAATATTTTGAAAGGATTCAGGAGATTGTTACGGGTATTTAAGGATTAGGCAATGTCATGTTCTAACCTTCGTGGAAAAAAGTGGATAAGTGTTTTTTTACTGAATATAGCTCGGATTTAGTAAGTAGAAAGAATTAAGAAAGCTAGTATTTCTTTAAAATACGCTAATCTTTACAAAGTTATCACCATCATTTTAACACTTATCCACCTCATCTTTTATCTTTGTTTTATACAATACATAGTAGTATAGTAAGTATAAAATAAAGTCGCTTTCTTTCTGTCTGTGTGACCGCTGAGATCTTCTAAAGTACCATGGATTTTGATCATAATGTAGAACATTTATTTCGGAATGTTTATGTGTATAATACGCTACATACTAACTTAGATAAACACGAGGTGGCGATTTAGTCACCGGCATCCATTAAGAGGGTGATTCTATACCCGTCATTATAAACAACTTTCGCTACGAAATTTATATCCCATTCGTGAAAAAAATAAAAATAATGCCTGTACAAAAGTAGATTGACTATTTCAATGCATGTATGTTTTTTATTTTTACTTTCCTCCAGTCCAGGTGACTAAATCACCACCTTGTATAAAGTATAAAACAAAGTCGCTTTTCGTGTCAGTCTGTCACCGCTTAGATCTTCAAAACTGCAGAATGTATTTTGATGCGGTTTTCACCTAAATATAGAGCATTAATCGGAAGGTTTAAATGTAACTTAGATAAATATAACACAGAAATCTCGATGTTTTGACGACACATCAAAACAGCCATTGCACCTGTGGGACGCATCGTAGTAGACCGGTCTATAACACATAACATAACATCACGCCTGTATTCCCCAAAGGGTTAGGCAGAGGGCCTACACTACGAGTAATATTATAAATAGGTATCTACAAAATTACTTAATTAAAAATAGGGAAACACATTTAAATCAGTACTCAACTGAGTACTGTTTTAAATGTGTTTCCCTATTTTCCCTGTCCAATTACTTTAAAATGGCTTCATTTGCTGGTAAAACACAAGAAATAGCAACGCACAAAAAAAACCCGTCATGGCGGTAAACTGACATTTTGATTGATTAATGACGTTTGACATGTTTATTGACACTGTTGTGACAGCTGAAAGTTCTCTTTCTATGATCAATGGTCGATCTATGGTTTACTCTTATTGTTTTTAAGCATAGAGTAACTAAATCGGTGAGACGCCATTTTGAAAGTCGATCAAAATTATTGATAATTATCAATTAAATACCATAACAGTATACATTTAAATGATTTATTGTTGATTTAATGTTTTTTCCCGAATTCTACGGATTTTTCCCTTTATTTTGAGGTAGTAAGTGTAGTATGGCCTATTTTGAAACATCTCCTTTTGTGAGTTTATATGTACGGGGTAATCTTCGGAACTACTGATTCGATTCCGAAAATTCTTTCACCAATGGGAAACTACAGTATTGCCAAGTGTCAAAGGATATTTTATGTTAAAAAAAAAAGAATTTCACGAGAAGCTAGTTTATTAAAATACTCTTCTGCTTCTCTGTTACGCAAAAAATACAGGCTGACACAGACGGGTACGAAAATAAACAACCGAAAATATCAAAATAATCCAGCTTACAATACTAAAAGCTGAAATCAAAACTACGCCCAAAAATAACAACCAAAAAAAAAATGTTCCCAGAATATATCCATTATTTATAGCACAAACCGATTGCGTTCTGCGGACCGCAATTCGTATTTTCAAATGCAAAACGTTGCTTCAAAAAACGCAGCCTGTATGCGTGAACTATTAAAAAACAAACAGATAAATACCAGAAAAGAGATAGAGCTATACAGGACAGCTCCATCTCTTTCTCACGCTGAAGTCTGATTTAAACAATACGGTTCTATGAGACGGTGGTAGGCCTCCTTTTATTTAAAACTAGACTACCTCGTTGATCGTTATAAGAGCGACTTCTGAGCATGAGATCCTTGGTTCGATTCTCAGGTCGGGAAAAGTGTGATTGGATTTTTCCGTCAAGAATGGCACAGTAGTAGCAGAGTCTAGATTTATGCCCGGTTAATGGTACCTAAGAAAGAAGCTTTTGAGATGTGGTTTTGGCGAAAACTGCTCCGCATACCATGGACCGCCAAATGAACGAACCTCGAACAACTACGCATAAGAGATGGACTATCCACGATCTGTTACTAAAGGATTCTCGGTTACTTTGGTCACATTGCCCGTCGGGAACCAGATAACCTTGAAAAGATGGGCAAGGTAGATGGAAAAAGACCTGGAGGCCGGTCACCTAACCGCTGGTCAGACCAAGTAACCGTCCTTAGTGGACTATCTGTTACGACCGCCCTAAGAGAAGCCAAGAACCGAACTAAGTGGATGAACGTCGTACATAAAGCCATGAAGGCCTTTCAGGGACACGACCTTCAGTAATGAAGGACGCGACCAAGAAGAAGAGAATGGTACCTAATAGGTCCGTCCACGTCCAGTAAATTAGACTTAAACATAATCGGTGAAGTGACGTAACGTGGGTGTACCTACTAAACACTGCCAAACCCCTCGGGGAATGGAGGCGTGATGGTATGAACCTAAACCTAATTTTATCGCCACTGGGAACCTATTCGAAACAAAACTCAATTACTCAGAAATACACTTGGTAACTTACCTCGGGGTCAAAGTGTCAAATAGAGATGAGCCATCGCCCGCGAATATCCGCAGGGTATCCGACCTAAATAAACTCACTCCACATTTAGGTAACCTATCTCGGATACCGCACCGTGAAATGTGATTAGCACTGAATGAATATGAAGATTCAAAATGCCATAGTTATGAATGGAATTCTAGAGAAACATTATAGTTCGAAGCTATTTAAAACAACATAAAAAAGTTCTTGTTAATTCATTCAACAACGCTTAACTTATGTTCCAAGTTAAGTTCAAGGAATTAGAAGTAACTTACTTGTTGCTGTTTATTCTATTTGCTAATTAAAATGTTCATAAATTTTAATTATTTACTAAAGACAATTTTAATAAAGTAAAGTCTAGTTTTCGATGGTAATTAGATTTCTCTAGACTTTATAGGTCATAGGTAAATAAGTTGTCTTGAAAAATTGCTCATATTATCAAACCTTGATTAGTTCGTAATATGAGGTGGAGCTATTTCAAATAACTAGACGTGCGACCTATTTTAAAGTATTTAAGGAACCGTTTTACTCATTAAGTAAATGGTTGGAATCTACGGCATGGTAGCTTTCGCTATTCATGCAATATGCAAGGCATACACTGTTTATAATATTAAAGGTAAAGTTTGCAATGTTCTATCTATTTCACTTCCAAAGGTGCTTCAGTGTGCCAAAGTGTCTGGCAAGGCAATTATCGTAGCTGCTTTTGAACGTACAGCAGATTACTAATACGCTATCTTTTTATATGCTCCTATATTAGGGAACCAATTATTTTTTATTATCTTTTCTTCTTCTGTGTACCCAACTGCGCGACAGCAAAGACAGGGTTATAAATAAAAACAATTCCAATTTTTTACAAAAAAAAACAGTCAAGTTCATTTCAAAATATTAATTTAATTCAGTATTTTTTCAATCAGACTTACTGAAGAATAAATCATACGGTAACGTATAAATATCCGCGCACATAGTAGTGCTGCGCTCATCGGCAGCGTGTCTCGCTGACCACACACTGTCACTCATGCGATATGCGGACACGCTAACTACTTAAATAACATTAGCACTGCTTGTTTCCATTCTACTTAAGATTTATTTTACGATAAAATAATACTGCCTCATTGGTTTAGTTGGTCGCCAGTGCTACTGCTGAGTAGGTGGTCCAGGGTCCGATTCCCAGGTCAGGAAAAGTGTTATTGAGATTTTCCATCAGCAATTTCTCAGTAGCAGCCCGGAATGGCTATGGATCTGTTCCCGGGTGACGGCAATAGACTCGCGCCGTTACATGGGGCCTAACCATAACCGGCGAAATATGGTTGTACACTAAAGGCATACCTCTGCCCAACCCTTCGGGGAAACAGGCGTGATGGAATGTTGTAATAATACTACACTTTTACCAAACGATCCCAAACCAAATCTCTATAAGAAACATTTTATTTTGCCACCACATTGGAGGCAGTTTTTGGCAAAAGCGGGGACTTATAATGTCAAGTAGAATTAAGATGTCACTATATTGGATAAGTAGTCGAAAGCCCTATCTATTGATTCGATCCCTTGTTGGCCAACCTTTATTTGTGTGTCTGTTTGTAAATGTGGGTTAGAATTTATTCTAGCCACAATAAATAGTGAAAGTTTACATCTTCAACCGCAAATTAAATATTCGTAAACCAAAAATTCAAGCGTCACAATTATCGAATTTTCATCATCACTCAACAATAATTATTTGATATTCAACGTTACCAAATTACCTATAATAAATAATAATATCCGTAAATACGTACATGCGTATAAATATCAGAAAATCGGTCACGTCCCTACAGACAAAACACATTTCACGACATCACTCAGCCGTGACCACAACCTTTAATTTAAAACTATCATTACGTCATAGCCCTTTTATTTAGCAAATTAAAATGACGCACTCACCGTGTCGCGTGTCATTGGACACGTTCACCCGCAATGAATACACGTCGCGCCCCCAGGAAGATGGCAATTGCCGGATTAGCGCGGTCCCATTTCCTGGCCATGCACGATATTGTGTTGCCACTAGCCACCAGTCCTTTACGTTCTATGAATTAACGTAGCAAATAGTGCATTTGTTTAATTAAATGCCAGTTTTTTTGCTTTGTTTTTAGTGGCGTATAATTATGTTATTACGTGAGGTTGTTGCTTTTACGAGTAGTTTGCTTAATGAAAATAGTGGTGTACCTATATAAATATTTGCGGCTTACTAGCATCCTGAAAACGTGGACTTATTTATGCATAGATTTTTTTCATACTTCGCTCCTACTATAGATAGTAGTAACGAAGTATTAATACTGTACGTAGAGATAGGTAGTTTTAATAATTAAAATAAACGATTTCCGTTACTGATGCTTATAACAGGCAGGTAGGTACTTATTTGATGAACATTACAATGTCACATAATAAGCTGTAAATTATGTTTAACACATAGACATAGAGAATGGACTGAGCGTTCCGTATTCAGTTGGGCAATGAATACAGCCCGCAAAGTACGACAGAGACAAAAGGAATGTGCAGCCAGTATCATCTTTAGTAGTACTACAGGTATTGTATTGGCCGCACAGTCGCTTTGTCTCTTTCTAGACAGTGGTCACTTTTGTGAGGACAACGCTCAGTCCATTTTCTATGGCTAAGGTTTAAGCGGATTGGTGGTCATATAGAAACGAAAAACTCAAATGACAGTAGAATGAAAGATGAATGATGAGAAGGATGAATGAATGTGTTCATTTTTTGTAAGAATTCTTCAAAATTGTACTGCAAATTCTACAACATTTCTTTCTTGCCTACCGAAGCTACTGGAAGCGTACACAACCATACAGTACATGTTACTCCCTTGTATTAGAAATTATTTTCCCATAATTTTGCCCAACAAATAACATCAACCAATATATTCTCTAAAGATCTCACCGTGAAAACTTAGGTGAACCAAACTGTCATTATTGTCAATCTCTAGCTTCAGGTGAATGACAACTTACTTCACCTCAGTTTTAACGGTAAAATCTTTAAAGAATCGACCGACTGTTCAGCGTTTCGAATCGTGTGTGACCGCGGCAGCATGGCGCCGAGTGTAACGATCACAGTTAATCATGGCTGTACATCGCTTTCAATCGTTAAACTTAAGCGATTGCATAACTCTTTGTGTCTTCCAGTGCCATGTAGTAGAAAAGGCTTTACTTTTTAATCCGTAATACATTGCCGAAATATATAGATACCATATTTTCATTAAAAAAGGGCCCCGCTGGATAGAAAAAAAACTTACCAACGAATTTCTGTTGTACTATCAAAGGTTTTTGAAAATAAATGGATTATTTGGAAGGTATAATGGAAGGAGTATATCTAATAAACTTTGCAAGTCTCTAAGTAATGGATTAACGTAGGGTCCTCCCTGCTGCCATTGAACATTGAATATTTTCGTTCGATCAGACAGGTTCATTCAACAAGCTAACAGTCACATCGGTTTTGTTGCTTTGGCTTGGGGGAGGAGGGGGGCAGCTAGATAGAAATACATTATTTTACTTCATCGATTATTTTCAAACCACGACATGGCTGCTAATGAACAGTCGTAAGTTACTGGTACAAGTTTTGATGATAACACCAAGCCTGATTTCTAAAATAAGCACCTACCTACTATTCAACGTCAAGGAGTGGACTTCTATCGACTGAATAATAATGATTATTGAATTCTCAATCGATGTTTCGTTAAATGAAAGAGACAAAAGCTAATACGATTCTTGAAAGCATTTTTACTGAACAGAGACTAGTTCTATCTGACAAAAACCGGGTGTAAACCACACAAAGCTACCTACTTTCTTCTATATTGTAGCTTTTTCTACCCGATCTTTCAATATCGGAACTCCGAATCGATCACAATCAATCTACCCGTTGCACACCCATCAATCTTTAAGCCTCGCTGCAGTTTGCGTCACTCGCCGTCCTGTTGAGATGCATTCACGACTAAAAGCTACTCTGTGTATAAGTTTTATGTACCTACCACAACCCTGTATATATGTATATGTTGTACGTTACCTACCTAATACTCCCTGTATGTATATGTATATGTATATGAATAATATGTTCTACCTAAGTAGCTTCCAACGCCTCGCCACGTAAATGTTGTACTGGGTGGCAGAATTGTGGATATTTAGTTAGGGTTCTCAGGTTTTTCTGGGGATACACGACGATTTTTGCCACAAATGCAACGTTGATCCTAGCAGAATGATCTTTGACAGTTGTAAGACAATGTGTATCCGAAAATACGTATTCGCAAATAGGTAACGTGTCGCCTCCCTAGAGCCACATATTCGTAAGAAGTTAAAAAAGTCCACAATCTAACATTTAGTGTATTCCAAGCAAGTTTTCCATAAATTCAAAAGAAATAAAATATAGAACGCAAATAACACTTGGTGTGCGAAACTGTACAGGAACAAAGGCGGGTCACCACTTAACAATTTCAATACAAAGATGTGCTGCCAAGTGGTAAAACACTTTTCATCCCGATTGTATCACGGGATTGTGATACAAATTGAATTAAATATTATGTTGAATCTATACAGAGTGGCCGCGACATCAACGTGCAACCAGTTACCATGGATTGAATACATGATTTTGAACCCCTGCTTAGAAAATTTTAGTCGGTTATTAAAAAATAAATTGCTGGTCCATGCATTTTGACCGCGTATGTTGCACTTTTCTATGAAACAGAAGTTTTTTTTATTTTTTTTATAACCGGTGTAAAGATTTTACTGTAGGGGGTCTAGAATGTCGCGGATTGTTCGAAAGAGTTACCGTGGCCCTGGTGCACAGGCAACTGAAGGAACACGGGTGGGTTTTTTTAGTCTGTAAGAGTCTGACACGCCCTCCCGCTCCGCCCAGAGCGGGAGACGTCATTTGATGATATCCCACCCCAAAAAAAAGGTGTCTAGAATCGTGTACTGAGTTCGTGGTTTCAATTTGCGCGTGGATGTCAGTGCCACCCTGTATTATACGAATGAAATGCTGTTCTTTGGTAAGCGCATCACTGCAGAACGGCTGGACCGATATTTGTTTTAAAATGTTCGTCATAGTCCTAATCCCGTTTTAAAGGCAACATTTTTTTTTAAATATCCGGGAGAATTAGAAAATTCGGGAAAACTGAAAGTGCTTTTTAAATGGGAATGTTGTATGTATTATTGAATTTGGGACAGGAAAACATCGTGTGTCAGGTCAGCTAGTGTAAAATAAGAATACCTCAGCAAAATATTTGTGATTTTTCTTAAATCAATACCACACAGCCGTGATGCAAACATATTGTCCCTTATCTTTTGTTTTTATGTTTTACTCGTAGCTGTGGTTGCAAACTATGGATTCAATCTCAGAGGCTCAAGCACGAACGCGCAACGGCGACGTGGAACGATTATTGAACCAAAAATACCTGCAACTATCCAATAGCATTTTGGTTATTACGACAAGCAGAATAAGTATCACCCAGATATACTTATGAATAAAGTCTTAAAACTAAGAAAATATTGTGGGGAAAATAGCACAGATTTGTATAATATTTATTTAATATAAGCACATATTATCAAAAATCATTATAGGATCACATTTCAAATCATATTCTGCACACAATAATTTTACTTTAATAACACACTTAGCTATCACAAATATACCAATTAGAATAGCAAAATAGTTAGGATTTATGCACACTGTGGTACTTGTTACCCTGTTTGACAGAATTTAGGTGAATATTTAATTGTAGACAGTTGTTGACTCGTTGAGAACTGCACGCAGACTGAGGCCGATCAACTCGTGAAACGCCTTTCTACACGCTCGTTTGCTGAGCGACCCGCCGCGGGGCGCCGTCAATCAATCGCCGAGAATCAATCGTCGGGAATCAATTGCCGATTCCCGGCCACCGTAGGCGCGGACTTGCGAACGGCGAGCAATGGGTAGCTCGCCGTCCGGTAAGGACCAGGCCCAGGTCGACGGCTCGTTGTTTTCCACGCGCGCCTCAAAGAGATGTCAGCACACACTGACGGGGTCTGCTAGGGCCGACGCCTGCCAGGGTCGCGGGTTTGTCGGAAAGGGTTACCGTGGCCCTGGCACGCAGGAAACTGAAAGAGCACGGGTGGGTTTTACTCAGTAAAAGTCTGACACCCGCTCCGCCCAGAGCGGGAGAAGTTATTGGATGAATTCCCAAAAAAAAAGTGGCGGACGTGACGTCATGAAGCCTTTTCCAATTAAATTAAATGCGTCGATAAAAATATTTTGTTGCGAAAAGAGTAGGTTCTTTAAATTATAAAATCTTTCTAGTTTACGTTACGTTTACTCTGCGCGTCCGTGGTAGGTCCACAGGCCCCATTTACATCAGCATTTTTTTTTAAAGAGTATTTGCTCTGTCTCCTACTACATACCACCATTCCGTTCCATCTAAAAATCTATTTAAACAAAAATGGAGTACAAAATAAGTACAAACAGTGCATGTCTGTACCCAATTTGTACTCCATTTTTGTTTAAATAGTTATTTGCCCTACGGAAAAGTGTAGATAAGAGTATTTCAACATAGAAGCTTCATTATTCTTTTATTTTTCAACATTTTCTCCCCTCATGGTAAATGTTTTAAGGCGAATACGGCACGTATCTGCTCCGATAAATGGGTCACCACTACTTCTCCTTGGCATGCTTAGTAGTCGAATGTCGCCTTACTGAAAACTTGGTATATTGTAGTCTAGATACTTACTAAAGATACTGTATACGTATTTTAAAGTACGTAAATTGTGTCTGAGATCATGGTGGTTTATCTCGAGAAGTAAAACTTTTGTGCATTTTCATGCATCGAAATGTACTAAAGTTTCACTGTTAAATAAATAGCATGAAGGAAAAAGAAAGTTCTTTTTTTATCCTGCACAAATAAGAAGCTCTTGATTAAAGATCTATTTTGTTTTTATTTTTTAATTATTATATTCGAGTTAATTCTCTTTTTGTTTGCACGTGTTTCTGAGACAAATAAACCTATTTTTCTTTATTTCACATTATAAAGAACATAAAATACACACAGGACAAAATAAAAACTCTTTCCTTCCTTTACTTAGTTGTCTATTTGCCTATGGACGTCCTAATTTCACACTATCACTCACACCCATTTTGCAGGGTCAATCGATTTGACCCTTTGGAACACGCTTCACTCAGGACGTCAAATTGTGTCAGTAATTTAATGGTTTTCCATAATATAGAGGCCCATTAAAATAGATGTTAAGAATCTGTCAAATTCAATAAATTTTGAACCGACTTTAAAAACAGAGGACAACTGGACAAGTCGTCAATTCTTTAGTAACAAAGACAATTGAGTCCAACCAAACACCTAAAAGGCAATTTTGAAACCTATACCACGTGTCCGTATGTTGAATTACTTTACACGCTTTTAAAAAGTCAGTTTTAGCTTTTTATACTTAGGATTATATTGCAACACACGCATAGAGATGAGTTTCTCGATCTACACGTAACATGACATCGATACCTTAATGAAAATATTTCTTTTACATAATACTTATTTAAATAAAATATCTTTTAAGAGTATTCTATTCTATTCTTCTATCTTTTACAGCCTACCTAAAACGGCACATGAAATCCCATCTGCGTCATTACTTTCTGCCAAGTTAAATTAAATTGACTATTAATGTTAAATATCTAAAGGCTATTATCGAAACTGAAAGCTAATATTTCTTCTCAATTAAATATCTGTCGAACATAAAATAAAAACGGCATTTCAGCGAGAGAAGCCGCCTTAAATCTGTATATAATCTACAGAGATAGGGGTGATGGAGAAACGACCTTGCGTCTGTAGACAAAAGGGTGATATTTCAGTGTAAAAATAATACATTTTCATTCAATAACGTTTATTAGTTTTATTATGAAAACAATATAGCTGTTGCAGACGGTCTGCTTGTTTGAATTGTAAGGGTTGGTCCTCTGAAACCTTCAGTAGTAGTAATAATACCAGCCTGAACATTGTCCCACAGTGCAGGTGAAAGCCCCTTTTCATCTCTTTTTTGTATGCACGTGTTTTTGTGACAAATAAACCTATTTTTCATTCTTTCTTTCTTTCTTTCTTACAGAGAAGGAACGAGTATTGATCACCACACTTGCAAAGATATTCTAGATGTTTTTATGATGTTTTCGATCACTGAAAATTTGTATTGTCTTTCCCAAAAATATTGGTACAGTAAACTTTTAAAATATAATTCTATATCTATACATATTATGAAACTAAACTGGGCCTCGCGATTTCAACCGCATAAATCTCGATCCCGTAGGAATATTGGGATAAGAATCCTATGTCCTAATTCAGGTCATGGTCTACCCATTTGAATTTCATCCAAACCCGTTCAGCCATTTTAGCGTGAACGCGTAACAAACAAACATACAAAAAGTCGAATCTTTTATTCATTAAGTATAATAGGTACTTAGTTAATATTAAGTCGCTTTTCGTCTCTCCTTCTAAACTGCGGAACCGATTTTCATGCTGTTTTCACCATCATTTAGAAAATTCATTCTAGAAGGTTTATGTGTATAATAAATAAATATTAAACTCACCTAAAATAAAGTACCTAGTAGTCAATTTATAAAACATTATTTTCAGAACAGAAAACTCCATTCGCATTTTAAAACATTCAAAGTCATATTTACAAGGACCGCGTTCCCATAAACAGAGCAATGACGTAACGATTTGATCTTACGCGTACTTGAAAGCATCAAGTACAAGCTGTGACGTCATATAATACAGTATACTTCTAGGACGAACAACATTATCTTCCATCCGACTTGTATGTCAGACAAACATTATTGGCAAAAACACTCGGTGGTTCTCCAAGTACCCTGAGGCATTAAGAGGCGGCATCGAGGCGGCGTTGCGGCCTTGACCCACCCCCTTTTTCACCCCCATTTACCCACCGAACCCACCCCCGAGCTTAAGCAATGACCTAAGATATCCACGATGAGAAATCCCGGAATCCTTTAGGAATATTCATATGATTTTGAATTGTTGTAATTTTAGAAGATATCAAATAGGGGTTTATTTTTGTCTGCAATTGTGCTTTTCTTTTGGAGTTGAAACAATAGAAGAATATTTTCATAATTTACTTGGAAAGTAGGTATTCGTATTTTATGCAAAGACGGTTTGCTTGGTTTGATTCGATCTGAAGTTCTTTGTTCTAAACGAAAAGGGAACTTATCTTTCAGATACTTTATTAGGGAATTAAAACAAACTTCATTTCAACTGGTTGGTTACTTTATAATTCCACATTTGGTTACGCTATGAAAAAACTGATAAGCTTTTAATTTCTTTAAAGCTAAGTCAAGCTTATTAGTTCCTTTGCTAAGTAAAAGTAATTTAAAGTTTATTTCTTTCACCGAAGCATGGTCCTATATCCAAGCTATATAAATACGAAAATGGATGTATAGCTACTTAACAGAATTTTGCGCATGAGTAATCAAATTCGGAAACCCTTTCACTTTCGCGTTACTCATGGCGGCGAAAGATTAATCGATTTGATGAATCTCGTCGATTCATCCTGGTTGCCCTTTATCCTCTAAGGATAAAACTCTGTTACTTAGTTACTTAGCTTACACTTTTTGAAAGTGACAGTATTTTACTCTGCAGGCCAATATGACCAAAAGTTTTTTGTGTATTTAGATTGGACAGTCCGGACGGTCCCAATTTTGCGCAAAAGCCTCCCAAAAGTTTGTGATACGAAAATTGCCTTGTCTATAGGTCGACTTTTTCTGGAAAACTGTAGATGCAATAGACTTTTTAAACCGACTTCAAAAATGAGAAGGTTCTCAATTCGTTCGTATATATTTTTTGTATATTTGTAACGCGATATCTCCGGCAATTGTGATTCGATTTCGAAAATTATTTTTTAATGGTTAGAGTATGCTTCAGGGGTGGTCCCCATTTTGTAGTGTCTTTTTTGGAAGTCGGTTATTTTTTTGTTGTAAAAACATTTTTTTGGTAACTACGAGTAGGTATATAGCTTAAAAAACTTAGTACGCAAAGGCTATTAAAACTAGTAAGTACCTAAATAAATATTGTAAGTAAATAGTTGTAAATAAATAAGGCACTTAAGTAAGTAAATATTGTAAAATATTTTTTATTGCTTTCATCCTAGAGGTACTTCCCAAGCTCAACAAAAACCCCATGTTTTCGTACCACTTTATTGGCTTGACTAGTAGTTGTGATCTTCGGCTGTGCCCGCGTTTAAACTTTTTAATTTTTCGGTATTAAAAGTTCTCCAATGATTTCCTCCAGGGACCAACATGTAGGTACCTCTATGCTACCTATACCTACTAAAGTTGGCATGGTTTATTTATCGTTTAGTCATAAATGTGTTCATTTCTTCCGAACACAGATTGTATTATATGTATATATAACTATTCTCAATTCGGTGAAGAAAAGTGTGGATGGTATTGGTAAACAAAATACCTTAGCAAACGAAATTGTTGTAGTTTGGTTCCCAGTTACAGCATTTTTATTTATATAAAAAATCTGCTAACCTAGTTTTTATAGATCCATACAAGTTGCATAATTACATACAGCAAGCTCATATTCATTCAGAAATTATTTAATTCAAGCAACTTACAGCTAGTATTTAAGCAGAATACCAATCCGATTCGAATGCGTCACATCGAAATCAAACGCAATATAACAATGTAATAAATAATGTTCAAAAACCATTTATTCTAGCATTTCTAGCTTCAGTTAATCGTTAACGTATTAGTATCTACAAATGTTCCACATTTCAGCTTAATTGGTCGAATGACGTCAGAGATCCAAACGGATTTACACCAGAAAATATTGTTTCAAAATGCGTGTGCGCATAATTGTTGCGAGTTTGTTTCTTTTGGCCTTTAACTATTGAGTTTTGGCCAGTCTTCAATAACACGAGAACAGTACACGACTACAACACTAGACCTGTCTTCAGACCAACGATGGAACATCACTGGTGCAAGTTATAACGGTCTTAAAACAGATACGAGTACGAACGTGTAGTTCTTTTTATTGTTTTACTGATTTCAAATTAAATCTGGAATGTTTTCTGTTTTTTGTGTGAGTACTTTAATATTGTCGCTTTTGCTCACGAGATGGCGATAATTTGCAATTCTAATATAGAAGAAACCTCAAACCATATTATTTTAAAATTATTCGACTGTTCTCTTTTCAAATACAAATCTTCTAGCTTTTTAATTCTTATAGATCACAACAGATGGCATTGTTAGTTCTATCATAGATCAACTTATCATATTTATGTTTAATTCAATAGTTAGTGGTAACGTTTTGTGGTTTATTAACGCTTTTGGTTTATCTTAATTAAATAATGAACCCTTTCCATTGAAAAAGTTAATGTTGAATGTCACAAAAAAATTAATTTTGACCTTATTTCTCGAACGCGCTATTAAAGTTCTGGAAGATTTGGGGTAAATAGTTTCAAATGGACTTAGACTTCAGGCGGTCATCATCTACACAGTAAGCCAGCGTTTGGGGAGCTGGTCCGATTTCCCTGACGCCTCATGTATCTATACAACACTTCGTCTTTCTATATGTGTTCGTAACCACCCAATTGAAAAAAAAAACCTGTCACTTGACCGTTTAGAGAATATCTCAACACCACTGATGTAGATACTTTGACCACCTTTTTTAGCTTTAGTTATTACAATTAGTGTCAGTTATAACGGTCTTAAAACAGATACGAACGTGTAGTTCTTTTTATTGTTTTACTGATTCCAAATAAAATCTGGAATGTTTTCTGTTTTTTGTGTGGGTATTTTAATATTGTCTCTTTTGCTCACGAGATGGCGATAATTTGCAATTTTAATATAGAAAAAACCAATTGATTTCACAAATCAAACCATATTATTTTAAAATTATTGAAAAAACATTTATTATTCCTATATCGTAAACGTTATTCAACTGTTCTCTTTTCAAATACAAATCTTCTAGCTTTTTAATTCCTAAAGATCATAACAGATGGCATTGTTAGTTCTATCATAGATCAACTTATCATATTTATGTTTAATTCAATAGTTAGTGGTAACGTTTTGTGGTTTATTAACGCTTTTGGTTTATCTTAATTAAATAATGAACCCTTTCCATTGAAAAAGTTAATGTTTAATGTCACAAAAAAAAAAATTGACCTTATTTCTCGATCGCGCTATTAAAGTTCTGGAAGATTTGGGGTAAATAGTTTCAAATGGACTTAGACCTCAGGTGGTCTTCATCTACACAGTAAGCCAGCGTTCCGGAAGCTGGTCTAATTTCCCTTGACGTCTCATGTATCGTGAATGTTCGTAACCACCCAATCGAAAAGAAATAAACCTGTCGCTTGACCGTTTAGAGAGAATATCTCAACCCCACTGATGTAGATACTTTGACCACCTATTTTAGCTTTAGTTATTACAGTTAGTGTGCAAATTTCTTACTTTTTTTTAAATATAAATTTAGAATTATTATTATTATTAATATTTTATTCGGGCACAAAGATCCATATTTTAACTTTTAAACTTTTGTATACGAGGCTTTTGGCTACTTTGTATTAGTTTGTGTATTCTGTCTAGTTTTCTGTAATGCGCGTCTTGTTTGTGCAAAATAAACAATTTTATCTTTCTTTCCTTTTTTTTCTTTCTATATTTTAAATTATTGAAACTTAAAAGAATTTAAAAACGAAGAACACAAATATACAAAAGCATATTAAATTACAATTGGACGTAGTTAAACGAAAAGGACCCAACCCACAAATGGCCAAAAATGAATTGTGTATACCAAAACACGTCGCACATCCTCTAAAAAACTGTCGTAACACAAAAAAAATAAGAACACAGATAAAAATACAGTCATATTACGTTTTTCATCTTCTATCAATGAAAAAAACCGCCGTAATTGTAGTGTGAAAAAAAGCTACTAGATGGAGTTAGTGTCCGTTTTTTACGGAACGAGAACGCGCGCACTCTCCTCAACAACAGTGACGTATCAAAGCTTGTGTCGTGTGAACGTGTGGCATCGCCCTAAAAAATTGCCATAAATTGTCTTGTGACAATATTTTAGGTAAGTTTCTTTGCATTACTTGCTAATTTAGGAGTGGAAACTGTAGTATTACAATATGATACTGTTTTTTCGATGGTTATTTGAAAAGATGATATCTTTTTACTGTAAAAAAGTGTCTTATCATAGGTTATAATACTATTTCACTCAACATTGGTTTATATTTACGTCTTAAGGTGCTTCCCTGACCAAACGACCTTGAGCGTTCTCTCCTTCTCTATCCCGTCGCTGAGTTTCGCTCTGTCTCGCTCCCTCCGCACGCTCATTTATCATAAAATTCACAAAAATAATGAAATTATTTGAAATATGAAATAAAGACAAGTGATGTTTTAAAATAAAATAAAACGTGTATTATTTAGATTTTTAAATTATCTATCCATTAGTGTAATCCTCAAATGAATTAAACGTCACTTTTAGCAAAAGATGCATGCAATCAATAATTTTAGTCACTTTTTTACAAGGAGATTTTAGATGTATTTATAACACATAAAAACAAGTAAGAACGTGCAATGTGATGATAGGATATCGAACATTAATAATGTGCTTTTAGATGTAGTTTATTACCCATAATGAATGAGTTAATAGCCTCGGAATAACGCACTATGACAAGGTTTTGGTCCGGGTACCGCCTTAATCTGGAAAGAAAACAATTGTAATCTGTGTTGTGGCACTTTTTTACATTATTTTAGCAAAATTTTGGTATTGAATGTTTACGAAAATAGGCTGGAATAGCTTATGACTGTTTTTTACATGTCTTTGATTTTACTTTGAACTAATTGGCAGTAGACTTTTGTCACATCATTGTGTTATGGCCGTTTTAAACTAATTCAAGTATATATTTTATTATTGCAATACTACATTACTTTATTGTATTGTACATAAATATTAATACCTACTGCAATATTGGTGTACATACTAACCTTGTACTTATTTGTTTTAGGATAAAAATGGGTGACAGGTTTAAACAGAGTAGGGGTAAAAAGTTACTAGAACAATAGTTCTAGTTTTGTGTATTCAATAGAATACACAAAATAAAGAAAATTGTGACCACAATCTGATTAAAGGTGAGCTTTATTAAGTTTAAATTAGCAATTAATAGTAAGTATTATAGGGATAAAAAGTATGTGTTAATCCAGGTTTCCAACTAATCTACATGTCCAGTTTCATCGCAATCTGATCAGTAGTTTTTACGTAAAGAAGTAACAAACATACACACACACACAAACTATCACCTTTATAATATTAGTAGGATAATAGAGGCAAGGTTTTTGTGTCACGTTTACGGTGAGTTCATTTAAATAATTATATTGTTTTTTTTTTACAGATGGTCACGAGCAGATAATAGAAAACTATTCCAATGAATGTTTGAGTAAGTTTTTTAATAAATCATTTAAGTTTATTTAATCTGTAGTTAAAAGTACCTGCTTATTAGTTTATGAATTGGTAACTGTTTTATTTCAGAAAATCTAGATAACGATACAATTTTGGAAGGTAGGAAAGACGCTGAGCCTATTGGCCATTGCAGTTACAATCCGCCTGAAAACAAACCTGCAGATGCTAAGGCGGTTGCTAATGATTATTTTTCGGAAGATGACGATGATTCTGTAAAGGATCCTAACTACAATTCTTGTTCCTCCAACAGATCATCTAGTTCATCTAGCACTTCTTCTAGCAGTTCTTCGAGCTCTTCTACGTCAACTGCAATTACAAATAACCTACAAGTATTTTCAAGTGACGATCAAGTTCAACCAGTTTCAATCCAGGAATTTGTTGAAATAAATAACGAAGAAAGAGAAGAAACAGTACAAAATGAGAATGAATTAATAAACCAGGATGAAAAAGTCGAACAGAATAATTATTTGAACGAAAGAGAAGATAATAGTAATGTTAAGAAAGGTAGAAAGCGTGTTGCAAGTGTTGAGGAGTGGCTTACCAATAAAGCGAAAAAATTGCGAAATACGGGAAAATCGTATGTTTGAAGATCTAAAACCAAGAAAATTGTACCAGCGCGTTCTTTGAAACCACCTTGTGGCGATAAATGCAAAATGCAATGTTCTACCAAAATCGACGACGTCAACAGGAAGAAGATTTTTTCTAAATATTGGGAATTAGGAGATGTTACTCTTCAAAGAAACTTTATAAACAGCTCTACCAAAGCTATAGTCCCCGCATTTTTTTCTCTGGAAAAGAAAAACCTAGAGGTTATAATAATGCTTTCTATTTTGAAGTTGACAGTGAAACGATACGGGTCTGTAAGAATTTTTTTATGGCCACGTTAGATGTGAACGACCGCGTTATAAGAACAGTTTTTCAAAAAAGAGAACTCGGTTTTGTTGAAATAGATAAAAGAGGTAGACATGGCCATCATAAAAAAATATATGATTCAGATAAGCAAGCAGTCAGAGAACATATAAATTCTATTCCACGCATTGAAAGCCATTACATCCCCATCTATGTACCATCGTATGTCCCATCCATGTCCCATCTATGTTCCGAGCCAATATGCTCAAATAATAAGGAACGCTAAAAAGAAAGGCAACCCGTCCAGGGTTAAAGAAATGAGCTATACAGACTTTTATTCAATGAAAAGTCTATCAGAAACCATTGGCTTTAATTCTAAAAAAATTTAAACTACAGAAATAAAAGTTTTAAAAGTGATTCAGGGCGAATTTACGAAAATATTCTTCAAATATTATCGATTTTAAAGGAGCGGAAATCACAAGAAAACAGGTAGTCCCACAAAATGTCTCGCTAAAAAAATCTTATAGAATCAAATCTAAGATAAAAGAAAATAAAAAGAGAGACCTCTTAAGTTTGGTACAGAGTAATCATATACCGCATTTCTATCCCAACTTTTACACAAGTTTGTGCTAAGTTTTAATTTTTGTAATAATAATCCAAGATGTCTAATTAAAGTGCGTTGATTTAATAATGACTGTGATTCTACGTGTATTTTTTAACTTTTCCATAAGACTGATTATAATATTGTGAAAGTTCCTAAAGTAGTAAGTAAGTAAGTAGTAAGAAAGAACTAAGTATAAATAAACAATATTATTTGAGTTACAATGTGTTTCATTTCATAAATTATGTTATTTCATTTCATTTCATTTATTTATTTCATAACAATTTTTACATTGTGTCGAAATCACTTAAAAATTACACACGTGCATTTAATTATAATTATTAATAGCGATCTTATGAGCTTATCACTGTCATTAACAGTAATAACATAGAGATTTGAGTCTAAATTATGATCATAAAGTCAAGAATAATGCAAAATAATAATGTAAAAGAATAATGTAAAATAATAGGCAATGTAAAATAATAGGTAATGTAGAAGAATAATAATGTCAAAACTTAACACGGTCAGGATTATGTCACCATAGATACTATCATTATTATACAATTTTATTGGCCTAGGTAAACACGTCAGACAGAAACTCATCAATAGCATAATAGCATTTCTCTACCAAAAATGATTTTAATTTTTGCTTAAATTGGTTAATATTGTAAACAGACTTCAAATCTCCTGGAAGTCTATTATACAGCTTGATGGATTGAAAGCTTGCAGAATGAGTAACAACTTTCATATGTGGGACTATGTAATGTTGCAAGTCCTTGCGCCTAGTAGCGTCTCTCTTATTTCTTTGTTCAGTTGTTTCTAATCTGTTAAGTTTCTTTATAAGATCCGTGAGTACAACAAAAATATACAAGGATGGGACGGTTAAAATCTGTAGATCCTTAAAATACTGCTTACACGATACCCATTGCGGAATTCTCACCATGGTTCTTATGGCCCTTTTTTGTACTACGAAAGCAGTATTCACATTGTACGCATAACTTCCGCCCCATAGAAAAATACTATACCTAAGCCTGGATTCGACAAGTGAATAATATACCAGTTTTAATTGTTTAATGTCGATCTCATCTCTGAGACTTCTAAGAGCATAACAGGCTGAACTAATTGAGCTTTCTATGGTTGATAGTTCCTTTTTCCAGGTTAATCGTTCGTCAATATAAATACCTAAAAATTTAACGCTGTCAACTAAAATTATATTATTACCATTCAAATTTATGTCAATTGTATCTTTATTTCTTGCCGTAGTTCTAAATAACATTGCATTCGTTTTGTTGGTGTTCAAGTTGAGACTGTTCAAGGTGAACCAAGTATTAAAGTGAGTAAGAGTCTTATTTACTTTATTAGTCAAGGCTTCTATATTTTCTGCGGTTATTATAGCATTTGTATCGTCAGCGAAAAGAACAAGTCCTATATCAGTTTGATTTGTCATGTAATTAATTAGGTCATTTATGAACAAGATAAAAAATATTGGCCCTACTATTGAACCCTGTGGGACACCTTTCTTTATTAGTTTTAGACCTGATTTGTATACCTTTACCCTACTAAGAGTGTTTTGTTACAATATAATCTAAAAAAGAGTCACATTTTGGGTAATCCTACAAGTTTTTTTTTTTAAATAAAAAAAATCCATTCCATTCATAAATATATTTATACATTCTGCAAATAGTTTGATAAATCCTTTGTTGATTATAATAACAAAAAGCAAAAAATCTGTAACCTGAATGTCACATTAACATTAGTTTATTGGAAAATAATTAAAATCGGCTTTTTCTCAAAACTTGTTTTCGGCGTGTTACGACAGTTTTTTAGAGGATGTGCGACGTGTAACAAACAATCCAATTAAATTTTAATGCAACATCATGTTGCGATAAATTTTACTTGGTTTGTCTTCATAATATTAAAGATTAAGTTCGTAACTACTAAGAGTGTTTTGGTATACACAATTCATTTATGACCATTCGCGGGTTGGATCCTTTTCGTTTAACTACGTCCAATTTTAAAAATACATGTTCAGCGAAACGTTTGGTTTTCATCTTCACTTAGGGATTACCTAAATTCACCCATTATTTCGAGATAGGCACGGTAATAAACTGTCAACATTATAAATACCTACTTATAGAATATAAACATAAAATAGAGCCTATTACCCCGACAGGATAAGCACTCCTATATTTCACATTTCGCTATTTATATACACAGAATGAAACATGTTATATTATGTATAATTTAATTTAGTAAAACCTTTCTCTCTTATTTTGTTGCCAATAAACTGATAAGTATGAGAGTTTCTTTCTTTTCTTTCTTTCTTTCTTTTATATACAATAAACAGAAAAAAATGTCAAACAAAAACTACGACTGATGTTTTCTCACAAAACTTTCGAGTAAACATTACATATTATTCAGTCTGACTGGTTGTAAGGCCATCTAATAACAGTTATCACTGACCTTACCGGATGTCTGCGACGCGCGACTCTGAGCGTGCGCGCGCGCAGCCGGAAATAAACATGATCGACAATAACGCGGAAAACACAGAAAACTCACTAAATAAAAATTTCACTTATTATATTTTGAACAATCGCAGATGGGATTAATTTGTTTTAATTTAATTCCTTCAGTAAACTTGCGAAATTCAAAACTTACGTAGTTTGCATGCGAAATTATATTAGGTCGGGGAAAAAGTTCTTTCGTATTTTATATACAAATTCAAAACTAAGAGCTTGTATGGCAGCCAAATATCGAGCTTTTTTGTATACCCAGAATTTTTCAAATGGGTCAAAACTGTTTTGTGGTCAACCCTAACTCTTCAGCTATGTCGCAACTACTAATATGCTGACCTTGCTCCAATTTTTCAAAAATGGAATCAACTTTATCCGTAACAGGGCGACCTGAGCGAGCTCATTGCGAGCTACATCTTTGACATCAAAATTCCCGGACTGAAAACACTTGAGCCAACCTTGTGCTACTCTTACTGACACTGCGTTAGGTCCATAAACGTCACATATTTTTTTCGCGGCTTGTGTCGCTTTTTTCCCTGTTTTTATAACAAAACATCAAAATGTATCGAATTTCTTCGTTAGATTCACTCATTTAGGCGGGCATAAAAACAACAGAAAAATGGCGGGAAATCATTTTACTTTTTTTTATTTTAAATGTCATCTATTTAATGGTATCAAAACCAGCCAGATACAAACAGTACAGCCAAAGATATTTTACTACAACTTTATACCTTTAAAATACGAAAAAACTTTGTCCCGATCTTTTATTTGCTGCAAATTAGACTATTTCGTGAAAATATGATGATTTGCAGCAAATATAATTTCGAGAGCTATTTTGATGAAATGATTAGAATTTAGTAATGATTTTACCATTTGCCGTGAATTGAATTTTGATCAACATGTACAACGAAACAGCACTGCAATTTGTAAAACCGGTAGTGAATTTTGATTCTGGTGGGCTATATTGTCGGATACCCCGAATTATGCTATGATTTTGTTAATATCCTAAACTAACCCTAAAACACAAAAATAAAATATTTTATTTCATATAAGCCTACATGGGCACCTATGAAACGTCAGAAGCTAGGTGCACTGTTCCAATTGGTCGTTTCTTATGGAGAAGAGCCGGCAAGAAACTCGCATAAGCCTATATCCATCTTTCGAAGATTCAGATTTTCTGAGCATTAGAATGGACCTTCTGACATCTCTTATACCTACTGTGTATCCGCCATGATGGCACGATTTGATTGCCCTGTTTTATTGTTTTGAATAAATTCCATGGCACTGTCGTCATTGGAGATTTATATGTGTGTTACGTTAATTGATGGTGCTCCATGAGAGTTTAAGGCCAAGCTGTGATGAAAGAGTATTGTGTTGCTATGGAGATTTTGGAAGGGATTCTGGCCCTTTTCACATGATTACAATGGAAGAAAAGTATCAATGTGATATTTTAACATGGAAGTAAACTGCCCTTACTGTTCGCAGATTCAGTCAATTGTGTAATATTTTTTTAAATTACAGGTCTATTTTTGACGATCATTGATTGTCATTTACCGACAATAGTTTAAGTAGTAAAGGCCTACTATTTTAATACCAGCTCAAGCTTATAACCGTTACACACAGTAGATAATGGTTTACTTTCGCTCAATGATGGAACAAGCTTTGATGACCAAGCTTTTTCATGACTTAAACCCTAGTCATTAACTATTTATTTATTTATTATCATATATTTAGTACAGAAAATTACCCATTAATACTAGATTAAGTTAATCCTGACCGCTAATCCGCATTGGGCCCGCGTGGTGGATTACGTCCCACTCTCTCTCACCGAGAGGAGGCCCAGCAGTGGGAAAATTATAGGCTGATTATGTTATGTTAATCCTATGACTCTGTCTTCTCTCTGTGAGGAGCCGGGGTAGGTCTCCACGAGCGCTTTGAGCAGCGCAATATATACACACTATGCTCAAATACAGTTATCATCTTTTCCTGCTGTCTTACTTTCCAAATCATGATCAGTTTCTCTCTCAGTCTCTCCAACAACGTCATCATCATTTCAGGTGAAAGACGTCCACTTATCGACATCGACCTCCCCCAAGCATCGCTACATCGACCAACCAACGTATGCAAACCCAACTAGCATAAAATCTTCAATAGACTATCAAACTCAAAACTCAAACTCAAAGCATTTATTTGAAATAAACCAATTGCAGGCACTTTTGAATTGTCAAGGGGTCGGTCAGTCAGAAAGATGAAGCTAGTTGCCCATTCCAAAGCGTAGAATAGAATAGAATAGAATACTCTTTATTATGTACACCATAAAAATTACAGATCTATATATTGACGAAAACGAGGCAAAAGGAGTATGTAAAGATCGTAGCAGGTGGCGTTCTGTAGTTTCTGCCTACCCCCATGGGAAGAAGGTGTGAGTTTATGTATGTGTATGTATGAATGTAGAAATTAGCACCGCCATTAGCGTAGTAGGTACCTATGGAGAATAACGGGCAAGAAACTCCACGGCCACTCTTTTAAATCAAAATATATCATCGTACCAGCCAACAATGCTAACCTCCAGCCTCAAAGTCTTCAAATCAAGTCACTATATAGGTTCACTTAAAGCTGAGCAGAGCTATTTACCAACACAATATGCTTATTGTGCCAGTACATAATCCGCCATGTTATCTTTAGCCAAAGACAATGGCGACTTTGGTACAAAAGCGTGTTGCCAACTATTATGTCCTTTCTTTATGTTGGGGTTACCAACATGAGTGTGTGTTTTAGTTTTGTGGGTGAAAAATTAGAGGCTCGGCTTGTTTGCGGGGTCTTGGATGTGATTCTCGGTTAGAATATTTTTTTGTGTGTTCTGCAAAAAATATTATACCATTAGTCAATCCAAGTTTAAAGCCCAATTGCCCCCACTAAATACGTTTAACCGCATCAGTCCAACCATCACTCCCTCTCTGTCATCTTCAAATGATCGACTGAAACAGAGCAATGTTTTAAAAATTCATTTAGCGCTAAACGTGTTTAGTAATAAGTAGTATAAGCAGGCCTGAGCTTTTTTTAAAAAAAATTATGAAGTAGTGGTAAACCGCACAAACGGGAATTGAATGCCTGCCAAATGCTTTAAGGCTCCTTCAAACAGGCGCGACACGCGACGGGACACAAAGGTACCGCCTGTCGCGCACCGACCGGTGCCTTTGTGTCGCGCCTGTTTGAAGGAGCCTTTATGCTTAGGTTTATGCATTGTGATATTTTGCTTTATACAGAAAAAATACTAGTGTGGGTCAGCAAAAAGAATGAATATAATATATTTTAATATTCTCTGCCTCGCATTGAAACTGAATAATGAATAAAATATTTCAATATCTGACCCAGACTTGACCCAATACGAGTATATATCCTGTCTGAAATAAAACAAGTTACGACTATTAGCGATACGATGGAAACTGGGTTTCCGCCCTTGAACAAGGTAGCTCGATTCTTGAAATTAATGAAAATATACAGTGCGAACTAACGGTGAGCTTTTAATATTAAATTTACAGAAGGGCACTTGATGCCATAAGCATTTTCTACCAGTCTACCTTTGTGTGATGCGGACACGGTGTACGGAATAAAATGGGGAAATACTAAATAATCAGAAAAAGGCGTGAGTTTATGTATATATGTGTACTAAATAATAAATGATCCTCTAAAAACTTCTAGCGCTTCTAATGAGGGACACGTTTTTTAAATGATTGAATCTGTAAAAACTTTTTGCGTTTTCAATGACGCACTCTTTTTTAAATAAGTAAGCCTCTTTTTAATTTACTGGCCTTTTCGCACGGTTGGTCGCAGAAACTAAGCTAGGGTTAGAGCCAAATGGGTTAGGTTAGGTTAGAAATGTGACAAACCACGCGCGAGCTGAGCGAGCGCTCCACTCAAATGGTGCTTGGCTATTTAGTATTTTGAAGTCTCTAAAATAGGAATTGTTAAAGGTTCACAAAAAGAGACGAAATTTATATTACGGTGTTTAATAGTATTATTAGGCGCGCACAATGGGAATTATCAAAGGTTCGACTAAATACATGCCGATAAAATGTATGGAACAGCTGATTTTATCTTAATAAACGACGAAAAATTACAGCGCTGGTGTAAAAGTGAAATGTGGGTGTGCTATAGGTACTCCTCTGCCTAACCCTTCGGGGAATACAGGCGTGATGTTATGTGACATCACGCCTTTTTCCCATGAGGGTAAGCAGAAACTACAGAACGCCACCTGCTACGATCCTTTTATACTCCTTTTGCGTCGTCACCGCTCCTAAGGGTTAGGCAAAGGAGTTTCTTTCATCTACTTTTCACAAGTTATGTTCGTCCCATGTTATAGAGAGCCATATTTCCGTTGCCATTGATGACTCTTTATCTTAAATATATTTTAATATAAAACGTACTAATCATTAACTATCTACAATGGCTCCAATACATACATTTCCATACTGCTCGACAATATTAATAGAATAATTAATATCATTCAGTACATACAAAACGTGATCTAAATACTCCGAAAAGCTCGCGTAGCACCGTGACCCAATAACTTGCTACGAGCTACGCCAGTGCGTCTACGAGTCTACGCCGCTACGGCGTAGTGCTACGAGATGGAATGTGGCTGTCAGGCAATTAACTTTAACCTCAAAATGTCGATATTTAATTAGTAGTTTCTTTGTAATTTATTATTTTATTAATTAAGGCTATGATGTCATAATTTTGCCGTAGGTAAATATAGACTTTTATGTTATTAGGAGTTTCTTTGAAGGATAAACTCAGAAATGAAATTATCCGGAAAAGAACCGGAGTTACCGATATAGCTTGTAGAGTAAGTAAGCTGAAGTGGGACGCCTCCCAGTTAGATGGACCGACAACCATAAAAAGGTAGCTGGGACAGACTGGATGCGCAAGGCGGAAGACAGGGCGTTGTGGCGCAGCCTGGGAAAGGCCTATTTTCAGCAGTGGATTGCGATACACTGAGTTAATCGATTGATTTATATTATTAGGAGAAATCTTTAACCCATTTTTATCAATAGCATTATAATACAACTTAGGTAGAGTGGTATTCTAACTAGTGTTTAAGATCTAATGCCTAAATCCATCGCTAGACAGAACTAGACGTAGATCCCAGTATAAGTTAGTAGTAACAATATTATGTTGAATTCGAAACAACTCGGTCACTTACGAAATTTCTAGATTGTTCAGGACCTTAAGTGAACTTTAACTCTCATATGAACCTCATAAGCATAGTCTTAGGTTCAGCAAAACATGGTAATGTTTATATGAAACTTGGTGCCTTAAATATGTTACAGAAACACGGAAAAACCACTAGAATTTTACTTTGTTAATTGTAGCCTTGGCGGCGATTTCCCTAAAGTTTTTCAGTAAAGCTACGGTTTCTTTTACAATCTACAACAACACTCAACCAGGACCTAACGTAACTCTCAAAATCCACACTTGTCATAATATATCTAGCACAAACTGTTCTTGTAAAAATATTGAAAAAGTTACTCATATAAAATACCTAGGTATAATCGTTGATCAACGATTATCTTGGCATACTCATACAGGCATGGTCATGGCCCGCATGAGAAAACTTATCTGGATATTTAAGAACCTAAGACATGTAACAACAAAAAAAAAAAAAAACGAAATCTATGTCTCTCTGGCTCAATCAATTCTTACCTACTGCATACCCGTGTGGGGCGGAGCGACAAAAACGAAGTTTCTTGAACTAGAGCGAGCAAAGAGATCTCTTATCAAGGTCATGTATACCAAACCATACAGATTCCCAACCAATGAGTTATACTCCTTTAGCGGTATTCTCACAGTCAGAAAATTATACATACTACATGCCGTCTTAAAATTACACAAAATCCTGCCCTATGACCCTCACCATCAGGAAAGAAGGCGAAAATACAGTGTAGCACCAGTCAAATTCGTTAAAACTGCATATGCCAAAAGACAATTCAACACAAATTCCGCTGCCCTATATAATAAAATAAATAAAATAATTAACATCTATCATATGACTACTAAAGACTGCAATTAAAAAAAGAATCATCAAAATCGGACTACTCTGTAAAAAGTTATGCGTGGTCATACATAAAAAAAAAAAAAAAAATATACGGGTTGACTTGAGAACCTCCTCCTTTTTTTTTCGTCGGTTAAAAAGGCAATTATTCAATGGCTAAAATGAAGTCTTATGATGATATTGAATTATTGTTGCAAGCATCATCAATATGAATTGAAAAACACACACACTCACACACACACACACACGCATCCTCACACACTCACACTTACACACACACACACGCATCCTCACACACTCACACTTACACACACACACACAAAATTTTAGGATATATCTCTAAGTTTATTTTTCTTTTCTTTTATTTAGTTAGTTCAAGCCCTGTCTTGTTTAGTTTTAGTTTTTACTTGTAATTTTTTGTACACCACTTTTACCATTCCATAATTTATATCATGGAGAGCGGGATATCCTAGCACAGGTATATCTTTTACTTAAAAGGAGATCCCTATGTAAGATTTACTGTAAAAGTTGTACAAGTTTCTGCAATAAACCTTTATTATTATTATTATTATTATTTACACTTCGGTGGCCGCTATATAGCGTTCACAATTTACCGTCGAATGACGTCACTGAAACGTTATATATGAATGTAAAGTACAACTATTTTCTTAATGTCCCTCGAGAATCATCGCATTTCCGAATACAAACGAATGCTAATTTCCATGTCCATCAATTTATATTGATTATATTATTATTGTTGATTTAGATTGATTCTAAAAAATGATGGACTTGGAAATTAGCATTCGTTTGTATTCGGAAATGCGATGATTCGCTAGGGACATTAAGAAAATAGTTGTCCATCAATGATTAGATTTATCGTGTATAATAATTTGATTAAAACAACAATAAAGTACTTAGTTCCGAATTCAAATTATTTATTACTAGCTTTTGCCCGCGGCTTCGCTCGCGTTAATTTAGAATTTGATAATCAATTCTGGTTGTTCGGGGACTTATAGTTAGGAGGATGAAAAACCGGTCTATCGACACTCTAGACTTACAAAATGTATTAGATACTTAAATACAAAATAAAAAACTCTTAACACCCTACTAAAGTTTCTACAATAATATAGTTCAATAATGATGCGAAAGACACGTGGCGCCATCTATTATCATAATAACGTTATCGTTGTTGTCCTCGGGAACAGTACCTCTTTTCGGGATGCAAGGTACCCTATGTCCGTTTCTGTAAACCTGACAACGTATATGCAAAAATCAGGATGAGCGGTTCAGTGGTTAAGGCGTGAAAATGTAACAAACAAACAAACTTACTTTCGCATTTATAATATTAGTTAGGAAGTTAGGATTCACGATAAATCTTTTAATTGATGGACATGGAATTAGCATTCGTTTGTATCCGGAAATGCGATGATTCCCGAGGGATATTAAGAAAATAGTTGTACTGTAAGTTGGAGTGTTTTCCTAGAGAGGGTTTTTTGATACCGTCAAATCAAATTTCGCTGCCATCATATTCATGACAGCCCGTCACTGCAGCCGTTATGTGTCGGTCACCGTTCTTCTAGGAAAATGTAGCTTAACAGAAGTAAAGCGTAAAAGTACTTATATCATATTATTTTAATCGAATACCAAATATTTTTGTTCTTGTTATCTTTTTAATCTCATATGAAATTCACGTTTATTCAGAAAATACTCAACGAGCTTTTCATTTATTTTTATTTCACACAAAGCTCAACATTTAGGTCATTTGACAGTAAAGAAACCACGTACAGCGAGCCAGCTCATAGACTAATCAGACCTTTTCTTGTTCCAGGTTAATGTGCCACGAGACGAGTGAAAGAGACCGACGATCCCGACACTCCCTCTAAAACGCCTTATATGGAGCGGGACGGGTATACCACGCGTGCTCCGCCGCGTATCAAAATACACAAATACCGCGGATGTAGGTAATAGCACGGGAGCTGAATAGCTTATTAATTAATAAAATAAATAAATAAATTAAATAAATAAGCCAAATTGCAACGTTCAACCGATTTTGAATTCCGAACGCCCAAATCCGATCAGACTTTAACGCCTACTTTTCCGTGGACATGTTGGGTGCTTAAAATGGACTTGCCTTACTTTAATTTTTCATGATGTGTCTGACTGTATAGTGGGGATTGCGCTGTGCTACTAGTAATAGTTGTAGTATATAATAAGTAAATAAAGGCGGTGGGGACGGTGTGCGGGTGTGATCTCAAAGTGTCGGCGGCGTGTGTGATGCAGCGGCGGCCGAGGCGGTGCGAGTGTCGGCTACCTGTCAAGCAGCCTTGTACGCTCGTCTGACGAATCTATAAAGGTAAGGACTCACCTTTATATCTATACGTGAATAGGAATGCAGGGGTGAATCGAAACGAAACTTGAAAAGGGATTTTTACATTGAAGTAATATAGTTTGTTACCTCCCCCCTTGTCAGCAAAAGTAAGCAAAGCTCCTATCCCCCCTCCCATGCTTACGAAAACATATTTTTTTTAATCTGTACCGGTTTCTAGAAATAAGGAATTTATAGACTTAATGCCCATTTAAGTAATTTCCCTGCTTGAGTTCTTTCTAACTTAAACATAAAACATTTTTTCACATAAAACCTATCAGTTATTTTGGGAATTCCTGAACATGATTTTGGCTTTCGAGCATTAGACAAGTAGGGTTGCCATATTTGTTCAAATCAGAATTACTAAATTTTGCAGAAAAATCAGAAAAAGTAAATAAATATTGCTGATGTAATCACCATCGAGACTCTCCCGTCCCCCTTGTCATCAAAAATAAGCAAAGCAAAAGCCCCCCCAGGGGGTGGGGGGTTTTTGTTTTGCTTATTGGTGCTTATTTCGCAGTTACTTGGCTATTAAGTATTTTTAGAACACCAAAATAGTAATTATTTGAGGTTCACAAAAACAGGCGTCATCATTATATTAGAGTGTTCAATAATATTTTTAGGAGCGCAAAATGGCAAATATCAACAAACAAAAAAAGTATTATATTTTGATTTTAATAGTTTGTTAGTTAATTAAGTTATTATAAAATACCATTTTTTGTTCGAACATATTAAAACAAAAGAATTAGAATCGGTCCAGCCGTTCTCAAGTGTTTATAAAGCTAACAAGTGCGTATGGAAGAATTGACATCAGAGAAAACGCAAAGAAAATGATGAAAGATTTTTAATAAGGTTACTGTGCGGCAGATTTTAGTTAAGCTTTTAACTAGTTTGCAAGCAAACATGGCTCGTTACTCAGGCTTGGTTTTAAGTAGGCTTATAGATGTATGAAGAACAGGGCGTAAAGCTCACTCATGCTCTATGGAAAATGGAGGATTCTCCGTCCAGACGGGTGTCGTGTCTGATGGGCAACCCCAACGTTTGATGTCGGGGCGTTGTACCTATGTATGCTAGTTGCGCGGTAAACTCTGCTTGCGTGATGCAGGATTTTGCGTGTGACGCGTAGCTCGCATGTGGCGATGTAGATACCGCTACAGTAATCTTTGGTTAAAAATTAAGTTTGTATTTCGTTGTGTAATTTATCTAGATTATTCTATTGTTTTCGACTCATTTGGTAGTAAATTTTATCGATTTGTTACAAACCACGTATTATGTTTGTGTATGCCATAACTCCTCCTAAATCGGTCCCTGAATAGTGATGGTCGTGTATCCTTATCATTTTGTGAATAGTGGACATCCATTGACAGTACAACGTATATAAATATTATTATATATTACTAGCTGCACCCCACGGTTTCACCTGCAGCAGTATGAAATACTGCTGCAGGTGAAACCGTGGGGTTTATACGACCTATTCTCAGACCTACCAAATATACACAAAAAAAAAAACATAAAAATCGGTCAAGCCGTTTCGGAGGAGTTCGATAACAAACACTGTGACACGAGATTTTTATATATTAGATTATTATTATAACTATTTTAAATATATGTATATATATTTCAATGCAATAATAATATAATAGTCCCCATTCAAGTATTACGTAACTGCTAACCTAACCCGTTTGGTCGAGGTACCCTAGCTCAGTTACTGCGGCGAACTGGGAGAAAAGGCCAGATACTTAAAAAGAGGCTCATTTATTTAAAAAAAGGTGCATCATTAGAAGCCGAACAAGTTTTTAAAGGTTCATATATTAAAAAAGGCGTGCATCTTTAGAAGCCCAAAAAGTTTTTAGAGGATCAGTTAAATATGTCCCTATAAAAATAATACTAAAGTTTATAACGTTAAATCCAATAAAGACATAGATAGGTTACGCCACCTAATTCCTAAGTAAATCAGGGTCGACACTTCAGAATAAAATCAATAAAAAGACTCGAATCAAAAATCTCTTTGTTCCATTTTCGACCTAGATACGAATTTAATGCGTCCTTCCTCAATTATTATAGCAAACTCCTATACGATATTAATATTACAGTTTTATTGTCCCTATTTTATGCCTGTTCTATATTTGCGGTCGGATGACGTCATGGCGTGATGTAATGTAGAGTGTACGTGAGGTTGGCGGGAATTAATTCGTTCTGCTGATCCTGGAGTCCTATTTCTTTATAGTTAGCCTGTTAGTCTTTTGTGTCTCGTTATCTTGTAATCGGTGAGGGTTTTCTTTGTGGATTATTCTTGCTCTTGCCTAACCGAGCGAAAATTAGAAATTATACTTGTTATTAAGCATTTAGAATGCTACTTAAGGAGTATTCATTAAAAGACTAAACTAAAATCTACGTACTAAAAATATTCAACTGCCGAAATGTCAGTGTACTATAGTTATACCTCTGCCCAACCCTGCGTGAAAACAAGGCGAGATGTTATGTTATGTATTAATTTTATAATTTAAAAACCCCTGACACAAACAAGAAACTCTAAAACGTAAAAAAAATACATGTATTGCTGACCATTTAAGTAAGTTGTTTATGTAGGTAATATTTTTCGTCGCGTGCGTCGACGTTTAATGAAAATAGGAAGTTACCATCAGCTACCCTTTCTACAATAGCATACATTCATTATTGCTAGGTATAAGCCTCGTATATTCAGCGTTTTAAATTTAAATTTTAACTTTATTTTCTGCTTTTAAACTTTATATTACTATTAGACACGCTACGATTAACACGTGCCTCGCCTAAATCTGCGCAGCTGTACGTATTTATCCCACAGTGAAGCTAGTTACTAATTTATCCTCATTAATCTTTCCTACTCCATCATCAGACCCATGATCACCATCTATTCATTGAGACCATTCCAATGAGCCCAAACACGGTACTTCTGCTGTAAGTTGGTGAGGGAGTATCCTGCATATTCCAAGTGATGCTGCAGCATCTGTTCAAGGTTACTATGTTCTAATATCATTGAAGTAATAGAATACCAAATGTTGACTCGATCAGACCTGTGGAAGATGCCAACATCCATTCATCAACTAGAAAAGAGCTGATAATCTTCCAACGGCTGAACTGATTTTCTTGAATCATAGCCAAAAACACTCTCGATCAAGCCACCTTTGAAACAAAACAAAAAACAAACAAATCAGTTCAGCCGTTTGGGAGCTATGATGCCGCAGACAGACACACACGTTAAACACCCCGCTTTTTCCGTCGGAGGTTAACAATATTCAACTATGAGTAATTAAAAAAAGGCTGTTTTATTTCTTATTGAACATAGAACCTCATACATAACCTAATAGGTATTCATTTTCACTTAATTACAACTCAAACTAAAAGTCAATGAATAATCCAGAAATATAGCTACCTACTTAAAACGAAATCAAATAAAAACCGTAGGAAACTTCTATAAATATTTGTTCGTTAGAGTCCCAGAAACAGATATTTTTAACTTGAATAGTTTGACAAATCGAAGAGTACCTATTAGGCCTGCCATGTAGTTGTTATATGTACTGAAATAGAATGGAATCGATCTGTCTCTGCCACTCTTGACCTGGCATTATTTGACAAAAAGTAACAAATATACTTTTGTCTATACCGGGGTCGAGGCTATAGGACTATCAATCGTGCGGTGTCAAATTGTCGGTTGATATCCGTCCAATCTTAACCTATCTGTTGGCAATTTTTTGCTAGTATATTTTCATTCATGTTTGACTTTTCTGGGTATAGTTTTAGGTTGGAATATTTAGTTTTACTTACAATATAATTAAATTAAGGATAGTGTATGTACACACGACGAGATATCAAGATCGAGATATCATTTCCCGTTTTAGCTGAACTCACATTGTATAGGCTTTTCGTACAATGAGAAGTCAGCTTATAATGAAAATGTATAACTTGATAATGTAGTCGTACGTACTTCGGTCAAAAGTGCCTTTTATGTGACTATTTGAAATAATTTATTTGACTTTTGACTTTGACTGCATTTCTTGTTCAACTCCTGCACTAACACTTTCGACTGACTAATTAACTTAAGAGGCTTACAAGAGCTAAAGCGCGGTCACTGTCGGATTGCATAGAAAAGAAAGAGACGCGCGACGACACAACGCTGGTAATTTATTACAAAATATGAAGCAATTATGGATTTACGAAACATCTATTCATTGGACTAAAAAATTAAAACACTATTACGTTAGTATGTTACTTGTAGAATAATCTGACAAAAAATCTGAATGTTTGCATGTATATTAGTATAGTTTTTAATCGTTAAAATATTTTTTTAGAGGTATCTTCGTGATTTTTTTCTATCATATCAAGTGAATTGTATTATGTTTTCAACACACTATCTAACTAGAATATATCCAAGAATATCATATATTTTTCTGATTTTGATTACTGCAGTGGATCATATATTTTTAGGCATAATAAATTTGCGTTTAGGTCATGTAGTCCCTTTAAATGGAGCAATCCATTTTCTTCCAACATAAAATTAACACAATATAGATAGTACCATTAGATACTATACAAGGCTAATGCTGGAAGGGCAAAAGGCTTTTCTCATACAGAGAAGGAGCAAGCAATATTCGCCACACTTGCTCAATACCTACCTACTAGTTAGCAACTTCAGACCTAAATTCTAGAACGGTGTTTCCCTTAACGGCCAGGATCCTTCGAAAATAAAAATAAAAGGAAAACCACAAAATATTTTCTCAATGCCGTTAAAATTACAGAAACAATAATAAAAGAGCCTGCATGGAATATAGCACTGGAGAAAGCGCAATATTCTGCATTAAAAAGTCTGTCACTTTTGGCGTAGGACGCGGTAGCTACTGTGGCGGCATCTACATCGCCACATTGCGAACTGCGCATTACACTAACGTCACGCAAAATGCTGCATCGCGCAAGCAGAGTTTACCGCGCAACTAATATAAAAACAACGTCCTGACATCGATCATCTGGCAGTTGCCTGCCAGACACAACACCCGTCAGAGGTTCCTCTCTTTTCTATGAAGGGTGAGTGAAATTTACACCCTGTTCCTCATACCTACTTCTACAAAGAGAACAAATGCTACTCGCCCGGAAAGAGGAATCCGCACCATCGTTTTTTTTTTTAAATCAATATCCATTCGGAATTTAGATCAAATCAATGAAACAAAACAGCTGATTTATAAAATAGTAGAATTTTAGTTTTAATTTAGCTCTACCTACAATTAAATAAAAGTCACAAAATTTATAATAATCTCAATAATAAATAAAATAGGTTAAGTTATAACAAAAAAATGATTTTCAAATTAAAAAACCTAATATTTCCATTCAAATAATGTAAAATATATGAAACATTCAACATTTTTATTAAAAAACAAATATGTTTTTAACAACATGCCTACATAGTTATTTTGGTTTCAAACATGCCCCCAACCCTTCGGCAGTCTCGTTACCATTTTTACCAGAACACATAATCGCATATCAAGTGCATGTCAATTTTGCTGATTTGACGTATATTTTCGTAATGCCAAAGAAAAATATTTTGAACTTTATGAACATAAAAACGAGGTGTAGCGAGACTTGGTGACGTCACAAAAGCAATACGGAAATATACTCGATTTATGTCATGTTTTATGTTGAATCATGGCTGTATCGAATGAAAAATCAAAATATCCAAAATATAGTAAGTAAGAAGTTGGGATTTAGTATTTCAATAAAATCATGACTAAATATTATAAAAAATATTTACTTAGGAAGGTTATTCCGTCTTTATGTAAGTTTGACATACCTATATGAACGCTTTTTACAGGATTTAACAGCACAGCCAAGCATTTTCACGGAGCTCCGCGAGCCTTGAACACGACTTACGAAGTGTGTTAGAATCGATTTGAAAGTAGATTTTATAAACGTACTAGAACATTTTGTTCTTGTACTTTTGAAGAGGGGGAACTGTTCGTAAGGTTTCTCCAGTGTTATATTCTCGAAGCATAAAGGCTATCAATATAAAATGCAGCTGCTGTCACCTGCAAACATGAATTCTATAGACAAATACAACTTTCAAACGTAAGTATAGAGCCGCTTCAGCGCTCAAATTGCCATTTTGCCACCCGTGCCTTGTAATCAAAGCTGCTGAATTACACTTTGCCAAGGAGTTGTGAAGGTGAGATATATTCTAGTTATTCGACCTGTGTTAGTGCCAGCGCAAACTGTGCGTCTTGTCGCTGCATCTAGTCGCTGCAATAAGACGCAGAGCTATCGTCTGCGTCTGCGACTAGTCGTTACGTCAGACGTCGTGCAGGAAGCAATAAACGATTTCTTTGAGTTTTCGAGAGAGACAGTCGTGTTGTTGATCTTGTGACCTGACGCATGCGATTGTCGTCGTGTGTGTGCGTGCATCGTGTATCTAATCGCTGCGCGAAGCAGCGGGAGCGTGCGACTCTCTAGCCTGTCGTAACTCTGCAACTCGACACCAAGTGTACGGACTGCGGAGCATTGAACAAAATATATAAAACTTGTCGGCAGCAGCCTGTCGTTACGTCTAGTCGGCCGCTGTCGCAGTCGCATCTCGCATAGTACGCGTCATGTCTTATGGGACATGCGAAAGGGTTCAAGTTGCATTGACTAAGAATGTCATGATGATTGACGGGGCTATTAATTCTTATCGGTTTCTTTAATTTTTATTGGTTAAAAGATCATCAAGTACCCAACTAACTACGTAACTAAGTAACTATGAAAATCATTGTGTAGTTAGCCATTTCAGCCGAAGCGTATGATACATGGCGGGTCATTAATGTTAGTTCAAAATTCTATAAAATCAAAAGAACGAAAAGACATCATCGGAGTGTCTGTTGAATACACCATTGAATTGTCCTGTATTGAGTTTGATAAGCATGTATGCGTATACATACCTCCAACTTACCAGAATCTATCTGTGTTTGATTCTGTAATGGAAGATGTGCTAAAGAAACTTAGTGCTTGCAGTAAGTCAATATGATTATAAGTGTTGTTTTCAATATTAATTTATTAGAAAATATCTCGAATACTGTCAGATTATTAAGTATTTTTAGATCATTTGATTTGTCAAATGCTTCGTATTGAACCAACCCGAGTGAGAGCGTCTTCTGCCACTTGTATATATGTCGAAGGCAGATTGTATGATTCGTCGTTAGACATACGGCACCAAACACACACAATTCTAAACACATAATTTACTGAAATTATGTGTTCAGAGTTTTAATAATATAATATGTGGCCCAAATAACATCTACGCCGAGTTCTTTTCACTATTAAACACGCAATTTAATTACACCATTTGACTAAAAGTATTTACACAAAATTCTTATTTAGTGACTGGGCGAATAAAAACAGAGATTTTTGTTTGGAACTTTATGGCCTAAAACTACATTATGAATAATACAAGCTTTAATCAATATCTTGCAAAATATTCTAAAACTTTTAAAGTGTGTGCAAAATAGTTTTAAGCTATTTATATTAGTAATAAAATACTGATGATAAAATAAAAACTACCTGGCAAATAATAAATAATGAAACAGGTATTTAATTTAGAGACTACATGGCCCCATCGACTCAGATGTAGAAATAACTCAGGAATTTGAAAACTTTTTTGCTAATATTCCCTTTAAAAACTAGAGAAGCTTTAAATTACTCACCCGCGCTTTCTGCTGCCTTACTTAGAAATAATTTACAGGCTTGCTCTTTGGAGTTTAGGTTTTAGCAAGCAAACCCCCAGACCATTATTAAACCTGTTAAAGATTTTTATTTTATATCAACAGAAGATCACTGGGGAATGTCTTTAAAAGTCTGTAGAGCTATCATCGAAACCTTTGCGGCCTATTTAGCTTTTATATTTAACATCAGTGTAAACCAAGGAGTCGTTCCTGATCTCATGAAACACAGTAATGTAGTTCCATTGTTCAAATCCAGTGATAGTAAAGAACCCAACAATTATTGGCCTTTGTCAATTCGGACAGTTCTCAGTAAGGTGTTTGAAAAGTTGATGCTCAATCAAATGTTCCGTCACTTTACTAAAAAAAAACATAGTTCAGGAACAACAGTACGGTTTCACCAAAGGGCGTTGTACCACTGATGCTGGTGTCACCCTAATAAAACACATTTTTAACATCTAGGAAGAAGTACAAGATGGCATTGGAATCTTTTGTGACCTCTCTAAGGCGTTCGATTGCGTAAACCATGAGACACTTCTGCTGAAACTAGAGCACTATGGGATTAGTAAAACAGCTCTTGATTTACTAAGATCATACCTGAAGATAGAAAGGTTAAAGTTCAAGTAAACGGCATAAACTCATTAGGGTCAGAAATGGCAATGGGTGTTCCTCAAGGTTCGGTATTGGGTCCATTCCACTTTTTAGTTTACATTAATGATTTACCCCAATTACTTCAAAATCAAACCAAATATGGTGTACTACATGTATATGGTATACTAAATGAAAAAAAATCAAATGCATTAGATTTAAATTATCTAATGGTAGAAGTAGCGAATCGAAATCGTGACATCATATTGGATGGAGAAAAACTGGAATTTATTAATCAAACGGTTTCCTCAGAATCACGTTAGACGAAAAATTACAATGGGGCCTCAAACTCAAACCCTAACTCAAAGCATTTATTTCAATTAAATCATTTACAGGCACTTTTGAATTGTTAAAGAGTCGGTCAGTTAGTCAGAAAGTTGAAGCTAGTTGCCCATTCCAAAACGTAGATGTCTATGGAGAAGAACGGGCAAGAAACTCCAAGGACACTCTTTTTAAATCAAGATATTACAAAATCGTTGGTACATTAATTCTTGTTGCTTCTATATGAGAGAACAATGTAAAAAATATATATATAAAAAATATGTATAATAAAAAATAAATCAAAATATAAGAATAATAAAAATAAGCCGTGGCAGTTAAGAGATGACCAGTCTCAACTGACGGCGCTCGTTCACGAACATGACGCGTGGATCAGCACCATCCAGCTCAACCATTTTGTAGGGAACCGAATTATCCAACACACGCGCCACCAACAGTGAGACATATAAGTGAGCATGACATAGTCTCAACTGCCATGCTTTCAAATCAACATACATAATAATGATATAATAAACGAATCCATGGTACTCACATTTACAAAATTGAAAAAATGCTGCTATATTATACAAAACTATACTTTGCTATGTATTTGAGCGATGAATAAAATATTACTACCAAAAGAAAAGACAATCATTAAAATATCTAGTGGACCTCATATAACATCTCTTGTGAAGTGGCTAAGTTCGGCCGCTTGTGCTATTTGAAAGATAAAACAGTTAATAGATGTAGAAACCGTGCGTTTGATCTATTTTAGCTACTTCCACAGCATTATGTCGTATGGCATTTTACTTTGGGGCCGGGCTACTGAATTTGAATCCATCTTTATTTTGCAAAAGCTAAAGAGATTTATTTTGCAAAAGCTATCAGAGCCATTTATAATGTATGTCGCCGCAAATCTCTCAGGGAACTATTTAAAAAGATTAATATTATGACGGTACCTTGCCAATTAATTTATGAAAATATTATGTACATAAGTAAGAAAAATCTACATCTTTTTAATAAAATAAGTTATAGACATCCTTTTGATACTAGAATTAAAGATAAAATAGATCAACTATTTTTCACATTAGCTAAAGTATTGGATTTTAACCAAGCTAATAATGCTTGGAAACATGCTGGTCCAGCTCAATAAGACAATCTATAGTCTAGACAAAATCAAAGGTTGCCAGGTAATTTAATTGTATAATTTATAATTTGTATGACATTGATTTACATCCTGTGATTACTTTAACTCACACCCTGACTTATTAGTTGTTAAAATTTAAGGAAAATCGTATGCTTTTACAATGTTTATAAATATGTGAGCACCATGTATCTATCACATAATTAATTTATCTGTCATTTCTTTATTTTTAATTATTTTTACCTATTGTAGTAGGTATAGTAATTTTATGCTAGGTGCATCGTCTTCACATATAATTATATAATTAATGTAGGTATACAAAATATTAAAAACATTTTAAAAGAGTATCTAACGATGGAGTTTCTTGCCCATTCCTCTCCATATACGAAACTACTTTATGGAAGGGGCGATTAGAATCAATACTATTTTAATCTTAATGTTGACGTTCAAAAGTGCCTTTCATGTAAGTACCTATTTGAAATAAATGCTTTGACTTTGACATTATGAAAAAGGGCTGTTTCCGTCCAGCATCCTAATTGCGTCACACACTATTAATCACAAACTGAATCATTTTGAAGGATATTGCTAAACCATTACTTCATATGTTCGAAAAAAATGTCTGCTCAACAACGTAAATAACGCAATGAATGTTGTTGAACTGTCAAAATGAATGGCTTTGCTACTGTTATTGTGCTACGCAATTACCCCGCTGGAAAAGCAGAAAATTTAAGCTAATTGGTGTTGGGTTTTTTTTTTCAAAAGAACATTCAACCGGAAATCCACATTTGTGCCTGGTTGATGGCTATATGGCCCTAGTAAGTACCTACATGAGATTAGACATATTTTTGGAATGTGAGTGTACATCAATGTGGGCACAAACTCTTCCTTTGGGGAATAGAGGAGTTATTATGTCATGTTTTAAGGTAGGTAGGAAATTGGGCTTGTAGTGTTATAGTAATAATATAATGGCTCGTTAGCCTTCGACCAAAATCTTGTTCAACCAAAAATCGATCGTATAGCCGAGCCCATACAGCCACTCCAGTTTTTTCAACTGTGGTAGTTAGTCAGCGGTAAACACAAATGGGTCTAATTATACTGTATATCGCGTCCCATGGGTCCCATAACAACCTAAATAACTCATCCACTGCCGGATCAAAACGAGTGCTGGAATTAAAGTACTGTGGAAGCCATGTTTTCTAAGCACGAGAATAAAATTGGTCTCCCACTTCGAAGGTTTTCGGACAAAAACGGACGGACGGAACATGACAAACGTACCGCCCTACACTCAAATTCATAAATCAACTCGCTTTTAGAACTAAACGAGAAAATAGCCTAGCCAGGTTGATGACCGCCGATCGAAAGGTCAAAGGCTCGAATCCTACTTGAAATAAAACTAACAAAACTGTATGTTTAACTTATTTTAGGCAGAACCATCGCGATTATTAATTACAAATTAATATCTACCAGTATACCTATAGAAAATGTTTATTTTTTATTTTTTTTATTTTAGATGGGTTTGCTCTTGACTCTAGTCTAGGTCAGAGATGACAGAGACAAAGTCGACGATGGAGTGAGTTTACCCGGAAGAAGCCTGTTCACTCTCACTTTGAAGAGATTTGGGTTGTATGCGGTCGGAAACACAGGCGCAGGTAGAGAATTCCACTCTTTTGCTGTGCGCATTATAAAAGATGTTTGGAAGCGCTTAGTGCGAACTGGTGGAATAGCAACTAGGTAGGGATGGTAACTTGCAGTGCGCCTAGATGTCCGATGGTAGAAGGGGGGCGGTGGAATGAGGTCGTGGAGTTCTTGGGCACACTCACCGAAGTACAATCAGTAGAAGACCAACAAGCAGGCAACCTTACGGCGATGAGCCAGGTTATTTCAGGACGAATAAAATAACGCCTTAACCCTGCCGCATAGCAACGAAACCCACAGTTCCGTAAGCACAGAATCAAAATTAACCCGTGCGTGCACACGACTTAAACAAACATTGCTGGTCATAAAGAGCGAATGATGACTTACAGAGAACTGAAATAAAGTCGGCTTTGGGTTGTAAATCAATACATTGTCAAACAATAACGTCGAGTGATGCGGACTCGAAGTGGCTCCGCCTAAGACGGTTTGCTGAAACAAGCCCCTTCGAAGACTGCCGAAGTTTGCGCTGGGCAAAACTCTCGAGAATGTCAATTTGATATTTTAATAACGGTAATGACAGTCTTGGCTTAAAACATGAAAAGAAAATACTTAGAAGAATATTATTAGAATTATCTTGCAAATTATTAATTGGATTTAGGTACGCGTACGTACGTTTTTAAGGTAACAAGTAAATTACTCGACGATGCATATCCAAGGGCGGATCCAGGGGGCGGGGCACAGGGGCACGGGCCCGGCCAAAAATCGAACCGTCTGAATGGACTGGCCTGAATGCATATCCATCAAGACATTGCTTCAATGAGGAACGCTAAAGAAGTACCTACTACGAGTATATCTTCAGCAGCAGTGGTGTGGTGCAGTCAGTTCGTACTCAGGCACAGAGGTCTGCTATACCAAGAATGCATGGATTACAGGATAACAATGTAATGCTAAAAAGATAGCGCGGTCTGAGGGGCCTCGCGCGTCCAAAAAATAGACAGATTTCCACAACTCATGTTTTTTTTTAGCTAATACTATAAATGGTCAAAACAAAAACTAATCAAACCAATTTGAGGTGGGGTGCTTTTATTGAGCTCGCTTCGCTCGCTCTTGCAAACCAGACTCACTTAATTAAAAAAAAAACTACTTACTTAGGTCGACAAAGTAACTGTTATTTCTGTATCTATCTATGGTCAAAAGAAAATCGAAAAATCGGAACGATCGATCGGGATCGGGGAAATCGAGGCGGGGTGCTAAAACTGCATTTTGGAACGAAGTTCTTTAACGCGGCTTGCGGTAGTAAACTTTTAGAAAACGTCATGTAACGAAAAATCGTTATGCGCCCTCCGTGCGAGTTTCCCTCTCTCTCAAGTGAGAGAGAGAGAGACAGTTTTCGTGGTTTTCGAGGGTGCTTAAAGCCGATAGTGAGGTCAAAATGAAAATCCAAGACGGCAGCTGCGTGATGGGTGTCGTTTTCATGGTTTTTGAGAGTGAAAATCCAGATGGCGACAACTTCATGAGAGCTCTCTGTCTCTTTCTATTATATAAGAGTGTATGTGCGTGCGAGTATCGCGTAAGGTACTTCGTTCCCGACGAGGGTCCACGGACCGCACAATTTTTTTTTGTTGCTATTCATAAATGTCATTGTAATAGAATTAATCCCAAAAACATACTAGATGTGTGACACATGTGCCCCTCCCAGAAATAAATCCTGGATCCGCCCTTGCGCATATCTATCGATTTATCAATCAATGTATTGTTTGTTAAAGTCGCCAGTCTGCCTTCATAAGTACAGCGAGCTATTAAGTTTAACTGTAGGTAATCTGTGTTTAAAAGTCTAAACTTAGCTCAATGCGTTTTCTCCGAAGTACATAGAGGCTGGAATAAATTGTACGATTTTATCCAACGCAAGATTGTATTTTTAAACACAACCATTTAATCCAGAAGGAAAGCAACAACACTTGATTTAAAAAATCGTATGCCCCTCGGTGATTCGCCGAGTTCAACGTAAAATACCCTTATAAAATATAATACACTATTGTGCCGCTAGATGTCGCCTCAATCCCTCGAGTGTAACGAACTCCGCAAACTTTTCCCTTGGAAGCCATATTGGATTTACAAAACGCGCGAAATGAAATTATTAGTGGGATTATGTTGGGAAAATAAAACAAACACGATCTATTTGCGGTTTTAATGGATATCAATTTGGTTTTATCGGTAATTTCCTTTGTAAATACGTCTTTGGATGTAGTAATTTCCTCTTTTTATTTAGACTTTCAGTTAAATCCAGGCATCGGGAACTTTTGCATGTGCAAACTGTGGAAAGCGTGTGTTTACAAAAATATCTTGAAGTAGGTACATACGTATAAGAATTCTTATGTGTAAAGGTACCAGATTTGAACAAAAATTAAACACAAATTAAGTATTATACGGGGAAAAAGTTATTTCGTATTTTAAATACAAATTCAATACTATATGAGCTTGTATGGCACCCAAATATCGACCTTTTTTGTATACCTAGACTTTTTGAAATGGGTCAAAACTGTTTCGTGGTCAACCCCTAACTCTTCAGATAATGTGTCATTATTACTTTAATGCAATTGAAAAATTACTTTTTTTTTCTATTTTTTAATGTCATCTATTTAATGGTATCAAAACCAGCCAGCCACAAACAAAGAGATTTTACTACAACTTTATACCTATAAAATTTAATATGAAAAAACTATTTCCCCGACCTATTGTAATATCATGGTTTACACACACGCTAACGCAAATAACATGACTAACAAAAATTTCATAGCAAATGTTTGCGCGCTAAGACCTCATACGGCTGTCTTTTGTTGGTAACGTAAAGTAAAATATTATTCAGGACAATGGACCCGCGAATTTATTTTTGAGCCCATTAATATATCAAAGGAAAAGTACTCTACCGTGTCATTGTTTTCCATATTTTTGAAGAGGAACAATTCTCCCAGACTTTTTTTATTTTTCTTTCATGGTAAGAAAAATATAAAAGTTCGAAGAGTTTTTTTCAACTCACGAACTTTCAATCTGGTAGTTTTAATAGAAGTAGCCTTTCTAGAGAATCTATAATATTTTTAGGTAGGTACTTACCTAGGTAGTAAATGCCCCCAACTAGATCTTATTTATTTTCCCTAAAGTTAAAAATAGTAAATAATGTGTTAATCACAAGTTATTTTAAGTATCCACGTAGAAAACCGAATAAACTTACAGTTTTAAACCTAACCTTAATTATAAATAGTGGCTCGATTATTACACCCCCTCAGCACGTGTAACAAAAAAAATGGATTTTCATTGCACTTTGTCGGTGCTTATAACCTTTTAGCGCCTTTTCCTTTGTAAGCCCTAATAGTTAAGCGCTTAAAGCGGTTTAGGACACGGTTAGAAGTTATCGGTCTAATAGAGAAAATTGCTGCAGCGCTGCAAGATACTGGTCTGGATCGATCGGGCGGGCTGCGCGCGCAGATTATGACGTCACAGCCGCCGAGCGGGCCAACGAAATAATTTTGAAAGCTAAACGTAATCCAATCTTATTGCTTGATTATACAATATCAACATACATTATTTTGTATTATAGATTCATGTATGATAATAAGTATCCAAATTCATATTCAAAATCATTGAATGGCCGCCTCACTATCGGTCCAGAGATTTTTGTGAGTAGATTTCATTATTACAATGAATTGAGTGTTGAATGGACACTACTAATAGCATGCTACTACTACTAACTAGGTACCTACTTACCTACTTATTATCAAGATGTTAATAAAAAGAAGATCTATAAAAATAATCATAGAATCTTTTAATTGGTGGAACAGTTGACATTATGTAATAATCGAGCCAAATCATCCCACCCTCGACACATTCGAGTACTGAGCAGCTAAGAGTTGGAAAGGGCAAGGGCAGTAGGCTTGTCTCGTATCACGTGGGGGTGTACTGTAAGCGGGCAATTACCATTTCCATGCAAAAACACATTGCAGAATAAAGAAATTTTTTAAACAACAAAATTAAATGGAACAACGATTAGGCAAAGGTCTACCTTGCCTAATTCGCGGAACAGTTTCATTCACATAATTACTGGGTACAGAGTTATGTTGTTGAAAGGTCGAACATTTGCTAATTGCTCACATAACATGCGCAAATATCGAGAGAAAAAAAAGAAAAAATCGGTGTGAGTTGGTTTGGCACTCACGAAAATTGATGTGTAAACATGTGAGCTCGCATCAGTTTGGTTCACGCGCTCACATCGACACGGGTCTTACGCTGAAGTCATCTGACGCTCGATGTCTTATGCTTACGCGTCTGACGCTCGAAGTCCCAGCTAGCCCCTACCGTAGACCGAGCGCTAAGATGTTTCCAAATCAAAAAAAAAATTACGCGGCAATGTTTGCCCTCAACTGCGTTCCTTTTAACGTTGCAAAAAATCGCAGAATTGGGCTGCCTAAAGCTGGCTGTAAACGGGACGATTTTACGATTTTTTTATTTCTCTCGGAAGAATAAACGCGAGACAGTGAGGAGCAAAAAATGTTGCTTGTTATTTTGCCGAATAGTTATGACTTTTCGTGTGAACCGTTACCAGAAGAATACCTCTAACTAATATAAATTATGTTGGTCTTCTAGATTGTGCTAAAAACATACACGTTTTAACTTCCTGCATTATTTTGTATTTATTATTTTGTTTATGGTAAGCTGTGCCTGTGTATGCTTAGAAACAGTCCAAAAGCAAATTGTTAATCACCCCGTATTAAGGAATTTAGCTTGACTCACATAATGCGGCAAGTTCGTGCGCACCTTCAAAAGATAAGAATAATCTGTCCGTATTTACATAAGAAACTAAATTACGAAAACAATGCGGCAAAACTTATCATTATCAACTTATCTACCTACTACCAAAATATGTGCGTCAAAACGCAACACGTGCGTCAGAAGATACAACATAATTTATTTTTATCTATAAAGTCGTTTTCCAATATCGGGATTAGTCCAATGATAAGGTTTGTTAATCAATTACAATATTAATATTTGAGAAGTTAATTAAATAAATATTTCCTTTTCACAAAAAATTAAAATTTTGCACCCATGACCACCCCATTTTTTATGTCCATGCAATCACTGTCTATTGTTGTAGATTTTTTCCAGGCTACCTTGGAATAGACAGTGGTACAACAAAACGCACAAAACATACAATGCGTGACCATATCGCTTTCTGCGATCTCGCAGAAAGCGATATGGTCACCCATTGTAGGTATGTTTTGTAGTGTTAAATGTATTTTTTTGGTATGTATTTAATTTTCTGATGTACTTACAATAAAGTATAGGTACTAATAGGTATACATAAAAAAAAAAACATAGCGATACTAAAGCAACAGCATTAAATAAGTTCCAATCTCTTTTTTATTACTAGAGAAAATCATAAATTATGTACAGATTTCCAAGTACTAACTGATGGAAGGCAGAGAAATTATGTTAAATCAAATACCTATCTTAAGTAAATTAAAAATGTTGCAAAAAAAAATCAATCATTATAATGAAATCGTACACCTGTCAGGTGAACTGATACCATTGATCAATAACTAAATATAGTGTGGCATATAAAACCGTTGGATAGACAGATTGACTCTGCTTTGTTTAGTCTCTGTATTGTTTGAACTTTGCTATTTTAGTTGTGCGCCGATTTCCTTGGATAAAGTTTATAATACATACAGCGAAGCGATTAAATTTCAGTTACCTTTCGTGCACCGACAGGATTGGTGCTCTTTTTCTATGTTTTCTGGCAGGAAAATGCTGAAAGAAACGATTTAAAATAATCGAAAAAGTTTAATGCGCAAGAAAATTAATAATGGTCGCAGAATTCCAATATGCATCCTTCGTAATTAAATGTGTCCTCCTGAATCATGGTACTGGAAATGCTGGAGGATACGTATTAAATAGTTCACGAAGTTTTGTGTTTTCTGTTTTACACTTTTACGTAATGGTGTTTATTAGTGTGTTCAATCTGAAGTCGAAATAAAAATAGATGAAAGAGTTTTAATGGCCGGTATCTAAAATACATTTATCAATGGATATATTTTTGGCCTAACTTAAACAAATCTTATCAGAAAGCCTGTAAAATACCTATATCCACATGCTTAGCGAATGCCGTTTTGAAAATGATAGCATTTTTAGACATTATCTTAGCGTTCACTCGCCTGTCCACTCTACTCAGCTGTTACGAACTGAAGCTTTTAGGAAGGACTCTGATTGAAATTATTGCAGCTTCCATGAGGGCGTATGGCTCATCAAATCTTTACCTTTATACCTACTTCTAGGCTGAGCCTGTTGAAAGGGCGTTTTCTGGCATAGCAATGAGAAAAAAGAACACCCGTCATGTTTCTGTCCTAATATTACCATATGAATGTTTTTTACGCCAAAGTAATATACATTTCATACATTCTGGTACCTACTTCTCCAATAGTTTTCCGAATAACCTTACCCGACAAATGAGCAGTATCTTTCATAACGTTGTTACAGCCGTCACTTATCACTGCTCCCGAATGTTCTTTCATCAAAAGAATACGCCTCGGATAAATTCAATTGCGTACACCTCGCTTACGCCGCTCTAGTGTTGCAGCAACGCTTTCGTTTCTTGGCCTAAGCCGAAAACGAAATTCGTGTTAAACGTGACTTTCAGAGACAAAGGTCCGTCTGTCTACAAAAACTGTTGTATAAGATCCAAGAAGACCCAAATACCACGTCTGGCAGGTAAATTCTTGTTACTAGGCTGGTAGTACCTATCTTGAGTCTTGCTATAATCCACTAGTCACTGTGAGTTACGATATTTACAAAAAAAAAAAAATTTGGAGCTGTAATACCAATCACAAGTTCTGATCAACTATTATTGTAGATAAAATAATTATTAAATTTTTGGTGCTTTTCTGGCCGAAACCCCCATTTGCCGAAGCCGAACCCGAAACATTATCCGAACACTACTTCGTAAGCCCCGTAGGTACGCTCAGACAATGAAATAATCACACGTCTTTTATGTTTAGCATTTATTTTGGGATACATCAACATTACCTAAGGCCTTGCTGTTTTCTATCCAACGCTCGCCTTGAGCAATTCGATTGTCTTCCTATTCATCATAAATCATGCATCTTCAGTCGTTTCTGTACACAAACTATTTGACATTTATCGTCAAAATAAAAATAAAATTGGGATTATTTATATCTGGAAAATTTACGTAAATAAAGAGAAAATCTTGTTGGGTTACGTGTTCTAAAAAAATAGAAAAAGAGAGGGTTTTCTGAAATAAGGCTCACTAGGTGGCAGCACTGAGACGTCAGCTCCGGGCACCTGTCAAAAGTGTCAAAGCGCAACCTGTGTTTTCTCTAATCGTGACTGATTGATCTGATTGATGAACGAATTTATATTCATTGTAGAAATGGAAGACCTCTTGAGACTTGCCAAGATGGCGCCAACTGGTGGCGTGAATTTTCATGACAACCTCTTATTGCAAAATCTATGCGACAAAGCGAGTTTTAACTTTATCTAGACGGACATTTTATTCCACAGCATCATTATTTACATTAATACCTGAACAAATTTACATTTTGTTTAAAAAAATTACGAGTAGGTCTTTAGTAGATAAAAATATTTAAGTAAGTATGTCAGATATTTCCTTGACCGCGATAAAAAAAGAATTATTATAAAACTCATTAATGGGTAGGTACAGTTGACAATATAATTCGATTTTATGATATTTTGAACGGCAGTACAAAAATCTCTGATAGGGCCACTAGATTTTTCATTATTGGAATGTTTTGTACAAAATTAATGTAACAATGTCTTAGGGTTTGTACCACTCTCCTGACCTGTCCTGAAGGTTATAGTCTATAGAAGTCCGACATAACCTTCCATTCTCAGAGAGAGAGAGAGTATACGAGAAAGATTCAACCACCACTGATTAAATAGGGAATAATACATTTTGACCATAGTCAGCAATCTACGTTTATTTGCTGGACCTGAAGCCGGTGCGTGGGAAGAGTGTGAATTGAAATTATTTCCATGCTTTCTTTCAGTCATAATGTCCATGAACTGCTATGGCTTACAGCAACAAAGAACTTGCGTACATACAGTTCATCATATTTTATCGTGTTAGGAATTAAAATGTTTTAATTATCTGGCTATATGAATTTAGACTAAAATGTTTAAGCTGAATATAAAAATTACAAACATTCAGACAGATTTATTATACACAATACCTAAAATATCCGAACAATATTTTTATTAAAATATTAGAAATTATGTTGGCTGCACAGATTTGCGATAGCGATTATTGCCGTCTGGCAGATTAAAATTAAAACATTTTACTAGGTCGTTTATGTACACTTATTTAACTAAAAGCACCTCGGTTTAAGACAAGTGTAGCGTTTTTAGACAACCTAAGATCTTCTTTTGGTTCTGTATGTATTGTGTAGGTACTAGGAGGTACTACAGTAGATAGAGCAGCAGCACGTTTTTCAGAGTAGGTACCTAATTAACGCCAAAGTTTATACGAAATGACTTGCCCAATTGACTGTCATATATGGCAATCTCGCCTTATCATCGCGGAATGTATGTACTCATACCTACCAATAATTCTGCTTATCCCTCCATGAAAGAGTCGTACCTAGTTCGATATAAACTTTTTAAATGCCATAGGTACTTTCATAAAAATATTTTATCTGCATTTAAAAATAAGCTTGGTTAATAGATTTTTATCTAAACATGAGTTTAATACGTTAAGCGATCTTATCCTACGTAAACAATATTTTTAATCGTTTTTCCTAAGGCTTCGATATTATTTTTTAGTGTTTCAGCTTACCGTGCCGCGCTGCGTTGTATGTACCTACATGTTCTTATTGCATAATGCCTACAATACGGTTGTAAATAGACCAAATATAAAAGTGAGTACGTAGCTACTCGCACTCAAGAAACCACATTTCTTTTGAAATCGATCGGTTAACCGAACCGATACAAGCGCAGGGCTTGTCATTCACTGACGTCGTACCCGCGGCCCGACTGACGCATGCGCGTCTGGCTAACGTCTATCCCGTACGGATATAGATGAGTGTTGGCTTGTACATATTTTCGTAGTGCGCTGAGATCTTTTCATCGTGGCCGCATTACTTTATTGCCAGAATTCACGTTCGAACGGTTATCTCATTTTGTCGCATCGTAATATAGATAACGTTGACGTTAGTATAATATTTTATCAATTATGAGATAGCGGTACAGCTACTATTCATATTATATAAATGAAAATTGAATTGCGACACAAGCATGTAGCGTTTAGTTTTGCCGAATGTCGTGTAGTGCATGGGCCGCATGGATATCGTGAAGGATCGTGTGTGGTGCTGCCCTCATCAGTCAGTAGAGCGGACTCGGATCGCGCGGACGCGCGGCGTGTCGGTGCTTGTAGTTTTTTAGTTTGACAGTTGGCGCGTTTTTCGTTTTCGTTCAACTTGATATTTCTTGTGGAAATCATAGATTTTAAGTTAGTGTAATCTGTGTATTTTCTGTTGATTCTAAGTGTACGACTGTTCGTTTGTGAATTTTCTCGCCGGCTGTGAATTGAGTGGTTGCACGCCCTGTGTACCTGCTCTCGTCGTGTTGTGCAGAATTTTTGTGATTTCTCTTTCGGAAATTGTTTTGTGGACGAATTGCACCCGCTGTTGGGAACGACTAAGGTGAGTGACACACTTTGCCGGTACATTGTGCAGATATAAACTTTCTAGTCGGGCGAATTATACGATTTCAGCTATTGCAATTTAAGGCGTACAATTTCTCTGCGGACCCGACAAACGGGTTCCAAATATAGCGAATCAGGTTTATTCCGAGCCCATAAGCGTTTGAATAGGTAGTTAGATGTTTATAGGTTGTTGGAATTAGTGATTTTTCCTTGGTGGCCGGGCTGAGACGATCCAGACAGCTGAGAGTGCGTAACGGGTAAAAATAAATACACGGGCATTATCGGCTGGTAGACAAATCGGCTTTACTGAGGACAACGCGTTATTATTAGTGCATATTATACAATACCGTGGTAGGTGAGGTTATGTTCAAAGAGGTTCAAGGCTATAAAAAGTACAGTTTGCATTATAGCCCTTTTTACGAGGTAATTTACACGTGACGAGCAAATAGCCATCAATGATAAGAATTAAATAGGTACCTACTTAGTAACATCTTTGCTTACTGAGATAATAAGTACTTGTAGTGAATATTGAAATTCTGTTGAGGTAACTTTGAATCCTGCAGCATTAAAACTGAATTAATAGCTTAGGTTAAGAATACAAAACATGTGAATATTCATTGCCTTATATCCTTAAGATAATGTCTCACCCAATAAGAATTCTTCACATGTAATTCAAACAGAAACTCAAAGAATTTATTTCAAATAAACCAATTACAGGCACTTTTGAATTGGCCAGGGGTTGGTCAGTCAGAAAGATGAAGCTAGATTGTTGGCAACATTTACTATTGAAAAGGACTTGAAAACTTATAATAATAATAATCTCTAAGCCAGCATACCCTCAGAATAACTACTAGACTTATAATGTATAACCTATAGCCTTTAACAGCTCAAAATAGGATTTAGGCCTCTAGACCTAACAAAAATACTATCTCTACTAAGTACCTAATATAAAATAATCTAATCTACTTATTGATTTCCCAAAATTCTGTAACACTTGGATCATAACTTTATTACTACAGCTGATTGCCTATATGTTCAATTGTAAATAATTCAATAAAATCCAAGTTTTATGAAATACTGAGTTCAATGACTTGAAATAAGGGTTACTTCTCATTTACCCTACATGGGTCAACAGAATTTTTTGCTACTTACCTAAGGCTACTCACTGATGGATTTTATACATCATCATAATTCTCAATTTATTTATTTCGGTTCAGTGCACCTTTTCCTAGGATGGATTATATTCTACCAATTTTTTTTAACTACTGAAACCGCAGATTGACTTTAAGGGGCACCAGGTTGCCCGCAAAATTAAGATTTTCTAATGTTTTTTGCAATTTGAAGGTTGGTGTCAGGTTAAACAATAAATTATTTGCGACATTAAAAAGTATGTATGTATTTACAGAATTATAATCATTAAAATCACCAATACAACCCTCTAAGTTCATTTAATCCTATTGAATGACAATTTCATAAAATATCAATCAACAGTATTGAATGAACTCGAGGGTTGTGTTGATGATTTTAATAATTATAATTCTGTAAATATACATACTTAAATACATACTTGTTACATTCGCAAATCATATTTTGTTCAACATACAACCTGTCACTGACCTGCAAATTGAAAAAAAACATATGAAAGTTTTAATTTTGTGGGTAAGCTGGCGCTTCCCCCTTAACCTCAATTGACCACAATTTCGTATAATATGTTTTCTTGTGTCTGTGAAACTTTAAAGTGCTAAATTATTCAGATTGATGAACTAATCTCATTACATGATAAAATACTGTATGAAGCCTAATATATTAGATAGAATAGATTATTAGATGCTAGATATTAGGTAGAATATAAAATAATTAAAGAAAAATCATCTTGAAGTATCCTAATTACTTTACTTGATTTTTATGTAAGAAACCTTAAAAATGGAGACCTTTTTTACAACTTATCTGACTATCGGAATGTACTTAACCAGTTTGTAAACTAAATTTTAACTTAAAAGTACCTTATTGACATGTTCTGATTGACATTTATTTCTCCCTCCATATGTGCAATAAACAAATCTGTGATCAGTTCTTTTTATTCGAATATAAAACCTACCGATGTACCGTGTCTCAGTTTTGTAACATTTGTTAAATACCAAGTATGACATTTATTACTCTGCTGATGTGCTAATTCCGTAACTGTGATAGGATTTATCATGATTTCATGATTATTTTTATGATGAATTCCTTGAACTTGTATTTTATTTTTGCTTTTTAGATATCGAAAATGGTTGTGTTATTTTTTGTTCTTTCATTCACTGTGTTTTAAGTGTTTTGTAAGTACTGCTTAATGTAATTTATGAATGAGATATTCTATATACCCATGTATGCAGCTTGTTTGCTTGGTAACTTTAGTAAAAATTATGTAAGTACCTAAGTACCAAAATTAAATTGTTATTCTTACAGTATGTTTTTTTAAGTCCTCGAAACTCTATTTTAATAAACACAACCATTTTTGTCTGCTATGTATATTATGTTAAATTGCTCATGGAAGCTTTCTTATAAACTTGTATGTTATTAGTTATTAGTTAATAATTAATAAGACTATGAATCTAATTAACATAATACATAAAAATCACGCCTGTATTCTCCGAAGGATTGGGCAGAGGTGTATCAATACTACATCCACATTTCGACAGTTATGTTTGAGTTCCATATAATAGGGGCGAGCCTATTGCCATCAACCGAGCCCAAATCTAGACTGGGCTGCTCCTGAGAAATTACAGATGGAAAAATCCAGTAACATTTTACCAAATTAAATGTTAACATTTAAACTTAATTTATTAAAAACATGTTAAGTACCATAAACAAGCTAAAAAATGTTAATTGTTCAAACATTTTAATTCATTCTTACTGTGTTACACTATCTACTCATTAATTAAAAGTGAAAACAATGAATCTAGCACACTATAATTAGCTATAGTTTGGACATGAAAAGTGAAAAATTTGTTCCACATTATTCAATAAATAGTAGGTACCTACTTAGTACAAATTATGTATCTATAGACTGTTATTTCTTAACACACCCAAATCATTATGATCAGGATTCGACATTAAAACAAATAGCATTATGCTGTAGAATGTAAATACATAGGTACTTACATTAAAGGAATAACAAACGCCATATATTTATTACAGGCACAAGACATTCAATAGTTCGCGTTTCGAGGCTACATAATTTTATTCCTTTATGTAATTTGTATTGATATTTTGCTTGGCCATATGCCAAAATGTAATATGGAATCTGAACTTGTAGTCGGAATTAAGTATTCATTCATTGCTATAAATCTTTTCTATCTTATTCATAAACGACTGGAGCTGGGTACTTTCAGTATGGCCTCATTTCTAGGCGAGAGAGAGGTACATGTCGAGTGCGGGTAGTGGGGTAACCATGGTAGGCCGCTCGGACAAAGTCCTACTCACGACTTGATTCGCCCGCGCCTTCATAAAGTTTGACATGTGTCTACAACTTGCCGTAGAGTTTCACTGCCAACAACTAATGATTAGGTTTGTAATAGTTGTTTCTTACAGTTTTATTGCGAAGTAGGTAACTAAATGAACACTTCTTTTGTTATTTGATTGTAGTTCAGCGCTGGAGAATTTGTAGTTGGAAATTCTTTCGACTATTAATTAAATTTCATAGGTAGAAATGTTTTGTGAAAGGTCAGGCAGTCGTGTAGGTACCTACTGTTTTTGATCTACGTGAATCGAACAAGGAATAGGAAATATTATTGTAAAATGTATGAAACAAAGGGCCAACTAGGTAGGTCGATTTTGATGACAGCTTTACACATGTCATGTTAACAGGAAAACATTACCAAAAATACTTAAATGCACCTACTTAATTTTAGATTTGTCCTATTAAATTGCACCTCAATAATAGGTTCTGATAAACGCTATAAATCGAGAGGTTGTCTAATTCCACAAAACTTATGGCAACCCTATAAATTAGAAGAATTCAATCCTCTTTGTAATAATATTTTCTCAAGCAATTTGGCAGTGCAACGCTGCAGTGGCCAGGCTGAAAATTAAGTGAAAGAGGGGGTTGAGGGGGGGCTATGCGACGGCGATTTCAGCTGAAATATGGCTACTAGAAGGCCGTTAGCCCGCGGTGACTATGTTCCAGATGCCTTTAATTACGCGACCGATTGCGGTTGGGGGGTAAAGCGGTGTATTTAAAGCGTATGCGCGGGCCACTCGCCGCGGAGCGTCATCGGCGCGTGCGTCACTTCTAAACGCGAATAGAAAACTGGTGACCCTCGGATTAGATGACGCCACCCGCTATGCGTGACGGACGGCTCACGTTACTCGATTGTAGTGAAAGTGTGACATATCCCCGGGATGTTACGGGAGCGTTGACGAATGTTACGTCGACAGTACACAAACAATGTAATGCGAATGTCACACAACACACGCTAATTTAAAGCTTCGGCTAATTGACACTAAATCTTCTCCAATACTCGAACTGTATCATCCAAACTCATGTTAAGAAGTCGTATTTTCTCTCGTAGGTATTAAAAGTGTGCCAAGTTTGCATTGAAATATACTGTCAGAACAATTTAATCCCAAAAGTATTCGTTACGAGCCGTTGAATTCGATAGCACGCTCCCATTTGGTTTTATTGCTTAAACTATCGTCAGAGATAAAGCGTCCTTGGTGGAAACTCTTAAATGGACGAAAATATATGAGGGTAGGTACCTAACCGGGTGAAGGATGCTCCCTCCATCAGACCGGACTATGACAAATGACGTCTTCCGAGAACGTATAAAAACGGTGTAGATTCTGAATGTACCATTTATCACGTTTGAGTCTACTTCAGTGTTATTTTTGAGGATCTACAGACGATGTTTGTGGCAATCCTATATACTAAGTAAAGCTGAAATCCATCCGGGTTTCGTCCCTCAGCAATTCAATCCATACTAAATTCGATGCTGCCAATCAATGCCAAGTTTACTCTCCGCTTCCTAGTTTTATTTTTTTGCGGAATCCCGAAAAAGCTTCGACGGTAACCGATCTCTCTCCGAAATGCTATACAGGTACTTGATTGTTTAGTTCCAGAGAGAAGTTCTTAACATGGACTAAACAAAAATTGGAATAAATTCTGTCATCGATGTAGTTTTCCATCGAATCTATTGATCAAAACAACCTTCCAATGTTTACTCGTCCTTGTCCAATCATATTTCACAGTTGTCACTCATGTGGAATGACTGAATTTATTATTGGCAACACTGTTTGTTTATCGATTTTTCAGCTTATTGACATTTCTGTACGGCTCGTGGACACATATCTGAGCAATCCTTTTAGCAATTTGCTGCATTGAGCCTCAGAAACGAGGGTCAGTTTATCGTTGGTCTGTTCATACAAAATGTAAACGCACAAATATGTCCTAATTATCACAAACACGATAAATGAGGCAGAGTTATTTTAAGAGTTGTATCATTCTTATCGCTTCAATGACTCAGTCACCATGAGGTCAGGGGCCAAAGTCATGGTGACATCATCTTGGAACCCATTGCAGGTGGGTGTTGGTCTTTCAATTAAGAGGTTACTGACCGTTTTGTTACTCCCGACTCTAATACCAATACTTCGACCTTCAAGTTATGGAGAATTAGGTAAGGTGACATGTGAGGTGATTTGTGAAAAGTCACCTTTACACTTAACGGTTGTTATTAGGCTACTTTGATTGGAGCTAGTGCACTGACGGGTTACAAAAAGGGTCAGCTCGAAATTATTTAAATTGTCTTAAACACGCAAGGGACAAACACAATCTTTTTGACTGCTAAGTTGCTGAATAATTCAAACAATGTAATTATGACTGGGCGTTTAATTTAAATGAGCTAATGAAACTTTAGGACCCCTGATTTTGATAACAGTCGACTGCATAGCGAAGGCTGCTGATATCTCCAAATGACTCAATTATAACTAACCTAGTCCAAGTAACTAATTAAGTTCTTAATGCACTAACGTGATAAGATATTAAAATGAGTACAATCCAGTTCTGACTGAAATAAACAGATGTGGACGCAGACAAATTGAAAGCGTTATCGATTGCAAATTATTCAATGAGATCTAGGTACTGCATTGAATTGCTCAAATCACTCAGTGAACCAATGTCTTGGATATTAGTAGACACGTAGTCAAATTCTAAACAATGAATATAAACCGTATCTTCAGATGCTTTACGCCCGGTTTCTGAATCGAAAATTGGCACAAAAATTAGCAAAAAAAATTGTCAGGCGCGCGTAATCTGTTGTGATTGGTTGAATAAATTATCAGTTATCACAGCCAATTGCATTTACCGGACTTGCATTAAATTTTTATGCGTTGATAGTTTTCGTTCCACAAATCGGGTGTTGACTAAAGGTTCGTCCAAACTGGCGCGACGCGACAGCGTACTCAAAGGCACCGCGTGCCGCGCGACGGGCGGGGCCTTTGTGTTGAGCTGTCGCGTCGCGCCTGTTTGTGGGAGCCTTGATGCTTTTAAAGGCTCGTGCACACTGGCGCGACGCGACAGCGTACACAAAGGCACCGCGTGCAGCGGGACGGGCGACGCTTTTATGTCGGGCTGTCGCGTCGCGCCAGTGTGCACGAGCCTTAAAGTGTGATACCAAAGTATTATTTTAAAATAATCCTGGCTGGCGTTAGGTATTTGGTACGATCTCAAGTCCCAAGGCACACGATTTCGTTTTTATAATCCCTATAGTACTCTAACCACAAGTCCACAAGTATTGGCGGCAGGTAAGTCGGTAAGTCTGGCGGTGGTAAGTACAGTCGCCAGCACATCAAGTTACCGCAAACTGTCAGATTTTCTCATTCGATTTTGAACTTAACTTTCAACATTTTAAGGTTTACATTCGTTTGGAGAAGCTTGACCGACTGTACATTATCATTCAAAATTCCCCAGCAAATGTTAGAACGTAGACGTTTCACAATTGTTTCCCTTTAATATTTATTTACTTTTTATTGTTTGAAGCAGTTGTAGGCTACTTAATGGCAGTGCTGTGGATAGTAGGATGTTCATTATACATGTATGTCCTCTTACATATTCCGTAGGAAGTACCCATTGTTCCCTCATCCCACTGACGTCATAAGGGCGGTTTAATTAAATTTCTAGCTAAGTAATTGTAATTAGAGGCGTTTAGAGATAGTTTCGGGAAGATAACTTAGCTAGGAAGCTGGAGGTTCAAATAGTCGCTCGAAATGGTATTAAAATGACAGGCAATCATTTAATACAGTTGATAGGTACCTTCTAAACATGGAGAACTTCTTCTTCATTTTAGAGGCTGAATGACTGACAGATATAAATTACTCGAAGAATAAAAAATAAGTGAAAATGGAGCGCTTGAAGTAACATTAGTGAAACGATAAAACGACCGTGAAGATAAAAGTCTAGCTTCAGGTATTCTCCTCTGTCTTGTTTAGTATTACAGTCACGTTTATCTGTATTCACCCATCGTATTGTCTTCAAAGTAGTTAAAGTTAAAATAAAGCACCAAATTTCATATACAGAGAACACTTCGCGGCATAAATTAATATTAATCTGGACAAAGGATAACAATAGAAAACTGGGATTCGAGTAAAAGGGATGAAAGATGACTGGCACCTTGTTTATTGGAGTAAGCTAGCCGAATCGCGGAGCGTCAGTTTGTATTTGTGTGTATAATTTTTGATGTACTGTTTAAACCGCCCGGTGTCTGGCAACATTGGCGTGCGTAGGAGTGCTCGATCGCGCGGTGACTCACGGACAAAGATGGCGGACCAACAATATGTAATTATCGGCAACAGACCAGAGCCGGCTTTATGCAATACGCTTGTTATCTGTTTCATAAATAAAAAGCCGTTTCTGATAATAATTTGTCGATTGAACATGCTGGGCACGTAGCGCGTAGTGCTTCAAAAATCGCATCAAAATTTTAAAATGTATATCTCAACGCTGCTAGAGTTAATGTTGGTAGGTATTTGAGCAGCATATTGTAAGTACTCGCGAGTGAAATTACTTCTCGATTTAACTTTAAAATGCTGCCAAATGATTGGATTGAAAATAGATCTATTGTGCTTGGTATTGGCGATAGTGGAGCCTATAGAAAAAGCTCTTGGATGGCACGTATATGGCATACCTATCTTATGATTGTATGTTTCGGCCCACGTGTCGCAGTTATAATTATGGTCAGAGGCCCGCAACCTCTCGAAGTCACCGCCCAGCATTACATCACTGCAAATTGTTTTACGGACTCAGTCGTGCCTACTACGATGACTGTTTGCTAGAAAATTTATTTCGTTTAGAATAAAAAACGTCTACTTACCTTTAAAATAGGCTCTTCACAGTCAGTAACTACTTACGTGTTTTTTTTCTACATCCGTTCTACCATTCGTAGAAGTTCTTCACACCGTTTCTTTACAATTTCAATTTTTTCCACTATGATATAAAAACATGTTTCACAAACCATCCTCTGGCAATAAGGTGGAACTTTTTACACGTCCCAGGGCTGTTGTAAATAAGGTTTTATTTGGACATTTTGATTGCGAGTTACGTGTCTTCGAATTCGGTTCCAGCCTACAATGTGTTCCCATGTAATCAAAGAATCTAAGGGAAAATTATTGATTGCCAAAGAACCTGCGAAAAGACGACTTCAAAGTAATACTTAATTAGTTGAAATCTTTATTCTAGTGTGATATGCCCCGAAAGGTCATTGAATGACGAATCCTGTCCAACTTCTTCTAAGTTAAAACTACAAAAGCTATTTTAATAAAAACCAGTTTGACTTACTAGTCAAACCAAGCAAGCAAGTAAAAAGCAAGTAAAAAGTTAAAAGTTGTTAGGACACTACTGTGTCCTGACAACTTTTAACTTGCTTATATTTGGACGGATATTATAATACTTGTTCACCGCTCAATCCGTTAATCGACAGTTACGTCATGCAACAAGGCTGTTACCAAAATGGCACTCTTATCTTTCGGAGCTAATTAAGGAAACAGTCGCTCCAAAATCTCTTTACCCTCGCTTGGTCGATAATGTCCTTGCATTGACAATTATTTCATACGACCTCAATATCGCCCATCTGTGTTCGGCTGCAGCGAAAGTATGTCATCATCTTATCTTCATTTGCAAGTCGAGAGTCTGAAGGTTCGGCTTTACAAATCTGTCAACTTTGACATCGCATCGTCAGTTTATGGTGATCGTTGTATCCCATTTTTGCGCTGTAAACCTCAAGAGCATCACCGCTTTTGTTCAAGCAATACTCTTCAGTGACGGATAAAAGATAGAACGATGCCTCGGAAACATTTTTAACTATAAATCCACTTGGGCTTTTAGGATTGGCCGCTCAACGAATGTGTGTCAGCATTCTGACGGCAACGTCGCCCCGCAGTTTGTTCGATTTCTCGCTGTTCCATTTTGTTAGCGCTCTATACAAATAAACCCCGCTTTGCCGGTCCGATTGTTCCCAAGTGTTGGCTTCGTTTTGAGTCCGACCGACGGACGTCGACGCGTTCCGTAGCTTTTGGATTTCGAATATTGAAAATTTGGCTTTGTATTCGCGTCGCGTCTTGCGTTGGGCCGCCTGTGCGGTCCTTGATGTTTCGTTGGATGTTGCTACGCACATCATATCATAAGGTTGAAGTTTCGAAGAAACTTGATTAACAGGACTAGGTTGATTTATTTAATTGTAGGCATGTAATTCGATTATTCTCCATGTATCCCTCGTTCGACTATGGTTTTGGATACTTATTACTAAAAAGTACGTTCTGAGCAAAGCTATGAAGGTATTTATTATAAACTTCCCTTGAAATATTCTCCCAGGCGCAGTTATTTACTTTTTAGAACGTTGACGCTGATTAATAATTACTTACTTATCAGCTTAATAGCTGGTAAATATTTATACGTTCGCTTGAAGCTTCTATGTGATTAAGTATTACAAAATTGTGCGCGAAGAAAAACTGCCTACTGCATATTTTTTCCTACTTGCCTTTTTGCTGGAATATATTTTTATTAATAGGGTGGATTAATAGCTAATTATAAGTGAAACTTCAACTGAAACTGTTATCATCCAAATGTTTCTACTACCATTGCATGAAGCATTTAAAACTGGTCGTGTTTCCTATAAAACGCCATACCTGTTAGCTATAATTAGAAATATATAATCTAGATCAAAATAAGGATCTTAACATTATTCCCCATTTCAAGGTTAGCTAAAACTCATGCGTGGTTTATTCCCATCTAGAATCGAATAGAATCACAGATTCACACCCTTTTGTTTCAAACATTCAAGCTTTTTCAATAATTACAGCACAAAGATCTCCCCCTATAGAATGAATCTATATCTCTCTATGTACTTTTACACTATGACCTGTATCAGCCCCAGTGTCTTCTGCAGAACGTGGTCCTCCTACTAAGCTGATAAAAAAGAAACAAAAAAGCAGCTTTATCATCAATGTAATAGAATACAAGTGTCACAATTCTATTAAACCTCAGAAACACGTGAGAGTCAACATCAAAGCTTCTTAACGACAGGTGATTGACCCTGGACGCGTGATGACAGTAATATCTTAATGCCATGCTTGAGGGAATACGGCAGTTAAAGTGGTATTATGTAATGTGGATGATGAGTTTTTGACGTGGTTGAGAATGAGGTTTGTGGTAATAGAGAATTTGACACCATCTTGCTAACGGTATAGAAAATTGATAACATCATAACCAAAATCTTCGCCCACATCTACAATACGTCCAAACTTTGCGCAGCGGCAGGAGGCGGCGCAATAAAAAAAATTAGGAACCAAATACTGACATGAGGCGAGTGTGAGTGAGTATGCACTAAAGTTCGGAGAGTCTATGTTCAGACCGACCATGATTTATCAGCCGTATTGTAAAATTTAATATACAGATGCTGCAAATACCTCACCTTGAATAACTTCACAGTTTTTAAGTTGTGTAAAATACTAAGCCTTTCTAACTTCAATGACGCGCTGCGGTTGTACAATTGGACCTAGGTGAAATGTCTACAGGTGACGTCACGTTTAACGTCTCGTGTTACGTTGGATACTCATCTCGGAACGCGTTAGTGTCCATTAGGCTGGGATTAGTCTGGGGCTGGGGTTGTTCTGCAGCGGATGTAGACCAAAGTTGGAGTTTTATGCTATTAAATGTTTAAGGCTTAGTGTCTTTTTTCTGTGTACATAGCGACATGGAAAACGTAGCAAAATTCGATGAGGAAAAAGTACCACCCAAATGTGGATGAGACTAGCGCAGGAGCTTGGAGACTGGCAAGATCAAAGAGTAGCCTATGCCCAGCACTGGATGAAGGGATCTGTTGTGCTGGTGGCACCATAAATTTCCACCACCAAAATTTTTGAACACATTTAACGATACTTTTCCTACCATTAATGAAAATTTTCCTAACTTCGACACTTACATGGAGCCATCACACCACGCGGAAACTATGCAAAACTTTAATAATAAGAATTACCGCAGTTTGGCAGTGCCTAGCCTCAAGTTTCCGGCGCTACAACAGTTTACTGCATACAATTGTACGAGAAACTTCTAGAAACTGTAAATGACGTTGTTGAAATATCTGATCTATGAGTTTATCTTCTGGGCCCGCTCGGAAAACTGGCGTATCACCCAATGCTGGTCGGAAAAGTTGTGGAAATAGGTAGGTGGTGGTTGTGGAGAGATAAACTATTTGTTACTTATGCATCGCTGCTGGTTTTAATATTTGCATGTTATTGTGGTGTGAGGGTTTTAATTTGTATTTTTTTTTTTTTGTTTCTGTAAGTAGGTTTATACAAACACTTTTACACGTCAATCATATTTTTAAAACTAGATGAGGTCGGCGTTTCCTATCTGACTACTCTGAGAAGAAAGGCCGAAACAAACTCAGAGGTCACAGTCTCTTTTAAAGTCCAGACATAATCTTGGTCAGATCATGTGAAGACCATGTAGATTTATGTCTGAAATGGTCTTTTGAGGAAAAACCACACAGAATGAGTGGACCTGTCCACTCAGTGCACGCATTTGTCACTAATCGTGGAGCTCAACTCAGAACTTAAGGAGCTCAACCTAGTCTTAGCTGTATTAAGAGAGCTTGTACTTCTTTAATCTATTTAAACACAGCTTTGTTATTCAGTATCGGCCTGCTTACTCCCGATTAGATCGAGCGACCAAGTAACGACCGAGTAGATCGGCTATGCAGTCTTCAAAGAACATCAGATTTGATGGGATCAAAAGGGATGCTGCTGTTTGTCTCCTAACAACAGTCTTTGTGCTTATTAAGACAAATATTTTCAGTCAAGTAATTGATTTACCTACTAACCTCCTAAATAAAACCAGCAAACAGTTAGAATACATTAGATTTATACCATTAAATGCTAAATAATTGTGATTGGCTGCCAGACCGTCGCCTACGCCAGTAAAAACTTGAATGATCTAAGTCTTACATAATCAAAATGTCTGCTGCTTCTTGCCACTCATAATTATTTAGTGCTTGACCTAAGATAAATGTGGGTAAACCGAGATTACTGTTTCATATTCAGAATCCCAAATAAATAAAGGTCTTCTCGTCTGTTAATGAGATTCTGTCTGGAACTTACGGATATGATTATCATAATATTTGCTCAGCGTTATTGAAATCGATGCTAATCAAAGTAGGTACCTATTAATGCAAATTCTTATCAATTTGCTAGGTGTCAATGTCAAGTAAGATAACCCACTAAGCACCTAGAGGTTAGCTCAAACCCATAACGTCCGCTGCTCTCGTCGGATTGGCTAACTCAGCCGTATTGAGGATTTCTGATTTGATCGCAGCCTGTTTGCTGACTTTGGATTGGCTGACGCTGTGCTGTGACTACTAATTTTGGTATTTTGGGTTGATTGTATGGATGGGTTAAACAAGGCGAAGGCATTTACTGTAATTAACATGGTTACTAAGTTGTATTTATGTAGGCGCGAGAGCTAGCTCATACGTTTGACCTTGTTGGCAAGACTAATCGTTCCCTGCACACACATATTAATTCACATCACTAGTTCGTATAGGAGGCTGGAATACACAAAATCCTAAATGTCGTAATAAAAACACTTGGCAACTAAATCTAGAGAATATTCATTATTTTTTTGCCGGCGTCTGACTCAGAATGAGTGAATCGACCATTACAGTACCTACTTTTTTTCGATTTCTTTCAGTAATACAAATTTCAATGATGCGGAGCCTTTCATAAGACATTGATTAGGCAAGGAGACTGTCTTTCAGTCACATCTCACATCTAGTGATGGGTCTGGGTTAGTATTTTGGCGATTTAGTAATACTATCGAACAGGGATGTCAAAAGCATGTCATGGGTACTATCTTAAATTCAGCTGCATGAACACGAATAAAATGGTCTTAATGATACAAATTTTACCGATACAATAAACAAATTTACATGACTTTGCTGGTTGTTAAACATTTATCAACTCAAAACAAAAATGTCATTTAAGATAACGTGACTCTCATGACCTCGAAACTACCATCAAAACGGTCGGAGACCTCAATAAACGTAATGGTGTGACATCTTAATGGCTGCCCGTAGGCGACAACTTATTCTGACACTGTCGTTTCTCACGAATATTACATGCTATTTTATTTTCGTCCATGACTACAATATCGTATCTTGTCTTAACACTACTTGGACCCGATCCCAGCAACTTCTTTACACAATTTTACCGTGTTTTCACAAACGCGTCTCGTGAATCACGCAGTTACTAAGTATGTTAACGATGGTCTACCTGCATCCAGCTCCGTTTACACTAAAGCGTTTATTATTAACGACGATCCGCAAACAGTGTCGTAATACTTCCCCAACAGCGAACTGAAATATCGACTTTATCCCGACTAACACGAGCTACTTTTATTTCCTCAAATTACAACTCAAATACCACTGTCCTTGGCGTATATTTTGCACTTTTTGCCAGGTTTGAATTTCAACTGTAGCGTTCATTTCCTATCAAGGTTGTTCATTGTTAGCCGAATTTGTAGCAGCTGCTTTGGGTTAATTGAATCTACGATCGCAGCTAATATTTGAATGAAAATAGCAGCCAGACATTTGAACAGATGATCGGAACTGAGCTTGGAAATGTGTTCGATTTTTCGATTTATCGATACATTTCGGTGAGAAAAATCCGTCGGTTGATTCACCTCACTATAGACTGATGCAAAAAGCGTAAACATTTCAAAAGCATTCGCGCTTTACATCAGTTCGCTTGTCCAAACAGTAGCGTTAGGTAAAACAAGTTCGTTCAGCGCCAACTAATTTTCAGTTGGTTCATCTGAGTTATAAAATGTTGTAATCTCTCGTGCGTGGGCTCTAATGAAAGGGTCGATTTACGCAAGAACTCTCCTGGAGAAACGTTAGGGACTAATCACTTTGATTAGTGCGCGTTATTACAGTTAGTTATTTCAACAAAAAGGCTCCTTCAAACAAGTTCGACACGCGACGCGAATCGTTCGCGACAGAAAGGCAGCGCTCGTCGCGCGACAAGCGGTGCCTTTGTGTCGCGCCTGTTTGTAGGAGCCTTACTACTCAAACGATTAGTCTTTTCTACTCTGTTTTTCTGAATTAACGCTATAATTATATCCATATTGTTTTTCATATTGAATTTGTCGTCTGCATCCAGACGAATCTTGCGCTTATTACGGTCTAAAGAGAAATTACTTCATTAAATTACTAGGAGCAGTGGAACGAATGTAAAAAATCGTCTGCGATCCATTATGAGCTTATTAAAAGTTGAAGAGACGTCGCAGACTCCCAGTAGTGTTGGGTGACGTTTTATAAAAAGCACCAAGTCTGCCTTTGGTCCAGTTATTTTGAGCTGATCCGAGTCTGGCTCGCTGAATTAGAAATTCGAAACTTGTCACTTGAATATTCTGAGTGCGATACGATTAATTATTTATTTTTAATGCGTTCCTTGCGAAGCATGTGTGGTGTGAGTATGAATGATATGCTGAAGAATGATGTGATAAGGCAACGGTGCGGTTTAAAAGATGTAGTGACAAAAATGAGGAATAAAGGGCGACTAACCAAAAATATTTACAAGACAAATGTGAGTGAAAAAGCCGGGAGGGGACGCCCTAGGAAGACATTTTACTGACCTTATTGGTGATGTTCTTCAGAAAGGTCAGGTGCGTTGTACTCGCAACCGGCGTGCGTGTGACGAGATGTATGAACGTAAACGAGGCAAAAGGAGTATGTAAGGATCGTACCAGGTGGCGTTCTGTAGTTTCTGCCTACCCCCATGGGAAGAAGGCGTGAGTTTATGTATGTATGTATGTTATTTCTAAAAAAACTTAGCTAATTACAATTTTGGTTTTAGCCACCCAACGCCTCATAGCCTCTCAGGGTTTATCTGTGTGCTGGCGAGCCGCTCATTGAAATTTTATGATGGCGATAATAATTCAAGGCACACTAATATACATACATACCTTAGGAGAAATTAAGTGAGGAAAAGCTTAGATTTATACTTAAAACTTTTCGAACTCGTTTTGTATAACGTTTGCAAGTCTTCAGGGAAAATCTCAGCGTCTAATAAAATGTTCATTTCTTTGCTGCTGAAACTCGATATACACCTATTTCATATTTCCAACCTTGTTTCCAATTCATTTTATTTGCACTTTCACAAATATCAACTTTATATCAGTGTAAATTAAGTTGATTTCAGAATGACTATAACTATTTAAAAGTCATAAAATCGTTTGAAGTCGTAGCACAAAGTTTGTGCCACATACTGAACTTAATGGGTGGGCATTAAGGCTCCCGCAAACAGTCGCGACGCGACTCTAGTAGAACACTTTCTATGAAAACCTCATGGAAATTACAAGACTCGCGTCGCGCCTGGTTGTGGGAGCCTTTTTTCAAACCCTTAATTGTTTACATTTTTGGAAACAAAATTTCGAGCACAAGTTACTTACGTCGGTTTAGTTGAGAACGGTTTTCCGTGAGAAATGTACTCTCACGTTAAGTAATCGGATGATCTATGTAAGACTTGCGATTTCTGATTTGAATTAAACTCACCGGATGACGGATGGGTACATTTATTAGACCGTAGGGAAATTCACAGTAATTTATCGTTAATGTTCATAGTTTGCTTCGCTTTGTTTAATCCATAGATAAACTACTCAACAGCAACAGGAGTAAAGATAAGGTAAATTATTAGTCATTGGCTCATCATCTTCTTGCTCTTCTCTAGATATCTCATTTATTTGGGGTCGGCACATCATCTCTTTTTGTCCACGCATCTGTCCTCAGTATTCACCCATAATCAGCCTATAGTGTTCCCACTGCTGGGACACAGGCCTCCTCTCTTTGAGAGGGAATGGGCTGTAATCTACCACGCGGGCCCAGTGCGAGTTGGTAGATATCACATGTCTTCGAATTTTTGGTTCTAGGACATGCCGGTTTCCTCACGATGTTTCCGTTCACCGTTTTGAGAGCAGGGGTGATGAAATTATTTACACAAAGTAAAGCGCCTGCCTGGGTTCGAACCCACAACCTACAACTCGTAAGTCGGGGCCGATACCACTGGGCCACCACTGCTCGGCCCCCCTCCTTTTTCAGGCGATATAAAAACTACCGTACTCCTTTACCGTAGACTTGCATACTTAACATGTTGTTATTTGCTCATGCTGGGCAATGAACTCTTTGTATTATTCAACACACAATACCGATGCGGCTGCTATGTGAACCATGTCGTTTCTTGCATAGTTATCAATAGTACGCACCGCTTGACTTCTTATAAAACTGTTTCCTTAAAATAATAACGTCACCAGCTTTTCCAGAAACTACTTTTTATTCTGTCAACGACAAAATCCGTTCTCGTCTCGTCTTGATCATTTCATTCAAAAGTTTTATAAGGCGAAACTATCAGTAAAACTATTGACTTTAAACACAAAATTGCATAATTAAGAAAACAATGTTATCGTAAAACAAAATGGAGGACCCAACGTTATTCCGTATACACGTCTCAGCTCACGATAAACGGTTGCATTATAAGAAGGATGATAATTTATGCGGCTAGAAGGTCACAATACTACAATTACGTCATACCACGTATTATTGCGATAAGCAACACTTGAATAGCAACTATTTAGTGCATCAAATTGTTATGAAATTTGTTCTGGTAATCAAGAGACATTCGAAATAACCTCTGATATATGTTAATATGACCAAAATGTTGACGATCCCTGTCATTGAGAAACTGCAAGGTTGCACACGGGGTGTGAAACATTTTTCTTTCAGAAAATTATTTTGGATTAAATGTTTGGGCTGGAATCATCCGTTTACGATGTTTTCAAATGCTTAAAATTGGAAAATCCACCAAATGTGTTAGAGTTGAAGTGAGCTATTGTTGTTGAGTTGAATTTGGGATTGCCACCGGAACCAAAGCGATAACGAGAAATAACAATGTTTAAGATATTATTACAGTACCTAATAGTAACTACAACACAAACTGGTTTTTCTACAATACTAAGAAAGAACTTACCCTAATAATTTCTGCAAGAAAATTGCTACGCTAACCTTTCTCTAATTGGAAAAGTGAATGGTTTGATCCAAAGGGAGTAATGATACGATAATGAAGACTGACAGTTAAAGACACTTGATGATTCGATTAGTCTCGATCTCAAATAGATTAAGAAGGAATGAATACATTGTTTTTGCCAATTTATGTTTGGTTAGGAGAGTTACAAGGTCAGAAGAAAAAATGTTGAGTAGCCCAGGAAATTAAAGAAGCGAAAACATTTCAAATACTTCGCCCAAAAATTTGCAGATGCATTTACTAATTAAAACTAAATCAGTCAATACACATTTCAAAGGTTATATTTTCGATACCATTATTATAATGGAGAAGCAGACCTGCTGTGCTGTCCCCAAATGATTTATGATATAGTGCCTCGATGTTCTAGTGGTTGGAAGCGCTATATTGCTGAGCACGAGGTCTTGGCTTCGATTCCCAGGTCGGGCAAAGTTTGGGTTGTTCCATCAGGAATTTCTCAACAGCAGTCCGGAGTCTGGATTTGCGCCCGGTTGTTGGCAATAGGCTCGCCCCCTATTACATGGGACTTAAACGTAACTGGCGAAATGTGGGTGTACTATAGGCACACTTCTGCCGTACCCTTCGGAGAAACAAGGCGTGATTTTATGTTATTAATGATGATATTCTCGATATCAAGTCGATTGTAATATTTGTCAGTGTCATAAATGTCTGCCATATATCCGGTACCGCATCTCAACAGTAATATTTATCCAATCCAGATCAATCTTCCTATTGTGACTTCATTGTGATCTCCCCAGCTCACTGAATGAAGTGTCCACGTTCATTGAATTGTTTGACACTCAAACCTAGCTATGGTAATGGGGAACCTCGCAACACACTTACAAGCGATTGCTGTTAAAACGATTTGTTTTATTTAGCTGTCAAAAACTTTGGTTGCCTTTTAATTTTATTATTTAACTAGCTTTTGACCGCGGTTTCGCCCGCATGGAGGGCTGAAATTATCCCATGGGAACGTACTACCGGGATAAAAAGTATCCTACGTGTTAATCCAGGTTATAAACTATCTGTGTTTCAAATTCCATCCAAATTCGTTTAGAAGTTTTTGCGTGAAAGAGTAACAAACAACCATCCATCCATCCACCCATCCATCCATCCTCACAAACTTCACATTTATAATATTAGTAGGATGAAGAAAGCTTTGTCTCCAAATTGTGATGACTTATTTCATATTCTGATGGAGTGTGTCCGGAATTAAAATAGTAGAATTGATGTTGGTGGACGATATAAAAGGTATGATATTGGCTTTTGTAATAACATCCTTGCTTTTCCGATAAGGCAAAATTGTACAAGTTATAAGGTAGATAGTAATCAACAATTTTAGTTTATTTTAGTGCACTGGGCGATGTGGTCGCAAAGCGACAAAACCCTTTAAACAAATAAGAAAAAATAAATACCTTTGATCAAGTTTATCACAAAAAAGAGGGAGTTTATTTTAGTTTGTATAGTGTAGATTGCTCATTTAGACTTGCTTGGTCTTTGATATCTTCTTATTTTCAGTGTTAGTCCCAGAATCTGCTGGATTGGTTATATTATACCTATGTATGTATCTCCCTTATCAGTGAGCAGAGCAGAGAACAGTGGTGGCCCAGTGGTAACGGCCGCGACTTACGAGTTGTAGGTCGTAGGATCGAACCCAGGCAAGCGCTCTACTTCGTGTAAATAATTTCATCACTACTGCTCTCAAAGCGGTGAAGGAAAATATCGTGAGAAAACCGGCATGTTCTAGAACCAAAAATTTGAAGACATGTGTCATCTACCATCCCGCATTGGGCCCGCGTGGTGGAATACGGCTCACTCCCTCTCACCGACAGGAGGCCTGTATCCCAGCAGTGGGAACATTATAGGCTGATTATGCTATGTCCCTAATCTACTCGTACCTATATATGCGTACTGTTGTTCTATCTATAGGCAAAGGAACCCTCTAACCTCGCAGTCCCCCCGAATTTTCTGAGTATCTACAGCCCAAATGGGACCTCTCGCTTCAATAGCTCCCAGGACCAATTCTGGGTTACCATGATAATTAGCCTGCCTTTATAAGCTAATATTCTGGTTAATCTGTGTTATATATCTATCAATTAGAGCGTTCCTGAACACACATTACCACGATCTTTGAAGGTTACACTTGCTTTTGAATGAAAATATCCTTACTGTATTAGACAGGATGAAAGCATTTGTCTATGTTTGTTAGACAGGATATTACCATAATAATGTAACGGTTTTAGGAGCTGGAACGCGCTGCCCATCCTTTTATGGTTAAACTTAAGTCAGCGTCAACAAAACCCTTGGGAAATATGGTTTCGGAGTCACAAAACTGAAACAAACATTTAAACAGAAATTCAATTGTAATTCTCGCAATGAAAAATTTTAATGGAAGTACGCCTACCAAAGCCTCCTACCAAGATTCATCTCACGAGTGCTCTCGACTATAATTCCGTGATCCAACTGGAGTATTATTCTGGTGTAATTAAGTAAAGAACGTTGTCCGTCCGTTGCTCTCGTGTTCAAACTTTTGACGTGATACCGTAGAGATTCGTCTCGTTAATCATATTTTTTGTGAGGTCTCTATAGATGATAATGTTGGTAATTGACGTGATTTGCTCGCTCTTGATGGTTTTTCGTGAAGTGACGTGATGTGAGATATTGTGCGACTCTTGAAGCCATATCGTGATTTATAAAGTCTATATTACTCGTGCGATATGAATCCATATACTTAAGGCGAGTTTGAAAGACCTCATTATACCTTTTCGCGGATATTAACTGCCTTTCCCAAAAAACGCTAACGTACCATGAAAAGTATTCAAAGAAATGAAAAAATGAATTAATAATTTAAAAATGTAGGGAGAAAAATTGTTGATTTTCACCCCACCCTTATATTGATTTATCACAAAAAGCGAAATTAATTTAAGGGCCTATTGAAGAAAGAATAAACAAGATTAAACGTATTTCATTGGTCGGTAATTTTTGAAGATCGGTATTCATTAAAACTGAGCCAGTCATTTTATTAATCAGAAATAATTTTATCTCCCAAGGTGGTCTTGACTATTATCCTCATGAATATATCTTAGTTAACTAGATAGATATTACTATATCTACAGGTTTATCAACATTGTGTAGGCTTACAATGGCGTGATTGTTTTTAATCTGATGTTTGTGATAAACTCGTACTTGAATAGGAAATCATCGTCAAGGTGGTTGTAGCTAGTGTGTATCTAAATAATAATATCATTTATAATGTCAGATTGTGGTATCAGAACGAGTTTGTCACGTTACCTAGTGTCATATCATTCTGCCAGAACATTATGTCGTCTGAATGCAACTGGAGAACAAAATCCCGGGGTTCATCGCCCACGAATGGGAATTGAAGACAGGCCAACACAGACCATTATATGTACGCCATTACACATTCCTACTATGACTTACGAGCACAAATGACATTTAAGACTGCACATTTAAAATGAATCGCTATAATATGTCGCGCTATACATACATTACCGAATAAACGACTAACATAAAACGTAACACTAAAGGGCTGAGTATATAGCTAATAAAGAATATAGTACCAGTAAAACAATCAGATGAACTCATGTTGCCAAGTCTTTGAGCATTAAACTTTGCTATACAATTTGGTGCTGTATTGCATAACCATGGTCTATGCCCTATCCTACTATTTGTTTACGATACTGAAATCGTAAATCGTTTAGAAATAGAATACTATTTGACTAGTATGAGTGACTTGTTGATGTTGGTGTAAGATACGGTGACACTTGGGTATCATTCACGAATTAAATGCGTCTTGACGTATTTTAAGATTTGAATATTGATGTGGAACTCTGAAATGAAATTAAATTGTTTGTTCTGTAAGTAGGACTAGGACATCGGAATCTTCTTACGCGTCATATAAAAAAAAAGCTATCATCGAAATATGGAGTCGACATTTCCTATCTGGCTACCCCTGAGAAGAAATATCGAAACAAACTCAGAACTCACTTGGTAAGTTCATGTGAGGACCTTGTAGATTAGTGTCTGAAATGGCCTTTTGAGGAAATAACCACAGAGATTTGAGACGACCTGTCCAGTCAGTGCAAGCATTTGTCCAATGAAGTGAATCGGATTTCAGTAGTAAAACTAGTTACCCAGTTTACTAAATCGAAATCTTTCAAATCAATCCTTTGAACTTTGACATAATTAAAAGTAAACCTTTTGAAAAGCTGCAGACCTGGTTTTCGAAGCACGAGTTCTGAGTGAGTTGAAGTGTAAGCTAGTGCGAATCTACAGTACAGTTTGTTATAAAATCTTGCACTTTTACAGTTTGACACGCGAACTTCACGTCGGCTAAACGAAGTTACTCAATACTTGTTTAAGCGAAGGAAGCTTCCAGAAGTTAGTCAGCATTTTCTGAACGAATAAGCTTTTCCATACGATAAGGTTCATGATTGCTAATTGAAATATTGGCTGGGAACATTATGTTTAAAGTTATCTCTATGTTAGCTTGGTCCTTGTTACTTGGAGTCGGCTGGTTGGCACAATGCAACTATTCTTTTTTTATCTTCTTCAAGGCACTTAAGTTCAATCAAACCATGCATTAGAAGATAGATGGTATATCGTCATCTGAGTACAAAATGACAGCTAAATATTTTTTCTCACAGCTAGTCATTCAAAACCCGGTTTAGAAAAGCTAACGGGCATCCAAACTCAGCATGGCGTGCATCAAGCATTTCATTGTAACACTAAAATTAAATGCAATACGTACCGTAAAATTTTTACGATGGTGTGCACGCCGAACGAGCGAACACGCCAGGTGGGTCAAGGTGTTCGCTTGTGCCCCACCCTTTATTGCAAGCTCATTCGCTTTAGGACCGGTTCCGAAAGTCTGTAGGGCGGTATATGGGTCGATGTGAATATTCTAAAGCCTGATTTACACGGTGCGATTTAAATGCCTGTGAACTACCATAAACTGCAAGAACAACAAAAGTTGCACTGTCTAAACAGTTTAGACAATGCTAGTAATTTTTTTCTTCATTTTTATTTTATGCCAAAGGTCAGAAACTTGCATAGTGTAAATGCGGCTTAAGTTGAAGAAACAATAAAAAGAAGATCACCCATTAGGTTCGGCGACATCGGATTTAAAAAACAGACGGCGGCCATGTTTGAATTACATTTTATTTGAATGTGGCTGTAGAAACATTTATTTGTATAGCGACATTGCTGTTATTAATTTGCGACCAAAGATACACAACGATCTTTAAATGAAATAAATTATGTCCTCGCGCCATTTCGTGTAAGATCCCGTATTATAATATTATTTCGCTATTTTGAGCTGGGTGATACCACATAACTAGCCGGTAGCCCTTCTGTAATCGGCGTAGTATGGATTACAATAAAATGAAACAGGTATCAAAAAGGAGCACATGGGAAGGGGCGCGGGAGGAGAGCGCTAGGCTAGGACAGGTTTTTACCTGAACGTGCAGCGCGTATTGTACTAACAAAATAATAATTATTATTTCCCGTCGCCGACATTCTAAAGGTTTCTTCAATCAGACGCGATACGCAACGCGAATCGCACGCGACACAATGGCACCGCGTGTCGCGCGACTAGCGATGCCTTTGTGTTGCGCGCGATTTGCGTCGCGTGTCGCGCCTGTTTTAAAGAACCTTAATTCTTACCTGACATCTACGACCCCAAATTGTTCTCGAAATTGACGCCTTAGCAAAAAATAATACGTTCTATGTGTAGGCTTTAAAAATATGTGTAAATTAAATTAGCTAGAGAAACTCCGCAGACGTGATGGGTATCGATATATAAACACGATAAAATCAGAATAAAAAAGTTTTAATGTTTTTTTAGGGATCAATGGCCGCTGGTAGTTTTGTTACATGAAGTATGAGTTGAAAAGTTGTTTGCCACTGCTAAGAAACTTGCATCGTGTTATTGGGCCTTAGTCTTAGTCAGTCTATTTGTAGCGTCTATTAGGTGTTGGGTTGGGCTTACTAACTGGTAATTTACGGAGAACTTTCGAGGAGGTTAATAACACATTTATGAACGTTTATGTGGGTGAGATTAATGCTGGGCTGCTATGTGCCTTATTAGGACGTGAGCATTTTCTTAAATGTCGTTCGGTGGAGGCGGTCGATCATTCTTTTTCTTACTTTTCTGCTCCACTGTTGGGCAAAGTTCCTCCCCAAAGTTTTTATGTTAAGTTTTTCTATTGCCATCTCCGACAAGTTAGTAATGAACAAGTACAAGTCGTCACACCAGGGTCTAGTTGATAACTAAAGTATTTTTCATATTTGGTACAGGACACAAATTTAACATTGACAGCGCCTTTACATCGTAACAGTAAGGGTGATTTTAGTAGTGCAAGAGCTACCACTGATATTATTAATAGTTTTACTGTAGAAACAAAAACCTACCACTCCTCAACCATTTACTGAGAACTTTAAAAACCACTATGGGAACTTTCCATAATTGAGCATTTGCATTCCCCTCAAGCTAACTAAATATAAAATCCGTTCGATACACGTGTAGTCTGGCAGCCTGCTATTCAACGCGTTCTAACTAATCTAACTTGGAACTGCAAAGGGAAAAGAAACACCTGCATGTCAATTTGATAGCAGTATAATTTAGTTTGGAAATGCAGCTATATTTTTACTGCCTGTCATGATCTTGGAATGATTCATCATGATTGGTATCGTGGGCGTCATTAGAAGGTTAGAAGTCACCCAAAGGGCAATGGCGAGGGCTATGCTTGGAGTTTCCCCACGTGATTGAATCAGAAAGGAAGAGATCACGAGGAGAACCAAGGTAACCGACATAGCCCAAAGAATTGCCAAATAAGTTGCAGTGGTATGTGCAGTATGATGGTAAATGCTGTCCAAAAATGAAGGCACGTGAATCGATGCTACCCACGAATAAGACGGAATCAGAAACGTTAACAACTCAGCCAATGGCAGCCCGCTGCTGGACGTAGGTCTTTCCTAAGTCCTGACTTGCCGTTAAACACCCGGTTCTCTGCTTTCCGCATCCAGTCGTTCCCAGCAGATTGTTTGAGGTCTTTAGATCATCTACTGTACTCTATTGAAACAGTTTTAAAATTGGTGTTATTTTGCAAAAACTGGGAAGTGAATATTATTCTCTATTCTTCTCGAATAAAGGAGGTTGGCCTCAATTTCTGCCAGTTTGCTTTGGGCAGTTGACTTCCAGTTCAAAAACTTGCGCAATTCTTTAATTATTTTCATGTGGATAAAACTAATTAAATGTTTAAAGAATTAGGCTGCCCGCAGGTTATTTAATTATGAATTTACATATTTCTTACGTAATGTTTTCTGTATGAAATATTGTATCATACTTATTTTTAGACTGCATAATATATGTGCCTTGGTGGTTGTTAAGAAAAACAGTAAAATAAAAATCCGTCTTGGTGTATCGTAAATAGGTGCCATTGTGTTGTCATCTTCATAATCAAAGTTTTACATAAATATTTAAATGCTTATTATTATTTTAAATATGCATAGTTTTGCTGTAGATGTATCATCATTTGGTAATTCACGGCTGGTTTTTCAATACTAAAACTAAAAATAACTAAAACATGTCTTTAATTAGGAATTTATTGTTTTTTTCTAAAGTATTATAAATGCAGTGAGAAGTGAATATATTTACCTAAGCATGAAATAATCCATATCCATACTGTGTCTGTCTGTCTGTTACCTTTTCACGCCTTAACAGCGGATTTGGACGCAATTTGGCACACGGGTAGAGTATGAATGTCCTAGGTTAGAACATAGGATACTTTTTATCAGTAGTGCGTTCTATTTCCGACCTCCAAGCGGGCGAAGCCGCAGGCAAACGCTTGTCCTAATGTATTTGATGCTCTTGTTAATCCATCCCAAGCCACAATCGCATTTACAACACCACAACTCACACAAACTTATGCTGCCAACACAACACATGCAAACGCATTGATAACAACATCCTATTAATAAAAACATGACGTTGGTAACAAACAGCAATTCTCAACACTACATAATATTATTATAGGAAAATAAACACCTTTTATACGAAGCACGTGATCGTATAATTTATTTTTATACCATTAGTGTGACGGCGGCAGTTAGTATATTGACGTGGCGTATTATTATCCTAATAAGTTACGTATAAAGGCTCCTTCAAACAGGCGCGACACGCGACGTGACACAAAGGCACCGGCTACGCCTGACGCGCGACGAGCGGTGCCTTCATGTCGCGTGCGATTCGCGTCGCGTGTAATGCCTGTTTGGAGGAGCCTTAAAGTAACAGACTGCCACGTTGGTCTAGTGGTCGCAAGCGGCGCTACTGTTGAGCATGTGGTCCTGAGTTCGATTACTAGGTTGAGCAGTGATATTGGGTTTTTCCATCTGGAATTTCTCAGTAGCAGCCCGGAGTCTGGATTAGACCCCATGAAGAGCACTAATCGAGACTTACGAGATGCTCGCCCCCTATTACATGGGACTTAAACATAACTGGTGAATTGTGGGTGTACTATAGGTACACCTCTGCCTAGACCTTCGGGAATGCAAGCGTGATGTTCTAAGTAACGTATGCAGTTGACGCTTTATAACTTTTATAGGATTAGAGTACTATTTTAGAGCTATGGAGCAGTCTAGACTTGATACTACCTATTTTTAAACAGGCATTTACTCGCACAGGTAATTCAAGTTCAAACTAGTAAATTCGGTCAAAACAATTCTAATATTATTTTGACATTAGGCTGCTTGAAGCCAGCATCTAACCCAGGTCTTCATTCTGAAAAGGCTGCACTTAAAGGTATCTTAAATCAACCAAGTCTTAACAACAGCCCTTTAAAATCTTAGCGCAAAGATAGCAAGTTTGCTCTATAAACTGTACCCAGTTTCAAGAAGTTCTCGTACCGCCTACCTTTATTACTAAATGCTCTACACACTTGAAACCTCACGTACACGATTAAGCCGTAAAGAAGACTCCTATTACATAACCTTCACCGCCTTGTACAAGTTGCTTTATGTCTACCTTGTACCTCGTGGTTTATCAACCAGCACGCTTGTGGAAAACTACTTAAAAACTATGTTACTAATTATCCTTAAACCACTGATTACGTAATACCGCGTGCTCGCTAGCAAAAATTCGTACCTTGGTAAGTACTGGCAACACTCAGGTCGCACTTGACCGTTTTTTTTCATCCAATCATCACAAACCCCTTCCGTAGGGATTTAATTAAATATGGAAGGTCCTATGTCGGGTGTCGTAACTTCACGTCGATTATTCTTTCAGCTCCTCTCTCGCGAACGGTTACGTCCTTTTCTGGCAACCTATATTGTTTCCGTGCCAAGTCTTTATATCGAACCGTACAACCTAGCCAGCTTTATAGATTTTACATGTGATTCGTGTAGTACAGTGACAAAAATGTAATAGAAGTAATGGTAGTGTGGTTGGCAAGTGGTGGCGGCATCGTAAGTGGCACAGGAAGTGCATGAGTAGTAAGTACGTGGGGGTAACCTTGGTGCTGCAGCTGGGCCGCCTCCCGCCGCGTCTGCCCGGGCTGGCGTTCGATTTTCACTTGGAGCATCAGCGCGCCCGTGTCTCGCCCGGGTGGGCGTGGTCTGCGGGCCGGTCAATAGCACGGTCTCCTCCCTCTCGCTCTCTCGCGCCGAGCGCTCCTAGCCCCGTCCCTGTCCCCCCGGGGATGATTGAAACGTCTGATGCCGCAGGCGCCCCGCGCGCCCCCGCGCCAAGGACGTTCAGTGAATCCGTCCCTCTCTGCCGCGAGAGCACGTGTCCCCGTTACTATTCCATAATATAATGTGTGCCCCCTTGGTACCGCGCGAAAATTCACAACCAATTATGAGTCAAGTGCCTGATAAATTAGGTGACAAATTTGATGCCTGAAAGGAATTCCGGAGTCGCTTGTAGCGATGTGCGAGGAACTCAGCATTCGAGGACTATGAGGTGCCCCTGTGAAGTGATATGGAGATAAGAAGTTGTTCTGGGAACGTCACCTCTTCGTGTTTTCCGTCCTGTGCACTCTCTTGCCTTGATACTCCACTCGTGATATTTTCAGGTATGTTTTAGAAAGTCCGATATTCGATTGTTCCCGATTACCATATCGATGGGACGAATCGGCGACGTAGCTTAGGTCGGTTAACCTCATTTCGATGAAATCTTGGATGTGTTCGTTCTAATAAAATATCCTAGTGTCGTAATATTTCCATAGTCGCCTAGCCGTCGCCGGGAGTCTAGACACATGATAATTATACAACGAGCCAACAGGGCGGTTCTGGAGATGTGACTCACCCGAATTCGTCTCCGGCATCGATCGTATCTCATGTATTTGCTGAAGAGGCCATAGTCATCGAAAAGGACCAATTGTTCGAGTAGACAACTTTAAAAACGCGGTACGTTTTGTTTTAATCTGCTCAGTCGAGAATACTATACATGACCTAGATGCGAGTAGTAGAATTCATGGACTTTTTTATAAAATTGTTGTGAATGTAATAGCGATGACGGCAGTATCGAGCTGTTCCAGTGACGTCATGGTTATGACATCACTGGCCTGATTCACACCTGCACTGCCATACTCCGACACGGGTTAGCATTGTACGATGTGATCATCGGTACGGTACATGACCGGTTTACGCAACCGACATACGGTCAACCGCATGGCAGCAGTAGCCTAGTAGCACTTGAACTACGAAAACCGAACTTATTGCTGCGAAATAAAGCCCCTGTCAAAGTGAAATAGATGGACGTGCGGTTGGTAAAACCGTGGTAAAAACGCCCTCTATTGAGAACAATTTTAACACTACAGATAATATCTTTAGAATACTATTTAGAACAATTTTGACACTACAGTTTTTGGGGATATCCGTAGTTTATCCTATTGTAATTATAGAATTAGTGGTTACAATGATAACGATTATATTATCCTTTTTATGATTATGAATGTTATTAAACCAGTCTTACCAAGGGGTATCATGTACTCAGTATGAAGATATGGAAGATATGGTATGGTTATGGAGGTCAGATAGGCAGTCGCTCCATATAAAATACTGGTTAGACTGGAAGCCGACCTCAACATAGTTGGCAAAAGGCTAGGCAGATTGATGGTGGAAAATTTGTATTTTTTTTTTTTAACAAATCGCGTAGTTTTCTATACCAAAAATACAGGTTCATGAAAAAAAATTATGTTTCAAATCTTATTCAGTATAAGGCTGTTAGAAGTATTTACTGAGAATGTAGGTGAATGCTCTTTGCCATGATTTGCCTCAAGAATGTATCTGCATTCCGCTTGGATTTCTAAACTTACTGAGCTACTACTTGACTGCTAAGTGGGTTATTAAGTTCAGCACTCTTATATACTACATTTATTAACATTCTCACAACAGAAATAAGATCTTTCTTATGTCTGTGTAATATCATTATATCTAACTAAATATAAGCGTCGCAAAATATTTAAGTAGGTAATATTGGCAGATCTCCCAACAATTCATAATTACAGATACTTAGAATAATTGTTAATTATTCGGTCTTCTGGAACGAATTTAAAACCACAATCATGTCCGTAAATTCCCGTATGTATTACATTATATTTAGCAAATAAACATGATGAACATAATTACTTCTATTTTGCTTCGCTAGCCCACGTTAAAGGAAAAATTACGATATTATTTACGCAAATATGTACACCGAACGTCAATACATGAAAATAGTAGGTAATTCGTTAGAATGATTACATAACTACTTACTTATGCATTTCAGGACTTTTTCCTGTAGGTACACGAAAACAGTGCTACAACGATATACTGGCGTCATGCTGGTACCGAAGTGTCAATTATAATTATAATAATAATAATCGTTTATTGGGAACAAAACACAAATACATTCTAAGACAAACAATGTTAAACGATGATAGCTGCAATAGTTAAAACTGTGGCGCAGCTAGCAACGCCCGACTCCTAGTGAGAGGGTAGCTTGTTCCAAGACTAATACTTAACCAAGGTATTTTTACATTATATCATAAGTTGTTTTTTCCCAGTCAAGCTGATGGCAATGTGCTAATACAAAATACATATTATAATGTCCTATTAGTGGGGCTCGTGGTCAAAGTGATAACAGCCGTACGGGTCGATCTATCAAGTTAAGCTACGCTTGCCGCGGTTGGTCCGTGGATGGGTGACTATCTTTCTATACCCCGGAAAGCACGTTAAGCTGTTAACCCCGGCTGTCATCTGTGGAGCTTTGACTGTCATTATTGGTCGTCAGAAGCCCGAAAGTCTGACAACCAGTCTTACCAAGGGGTACCGTGTTAACCAGTAACTGGATTGTGGAGGTCAGATAGCTAGTCGCTCCACGTAACATACTGGTATTCAGCTGCATCCGGTTAGACAGCTGACCCCAAAATATATTTGAAAAGGCGGGCAGGTGATGATGCATGTCCTGTTAAACTTTATTGTCAGAAGAGAGAACAATATTTGTCATTTTTAACCGACTTCAAAAAATGGAGGAGGTTCCCAATTCGTTTTTTTTTTTAATGTGTGTTAGCTTAGAGCTTTATTCTGGGTGAACCGATTTGGATGATTCTTTTTTTTTTTTAATAGCTGGTGCTTCACATGTGGTCCTATTTAAATTTGATCAAGGTCTGACCAGCAGTTTCAGAGTTATCCTTAATACTGCATATTTTTTTCACTTAGTTTATATTGATGAAGTGTTAATAATTTCCTGTCAGTTATTTACATACCAATTAGTGGTATACGAATTTGTGTGGGGTAGGTACCGCAACTAAAAAGTGAAAACTAAAAACTTTTTTACACAAAAAAACAACTGACTTCCAAAAAAAACACTAAAAGACGTGAAAAATAAATTTAATTTCGGAAGTCGGTGGCCAAAAACGAAAATACAAAACCAAAGACACCGACTTCCGAAACTAAATTTATTTTCCACGTCTTTTAGTGTTTTTTTTGGAAGTCGGTTTTTTTTTTACTTCAAAACTGATATACTTAATTTCCCAGAAAAAAACTGGTATTCCTAAAACATGATATGTATTAAAGTTTAGTCAAAATAATAATATATTTTTACTATATTAGGGACTAGCTCCTGCCCGCGAACCTTCTTCGAACTTCGGACGTCCGCGTGAAATTTCTTGTTCCCCCGACCCATCGCGTCGCATCGCATCTCCTGTCCGCGCTATCACTTTGTTTTCGCTTAGCGTTCTTCCTGACTTTTTTTCTTCTTGCTCGGCGCGTAAGGGTTAAAGCCTTATGTTAATTGGCTATACCCTTCCTCAAGATTTGGGCTATCAAATGCAAATAAGATTTTTTTAAATCCGACAGGTAGTTCCAGAGCCCCCTACATACAAACAAACAAATTTTACCTTTTTAGTATAGATGATACTATGAATCATTTACAAAGGGAATAGTAATATAGCTGCGTTGTTTGCGGCCTCAACTGTGCGTTAAACCTTCGGCTAGTATTACTAAGCTACTATTTATAGCCAGCTGTATCAAGTTGTCTATAATACTGCCACATATTTATTGAAGTATTTAAATTAAATTGAGTGTAATAGAACGGATTCATAATGATTAATAAACAGGAAACACTCAATTAACACTTGACTTAGCATCGACTAAGTATCAAGCATGGTTAGTCAGATTAAAATTAGCAGCAAAAATACTATTCCTTTTTGTTACTCGCAAACTGACATCACTCTCCATAATCGAAAAGCAAACGAGCCAAGCCTGTATCGGTTTCAAATCCATGTGGAACGACTTCAATTCTAATTTAAAAAATGAATGAATGTACTATAACCGTTAAATTAATAATCTTCCTCCTACACAACTTATAAATGTCAAATGTAAAAAATTGGCTACCAACTGTTCACGACATCAAACGAAAGTGATACCAAATATATATTTTTATTATCAACTAAAACTCTGATTCAGCAACTATACTGGTTGGAGAAAAATCTTAATTCTAGTACCTAAGTATTTATATTTTTTTATTCATCAAGTATCTGAAGCTACAACTCTTGAATTAAAGAATTTTACTCGTTTTTCCCAAGTTCTTCAGAAATAAGGTAATGTTTTTTGTAATATTCTCGACATCTCAATCTTCATAGCCCTAACCCCGAAGCTGCACTACGCTTTAAAAAATGGGCATAACTGCCTTTTTTAGATGCGGAAGCGCATTTTTGGCCGCAGTGCTAATCTTCTCACACTGTTGAAGGTGTGACGTTGCTACTCGGGCCTTGGATATTATTAGGACTAGAAATGATCAAACTGACATTACAAAATTTTAATTCTTAAAGCACACACGTCAAGTTTTCATAAATAAAAGGGTTTTACAAGTCAAAGATGAGACAGTTGAGTTTATAAGGAAAATAATACAAGGTTATAATTTAAGCCTTAATTAAAATACACGTATTTGTCATCCGTTTACCTGATAGCTACCAGGAAGACAGTAATTACTTTAATTTAACATGTACAGTACGCGCAAACACGGAGTACCGCAATATTTGTACAGACAACAGCTTTATCTAACGTCAAGAGCAACAGACGTGTTTAATGTCACATCTGCACAAAATGTAGAACAAATAATAGCGTATTTTTGTCAGTCTGTGTGTTTTAGTTTTTAATTATGGAACGTGAGAATTTTTCACGTGAATTTGTGGGAAAGACCACCCAGTCTTAACGTGGGTGACGGTAATTATGGATAAGATAGGTATTAGGTGCAGATGTTGCAGTTTTCTTTTTCATAATCATAATCATTTATATGTCAAAAAAATGATTATGACTTGTTACGTATATACAGAAACGAGACCAAATGAAATCACCGGTAGAATCTTAATACGTTATCAATTATCATACTTAAAACTTTTTATCTAGACTTATAAATAAGCAAACTTCCCTTGAGCTACATATTCTGTAATTACATTAGTAACACATTTTTATAATAATTCTATGTTTGCAATGATTTAAGTTACTATGTACTCTCCGTTCAATCTCTGTGTGATAATAAATAACCTAAAAAATATATTCTAAAGTAATTAAAACATGAAACAATGTGTCGTTAAAACATTAAATACTTACAAGTGTACGTGTCTTCAAATGTTGCAGTTATTTACTCAAAAAGATAAGATTAAGTGTTTTATAGTAAGGGAATTAGCATCAATCTCTTCTAATTATTTTATTTTACTCCAAATTATACTTGTTAATGAAGACTGAAAGCTAGGTTATATAAAGATAAAAGATAGAGCAATAATAACTGTGTTTTAAAAGTATCTGAAGTTTCGTGCCGGCTTTTCTTCAGCCAAGTTTTTGGAACACACACACATAATATCACGCCTGTATTACCCGAAGGGTTAGGCAGAGGTGTAGGCACCTGTACTACATCCAATTACCCAACTTTTCGGAACTGTGTGTGAACAACTAAACTATTTTCGTAAGTGCGTGTGAGTTATATCTATTTGGTTTAAACTTCCTTGCCCTAGGCCGATTCGTGTTGAAGACTCCTTCTTTGATTACCATTCTGAACGTAATGCTTAGACACAAGGTGATTTTGATATACGCGTCGTAGATCTGCGCGTCGACGAAATACGCGTTTTCTGCCTTGAGAAAGCAGCGATTGTTAAATTAAACAAGTGTGTATTGGCCCTAAGAGCAAATAATTATTTTATCCTTCCTACATCAAACTCTATTTCACTCAATTCGACAACCGTCCACCCCCACAATCCTTTCCTTTAATGAACTCTAATCAATCTATTAATCCTTCCACATCTAGGTGGTCGCAAGCGCAACTAACGTCCAATTATCCAATAAAATAACGTCGAAAAACAAATAAGATTTGTTTTGCCAGACGTAATGCGTCACCGCTCGACACTCGACAAATATTAGCACATTTGCTTACCCCGCCTTGCGACCTTATTCTTGTTTGTGCTAGCTCTTACACCCTGCCCCTCTTGTACCCATCCCCGATATTGAGCTCTTAGGGATGTTAAGATAAAATCTTCTTAAGCATTTTGTCTTAATTTTTCGAGGTCGGATGTCTGACGGTCGACTATGTCGTAGCGAGCATAAAAATTCTCGTGACCCTCGAATAACTTTGGTACATATTCTTCTGGAATTTTTCCTGTGATAGTAAGAGCTACCTACTACAGCGTATAAAAGCTTGTTCCCAACGAGTCACACCTCAACGGGTAACAGTGTGACCGGTTGGGAATTAATTTTAAAAATAATCCCAACCAGTCATACTGTTACTCGTTGGGCATGTTATTGTTCCCAGGTATTTGGTACAACTTGGGGCACCCCGACTCGGACAGGTTAGGTTAGAAGGGGACGGCGGGGTCTGAAAGACCCCGCCGTCCCCTTCGTGGTTATTTTTTTTTAAACCGCCCAGAAGTAGGAGTCCCGCGAAGCGGGACTCCGTCGGCTACGCCTCATTATTGTTGAAATACTTATTAGGACACACCTATTATAATACATACAAAAACATTTATTTGGTACTAGACCTTATATCTCAGGATTTTAGGTGATTTATTGTGGAACTGATTTTGCATTGTTTGGTGACTACATTTTGGTGACAGATCTACTATTTTGAGGACAAACCCTATTATTTAAGAAACACAAAACTAATTAAATTGGTGATAGCTTAAATGATACCCTAAATCAAGGTGGGATCATCCCAACGAGTAACAGTGTAACAGTAACTGTGACTCGTTGGGAATTATTATCCAAAACATTCCCAACGAGTCACACTGTTACCCGTTGAGGTGTGACTTGTTGGGAACAAGCGCGTATAAATCTTTGGTTTCCTAAGAAAGCGGTGAACGGTCAGTTGGTCACATAATAACGGCTGACCAAATCCAGAGCAGTTTTTGACAGCTTAATGTCAAATACAGATGAAAAAGACAATTTTCATGAAGGTCGTTGTTAATATGACGGAAGTGCTCTTCTTGGAAACCGTAGCATAAGACTGTGACATAATGTCACTTATAAATCTTAGCCCTCAATTCCCATCAATTTAAACTTCCAAAAGCAATACTTACAAAACTATTTCAAACCTTTAATAAAATATGTTGATAAAGTAATTACGAACAGGGTATAAATTAACCGTGGCATTCAGCATTCAGCTTTCGAGTCGGCTGTGGTATCGAAAATCAATTCTCTATTGAAAATGACTTGCGTGAAGGTATTTCAGTAATCTTACATCGATCGGCTTGCTATACATTTTTATTGTATGTATAGTTCTTAAGTCTACTACACGACGTACTCGTAGTACTTACTCATAGAAGGTTACTATGTAGTCTTTGTGCATGATAGGTACATAAGTACATTTGTGACGATATTGTTTCGTCAGTTGTGATTATAGACACATGCTAGTCTTTTTATAGCCTAAAAGAACACATCATCAATACTTCAATGGATATATAAAAACACCTATTTCCAATAAAACTAACAACCAAAAAGAATTTCTTCAACGTAAATTTCAAGTTTCGATAACTAAGTAGATATCCACGTGAATTGGATTTGTTTCACTCCCGAGGGAAACTGTCTAGTTGAAATGAAATAAATGGGGCTGTAAGCTCCCTATGTGCAAACTAGGACTCGTCCAAGGCTTTAAGAGCAATGTCGTAATAAAAAAGTGCAAAAAAAAACAGGCAATTACAGTAATTCATTTCTTCCAGATTCCATGTAAACAGCATTTAAACTGAAAACATGAAATAAAGCCACTGATCTCGAAAATAACAGAAATGTTTTCAAGGATTAACGGCACAAATAAGCACTTCTGTCAACAGAAATTATAATATTCAAACTAGCAAAACTTTGAACCAACGTAAATGTTTCAAGCCAATTGTGTTCCGAATCACACTCCATAACTTGCACGGAGTTATTTGCTCAACGTTATCCCGTAAACCTCTAATCTGAAATCGCAACACCAAGTTTAGTGTAAAGTCTAATACCCTGGAGGTATTCCTGCTTCACAATAATTAATTCTCCACTGAAGCCAATAGAACTGGCTTTAAATACATGCTCTGAGATTCTGGCCTAGACAAAGGCATACTCCACATTGCCTACTGTGCTAGCCGGTACAAGCAAATCTATTGTGATGTATGTTCTCGGGTCGTTGCATTATTCTCTTGTGTAGTGAACAATATCGCTCTGTTGTTCTATATGACTGCTTCGTCGGGAAAAAAGCTCAGTAGTCATTTTAACTTGGCAGTTGAATTCTCGACTCTCTGTAGCTTCAATTCTAAAAAAAGCAGTCGAAATCCTTTCGGGCATACAGAACTTTTTTACTATAGACGCAAGACGAGCGTGCATTCTACTTGAAACTTTATTTCACTGTAATATGCTCGTTTAAATTTATTGGTTTTCGAACCCAATATCTCTCTGATGTCATGGTTGCTAGTTTTCCTTAGTTATTTACTTCAAGAACAAACGATTTTATGGATGCAACTGTTCTTACATTGTGCAACAACGAAATATAAGATCATATCTCCAACATTAATAGCTTTATGTATGCATAAATATTAAGGTCGTGGCCAACGTTTTGTTCAAACAAACATGAAACATGGATGCAGAATATTTTGTCTTTTAAAAGCTTTTCGGTCGCAAATGAAAATAGAGAAGTTATTCCCTCTTTTGAAAGCTGTTTTTGCACCGTTAATTGGCAAAAAAAATATGTTCAGCAAATAGTTTTAAAAGTTTCATTTTGTCGCTCGGGATTTTTGTTCACCGCGTTTGACTTTATTTATTCGTTGTTCATTAATTGTTCATATTTTTCTTTTCAAAGCCATTTTAACCTACTAGGTAGTTCAAATGATGTCGAAAACAGTTATTGGCAACTCAACCGATGCTCTCTGTACCAAAAACTCCAAGCAAGCTTAATTGGTTTCTCGCAAACTTACGTATCGATTACAGCAAACCACCCAACGCTTACTATGAACAGCATCCATTCAACAAAATCGCACGGACGTATTACGTCCATCTCTAACCAAGCATATCGCGGTACCGCGAACAGTATCCGGCACAATTCTGAGCTACAGCATTGCAATTAGTCACTCGGTCCACTAATGCTTGCGTCTGAACACGGAAACGCAGCAGGAATCCACTCTCTAAATATAAAACGGCCTGGTTGCAAGCGTAATGGTTTGGCGGTAAATGGGCTTGTCTTGTTCGGGAGAGGCGTAAATAGATTGGATCTTGAGATGTGGCTCGGGAATTATATTGGTAACCACATTAATAGGCTTTATTTTTTGATTTACTATTCTGATTAGATTAGCCAGTGACCTAAAATTTTAGGTATCAATTTGACATCTTGAAACCACCTAGAGTATCAAGATATACCACAGTTTGTGACGGCCTTATTTACTTGGAACACGTAGAATTAAAACCTAACTTTAAAGTCTTTCATCACTAATTGATGCTAAGTACGACTTTTTGAACGTTTGTGTTCAAATCAGACTGCTTTCCAGACTATGCTAATGAATGCGCATAATTGGGAAGTTAATCTAGCATAGTTTAACCGCTAATGTCTAATGGAGAAGAGTCTCAAAAATTCTAAGTGCCACTCTACTTATTTCAAACACATAAAAAATAAAATATCTAAAAAGACAAATCGAAGAAGGTGACTTAAAAGTAGGTATTACATTAACATACTCTTGGTCTTTTATTGATAACTAAGCAACCTTCACCTCCGTATCTCAGTGCCTAATTGCCTATTAACTGCAGACATCTTTAGTTTTTCTGTGATTATATATACAGAACACAATGATGTTAGTATAGCAAGAAAAGTGTGGGTAAAAAAGGCAACATGGACTTCAAGAACACTGTTATATATTTCTAAATCCCTAACTTGCCCGACCTGATCGACTCACTCCTGTTTGTTTGCTCCAGTTTTTGAAGAACACAATGACGAATGTTTTTCCTGTTCGTTTCAATAAATCAATTTTTTCCTTGTTTCAGTTCGCACCCTGCAGCATAATAGGGAGCCATACGCCGCGGCGGAAAGACGGGTGCGACACGCACTCGTGGTACTTATATCTTTATTACTTTTTTAATCATAGAAACCCTATTGATACTATAGAATTTTTCCGTACTTAATTGCGTGGAAGTAAAAAAAAAACATGAAAAGACAGCACCACCAGATTAATTTACAGGGGTATATGATTATGGCGGAATTTTAGTGTGATTCTAAAATGAACTGACCAAGAAAGCAGCATACTAAAGTTAATTTCAACAAAATTAAGTTGGTGCTGGAAAAACACTTCAAAAACATTTCAAATAATATATTCTAGGAAAAAATTAATTCATCTCACAAAACAGGTATGCTGAAATATGATATTTTTCCAAATTATGAAGTCACTTTTGGAATACGAATTACCCACATAATTTTCTGAGTTCCTCGCTGGTCTAAAATTTCATTTTAAGTCGAAGTAGAATATTGCTTCCTCTTCGCTGACATAATATTTACTACCAATTCCACCAGTTTTACTAGCCTTTCGACCATCTAGTTACGAGTATTTTATAATGCCTCTTGATTCCCTTACAATTCCACTAGGACTTCTGTGTTCCCATTATGTTGAAACACTGCAACAGCAGTATCTGCGAGTAGTTCCGATTCGTGTCCAATGTTTACAATAAGCGATGTCTCCTCTTCAACTGCAATATACTATATACCTTCGGTTATGCATGTCTCTCTTGCCCCATTCTGCTACATTTACTCACTTAAAGTTGATACGTTCACCACTCCTATTTCAACTGTCGATACGTCAATTCTTTTTGTGCCCACTGTCAGACTCCACGCCAAATTTCCAATCCAAATTCGAGGTCACTCCATTTCGCTACAAACCGTCTGATTTCTGCAATTAACTTTTAATTAGAATAAGTTTTCCTTTTTCGCTACAGGTTTTCTAATTTGCTTTTGCAATTCATATTCTTGAGATTTTAATTCATTTAATTTCTCAGGTACTGCATATATTTGATTGTTTTGATCAATTTGCGCTCGCAGTTGTTTGTCTTTAGCCTCTTTATGAAACGTTTGTAATACCTTAACTACATAGAACTTAAGGTCTTTGAAATGAAAATTTATTGTAGCATTACAGCGATCCCTCTGTAATAGATTCAAGTATAAAGTGAGACCTTTATTCATGCATATCACGTCCATGGTCAGAGCTGTACCGAGGTTCCCGTAAATCGAATTAAGCCTCGTCTGCACTCGGTGAAGGTATAGAGGAGCTTCCATTTAGATTGCACTGACAATGCACAGGGTATGTTCGATTAGACGAATATCGATTACAGTATGTCGACTGCACGACGTCATCCGCTGGTCCTATCTCGCTTGCAGACATAGGGAGTGCTCTGAAAATATAAGATAAATTGAACCCATCTACAGTTAATTGTGTATCTCACAGTCGATTATTCTAGACAGGATTCGGATGTAGATTTGTTTCGCGGTAATAAAGATTTAAATTGCGGAAATTACGTGAGATCACCATTGTGGGTTTGTATTGTTTGAGTAAAATACCATAAAGATGTTATAAAATAGAGCTGTGTTACTATAGCAGCGGCTTTACAATAAGGCACATGATTAATTCCTTTGGAGTACCTACCTATATATTGTTAGGAATCCTTACACATTAGAAAATTACTTATTAAAGAATCTATACTAGCTAAGGGCATTTATTTAAAAATCAAATCAAAGAAATTCCATGTTTTTTTATTTAACTGACTAGGACTGGCGTCGCAGCGTCGTTCACGAAGCAATTTAGATTTGCTCAGAATACTAGAGAATCTAGTGATCGTAGAATTTGTTCCCGGCCACACCATCCAATTAAATTTCATAATCATCAATCTAGCGGAGCTGACTGCACGTCACAACATAAAGCTGACTGAAACCCAAACCCAATTACAAGAACGATTCGTTCAACTCAAAACACGTCCAATTTTATCACAGTCTCTATGAAGTTTCTCGAATATGATTTCTCTTACGGAATTAAATGGACTTCTATATTGGTATCTGGTCTTAGACTAGGAAATGGAATCGATATCTTGAAGAGGATTGCAGTGATATGTCACTCATGTTCGGGAATACCTTGAAATGCAGAATTTATGTTTGGATGCAATGAAGGAAGATTTTCGGATAGTAAATAACATTATATTGCAGTGCATACGTAAAGGCTTTTAAAGATTGAATGGGAAGAAATTTTCTCGGAGTTGGATCTTTGACGTAAACTTAAATCAATTCAGTATCACACTATTTTCACATTGTAATCAAAAACTGTTCATTTCAAAACTATGAGAAACTTGTATAGCTTACATTTTAAAAGACTTCGTTGTCCATTGTTATTTCGGACCTAATCCTAGAGAGGTTCGTCTGAATGGATTAGACTTATTAATTCAAAAAGACAGTCCCTTTCAGCTACTATAAGTAATTGTTTAAAGTAACATTCATTTGCGGTTTCCCTCCTATCCCTGGAACGTAAAAAAAAAGTAAATCTGTGTGCGTGTGTGTGATGTTGATTGCAGAATGCAATCAATTAAGGGCTGACTGTGTACACTAGAAACTAGTTATTGGAATGGTGTTTCTGTGTAGTGTTGGTGTTTCTGTGTAGTGTGTATAGTGAGGTCTCGTGTGTAGCCGTCCTGCGTGCGTGGTTAGTTTGGCTTAGTTGCGACTCTTTGAATAAGACAATGGCTGACACTATTCATGTTGGCGGAGTGAATAGTGACGCTATAGAAAACTCAAGTTCTCTCGCTCTGACGGCGATGGTTTTATCGAACGTGTTGCATCTTTTGATCATTGAGTTACAGCAGTTTTATAGACTTTCATAAAAGTCTCATGCTTCAGATGTTTGTTATTTTCAAACGTATCTTCTTTATCTTAATTGATCTTTTTACTATGAGCTTTTGTCTTAATCTATTCTTTGTCAACATTCTCTTTTATCGTCTTAATACTTCAGCCAATAAATCAATTATTCAACAAAAACAACATCTAAAAAACTTCAGGATTTATTTGCCAAAAAAACTTCCCATACCATTGTCGTCCAACCATAATTATTTTTAAACTGTCACCATGGGGATTAAATTTAAATGTCGACGAACTCCAAACTTAAAATAAAATGAGCTTTCTTGGGAAATATCTGAAGTAAAAACCCTACAAGAAATATTTTAACTGCATAAGCGTCACGGTCTACTATGTCTCTAGAAAGTTCTATGAACCCATGTTTTTTGGTCGGTTAGCGAGATTCATTGTATTCGATTTGTCGTGTACTTTTATGGCGTCTTCTTTACTTGCAATGCCATCTTTGTATTTAAATGAGTTTGTTGTATGCTTCTGGCGATTTAATTCGTTGCTATACGTCTCATCGTCTTATTTACGAACGATTTATAATATCATTAATGATCTTCCAGTCATACTTGCATGCAGTTCTTCTGGTTTTTGCCGTGTTAATATCTACTGATGAAATCTCTCCATCCTTCCTATCTACATCCCGAATATCAACTAGAAAAGACTAAATTAAATTCCTTATTATAATATGTCGCTGACCAAAACTAAATTGTATTTCTTTAAGAGGTTAATTATGTTTATTTAAGTCCACCTCATTCGGCGTCATACACCAATGTCTAGCACAGCCGTGCGACAAAGCTGCCATGTATTTCAATTTTCGAGATCGATACTGTATCCTACTATTAACTAAACACTATTTTACTTGAAGGTGAAAATTGCTTCTTTACTCCATTATTATATGCCTTTTGTTGTACACACAACATTATAAAAACCTTTTTATCCGCTGCTTGAACAATCAAAATTCGATGGTCCAACTTCAAGATCATTTAGTACAATCTTCACGATCGTAGGTTACTTAATAGGTACTTTGTAAACATGATTGATAATACTTTTAGCGCGTTGCCTACAAATGACAGTTTTGCCATTGACATGACAAACTGTCTGAAATAGATTTAGAATGGAGTAGTCTTTTATTATGGTCTTCGAGTGTACCATGAGTTTTACTAGGTACTTACTCTACTACAAACAATAAAAAGCTAACATAGATATTCGACAAAGTACCTGCTTCTTTCCTCATTTTTTCCGCGGCTACATTTCCTTCATTAAAAACCTTTGTGGTACTTTGATATGAAAATTACCGATTTCTGAACAGTTAACGCCAGCAAACCGGCCCCACGTAACCCACTTAACGCAATTTATACGGGGATTTATTATAATTAAAACGCACCCGTTTTTGTGTCGAACCTAGGTTAATTAACCGGCCAGCCTGCCCTAACGGATTTAACTTTTTCATATTGTTCAACTCGACTAAAAACAAAATGTCGATCGTTCAACTTTTAATGAAGCCTGCCGTCTTAAAACGGGCAGAAGTTGCTTTAAAGAGGAACGTTATCTCAGTTTATTTTTGGGATAAATGATTAAGAAAACCGATCCATAAAATGAAGAGATTCTGAACCGCCTGAGGGACACGTTTTTAAGAGCACAATGACAGAAAAGGGTCTTTACTAGACGACTTTTTTCGTGTCCTTCGTTTTAGTCCGAAGTGCATAATGGCATCCTTCTCTTTTAATGTTTCAGTATGTCATGCTAAATTCTACTGAATTGTTTCAGCTCTATTGCAGAACATAAAAGTATTATTTGTATGCTTGGCTACTAGTTCCCAATACCCAAATCATTCAAGCACTGCTCAAAGCAGTCTTTATCTGTGGGTTTTGCGATACAGTTTATCAGCGCAAACGTAAACTCCTAATCCAATAGCCATTCTCTGCCAAATCACCATACCCGACTGTCATGACACCTATCAAATAGACCCACAAACAAATAGGAAGTAGTCAAGTTTGCATTTATATTAAGTTTTAACCGATGACAAAGTAATGTAATCAAAAACTTAGTTCTGGTCAACGTGCCCTCGTGGTGTGAGTCCTGATTAGTTCAACTCGGTTTAACGGAACAGGAACGTGCCCTGAATGTGTGCGGGCTATACGGCACACGTGCTGGCCGTTAGCTCATATTGATCCCTGAGTCTATGAGCAAGTAATTCTATATAAGCCTTAAGAAAATTGTGGAAAAGTTCGTTCGTACATTGTTTTACTCGGAAAGATTTTGATCGTGGTTATTGTCATATGGTTGTTCAACTTAATATTCTCTGTTTCAATAAAGCTTAAGCGACTATCATATTCGTATAGGAGAATAATATTCAATTTGGAAATTTAAAGAGTTATCCTCCTATCGGAAAGTCCCACAGATAAAAGCACAAACTATTCACTAATTTATTTATCAGCTCCACGTTAAACCTTTCCGAATTACATCAAAAACTGATCAAAAGGTTTTGTATGCCTTTATCGTGTTTTCTGGCTATCGGTTTTTATCCCCGATTTTCCCATTACGGGCGCACACATTCAGGCCGGTATGCCGTAGGGCGGTAAGGCTGGCAGTCAAGTGATATACTGATTAGCGGTGACACGGACTGGCTGCGGCAGGCGTGCGTTGAATACACTAGTGATCTCCTTTTAGTTCTGTGCTCCTGGTACATCAATGCGATATTCGATTGCTAGAGAATTTCGGAATTTGGGGTTATGCTTGTACGGTATTAGGATTTAGGGTTTAGTCTAGGTTTTCGTTTCGAAACTATTTGGTCTATTTCCTAATTACCTACGATAGAAAGTCGACGACTAAATATAGAATTCGGTAAATATCGAACGTTAATTTAATAATACGCGCAACTTTTTTGGAAAAGGGCCGTTCATGATTAATTTTTGTCAATAAATTATTTTCCTCTATAGCTTTCGACTCCAATTAAAATTTCCGATAGCCTTTTGGAAACACCCGATTCATTAGTTCAAAATACGATTCTGCTGTTACACGCCTCGTCCGTCTGTAAACAGAGTTGCCATTTAAATATCTGTGTCAATGTAGTATTTCGACAGTGCATTTCTGTTTTTTGTTCTCGTAAATTCACAGTTGGAATTTTAAAGTCGATAGGTGATTGCGTTCTGGCATTGTGTTGAATTTTAACGTGAGGGGAAGTCAATTCTGTTGCTGCATTTTCCTTATATATTTCAGACATGCATCAGTTTCTCACTTGTTTATAATAGTTTATGGATTCATCCGGTTTGTCTTGACTTTGATTGTTAAAGACAAGGCAAGGATTGATGCAATCAGCTGTCATGTTGGGCATGATTTGCTTGTATAAGTGCCAAGAGGAGGAATTTGCATTGCTGGATAAATCGTTAACCGACATTGAGACAAAAGAAGAAAAATAACTTATGAAATCGCTCTCACTAATAAAACATTTCTGACGAAATCAAATCCAGCCAGTCAATAAAGATTTCAGCAAATAAATTGAAAGACACTCTTTCATTTTTAATGCTGCCGAATATCAGGAGGATATAAACTGCTATATATCGTTTTACACATACATATTCCCAGATAAAGGTGTCGCACAGTGTACGTGGGGTACATAATAAGTATATTGTGGCTTTCCTCTCACGTTCTCCAGGGTACCGTATGAATCGGACATGACACCATGAATAAAGATAAATCATTGTTTAGAAAATTGGATTTGGTTCCCTAGTTGCATTATTATAGTGTCTTATAAGTATAACATTCGTAAGTTGTCACACCATATTGTAAAATTTCTTTAGTGTGAATTTTTTACTGTTTTTCCAGCTGTAAATTGTTTGATGTCTGTGATCTCAGTAATGTTATCTAAAGAATATCATTACACAAATGTTAGCTGGTCTGCAAAGCAAATTCTCCCACTAATTATAACGAACTTAATTTCTTTCTAAGGTGCTTGAACACGAGTTTCCCTGTTGTCACTATCAGAAACTTTGACACCTCTTTCGAACTTCACTTTAAAACTTCGTTCCCCTGTTTCCTATTCAGGGCCGACCGCTTCCCGGACGTGACGTCATCGTTCCGTGTCGATGCTGGCCGTAAGCCTTTTAAGGTTTATGAACACGCGATTGTTCTCGCATGGAAACAACACGAAACAGCATTTAGTAATCGTTATTGTAGTTGTAGCGATAACAACAATACTGCTACTTTGCTGCACTAGGTAGATTCATGACTTCATGAGACAGGGAAATAAAAACTGGTAATGTGGAAGAGATAGATAATGAAATAGATAAGCTTGTAGGGTATAAGCCCGAAAATGTAGAACTAGAACCAAAAACAAAGGACTATCATGATACACACGACATCTATAACGAAACAAGAATACGTTAAAAAGTAAATACATTTATATTATACAATCGTGCCACAACACAGTGTACACAAGGAAAAAATTAAATGAACCCAAGTGCTTACACTCAAGCGAATGAAGATTGGATTGAAAAAAGTGGAGTAAACTCTAGAATAAAAGTAACCTTTTAACAGTGGCATCGAGTCTTGTCGAGCGTGCACTTTGAATCTTTACTTAGACTTTCAATATTAAACAACCGTGATGAAAAAAGCTGTGGCAAGAGAAAAATTGCTGTGAAGTCTTTTCTGGTAAAAGTAAAAGTGTATTTTGTAGACTGAAGAACTACACGTTTGATGTTATCAAGGTAATCAGTATTTCGCTCCAAGAATTTACGTTTAACAACCTCATAACTTAAGGAGCCCTACTAGATTCTAATAAGATAGCCCGCCTAAATGTCTGCTTAACTACTTTATTGAACCTGTAATTGCTAAAATCGCTCGCCAAATCGACGAGCCCACATTTAATAACTAACTCGCGAAATTCTAGGTGTGGCCCTGATAAAACCCAACAAAACACGCGATGCGACCGTACATCAGAACTATTGAATTCTGGTATAAATTATATAGGTGCGAGTTAACCTTCGCTTAGTAAAAGCTCCGGTGTTTCTTTTTCTTTACGAAACCCATTTGCGCATCGAGTGATTTGTGGTTTTCGAATTTATCGATGTGTTCGATTTATTGGTTTACCGTTAACGTTGGAATTGTTTCGGGTTTAAATAGAACCAGCGTTCTTTTGATGCTGAACCAGTGTTTCTTGTCAATGGTTTCGTGATCTTTATGGTGGAGCATGGCTTGTAAGTGATGACTGACAGTTTACAAGTTATTTTATGATGTGAAATCGCAGCCTCTTTTTATTTGTAAATGTTGAATTTTTTATTTCACGCACTGTAGCAAGAGTAAAGAGCAATGTGTTCTGCACGCTTCTCTTCATAAACTTGCCAACCAAAGAACAGTAATTCTATAACAGGACTGTCCAAAACATTGTTACAAGATTTTTCATGTGTAGCATTTACGATGTGCACGTTCCAATTTCCAAGACAATTTCACAGACTACCCACATTTTATATGCCAGCTTCATCCTTGTTATGTATAGTCGGAAAATATTTGAGTCGCGTCACGATGTGTCTCTTTGATGTCGAGAGGTTAGCAGTCGTGGTTAAACCGAATTTAAAGTGAGGTTTGATGAGCTTACCCCTGTATTATGTGCTGTTATGTTAGAAACTGTAGAGGAGATGATTGTGGAGAGTGTAGTTTCTGGGTGGTTTAGGATGTTCCATGTTATCTGTCAGCTAGAAACAGACAAAGCTTTGACCCCAAATTCAATAGCCTTCAAATACTATCTGAAGCAGCAAAAGAGGGGATTTGATATTGTATTCTGTATAGACCTCAAAACATCACTTCCAATCGAACAGCTTACACAAAAGCAAGCTAAACCAAGATTAACAACAAACGTAAACCTCCAATAACTGTCTAACCCTGACGAATATAATTACAAAATACAACGCCACCTAATATATCAAATCAGCTCAGTCATTAATCATTAACCATAGCAGGCAACGGTTAGGCTCGTTCGATTTATCCCGTTCAGTGTAACCGATTAGGGGCACTTTCAATCAAGATTGTTTGCCTGGCTGTGCCAAGTTTGCTGAGAAACGCGATGATTGACCCACTTAGTGGCACTGGGTATATTGTCGCCGGCAACCTCGTCCGTCGGGTCCTTTTAATTGCTTTCTAAACATCACTGTGTATGTACTCCATGTGGATTAACCCGTGTGTGCGATAGCGGACTCAAAGGCTAGTAGTTTATTTCTATTGGATTTGAATAAAGTTCTTGGTGTTTGTGGATACCACCGTCACAAGGTGATTTATAAAAGCTGTAGAATTTATGTATCTTTGTCAGTAGCGTTTGTTAGGGCAGATCAGTACCAAGTGTTTTTGCCTTCAAACTTTGAATTTCGTATATTAGCAGTAGCACGTGTATCCTGTTTTGATACGATACCAAAAATACAACTTTCAGGCGATGTAAAAACTGAAATAGAAGCTAACATTAAACCGAAAGTAGTATTTTCAAAAGCAAACCAGTTATTAAGCGTACTAAAATAGCAATCAAATAGTTTTATATCCGTGGTTGCTGTTTACAACTAACAAATAAAACTATAGCTGTTTGTACTTGGTTGTGTACTCGCAATCAAATAATAATACTGGATGAATTCATCGGAATATCGGGTTGTTAATATTAGATAAAGTGTGGTATTGGGTTGTTCCATCAAATTCTGCAAGCTAGTATAAATTTTAGGAAGAGTAGTTAGTTAATTAATTTAACTATGTGTTTGAGCCCAGTAAAATACCCAATTTTTACGTGAATCAAGGCGAAAAGAAATTAAGATTGTGGCGTTAAACCAGATGAGCCAAACTGCAAACTGGATAATATGAACAGAAATTGCACGCAAGAATTCATATATGATAATGCTGGAAGGAATACGCTGTCTGTTAATTTTCTAAAATAAAATGGAGAGGCAATTCCCAACAAATATTTACTAGCTTTATGTGCAGACATGACAGCCGGCGCAGACTCCACAAATCATAACCAAGCACAACGCATAGAGCTAAGCCAACAAGTTATTTATAGACCAATAAAAAGCCAATAAACATGTTGAACAAGCCAAAGATTCAAAGATTCTCAGGGCGTCTTGGAGGCGCGTCTGAGACGACGATGTCGACCTAATTGTTGGCCGTTCAACGACACTCAACCCGGATGCTGTTGGCAGCCTTCGCAGGGTGGCTCTCAGGCTCTTCCTCGACCCCCCCTTCCCCCTTCCTTACCAGCCTGCTTTACTGAGGGATAATAGTATATACTCGAAATATTGTTGGGCTAGTGACGGGAACTAACTATTGAATTTTTGTTTATCCGTTTTTGTGACTTGTATTCTGAGTGTACCTAGACGATTCTTTCCATCAGTGTGTGTCAATTGTGTTTGTGACTCGAATCTCCTTGTGCCTAGAAGATTATTTCTTCTCAACAGTGTCTGCTGTTGATTGTGCTTTTGAATTGGTTCGGGTCTTGGTGAAATACTATAGTGCATTGGGCTTGAAGAATTTATTGGTGAATCTTTCGTATCTTCATAGCTTTTTCACTGATAGGTACTATTCTTCAATGATAGTTTATAAACTACCTCGTATTAATAAAGTGTCATTAACTCGCAAGCATGGGATTATATGTATGCAAGTTAATCTTTGGAATAGCTGAATAGGAACTTTGTGCCCTTGAGATTTTGCGATCGAAAACTGGTCGTAACAAATCTGTTATCGCGTTGCAATTTCGGAATATTTCTATATACACGAACGAATTTGATTTATTAATAAATAAGTCGAACATTTGCTTTTATAAGTAAGCCATCATTAGGCTTTATAACTATGTATTTGAAATTATTAATTAACCGAAGGAAAATTTAAATTAATTCCACTCTATCTAAGTAGTACAAGTAATTATTTAAACATGTATTAGTAGATTAGTTGAGTCATATTGTTTACCCCTGTGAGTACTGGCCTTACTTTTGTATATTACCTTATAGGCCTGTTGTTAATTAGGGAGTAATTATCAAGTGAAATTAGGTGTGTTATCGACACTAAAGTCACATGTAAAATTCATGTCTGTTACTAGCCTAGTTTTAAAGGCTTTAATTCTGAGCTATCAATAATCTACTAATGACGAATTCCTTCTCTGGGAATAATTTATCATAGCAATAAAACCTCATTCCTTTATTTCAGTAATTGATTGGCCTGTGGTCAGCTTTAATAACTTGGCGATCATGGTCATGGTCATCTTGGTGATTGTGTGTGCGGTCATGGTTTATGAGCTTTTATCATCATTAACAACTATCAGTTTAATCTTCACTCTCTGATCAGTGTTCTTGTCCACACCCTTTCGTTTTGCATAACTACAGGGAGCTCCGAAATAACGACACACAATTTGTAATCATCTTAACTAAACACGTCTCCCATAACTTCCGCTCGAGTTGGTTTTGCGTATATAAAATACGGAGGATACGCAGACCCCCTCCCCCCTTGACACACCCTCTATTGTATTCAGTACGGTTTATGGAGTACTTAACCCTCTCTTTTTGGCAAGCTCCGCCCGACAACCATGTTTCTAAGCGGCAATTGTAGTGATCACGTATATTTTAAAAGCTTAGGCCCACTTTACTTAGAAACTGTCGTAAAATATCAATCGTATGCTAAATTCTCGTTCGTTAAAGCAGAACCTTCGAATGTTTGAGTTTACTTTGTAGGCTCAGCTGTCAGTCAGGTTTACGGTGTTTTTATTATTTAATTAAGCAGACGAGTGCTCGTTTCCTGTTGTTTCCGTATCACGTTATAGTTTATGTATCTGAAGTAATCCTTTATGAAAAATTTCATCATCGATAGCTGTATCCCTACTGTTTAGTTTATCCATTCCCACCTTTGTCATAATCTCATCTAGATTATTTCTATGATCCTTCCAGAATTCAAAAACAAGTTCACAACAAAAACCTTTGAGGCGTTTATTCAGCTGCGGACAACTTATTTAAAAAATATTACTCATAACATTGTTGATCTTACTTAAGTCATCGTAAACTGTAAAATTAACTGTTTACTTTCTGAAAACAAGAACATTCATGACATATATTTTTGTATCATTCTCGAAGTGTCTTCATGATGCTCCTAAATTATATACGACAGTGCAATAAACCATTAGATGGCTCTAAAGCGTTGTAAAAAGAATGTAATAGCTTTGCAGGTGTAGTACTGCAGCTGACCCTCTCTGAAATGATCGATTGAGGCTTTGAATGATGTATGAGGAAGCTTTGTTGGTAGGGTCAGCAATTGATAGAAATCTTAATTACCAAGGGTTGTCTTGAAATTGATACTGCTATGTTCCTCATTTTATTTCTTTGTTCGAATAAAATAAACTACGAAGCTATTACGATTTCACATTATATTCCACTGAGCTTAGAATAGTCTATGTATATATTACGCTTTCATTTATTAGTAATCTCACCAAATATTATGTTTAATTAACTACTCTCAAAATTTGATAAGCTCCATTAAGTTTCACTAAATCCTTGGAACAGGCACAAAAATAATGATATTCATATCTTTACCTTTACCAGTAATTATGTGGGACGAACTCACGCCCCTACGGAGTAGGTGCGAAGACCCCCACCCTTGTTTAATTATGCACCGTTCAGCGTTAAAGTGCACCCGACGGGAAGTTTTATAGTGCCGTAAATAGCACCCAGGTTTCTACTTATATAATGAGAATAGAGAAATATTACTCCACTGAATCCCTTTACTGTAATAGATTCTAATTTTCTATCGAACTACGTCAGAAACATCCGTGCAGATTTGCAGAGCTGACTCGTCACTGTCTTCCGGAACTCATTAGAGTATCGTAAATTTCTCTCACTGGATTACTAGGGTCTTAATTTACGGCAGCAACTATTAGGAATTCTCGAAAACTGTAATTTTATTTACAAATTCATTCTCATTGTCAATTCGCAGATGTTTCGTGAATGTTATTGCTTTCTTTGACGCAGGTGCGTTCTGTGGAATTCTGACTTCAATCATCTGTTTGTAGTTCAAGGGTTTCTTCTGAAAACTGTCTCTTGTTTTTAACTCGAACACCGTGTTTATTCTGGGTTCTTAACTTGTAATGTCAATTTTGACTAGGCTTGTTCTATACCTAAAGCTTCTTAGTACTTCGTTTGAAGGTAAAAGAAAGAGTGCAATTTGCAGTAATGATTTTTCATTTCTATAAATGACCCCCTCGTTTTGCAGTAGCATGATCATGATATTCCGCATTTCAATTTGTGTTTATAAAATTATTATTTATGGCAATACACTCTAGAGCGCTACTACATCTGATGAATTGTGAGTACATCCGCCCACAATAACTACGTAGGCGTAACACAACGTACGTGTAGTCGAATCTTGTAATCCTCTGCCCACACCGGTAGGGGATTGCAGATTTTATTTCCACACAATAAAATTGCTGTTATTCGTTCGGATCTAGAAAGATTGGAAATCGATCCTCGATACTTGACGGGAGTTTAAGATGATAACGTTGAGAGGCGTGCAATTTGAGAGGCCAACGTCCAAATTTGACTTGCATCACAGGTTGATGATGCAGATAATGATGAAGATGGATAGATACTCTATGTACCACACTAAGATGAACAACTGTTTGATGTTGATGTCCTAAGTGGGCAGTTATAGGTTGATAACAAAGATAAGTGGTGTAGTACACTTAAAAGAATATTGTATGATTTATTAATTGTAGTGCTTTTTGTTGCAGAGCTAGAGGGTTGTCGGGCGTGGTGCGGGCGGCGGCCGCGAGCCCGGCACCATGGCTACGGTGGAGGGGCGGCCGGCGCAATATGGCGTCACCCTACGGCAGCTGCGCGAGCTGATGGAGTCTCGCGGCGCCGAGGGCCTGGCCAAGATCAACGCGCTCGGTGGTCCGCAAGACATATGCAAGAAGCTCTACACATCGCCCACAGATGGTTCGTACCGATTCTTTATTATGATCTTCCCTGGCATCTTTTTTTAGAGCAGCGGCACCAGCCACGTCTACAGTGATGGATTATTTCATGTCCAATTGACTCTACTGTGCATTTACAAAATCGATAGCAATTATCTGAACTATCTTTACCTTTGATAAAACGACTGTGGTATACCATTAACTTTTGGTATTTTAACTTCAGAACACAAATACAGAGTTGAACTAAACTCCTTTATGATATGACCCACCACTTTCGTAGCTTTCATTAGTAAATTCCTCGTAGACCGCAGAATTTCATAAGCTCACAAGAGAAATTGTTCGCCCTTTGATGATTTGACAAGTTGATTCATAGGTGTAAATTAAATACGAATTCTTCAAAAATATAACGCAGTATTTCAATGTTTGATTATTCGGTGAAGTTGGAAACATGAGTAAGAAAACGTTTGGTTTATGCATATGTTAGAACTATTCTTGAAGTCAAATGATTACATGACCACAACAGACACACACAAAGGGTTTGTCAATCAGTCGTTTACTGTTTACAGTGTGCATTATTTAGTGTATTTCTTCGTATTGAAACTGTCTAAATACTTCGTGGGCAACTGATTGTTCATTCCTAACATTGTTGCTTGCAAGTCGCGCATTAAATTTTGACATATTTAGTTAACCGCGACCTTAGTGTGACGAGTGACGACCTAGTTTCTTTCCGTCTCGAAAATATCCCACTTTTGTCATAACGTCAATCACTACAACTTTATTATCTGTCATATTTGGACTATCGTTTAAATACGAAAACATCGTCCATAATGCTCAATCATCAATCTAAACCAAACAAACTTTTAGGAAATTGGAGCTTTACGAAAATGCTCGAATAAATGTCCAATTTTTTCCTGAACATCAAGTTTAATCTTGTTGAACTGTTGTCAAAACCGGTATCAGATCGATAGCTAACCGAACTTCCCTAACAGGTGGGGTGGCTAGTGGCTGCTTATCCTTTGCACCCTCGATAATGTCCCCGATAACAGTTTCCTTAATAGCTTCGTCGCTTATACCTGAGCCGCTGATAATAACTTGTTTAAGTAGGTCTCTAGATATTATATCGTTAGCTTCACTTCCTTGTGCTACCGTTATTTCATTAACCATTCACATAATGTCGTTGTCCTTAAAGGAGACAATGCCGCGGCAACAATGACCGTTGAATGTCCTTTAGTAACGTCTAGCTAAAAAAAAACCTGCCTAATATTTTTCGGACTAGCAAAATGTAATCTTCGTTCAGCGACCTCGGGTTTAGTTCGGATTTTAATGTTAGCTGTTAAGCTTTGTTCGCGTATTTTATCATCGCCTATTCTAAATTTAGTGCAATCAAGAAGATTTAAAGAGAAAAGTTGATAGATATTTAGTTTTCTATCATAAATACTGTCAGTATTTGATGTTTTATTCAAAAATGTACGCAAAGCGTTTTTTGATAGTGCATCAACCTTTATGGATAGAAGTTTACGAGTGTCGGTATTTTTAGTGGCTTTTAAATCTAAAAAGGGTTTTCACGCTTCTATCGGTCTTCCGTTCCGTATGCTGCGCATACTATCTTAAAAGTTTATTTTAGTCACAAGCATCTCTGTGTAGAAAATACCATTCTGAAATATTTTAGGTTGAATGTTCATAACAATTTACATACAAGATAAAAGTGACAAAATAAGAACACAAAACATGATCAATTTACTCTGCAGCAAAGCAAGGGATTTTGACAGTTTTGAAATTTACATTATCCAGTTTGGAAGTTTGTCAACACCGTACTTAACAAGTTAAAGTTAAAAGGGAGCAGATGTCGTAAATCTCGCCGTAACAATATACAAGTTTACCTACAATCTCAGGGTGAGTTACACTCACAGTTAACCACAATCGGATCGGAGACGAAGGTAAATCTCCGGGGTATGGTGCCTCTAGTCCCCTACGTGCTTCATAACCTAGTCTTGGACTCAGAAAGTGCTCTCTTTATCTGCCTGTCTCCTATAAACACCCTGAGTTCATTTCGCGAACAGTAATTCACTTTTAATGTAAAATAAAGAATACGAAGTCCTATTCGTGTCGCATTTCTTCCTTGTCTCTCGCAATTTTATTACCTACCTCTTGAAATATTTCTTATTTGTCATCATTGTAAAACACTTGGAATACCTTGCCTTTAATCTCGCTCTTTTATGTTATTCGTAATTTCTGTTTTTACTGGCGACTGTTTCACTGTATCCCGTTACAAAGTAACTCGAAATAGGTTATTTCACAAATACAAAACCTCGTATCTATTACAAAGTGTCCGGTATTTGGCATCGACTCCCATCATAGCGACACTATCGGAGTCGACTTATCGATATTGTTCGGAAAATGTCGCGATACGTATCAACTAACGGATAGCGCCCATTTATTCCGACCCAACTTGCCTTCAGCAGATCTGATAGTTTGATTCACTGCCAAAGGAAAATTGTAGCAAAAAATATAAACTGAAACGATCGCAATGTCAAAGTTGAAAGACCTAGAAAGAGTTGATGTTGACAAAACCTTTGTTGGGCCAACGGTAGTGAGGCGCCAAGCTGAAGCGTCCCATGGAGTGGGAAAGGTCAGACTGAGTACACGTTAAATGTCGACAAATGGCTTATTTGACCCCGAAGAGGACGCTTGCAGAAATCTTTGATTTTCGAAATGGCCACAATGAAGAGAATCGTTAATTCGGTCGTGTTAAAGGTCGATTGTGAGGCCCGATATATTTATGGCTGAATGCTTGGTTCTGTTATTTTAAGTGATTAGTCTGTCGAACAGAACCTCCGTTTGCGAAAAAGCCACGGAACCATCAAAAGTGTTGTAATGCGAAATACAAACAACCTTAATTGAGACGACGTAACAATCGACGCTGATGTTGAATTAGCGTTTGAAAGCGATGTTAAAACCGACCGCGCTACCTAACGGCTGCCAAAGTAAACAGTCGAAATTAAAGTTTTCCCAGTGAAAACGGTTGGAGACAATTCCGCAATATCCCACGGCATGAGGCGGGATTAGCATTCTGTAAACTGGCACTCTCGGCGGTTTCAAACGTCCGGCTCTATCTTTAGTTTAGTAGATTTAACACTGGGTTTGCAATCGTCGCTATAAAACAAGTTTATGAAGTACCTGCTTAAGATAGTCTTGATATAACTTTCGACGAGAACGAGAACGTACTGAACAAAATCTCATTCATTGTTCAATCAGTAATTAGGACGCTTGGAATTTCGAATCTATTTCACAAGGAAATTAATGGTAATGAGCAAAGTAATTCATCAAGATTATACATCGCTTGCTAACAGCTTTTAGTACTTTCAGAAAATGGAAGCAGTACTTAATGTCTCTTTTGTTTAAAGCTGTAGGTACTACAAAGAGGCACAGTGTACACATTATGCTAATGAACGGGTAGGTAAAATTAGAACGTTTTATGAAAAACGTGGAATGTGTCATGTGCTTTTAATGCATCTCGTAATCTTGTTACTCACACTTTGCTCATCAAAAAGTAATTAGCGCCAACTAAAATATGCTATGACTAAAGAGTGGCGCTGTGCACACCGCCTCGTAGACGTGTCGCGACAGAAAAACGTCTAGAGGTTAATAACATCGCGGATTTTTTATGCTTTTCATGAAAATTGAACCCAATGATTTAATAAAATCTAAGGGTTTTTCCAGAAACACCAGCGTCAACAAGGATCCAACAATCGACGTAGACAAACGCGTAAAATTATCTCAGGACACATCAATATAATTTGCTAAATTATATTAAAAGGTCACGTCTGAGCGCCAATCCTCACGGATGGTGTCATGGCGTCTTAATTAATAAATGTCTGCACCCACTCGATGGAGGCCTAATACGGGAATTTAGTAAGACTTAATTGTCCCAATGTCGTCCTCGTTAATGAGGTCACGCAATACTCAGCACTGTTCAACCTGTCTCGATGCGAAATATCAGTGTTATAAGCTTTATTTCTTTCAACGAGTTTTACCTTCACTGGTTCGCTTCACAAATCTTCCACATCAAAATGTGTGTTCCTAAATTAAGAATTAACTTAGACAACCTTCCATTTTTTTTCGCTAAATTCATTTTAAGCCAGGTCTCCACCTATTTCTGGGCGCCATCCATCCATGTCATGTCCCACGTCAATTGCAAAAAATCCTTTACTACCTTCATCATGAAAAGGCCCGAATTTTATGTTCCAAGTTCGGATCCCGCCTTGATGAGTCTGAGAAACTATTTTATATCTTCCAACATTCCCGACGTTTTGTTCCGAAACGGGGATTGCCGATGTAACTCGAAAGACGTTGTATCGACTTGACCTTTAACAATTTAGACTTCGATAGGCCTCGAGGGGCTAAGAACACATAGAATATCTATTGATATTGTTGGAGCAGAAGAATTTGCGCTAGAATCTTGGATTCGTTCCCTTTATCGTGCGATTTGTGTCAGATCTCTGTTGACGTAACGAGCAAAGATGGGCGCTCGATAAAAAGCCTTGATGTTATATTGTAGATCCAAGAGGCTTTGTATTATATTGAAAGCTTTGACAACCAAATATTGACTGAATATTTGTGTCTCTTGTTACTTCAGAAAACATAGAACAGACACTACCGTTAAACCAGGATTCCTTTAGCTGTAATTTCAAACATCTGGACACTGACACTGATACAATCACACCAGTCTTACAGACGGCTTTGATACGTCCTCCTTCTAAGTTGAAATTCTATCAGGCAATACCGGTAACGAACCACTCCAAAGCTAGTCCGTTGACTCCGTTTCGATTCACGGAAGGTTATTTTGAAATTGAACTTTGTAAGTGCAATATCGTATGAAAATTTAATGCAGCCAATCCTCGAAAGTTGTCTGTAAGCCAATCCGTATCATGACAACGTCTCCTGAATTATTTGAATCGTTTGGTTGTAATAATTTCGTTGAATGTGAATATGAAATTCAAAATCCCAACTGCCGAATTCTTGATAGACAGTTGAGTCGAAAGTTTGGCATTATTAAACTAACGATGACATGTTTACAGACTTCCGTTCCTTCCGACACAAAAAATCTACGAAAAACAAAGAAATGACTGTTTTAATGAAACACGTATCCTGTAATAAACTATAAATTACACTGTCTGCGTACACCTTCCCCATACATTTGACAGTTGAAACTGCACAAATTACGTGTGCAAATAGCAACTGTCACTACGCTTGATAGCGACTGTAATATTTCATTATGATATATGCGACCGCCGAAATTCACTCGGACCAGTCGCGCGATTATAGACCTAAATGTAGAACATAATTTATACACTTTATCGACATGTCCGATTCATTTTGGCAGGCAATTAGTTAATCACAATTTCCTAAAGGTTGTTCTACTACTATAAATATTAATCTGTTCGTCGATATGAGCGCCATTGTCCTTTATCAATAGAATGCTAATTCGATTATCGGTTTGCTGTTGCCGATAAAAATTATAGGTTATCGTCAAACATTCCTATCGGTATGGATTTCCTTTCCAAAATATTTGTGGGAGTACTAGACTGTACGAAAACATCACTAACGAATTCCATTCCAACTTTGATTTGGTTATTTATTTGGAAATACTTTGTGTTCACCTATCTGGTGAGTAAATATGCGATTGAACCGGCAAATTACAACACTGAAACATACATTAAAGAAGAAAAAGCGCTGCTCGTAGATTTCAGAAATCCTCATGTTTATAGCCGAATATTTCGAATGGGCTTTTTTTAAATAAAAGGGTTATCCGCCCCACGGAACAACAGTATCCGTTTTCGCAAAAACATGATAGTAAAAAAAAAATACATTCACGCCGATTCCAACCTATGAATTCACCTTTGTTCCAAAGGTTTTATTATAATATCAAAACAGTCGGCGGCGCGGCGAAGCCACGGAAACCCGCAACCTCTTTAGACCGTGGTATTCCAAGAAATTCGGGGATCGTTAACTACGAACAATTTTGCTTCTTACCGCTTTAAATATAAAGTTGCTTTTCACTTGCCATTTAGAGCGTAATTCTTCGCCCCTGATGGATCGACCCTGTCAACTATTCAGCCAACAAATGCTAGCGAAAAATTATCCTCTTTGCTTCTAGCGGACTAACATCTTTATCCGGACTAAAAATGGGATATTACTTATTACTCATCTTGTCTCTGTCTCTTAAACACTAGATTATAAGGTTTTAAGTTGAAACTATGTCGAACTTTAGTTCAAAATGTATGTATTATCGCGTGGCTCAATGCAAAAGTTGCGAAAACATTGTTATGTTTATTTGAAACAGTGCCGGATTGAAACGTACAGGTGGAAAGGAGAATTAACTGGAATTACAGGAGAATAATTCGTGGCATTGGCTGTTAATTAATTGATTGAATGAATTCAGCTGGCAATTACTCGTTTTCATTAATGACACTCCATTAACACGGGGTTTGTACGAGTTTTTTTTACAACCAGTTTTTTGCCAACCCGCATTTGCAGCAAATGCTTTCAATATCCAACACCCCACATTTTTATACTGTCGTCAAATCTGATTCAGAACCACTGCCTGAAAAAGAGGCATCACTTTAACGCTCATCCCAACTTTCTTTTGACCGAACCTTTTTAACTTTACAACGTCGTAAACTGAAGTATATTTCTCAGGCATCGGTCAAGCGCTACGTGTAAACACTTGAATAATTCATGGCACACCCTAAGCTACCAATTTAGGGAACCACAAATCGTCCCGAGCGAATAAATTAGGTGGAAACGGTACGGAACCCATTATCTTGCCGCGACCTTTTCGTACGTAATAAGTTAGCAGTGTGATTGAATGGTACGGTAGGTGTACCTATTCATATATGAAGATACAAAGTACAGTCATGCTTAATTAGATTTTTCACGAAATTCGGGCGACTCTATGAATCGAAATATCTGTGATAGAAGGCACACCGTCATTGAATAAGTCCTGTTGACTAATAATGGAAGAATGAAATGTCTTACTCAAAAGCGTTCCACCTAAACCTTTTTTTACAATCAGGAATCTTGTCACCATATTGGCCGTTATTCAGCTCTAATGCAATTCATCGCACCAATATTTATTCGTGTAAGGAATCTTGAATCGCCGGCAGTTCTCAGAAATGCGAAGGGCTACCGGAATGCGCAAATTAACTGCAATACCCATATGCCAACGTGCACTAAGCTTTAATGAGACAACATAATGTTTGTGGAACTTTCAGAGTCAGTGAAACGGCTAGAAAAACTTTGATTCCCCCTATTACATGGACAGGGGAAGAAGAAAGAAAAATTGATTTACACAGGGTAGATAATGGTTTAGTTAGTGGAACAGTAAGGGAAAACATTACAAAAAAGCCACGCAAAACTTTACCAAGTAACGCTTGACCGCTTCAAGCTTCGATGAATTTAAATGTATGTCCAAACGTTTGTCCATACACCGTCAAACATTGGCAGCCAACACGCGTATCTTTTACATTAATAAATTCAGTTGGATGCCGTCACGGCTTGAATTATGCGAACCTTGTACTACAATTGAAATAAGCATCAGTACGGATGAATGAAATTTAATCTTAGTGCACCTAGGTAGTGCGTTCAATATGAATATCGGGAAATTTATTGCATTTCCGAGGTCTTGTTAAATCAAAAATCATTCACAGGTAATGCATGCATTTCTTGTTGAACAGCTGAATTAAAATATGCTGGGTTTTCCATGTCTTTAAATGAAGTCCTCTTTACAATAAAGTCTCTAGTCTCATAATTATCTTTATTTTCGTCTACCACTAAGAATCTTATTACAATGGACTTTTTCCTACAATCTTCGTAATTAAGGTTGTTACAACTAGGGCTTCCAAAATTACGGATATATTAATTACGTAATTGATTACGAATTTTGGTGGTCCAATTACGTAAGTACGTAATTACGTAATTTAAAACATATTTTTGAAATTTTTGAAATCGAATGTTTAATTTTTTAGGTAGCAATCGACAATATAAGAAGTGTAAAAAGACTTTGATTAAACTAAAGTTTTTATTGATTAATATGGACATACAGAATAATGTTACATTATCAAGAGCATAACTTAACAGATTCTCCTATTAATTTAATCACAATCACAACACAACGCTCTATTATAAATATTCTGTGACAACGCTTAGATAGTATTTAGATTCGTAACAAAATAAGAATATCTTTTTCCTAAACGGAATGCTTATTACTTATCTACTTATTTGACTTTTCTTGAAAATGAGATCTCATAAACGACAACGCATTTAGTGTTTTATCACTTAATGAACTTCTTAATTTACTACATAGATAACCAGCTGAAGAAAAAGCACGTTCGGCTTCAACACTTGTTGGTGTAATCGATAGTAAATAATTATACGCTGCTGTTAGGTAAAATCCACGACCACCGCCAGCAGTATCATAAATGCACATTTCCACTCTAACAATGGAGTCAAGATCTGTGTTAACCGTAGATTTGTTTACCTGTGACGTGGCTTTGCATATCTCTTTTTCTAATTCCTCGGCCACAGTTAACTCTTCATCACTGGAGTCAGTATGTGCTGTGCTTATTTGTTGTATTGGACTTTGACTTGTCTGTGCAGACGTTGTGCTAGCTGTAAATTTCAGCCTTTCTAATAATCTAGTGATATATGTCCTTATATAATCTGACGTCGGTTTTGTGAAGGTTTCTGTTGATATTGTTTCGTAAAATTGTTCATTGTTATGCAAATACTGTAAAATACCAGATACACTAGTTCGTCTCTCTTTTATTCTTTTTCTAAGGGAATTAGCAAGCCTTTCGCTGAGTTCGTTGTGCTGATAGTCAAGTTTATTTAACATAAACTGAAGAGCAGCATCTGCCGTCAATAAGTTTGAATCCCGGCGACACAAAGACATCACAGTTGTTTTTATTACATCTAAACTATGATGAATGTTTTGCAGGTCTTGAATTTCTTTTTCTGTAAAATTTATATTTGATTTTAAATCCAATAATGCCTTCATGACACATGATTTTAATTTTAAAAATCTGCCAATCATATCGGACAGGCTGTTCCACCGTGTCTTGCAGTCGAGTATAAAATCGAGGCCCTTTTCATATTCTTCTACAGAGTATTTCTGCAACAAGTCGTTTTTCAAGGGTGACTTTTTAAAAGATTTAACCAAATCTCGTACTTTTTTTATAGTATCTTTGTAAAGAAATTCAGATTCTGTAATTCTTGGTACTTCTATATCAAATCCTCCATAGTTTTCTTCAGAATCTTCAGAGTCGTAATCTAGTTCTATATCTTGTTGCTCTGGGTTGGGATTGGGAGTTGACTGATATTGTGATTTATATAGCACATCGAGCACCGCCAGTTGTATGCCATGGGCAAAACACAATTGATGGTGGCCGTCAAAATTTTTGCCCATTTTAACCATTACGCTGGCTCCGTCGGTTGTGAAAGCAATTATGTCTTCAAGACTAAGTCCGAAATTGTTCAAATGCTGTTGTAATAATTGGGTTCCTACATCTGCTGGCATTGAACCTTCTATTCTCACCAGACCCAAATTTTTGTAATAAACTGGTTCGAGATCTTTACTGTGGATATTAATATTCATGTATCTCTTATTTCGAGTAGAGGTCCACTCATCGAATGTCATTGTAAATCTTTTGTTCTGGGACTTCATCTCCTTTAAAAGACGTATCAGAGCGTTTTTTGTATTATCATGTAGCTCTAAAACTATCCTGGTTATAGTTGATGGCGATTTCGGTAGATCATAGCCGGATTTTTTGAAAACATACCTCAGGTCTTCAGAAGTACAAAATTTGCTCAACGGGATACCATCCGAAGCTGCCATTCTAGTCACTCTTAACTCCATGGAAGACTCACTCACATAATAATCCGTGAGTTTAGTTTTCTTTTGGGGTGATTCATGTGGGACCGGGGCGCCCTTTCTTTTTTCTTGAATTTGAGCACTATCGGACGTTGATGTTGAGGTACTCGCTTGTGGCACTTCAGTGATATGTTTGGCCCGCAAGTGAGTATGTAATGCTCCCGTTGCACCACCGGGCGTTTTTAAAACTTTTTTACAGTGCTTACACTCGACGGTTTGTCCATTATCGGCTCTTAGAAAATGTTCCCAGATTGAAGATGTTGTCCGTTTGTTTAAGAACTCCTTGAAAACTGTCTTCTTTGTTGACGACCTAAAACAATTACAACAATATATTTAACAACTAAATATGCTATAGCAATATTGGCACTCTCCAGTCAGTAGTCCCCCAACTATATCTATCTATACAAAAATCACATTGAACTGTGTTGCTCCGTTTTGACGTGGTAGAATGACAAACACAAATATAAAAATATTTTTAGAAAATAAACCGACTTCACAACTTTAATTTATTAATGAAAAAAGGGAGATAAACCTTACGCCGACAATTTTTTTTAAGTCGGTGCCAGCCTTAACATTTAACTATCGTCGAACGAAACGATAGTTTTTGAGCTACTTACGCGCGGACAAAAATATAAACATGCGACTTTAAACCTATGCCACATTAATTAGTAGAACCTATTCAAGCTGATTCTATAATGAAACAGTGATATCACAATTTATACTAAGTATGTCTAACTTTCTGGAAAAAATAAAATAATAGATTTTATTCAGGTACTTACATATTTGTTGTAGTTCCTTAGTTCCTTACACTTAAATGAAATATCTCCAGCGAGGAAGTGTTCAAAATTACACGTAACATGTCATAGTCACTCAACAAAAATACTTTATCGACCAGGTTAATATCATTAGGTCAGTCGTGAACTTCGAGGTGTGAACTGTGTGTGAACGTATAAGTCTAATAACAGACGAATGAGTACTGAGACTTTATTTCCTACATACATTAGAGTTCAGAGCTAAACTCACACATTGAAAGACGCGGGGATTCCCTGTGAACCTATTGTTTATCAAAATTATACTCTATTTCTTACATGTCAAAGAGAATAAGTGCCCTACGTTATCCAAAGCTGAAATAAATTGCGGGGAAGTACCGAGAATTACAGATTATATTCCGGATTGATTTTATTCTCTACGGGGGAATACCCGCTTGGTCTGTTTCAATGTTGGCTGGGTTGTCTTGTCATGTCATACTGTTTAAAAAAAATGTTGCCAACTTGACTTACGTAATTACGGATTTCAACCCCTCAGTTACGGACTTGTCAGGAGTTATTTTTTTTGCGTAATTACGTAACTGCGTACTTACGTAATTACGGAATGGAAGCCCTAGTTACAACGGCAACTTCTATGCACAACTTTTAAATTCTCGGACTATTTTTTTTTTCTAGCAACTCTTCTTCGTAATTAATCTACAGAGTTTTATAACTTCTGAAACTAACGAACACCATTTTCTCCCTGAACAAACTGTAAACTAGCCTGAACTTCGATTCTTTCGAGGATTTTTGTTACAAAGTTTTAAAACGGTTCATAAAGTAACCAGCAAGTGAATGTTTAATTCAGTTTAGCCCCATTTTCCTGCTTAGAACAACTTGTCTAAACTAGTTTGGATCAGATAGCAAGGTAACACACACAAATCGCATTAGATGTAATCGAGGGTCGATGCAGTGTGGCTATTCGCGGCTGGGTGACGTCGATGAGAAGGGTTATAGGAGTAGAAGGACATCTAATAGACCGGATCTACATTATTCTGTTACTAATCTCTTCGGTGAATAGGTAATCAGTTGACGAACAATAGGGAAGACTATGCTCAAAACAATAGTATATTTATAGCACATAGGTAAAATTCTGATCACGCCCTACCTATAAGGGAAAACAACTCGAATGTTAACTCATACACCTACAAGTGTAAAATACAACAGATACATTTCAATTATACTCAGGTCAAATCATTTTATCCTAACGACGTACTAACATCTCGACTTTATACATAACGTCCAGATTAATATTCCGATTGTAGCAGAACAATTCACTCATCAAACGTGCATCTCGATCGAAGGCCGGCTGTGGAGTGGGGCGGGGCGGGTTGTGATCCTATGACGTCATAGCGATGCTCTCGAGCCTACCCTCATGTCTGCGTTTGACAGCTCGTACAAATGATGCTCGGTCACGTCGATCTCATGAACCCATTCCCCTTTGTTTTACAGCTTTCAACACATATTGCCTACCTAATCGATTTTAATATTGAACTTGGCGAAAAGTACCATAAGAATATTGGTACGTATAGAAAAATCCGTAATCCTAGTCAAGGTCGCAGCTCCACCATTAATTATGGGCATTAATTTGTTTCAGGGTTGAACGTATACATGTGCTTTTCTTTAGGTGGTGTATAAAGGTTTTAATAATTCAGCTTTAACCTTGCAACAACACTTTGTTTAGTAGAAGAATGTACTAATATTTAGACTTTGAGATCCGGCGAAGTCAATCATTTGATCGTGTAGATCGGATGTGTGGAAATAATGGTGAAGTCTAAAACTCATAAGATTTAATAACTCAAAATAAATGAAGTAGAAGATAAAAGAAACTACATTGATCAATACTAACAAATTGTGAAAAGTTTTTTAGTCCATAAAGCAACATCGATAAAACCAGCCAAGGTATATTATTAAAATGATTTGTACGAAACAGCTCGAGTGTAATGCATAGAGAAGAGTGTTAAAATTAGAAATGATATCATTCATATTATTGTTTAAGACCTGCTGTGACTTGGTACCTCACTTTGAAATGCTAAGCGACCATTTCAGTTGCCTTAGTCATATCAAGATTAGATCGTATTTTTAATGATACAGGGTTGCGAATAAAATAGGGAATTTATTAAAAACAGAACAGTGAATTTTTCCCCCATTTCTCTTTGTAATTGAACCCCCAATTTGACTTTCTGCCAGTCGTAATTTCGTTCGCGTGTATTCAAAATGGAGCTCAAATAGTCGTCGCTCAAAGTAGAATTGCATATCTGTTACAAGAAAGGAAACTAAATGTTTGTCATTGTTGATTGATAAGCAGACAGACATTTGCCTTTTAAAAACTATCAGTTGTATACCAAATCGATTTTTTCAGGCAACGTTATTGACTTATACAGTATGGTATTCGGTAAATAGTATTAGTAATGCTAGCTGGTGGTTATTGCACCCTGGATCGCGTGCACACGAATTGTTTACGCTACTCGGACCGAAAGCCGACTAAACTAATTTGTTTAACAGTTTTTGAAAGTAACACTGTGTTGAAACAATAATAGACTTGCTATGTGCAAGGATCTTGTACAAAAAGTTTGCTAATGCACTACTTAACTTGACTAAATTCACTCTATAATTTCGTGGTTTGGTGTAAATTGTTTCACATTTCTTCTCTTTACTTTTTACTGAGTAACGTGTTACCTGTTGTTTTAGTGTTTCTATTGTTACAGTTATTCTTTGTATCAGTGTACAGTCGAACTTCCCAAAATGTTCCATTAGCTTTTCAACTTCTAAACACTGACAAGCAAGTTCTCCCATCTCCTTTAATCCGTCAATGCTAGCTAAAACTGCACCTTTATCTTAAAATGGATGACGTCAATGGCCTCCAACCTTCCCTCCACCATTCTCATCAAGGTGTATACCTTGAGGTGTTCATGAGCCAGTTGCACCCTTTTGCTCGGCTGAACGCGCTAAACGCGCCCTCAGGTCGGTAAAGGCCAACTGCGGTTAACACCACTTGTGATGTAACAGCTGCTCTTTTAGAATTATTCAGTAAACCGATTAGGTTAATTTTTTCAAAGAGGACAGTGGAATCTTTTTATGTCTCTTTCCTGTTCTATCCTCTGGATTTTCAAGTATATTGGCATGAATAACGTACGTTTTTGATGCGCTGTCTCATACAAATATTTTTGAATGATTAACACAAACACACACATTTTTTTCTCCAAGTGATTACCCTAAATGTTCACACAATAAAAATTCTTTAACAATATAAACTAAAATACCATGTTCACAATAATCACAGAATGATTATGACAATCAGTTAACGGAAATGTTTAACGCCATGTCAAAAATAGGTCCCACGTCATCAATGAGTAATAGTTGACCAGATAATTTTATAACTAACATTCCAGTTAACATTTTAGTAACATAATCATTCCAATTCCCTCTAAAGGCTTTTAGCCGGTTTTGACTAAATGGTTATGCGTGTCATGCTCTTCATCCTTGTAAGGTGGTGTCTTAATATAATGAACGTCATTGAAATCTAATATGCCAGCCAGGCTCAATTTTTTTAAGCAGAACTCTTTTTTTTTAATCTGTGTTGTTGACGGTGTTATGAATTAAGATCGACACTTGTGACGTAGATATAGCAGGTTTTCCTCGATCTTCTAGCAAATTTTTGCTTTTAAAGAAAAACTAAAAGACCATGTGGCATGTGGTCAAATTATGAATAAGAATTTACAATCCATGACATTATACAAGACCAAACAGCTATGCCGTCATTACTTGAGGTCGTAGTCACCGCTGTGACCAGAATACTTTCATGACGTGTGATGATGTCATAAGATGCGAAGTGATTAACAGTGTCCCATTGTTTTATTGCGATTCACCCATTAGTCTTCATGACAAGTAGGTTAACTTAGTCATCCAAGTGTTTAATGGCACAGAGTTAGAATTCAACCGGACAACCAGTCTTACCTAGGGATATAAAGTTACCCAAGACCTGGGTTGTGGAAGTCAGATAGGTAAATACTACAAATACTGGACTAGAAGCCGCCCTTGCCAACATAGTTGGGAAAAGGCTAGGCAGATTGATTGAGTTAGAATAATTTTGTTAATGATATTTAAACTATAACTAATTAACAGAACGGAGAAAACAAGGTTGATGATTTAGTAATCATGCTTTTGGGTCTAATAGACACCGTAACTTAACAAGTTCTTGCTGAAAATGAAGCTCAAATGTAAGTTGGTAGAAGCTTATAGCACTTTGAACAGAAGACTTAAAATTAAAGGCATGTTAAAGTAAGGTTATTGAGGCAATGTGACTCAATATTTTAAAAGGTACTTATCCAAATAAACAATTTTAAAATGACTAATTTGTATGGAGTTGTTTTGCTAAACTTAAGGAAGTATGACTACCTACACATAAACGCAATTTATAACCGCAGTGATAAATTCATGTATATTGTTTAACTTAAACGTTAATTATGAAAGTAGGCAGAATATGACTGACTCATAGAATTACAGTATTATATTTTCCATTAGTAACAATGTTTGAACATTTATATTAATAGAATTCGTAGAAACCGTGGAACTAGAAACTATTAAAACAGATCTTAACTGCATACCACTCCTCAATTTCGATCCTGGTTAACTTGAAGTATCACATAGTAACACGAAACAGGCTACCTGACCAGAATAAGATAATGACGTATGTATGATGTCATCCAACAAGACTGCCGATGGAATTGGCGCCATTGTCTTTGTATCAAATAAAAATATCTATGACATCAAATACGACTGCCTTGGTAATAAAGACGAAGGAATTTTGCATGTCCTTTCAGAAAAATATATGAATTATATTCGTATAGCCACAGCAACTTTTCAGACTGTTATTTTTGTTAGTACAGAAACCAGAAATTGATTTAATCAGTCAAAAGCGAATTTATTATTTAAGCCAGAGAGAAAGCAGTCGTTATTGTTTCTACGGGGGAGGTGCTTGAACTTTTTCTTCACTATAAGTTGGCAAACATGAAAACCATAAAGAATCGGCTGATAAATCATTCACTTTTAATACCGTATCGATATATATAAGTTCAACACGCTATGTTTGTTCAACTATGACTAATACGTGTGTAATAAAACTAATTACCTCACAAGAAATCTTATAGTTGTACTGAGAACTGATACGAATGTCCTCAGCTTCTTGTGACTAACCAGTTTTATATTTTTCTAGTAGGTAGTCATTGTACTGTGACAAATTCATATTTAGTCCCTCCTTTTATATTCTGTGCAGTATCCTATTTTATTCCGAATCTCTCGACAATGATTTCAAATGTGTTTGTTTCTGCTTTAACGATCTTTATGTCGTTTTCAGATAAGTACAATTCACCCTTTGTGTTCCTTTGGGCATCGTTAAATGCTTTTGTGACGGTATCTTCTTGGGCGATCATTTTAAATTCTTGAATGTCTGACTTTTATACCGGTCTTGAAAGCAAATTTTCAGGCTTTATACAATCTAAATTGATGAAATTATATATTCAGCTAATAAAATTGTAAATGTCGAAGCTTTGCAAGTTCAATTTGCAATCCGTCTGATAATTCACATTAAAATACATGACAATTGTGTTCACCAGTGTGTGCAATGATACAATTATATGCTAATGTAACTCATTCCCAGATTGTTCGTAGAAAGACAATAGTATTATATATATTATTACATATATGAATTTCGAGGAACACAAGTTGCGGTGACAACAGGAATTAAAGCAATAATGTATGAGAATGTTCAATTATGCCGTATAACGATTGCAGCGGTAATTTTGTATGGAATATCGGGAATTGGCGTTGCATTTTTGATTGGTGATACCATTTCAATTAACAATATTATTGCCGTTGTTTCTGGGTTTATTGAAACAGCTTCTGGTTTATTTTTAAAGTTTTATGAATCATGTTTAGGTTTTCCATGTCATTGTTGCCAGGAATAGTTTTGAACAAGGAAAGTAATTTATCAGTACCTATTGAACTAGATTAATTATATTATTATAATTTTTGTAGGTAGATATTACCTACTCATACTTAATGTTAAAACTTTATCATGTATGAAGCCTTGTCTAGGTTCAAAGAAATGAACACGACAAATGTTACGTGCAATCTTAATAAGGATGAGAAATAAAAGTAAGCCAGCATTCTTAGTTTCTTACATTGTTCAAAATAGTCATCTGTAAATCAAAGCTTTCAGAAGTGCAAGAACACCATTTGTTTTCTCTACAAACAATACGAGTCACTCTTGTAAACTTTGAAGAAATAGATGAACAGTATTTTTATATTTCCAATAACATTTGGAGCTCTATTTATAGGACGTTTCACTCCACGGGATATTTTAGTATCTGTAATTTTCGCGTGTACTGTGAGCTGTGCGTTGACCTCCCTTTAAATTATTTTACACAACGAAGGCTAATTGGCTTTATCACCACGTCCGCTATGTTAAACTAGGTCCACAATCTGCATTTTGTATTCGCCACGAAAACTAGAATTACTTAATTCACCCTAATGTTTATTAACATAATTTTCAGTAACTCAATCCGATGTTTTATTTTGTCCTCGTCTCGGTATCAAGGTCGCCGTATTGATCTCCTCGAAGGCATTAGCCTAAATAGTAACATGATAAGCGATGCTCGTGTACATCCACAGCCATTACGTAGAATAAAAGACGGTCCCCGTCAGACTTAACAAATAAACCGCTAATTTATGTCTAGTCGTCGGACGCAGTGCCTTTGTTGCGGCCCCGTTTTTCGCCTCCGAATCAATTTCCATCATGACGTCACCCGCACCCCCCTCGATCCCGACCCCCTCTTCAACCCCCGGACCGCGCCCGCCACTAGGAACAGGAATACGACTACTTCCGCTCCTTATGTAGCAATGCCTTTCCATTTTCCGTCGACTTACACAAACATAAATGGTGATCTTTTTCCCTGCCTAAATATGTTAGCGACACTTTTGGACTTTTCCAGAGGTATCTTATCAGGACTTATTGCTTTACGAGCTGATGAATTACGGTTGGAAGCTTTCAGTGGATAATTCCATTATGATACCACGTTATTATTTTTTTGGTGTACCACAAGGCGGCCGCTTTGGCGCGCTCGGCGCTGCATAGTTTTAATTACGAATTCTTGTGTTAACTCTGGAATCCTGCACACACGATGATGAAGTACTCGCGATGAAACACGCACACATCCATGAGGCAACAACTGAGCTAACGGAAACATAAACCGTAAACTGTATACCTAAAACGAAACTCTAAATTCGTGTGCAACAGAAACAAACCAGGTACAAACGGTTTATGATTGAACGCTAGCAGGTATTTTCGTACATAATATTAATGCCGAGATTAAAATAAACCTTAGATTAACGAAAGACGGACGACCGGCTTACCTCATAAAACAAATAACCAAAATGTTCCTCACCACACGTTACACAAGCCCGTTATTGAGGTGCTACATCATTTTATTTACAGCTGTTGCAGGTTAATGTGGTACAGCAACACGAAACAATCGAGATATTTTTGACGCCATACCCCGTATCAATAACGACTTTAACGATACGTTACAGCGTTACACTACTGCATCGAATCCTTTGAAGTTCGCTCTCTATCAGCACGGAAGCAAAATCAATACTATTGCTATTCAGGTTTTTTTTTTCATTGTGAAACTTTCCACTATGAGTAAACGATCGATATGTTTACATCCAATTTGGCAAACGGCAATAATTTTAACTACAGTTGCATAACGACCTGTTGTCACCAAGGTAATAGCCCTGAATTAATTATCTTGTGTCATTTCATATCGCTTAATAGCAATACCAAACGAGCTGAATGCTTTTATAGTGCGCGAACACGTCATAGCTGAAATGAAGCTGTAATTGTAAAAGCGGTTGTAGGACAATTAGCGGATGCGACCCTATGTTACAATTAACACTAAACTGCCCCACATCCCACCTTGGTCCTCACGTTTTTAGCTCGTGGTTCATTAGTCACATGATTTCTGATGTTCCCAGACTCGTAGAAACGAATTCCGAGACATGTTTTGCGACGATCAGAAATAGAACGCAGCGGGTACTAAGCGTGTTCGCTCTGTGACGACGGGCGGTGTTCGCATCCCGCTCCGTCTCGTACCCAGCACATAAGCGCGTCCCTTTCATGCGCACTCACTTCATTGTTTCAGCGTGTAGCTCCGTTGGCCGGCGGACTGAAATAGGTCGGGAGCGTCCGAAACAGACGGTTCATGCTATCGAAAGCTATCGCGAGGTCACTGCCGGAGAATCACGACACGACCACGTTCAATTCCTGAAACTGTCATTTTTCTTCATCACAATAGACAGTTACTCATCGTTGATTACACAATCGTTTGTATTTATAAAGCGTAGCATCGACGTTGCCTCGCAACTAATTATAGTACGGTATTACATACCAAAAATAGGGCAATAACACTCACAACGTTACGTATGTACTGCAGTAGCAATCAGCGGATTGTTTCCATAACTGTTACTGGCATTACGTAACAACTTGTATTACTCGCGTACATTACCGGCGTACTATGCGGAACCCGGCGTAGTAATCGCGATTTAGTTGTGACCTCTACATGATCAGCGATCGCTATTGCTTTTGTAATTCTCCGGGTAATCTCATTGAGGCAGACAAATGGTTGTGTCTAATGTTTTCTAATCTTCGATCCCTTTTTGTACAAGGTCGTGATCGATTTGCTCCAACAATAGTTTGTTTCGAATGGTGGAATATTTATAGACTTTCTGCTATAATATATTTTTATTACTTGTCCATTTCTATAACATGAGGTACATTACTAGTAGTTGATGTAAGACTCACCATTACTTTTTCATTTGCTTTACCAATAACTGCAATATCAAATTAAAACAGTATTACACCGGTCACATCATTTTCAAGAATCATAGTATCTACTTCCATGATATTCTCTTCAAAATCCACATAAGACTCCTCTATATACAGGTACGCCTAGTTTACTCATTCTTTAATATAAAAAAAACATCGGTGTTTCTTTGGATGTTAGATAGCGTTGTTTCCCCAGTAATTTTTCTGCCGTCTCCGGAGAGAAGGATGAATACCAGCTAAACGGTGAACATTATTCTTAACAACCTTTGCGTGGATCAGGTGCCTTATTTATCTTCCCTTAATTCGGGGTTGGGAAAGAAGGATTGTCAGATGCATATCAGGAGGGTTTAAGAAAGACGAAAAAGTGTAAAGTGTGAATGTTTGAAAAGCCTTGCTAAATGTCGGATCCATTTTATTCATTGGTTCTTTTTGGCTTTCGCCTTTCTCAAATCTGCTACGAAAAAAGGGCGAGAAATTCCAAATAACAATCGATATCGGAAATGTGCGATTTGAACTTTTTTGCATGTCTATCGTTCAAGGTTGAATGTCTTCAACATATCTTGATTTCGATTTTCTAGACATATACTCTGTATATGCAAGATCCCTATCAAACGCATTAACATTTCTTAAAGACCATTTCCATATCTTGCCATCTTTCTCATAAATGCTACTGTATTATTTTTTCCTTTGCCAATGACACTGTGTACTTGTGGTATGTGACCTATAGGTAGAGGTCGTGTTAGGAACATTATAAACAGTTTCTTGTGTACATACATTTAAATTTTAATGTTAAATAGATGTGTTAAATATTATTCCATATTTTTGTTTACATTTGTGACTTTTGAGTTGTATATTTTTAGGTTTATAAAACATTTTTGTCATCTAAAAGCAGGGCACTTAGAAAATAGTTGAAATTCAAAAGTTGAGCCTGTGCAATTTTTGTTATAGATTTTAAATGCGAATTCGTCGAAAAATTATGTGTGAAAGATCTGTCCCTTTCTAACTGACGAAAAAAAAGAAGCAGGTTCTCAAGTCGAAGCTTATATTTTTTTTTAATGTACACATCACTTTACACAGAGTAGTCCGATTTTGATAATTATTTTTTTATTGGAAAGGGTATACTTCGAAATTGGTGGTCGCATTTAAAATCAAACTCTTAAGTGTAGAAAAATAAGGGTTGATTGATTTACCACCTACTGAATTTTTACTTGTGAACCGATTGTGTTGAAACTTGGCACACGTATGTAGGTCAAATGACGCTTCAACAAAAAATGCTTTTAACAAAAAAATTAACAGACGAAAACATAAACTGAAAACCAAAAAATAAACCTTTTAGTCTAACTAAGCTCCTAAATTACTGTAAATTACTAATTTTCAGTTGGCGCTAAACAATTTATGTATGAAAGATCTGTCCCTTTTGGGATATCGGTCTAAAATCGAGTGCTTATCGACCAAATCAAACCTTACTAGAAACCATGGTGAGGTCTATATTCAGAGTTTGCCACTAAAACGAAAAATACTTACTACGAGGCATTTGACATACGTAGTAGTCGTTCGTAAAAACATGACGCATATACACTGGTGGCTCCATGAATTTTGATGAGCGTTGACTAGCAGTCACTCAGCAATGTCACACAGCCCTTTGATGGGGTTCGCCGACAATTTGTCATTGGCGTTTCCCTTCTATCGCCCCTATAAAAATGTAATGAGATTTTTTCGTCCTGTTTCGTGTAACATGATGGATTTTATGGCAATTTTTGAGTCAATGTGACTTGCACATCACGCAAGATCAGTATGGAAATTAATTAGTTTACGCTTTGGTGGGTGGCGGTAAAACGAGAATTATGTGTTTGAATTTTTTAAAGGCAACAACCATAACTTCTGGTAATGCTAACATATACATCGTAAATATTATGTCAGCTTTGAATGAAATATGAGTTTATTCTAAAATAGAATGAAAGCCCTGAAGGGTCGCAAAATAGTACATATTCAAAGTGCAAATTCTGTGATCTCCCAGCCGACGATCAGTCTATTTCCAGACCTAAGCCAGTTTGGTTGGATCGATCATCAAAGCGAATTTGTATGCCGTTGTTTATTCCACAACAGACGCAAAATCAAGAGCTATCGACTCTTTTCAAGTTCAAGAAAATTACAATAAATCTACTAATGAGGTCTTTAATCTCAGGTTCAAGGGGAAATAGGTTACTTAAGACATTGAAGACAAAGAGTGTTGATTACTATTCGCCTTTTATGTCCAGATGAGAAAGAGCTGTCCACAGATTTTTCATTGCTGGCTTGTCACTTGATTTTCGCAAAGTTTACCTGGATTTGAGCCTCTTATAAATTACAGGTAGGTATCCAGACACTATAGCTTCTCACACACTACATAATTAACTTGTGATCATAGCGTACATTACTCAAACTATTATTAAATAATTTACTTAGCAATCCTACAACCTCTGCCAGTTTCAATTACCGTTTTGGTACTCCGAGCTTCTGTTTCTAACCGTCCGCTATGAATACGAGGAAATAATTTAACTCATGAACTTTAGCTAGATCTATTTCAACCTTAACGTTAAGGCGATAAGGGAGAAATTGGTTTGGAGCACAAAAAGGAAATGTTTTCAGTACATTGAGTGCCAGATTCGCAGTTGGTTGCCTAATTACACTTCATCGATTTTGACAGGGGATGTAATCATAATAATACACGGTTATTCTCGCACGTATTTCTATTTATGTTTCCATTTATTCTTACTAGTCAATATTTCTCTTTACATTCGTGCTGAGCTAAAAATAAATCAAGCTTTTCATATTATGTCATATTTCAGCAGGTAATATGTTACCTTTTATAATTCTGTGTTACAAATTATTCCAGTCAAGACCTCGAAAGTCGTTAATATAATAAAATGGTAATGAAATACACTTTACGATAATCCAATTACCGAACTAAAATGTTCGACACACCCCTACTATAATCTTTTGATTCTCTTGATTGAGTTAACGGTAACGTACGCGTTAGCGTAAACGTAAATGCGTAGCCTATCCGTAGTAATTTAAGTAGTCATGATCTCACATGGCAAGGATTGACTATTACTGTGAACACAAATCGCTGTTCATAAGCACGACATGCTTGATTAAATCACCTACTCGACCGTTACAAGACTAATCGAGAGTAATGAGACCACATGAGGCACTTCATGGTAATTTTTTATCCAGCTGTAAACGAAAAAAGTAAAACAGTGACATGGCAACCCATTTTTCCTTGAAGACGCATAAGGAAACCTGCTTCGCCTTATTAAAAGAACTGGTTCTTCATGACCGCCCAAAAAAGTGCTGTAAGAATTGCATCACGACAGGCTTTAAGCTCGGTTTAAGATATTATATTGTCGACATCCGATCGGCGCAAGAACAATTCGATAACTATAAAGAGTATAATAGAACAATTATTAATGTTGAGAGCATAGCAGTAGTGAAAGATAAAATGCAAGTGCAAGGAAACGAGAACTCGCAAGAGTAAAAGTCGATAGGAAACGAATATTCAAAAATACGAATAGTAAAAAAAAAGGAACAGTTGACTCCACAGAACCAGTAAAAATTGTGATTCTATCAAAACTGACACTAGAAAAAAATACCATAGATATAACTCACTGTGCTATTAGTAAAGCAAAACAACGAACAACGGCTGGTACCATCACCACTGACGATTACAGTTACGGTGACGTTAATTAGGTCGAGTACAACGAGTACACGTGAACTCGACGCTCGCGTGCTGGTGACGTTAACGACAGAACAATTGGTGATTCGTTAGCGAGTAGTTTGGTCCTGTGGAAAGTGGTCCTTGCGAAAACATTTTTTTTTTACACTTTTAGCTCGTTGGTGAGCGATTTTGGGAGCACCGGATGCCAGGCCGCATTCTTTGCGCAAGTCACGAGCTTAACATTTTTTTCTTGTCCTTGCTAATCCATCGATAAATGCAATCAGATATCTACCAATCAGTTTATACCTATTAAATTCCGGTCGGTCGTGTCGGTTGATCATTCATGACACAACAAGTTTGCAACATGATCGCATCCGAGCCAACAAGCACACATAGAGATAACCAAGCAATTTATCACAACATCGAAAATGATGGCGGCCATCAAATATTAACAGTGTATGCGAACACTCGTAAACAACAGTAATCACCCTATCCACGTAAAATTTAAAAATAAAAATTCGTTATCGTATCACCCTTTTGAGTTATTGAGCAATAGAAAATTCCATGATTATTTATTCTAGGAGCGGAGGTAACATAAAATCAGCTGTTTATTTTCCCGGATTGTGTGAGTAAGCTGACGGAAATGTGGCATTATTGGGATCGTTACCGTCTTTCGATACAAACTGAATTTTTAGAAACTTTGTTCTAAGCTGCTCTTAGTAACAAGAATTTCTAAGCAGAAAAATATAGGTCTTGGCTGCTACATAAATTCTCAGTGTAGAATTGGAACTGTGCCCAAAATTGGTCCTATCTCACTAGAGCCTATCGACTAATACCGACATCGACATCGAACTGTAGTACGATATTACTCATATACCTTTTAGCAGATGGAAGATATAGAATATTTGATTTTTGGCTCGATATGACCCTGTTAGGAAGTATATTATTGAGACATGTCATTTTTGATGCCAGAAGTGAAAATATAGTGACGATTAACATAGTGTCAGCCAAACCCATGTTTGATGACGCGAACTTGAACGACGTCTCGCGGACGTCAATGCGGTCGGTGACGTTGGAAACCAGCTTCATGTTTACTCAACCAATAACTATTGAAATTCATGTGTCATGAGTATGACGTCACAAGCCAGACGGCTAAATAAAGAACACTGCTCACATTCCTGATATTACTGGAAAGTTTGACACTGTTGAAACATTAATGTAGTCTGGCATTGCTAGGAAAAGTTTTTCAATGGGTTATGATGAATTAGCAGAGACTTTGAGAATCTTGATTGTACATGTTATTAAAAGTCAGGTCAAGGATGTAATAGACACTAAATATCTCGGCAGATTTATACAAGAAAAGAATACTGCGAATGAATAATTTATACAAGAAATAAAGTCTTATCAAAAGAGAGAGATCCTTGCTCTAGTCGTGATTTCAAGGCAAAGAATATCTGAATGAAAGAAAAGAGTGCAACTTATAACACCGTACAAGAAAAAAACACAACAGATTACTTATTCACTATTGAACGTAAGACTTTCTAACAATATAGTAGTCTTGTTATAGACTGAAACGTCACCCGTGCTGAACTAAATATCGAAGCGAACGAATCCTGCTTTCAAAACATTTTCGAAGCTAGCGAAGAGATTACCTTGGGCAAAAATTCCCTTTTATTACAGACACTATGGTCACCGTGCCAACAAATGAACCATTAACGCTTGAAATCCCTCACTTCATAATACAAGTAAAAGCTAAAACATTTTAACTCATATCAGCAGATGCGTTCACTTGAAGATCTGCCGTTATTAACAAACGAGAATAGGTAAATTGTTAGTATTTGGACGTGCGCCCGCGCGGGTCATGTTAGGTAACTGATGTACGTCATCAACGCCCTAATATCTAGTTCTGATACTTCATTACAACTGTAATCTCTAGGCAATCGCGTGGGAGGGGCTTGTCTCGGATAATTCAAATGTGAATTGCAATTCACAATTGTGTTTGTAATGTCTGTTTGAATTTTGATTAGATTAATCTAGTTTCTATCTTTATGGAACATGTGGCTTATAATATTTGTCCACGTTTCGAAATATTAGGAACGAATGACCGGTCAAGATCCCTTTATAACTATCAATGAAAGAACTTCTTATCTATCAGCATGTCTAGCTATGTTCTATGTTCAATCTAAGAGGAAGCTTATCTTACTGTTCGCCATCTTGCATTTGATCAAGCACTACCATTTTAACTACAAAGATTAGAAAGTAATGTTCTGTTGAAACTCTTGAGGATTCAGTATTCTAGAAAAAGCTAAGTGAAATTATGTTCCCAACTCAAATTATTCAACTGCTAAAATATAATGCAGAAATCTTTTCGAGTTTTCGTTATTATTATTGCCTTGTAAAAAATTTCGTGCGTTTATTTTACCACTTTTATTCGTGGCCATTTCAGCTGACATGAGTCCTGAAGACGTTTGTGCTATCACGTCAAATGTACTGAGTCTGGGAGATTTTATTATCTCAACATGTGCGAATAGGATCTTTCATCAAAGCTAACGCCGCGGAAGCAATTTCGTTTCGTAACCCTTTGCATGATATTGTGCTTATGCGTGTATCCTCCGATGTACCTTTCAGATTTAGTAACGTGTGGGGACGCGCCCGATGATGTCACTGTTCCGTTTTCGCTTAGGCAATGTTGCGATACGATATTTTGGCAGTTTTGAAACATTTTCGTGAAACTCTTTCATATTTTTTGTTCTTCAAAAAATATTAGTTATCTTGATACGGTTCATCAAGGTACTACGAAACTTGTTGTTTTGACTTAAATTCCAAGTTCCAGGGACATAACAAGAAATATGTAAGGCCTATAGCAATCAACTTTCACAAAATACGGGAATATGAAAAATTATTGAAAAACGTCATCGACTGACGTCATAATCATCCAACATCTGTACTTTCATACACCCTACTAGCTAGTTAGCTTCGATTAGACCAAATTACCCTTTTTGCTAACGTTACATCAGCAGAGAGCTGTACGTCACAATGATTGATTGAAATACAAAAATATTCTCAATATTCGCAGCAGTAAGTGACAGCTAATTAAGAACTCACATATGTTTTATTTGTGCCACTGTAAATTGTTCTGAATAATCCCCTAGTTTCTTCTAAATCGACTGAAGAAAAATCAACTCTAGTCTCTGGTGTCTGAGTTCGTATTCCATTGCTCGTTCAGAAAGGATCGCGGAAGCTAAGCCGTCGTCTAAATATAATAAGTATATTTTCGGACTTACATCTCCCGTGTAATGGTACTCGTAGTATGTAAGTTCTGAGACTGTATGTGCGTCATTTACGTCGTCTCCAGTCTAGTCCTTATTTTTTTTACTATTAATAAGATCAGCGTCTCTATCTACAGTGATTTCGCTAAGTTGTTTATCACAAACATTTTGTCTAAGACTATATTTATCGATTTTTCTATTTAAGATACAGAGAAAATATAGGCATAAAGCAGCTGACACTATATTTTTACGACTAAGGACACTTTCAGAAAATTACTTGTCTTTGTTAAGAGCACAGATATATGTAAATAGTCTTTTCAGATTTCTGGAGTATTTTTCAGTCTTTGACAAAAGACACAAAGGTTGCCAGTACAAAGTAAGTGCAGCTGAAAAAGAGAAATAAAAGCAAAGTAATATAGAACACCATTCTCCTACACAAAGAGCGATACAAAAGGACGACACACGTTATGCAAACGAGATTTTGATCACCAATATATGTGCCGGTTTTATATACGGGTAACTTCCTGACCACACAGGACTCTATCGCTGCATTTAGCAGCCGTTGTAAATCCAAACGTATGGTTATTGGCTACGCACCGTTCCCGGGTTCGACGCTCGGCTAATCCCATTTGGCCAACACTTACCTATTTTACTGCCCTTGCAAATTGGTCGTGGAAACTGTCGGAGCATTTCGACTGGACTCTGAATGTATTTTGTTTTCTGGGGCATTTTTAACACCCACGTTACTATGTTCTTCTAAAAATAAGCTCTTTTCGCTAATGAGTTGTTCAGCGGCGTTCAATGAGTCTGTAGTCTGGTTTTATGACTTTCTCCTATAAATATTACCCACAACTTTCATTGGAAATAAACTAGAATTGAGTTTGGAATATTGTTACAATAAAATCCAACCCAGGTGGACCTCTTCATTGAACACTTCAAACTTGTGAGATTATTTCCAGACAATTTTTATGAAGCCAATAAAACCGGACGTTTGGACGAAAGAATATCTCAATCTTAATTCGATACGAATTGGCGATTTTCAGTCTTCATAAAACAGACCACGACTGAAACTCGCCGGAATCGAAACTGTCTTCCAAAAATGAAAATGTCGGAATGATTTTAATCGAAATGAAAGACAAGTTTAGTTATTTTGCTTTAGTCGACAGCAAAATAAACTTTTTATGTATAACATTATTGACATCGTAGGGAAAGGAGGGAAATTGTTTGTTTAGGATTCTCGTAAAAAGCATATCCAGTCGATATGGAAACTTTACCATCGGATTGTTCAAGTGACATGCGTTACCCTCCCAAACATGACCCTAGAGGGAGACTAATCAAATATTATCAGTATGAAATTACTTAAATAGCGGTTACCCAAATGTTATAGACTTATAGCTACGTTTTCAGCCATAAATATGTCTAGTACATATTATCATATCTGTTAATATTTCAACTAGTTACAAGACAACAAAATAGTATTTCTATCCGTTATAAATTCCTGACAACTATCATTCCGCATCCTACATTCCTTATGTTCAAAACTGTCATTGTAATCAAGTGTATTGTAAAACCCTATCTATGAAGTAATCTTTGTGTCGAGAGGTTCTCACTGACCATTATTTCGCATGTCGAGCGAAACTGGATCGTTTTTCACGCCAATTGTAAGGACGCTGGGGACCGGACGCCGAGACCCTTTTACCAGATTCCCTTCAAGATAGCCTAATGCGTTATACCTCTATTTATTACTTGGTATGTACGTGAATATTACTGTTGAAGATTGGAATATAGTACCAGTTTTATTATACTGCTCGGAATGGTGCCGTGTTTAAAGGCTATTGTGTTTTCTAATATTCCAAATGGTGTGAGTCTGAGCGTACAAATGTATGATAAATGAAGTTGTGATGATGAGTCTAATGGTAAAACCCAAGCATTTACAAATGACCTTGTACAAATTAATTAAGCTTGATGACTTTAAGAGTGACTGGTAGGTGTGCCATCTAAGGCTTTCTGCCAACTTAATGAAGCGTGTTTAAAAACTAAAGCAACTGTATCTAGGCAGGTCTAGCAATAATCATAAATATATTAAACGATTTAAGGTGTGGTGCTTTATTGATAGCTGTCGGGCTTATCGATATAAATGATCTTCATTGGTTTCGATTATACCTAATTTATTGCATATCTTTAGATTAAATTGTTTCTGACATTCATAGTACACGTTTTTCGCCGAAATGGAATTCAGTAATTTGGGAGCGTTAGATACTCATTTATTTTAATGAAGACCACCTTCCGTTGACGTCTATGGTCATAATTGTTGGTATCCTGTTGTCTAATTATTGTGTAATTGCTAGTCATATTCACAAAATATGTACTATTAATTTACACACAAAAAGTATTTTCAGGTGCTTTAAAAACACACACGTAAAAAAAGGACGGCAAAAATGTTCACACCACAATATGTCAAATCGAATCCTCTCAAATATCTAAAACTCCATTTATATGGTTCTGATTCACAGACAAAATGTCAGATGCTCATATTTATTTTACACGGGGAAAATTTATACCGCGATTGGTATTTTATTTTTACAATTTATCATTCCGGTCGGTAACTTCTCCCTATGGGATGGAGCGTGTGAAGTGGGGCATCCCATCATACATTTTCGCATCGAGGATATTTCAGATAAAACGTAAAAGTATATTTTATGTTGTGTACTCCCATTGTATGTACTTTGATGTTTTACACTGATATCACCTATTCATACATTTACCTATTTATAGTAAATAAATTCAATGCCAAAAAGGTAATTGCTTATATTTTTATTATGATTGAATATCATACAGAGCAATTTGTTTAGTATTCCAAATGGAGACCGTTCGGGAATAATCAGATTGAAATTCAATTTTTATGTTATCACTACAGCGCCCTTAACAGAATCGATTGCTTTCAGTTCACTGCCGCCCATACATTCTCCATTCATGAATGCTATTCTCTTTATGAATATTTTACCATAAGGTTTTGTTAAACCTAACTTTGGAAATTGTTGAAATTTTGTTAGAAAATCTGTCGATAATTGAAGTTCGTCGTCTCCTTGGGCAGTGGCGCTCAGGTCGGACGGTATTGATGTTCTATTTCCGTCGATACACGGTCAGACAGCTGTGTCGATGAGACGGTCCATCAGTTATTCAGATATCGCCCATTGTACTCTACCACGTGACTGAATGACCTTGGATGCCGCTCTAAATGTTCCATGGACAAAACAAAACCTGTGGAAATTTCAAATCGATTTGTTGACTGTTTGAAGTGCCTCATGTTTGATTATCCCGCCCGCCTTTATTTTTGGTCAGCTCATTAGTGGTCCTTTTACTATTAGGCAAATAATTCCCATTTTGAACCTCTATTAAAAATAATTATCTTCTAAACCCATTGATGCGGACCAAATTGCAACAACTAGTAAAGAAACTCGTTTAATACTGTAAAATGTTTACTTGATATTCGAAGAAATAAGGAAATGTACTTAGATGAAATAAATCTAACTCTATGAAACAAATAGGAAGTTCGTGTTCAACGATAATAATAAAACAGCACAATTCTTGCTATACATTCTTCTTGCCAAGCACCGAAGGACTCTTTATATCATTATTGACATTCATTCTACGCCCTTGAGCAATCAGGATACTCATAGAAAATGCTATTTAACAAAACATTCACAGATATAAATACAAGACGCCTTCTTGAAATGAAATTTACAATTTTTGCTTGTTCTAAATCGTTGTCGATGGTCAGAAATACATCATTCTCGCTTACAGCGTCTTCAATAAGCATTACATTGTTTTCTGTTTAATTCGTTTGAGGTGTAAACGTGTTGGCAACTACTTCAAATGTAAGCTTAACCTGTGCTTCCTGTGATGTAGTGTTGATTTGTAACTGAATTACTATGTCAATTTATTTTAAACCTGCGTATGCGTTTAATGAGCGTAACAAAACATTAGAATCTAGCCTGTGCCCCTTGATTTGGTGAATTTGTTTTTAAGCTTTTTAGTCTATGACAGGTTGACAGCCTAGCTTTTTCCTAACTATGTTGGTTGGTTGGCTTCCAGTCTAACCAGATGTAGCTGAATACCAGTATTTTGCATGGAGCGACTGCCTATCTGACCTCCACAACCCAGTTTCTGTTCAGGCAGCTGCAGATATCCTTCGCTTTATCACAAGGCCATTCTACTTTCATATTATGTGTTTTCCTGAAAACAGTTACGGTGAAATCCAAAGCAATTAAACAATAATTACAAAACTTTATAATATAAACTAACTGTGTACAAATAACACCGACGAATAGGTGTTCAAGAATGAAAGTCATGTTATATTTATAATTCATTCGATAGCGTTTACGATTTCGACCTTCAGTTTGGCTGCACGAAGGTCGTTATATTCGGTTCAAGGACACTTCCTATTGGTCAATATTTTACGAGCTTTGGGAAGTTAAATGCTCACAGTACCTGCGTACTCATCATCAACATATGCCTAGCCAATAAATATATTGAGTATTGAGCCTTTTCCCAACTATGCAGCTGAATACCAGTATTTGACATGGAGCGACTGCCTATCTGACCTCCATAATCCAGTTACTGGGTAACAAGATATCCCTTGATAGGACTAGTTGTCAGACTTTCTGGCTTCTGACGACCCGTAACGACTGTCAAAGATCCACGATTAACAGCCTGGACCAACGGTTTAACGTGCTTTCTGAGGCATGGACACCCGTCCACGGACCGACCGCCACAAGAGTAGCTTAACCTGATCGATCGACCCGTGCGGCTGTTATTACTTAGTACTACTACATACTATAACATATATATATATATATAACACGCAACTTTCATAAACATTTTGAATCCGCGCTGTTGCAATGAAAGATTGTAATTCTAGAGAAATCGATTCTCACGATAATTAGATTTCTTGTTTTCTGATTCTCTACCCACCATTTTTTTTGTGTTTGACGTGTCGGGCGAAGAGTCTTGCTCCACTAACCCTCCGTAAAATTCTCATCAGAAATACAGGGACGTAAACGAACAAACATGAGTCTAGGGCTCTCGAATCAAGTGATGTACATCCAGAGGTACAGCTGTTGATTAATTATTTATTCCTCACACATTGGCGCCAACCGTCGCTGTGTTGGCGCCAACTCGGACTCGTATTTCGCGTACCGCGCACGCTCTGTGTATTTTGATTTTATTACACGAGTAATTTTATCACAGGTATGTATGTGTGTATGTTTGTACCGTCGCGAGAGGCCTCATTTATCCGTGACTACAGTCGTTCACTCGATTTATCGCCAATAAACCGTTTTTCGTACTCGTTTTATACGATGGAGAGTACCTACGCAAATATAAAATTGCTTACGATTTTTAATCGATTATCAAAATAACGTTTCATTACTTGCGTGTGTAGGTGTAATACAAAGTAAACGACTATTAAACTGACAAGAACAGATCTGAATTGTTTATACGTTGTGGGATGTAGGCACGGTAATGTAAATTACCGTGATGTAGGCGTTTGTAGTAACAATGCTTTTTCAGCCATTCCGTTGGGATTTTTTTCGTGGAAATCGATACGAAAGTTCGGTCCCGAATTCGTGTAGAAATATATCTGCGAAGGTTAACTATAACATAACATAATTAGCCTATAACGTTCTCACTGCTGGGACACAAGCCTCTGTGACATGGAATGAGCAGTAGTCTACACCATGTCATACACATTCCCCACCATGTTTTCCTTCACCGATTTTGAGTTGAGCAGTGGTGATGAAATAAATTACACAAATTAAAGCGCCTGCCTGGGTTCGAACCCACGACCTACAACTCGTAAGTCGGGGCCGTTACCACTGGGACACCACTGCTCGTTACGGGCAGTTTTAATATATTATGGAAAAATATCGTACTTCAAATTATTTAAACAGATTATATCATTCTTATGATAATTAACATTATCGATAGCTTCCATTTTTTTATCTATAATTAGAAAAGATTGGTGCCTTTGTATCTTTACCTATATCAGTAATCGACCTAAATAGATTTATGCTATTGAATGATTATGAAATTTAATTGAAATTGATATCTTGAAAGATAATTACAAGCATCAAACTATGATTGATGGATATTCAATTAGGCACCAATGAAGTCATAATTTATTTTTAGAACAATCTAGAAAACCGTTTACCTATCTAGAAGTAACTACTGAAAACAGCTAAAATCACAGATTTGTAAGCTGAAATTGATGTAAAAGTGGACAACTAAGTTAAAATACATGCAGATAACAAATTATTACAAATTCATCATTCTATTACAAATTGTGATTCAAATCCAGAACAGGGAGAGAATAAAACAAAACATACATTTGGAAGTGGCTCTGACACAAACTTTATTATACTTCCTATATGTTTATTGGTTAATACGGAAATTACCATAATAATCAACAAAGCTACTTACCACGTATAATAAAACAGAGGGGAAACAGTACTCATTAGAAGAGATCTTAATCTACTATTAGTTGGTCGTAATAGTCGTACTAAAGGCCCTGTTAATGTTTCAGAGCCTTTGTATCCTGTGGGTGAATTAGGGATATTTTCTGATGTTATAGCAGCATTAAAGTTAGCAGTAAAAGAAACAAGAATATTGAAGCTACTACTTATACTACTGCTGGTAACAGATAATCGGATTGCATCTAGAGAGTCTATTTCTGACTTGTAAGGATAATCTCAAGGCAGAGCAATGAAAACATGACTGGGTTGTGTGAAAGATGATATGGCAAGAAAGGAAGTGAACACTACTATGATCGCTGGTCGATATCTAGAGATGGTGGTGTAGTAAACCCTATTGAGATCACACATCAATATTCAAAAGTGAAGGCATATACGTTGTACGATCAATGCATAATCAAGCATCCCACACTTTTATCATGAAGGCTCGTGCAGACTGGCGCGCCACACATGACGCGATACAAAGGCAACGCTCGTCGGGCGACAGGCGATGCCTTACTGTCGAGTATCGCGCCTGTTTGTAGGAGCCTTAACGCATACTCCTCATTTAGTCTCTCCTCATTACGCTCAAATATTCTTTACACAAAGAAAAGCAAACATCCAAAATCAATAGGGGCTACATTTTAACATGCCAAGCATACGTAACATTAACATCAACTCAGTAGCTCAGTGCATTGACTCCACTTCAATATTTTACGATTATCGACAGCCGTTCCGGCCTTCCGGTTCGGTATGCAGCTGTTCACTCATTAATGAACATACCTAGGTACTTTATTTCATGAGTTTTTTGTCGATGAATCTGAGCTGTATCGCAGAAGCCTAAAGTTGATTCCAGACAAGCTAAAGTATCTGTTACCTGCTGCTCTTCGATTTGATTACAAACACCAACAATAAACAGTGATGAGAGAATGTTGGCATGACTAAGTTTAACAAACAGTTTGTTTATAGCTGAATTGTTTTCAGCTCAAGAAAGGAGGCTGCCTATCTACTTTTCAAACTTGACTTTGATATGCAGAGCAGGAATAGCCACATTATGCCAATTTGTTGTATTGGTACCATTATCTAGTAAACCAATTACAACTGACCGGATAATTGTTTACACAACCGACCCATTACGATTGTGCTTCCAAATATCAGTTACAAGATTGGCACTAGCAAATATTTTGGTGATGACGCGTTCCCTTTAGCTAACTCCGGTATAGACATGAGATTACTCTAGCTTGGCATACGTAGGAATTTCAGCCCGTATTAGATTATAACACATTTCTAACTCCATTGCACTAAAGTAGTGGAGGCGCCATTTTTTTTTTTTGCGAAAAGATCGTTATTCTTCTGCTAGAAGCCCTCTCTTGTTTTTCTCTTCCAAAACTAACATGTTATAAAGTACCTGTATTTATTGTTCGTGCACTGTTTCTGGGACAGTTTACACAAGAACCTCTAAAATAAGAGTAACGACGTGATTAAACGGTATGTCCAAACAATTTGATGCAGGTCATGACACTTTATGGGCTAACAGAAAACAGTAGCTGGTGCCTGTTTCACGGTGCCAATATAGCAAGCGATTTATTCACGATAGCGTTCTTTGTCATATTGCTTTAGACAGGAAGAATAATGACATCAAAAAGATGGCTGGACATAAAAAGCTTAAGGTAGAAACGAACGCGTTTTAAGATAACAAAACCAAATGATAAAACACTCTCATTAATTGTGTCACCAGTATTTCACTACTGACTCATAAAGATGCCTCTAAAAGCCATAAGTAAAGATATATCACTCACTTGACAGGCTTTTCAAAAGACAAACGAGTCATGGCAAACAATTCGCCTCAAAAGTTAATATTCATCACATATACGAGGGCGGGTCAATAAGTCCGTGACTTTTTGAATTTCTGACCTCTTTACTGAAACAGCAACACTGCTCCTGTCAACAGGCATCTGTCAGTTGACTCCTGTCAAAATTTAAACTTGCTGCGTCAGTTAGTTTGTGTTTGACAGCTATTTTTATCAGAATACTCACTAATTTGAGGAGAAAATGGAAAAAAGTGAATTTCGTGTGCTTATTAAGCATTATTTCTTGCGAAAAAAAAACATTACCGAGACCAAGGCTAAGCTTGATAAATACTATGGGGACTCTGCACCATCGATTTCAATGGTAAAAAAGTGGTTTACTGAATTTCGTTGTGGCCGTACAAGCACTGAAGATGCCGAACGTCCTGGACGCCCAGTTGAGGTCTCTACACCCGAAACAATCGAAAAAATTCACGATATGGTGTTGGCCGACCGAAGATTGAAAGTGCGAGAGATTGTGGAAGCCGTAGGGATCTCGCATGGCTCAGTGGTTTCAATTTTGAATGATCACTTGGGCATGAGAAAGCTTTCCGCAAGATGGGTGCCGCGTTTGCTCACAGTCGACCACAAACGCAATCGTGTAACAACTTCACAGGAAGGTTTGGCGTTGTTTAATCGCAATATGTAGGAGTTTTTGCGCCGTTTTGTAACCGTGGACGAAACATGGATCCATCACAACACACCAGAGACCAAACAACAGTCAAAACAGTGGGTTTCTAAGGGTGAATCGGCGCCGAAGAAGGCCAAGGTGGGTTTGTCAGCCAATAAAGTTATGGCGACTGTTTTTTGGGATGCACGCGGGATAATCCACATTGACTACCTTCAAAAGGGAAGAACAATCAATGGGGAATATTATGCCAACTTATTGGACCGATTCAATGACGATTTGAAAAAAAACCGACCTCATTTGGCCAAGAAAAAAGTTCTTTTCCACCAAGACAATGCAAGGGTGCACACATGTGCAGTTGCCATGGCAAAAAACCATGAATTGGGCTATGAATTGCTCCCTCATCCGCCCTATTCTCCAGATTTGGCTCCGAGCGACTACTTCTTGTTCCCAAACCTGAAGAAATGGCTTGGTGGAAAAAGATTTGACTCCAATGATGAAGTCATCTCGCAAACAAAGGCCTATTTTGAGGACCTCGACAAATCATTTTTTTTGGAAGGGATAAAAAAATTGGAGAAGCGTTGGACAAAGTGTATAGAGCTCAAGGGAGACTACGTTGAAAAATAAAATTATTTTTTTATCAAAAAATCTGTGTTTTATTCCAAAAGTCACGGACTTATTGACCCGCCCTCGTATTATGTACAAATATTACATCATCACTACATTAGGGTGTTTGTATAGAACATTTGAGCAAGGCTCGAACACCATATACCAAGGGAAGTTGAACCATCATGGACATCCGTTGAGTTGGTTTATAAAAGAAACCATTTATTTTGAAAAATTCTAAATGACTGGTAGTTTGTCGTTTCATAATTCCAAAGCTGTTTTTAATTAAAAGCCGATTCTTAAACCAACTCCGGACTTGGAATATAAGCAAACTCTTAGCATACACGGTGGCAGGAACATCGACGTGCAACCTGTTACCATGGATTCAATACTGGACTCGCCTGCGTTAAAATTTTCTTCGGTTATAACCAGAGATCGAATATTCGGATGCATATTCACCTAGAGTTGAGATCTTGGCTAATACGGAATGCGGTTTTGTATCGAAAAAATCTCCTCTTACACCCTACATACACATATTTGCATTGGGGTTTAAACATTAATTTTAAATAAATATGCAGCTAGTTATGCAATACAAGAATCCCGTTAATTGTTTTAATAAGTAATTTATAGAAGTTGCTTTCTTATAAACACTCGACTAGTTATGCATTCCCGGTGTTACTGGCACCCCGGGTTTTTTTTAAAATAAAAAATATATTTTATGAAGCCGCTTCCATAAATTCCTAGCTAAAAATTAACTTTAGGTAAATATGCATCCGAATATCCGATCTCTGGTTATAACACCAAAAAATTTGCTGTTCCATACATTTTGACTGCGTAGGTATTGCACTTTTGTAAGTAACAGATGGTCTCTAGAATCATGAGCTGAGTTCATGGTTACAGTTTGCGCTTCGATGTCCCCGTCATCCTGTATAAGCCACACACGAGTGCTTCTGATGAATCCCCTGAATCCATTATATAACTTCAAATTAAGCATATTATGTCCTTGACGATTTTCTCTACGTTTCATTAATTTTCTGCATATTCTGAATGAATTTGAAAGATAATGTTTCAATGACATGCCTTTTATCACTCTTTCGCTGTTTCATTTAGCATAATATCGTGAATTTGACGTCTCCGAACAACGACAATGACTTTAAAATTGGGCACCTGTATTTTATATGTCTGAATACTGTTTAATTTTGATAAAAAATACGACTTTAGTTGATAAACTTAAAACTACTTATCATTGTATCATTTAGGCCCACTTGCACGTTCATGGGTTATTCTAAATAACTCAGAGTTAACAGCTAACTCAGGGCTTATCAAATAATTCATCTTGCGCCTCCAAGAGTTAGAGGCAAACCTAAAGTTAAACTTTAAAAAATTAAACACGTTGATGTGGGAGAGTTAAGTCGCTAAACTCTGGGTCTGGGTCTGGGTGGGGTGGGTCTGGGGTTAGTAATATCAAAATAAATTGACGTTATGAGGTACTGCTGATAACTTGTATTGTATTTTATATTGTATATTGTTCGACGTTGCTATAAGTGAAAATTCGGTACTATATCAACAGGCAATATATTCATGAACTCATACAGTAATAAATACAAATTATAAAAACATAAAACATATTTTTTCAATGACGTTTCCGTCAATCAATAAACTAAATCTTCATGGAACCTACATACAATACGATTAAAATTAAATGATATATTATAAAATTCAAAGACAAGAAAGTATTATGTATTGTAATGTAGTGTAAAAGAGATGGGTATACAATTTCCGTTTATTGTTCGTTCATTCATTTTTGGTCGGATTACTTATCAGGGCATAAACATTGCAATTCTTTTTTGCGTTTCGTCGATTGACCTGCAATGTTCACAACTCAAAAAACACAAATATCAGGTTTACTAACCCGGTGTTACTTTTTAGTGGAGCAACGCGAATTAAGAGTTAAAATGATAATGACTAAACTCCGAGTTTACAAACTCTATATTTATTCATTTAACTCGACTAAACGTGCAAGTGGGCCATATGCACGTTTCGTTGCCAATAATGGTAGAAATCGTGTTTAGTTTTAGTTTTTGCAATGGTATGCCATTCTACATTCAAGTTACATACAATGAATATGTCAAAACTATTTTGCAAAATACTGCAAAAATGTACGATATTTCACTGGCTGACTAGCGTGCCGTGTCTCCGAGACATTTAAATCCAACACCTTTATTCATAATTTTATTCTAAAAATAACTATGCCATACAACGTTCGTTTAAAAACAATTTGCCATTGATAATAACTAGGAAGTAGTGGCGTGAGTAAATAATATAAATGAGTGTAAACTGAACAAAAAGACACACAAGGACTGTATGATTTTGTTATTAACTCAATTTTACACGATATTCTTAAGATATTTTCCCCTTTAGGTCGTTAGCACTGAGAACTATGGTTTTATTACGTCTCGTATTCAAAATACGTGTTCTATCTTGGACATTACAATGACACCAGTGAAGGAAAACATCGTGAGGAAACCTGAACTTATAGTTAATATAAGTCTGAAATCGCCAACCCGTCTTGAGCAAGCGTGGTGATCAATGCTCGTGCCTTCTGTATATGAGAAGAGGCCTTTGCCCTGCAGTGGGACAATAAAAAGCTGGGATTATATTATTTACTTAAAACACCATCTTTATTAAACGATGAAGAGATCCTCCTATAGCTGGAATAAAAAAAAAATCTATAACAGAATAAATAAATTAAAACTTGGCAGTTTCATTTCTAAACACGAAGTTGTAAAAAACGTCGCATCAATTGTAAGAAAACAGGTTAAAAAAGGATGTCCCTACCAGAACGGTCGCAACCTCCATTTTCTCTCCATCTACCTAAGTAATGTCCCGAAAAAAAAAACAAATTCTTTTATTTTATTTCATCGCTTGGAGCTTAACGCTAAATTTATTTGGCAAATTACGAAAGTCAATTCACTGAGCAATTTGAAAAGGGGAGGCTCGGAGTTATCTTTGAATAATAACAATTGCTTTGCTCCTATGTATTTTCGTATCAGAACAGTTAACACACTTTCGACAGTTACCAAGTGGCTAATTAGTGTTTCGTTAATTAGAAAGTTTGATGAGCAATTGCTGGTTGCTGTTTTTGGTTTTGATTGTGAAGCTATCTAGCCATTGGCGGGTAAAACCTTTATTCATTTTTTGGTTTTGTTTTACACAAGTTTGAAGGAAAATTAGCAGTCTAGTCGAGCTTATTGTCTTTTGTTAACTATTGCGTACCAACCTATTTTCGTGAGTCAAACTTTGACCTTTTCTATGTCAATCAACTTGTGGACATGGGCCCAAATGATTCATGAACCTTCATCTACTTGATATCAGAAAACGGAGTCAATAATTTAATTGAATCCTTTAACAATTTCCCCTAATCCCATCCCATGCTTAATAAGTAATAAGAAAAGTCTTCGAGACCTATACTCGAGCTTTAGCAGAATTAAAATTTCCATCATTCTGTCTTCTGAGACGATCCCTAAGGACTCAATGATAAATATTCATAGAAGGACGAACCCACGCTGTCCGCGGGTATTTCGTAAGAAACCCTACATAATAAATTCACAAGTTTACGAGATAAGGAAGTAGGTAACAGGATTGAAAAATGTTCTCGTAAAATTCACCGGTTATGGGCCTTATCAAGGACTGAGATGATGGTTGATAGCTACGTTATGTCTGGATGATACAGATTTATTACATAAAAATATAGTTCGAAAATTCCATACGACTCTGGTGAGTCGATTCTCTCCGCTGCCATATGCCAATCACTAAAAACCTCTTAAGCATAAACAAAATATTTATTTATTATTTATATAACACATCGCATAGAGTTCATCGTAAAAAGGTATTATTAGTTCAGACTCGTAGTAACATCGTTCGTTAATATATTTATGTACTACGCCAATGTTACTGAGGTCGATACTCCACCCGAAACTAATACACAATCAATCAATCACATTGATGCGCACACGCTCATGATTGATATCTATGATTGACAGACAGCAGCAAAAAATGGAAAAGTATAACCAAAGAAGAACGCAAAGAAATTAATTAAGGATGTTTCTTAAAAACCCTCTGGAAATATCAAAAGCATGTTTTGAAACTTGGTTTATTTCCTTGAAGCAAGACGAAAAAGTGGAGTAAATGAATGGAGCTACTGACTTAGATAAGGCTTGTTGACTTAACTAAAATGAAGAAAGCTTTGAGAGCTCTCATATTTTAGCTTGAGACTACATTTCTATCCGGGCTACATGAATATTTAGCAACTATGCAATCTTCGGTGAAGTTTCACGATGAAGCTATCAAATTATTTTAGCTTTTTTGCAAGAAACGAGGAGGAGCGTATTTGTTACCTACCGGATTGTTTCGTTTCTTTTTTTGTTAATGAATGCTAACTCTATTGCTTTTTTGTTTCGCGAGGCTACATAATGATGGCTAGCTTCCTTTCAGCCGACATGGTGCTTCCGTTTGTTTATTTATTTTCAAGCTACATTCTAACTAGAATTTATGTATTTATTTTTATTAGGTACTACGGAATTTTGTTATTGTTATTTATTGAGTGTTAATGGTTGGAATGAGTCACTGATTAAAGGTCATGAATTCGTAATGTAGTAGGTATGCTATCACACTCGACTATTTTCAAACGTGCACGTAAACCACGTGGATCGAATCTTTTTTCGAATCCGAAGCCCCCCTAGGCAAAGTCACTGCGTTCGTCAACACGTCTGACATACGCCATTGGAAACCTTAGACGTTATTCCAAAATTGAATTTACTAACATTTCATTGGCTTTTTGACGCACAGCGCAGCATGTGATTTTCTACAAGAGTTCTTTGTACAAGTTCCAGTGCTGAAACGGTCCAAAGATAATATATAATCTCGTTTCCCCAATCAACAGTTTCATTGTATAGTATAAATTTTATTACGAGCGTACCGTGGGTAGTTTGTGCGTTTTGTTATCGCATGCCCGTTCATGCTCATCCAATATGAATGGCGAGGAATACGTCGCTTTTATATCGCCATTCCAAACTGTTCGCATCAACTTTACGATATTTTTTTGGTTACACAAAAATAGGGCTTTCGTTAACAATTTAGGGCTTAAATCTTATTTTATTATGATTGCGTATTTGTAGTTATAGTCGCACGAACAATAAAAAGTTTAATCTTTTTTATTCGAATATAATAAATAAGGCTCAACACATGTTTGAATCGATACGAAATTGCTCTCGATAAAGTAAACCCATTTTTTTTCTGTATGGTAGCTCGTAGTTGTCCTTGAGAGGTCGTAACTACTTAACCGGACTATCCTGCTGCTATCAGACTGCTGCCTTAAGCGAATTCAAAGCCAGGGACGAATTTCTTACATTACTAAGCGACTGCACGCTAAGGGTACCTGTAGGGTACGGACCTCGGCTTAGGGCGTCGCTGGGGAGAGGACAGCAAGACGGGACAGGCTGGATCGAATTTGGATAATTATTATTGCCAGGGGAATATAAAGCTACAGGCTCAGCTACGGCGCGGGCTGGCACTTCGTCGAGCAAGGGTCGGGGGTTAAGTAAACCCAATTTTTTCAACATTTATAGTATCTTTTTCAACCAATCGAGAGTGCTCTTATACTCGAGACATAAATTGAATCGAAATATTCCAAGAGCTTCAATCGTAGTAGCGGCGAAACTTCAAACGTATTTGAAGATCTTTTAAGTGTTTGTTTATCTAATTAATGAAACAGACGTTTTTGTTCGACATGTTTTGTTAAGATCCGGCCATGTTTTGTCATAGATTTTTTACGGATTTTAAAGTCATTCACTGTGTAATAAAAACTAAAGACGTTCTTGAAGATGAATGGAATTGCAGTTAACCTTTGTAGAATTTTCAAGATGGTTTATTAATAGAACAAAACTGAATGACCTATGTATTTCAAAGTAATTGCAATAGGTATGAATCAGCAGAATATCCTGCAAGACATCAACAGACGAACTGAAAAAGAAGTTCCTTAACTGTTCTCTTGTGTAACTCCATAAATATGGTGAAAAAAATCTAAAAAAGGGTGGTCTGTAGACATCGATGAACGATAAAACCGCCATTGCAGCCTTAAAATTAACGATTTTTATATGAGTTGTGTTTTAATTTTGGTGTACCTAGGCAACATAAAGTGTATTCTATTCTTACCTTCCATTTTCTTTGTCCCCAGGTCTTAGCGGTTCGAGAGCCGACCTGCAGCACAGGCGGGAAGTGTTCGGCTCGAACCTGATCCCACCAAAGCCCCCCAAGACGTTCCTTACGTTAGTCTGGGAGGCCCTGCAAGACGTGACCCTCATTATCCTGGAGGTGGCAGCCGTGGTCTCCTTAGGGTTGAGTTTCTACCAACCGTCAGATGACCCTTCTGAGACTGGTAAGTTTTAAGCACCTTTTAGTACCTGCTTCAAGGATAGGTCCACTTTAGGATTTGAAGATTTGAAAGAATCAGTTCTCGAGTAAATTTTGGGCAAAACTTGGCAATATCCTATTATGGGTGTATAAAAGTGAAGAAGCGTTCAGAGTTTTGCCCTAAGGAAAAGTTCGTGAGATTAAGTACGTAGTGGAATTCCCGAAATTCGGGCACCTATCTGAGCTTGCAACAGATGAAACTCAAAGATAATTTCTATTTGAATTCTCGTCTTCATTCATCATGTCTAATTCTGTAACATATCCAGTCACATTGTTCCACAAACTCACTCCCGTAACTGTCACCATAAGATACCATGAAAGGTTACGATCGATCGCAAAACCCATGTGCTCAATGTGAATTCAGAGCCGAGTTTTTGCCCCGTTATAACGCGTGAGCCACATGCTAAGTCTTTACTTGAACACAATATAAATGTTCTAGACGGTTGATGTTGTCGATGTGTGTTTATAGCCTTGCAAAGCTTCAGTTAGCATTGGTGAGGATATAAATAGGTCCCCATCCATTATGGATTAGGGAAGGAAAATGCTTACTGTAATTGGCGTTGTTCTCAAAATTTCGGATACAAGCTTTGTAGGAGCACAATCTGAGAAAACAGTCCCAAAAAGGTAAAGTCAAGTTTTGAACGAGAATTCACAAGTTTCATATTCTATCTACGATCTGTTTATTCAATTAGGAAAGCGCAACAGAACTCTGGAAGGTGGATCTAAGAATTCCAGTAAGATTATTAGAGTCATTTCTATTAAGTATATACACTTTCGTAAATTAAGTATTATAGAAAACCTTAGACTAAGGTAATGTATATTAATTAATGTATTTTTTCTTTTCAATATCAATATGGAAACATTAGACGATCCTGGTAAGATTATGTGATTAGAAGTAACACGGTTGTTCGTTGTTAGAGCTATGTAGGTACTCGAGTACAATTGGCGAATAGATAGATCACAATTATTTTGGGTACACACTGGACCAACGAAAGGCTAAAATCTTTCCTTCCGAGACTGCGTTGCTGAAAGCATCTCGACGTAGTCAAGGAAGGCTAGTGGAAGTACATTGTAGGCTTTCGTTGATTTGTCTGCACCCAGCCTAACCACAAAATTCCTTTATACAACACATGCAACTACATCGATACTTTGTTGTTCTACTAAATGTCTGTGTTCGGGTATTTTTATGTCTGTTTCTATACCATGGTTTACTTGCACATGAGTGAATCGTAGTGCTGATATCAATATGTTTTTGCTTCGACAAATAACAGAAAATACATAGTACCAATGTTAGTTGGAATTCGAAAAAACTTTGTTCAATCAAGATCGTATCGAGAATGACTTGATATCAGCCCTATACCGTGAATTGGAATTAAATACCACGACTTTTGCATCTTGATCAAATCTAAGATTACACACGCTGCATTTTCTCGTCGAAATTCGCCCAGAAACATAGAACTATTTAATAAATCCAACTGTGAAACAGCACTAATTGAAAGCGGTAAATGATAAACACTTTTCCACTAGATTCGACCATGAAATGCAGTTTCTATTCTAAATTTACGACTTACTACCATAAGTGGTCATTACTATAGTAGACCATGGTAATGGGGCATGTTATATTGATTTAGTTGCGCATATATCTTGAGTACCACATTGTAGATTGCACCCTGTAACCCTGTCCGACCCTGTAGGTATGTCTTTCCGCTTGCTAATACATGTAACCACTATATTGTCTACAAATTCAACAATTTCTTGACATTTGAATATATAGAAACATTATCAGAAAAAAATATCTCGTCAAATATGATTTTAACTTTATCTCACTAGATATTTTCAATAAAATAAAATCTACATTTGTTCTAAATATATAACAAAACGATTGATACTAACAACGTTACATCTACATAGGTTGACCGATATTATGAAGGCATACCGGAATTCAATGAACTGAAATGAATCTACATAATCACTCCGCGAGGCATGGCTGCCAACGAATTGAAATACGTTCATATACATATTTCACCAAATCACGTGTGAAATGACCGAAATTCACAATTCACATGTATATATATATATATATATATATATATATATATATATTATATTCTTTGACGAGGTTTTGGATGATAATATTAAAATCATATAGAGTATCAAATATAATGTAATTTCCTTTGAATGTGGAGTCTCTTTCCTGAGGTTTTTAAATGTCACCTGTAATAATCATGACATACATGCTAATCCTCTGCTATTAAGGATTTTATTATGTGTCTGCCTCACACTTAAATATACATATTATTGAAGGTTATATTTGTGTAAAGTTTACCAAAATATAAGAGTCACATAGACTTTATAATATTACCAATACATTTATAAATACAAAATCGTCATTTGTTGTATTATCATCAGTTTATAATTCATTGTTAAGTCCCATATCAATAGTATTGCGTGCTAAATCTAGATATTCATCTCCTCATCTGTATCATTTGTAGCTTGCACAAGATTCTCATCTAAAGAAAAATATATTTAACCTGAACCAAAAGCGGTCACAGCATTAGCATCCCATCAATTAGTCCATTGAATATTACAGCCACTATTAAATTGATTGCCACACCGTTATTGAATCTGTTCTCCACCTGATACGGTATATTATATCTCCCTTCTCTTTCACACTCTATCTCTTCTCTAGCTATGTCTCCTTCTAGTAGTGTGATTGTATTACCGTTGTAGTGATGTTCGTCTACGATGTTTGTTTAAATGGAGTATTTAAGGATATTTAGTTTAATGTTTAGTGAATGGTAATTAATGTTTATAGCTGTTGTTATTATTGATGTATCTCCAATTCTTCTGATATACACAAATAAAACAAATATAGAATCTTCTTAAAATTGTAAATGATGGTCGACAATTTTAATGTAGTCGTAATTATTGTAAGTTGTAACGCTTCGCTAAATGTCCTGCTATATGCTTAATTTATAATAAGATACATTTCTAAGTGTAATTAAACCAATCAAATACTTCAAAGCTTTAATGGCAACTAAGCACCTGTATTGCCGTGCTTCTACTCAAGACAAGAGCTTTAAGCCTCTGCTTATTGACCACCCAAAATATAAGATAATAAAGTAATATATCTACTATATATGTATTATGCCTATTGTTCTACTCCTCAGCCAATCTTCACTAAGCTAAGCAAGAAGGGTTGATCCTTCTAAGTCAGCACTTTTACTCAAGACTCGATCATTATGTAAAACTAGTTCGTACCAATCAATTGGTTTCAAATTAGTTTTAAGTAATACTTGAGTCTTGAGTCTTGTTGGAGGTTCTGTAATACGGCTCTAAGCATAGCAAGAAAGAAAGGTTCATGGTTTTGAGTCAGCACTTTAAAAAAAAGTGATAACGGCGCCTGCGGCTGACCCGTGCTGGCGAACAATTGACTCAGACCCTTTTGGTATTTCTGCAACATTGGTTTCAAGCGCTACTGTTAAGCTTGAGGTCCTGGGCTCGAATCCCGAGTCGGGGAGTGTTATTGGGCTTATCCATCTGAAATTTCCCAGTAGCAAGCTGGAGTCTGGATTTGTGCCCGGTTGATGGCAATTGGCTCGCCCCCTATTACATGGGACTTAAACATAACTGGCGAAATGGGTGTACTATAGGCACACCTTTGCCTCACCCTTCGGAGAGTACAGTCGTGATGTTATGTTATGGTCTTTGAGTATTCCACACTATTAAAAAGACCAAAATAAACAAGTTTGTCCAAAAACTGATAAGTAATTAAATAAAGCCGTGGCAAGTTCAAATTAGTCGATAGACGACCGGATACTTGCTATCGTGGCTCATTCATTTGATATTCATTGAGCGCTCGAAGCGTTAATGAATTTAACACTCCTTATCGGGACCTTGGTGCTTCCTGGCTGGCTGACTGATAGATAGGTTGAGCTGAAGTGCAGGGGAAAGAAAAAAAAATTGATTGAATTTAAAACAATCGAGAATTTCATCTCCGGGGCAATAAAATTGGCATTGGCAAATGATAAGAGAAGATAAACAAACGACTTAAAATTCTAACTCTAAATTACAAAATCAATAAAATTGAAAATATGGTGCAGTGTTTATTAAACAGTAAAATTAAATAAATTGATGTTGCTATGTTAAAACTTAAGACCTCAGACTGTTAAATGTAGGTATATCTTAAAATTATATTTACCTATTATGTATTACATAATTTATCATTTAGACCTTGTAATTGTACTGAATATTTCCCAACTGTAGCGAAGTCCAAAAGGAGGGTACTGTTTTTTACATTTATTATATTTTAATATATTTATTCAATACATTTTCAGCTCATCTTGACGAAGAGGAAGGTCACTATCAGTGGATCGAAGGTCTGGCGATCTTAATATCAGTCATAGTCGTCGTTATAGTTACTGCGTTCAACGATTATACGAAAGAAAGGCAATTCAGGTATGTAGAAAACATTTTAATCAATTTTGTATAAACCATTAATAATACATAATAAGTAATATAACCCTACGCTAACGATGTCTGATCGGATCGACTTGCGAAGGCTTGATTAGAACTCAACCCACGCTACAATTAGCTTTTTCAAGTCAAGCTTTGAACTTCCAACATGATATTGTCCGTTCAGTCACCTTTCAGCGAGACGGTATTGTCCGTTATCGCCATCGTAGAATAAGCAGCACATAACGTTCCCACTGCTGGGACACAGGCCTCTTCTCCGTGAGAGGGAGGGATCGCTTTCATAGCGCACTACTTTCCCATCAACTAAAATACTAGGCATGTTTTTCCAACCCTAACCTAATCTAAACGTCAAAATTGTAGTAAACAATTAGTGATCTATGCTTGATCTGTGTAAGAGAGGACGCCTATATCAAGAACTTAAAGTTAACAAGATTTTATAATTTTTACCATATTTACCACATGTTACTTACGATCGTGCCTTCTCTCTACGAGAGGCCTTTGCCCAGCAGTAGACCAGTGCCAAACTTATTTAATTATACATACAGTTTATGTTATTGAGGAGGGTCTCAAACTTAAGGGGGATGCGCTAAAGTAGCCCTCGAAGTTTAAATTTACTTACGTTTTTTGCAATTTGCAGGTCAGTGTCAAGTTGTATGTTGATTAAAATATGATTCGCGACCTTAAAAAATATGGCTTTACAGAATTCCTTAAATTAGAATTGACCACCAATATCATAATTTCACGAAATTCAAACTCAAAATCAAAGCATTTATTTCAATTAATCTATTTACAGGCACTTTTGAATTGTCAAAGAGTCGGTCAGTTAGTCAGAAAGTTGAAGCTAGTTGAAAATAGTCATTCAATAAGGTAATATGAACTTAAAGCGATGTATTGATGATTATAATTCTATAATTAAATATTTGTCACGGCCGCCAATTATATTTAGATCAACATACAACCTGATACTGACCTGCAAATTAAAAAAAATAACAAGAAAATTTGAATTTCGAGGGCTAACCTCACGCTTTCGCCTTAAGCAGGTCGTCAAAGTCTGGCAACCAGTCTTACTAAGGAGCATCATGTTCCCAGTACCTGGGTGATGGAGATCAGATAGGCAGTCACTCCATGTAAAATACTTTTATGCAATTGCATCCGGTTAGACCAGAAGCCGACCCCAATAGGGAACAGGTTAGGAAGATGATGAGTTAATGTTAAAGACTTGTTACTAATATTTCCCATCACCCAATTTCCAGAGGGCTCCAATCCCGGATAGAAGGCGAGCACAAGTTCTCCGTGATCCGGGCGAACGAAGTGAAACAAGTGCCGATCAGCGAAATAGTCACCGGGGACATATGTCAGATCAAGTACGGTGACCTGCTGCCCGCTGACGGTATACTGTTGCAGAGCAATGACTTGAAGGTAAGGAACAGTGGGGTTATTACGTAACACAATTCACGTGACAGTTCAACAACATTCATTGCGTTATTTACGTTGTTGAGCAGACAAATTTTTCAAAGTTATGAAGCAATGGATTAACAATAGGCTTCAAAATGTTTCAGATTGTGATTGATAGTGTTTTACGTAATTAGGGTGCTGGTCTTAATACAGTTATATTTATCAAACATGACTTACAACTGTGGAAACTTTTAATTTGAAAACCATTCTAGATCCATGAAGGTTTGTTGTAGAGCTTTAGCTGCTATAAAACGTGTTTTTTATAAAGGATTAGTAAGTTTTAACTTACTAATCCTTTAAAAAAAAACCTTAGACCCCCCCCCCCCCCCCCCTATAACCCCTTAGAACTCCTTTATAAATTTGTTTTAACAAATTCGTGTTTAGTCTCAGTTAGTAGATGCAGCATTTGTGTTGAACATAGGGTTCTCTCAGGGTATAATTACGAAGGGTATTTCAAAGGTTACATCATAAATGATTCGTTACTTGCTAAGAAGTCAATATTCCTCTTGTGGATAGATCACATACAGCGAGTAAAAACTGTAAAAACCTAATTCGGTTTAAAAACTTATACAAACCAAGATCAACAATAGGAATACAAGAAATCAATAGAACTGTGGATTTTGCTAGCTCTACTTCTTTATAAATTATTTGAGCAACAAGCAACAAATTAGTTCCGCAAAAGTTATAGGTATATATGAGCTGATGATTCATTCTAGTATACTCGCTCATTGCCAAACAGCAATATAAGCATCTTCAAAGATCTGTCGTAATACTGCGGTTAATACAAATATCAATACAATATCTGTGCTAATAGTCGGGTACTAGTGTATCTTAAAGTCTAAACAAATCCTTGTTTCAATTTGATGTCATTTCCACTCAAACAAATATCAACTTTACAGTAGTGTAAATTAAGTTGATTTCAGAATGACTAGTCCAAAAGACATATAAATCTTGAAGTTGTATCGCAAACTAATTTTATGCGTTATTAAAGTTACTTTTACAAAAATTACATTTGTTTACATGCTCGGAAACTAAATTGCGAAAGCAGTATACTTATCTGTGCTAATAGTCAGGTAGTTCTATCCTATCTGATTTGTATGAGTATTGATACAACGTGCGTCAATTGATAACCGAATGCCTTTGATAACGCGTTATTGGGTTATCGGTGGTAACTATGTTAGCTATATGAAAAATGCGTGCACAAATATATGAAGAATAAAAATTGTCATGTCTAGCCTCCTCTGTTATGTTGGGGTTGCTATTCAGTCTAAACGAAAGAAACAAAATATAACAAAACACAATCAAACTAAAATGTGGCAACACTTCCCACTGCTCGGGCTCAGGCATCCTCTCTGTGATATTGTGAGGATCTACCACGCGCGGCCCGAAATATGGGCGCAGAAAATATAAGTGTTTTAAATGTAATTTAATTCCACATCAAATTGACCTGTAGATCCCAAATGATAAGGCTGATCAAGAAATACTAGCAATAAGCTTAATGTAGTCAACCTGTGCAAAATCTGATGTACTCGGTCGATTCTTACATAAGTGCTAGATAAAAAGGTGTGGCTGATCCTTATCAGAAACCACGTAACTAATTTATAGCGAAATCATTACTGAACACGGCTTATTCGTGTAGTTATTGAGATGAATTCTATAATAAGCACAGATAGTTCGCGACAACTCAAATTCCACCAGAGCATTCGATACGTTCTAAGCGGGAGTGAACAGGCATCTTCTGGGCATGCTCTTTCCATTGTAGAACTCAACCATCGTTTTGTATCACGCGAAATTGAGGTCTTAGAGTAGGCCTGTCCAGGAATACCATAACCCAACATCACGCCTGTAATTCCTTAAGGGTTTGGCAGAGGTACACCTCAGAGTTACAGACGGGGGGTATACCTACACCCACATTTCGCCAGTTATGTTTAAGTGCCGTGTAATAGGGGGCGAGCCTATTGCCATCAACCGGGCATAAATACGAACTCCGGGGTGCTAGTTAAAAATTCAGAGAACGGTTTGCTACTACCATCAACCGAACACGTTCTATAAATGTTTAGGAATACCGTCAAACGGGGTGAATAGGGATGCAGGGGTGAAGGGAGACGAAACTTTAAAAGGGATAAAAAGGACTAATGTGTTTACTGTATTATAATTAACGATTATGTGCCCTTGTTGGCAACAAACTATATTATTTCAATGTTAAAATCCCTTTTAAAGTTTCGTTCCGATTCACCCCTTTCGACGGTACCTATATTTCCTTCTGAAACCTTATCCAAACACATCAAACCGCACTATTAAGTATTACCAACAAACCTGCTGCCTACATGCCAAGATACACACATAATTGTACGATTTGCGTCATTACTAGTCATTAGCGAGCCTATATTGATCTGATAAGCCCCCATTTTAAGATACCACTGAAGTTCTTGATAACAGACATTTTTTTTAAATCATTTTTATATATTTTGGGAGAATCATGTCATGTGATTGTTTCATTGTTACATTCTTTTGTAATTATGGTAGTAGGTAATGTAGTTATGTGGGTAATTATTTGCAGAAAATGTTATGTAAAAGTCAACATGGTAATTGCGAAGATCCTTGATAATACATTTGTTAATCCTTTAGGCGTACAGTATTACGTAAAGTTAAAATTACCGATTATAAACACATTACACACATACACGATGCACCAAACTATTTTGATTATCAAAACAGCTTCTAAAGCATCGCTCAAATGCACAAAAAGGGGGTTTTCTACTTAAATAGTTTTAGCTAAGATTAACGTGGCTACCTACTGGGCCCGACTGTTCTAAAAAGAACCAGCGACTCAAAAAGTAGAAGAAGCTAAGGCTTCCTGACAAAAAAGTTTACACAAAACACCCCCACGCTCCACTATAACTGTAAATATAAAAATATCAGCAGAAATCTATATTACTGTATTGTATGTTCCAGGTTGATGAATCGTCGCTGACTGGCGAATCGGACCATGTCAAAAAGGGTGAAGCATTTGATCCCATGGTGCTATCCGGTACACACGTTATGGAAGGTATGTTCAATCCCCACTGTACGGTAAAAAATACTATCGAATCTATTCAGAAGCAAATATGGCGTCTGCACTTTCGACGCCATTTCTGTTCACAAATGAGCCCAGGAACATCTTTTGCTGAACCATGGAGTTAATCAACATTTCCACACTGGCGATCAGTGTGTGATTATGAACAGAAGGTAGAATTTTACTGTCTATTCCTTGTGACCATGGTATAATAATATATTTCGCCAGATACAGCATTCCGAGACACAGTGGTCACGTGGGAGACACAAGCCTACGTCATCACCGCTGTGTTACCAGTAGTGTGTAATAATAAATCCCCAACCGCCTTTATTACCTGTGCGAATCTGATAAAACAATGAGGTTTTAACTAACAATTACGTTGGTATATGTTTAAATTGAATTGTTTCGTTTGATTAGAAAAACGAACTACAGTTTAAATCCTTTATATATATTTTTAACAGAATGACGACTGAAAATGTTTCCATAACTCGTGTTTTGTTGCAATAAAGCGGCAACTGGATAGTGACGTATGCAGGTGTCAACCCCGGAGTGCCAGACCTTGTTTTTTTAGACCATGCTTGGTACTAAAGATTACAAACACATTTAACATTTCTCTTATCAAGAAAGCTGTCGACAGATGTCAGAATTTTACCTACCTACAGTCTACAATAAGACTTCTTTTACATAGTTGGAAACTGAAAAAAAAGGGGTAGAACTTAATATTACAGATATTATTTATCCCCAACCTAACATTCCAGGCTCCGGCAAAATGCTGGTAACAGCGGTCGGCGTGAACTCCCAAGCTGGTATCATCTTCACTCTACTGGGCGCGGCCGTAGAGAAGCAAGACAAGGAAATCAAGCAGATGAAGAAAGGTCAGTGCCTCCGTGTTCTGCTCGCTAACGTAGCATAGTGAACTGTCCCTAGACATGTACCGCCTTTCTGATGGCAGGTGATGGCCATGTCATGTTTGTGATTTGTCTGTGATTGTTCGAAATTGGGGAGTTTTTTTTTTTGTAGTGAAACGTAGTGAAGATCGTCATCAGAAAGGTTGTCCTATAGCAAAAACCCCGCAACATAGTTTAGCTGTTACTCTGCTCATTTATGTAAGCTTGCAACATGCTTAATCAAATATAAACCTTAAGTCAAAGCCGTGCAGTGTAATCTAGCATGCCTAAATGAGCATAGTACGCCCCGATGCTTGGTGCATACATTAGTGTAACCAGTGACGTATGACCCCCTCCCCCTTGTCATTAAGCCGCACTCCCCTCTCCTTTTGAGAGGGGAAAATATCATACCGAAATTGGTAAAAAGTTTTAGTACTACTTATACACTTTTGGCCATGAAAATTGAAACATTTTTTTTTAATGTAGCTAAAAGTGAAATTTTCAATATTATTAAATTCAATAAGTTAAACGTGAGAAATAAAAAAATAAAAATTAAGTTTTTTTTACCAATTTCGTCCCTAAAGTGAGATTATTTTATTTATTGATGACTGAATGATACCGAATGTCATTACGTTTTTTGTCTTGAGTTTAGTGTCTTTATCCATACAGTCTTGTTGAACGTTGTCTGTCTATGTTATATGTTTTAACTAATAGCCTGAAATGTTTTGTGACAGCATGACATATTTTAAAATGAATATTTTTTCCTATAAATTATGTGTACGATCGATGTTGTTAAAAATATAAATGATTGTTCTGTCTCAATAAATAAGTAATCTCTTTTAAGAGTCATAAAATTATAATTAAAATGATCCTAAAAGCATACATTTGTAAATGCAATTTTAGTCGCTATGTTTGAGCAGTTGAGGCAGTGAAAATATACTGAATTTCAAACTCTATTTCTAATGCTATTCATGAGACGGATAAAAAAATCAAAAGTTAAATTTTCTCTCTTGTGTATATTGGTTTCTCAAATGCTTAAACAGTCTATGACATGAAACCCTTTAGATTTAGTGCCACGACCAAACATAGTGTGATCCGTACAATGACATCCAACTTTTTTTTCTCCACCCCCGACCCCGGCCTGCCGCACGCACCTCCATGTCGCCGATCAACAAAAAATATAATTAAAAAACAAAATTAAAAACTAAATAAAAACATACACATTCAATGCATCGTGTTACTGTCGTGTTGACTGCATGATGTATAATCGAAATATTATCCAATCGTTGTCAAAAATTGTGTATGCTTGTCTGATTTATATTGGATAAAAAAAAATATCAATGGATGTTGGAAAATTTGACTCGAGTAGAACGCAAGCAGCAACGCAAGTCTACGCAACGCAAGAGTCCGTCTGGTAAGTAAACTCCTTTGCTATGCCCCGCTTTACGTACAACCCTCCGTACACTCAGGGCCAGAAAATATACGCCTTATGTTCTATTTTACGTATATATAAAGGGAAAGGGTGGTAGTGCTTAGTTTTGTGGCTTCGAGCTTATCTGTGGGACTGGGTAGATAATCTGTCCTTAAGTGTACCCTTAATGACATACTACTTTTAAGGCACCATCTTGATAGTAATAATTTACAGTAGTATGTTCTTAGTTAATACAGTAATAGAACTTTAGTTTAAAAAAGTAATTTTACTAATTTTCTCGGCGGTAAAACGTAGGCTCCTAAATAATACTAAATAAATTATAAAATAATATAAATACCATATTTCATTTACACTTAACAGCATCCTAGTGCATTCTTCTGTAGTAACACTTTTGTAGTGTTCCTATTAACCTGTAATAGTGTATATTTAAGCATCTTGACTTTCTCCTAATATTAACTGAAGCAATTGTAGAATTAAATGCAAAAAAGAACACCCTGTTACACACTTTGTGAGACTCCGAAATTAAAGGAATTAATTTTCAAGTACTTTTCGTATTGACACTGAATAATATTTTTTTTTTCAAAATTTTATGTCAATGTGGCAGCCTTTAATCAAACGTATCTATTTCAATAATAACTTTTAACATTGGCTTTGGTCTCAAAAGAATAATTATTTCTTAGTTAACAATTTATTGTTTAATTTCAGGCTGTTTTAAAGTAAAATCGATTGGTATAGTAACTAGTAAAAATCTATTCAATTCTGAGCTTAATTATTCCAATAATAAAATTGAAAGAGAAATGAAAAAGCGACAATAGCTCAAACAACTGAAATGTAAACTGCCAATCGAGAGTGAGTTCTAAATGTGTTGTAAACTTATTGTGAACCTCTCTTTCAATCATTGTACCTTTGCTTGAAAGGGGGATCCCTGTAAAAATACAACCGGTAGCATTTAACCGTTTGATAGTCAGTCTCATGTACAGATAACATAATTATGATACTACACACATTCAGAACGTTCTATATTCGTCGTTCAACGTACACATGTTTTGTAATGGTTCATAATGGCCACGGATGGTCCCGACTCCCACAAAGTTCCGTGCAAAAAAAGCATTACCATGTGTGCACTGTACAACAAATATAACAAGCGAAATATCTGCATAGAATCATAATTTTGTATTTGAGCTATTGTCGCTTCAGAATTCCCTCAACAATCCTCTAAAACATCCCTCTACAAACAGGTGAAGAGGACGCAACCCTCGCCGCCTCGGGCAACAGTCACGGCGCCAACCACACGCTGTCTGACGACAACCACGTGGCACCGCCGCCTAGCGACAAGCCGCCCGCTGAGACCTCGCACAAGAAGGAGAAGTCTGTGCTGCAGGCTAAGCTCACCAAGTTGGCCATACAAGTGAGTTATTTCTAGTTATATTTGTCCACTTTTTAGAGCAGTTTAACTCGTGCAGCAACAATATCGCTCTAGCTAGAGCATCACTGCAGTCTATCGAAGTCTATTCAGATTAATTCCATTAACCACCTTTGTCGCATTGATTTTGTATAAAGTTGCATAAATACAAAAAATAAACAATAACTCCATCACAGAGGAGGCGATAAAACACTGTAGCCAACAATGGGCTTAGTACGGCCCTACAGATACTGACAAACCTACCCAGTTTTTTTAATAATAGATTTTCAAAAATATTTATTTTGAATTAGCCACTATACTTGGACTCATAATTGTATTCAGTAACTTGACAGTTGAAACTTTCTATTGTCACTAACTTTCAACTTGAAAGCAAAATAATGTTACCATATTGGGGTTTTGATGGTATAGGCAAAATAATTAATAATGTAAACAGGTGAATTACAATAGCTCTCAAAAAAATTTGCTTATTCTACTGGAAGTTCACAAAGCTTACACAAGTTTGTAAATTGTGCTGTTATTCAAACGAAGAATATGCTAATATAGTGAAATTTTCCCTTTAGGATTGAAAATTACACAATATGGTCAAACGGGGACAATGAGGAATTCAGGGGTGAATCAACACGAAACTTTAAAAGGGATTTTAACATTTAAATAATATAGTTTGTTGCCAACAAGTGCACTTAATCTTTAATTATAATACAGTAAACACATTACAGTTCTTTCCGGCAACAAACTATATTATTTCAATGTTAAAATCCCTTCTCGTCTCGATTCACCCCTGCACTCCTATTCACCCCGTTTGACGGTACTGTTATACTGTATAATTATTAATCCATTCTTCAACTAATCACCGCTTTTCTTCACAGATCGGTTACGCTGGCTCAACGATCGCAGTCCTCACCGTCATTATCCTGGTCATCAACTTCTGCGTGCACACCTTCGTGATCGAGCAGAAGCCGTGGAAGGCGACGTACATTAACAACCTCGTGAAGCATCTCATCATCGGTGTGACCGTGTTGGTGGTTGCCGTGCCGGAAGGGTTGCCTCTAGCTGTGACGTTGTCGCTCGCTTATTCTGTCAAGGTAAGAGACTTCTTCTTTGGTTTCGGTCCGATATATTTACCAATGGATAATTACTGGGTAATTTTTTATGTCTACTAAGATAGTAATATACATATACAGGGTGTTTGGAAGCTGGGTGCAAAGCCTTAAGGGGTGATAGTTGTCACCATTTAAAGAATTTTGAGCCTTACATTTCTGAGACCAAGTCTGGTTTTTTAATTTTTCAGTTGCTGTACCTATACCTAAAAAAACCTAGAAATATCAGGCAAAAATAAAACCGACTTCGTCTACAAAATGTATGGCTTTATACAATAGATTTTGTTCTTGTTACCACCCCCCACCACCACTACAACACATTTAAAGCATCAAAATGCTCTAAATGATGTCAACTATGACCCCCTTAAAGCTTTGCACCCAGCTTCCAAACAACCTGTATACATATGTTTTTTTTGTTTGGTGTTCATAATAAAGAGTATTCTATTCTATTCTACATATATCATATTTTAGTTTGTGAATAGTTTTAGTTAGTTTACTGGCTAACTTTCAACAAGAACAAAATTTGTTTCATACAAACATTCAACGCCTACCCAATACTCTACCTGAGTACGTCAGAGAGTAAAGTTATTTCAAAGTTGGGCTCATAGTAAATATTCATTATATTGATGAGTTCACTACCCAGAAAGATGCTAATGAATTCAAAGTCAAATTCAGAGTTCTTACCCTATCCAAGATACAAACATTACTAGTTGAACAGCGCACTCTTAAAGGAAGATAATACATTTATTTGACGCAGGTTAAGGCACACAAAAACACGAAGGGTTCCGTACCACCCTACAATATTTAATACTACATATTTAAAAAAAAAACGTTTCTAGTATCCTCTTACAAGAAACGTGCCCCCCCCCCATTTATTTTTTAATATTACGAGGGCGGGTCAATAAGTCCGTGACTTTTGGAATAAAACACAGATTTTTTGATAAAAAAATAATTTTATTTTTCAACGTAGTCTCCCTTGAGCTCTATACACTTTGTCCAACGCTTCTCCAATTTTTTTATCCCTTCCAAAAAAAATGATTTGTCGAGGTCCTCAAAATAGGCCTTTGTTTGCGAGATGACTTCATCATTGGAGTCAAATCTTTTTCCACCATGCCATTTCTTCAGGTTTGGGAACAAGAAGTAGTCGCTCGGAGCCAAATCTGGAGAATAGGGCGGATGAGGGAGCAATTCATAGCCCAATTCATGGATTTTTGCCATGGCAACTGCACATGTGTGCACCCTTGCATTGTCTTGGTGGAAAAGAACTTTTTTCTTGGCCAAATGAGGTCGGTTTTTTTTCAAATCGTCATTGAATCGGTCCAATAAGTTGGCATAATATTCCCCATTGATTGTTCTTCCCTTTTGAAGGTAGTCAATGTGGATTATCCCGCGTGCATCCCAAAAAACAGTCGCCATAACTTTATTGGCTGACAAACCCACCTTGGCCTTCTTCGGCGCCGATTCACCCTTAGAAACCCACTGTTTTGACTGTTGTTTGGTCTCTGGTGTGTTGTGATGGATCCATGTTTCGTCCACGGTTACAAAACGGCGCAAAAACTCCTCCATATTGCGATTAAACAACGCCAAACCTTCCTGTGAAGTTGTTACACGATTGCGTTTGTGGTCGACTGTGAGCAAACGCGGCACCCATCTTGCGGAAAGCTTTCTCATGCCCAAGTGATCATTCAAAATTGAAACCACTGAGCCATGCGAGATCCCTACGGCTTCCACAATCTCTCGCACTTTCAATCTTCGGTCGGCCAACACCATATCGTGAATTTTTTCGATTGTTTCGGGTGTAGAGACCTCAACTGGGCGTCCAGGACGTTCGGCATCTTCAGTGCTTGTACGGCCACAACGAAATTCAGTAAACCACTTTTTTACCATTGAAATCGATGGTGCAGAGTCCCCATAGTATTTATCAAGCTTAGCCTTGGTCTCGGTAATGGTTTGTTTTCGCAAGAAATAATGCTTAATAAGCACACGAAATTCACTTTTTTCCATTTTCTCCTCAAATTAGTGAGTATTCTGATAAAAATAGCTGTCAAACACAAACTAACTGACGCAGCAAGTTTAAATTTTGACAGGAGTCAACTGACAGATGCCTGTTGACAGGAGCAGTGTTGCTGTTTCAGTAAAGAGGTCAGAAATTCAAAAAGTCACGGACTTATTGACCCGCCCTCGTATTATTTCTTGTTATAGCGGCAATAGAAATACACGTTGTGTGAAAATTTCAATTGTCTACCTATTACGGTTCATGAGATACAGCCCGCTGTTAGATAGACGGACAGCGGAGCCTTAGTAATAGGGTTCCGTAGGCACCCTTTGATTACAGAACCCTAAAAAAACCACTCAGCCTATTGTTAAAAAAAAAACTATACACATCTATATTTCAACTCAGCGTTTCGTGTCACAAAAAAAAAACGGAAGAAATCGGGATGAAAATTTTGTCTAAATACAACCTTTTTTTTTCTCACAGAAAATGATGAAAGACAACAACTTAGTCCGACACTTGGACGCGTGCGAGACCATGGGTAACGCCACAGCCATCTGCTCCGACAAGACAGGCACTCTCACGACCAACCGAATGACGGTCGTACAATCGTACATCTGCGAGAAACTCTGCAAGGTCACGCCCAACTTCCGGGACATACCGCACGAAGTCGCCGAGACTATGGTGGAGGGGATCGCTGTTAATGCTGCGTTTACGTCTAGGATTATGGTAAGTTTTAAAACTGTCTAATGTATCTGCTGCTAGTTTTAGTTTCATCTCCTGTTAAAACCGTATCAAAATCCATTGTGTAGTTTAGAAGAACTAATGGCAGATTCCTATAATTTACGGACCGTTATTGGTTAAAACTAAGACTCTTGTATCTTTACCAAGAATGAAGCACGGCCCTCATAGCTTTGCATAGTAGACCCTCCGATATGGAAATAGCTATCGCAGGTCACGAATCTATTTATATGCCCAGTTTGGCAAAAAGAAATGCTACCATTGGTAAGCAAAACGATTCGTTTTTATTTATAGGAACCGAACATAAGCGCACAAACAGATAGTCACGAAAAGCGACTTTGTTTTATGTCTTGATGCGCTAAGGTTGCCCGCGAAATTCAATTTTTCTTACGTTTTTTGCAATTTGCAAGACAGTGTCAGGTTGTATGTTGATTAAAATATGATTCGCGACCGTAACAAATATGGCTTTACAAAATCATAATCATTAGAATCAGCAATACAACTCCTTAAGTTAGAATTGCCCTACAATCTCATGATTTCATGAAATAGTCATTCAATAGGGTAATATGAACTTAGAGAGATGTATTGATGATGTTTAATATTATAATTCTATAAATAAATATTCGATACGGCCACGAATCATATTTCGATCAACATACAACCTGATACTGACCTGCAAATTGCAAAAAACGTAAGAAAATTTGAATTTCGCGGGCTACCTTGGCGCATCCCCCTTAACCTACCAGACACGGCTTGATGTACGCGTCTCCTAATACTGAGTTTTAATATTACGATAAATTTAGTATATTTGAACCATGACAAATCATTTAATTAGAGCTAAATCGCTTTGCCACCACTGAAACTGGGTTTAAAAGGTCACCATCTTACTTTTGCTGTCTTCTGAGACCTTTTCCTAGGAATAATAATTATAATGGTTGGTTTGGTTGCATTATGTCTATAGGCAATACTTGCCCATTCTGCTAGTCTATGGAAGCATTTACAAATTATTCTGGTCAAATTTTTAAGATTTGGTATGTGTTACTTTGTCTATTCAATCAACACGAGATTTAAGAGACAACTTATTAACTTAACCTGGTTTTTCAAAACGATGGTGGATGAGGGGAGATACCTTCAGGTATTATAAATTTCGATTAATCCTTACTACAATATATATTTTCTGTCCACAGCCAAATCTAGACCCGAGCGGTCCCCCAATGCAGATCGGCAACAAGACGGAATGCGCCCTACTAGGTTTCGTAGTAAACCTGGGACAAAGTTACGAGGCAGTCCGCGAGAGGAATCCTGAAGAGTCCTTCACAAGAGTTTACACTTTCAACTCGGTGCGCAAGAGCATGTCGACTGTTATACCGTACAAGGGAGGCTATAGGCTGTATACTAAGGGAGCCTCTGAGATTGTTTTGAAGAAGTGAGTAATTTATTTGATATATATTTTAACTAGCTTCTGCACGCGGTTTCGCCCGCATGTATGTCGGAGATTATCCCGTGGGCACATGCTACCGGGATAGATAGTATCCTGTCCTCCAAATCATCATCAATCATCATTCAGCTGTTAAAGCGTGAACAGACAGACAGATAATAAATGGAAATAATATTTTTTATGTTTATTAAAACTTAAGAAATGCTAAGTTTCCGATACTTTCATCCCTTATATCACCCCCTTTTAGGATTATTTTTGAGATAAAAAGTAGCATTTATGCCATCTATCTCCTCGCCAAATTTTATAGAAATCAGCTCAGTAGTTTAGGCGTGAAAAGGTAACATACAGACGGACAGAGTTACTTTAAAATTTATAATGTTAGTATGGATAAAAACTCACTTTTCAGCAGAAATATGAAGTTTTATAACAATACGGATATTATTATAAGTCTTATTGCCGCCAAACGTATGTGAAGGAAACTGAGTAGACAAGGCGCATGGTGATACTATTACTGTGTATACCGTAATCTTCTTTCCGACTTTTGGACAATACGTGTATTGAATAAAATTATTTTCGTATGTAAATATCCTACTGCAGGGCAAAAGGCTTATTTCCAAAAGATAAGTAACGCCTATTCAATTGATTGATGTTCGTCATTTCAAGTTTCACTAACCTACATTTGTGGCATTTTGAGTTACATTTTAGCCGCTAAACGAGATCACACATACTGCGATGCGGTACAGTTATTTGTGCGACCATATAATGTGGCTTATCCCGACGCGCTACCTAGTACCATTTTTTTTTTATTTTGGTTGGGAAATCATCAAATGACCTCTCCCGCTCTGGGCGGAGCGGAAGGGCGTGTCAGACTCTTACTTACTAGAACCCACCCGTGTTCCTTCAGTTGCCTGTGCGCCAGGGCCACGGTAACTCTTTCGAACAATCCGCGACCCCGGCAGGCATCGGCCCTATCGGACCCCGTCACTTATGCTGACATCTCTTTGAGACGCGCGTGGAACACAACGCGCCGTCGACCCGGGCCTGGTCCTTGCCGGACGGCGAGCTGCCCATTGCTCGCCGTCATCTACTGCTACGCTACCTACGCTACCTGGTACCATGGATTCAGTACATGATTCTGAAACCCAACTGTATTTGAATTTTTCGTCTGTTATTTCAAAAATACTGTTCAATACGCGTAGGTATTGCACGTTTCTATGAAACAGCAGTTTTTTTTTAAATTTATAAGTGGCGAAAATTTCTGCCCTCCCCCCCCCCCCCCCAGACCCCTAGGTCTAGAATCATGTGCTGAATTAATGGTTACAGTTTGCGTGTCGATGCGTACTTGTATATTGGTTCACCAACAGCAGTACATGGCACACACTGTTGTTTTTAACACTTTTTTTATTTTTTTATTATTATTTGTGTTTTGTGATTCACGAACTGTGTCCAAATAAACTTTATTCTTTCTTTCTTTCTTTACATAAACGACCTAATTGTTTTACCTCATCTCAATTCATCACACAAGTTAAAACTAATCTTACCTCTCTCCATAGATGTGCATTCATCTACGGCCACGAAGGACGTCTGGAGAAGTTCACTCGCGACATGCAAGAGCGACTGGTGCGACAGGTCATCGAACCCATGGCCTGCGACGGACTCAGGACCATCTCCGTAGCCTACAGGGACTTTGTGCCCGGCAAGGCTGAGATTAACCAGGTAAACTGTCATATTTTTGTAAGATTGAAGGTGACATCGTGAACTTAGAGTTAAATTAAACACCCAAACCTCGTCTTAACTAAGCGATCGTCGCGCGAGTACGCAATGGCTGCGATCTTTTGTATGAATTACTAGCTTCCCTGCGCGGCTTCGCCCGCGTGGAATGTGGATAAAAAGTAGCCTATGTCCTTCCCCAGGGTTCACAGTATCCCCATACGAAATTTCATCAAAATCGGTCCAGCCGTTACGGAGATTAGCCGGAACAAACAGACAGACGGACAAAAAAAAGAGATTTTATATTATAGTATCGTATATTCTACTTTCATAGGCACTTCAATTTTATTTATTTGTATGTTTGTATAGATGACGTACAAATGCGACTTCATTAATAGTGCGATAGCGTGCCACAGGATTAAGCTATTTGCCATTTCCACGATGAAAGAATTCCTGTGGCATACAATCAAAGTGACTTGCATTGTCTAAACCCTGTTTAGACGGATCAACTAAAATCTTTACTTCAACTTACGGTATGCCACAGGCAATTAAATAACACCGTGTAAATCGGGCTCTAGTGTCCTGAAAGTCCAGTTATCAAGTCATCTACATTATGTTGAAATGTAATACTTTGTAATACTGCGTATTACTCGCAACTGGATTGCGTGTATGACAAGATGTATGAACGTAAACGAGGCAAAAGGAGTATGTAAGGATCGTAGCAGGTGGCGTTCTGAAGTTTCTGCCTACCCTCATGCGAAGAAGGCGTGACTTTATGTATGTAATACTTTGTATTATTAACAGCGAGTTAATTTTAGAATTTTCTTTGTGTGTAGGTGCACATAGACCAAGATCCCAACTGGGATGATGAAGACAACATCGTGAACAACCTGACCTGCCTGTGCGTTGTCGGCATTGAGGACCCTGTGCGGCCAGAAGTACGTATACCTCTTTTTGAGACACTGTCAATAAAAATAAAACTTGTACCTAGAAAAAATATGTGGTTTTGACATAAAAGAACAGTTTCAGTTGAATTTTTTTTTTTTTAATTTTGCGCCACACTAGGAATTTCTCCTGTATTGTGGGTGCATTTACAAACATTCAAGCTCACATACACAAACAACAATAGATTTGTAATAATTGTGTGTCACTTTATACCAATGGCATAATTACCAAAATGTCTTGCACCTCTAGTACAAGTGACTGTCATATAATTCAATATCTAAACTGCGTTTAGTTCAATTTTGTATTTTTAACCTAATCCAATGTTCTTTATCAAAATAAGCTAGTTTTTAGATTGTCTAGTTTCATTTAAGCAATCAATTCAAACTATCACAGTCCTCTGCTACACATAGATCACTCCTAATTTGCGCCACAACACCCTATTTTCCGCCTCCCTCATCCAGTCTGTTCCTGACGCCTTTTGAATGTCGTCGGTCCATCTATCCCAAGGATGGTGGTGTCGGGTTTAAATCAAACCGGATGCAGCTGTGTTCAGCTACGAAAAAACAAAACCAAAGACACTGACTTCCGAAATTACTTAGATATTTTTCACTTTGCAGTGTAATAAAAGAAAAAAAAAAGTGTATTAAAAGAAATTTTCAATCCACAGGTACCCGAAGCTATCAGGAAATGCCAGAAGGCTGGCATCACAGTCCGCATGGTTACTGGCGACAACGTGAACACTGCTCGCTCTATAGCTGTCAAGTGTGGCATCCTCAAGCCGACCGACGACTTCCTCATCCTAGAGGGCAAGGAGTTCAATAAGAGGATCAGGGATGCCGACGGAGAGGTATGATGCTCCGAAATATCATATCGACATTATCTTTCAGAGAAAACTTGTCAACTTGGCCCCTACCTGTCTAAGTTGTCCAAATTCAATTTTGTATTTGACAATATGAGATCAACAATTGCTGGTACAGTCACCAAAAGAGATAAGTATACCAGGGTGGTCGGATATAGTTGAAGTTTAGTAAGAAACCGATAGATGTTTTCGAATGAAATTTAGTTTGATAAATGAACTGTTTATTATATATTAATTAAATTAAATTTCGTTCGAAAACCTCCATCGGTTACTTACTAAACTTCAACTATATTCGACGACCCTGGTTACTTATCACTTTTGGTGACCGTACATATTTTTCTTCGATCTGGTGCAATTTCTAACCAGCGGGGTAATTGCGTAACTCACTAACAGTAGGAATGGTTTTCATTTTGACATTTCAACAACATTCATGGCGTTATTTACGTTGTTGAGCAGACAAATTTTTCGAACATATGAAGCAATGGATTAGCAATAGGCTTGAAAATTATTCAGATGTGTTACGCTTGGGTTTACTTAAAAATAAAATAGCATTATTTTCCTTATACACTTATTCCTTATTTTTCTAATACTATGATCGTATGTGACATTATTAAATAAGTTTATTTTTTGCTATGGTGTATTAGACCGTTATCGATAGCGGTAAAAGCCTCCTCCAGCCATTTCCAAGCTGTTCTGTCTCTGGCGATTCTACTCCATGGGGTTTAATTATCCATGTAAAAAAATTAACTCCTGCTGGTCTATTAAGGCGAAAGCGTCAGGGTAGCCCGCGAAATTAAATTTTTCTTACGTTTTTTGCAATTTGCAGGTTTTTTTATTTATAGAATTATAATCATAAAAATCATCAATACGATTCTCCAAAGTGCGTATTACCCCTATTGAATGACTATTTCATGAAATCATGACATTTGAGGCCAATTCTAATTTAAGGAGTTGTATTGCTAATTCTAATGATTATAATTCTGTAAAGCCATATTTGTTACGGCCGCGAATCATATTTTAATCAACATACAACTTGACACTGACATGCAAATTGCAAAAAACGTAAGTAAATTTGAATTTCGCAGGCAACCTTAGCGCATCTCCCTTAAGTGGAACACCTTGCGAAAGATTTTTTTATTTTTTTATTAGAGATCTGATCTAAAAAAAAAAGACTTCTCAATTTTGTCTATAAGTTCTTCAACCTTAAGTTGTTAATCCATCGTCGGCAGGAACCACATTTTACAGTGTCATTCCTATATTCTTTAGCCAATAAACATTTTACTTACTTGTTTCATTTCTCAATAGGTCCAACAGCATCTGCTAGATAAAGTATGGCCGAAACTTCGTGTGTTAGCCCGTTCGTCACCCACAGACAAATACACCCTGGTCAAAGGAATGATCGAGTCCAAGGCGTTTGATACGCGCGAAGTTGTCGCTGTGACCGGAGATGGTACCAATGATGGACCTGCCTTGAAGAAAGCTGATGTTGGATTTGCTATGGTAAGATATCTGTTCATTATGCTACTGTTTTGCCGCCTCGGTCTAGATTCAGATTACTTTATTTGCTCAAACACGTGTGTACATACAATTATAAAGAAACAATGCATGCAAGGATTTAGTTAGTCTAGTTGTCGCTAGCACTACTGCTGAGCATGAGGTCCTGGTTTCGATTCCCGGGTCGGGCAAAGTGTTATTGGGTTTTTCCATCTGGAATTTCTCAGTAGCAGCCCGGTTGATAGCAATAGGCTCGCCCCCTGTTACATGGGATTTAAACATAACTGGCGAAATGTGGGTGTACTATAGGTACACCTCTGCCTAAACCTTCGGGTAATACAAGCGTGATGTTATGTTAGGAATGTGTGAATGAGTCTTATTGTGTCTGTATGTTTGATATTTAAAACGCAATGATTTTCCAATAGGGAAACTTGATACTTATATGAAAAAAATATGTACAGTACACTTGTACATATTTTTTTCATATAAGTACCTACCTAAAAGTTTTTTTTTTAATATATAATAAAATACTTATTTTCTTAATGTCCCTCGGGAAGTGATTTCCGTCAAAACAGAACCACAATAAAGTACTTAGTTCTGAATTCAAATTATTATACACGATAGATCTAATAATTGATGGACATGGAAATTAGCATTGGTTTGTATTCGGAAATGCGATGATTCCCGAGAGATTTTAAGTAAATAGTTGAACTGTACCTATTTATTGTCAAATAAATATTAATATTGAATACTCTGACACTCCCTAAGAGTTGTATGAAACATGTGAAGACGAAATAAGCTAGTTTAAAACTGTCGATACTTTTGATATGTCCTTGTTTCCAAAATATTACTAAAAAGAACATGATATCCACTCTCTTGACATAACGACAGAAATATGAAGATATTCTTAGGTAAACAGCAGAGTTAGTTTATAATGTTGAGTAATCGTTGAGCTCCTTAAGTTCTGTGTTGACCTGCACGATTACTGACAAATGCGTGCACTGACTGGACAGGTCCACTCATTCTGTGTGGTTTTTCCTCAAAAGACCATTTCAGACATTAATCTACATGGTCTTCACATGATCTGACCAAGATTATGTCTGGACTTTAAAAGAGAATGTGACCTCTGAGTTTGTTTCGGCCTTTTTTCTCAGAGTAGTCAGATAGGAAACGCCGACCTCATCTAGTTTAAAAAATATGATTGACGTGTAAAAGTATTTGTGCAAACCTACTTACAGAAATAAAATCATTTATCATCCAATGTTGTCGCCTACTAAATCCCCGTCCTTGCCCTTTTTTATTTCCTTTGATGTCTTTTACGACACAGAAAGAGACGTATAGTGGCGTATTATTACTTATCAAGTTACACATTGTACTATGTGCAACTTGATAAGTAAGAAAGAAGGCATAAACGCAGAATAATAATTAATTAATTAATTAATAATAATAATAATTTATACAATAGTTTCCATATCCTGCATTAGTCCGACACCAACCGGGGGTTGTCCTTGGGTGCACTTGCAGAGTGCAGACTAGGATAATCGTCGGTTGGTGCCTCATTCTATTTAGAATTGTCTAATGAGCCTCTGCGAGTTTGCTTCGGCCCCTCGTAGGCCTTCCAAACGACCCCATCGTCCCGAGCTATGTTAACATAATAAAAATAATAATTTATATATTTTATTCTTCTTACTTGATAATTTTGAATGATGATGTATCAGGCAGAATAATAATTTACTTCTTGTCTCCAGGGTATCGCCGGCACAGACGTGGCAAAGGAAGCCTCAGACATCATCTTGACAGACGACAACTTCTCATCGATAGTGAAGGCCGTAATGTGGGGCCGAAACGTTTATGACTCCATCGCCAAGTTCTTACAGTTCCAGCTGACGGTCAACGTGGTAGCTGTTATTGTCGCGTTCATTGGAGCCTGTGCGATACAGGACAGTCCTCTAAAGGTAAGAAAGACAAATAAATACTTGTGTAAGTGTTACCTAGCACATCCCGACAATGGAGAAGCAGAAGTCGTAGACCCTGAGGCTTGAGGTCTCTTCGCAAAAATGTAGTTTTAAAACCACCTTTAATGTATCGCTGATGGTGGCGCGTGTAGGATCATTTAGCTCCCTTCAACGTGGTTGAGCTGCATGGTGCTGATCCATGCGTCATGTTGTCATGTCAGTTGAGACTGGTCATCTCTGAGCTTCCACGGCTTATTTCTATTAATTTTTATATTTGAATTGTTTTTATCGTTTTATTACGGTCGCTTTTAACGTTCTACATCGTTCCCGCATGCTTATTAGCGCTCGCATGCGGGGACCACCGGCTTAACGGGGTTTCCAAGACACGGTAAAATTCTGGTTAACTAAATCCTTCATTAACTCCACAGGCAGTACAAATGTTATGGGTGAACCTGATCATGGACACGCTAGCCTCCCTAGCCCTGGCCACAGAGATGCCTACACCTGACCTGCTTCAACGAAAGCCCTACGGACGAACCAAACCCCTCATCAGCCGCACAATGATGAAGAACATCCTCGGACAGGCCATCTACCAGCTCTTTGTTATATTCTCGCTGCTCTTTGTTGGTAAGTCCCATTTAAAACCTTCACTGATTGATTAGAATTTTTACTTGATCGACTCTCACTTAAGTGGTCTGAATTAAACCGTCTCTTGTAAACGGACTACGATTCGGATTCCGGAAAAATTCATACAAATTTGTCCAATGTTTTACAGATTTTAGTTTACTTAAACTGCCTTTGATACTGTACAGTATCGAAGCGATAGCTATAGTACTATAATCATCGCATTATCAATAGATTTTCGAAAAGACGAGTAAAATGGAGAATCCACCAATAGTCTGTTGATTTTATTGCAACTAATTTTTCATGACATTGCAATCTATGTGCTACATAAATTCTTTAAAATTATTAAATGTGCTGACAAACGATTAGCTGAGATCTTTTTAACCAACAAGAAAATTACTAGAGTTCACAGAAACTCATCAGACTTCTATAACCAACAACTTTTGTATCACTGATCCTCCTTCTCCCCCAGGCGACCGACTCCTGAACATCCCGTCAGGCCGCGGCCAAGCCCTCAACACAGAGCCCACGCAGCACTTCACAATCATCTTCAACACCTTTGTAATGATGACTCTCTTCAACGAGATCAACGCGCGCAAGATACACGGCCAGAGGAATGTGTTCCAAGGACTGTTCACCAATCCTATCTTCTACTCTATATGGATCGGGACGGCGGCTTCGCAGGTATGTTGGCTCGTTGGTGGGTTATATCGGCATGTAATTTGTTGAAATTACAGGTATCCCTAAAGTTGGCAATGAATCGGTAGTACCAGCAGTGTTTACTTGTATTCGATATGACAAAAAACTTTTTTACAAAAAAACAACCGACTTCCAAAAAAAACACTAAAAGACGTGAAAAATAACTTTAATTTCGGAAGTCGGTGGCCAAACACGAAAATACAAAACCAAAGGCACCGACTTCCGAAATTAAAGTTATTTTTCACGTCTTTTAGTGTTTTTTTTGGAAGTCGGTTTTTTTTTTGTAAAAAAGTTTTTATTTTTCACTTTTTAGTTGCGGTACCTACCCCACACAAATTCGTATACCACTACTTGGTGTGTAAATAACAGTGACAGGAAATTATTAACACATCATCCATATAAACTAAGTGGAAAAAATCTGCAGTATTAAGGATAACTCAAAAACTACTGGTCAGACCTAGATCAAATTTAAATGGGACCACATGTGAAGCACCGCCTATCAAATAAAAAAAGAATCATCCAAATCGGTTCACCCAGAAAAAAGTTATGAGCTAAAACAGACGAATTGAGAACCTCCTCCTTTTTGTGAAGTCGGTTAAAAAGTAGGTCCGTCGAAGGGGAAAGACCATTTTCAGAGCTTTTTTTAAAAGCTTTTCTAAACTTATATTATAAAAAGAAAACATTCGATTTGGATTGATACATGGATAGACCATAACCTGGGCCCGGCAGTCTCGACTAGACAGCGACGCTGTCGCAAACTACCGATCGCTAAATATTAAGGTGAAACCTCAGTTGTAGCCCGCAAAATTCAAATTTTCTTTAGTTTTTTTTGCAAATTGCAGCTATGCTTTACGTCGTATGTTGATTAAAATGCGATTCTCGACTGCGGGAATTATATATTTATCGAATAATAATCATCAATTTCATATCAATCGTCAAATTCAAAGAAAATTTTATATATCCGAAATCAACTTGGTCGGCGGAAAAACGTGGGTTTAGGTGTTTTACTTCGGAAATATACGATGGAAATTGACCATTTAAGTCCATAGCAATAGTCTTAGATGACGGTACAAAAAACTTTAGGGTCAAAACACATACACACGTTGCGACGTCGTGTCACGATGCAGCGTCGTGGCACGTTGCGACATCTTGTCACGATGCAGGGTCGTGGCACGTTGCGACATCTTGTCACGATGCAGGGTCGTGGCACGTTGCGACGTCGTATCACGATGCAGCGTCGTGGCACGTTGCGACGTCGTGGCACGTTGCGGCGTCGTGTCACTATGCAGCGTTGTGTCGTGTGTATGTGTTTTGGCCCTTATTCACTTTTCTTTTTTAACTGCAACACAAGTTCAACTAACGCAGGAATCAGAGAATTCCATGATTTGTTGTACATCTTGTTTTATGTTAATGACTAACTGTTGTTACTATTTATTATTTGACATTCCTCGGGACCCAGGGTTCCCTGACCATTGCAAGGTGTACCAGGGCCCGAAGCCAACTCGCAGAGGCCCGTTAGATGTTTTTAATAAAATGAGGCACCAACTATATAATTTACTGATCGATTTATTTCGATTCAATTACACAATATCTATCCCGCAATTCCAGGTGGTAATTATCCAGTTCGGCGGCATGGCGTTCAGCACGGCCGGGCTAACGATAGACCAGTGGCTGTGGTGCCTATTCCTGGGCGCCGGTACGCTCGTGTGGGGCCAGCTCGTCACCACCGTGCCCACCAGGAAGATACCCAAGAGACTGTCGTGAGTACCGACTACCACTCAATAGCACCCTGACGTTAATGTAGCACATCAAGAATGAAAGTTCCATAAAGTTGACAGAGCGTGACAAAAACACTACGCTCAACAAGGCCGATTTTATTTTGCGATTTTGTATTTCATGTGCTATTGCTATAGTAACGGATCCTTCGTCGTGTTCGGACCAAAAATGGTCTTAAAGCGGCTCCTACACCTACATTAAGTTTGTACAATATTCTTAATGCGCAGTCAGTATGATTGAATCTGCCCTTGTACTCAAACGATCAATCTTACACGGTGCAGTAAAAATTAAACTCGCTCAAACTTTTGTTCAATCATTGCGCCATCTTCAATTTTATAAACGGTCCAAAACATTGCACAATTCGTGATATTGTGCAATATTATTAATCGTGTAGAGCCCGTCTAAAAAGATAAATGTGATAAACATGATTTTAAGAGCTGGCAGCTGGTCGCTGAACCTGAGCGATCATACCTTTTATGGCCTGTTTTTGCACCTCCGAAGAATTTACGATAGTCTTATCTCATACAAAATGTATTGCATTTTTTAATTAAATATTAGACAGTGCCGTTATACCAATTTATATAGCAACGACGGCAGAATTTCTTCCTCTTCTTTGTCATGTCTTCCCTTAAAATTCCATCTTACCTGTAAACCAACATTATACGCAAATTAATTATTTATATACAGCCCTACATTATAGATACATATTTAGATCCTTTACACAAAAATGACTGCTTACCCAGATGGGGCCGAGGCCAGCCAGACGCAGAGACGATCCAAGCAGGGGGGGCCGACTATGAAGGCGACCTGGACAAGAAGCCGCGCGCCGGCCAGATCCTCTGGATCCGAGGCCTGACGCGCCTTCAGACGCAGGTACGCACTCCGCCGGGTACACGCACACGGCACACTAAGGACATTCAGACGGATGACATGTGCTTAGGAAATAAATGTTTAATTAGTCAGACTCCACTTTTTGTTGGTAGTTAAATATTTTTGAAACTTAGGTTAGAGTACTTATGAAAATCAATAGAGACAAAAGATTAAAAAAAAATAAGAATTAGAAACATATTATTGTTCATTTATTCAACCAAAGAGTACAGAAAACTTGTTTCTAAAAATGATAATATGTTTTGCAAAACTTACCTTAAAGCGTCAACAATCAAAAATCACGCAAAAACATCTATACATCAGAGTAACTATTTTACAAAAACATCTATACATCAGAGTAACTATTTTACAAAAACATCTATACATCAGAGTAACTATTTTACAAAAATCGAATGTAATAGCTATAGAAAGAAAAGTTACTGCCAAAACTTGCCATATAAAAGTATATGTCATCCGTCAAACATTGCTATGTGACTTAATTCAGCTGCTGAAAAGTCGCTGAATTTCGTCGGGGCTTTAATAATTTCATATTAAAACTAATCAGAGTGTTTCTATGAAATTATTGGGAAATTAGGAACACTACACAAAATGGGATAAATGTTGGGGTTGATGTATGTACATCATCATTCTGGGGGGAATTCAATGGTTGAACAAAGTTTATTCAAACCTGAATATATTATTTAGGTTTGAATAAATTTTAAAACTGCAAATAATAATCGAAAACTTAAATAAGTTATTGTTTTGTGTGAAATTGTCCGACTATTATTTACAGTTACTATTTTACTGGCGGCATTCTTAATAAATAAACAATTGTTATTATTTGGAATTATACAGTTTTATTAAATTCAATAGAACAAAATAGTCGTATACATTTGAAGAAGCTGTCAGTAAATCCTCATGGGTTGCATCATGAAATATTGGCTGTGATATAAAGACTGATAAATTAAAAAAAAAACATGATGATATTCCATGCTAATTTATAAAAAAAAATACATTACTGTGCATTTTTACCGAAATACGAAAAAGTATAAAAATGAGTAAACATGTCACAGTAATAATAAAAATCAAAAAAAAAAACTAAAAATAATAATAACAAAAGAGAAAACAAATCATTAAAAAAAAAATTAGGACTCGCAGATTACATGTTCGAGCTTTCGAAAGAGGGATAAGTTTTGAGTTTACAGCTTTAATACATACAAATATATATACAGCAAAGTCAACAGGTCACCACTCAAGATACCTTGGGCATCCTTACGCTAAGTCAACGATATTATTGTCCTTATTATATATACTTTTACTATTTTTGCATACAAACGAATATAACCACCATTTATTATGCATCCATAGAGACTATCGTATAGAATCAATAGAGATTACGCTCAATCATCTTTATATTACACATCCTTTGTTCGTACAGTAAGCGGGAACTTCTCAGTACGAGTCGAAACAAATAATAGATATATATTTCATTACAAAATAATAATAATACACAAATAATTTAATCCGTAAAAAACCGAATTTCAAAATAACTGTACGTTATTTTTTTGTTTTTATTATTTCTTTCTTGTTTTTTATTTTCTTATTATTTTACGTCTCGTATTTTTCGTTTCATTCTCCTATACTTCTGTTCTTTTCAAGACATTAATTTGTATACCTACACAGAGAAACACTTTACAAAGTAATAAATAGTAGTATACGCTATTATTATTTTTTGGCCCATGATTAACATAGAAATTAACTGATTGTTCGGTCACTAATTTTTATTTTAATAATATTTTTTCCAATATAAAATATTTATTAAAATTGGCAACCGAACAATAATGACTTTAGAACTTTTATTTATCCAACAAACTATTTTTCATTTTACTTCTTCAGACCTGGTTTCATGACATGTATGTATTTGTTTATTGAACTTGATTTTTATCTATTATCTGTATTTCAGTCTTCAGATTCACACCCTGCTGTCTCCTGCTCTAAATCCTTATTTGTCATGAAACCGGGACTCCCCCGTTAGTGTCATTAGATAGACTTGAAAGTAACCGCCATGCATGAACCGCAGTATAAAAAAATACAGTCTGACGCTTCCCGATTTTATTTTTACTATATTTAATACCTGAGTTGACTACCGCCCCTCCCTCTCCATTGGCATGCTCTTTTAGGCTGTGACAATGTTACTTATCCCTCGTATTTACCTTCAAACAGTTACTATGACTACCCCGATATATATATCAATATAATATTTACTCAACATAAACCACATCGCGGTATGAATATGACTATCTCTGTCTTACTCTATCTTTTATTTAACTCTAGTCATACTGACTGTTTGATTTTTACTTTTACTATTTTTGTTTTATTTTTGTCTGTTTTTTTTTATTTTTAAGAATAGTATTTTTTGCTTGTGATACGCCAACCCGAAACATCCTCGCTACTGATCCAAAGCAACCCTGCTCTGTAAATGACCGCCGTTACAAAGAACCTGACAGTGACAGGCCCGCACGGCGTACCGACTAACATACGTTACCGATATCAAAGTAATTAGCAGTAACATGACTTGTTCACATTCATAATAATTTATCCACTTAAATATTATTATTTTTAATATTATTTTTGTACCAAGTTGTGTTCAGTTACTGCTGTTAAAATGAACGTTAATTTTGAGTGTGGAGTGGATTTTTCTTGAGAAAAAAGACTAGTAAAAAACACACGTATCGAGAGCATGCCGAGTGTGCTCTGTACTAACACTAAAGTCTAACCATTTTCGGTGGAACCTCTCTTTCCTTTGCCGTTGTGTTGTTGTCAGTGTTTTATGTTTTGTTTTTTTCTGTTTTTTTTTTTTTGTGTTTTGTTTTGTGAATGTTGTCCCCGTAGTGGCGTGTTATGTCGGGGTGTGTTCGGTCAGGTGGGTACAGCGTCAAACTGGGCGGCGAGGTCCATCATCAGTAGTTTTGCATTGCCTTGCCGTTGGAAAGTTGCCTTCTTTGTGTTTTTTTTGCGTAACTCTTGTTAGGCTTGATGTAGTGTCCATTATTGTAAATGTATATAGCGGTGCTCTAATGCAGCGTTGCAGGTAAGTATAGTATGTATGTAGAGACAAATAACCAGTAATTAAATTTATAAAAAAAAAACATTAATCAAAAAAAAGTAAATTTTGTGTAGCTTTCTAACTTTTTTCGACGTTCTAAGATTGTGCAAATATCATAGTATTTTTTTTTGTTTTTAAAAACAAAACTTTATTTTAATTTAATTAAATAGATATTTTCACAATAAAAAAACCGTCAAACATACTAAAAATCACGTAATATGTTCCTCCTTGGCTCCTAATTAGATGTTTAACAAAAAGTTGACGGTAAACATTAGCATGGTAGATGTTCTAGTGTAAGTACCTGTTGTCACAAGTATATGCGGACTAGCGAGCCACCACCATAGAACGCATATGGAATTTGATATTAAACATAAATAGAAACCAGTATAAACGTTACTGTATATTATTTCAAATAAAGCCTGATGGCAGTTTAAATAGGTGTAACCCAAGATTAGGTTTAGTGCACTCTTGTCCTTACCCAAGCATCATAGGCGTTCCCTGCGTTGTCTAGGAGTAGTTTAGACGGCTGTCGATCTTCAGGGTAGCTAAGGCCTCGATTCGTACCCCTATTATTTTCTCACTTTATTTTTTATTTTTTTGTCTGTTTATTTTCTCCTCCGTTGGCACTCTTCCGGGTCATATTCGTATCACGCGACACTGGCCAGCTCTGGCCCATACACGCATCAGTATACACGATACACATTATTCCATTTCGTTTTTATTTCCTGGTTTTTTTTTTGTTTTAATAAAGGGTCTGTTTTTCCGTGTTGGCCTGCTTGCGGCTAGGACAGATATGGAACAGATGTTTAATGATTTAAATGTTGTTTATAAATGTTTTTTTTTTTGACCTCATCATCTCATGATTCACTTTTTTTGTTTTCGTGTTCGATTGTTGACAAAAGAACAGCAACTGCTATAGAGTTAGTTGTAAATCTTTTTTATAAACAAAATTATTTAAATATATTTTTATGGAAACACAAAAAATAAACATAAAAAATGAAGAAAACATCTTTGTAGCAGAATAAACACATTTTACCCAATCTATGAAAGTGTGTTATTTACAATGGAATAAATGCAGTATAAATAAAACATAATAACAAAACTAAACAGATTAAAAATATTGGTAAGATATTTTAACAAAAACCTACCTTCTCACCAATACAATCGTCCTCAATATGCACTCCCTAAGATGCATGGTCAAGCCACCGATGTATAACAAAACCCACCTACACTGAGATGATGACGTCACTAAACCTAAACAAAAGACGGTGAATGACGTCACTACCCTTGTCAATAACTGCACAAATACGACGTCCCCGTACCATACGCTGGAGGTCTTAAGGCGAAAGCGTCAGGGTAGTCGTGAAATTCAACTTTTCTTACGTTTTATGCAATTTGCAGGTCAGTATCATGTTGTACGTTCATCTAAATATGATACACGGTCGTGACAAATATTAATTTATAGAATTGTGATCATGAAAATCAACAATACAACTCTGTAAGTTCATAATACCCTATTGAATGACAATTTCATGAAGTCATGACATTTGAGGCCAATTCTTACTTAAGGAGTTGTACTTCCGATTGTTATGATTAAAATTCTGTAAAGCTATATTGGTTGCGGTCGCCAATCATATTTTAATCAACATACAACCTGACACTGACCTGCAAATTGCAAAAAACGTAAAAAAAAAAAAACGCAGGCTACCTTAGCGCATCCCCCTTAATTTAAGGCCTGCTAACTCCAACCTCCTGGGTAAAGGAGATGCCATGTACAAAATTAAAAAAATAACAAATCCCCGTGCCATATCTGTCCGGCGGCAGTTGTAAAGCTAGGGCTGCGCACGTAGGACGGTGTCGAATGGGGCGTGGAGCCGCGCGTCGTAGAGAGATGTTGTTGGCAGCCCCGCCCTGTGCTGGAGACCGAGGTCTAGTGGCGGCCGCGGCGGCTCGCGGCGCGCTGCGGGCACAGGACGCTGACGGTACCGCACCCGACCCCTAGCCCCTAGCCTTCTAGCCCCCTAGCCCCCTAGCCCCTAGGCGCGAAACAGCTAGGAACAAACACGACCATAAATATATATAAACTTGGCAAAAATCAAAAGTGTTTTTCTCCTAAAGATTTGATTGAAATTTTACGTTACGGTGTTAAAATATTATAGTATCTTCAAAACTATACACAATATTAAATTTAAGTTATTTCGTTATTTCACGAGAAGATCGCTTCTGAATTGTGCTAAGTTTACACTTATTGATGCTCGTGACTGCACAGAAGTCCGGCTCCATACAAAGAGAGAGAAACACGCATGCACACACAGACGCATAAGTTATACGACGATCTCAAACAGTCTCAATTTACAGTCGTGAGTGCGCTTGCATTCGCTGTTCGTAGACGCGTGTCTATGTGTGCGTGCGTTGTCGCTCGTTGTATGGCGGCACCTTCTGTACCTATCTGTTTTGTGCCCTAGCCCCTAGCGCGTAGCATCCTGGTGCCCTTACACCTCCGAAGCTCCCGTGCAAAGGTTGCGGCGACACTCGACTGCCTCAATAACTTCGCAATAGCACACTTGTGGACAGATTTGGCACGTTTGAGCACTTATAGCTAAAAAGTGCACCTGCCGCTAAAACTATCCTAAATTCGGCACACTATTTTGACAAATCTGCACAGTCGAATTTGGCACAGTTGTGCCGGAATTGGTCACTAAAGTTGGTGGATTAGGCACAGTTGTGAAATAAGCAACAGCTGTTTGAATTTGGCACGTTTTTTTTGATAATTAGCGCAACTGAAGGAGATTTCAGAATACTGCTCATTCAGGATATTCGAAATTTTTGGACAAAATTGAATTGGATTATGTTGCAGATTCTAAATTAAATGGGGATCAAAGGTTCAGTAAACATATTTTTTCATTGAATGTGCAAAAATATATATGTGTAGAAAAAAAAATGCGAGTAGAGTGTCGTCGAGTACCCGTTAGCAATCAATAGTTCTGTTTTCTCGTCTGTTATGCATCTCCACGACTTCTGGCTGTAGATGTCGCCCTGTTCCTACTAAAGCATACAAACGTGCAGTTTGTGCGCTTGAGTGTTCGCTCCTATACTGGCACCGTCTCGTCCGCCCGACCCTGAATCAACACCCTGTGACATCGACGCCTCCACCACATGTGACACCCCCGTCGCCATCTCGCCCCGACCGCGTCCCATCTCGTCCCGCTTTGTGATCTCACTCTCTTGTCGCCAGTCAGCCAGTCATATAGACACAGTGTTTGTTTTAGCAGTTATCGCAGCACCTTAGCTCTTTTGTTTTGTATTACGTAGCTATGCGAGCATGGCGCCCACCGTTTCCCCCAGCACCGGATCCACTCATCGTGTCATCGTCACTTCGGTAGAGCATAGTTAGCAACGAGGTTCGAATAGTTGCATGTCGTAGCCACGACGTAGACGTCCCATCGTTCCCTCTACAGACGTCCCCGAACTCTGAATACAGACAACTAGGTCGTAACAAAGAACATCCACACCACACTCTAAGATAAAGGTAGCGGTGGGTCGGTATCGCGTCTCCGCGGGTCAGCAGCGAGGGTGTGGCGGGCACGCGGTGAGCCGTGCGCCGTGTTGTTGCAGCTGCGCGTGGTGCGCGCCTTCAAGTCCACGCTGGAGGACATGGAGGAGCGCCTGTCGGCGCACTCGGCGGCGGGGCTGCGCTCGCGCCTGCGCGCGGCGCCGCAGGACATCGCCTACATCGACGCCGACGACGTGCCCGCCGCGGCCCGCACCGAGACCACGATATTCTGAGCTGCCTCTGACCCGAACCGACCGACCACGAGACGCACTGACGACGTTTTATTTTTATTGTATGCAAGTTTTTCGTTTGTCCCCGGCGGCCCGGCCGTCGATCGTACTTAACGCCGCAATCTCCCGCGTAATCTCATCGCTATCGCCGCGCCCCTATCTCGTTTCAGTCTCGATCGCGTTTACGCTTTAAACGATTAATCGACTCTTAAATTTTTAGTAAGTACATTAAGAATTTTTATTAAGTGTTGAAATTTTTTAGTACTAGGTAGTTGATAGAGCAATAAACTACTAGACGATGTTAGCGGCCCGATGTTAGGCTCCTAGACCGAATTGTGCCTGTTACCGCGCCGCCATGCGTGTGCGCATACTGTACATTTTCAAATCATATTTGTAACCTGTTGATGTTTTCGTAATGATGTTAACGTTTCAATAGAGAAGTGTTTGCATATTTTTTAATAGTTGACGAGTGAGCATACGTTAGTGTCGGGACCCCTATATTTCTTATACGTAGGTTATAAGACTCTTTCTACCGGTCATTATAAATGAACACTGCTATTTTAGAGATGAACATATTTGTACATAAGTTAGTGATCGTCAAAACGTCTTTTTATCAATATCGGAGCAGTGATATTTTGTATAGGTAGCTATATGAAACTAAATAATGAAACTCCAATTTAAATTGTAAACTTTTTAATAATCCTTGAACTTCGAAATTTTATGAAAAAAATAAATGAATTAAAAAAAAAACTTTTTAAAGTTTTCAACTTCGTCACTTAGCTTTTTGTGTAAGTAGTTTGTTACGAGAAAATATTATTATTATTATTATTATGAGATATTGAGGGTACTTGGCAGCTTGTGTGTTTTGTTTCATAGTAAATTTTGGGACCACTTTTAACCCCTTTCTATCTTTGAGATCTGTATCTTCAATAAATATCGGTTATGAGACGGTAATTTGTCTATAAAAAAATCATTATAATTATTAAAACTTACATATATTCTTATGTATACGCCTAAAGTTTAGTATGAATGAGACACTTCACGCTTACTAAAGAGAAACAAAACAGCTCTAACATAAAGTGTATCTTTAAAGACTTCTTGGTTTTTGCGAAATGTTACGAGAATATTTACATTGAAAAATAAAACTGTAAGCAAATTCCATAGCATTTTTTTTCGCCTTTCTTGTTCTGGTGGGGGTGGCCATTTAGCCCATACGCTCTATTTCAGATGTTGACGGTAAGTTTAGGTCTGACGCATAGGGAGCGTACCGTTGTAAGTATCACGACGGACAATGTAGGTACACGTTGAACCAATAAGTTGATTAGAGCATGGAATCCGTGGTGTCTGCACCTTGGCTGCCCAGCGTCTTCGGTCTCCTGGCCGCGTTGAATCATAGCAATTGTTCATCCACTGTTGGCACATACTTCATAATATAACACTATTGTACGAGAAAGTTAAAGCATAATCCAATTTTTTTAATAACTTGTATTGAGTATTTCTCTATTTTAAATACAGTAAATGTTGTATTTGTTGTTACGATTTTTAAATCTATAATGCAAGACCAACAGTTTTTTAATGTTTTGTATCCCAGTTTAAATGACAATTGCATATGATTCAATAAGCCGTTTTACGTACACCAATAAAGGTGAGACCGCAAGCGGCCATCTTTTGACGTCACGTCAACAAAATGGCCGCTGCGACTAGATTGTAAGTACTAAGCATTATAATGGAGCAAATGTATATTTTTTGGTACAAAATGTTGTTTCTTTGATTGTTTTTGATTTTTAATTATTTTTGCTTCGCATTTACAGTGTGATCATGCTTATTAAAGTGTTATGCATGTATACTGATGTCTGTGAGTATTGCACAATTTGTATTTTTTTCTTTAATTATTATTATTATGTACGTAGATGTTTGTACGGAGTCTCTGATAATATACTTTTTATTTGAATAACATTTTCATATTATCAGACTCTCGATAAAGGTTTTATATCCGAATTTTTCATTTTTTTATTATTGTAACAGTTCAGCATTTAATAAAAAACTGGTTTTATATTTACAACCACAATAACTTACTTACAAAACTTCTAACACTATAGTCGTTAAGCTAAAAATAATTTGAACGCATAAATTAATATTATCTCCATTATTACACCAAATTAGTAAACTTAGTTATATTTTAAAAGTAAATGAAACAAAACGGCTCTTACATTATCCACTTAATTTTTTATTCATTAACTCGGTTGTGTATGTACTTATGTAATAAGTTGATTTTCGTAATCTTTATTTATTTTTGAGTTTTACTGTAATGATACTTTTAATTGTTAAATAATACATACTTAACCGGCACTATAAACCACTATAATAAATAAAAACTCATTATAATAAAAGTATTTATTTGACAAAAATGTTGATATTTTATTTTTTTGTACCTCAAACACGTCGATAGTAAAAACCGAAGCAAATGATTCGCGAAGAAGCTCACATACCGGACGTTTTTAATTTTCTGAGTACCTAGCAGTAGTTCCTACACGGTATTTAAACTATATTTTCTATTATTATTTTGTTTATATATTTAGTATTTTTGCTACTGGATGCCCTCGACCCCAACCCAGCTAGTGAATGCCCCCTGTCCTAGTTACAGTTTAGGCACTTTACTAACGAAACTGCTTTCTAAAAATATTTCCATAGTTTTCTATAGCTACAACTCTTCACTATCAGTAGTTGTGGTATTCTAAAGACAAATGTTGTTTCTGGTCACTATTTCTTGTTCTAAACAGACGATAGCCGTTTGATTTTGGAATGCCATCGGCAAGTTTCCACGTAATGTCTAGTGTATTGGCGACAAAGCAGTTTGGTTATGCGGCTGTGGTAGTTAGGAGACACTGCGCACTCGCGCCTGCCGGACGCGTACTGACACGTCCGTCATGTTGTTTTGCAGCAAAAGGCGGACATATTGGCCGGCCGCAGAATATTTGTCAATAATTATTTGGCGGAGCACCGAAGGATCAGCGTGCAATCTGGCGGGAGCTCCCTGCCCGCTCTCAGCCCGGTATCGCATCAGAGCGATGATTAAAAGCCCCAAATATTTTTAAAACGACATTAAAGTGAAAGTAACAAGTAAATTAAAGAAACACGGACTCAAACTACTGCCATTTAAAAAGTAAAACAAAATATTCCAAATGAATATTAAAAACTTTATGATTATTACAGTTTTTCGCTAAAATTTCTAAAAGTAAAATACCTTTTTTGAAATCTCTTAAAAATGTAAATGCAGTAGATAGTTAAGAATTGTTTATTAAAATATAAGTAAAACATTAGACGATTCGCAAAAATATATTAATTAAATTTATATGATAATATGGTGCACCACTATTTAGATGGAGTATATTAGATTTCGAGCAAATAATTTTATGACCGGTATATATGACGAAATATTAAAAGTTTCTCATAATATATTTAAATTGATATCGTATTAATTTTTCTGTAAATATATAAATCTTTAAACTCATCTTTTCTTGTAATTAATATGTTAAAAATAATTATTGTTGTGTGTTAAAAATAAAAGTATATAATACGGATAAAGTCATGTGCCATTTTTATAATATATAAAAAAAAACGAAAATACACAATTTGTGCTACTCAAGTGCTTTTATAAACGTTTTTAATAATAAGATGATATTTAAATTTGCTTGTTATTTTTGTTTGTTTAGTTTATTGGAAGAATGCGATCTAGATGTGAAATATTTAGTGTTAGATGATGTGTCTTTTTTCATAGAAGCTCGTTGTGTTTTGTCTTTAAGTAGTTGGCGGTTTGATTGGTCTGTATGTGTCGGCCACAACTACAAAACACAAACGCTATGCTCATATTTTTATAGACTATACATCTATTTAGCAAAACAGTAGAACTGTATGCATATTTGTTATATGGCACAATATATAGTTTTATACATTTTGCATGAATCGGAGAATTACTACTTTATTATCTATAAAATCTGTCTTTTGTTTTCTATTTACTGTGTATTTTGGTAATGATTTGCACGATGATGTGTATTTTGTTCTGCATTGTCGTTACCAACGTACCTACTACTTTCTATCTCTATACACTACACACTGTCCACTATTCTTTAGTCTTCCATCTCATCTCTTTTGTTTATTTCCTCTTCACCAAGGTATCTCAAGCAAATTTAATTATCATTCCAATGTTTTGTGGTAAAGTTTAATATGTTTATATGTTAAGTATATACTAAATATTTAATAAAAAAAAAACCTTTGTGTATTGATTCTTAAAGTATAATGCACCACAAGTAGAGACTAAATCATTGCCTGCTACATCTATGTTAAGACTTAGAAGAGTATAGTATACAAAAATAACTATTATACTTAAAATATCGATGATTACTCGTGTCTTGGTGTACACCAAAAGTTAGATGTAAAAATATGAAATACGTTTTTTCAAAAATTTAATAATTACGCTTGTAGTAGGTGCGAACACGCCGATAGTGATAAATCACGTAAAATATAATTAACAAAACCATAGCAAAGCATGATTTTTCGCTATACCTACCTATCTTACTCGGTATAATAAACTGGTACTGTTGTTAATTCGTTATTTCTAACGCTTCTTGTCTCTTAAACTTTAGTAATAAAGTATCTATACTCCAAAGTAACTTTCATTTCACCTGCCACATTGTGGAGAGCTGCAATAATAAGGTAAACTTGCAGTATTGGGAACATGTTGATGTGTCGATGTTGGTCCTAATGTTTGTTGTTGGCGGCCTGTGGCCAACATGGGCCCTGTATGTCGTACGGTCTAGTCGATGTTAGAACGCTTGGCGCTTACACGCGACGTTGTACTTAGTCCAGTAGCTACACAGTTCGACTGGCATGGACTTAGACGTTGTGTCTTTGCGTATATGATGCACATACAACAAACTGTGAAAAACTGCAATTTTCCACATCAAGGTAAACAATACTTTTCTTATTCGCACATACTGTAAGGCTTGCAGTTTTAATTATGTATGTATTGTATTCACTTTGTATGTAACATATATGCATTGACAGTAAACAACTAATTAGAATAGATCGTGCTCAGCTTGAAATATAATCGCCACGCTAAACGAAATATATGTAAATAGTAACACATAAAAAATAATCGACAACCCAAAAAAATCACAGAAAGCTAAGATGTATAGGCATAATTGTTGTTAGTTTCACTTTGTATTATATGTATGCTTCTGTAACATAAGTAGTTGTATATAGCTTGACTAGATTGTCCTATACCGGTATACTATAGGTAGATTTATCTGGTATGTGAGCGACTACGTCGATCCAACGATATATATGTGTGTGCTTCACTAGAATAGTTCGCATGATGACAAAAAACATACAAACACAAGTGCCGTTTGTTAACAAGAACACAAAAACACACAGACACACAAAACATGATTTATTTTAAACAAAGTACCACGGAACCCGATCAAGGAACCCATAGGATAAGTGTTCAATGTTAAATGTTAAATATTGTATTTTTTATTTTCTTTTACTTAGTTGTTATTTTATTTTTTGTTACTTGCGTTTTTTTAAAGATGGATGTAACGGAGCCCTGGATGGAAAAATACATAAAAATTCTAGTTTATAAGTGCACACCCCATGAATGTGCTTCTTAAGGTACCTAATAGGATGTACCCCGCGTCTTATACTTTTAGTTCTGTTTACTGTGTATTTATATATATACTTTTTCTAATATCTGCTCATTGCTTCGCGAGGCACACTGCTTCGTATACTCCCCTGACAAACTTCTATACTTTCTGAATTACACTCTTTTGAATATATCACTGCTAAAGTGTCGGACGCGATTCTACCCAAATACCCTTTAGAAAACCTGTAAAATCTTTCAATATATCTTTTGTAGACTACGCAGTCATAAATATAATTTATAAATTTTTATATTTTTGAATGTATGAGTAGAATCACGTCGGACCCCCAGCACGCAGTATATATATTTATATATCAATGTATCACTTCCGCGTGGCCGCTACTCGGCGGCGCGCGCCTCTCTGTGTCGTACCCTTTACTTCATGTTCTCGTTTTTATTTTCTTTTCCATGAATACCCAATTGCACACGGAAGGTGATAGGTGGCGAGTTACAAGAACGATTGATACCCGTCCCCTACAGCAAGACTTCAACCGATCAAGCTGTAAGATTCACATTTATGAAAGGACAGCCTGTTTCACTCACTTTTCTGTTTTATTTGACTATTTTTATGTTAACATTTTTTCGTTTTTTATATGTTTAACAATGTTTTAATACTGTACTCTGTCTATCTATACCTACAACTTATCCGTTCTATCTGTATCCCACTCGCTTGTGTTGTAGTGTTGACTGTGCACTTCCACACTTATATATTACACTTTTAAGTCCTTATATACGCTTTTACACTGCGTGTAAGAATCCTATAAGAGCGCTTTAACCTGCACCGACGCTTATTTTCTATAAATCCTAGAATGTACCTACGCTATACTTGTCTCGTGTACCTATACAGGGTTATTTTTGAATAAGGGTCACTGTGGCATTTATAAGACCTGCACCCTAATGGCGTATCCATTGCTTCATATGTTAGAAAAAATTGTCTGCTCAACAACGTAAATAACGCAATGAATGTTGTTGAACCGTCAAAATGAAAGCCATTCCTACTGTTACTGTATTACGCAATTACCCCGCTGGTAGAGATATGAAGATCTCGCTTATGTATTGCAAAAACAAGATATACATTTATTGAATGCTTAAATAGTTTTAGTAGTCTTGAACAACAGATTGATATCTATCATCTGTTCTTTCTATATTTTACGTTTGTTTAGCTGCCTCAGTGATTCCTTCTTATAAAGCCACCCTGTATATTAATACATGATGTTGTTGAAGTGCTCCAGTCAATGTCACCTGCATGAGTATCACAATCATTGGCATGGATCCTGACGCATGTGCTGTGTTATACATAATATTATATACTTATTTATTACATAATATATCCTTCACTTGGGCTGTGGGTGTGTCGATAAAAACATTTTTTTTTTTCACTAATTGTGGTCGGATTTATTTGGAACTGTGTTGTACTTAATCGACTTCAAATAATTAATAAGAATATTTAAGTAATTAAATTATTGCTACAAATGTTTTAAAGTCTCCCTTTATTGTAATGATATCTTGAAGTTGATTTTCTAATCCTTGAATGCATTGTAAATATGGGAATGTTTGTATTTTTTTTTACTATTGATGTTAACATTTGTTTTGATGTGTGTTAATAGTTTAATTAATAATAATAACACAAAGTTCGAACAATGGATTATTTCAATTATTATAAATTTTTTTTTCGATTCTGATAGGAGTCTGGTTGGGCAATTTTTTTTTCCGTAAATATTCGTTTTATCAACAAAAGTATGACTAGAAGTCCCTAAGTAGAGTCAAGAGCTTTTACGTTATTTAGGCAACCATACATCATGGCATAGTGATTTTGTTTTTATATTTTGCCTCACACAATGCACTTAGCCTGGTCCACACATTAGGTACCCGCATTAATCTGTCGTGAAACTCAATCTACCGTCCTTTACAACAGATTAAATTCGCAACTACCCTCCGATGTGTGACCAGAGCAATGAATTCGTCAATTCGTGGGGTCCTACAAAAGTAGTGCCAAAAGCCAGGGATTCGTCATAACAGCTTTTAATTCATTTTAAAATCTAGACGCATCCAAGGTCATTTTTTAATTACCTAGCTTTTAGAAATACAAAATTTTTCTCTATCTCTATCATAGGCTAGTACAACGCTTTACGTCTACGTATATTTATGTTAAAGGAAGTCGAAGAACGTTGAGGGTTTTTGTCAGCTTGCTTACAATAACTTCGGATATAGGACGTTGTTGGGTAAAGCGATGTTGCTTCGTATCATGTGCAATGTATTGTGTAAGTAGGGCAAGAGCATTACCATAGAGCTTTCGCGCGTAGCTCACATAGTGGAGAGTAAAAACAGTCACAGAGGTGCGGAGTGCATGCACACGGAGGTACCTCCCATCCTCACGGCCAGGGTGTCTGTATTCAGAGGCGTGAGGCGAAGCCCCGGCCACTCACTGCATGGCATGGCTCGCCACCTACAAACTATCCTGTGACTGGAATTTTGATACCTAACGCTTTCTTGCCTCTTTTTATGGTTCGGTGTGCTTCTATATGTTGAACTTGAACATTCTGGTCGTCCGTCCCGTTGGTCTCCCATATACAAATGTGTCGTGCAGACCAGCTGGAGGGATTGGCACCGGGCTCTGCGGCATACGTGGCGCTCTGAACCGATTTTATCGCTGACAATTTGATTGGCATACAAACTAAATCAATAATGTGTTCAAATCTAAATTGGATGTTGTCAGTGAGAGAATCTTCGCACTGGTGTTTACCACTCTACTTTTTACTTCAACTTGGTGTCACTGTAAATTCACTGCAAGTGTAGCGTGCTTGTGTCACACGGGGCCGGTTTGACGAACAAACTTTATCGCAAAATGAATGTGACAAATTGACAAGCGCGCGTAAACTGCTGCGATTGCTTAAATGATTTATGGACAGTTACGCGCGCTTGACAATTTCTCACATTCATTTCGCGATAATTTTGGTTCGAGAAACTGGTTCACAGTGTAGTGGAGTGGTAGACATTGGGCGAGCGCTACGCATGCCCTCGACCCGTACTGACCCGCGCGCGCCCGCAGATTCGCGTGGTGAACGCGTTCCGGCAGGGGCTGGACTCGCGCGGCTCGCTGGCCGACGCGGCGCTCGCGGAGGCGCTGCGCAAGCAGACGGCGCTGTCCAAGCGGTTCTCGCACTCGTCCAGCATCGACTACGCCGACGCCGCGCGCGACACGCTCGCGCCGCACGACATCGACGTGGAGCGCCTGTCCAGCCACAGCCACACGGAGACGGCCGTGTAGCCGCCACACGCCGCACGCACGGAGCGGTAGGATAGTGTGCCGCGCGCCGCAGCTCATCGATGCAATAATTTAGCGTTAATATCAGTATTATGGACGCCGCCGCCCCGACACCGACCGTGCCCGCGCACGATACGAACCGTTACGCTGCCATCGCTCTAATTATATTATTATACATACATGTAATAATAATGCTAAAACGATTGTGTATAAAATCATATTTTGAAAGGTAACGAGGATGATCAAGTTTGGTATTTGATTTTGAACACGTATGGTTGAGGGCGCCGGTCGAGCCGGTTCCCGCTTCGTCTTGCAGCCACAGTGTACTTGAGCATAAGTTATATTGTTAACTAGTGTGTTTAATTATTCGATTGTTTTGAAAATATTTTATTATTATACGCGCGCGTCGCGATGCGCGCGTCTGTTGAACAAATAAAAAAATATTGTCTAATTATTAATTTTAGATTTAAGCGCAGTGATGAGCGAATGGACGTGTGATTTTTGAAAAAAAAAATAAAGTTTTCGCATACCATCGTGTCATCTCTTACACGGAATGAAATGTTTTATATTGCTTTTGTCAAAGACATGTTGTGGGAGAGTGAGGCGGGCGGGGGAGGGTGGGCCGGGCCTCATCTTTTGTATAAAGTTATTTCATTTGTAGCGCAGATCATCGTTTGTACGTACGCCGAGTGATATTACCGGCCGCGCACGCCCCCGCCCGCCCGAACTAAATATATATACTTAACTAAATTATTGAAGTATTAGTTAAGGTGTTTGTTATAAATTTCAATAACTTTTTTGTTTTTACGACCTTTTTCCCCTAAATCTAAGTATACATTTAAGTCATATCTCGAAGCGTAGACGCATAAACTAAAAAGTTTCTATACAAGAACCGGTTAGCAACTGCATTCTTGTGTAAAAACCGACGTAGTCCACTTTGAACATCTTCAAAATGTTTAAAATAGAAATAAACATTAAAATTGTATAGCTGAAGGTATTTATTTGTAATGCTAGTCTCTTATGAAACAAAATACTAATTATTCAATTATTATAATGTACTTATTGATTATTGATAAATACTTCAAGTTTATTAAACAAGATATAGTCTACGGTGTAACGAATTGATTTCGGAATTTTTTGTCTATGAGCAATAGCGAGGCGCTCCACATAGGCGACGTAGGATCGCAGCAGTGGCATTTTCAACTTATAAAGTAAGACATGTACTTAATCGAGTTAGTGACGAGTTGAACCGATCGCTCGCCGGCCACTTGTTATAGTATAATATGAGTATAATAATGAGAATCAAACGATCTAGCGAATCGGCAATGTTCAATTTTGTATAGAACGTTTCATAGTAGCGGTATTTGAGAGTTGTTACGTTTGATTTATGAGTTTCGTTGGTAGGCGCGCTCCGTAGTACGCCGACGCGACACGGACTCGATACGACAAGGACTCGACACGGCCCGGCGACCGACCGACGGACGGACGAGTGGCGCGACAACTATTAAAACTATTAAACAATCTTGTAAGTAATTAAGTATTAGCTTCGAATCAATAAAGCCTTTTTAAAAAAAAATAGTTAAAAAATGAAACTATTGAAACTTCACAATGTTTAAATAAAATAATATTAGTTTTGATTTCAGTGAATAGAGAGGTCATGGTATCGTTTTGTGTATTATATAATATTGTTTCGTTGATATTCGTTACCACGAGTTCCCCAATGAAAGACATAAATAATTAGGAGGACATTTTCGTAGAGATGTGTGCAGGCCGCGCCATCCTTTACGTAGAGATGCGCGCAGCCCGCGCCATCCTTTACGTAGAGATGCGTGCAGCCCGCGCCATCGTTTACGTAGAGATGCGTGCAGCCCGCGCCATCCTTTACGTAGAGATGCGTGCAGTCCGCGCCATCCTTTACGTAGAGGTGCGTGCAGCCTGCGCCATCCTTTACGTAGAGATGCGTGCAGCCCGCGCCATCCTTTACCTAACAATCAATTTGTTTGACACGACAGTCTGCCACTAACCATTTTAGGTGATAAGTCCCATTGTTGTATTTTTCGTCTCACAATAAATGAAAATCTATTTTATTGTTTTTATTCATGTGTTTTATTTTTAATTTCCCTTTTCATCTCGAAGTACTGCATATTAAAATCCTAGCTCCGGCTGCAAGCGCTACTGTTAAGTATGAGACTGGGTTCGATTCCCCGTTCGGGCAGTGCTCTTGGGTTTTATCCATCTGGAATTTCTCAGTTGTTCAGGAGTAGCCCGGGGTGTGGATTAATGCCCGGTTGATGGCAAAAGGCTCACCCCTTATTATATGGGAAATAAACAACTTGCGCTACCACAGAATACATAATATTACAAGTATTGGAGATTCACTCCGCAAAATCATTTAAATAAATAGCGACTGTCTTGCTACGACACAATAAGGTGTAATTCAGGCCGCACAGCGCTAATTGCCTACAGTTATTGTTCGATCCTTGCTCATAAAAACATAGGGTAGATTAATTTTGCTTGTCCATTCGTCTGGTTTCCTACCCTCACTTGAAAATTGTCATAATGTGGGAGTCTGAATAGGGCGCTTGGTAATTTTATTTAATTCGAAGGACCGTTAATAATCGGTGGAAAATGCTGTACCTAAAAACCCCCTGAAGAAATTATGATCTTGCTCAAATACACAGGGTAGATAAAAAAGCCTGACCACTAACCTGAATTATCCAAACCACTTGTCTCGGATCACGCTTTCAGGATTTCACAGCACAGCAATTCAGCACTCGCGTGAGAAAAATGTCTTGATGATGATTATTAATTGCGCGGCAATTTATGTAGGTTTTTAGGAAAGTATTTTGTTTTAGGTTAATAACGTGTAAATGGACTACACCAGGCGGCAATCCAGCGCGAACAGGGGCGAAGCCTCCGTCACAATGCACTGGCGGGTATGCGGGGGGCAGTGTAGACATCACGCCATAGCTCCATCCAACAATTTTTAAGTGAGGGTAGGAAACCATACGAATGGACAAGCAAAGTTAATCTACCCTATGTTTTTATGAGCAAGGATCGAACATACCCCCCACCGAAATTATCATGATAATTTCAAAATGTACCCAATAATGAGTAGGTACAGCATTAAAGTTCAGAAAGGATGTCGCCCATAAAAGGGTCAAAAGACTAAAGTTTAAACAAGTCTAATGAGAAGTTTACTTAAGTACTAAGATGTGGTTACCTGCTTAGACAATAGAATACTAAACAGGCTCACGGTTTATAATTTATAATTAATTTGAATAAGGGAGAGGGCACAGCTTGTTTACTGGCCTCTTTATAAGTCCCCTTCGTGTCCTCAAAGTAACAACCCGAACTATTTTATCTGGACCTTCGTGGAGCTGCTCCACTTTAGCACGAACCCAGTTTAGTAGATGAGTTAAATCGGATTTGATAAGCACTAAGTCATTGATTTTCATGTTTAGAGGTGAATTGAACCATTTTGCTCGTTGTTGCAAAGTATGCAAATAGTCATCAGACCATTTCTTCCAAAACGCTTGGGAGATTTTTTGTATGCACTTCCAACGTGACAGTCGGTTCGTACCTACATCATTTAAATCAAATTCGGGTACAGCGAGAAGACTTTGTGCATATTTTCCTTTTTTGTAGTAAAATTTTAAAATGTATCGATTTTCTTCATTAGATTCACTCATCTTGACAGTACGAAAAACAAATGAAAATCACACATTTTCCTAATTTGAATTTGGAATTATGTTCTTTAAAATTTAAACTTTCAACGATACCAAAACCAGCCAGATACAAATAGTATAGCCAAAGAGATTTTATTACAAGTTCATGCATACTATAATGCGAAAAGACTTTTTCCCCAACCTAATATTTTTTATGGAAATTAAAAATAAACCGTAAAGGATACGCACGGAGCTATACAACGGAGCATGCCGTAAAACACGTACTTGGGTGTGAGTACCTATTTTACCGCACGCTCCGTTGTATAGTGCGTAATTTTAAACTTTCGAACAATGTATACAGGCACCATAAATGCATTTTTTTAGCAAATATGATGAAAAAATATTTTATTTCCATCATAGATGTGAGGAAATACATCATTTATGCAAATAAAAAATTACACCTACACGCGTCGCCGAATTTGGCGCGAAGAAAAACAATGGCCACCATAACGGACCGCGCATTGTACCGGCGGGAAACCAGAATATGTGTCACACGAGCTTTGTGTCATGTCAAACATGTCATCTACTTCGCTCTTAGTTTTGGGCGGGTCGTTAAACTCGACATTTAACAACCGAACAATTAACATTTAAAAAATTGGAACCGTTTGAAGAATTGTGTCAACTCCGATACAGTGAGTGCACATAATAGGTTGTGGAAAAAATTTCTTCGCATTTTTTAAGAAAATTCAAAACATTTTTTAATATAGTTTATTTACATTTAACTAAAGTATGTAGGTAACATTTTGTTCGATAACTTTTTGCCATCTTGTAGGTAGGGACTAGCGTTGCAAAACTTCGGAAGTATTCGGAATAATTCGGAAACATTCAAAAGAATACTTCGATTGGAAGGAATACTACCGCAGCAAAAAAGCAGCGTAAAATAAATATTGTAAGTATGAAGTAGGTAACCTACGTTTTATTACTTAAGAATTAAATTATTCCCAGTAGTTACGAATGTACTCGTGTGCTTATGTAGCTTGAGGAGACTCGCCGTTACGTTTAGCAGATATTTCGCCATGCCGCTACTTGAATTAACGCCATCTAGCGGGCAAGAGTAGACTATAAATGGAGAACATCCCTCGTTAATCGTTCGGCGACGCCAGCGCTCGCCTGCACGTAACAATAGCACACCCACCGAGCCCCGCAGCCGTTGTTCATTCATAAATTCAACGAAGTATTATTCGATTCCTACGTACCTACAATGCGGGAATATTTTCCTGTAAGTAGTTATCTACTTGTGACTACTCATTATTTTATTTTTACTTTGATTGAGTTTAGAATCGGCCGATTTTGTCCGGATGTTATTTACAAGTTTAGTTTACTTCGTAAAAATGTTTTTTCTTTACGATTTAATGGAAAAAACGTAAATAATTAGTTAAGTAAGATAAAAGTAAGTACGTTTACGTTGTACGTAGTTTAAAGTACGTATCTAGGGCCTAGATACGTAAGTACTTTAAATGTTTTGGTAAAACAAATATTAGGTCTTTACCTATGAAATTGCCGTTCTGCAGTACTGGCCATTTCAAATCAAAATAATTTTTGTTTGGCTAAGAATTCTAATTTCAAATTAATTTTATTTTAAAAACATGGTTTTTTTTTTCTAAAAGTAGTCATTTCTTTATTGATTAGTGTTACATTTTCATCGCATTTCAATCTTTTTCGTCATCATGGATACGTTAAAAATTCGAGTAATTATGGAATATGAGTACCGTCGTGGCAGCAACGCGGCACAAGCGGCACACAACATCAACGACGTTTACGGAGCTAACACTACAAACCAACGCACCACCTGTTATTGGTTTGCTCGCTTCCGTTCTGGAAATTTCGACCTGAAAAATGAACCTCGCGGTCGTCCGAAGACTTTGGTCGACAATGACGAATTAAAGGCGATTGTGGAAGCTGATGATACACAATCTACGGCTGAATTAGCAGCAGCTTTCGACGTTAGCGTCAAAACAATATTGGTCCATTTGCGTCAAATTGGCAAGGTAAAAAAGCTTGACAAATGGGTGCCCCACGAACTCAATGATCGCCAGCGCGAAGTACGCGTCGAGACGTGCCTTGCACTGCTCAACAGACACACAAATGAAGGAATTTTGAACCGCATTGTTACCTGCGATGAAAAATGGATTCTGTTTGATAACCGTAAGCGCTCAGCAAGTTGGTTGGATCCTGGTTCAGCACCTAAACAATGCCCTAAACGAAAACTTACCCCTAGAAAAGTGATGGTCACTGTTTGGTGGTCTAGCGCCGGTGTGATTCATCACAGCTTCTTACCAAACGGGGTGAGCATTACTGCAGATGTGTACTGTGAAGAACTGAACACAATGATGGAGAAGCTGGCGCATCTCCAACCAGCATTGGTCAATCGCTCGTCTCCGCTGCTCCTGCACGACAACGCGCGACCTCATACTGCACAGCAGACGGTCTCCAAGTTGCAAGAACTGGGGTTGGAAGCTCTCCGTCATCCGCCCTACTCACCAGACCTTGCGCCTACAGACTACTACTTTTTCCAGAATTTGGATAACTTCTTGGCGGGAAAAAAAATTAATACCCGAGAGGCAGTACAAAATGCCTTTGAAGAATTTGTTGCCTCCCGTCCAGCTGATTTCTTTAAGAAGGGCATCAATAAACTGCCACTGCGATGGCAAAGATGCATTGATTGCATGGGTGATTACTTCGATTAATACAAATAAAAAATTCATGAAAAAAATTCGTTTAAATTTTTTCATACAAAACGGCAATTTCATAGGTAAAGACCTATTATTTAGTTGTAAAAAAAAAAAAACTTTGTAGAATAGTGTTCAACCGAAATTAATCAATAACTAGTTACATAGTTAAGTAATAAATAAGTAGTGTTCAACCGAAATTAATTAATAAAGAGACATTTGAAATAATATACAATACTTAATAATTAGATTATCCTTTCTGTTAGGTACTCCCCTATTATAACATAAATTACTATCCTATAAACTTATTTTAGTATCTAACTATGTATTTACCTCTCTATCACTTTCACACCTAATAGACCGCATACAAAAACTTATTACGTAAGTACATATAACTAAGTAGATGAAAGAAATATTCGGAAGTTTTCAAATCGTATTATACTCATTTTTATGAATGAACCCGTAGTAATATATAGTCACTGGCATTAACGCCGTCTAGCGGGTAAAAGTAAAAGCTGTAACTGTACAACTTCCGTCGGTAGTGCTCGCCTGCGTGCGCTTTCTGCTGCTGCGGTGACCAAGGTTAGGAAGGAAGGAAGATTCGTGAGTATGAATACACAATCACTAACGCGGAACATATGTAATTTGCAATGGTAATTGCGCCGCCATCTCGCGGTCAATATTCGAACTCGACCAGGTGATCCACTAAGTAGCCTACTTACCCGATGTCGGTCAGCGTGATTATAATATGGCAACTGTGGCATACCACCTCGTGACTCAGCGGTTCATTCTAACTATTCTAATATGTACTTAGCTAAATATTTTCCTTGTAATTCTTCTCGGGGAATAATTCCGAATACTACTCAATACTTCCGAATGTTTCGCGAATAATACGACGGGAATACTTCGGAATAATTCGCTCCGGCAACGCTAGTAGGGACATGATCCCATCCATTGCTATAGAAATTTTGGGACTTCTGATCAAAATACCGCGACAAGTGGTTTTGGCAGTCCTCTCGTGATGTTAACCTGACACTGCCTAAAGAATTCTGAAGAGACCGAAACAGGTGGAAATCTGAAGGTGCAAGGTCAGGACTATACGGCGGATGCATTAACACCTCCCAGCCAAACTCTCTTAATTTTTGCTGAGTGGCTAAAGATAAGTGAAGTCTAGCGTTATCATGATGAAAAACCACACCCCTTCTGTTGATTAATTCCGGCCGCTTTCTCTCAACTTCTTGCTTTAATCTCATCAGTTGTTCGCAGTAGAGTTCAGAATCGATCGTCCTGCCTGGTGGTAACAGCTCATAATGAATAATGCTCTTCCAATCCCACCACACACACAGCATCACCTTGTTGCGAGTTAACCCGGGTTTCGCCACAGTCTGTGAAGCCTGACCGGCCTTTGACCACGACCTTTTTCGAACGTTCTTTTCGTACGTGATCCACTTTTCATCACCAGTTATCAGCTTCTTCAAAAATGGTTCGGTTTCATTACGTCGTAATAAAGAATCACAAATGAGTACATGGTTCCTTAGATTTCTTTCAGTGCGCTCGTGAGGTACCCAAATATCGTGCTTTTTTGTGAACCCAGTTTTTTTCAAATGTGCCAAAACTGTTTTGTGGTAAATTCCCAGTTCTTCAGCTACGTCGTAACTACAGATATACGATACCGATCTTGCTCCACTTTTTCAAAAATGGCATCCATTTTGTCCGTAATAGGGCGACCAGAGCGACGTGCATCTTTGACATCAAAATTTCCGGATTGAAAACGCTTAAACCAAATTTGTGCTACTCTCACAGACACTGCACTAGGTCCATAAACATCGCAATTTTTTTTCGCGGCTTGCGTTGCATTTTTACCTTTTTTGTAGTAAAATTTTAAAATGTATCGAATTTCTTCATTAGATTCACTCATCTTGACAGTACGAAAAACAAATGAAAATCACACATTTTCCTAATTTGAATTTGGAATTATGTTCTTTAAAATTTAAACTTTCAATGATACCAAAACCAGCCAGATTCAAATAGTCAAAGAGATTTTATTACAAGTTCATACATACTATAATGCGAAAAGACTTTTTCCCCAACCTATTATTAGAAACGTCAAAGATTGTTGCGACTTTCCGACTGATATTTCTAGACAAGACAAAATAAATGAGTTCAAGCGAGGAATCCGTTATTAATATTCTACGGTTTTCTCGCAAATGTGTTGAAAAACGTTGTATGACACACGTGCGGAAATTGGTATTTACAAACTCGTGACTATGGTACGCCCGAGACGAAGTCGAGGGCTTACCATAGTCACTCTTCATAGTCATTCGTCTACTCGTTTTTAAAAACCAACTTACCGCCCTAATATCATAAATAACTATTAGGTCCCACATTACCCACTGCGCTAAGTACCTACCTAGTATTTTCGGGTTCGTATTGTGGAAAAATTGAGGTATCGTGAAGTTCTGAACATGTCGCTAATATTGCAACGTCTTGCAATTTAGTGTCGTACACTAATGATAGTGACACCATCAACAAACAACTTAAAGCAGTTTGGGAAATAGAGGAGTCACCGTGCGACAGCCCTATCAACCCACTTGATAAACTCGCTGACGAGATTTATTCAAAGCACCACTACAGGGACGAGACCGGTAGATACGTTTCACCTATCCTGCTGGACCCTAATGGAACGCCTCTGGGCGAATCTTATAACCACGCCGTGCGTCGGTTACTGCATTTAGAAAAACGTTTTGCTCGTTCACCTGAGTTTCGTGAGCCCTACATAGAATTTATGCGCGAATACGAGCAGATGGGGCCTAAGCAACAATATACCGGGACAGAGCCAAGTCGGTACGTTATCCCACACCACTGCGTGGTTAAAAGTTTGATGGCTCAGCGGCAACATCCAACGGGGTGTCATTAAATGATAACTTGCTTGCAGGCAGAAAACTTCACCATGATATTTTGAAAATAATGTTTAAATTCCGCCTGTATCCCGTTTGCTTCACCGCTGACATAGCAAAATTTTACAGAATGGTACTTATCAACCCATCTGAACGCTGTTATCAGCATATTCTATGGAGGGAGTCACCTCGTGACGAAATAAAAATTTATGAGTTAGCGACAAATACCTATGGATTGCGCTCGTCTGGTTATGTAGCTGTACGCTCATTGCAGCAACTAGCTACTGATGAGGGTGCGCACTATCCTCGTGCTGCTGACATACTTATGCATGGTTTTTTTGTAGACGACCCGCTATGGTCCGCTGAAGATCTTGACGAAGCCTGTATTTTACAGGACGAGCTCGTAGCTCTGTTAAAACTGGGTGGTTTTGATCTTCGCAAGTGGGCAAGCAACACCCCCGATTTACTATCAAGGATTAACGCAGATCAAGCAGTAGCTATAAATTTCAGCGATGACACCGTGTGTTCATCACTGAAGGTATTACGCCCAAAATGGCTACCAATTGATGATTGTTTTTCATTCGATTACAACATGACTGATAATACCTACACTAAGCGTTCAGTGCTCAAATTGCTAGCTAGAATTTTGATCCTGTGGGATTTCTATCTCCATGTACCTTTTTAGCAAAATGCATAATGCAAGACTTGTGGAAATTAAGTCTTGGTTGGGATGACGCACTTCCTTCCGATTTGCGTGATAAGTGGTCTTTATTTATATCTTCTTGGCTTGTCTCTCATCACTAAAAATTGAGCGACACATGCTTATACCTAAATTTTGTGATGTACATTTAATTGCCTTTTGCGACGCATCTTCCCGTGGTTATGCTTCTGTAATTTACGTACTCAGTGTCAGTCAAAACAATAAGGTAAAGACCCGTTTGCTTATCAGTAAAAGCAAGGTTGCCCCGATTAAACCTCTTTCAATCCCGAGACTCGAACTGATGTCCGCTGTGTTGCTATCTAAACTGGTTTTGTTTGTTAAGCAAAACATTCAAAACATAACATTTAAAATTACCGCCTTGACGGATTCTAGTGTAGCACTAGCCTGGTTGCAAACCGCTCCCTACAAATTAAAAACATTTGTTTCGAGTCGGGTCGCTCAAGTAGTGGACGTAGTTCCTTCGAACTGCTGGTTTCATGTACGAAGCGAAAATAATGCTGCTGACCTGTGCTCGCGTGGCGCTTTTCCTACTCATATCGTAGCTGACTACGAGCGCTGGTTACGCGGCCCAGAGTGGCTCACAGATGACGTTCATTTGTGGCCGATCAGTACATTTTACGTCAATGATAAAACAGAAATTTTAGAACTTAAAACTAATACTGATTCATTCGGCCTCGCCTCTCAAAACAGTAAAGATGAAATTCTAGAATCAATATTTAAAAGATTCTCGTCATTTAATAAATTGCAACGTGTCATTGCTTGGTGCTTGCGGTTTATAAAAAACTGCAAGACACATCAACGTTCGGTCGGACCGTTATCAACTCACGAATTGAAATTGAACACATCTCATAATCATATAATAAAAATGTCACAGCAGCAATATTTTTCTAGCGAAATAAACAACATTAAGAATAATAAATGAAACTAAGGAAACTTTCATCCTTCGTGGATGCGCATGATTTCCTCAGGGTGGGGGGTAGGATCAGCACAGACTACATAGGTACAGACGACCCACTCCCATATTGAGAAAATGGTTATTAAACATTGTCAAAAGTTGGAAGTTTAGAACATGACAGTTCTTTTTTTTTTTAATTTAGGTATTGAGTTTGGCAAAAGGTCACACAGAAAGCCTCAATTACCCCGTTCTATTGTATTCAGATCTCAATTTATTTTTTGCTGTTAGCAGCTAAAATCCAATGAGGTCTTAAATGAGCTCATCGGTAACTTATAAATTACAGGGAACTAAGGGAAATATGTAAATGAAACAACAAATACTTATTCAAGTTTTTATTTTTAACCGACTTCACAAAAAGGAGGAGGTTCTCAATTCGTCTGTATGTTTTTTTTTTTTTTATGTGTTAGCTCATAACTTTTTTCTGGGTGAACCGATTTGGATGATTCTTTTTTGATTTGATAGGTGGTGCTTTACATGTGGTCCCATTTAAATTTGATCAGGGTCTGACCAGTAGTTTTTGAGTTATCCTTAATACTGCATATTTTTCCACGTAGTTTATATGGATGATGTGTTAATAATTTCCTGTCATTGTTATTTACACACCAAGAAGTGGTATACGAATTTGTGTGGGGTAGGTACCGTAACTAAAAAGTGAAAAATAAAAACCTTTTTTACAAAAAAACAACCGACTTCTAAAAAAAACACTAAAAGACGTGAAAAATAACTTTAATTTCGGAAGTCGGTGGCCAAAATCGAAAATATAACACCAAAGACACCACCTTCCGAAATTAAAGTTATTTTTAACGTCTTTTAGTGTTTTTTTTTAGAAGTCGGTTGTTTTTTTGTAAAAAAGGATTTTTATATTTAATAAATGCCTTAAGTTGCAGTCTCTGAAGAGATTTTCCATTTTTCTTTTTTTTATTCCGTACGAACCTTCAACAACTTTTGTGGGTATTCCAGAAGTGATTTCATCGGCCGAAAACAATGATGGATGAGAACCAAGTTTGAACCAATACTTCTCACTGATGAACGTTTTTTCAAAGTTTTTTTGGCACACAGAGTTTTTGAAGTTCTTGGGCGCTTAAGGGTCCCACGAACATCGCTTGCAACTCACAATTCGAAACAAGTGCAAAATTCGTTGAATATCACTATCTCTGTTTGACAAAAGAAGGCGTGCGGCGAGCGGGGGACAGACGCGGTGCGCAGCCATGTGTGTGTGAGTGCTCTTATTAGCTGTACTTACTATTCATTCATAACGTCTCGAGTCGAAGATATTTATATTTATTAGTAAACCTAAGTTTACTAAAATATAAAAAAATAAAAATAAAGGAAACAATGAACATAGGTAGGTACCTAAGTACCTATGTTCATTGTTTCCTTTATTTTTGTCGACTACTTTAGAGAATCGTTAGTGAATGTACAGACTAGTAATGCATTTTTTGGAAATTTCTTTACTATGCCGATATCTCAATAATATTAGGATAAATTCTCGATATCTAGGCCTTGTATAGAAAATCTAGCAGATCAGATACGTGATACCTAATCCTATACATTGTTATCGCGCGTGGCCTTTTTTTTTATTTTTTGTTGAGAAATCATCAAATGACCTCTCCCGCTCTGGGCGGAGGGGAAGGGCGTGTCAGACTCTTACTGACTAAAACCCACCCGTGTTCCTATAATTGCCTGTGCGCCAGGGCCACGGTAACTCTTTCGAACAATCCGCGACCCCGGCAGGCATCCGCCCTATCGGACCCCGTCAATGATGCTGACATATCCTTGAGGCACGCGTGGAACACGACGCGCCGTCGACCCGGGCCTGGTCCTTACCAGGCGGCGAGCTGCCCATTGCTCGCCGTCCGCAGGCCCGCGCCTACGGTGGCCGGGAGTCGGCAATCGACTCCCGACGCCCAGGGTGTCTCCTCCTGCGGCGACTAGGGGCATGAGGGCGCAACGATTGCCGCACCCTCACGCGCTCCGCCTTCTCCTTCGCGAGCATTACTGCTTCGCAGAAGAAGGTGACGGCTTCCCATTCCCTCTCGCTCCGTACCATGGCCTGTACCAGGGCCGGACGCGAGAGATCGCCGCCGCCGATCGCCGCCACAAGGACACGGCGGTGCTCCGCCCAAGCTGGGCAGACCTCCACCGTATGCTCCACCGTGTCCTCCGGTCGATCCACACAATGCCAACACCCGGGCGTTTCCTCCCGCCTTATCCGAAACAGGAACCTCCCGAAACAGCCATGTCCGGTGAGGACCTGCGTCAGGCGGCAGGTGAGGACGCCGTGGCGCCTCTCAATCCACTCCTTAAAGAGGGGACTTACCGCCGCAATTGTGGTGTGGCGTGCGTGGCGTGCGCGCGTGGCCTGGCGGGCAAATCGACTGACCAACGGCGCTAGAGTTGTCAGACGCACGTCGCGTAAATACTTACCTATAAAATTGTTGGGATATTTATTATTACTGTCTTTATTTATTCTAAGGATATAAATAAACATAATACACAGGTTATGTTTATTTATATCCTATAAGATGGTGTCGACATTAAAAAAGTAAGGCTTCTTCTGTGTTATTTCTGTATTCCTTATAAGAAACTTCAAATATTGTTATTACTTACTGAATAATGAATACAAGTCAAATAATAAAAGTGTTATGCAAAGTCGGTAGGTACCTATTAGTAAAAGACAAATATTCCAATCATTTATATTTATCACGTAAATATACCTAACTGGAATATTTGTCTTTTTTATTGTCCGTAAATTCAAATCGTTCTGAGCTAAGAATAATAATAAAAAACAAGGATTTTTTAAATAAACATTTATTTAGTTGTGTCCTTACCTACTTCATAGCTTATATAAGTATAAGCTATGAAGTAGGTAAGGACTTACTGTGAGATACATCCCAACGTTCGGAGTCCATGTCGGCAAAGACACCAAACCACCAATTCGTAAATAAATTTCCAAGTCCGTAAACAAAACGGTTTGTCCATGGAAGTTATACGCGCGGCTTTAAAATCTTTAGATTCCTCTAAAGGGGCTGGACCTGATGGCTTACCACCTAGCTTTTTCATGGGAACACGTGATAGCTTGTGTACTGCACTGTATATAATTTTTAATAAATGTCTGCGTGAGGGAGTCTTTCCTGCAATTTGGAAACGTGCGTTTATAACCCCTGTGTATAAGAGTGGTGACAAGAATAATGTAGAGAATTATCGCCCCATCTCTATCCTCTCTACGTTGTCTAAGGTTTTTGAACGTCTTGTGCATGGCGCCGTGTACCCCCACATTCATCAGCTTATTTTACCCGAGCAACACGGTTTCGTCAAACGTCGTTCAACCACAACTAATCTGTTAGTATTTACCAACTACTTGTTTGAAAGAGTGGATCAAAAAGTTCAAGTGGATGCGGTGTACACAGACTTCCAGAAGGCTTTTGACAAGGTGGACCATACACTGCTCTTAGAAAAAATAGCGTTCAACGGAATACGTGGTAATTTGCTTAGATGGTTTGTGTCATATATTTATAATAGGTCCCAAAAAATTGTGGTTAATGGTTACGAGTCAGACCTTATAGTTGTTACGTCTGGCGTGCCACAGGGATCCATTTTGGGCCCTCTTCTCTTCATTATATTTATTAATGACATTAAACAATGTTTTATCAACTCTAAGTTTTTAATGTACGCAGATGATATAAAAATTTACAAATCTTGCAAGAATATACAAGACTGTCTTCTTCTTCAAGAGGACCTAGATAGGTTGTACACATACTGTGAGAACAATAAGCTCTTTCTCAGTCTACCCAAGTGTCATGCGATCTCATTTACCAAAAAGAGAATTAAAATAAACTTTAATTATTCAATTAATAACGCCCTCTTAAATGTAGTTAGTTTTGTTCGTGACTTAGGTGTTACACTGGATGACAGTTTGCACTTCGACAAACACGTTGACAATATAGTAAACAAGGCTTATCAGATGTATGGTTTCGTCATGAGATCATCACGTGACTTTGTGCGGCCCTCTACGTTCTTGCTGCTTTATAAGACTTTGGTACGATCCCAGTTAGAATATGCCGTCCCGATCTGGAACCCTTTCTATGACAAATACGGCACTAGAATTGAAAGTGTACAGAAGAAGTTCTTACGGTGCATGAACTATAAGTGCTTCCGGTCAAAGGTTCCTTACGTGCAGCTATTGAAGCGGTATGGCGTACTAGATTTGGGATCTAGGCGGCTGTTACTTGATGTCATGACACTACACGGCATATGCAGTAACAAATTTGATTGTATTGACCTCACAAACAAATTGTGCTACAAGGTACCCAGAAGTGTTATTCGAAGGGGGGTCCGTGTCCCTCAACTATTCCATACAGACATTTGCAGGACTAACGCTGGGGAACGTGCACCTCTTCGTCGCCTTGTTGACTCCTATAACACGCATTTTGTTGAACTGGACATATTTTGTTTATCGATGCTAGCATTTAAGAAAATGGCTATGGATATTTTGTTTAGCGAGTAATTTTTGTTTTTGTTGAGCTAAGCTAAGTACCTAACATAGTTATACTATTGTGGCAGCGACTATTATTTTACTTAAATATTTTCTTTTTAAATGTATTTAGCACTTCTAACCTTAAGTTAAAACGTGGACAATGGTGTGGGTTACGTGCTTGTTCAATCCTAGTTTAAGTATTTTTCTGTAATTTGTAGCATGTAACTGTTTTTTGTCCCTAATAAATAAATAAATAAATAAATAAATAAAACAATGGTCGTAAGAATATAGGTTACTCGATACCAATTATTCAAAAGCAAAATCTAAATCCAAGTTCATAGCACAGGTCAATAGGGAGTGTCAGAAAAATATAACAATACAATTTGCAAACAACAATAATTAAGCACGCACGCACAGCACAGCTGATAGCACAGAGTATACAGGGTGGAATTTTGTAATGCCACCTGGAGGGAAAGTACTTTTAATAGTGCAGATAGAAAGTTTTACTCAAAGGAAACATTCCTTTATTTTTGAATAGAAAGCAAACTGCATTCAAAGATTTTCGTAAATTCTCTTCTCCCACACCCGGGAATCGAACCGGCTAAAATCTGAAAAAATTATACCCTGTACTTTTATTGCATCGATCGTTAGGGTCAATTATAAGGATGAAATCTCTCTAACAAACATGATAAATTAAATGAAAACGAGGAAATCTTAAATTAATTTAATTATTTACAAAAAATGGTAAACTAACTAATTAGTTGCTCGAAATGGGCTCCATTCTCTTGGATACACAAATTTATTCTTTTAACGAATTCATTTCTAGTAACCTTTAATAAAGTGTTGTGGTGAATATTATAAATCGTATTCTGAACTTCAACTCTCAACTCGTTGTCATTCGCATAAGATTTCATGTAAATTTGTTTTTTTACATATCCCCACAAAAAAAAATCTAATGGGGTGAGATCTGGCGATCTCGCAGGCCATCTGATTGTGCCGTTTGTACCAATCCAGGTATTAAAATGGTTATTAATGTAGGCAGTAGTGATTCTGCTGTTATGTGCTGGAGCACCATCTTGCTGTAGAATTATTTGGTTTCGCTCTTCCTCGGGGAAACCATTTAACTCGTTTCTTAAGAGATCCAGTATTTCAATATACTTGACAGTGTTTAAATGACCTTCGTACACGTGGACTAACACTACATTATTTCTTATAATTCCGCACCAAACGTTGAAAGAAAATCTTACTTGATTGTTAGTTTCATGAACACGAACAGGATTCACTCGAGACCAATAATGGTTATTGCGGCGATTGTACATGCCATTATTGCTGAAGTTGGTTTCGTCAGACCATACAATGTTACTCAAAAAATTAGGGTTTCGGTCAATTTCTCCAAGCATGTTTTCACAAAATTGCAATATGCAATTTTTGCACCAACCGACCTTCACGATAGCATTTATACTTTTTCAGCACTTTAAGTACGCGAGCGTGGGTTGTTCCTAATTCATTGGCAGCATCTCTACTTGAAGCCTTTGGAAATGATTCAAAGTATGTTAAAACATCTAGTTCAAAATCGAAATAGTTTTGCTGAATAGTTTGCCGTCTCTTCTTGAAACCACCCGTATTTTTTGAATTTTCTACCATTCTTTTCAATACGAACCGAGTTGGTGCCTGTCGGTCTTGATATCTCTCTCCATACCACCGCAGAGCTAGATTCACGTTTTTGTTATTTAAAAAATAAGCTTCCATTAAATCAAACTGTTCTTGATAAGCCATTTTCACCGTGAGACAAAATGTGAAATGAGTTGTAAAAACAATCAAATGTGAATAACAACTATGACAATCTAATTATCAAATTTTAATCTAACATTCCATATTTAAATTACCTCATACACGCAGCTACGAGTATGTCGCAAAGGAGTCTGCATTACAAAAGATGGATGTTAGTTAAAGAGTTTAACTTGACTCATTGAATTTGTAACTTCAGATTTTCTGGTTTTCCTTTCATTTAATTTATCATGTTTGTTAGAGAGATTTCATCCTTATAATTGATCCTAACGATCGATGCAATAAAAGTACAGGGTATAATTTTTTCAGATTTTAGCCGGTTCGATTCCCGGGTGTGGGAGAAGAGAATTTTCGAAAATATTTGAATGCAGTTTGCTTTCTATTCAAAAATAAAGGAATGTTTCCTTTGAGTAAAATGTTCTATCTGCAGTATTAAGAGTACTTTCCCTCCAGGTGGCATTACAAAATTCCACCCTGTATAATTATGTTCTGTGGCAGCGTAAGCCAATGTACGCCACAGTATACGTATACTATTATCAGAACATTTGATCTACCGGCATTTGCGTAAATGTATCGTTGTAATATAGACATTCTGTGGGTTATAATGGAGCATGATGGGCCAACGTGTAGATGGCAAATCGTGACACTGACAACAAACACCCCGCCCGCCCCTCGCGTGCCCGCGTTGCGCTAAAAGAGTGCAGCGATACACACAGAAGCTACCGTGCGTGAGCAATACGATCACGCACACATTGATATTTCCTTGACGCGAGATTGCACTACTAGCTATCGCAAAACTATGATGAATTTGAATGTGTTCCGTAATACCTAAAATGATGAATGAAAATTTAATGTTTTACGATTTCTCTCGGATCTAGATCGGATCGGATCTAGACTTGGCTCGCGAGGTTGTCGACATGTGGGATGTGGACTCAGCGATCATTGTGCCGATAGTCGTGACAGCCAATGGCTTAATAGCCAAGAGCCTCGACCAACACCTGAGGAGGCTCTCGTTGGGCAGCTGGATCAAGGGCTTGATTCAGAAAGCGGTACTTCTGGACACGGCTCGCATTGTTAGGAGGTTCCTCTCTCTGGAGCCCTGACCGCCGGTAGCTTGGACCCTGTTCCCGATACCGGTGGGCTACTATTTTTTATATTCTAATATTTAAAAATGTAATTTATATGTAAATAATGAAATAAAGGAAATAATAATAATAATAATTTCTGATCTACAGATCAGAAATTATTACCTATATTTTACAATGTCTGCACAGGTACCTACTTTAACCTTTAATTTGCTTAGTCTCCATCATTTATTATTAAGTATCTACGTAATTGGCCAAATAAAAAAGTACTTATATACGAATACCCTACTGTCTACATAATCCAAACCTTACTATTTAAATATAAATGTTGGGTAAGGTACCTACCTACCAAAACAAAAATAATAAAATAAAATTTTAATAGGTACTTTCCTATACCCGAAAGGTTTAGGTAATTAAATAAAGGTAAACAAATCGTAAAAAGGGTTTTTTATAGTTGACACTTTCTTGTTTAAAAATACGTCACAACAAAATTAAAGTTATTTGCGATTTATACGATATTTTCCTCTTTTATTAATGTATGATAAACTTTATCATTTATTCGTAAACTATACTCTTCGTACATGTAATTGCTTGAGAACAATTTTTTTGTTAGATTATAAAATAGTATAATATTTTGTAATCTGTCTATTGTAAAGAGCCCAAAAAGACAGGTTCCCTAAACCTTTTAGAACATACAACGAATTAGATAACGTTGCTAGATTGAAGAGTACACCTGTGACGTAGTATGGCAACTGAAGTAGCAGGTATTACGTTTAGTCGGTTAACCAGATGCCTCATAAGTTGTGGATGAATTAGAAAAAATGTTTTATGGTGTCACTGTATTGCGGCTGCCACCATACCACTGTTAACGCAATTCAATTGAGTTAATATGGGCTCAAGTTAAAGGGTTTGTAGCCGAGAAAAACAATACTTTTAAAATGTCTGACCTAAACTTTCTTTTGCTAATGTGACTGCTGAGAATTGGAAAAGTTGCGAGGTTCATGTAATAAAAGAAGAACAGAAAATGTTTAAATTAGACAAAATAATTGATGATACCACTGAACGCTTTATTATTAATGTGATAGATAGTTCCTCAAATTCAGATTCAGAATAGAGCCTTTTATTATGGGACTCAAAATAATATGAAATTAACATTTGAAATAAAAGGTATAACATCTATGAGTCACGTGGTTTTTTTTGTTTACCTTTATTTAATTACCTAAACCTTTCGGGTATAGATATCTATACTTATCAAAGCTAAACCAGACCTTGTACGTACCTAACTATACTATATTAATAAATAATGTAGGTAACTACGTAAATACGGATGACATTAATAAAAATAACAAAAGTAAACATTTGGTAGGTAGATACAGCTACCTAAGTACCTACTAATTACGTCGTCCCCGCCGCGTACTTGTAGCTTCGTGCCTAAAATGTGGGTATTTACCCGATGTCTAACTACTAGCAAAGTGTTATTGGGTTTTTCCACCTGGAATTTCTCAGTAGCAGCCCGGAGTCTGGAGTTGTGCCCAGTTGATGGCAATAGGCTCGCCCCCTATTACATGGGACTTAAATATAACTGGCGAAATGTGGGTGTACTGTAGGTACACCTCTGCCTAACCCTTCGGGGAAAACAGGCGTGATGTTATGTATGTGTATGTGTGTCTAACTAGTGTCTACCTGTGTAGCTCGGACGCTGACATACCTAATTAATGATCAATCATATTTAGTAAAAGAAAACACAACATAAACAAAAATGATTTATTTAAACACTCTGATACAGTCAATCATTGGTACATATAAATCTAATATTGATTTGTAAATTAGTTTCTACATACTGAAATGAATACTCCGTATTCCGACGCAATTTGATTCATGTTTTGATAAAACTATCATAATGATACATAATTGAGAAACACAATTTTCATAAGTCAATTATACAGGGTGTAAAAATACCCATCACGAAGCCGTCATCTACGCGTCAAACTAAGTAACTTTGTGCAAAAATAATTCCTGGAAAACGACTTTTATTAAACAAAAAAATAATGATAATAACAGGATGAACAAGTGACTCTCGGCTTCATTAAGGCATTTATACACCCGTTATTAATGATATCAAAAACAAAATGTATTAATTTGTGTCATTTTAACAAGATTAGAATTTAATTTAATAATTTGACGATTATTTTGAGGTAACTCTCAAATATACATAACAATTTCATAAAAACCAACAGTTGAACAAATTAGGAAAATCGGTAACGATAAAACACACTTGCATTGCACTACTACTAAACGTATGAATTTTAATATTTTTTTTGGTACTTCTAGTATCAAAATATCGGAATGCTTTTACCTACATTAGTAAGGCACATACTACTTTGTTATCACATTGTGCTTATAAATAATACTTATATAATAAAAAAGAAATTGTGCGATTTCTTTAAAAAAAAAAACGCTATGTAAAATACATAACTATGATTTTCATTTGACAGTATAATATCGTAAAGAAATATTTCGTTCTCAAAAACGAATGAAAAAAAAAGGTAAGAAAAGTTTTGCGGCAAAAAATGTGCATAAAATTACTCTTATAAATTGGCGAAATTAAACAATATAAAAATTATCAAAAAAATGCACACCCTATTTGCATACGTAAAACTTAAAATAGGAAGTAAAAATATATAAATGTTACTTACTATGCAGAATAAAGTCAAAAGCAAAATACTGTAAAATAGTAAATATGCACAAATGCAACTTTGTGAACACAAGTAAATCGAAAGCACCATAGTTTGTGACACAACGTGCATTTTGTACCATAAGACAAGTTTATAGAATATTTAAACACTATGCCACTTATTTATAAACGCTGCTTAAGGCGGAACCTTCAGGGTAGCCCGCAAAATACAAATATTATTACGTTTTTTGTAATTTGCAGGTCACTGTCAGGTTGTATCTTGATTAAAATATGATTCGCGACCATAACAAATATGGCTTTACAGGATTAAAATCATTAGAATCAGCAATACATCTCTATAAGTTCATATTACCCTATTGAATTACTATTTCATGAAATCATGACATTAGAGGGCAATTCTAACTTAAGGAGTTGTATTGCTAATTCTAATGATTATAATACTGTAAAGCCATATTTGATACGGTCGCAAATCATATTTAGATCACCATACAACCTGATACTGACCTGTAAATTACAAAAAACGTAAGAAAATTTGAATTTCGCGAGCTACCTTGGCGCATCCCCCTTAAAGTTAAAGACGTTAAAACATCAAAAATGATTGGTTAAACAGACGCTAACCACCGCAAGCAACGTTTATAAATAAGGAGTATATTGATATATATTTTAAGCATAATTTTTAGCTTCATCTTTCTTTAAAAGAAATTATATAAAATCATAATATTCCGTAGGCACTTTTGGTGATCACTATCCCAAAAAGTGGCCCATATTCTCTATACACACGTAAAATGAAAGAAAAAAAACTTGTTATACTAAAGTTTCATAAAACATAGAAATAGAAAAAATAAATGCTTATAACCTAAATCATACATTGTTCATTTGAGGGGCGCAGCATAAATATTAATTCTAAAGTCGATAATATTATGATTTTGTCAATAACTATTTTATTTATGCGCTCTTATAACTTAGTATTTTTGCCGAATATATCCTGCCACAACACTAAAACGTCTACGGCCATTCAATTTGATATGATTGCATTGAAATATTATTAATTTTATCGAATCCAGTCGAGTTTAATGAAATCGAGTCAGTGTTTTTAATGGCACTACTGTCTTCTTCTTCTTCGTATCGACGTCTGTCATAATTTAAGGCAAGAAATATTTAATGCAGCCTGGCCTATTCGCTTTTATTGCTTCGACAACAATAGACTAACTTCTGCTCAATTTGGTACATTTAAAAAATCACATTTGAATACCTAAAAGAGTGCTTAGAGTCCTATACATAATAAACAAAACAATCTAGTCTCAGCTGCCTTTACCAGAAGAATCGAAGGCCGAATCATCGGTTTCCTTATCATATCTGATAACGCTATCACAATCCAAGTAATCCATATCAGTCAACTCCGTCCTGATCAACAAATGAGGAGTTTTCCTAATCCTTTTTTCTTTCAAACACTTTGGTATCATTTGTTTTCCTTCCATCAAATATTCTACTATGAATCTCTCAAAGAATAATGCTAGGAGAAGATTGAATGACGCTAATGCAAGGACTATGTAAGACATTAATGTATCTTCAGGCATTTTGAGTTGTAAGAAGTTGGCTATCCATTCTGCCGGCCATGCAGTAATGTAGGTACAAATACAAGTCATTATAAACATACTGATCATTAGCTGTTTATTCGTTAGCACTGATTTTCGGTAAGGAGACCCGTGACTGAAAACTAAAGCTAAAATAATATATTGGAACATTGACAACGCGAAAATAGCGTAATTCTCCCAACATTCGTTTACCTCCTCGCCCTCATACGTATGTCTGACATACCAAGGGAATAACGTTAACGCGTAATAGCTAAGATATTGTCCTACAGCAATTAAAATCAACTGTCCGAACAACGAAAACAGCGGAATTAGTCCTAGTAAAGATGTTAAATGAGGTGTCTTACATAACTTGCCCGTATAGGCCTCAGTCATACCGAAGAAAAAGGCAAAATTGACGACCAAAGCGACATCTATGAACAGAAACTGGAAATCTGTCAAATTCGAGTCGAAATAATACAAAATGGCCACGGATAAGAATTCACATAAGGAGTAAGCTACCATAAATTTGAAAACGCCGAAGGAGGTCGATAGGGCGGCGCGACCTTCGCGCAATACTCTCGCGACGCATACGATGTCAGGGTTGGTGGAGGTGAATGGAGCTGCGACACTTGACTCTAGTTCTGAGAGAGATATGCCCGTGTGGGCGGCGCGTAGGGCTCCGCAGTCGTTCGCGCCGTCGCCGCACATACCTGAATAAATTAAATAAACATTATAATATCCTGCTTTCTCAGGTCTGCTGGATGAAATTTCTTAAAAAATAAGCAGTACCTTTGTACTCAATACTTATATGTCGTATCAGTATCTACATAGTTAACTGTGTATACATAAATAATAAAATAAATATAACATCGCGCTCATATTCTGCGAAACCCGTTTTTCAGTGGTGTATTACTCTCCATTCCGCCAGTTATCATAACTAATCGGTTAAAAAATTCAGTTTTATCAAGTTTTCCATTTCCACAAAAACCTTAAATATTCTATGTTGAAGCCTATTCGCTATGCCACAATAAACTTAGCAACGATACTAAACTAACTGAAGAGTATCGACTCTGCCATCAACTTTCAATTAGGCATGACTAGTGGGGTACTTGCGTAACACCCCTAAACTGACAATTGATCGCAATTTCTTTCATTTTGACAGTTCAGCCGCGTTCATTGCGTTATTTACGTTATTAAGCAGACAATTTTTTCAAACCTATGAACCAATGTATTAGGACTTTCCTTCAAAACCCTGGATTGTAATTGAAAGTGCACTTAGAGTGCAGATTTTTGAGTTTAACACTCAAAACCAACAGCAACAACATACAACATTACAACATTTATAAGCTGGAGCAACTGATCCAGCTTATAAATGTTGTCAAGTAGAATATTATTTGTCGGTTTTTATCTTTTACAGTGTATGTGTGGGTGGGGTGGAGATGATTATTCTATTGTCAATTCGAAGTCAATCAATGAAACTGTCTGCCTTTTTCCCAACTATGTTGTGGTCAGCTTCCAATCTTACCGGATGTAGCTGAATACCAGTCTTTTACATGTTGTGGCTGCCTATCTGACCTCCACAACCCAGTTACTGGGTAAATCGATACTCCTTGGTAAAGTATGTCAATTCGAGGTATAACTATAATATCTACTCACCGACATAGTACCCTAAGGCTTGGTACTCAACGATGAGTTGTTGCTTCTGGTCTGACGTCATGCGCGCGAACACTGCGCCGCGTGCGATCACTCGAGGTAACACGTTGGGATAGTGCTCGCGAAGTACCTGAAAAATACACACACATGTCACATGTCCTGGGTTCGATTCCCGGGTCGGGCAAAGTGTTATTGGGTTTTTCCATCTGGAATTTCTCGGTAGCAGTCCGGAGTCTGGATTTGTGCCCGGTTGATGGCAATAGGCTCGCCCCTTATTACATGGGACTTAAACATAACTGGCGAAATGTGGGTGTGCTATAGGTACACCTCTGCCTAACCCTTTGGGGAATACAGGCGTGATGTTATGTTATGTTATGTCACATGTTTTTTTATAAAGTAGTCAAGAACTTGCTATTGCCTGTACAAAAGCCAATCCGAATCCATACCATAAGTTTGTTGAAAGTTTTGATGATCGCTTTGAAACCAAAGCTAAATAATGGATGTAGAAAATTGTAGAAACATTTTCAAGTGGCGCTTGCGCAACTGTTGCGTAGTTTATTGATCAAATTGAAACTTTTCTCTAAAAATAACTAAATCCATTTTTTTATTATTCGACTTAGGTGATTTTTACCAACTTCAGTATAAAAGAGTTTAATTGTTATATAATAATTTAAAGGCAATAAATATCTTTAGAAACACATACCCGCCAAGTATCTCCAGTCATAACAATCTTATACCGCGGCTCCACACTGCCGCCCTCCGCGTCTAAGAAGTCCCCCGCGGAGCCCTCCGCGCGCACCGAGGCGGAGCGCCACGAGGCGCGCCCGCTGTCCGCGCTGCGCCACGAGCGCGCTAGCGGGAAGCGGCGGCCTACTGTGGCCTGCGGGGAGAAGGAATTGTTGGTTATAAGTATGAGAGATTAACAACATTATGAAACACTTAATTGTTTAAGTGTTTAACAATGAAATAAAAAAAAATACACCTAGTTATTACGATTTCATATACCAATTGTAGCGAGATAAAAAAAGGATTCACCACAAACACGTATAATTTGTAATAAGTAAAAACTTCGTCGAAATTTCATAAAAAATATTTAAAAAATAAAACATTAAGGAATCAAATAAAAAAATGCAGAAAGGTTTGTCGATTTCCTTTCTAATATAAAAAGGAATTACACGAGAAAAACTTAGACGCACAAGATCGATAATACCTTTGATTATATACCTGTCTAGATTGAGTAATGTAAACAAATAACGCTCAAAATCCGTCTCCAATTACCCGATTATGTGTGAGTACCACCCGTGTACTTATTGTAGTCAAACTGTCAAGGTGTCCGTGTTTAGGGTTGCCTGTTTCAAATTATTAACTTACTTTTCCTCAAATAAATAATAAGGTGAAGGTTAAACAAAATAGGTTAAATAAAGTAACCATTTTGTGGATTTGTGTTTTATTTAATCTAGTAACGCCAAAAATACAATGAAAAAATAAATACAGTAAATTATGGATCAAAACCCATCGCTTTGTGTTCATTTTCGGAATAGTTTTCTCTTTGATTTTATTGCCTGGGCTACGTTATCTGATTTACAATTATGGTGACATCATATTTGCAAATATTTGCATAATAACAAATAACATGCTTGTTTGGTGATGTTGACAACAATCACCGGTATTTCTGAATTCCCCAGTGAATCTAATGAGTACTATTGCATCATTTTATGATTTACGAAGATGTAATGCTATTTGTAATTTGTCTCCCATAGTTTCGCCAAATCTCCCTAGTAATAAACTGACAGCACTGGCTCAAAGGATAATACCTTTTAATATTTTATTCGATACTAGCGATCCGCCCCGGCTTCGCACGGGTGCAATTTAGTTACTAATCTGGTGTCAATGTGGAGTGATTGATAATATTATTATTATGATTAGACTACACTAATAATATAATACTATAATAAACTATTGTACAAAAATCAACAATCCATCTGGTACCAATTTTTCTGCAAAGACAACCATTGCAAGGAACATTTTGCTTGTCAGAAACGGAAGTTCTAAACTTCAAAAAATTCAAGTTAATTAAATCTCAAAACAGGTTGAATATGTTTAAGGGAAGGAGGTATATTACAAAAATTATAATGCAGGAATATAATACTGCACTATGCAGCCATGGCAATCCGGCCAATCACTGACCTCTAATATACAAGTACTTGTATAATAAAGGTCAGTGCGACCAAAGCAATTAGAAATGTCAAACACAGGCGCATAATAGTGGCTTTAGTTTTCCTAGTACAAGTGTTGAAATGCACGTTTGTAATAAACAAACGTGCGTTTGGCTGTACGTGACAGGAATCGAGTTAGCGTTGAGTCATAGTGTTGATTGTTGAATATCCAGCGCGCGGTAAATAATATTCGCGATATAAAAAGTGCCCGAGCATACGTGAACCCTCGTACGCTCGGCCACTTTTTTAACCGATTTCACAAAAAGGAGGAGGTTCTCAATTCGTCTGTATGTTTTTTTTTTTTTTTATGTGCTCATAACTTTTTTCTGGGTGAACCGATTTGGATGATTCTTTTTTTATTTGATAGCTGGTGCTTCACATGTGGTCCCATTTAAATTTGATCAGGGTCTGACTAGTAGTTTTTGAGTTATCCTTAATAATGCATATTTTTTCCACTTAGTTTATATTGATGATGTGTTGATAATTTGCTGTCACTGTTATTTACATACCAATTAGTGGAATACGAATTTGTGTGGGGTAGGTACCGCAACTAAAAAGTGAAAAATAAAAACTTTTTTACAAAAAAACAACCGACTTCCAAAAAAAACACTAAAAGACGTGAAAAATAACTTTTATTTCGGAAGTCGGTGGCCAAAAACGAAAATACAAAACCAAAGGCACCGACTTCCGAAATAAAAGTTATTTTTCACGTCTTTTAGTGTTTTTTTTGGAAGTCGGTTGTTTTTTTGTAAAAAAGTTTTTATTAAGCCCCTATATGCCTTATAAGCCCATATATGTAGGTGAAGTCATGGTCTAAAAAATCAAGGTCTGGCATTCCGGGATTAACACATGCTTACGTCACTATCCAGTTACCACTTTATTGCAATAAAACACGAAATAAGGAAACATTTTCAGTAAAATATATATAAAGCATTTAAATGGTTGTTTCGTTTTTCTAATCAAACGAAACAATTCAATTTAAACAATACCAACGTAATTGTTAGTTAAAACCTCATTGTTTTATCGGATTCGCACAGGTAATAAAGGCGATTGGGGAGTTATTATTACACACTACTGGTAACACAGCGGTGATGACGTAGGCTTGTTACTCCCACGTGACCGGAATGCTATACCTGGCGAAGTATATTGTTATACCATGGGTGAAGTCCATCAGTATATAAAGATAAAAAAGAAACAAGTCACTGACCCCATGCAGCGTGCTTTCACAGTATATAACAGGTGTAGTTCCGCTGGTATCTACATGTAGATGCACCACCCGTTCTTCGCCCAGTAGGATGCCGCATTCTTTAGCTACGCTAATTGCGGTTAGATCGTTGTCACCTGCAAACAAGATGAAAATGATTACGGTTACCGAAATACATTCCCCATATTCATTACACAAAGTGATCCACTCGCAAAGTCACGGTAGCTAAGTGAGCGAGATATCAAAAAATTTGCATACCATGCATAATCAGCCTATAACGTTCCCACTGCTGGGACACAGGCCTCCTCTCTGTGAGAGGGAGTGGGCTGTAATCTACCAAGCGGGCCCAGTGCGGGTTGGTAGATGTCACATGTCTTCGAATTTTTGGTTCTAGGACATGCTGGTTTGCTCACAATGTTTTCCTTCACCGTTTTGAGAGCAGTGTTGATGAAATTATTTACACAAAGTAAAGCGCCTGGTTGGGTTTGGGCCCACGAGCTACAATTCGTAAGTCGAGAACGATATCACATTAAAATTTAAAGCGGTTTTTCAATTAAGAATTTATGATTTCTGGCTTTGTGCCCGGTTGATGGCAATAAATTCGCTCCCTTCTAAAACAAGCATCATTTATAAGGAACTCCATTAAACCATGAAACTAACAAACATTTAGCGCCATCTACGCGGAACTAATTTGACAGTTTTCTTTCTTATTGACGAAATGTGGGTGTACTATAGTTACACCTCCAAGTTATGTACTGATTAGTCATGCCATGTCAGGCTGTTGGAAACTTAAAGTAAGATAATGTGTTTACCAGTGGTGTACAGTCAGCAAAACAGATAGATAACCAGGGTTGCTGGATATAGTTGAAGTTTAGTAAGACACCGATGAATGTTTTTGAATAAAATTTAATTCAATTAATACAAAACAAACTGGTCATTTATCAAATTAAATTTCATTCGAAAACATTCATCGGTTTCTTACTAAACTTCAACTATATCCGGCGACCCTGGTTACTTATCTCTTTTGCTGGCTGTACATAATAAAGAGTATTTTATTCTATTCTTACCAGTGATCATGACGACATGTAAGTTGGCTTCCTTAAGTTCTCGTATGATGCCAGTAGTTGCCGCCTTCAGACGGTTCTCCATGATCACCAGGCCTAGGAACTCCAGGTCTCGCTCCACCTAAAAGATAAATTGGTCATCAGTAAGATTTGTAGGAAAGTAGAATACATAAAATAACATTGAAAGTGCGTTTATGCTAGCGTCTATGTAAAAAGACGTCTTAAAAATCTTTTGCAGCATGGAGTAAAAAGAGCATACGACGTGGAAAAATGTATATAACGGAGTTTTATTCTCAAAGATAGATCTCGAGATCTTAAAGATTTCGTGAGCTCTGTGTCATACTCTTTTCACCCATGCGTGATTTCCTTTTGGAATTATTATTCCAAAAGGACTATTGTCCTGCAGACCGAATTTCGGTAATGGTGTCCAATCTCAGTGGGGACCAGCCTTCGACGCGGGAGATATAGTACAGGCGTGTGTGCGCACACACAGGTGCAGTCTGTCTTCCCTCACTGTAATCTCTCCAGTCCGCAGGGACGGCTACCCGACACTCGCTCGCCCCGCGGCGCAAGCGCAGGTGGGGGGGAGTCACACCACCAACTTCCAAAGTACGACCTGTTACTGAGAAATTCCTAATCGAAAAACCCAATAACACTTTTCCCAATCTGGGAATTGAACCCAGGACCCCACGTTCAGCAGTCGCGCTTGCGACCATGAGACCAACAAAGCAGAAATAAAATGAAGATGATGAAGTATGTACTATCAAACTAGAAAGATTTTTTTATGGAAAATATGTAATTTCCTCTCTTATAATTTGGCACAAGTAAATACCTCCTCCTCCTCTCTCCCAGAACCTACAATCGTTGGGGAAAATGAATTCTAGATTGAAGACCGCGTTTAGGCAAATGAAATGCGGGAAGCCCGCCGGCCAGGTGGAGTGATGACTTGCGAATGGTGGCTGGCAGAGACTGGATGAGGAGAGCCGAAGATCGGGCTCAGTGGCGTTCAATAGGAGAGGCCTACGTCCAGCAGTGGACGAATATAGGCTCATGCTGATGACATACCTCCTCTCTAGTCATCTTCTGCAGCTGTTTGAAGGTAGTCTCCAGGACTCTGGTAGCCATGGCGATGACTCGGTACCCCTTCTCCGCGTAAGAGTTTAATACCTCGTACAGGTTGTCTGGAACTGAGGAGATACACATTAATTAAAAGTCGGTATTGTATGGAAACACTAGGACTTTATTGGCAACACTTATGACCATAGATTGTACCAAAATTCAGGGTGCCTTAGGAATAAATAATACAAGACTTTGTACAGTTAAACCAATTTTGTCTCGAATTTAGCGTATTTCAAAAATAAACTTAAGCGTACATAACGTGTAAGTAGATAGTGGAGTATTGGGCGATGAACTGATGGCATGTAATTATCTATGATTCTGAATTCAATGTAATTGGATGCAAGCGCCATAATTATGATCGCATACAGGAAGTGTGCCTAGATAATCCGATCCAGAGTCCCTTGCTGCCCTCCCCAGCGACGCCCTCAGCCGAAAGCCGTAGAACCTCACAGGGGGTGCCCTAAGCGTGTAGTCGCGTAGTTTTCAAGTCCTGGCTGGAGGCCTTAATTTATTGAGGCACCCACAGGCAAGCCAGGTTCAACAGCCGACAACCTTCTAGGATGACATGCGAAATGCCAATAAAAAAAAAAAAAGATGTGACTGGATTACCTACAGAGCAAAATGTCGTGCGCAAAAGTTTAGTCGGCGCTCAGTTCTGCGCAATCCAAAGCTAACTAGCATTATTTAGATCTATTCATAACATACCAGTGTCGTTACGGGTCTTCAGAAGCCCGAGAGTCTGACAAGCAGTCTTACCAAGGGATATCGTGTTACCGGTAACTGAGTTTTGGAGGTCAGATAGGAAGTACCTCCAAGTGAAATACTGGAATTCAGCTGCATCCAGTTAGACAGGAAGGCGACCCCGACATAGTCCGGAGAAGGGGGGAGGGGGGGACTGGGCAGATGATGCTGATCGTACCTGTATCGTTGGTACAGAGCGTGCGTAACATCTCGGGCGCGCCCTTAGTATAGACGCGCAGTACGTCTTCACCTAACACGCGCGTCACCACGGAAGCGCGCTGCAGAGATGACACGAACTGATGCTGTTGGACTATCCCCACTTCTAAAGGCAGCTAGAGGAGAAAAACATTTAATATTATTAAATATTCCAAGGTCGTATTTTGATAAGTTAAGAACGGCAAATATTTTTTTATTTAAAAAGCTGGGGATATGAATGAAAACACGTCCGCACTCAAACTCAAGGCATTTATTTCAAACTAGCGACCCGCCCCGGCTTCGGATGGGTGCAATGCTGATACTAAATAGACGCGATATATATAAGTATATAGGCACGCACCGGGCCGGTGCCAGCCGCCGCAACCGCTATGTCCCTGCATTTTGAATCAGTAATATCTTCCAAAATATTCATTTAAATTACATTTTGTAAAGAGCCATATTGAACTAAATTAAATGCACAATATATTTTAGGTACTTAATTGGATAAGGATTAATGCTGTACTGCTTTAAATCGCTTCGTAAATATAGCCATTATTTCTCGAAAAAAGTAAAGGATGTTTCTTGCAACCTCTGTAGCTTTTCTTATGTAATTTGATATTTCTGTTTATATGGTTTACCACTTATTTTTTTTACTTTTTGTTTCTACCTTAGGTTATCACTGTATTTGAGAATGCTGGTTCACCTCTTATTGGCGACTGTATAAGCCCATGGCTGTTACCTACTGCTATGTGATATTTTGTATACTGAAGCTGTTGGTGTACCTTTTTAAATAAATAAATAAATAAAGGATAAAAAATGGTTATTGTGGGTTATCCCTAAGTGATAGAAATATACCTTCGTGAACTTTTTCGTAGACCTTTTTAAGGTAGTACATTTTTTTGATCTATCTCGTAGGGTTCAGCCAGCGTTCAAAAAAATGTGTTTATTTACGACATCACATTAGAAACCTCTAAAATTATCAGTGTTTCTCTACTATATTATACATGTATTATAGATATAAACCTTCCTCTTGAATCACTCTATCTATTAGCAAAGACCGCATCATAATCCGTTGCGTAGTTTTAAAGATCTAAGCATACATAGGGACAGACAGACAGCGGGAAGCGACTTTGTTTTATACTATGTAGTGATAAACCAATCACAGGCAGTTTTGAATTGTCAAGGGGCGGTCAGTCAGAACGATTAAGCTAGTTGCCCATTCCAAAGCGTAGTAGGTACCTATGGAGAAGAACGGGCAAGAAACTCCACGGACTCTCTTTTAAATCAAAATATGCTTACAAAATATTGTTTACATCGTACATGTTGAAATTATGCACGTGAGAACGATGCAGAAAGTTAAAAGCGTCCGTAATAAAAACACAAAAACAATTCAAATATTAAACTAAATTAAAATAAGCCGTGGCAGCTAAGAGATGACCAGTCGCTACTGACGGCGCCCGTTCACGATCATGAATGCACTTTCATATGTTGCGAGTGGTGACAATATCGAAAAATATATTTCTCTAACAAAATAATGTTATAAAACATTTTTTTTTATCAATACGATACAGGGCAAATCTTCAAAGTTAATATCACCAAGGAGTTTCCATCAATTATTTTTTTCTAATGGAAGGCATATGCGGGCCGCGCCATTTTTGTAGCATTACAAAAAAGTTTTGATTCCAATTTTTACTTGTCTGTGGCAGCGCTCGCTTTCGCGCCTGCGCTATGATGTGCTTAGTTTTGACGCCATTCATTCGTTTTTAACCGACTTCACAAAAAGGAGGAGGTTCTCAATTCGTCTGTATGTTTTTTATGTGTTTTTTTAAGCTCATAACTTTTTTCTGGGTGAACTGATTTGGATGATTTTTTTTTTTGTTTGATAGGTGGTGCTTCACATGTGGTCCCATTTAAATTTGATCAAGGTCTGACCAGTAGTTTTTGAGTTATCCTTAATACTGCATATTTTTTCCACTTAGTTTATATGGATGATGTGTTAATAATTTCCTGTCACTGTTATTTACACACCAAGAAGTGGTATACGAATTTGTGTGGGGTAGGTACCGCAACTAAAAAGTGAAAAATAAAATCTTTTTTACAAAAAAAAAGGTTGTATTTTTGTAAAAAAGTTTTGTTGTAGTAAATTTCGTGGGGATACGTTGAAGTTTTATTTAGTATGTTCAATCCCAATGTATGAGAGTATAGAAAGTAGTATATGAAACTGCACATAACTAGGTATTTAAACACTCGAGTGATACTATTAAAAACCGCGCCCTCGGCTCGGTTTTTTAACACACACTCGTGTTTGAATACCCCTCATTTTGCAACAGTTTCATAAACTACTATTTCAGCACAGGTCACTTGAAACTAGTCAGCATGCGTAGCATGAGCACTTCTATCTCTACTCTACGAAAAGAAGACAAATCACTTTCTTAACAGTCTCTTTTTTTTTAATTTTGACATCCCGCCGTAGAAATCTTTCTACAATCTGTCATTTTGTCTTCCGTTTCTTCTGTTTCTATAGTGGCTACGCATGCTGGGCGAAACCATTAAACAGAGCATAAAAATCGCTAGGAAAGTAATACTGCTGTTCAAAAAAAACTTTAAGTCAAGAAATATCTTGCGTTTATTTCACTCAAAGATACCATAACAATCAATAAAAAAAAACCCTAACTTCCGTATCAATAAATGCGGAGTAAAATTACTTCAAATATTAATCAGATTACCGATACATTTCTAGAGGTTTAAGTTTGCATTACTTCCATCACCATTATAATCATTTCGGCGTCACTGCAAGATATAGGAATAATTTACTACTCGTTTATTCATTAGGAAGTAACACTTTTAGACTAGAGCACAGACAGTAGAGACAGTTATATTAGAAGGAAGTGTTTAACTATAGACTAGAGCCTTTGAAAATGGTAAAAAGTGTAAAAAAAAAAAAAACAGTAGGATGAAACCCATTGGAAAAGGAGGCGAATATAACAAAAATGAAAGAAAAAATTATTTACGGGCGATCTGAGGTCGGGAAGTAGGGGCGGGGGGGGGGGGGTTAAGGGTTAAAAACAGTTTATCTAGTTTTCCAGCAAAACTTTGAGGTTCAATTTTGAGTTCAACGTTAAATATTGAGGTTATGTGAAAAAAGTGTAAATACAAAAGTTGTAGATCTTTTTATTGCCTACAACTTTGCAATTTAACTTTTTTCCATAGGACTTGTAGTTTTGCCGGAAATCGAGATACACCGTTTTTTACCCTTAACCCCCCCCCCCCCCACTTCCCGACCCCAGATCGCCCGTAAATTATTTTATCTTTCATTTTTGTTATATTCTCTTCCTTTTCCAATGGGTTTCATCCTACTATTAGTTTTTTTGGTTTCAAAAATTATTGACTCTGGTCTATTTAGCCTGGCACTTATATTAGATTTAATACTTACGTGTATATCATCCACGTCAATGTTAGCTGTCTTCCTAGGTTTTACGATGGTGGGTGTGAGTATCTCGTAGTTGGAATGTTCCGGGATATCTGGCTCTTCTAGGACCCAGCCGGTGGACTCGAACATCTATACATAAATATAATAATAAATAAAATTTTCGATAATTTAGGTCGACGATCTTTTTTTACTACATAAAACAATTATGTATGAACGTAAACGAGGCAAAAGGAGTATGTAAGGATCGTAGGAGGTGGCGTTCTGTAGTTTCTGCCTACCCCCATGGGAAGGCGTGAGTTTATGTATATATGTACGTATATTAAGCCTATGTTGTCCCACAGGTCAAAGGGCTTTTCACTCTTTCCACTTTTCCCGGTCTAATGCAATTGTTTGTTAATAAGATTAGAAAATATTATTACAGTTATTTTCAAAATAAATAGCGTAGAGTCATCTCAATTACCCCTTTCCCTTAAATATGTATTTATATCTAATATATAAAAATCACGTGTCACAGTGTTTGTTATCGAACTCCTCCGAAACGGCTTGACCGATTTTTATGGTTTTTTTTTGTGTATATTTGGTAGGTCTGAGAATAGGTCGTAAAGTATATTTCATACCGCTGCGGGTGAAACCGCAGGGCGCAGCTAGTATTATATATAATGTAGGTATATATTATAGTACATATGTATGTATGTGTATTATAAGTTTATAACCTATTTACGACGTGCAGCTGTCGACTATTTCTGTTTTGTGCTCGTGATTAAAGATCTAGTTTGTTTGTTTCTTTTTATTAAATTGTTACCTGAGCTAATTTTTTTTTTTTTGTATGCACGTGTTTCTGTGACTAATAAACCTATTTTTCTTTTTCTTTCTTTCTTTCTTACTTGTAAACCTATTTTATTTATAAATAACAAGCTGACCCGACAGACGTTGTCCTGTCTTAACTATGAATGTCAAATGTCGTTTAGTTTTAGTTTTGACTATTGACTAAAACTAAAACTATCGACTCATTTATCAACCGATCCATCTGTGTTAAACGATACTTGCAGCGCGCATTCTGTCAATCGCTGACAGTTAAGTAAAATTAATATTAGCGTTAAGTTTTCTTAAATTTTGTAACGTTCCGATCAACTTACTTATTTTTTTATGTCATAAGATTCTTCTCCTGACAATAAGGAACACAACAAAAAAAAAAATGTGAAATCGGTCCAGCTGTTCACGCGTGATGGCGTGACCAAGGGAAATAGGGATTCATTTTTATATATATAGATTATGTTATCTATTTAATATGTTTTAATTATTATTACCGCCTGTTAAACAAAGCACCTGCAATCTTATCTCTACACCACCCTTGGTTGAGGGGTAGCGAATGCCTAAGGGATTAAATCCAATTTGTACGTTATTAGGTGCGAGAAGTTTTTTTTTTTTTTAATAAATAATGCATACAAAACAACGACTCTGTATCAAACAATTCATAAGAATGCGTAACTTTTTCTGGGGTTTTCGGTCAATACTAGACTTTTAGAGACTTGTTGAGATAAAAACCAAAATAGTGCAGTCTAGAACACGGGAATTTCTAAGTTGAACCTAAAGTCACGGCGGAGTTTCCCCCCACAGCTGTCATAGAATGTAAATGCTTAGACAATATCTTTTATTAACCGACATCAAAAAAAAGAGGAGGTTCTCAATTCGACTGTATTTTTTTTCTTCACCATGCGGAATGCGCCTGTATGTCAGTATCCCACAAACACATGCGGAAAAATGCATGAAAAATTCATAGATAGAAACCGATGAATGTTTTCAAATGAAATTTTAATTTGATAAATGAACTGTATGTTTACTATTAATTAAGTAAATTTTTATTCGAAAATATTCATCGGTTTTTTACTAAACTTCAACAATATCCGATGACCCTGGTTACTTGTCACATTTGGTGACCATACATCAAAATATAATAAAATATTGTTTTACCTTCAAATCAAGTGGATCGCCAGCTAATTCATCATCCAATAACGTTAAACTATGACAAGACGCCATGGCTAACTTCAGGGGGTGAAGTTCATTTAGCTGTCGGGGGTCTCGCTGCGGCCTCCCCAGTCGAGGGGGGCTCGTGGCTCCACTCACTGCTACAACCCCCCACATGTCTAGACCATCCTCTGTTAGTGTTCCTGTCTGAAAAGAAGAAAGGGTGTTTCGAAAACATATGTTTTAACTCATGAAATATATTGAATAGAAAATGGATTATAATATAACAGGAAATCACGGAAGATGCTGAATAACTTTCATTTACGTATTTATTTAATTTTTATACTGACACGGTTGATTTAGTTCATAAGTACGCAATGGTTTCCTATTCATGAGTTTTTCGAAATCTTTCGTGAGTTTAGGTATTTCATAGGATCCCTGAAATCGCCATTTCTCAGCGACATAATATTATTTTACAAAGTGTGGGTTTTTATTAACAAATATATCTATGACAAAGGTTATCATAGGAATCGGTTCGAGATTAAGTATACTCTGTTCCAAAACATTCTGATTAAAATGTAAACAAAAGGATCAGAAAGTGTACCTGTGGATGCCAATTTGTAGTGATTATTTGAAATCACCTAAAATCACCTTAAAGATGTCTTTCATTTGACAATTAAGGTTAATTTTATAACCTACAATTTTAATTACAATTTTTATAATGTTATTCAAACATTAATTGTTCGAAAAAGTGGTGAGACATAGAGTTAAAACTGATTTAATTTAATTTTGTTTACACATTCACCAGATGTTTTTAGAACAGACCATAGGTGTCAATGTAGATTTTCGCTCATTAAAACTGTCTTTAAGAAGTTTACCTTATCGAAGCACACACAGTCCAGTGAGCCGCTAACGTTGACGGCGCGCGTGTTGAGGCACGCGATGCGCGCGCGCTTGAGGCGCGCCACGGCGTACAGCCGCCCCACCGTCATGGCCGCCGGCAGCGCGGGCGGGATCACTATGGTGATTATGTCGAGCGCTTTTATGGCTACGTCGGCCGGGCTGAAGGCGCGGTATGCCTGGGGAGGACAGAAACAATAGCTTAGAAATATGACACGAGATATGTTTCCAATTAGATTTTTTTTAAACCCACTGAAATGTGCAAACATCAGGGTCCTAACCTGCGGGGTAATTACGTAACACACTAACAGTAGGAATGGGTTTCATTTTGACAGTTCAACAACATTCATTGCGTTATTTACGTTGTTGAGCAGGCAAATTTTTCCAACATATGATGCAATGGATTAGCAATAGACTTCAAAATGATTCAGATTGTTATAGATAGTGTGTTACGTAATTAGGGTGCTGATGTTCACAAAGATCTAAAACAAATACAGGGTATTAGGTTAAACGAGGGACATAGTTTAAGGGATCAAAGTACTCATGAAAATGAATACTTCACTCCCTCGTTTAACCTAACACCCTGTATATTATAGAAAAAGAAATTATACATCAGGAAAACTAAAACTCTTAACATGCTCAAAATCATGCTAACAGCATACAATTTCGGGGCGTATGACTGTTATGGCTTCCATATGAAACTACCGACACTTTTATGCAAAAACTATTTAGTTGCCCAATAGGAAGTTTAAAAAAAAAAAAAAAAAAAACACAATGTTCTTTCTTCCTTTCCAGTCCGTTGCTTGCGTTGAGAGACTCACCTTGAGTGCGATAGTGTAGCTCAGGCCCAATACGGCGATGCAGGCGAGTATGAAGATAAACTTGTACGAGTCTCGGTCGAACTTGAAGTCGGCAGGCACCGGGTACAGGATGCTGCGGACCAGCTGGCCCTTGGTGGTGTTGTAGCCTGTGCGGAGGACTAGAGCCCTGGGGAAAATAGCAAATCATCATCATCTACATATTATAGAACTAGCTGCGCCCCGTCGTTTTACCCGCATAAGTCTCGATCCCGTGGGAATATCGGGATAAAAGTACCCTCAGTCCTAATCCAGGTTATAGTCTATACATGTGACCAATTTCATCAGAATCCGTTCAGCCGTTTTAGCGTGAAAGCGTAACAAACAAACAAAACAAAAAAAAAACAAATCTTTTTGCTCTTTATGATATTAGTTTAGAGACTGTTTAACACAGTATCGCGTATTTAACAATTTAAAGTCCCCAGACAATTTATTATAAATCCGTACACACATGGCTAAGCAGCTTTTGTTATACATTGCAAGCCTAGGAGCATTGCTTATTACGAGCCTTTAAGGGTCTCGTCGGTTTCGAGGACATATATCGTTCGCTGTTTTAAATAACTTTTGATGTTTCCATACAAACAAGCATATTTCGTAGATGTATAGACAAGGTAGCGGTAACAAACCAAGTTTTTTAAATACCCGTTTGCATAATTCGTCAGGTTGGAGTCTGTATAGAGCTCTAATGCACCTTTTTTGAGCAACAAATGTTCTATGTTGGTCGGTACTGTTGCCCCACATTATAAGTCCATAGCGCAGTATAGATTCTACGTATGCATGGTAAACTAATATGGCTGTCTGTAGTTACTTTTTTTACTTGTCTGATACACAAATTTATTTATTTTACTAGAGACATTGTCTTCATGCATTTTCCAATTTAAATGTTAATCAATAGTTACACCCAGAAACTTAGTATGTGTTACAGATTTGAGTTTGGGTATATTTAGACTGAAATTACATTAATTAAATTGTATGTATACTGATTTATTAATATTTATTTTCAGATTTTGAGTACTAAGCCAGTTAATTAAGATGTCAATTGTGTTGTTAAGGTCAGCTTCATGGTCAAAAATTTTATTTTTTATTTTATTAGATGTCACAATAATAGAAATGTCATTAGCAAATAAGATGCATTTATGGTTAGTTATTTCAGTGATGTCATTTATGTACAATAAGAATAAGATTGGCCCCAGTATGCTTCCTTGAGGAACACCGAATCTGTTACAAATTTAATATATTCAAATGCGTATAGTGTTACGTCCTTATCATCATTAATATTTGGTATAGTAACACTTTGTTGCCTGTTGTGAAGGTATGACTTTATCCATTGTAAGGGTGGCCTTCTGATTCTAGTTTTTGTAATAGTAAATCGTGGGAAACTAGATCGAAAGCTTTTGATAAATCAAAGAATAGACCTGTGGTTAGATTATTAATGCTAATGTTGTAGATTTATCTTTTTGGAACCCATACTGTTAATTATTTATTATATTATATTTATTACAATAATGTAGGAGTCTTTTGTACATACATTTTACATAAAATGAGTAAAAGTATAATAGGGCGATAATTATTCATGTCATATCTTTCTCCTTTTTTGTACAGAGGCTTAATAATGGAAAACTTCAGCGCTTCTGGAAAAATTCCACAGCCAAATGACAAATTAATTAAGTATGTTAATACGTCAATGATTTCGTTAGCACATCCTTTAATGATTTTTGTGCTGATTTCATCGTAGCCTTCGGAACTGATATTATTCAAAACCCTTATTACCTGTCTAACTTCATTTACTGTCATGGGCTTAAGGATCATTAAATTGACAGTTACATTTTTTCCCAGAGTTACATTTAACGTTTGTGTCTATTAATTTATTAGTTGAATTGATGTAGTGGTTATTGAAAACGGATGCTATTTCAAATAGGTTGTAAATTAATGTGTTGTTAATTTTGATATTCTCAATATTACTTTTAGAGTTTGTATTGTTAAGCTCTTCTTTTATAACCTTCCAGGTAGCTTTACATTTGTTTTCGTTTTAGCAACAAAGATGATATTTGCATTCGTTTTGTAGTTGAAGATGCAATTTTTAAGAAGTTAAGAGTAGTTAAAGTATTTGATCTTATAATTGCTGTTTTATTTTTAAAGAATCGATGACGTAGTGAGCGTTTTGTCTTACAACTTTTTAAAGCCCTTACTTATCCAAATTTGGTTCTTTTTGTTATATATATTAACTTTTACTCTTAATTTAGGGAAGCAAAGATTGTAGAGTAAGCAAAACATTTCATTAAAATAATTAAATGTTACGTTTGCGTCATTAGCTGCATCTATGTCACACCAAGATAAATTACGTAAGCATTCCTTAAACTTTCGAATAGTATCCATACTGAAATCTCTTTTATATGTATAATATGTTGGTATTTTTTGTGTCTTGTATTTTAGTGGAATGGTCAACATTTGTGCAGTGTCATGGTCAGATAAGTAAAGTCGCATTACAATAACAGTAGCGTCAGGAATGTTACTAAGAATGTGATCAATACATGATAAGTATGATAACTTACGTGTTGGCTTATTGATGTGAAATATCAGATTATAATGCCTGATTTTTAAATCCTGTAATTGATTATTGTGTATTGATTATTTATTGATACTGTATTGATTGTAATTGATATGACCTTTTTTTAATGTGTTGATATTAAAGTCACCTGCTAAAACTACATTCATTTTAGATTTATACTGTTGCATTAGATTGTGCAGGAGGCTATTTAATTTACTTAGGAATTGGGTGGGATCCGATTGAGGTGTTCTATAAATACAAACCATAACTAATTTATGATGTGTAAGTTCAATCCCACAAACCTCGAACGTATTTTGCGTGGCGTAGGTTTTTACAAATGGCAGGTTTTTGAAGATTTTTATTATTTTTTATTAAGATGCAAGTGCCACCTCCTTGCTTTTCTCCGCAGTAGCTGGCTGCCATTTCATAGCCATGGAATTTAATGTAGCTTTCGTATCCTTTTTTTTTTGAAGGTTTCTGAGAGACATATTACATCTGGGTCATTATGCGCTTCACGTAGTTCTTGTAAAGTTAGTTCAAGAATTTCTCTTTTACATACAATACTGGCAATATTCTGATGGAAAATTTTAAGGTTATTAAGGTTATAAGTTACAGGGGGTTTGGTCTCGATAAAATATGTATAGTGTTTCGTGACTCTCTGTGACTTTTTCCTACAGAATCGATGACATTATCCTGTTTTAGTAAGTTAGAACTAATACGGCGAAAATGGAACGGTATTGTTCCATTTTTGGGTTCAATTACTTTAGTACTCAATTTAAGGCGTGGTTTGTTACTCGCTATAATATACAACACTCGCACATATGAATCAATGGATTAGCAATAGGCTTCAAAATTATTCATATAGTGATTGATATTATGATACGCAATTAGGATGCTGGTATAGCTTCTAATCAAACAGTAAAAATATAAAATAAAATAAAATGTGTGGGTTTATTATTTCAGTAGGTATGGACTATGTATGGACGCTTTAGAGTACTTTATAGGCGTGTGTAACTCTTTACGGAACCGACTCAATGATCCGGATCATTCAAATGATTCAAAAGATTGGTTCAGTAACAACGTTTCAAACTGATCATTTGGATCTGAAACATCATTTATTACGAGAGAGGCAGACTGAGACACTGACACACTGAGTTACTACTGACTCGCGAGTCGCGAGTGAGCGGGTGACATATTACAATTTATACTCTCAGTGTTTCATTGTCGTTTACCATGTACGTAAAAATTACCACTAAGGCGCTTACACATAAAATTTAATACTATACGTTAGTTTTTTGCATAAAATGCTTTCAATAACAAGTTATCGTACGTAAATGTATACGTAACATTGTATTTTATATCCTTTGAGCCGATGAGCCAAATGATCCAAATGAAACAGTGAATCAGTGTTTCGGATCATTTCAGTGATTCAGATGCAAATGTTCCAATCACAAAAATTATACACTTTGCCCACGCCTAGTACTTATAGCGTAATTCCAGCCGCGGCGGGCCGTTAAAACTGCATCAAACCACAAGGAGTCGTATCGGTTGCCGCTGCAACGCAAAAATTATTTTATAATTTTTTATTTTATAATTTTTTATATTATTTTCACCAAAGCTGGATCCGCCCTTGAATGAGACTCACTCAGATTGGAGACGGCCGCGCGCAAGACTTCAGAATATATCGTGCACATCATTCGAGACAAATTCTGTAGAAAAGCTACCAATGAATATCTTCATTGGTAGCTTTTCTACAGCATTTTCTGAATAATTTACTAATCAGCTCTGACCCACATATTTCAAAAATACGTCATAAACTATTCCGAAAACACAAAGCGCTCTCAGAAGAGGCGAAAGGTTTATTGATTATTTATTGATGATAATGACCAGGAGAACTTAAGAGTTTTTAAGTGTAGACTCATTCATTATTGCATAAAGAACCCGAATCAGACTCTTCTGAATGGGCGTCCCGCAGCCCACCCCAATCTGCGCTAGCCCTTATAGGGAACGAGTTTCGTTAATTAACATACTGTTAACTATGGTATAATAATATACTTCGCCAGGTATAGCATTCCGAGACACAGTGGTCACATGGGAGACACAAGCCTACGTCATCACCGTTGTGTTACCAGTAGTGTGTCATAATAACTCCCCAACCGACTTTATTACCTGTGCGAATCCGACAAAACAATGAGATTTTAACTAACAATCACGTTGGTATATGTTTAAACTGAATTGTTTCGTTTGATTAGAAAAACGAAACGACAATTTAAATGCTTTATATATATTTTACTGAAAATAATTTCCATAATTCATGTTTTGTTGCAATAAAGTGGCAACTGGATAGTGACGTAAGCATGTGTCACTCCCGGAATGCCAGACCTTGTTTTTTAGACCATACTGTTAACTTACTTAACGGGTTCGTTGTTGTAATACCGCGTCTGTATGACCCTCGTGCCACAGAACAACACGCTAGAAGCATGTTCCTTCAGGTCGAAGGGACGGTCCACTCGGAGAAGCGCTGTCTTTGTTACGGGCACTGATTCGCCTGTAAAGAGGAAAATAAGTAAGTAGACTTTAAGAAAGATTGTGTAATGATGTTGTCAAAGCTGCCATACAAATCTGTAATGTCGTGGGGACGCATGTCCGGTAAAAGCAGCTAAGAGGTAAATATCAAGTAGGGGGGCAAATTTCTTGAGTTAACCATCTAGGCATCTAGGCCTAGGGGACAAAAATCTAAGGTCCAGAATTCACGGTGGATTTTTTAGACAGGGCAGTATGAGCCAGTTCATGTCCATAATAAATTCAATCCATCATAAAAAAGTAATTTGGTGTCTCATTTTTTTTTTTATTTCTGACTCTTCTAGTAGTCAAACCTCAGTTGGTCCACTAGAGTTTTTTGATCCTAATAAGTAACAGGATCGATTGGAATCAAAATAATATTTTTGTGAAAATTGGTCATTTTCTGTCTGCAACTTTTTCAAAATTACTGCATATAAAAATGTCTCAAACAGGACAGTCTACTAAGACCGTTGTCTTGTAGCTACTTCTGTTGTTGAGGTACCTGCCCTTACAGCCCCCCTCAAAAATCCACCCTGAATGTATAGGCGTCAATGATCTACGATTGGTATAGCTAAGGGGACAAGACTCTTAAAGAACAAGAATCTAAGGGTGAAAAGTCTAAGGGTCAAGTATTAGAGCCACTAGAATCTGGGCGTTAAGCATTTTAGGGTTAATCTACGACTAAAACATCTAGGGATCAAGAATATACGATTCGGTAATCTGTGGGTGAGTCAAGTATTAATACTGATCTAAGATTAATTGTGTTTCATAATTAAAAGTGTTTCATGCAACCTCTGCAGCTTTTCTTATGTAATTTGATATTTCTGTTTATATGGTTTGTTACCAATTTTTTTTTTTTTTTTTTAACTTTTTGTTTTTATCTTAGGTTATCACTGTATTTGAGAATGTTGGTTCACCTGTTATTGGCAACTGTATAAGCCCATGGCTGTTACCTACTGTTATGTGATATTTTGTATACAGAAGCTGTTGGTGTACCGTTTTAAAATAAATAAATAAAGTATTAGTAGATTTCAAACCTACCAGTAAGCATGCTCTCGTTAATCACAGCGGCTCCCGACAGTAGTGCGGCGTCGAAATGCAGGATGCATCCCCTAGCGGGGAGGACTATGATATCCCCTGGGGATATACAGCGACTGTCTACCCGCCGTCCGTCCCATAGTTCTACTGTGTCGTGCGCCTCGACTGTGGCGCGGAGGTTGTTTTGGTTCTGGATAAATTATTTAAAAAAAAATGCATTCATTTTGGTAAAATATTAACATACAATCTTAGAAATTATTTAATAAATTATAATAATGTTAGATGCCTGTATCACAGGTACCAATATTGTGTGGCAGGGATATCGACAAATAACCTGTTACCGTGGATTCAATAAATCGCACCCCCGGTGCGACACTGTCACTTATGCAAAAATGGAGTTTTTCAGGAGAAGCATTTAAAACTTTGACACCTCAAAAAACAATGACTTTAGAAGATATAGATGAGATGAATAGCTTATACTACAACGTCAACTTTTAACTTTACTTTTGGATAAATAATGATCACTTAATATGGGATACTAACGATTGGTCGACGTAACGATTGGGCGACAACCGATTGACCGACAGTAACGATTGACCGACACAACCATTAATCGACATATACGATTGGTCGACTCAACTATTGATCGACCATAACAATTGGTCGACATCTACACAATCGGGGATAGGATGCAAGAGCGAGCGAAGCGAGCACGGGACCTGGGGCACCCCGACTCGGACAGGTTAGGTTAGAAGGGGATGGCGGGGTCTGAGAGACCCCGCCGTCCCCTTCGTGGTTATTTTTTTTTAAAGCGCCCATTAGTAGGAGCCCCGCCAAGCGGGGCTCCGTCGGCTACGCCTTATTATGCAAATCAGATAAAACCCAGGATAAACCAGGATTTATTTTATGTCCAAAAATAAAAATTATAAAAAAATTGTCGGCTAATCGTAATGTCGACCAATTGTTATTGTCGATCAATAGTTGAGTCGACCAATCGTATATGTCGATTAATGGTTGTGTCGGTCAAACTTTACTGTCGGTCAATCGTTTGTCGACCAATCGTTACGTCGACCAAACGTTTGTCGACCAATCATGACAAACCCCTTAATATTGTAAAAAATATACTATACCATTATTTAAACCTTCCAACCCCCTCAGAAGTGACGTTGTGGCTCTAACAAAAATTATCGCCAGATATTTAAAAAAAAGCCCTGCCACATACATTTTAACCGCGTAGGTATTGCATTTTTCTGTGAAACAGTTTTTTTTTTTTGTTAACCGACGAAAATTTTATACCCCAGGGGACCTGGAACCATGTGTTGAATTCATGGTTTCAGTTTGCGCGTCGATGTATCTGACACGAAGTCAGTGCGCACGGGGCGGCGGCGCGTTTCAATGCATATATTTATATAGAACTGGCCTCGAAGGCAGGCGCGGGGAGCGGCGTACGAGCGATGCGCACCAGTCTAGCGGTGCCCGCGCGTTTATGTAGTATTGTGCATGTTATTTTTTGCTTTTTCTGACGTCTTAATCGTCGTTTTTAATCTAACGTTACGATGAAATGTGTATCGAAAAGAGTTGCCATCGCTGTTAAGACATTTCGTTTGAGAACAAAGACACTAATTTCTCATAACACAACACTGCGCCGCGCAACCTGCGCGCTGGCTTCGAGCCGGCTCTGCGTTGCCGCGCCGCTCGTCGCGCCACCCCCGCCCCGCAATCGCTGACTTCGAGACCGAAGCCTTACCAGTTCAAACTTAAACACTTCAGCCAGTTTTTGTATGTCGAACCTTATTCCGATAGAGATAAAGTTCTAAATACAAAATTCGGGTTTAAAATCAGTTTTTGTATCTTAATTTTTTATATAATCGCAACTAGGATCGAAAAATGGCTCCATGGTTTTTAAGTGGGTCTAAAATTAGATCCTGTTTTGTAATAACGCACGCCATTCCTATTTCGCTAACAAAGATCCGAAAAAGTGCCAAAAAATATTTTTACTCTTACTCAAAAAGTCCGTCATTGTAGTGTACCAGAACGGGGATAAAATAGCATATTTTCCTCTAGGGCAAAAAGGTTTTGTTTTTTAATTTTTGTCTGTTACCAACGACTTTACAAAAACGATAAGACTTTATTCATAAGTAGAATAATCATGAATAAAGTCTCAACTAATTACTGTTTCATAAAAAAAGAACATTTTATTTCTGAAAATGGAACTAAAAGCTGCGTTCTCTTTGCATGGCGTTGCGGCTACAGAAGAAATTAAAAAAGTAAACTATTTAATATTGTATAGGATTATTTTATTTTCTCGCAATCGTAGTGAAAAGTAAATCACCCATTATAACTCGGTTTCTATTTACTTCCTCGCTGAAGCCCGGGAGTAAAACTACCTCGTATATAATGGATGATTTTAGCCCCTTGTATAACAATCTACTATTATTACCTTCTTAGTCTGTATAACGGATGTAGCAACACCGAACGTAGACATCAGCACCACAGCGATACAGTAGTAGTAATAGGCCTCCGCGATCCACACGCCGATGGTGAACACTTGGAACACGTAGAACGGGTTGAAGACCTCCAGCAGAATGAGCGTCATGATGGACTGTACCGGTACATTTATCTCGTTCAGGCCGTAGATGTTCAACCTGGGGATGAAAGGAATATAGTCTTTTGAAAATTATTAACTTTCGCAAATTAATAACAATAGGAAAACTGCAATCTGACATTCTTGCCAGAACTTGGCATCCATTTAGAACACAAAATTATTTATCGGCTTAGCCGACAATCCTGTACTTCCTTTGGGCCGAAATTCACCTTTTTACAAATATATTTTTGGTGGAATATTATTATCATAGACTTCTACTCGATGCAAGTTGATACTGATATCCTAACCCTTCGCTCGCTAGACGGTGAAGTGGCCCCCATGGCCTGTAGCTGTGCACAAGAGGCCCCAGACTTGATGCCGGCCAGCCTGGTGTGCGTTACTGCCGTCCAGCCTGGTCCACTGTCGTCCTTTGGGATGAACTATGCTGTATGTAAAGTGATACTCACATCCTAACCCGTCGCTCGCTAGAAGGTGGAGTGGCCCCCATGGCATGTAGCTGTGCGCAAGAGGCCCCACACTCGATGCCGGCCAGCCTGATCCATTGTGCGCGACTGCCGTCCCAGATGAGGGACTGCTTCTTGTGACGGAAGTACCTGTAGTTCTGGACATCTGGTGGGGAAATTAAACCTTCAAAGTTTTTGGGTAACCAGTGACCCTAAAATTCACAAGGGTTACGGAAGTCGAAAGGTAAAAAAGGTCCCTCTGATCTGAAGTTAATCAACGAAACGATGGATGAAACCCTAAGACAAGCCTACATAAAAAAGATCTGACGAAGTAAACAAAAATATTTTTCAAAAAAACTGCTTGTTCTGATAACATTGAGAACTGGTCCAACCAGGCAGACAATAATCTGCCTGGTTGGATCAGTTCTCTTATTCATACCTAATTTAACCAAAATACATAACTAGTCATACAAACAGATTGTGCAAATAGTTAGTTACAATAAAAATTGGAAAATCCAAAAGTGCACAACTCATAATGCTCATTTAATTATGAAATATAAAAAAAAAAAAAAACTTAAGTCGTTCTAAATTAATTGCCGAAAAAACAGCTGTAGTAGGAAGAAGGTACTGCACAAGCGCCCCTGGTGGAATAAATGTACATAATATCTATAGATATATCACCATCCATATGTTAATTTTCTATGGATATAAATAGATGTACAGTCTTGTAGTTTTCGTTTTTTATTAATTGTAATTAAACGACACTGAATTAATTAGCCATTTGCATTCAGTGACCTACAATTGTCGATTAGAATTTAAAAAAAAAAATAACTCAAATAATGGATTTTTTCACAAGTTACAGTGTTTCCGGGTTTCACACATGACGGACAGGATTTTTTTTTGACCTATTTTGGTGTTTTTTTCCAATTCTATTGCAGTAAATCAATTTTTAAAAAGTATGAAATTAATCTCCATTAAATTATCTCGACAATAGTATGCAAAATATCTTGATTCCGTGAACTAACAAGACTATAATAATAAAAATAGCCGCCAAAATGAGGCGAAATTTTTTTTTCGATCGTAAAGCACTCTCTGATGCTTCGCATCATGAGTCGTGCAAAAGCTTAGGTATTAGACTGATTTCCGCAGAGGCGTATGCGTAGGAGTTTGTAAAACCCCGCTATCGTGAAATAGTCGGGGTTAGGGACTTCCTTGTTGTGGTCAATTGAGTAATGAGACGATGACATTTGTGTATCTATATACAAAAGTATCGTTTAAATATTTTTGGTCAATTATTTATAATAATTATTAGGTGGAAAACAATTAGGCATCTGTTGGAGACTTTAGAATTCGAATGATGCCCGTTTTCAGTAACACTAAGCAACATCTAAAAGCAATACCTAATAAAAACGCACTGTTGGATTTTCAACTCTCGGCGGTGAGCCAAGCATTGAAAATCCAATAGTGCGCTTAAGTTAGGCAATGCATTTAGGTGACGCGTAGTGTAATCGAAAACGGGAATTAATGACGCCACAGCTATTTTTTTATTAAGTTATGAAAAAAAATCAACAAAAATGAAATGAAAGTTATTTATCAGAACTAGGCTGAGATACAGCACTTTTTGAATGTCAAAATTACATAAGACAGTCCCCCAAAACCCTTCAACACTTCCTAGTCCTTTGGCTGGGAAGAAGTTGCGCAACAAACTCCCCAACAGAACCTCATTAACCAACTATGCTAATGGCTAATTTGCCGTAGTAAAGATATAATTTTAAATAAATAAATGCCTTTTTTCATACTGTCTTTAAACCAGAAGCTATCTAGATCAGCGGGGTATTTGCGTAACACACATATATACACATATAGTCCTCCAGACCGTATTTCGGCCATGGCGGCCAATCTCAACGGAAACTAGCCTCCGGCGCAGGAGATTATATTAAAGTGCACAAGTGTGTGCGCAGACACAGGTGAACACTCTCTTCCCTCACTTTCATAGTCCGATGGGACGGCAATCCGACGCGACCGGAGAGAGATCAGGCGCAGGACCAACGGCTTAACGTGCTTTCCGAGGCACGGGGGTATCACACCGCCAACATCCAAACTCCGGGCTGTTACTAAGAAATTCCTAATGGAAAAAAACCCAATAACACTTTGCCGGACCTGGGAATCAAACTCAGGAGCCCACGCTCAGCAGTCCCGCTTGCAACCCACGAGACCAACGGGGTAGCTAACACACAGACAAAATGGCAATCGAACGCAATGCCTTCATTTTGACATCCATTACTTCATAGGTATAAAAATTCGTCTACTCAACAAAGTAAATAACGCAATGAACTTGGCTGACTCGCAAAATGGCATTGCTAACGATTGCTATTTTATGTGTGTTACACAATTACCCCGCTGATCTGGATTTAAGATAAGGTCTACATTACATCTAATCCAGTGTAGCATTGTGAGGAGTCTCAACGGTAAATAGTCGAGTGATGGTAAATATTACACAATTAGTTAGTTGCTAAGCACATCACTAAAAAGATGTAACAACACTTTTTTAAGAACACTCGTCGATTTTTGATGTTCAGCTGGTTTAGCTAGCAGAGCTATTCCCTGACCCTCAGGATTACTTGTGCCCCGACCTAGGGGTTCTACGTCCTGGCTGAGGGTAGAGCAACCTGCACGCTGCCCCAAACTGCGCGCTGATCCGTAGCGTGCTACCGGCGTCCTACGGCCTGCTACCGACGCCAGCTAACTGCGGCCCTTCGAAAGCCTTACCGGCCTCTTGCGGAGCCTGTGTGGACAGGCCTGCCGGCTGCCCATAATCCAAGGAAGGTACCTCTCCTAACAATAGTGTGATAGTGCTCACTGCTGGTGAACTGTGAGCTTCCCGTGAACTATCCTACATTCATAGTAGAACATAATATGTATGAACATTACTCGTGTTTCTTTTAACTACCTGTTAGTTAACGGCCTGCGCTGTCTACCTACAAAGCCCTAGCCGTTACACTAGAATGTAGGTAAATACTCACTGAGTGAAGTTCCATCGTCTAAATGTATGGGTGTGTGTATAGCGTCAGCACTTTCTACTGGTTCCTTCTCCTTATTTCCGTCATCATCGAATCCTTCGTTTAGTAGTCCGCTGAAATTGAAACGATTATTAATGTTCCCAACGATTTTAGAGGTCTTAAGTATGTATAACTATTTTTAGGATAATAGGAAGTATGCAGTTTCTAAGGAAAGGCCTATGTCCAGCAGTGGACTAAATATGATGGAGTTTCAGTTATTATACACGGTGGCGTGGCCATCGACATGCAACCATCAGTACATGATTCTGAAACCGCGTTGAAATTTTTCATCGGTTATCTATATAAATAAAAATCTATGTTTATTTGTTTGTCCTCTATGGACTCCGAAAGGGCTGGACCGATTTGAAAATTTGGTGAGTTTTTCTGCATATGCCCGCGAACGTTTAGGGATAGGGTAGGGGGAGGACACCATGCAAACGAAGTCGCGACGGGCAGCTAGTTAAAAATAAAATTAGCTGCTCCATACATTTTGACCGCGTAGGTATTTCACTTTTCTATGAAACAGCAGATTTGTGTTTTAATAACCGACGAATTTTTTCTACGCTAGGTGGTCTAGAATCATGTATTGAATTCATGGTTTCAGTTTGCACGTCGATGTCCCTACCACCATGTATACCTTTCTTTTTTTTTTTGGTGGGATTTCATCAAGTAACTTCTCCCGCTCTGGGCGGAGAGAGAGGGCGTGTCACTGACTAAAACCCACCCGTGTTCCTTCAGTTATCTGTGCGCCAGGGCCACGGTAACTCCTTCGAACAATCCGCGACCCCAGCAGAGCCTGTATACCTAAGCTTACCTTGTGTCTGCTATATCTTTTAGTAATATTAGATGAATGTAGTAACTTTTGCATTTCTTCTGATATGTTTCCTGAAAATAGACAAATGATAACAAATAGTTGATAGTCAAATGGATCGGTTATGGAAAAGACATAATTATGTATGAAAAAAAAAAGTGATATAGAGGATGAAATCCTAACTACATGTTTTCGATTTTTAGTTTTTAATGCCAATCGACGTACAATGCTATTTCGCGTGTACTGGCGAAACCTCTTAACACGATATTTGACTATTTATCCCATTAAACACATGAGGAAATAACTTCTAAATTATAAGACGCTAATTTTGCAGCGAATACCTCCTAACTTTGAGTAAAAATAAAATAACTAATAGGTTATTGTGTTGAAATTTTCTAAAAATACATAGAAGATATTTGTAGTTCGTCGTACACATAATTGTTTCATGAATATTTTGTGCACCGATTTCAAATCTACATAATCTCTCTCTCTCTTTTTCTCCCTCGGGATCTTAAACATTTTTTAATATTTAAAGTACAGTACAGTTACTTTAGATCCGAAATACTTTTTAGATTCATTTATTATAATACTTAATAAACTTACAACAACGAGAACTCTGTCAGCAATCTGGAAGGAGCACCTGACGCAGGTCACGTACAGCAACCAGGTGGGCATCCAGTGGAACACTAGGAACGGCAAGCCGGCGAACAGGCACGAGATTGTGTACGTCACCATCCGCCGCCAGCGACTCTTGCGGTAGCCGTATACTACCTGGGGATTAAGGAGTAATGTTATATGTCAATCTGTTATCAGTACAATCCACAGCCAGGATCGGCCGCTCTGGATTGTTAAATCGATCAGCCCGTTGCTAGGGAAAAGGCTCTTAATACAAGGAAGAAAGAAGAATGGGACATTTAGCCTCCACGATTGTGAAATGTACGACCGGCAAACTCTGTGCACCATTGCTGAGAAGCTAATAATAAAATTCTGTTCGTTCTGACTTCGTTCGCGTGAAATTTCTTGTTTCCCCGACCGCGTCGCATCGCATTCCCCGGCCGCGCTATTAGGTACTTCGTTTTCGCTTAGCGTTCTTTCTGACTTCTTTTCTTTGTGGTCGACTCCTTTGAGTCGTAGCGTGATGTAAAATGGCCTATAACCTTCCTCAATAACCAAAAGCAAAAAGATTTTTTTAAATCCGGCTCGTAGTTTTTGATTTTATCGCGTTCAGACAGACAGACAGACGTGGCGGGAGGATTTTGTTTTATAATATGTATTATGTAGTGATAAATATAATTAAGTTTATTTTGAAAACGGTATCTATAAGCTAATCTTATGCAGTTCATTAATCTTAGTCTTAAGTCAATACATAGGTCATTTATTGATTTGTTTAAGATAGACACGTAGGTATCAAGCAAGGCATGTAGATATCATAGAAGAAAATCAAGTTCCTAGCTTCGTATACATAAATAAGGTGTCGAAGTGGGCTGAGTTTCAGGTTTTCCGACGAAAAATACGTTTCAGAAATACCAACACAGTTTAGCAATCGATGTTTTGGCGTGAAAGACTGGTTATACAAACAAACAATCGATTGGCATTGCATTCGAAGTGAAGTTATTTCTCGTTTTTGCATTCATTGTTCGCATTGAATCGCCACTTAAAACATTTTAGCCAATGGATTGCAGCATCCAGTCCAGTACAAATGAATGCTAGTGTAGCGGTATCAAACATCGCCACATACGAGCTACACGTCATACTGACGTCACGCAAATCCTGCATCGCGCAAGAAGAGTTTACCGCGCGATTAGCATATATACAACATCCCGACATCAACCGTCGGGCAGTTGCCCACTAGACACAACACCCGTCTGGTCGGAGGATCCTCCCTTTTCCATAGAGTATGAGTGAGCTTTACACCCTGTTCCTCATACCTCTATACTAGCACTTATTCGCTATTTTTAGGACACAAGCCGAAGTTTATCTACTACACAGTAATGTACTGTTTACAAAGTCCAATATCTCGTTCCGAAGTCCAGGGAAAAACCTGATTTGCAACGCTTGGCGGTCACAAGATGATAGTGACACATAATATACCTACTGAAACAAGTACATATTATAGAATAAGAGCCGGTGGCGGCGAGCATGGCGAGGCGTAGCACAACGCGGTTTTCACTGGCAAACAAATATCAACCTAGCCCAGGTTGAAATAAAGTTAAAAATAAATAAACTTGCATTAGTCCTAGAGAGCATAAACGCAGAGTATTTTGGACTTTTATGCTATGAAACGCAATGCTGATATTTGTTTGGCAGGGAGAACCGCAGTATACTGGCTTCGCCAGCTCTGTGACAATGTTTAGGTATTTAAAATATTTCCATTCGACGGAAGAACAGCAATCAATGGGCTGAATCATCCTAAACGCTTGTTATTAGATGCTCATTGTGAATCATAAATACGTGTTTTAGATAATTATTATGCGTCTGTTTGACGACTCTCAAGCTGGATAATATAACGTAGATTTTTCATATAAAAATAAAATAATCAGCAGTCTAAGATCCAATATTTGAATATGGACATAATAATCTGTTCATTTGAGACGAACGCAGTTGCATTGTGATCGCGTTTAAGTCTAGGTAGGTACTTATCTTGAGTCTCATCTGAATCGTGTCAATAATTCACAACCATGTTGAGATAAGATTACACTAATCTCTTTTCCTTTATGAGTCTATCCATTTGAATATAACAACATACTATTTGATTAAATTACCAAAACCATTAAACAATAAGTGCAGTTGATAACTAATCCATTAAATAATTACTACATTTAATTACATATTACATTAACAATACATAAATTAATTAAATAAGTAATTAAAATATAACATAATACCATAACATGACTCTGATAACATAATATAATAGGTTTCATTGAGATAAACTATTCACAGGGTTGACTGGCAAGCTACATTTACAAATACAAAACTAGATAATGTATTACTATTAAATGTATTATTTTTAATTAATTTTGCATACAAAACTTGAATGTTGAAGTTCTCACTCTACTGTGCCGCATTTGTTATTGTAATTCAAAATTATAACAAAATTATTTTTTTAATGAGGCAATTTTTAACTCCTTATATAAATTGTATGTAACATTTTAATGACATAAAAAAGTTTGGTATACATTGTTATGTTTTTGTTTAAAAATTATGCCTTCAAGCGACAAATGTTGTATGAACCAGCGGTTGATCATAAGAAAAATACACTTGCAACAACAATAAATATAATCGTGAAAACCATTAAGCCCTTTCATGCTAACAGCGTATAATAGGCGTTTGACGGGTTTGTCGTAATTGCCACCCCTACTGCAATAATATTAATTATCATGAATATCATGCAGTTTCTCCGTCATGTATAATTGTGATATTAACTATGAACAGGCTGACTGCTATGGGCATACATAGGTACTTGTAATTGAGAAGGAAGTGCCTCATAGATATTGTTAACTGGGGATTGTACAATAAGAATAACAAATATTATGTTTTAATCAGCAAATATTCAAACTTTTCATAGTTTGCATGCTTTGGTTTTAAGTAAGACATTACAACATTATTAGAAAAAAAAAAAAAAAAAAAAAAAAAAAAAAAAAAAAAAAAAAATACAAAAGGCTTGTTAGACACACTAATGTTGGAGATCACCTTTTAAGCAAGGAATTGCTTGTGTTAGGAGAAAATAATTTATAATAAGATAATAATTTATTAATAATAATTGTTTACTAGGTCGAATATTTTCTACATTACAGTAGCTATAATTAGCAAAATAATTACTACATTGGCATTGTTTAGACACTGGTTTTAATAACTATCTACTCAAAACTGCATTACAATAATATTTCATTCTGCTTACCATAAACTTGCATGTCTTTTCTCATTTTATTTATGTATTGTAGGGAACTTGTAAATGAAATATGGTATCCTGCAACAATTTGATCAATTGCATTCTGACTTATCATCTTTCATTTTATTTTCATTCTTTATATCATGCACCGCCAATTTAACACTTATTTGGATGGGCTCTTTTGTTAGCCTAATCATCATGAACGGCCAATTTTGCCTCTTCATTTGGATGATAGCCAAATCATTATGAACATACAAAGAAATCAACCAATCTGCCTAGCCTTTTCGCAACTAATAGTAATAACAAATAATAATAATAAGTTTATTGATCCAGATAATAAACACAGGTTACATGCCAAGACTTAATCAACTAACAATGGACACAAGGGGAGAAAAATAATTGTCTATAATAGAAAAAAAAAAACCTGTCTCCTAAACTAGGGATGGGCCTGTATCCTAGGAGACAGTTATCCGACCGGGAAATCAACGATGACCTTAGATATCGAGTGTTGATGCTAATATACTATAAAACAAAAATGTGAGTTAGCTGAGTAAGTAATTTTAGATTTATTTGAACATGGATGGATGGATGCAGGTATAGAAGAAAGAGTGGGGCTATGAATAGGAGAGATGTGTGTGTGTTTGTGATTGTAATGTTAATAAGTTGTATGGGTGTGTGTGTTGTGTGTTTTGAGGTGTTTGTTTGTGTGTAGTGTTCAGTGTTCCTATTTAACCTTTTAACCGCCTACGTCGGATTAATCCGACAAATATTTTCTGGCCCATTTCGCCAGAGTCGTATATTTCCGACCAAAATATCACTGCTCGTTTAATCAGCTTTTTTTATTTAATTACGCTGTATTCTATCAAAATTATGTTTATATTAGGTAAATAGTTAACTAAGTAATCATTTACAGTTTAATACACTTTAGTCTCTTAATTAGAAGTCCTAAAAATAAAGTCCAAAGTTAGATGAATTACTAACATTATTTTTAGAAAATTGTATTGATGTGCAACGCCCATGACGACAAAATCCGACATGAGGGACGGGACATATGCCAAGATTTACTGATACAAAAATAAACATAAATCAAAATATTTCTCTTTATACTGACTAATTAACTTTAAAACAAATACAGCAATTGTTAATAAAACATGTTTTTACAAATATTTGTGAGTATTTCATTTAATTCCTTTGAAATTAAGTAAACTTACTTGTGAAATGTCAGCAACTGAGTTGATGGTTCCCATCCCTAGCCTACATCTTCCGAAACTTACTTTGTTAGTACGCCCAGCGCCACGGTCTGATAAAGACGACCGCTTCGTACGTCATAAACGAGTGCCGACTTCTGGAATTTTCCATCAGTGTTGTGTGTTTCTATCAGTTTTACGTTCGTGTGTCGATAAATGTGTATTGAAATTTATCATGACCACTCATTAAATATTTATTTTTAAAGACTTTTGTTTGTATTTCATAAAACCAGTGAATAAAACTAAATTGTGATTTCAGACTGTTGTATTATTTATTATACTCAAGTTTCTATAATAAATAAGTACCTGCATATTTAATTTCCATTTCGAAAAAAGACGGCATTAAACACATTAAATACAGTGAAAAATTCTGCCGTTTAGATACCTACGGTAAAAAACGTTGACTGAAGTAGTTGAGAAACACGGGAGTAGACAAAAATAGAAGGAAGAAAACCAGGAGTTGTTTTTGTTTCTTTGGTACTTATTTACACTGGTATTTCTTACTAGTGGATAATGTTAAATAAAACAAATATCAAAATATTTACTCAGTTGTTATTTATATAAAACGAAATATCGACATCGAAAAATTGTAGGTATTGCACATCCCTCTTTGTTGTAGGTATTTATTTTTCGATTCAATGTGTCGGGCGCTGGGGGCACGACAACTGACATAAAGTCGGGCGGTTAAAAGGTTAATAGTGATTTGTTAAATAATGTATGCCAGTACAGATTACCAACTTATTACTTACTTACTTTTAATTATTTGCATATTGTTTGCCAACTATATTATTTAAGGAGCAACTGCCTACCCTACCTCCAAATATGCAAACAAATACCATCACAAAATAAGCTTTATCCAGAAAAGTTTTTTACTGAATTGCCCGTCTTTTTAAATGTGCCATCATAGTTTCTCTATTTTTTATTTCTTTTTCACTCCCAGCCCAACGTTTCGAGTAATTTCATAACCGATGTTGGGAAGCAAAGATCTGTCTAGTAACTGCATATTTTTTATCACATAATTTAATGTTAATTAAAAGAACAAAAACAACAGAATAGCCTGTTTTGTTGTAGACTGCTTAAAACATGTTCATGTTGACACAGGATTGCATAAAATAACAATGAACTATTATCAACTTAACAAACTCTTATTGTTTTCCACATAATACTGTTAAAATATGAATAAAGAAATAAAAGGTTTTGGTACTATTGATTGTGAACTCATTAAAAAGTATGAAAATAAAATAGAGAGTATTGTGCAGTACAGTGTGGATATTGTAATGAAGGACTGACTATCTGACGAAGATTATGTCTGGACTTTTGATCTCTGAGTTTGTTTAGGCCTTTCTTCACAGAGTAGTCAGATAGGAAAAACACCAACCTCATTTAGTAGAAAAAAAATGATTGACATGTAAAAGTGTTAGCAAGTACAAACCCACTTACAAAAATAAAATCATTTATCATTTATCACTAAGATATTACACTCAGCTCAGCAGTATCAGATATTCATATATTTTAAACAGTAGAAAATGTGAATTCACTGGAAAATCAAATAAGTACTTTTTTTCTATTTTTCTTTGTGACTTTAAACATTTTTAACTATTTGTGAGTTATAAAATTAAAGGAGTCACCAACCTGCTCAGCAAAATGGTTTTGCAAGCATCATTCTACTGACATACACATATTGGTTTAACATGCCTTAGATTTAATGAAATATCTGTCTTATTTAATGTCAAGGCTGATATTGCAGAGGCTGTTATAAGTTTCATAAAAGATATAAAATATATTTGGTTTACCTCTTCAAACTCAGGGTCAATATTTATCAACTGGGCATTGAGTTCCAAATACGAGTCCCTGGTTCCTTCATACTCGATAAGAGGCTGAATGTCATCGTCAGCATCCATTGTTAATGTTCTATCTTCTTTCTTTACACAGCAGTTTTTATTCAACACATTTCATTTTATTTACACAGCGGCAGCTGCTATTTTAATAGTAAAAAAAAATTGTATTGTTTGCTGGTTTAGTCATCAAATTTCTAAAATAATCGACGATAGAAGAATGACTAATATGTTACAAAATTATTAGTTTCGTGCTTTTGTAACATTCTGTTACGTACTGACGTAATTAGATATGCCCATAAGTTTCGTTAACAGGGGTGATAAGCAATGTTAGGGCACGTTTATTATACCTATATTGTAATCACAATGCTTCTAACATTACCTATCTAATACCCCTTTTGTTGTACTATCAAATTAGTTTCTTACGGTCAGTTTGAATAAATAGATAGATAGAAAAGTATCAAGGTTTTTAATCGTTTCAAAATTAAATCTCGGTCCAAATGTAACCTGTATACGGTTGCAGTAATTATCACATTTATTTTACGTATTATTGAAACTGGATAATATTTATTTTCAAGCCCGAATGAAAACACAATCAAATCAAACACAAAAACCAGCTCGGCTGGAATTAATTTGATCGTGATCACTGAGTGAACTAAGTCACTGACAGTTTGTCAGTGTTACTAACTGACATCTGTTACGATTTCTTCAGACGTAAATTTACGAACTGCAACTTTTCTAACTCATGATGAGAAAAGTGTTGCCATATCCAAGTATGCCTAAAATCACAAAAGACTGGAAAATAAGCCTAAATTCAGCCATTCCTTTTATTTTCATTGTTTCAAGTTTTCATTTATTTAAATATATTTTCCTGTTTGTGCCCCTGGAAGGGCCAGGGGCACAAACAGGTAAATATTGTGTTTTACAATTATTATATACTTTTACTGTAGAACTTGCATTCGATTTAACTTTTATAGGCCCAATAAACACCCTGAGAAACATTTTCCTTCATTATTTATTTTACAACTAGCTACTACTACTAATTTTTCTTTCTTTCTTTTCACTATTGGTTGACTGGTAGAGAATGCCTAAGGCATTATGTCCGCCTTTATCCTTTTTTTGAGATCCCCACGCCTGGCGCAGACGCCAGCGCGCGATTTATGTAAATACGTCGGATGTCAGAACATCCGACGTATTTACATAAATTAATTTGTTACTTCAGGTTGAAAACGTTTGATACAATCATATTATGTACTTCTAAGGGATTTTAACTGATTATGCCAGAAAAAAAATAATTACCGATTGACTGTCATCTGTTGTGAGGTATTGTTCCATGCTCAACGTCATTTTGATGCAGTTTTGTGCCGTCTAGTGAACCTGAAACCAAAAAAAGAGCAGTCAAGCAAAGGATTAATAGCTACCAAACTTATTTGTTATCAAATAACTTAACCCTCTATTGCATAAATTAAGAAAGCAATGAAAATAAAAATATTTGAACATTGTTTAGGCTTTATTTGAGCATCAAAAATGACGTTAAGCCCAAATAATAAATAAAGTGATAAATAATAAAGTAACTATAAATACTGAAATAAAATACGAAACCACTATGGTTTTATATGGATTCAGGTGAAAACATAATGAACATACATACATGTCCATCGTATTTTTCAACCAAAACTCATCAAATCAGATTCAGATCAGATCAGGTTCAGGTTTTGTATCTCGGGAATTCTAAGAGATCTCCTATGCACAACCAAGGCTATCGCCAGGCCAGTTACAGTATTAACATACTTACTATTCCTGTGAAAGCAAGCTGAATCTATTCTATAAGAGAGCAAAGATAATTCTGTGCATATCGAACGTCTCAATGCATTGGTTGTTTCGGTAAAGCCCTCCAAAAATGTATAAAATCACATAAAACCTTTGTACTCAATACTAATATGACAAAACGTCGATGTGATAGAACTATAACTTTGAGGACTATAAGTTTACTAAAGAACAATAAATAAATAGGATAAAAATAAAACAAAGTAAATATTTTCAGACAACCAAAGTTTGGTTACAAAAAAAAACATATTTATTTTGTTGAAATGCCTCTATCATGTATAAAAACTTTAATAATAATTTGCACACGCTAAGTTGAAGCATTTTTAACAGCTATTTAGCAATATTATTTTATTAAAATCCATCTACATGTTTTCCCCAGGACCACTCAGTCGTCACTTTTATTATCTGTGCTGAAGGTCAATCGCGTGAAGTTGCCGCATTTTGTGGGCGCATTCATTCGTCATTCGTTCAATTTTACGTCAGCATTGTAGTTGTTTTCTGCGTGTTTGTGCGATATTGAATTTCAATGTCGTACAAAATAATATAACAAGAAGAAGAATTATTGCTGAAAAAAAGAAAATAATCAGTCAGGATTTCCGTTTTGTAATTTGTAAGTAAGTATAAGCAAGAATTATACGCATACATAACCTCAAAATCGTACTACGAGATGTTTGTTTTGGTATATTTTGTACAATTTTATAGGCTTCTACGTTCTAAGTTCTTGCAGTTTCAGCAGTAATCTTCAAGTTTTCATACTGTTTACTTGTTACATCGTCGGTAGGTACCGATGATACCAGGTTGGAGTAATGCTAATACAAACACATTATTTTCAGGATTTACAGCAAACATGATCATTCCAGTACGTTGTTTTACCTGTGGGAAGGTAATCGGCAACAAATGGGAGGCCTACCTTGGACTGTTGCAAGCAGAATACACTGAGGGGTTAGTATCATGTGATATCTTCAAATAGTTTATCATAGTTGATTCTCTGCGTTTGTCTGGTTATTTGCTTAGTAGTTCTCAACAACTTAATAGATTTACTAGTAGTGCCCATGATTTAATATCTTGTAATCATCCACTACTGCTAAATATGGGCCCAATATTGGATGGAGAAAAGATTTAAGAAAATAACTTTTTGGGTGAATTAAATAATACCAGGCTGGCAAAATATGTACCATTGATGGAATCCACTTAGCTTGAAAGTCAGACATAAGAATATGTATAGCCTTTTGTGATAAGACTATCTTGCACAGACTTGTTCTCAATTCATGAACGGACTAAAATGGGTCTTTTGCTTTATATATATTTTTTTAAATTTATTTATTTATAGTTATGGCATTTCAACGACTTTTTCATTAAGGCAAACACAAACAAAAATCACATACAGTTTTAGGAAATGTGAATTTGCCACTTAAAGAAGTGCACAGTACCTACTAGCAGAGAAATTAATAGTACGTACAAGATATTGTTAGTTGAATTACGTAAAAGTTCTAAAATAGAATAATAAATGAAGTATGTTCACAAATAGAATCGGAAATAAAAAACTTACTGACAAAACATAATAAACATGCTGACGTAGAAAAGAATGGAGGTAAATACAGTTATTAATACGTGGCTCTTGTCGTACAGATGACTCGAGATTCCACGCTGGTTAGAAGCCTCAATCGGAATTGTCATAAAGGGTTAGAGAAGAGGTTGATGCTATTGATTTGTGTGGCGATTTTATTGTAGTTACCCATTAGACAGTTCATATGTGTGTGTGGTACTATCAAGGTTAGTACAACTTGCAGTTGTAGCAAATGTTGAAGGAATATTTCTAGAATAATTAAATCATGTGGGGGTCTGAGTGCCCATGTTTTGTTCAAGGAAATCTCGAAACGCCTGTTTGACACTTCCCGTGACCCAAGGGCTGGATTTTACCTTGACCAGAGGCTACGCATTGCCATACAACGTGGCAATGCCGCCACTCTCTTGGGCACATTACCAGTCGACAGCGATGCGGAGGAATTTTTCGACTCCATCTTTTAATTTGTTAATAGTTTTAGTTAGGTAGGTTAGGTTTTCATATATTAATTGTAAATATTATTATATTAAACCATTGACAATAAGTTCAGTGGGACAGCTAAGAGTCAATCAGCTACCTGCTGTAGTAAATTATCAAGAAGTTACTTGTGGATGGTAATGCTAGGCTAGATGATGACATGTGATCCATGTGGGTGCAGCCTAATAAAATATAAAGTAAATTAAACAATAAAATTGTTCTGTTTCTGGAGAAAGCTATAAAAAAAGTAATAAAGACCATGACAATTTGCACACAGATACTTACTGTCATTCAGTCATTAACTGAACAACTCCTAAAACACGTCATTTACCTTATCTTGTGTTCTTCGAAGTTAAGCTTAGTGTTAATGTTAAGGAAAACTGCTGTTATCTGTAGGAAATGGCTTTGAGAAAATAGTTGAATGATTCTAAGGTTGACAGCAAATTAATGAGGACAGACAAGGTTGGATTTGTGAGTTTTAGTAAAATTTCCATTTGTTTTTGTTTTGTTGCTGTGGTATTTTTCTGGCAATATTTACTTTGAGATTTTTTTTTGTACATTACGCCTGTAACTCCTAAAAAGAATTAAAGAGGTGTATTGTTCACCCATGTCACATGTAATGGAAGGGATGCTTATTGTAACTGAACAGGTACAAATCTGGACTCCAGGCTCTTTAGTGAAAAATCCAATAATAATACCCGAACAGACGATCGCACATAGAACGACACGCTCAAAAGTCGCGGGCCTATCTGTGTATAATTGTACATTTTCTCACAATCATATTTGTCACTAAAAGACGGACATTATTTTCTAACGCTTACTTCATGCAAACGAATACATTAACTTACATAGTTGCTTTCTGAAAACTCATAAATATTTATTGAAAGAAACAAAGGCTTGTATTCTCATGCATGTTTTTGACGACCTGTTTTAGCTCTCACGTTTTATGCTAATAATTATTTCGTTTTGCTAAATACCGTGACTTTATGACATCATGTCATGTCTGTAACATCCACTTTAAATAAATGGTCTTCTGCTTAACATTGTAGCGGTATTTACAACGCCACATGCGAGCTACGCGTCACACTGACCTCACGCAAAATCCTGCATCGCGCAAGCAGAGTTTACTGACCCACTAGCATATATACAACGTCCCGAAATCAAACGTCGGGCAGTTGCCCACCAGACACGACACCCTTCTGGTTGGAGGATCCTCTCTTTACTATGGAGGTATGAGTGAACTTTACACCCTGTTCCTCATACCTCTGTAACATATTTTAAAACGCAATGTCTGGTTGTCTGGCTGATAATGCGCTTTTAAATGGAAGAAAACTTTTTTTTCTTAACCCATCCGTTAGACAGCATCTGCAAAGCGGAGAAACGAAAAGCAATCGGCTATGTTTATTAATATTCGACTTTATTTCAACATGCGCAATGTTGACATTTCTTCGGCGTTGAAATCCGCAGTTGCACTGCGCTTCGCCAGACGTGCGCCTTATCCTAGACTGTCCATAAATATTCAATTTTTCTATCTATAGTAAACTATCATTTGTTTTTTTTCAGTGATGCCCTCGATGCCCTGGGCTTGAAGAGATACTGCTGCAGACGAATGCTTCTAGGACACGTCGACCTCATTGAGAAACTTCTCAACTACGCACCATTGGAGAAATAAATATTCTTCACCAAATGGAGAAGAATTAGTTCTTAAGCTATTATAGTAATTGTGATACTGAACTTTGTAAATTTAAATAAATAAAAATAATATACCTAAGCAAAGTGTTGATTTTTCTTAAATGAAAAAAAGAACACACGTAAGTAATTATGTTATTTTATTTTTGTGATCAATTTCGGGTTTGGCTAAGACAAGGCTTTATTTATGTGGATATAAAGATGTTAATTACATACATAACGACTAGCATACAATTAATCAGTGCCTACCTCGTAGTGCACAGATATTTTGCATACCTGATCTTCCAAGGCAAAATAAAAGAAATCTGATTATAATTAGTCAACCTTTTAGATTTCAAAACATAAATAACAAAAACATTTTGGCGCTTCGAATTCCGAATACGTAACATAACATCACGCATACCTGTATTCTCCGTAGGGGTAGTAGAAGTGTAGGTAGTAGACCCACATTAGACATAGTAGCCCCACATTTCACCAGTTAAGTTATATATAAGTCCTTCTAAAAGAGAGCAAGGCCATTGTCATTGGCAAAAATCAATATTCAGGCTGCCACTGGGAATCAAAGAGCAGTGGTGGCCCAGTGGTATCGGCCCTGACTTACGAGTTGTAGGTCGTGGGTTCGAACCCAGGCAGGCGCTTTACTTTGTGTAAATAACTTCATCACCACGGCTCTCGAAAACGGTGAAGGAAAACATCGTGAGGAAACCGGCATGTCCTAGAACCAAAAATTCGAAGATATGTAACATCTACCAACCCGCACTGGGCCCGCGTAGTAGATTACAGCCCATTCCCTATCTAAGACAGGAGGCCTGTGTCCCAGCAGTGGGAACATTATAGGCTGATTATGATGACTGGGAATCTGTTGGAAAACGAATAACGATCGACCCGGGAATCGAAGCAGTAACGGTAACAATCGCTTTTGCGACCACTGGACCATCGAGACAGTCATGTGCAGTGAAATACCTACACGTAGATCTAATCGTACGTAAATCTTTAAAATTAAAATAATGAGGTTTTTAATAAGTTGGCAAATTATATGGGAATCCCAGTGAAATCATTGTTATTATTTTATCGTTATAAACGTCATTGATATCAATTAGATTGACAAACAGAAATTCTTGTAAAAAACTTACACATCAAGTGGGCGAAAATCAGAATTTGTTCCGTAAATAAAACAAACTGAATATCAGACAAGGAGTTATCTTTACTTATCAGACACTAGAAAAGTAAATACACACTTGAACGATAGTTATTTCAGAATCGTCACACTTAGTTTTAAAGTACGCGTGTACGCATTCTTTATCGTAGAAATTATCTACGAATAAATAACACATTTTTCTAACTACATGTGAGTTATTTCTCTATTTAATAAAATTCGGATTAGAAGCATGGTATATACAATATGTACCGTATCATCGTAATGCAGAATTATTTTTAACCGACTTCAAAAAAAGGAGGAGGTTCTCAATTCGACTGTATGTTTTTTTTTATGTGTGTTAGCTCAGAACTTTTTTCTGAGTGAACCGATTTTGTGGTTCAGTGATTGTGCTCTTTCTGCAAATACTTTTTAGTGTTAATGTATTGTAGTAAGACTAAAGCATTGAACTGGATTCTAAACGTGATTTAAAAGTTGCTTTTATAATAAAACGAGTAAAGGCTCTTACAAACAGGCGCGAAACGCGACGTGAATCGCAAGCGACACAAAGACACCGCTTATCGCGCGACAAGCGGTGCCCGTGTGCGCGTGCGTTTGAAAGAGCCAATTTTTGTTTTCAATAATAGCAATCAATATTTTCGCAAAACTGCAAAATAATATAAACTATGAGCATAATACCTACACTTTTCACTGGCGTACCCAAAAACACATGTAACGAAGCATAAAGGCTCCCGCAAACAGGTGCGACGCGACTCTAGTAGAATAATTTCTATGAAAACTTCATGGAAACTGTTCTATAAGAGTCGCGTCGCACTTGTCTGTGGAAGCCTTATGCTGTACTGCTGATGTACCTAGTAGTAGCGTAGGTACTTACAGACTCTCTACTAGGATCTAAAGACCTAAAACAACGTACAACAAGTAGCAAAATCGCACTAGTAATATGGCCGCAGCGTCGATCTATTTTTTTAAATTTTAGATTTCTTTTATATTCAAGTTAACTTATTCATCCAGTGTGAGTACGGTGCTCCTGAACAGACTGTGTCCTATCTGCTGGAGTGCCTGCACCCTTGACGTTCTGAACAATGCCTCTGACGCCGCAATAAACGTCCCCCCCCCGCAAACTGGGCTCCAACAGTATAAACAACATAGATATACCGTCGAAACGAAAAGAAGAAGATTCAAAGACCTTATCTTTTTGTATACACGTGTTTCTGTGACAAATAATACCCATTTTTAACCGACTTCACAAAAAGGAGGAGGTTCTCAATTCGTCTGTGTTTTTTTATGTGTGTGTTAGCTCATAACTTTTTTCTGGGTGAACTGATTTGGATGATTCTTTTTTTATTTGATAGGTAGTGCTTTACATGTGGTCCCATTTAAATTTGATCAAGGTTTGACCAGTAGTTTTTGAGTTATCTTTAATATTGCATATTTTTTCCACTTAGTTTATATGGACGACGTGTTAATAATTTCCTGTCACTGTTATTTACACACCAAGTAATGGTATACGAATTTGTGTGGGGTAGGTACCGCAACTAAAAAGTGAAAAATAAAAACTTTTTTACAAAAAAACAACCGACTTCCAAAAAAAACACTAAAAGACGTGAAAAATAACTTTAATTTCGGAAGTCGGTCGCCAAAAACGTAAATATAAAACCAAAGACACCGACTTCCGAAATTAAAGTTATTTTTCACGTCTTTTAGTGTTTTTCTTGGAAGTCGGTTGTTTTTTTGTAAAAAAGTTTTTCTTTCTTCTCATGGCCGTGTGTCAACGGTGTCTTCTTAGACAGTCAACTAGCTGATTGTTTTCAGAGCTTCGCCTGCTGCTGACGCTTTTCAACCAACGTTTTTCAAAAACGGATGTCATGTCGTTGCCCCATAGGATCATATTGGAACAACAAATTAGTTAATCCTGTGACATACCTACTCAATAGTCACCAAACGTAATCTATACCCATTCAAATTAAAGCAAACAAGGAAGGTTATCTATCGTTGCATAACTGGTTACCCATTTAATATGCGTTGTACGTCACAGTGGCTTGACCCTTGTCTAAATCTGGCATAGGAAACACGTCATCATTAGGTACGTTGTCTGTCCTATCCTATTGTATTAAAATACACGACAACTAAGCTGATTACTGCAGCTGGTTCTCACCATGAAAACTTAGGTGAAGTACGTACCTACAGACTCTATTAAAACCTATAAGTACGGAGCACATTCATCATTAAGGGGGATGCGCCAAGGTAGCCCGCGAAATTCAAATTTTCTTACGTTTTTGCAATTTGCAGGTCAGTATCAGGTTGTATGGTGATCTAAATATGATTCGCGACCATATCAAATAAGGCTTTACAGAACTATAATCATTAGAATCAGCAATACAACTCCTCAAGTTAGAATTGCCCTCAAATATCATGATTTCATGAAATAGTCATTCATTAGGGTAATATGAACTTATAGAGTTGTATTTGCTGATTCTAATGATTATAATTCTGTAAAGCCGTATTTGTTACCGTCGCGGATCATATTTGAATCAAAATACAACCTGACAGGGACCTGCAAATTGCAAAAAACGTAACAAAATTTGAATTTCGCGGGCTACCCTGAAGGTTCCGCCTTAAGTAAATATGTGGCTGTCGGTCCTATCCTATTGCTATATCTTGGACCGTAGCCCACCAAATATGTTTTAACCCAGAATAAAAATCAATCAATATAAGTTGTAATCGGTACCTGCCGATCTATGTAGGTATTAAGTTTTTATTTGTTTTAGCTTGAGTAGAGTTTTTTTAACCGACTTCACAAAAAGGAGGAGGTTCTCAATTCGTCTGTATGTTTTTTTTAATTTTTTTTTTATTTGTGTTAGCTCAGAATTTTTTTCTGGGTGAACCGATTTGGATGATTATTTTATTTGATAGGTGGTGCTTCACATGTGGTCCCATTTGAATTTGATCAAGGTCTGACCAGTAGTTTTTGAGTTATCCATAATACTGCATATTTTTTCCACGTAGTTTATATTGATGATGTGTTGATAATTTCCTGTCGCTGTTATTTACATACCAATTAGTGGAATACGAATTTGTGTGGCGTAGGTACCGCAACTAAAAAGTGAAAAATAAAAACTTTTTTCAAAAAAACAACCGATTTCCAAAAAAAACACTAAAAGACGTGAAAAATAACTTTTATTTCGGAAGTCGGTGGCCAAAAACGAAAATACAATACCAAAGGCACCGACTTCCGAAATAAAAGTTATTTTTCACGTCTTTTAGTGTTTTTTTTTTGGAAGTCGGTTGTTTTTCGTAAAAAAGTTTTTTATTGTATTTGTTGGTATTTGGCGTGGCTGGCTGATATAAATGGCAAATAATTTTATTTAATGTTCTGCGTCTCATAATGTTAATTACTTTGCATACCTACTATTGTATAGAATCAAGTTTTTTTTCTAACTGAACAGACAGCTGTGCTGCTGCGAGTTTGTTGCAACACTTCTTCTCCCCAGTTAGAGCACTAGGAAGTGGTGAAGGACGGGCGTTTTGGGAGACTGTCATAAGTAATTTTGACGTTCGAAAACGGCTGACACAAAGCGATTAAGGCGCTTCCCTGACCATACGACCTTGAGCGTTCGATCCTTCTCTGTCCCGTCGCTGAGTCTCGCTCTGTCTCGCTCCCTCCGTACGCTCATTTATCATAAAATTCACAAAAATAATGAAATTATTTGAATAAAAAAAGACAAGTGAAGTTTTAAAATAAAATAAAACGTCTATTATATAGATTTTTAAATTATCTATCCATTAGTGTAATCCTCAAATGAATAGAACGTCACCTTTAGCAAAAGATGCATGCAATCAATAATTTTAGTCACTTTTTTACAAGGAGATTTTAGATGTATTTATAACACATAAAAACAAATAAGAACGTGCAATGTGATGATAGGATATCGAACATTAATAATGTTCTTTTAGATTTACTTTAGTACCCATAGTGAATGAGTTAATAGGCTCTGTATAACGCACTATGACAAGGTTTTGGTCGGGGTACCGCCTTAAATACTTTTTACGTTACGCGTCAACCGGTCTGCTTATCCTACATATATATACCTATTCGTAATTTTTAAAAGTTTCAAATCGACAATTTTATTATTCTAAACAACACACATGTGAGAACATTTTCCAGGCGCCACGCATCAGGCAGTCATTGGTATCCTGAACTAATTATCATTTTTTTTTCCTGTGAATAAAGATTCTGTTTAATACGTTGTTCTAGCAAAAACTAGATTATCTGGTGTGAATCATTATCAAAGTTTTCGTCATGAAGCGATAATTTATAAACATCGATTTTTTTTTGGGTTATAGACCAGTCATAAAGCCGAATTTTGGCCTTACCTACCCACCTAACTGTCTTCGTATTCATGTCCCTGCTGCCGAGGTGCCGACCGGTCCAGTCCCATGCATTGTGATGCCGTGTGAGATCGACGGGTGTGGACCAACACTTCCATCGACTCTTGGATCATCAGGTTCTATTTAACAAGTCTATAAGGCGCTATAACGCCTGAATCCCGATAGACGAGGCGTTGAGTACTGCATCAGGAAACATTTTCCATTCTAACTCTATTTATCTATCAATTGAACTACTTACCTACCTAATTTTAATCACTAGGTCAATTTAAATTATCAAAATATGTGATGTAATGAAAAACTTAAAAAACTTTCCACTTGTTTCCATATACGGTACCTACCTATAATCTATAGATAGCGACTCGAATCTGTTACGATTGCAATCGAACTTTTAATTCGTTTGAGCGCATTTAACACAAAATATAATTATAATTGATAGTTTATATTAATTTTTTCTCACTAAAAATCTAGTTCGAATTATTTAACCCAAATTATATTCTTACTGATGTTTAATTTAAATCAACCAACGATTGAACCTTATTTTTACAATATTTTTCTTCTGTATTTATTCTTTTATTTTTAATTTACAATAAATTGTATTCGTGATTTTGCGGCTTAAAAGTGTTTGATTTTTAGCTACCTCGAGTTGGGGTTCGACTCCCCGACGTGCCAGCAGCACGTTTACATTGCACTAGGTACTATTTGCCGTAGACCCTACTTCCATTATAGCATAAGCATATAATTTAGCTAAGTAGTACTTTAACAGGAACCCAACGATAAAACCGAAATTCAAAAACTCGCTGATTGCTTAACGTCCTTTTTTTTTGAAGTCCGTCAATGTCATTTAAATCATGAATGTCTTTGAGATGATCTCAGATGTTTAGAGCTGCAAATCATACACTTTTTGTTGGTCAACCGTAACGTGTTTTAAAAGGATCGAAGACACGGAAACTTGTATGCCTCCACATTTGTTATTTTTAAGGATATCCAACTGGTTTGTAATATCCCCGAGTCGTATCTGTCCTCGTAACACTTTTATTGCAACATTGCGCTTGCGCCGCGCGCCGATCGGTTGTTCAATCTTTATAATGTTTCAGATTTGGCATGGTAAATCTTCCTTAATTGGGCATGCTGTACAGGAAAACCACACTGAATTATTGTAGTGGGCGTTTACTTGGATCTCTGTAAATAAGTACAGATAAATACCTGTGTATTTTCTTGCGGTGTTATGTTAGTCTTGTTAGTAAAATATGGCTCGGTACCTACTTATAATAGGATCTACCTCTACATGCATACATGTGCCAAGCAAGACAGAGAGCAAGTATATAGCCAAGACAGAGTAGAGTAGATTGATTTTCGAGTCACCAAATCCGTCAAGGCTATGTCACTCAATGTAAAAGTCAAAAGATTTTTAGCCAGAAATCATCGAAACACAGGTCCGTACCCTCCATAAAAACATTCGTCCCAGCAGCAAAAACAAAAACGGATTAGGCCCATGCATGACCCTTGTCCAATTGTCCACCTTTCTACTAATTCACCAATATTATTCCAGCAGCCCGTCCACTCCAAAGCCCAACAATTTCTTCAGTACCATTGTCCACAAGGTTAGTAAATATTATATGTACTTATTTACAACTACACTCGAGAGCAATGAATCCGGGTCACTTAAAGAATCCTAAAAACTCGGAAACTAAAAATGCTAGGTTAATGCAATAAATTGTATTTAATAGACAATGTAATACTCCTTAAATGAAGGTATTAAAACTTCTTAGTTATTGTAAAGTTATATCATAAAAAAAAACAAATTTGAAAAAGGGCCACTTTCGAAGATGGAACTACGAAATTACAGCATTTGGTTTTGCTTTTGTTTGTAATCTGTCATTTATGTGGGTACATAAACCATGTTGATAGTGCTCTATATTCATTATTCAAGCTGAAATTATGTCGCTTACGCCTGAAGAATGCACCAGAATACTTACAATGCTGGAAACCGGCCGGAGTCAGCGCGATACAGCCAGGACTGTCGGTGTATCGCTGCCAACAGTACAAAGAGTTCTCCGATGTTACGAAGAAACTGGTTCTAACCTACGCAGACCAGGAACGGGCAGAACCAGGTGTACCACAGCACGAGAAGACCGATACTTGGTGAACACCATGCTTCGAAATCGCTTTCTCACAGGAACTGAACTCACAAATCAGTTTCGACGCCTCGGAGGAAGTAACCCAAGTGCATGGACAGTAAGACGTCGGCTTGCTGAATCTAACTTAAAACCCCTTAGACCTGCAAACGGCCCTAAACTGGAGCGTGGGCATCGTATTTCAAGACTAAGATATGCCCAGAGCCACGTAAATTGGAGTATTGAAGATTGGTCAAAAGTTATGTTCTCCGACGAATCAAAATTTATGCTCTACAAGCACGATGGAAGACACAGAGTGTATCGAAGACCAGGGGAAAGATTCAAGCAAGCATGCATCGAAGAAAAAGTAGCCTACGGTGGTGGGTCTGTACTTGTGTGGGCCGGAATTTCTTCTGAAAGTCGCACAGAGCTGGTGATCATAGAAAACGGCTCTTTAACTAGCGTAAGATATGTGGAAGAAATCCTCAATGATCACGTTGGTCCATTTATGGTCAATTTAGGTGAGGATGCTATATTTATGCATGACAATGCCCGACCTCATACAGGTAGGATTGTGAATGACTACCTTCAAGAGATGAACATTACTCGTATGGAGTGGCCAGCGCGCAGCCCGGATATCAACCCGATCGAGCATGCTTGGGACGAGCTAGGCAGATGCGTAAAACAACGAAACCCTCCCCCAATCACGCTTCGTGAGCTCAAAATTGCTCTCACAGAGGAATGGGAGAATATTCCCCAAAATCGTATAAGGAACTTGGTGTACAGCATGCCAAACCGCGTAAACGCAGTAATGGAAGCACGAGGAGGCAATACGAAGTATTAAAATTCAAGAAAATCGTAATAAAGTTCAAAAATTTCATGTTTCCTATTTTTGTTTTAAGGAGAGATCAGCAGTTTTTTTCTTTATGTAATTTTGTGTTAATAAAATGTATGGTGACTCATATTTTTTTTACTTTCATTTAAGGAGTATTACATTGTCTATTAAATACAATTTATTGCATTAACCTATCATTTTTAGTTTCCGAGATTTTTAACATTCTTTAAGTGACCCGGATTCATTGCTCTCGAGTGTATACTACACACTTAACTTATATACTAATACGTAACTTTACTTATTTACAGGAGTTTCTGTTGTCATTTTCATTTTACTTTTGTTTTTGACCGAGCGAACGCCAAGCGCGACCGAAGCGTATCCGTTTCAGGGTGGGCAAAAATGCTTTCGTATATCCGGACGTCCGGCGGATGGTTACTTTCCTCTTCAGACCCGCATCTCTCAACCGATTCTCGTGAAATCTTTTGAGCAGGTTCGATAATTACCTAGTTAGATGGTTTTTTTTTGTCGATTCAGTTCTTCGAAATTTTTCAATATGGCTGAGATAGGGATTGAAAACGTAAAAAAAAAACATACTTCAGACCTTTCGAGCTTTTTGTTTTAAGGTGCGCGGTGAACATTTATTCAGTTTTAAGCTATGCAAAGACAGACTCGCGAGTTCCGAGTAATTCATCAACTCGTCCTACATGCCTACGGCCCATTTGGGACGACTTGCAGAAAATCTAATTAAATAATATTTTCACTATGCAACTCGTCCCACGTTTCTTTTTGTGTGGAACTTTAAACTTTATCAACGTTTGGTACAGTTAGTAAGTCAAAATATTTCAATCATAATTAGAATTGTTAAATCTTTTAAAATTGTTGATTATTATCTTTATGACGATTGCTTCAATCAATCAACTCAGACTATCGCAGTCCACTACTGCACATCGGCCTCTCCCATGCTGCAACATCCTGTCCTTCGCTATCCGCATCCAGTCTGTCCCAGCCACCTTTTTGAGGTCGTCGGTCCATCTAGCTGGGGGACGTCCCACACTACAATTGCCGATACACGGTCGCCACTCCAGGACTCGTCTGCTCCACCGGCCATCGGTCCTCCGACAAACATGGTCAGCCCACTGCCACTTCAAAATGCTTACTCTGCAAGCTATGTCAGTAACTCCGGTTCTTTTCCGGATAGTTTCGGCACCAGGTTATAACGGGCAGGGCGCACTGGTTGAAGACCTTAGTCTTCAAACATTGCGGGATTGGTGACGAGAAGGCTTGATGAAGTTTTCCAAACGCTGCCCGAACCAACCGGATCCTTCCGTCGGCTTCTTTCTCAAAGTTGTGTCTATGGAGCTGGATGACTTGCCCTAGGTAGATATACTCCCTCACAACTTCGAGAAGCGACCCTTCGATGTGGATTGACTTGGCAAGATGTGGGAATTGTACATGATTTTCGTCTTGTCCAAACTCATGCCCAGGCCAACCCGCCGAGAGGCTCCATTTAGGCTATAATAATAATAATAATAATTCGTTTATTGTCAGGCAACTGCGGCCCATAGATAAAATACGCAAATTACAAAATAACAAACTATGCAGCATCTGGTCTAATTGGACGGTTGCTTTTGATGTTATAATTTTAGGTTTATTATTATTAAACCCGCATGTATGAATGTGCATTATTACCTCGTGTGTAAATTGGTGTCAAATTTGTCATGATTTAATATTTTCTGTTTATATGTGGCAATGTTGTGATGATTAAATATTTTATAACAACATTTTTTTTATTTCCACACTAACACTTTTGCTACTGATTGTACCTTTTCTCATTTTGATAGTAACGTGGGACGAGTTGCGGAATGAAAATATTATTTATTTTAATTTTCTGCAAGTCGTCCCAAATGGGCCGTAGGCATGTAGGACGAGTTGATGAATTACTCGCGAGTTCGCTCACAGATCCACTAATTAAGAGTGTGTTTAGTTTAGTTTGTGATAATCCTGTGCGAGTCCCAGTAAATACTTTTTATTTCTTTCTTTTTTCAGTACCTACGATACTATGTAGGGCTATTCTACAAACCCACTACTTTAGAAAGAAAGAAGAAAGAAAAATTGCTTATTTTGTAGCCATTGCACGACACGCAACGTGTCCCAAAAACTCCCAAAGGCACATTATGTCATGTAAAATCGTGCACCAAGATTCGAAGGTTGTCTTGACACACATTATACCATTGTCACTTGTCACAGTCCGTCACACAAAAAATGACTGTAATTATGAGAACTGCCATACAAGATGGTGTTCGCATGGCACTCGTTTATATAATTCTATTGTTTTTATTTCACACACACGACATTGATTTGTACATGAATGGTTGCGTCTTGTTACGGAACAGAAGGCAAAAAGAAGTAGTCGCTTATGATGTGTAAAATATGACATCTCACCTTGGTAATAAGCGACATTAACATTATATCCTGAAAAAAATGATTCAGGTATTATTTGAAATGATTTTTCGAACCGAAGAATTTTTTTTTTTAATGAAATTTTTATTTTATTTAATTAACACTAATGCAATATTTTTTTCAGGACAATCATTTTTGTTAAATTTGGGTGAGAGCAGAGACAGCGGAGGCGGCGAGGATCAAACTAGCGGAGGTGAAACTATCATAACTTCGTCATTTATGTTATTAACATTATAAAAAAAAACGGCGATAGAAATTAACCTAAAAATTAAAAAAAGCTTCAGTATATAAATACTGAAATATTTATTCTAATAATTATTCATTATTATTACTCACTCACTTGCATTTTTTATCAATGATCTGCAGTAAATACATTTATTAATATAGTTTACACAATTAGACAAGCACACTTTATACACTAGCTAGGTTAAGCGCACAGCTAATGCATTCTCCTTCTCTATTTCCCTTTCTCTTTCTCGTCACACACACACACACACACCCTGTTGGCTGACAGTACCAACCTCTCGGAAAATGGGTGTGTGTACCATCTGATTATTGGTAGGCACCTGATAATAAACGTCAATAGCTACCAAGTCAATCTGCCCGCCTTTTCCCAACTATGTTGTGGTCGGCTTCCAGTCTAACCGGATGGAGCTGAAAATCAGAATTTTACATGCAGCGACTGCCTATCTGACCTCCACAAACCGATAACACGATACCCCTTGGTAAGACTGGTTGTCAGACTTTCGGGCTTCTGACTACCCGTAACGACTGTCAAAGATCTACGACTGATACAGCCGCGTGGGTCCAACGGCTTAACATACTTTCCGAGCTACCAAATATGCAACCAATACCAATGAACCATTTCACAATGAATGTGAAATTATATATAATGTAAATAACCTTGGTCTGCCTTTAGCCCAGTACATACCTGTAAGTACCTACCCACAATAAGTTATGATTACCCACAAGAAATAAGTGGATAGGCAGCAACTAAAGTAATTACGCTGTAATAAAAGTAGTTCTATAATGACTGATGTTTTCAAATTCTGTTTTCCTGTGTCATTATTGAAGCCTTACAAAATTGGTACACTCTACGAACTATCAAGCTATATATTTCCAGTTTTAGCTGACTTCGAATTGTACAGGCTTTTCGTACAATGAGAAGTCAGGTTATACTGGAAATGTATAGATTGATATGGCGTCGTGCGTACCTATATGCATTACTGCCGACTTTACATAGACCATCGCGTGTATACTCTATATCTAATAGTATAGTCATCATTTTAATACATAGCATAGCCAGTTTCCAGTCAAACCATTATTTTTCCTGCTCCGGCTCCCTCTGGTCAAGCGGGGGGAGCGAGGTGTTTGACTCCCCCCGTGACGTATAAGAGGGGCATGCGTGGAACATTACGTGCCACCACCTCGGATTTTATATGATAGGGGTTGGCGGACGTCCCCGAGTCTGGACCCATTTAGGGGGGCCCGAAGAGGGCATTAACTGCCCTCTGCCGAGCCGACGCCCGTTTAGTCAAACCCTATTTCCAACCCATTTGTTTGCTATGGGATAAAGATTGGTTATTGCAGGTCTTTAGACGAAATATTTAACTGATCCTCTAAAAAGTTATTGACCTTCTAATGATGTACAACTTTTTGAAATTAATGAGTCACTAAAAACTTTTGGGCTTTTAATGATGCAAACTATTTTTTAATAAATGAGCCTTCTCACAGTTGGTCGCAGTTAATTATCTAAGGCACCCCGACTAAATGGTTACAACAGGTTAGGGTGGAACTGTACCTACCAGGGTCGCGGGTTTCTCCGAAAGGGTTACCGTGGCCCTGGCACACCGGCAACTAAAGGAAAACGAGTGAGTTTTAGTCAGTAAAAGTCTGACATGTCCTCCCGTTCCGCCCAGAGCGGGAGAAGTTATTTAATGAATTCCCAAACAAAACACATTCAAAAAAAAAAACGTGGAAAATAATTTTAATTTCCGAAGTCGGTGGCCAAAAACGAAAATACAAAACCAGAGACACCGTTGAAAAACACATTTTTGATGTAGGTAGGTACATAAATCAGCGGGGTGATTAGTACGTAACACATTAACAGTAGGCATGGGTTTCATTTTGACAGTTCCACAACATTCATTGCGTGGGAGTCGGTTGTTTTTTTTGTAAAGATGTTTTTATTTTTCACGTTTTAGTTGTGGTACCTACCCCACACAAGTTCGTATACATACCACTACTTGATATGTAAATAACAGTGACAGGAAATTATTAACTCATCATCAATATAAACTAAGTGGAAAAAGTACGCAGTATTAAGGATAACTCAAAAACTGTTGGTCAGAACTTAATCAAATTTATATGGGACCACATGTGAAGCACCAGCTTTAGCAAATAAAAAAAGAATCATCCAAATCGGTTCACCTAGAAAAAAGTTCTGAGATAACACACATAAAATATTAAAATAAAAAAATCGGACTACTCGGTAAAAAGTTATGCGTGGTCATACATAAAAAAATATATTTACGGGTCGACTTGAGAACCTCCTCCTTTTTTTTTCGTCGTTTAAAAACAAGCGAATTGAGAATTTCCTACTTTTTTTGAAGTCGTTTAAAAATTGCATATTGTTTATTGATTTAGACATAAGAAATATCTACGTAGTAAGATTACTGTACCCACGTTTATAATTTAGAGATATCTTGATGTTAAAGTGGCGCATCTGACTACCATTTTTGTACTATAAAAGTGTTTTATGACATTTTTATAGCAAAACGTCTTCATTATCTTATTTCTGATCTACATCGAAATCCGAATGATAGTCATCAGACTTGCTTTTATACATAATTATTGCAGCGGGACCTCTGCGGTTACAACCTACTTTTCTAATTAATATGTCTGGTCATCAATATTTTTAATCAGATTTTTTTTAAATTTTTCGTTGTCAAGCAATAAATTTGATGGCTAAAGAAAAAATTGCAGTTGCGGAAAAATAGAAATCAAGAAGAGTCGATTTCCATAAATTTTCAGTTTTTTTTTTCTTTATTAACGGAGTCCTCGCTAAGGTAGCCCGCGAAATTCAATGTTTCTAAGTTTTTTTTGCGATTTGCAGGTCAGTATCAGGTTGTATGTTGATCTAAATATGATTCGCGGCCGCATAAAATATTTATTTATAGAATTGTAATCATAAAAATCAACAATACATATCTCTAAGTTCATATCTATTGAATGACTATTTCATGCAATCATGACGTTTGAGGCCAATTCTAAATTAAGGAGTTGTATTGCTGATTCTAATGATTATAATTCTGTTAAGCCTTATTTGTTACGGCCGCGAATCATATTTTAATCAACATACAACCTGACAGTGACCTGCAAATTGCAAAAAACGTAAGAAAGTTTGAATTTCGCGGGCTCCTTTAGCGCATCCCCCTTAATTCCTTATCAAATTGCTGCAAATGTTTTACAGTCAGCCAAGTCGCCACTACAATTTGTGCATGACATTCTTCGAATCTGGTACGTACTTTTCCTGATCTGCTCTCTCAGCGGATGTCTTGGCCTTTTTCTCTGGTGTAATACCCCATTACGGGTACCGGATTATTTACCAGGCTTGCAGTTTTATTGTGTCGATTTTACAAGCCGCAGAGAATCCCTGAAGTTCAAGACCGGCATGCCCTAGATCCACGACACATGTTCACCTGCGATTCCGTAGAGGTCTGCTGTACTTCGAGACCACGGTTCGCCAGAGTCCGGAAAACTACTGTGGCGATTAACACAACGTCCACCAAAAATGATTATGTAACATCACTACGATAGTGACACATCACTACCAACGTTTGACAGAAAAGACAGAGGTTGTTTTTCCATAATTCGGTTAATTTGCACAATAAAAACTGTTTGATCTAGAATCTAAGTGATTTAGTTCTATTAATATATTCGGGGAGTAGCTATCTTACCTATTATTATCATTAACATTTACGAGTTTAATACCTTAATGCTAGTCAATCTTTAACCACGACTGTTTTTATCAGGATGACTTAGGTAATCTATTACATATAATAATCTAATCTATGAGATAATTAATATTTATTTTAAAGCCTGCGTAATTTACTGGTAACGAGCCTAAAAACCGATTGCAATCGATTTCCTGGTTCGTAAACCAGCATACATTTTGGCCAATTTACGTGTTCCGCAAGTTTTTTTTTTTTTTATATTTATTAATTTTAACATTTTATGCTTAATTTTGGATGCGATTTTTAATAATAATAAATTGTGGTGAATTTCCTGTTTTGTTTCGCTACAATATGTAGGTTTAAAATCTCTCATGCTTACTAGTCCTTCCTGTAGTTGTTTATTTAAGTAACTTCTCGAAATAAAAGTACGCAGACCAAACCGATAGTAATAAAAAAGGAAGTACAGGTTTCTGAAGAGGTTTTTCCAAAGGTCGATGATGTTTTTACCTGCCTGTGCTAACTTCAAGTTTAGGATACGTCCTTACCGACTGAGTATGTCAAGGTAAGGTGTCCTATATTTTAATGTTCTTTTGAGTATGAATGCGGATGGATATAAGAGTAGCGGAAGACCAAAGAACCGATGGATATTGGCAACAAACTATATTATTTCAATGTTAAATCCCTTTTAAAGTTTCGTCTCGATTCACCCCTGCATCCCTATTCACCCCATTTGACGGTACTAAAAAAAAAACCACAAGAAAAAGATAATAAGTTTTGGTCTTTGTGAACGGGGAGGGAAACGAAAATCATTTCCGCAAAGTTGGTTCTGAATTCGCTCAATCTACTTCCTTCTACAGAAAAAAGAATCCAAAAGAAATTGACATTAAAAAGATACACACAGCCTAGAACTTTAAAAACGTGAACTATGTTGGATAGCTTTATTTTGTAAATTACCTGTAACAAGAATAAATATTCTACTAGCTTTTTCCGGAGGTCAGAAATTATGTCACGGAAACGTAATGTCGGGATAAAAAATATCCCATGTCCTAACCCAGGCCATGGTCTATACGTGTGCCAAAAAGCCTAACAGACAGACAGAGTTACTCTCGCTAGTATATAATTATAGATGGAATACATCCATCTAAATTATATCCTATAAATGAGCACCAAAAAAGATCTGTGCTAAAATGGCGTCGTTCAGTCGGGAGCTTAGCAAAACAACTCTTTGATCTGGTCATGCCCCAGTTGCTGCAGACCGAAGGTTGAAGGACAATGAGTTGATTAGCCGGAATCAGGACCGGAACGAGAGCCGATCAATACGGCTTTTAACCAAGCTATCACTGCACAATACATCCACACTTGAACGTGCTATTGAAATGAAAATGGAACGCTTTTCAGGGTACTTATCCTGGGTTTTTGTATCCTGTGAATAAAGATTGACCGGAAAATGTCGGGAAAATAAAATACACACAACAATAAAATTTATTATACAGGATGTATCAGAAAGGTGTGGTCAAATTTAAAGGTGTGGTACACAGATCATGAAACTGTACAACTTTCTCCATGGTACCAACATCGTTATCTCGAAAAAATGATCAGCCATACCAAACATTTGGGTCGAGTAGGTATTAGAGAAACAGTTGGTAGTGGCCGATCACACAGCGTTGTCTTGTTCGATGCAAAAGCAGTATGAAATTGCCAACTGAACCCAAAATCATACAATGAAATACCTACAGTTGGTCATAGCCTGAGTATTGAACTCATACGAATTGAAACATGGACTCCTATGAGTTAATAATTTTTAAAGTTCCCGCTGAACTACATTGAAACTTGTTACTAACTTTTTTTGAATTATCTGTTTTGATACAATACAATATCTTAATTGTGCACACTTCATAGAGGCTGCTTCAAACAGGGGCGACACGCAACGCGAATCGCACGCTACACTAAGACACCGCGTGTCGCTCAATGAGCAGTGCCTTTGTGTAGCGTCGCGTGTCGAGCCCGTTTGAAGAAGCCTTAAAGCAATTAAGAGGGACAAAGGACGGTCTTATCGCTAAAACCGATCTACCTTCCATTTAAAGTTTACAGCCTTTTGTCTTTCCTTTATCATCATGATGCCTCACGCTCTATGTTTTAGTTAAATTAGACATTGGGGTAAATGGGCGAGTGATGGTCTTTACATTCTTAAATTTTACATCCAGCATAAACTGGGCCGTTAGATCTATCATAACCTTGCTGACTGGCTACCTCGACCACGGCATGAAATTACTCTTTACCATGTCCGTTAGTCCATGCACGAGAAACAAAGAACATCCGTTTTATTTTTATTTTTATGTCACGTGTCTTTTGACAAACTTATGGTCTTCACATATAATTATAGGTACAAATTATTGTAAAAAAAATATTAAAAGTGTGACGGTGGAGTTTCTTGCTCATTCTTCTCCATACGAAACTATCTTTTGGAAGGGTCAACTAGAATCAATTCTATTTTCTTGTAAATTTCGACGTTCAAAAGTGCCTTTTATGTGCCTATTTGAAATAAATGATTTGACTTTGACTTTGAAACAGAAAGAGGTTACCCTCTGGCCTTTGAACCCTGAGTGGGTATCGGTGTTTTTTTCCAGAGGAGAAGCTAAGAAAAACTCGTAAACTAGTTTAATAAAAAAAATACATGAAAAACTTTTATGCATTTATCATTTAAGTATCCAATTTTTTACTGACTGCTTCGTTAGTCTAGTGGTCGCAAGCGCTACTGCTGAGCATGAGGTCCTGGGTTCGATTCCCGAGTAGGGCAAAGTGTAATCAGGTTTTTCCATCTGGAATTTCTCGGTAGCAACCCGGAGTCTGGATTTGTGCCCGGTTGATGGCAATAGGCTCGCCCCCTATTACATGGGAATTAAATATAACTGGCGAAATGTGGGTGTGCTATAGGTACACCGCTGCCTAACCCTTCGGGGAATATAGGCGTGATGTTATGTATGTGTATGTATCCAATTTTCATCTATGTCCCAAAACCAGACTAGTTTTTAACTGTGGCACCAGACAACATAATGGAGGGACATGTAGGGGACCTTGAGCCCCCCTCCACCTTGGGTTTGGCGGTATGGCCCACCGTGACATATTGCGAATATATTAACCATTTGACTGCTGTTACCATGAGGTAGGTCATGGCAAGACTATAGATAGATTTGACCTTCATTTCGGAAGATTTTTATGAGCGTTTCCGTGATGCAAAAAACTCAGATCAAAATCAAATACTGGTTTTGTATAGATTTTAGAAGTGCATGTGCATGCTCTTATGTTCGAACAAAAACAAAATTCAATAATGGGGCCGCATCAGTAATGTTATGGACAATTCCCACGTTAGCACAGAAATAATGTATATAAATTATAATACAGTTAGCTGTTTGCTGCTAACAAAAGGCACATGTATTTGGCAACGCCGTGAGGGGACGCCCTAGGAAGACATATAGGACCTTATTGGTGATGTTCTTCAGAAAGGTCAGTTGCGTAGTACTCACAATCGGTGTGCGTGTATGACCAGATGTATGAACGTAAACGAGGCAAAAGGAGTATGTAACGATCGTAGCAGGTGGCGTTCTGTAGTTTCTGCCTACCCCCATGGGAAGAAGGCGTGAGTTTATGTTTTTATGTTACAATTAGCTGTTTGGTATACGGTATGTCCAAAATAGCAGTAATGAACCAGTAAATACTAATTACATTCGATATTTTTGTTTTCGGTTTTCGGCAATGAAACAAAGAAACCTAGTCTTTAAAATGTAAATAGATAAGTTCAGGTTTTGCAAGGACTTTAACAAATGTTAAAGACAAAGAGCAAAAAAAGTACCTACCTACTTGAGATTGTGATTATTTTAAATGACAAACTCCAAAGCAAAAAATGAAATGCTTAAAACTGGTCTTTTGTCCAATTAATTTTGTATTAGGTCCTGTAACTAATGTAGATACAAAAATACATTAAAATAAGCAATCATAATATTTCTGTATTGTTTCAGATTTGTTCCCACGAGCATGTCGCCTTTTTTAAGAATAATAATCTTGAATGATTGATGATAACACATCTACAAGGTCAAATTAAATTATCTAGCGAAACTCCGCAGTTGTGATGGATATCGATATTTAGACACAATAATTTTTTTTTTGTGGAATAATTGTAATTTGGAATTGATATTTTAATGACAGTAATTCATATTTTTTATTGACTAATTTATTTAATGATTACTTTGACATTTAATTTTATCTAAAAAATGTGCTTGCTGAAGTGTAATGATACGTAATATTTAATGAATACTGATGATTTAATAAGTACCTATATAATTTCAATAATGTAATTTTGATGAATATTATCACGGTATAAGCACCATCTCTTCCTACCAATTTGTACGCCACTTTATGCGGCTGAACATGTTAGAACTTTTCTGTATCTTTTATTATCTTGCATGCAATTATATCATGTACACCATGTTTAAACAAATAAAATGTTACTTACTTACTTACTTACTTAAAATTAAAAAGATTTGATGTTTTTTTTGGTAGTGTTGTTACCTGAAGTATGAGTTGAAAAAATATGTTTTATCGATACCAATCACGTCTGTGAAGTTTACACATATAAAACAGATTTTTAAACTGATATTTGCAGTGAAACATTAACTGAATTCGACGACCCCACAAAAATACCATCAATTTAATTACTTTTTGCCAATGCTGATTCTTTGGTCAAAAAATAGGGCAGCCCCCTCTGGTCACGTGAAGAGTCGACCAACCGCTTGGCAATGCTGCAAGCCTGTTGGGCACTTTACCTTTTAACACCGATACATACGAATTTTTTGATGCCCTATGATTCTATCCCCTCCCTTTTGATGTGAAACATCTACGCGGGTAAAACCGATTGTTGGCGTGGTGACGCATGCAGTGGCGACGCGTCGTCACGCAATACGATAGTATGTTTCACATCTGCCAGGCGTCCCTTGACGGCTCAATTTTTTTTATTGTTATTTTAAGACTATTAGTTATTTAATTTTTGTTTTATCATGTTTAGATATAGATACCCATCACGTGTGCGGAGTTTCGCTAGCTAATTTAATTTGACTCTGTATTCAAGATGGTTGGGGACGCCTAAAAAGGAACTGTTCGCTCATAGGCGACATAGTAGGTAAGTATGGTATTCCAATGAAAATTAGTAAGTAATTGGGACTTTTTTTTTTTGTAGGGACGTACTCTACCGCCGTGTCAGCCGTATTAATGACACCCCGAGCTACAGCCCCCCCCCAAACGAAAATTCGTAAAATGTTATCCACAACCTCAAATTGTTATTGAATTACCTAGTGAAAATAAAAATAAAAAACTAATTTGTTTATGGGTTACAAAGGCTTCAAGCTACAGGCGCTATCTAATTCTAAGCTCTTGCATTGTCTTAGTAAAATCTAACCTATTCAACCAGCCAAATAAATAAATAAACCTATAAAACCAAATTTAACCTATCTAGGTCGGGATCCTCCAGTTTTCTAGCTCGCTTCGCTCGCTCCTGCAGTCTCTTTAAATTCTGAATCAGAATGCTATTTTATTTATTTTGCAGACACACAATACCAGCCTTTAGAACTAATCAGGTAAAAAGAACCCCTATTTTTATTATATAGGTTTTTTTAAATACTCGCTGTATGAAAGTCTGGAAAATGGTAGTGGTCTACCATCAAACTGATTAATAGGTACAGTACAACTATTTTCTTAATTTCCCTCGGCAAACGTCGTGTTTCGTCAACATGGATTTGTTGACGCACAAAATAGTACAAACATTTCACTTGAAACCAATCACAGGACACTCGAGTTTACCTTTCATTAGATAAAGACTATCTATGTAGGTAAAGTTACAAATGACAGTTTCCCACCCAGTCACCTGCTTCATTATCGATTGACATACTCCACAACAAACAATGGGTTATTTATAAGTAAAGTGGTTTAAAGTGTTATTCCTAAAATTGATAAAGAAATGCTGTACGTAATGAATGAATAAACTATTTGACACGTTTTTATTCATCAGTGCAAATAGGTGTGAATCTTTATTGGCCTCGTCGGCCACAATCGAAATTGAAATCATTTATTGGATCCATCAATAATTTCTCAATAACAGCCCGGATTTTGGATTTATGCTCAGTTCATACCAAAAAGTCCCAGTTGCCCCCTATTAAGTGGGACTTAAACATAACTGGCGAAATGTGGATGTACAAAGACATGTGCCTACCCTTGGCGAATACGGACTTCATATCTCTAAGCAGCAAGAGATAACACAGGACCAACGCTATGAATTCTACCTGAGATGGAGTATCTTGTGGCTTTTGTCAGTAGAAGTCCAGATTGAATTCATGACAATGACGGAGATACCTTGGGGCTTAAGGTACTGTAAATGTCTTGTCGACATAAAATAATCCGAGCTTTTAACCGCGACGAATTACCTACTGCTTTCGAAATCTGAATGACGTTAGCCAATGTTAGGTATCCGAAAGTTTTAGAGAGGAGAACTTATCTAACCGCTCTGCCGCTAAGTAGCTCTACTTTGAGTGGTCTTCTCATAACCAGGGAACTAAGATTGAAAGTTGAGTTTATTTAGTGTAGTTTGTACACCCTTTGTTATATTGAGTTTTTGGCAGGAATTGTGGCCGGCATCCTTCTTCAGCTATCAAGCGACCGTTATGTGAAATGTCCTCCAAGTCGAATCAGTATAGTTAGTAAAAGTATTGCTCATAAAAGGCACCAAACATATTACAAACAGGAGACAAATACATTCTTGTATTTTCCCATATATTTTTTTTGTTTTGTGTTTGTGTATCTTATTCAAAAGTATCGGTAAAGCCTCGTACACACTGGCGCGACGCGACAGCGTACACAAAGGCACCGCGTACCGCGCGACGAGCGGCGCCTTTGTGTCGTACTGTCGCGTCGCGCCTGTTTGCCTTTAAGGTCCTAAATGACAACAGAGATGGTGTCCTGCTTTGTGATAAGAAGAATTTAAAAAATCTACTTATTTTTTTCTCAACTATGTTAGAGTCGGCTTCTAGTCTGACCGGATGCTGCTGAATATCAGTATTCTACATGGAGCGACCGCCTATCTGACCTCCACAACCCAGTTACTGGGTATTACAATACCCCTTGGTAAGACTGGTTGTTAGACTTTCCGGATTCTGACTACCCGTAACGACTGTAGCGGTATCAACATCGCCACATGCGAGCTACACGTCATACTGACGTCACGCAAATCCTGCATCGCGCAAGCAGAGTTTACCGCGCGACTAGCATATATACAATGTCCCGACATCAACCGTCGGGCAGTTGCCCACCAGACACAACACCCGTCTGGTCGGAGGATCCTCCCTTTTATATGGGAGTATGAGTGAACTTTACACCCTGTTCTTCATACCTCTATATGACTGTCAAAGATCTACAAATGACAGCCGGGATCAACGGTGTAACGTGCTTATGCGATGCACGGAGGGTTGTCGATATGTAATTGATGGTCACCCATCCACGGTCCGACCTCGGCAGCGTAGCTAAATCTTCGATCGACCCGTGCGGCTGTTACTTAGCTACCACGACAAAGAATAATGAATCAAGAAATGTTGTTTGATATTTATAAATGTTAGTAACACATTTGGCTAATGGCGAAACGAGTTCTGCAATAGTTATTCATATAGAACTAATTCACAAAGAACCAGATGTATGAACGTAAACGACGCAAAAGGAGTATGTAAGGATCGTAGCAGGTGGCGTTCTGTACTTTCTGCCTACCCCCATGGGAAGAAGGCGTGAGTTTATGTATGTATAAATAAATTATTCTAAAATAAGTAGGCACCTACTAATTAGATTAGTCATTTTCGATACGCTACTTTCACAAAACTTTATTTTAATTTTAATTGAACAAGTTTATGAAAGATAGAGCTGCGTGTAGGCAAAGTACCTATTGGTGTAGCAGTAAACTGAGGAAATCTGGGTCGTGTAGTTTTGCTATTTTTGTTGTTTCCCGCAAAAATACACTTGTTCCTCAGATATTAACATATGTAAATGCTCAGGAATAGGATACGACAACACAGACTAAGGGCCTGCACCCACTGGCGTGGCGGCACGGCACGGCATGAGATTTTTATACGACGAATATAAATATAACTTAACAGTAAGAAAATAAAATTTAAATTTCAATGATAGCCATCTAAGGTACCTACTTAAACAAAGCTGCGGTATGCGAAGGCATGCCGTGTCGGCAGCCCTCGGAATGCCGAAGAAAGGCAGCTTTACGACTGTTCTGATGAAGAGTTAATGTTGTGAAAAGAACGCGCGAGCACGATGTCGCAACGGTACCCTTCGGCATGCCTAAGGACGCTGCGGTATGCCTAAGGATACCATATTTGACGTCAGTATACGCTTGAATGTAGTGATGCCGAAGAATGCCCTGTGCCGTGCCGTGGCGCCAGTGGGCATAGGCCCTTAGGTCTCTATGACTTAAAATCCATAGGTAGCGAATCTTGTGTTTTACACGAAGTACAAACACAATAAGATCAATCAGTATTACTATTGCAAGAGTATCTCTATGCACTTAACCTCAATTATTATGAAGTACTTACAGCAAGAAACGCGTCGTTTCAAACTGCAATTATCAGCTGGCACAGATAACTAGTAACGGATCGTCATAAATCACAAGGCTGTACTTACTAGCGGTCGCAGGGACTGTAAGTAGGGTCATTAGTTCAGTCTTACAGAGCCAACATTTCATGTGAAATGTGAGGGTGTGTGTGTGTGTGTATACATGTGGCATATTATCGGACTCATCTCTAAAGATGAGTCCGATATCATAATGTCACATGTTGGCAATTATTACTATTTTATTACTATTTACTAATTATTACTATTACTATTTTTTATTTTTTATTTATTACTAATTATTACTATTACTATTATACTGGCAATTATTTTTAATAAATGTATTGACTATGGAGTAATTCCTGACTTAATGAAGAGTAGTAAAATAATACCTTTGTTTAAATCGGGAAGCACATCAGACCCCACGAACTTTAGGCCAATTTCTGTGCTTCCCACCTTCAGTAAAATATTTGAAAAATTGATGCTAGATCAATTGCAAAAACATTTTAATAAACATAAATTATTAAACAGTAAACAATTCGGTTTCACAAGGGGTCGCTCTACTACCGATGCTGGCGTTGAGCTTCTTGCACATATTTTTGAGGCCTGGGAGAAGTCGCATGATGCCCTAGGTATTTTTTGTGACTTGTCTAAGGCTTTCGATTGTGTTTCTCATGATACATTGGTCAGGAAATTACATCACTATGGTGTTAGAAACACTGCCTTGGATCTTCTTATTTCTTATTTGAATAATAGGATCCAAAGAGTGGACGTTAACGGCAAGCGATCCGCGGGATCTATTGTCAGTATGGGAGTTCCGCAGGGCTCAATTCTTGGCCCGTTTTTATTTCTCGTATATATTAATGACCTACCTTACCTTGTAAAGAACAGTCATGAAATAGTGTTATTTGCAGATGACACATCACTTTTATTTAAGCTTAAACGACAACGGACAGTTACTGACGATGTAAATAATGCTATCGCTAAAATAGTGCATTGGTTTAGTGTTAATAATTTACTTTTAAACGAGAAAAAGACTAAATGTATTAGATTTCTAACACCGAACGTTAAACAGGTGAAAACCAATGTACTAGTAAATGGGACGGAATTGGATCTTGTGGACACCACTGTGTTCTTAGGTGTTACTTTGGACTCGAAGCTACAGTGGGGCCCACATATAACCAAATTGTCGAAGCGGCTGAGCTCTGCAGCCTACGCGGTCTATAAAATCCGTCATTTGACTGATGTCGAAACAGCCCGATTAGTATATTTTAGTTATTTCCATAGTGTAATGTCGTACGGCATTTTGCTGTGGGGAAATGCAGCCGACATTCAGGCTATTTTTGTGCTGCAGAAACGAGCCATTCGAGCAATTTATAACCTTAGTTGTAGGCATTCACTGAGGGATAAATTTAAGGAAATAAACATAATGACTGTCGCATCTCAATATGTATATGAAAACCTTATTTATGTAAAAAAGAATATTAATCTATATTCTAAACACAGCGACATTCATAACATAAATACTAGATACAAAGATTTACTTATTGTGCCCTCGACTAGGCTCCAAAAAATTAGTAATTCATTTAAGTGCCAAAGTATACGTTTTTACAACAAACTCCCAAGTCTTGTTAAAGAACTGAGCCTCAATAAATTTAAATCATTTATTAAACAGAAACTCTGTCAAAAAGGTTTCTATAAAGTTAAAGATTACTTGGATGACAAAAAGGCTTGGGATTAATTAAGCTACTTCAATGTACCCCCAAGCAACAATCCATTTTATACTGTGATTATGTGTTTTGGAATTAATAATGTCATTTTTATTGAATTACATGACATAACATATTAAGATTTTTTGATGACATTTAAAGAGAAACCTGTCTGTGAATGTGAGTAGCATGCAGGCTAGATTAAATACATGATATTCATTTTAATATTGTGAATGTGAAGACTATGTGGGTCATTGTTGTTTTTTTTTTTTTTTTTTTTTTCCTTTCATGTAGTTTTATCTTAGTCTGGCAGTTTGAGTAATTTTTGTGGCCTACCCAAATGTCCTTTCTTTGGTATTGTTCGTTGAATCGTTGAGCTCCTTAAGTTCTGAGTTGAGCTGCACGATTACTGACAAATGCGTGCACTGACTGGACAGGTCCACTCAATCTGTGTGGTTTTTCTTTAAAATACCATTTCAGACAAATCTACATGGTCTTCACATGATCTGACCAAGATTATGTCTGGACTTTAAAAGAGACTGTGACCTCTGAGTTTGTTTCGGCCTTTCTTCTCAGAGTAGTCAGATAGGAAACGCCGACCTCATCTAGTTTTAAAATATCATTGACGTGTAAAAGTGTTTGTACAAACCTATTTACAGAAATAAAATCATTTATCATTTATCATTTGTTAAAACATCGATATTTTAAAATCATTTCATCATGCAGTGAAAGCGACAAAAACATCAATGCCTATGGACGTGAATTTCGGTGATTCGGACGGGCCGGCTCAGCCGCTGCGAAAATATTTCAAACAACAAATAACAGAAAATAAATAAATGCAAATAACAGACACAAGACGAAGTATAAACGGTCACGTTAAACAGAACTAAACCATTGTGGAAAAAGAGACTGCAGGTCGGCTATTTTATAAATAAAGAGCTCACTAGACAGGGACGTATCGCAAAACTTGAAGGCAACAGGTTTTTGATCTCTTGAACTAAAAACCGACGAGGACATGTCTTTCGCACGACCGGGAAATCCCAATAGTAGATTTCCTAAACATATTAATCTTGGCAAGGTAACTGTTTACAAGGAAAATAGGTACCTACGCTAACAAGAACTATAAAAATAGTAAACCACTATCTGAATATTCATTATCAGAAAACTATGATGATGGTGACTTATAGTTGCTAGAATAATAATAGGTAAAATTTTAAAAAAACTTTGACCTAAAACAGAGCTGATGGCCTTGAAACGGCTGTACAGATTTTGATAAAACTTTTCTAAGAACCACCGCTAGAAAACCTGCTTTCAATAAAAAAAACCGCATCTAAATCGGTTCAGCCGTTTAAGGCCTACGGTGCCACAGACAGACACATAGCTCTCTCTGCGTCGTCGGGGGTTAAAAATACATAATGATAGATTGCATCTAATCTTGTACGTACAGTTTCTGATCAAAAATAACAAGAGTATCAATAAAGTACTTGATAAGTGAGAGTATTTCATAAAATCTTACGAGAGGCACTTACTTAGAGGATTTATAACCAGAACCAATTTTCTAAATTGGCGTGTTGTAGCTAACGTATAGCAAATAATTTAATTTCATGTTTTGTGTTTCTTGGTTTTGTAATGTTAATTACTTTACATACTTAACTCAACTCTCCAGCAGCACATAATTATGTAGCGCTGGGGAGTTTGTCTCGCTACTTCTTCTTCCCAACTAAAGCACTAGGCAAGTGGTAAAGGGCGGGCGTTTTAAGGGACTGTCTTACATAATTTTGACGAAAAAAAAATACGTACACTCAGCCTAATTTGGATATGTGTTTTTGAAGTGAAAACTTCTTTAGCCGCGGGCAAAACTTATGGGTTCACGTCACCGACATGCTAATGTGGCGTGTTGCGCCAGAGTGGCGACGCGCAGCATTCTGTGTACATTTCTGTCGTGGCAGTCCCCATGACTGACTATTTTTAATTTTTAACCGACTTCAAAAAATGGAGGAGGTTTTAAATTCGTCTGTTTTTTTAATGTACGTTAGCTCAGAACTTTTTTCTGAGTGAACCGATTTCGATGATTCTTTTTTATTTGATAGCTGGTGCTTCACATGTGGTCCCATTTAAATTTGATCGTGGTCTGACTAGTAGTTCTTGAGTTATCCTTAATACTGCATATTTTTTCCACTTAGTTTATATGGATGATGTGTTAATAATTTCCTGTCACTGTTATTTACATACCAAGTAGTGGTATACGAATTTGTGTAGGGTAGGTACCGCAACTAAAAAGTGAAAAATAAAAACTTTTTTACAAAAAAACAACCGACTTCCAAAAAAAACACTAAAATACGTGAAAAATAACTTTAATTTCGGAAGTCGGTGGCCAAAACCGAAAATACAAAACCAAAGACACCGACTTCCGAAATTAAAGTTATTTTTCACGCATTTTAGTGTTTTTTTTGGAAGTCGGTTGTTCTTTTTTAATGGTCAAAAAAATTTCTTTTAAACGTTTAACGGCAGTGCAAAACAGACCTTTTAAGCTCGCGGTTGGCCACGAACCTGATGGTAAGCGATGATCTGGTTGACAATGGTGCACGCTCGCCTATAAAATTAACCTATCTTGGCCCCAGTGGTAGGAGCCCCGACTTAGGTAGGTCGTGGGTTCGAACACTTCGAACCCAGGCAGGTGCTTTATTTGTGTAATTTATTTCCTCACCACATGCTCTCCAAACGGCCCCGTGAAGGAATACATCGTGAGGAATCCGGCATGTCCTAGAACCAAAAATTTCGAAGACATGTGACATCTACCAACCCGCACAAGGCCCACGTGGTAGATTACAGCCCACTCCCTCTCACAGAAAAGAGGCCTGTGTCCCAGCAGTGGGAACGTTATAGGCTGATGATTATGCTTTGCTTGCTAAAATAACTGCAGCTATTTTTAAATAATTTTCTGCCTGTTTCTGATGTGTTCACAAACAACTTTGCATAAAAAACGCACCTAACACAAGCTTTCATAGAAAGTTTGGTGTCTGCCTCAAGAAGTTGTTAAGTTGGCGCACTATTAACATAAGAGTTTACATAACTATCGTCTACAACTTACAAGGCTAAGCACACTTTCTATGTGATTCATTGATCTACTATAACATGCTAAGTAAATAAACTTTAGAGTTCAATGACCACTTAAGTAATGATTAAAAAAATTGAACATATAAATTGACATGACTGTTTAACTCTATTTTAACATAACATAACATCACGCCTGCAATTCCCGAAGGGTAAGGCAGAGGTAGACCGACATTTCGCCAGTTACGTATTTAAGTCCCGTGGAATAGGCGGGCGAGCCTAATGCCACCAACCGGGCACAAATCCAGACTCTGGGCTGCTACTGAGAAATTCCTATTCTAATCTCAAAAATTATGTATACCCTGTTTTAAATTTTAATTGACAATAAATTAATAATATTAATAGTAAATGGTTATTATCTTGTTGATGTACATACCTAATCGGGTAATAGCAATTCCATACTAACATGATTAAGGCACAATAAATAAGTAAATTTAATTGCTTTATCAATTGATAATTAATTTTTATATACCTAATGAATATTTAACATACAGTGATAAATGCATCGTAGATCAAGAAATGGTTTGTAGCGATGACGTTAATTTAAAGAAACAATGAGTGGGACCTTCAAAACTAAAAATCCATACCAAAACAGTAATTACTTTGATGGACCCACCAAAAGGCTTTAATCGCACGTGAATTCTGGATCAAGGTAATCTGTGGCCGAGACATAAAAGCTTGTGATTGGAATGAAACAGCTTTTCAGGGTATATAGATCTAGGATTCTGGACCAGAAAGAATTAAACAAACCACGATATACAATCACTTATCCACATAACATAACATCACGCCTGTATTCCCCGAAGGGTTAGGCAGAGGTGTACCTATAGCACACCCACATTAAGCCAGTTATGTTTAAGTCCCATGTAACAGGGGGCGAGCCTATTGCCATCAACCGGGCACAAATCCAGACTCCGGGTTGCTACCGAGAAATTCCAGATGGAATCGAACCCAGGACCTCATGCTCAGCAGTAGCGCTTGCGACCACTAGGAATAATATCTTCAGTCAAGTCATCTACTTAGTAGAAGTCACCAAAGTTTCGCTAATGTGTTCTTTTATAATTTCTAAAGTGACGATGTTAATCGTGGACGCCCACGGCATCACTATAACACGGAGAAGTAAAATATGGACATAAATGAAGACGCATTTAAATTTCCGTCCATGATAGATAACGTTTTAACCCCATCCCGACCCTTGCTCGACAACGCGCCAGCCCGCGCCGTAGCTGAGCCTGTAGCTTTAAATTCCCCTTATAATAATAATAATATAATTTCGATCCAGCCTGTCCCACCTTGCTGCCCTCCCCTCAGTGACGCCCTAAGCCGAGGTTCGTACCCCACAGGGGGTGTCCTTAGCGTGCGGTCACCTAGTAATTAAGAATTTCGCCCCTGGCTGGAGGCTTTAAGTTAGTAGCTTAAGGCACCCACAGGCTTGACCGGTTAAGTAGCCAATACCTTAGTGGTCAAAACTACGAGCTGCCAATTAGGAAAAAAAAAAAAAAAGAACGTTTTAATGTGCACGTATTTTCATACATTTCAAGGACTTGGACTTCCACGATAATATCGTGACGTCAGAAATTATATAAGCGCACAATAGGTAACCCAATCGACAAACATATGATTTTTCTCGGTGATAAGAAAGCTATCAATAAATTTTGCTATCAAATCTATGTTTGATTAATCGACAAAATACCGGATACCGTTCATATTATTTAATCGATATATTTTGACAGCGCTGATCCATAATTTTCAATGGGCTTAGAAAATCTTGGGGTAACGCCAGAGACGATATTGGATTAAAAACTTAAGTACTTATGATTGTAAAATGAAGTCTGCCTCGTTTTGTCTAGAGTCCAAGTTATGTTCGGTTCCTATAAAAGCAAAAATGAATCGTTTTGCTTACCAATGGTAGAAATTTTTATTGCCAAACTGGCCATATAAATAAATTCGTAAGCTAATTTTACGTATGATAGCTACTTCCAATATGGGAGGGTTAGCTATGCAAAGCTATGAGGTATTTGCTTCATTACTGGTAAACATACAAGTCTTAATTTTGACCAATAACGGTCCGTAGGAATGGCCCATCAGTCGCACGCGCAACTGCAGAGGGTGGGGTCCGAAGCTTTATTATTACATCGGGTATCCCCATTAAGGCTCGTGCTCACTGGCGCGACGCGACAGCGTGACACAAACGCACCGCGTGCCGCGCCTGTTTGCGGGAGTCTTTACTAGCCCGGAGTCCCGATTTGCAGTAACGGCAACCGGGTCGTCCCCTGTGACATAATTCCGACATTCCCAACCACTGCAACACCTGAAAGCTAGAATGAACAATAGCGACCAACAGAAAGTGTTGAGACTTGAGAAGATGAAGCTCAACGAGTCCCGGAGAAATAATGCAGTTGTATTGGAGGAACCCGCGCGAAATTAATCAGAAAAAGCAGCGGAGGAGAACTTAATTGAATTCATTAATCGACAGAAAAAATCCACTTTCCTCATCGACCAGGAGATAGAAAGAGCCTTGCCTAGCCTAGCCTATGAGCACAAAAGGAACGTTTACTTGGTTATACTTGGCGAATATGGAAGTGCCTCTGCCCACTCTTACGAGTCGTGATGTTATAAGACAATGAACTATTTACCGCCCGGCATTGAACTTGGCACCGTTCGCTCGGGCTCACCTGTCTTTGGATCTCAGCTGTCTGTGTTATTGGCTCAAATGATTTTATCCGGCGAGAGGAAACTCTCTGCTGGGTATTTTTAACGCCCATACATCATCTTTGTTTCTAAAGTTTTCGGAAGTTATGCAAAATTTATGTGGGTTTAATTCATTATATTATATATAGAGCTCTAGCTTTTTCCGCGGCATCGCACGCGTGGAGGGCAGAAATTATCCTACGGGAACGTACTACCGGAATATAAAGTATCCTTTATGTTAATCCAGGTTATAAACTATCTGCAGGTCAAACTTCATCCAAATCTATTCAGCCGTTTTAGCGTGATTGATTAACAAACCTCACGCCTGTATTCTCTAAAGGGTAAGGCAGAGGTGTACCTATAGTACACCCACATTCGCCGGTTATGTTTAAGTCCCAATTAATGGCTTTTGTCACCGGGCACAAATCCAGACTCCGGGCTGTTACTCAGAAATTCCAGATGGAAAAACCCAATACCTCTTTAACCGAACCTGGAATAAAATCCAGGACCTTATGTTCAGAGGTAGCGCTAGCGACCACTAGCTTATGAGGCAACCATAGAGAATTTCATCTGTGAATCTAGTGAACAACAGTAGACACCGAAGATATGTTAGTGGGATACACGTATAACATAATCAGCGTATAATGTTCCCACTGCTGGGACACAGGCCTCCAGGCTGAGGGAGTGGGCTGTAATACACCACGCGGGCCCAGTGCGGGTTGATAGATGTCGCATGTCTTCGAATTTTTGGTTCTAGGACATGCCAGTTTCCTCACGATGTTTTCCTTCACCGTTTTGAAAGCAGTGGTGAAGAAATAATGTACACAAAGTAAAGCGCCTGTCTGGGTTCGAACCAACGATCTACAACTCGTAAGTCGGGGCCGTTACGACTAGGCCAACGCTGCTCCACGATACGTGGATAGACCAATCCTAATGTATCATTATCATTATCCTGCCCTGATGCCAATTTATTTCGGCAAGCGCAACATGTATTTTTCTTCCCCTAATACTACTACACACTCCTACTAATACTACTACTACCCCTAACCCCACCCCCATCCCTCCCCCCACACCTCCTCCCCCTCCCCCTACTAACCCCGCCGCTCCTCCCCCCCTCCCTCCTACTTCTCCTAATGTATCAAATTAGGAGATTCCTATTTCTCATATCATCAGTCCGAAAAAATAATCAAGAGCTTCCTTTAAGATCGAAATTAGCCGGGACACAACGGCGAAAAATATATACCTATATTAATCTGAAGGTCTCCTATGGTTATACTGGTTGTAACTTTACTTCACTTTCATTAATAAGTAAGTACGATTAAAAGATGTTGATTTCACAAAATACAAGCTAAACATTGTTCTCTTCAAGCTTCTAAACATCCCATCATTCACACCATCATCAGCATTATTAGATTCCGCATTCTGCCTCAATCTTCTCCACTTTAAACCTTTGCAGTTGCGTCTACATTCAGTCTATAAATAAATACACTGATTAGTTTGTAGGAACTTTGCTATCGTAAGCCGAGGAAACTGCATTTTTCATTTGCAACACCTACGTCCATTAACGACTATTCGTGTGTAAACGTGGTAAAATATTATATTATTGATTAATAGTCCATTCTTTCATATTATAGTGACGCGAACTACAGGGGTACATGTTGTGAGCAAAGTGGTAAAAGACCGGGGAAAAGACCAAAAGATCGCCGATCAAAACGGTGGACAGACCTGAACTTCTGGATCTATGGGACTTTTTTTTTTCAGATACTGCAAGAAGAGCCAAGGACCGAGATATTTGCCGTCAAGCAATGACAAGGCAACAATTGTAAGTTGGCTTGACGCGACCCTCATCACTAAGGGACGGAGTACCCTAAAGAAAGAAGAAGATTGAATTTGGATGGCTATAAGGATGGAGAAAGACCAAAGATGATAGATGGAGGGTACGAAAGATGATATAGCTAGAACCGGGAAGTATACTGAAATGACAGCGGATAGGTCAGTGATGAAGGGAAGAAAAAGACAAGATGTGTCGAGCCCTAATGAATTGGGATAAGCCCCTATAGCCTAATTAATTTGGGGTCGGTGCAGCAAAAGTATGGTCTGATGAATAACTGATTTTACTAGTCACTAGTATTTACTTTCTAATAAACAGTTAAAGTTATAAAATCAGTGCCATCATGACGCTTGTGATCGTAAAGATCATAAATAAAAACATACGACTCTATGAGTCTATGATAACAATGATAAGGTTACATAAAATATTACGTGTTTATATCAGATTGGGTCTTATATCAGCTCCAAAACGGGGATCCTAGACGTAGGTTAAAAGGCTACCAAGCTGAAACGGGATTGGGCGGGTCACATCAGCGGCAGCGGTATACACAGTGACCGCTCTCTACACGGTGGGTACCTGAGGATGGACGGCGCCGCTGAGGCTGACCTAGGAAGAGGTGGCCAGATGACCTACCACAATTACCAACCCGTACTGGGCACGCGTGGTGGATTACGGCCCACTCCCTCTCACCGACAGGAGGCCTGTGTCCCAGCAGTGGGAACATTATAGCCTGATTATGATGATGATAAAACATATTTATTACGGCGTACACAAACGGAGAAAAGTTGGACAAAAAATGATAAAAAGTAGAGATCAGCTGTGAAACACGACCACGATGCAGCAGAAAGTGGCAAAATCAATTTGTGAAGATTTTTTATTTTGCAACTGCCTACTACATGAAACAGTCTTAAGAGGCCTACTTAGGACTGTTTCGTGTGTAGACGACAGTTGAGGAGGATCTGTTCAAAAAGGTAGTATTACTAAAAACTTTACAAAAACAGAAAAAAACTAAGTCGAATGAATCGATTTTTATTAAAGTTGTGAAGTATGGAAAAAATATGACCTTTTGAACAAAATAATAAACAAAAGATGCTTTTTGTAGGAGAAATATTATGCCTGGTTTGTTTAAAACAATCTAAGAGAACATTTTAATGCAGAAATACATCCGTTTTGATTGGAATCCTAATTTTCTGGATTTTATTGTACGGGAAATAAACTCCTTTTGAGCAAGATTTTAGGCTCATTCGAGGGGCGATTATGCGACTGGTTCAAAAAAAATAAAAGTTGGAAAATGAGATACCTACGACTTTTTGAACAGATGCTCCTCAGTTGTGGACGTAATAATTTCTTAAAATTCGTCGGAGTGTGGAAAAAAATCTTGTTAAATATTTGCCTTGCAACTCTCCTACCTAAATCTTAGTTAAAACGATAATGTGATACAATTTATGTTTAACATGATGAAAGTTATGAAAACATTTTTTTCATGCATAGCGATTAGAGGCGACTAATGTTTTGATGTGGGTTTTCATTGTTTCAGTAAAAAAACTACATACGTACGTCGTACGTAGTGATAGCAAAAGTTTAGGAAGAAAGTAGGTACTTATTTTCACGAAAAAGGGTCATGAGTTCCTAAAATGTAATTGGAAATTCCCGCACATAGAAAGTAAATAATTATTATTTCATGAAAAGTCGCCACTTCCGGTCATCCTATATAATTTAATAAACTCGCTTCATTAGTACAGTTACAATTAATAATAGAGTGTGCAAGGAATTCGTCAACAATTGGCCGAAATGAAAATATATTATCGATAATGTTTATATAACAACGAATTTGTTGAATTCTCGAACAATTGCACGTTCCGTGCAAATTAAAACACATTATTGAACAACCATACCATATCAGTCTAGCCTTTAACAAATAGAGTATTGGGGAAAAACCGACTGTTAAAGGTTATTTTAAAGTACCTAATTGAACTGTGAAATCATATGTTTTGTGCTCGAATTTGGCTGAAATTTTTGTCAATGTTGAAGATGATAGAGATAGGATTTGTGGTGCAAGTGGGTCTTAATGCCTTAGGAATTCTGATATTGTTTTAAAGTTAACTTTATATGCCAGCACCATAATTACGTAACACACTACCTATCACAATCAGAATCATTTTTAAGCCTATTGCTAATCCATTGCTTCACATGTTCGAAAAATATGTCTGCTCAACAACGTAAATAACGCAATGAATGTTGTTGAACCGTCAAAATGAAAGCCATTCCTACTGTTAGTGTGTTACGTAATTACCCCGCTGGTCCGACAAAAATGGTCTAATTAGTTAATTATTTTTACCTATTGTGGTATAGTAATTTTATTCTAGGTGCATCGTCTTCACATTTAATTATATAATTATTCTATAAATAATATTGTAAAACATTTTAAAAGAGTAACGGTGGAGTTTCTTGCCCATTCTTCTCCATACAAAACTATCTTTTGGAAGGGGTAACTAGAAATCAATTCTATTTTCTTGTAAATTTTGACGTTCAAAAGTGCCTTTTAGGTGCCTATTTGAAATAAATGATTTGACTTTGACATTAGGTCTTTTGATAGACCAGACACTTCTCTGAAAATCTTATTCAAGTTGGAAGCCAAGTATAATGTTCATGGAGTAATAGGTGCTAAGATTAATAAATCTAGTTTTCCGACCTTTTCTGGAAATTCTGGGGATATTGACTGACGTGCAGAAAGACCTTGTGGCAAGGTGAAATGCTTACAGCAAGTACCTAAACTGCATTTAAAAAAGGTTGTGTACAAAACTGAGTCATAACATTTAACACTTTGACGGAAGTACTTAACTTCACATAATGATCTCATATTTTATAGCTTTTACCGTCGTGTTGATTATGGTGTTAGAAGCATACAATGATGTGGTGCCTACACGTGCTTTTAAAACGTGCTATTCACCAATGATTATTTAGATGATGACTTTTGTCATCGGTCCAAACCTCGGATTTGAAATCTACTTAGCTAATAATTATGTTCGAGGGACTAACTTTTATCAAACAATGAATTAATACTCGAAGGTGAAGGAAAATGCGTTAAAAAATGGCCTGTATAATGTACTTCAGAGAAGCAATAAAAGTCGTTGTACCACCATTAACCAAGAGTCTAAAACCCTGGTAAGCAGGGTTTGTCTATGCTCAGGGCCTTCTTTTCCATTAGCTACTCTGGGCAAGTGGCCAGGGCACCTGGATTCATGGGGCCCCCTAATTAATGCCAGCGTCGGAGCTAGGAGCTATCAGAGGCAGGGTGCTACAAATTTGAGCTCACTTCGCTCACTCTTGCATCCTAAATTCTCCATAGAGCCCTAGTATCCTAAAGTGACTAGGACCTCCAATAGGTTAAAAATGGCCCTGTCTCTGCTATTTTAGAAAGATTTAAAGATAACGAAAATCAGATCTTGAATCATTTAGCTGTAATGGCTAAACTAGAAATGTCGTCCGAGAGAGAAGGCGACGCTGATTACCTAAACCAACCAACCACCCAACCAAGGTGTAGTTAGCACTCTTACAAATTATTATCTAGTAGCTTCTGCCCGCGGCTTCGCCTGCTTTAATCTCGGAAATTATCCCACGGGAACGTGTTACCACGACAAAAAGTATAGCCTATGTCCTTCCCCAGGATGCCATCTATCACCTTGCCAAATTTTATGGAAATCCGTTCAGTGGTTTCGGCGTGAAAAGGTAACATACAAACAGAACTTTCGAATTTATAATATTCGTAGATGACAGGCGGTCAAGTAACTACTCACTACTTCGAATAAGTACGGTTCAAAATGGCCGCTCTCCAAGCCAGAACCACAACAAGACGGGTTGATCTTTTGCATTCACCGAATGACGCGCGAGATGACTAAAATCCAACACCTGTGATCAGTATGGTGAAAGTCCCTCAAATGGTAAAATTATACATATTGATAGGACCTTTTAGAGCGTCATTTATAATTGTAAAGCAGGTAGTAAAGTACCGAAAGTACCTATATATACATACTAGGAAGTCAGGAGAGAAGAGTTTCAGCTGTAGATACCCTTCACTCCCTTGCATTCATTCGTCATCATTTTGAATAATAGATCTTCCATCCCGGTCTTTTTTTACTACTGTTAGCTGAGGATCTATGCTACAATGCGAAATATATTTGGCATCTCTCTCTAGAATTCTAGACTAACCAGGGGGCCTACTCCTTTAGTATGAGGTCCGTAGTTTCAGCCGAAGTTACGGATGCTTCCAACGCCGCCGTATCACTTTCGGACATAACATTATCCGGAGGCCGAACTAAAAATGAATAACAACTCGATTCGACAGTTGTCCTTACTCTCAATGTTATTTTTCCCGTCCGAAAAAGTTAATTATACGGTAGAAGGGTTCTCTTCTAAGTATCAAACTACTTTCGGATGGGCCCGTATCTTCTTTAACTGAATTAGAGTGTAGGCCCCCAGAAACAAATTCAAAAGTGATTGATTTTGTTATGTAGGATATTGGACTGGTGAATGTAAACCAGCACTCTAGAGAAAGTTAGACACGGGTTTGACCTAGGATATTTGTATTAAAAAGTAATTGGATTGCGGAGGTCAGATGTCAGTCGGTCATTATGAAATACTAATATAGAGAGTCCCAATAGCAAACTGTTATAATTGTTGTGTCGTGGAAAGATTGTAAGTTTATTAATGCTTCTGCCCGCAGCTTCACCCGCGTGGTTCTTGGAAATTATCCCACGGGAACGTGCTACCGGGACAAACAGTAGCCTATGTCCTTCCCCAGGATACCATCTATCTCCTTGCCAAATTTTATCGAAATCCGTTCAGTGGTTTAGGCGTGAAAAGGTAAAATACAGACAGAATTACTTTCAAATTTATAATATTAGTATGGATTAATGGGTAGGTATTGCGGGTCGTCAATTTTGACTCTACTTGAAAGGAAGGAGGCCAATACATAAATAACAGTAAGTGGAACTTATCGAATTTTGATTAACATATACCTGCACAGAACTAATCATTACGCCTTGTTTCGCTTTAGGGTTAGGCAGAGGTGTACTTTTGGCACACCCACATTTCGCCATTTATGTTTAAGTCCCACGTAATAGGGGGCGAGCCTATTGCCATCATCCGGGTACAAATCCAGACTCCGGGCTGCTACTGAGAAATTCCTGAATGAAAACCCAATAACACTTTGTCCGACCTGGGAATCGAACTTAGCACCTCATGCTCAGCAGTAGTGCGCTTGCGACCACTAGAGAGCAACTTACTTAAAACCGAAGAAACCACGGTGTCGAAGCAACAAAGGACTTAAAGTAGATCTAAGCAATTATATTATTTACCTACTTACTGAGAGACAGGTATCTAATAATGACTGATGACTACGGCCACACGAGTCGATATTTAGTCATATTATATTCAACATTATGACCCGGTTTCAGCTTTTCAGGCAATGTAAACATAGGTTTACTTTGGTTTCAATCATGTGGTTTCAACTGACACAAACTATCTTGATAAGAAGTATTAAATTAATAGAATGGTCCGTAAAGTATCGAAGTTAGCGTTAATGTAACTGTAAAATACTTAAGCAAATAATTTATTTGAAATTGTAACCTATTCAATAAATGATAAAGAATTGACTATAACTCTGTTGTCAAGGTACTTCGTTAATGCACTTTATTTGAGTATCTACACACTGTTTAACATCTTGTACATAAATAACTTTTTTACAAAAAAAAAAAAAAACGCCGACTTCCAAAAAAACACTACAAAGTGAAAAGTAACTTTAACTTTAAGTAATAACAGTGACACTTGACAGAAAGTTATTATATATCATGAATATACACTAACTGGAAAAAATACGTATTATTGAAGCTAACTGAAAAACTACCGAAGAAAAGTTAATAAAATTTATGTGGGATCACCCCTGAGGCATACCCTATCTATTAAAAAAAAAATATACAAAATCGATCCGCAATTGCCGGAGATATTCGCGTAACAAACATACAAAAAAAAAACATACAGACGAATTGAGAACCTCCTCCTTTTTGAAGTCATAAATAGATGCTCTAATTGAGAATCAAGATAAAAATAAAAATAAGATACGGCCAATGCTCTTTTGACAGCCATAATGACCCTAAAGTCCTACCCTGCCCATTGTATTTGATGGAAAAATAAACATGAGAAAACATGAAAATGACACCTCCGTACAAATTGGTTGATACCGGATTTGGTCAACAAAGAAAATGTTTTCAGCAAATAACTTCAGTTTACATAAAGCGTACATAATTAAGTATGGGTTCTAGTTCCACAAACTCTTGTCAATAAAATAATTTTTAATGGTTTTGGTCAGTGGAAATCGATATTTTTCAGCAGTATTGTACGTAAGTAGGTTAAAATAATAGGGAAGTAATTGATAATAATTATGTATAATCGTGTCAGTTTTTGGTTTAAAATGTTTTTCATTTGCATAACTGGGTGGTCTTATTGTCTATGGTCTCTATTCTATGCATCTGTGTACGTAAACTCCTACCAGATCATATATCATTAAATAAACAAGGAGATTACCCAAATAATAACAACGTTTCCTATTATTATCATAATCTATGCCTACTTATTTTGACACTTCCTTCTCCCGATTTTTGTTTTTCCTGGTGGTATCCAACAATAAGGAATAAACTATCTTTGTTCTCTATTGTGATTTTCTTAATAATCGTGGTCCTTTGTTTTACAAGTAAATAAGTACCTTCGGAATTTTTTATGACAATTTCACTCGTTTAATATACATACCTACACAAAATTTAGGAAATATGTTATAGTTATACTAGTAGGTACCTGATTAAAAGTTACAGAAATCGGTTACAGAGTAAGATTCAGTATATTTCAGTTTTTTTAGATCGAGCCGTTTTATCACAGTTCTAAATTACTTTTAATGTATTCGCTCATTAGAGCATAATTATAAAACGTATTAGTGTCAACTGTCATTAACTCATTACAAATTACTTCCATTACACACCATAGATCAGATCTAGAAAAGCAGTATTTTTAATTTAATACGCTACGAAATTACAATGAACTAGTTTAAAATCGATTCATAGATAAAACTTCATTACCTAAGTATGTAAGTACCTATTTGTAGTTCGAGCGTCATTTAATTGTAATTAAATAAAAAAAACAGCTGAAGAACCAGCAGTTTTTTTGTTTATGCTGGTATTTATGCAAAATGATGTCTTTAAAAAGGTTTTATAACACTTATATAACACAAGTGCGGAAGACGTTTGGTAGAACTCGCAATTTCTTTTTAATACGCTTTTTTTCTTTATATTTCTGGTGACTATCTTAAAATTGATAACATATCTAATTATGCACATAAAATAGCCTCGCTCTACTTACCAGCAAAGAAAAGTCCCACCAACACTCAAACTTATTTCACAATCCACATAACCACGGACACAAAACCAAAAATATTTTCCTTTGGCTAAAAAAAAAAATTTAACAATTTTCCCGCCAACGCGCGACGTTCGACAACCGAAATTGCGCGCGAAGTGACAGCAATGGCGGACGCCGAGGTACTGTCGCCGACAAACGTGGTGGCTCGAGAAGGTCGAAGCGAGCAGTGGAGTCGTTGCATCGTTTAGATAATATTGCTCGTAAACATTTGCAACAACAGCAGGAAACAATTCTCACCCACCTGTCGTGTCGGCTGAGAGTTTAGCTATCCAGAGCCCCAGATTACAATTTGTAGATAGCTGTCTTATATTTTAGAAATAGACTCTATTGGAGTGAGTTTTGGGAAAAGTCGCCGAAGAAGAAAGGAAGATGTCGAAGGTGTCGATGATGAAGTGAATGAATGATTTATAAACTTTGAAATTCGTAAACGAAGAGATTAGTAAATAAAATAGTCTACCTATCACTTTCACTTTACTAATTCTACGCCAAAACTATCATTTATTGGCAATTTCAGCTCCAGTAGATTGAGATACCTACTAACAGAATCTATACAGTTCTACTATAGACTAAGTCTTTGTAAATTCTAAATTAACAAAATTCATTTAATAAAACTACATTTGTTAAACAATGTATTATTTCGATTATTTAATATCATTGTTGGGGAAACAATTATATTTGTAGAAGTGGCTATTGATGCATTCATGTTAATTTTAAAAGATCTCAGATAAAACACTTTACGACGAAAAATACTCGTATTTATAATGAAGGCTCAAATCCGAATAAGTATATGGTACACAACGTAACTTTTCCAGAACATCCACATAACAAGTTTGAGCAAATAGAACTTACAAACACAATTCACTTTTTGTTCGATATCTTTTGTCACACAGTGTCCCAAAATCAACATTTATCAGCATGACAACCTCATTGAACTGATACAAATCTAATCTCTGGTCTCTCGACTAATAAAATATAATGATACCTTATCTGGCTAGGAACTCTTGTTTCTACCAATTTTATTATGTTTTAACCCTCGTGGATACTTTCCGTCTGTGGAAACGAAGGGTACCTAGTATAGGACTCCTAACGTCTCAAATCCCACGTATTCCTTCAGCTATCATGAGTTGGGACTTCGGTTTCACTTCAACGTGCTTTTTCATGGCCCCGACCATAGAAATATCTTTCTTATATCTATGGCCCCGACCATGGATGTACAAAAAAAGATTATTTTTTGTACGTCCATGGCCCCGACAGACTTTTTCCCATCGGGAAAAGGACGTCAAGCCTGACCACCATGTTGACATCAGCTTGAAGATCTATTTATAATATTCGTCAGCTCAAGCGTGTACATAGAAGTATTTGCTAAGAGTTTATTAACTACAAGATCAAAAACAAGATACGTCGCACAGTGGATCGAAACTGCTATATTCGTTATTTTTTTACTTTTTCTTTTTTTATTTAAATACCTATCGAAAGATCTCGTTAATCCGATGAATAATAATTGTCATTACAAGTTTTTCTCTAAAACTGATAGCTTGCCTGGAATAATATATTTTAGATTTTTTTGTATGGAATCAAACAGAAACTGCTAAAATTTGGCCATGCATTGAAAGACCAGGCTTTCAAACTACTATATTCTTATCCTTTGACTTGTTGGCTCTAATTCTATTCTATCAGCGTGCGCCCATAGTTGCCCTTTCAAGAGTTACGAAGTTCGGAAAAATGAAAAAGAAAGTCAGTCAAAAGTACTTTTTCATTAATAATATCATAGATAAAAATTAAAACATTTATAATTAAGGAAGAGTAATAATTTAAAAAAATGTTCATCGAAATAAATACAAAAAAATAATAAAATAAATAATAAAATTTATATAAATAAAATTTGTATTCAAAACAACAAAAAAGAAACAGCTAAACTCGAACAAAATTAATCACTATCACTGTCTTGTAAAGTGTGTACATCTATAAAATCCAATTCGGGTTCAGTTGGAAGAGCCACCAAAAGCTCGACTGCTCTTGGTGAGAGGACCATTATTCATTGTTTCGACATTTTTGGCCTTAGAAAGGTCAGTTTCGGGTCATACGACAAGAGACGATTGTGCAAGATATCTTCATTTGTCGCTATCCTACTACTTACTTTTCTCGAAAGGTTCTCTCTATATTTACGAAAGTCTTTATTTCGAGCTTCTGATGCTTCTTCCGACAGTTTCCCGATTGGTAAAACTCCAAAATGCTTAATTATATCCGTACCATGCACTAGCAACTTATGTACGCTAGAGGACATGTAATACCACGGATATAACTGTACATACAAAGTGGCAGTGTCTTTACAAAATTGGGAGAATTTAAGCAGTTCCACTTGCTCACCAGAAGCCACTGTCTGCAGAATTATGTGGTACCTTTCGATCAGCTCTTCATCAACTCTTGTAATGCGAGCCGATGTTTTTGCATCACTAAATAATCTTCTGGCAGTGTTGCCGTCATTTGTGGTGCCTGCCGCTTGTTTCACAAAATCGACCAGCAAGCCGTTTTCATCTTTAAAGGCTTGCTGGATTTGTTTTTTTCTTTGCGCCAACTTTTATTTGTCCTCGCCTTTTGAACTCCATTTTTTGAAGTCCATCCGGTAAGCTGAAATAAAGGAAGCAATGCATTAGTTTTGAAAAACGTAACTTCTACAAAAGATATTCATGGGCATTAAAAACTATATACCTATATGAAGCAAGCATTCCATGCACCGGATCCACGCATGTAATGAAGACAATCCGTATTGGTACATATCTACATTTTCCGTTCTGCGGTCGATGTCTTCCAGCTTATTCATCTCTAATGGCTTCGCCTGACAAATGTCACACACAGCTGTCGAAGTTTCCGATATGTACGAAGTAATCTTTCCATCGATCATTGTCATTAACAGTTGATGTGTGACTGTCACTTCCTGCAGTTTATATGGATTAAGTTCATTTATCTGCAGTTCTATGGCTTCTTTTTCACGTTTTACTGAACTTTCACACTCCTTCATGAACTTGAACTCAATTGGGCGGCAGTAAAACGTAGAAGACGGACGATCATTTTCCCAAAGTATTTCTTCGTCACGCATCAGCCTTATGGGTATGGTCTTGGTGGTATGGGTTAGCTGACCATAAAAACACTGGAATCGTCAAATTCTGAACTGCTAGCTATCTGCTAGATGCTCCATCAAAACCCCACTTACATATCAGCTTTAAATCAGCTTTAGATGATAGATTGAAGTCCATTGCATCAAGTAATCTGAAGGTAGTCAAATAAAGTAGGGCCTGCAGTTTAATAGATGCTCCATTTTCGGTTATGGTGATGTCCTCTTTTGCAGGATAACAGTTTAATTTCGCTTGCATTATTTTGTAGTAGTAGGGATACATAGATACTGCACCTTGTTCAATTGCAGAATCTCGTAGATTAATATATTGCCACTTGGATAAGTTAACCGATACCGAGAGAGCTAGCGCTTTTTCAGGTGTATATAAACTCTCTTTTTTTTCTGACTCATGCAAGTTTTTACCTTATCAATATCTTCAGGATGGTTTAGCAAATGTTCCAGTATTTGACTTACTTCCCAATCCCCACTACTTTTGAGATTTTTAATAGTAGCACTCTGTATCTCTTTTGGAGACACTGATTTGGACAAGCGCTCTACGCGTCTCCATTTTTGCTTGTTAGATAGCTTTTCAAAGGGTTTTCTCGGCGTACATTGTGAAGATACGTTGAAGCTATTGGTGAAGATGGTGCCAAATTTTCTATATCTTCACTGACATCATCATCATCAGGATCGACATTTTCTGTTGTAGACATAAGGGCTTCATGCCAGGCTATGGCAAATTCCAGCCAATCTCCATTTCTCTTCAAAAACTTGCTAAGAGTCCTATTTGGTCCTTCCCATCTTCCACAAACATTTGTACAAAAATTCTGACAGAACTTCAGGAGGTTTTCACTTTTTTCTTCAGTCCAGTTAACTTTCAGCGTCTGCTTGTGGTATTCTAAAGGTTTTTTACGTTCCGCCAAGGATCCAAACTGTTCTCTTAAAACCATGAACAAATCCAAATTATTCATTAGACCTTCCGTATTACTCACAAAAATATTTAGGCACAAAGCAAGTTGTCTAGGTATTCAAATCACTGAATGATTTTATTTAAATTAACGCCTTATTTATGTGGGTCGGAATAACTCCTTCCTATCCCTATAATTAAGGTATATTAACAGGGAAGTTAAGTCATTAAATTTAAATTTCATTATGAAAGTAGTTATTAGCAAATAGGTAAAATAATTCGTAGAAGAGATAATTCGTAATTAAAAGAACAGAAAATTAACTAATTGATGATTGGCAAATTTTTCACTGTATATAATTACTAATATATAGTATTTGTTTACAATATTAAAATTTATCATTTGCTTTAATTTGTATTTTTTAGATTCTTTTCCCATTTTTCGATTTTGTATTGTTTTGAAATTAATATCATTCCTTATTTATAATTTTTTTAATGTTCTATCTATGATATTATTAATGAAAATGTACTTTTGACTTACTTTTTTTTTTATTTTTCCGAACCTCGTAACTCTTGAAAGGGCAACTATGGGCGCACGCTGATAGAGTAGAATTATAGCCAACAAGTCAAAGGATAAGAATATAATAGTTTGAAAGCCTGGTCTTTCAAGACATGGCCAAATTTTAGCAGTTTCTGTTTCATTCCATACAAAAAAATCTAAAATATTTTTTTCCGGCCAAACTATCTGTTTTAGAGAAAAACTTGTAATGACAATTATTCATTGGAATGACGAGATCTTTCGATAAGTATTTAAAAAAAATCCAATTTGTAAAAAAAAAAACGAATGTCTTTCATATAGCAGTTTCGATCCACTGTGCGTCGTGTATTTAATCGCCATCCATTGACACTCGACTCAAAGTCAAACGGAATGAAACTACTTTGTCTATTGTAGCGTTTGCTGAAGTAATGAATCGTTTAAAGGCATCTACAAACAGGCGTGATACGCGACGCGACACAAAAGCACCGCCTGTCGCGCGACAAGCGGAAACTTTGTGTCGCGTGTTCCGCCTCTCTGTAGGAGTCATAGCCTGGATATCGCTTTTATCAGTAGTTACCTAGGTAGGTACTAAATATCATCTACATAATGTCTTCAAACGAGGACAAAAGCTAGGTACTGATTATATCTCTATACCTACAGGGTCATTCATCATAAATAGAGGTAAAAGTGGTCAACACATGGGATTATTCCGTTGATCCACCCCAAAAAAATCCACCTTAAGGTGTATACGCGAAAACGCATAATTATCCTAGAAACCAACCTAAGCCTAGTTGAATAAACGGAATCTATAGGCTAATGGATTCTCGGACATGCGTTTCCGCGTATCCACCTTATGATGGATTTTTTGGGGTGGATGAACGGAATAACATAAGCAGATCAGATTAAAAGTATAAATTAAGTTGAATACAGATGATGCACTGATCCTGTCGTAGTAAGCAGCATTCTTCGTGCACAGCATAATGTGGGCTTCACCTTTGGCAGCCTTGTTCCAACCACTGCTGAGGCCTGCTTACTTTTAATAAGCCATGCTTGCCTGGTCTATGCGTGTATCATCCAGGTCTTACCCGCGGTCTTTTATAGGTCATCCACCCATCCGTCTATTGATCTGTACTGGACTGAATTGGACTGCGGAAAGGAGGGGATTGGTTGGAAAGGGGAAAGTTATTGACAAGCAGACATTCTTGGCCGCCTAGTCTAAAATCCATGCAAATTCGCGGCCTCGACCAGAGAGATGATTGCAAAACTCAATATCGTAACATGGCACAGCAGATTGTGTCTTTTTATTATTTTTATCTACATCAACGCAAATTGCAGAAAGATAACAGGATTCTGCCATAAATCTCGGTTGGTTGGAATAGGTACAGTCTTCCGCACGTCCATGATAAGTATTTGATTTTGACAGCGCCATTATTTCGGAGTAATAACAAAATAAGCCCGGCTTTAGCAGTTCAAGTGTGACTGACGTGCTGTTGATCGTACTGTCAGCCTCAAAAAGATCGACAAGAATTCATTGGATTGTCTACAATTTGCGTTCCATAATAGTGTATCAATGTGTAATCAAATCACAAAACATACTTGCCTATTAAACATTGGGTACTTAATTATTCCACATTTATACTGTGCACACAAACACATTCACATCTTGACGGAATGTATTCGTATTGGACTCCAAAGACGTCAAGCTTTTGACAATAATTTTAATTAAGGCTTCTTTAACAGCCTTCTAGCCTCACCATTGTCAGATGAGGCTAGAACATTTTATCTTATTATTATTATTATGGGTACAAGGTTGCGGGTAGGCAAGTTTTTCATATATATTGTATTCAATAATCGGGGTGAAGTATTCTTTATAGAAAAAAACCCTGTAAATAAAAAAAGATTAAAAAAAACACATGCACATTTGTGTTATCAGGTGTCCTGTCAGTTCACCAAAAGTTAATTTACATTTTTTTACTTGACAAACAACGATTGGCAAAAACATGATTTGTCATTTTATAATTATTACAACAACAATTATGCCAAATAATTCACATAAGAAAATTATTATTATCCGATAAACTTTTTTTTATTAACGTGTTATTTGACAAACAATTCATTATTTTTTCATTTTATCTCATAAAGCAACGTTTGGAATAAAAACGTTTTACATATTGACTTATTATTACGAATTCTTTGTTTAAAAAATATAGGCCCGGGTTTTCTCGCACAAATTTATATTCCAGAAACGAGTTGCGCTAATAGAAAAAAAGAGACTATTTTCAGTAGACTACCCGGAACCGAACTAAAAAAAACAGAGATATTTAAAAAGAAATGGTTGGGTTAGGTTAGGTTAAAAGTGTGACCCCTATGCCAGAAACGACTAGATTAAATAGAAAAAAAACTTTTGTAGGTTTAAAGAACTTCAATACTTGTCTGTAAATAATTTGACCCAAATGAAAATTGCAACCATGTAGGTTTACGTTTTCAAAATTTGATCGCAAGCTTAAGATATATAGCCGCTTTTTCAAAATCTAATATGCAAACTCTTGGCTTAATATTTATGTTATTTTCTGGTCCTTATTCTATAATCATTTCAAATATTGTGTCACTAGTTTAGAAAATGTATTATAAAATGATATTTAGTATAAACGTGATTTTTCCAAAAGAATCTAAATAATAAATGAAAAATGTATAAATGAATAAATATCATCCGAAACATTTGCAAAGGGAAGCATTTGCCAAATAAATGTTTGTAAAGCGAGTGTTTATAAAATAAAACATATGCGGAATAAGTTGTTTTTGAAATAAATAGTAGGTATACGAAACGTTGGTTGTAAACTAAAAATTTGTCAATGGTGTTTTGGTGAAACATTAGTGAACCGTGTTATGTTCAGGAACACAAATTATCTTCAATATTTTTGAGGCTGACTGTACTCTCTACAATACATGTATCTAACAAATTGCTAACTCTTATCAATTCGACATTGTTCTCAATAGTGTAAACGAGGTGCTCTTGTTGCATCAAATGAATCATAAGTATGGTTTTTATCAGTATTTAGAGAGCCTCCACTATTTTCATACAAATTATCTCAAATGTTTGGAGAGATTTAATAAAAGGATTTCGCTTCTAGTAAACCTCTTTGTGAAACGTCTTAGTTATTACCGCGTTCTTGTGATGGTCGATAACAAAGGATGAGTCGCTGGGGAGGTCATGGCTAACTCACAGACCGATCTAAGACGGTAGCAGGCTGTGGTAACTTGCTTGTAAAGATTACTCGATGGAAGCAGAGAATGCTAATCAGATTTAGTTATTTATTTATTTTTGCATAATGTTCACTCAGTTACAGACATGACCCCGTTGAGGCGCAGCAAGTATTACCACATTTAACATAGATCTAGATTAAAAACTTTAAAGTTAACATTATATTGCATACCCACTAGATAACAATATCACAACATTCATTATTACTACTAATAGATAAACTCTTTCTAACATAATGTATTTAATTTATATCTTATACTTATCCCGAGATACGTTATGCTAGGTGCCGAAAATGAAGGTGAATTCAGTTGGAGGTCACTGTGTTTCGCTATAAATATGTAGGTACTAGCACTTCGCCGGCGACTTCATCCGCGCAATTTCGTATTTTCCTCTACAAAATTGAACAGCCCCTCTACCATGTTCGATCATCTACTTATAATCTGTATTCGGGTTAATTTTCAAGTGGATCTGCTGATTTTTTTTTCATATAAACTGTATCCCCGCTTTTCACCCCGAAAGTGGTTGAGTTTTGAAAAATCGTTTGTGACGTTTCTATTAATTGATTTATATGTTAGTTGTACCAATTATTGAGTTCATCAAGCTACGTTATAAAATCCCCCCTCTAACATTTAATAGCCCTTTTCCCTCCATCAGGGGTAGATTAACCAAAAACCCTGTTATACGTTATTCTTTATTTCCGGTCCTAGATATAAATACACAGTTTCAAGTTAATCGGACCACGATTTACAATTCTTCCAACCAAACATTTTACACCCCCTGATCCCCCTTAGAGGGTAGTTTAGTAAGACAAAAAATGACTAACTTTATTATTTACTTATTTAAATATTTGTGCCAAGTTTCAAGTTAATTAACTTTAGAATAGAATAGGTCTTTATTTGCTTAGAATGTTGGTACATAAAAATAAGTTGTTAGATTATAAGTAGGATCCAGGTACACCCTGCCTTAATATACCATGCAAATGTAATACGAAGAAGAGGATAATAAGATATTACAAAAAAAATGTCATTTAAGAAATCCTGCACAGAATAATAACATTTATAAACAAGTAATTCTGTGAAACGTTTTTTAAATTGTTGCAACGGTATTTTTTTAAGTTGGTCAGGTATTTTATTAAAGATTACAGGAGCCATACAAATCACATTTCTTTTTAATAAGCTAGTTTTAAACACGCCCGTGCATAATAGATTCTCGTATTGAGATCTCATAGCTGTACCTCGTTTTCTAGTTTCTATTAAAGTTGCAAATAGACATCGATTTGTTATCACAAATATTGCTAATTCAAGGATACAAAGGCATGGGAAGATTAATAATTTATGAGAATTAAATATAGGTACGCAACTGTCTGTCACTTTAAGACCAAATATAGCTCTCAGGCAGCGCTTCTGCGTTTTGAAAATGCTTTCTCGTTCACTACAGTAACCCCAAAATATTATACCAAATCTTAAGATGGAAATTACTAGACCATGGTAAGCCACTAATATTGTCGATAAATTTACTTTTTTTGATAGATTATGCAACATAAACGCGGCTGTGCCTAAACGTTTACATATATCTTCTGCTTGCGGCTTCCAAGTTAACTGGCTGTCAATTATGATTCCTAAAAATTTTGTGCTGTTTACTTTTTCTATAGTTCGACCATTGTAGTTTATGTCCATATCTCCCGTAGATATTCGTTGGTAAAAGTGCATGATTTTAGTTTTTTGAAGATTAATAAGTAAATAATTATTGTCAAGCCACTTTATTAAACGACTAATTGTATTGTTAATGTGATTCTTTATTTATACATGAAACAATTGATGTGCAAAGTATATTAACTGGCAGGTCATTTATATACAATAGAAATAATAAAGGTCCGATGACGCTAGCCTGCGGGACACCATATTTTATTTCTCTAAAAGATGTTAGAGATTTTAATTCCCTTCTAGATCCTAAACACAGGCTCGATATCTCCGTACATTGTATACGACCTTTTAGGTACGTTTTTATTAAATTAAGGGTATTGTCACGAATACCGTATGCGTGAAGTTATGTTTAGGAACAAGATTTTACATACAAACAAAATTCCCCCTCTTCACGCCACATTTTCTAGTCCCAGTAGTTTCGGCTGTGCGTTAATATGTCAGTCAGTTAGTTTCTCCTTTTATATTTATTTATAATATATTATAGAAGACAGGCGCTGTTTGAGGGGTCTTTATTAAGTTAAATCTTGGTCTGGTGTCCAGAAAAACGGAACTATCTTGCATAATCAGCCTATAATGTTCCCACTACTGGGACACAGGCCTCCTCTCTTTTTGAGAGGGAGCGGGCTGTAATTCACCACGCGGGCCCAGAGCGGGTTGGTAGATGTCACATGTGTTCGAATTTTTGGTTCTAGGACATGCCGGTTTCCTCACGATGTTTTCCTTCACCGTTTTGAGAGCAGTGGTGATGAAATTATTTACACAAAGTAAAGCGCCTGTCTCGGTTCGAACCCACGACCTACAGCTCGTAAGTCGGGGCCGATACCACTGGGCCACCACTGCTCTTTACCTACTATCTACTACTGAACGGAACTATCTTGCTGATTCCTAAATCTCGTACCTAAAGACCAAGAAAGGTGAAGAGCAGTCTTAATGTAATACTGGGCACAGAACAACGTCAAGCAGCAGGGTCAGCGAGGGTTGGGAGCAGTTGATGGACTAATTATTCCTAATCAGGGCGGTATCTTGGGCGCAGATAAAAAAAAAATAACAAAACAGTTTATTTGTATAACTCATTTATTTTATATTCACATTGTAGTTACGAGTTTCAAGAGGTGAAACACCAGCTTTTACATACAAAATGAGAACAAAAATATTTCACAAAAAATAACTAGGTAGGTATAAGAGAAATGCGTTCCAACGAAAGCTAATAATGTTTGTAATAACTAGAAGTTTTGCTATAGTCACGTTTATAGCAAACGATACTTAATTTAACTATATGTACTTGGCAGTTATATTGCGAGTTGAGAAGTGAAACATAATGATTAATACTGATCGATGCCAAGCGGAGCCGAAAGGAGTCAACGCCGGCGTCGTAAGTAACGCAGAACATGTACACAACATACACTATCACGGTTTGGGGGGAGACTCGTCTCAGCCCTCAAGTTTCCAAAGTTAAAAAAAAAAGCTATACAATAATTGACTAAATACCTTAAAACGCTATGTGAAGCGTGCTGATACACAAATTGTGAAGTAAACAAAATAACTTCACACGCAGTTCATAGCCTTGTAAAGCTGTATCAAGCTAACTTCACGACAACCATCTTGAACTGATCAGAACAAGCTACACAACTTTCGTTTAGCTATATCATTAGTCATTCACACAATCAATGTATCTCCACGTCACAAATAATAAACTATGGTCATCGTACAGTTATAAGAATGTCCAGATTAGACAATCCACAGTACTAAGACATTAAACTATCATTGAGCATAATTATAAGAAAACGGCAGTCAACTTAAACACAATTATCGAAATAAAAATGCTATATTGAGTATAGTGAAATAGGTCAAATGATAAAATATAATCGGGACAGCAAGCACGTACGGAACTTTAGTATTTAGGGGTCCGCAGCGTAAATATAGAACCCTCACTTTGTTCAATTGGTCGATATCTATATATATAAAATGCACAGGAATTATCCTGTTTATTAAATAGGGTATAAAACATTAAAATACTTCCAAAATCTTTGTACATTATTACAAGTAAGAAAATAAAGTTTCAAACATTCCAATTATCGTAATTATATTATTAAACTGAAAAATTTATTTTTTATACATAATTATTATTATTAACATAGAAATAAAGTTACATAAGTGCTTGCTCGGACTACAATCCCACAAAATCGAAATAATACATTTCATTTGTAAGCCACTACATGTATCCAAGAAATTCTAAAAACTAAATCGAAAAATAATAAAAAATGCATGTTAATTGAATAAACATTATAGGCCCTTTGTAAAATGTTACAAATATAATATATGAGGAAGACGAAATTAAATTTTATGTCAAACATATTGCACTAATTCCAAGGACTGTCGAAGTTTGTATCAAATACATGGACATTGTTAGAGAACGCACAGACAGACTGCGGTCCACCGTACTGCGATCCGTTGAAGTAATAAACTCCCCATTGGACTCGAGAAATCTAACGCGGAACACAACCTGTTTGCGCAAACTCTAAACCCAATCCCTATTACGCTCGCTATTTAGTCGAGTGGCCAAAAAAAAAAACTCGACTAAAGTAGAATTGATTTGCTCACACACGTCTAGCTACTAATTCCACTCGACTAAATCACTTGCATAATGCGAACAGTTAAGTTACACAAGATTGTTCGGCTTCGTCGAGGTAATCAATCGTCACATCGCAAGAATCGCTCCACACGTACATTGAATCAATTCTTACAAGCAAGTTAACGTAAACCTAAACGTTACAGATAGTTTGGACTAGGTTCAGTACCCGACTAGTTACCTCGAGCAACCGCTGGCAGGACTGCAGGCTCGCCTTGTTATGTTTGACTATCAACAACAAAAAAATATATGACAAACATCTGTAAATAAGTAGTAAAATAAAAATGCTGTAAAATTCACTTAACTGCGCAATATAATAAATGTAACTTTCCATGTATATGGCCCAAGATACAATATTATATTTACTACTGGTACGAGTACATAAGCGCTTTACAAATCATATTGTAAAATGATATCAATGAATCACAACATCTACTACGCTAGTCGACAAAACAAATCGCGTAGCTTGGCTCTTAACCTATTTTCAAAGGCCTTGTAACTAACTACCCTTACATCCTTTAAGAATTCCGATTATAAGGTCACCATTTCGTTACGAATACAGCTTCATTATATCACTTGAGAACAAATTAACTAATTACAAAAAAAATGTAACTTAAAATCGAATTATTTTAAAATTAAAAATGAACGAATGACATTTGATTCTGTAGAAAAATGTTAAATTATTTTAGTCACACAATTTCGCTTAATCTACAGTTCCGAGGGGGAATTTTTGCGCGAGAAGCTCGTCGCTTGCGGCGCTCGGCTCCGACGGTATCGCGAGTCGTCGCGCAAGATCCTCCGAGCCGCGAAAAATTCGGCCCTCGAAAGCTAACGAGTCGTTATCATAAAACGATCGGGGATCGTTTCACGGTGGTCGAGGGTTTCCCTAACGCTAAACGAGACTCACAGGCACTAACACCGACACACCCGAACGTTCACGTCAATAATACATAGAACACCGTAAAACCCGGGGGTACTCTCACAATTCCACTACACGCTCGTATAACTTAGTTTTAGAGTTTATTGAGATCATTTGGGCCCGGCGGGGGTAGGAAGGCAGGAAGGCTGGGAGCAGTCCCGCTCACACGAGATGGTCGCGCTCGTCGAGCGACACGTCGGAGTCGCGGTCCACGCGCAGCTCGCGCTCCAGGTCCAGCGAGCGCCGCTCCAGCTCCAGGCGCGCGCCGCCCCGCCCCGACTCCAGGGACGACACCTGGAAACATCACCATTATAAAAACGCTCTGAAATTCGTCGAGGGAAAATATACTTTCGGGCACCAGGTTTGCTAATGCGAGTATTGGAATTATCAGATCGTCAAATGGGGCACCGAAAAAGATTTTAGTGCGCCAGACTAGCCCAGGTCGGTACTGTTATCTGATGATTCTATTAAACCCATTTGTGAAATGTTTAATTTAAGTATGTTTGACAAATGAGGCGCCGAATTATTTAAGTGGCGCTAGGTTAGCCAAAACACAGTATAATAAAGTAAGTAGTATTAAGTCTTCATAAAAATCGGCCGTAACGACATGCTTCGAAATCTCGGTACATTAGGCCTATACGTTCTATAGAATGTATTTTATTTTTGAACCCGAATAAATGGATAGGTAATAATGGCACGTCTACCTTTAAGTAATTAGTAATTAGGCAGGTACCTACTACCAAATGTTTAATTTTGTTATTTTTATTTATGTCACCCGTATTTTTACGTAGTTACAATATTAATTATTATCGCCTTTATTTCATTTAAAAACTTATAAATTACATTTTTTAATTGAAATATAACATTTAAAAATAGTAGCCCACCGGTATCGATAACAGGGCCCAAGCTACCGGCGGTCAGGGCTCCAGAGAGAGGAACCTCCTAACAATGCGAGCCGTGTTCAGAAGTACCGCTTTCTGAATGAAGTCCTTGATCCAGCTGCCCAACGAGAGCCTCCTCAGGTGTTGGTCGAGGCTCTTGGCTATTAAGCCATTGGCTGTCACGACTATCGGCACAATGATCGCTGAGTCCACATCCCACATGTCGACCAGCTCGCGAGCCAAGTCAAGATACTTGATTGGTTTATCTTTCACGGCTTTCACGAGGAACAATCATTGCGCACCGCTCTACTTGATCCACCACCACCATATCAGCAACAATAGTCCTGTATGTCGGTGATGATGGATCGATCCCAGTACAATGTGATATTTCCATTTTCGAGAAATGGGTCGGGCACACACCTGTAGTACGGCACTTCCGATTCCACCAGCTGTATTTCAGAGTAAGTTAATCCTGGCTACAATAGTTCTCTGATCTGCATACTACTAAGTACCCAGCCTACTTTACTGTGTCGTAGCAAGAGTCGCTATTTATTTAAATGATTTTGTGGAGTGAATCTTCTGTACTTGTACTGTTATGTATTCTGTAATAAAGGATATAACTGAATCTCTTGACGCGTACCTTGGCGAGGCGGCGTGCGTCTGGCGGGCGCTAGGAGGGCGCGGGCAGGTGCGGCAGCTTGGCGGCGGCCCAGTAGCGTGCACAGGCTCCGCTCGCTCCGCTCACCGCACTCACCGCGCTCACTCCGCTCACGCCGCTCGTCGTGCTGCCGCCCCCGCTCTCCTCCGATAGCGCCGCCTGCAATTTCGCTTCTGGGGAAAGAAGAAACAATATTAATACCATTATCTGTTTATGTGCAGTATGCACATTTCCTACCTTACACAAAGGCGGCGACTGAATCAGTTGTTCTCCGATAATCTTGATTTAAAGTCTGCGGATTAAATCCACGTTCCCTGCAAAAGGTACGTATATCCAGGCTTGAAAAACCTTTGAAATTTAACAGCATCTAAGACGGGATTACACAAGATGAACCTGGTTACTCATTATATGCTTTGTGGTTGCTTCTTCGTTTCCAAGCAGGATTTTCAGCAGGCAGGTATTAAATTGCTGTGGGAAGGCTGCTGTTAAGCGGGTTTTCGTTTGAGGTGAGTCTTGTTATAGTGTTGGCTAGAAGAGAGTGGTGGTAACATACGTTAAAATAATACTCACTAGCGACTTGCGAGGCATTGAAGGTGACGGGAGTGCGCGCGAGCGGCGTGCGCAGCGAGCCGCCGCGCGCGCCGCCCGCGCCCGCGCCGCCCGCGCACCCGCCGCCGCCGCTCGTCTGTGGGGGACGGAACACTCATGAGATACTGGGAGCTTAGCACCTTAGGCTTACTAAACGAAAAATATAAATAGGACTCCATCGCATTCATTAAGTCGCACACTGCAGCAGGCACTAAGCAACTTATAAGCTATGGGACTACGTCAAAGCGAAACGCATGGCGGACCAACACGCTTACGTGAGGCAAGTGCCGTAAAAACAATGTACTTATATAGAGTTGAGTTAAAAAAAATATTACTACACAACTAGCAAAGCTCTTGGCTGAGTAATAACAGCCTCACGGGTCGATCGATCAGGTTAAGCTACGCTTGCAGCGGTCAGTTCGTGGATGGAGGGCCATCTTTACATACCGAGACCCCTCCGTTCCTTGGAAACGTTAGAACCCCGAAAGTCTGACAACCAGTCTTACCAAGGCGTATCGTGTTACCCAGTAACTGGATTGTGGAGGTCAGATAGGCAGTCGCTCCATGTAAAATACTGGTATTCAGCTGCCTCCGGTTAGAGAATGGATGACTGAATGGACTCGAAAGCACAGAAGAAACTACTGAGTTTACGAGGTATAATAACCAAAATAAACAATTTCTAATATACAGTAAAACAACAAACTACAAACACGAACACAATATTTTTAATGCCCCACAACGCACATTGCCCCATATTTTACAGCAAGCCTACAAAACTGTGGCATCGATTGTCACAAACGCAACGATAAACTAAACGCTTCACTAACTAGGGCAAAAGATAATGATCTACGTTTTGTAATATAGTGCATGTTGCATGTTGCGTGATTCCCCAAATTGTAATATTATGCGTCAGTACTTAAGTATGCAAATTAAGTAATAATTGACGTTAGCGTGGCATGTTGACAAACTATCTGGTGAGGAAAATAAATGGTGATTGGAGACTATTTATGGTATTAATTTGGGATATCTCCTGAATTTTTGTCGCAGGCTTGAACGCGAGCTGCCCTTGCCTTGAAATATTACAAAAAAAAAAAACTCGTAAAAATGCTGTCTCTAATGCCCATTAGGTGTGTAGAACAAAACGTCTTAATTTCCTACAAAGAGTATTTAATATTTTATGACTAATCTAAGGGACACTGCAGTCTTGATCATACCCTTCCGCCTTCGCATAAAATACCCAATAATTAGTCACCATGACTTAAAACTTCTATATTCTAAATCACCCTTCTATATTTAACTGGAATCATTACAGACATTAAAACTAAAATAACCTAAGTCTGAACACCCTCCTAAATATAGGATATAACATAACCTAACGTAACACGTCTGACTCACAAATAAAAACCTAGAACTTCCAATTTCCACGTAATTCTAAACTAACCTGCCACATCAGACATCTGTCCACATTATCTACGTCAGTCAGTTAAGGGGGATGCGCTCAGGTAGCCCGCGTAATTCAAAAATATTTACGTTTTTTTGCAATTTGCACTGTCAGGTTGTATGTTGATTAAAATATGATTCGTGACCGTAACAAATATGGCTTTACAGAATTATAATCATTAGAATCAGCAATACAACTTCTTAAGTTAGAATTGCCCTTAAATGTCATGATTTCATGAAATAGTCATTCAATAGGGTAATATTAACTTAAAGTGATGTATTGATGATTTTTATGATTATAATTCTATAAATATATATTTGTTACGGCCGCGAATCATATTTAGATCCACATACAAACTGATACTGGCTTGCAAATTGCAAAAAACGTAAGATTATTTGAATTTCGCGGGCTACCCTGACGCTTTCGCCTTAATGTATTATCTAAAAATCTAAATATATCGAACAGTCAGCTGTGACAGTTCGCTGGAGACATACATGTGCTATTGTGCGTTCATTGAAGTGGGCAGTGCTCACTCACAAGTGAAGGGTAGCTATACTTAGAACTAATGACCACACATATCCCCATATGTTCTGATTGGTAGAGGACTAACGTGGGGGAAAAGGTGAAAGTATACCGTCTATTCAGTCACTTTTAACCTGACTAAAGTTAGAAATACATGACGTTTTGTGACCAGCAGAACCCTGGAGTATTTGCTATGTATGTTTTCTTATGCCCTATACAGCACCTACCAGTGAAGCTATAAAAGTTCCATCCAATAAATTGCGAATATACATGTTATGCTTCGAATAACCGGCAAGGAAATGTATAATATAAATATCTATGTCTAGTACTGGTGTCGACAAAATTGTAATATCGCTCTGAAAGACAGTAGTTCAAAAAGCGTTTCTTCAATTAAAGGTACTACATGACCTAAACGCAAATTTATAATGCCTAAAAATATATGATCCACTGCAGTAACTAAAATCAGAAAACTATATATTATATTCTTCTGGATATATGCTAGTTAGATCGTGTGTTAAAAACATAATACTTACAATTAACTTGATATGATACAAAAAAATCACGAAGATACCTCTAAAAAAATATTTTAACGATTAAAAACCGTACTATTATACATGCAAACATTCAGATTTTTTGTCAGATTATTCTACAAGTGATAAATGATAAATGATAAATGATTTTATTTCTGTAAGTAGGTTTGTACAAACACTTTTACACGTCAATCATACTTTTAAAACTAGATGAGGTCGGCGTTTCCTATCTGACTACTCTAAGTAACATACTAACGTGATAGTGTTTTAATTTTTTAGTCCAATGAATAGATTTTTTGTAAATTTATAATTGCTTCATATTTTGCAATAGATTACCAGCGTTGTGTCATCGCGCGTCTCTTTCTTTTCTATGCAATCCGACAGTGACTGCGCTTTAGCTCTTGTAAGCCTCTTAAGCAGTAGCGCCAGAAGCTTCAAAAGTAATGCAAAACAATGATGAGCACATTGCTGGGGTAGAAACTAATGCTTTAGGGCGATGACACACGGTGCGACGGCGCTACGTAGCGTCGCGACGAGGTTGGGTCATCTCTGGCGCCACGCGAGACGTGTCAGTTTATAAAATAGGTAGTATGGCTCAGTTTGTTACGATGACACAACAGTTCCGTGTACTTGCCCTGACCGGTGATTGGCAGCAGATAAAAGAAACTGACATTGAAAACAACATACATTATTTAGTTTCAAGAAACTGCTTGCTTGTGGGTGTGCTATAGGTGTACCTATAGCACACCAACAAGCAAGCAGTTTCGCCCGTATTCCCTGAAGGGTTAGGCAGAGGTGTACTCTGCCTAACCCTTCAGGGAATACGGGCGTGATGTTATGTATGTATGTGTTATGTTTCAAGAAACGTGGTTATATCCACATGATTGTGTATGTGTGCCTAATTGTTGTACTAACATAGATTTTAAGTAACTTGTAATATTAACACGCTATGGGCCTTCGGAGCCTAATAATAAATATAATTTAATTTAAAATCTACATAATAATTGCCTATCCCTTACTTAGACTTATTCATCAATCCATGCACACAATAATCTGTACTTATGAACTACATAAAATAAAAACTAAAAACAATTTGCAACTAAAATAAAAGACTTAAAGTTAACCGCTTGTGGTAATATGACAATTTTCAAGAGAAGAAACGAATAAACTATACAATTGTCTATGCGCACCTTGTAAGTGTTACTCACGCAGGGTTTTGAAGTCGAGCTTGTCGGTCAGAACCACGCAAAATAATATGTTATTCTTTCGATGCACGCAAAAAGATTAAAAGTAGCGCTATATTTATTTAATCTTGAACTTACTTATAAACTTTTTTCGCGTACAAACTCATTTCAGTAGGTTGTCTTCAGTGCTTTGGACTAGAGAGTTCTGAACGTAAGAAAGTCCAAAACCACTTTTTAATTTTTGGCCGAGAGTAACCCTGCGGTAATCTGATCAACATCTCACCGAACCTCATCATATTCCCACAGGCTATTAACCAAAAAAATAATAATTTAAGAAGCAAAAAAACAAACCTATTTGTCAGTGCACTTAGGGTGCGCGAGCCGCTTGGCATGGTGCGCTATACTAACGTGGTTGGCGGGCAGCGAGTGCGGCAGCTGCATGGGCAGCGCCTGCGCCGGCTCGTCGTCGTGCGGCGGCCGCGGCAGGCGCCGGCGCAGCCACGCGTGCCGCAGGGCTTGCGCCGGAGTGAGCCGCTTCTCTGGGTCCCATTCTAGACACCTGGAACGAGACAAGTAGAGAGTTAGACCCATTTGATAATCCGCAAGGTTGAGTTGTGTCTTTCAGTACGAGTATCATGGGTGTTCTCTTGAGCCCTGAAGTTGATACCAATATGGTTTTGGTACTCAAAAGCTCGAAACTCTGGCTACAGGAGCATCTATCGATTTATATATTGGTATGCATAACACTGGTAACAAACAGGAAACTACGTATAACTATGTGAAGTCCAGACTGAGAAACGTACTGGTACCACACTGAATATTTAAATACGTAATATTTAAAAGTCTAATGCAATTGTATTCCCACGGAGTAATGGCAAGTGCTAATTTATATGCTGTTTCTCGCTTCGATTGCAATAAAGATTTGAGCAAATTGACATGCTTGGAGTGATCGCAGTAAACTCTACGAACAACGCTATTAGTCTTTAATATTATGTTCTACATATTTTGTGACCATGTTTATTCTAAGAAACATTTGATAAAATGTTATTCTAAGCATGAATTACAAAAACAACCGTGATGCGGAAATCCTTATTTGTACTTACTTTAATATAAATTGTATTTATCTGTGGGTTTTTACTCTGAGAGACGACAACAACTTCGGATGCAAGACTTGTATATTCTACACATCATTTTAATATCAATAAAAGTAATTTAATGACGAATCAATGCTCTGTACTAGGAAACAGACATCAAAAGGCGAATTACATTTCAAGTTAACAAACCAATAAATTATTTTCCCAGATCAGTTTGGTTCGCCCACTTTTATTAGTTGATGCCAAACCACAAGGAAAATCGAAAGCTTTTTACCAAAGTTTTCCTGTTCAACGGTTGAAAAATTACTCTTTTAATTTCCAAAATATTAAAGTAAGTAGGTAGGTGTTTCTTGGCAATTTTGGCAACCACCAACCGCTCCACTAAAATAATATTGACTAATGCACGCCTAAAGCGATCTTAGTTCAAAGAACTGATAATCTGGAAGTAGTTTGTGCTTTATGGTTAAGCCACTCTTATCATCAACACTAAATAATAATAATAATAATAAATAATTCGGACTTTATTGCAGAAATGTTTTTTTTTTACTGCAAGAAGTAATTGACTACTATTACAAAACGGCGCCAGAAAAACCTCAAAGGATTCTTGATCTAGTTATAATTAAATCTTAACGTTGTGGTTCTTTTTGCAATGCATATACATAGATAACAATAAAATATTTTTCTTAAGCGTCCCTCACACTGGCAAAAATGTCGCTCAAAATTTTGTGCAAAAATATTGAGCTTAATTTTTGTGCAAAATATTGAATGGTCGTGGACCGCTGGCATTACACAAAAATATTCCACAACATTTCAGTGTCGATTAAACTTATCGCGATGGAAGGACGGCGCTTCGCGTTGTACTGGTCCATAGCTACCTAAGTTGTTTCACCCAGGGCTGACGCGGAGGTTGCAAGTTTCATAGTTGCATTATGTGCAGCGTTGATGGAGACTTTTAATAAGAAGAAGTAAAGAATGTGGGTCAGGAATTGGTTGAAAAATCGACCGACTCATGGTCATCGTAAAGTACTTCGTGTACTGCAAGCCTGGAACCTACACTTAATACAAATTTCCTTCTTTTTTTTCATGAGGATAATACTGAGGATGAATGAAGAGGTGTTTGTGAAAATATTGAAAGTTCTGCAATTTTTTTCTAAACTTTCAAAAAACTTTTGAACGTCCCACAAAATTTTGAATGCCCTAGTTTTGCGAAATATTTATATCTCGCACTTTCAATATATTTGCACAAAAACGACATCTTCATAATTTTGTGCAAAAAAATTGCCAGTGTTTAGTTTTGTTTTCTAAATCTTACCTTCTAATAAAATCAATGAAGAATTTGTCTTGACAGCCTTTGAGGGCCGTGACAAAACTTTTTGATCCTGGGGGACCTCTAGGCTTGCCTCTTCTTGACATTCCTGTAAAAAAAAACACATTATCATTAAATTAAGTTAAATAAAGAATAGACCGAATCGGCTAAAGGTCAGATTAGAACTTGGTGTTAGGTCTGAAAAACGTAGGTATTTTTAGTTTCTCCGAAATGGACGAGCTCTCGGACGCTAGCATGGTTTGTATTTATCATAACTCACTTCAGTGTCAACCTTACCTTACTTAGTCATACAGAACTAGCTAATAGCTTTGAGGAAAATTAAAGAGAAAAAGAATCTAAGGCATTTTGTGGGAGCAGCAAATAATTAGTAATTCGTTTTAATTTAGTTAGTACTGAATTAATGACAAATGCTTCTATAAGATTATGTCAGTTGAATTTGGCTACCCGCCAAAACAATCAGACTGTTTCCTCAAAACACAAACTACATCCGCGACTTTGCCTGTAGTTTAATACTGTTTTTTTTAGTGTTAGTTTATATTGGCAATTAATCATTGGCGTACTTGAGGCAATGGATCCATAGGAGAAACCGTACATTTAATAAATTGTCTAGGTACTCGTAACAGACTTTTAATTTGTAATATTTCAATTTAACATTCCCAAACGCAATTTTAATAGATTAATCACCACAAAGTTCGCAATTATTTTAGGCTCAATGAAAGTTCTTGCCAGAAAAAATCCAAGAGAGAAACCACGACAGCTAATAATGATAATCAAGTAATCAACATAAAAATTAACCACAAATGACTAATATTTATAGGTCAGACCGTCAGACAGGCACCAGACACATGTTATATTATGTACACAATATGTTGCCCGATGAGTCAGTCTTAGGTCATATAATTTCAACATTAGACATCTCCAAAACATCCCGTAGTAAGATGATTCAGAATATTTCACATTTCAGCAACATGACGTTAGGAGAAAGTATTGCGTGGTTCAGGAATTTCAGTAAGTGATGATTGTATTTAATTTTAGAAATGTCGCATGTGTTTGTTAGTTTTTCGATTTGTTACATTTTCTTTAGTGTCTATCGTTATCCGAAGATAGTGGTGAGATATGATTTCCGTTTGAAATAAGGTCGTGTATGGCGTAAAGAGGGTCAAGTTACGATAAGTCAACAGCAGACTTGATAACCTCAATCTTTTACATTTGGGTTTTATTTCTGAAAGAGTATAGGTATTCGGATTGGGAACAAATAAGTTCATGCTGACATGATTTAGAACTTGCGTACTGAAAACACTCCCTATTTGTACAGCTAGATAAATGGTATCTGTGAAAGTCTGATCGTATTTTTAGTGCAAAATTCCTACCTTGATTGGAGGTCCGCAGTTTGCATTGAATAATAGCTTTTGTTAGAAAATAAACAAATCCTAGAATCAAGTCAAAATTTTGTGTTGCCAAGATACAAGCACATCAAAGTTCATATTCTACATGTATTTTTTTTTATATCCTGAATGAACTCACCTCCACTTAGAACGGTGGTGCCATCGGCCATTGTGGTAGCCGTGCAGTACCGTGGAAGCCCTTTGCTGCTGATGAAGTTCTTAGAGCGCTTGCCTTGCTCGATAAGCTTTTGTGGCGGCATGCCGAGCAGCTCGATGATGCATGCCATCTGATCCGCCTCATCCTCGCCGGGGAGTAATGGGAACCCTGGAATAGTAGGAGAACACATGATAATGATGGATAATTTGGACCGACGGACGAATTGGCGGGGTTTTTAGCAAAATTGAGAGATGACAATGAACAGAACCGATCGAAGTGGCGGTGCTTGGGGGAGGCCTATGTCCAGCAGTGGACGTCTTTCAGCTGAAATGATGATGATGATAAATGTACTGAAAAATCCGATAAACTGATTTATTTGGCTTTGATATGCCGACATAAATATTTTTGCACAGAACCGCTTTAAGGATCGTGCACACAGGCGCGACGCGACGGTGCTACACAAAGGCGCCGCTCGTCGCACGGCACGCGGTGCCTTTGTGTACGCTGTCGCGTCGCGCCAGTGTGTACGAGCCTTAAGTTTCTCCATTAAATTGATTGTAAAAAAATACTTATGCCGAAACTTAGCATTATTAGATGAATTACAAGTTCAAAATACTGGCTGCGATTTGTTTTTTTTTTTTATACATTCTTGAAATCAAATAATAAAAACGTGTTATCAAACCACGCCGTATCATCAAATCGTCGATATCAATAACCATCAATAACCTCAATACTAAACTCCAATTTCATGTTATTGTCCCCCGTCCGTAAATTCTATTGTTTACAACATGTAATCATAATAATTCGCCAAAGATTGTTCACATGTAATCTTAAGCCAAGATGTATAAGTAATAATAAAATTAATAACACATGTAGTTAGGGTTGCCAGGTGTCCGGCTTTTTACAATCGTGTCCGGCCAAATATACACAAGTCCGGCTTTTGTTAGGCTATTGGTCAATCCCGCCCCCCTGTCTCTAATTAGGTATAAAGCTTCGATCAATAATAGTACTAGATTCCCGATAAGTGCTTTAAAAACGGCCCGAAAAATAAGAGCACAAATACTTTTGTGCTCTTATTTCAAATTAGTATTGTCCAAACATAGCCAAAGTTAAGACGTCAGAATGCCACAGTGCGCGTTCAAAAGTTGTATAAATAACCACCGTAACACCAAGATTTTGGAAGGAATATATTTTTTTCGGTAAGTTTATATGATTATGTATGTGTTTATCATAAAATAAAACGAATTAAATAATAAATATAAATCATTTAGCAAATATTATGATTGTTTGATCAATGTTTGTGACAACGCGCCAACTATTGTAACAAACATCGACTGTTCTGGAACAGGGAATGCACGGAGTAGTATTGTTTTTCTTATGTTATTTTTCATCTAAGTTAGATTTCCTCCGGATTGGTTCGAAATCAGACCAATCAGGAGTAAATCTAAATTAGAGAAATGTATTGATGATTCTTATGATTATAATTATGTAAATACACATTTGTTATTGTCGTGAATCATATTTTGATCAAGATACAACCTTACACTAACCTGCAAGTTGCAAAAAACGCAGGATAATTTGAATTTCGCGGGTTGTCTTAGCAGATCCCCCTTAAAGAGACCGATTACGATTGTCCAGATACATTATTTATAGCATCCACCTCGTACGCACCTTCAGTCATGATTGTTTACCTAATATACTCTTATTTGCAGTTTAATTTAAATTAAAAAAATATTTGATTTAAAACAAATATTTATTATAACTTCTAAATCGCGTACATGAGTAGACACACCCATTTATTATACGGTTTTTATGAGCCAACCCGCAGAAAATTAATAGCAATGTCTTATAAAAAATAACTATAGTACTAATTAAGTCCTACTACTTTTTTTAGATCGGTTAAAAATATTTGCTACCATACAAAACGAACCTTCGCCTAAATAATTATTTTCTGCAACTCTACGTCTTTCAATACTTACTGTGTTCTGAGCATTGAAATGTCATACCAAGAACTACGTCTAGTTCCAAAATAGAGTAAGCATGAAATTATCAACCAAATGTTTTTAAACCTTATTGCTTACGCTTTAAGTTTCATTTTAGAATAAATATTTTTGTACTTATTATAAAAATTACTTTTTATCTATTGCTTTTACATTTCTCCGATGACAGAAGGACATAGTTGATATGTATGACAGTAAATGTTTATGTTTGTGTAAATGTGGCCACTTCAGCGACTTGTTTTTGTTCCTGATCCTGTATCTAGTGCTATTATTGATCGAAGGTATAAAGTGGAGTAAAGCTACTCAATTATTTTATTTTTGTAAACTGGTAAGTTACACCTACCTATAATTTATTTACAAATGATAAGGCTGATTATTGATTGTTTTAGTTACTTTCAATTTAGGTAAAGAAGTTACAACTTACTTTAGCATGAACAAAATGTGATTCATAATGATAATAACATCATAAATACCTAATTAAGAGTAGAGTAAGTCTCAAATGAATACTCGTAACAGTATAATAAATACACAAATAAAAAAAGATTTTTTTTTTCTTCTTTTTAAAACCAAATTGACAGGCTTTCAGGGTGGGTAAAATGTCCGGCTAAATATGAATCTGTGTCCGGCTTTTCTATTTTTGGGTCTGGCAACCCTAAATGTAGTGTAGGTTACGATCACTAATAACACATATTCAACGTTTATTTGTCATGTAACCCGAAGATTTCAATACGTGTAGGATTTCAGGAATTCTTTGAACTAATTCCAAATACATTTACAAGGGCTTTTAATTTAGTCATACAGCTATTTAAAAAGTCTTGTCAGACAAAAGACGATTGCGGGCGTTTTTTTGTGTCTGCAAAGTTAAACGCCTTAGCTAAAGGGTTTTAAAGTCGATGCCATGGGGAATGGAAACGTTAAAACGTTTAGTTGACGTGAAAAGGCGGAGGCATAGTTCGGTTTATGGGGTTCGTTATGTAAAAGTGAACGGGAATTCGATTGCGCTTTTTTGGGCGGTCTTTAACGATGTGGCGTTCTTTTTAAGGCAATATTTTTCATTAGGAAGGTATTTGAAAAGTGCAATTCAAGAACACGCTAAATATGCAAGACATGACAAAAAAAATATGTTTTTACATAGATTTCTAATAGCATTCCCAAAACAATGATGAATAAAAGTATAAAAATATACGGAAAATTATAATTTTGCCAATTGTTACTAAAACATCCGTCTTTTCAAATAAATTAAAAGTAAAACAGTCAAAAATAAAGAATCTCACCTGTAAGTAGCTCCGCCAATATGCAACCTAAGGACCACATGTCGATCGGCATGCCATACCTGGCGCCCATCATCACTTCTGGCGCCCGGTAGAACCTCGACTGGATGTACGTATACACCCGCTGGTGCTCGTAACACGAGCTGCCGAAGTCTATCACCTGGAAACGAAAGAAAGATATTGTAAGTTTCCATGTAAGAAGAAATTAATAATAGATCAGTTATCCAATGTTCGACCAGTGCTAGCTGACTCATGCCAATACACTCGCGACCGCCATCAAAATTGTCTACATCATGCGTCAAAATATCTCGTGTTACAGTGATAGAACAACCACGGAATAGATATTCCGTGGATAAAACGAATATCATACCAACTCGAATCTGCTGGTCTCCAAAAAGGACTCAAGATTTCAACAATAATTATAGTACCGAATGCATTTTTTGTGAAGTAAATAAATTAATGACTCTTCTTGGCTTGGATTTATGATTATCGTTTTCTTATGATTCTAGTGAAGATGATAAGTTTTTCATAATCAATCCTTGATAGGAATACACGGAACTCACAACGATGACATACTCGTACATTAACCTGACCTAAATAAACCTGCTCCGAGTGTTCAACATTAGGTAAGATTGAACCCACGACCCCTGACATTCAACAGCTCCATCCACGACATTGTCATCGTAATAAAGTTAACTAATAAAGTTTGATACACACCGTAAAAGCTCAAAATCAATCAACCTGCCTGTCAACCATGAAACGGTGTGCGTGTACGACATGTATGAGGCGCAGATATACGACTTTTAATTATTTCAAATTGAACATCACGTCTAAACGAATAGTCTAATTTGTTTGAAAAAATATGTGATAAACCAGACTATTTTCTTCGTAATTTGATATGTGCATATTTGAAATTATATTTTATAACATAGTGTAATTAATTTGTAAAGTAATGTCTAACGCGAACACAAAAACGATAATCACGCAAAAACTATCGGGCGTATTTTCATGAAATCAGCACCATCTAAAAGACAATTTAAGTACCCAAATTTTTGTATACGGCTTTTATTTGTATTGTGTTTGATAAATCAAGGTGGGTTGTTTTTGCGAATAAAGGAGATTGGCAGAAACCCATGTATTTTCAGTACCACATACAGGCTTACCGTTTCATAGAATGAATATATGGATTTGAATGCTACAATAGAGTATAACAAAATATGTAATGGTAAGATATACATTAGACTTGGGGATATTAAATTGATTTATACATAACCTCAAAATGGACCATCAAAAATACACTTAAAGGTACCTACTTATGTAACTCAATATGTAATACTTATGGAATTGCTTTGGCTGTCTATTCGTCTATTTACTATCTCTTTTCGTATTTTTTTATGTGATTTTGATTACCTTTCAACATTAACATTTTTTTATCTCTCATCGTCACCCGTAAAATACTTATCATTCAAGAGTCACTACGTCAAATCTGATTTTAATACTTTTAATTTTTATATCGAGTATATTTAAGTTTGCACATATTTCTATTGAATAAACGATTTTTTTCTTCTTCACTAAAGTGATTAACGCATAAAACTTATCATAATCTATTTGGATTTATTGTATGGCAACACTGATGTAATACGTTTAGTTTATGCGTTTAGTTTTGCATTAGTGCGTTTCGTTTTCGTAACGGGGCTGCACACTAAAATCATGTTTTTTTTAATTACTCCCAACAACTATTAAAACATTTTAGCTTGGAAAATAACTACGGATATAAGACCTATAATTTGCATATAACTAGATGTTGAAACGTTTGGATTTGATGAGGTACCCAACTCGCCAATCTCCTTTGATGCGCGTTGAAGCGGGGGCTCTTGCAGGCGACGGGCGGCAGTGCATCGCTGACCAATGTCCGGGTAGACGCTAACGCTCTGTGCAATTTTATTCGCTTAAAAGTTTCGCATGCTCCTCCCACTCGCTCAAGGTCGCTGGCACTTATTGTCGCCTTAAGGATCGTAGCAGGTGGCGTTCTGTAGTTTCTGCTTACCCCCATGGGAGGAAAGAGTGAGTTTCTGTTATGTATGGAAATAATAATAACTTTTCCCAACCATATTGGGGTCGGCTTCGAGTCTAACCGGATGCAGCTGAATACCAGTATTTTACAAGGTACAACTGCCTTTTTGATTTCCACAACCCAGTTATTGGGTAACATGATACCCCTTTGTAAGAATGGTTGTCAGACTTGGGTATCTCACTACCCGTAACGAATGTCTAAGATTTACGAATGACAGCCGGGACCAACGGCTTAACGTGCTTTCCCAGGCACGGTGGGCTCTCGATATGTAATGAATGGTCACCCATCCTGTTATCATTCAGACACGAGTGACCGTAAAAACTTTAGAGCAAAATGGCGGAATTTATTAACTCTGAATCTCTGACGTATGGAAGTTTATCACTTCGTAGAGAATTTATATTACTGAAACGTTAAATATTTTCTCTTCAGATGGTAAATAACATGGCAATAACACGTAATTTGAAAAGCTGGAATTACATCAAAGGTGCGCGTTCCCATTTGGAAGTAATAAGTTGTTTTTTTTTTTATGTACATTCGCCAGCAGGTACACGAAACTGTCAAATTTCTCCAAACGATTTTAAACCTTAAAATGGTTATTATTAAGTTCAAAATCGAATGAGAAAATCTGACAGTTTGTGGTAACTTGATGTGCTGGCGACTGTACTATAGCAGTAAAAGAAAATCACACTCCAGTTTTACGTATTTTAATATAGACTTGAGAATGGGTCGCAGTAGCAGCCAGATTGAATTGTAAGTTTTTCCATGTTTACCTAATGAGTTGACCCACTTAGATGAAAGTGTTAAGGCTCCTACAAACAGGCGCGACACGCGACGCGAATCGCACGCGACACAAAGGCACCGCTCGCCGCGCGACAAGCGGTGCCTTTGGTGTCGCGTCGCGTGTCCCGCCTGTTTGTAGGAGCCTTTAGTTGGAATATTAGAAATGTGTAATTCATACATTGCTTGTTGTTGATTAATGGATATACATATAGGTACACACAAATAAATGAATAATATTTAGATAATATCGAAGACATAAACTAGAAACACAATATAAAGTTTAGTTAATCTAACCTAGGTATTAATTTGATCACGTGAGGAGTCATATTTTTTGAATAATTGATACACAAAATAATGCTCTATTTCTAGAAAAATCCTTGCATCGACCGCGTGCTATTTTCCTCCCAAAATAACAATGGTAAGACCTTGTATATAAACAAAGTTCAATGCAGAATAAAATTCGATAAACGTTAGATTTATTAATGACGTGCTAACAGGGGAATACATCTGCTTGTTTTTCTGCGCCGTAACGTATTTTATTTTGATAACATTAATTATATTCGTTAAGAAAAACATCGATATCATGTTCTACTTCCCTATGGATGGGAATTGCTGGCGGTATCTACTTATTGATAAATTATATTTCGATCTGTTGTTAAGTAATAGGGAGTTATTTACAAAGAACATATTCATTGATTAACGGATGGAATTCGGAACACAGTAATACGCTTAGTAAGACAGGCATGGCTGATGTCGGCGATAAGACCGCGAGGTTGATGAGAATGGGACTGGGCAGGTCATACATACAAGATGCATCAGGACCGATGGGCCAAGGTCGGCACGCAGTGGGTGCCTGAAGACGGGCGTCGTCACCGAGGTAGGCCTAAGAAACGCTGGCGCGACGACCTAGGCTCTTTCTTGACTGATTGGCCGGAAAAGGCAGCAGGGAAAGATGGATAGTGAAGTATGGGGGAAACCTTTGCACAGCAGTGGGACAGCATAGGTAAAAAAAAGAGAACTGACTTTGTCATTTCGTATCTGACTACCCCTGAGAAGAAATGGCGAAACAAACTCGGAGCTTATAGGACTGTTTTTAATCAAGATTATGACATAAAATACTTACAAAACCATATTTATACTAGACCACACTTTCAACCTAGTTAACATCCATATTGGTTACAAAATAACTCCTCGATGTGGTATTCTCTGTTTACAACTAAAATTATTTTAGAGTGCCTTTATTGACATACGCACCCTTCTAACACGACCTGATTCCTACTTGTTTATATTGAACATAGCCCGGAAAATGTTTACGTGAAATAGATTACTTCAAAACAGATTGATTTTGAAAATATGAGAGTTGTAGTCTTAATGTTTTGACTGCAAATATTATCTCCTATAAGAATAACGACAGGAGTATTGGTGAAGATTTCTGTCATTTCCATAAGCTTAGCTATAGGAACTAAGAACAATGAAAACACGTCACAGAAGATCCTGAAATACTGCCAGCTGCACTTTGATCATGAATTAATAGAATATTGATTTTCTGTTACCGCATGAACGGTAAACAACCAAGATTCTCTGCTAAAAGTGAAACAGCCAAGAAATCTTTCATATTTATTTAGACATTTTTGGTTTAAATGCTGCAAACTAACACAAGGTCATAACTGGGTATCTATGGCCTACAATTTCCCAAGTCTACCGCCAGAGATGTGCTATGCTACGTTGCTATGGAAGCGTTTGATATCCACCAATCATATTCATTGGCCCACACAGCATAGCACTGGTGGAAACGGGTTCGAGTAAGCTATGGATGGGAGCTATGGATGCGCGAGTGGTGTAGCTATGTGCAGAGCAGGGTACGTCTTCCCTACTGTCGATTCATCGCATAGCTCGAGATTGTTACCTGAGCAAATTTTTTTTTTTTTTGTATGCACGTGTTTCTGTGACAAATAAACCTATTTTTCTTTCTTTTCTTTTTTTCTTTCATCTTCCTCGCACAGCCACCTCGCGGCGGCGCATCTTTATAGCACATCTTACCCGCTCCACTACACAGCTTAGCATTAGTAGAAACAGTCACATCGTTTCGTAGCTTAGCTTTCACATTCTCGCAGCATAGCTGCATGGCACATCTCTGGTGGAAAAGCAGCCTTATACTTGTGTATGCAATAGATCTGGCGCCACAATGCAACCTAGAAGGAGTATAAACTTATAAGCGCAATGTTTATACAATGCGATTTCATCTTAAAGTCAAATAGAACAACAAGCCATTGGGTTTATAGATCCAAATAACGTGCATCGCCTTACATAAAATGATCATCAATCATCACGATGTTTCTAGCAATACAGGGTTAAAATAACTACCTAGGAACCCACTTAGAAAACAAAGCAGCAACATTTCAAACGTCAACTCGAGAAAAAATTGCAGTTGTAACAATCAATTTATTTACACTTAAATTAACGTCTCATGTTAGATGTAATAGATTTACTTCTGGATCAACAGCTCGATAAAAACGCTTGAGTATCGGATGGCGATTGAATCGAATGCGGTACGCGTGTGCGCACGCAAGGGTACGTCAGTGTTGCCATATCTACTGATTGTTAGATCTTTCTACTGACTTTGGAGACTGATCAGCAACAAGACCACTATCATATTCGTAGAAATACAGAGGAGTTTGATGGGTGAGAAACTTTTGACTGATATTCACTAGGTTCTCATAAAATTCTAGAAATAAAAAGTGACTAAGTAGAAAGAAGCTTTTAAAGTTAAAAGCTCAAATAAGACATTCGGATGAACAATGTTCCATCTTACAAATGTTTGCATGCCAAATGGTAGAATGTACCTAGAACAAACGTACACTTAAATTCTATGCAAATAAACATTTTCTATACTATTCTATTTTATTCATCTTTAAATCAATTAATTTTATTTGTTCGACTTACAAGTGATACAACTGGCAACACCGTGACGGCGTTTGACGCACGCGCAAGTTCCGACCACCGCGCTTCAATGGTCCATTGTCTACTGATTACGTTCTTACGACTTTATCATAACCCCATAACCAAGCTCTTGGAATTGAATTCAAGGCTTTCTATATAAGGCATGACCGAGAATTATTGAAAATCAATTAGTATCGGTGTTCGTCTATATGTGGAACGAGATACCTTAACACTTGAGCATGTAATTCATAGTTTTTTGCGATTACGAAGATTCATTGAAGTCTATCGTTTATTTTTTTGGCCCAAACCTGTGGTGCAAGCATTTTGTTGTATTCCAGTCCCGAATGCAGTTCTCGGAAGTCTCGAAAAGATCGAAAAACAACTGATTGATTTATAGTACCTATCTCTATCATTATGATTGATTGGCACTTACCTGCAATAAAAAATTATAATGGGGCCTGCCAGCATCGGAAGAAACACAGACAACAACCGATGCCAAAGCGTTGTAGCAAAAATTAATAATTGGCTCAAAATATTGCTCTGTCCAGACAAATCTACGTCAATGAACCGTTTAATACTTTACAATAATGATGTATTCCATAGAAAAACGTTTTTGACAGCACTAAAACGGAAGGCCAGTGCTCGTATTCCACGAAGCACCAGCGTCATTGGCAGGCCTCCAATGATTGTCATTGGGTTATGCATCATATTAAGGTGACAGGTTATATGTTATAACTAGCTGATGCCCGCGGCTGCGCCCGCGTGGACGTCGAAAATTATCCTACAGGAACGTGCTACCGGGATAAAAAGTAGCCTATGTTACTCCTTATAACATCAGCTATCTGTCAGTGAAAGTCTCGTCAAAATCGGACCAGGCGTTTCGGAGATTAGCTGGAACAAACAGACAGACAGACAAAAATTGTAAAAATTGTTATTTTGGTATAAGTACCGTGTATCCATATGCATTTAGTAAAAAGCGATAAGTAAGTAAGTAAGTAAGTAAGTAAAATTTTATTTGTTTAAACATGGTGTACAATCATGATATATTGCATGCAAGATAATAAAAGATACAGAAAAGATCTAACATGTTCAGCCACATAAAGTGGCGTACAAATCGTGATAATATTCATCAAAATTACATTATTGAAATTATATAGGTACTTATTAAATCATCAGTATTCATTAAATATTACGTATCATTACAATTCAGCAAGCACATTTTCTAGATAAAATTAAATGTCCAAAGTAATCATTAAATAAATTAGGCAATAAAAATTTTGAATTACTGTCATTAAAATATCAATTCCAAATTACAATTATTCCACAAAAAATACAATAACATGTCAATAAAATACAACATCGTCATCTCAAAAACGAAGAATAATTATCCTCTTTCATAAACTCTGCAATACTGTAAAATGCGGTGATTTTAATATTACAAACAGACTCTCCTATTTTATTTATCTGTATGTATATAGATGACCACACTATGGATTAGTCATAATGATTGTGCTAATTAAAATAAGCTAAACAAACCGCTTTGTGACAAAACATGTTACTATAACCGTACTAAATGATGATAGAAATGTGTCTTTCTTCTTAGTAATAGAGAGACAAAGAGTCTGGTGATAGAGTTGGCATAGAATTGAAACTTTTGTCACGATTACGATGGCATGATGACTAAAGAGGTTGATCTAATCGTTTTTATGTTGATTATAATGTGCACATTACTTAATTAAATTACGCTCCGTGCCTCGGAAAGCACGTTAAGCCGTTGGTCCCGGTCTGTCATTCGTAGATTGTTGACCGAAGCCGAAAAGCCTGACCACCAGTCTTACCAAGGGATATCATGTTACCCAGTAAGTGGGTTGTGGAGGTTAGATAGGAAGTCGCTCCATGTAAAATACTGGTATTCAGCTGCAGCCGGTTAGACTGGAAGTCGACCCCAACAGAGTTTGAAAAAGGCGGGCAGATTGATTTATTGATGACTAAAGAGGGTGATATAGCTAGAGGTATGAGGAACAGGGTGTAAAGTTCACTCATACTCTATAGAAAAGGGAGGATCCTCCGTCTAGACGGGTGTTGTGTCTAGTGAGCAACTGCCCGACGGTTGATGTCGGGACGTTGTATATATGCTAGTCGCGCGGTAAACTCTGCTTGCGCGATGCAGGATTTGCTTGACGTCAGTATGACGTGTAGCTCGCATGTGGTGATGTTGATACCGCTACAGGCTCAGCAAAGTGCAAACAGGCACGACGTGACTCTAGTGGAACAATTTCTATGAGAACTTCATGGAAATTGTTCTACATGAGCCACGTCGCGTCGCGCTGACGCGTCACGCCTCTGCGGGAGCCTTAATGATGATTAAAATGTACATATACTTTACTAAATTACGCGAAAGTGAAAGTCGAAAGTATGCAAAAACCTTAAACCGAAAACATCATGAATATAGTGAAGGTGTGAATCAATGTAAAATACACGTAAAGTTTTTTCAACTCGGCAAAAACTACACGTTTTGGGCGCCATGGTAAACATTGGTCTGACGTATGCCAATATTTACTTACGTTATGCCAAAAGCTACTTTTTGTCGAGTTTTTGGCAGTTTTTTAACGGCACTAATTAGTATCTAAACATTGTACTGAAAGATTGGTTCTGGTTCCCCGAATGTTCCACAATTCCGTTTAAAAAAATATTATTCTTTGTGAGAAAATGATGAATTGCGCAGTTAACTTCTGTTTAGGAATATGAAGATTTTGTTTTGCATAAAATAAGAAATATTGTCTGACTGGGATAGATAGTTCTCGTGAACTGTTGCGTTCAATTTTGTAATGAGCCTGATCTTAGTCGTTGGAAATATATTTTCCTTTTTCCAAGAAATGAAGTTAATTGTAAACTTTACAGTTTCAGTATTGTTATATTTTCCTACAAAACAGAGGTTCTCAGAAATACAAGCGTAACAAAACAATTAGCTATACTTGAATGACGTCAAATACCTATTATTATTTTGTAAATACGAATTAATTACAGTACAAGAGTTACTGTAATTAACTCCTATTTACAAAACACTAAAACCAAAGCCTCAAAATAGAAACCCTTTGTTGACTAACCCGGTAACCTGTTCTTATTGCTTTACGTAAGTCGTACATTATTTCTCTGTTTGACAACTCCTTTGCACGACTACCGTCATATCCTACTAATATTATAAATGTGAAAGTTTGTGAGGATGGATGGATGGATGCATATATGTTTGTTACTCTTTCACGCAAAAACTACTGAACGGATTTGGATGAAATTTGGCACACAGATAGTTTATAACCTGGATTAACATATAGGATACTTTTTATCACGGCAGTAAGTTCCCGTGGGATAATATCCGCCCTCCACGCGGGCGAAGCCGCGGGCAAAACCTAGCCTGCCAATAAAATTCACACCTACCCTCATTGACATAAAGTCGAAAATGGAACTGTAATCCGGTTGTTTGGCGGTAGTTACACACAAATCACGCATGGTATGTCACAACTTGATGCAGAAACGGCAGAATCGGTCACATTTTCAATGTGGTGACGTCATAGTAGCCTGAGATCGATGTGATCCCCACATTTCACGTGAAGGGAAACGTGACGTATAAATCAAGTTGACACGCTATTACACGTAGGTGGCGTTCCCGTTTTGGGAGTAAACAGGCGAAATAGCGAGGAGATTCTAGGCGAAAGTGACGACATGCAAGGAATACCAGTGTAGGAGTAGTATTGTGCAGCGATATCCGCCTGGAAATGCCTGAAATGTGTGACGCTATTACAGTACTCTGACAATATTGTGTAGGCAGAGCGTTTCCGAGCGTAATTCATAGTGAAATAAGTCTTTCATTCTTTGGTGAAATACAAGATATTAACACTAACACCAGTTCAAGCAATTATAGAAGCGATAACCTATAGAATTTTCAACTTCAGCTGATAAACCTAATGCAAACATCCCCCAAGTCCCAACGGCTTCCTGTACCTTATGCATGCCTTAGGTATAGCTAAATAAACACTTTTTTCGCTTTGGATCAAAAAAAAACTCGCTTATTTTTAGCTTTCCACCAAATTCTTAGTATTCAGTTCGGCGTTTATAAAAAAGGCTGGTTGTAAAATTCATTTCATAGAAATAAAATCCCCGCTTCCAGTTTTCCGATTCGTTATTCACATACATGCTCTGCCCGTTGCGTTGCTAGCGAAGCGTGCTGTTCAACGATGGGTAATAAATATGTATTTAAATATACGGAATTTTACGAATTTTTGGTGATGCTGTATAATTAATGATGATTGGAAGCAAGCTCTGTGTACTTATGAAAAGACTAAGTATGATTTGACGGCCAGCTTTTTGACACTATGAATCTTCACTGATTATGCCGCTTCATCGTACATGCAACGTGGCCACCTTCTAGACCCAAGGTGGTGATTTTGAAAAAGATTATTACTATTGATTCGGAAACAAGATGATCCTTTGTTGCGAAAGTGCATCATGCATGCAGTATAAAGGAAATGTCCATGTCTTTGTCTACCAATTTGGATAACCTCCTTATCCAGAGACGCACAAAACAACAAAACAGATATACCTTAGTAACATAACCGAGAAAGTCCCAAGTGTACAAGCTTCAGAAGTTCCTTCAACACATCCCACAATTTTACGTGTCCGATTACAATGAATTATTTCAATAGTATTACACTGTTTTTATAAGTACTATTTCTATCACCACAAATGGTGCCCCACCAACACGTGAAGCGTAGGCATATGATAACCGCTATGTTCTTGAAAGTACTATTATAAGCAATAATCATACATGCTTTATTATTTGTGAATTCTTCAATAATCTGCACAAACAGGGCCAAGTTCAAATCAATTTCTATCTAAAATTAGTTACGTATGTTTTACATATTTAATTGATTTATTGTTATCTAGTCACGATGTATTGAAATCTGTTTGTAATTAGGTAAAGGTCGTACGTAGAATTATGTTTAATGACATTCAGCTGGACTATGAATAGATCCCCATTATACTGTTTGCACATTATTTTGGATGTCGCCAACGTATTAAGGAGTATTCCTGAAGGATTTTCAAACTTCGGAGCAAGAAAAGAAGAAAATATATATATATATATATATATACGGTCGAATTGAGAAACCTCCTCTTTTTTTGAAGTCGGTTAAAAAAAAAAGGAAAATTCATTTATAGCTTAGGTACAATCATTCTGAATCTACCTGCTTAAAATTAAAAGGGGTAATGCCACCTATTAGCGATATAGGGAAAGTTGAATCTCCGAAGTGGAAATTAACTCTCTGACATGTAGAAAATGGTGTACTTAATTTATTCGAATACCTAAAACATTTTCCTTAAAGGTTTTTTGCATTGTTTGGAAAACGTAATAGAAATGTTTCTGAGTATTTGAGACCGTCAGAATTCTTGGCGTTTGCCACACTTTTGATTATGATTCCAGGCGAAAGTCGTAATGTAGCTGTGCTGTGGCTGTAAAATATCAATTGTTCGTTGTAACACATCATTTAGCCACTAATGTACCATTTGGAAAATGTCTTCAGAAACTTTTAGCCTTAAGTGTATAATAAACAGACTATAAGCTGCAGTATAAGAGCTTAGCAGATAGTTAAGGCGTTTAAACTGTTCACATTTACACTCACATTAGACTTGATATCATTTGTCCGTAGGGACAGACAAGATAGCAATCGCCGTCAAGAGTTGTCATAATGAGAAAAAGAAAATAATACTTAAAATACAAATACAATACAATCAATTAGCAAATACATCACATACCCAAACCAAAGTGTGATAAGCAAGGTGGTAAGTAAGATGTTATTTAGGCACATAACTCGGAGATGGCAACGAACGTACAGGTGATGCTTCTGGTATTTCAAATGCCCATATTGACGGCGACCATTTACCACCAGGTGGGCGTGCTTGATTGCCCCAATGTGCATAAATAACAACCCAAAATTAGCATCAATCCCTTGATAAGGTGCACATGTTTAACGCATTTAAACTCCGGAGAAAAATAATAGATTTACCTCAACTATAAATCCATCTAAATCTCTTTCAACTTCTAAATCCGTTTCCTACATTCTCGGAAATGAAAATTCAAATTGTTCCATGTATTTTAGGTGTTATGATAATGGTAAACAAACGCCATGCCTTTTGTTTGAAAAACAACACTTCCTTGATAATATTTATAACTTTCAATGAAGAATTCACTATTCTGTAATACAGTCGGTTTTATATACAATGGGCGATGTATCTCCGAATACCTATGAATGGATGAAGGTTGATAGATTCGATTTATGATAGGTTTGATGTTCATTGAAATCATTCGGTATTATGTTGAATAATCGAATTTTGCCTTTTACGAAATGTTAATTGGAATAGAATTGCGCAATCAAAGGATTTACAGGCAAGTGATAACAACACATAGATTAAGAAAATTATCGATAATTAAGTCTTTGAGCGTAATAGATCTCATTTTTATCGATCTTGTTATATTAATATGAACCAAGACCATACAAACGAAACCCCTATGTTTTCTCGACACAAAGCACTGCGTCAAGAATGAAGGCTCCTTCAATCAGGCGCGACACGCGACGCGACACAAAGGCACCGCCTATCGCACGACGAGCGGTGCCTTTGTGTCGCGTGTCACGCCTGTTTGAAAGAGTCTTGATACTTTTCACATCCGATTAAACCTAAGCTAGAGAATATAACACTGGATAAGCCTTATGAACACATCCCGCCCTGTAAAAGTACAATAACAAATGTTCCAGTACGTTCATAAAAACTACTTTCAAATCAATTCTAAATTTCTAACGCAACTCGTAAGTCATTTTCAAGGCGCGCGGAGCTCCGTGAAAATGCCAGGGCTGTGCTATTAAATCCTGTAAAAAGCGTTCAAATACATTAAACTTACATAAAGTCGGAATATCCTTCCATAGGTAAATATCTATATATATAATAGGTCTTTACCTATGAAATTGCCGTTTTGTATGAAAAAATTTAAACGAATTTTTTTCATGAATTTTTTATTTGTATTAATCGAAGTAATCACCCATGCAATCAATGCATCTTTGCCATCGCAGTGGCAGTTTATTGATGCCCTTCTTAAAGAAATCAGCTGGACGGGAGGCAACAAATTCTTCAAAGGCATTTTGTACTGCCTCTCGGGTATTAAATTTTTTTCCCGCCAAGAAGTTATCCAAATTCTGGAAAAAGTAGTAGTCTGTAGGCGCAAGGTCTGGTGAGTAGGGCGGATGACGGAGAGCTTCCAACCCCAGTTCTTGCAACTTGGAGACCGTCTGCTGTGCAGTATGAGGTCGCGCGTTGTCGTGCAGGAGCAGCGGAGACGAGCGATTGACCAATGCTGGTTGGAGATGCGCCAGCTTCTCCATCATTGTGTTCAGTTCTTCACAGTACACATCTGCAGTAATGCTCACCCCGTTTGGTAAGAAGCTGTGATGAATCACACCGGCGCTAGACCACCAAACAGTGACCATCACTTTTCTAGGGGTAAGTTTTCGTTTAGGGCATTGTTTAGGTGCTGAACCAGGATCCAACCAACTTGCTGAGCGCTTACGGTTATCAAACAGAATCCATTTTTCATCGCAGGTAACAATGCGGTTCAAAATTCCTTCATTTGTGTGTCTGTTGAGCAGTGCAAGGCACGTCTCGACGCGTACTTCGCGCTGGCGATCATTGAGTTCGTGGGGCACCCATTTGTCAAGCTTTTTTACCTTGCCAATTTGACGCAAATGGACCAATATTGTTTTGACGCTAACGTCGAAAGCTGCTGCTAATTCAGCCGTAGATTGTGTATCATCAGCTTCCACAATCGCCTTTAATTCGTCATTGTCGACCAAAGTCTTCGGACGACCGCGAGGTTCATTTTTCAGGTCGAAATTTCCAGAACGGAAGCGAGCAAACCAATAACAGGTGGTGCGTTGGTTTGTAGTGTTAGCTCCGTAAACGTCGTTGATGTTGCGTGCCGCTTGTGCCGCGTTGCTGCCACGACGGTACTCATATTCCATAATTACTCGAATTTTTAACGTATCCATGATGACGAAAAAGATTGAAATGCGATGAAAATGTAACACTAATCAATAAAGAAATGACTACTTTTAGAAAAAAAAATCCATGTTTTTAAAATAAAATTAATTTGAAATTAGAATTCTTAGCCAAACAAAAATTATTTTGATTTGAAATGGCCAGTACTGCAGAACGGCAATTTCATAGGTAAAGACCTAATAAAAATTAATCCCTATTTCCCTTGGTCACGCCATCACGCGTGAACGGCTGGACCGATTTCACTTAATTTTTTTTTGTTGTGTTCGTATTTGTCAGGAGAAGGATCTTATGAAATAAAAAAATAAGGAAGTTGATCGGAACGTTACAAAATTTAAGAAAACTTAACGCCAATATAATTTTACATAACTGTCAGTTGTTTGAAATAAATGTCAGCGATTGACAAAATGCGCGCTGCAAATATCGTTAAACACAGATGGATCGGTTGATAAATGAGTCGATAGTTTTAGTCAGAGACTGTTTTAGTTTTAGTCAATAGACAAAACTAAAACTAAACGACATGACATTCATAGTTAAGACAGGACAACGTCTATCGGGTCAGCTAGTTATATTATAATATTAAGTCATGTTTTTATTGAAATTCAAAATCCTAACCTCGTTTTGATTTTTCATTCGATTCAGCCATGATTCAACATAAAACAGCATGCATCGAGTATTTTTGACGCAAAGCTTTGGTGACGTCAACGAGTATCGCCACACTTCGTTTTTATGTTCATAAAGTTCAATTTTTTATTTTTTTGCATTACGAAAATATACGTGAAATCAGCAAAATTGACATGCACTTGATATGCCATTACGTCTTTTAGTAAAAATGCTAATGAGACTAACAAAGGGTTGAGTGAGGTCGTCTGAAAACAAAACAGACATGTCGATAATTTCTTTATACCTAAATTGCAACAATTAAACTTAACTATTTTAAACATTAAGTAGCCGTTTTATTTCATGGATTCAGTCAAAATTTGAAAGAAAAAAAAAAAAAAAAATATCGATGGTACGGACTTCTCTTTACGGGCGACCGGCTTTTGTTTTTTTTTGTAGAAGCTACTGCGTCTCCCGCCAAAAGTAACAGACTTTTTTGTTTAGAATATTGCGCTTACCCTTCTCCAGTATTATATACTTTATGAATTAAACTACAAAACATTAACAAATGATAATTCTAAGGCAATAATACGTGGTAGAATTTCCAGTTAGCATCGCGTGCAACCTACATTGTGCATATTAGTGTCCTAGCATTTAATATCGTTATGTCATACACTAACCTGATTTGGCGCTCAAGGAAATTGCTTTAAGTGCTTATTATCTGAGACTGGTTTTGTTGTAAGTCGGGGATATATTTTAGTCAGCCTATAAAGCTTTTATTATCATATTTCTCATATTTGTGTTAGTTTTAATACCCATATCAACATGTTATTGGTCTATATCTTGACGCTACTCAATGTCAGACAAAGGTATCTTTATGCTCATTGCAATAACCATGAACTTGGCTCTTATCATCACATTTTCAATGCCAAAATCGCACGCGACACAAAGGCACCGCCTGTCGTGCGTCGAGCGGTGCTTTGTGTCGCGTGAGATTCGCGTCGCGTGTCGCGCCTGTTTGAGGAGCCTCAGATCACATTTGCTTCAATAACCAAACCATAAGCTAGGGTACTGACGACTATTAGTCACCTAAAGATCGATTTTTGTAATTCTCTATGAGTTTTATGACGCATGTCGTGTATAAAATTGTCAGAATCTATTTTACCCAGTATTCGCATCGATTGCATTATTATCTTCATGCAAGCCACCGCCATTATCAACGTTTCCATCATCCTTCAGGGCCTTAAAGACTACAAGAATACCATAGAAAATGTCAGGTCTCTTTTAATTATTCGCCAAACAAACCCATTCCCTTGTTTTCCTTCTAACATCTCAATTAAATTTCAAGTCTAATCCAAGCTAGAGGCTCCTATTAAGTCTAAGTACGCATTAGCCGTCACGTCGCGTGTTCGCGACCTAATTACTGTAATTCTGAAGCTATCATCCACTCGGTAGACAAATTATATCGTCGTTAAGTTATCTCGGCGACCTTCACCGATATTGTGTTGGTACTTAGTTAAGTGTGGATGTGTCAATGATTGAGCAGCGTAGAGGTTAATTGTTAGCTGTTTATTTGATAATGATGTTATGCGACCATCCTTGGATTTTAGCACTGTTAGCTACCAAAGGCGAACCTAGGAAGCTTTTAATCAATGAAACCTATTAATTTTCATAGTTTATTTCTTCTTTTTAAGGTAAAAGTAGCAGCAGCAGGCGACGTGTCGCTAGCTACGAAAGTTATTTCATAGAAATACATAGCAACCAGTAGTGTCGCGGCGACACGTCGTCTGCAGCTGCTGCCTGCAGTCGGCTACGAACTTGTACCATTATGGCGTCGAATGTATCGATGGCGCAAAGCTTTTACAGTGCTAAATCATTTGAGCCCAGTTGGCGGTTGCGCAGTCCATGCTTGGAGAAGAGAATCTTTCTACCCACTTAATGTCTTTTTGGGACATATCACCCAGGTTCCTCTAAAATAACCGGTTCTTTCTACCCACTTTTTGCCCTTTTGGATCATCGAAAAATGTCCTCTATTGACAATTTTGAGGTTTCGTCAACTCAAGTGATAATAAATGAGAAAGCTTTTATGGTAGCGACAGCGCATATTTAAAGTTTTATATCAAGCAAATAATAAGATAAGGCCATAATTAAGTTCAGACAGATTATCCTCTTAAAGTAATTTCGTGACCATAAAATATTCCGAGTAGAGAGGAAGTGATGGATCTTTGTAATTAGTTACGTAAAACATCTGTGTCTGAAACATGATAAGTTCTTTGATATTTTTTTTGTAATATTACGTTGTATAAAGTGAAGGCAGAAAATTAAAATGAGGAAGGAAATAAGCCACCTTCTCTTTTGCAGGGATTTATAAAGAATCCTACGAACACACGACATGCGTCAATAGAACTCATAGAAAACTTCAAAAATCAATCTTCAGATGTCTAACAGTGGTCAGTAGGCTAGCTTATGGTTTGGTTATTGAAGCACAATGTGATCTGAGGCTCCTTCAAACAGGCGCAACACGCGACGCGAATCGCATACGACACAAAGACACCGCTAGTCGCGCGACAGGCGGTGCCTTTCTGTCGCGTCGCGCCTGATTGAAGCAGCCTTTACTTGACTAAAGGATGAAGTGACTATCACAAGGCGATGTTCGTTTGAATATTTTAAAAAGCACAGCAATCCTAACTCCAACGACGAAGGCCATTTTCTGCCAAGACTATTTCAACGACAATAAATTAAAATTTTCTCTCGGGACTAATTAATCTCTTGCAACAGTTTATTTAAACAAAGAAACCAGGTCAACAAAATCAAAACCACAGCAAAAAAAGAAACTATCTAGTATTCTAGTGTAACCTTCGCAATTAATGAACGACGTATAAAGTTACTGACAATAGAAAAGTAACAATTTTAAAGTATTCTCCCTGATATATAATAATATTATTCCGCCTAAAAGTGTTTCCCAAAAGGAAAAACAGATGTGTGTAAGTACACCCACATTTCTCCATTTAACTTTGAATCTCATGTAATAGGCAGCGAGCCTAATGCCGTAAACCGGCCACAAATCAAGACTGAAACTGCTACTGAGAAAGTTCTAATGGAAAAAGTCAATAACACTGCCAGACCTGGGTATTGTAAACCCAGGACCCCTTGCTCAGAGATGTCAGCATCATTGACGGGGTCCGATAGGGCCGATGCCTGCCGGGGTCGTGGATTCTTCGAAAGAAATACCGTGGCCCTGGCGCACAGGCAACTGAAGGAACACGGGTGGGTTTTAGTCAGTAAGAATCTGACACGCCCTTCCGCTCCGCCCAGAGAGGGAGAAGGCATTTGATGATTTCAAAACCAATATAAAAAAAAACCTCTTGCTCAGTATTCGGTCACTAAAATCTACTACACTTAAGAGGCAATCAATGGAATAAACACGCCAGCAGAGACAATAAAGTCTAAACTCTGCTGTAATGATTCACATCGTGAAAACGTAACGTTATGTCAGTAATCTCGACAGATGGGGGCTATGTCCCCAATGCGAGCATGTAAAGAAACGCCCGGTAATTAAGAATAAAGATGGCGACGTCGTTAAAAAAAAGTATATTATTGAAAAGAAACGTTTTTCAAGCGAAGCGCCACTGATTTTGAATAATTAATACTATCGTGAGAAATTCACGGAATTTCTCGGTCGTCGAGTGACGAAGATATTCGTCACGGTGGCGAGCGCTAGTTGTGACAGGGAAAGACGGGTTGCTTGGACACATGCCGAGGGTGCGCGCTACTTTCCCAATCGGCCCCATCCTACTCTTCCATGTATAAGCGATTCCGGTAATCGATTCTGGAACACTTTGTGTGGGATATAATTTCCAGTTAAGTTTTCTTTTCCTTTGAAGGATGACTCAATTACTTATTCTAAGCTCAAGTTTTGGGTCAAATTACCCTGAAAGATATATTCTGGGAAGCTCTGAAATATGAAAGGGTTTTTCTCTTTATTTTTTTTTATCTTATAATCAAATCCCTTTGTATTGAATTTTCTATTAAAAAAAAAACTCGCTTTTCGTGTCTTGGCTGTGTGACCGTGCTGTTCTTTCGGATATTGATACGGCTTTCCCTATTATTTAGAGACTGGAATAGAATACTCTTTATTACCTATCTCTACCATGTAAATAACATACACATACATACATAAACTCACGCCTTCTTCCCATGGGGGTAGGCAGAAACTACAGAACGCCACCTGCTACGATTCTTACATACTCCGTTTGCCTCGTTTACGTTCATACGTCTGGTCATACACGCACGCCGGTTGCGTAGTACTACGCACCTGACCTTTCTGAAGAACATCACCAATAAGGTTACTATATGTGCGACCCCTCCCAGCGTTTCCACTCACATCTGCCTTGTAAATACCTTTTGTGAGCATCTTAGTTTGTTACCATGTATATAAATATATAAATAATAATTTAAAGTTTGGTAGTCATTATGTTGTATGGTAGAAATAGACATGTTGCGCCTACTCCAAGTAAATTATTATAAGGGGAGGAGAATGAAGATGAAGTTTATGTAACAACGAAAGAAAAAAGAAAGAAACGAAACCAACGAAACAAAATCTGGACTTTTTGTCAAGTCGTAAAACCCGTGCGAAGCAGGAGCGGGTCGCTAGTACACATGGCTACATATCAAGCTATACATTTCCAGTACGGTTATTTTTTTTGAGTTTTGTATTGATTTATTTTCTTATTTGTATTTTATTTTAAAATTTATTTATTAATAATCCCCTAGTGGGATATAACTAGGTCCGTATGTGTGTCCGTGGCATCACAACGGGCCCTATCAGAATACCAGCGCTGCGGTATTTATTTTTCAAATATCGCAGCTTTATGCTGAGATAGGAGCCTTTTTGGCCTCGCACAGGTTTTTTTTTTTAAAAAATTTATTGTTGTTTTTATTGTTAATTTTGTTAGTTTTAAATGCTCCTTTTTTATTTTATTTTTTACCCTTTGTATTTCCTGTGCGTGTCCCAAATAAAATATTTTTCTTTCTTTCTTTTCTTTCAGTATAAGTTGACCTCTCATTGTACGGAGATCCTATACAATGAGAGATCAGCTTATACTGGAATTATATACCTTGATATGTAGCCGTGTGTACAGTATAAATAAAACAAATAATGGAGCAACGCTTATGTATAATATCGCGTCACAGCATGTTTACATCTGCATCGCCGATAGCCGCACACGTGCGCTTACGCAATGTCACCAGCGAGTCACTGATTCATTGATTGTGGAACATTGATCGATCGCGGTGACATTTTTATGTTAAGTTATGTAAATTGTGGTACAGAAAGACTTTTCTTTTGAATGTTTTCAAAACCATCTTTAACACCTCATCTCTTATTTGCCTTACCTGTTGAAATTTTTAAAACTTGGTAACAAAAGTGAACCTAAAACTTGGTAACAAAAGGAGTGATGTAGGACTGTAGCAGGTGGCGTTCTGTAGTTTTTGTTTGCCCCCATGGGAAGAAGGCGTGATTTTATGTATGTAAAAATTAACTTTTCCCGAAATGCTCAACGACATGTAGGAAAGAAGACAATTTGCTATTAGATACAAAATTGGCACACAAAATTAAATATGAAGAAACGAACAAAGACTGCGTAAAACACCTGAAATAGTATTGAAATCATGAACGTGAGCTAGTTTTACCTAGCTCAAAAACACGTACTTTTTAGTCATGGTTTATCTAATGGTTATATATCAAAATAAGCGTGTAAAATAGAAATACGGAAATACTAATACTAAAGAAACAAATGTATCTTTTTGCACGAAATTGATATGAACACATAAAAATGGAAAACTGAAAACTTCCTTAAGAGAAACGTGTAAATCGGATCATGAAGTGAAAACAAATAAATTGGCCCATTTCGGTTTTTTTTACTAGTAAAGTAAACATTTTGTTCTGGGATAATTTATCTGCAGATTTGAAAAATGCTACAAAGAGTAAGATTGAAACGCAGAAAGCAAAAACGAGTTTGAACAAAACAATAACATACAAAACTTCTTCCGTAAAAACAGTAGGATTTACGTAAATATTTATGGATGTAAATAGAAATTACTATTTAAAACGCTAACTTTTCTGTTAAAGTTACGTAATTACGGAAATAAAACGGGTTTAGTCCTGACTGGTGAAAGTGAAGCTCACCCGAAACTTTCTTTGATTGGATTTTAATCTGAGGGTTTCGCACGGAAACAGTTATCACCATAGTCATTAATACAACATTAATTATTCCGCAGGTGCTTAAATCGATGCAAGTAAATAAAATTACGGTTACCAGATGTTGGAACTAAACCTCAATTTAATCAATAAACATTTAAACTTCCCGAGAAACATCGTCAACTTAACGTATTTCGCGTTAATACGATAAAATATTATGTTTTATGATTTTAAACATTTAGGTTTATTGATTGCATGGAACCATCTGAAACGGTTAAGCTTCCTAATTAACGTTATGACTTGTGTGACACATTTTTCGTTATGTAAAATATTATGGCTATCAACATAATGTTTTACATGCGAAATGACATTAAAGAGTCAGACACACCACTTAATGTATGGAGTTAAAAAATATTGCTTCAGCTGTCCCTTTTTGAGTCCTAAATCTGTAATATTTACACAAACATTGTGCACTTAGCCGGATATTAGGATAATATCAAGTTTCCAAATACCCACATGACAGATAAAACGCGCCTTTTCTTATTTTTATAACATCCTTTGACATGAATCAGCGAGCAAATAAACGATAAAGTCGATTCCAAGGAACCGCGCAGGTTGCTGCACCTTGCAAGAACTCCAAATTATGTTCACGCCTCTCCAATTTCGGTCGGGGATAATCAAAGTTTCAATAAAAATACGCATTACCAACTTCACTTATCGCAAAAGGTTAAATCCGTCCGCCATTTTGGATTCAATTGCGGTATTAACATGTCGAAGTTTTAAGGCCGTGCTCAAAGATATCGTTGTCGTTCTGACAAAAAAGCATCGGCTTCTTTTTTTTTTTTTAGGTTTTTCAACATTCCGTCGAAGAGTTCCAGCTACCGAGTCGTTAGCCAATAAAATGGTGACAGTATGCATTTCAACAAAGTGGATGTCCCGGAAAAAAGTTAATGGTGATTGAATGAGGACGAGCATGCTCCGGTGGTCATGAGGACACCGCCAGCTGATGCGAACTGAATCACTTTTTCTTTGGGTTGCCAACAAAATTAATGAGCCGTCGTATTAGTTCCAGGCAACCCCGAAATCTGTGTTTTCACACATGTAACCGAGCTTTGCTTTTTTTTGTGCAACATGTAATCGAGCAAACAGTAATTGTCTATTAAAAGTTTTCTTCCGAGATTTAGATATGTAATTTATAATTCAATAAGGAAATCATAAAAGATGAAACTGCGAACAGTATTCAGCCAGCCACTGCGTAAAATAATAAATTAAAATTGAACCAGTCTGAAGGAACGCGTAATTAGTACTGGAAATCTTCCGTGAGCAAAAACACACCGTTGACTGAACAACAAAGTATTTGCTTAACAATTTATCTCCAAAGTGAATTTATTACGACATTTCCACAGAATAGCGGAATTATTTAGTATGAGGCCTTGACATGGTCGTGGGACCCAGTAAAAACATGTGTCTGGCCATCGTAACACTGTTATGAGAGTCGGGGCAATAAACTCTATACTGGATCAAATTAAACAACGAAATGAGGCAACTAGTTTCTTTCTTTTACAATTACATGAAGCCGCCTGTTGTTTTATCCTAACAAAACTCACGATCTGTTTTGTGTTACATGAAACATATGGATCTTTCTTTTGAAGAGGAGTTGGAGTAACTGCTTACAGAGATTGGAAGATCAACATGAGATCTGAGAGACGAAGGCAGTTCCCAATACTGAACATTTAGAAAAACTTATGTGAGTATGAATACAGTAAAAACGTTTTTTTTTTTTTTGTAAAACATAATGACGCAAACCCGTAAAGACAGGCCAACGAACGTCTGACTAATATTCCAGCCATGACCCGACTTAGCTAATCTTACTTCATCAGACCGTCTATTTTCCTCAAGCGACTATTACACAGAAAAGATTACCTGATTCACGCTTTTTCTAACACATCCGAATCGGAACCGCGTAATATAAACAAAAAGGTAACGAGAATTGAGGCTCAACACCTTTCAAACACATCACACTCAATTTAGAAAAAAAAAAAAATAAGCGTAGGAAATAAAAGTTTAAAATTTCTTCAAAAATCGAATTCGAATCTGGCAGAATTTAAATGTTCTTAAAACATTATTAATGTGTAAAGGATATTGTGGTATTGTAATCATTCAGGTTATGTGCGGTTTTCCTCTTCGGTTCGTTGGAATAGGGCGCGCTCTGTAAAATGATTTCAGTGCCAGGTTTTCTTTACAATATTTCAATGTTCCCAGAAAAACTACTCGTAGATTCTCAGGTGGTATTCCGATTAAAAATACGTGTCTACGTGATTTCGGTGGCGTAATATCTAGCGCTGGAAATCCCATGGGGACAATGTACGAATTTGGCGTCGATAACTAGTATAAGATTAATATAGCTAAATTTGCATTCGGCCCAAGTATTTTTAGATACGGTTTTCTGTTTAACATTATTTTTAGAACGAACGTACATTAAATGTGTTGCATGTCAATGTTTCAGGCTATTTTTACACATACTTGAGAAACTCAGAGAAACAGATGCTGGTTATAATAATTAACGTAAGAAAGTGTTCTATATTAACTTCTAAATATAATTTCAACATAGTATAATTAATTAGAAAATTATACTCAATGGTTTCACACTGCTATTAAAATTATTTTTTTATTCTTCAAAATTACATAAGCAGAGGTAAATAAATCTAAACAGTTTCTTTACTTTGTGACTGATAACCAAAGCACAGCCTAGACCACTGAAGATATTAACATAGGATTTGGAAACGTCAAACTTTAAACGGGTAAACTTAAGTGTTACGCCCCTAGTCACCGCAGGAGGAGACAACCTGTGCGTCGGGAGTCGATAGCCGATTCCCGGCCAGGGCGTGGGCTTGCGGACGGCGAGCAATGGGGAGCTCGCCGTCCGATAAGTACCAGGCCCGAATCGACGGCGCGTCGTTTTCCACGCGCGCCTCAGAGATGTCAGTCATAATTGGCGGGGTCCGATAGGGCCGATGCCTGCCGGGGTCGCAGATCGTTCGAAAGAGTTACCGGGGCCCTGGCGCACAGACAACTGAAGGAACACGCGTAGGTTTTAGTCAGTAAAAGTCTGACACGCCCTCCCATTCCGCCCAGAGCGGGAGAAGTCATTTGATGATTTTTCGAACAAAAAATAAAAAACCCAGTACGGGTTGGTGGTCGAATATTTGGTTTTAAAGCGGCATGTCCTTATTACCAAATCTCGAGAATCTTTATCATAGTATCAAATAAACTGAAAAAAATAATTGATTCATAAAAAAAATGGAGCAACAGCAAAGAGCTAAAGTAACCCAGACTTTTCACTTGACAGAGAAAGAAATCAAAATCGTTGGTTGCTTCTGGTTGCTATTAAGCACGCTAATTGGCGGCGGCGGCGTGAAGAGAGCGTGACATTGCCAGACGAAAGTCTCGCTCTAACTATGGGACTGGCTGCTGATTATATGTTCCTGGTAATGCGGGAATTATAGCGTTTTAGAGCTTCGGAAAGTCTACTTTAATTGAGGATGTTTCGAGCTGTTTTCAGGGAAACTTATGAAGGGATTTGGCCGATGCCTCTAAGGCCTAAGAAACACGTTTTTTCCGTCGTCTTTGGCAACCTAAATTGATAGGGCAGAAGAACCTGATTATTGACCGGAATTATTGTAATAACTTACTTGTCCTTATGGAAAGCGATGTCGTAAGCATCTACTATTAAGCAAGGTAGCGACTAACGACAAAATAGTGAAAAATACAATATTTTTCAATATCAAGCCAAGACAATAAATACCTTTTGAAGTTTATATAAGTAAAACATAACAAAGCGGAAGTAGGCATCGGAAGAATAGTTATCAATATTTTATTGCATTAAATCGTATCCATATAAAAAATAACAATGACTTCAATGCATTATGTTTTTGCACGTAACTAAAGTTCAAGGGAAATCTTTATGTTTACTGAAATATTACTACAAACAACGGAAGCGATTTGTTTTGTGTTTATGAATTTAGGCCAACACTTGTTCAAACATTTTTCCAAACGTTTGGTCCACGCAATTCGTCAACGGCGCAAAGTGGGGCGACACGGACAATGAAGTGCCAGAGATCCAGAATCCAGCATTTTCACTGAATTTTATCTATAGATGGATAGTAAATGGAACAGAAACAATATTCCGGGAATATTAATATTAATGAGTGTCTGGTCGTCCACTTTTCGACAATAAGTGGGTCGGTTCTGATGACCTAGTGTGACACCAACGCAGACCCACCATGGTTTCATGGAATCGCTCTAGTCGGAAACATGGAGATATAAAAGTAACTGTCAAAAATATTACGAATATGGTAAATTCTGACGTTTCTAATCCTACTTAAGATTTTCTACGGCTTCATACAAAAAAGCTTATTTATCCTATTTTTTAGGCACTCTCAGAAAATATAACTTTAAACAACAAACACTATGAAACTTTACTTTCTAATGTATTGAACCACTAGGCTGTCAAAAGTACGTTAATATTTGTTAAAGAAAAACAATACGAAAACGCTACTGAGATTTTTGTTTGAAGTAATGTGACTCACTTTGAACGAAAAAGTAAACAAACGCTATGAATAAGCTCATTAATTAACCTACAAAAAAACTTTATACAAGATATTCTATTTAATGAAGAGACTGTAGGCAGTCAGTTTACCATGTAATGTGGGCCAGTTTTTTTTGTCTAAATCCTCTACTTTTTGGGCCTAACTTCTCACCCTACAATAGGGCAACAGAGAAACTACGAAAACCACTTGCTCGATCCTAACATGGAATATCTTAGGATCTTACATCCATGTTCATACCGCTTGTCATAAATCCAAAGTAAAACTAGAGGGTCAGCAAATACTCTTGGAGATGACACCACAAATTAACTACACTTTAGAGGACGATAGTTGAGCATTGGTCACCACCGACCACGCTTGCTCAAGACGGGTTAGCGATTTCAGACTTATATTAACTAGAAGTTCAGAATAACATGCATAGTAGAAGAAAAAAGATTATGCACCTTACCCTAGGACTCTAAGACCACACAAACTCAACTAATGACTTTTCTTCTTGCGAAAAAGAAATGTCAATATATTTGGCGAGTTGCCGCCTCCGTCCGTTAGCAGCATTGGACTGAAGTAGGTCAATACATTATTTATAACCTGCACGTCAGTATGCTGCAACGCTAGTGACAGCGCAAACAATGTGTGGCTGTTGCTGTAACGTGCTACGTGTCGTGTTGCACTACGGAGTCGGTTTTGGGGTGAGAAATGCTCCCGTTAGGAATGGTATTTATTGCGCGATAAAATCAATGGATTAAGTGTTGTTAGGATTATGCGATATTCCGTTTGGGGCTATGATTCTAACTTTAGTTGTAATAAAGATTAAAATTAATATCATTGCTAAGTTTAGGGTGGTTGCAATTGAGAATTTCTTGTAACTATTCCGAAGAAAGACGAGATGAAGTCGGGAAAACTTGTATGACTTAAGATAAGTCTTTTCCCAAAGGTCTTGCTATAAATTTTCTGTTAAATTGAACACAATATGCAAATTTATCCCTGCACCCTACTTGCGTAACACGCTATCAGTCACAATCTGAATCATTTTGAAGCCTATTGCTAATCCATTGCTTCATATGTCCGAAAAAATTGTCTGCTCAACAACGTAAGTATCGCAATGAATGTTGTTGAACTGTCAAAACGAAAGCCATTCCTACTGTTAGTGTGTTACGCAATTACCCCACTGTTGCCAGCTTCATAGCTGTCCGTTTAATGAAAAACATTTTTTTTTAAGAAATGCTTCTGCAGTTTAATATGGCTTTCACAGAATCGTTTCAAAGGTATACAAAGACAAGGTTAAAACGACGGCTGTTATTATTTAAAAAATCTTCAAAGACCGGGCTTAGATACGGATGGATTTTTCTGGTCAGCCTCACTTTTTACAAACAGCGGTAAAAAAAATACAGTTTAAAATCACCAATAACGGGGATTAAGGATTATTAAAACAGAATCTGCGGGTAGATACAAGTGTAAACAAAGTCAATACACTCATCAAGAGATAAAAAAAACCTTGCAATTACGCAACTAGCTCCCTATTGGATGTATTCCAGCTGAAGAAAGACTGGCTTTATTGCACGTAAACCATTCTTTGTGATGAGCTAATTGCTGTAGACGCACCCTATAAGGCGTTTTTAGATCATGCACTCGTAAAACGTCATGTTTACGAAAATTACAGAACTACGTATCGCAAATTCGGAATGTAGCCCGAAACCCTGAAGGTTTTATTACGTAATTCAGCGCCTTCTGCTTTAAAGTGAGAATAAAAACATGAAATGAGGCCGAGGTTGCAGCGTTCGATTTGCTATGCGAATTATAACGGATTGGATCGATTTAATTGACGTATGACGTATCTACGCAGGTCAAGACTGATTGTCTGTTCGTCAGCGAAAGTCTGTGCGTGAGTAATTTTAGAATTACAACAAAAAATAGTTTAGAAATTAGATATAATTACTGTAGATTTTGAAGGCTAATTTTCCTATGAGAGTAACCAGTAAATTGTATGTTAGAAAGTTAAAACAATCAGAGATAATTTGTTTCTGACCTAAAACTCCCTGGCTGGAACAATATGCATTGTAAAAAAAAAAAAGAAGACGACAGCAAACCACATTTATTATTATAGCTATTTGAAACTTTTTCACTAGAAATAGTTAATGAAATAACAGAATTTACAGCAGTTATGCCTGTAATCCCGCCTGCGTAAAAAGTTCTTAATTCTCTAGCATGAAAGTTAGTCTACGTGCTAGAACACATTTTGTATGACTCCCTTATGAGCGGCTCCAGGCAAATATACAGGAGTAAGTCTATTTTTAACGTGACGTGAAAGTCTACTTAGAATGACCAGCAGGATATTTTTCTACCACTATAACTGGAAATACTTCAGCTGATTTCTCTAGCTATAGTTGAGTATGTCTGTATTTCTTTAAGATTGGTTTTTCGATCTTCGGTCTGAAGATGACCAATGTTCCTACAATAATATGAAAATAACCAAAACAAACCGGTGGCAGACCTGCACAGTTCCTCAAGTGCACACTTAACCAACTATTTACGGCCTCCGGTTTACGGCATAAGGTTTCAGATGTAAATCTCTGACGTCAATGAGCGCAGGAGTGCGCAAACTAAAACCGAACCGCATTATGGCGGCCGATACACTCGTAAAGGAGGCTGTAAACTGTACATGTAAAAAGGTCGCATACTTTTGCCCCGTTAGGTTTATGTTTAACTTGATATACGTTAAACCTGTTGGTGCTTGCAATGCGTGTTTCCTGTTCATGAAAAGATTTGGATACAAATGCAAACTGACAGCTTTATATTACTGGGTTATCAGTTATCACTACAGATATCGAAATATATCCCAATTTATTTAGGGTCATCTTTCTATGCATCTCTATTAGCAATCTCCTCACTGTTCACCTCCCTAAGTCATTATCTCGCACACAATCCATCAGATTGGTGTGCCTCTTTTTGTAAAAAAAAACATCTAAATGCATACAGCTCTTTACTGAATATCAATCAATAATACACTTCACATGAAACATTATCCCAGATGATTCACCCCCCATGGGAAAATTGCTATTAAAAAAAACAAATGAAACAGCCTTGAGCTTACTGCAAAATGTTTTCCCGCTGAAATTCCCAACGGAAAAAAATATCCCTAGAGAGTTTACATAGACGGAAAATTGTACCGTATCTATTTAATAATTTGCTCGGTACTGAAATTAGCTACGATAATTTCATTAAAAAATAACTCTCGTCCTTTTTACTTACCCCAGATTTCAAAATTTATAAGCTTTTATTTGTCTCAAAATGGTAGCTACACGGGTCTCCGTTTCTTTCAGGAATTTTATAATTTCTTGTTAAAATACGAAATAATTTATTAAAATAGTTTCTTCGAGTCCTGCTTTTCTTTGATGTTTTTCGTATTACAATAATTTAAATTCATTTAAGCAATAAGGTGTCCATTCCTTAGAAAATGTTCGCTTAACACTCACTCATCTCGATTCTCAAACATGATGCTCAAGTAAATTGATAGTTCCTTTCCAAGATCTGAAACGTATCTCGGAAGATGAAAAATATATCCTGTTTCGTTTATTTTTAAATGTACAAAAGGCTTTTATGAGCTTTGTGCCATGAAACACTATGCCAAACGGTTCATTTGGGGTAACAAAACGGAACATGTTAAAGACTAAAACAAACAGAAAATCACTTTATTCCGCGCCAAAAAGTTCAAAGGATTCGAATTTGGAACATAAATTTAATTCCGTTTAAAGTGAGGTTTCACTAAACAAAATAAAAAAAACAGTTTTGTTTACGGTATGTAGTCGAAATTCAGTATTGTTTGGTTCCAAAACTTACGAAACTGAATGAATATTTGTAGAAATTAGATTTATTTGTTTACGCTGGGCTAAGCGGTTACTAAATTAGTTTCATATTAATATTTATAACAGGTAATTGGTTTTGGTTATTAGATTTATAATTGGTAAGTATGCGTTATATTAAGCAAAGCAGAGACTTTTAAACCGATATTCTAATAACCTGTGTGTATTAAGCCTGTAGTGAGGTCTCCATTACGTGTGCTCGTAAAACCGAAATAACTTTGAAGCTATTAGGAGAGTTAATGTACCTTTGTAATGTACTAGACACTTAACGAAGCTTGTTCTAAATATGCACAAAGCCATTCTGAGAAATGTACCTATGTATATTCGAAGTGACATAGAAAAAAAAGAATATAAGGATGCATCCTTATAGTAACAGACGGTTTGAGACGGGTTTCCCCGAACTATATTACTTGCACCTTAAAATACGAAGGCGTGACTACGTGTTAAGTGGAAGACACTAACGAAGCGTCTTCCTGAAACCCGCCCTCTTTCCCACTCCGTCCTATAAATATGACGCTGAAACGTTTCGGCTTCAGTCGTTCAGGAAAGCTCGAGGTGTGCACTGTGCCAAATCAAAGCATTCCCTAGTGACAACGTGATACGGAACGCGTAACACGACAACAAATATCTAACTGCAGAAGTTTTTTTGTATTGTTTTTGAAAAACATTTTTTCTAAGTGTTTTTTTTTGGATTGTTCAGTGAAAGTAAAGTGAAACAAGATGTTGGACAAAAGCATCCTTGGTGGTAGTTGGGAAAGTGTGGTAAGTTTCACTTAATAATTCAGTTAAATACTTTAATATTAGAAGCATTAGAATTCGCCCAGATGTCTATGCGTTGAACAACAAACCCACGTATTCGGATTACAGAATAGAGCTTACACAGCGGTGGTCAGTAGTAACTATTACGCAAAGTGCATGGCCACTTTAATGCGCTTAAAAGGCAACTGACTTGTCTATGGTCGCTGTCATTGAACTGCGGCGCGTGCGTGTCCGCTGTTTGAATATGGAATTACGTTCTTTTTGTGGTAAAGCTCTTGACATTGCCGCCTGCGGCCATTCTCATGGCTGTTCACATTCAAAGCAATAAGCATTATATTAATCATTGCCCAAAATCGATCTGATCGAAGCATTTGAGATTAATCATAAAGATTACTTCCGTCGAAAGATTTTGTACGGTTCAGAAAAGGTTATCGGGTTTTATAAAGTGACTTTGATACTTTTTACTTTGGCTTTTAAGTTGTTAAAGTTTTTTATTACTTTCTTTAATTGAGCCTTTCAAAAACTACCTATAAAAATACGCTATTTGCTATAAATATTATAACGGAATAAAGCATTCAAAATGCGAATATAGTAATTACAATTGAAAACTGACTCCCTGATGTTGCTAATGGGCAGTTCCTGCTTGCCATAGCTCACACAAACGGAAACGAAGCGCCAGAGAAAAAAAAAAAAACTCTTTCTGTATGAAAAACTCCATGCAAAAATGCTGATGCTTTAGAAATTGAACTGTCCTTTAAAACAAAATGTTATTTCGAAACTATATGATAGCGAGTGGATGATTAAATTGGGAAGCGTAAAGCTGTCATTGTAAGCAATAATAACGGATATTAGAAAGTGATAGGTTGTCAAACAAACAATGAGCTGTCAAAACCGCTGTCAAAAGATATTCGGATCGATTGTTGTCAAATAGTTGTCGATAATCTTAATTCATGGACCGGTCTTAGCGAATTTCGTTGGGATACTTTCACCGCAGTTAAACGTTAAACTGGATAGGCTACTTAGATATTTTTCGTGTTGTTGTAACAATCTAATAGCTGTCATTCGTCGTCCGTCATTCCGGTTTATGGTTTCGAAAGTGGAGAGCTGCTGCGGTCTCTGATATGACAAATGACAATTTTAAAAAGCGAAGCATTAAAAAATGTGCTGCATAAATCACTGCCATTCGATTTTAATAATGCAAAGTCGGTCATGTAAAAAACATGGCGATTTGTCAACATTTAAGATTGTAAATATTTGTTTAAGAGTATGTTTATCGCTTGAATTAAATATAAAGTATTTGTCAATGTCATAGATCTACGCCTGCAGTTTGCTACTTTATACACAATTTAATTAATCAAATTTTTTGACTTCCTAATAAAATTCCTCTTACGATTTATTTCATTTATCATACATAACTTTGTAAGCTGATCATATAAGTACCTAGGCTGTGAACTTTTAATAACTGTAAGTTTATGTCAATAAACTCCGGGTCATTATCATGAATATACTGACGAAATCTAATGGTGCAATATGTATTAAAAAAACTTGTTACTCATCGGAAAAATCATAGTGACGAAAAAATGCGCGTGGGCAAGGTTCAGTTACTCAGTGTACAATCATGGCTACGTCATTTTCTAATAATATGTCTCATCAATTAATGATCTTTATCGGTTCTTAACCCGTTACGATCCCACATTAATTCTAATTAGCCAAACCACTTAACATTAATTTACCCGTAGGCATGTTAATTTCATTTATTTTCTCTGTAATTAATCAAAAATCAAAAAATAACATCTGGAATCAATCGAACAAATCAAAATTCGCGCCGAAAATAAAACCTCAAAGAACCAAATTCTAAATTTAAAATCTCTGTTGCACTTCGACTTTCGATCTAATTGTGTGCTAAAGATCACGTATGTAACCGGGGCCTAAGAATAGCAGCCTATACTTGAACTGGCCCCAAAAATAGATACCGTTTGCCTAATGTTGAATATGAATAGCAGAACCAGCAGATTTCGAGGAGTCGATCGCGTAAATTACACATGCTGTACTGTTTACGGTTCGCAAACTTATGTTAAATATATCTTGCAGTTACTAACGAAATGTAAACATTGAAAAAAATACGTTTGGGATTTTATTTGGTGTAAACTGGCTTACTTCGCTTTTCGTTTTCTTAATTATGGTGATTCTTCACCAATGAGGTTAATCCTAAATATAGAACACAGACTTCATACATTTAACCCTAAATCGATTGCGGAAAAATAAGCAAAAAAGAATTCGGTACTGGTCCCGTTAAAATAAGTATCTAACAGTAGGTGTAACAAGAAATAATTTATAAAGGTAAGCTCAAAGCGTTAAGTCTAACCCAAACGTTACATCGCATAAATTCAAGAGGATGTAAGAGTAAGTAGCTGTAAATTCGAAAGAAAAAAAAAACGATGTGTGCCGATTTTTTTGCACGAAGTTTGCACATACGAGTTAACGGTACCAGAAAACTGGATACAAAGCACACGATAAACTAAATTAAACCGTAAGATCATTTAAACAAAGGCCGTTTTCAATTAAAATTATTTACGCTGGAATTAATCACAGTATCGTACTGATTTCTAATCTTGTTTTTTTTAATCAAAATACATGTTTAATGCCATTAATTGGTTAACTAAGTTATTAAAACGTTATGGACAGTTTTTTTTTAATTGAGTTAACTTGCATAATCGTAATTAATATGGATTGGTTATTGATTAAACATTGATAACTAACTTTACTTTCTAATTGAATCATTGGCGTAATCGGCGTAATTCTATGTAGTGGAATTAATCTCTTCGGTAATTTGAATGCAAAACGAATTCTGAAGGTTGTTACTTCCGTAGACCTCAATTTATCAAAAGTGCAACAACAAACGCGTAACCGTACGTAATAAACACGTTGCAACGGTACAATAATAGACATTGCATTGAACATTCTGATGCGTTCTCTAAAATAACCTGTGACAAAATTAACAGCACCTTTTAGTAACGTTATCACCTTCACAACTATAATAACTTCCACAAATAACACGCAGTATGCACGTCGGGACAGAAATACTATACACATTTTAACGTGGTATTACAAAACGGTTGCACGAAATAGGACACGCGGAGCCAGCATAAGAGTAGCGTGGATACGTCAAAAACACTCACCCGGCGGCGACGCGTGTTTCTGTGATGATTGTGATGGATGACAGTAAAAATTACCTGAAAACGAAAAAGTACAAGGTTAGACGAAATAAAACACGAAAAACAAGAGGTTGTAGCCTAGATACGAGGTTTAATTTCAGTTTTAATTAGACCGTGTTAACTAACCCTGCTAATAGGACAACTATTAAAAAATGACCCATTTTACGTTGCGACCTAAATTCGCAACAGTGCACTGTTTTTTTTTTCACAACCCATTAAAAATATGTTACTCAACACGAGCTGTCAAAATATAAAGTAGAGAGTATTTGTCGTGTCAGTACCAATGGACATTGAAACATGAAATTTCTCTAGCCTGTAACAGATTAATAAAAAAACATTCCATTTGATAATAGAACTCAAAAAATCACAAAAATAACGATTTAAGTGGCGCTCTATATTTTTTAAACCAGTTGCATGTTGGACATTTAAAAATGTATCGCCCCAAATTTTTTGACCAAAACATTTAACATGTTATATCATCTCACATAACTTAGCATTAACGCTGTAATAGTGATTAATATTAATAAAAACACGCGCTATTTCATCGTTAAGACTAATTTTGTTTTCTCCCGAGATCAGTGCAGTCGGATCCATAGCATTCCAATGCTTCGTTTACACCATGTTCTAATGAACTCCAATAATAAACCGTCTATTTCTGCGTGACCCATTATTTGACCACCGGCAGACTACGTCATACTCTGGGATTCCAAGAAAACCATAAAAATATTACATAATAATAAGATTAAATTAAACCTCGTGACATACGACGGGAATATAGCCTCAAGAGTGTTGTGCAAGCGCCGTTAACGTGAATGCTTTTTAATACTTCAAACGACACATTAGCAAAACGTTTTCCGAAGGTCATCGTTATAAACATATCTTTATCGCTCGACCTTTTCCCGACCTTAGTTATTTTTTCATGTCATCCTACTAAAAGCATCTTTTGTTACAATTGGAATCAAGAAGAGCGTCCTCAACTTGATTAATATTGTAAATACCACACTTTTATTGAGCTTCCTAGACAGTTCACGGTTGCAGTTAAAAATTGAAAGTACGCAGAGTGCCAAGTTCCTGTAGATTGAGACATATGGCGCTCACGACAGGTGTTGTGAGACATGTGGGCACCGTACGAAGGGCTCCGATGACGAACGTGCTGAACAACTTCGGTTCGACCCTATTAATAATAGAAAGGGACGGCGATACACCCTAGCCTCACGTTCCGACAGTCACGTAGATACGTTCTATTGATACTTTAAATAATCCACAAGATCACTGGCGGCCGGGACTTGTTTATGGGACAGCCGCGAGATTAACATTGATAGTGTTGTTTATGTAAGCAACAGTCACTGATCTGAGATTTATTTGATTCCAGGTGTCGCGAGACGACTACGAGGTTGACTACAGCTCGAGCCCGAGAGGGTCTCCGCTGAAGGACACGTCCAACCTCCAGGATGAGCCTGGCTACTGCATCAGCCGCCACAACCCGAATAAGACCTTCCGCCGTGAATCTGTCATCGCTTCATGGAAGAGCTTGAAGAAGGAGAGAGAGCTGGCTTTGGGAAAGCGCTTCATCTACGTTGATGCTGACAGCTACCAAGATTACTACGGCAGGAACAAGGTCAAGCGATGCAAGAGTGAGAGGGCACCTAACACACCCAAGGTGCCTAAGAAAGTCAAGCGTACATACTCTGTGTTGTACAGGTATGACCCGTCAGAAGAGAAAGTGGTTAAGGAGTACAAGTATCAGCTTCCTAAGGATGATGAACCTTCAGGCCACCCAGTGATGAAGAAGTCCTACTCTGAACCCTTCTTGAGCACGGAGTCGTCACAGAAGAAGAAGGCGAAGAGGTCTTTCACCACGTTACTCAATATCAAGACAAAGTTCTTGAACATATTCACCTCCAAGAGTTAAATAACTGTAGGGATTTAACTTGGTTTAATTGCTCAATTCAATGCATTTTATAATTGGCGTATTACTTTGCTTAAAAGGTCTTAACCGTCATGAGTCTAGTCGAAATTTTGCCTAAGAGGTTCAATGCCAGAACCGTCTATTTTAATATTGTATGGTAGAAAGCATAAACAAAATCGTAATGGGATAGATCAACATATAAAAATGCTGTTTCATGTGAAAACAGTTAAAGATTGGATATTTCATCAGCTCGTAACTTTGTAAGCTTTATTTAAAGGTTAACCAGTATATTCTGAAGTACCAAATGTATTCATAAATAGTAAGTTTAGTTGATAATTTGTGATATTTTTGTGTGTTGTGATATTTTTTTATATTTTCTGAACTATCTTTATAGTAAGGTTAACTTACTATATATAGATACCTAAACAACCTATTATAATTATTGCTGAGGATAATTTTATAACAATAACTAAAGGTAAATTATCCATTTGAATAACTGCATGTAATTATTTATATTAATAAGCATTAATATAAATGTAATTACTAATCTTAAGGGGTTTAATTGTCTTAATAGCAATTCTTTATATTCTAAATAAATATAAAAGTATTTGTAGAACATACATGATTGCAAAACCACTTCAAATGTAATTCTTTGTATTTATTTATAAACACAAATGATATTACTAAAATATTCATGATATGTGATCATTAAATTGATTACTTGACTTAATTCTTTGTATTTTATAATACAAATGTGGTTAGGAAGTTGCAATTGAACCGTATTTAAAGTTACAATTTAATTCTTTATATTTAAATGTCTAAATATAACTGTAATTTATAAATGTAATTTCATAATATTTTCTTAATAACAGTGTTATCAATTCATGATATTTTACACCATCAATGTTAATGTAATTGTCATTTACAACTAATAAATAATAATACTGATATAGCATTATTACTCTGCAATAAATACTAATGTATTTTAATGATTACATACAATAATCTTATATACATTTAATTAATGGTTTCATTCCTATAGTGTAAGAAATTTTACTTAGTTAATCATAGGTATTTTAAGTATAAGTTATTAATAAATAACAATCAGACTACAACCGATGAATCATGGCCGGTATGAACATAGGCTCTCCGAACTTTCGCGCATGTTCTATAACTCACACTCACTATTTTGGTTCCTAAAAAAATTATTGCGCAGGTTTCTGCGCAAAGTTCGGACCGGTCATGATGTCTCGGCTAGTCGGCCGTATTGTACGCTATTTATTGAAAGAATTAAAAACATATCAATTTATTAATAAATACTAGCTTATAGAGTTAAGAAAGATGATAATGTGTTGGGAGATTGTTATGGAAGAATTGTAAGAAAAGTGAAAGTATTATATTGGAAAGTATTAATTTAATTACAATTAATATGAATAAATATTTTGTAATATTAATAAATATGTATTTTATTTACTCCATGTTTGTAGAATATTTATAGAATAGTATAGGAAGGTACCTTTTATATTATGTAAGGGAGATAAAATACCCAACATTGTTAGAGAAATTAATGGTTCTTAGAAAAACTGTATTGTATTATAAAAATAACTTATGTGTCTGTGTTAGCATGGTTACTGATACAATTGTTACATCATTCCAATTTGCAATGTGATAAACAAGTAAGAATCTCATGCAAATATTTTATAAATATATATTTTGTGCCTATTTTATTTAAGGGTTAAGCGAGAACCGGGACATTGAGAACCAGTACCGATTTTTACGCGCCTTTTTTCGATATTCATGTTTAGAAAATGAACTTATCATGATATCCTTTTATCAAACAACAAAAGGGATATTTATAATGTTATAGTGATAGGTCAAAGTTAACAAAAACTGCGATTAAGCAAATGTGCCCGCATGAAACAGTTTTTATTGTGAACTAATTAATTAATGGCCCGATATTATGTAGCTTTTGTGTTAAATATGCGGGATTGGTGAATATTGTGTTATTGAAGAACTATTGATAATAAATTAGGATACTTGGGTATCATAAGGGAGCATAAAATATTGAAAGGTCCTCTCCCTGGTCCCCAGGGCTCTCGTATATGAATCAAAACATTTTTATGTCTTTATTATATTTATTGAAAAAAAAAAACACTGCAGTTGAAGTTTTACTGAAAATAATGACTTCATACCACGAAGTAAATATACAGCTACCACTGTATTGTACAGATAACTTCACAACAAAAGTTACGTAAAATATCGACAAGCAAACAAAGATATCGAATGTCAATCGCAGATCGTAGATACAAACAAATCGTAGGTAAATATTGTATTGTATTATTCAGTTACACATTTCTATAGAGTCCTGCCATAACTTCATTGATTTAAAAGTTGTTGTATTTCTCATACAATATGTGGTGTACACCCACATTTCGCCAGTTCTGTTGACTTCATGGGCCTTAAAGATAACTGCCGAAATGTATAAGGGGCGAACCTATTGCTATCAACCGGGCACAAATCCAGACTCCGGGCTGCTACTGAGAAATTCCAGCTACAAAAACCTAATACCACTTTGTCCGACCCGGGAATTGAACCCAGGACCTCATGCTCAACAGTAGCGCTAGCGACCACTAACCCAAGGAGGCAGTCTCAACAATTTAAAATGTCTACGTAGATTTTCGTGTCAACAAGGCAAGAACCAAATAACAATTTTGCAAGCCATCGTTATCCAAATAAAAACAAAACAGTATATTTCATAAATCCATAATCCTAAAATCCAATTAGATACCCATAAAATTTAGCATTCAGGTCTAAATTGGAGGGTATAACCGTATAAATACGAATTTAGCACCGAGGTCGACGGCGAGTGGGCTAAACGTATTCAGCATTAGATCAAATGTAAATATAGGCTGTGGTTTGCAGATTACCTAGTAATGAATGTGATGCATTATTTAATATGTTGCTTTGTAATAAGGGAGTATTAATTAACGCTGATTTGGAGAAAAAAAATAGATTTTCTATTAGTTTATCGTGGAACATCAACTCAGCCTATCACAGTCTACTGCTGGACTTAGAATAGAATACTCTTTATTATGTACAATATAAAAGGCCGGGCCAACATCATAGGCCTTTCCCAAGCTGCGCCACAACCCCTGTCCGCCGCTTTGCGCATCCAGTTTACCCCAGCCACCTTTCGAAGGAACGCTGGTAGAATCGGGGAACGCTGATAAAGACAAAGTCAAAACTCAAATCATTTATTTCAAATAGGCACATAAAAGGCACTTTTGAACGTCAAAATTTATAAGAAAATAGTATTGATACAAAAAAAAAAAGAATTTGAATTGGTATACAAATGTCTGCCTGAAATGGCAAGGAAACCTCCCTTAGCAACAATGGTGCTTGGTGAAAGAGTTAGTTGGTAAGATATGATCAGAGATCGAAATAGGTAGAGTATATTTACCTAAACTTTGAGGTAAGTAACAGAGTGGATAAAACCTCCTCTAAAATACCGGAGTGATGATAATGGCGTTTTAATCCCGGGATTTAAAAATCACCAATTATTTATTGAACTTTATATGTATAGATATGTAGTTACAAATTATTGATTTGTAGAATCATATTACGTTTTTAGGGTTCCGTTCTAAAATTGTGTCGAATTCAGTTGTTTTGTTTTAAGGAGGTAAAATAAAATTAAGTTGGCTGATTTATGTGCTTATTTGTTAAGGTGCAGGGTAAATAAATTGAAACTTGTGCTTCAAATAAATACCTACATACACTTTGTTTTGCAGATATTTGGTTATTCTTACCTGGGCAACGGTGGCGGTTCCTATTGTTTTTGTTATTTCTTTCACTCAATGTAAAACCTGTGTGAAAGAGATAGCAACTATTGTTTCCTACTGTAATATGATTGATTGATGATGAATGATGATGTTTCTGATTATTTTTTATTTTTATCAAGTAAAGTCAATAAATAAAAAAGACTAGGTACTTCTTAATTTTGTTATGTTAAATGTTATGAACTTATGAGTTACGAGCATTTTTACCCAATGGACGGCGCGACACCAAAAACAGAATTATTTTTTGTTCTATGTATACTTTTGAAGGGTAACTACATTACTCCGGTTCTTTGTGTAGTGTTAACAAGAAAGTTTTGTAATTGTACGTAAATATATATTATTTTGATTAGATGTTTTGCTTTTTATTTTTAATATTACTCTTTTTATAGCAATATAATCAAATACCTAAATACACACAATAACAATACAACAACAATGTAAAACAAAGCACTTTAATTTAACAGTTTTAGTACGGAACCCTAAATAAGATTCTTCGAAATAATAATTTGTTACGAATGTATTCAAAGTGCAAAAAATAATTTGCAATTTCATAAATCGCGGGACTTAATCGTCATGTTTATGATTCTGGGATTTTAAAGGAGGTATTATCCACTCTATGTTACTTACTTCATCGAAGTTTAGGTAAATATGCACTACCTATTCCGATCACTGGATATGATCCTGAATTCTGAAAAACTCACTAATCTCAATCTGTCCGCCTTTTCCCTATTACCTTGGGGTCGACTTCCAGTCTAACCGGATGCAGCTGAACACCAGTATTTTACAAGGAGCGACTGCCTATCTGACCTCCACAACCCAGTTGCTGGGTAACACCATACCCCTTGCTAAGAATGGTTCTTGGGCTTCTGACTACCCGTAACGACTTTCAAAGATCTACGAATGACAGCCGGGATCAAAGGCTTAACGTGCTTTCCGAGACACGGAGGGGTCTCGATATGTAATGGATCGTCACCCATCCACTTACTGGCCGCGGCAGGCGTAGCTTAACCTTCGATCGACCCGTGCGGCTGTTATTATTTACCCACGAGCCCCTATCTATCTATGTAAGTAATAATGAAATGCTGTTCGCTGGTAAGCGCATCAATGAGAGCGGCTGGACCGAATTGCGTATTTTTTGGTTTGAAATGAAATGTTTGGTTTAATTTGGGAAATTTGCCCTGAAATTGGAAACCTGAAACTGCATTGCCTATGGGAGTTTTGTAAGAATTATTGACATTTGGACAGGACAACGTCTCTCGGGTCAACTAGAATCAGATAACGTGAATGTTAGGTTAGTTTATTTTAATCTAGATTTAAGGACTTTTACAATGCAATCGGTTATAGGTTTCACATCTGTTTTACATAGTAACGTAATTAATTATTAGTTACTTTACAAATTGATTAGGTATCACGTCTCACAGTACTCGCACTGTCGTACTGTTAGACATGGTAATTACGAACTATGAAGGGATTTATGTAAATAATGTTATTCCTGAGCTGCAATCAATTGAATATACAAACGTCGGTAATTGCAACTGGTTCGATAAGCCGTCAATAATCGCAGGTAATCACATCCTTATTAGGATTTCAATATTGATTGCTTATTACTCTTATTAGTAAACAAACACCTTTAATGACGACGGAGTTGGAAGAAAATCTAATACCTACCTACTTTTGATTTCATGGTTTTTCTGTTTCCAGGCAGAAATTTTTCATAACATCACGCCTGTAATCCCCGAAGGGTTAAGCAGAGGTGTACCTACCTATAGTACACCCACATTTCGCCAGTAATGTTTAAGTCCCATGTAACAGGGGGGCGAGCTACTTGCCATCAACTGGGCACGGATCCAGACTGCTACTGAGAAATTCGTAATGTAAAACCCAAAAACACTTTGCCCGACCTGGGAATCGAACCTAGGACCAGCAGTAGCGCTGTTTTATTACTTCACTTTATTTTTTTTTAATGATTTTGTGGTTGTCAAATTGGTACTTAATGAACATTTTCACGAACGATTTCAAGTTCAAACTAATATTTAGCCAATTCTGTGCACTGCACAGTCAATTTAATTAATTGACTTGAAGTGTGCACCTTTTCAGGATAATCTCGATTTTCATCGCTTTCCTGGTAAGCAGAACATACGTTTATTATCTTAGGGGAGAAGCAACCAACACAACAAACACAGGCAACTCCTACTTACCTAAAAATATCTGACCTACAAACGAAATGCAAAAACCCCTGTACAATTCTGCCAGGTGTAAAGTGGTGCCTGGCGCTGCCCGTGGGAACACCGGCCCAGTCCCGCTCTGTTGGGAAATTTGAATAAACAATGAGACACGTATCTACTCGGGCGCGGATGCCATGGTACGATTCAACGTGTAAACTCGATCCCGATATACGGAGGAAATTTAATTTAGAGATTGGTAGGAAGGAAAACTGCTCACATGGCTGTTAGTAATACATCTTCGTTTTTTAGAAAGAGAGTATTTTTATTGATATGATATGATAAGACATGATAAAATATAATTTAAAAATCCTGATAAATGTAATATACCTGCTTATTTCGGTTAAGTACCGGGATTTCGGTACCGAAAGTCAAGTACAAAGTTAAAGATGAATATATAGATAAAGAAAGTAAGTAATACCAGCCTATTACTCTCTCATTGCAGGCTAATAAAGGCCTCAAATACCGAGAGAAAAAATCGGGCGAAAATGTCAATGTTAACAGAGCATTGTTCAACCATAAACAATAAGGAACTGGCCAGCAAGATAATACATCTCTATACCTACTTTATAAGGCAGACATGTACATATTAGGAAGTGCTGTAGTAATGCATAGCCGAAAGCCATAGCAAGGAGGTCACAGGCCACGGCCGACCAACGGAACCTTGAACCCTAACTGTCACTACACCTTAACTTGATTTATAACTCAACCGCAGCTACTTGATTAACTTGATTGATCGTCTATTACTTTAATTGATTGCCTCTCCTAATGATTGCGATTGATGATTGCAATTTTATGTTTTGATAGCTTTAAGCTTACGATTAATTGATGTTTATTATTTGCCATAAATGCAGGAATAAAAAAAAATTAACAATTCTTAATTGATGTTAGTGTATGAATCCGTAAACACGTACAAGTAACGCCATCTATTGCAGCACTGACGAACTTCAACGATGTTCTGAAACTGAAACTATGAATAGAATACCGGCCATTGGGACGCGGGAGATCAACGGACTAGTGTTTTTTTAACAATCGAAAATTTCGAAACGCCTTCAGTTAAATAAATGATATTATAATCCATTTAAAAACATACAACTAATAAAATAAACCGAAAAAACAAATTAGTCATAAATCTAAACGATTTGCCGGCGGTTAGATTTCATTTTTATTATCTTTTTATATACCAATATTTCGTATTGCGTAACTTTTTAAACTGCTGTTGGTAAAAAATAACGGTTTCATTTTTAAAATAATATAAAAGAACAAACATAGAGAGATCAGCAATATAGAATCGAACACAGATTAAAAATCGAATCTGCTAGTCCGATCGATAAGCTTTAATTACATCTCGATGACTATGAGACAAAGAGATTATGCAAGAGAATCGAGTTAATTATTACGTATGTAATTAAAATAACAATGAAGGTCAAGGATTGACCTCGGTAATTAAGCCACTGATCTATAGTGTCATGAGTTTCAATGTCACCGCAAATATTATGATTGTAATTAATAAAACTGTAACATTAATATCCTCGTATCAGTTAAAGTCTAGTTAAAACTATTGTCAAGGCCTAACCTTGACTGTAAGCTCTTGTATAATAAATTGTTTTTTTTTTCAAAATGTATTATGGAACAGTATTCCGTTTATGTTTGCGGGGAAATAATAGCAATAAATGTCACCAAGAAAAAATGTCGTTGACTAATTGGCTTTTATAAATCATCTTGTAAATGTGTTTATTGTTCTAATTTTATTATTGCGTTTTGTTAGTTATGGAAAATTTCATTAATAGACAAACAAAAAAAACATATATCTATAAAATAATAACATTTTACAAAATAACTGCAGAGCATCAAGATTGTTTAATACACAACTTCATATTTTTCGCTACGAACCTTAATAACATTTGTGGTCTACGTGCAATGCAATCAAATTAGATTCCATGCGATTCGACTTAAATTTTTAATGAATACGATGAAAATACCCATTCAGTTACTTGAATAGGTACAAATTAGACGTTCGCAGAGTAACTAAGACTTTCTTCACATGAAAAAGTAATAAAACCAATAGTTTAAATGTGATTAAATTTCTTTATGGATCTAGTTGAAACGGAATAACGCCTAGAAGGTTATAAACAGTGCAGGAAAATAGCAGGATGTCCTAGGTTTCCATTCGTCGCCAGACTAATCGCCTCCCGGCTAGACAGAGTCGTATTGATACAGAATGATCAGCCGTGCACATCCTACAAGTTATTAGTCATGTCACTAATAACTTGTAGGATGTGAACGGGAACGACAAGTGACGTCAGTTGATGCCATTTCCTCAATTTTGTTAGAAACATGCCGTTTTAAATTATTTTTAATGGTGAGCTATTATGAAGTTATAGTGCAGTAAATGGTTTGTTTAAGGGGGAAGCGCCAGGGTACCCGCGAAATTCAAATATTCTTACGTTCAGTAACAGGTTTTATGTTGATGTAAATATGATTGGCGACTGTAACAAATATTTATTTATAGAATTATGATAATAAAAATCATCAATATCAATCTTAATACCCGATTGAATGACTATTTTATGAAATTATGCGCTCCGCTACTGAATGTCGAAGTTTGAAATGTCGACGTATGTTAGTTCTAAAGTACAGGATCTCGATGTACGCCAGTTCGAAAGTTCACTGGAGCGAAGTATGCAAGACCGACGTATCGTTAGTTAGAAAGCATACGAGTGCGATGTACGCCAATTCGAAATTACCCTGAAAATTCATAGATAGAATAATATTGTATGTCTTACCACCTGCTAAGATGGCTCGACGGAGTCCCGCTTAGCGGGGCTCCTATTTCTGTCTAAAGGGTTTAAAGAAACCTAACCAACCGAACCTCGGGGTGCCCCTAACGTCGACCGTCTCGAGAAAACCATAAGACTATAAACTTTTAATATCTCTGAGAAGTTTATATCTTCAACGATATTATCAACACTTCTGCGAAAGGTCCAAAGACAACAAGGCAACTCAATACCGAGGTCCTAGTTTTGAAGTAGTTTAATTAAACAAGTTTGATAAGCAAACTTGCATTTGTTATTATTTCACGGTATCCATTCCATTGCCGAGATAAAATATATTAAAACCATCCTGCCAACATGACGGAAGCATTTACGATTGTAAAATATAATTATGCAAAAAAAAATGCTCCATCGGACTAATAAATCGATCGTACAGTCAGGTGGAAAAGTCTGTAGCAGTGTTTTTATTTTGTATAACATCTCGCAGGTCAACCTAGAAGGCTGCTTCACCGGGCTATCCTGTGGATGCCTTAATAAATTAAAGCCTCTAGCGAGGGCATAAAATTTATAAACTAAGCGAGTACACGCTAAGGGCATCCCCTGTGGGGTACGGAACTCGCCTTAAGACGTCACTGTGGGAGGGTAACAAGGGACAGACTAGATCGGATCGTTCTGTAGCAGTGCCTTCACTTCACTGTCTATAAATGAAGTCCCAGGCTCATATCGCCTAGTAAATCCTCCCACAATCATACATCGGTAGCCATTATCTTCCATTCTTAAGATAGCCTCGGTAGTGACATTGGCTCCAATTGGAAATAATATAGCGGCGAAAAGATTTAGCCTTCGCTATTATTGTTGTGTCACAGTTAGCGTATTAGGCAATTGAACTGACTGGGTTTGATATAAGTGGGTGTTATTTACAGTCATTTTCTTAAGAGGATTAGCAGAGCCGTCAATTTAAACTGAGCAAAAGAGGAGCAAGGTCGGGAAAACATTAATCGGGACTTCGAGAGGTCCCGTGATAAATCATAGGTTATTTTATTAAGGGTGTAACTTCATGTGTAACTCCTCCTCAAAAACTGCGCGAACGTCCTGCCAAGAATTTCAGAAGGGAAAAGATAAGGAGTTGGAAATGAGGTTTCCATTTTTTCAGCCCACGATATTAGAAGGGTTAAAAATTCTCAAGCAGTCCCTAAGCAACACGGATACATAAGTAAGCAATAATAAGTAAGTTATAAATGTTAAACAAACGGAGTATATAAGGATCGTTGCAGATGGCGTTCTGTAGTTTCTTCCTATCCCAATGGGCAGAAGGCGTGAGTTTATGTATGTATGTATGTAAGTACTTAGCCTACCTATAACTGATTTATTTGCTGAATCCAAAGATTTAGTTTAGAGGTACTCTAGCGAGCTGGAACAGTTTTTCAGTCTCGAAAGTTATAAAATACTGTCAAAAAAGTCTTGGGTTTTTCTATAGTTTCCAGACAATATTTAATTTTAATATGTAGTTATAAAAAAACTTGTCAGTCGACTGATGAATTAATTACAGAAAAAAATACACCTGTCCCAAGATTGATTTTATTCTATAAGTTTCTACACGAATACCTTTCAAGTGTCACTTATAACCACAAAGGCTAGAAAGATTGTCTTTTTATGCATGAAGCGAAAGAACTCAATTTCCACAATACTCTCTTGAACAACCAGACCCGACACTTTTTACATTTTTAAAAGGTATTTTCCTCGATGTCTTGTTAGTACAATACCTTACATAACAAGTAGGTCGAGCTCAAAAAACATCGAACTTCCACGAATCAATAACAGCGTTTTTACAATAACTTACGATACTTAATTTTTTATCAATATTTGACAAGAAAAACCACTAAATTGTGCCAATAAAATAACGTTGACATCACTCAGTTACGTGTACCAAATTGCATTAACCAGAAATGGTAGAAAAGTAATAAGACTCCGAAAACTGCTAACATTATAAGCTGTAAAATTAAATGCTATTGCTTTTTATTACTATCAGCCTCCGCCATGTTTGATCAATAACCGTTTCAGTTACGTCATTTCTTATTAAAAAATTTGAATTTGGAAAATATTAATTGTTGGTATTTTTCATTCACCTTGTCGTTTATTTTAAATCGGCTTTCCATGTTTAAAATTATTGTGTTCGATTTCGATAAACGTTATTTATGTGGATGACGAACCGTGTTCTCTGTCCTTTCTACAAATGTTACCGATATTAATGTACTCGGTATCTACTTGAAATACTGATTGGTAAATAGATTTTGTTTTCCAATATTTTGATAACAAACACTTAGTTATTCCTGTTTACATTTCTCCGAGTCAATTGTTTATCGTCAAAACCGACACAACTTTCCGTCATGTCCATTATTATATTAAAACTTGGGATCAAAATGAAAAGTCATTTATTTAAATTAGTGGGGTATTTGGGTAACACACTAACAGTAGGAATGGCTTTCATTTTGACAGTTCAACAACATTCTTTGCGTTATTTACGTTTGTTGAGCAGACATACTGTTCGAACATATGAAGCAATGGATTAGTAATATCCTTCAAAATTATTCTGATTCTGATTGATAGTGTGTTACGCAAAGTGCAGGGTTTTAAACATCAAAATTACATAAGACAGCCCCCCAAAACGCCCGCCCTTAAGGCGCTTCCCCGACCAAACGACCTTGAGTGTTCGGTCCTTCTCTGTCCCGTCGCCGAGTCTCGCTCTATCTCGCTCCCTGCGCACGCTCATTTATCAATAAATTCACAAAAAAATTGAAATTATTTTAATAAAAAAAGACAAGCGATGTTTTGAAATAAAATAAAACGTGAATTATTCAGATTTTTTAATTATCTATCCATTAGTGTAACCCTCAAATTAATAGAACGTCACCTTTAGCAAAAGATGCATACAATCAACAATTTTAGTCACTTTTTTACAAGGAGATTTTAAATGTATTTATAACACATAAAAACAAATAAGAACGTGCAATGTGATGATAGGATTTCGCACATTAATAATGTGCTTTTAGATGTAGTTTATTACCCATAGTGAATGAGTTAATAGCCTCTGAATAACGCACTATGGCAAGGTTTTGGTCGGGGTACCGCCTTAAGTACTTCCTAGTGCTTTAGCTGGGAAGAAGAAGTGGCGCAATAAAATCCCCAGCGACACAGCTTTCTGATGGCTACGGTAACAACTATAATTATCTCCATCTTCTAATTCATAGCAGAAACAGATGCAGTATCATAAACACTATTTTCGTAGTTTACACCAATTTAACAGCTCACATTAATGACGTTAATCGCTTATCTTAATAGTTAAGGTGAAATTATAATTTGCATCGATCGGCCATCAATGCTAATCAATTAATACATTTGCTTGAGGAACCGAATTAATTCGGCATCAATTAAATCTGTGTTTCATTCGTGGTATCGATGGTAATTAACATTCCTTGGAAAGTGGGCCAGTAAATCTTGCTAATAGGTATATGGCGCCTGCGATTATCGGTTTTAAATTTCCATTTATATACAGATTTTATTGAAATGGCGTCTCGTTATTTTTTCTCATTTTTCCCGGATATTGTTTTCTGCGAATTTACCCGTATAAGGCGTAGTAATTGGCGATCAATTTAGTCTATGGAAAGTAGTATCTAAAAACAGCAAACACCTGGAAGATTTCTCTAGCATAGACTCAAATATCTATGTGTTGTGATCGACGACCTAACTAAATAATACCTATACTAATTTCACAAATCAGTGCACGAATTAAGACAGCTTTAAAAAACAGTTTTGCCTGGATCTATAGAAAAGTGCTGTACGAATCAGCTATGCAAGGACCAATAATGTCCAAGAAATCAGGACATGATGACAAAGGTTCAATATCCAAACATAAACATTCAATACAAATGTTATTCTTTTACCGAAATTAACAAGAAAATAATAATAATAAAATACAGAAATTTAACACTTGCCCTCGACACGATAACGAGAATTACCTCCTTCACCTTTATTTACAAAACTTCATTGACAGCAACCAAATATTAAGTAAGTACCTGTGGACAATGAAAAAGTAAACATTAAAATATATTCTTACGCATCAAAGGTTTTTAGGGTTCCGTACCCAAAGGGATGCCAATGGGACCCTATTACTAAGGCTCCCCTGTCCGTCCGTCTGTCACAGAGCTGTATCTTTTGAACCGTAACAGGGAGACACTTGAAATTTACACAGAGTGTGTACAATGGCCGCTATAACAATAAATAATAAAATCAAATAAAGTTAAAAATTAAAGGGGGTTCTCCACACAATAAACGTGGGTTTTTCGGCGTTTTGTACAGACCCTTCGTGTGCTAGTCCGACTTGCACTTGGCTGCTTTTTTAATAATAAAAATTGATTAGTCTGTCGATCAAGTTTACAATTTATCAAGTGTTAAAACTTTTAGGTTGTAAAGACTTAACCTGTTCGAGACGATGATTTATTCGCTTTCAAGAAATTATCTTGATGCCAAAACGGGAAAAGTTAGGACTGTGATAAAAAGAGACATTAAGGCAGACCAAGACAAAGATGGACGGACTGGCCCGGATGGACGGGATAGCCCGCAATGGACGGACGTGTGTGGAAAAAGGAAAGGAAGGCCTTTACCTAGCAATAGGACATTACGGGCTAAATAGATAGATAAATAAAGGCTCGATGCACGAAGACTTATTTATATTAAGTCATGACCTATTTAAAAACAGTTAACTTTCAACACGATTAACATCATTGTTTCTCTGTCAAACGTTTGAAGATGATAGACAGAATGACGTTTCGCTGTAAGTACTTATAAGATAATTTATAAATCAAGAGGACAAGAAAATATATTTGCATAAATGTTATTTTACAGTTCAGTTATTAACCAGATACTTTCTGAGTTTATCTTTGGATATTACTGACATCGGTAAAGGAAAACATCGTAAGGGAACCTGGATTTATAGTTATCATAAGTCTGAAATCGGTAATCCGTATTGAGCAAGCGTGGTGATCAATGCTCATGCCTACTCGGTATGAGTACAGGCTTTTGCCCAGCTGTGGGACAATAATAGGCTGGTATTATTATTATTATTATTATAACACAACGCCTAAACCACTGAAAACAAAAAGGTGAAGCCTGAAGGTAGCTCAAGTCAAGATAAGGTGTTAAGAAAGTCTTTTTTTTAAACTCAACCCTCAATTTCGTGAAACAGTTCGGAGGTCCAAGTTTACATGCATCGCAAGTCACGAGAAACACGACAATAACTAAAATTCGACACACCAGAAGTAAATAAAGGACACATAAAAAATGAGTAAAAATGGAAAATTTTCAGAGACAATAATTAATTTGGAATAACACAAACACCTGCATGCGTGCACATTGCACACGTATCTGGGTATGTAGGCCAGCGTGTTTTTCACTCGAGAATGAATTAAAGTAAATTACAATAATGTAATTATAATTTATTAATCATAGGCTCATTATCATAATCCGAGTCATCGACAATTCCGTGTTGTTACTTGCATTCTGAAAATGCATGTCTTTTTTTTTTTTTTTTTGGGTGGGAAATCATCAAATGACCTCTCCCGCTCTGGGCGGAGCGGAAGGGCGTGTCAGACTCTTACTGACTAAAACCCACCCGTGTTCCTTCAGTTGCCTGTGCGCCAGGGCCACGGTAACTCTTTCGAACAATCCGCGACCCCGGCAGGCATCGGCCCTATCGGACCCCGTCAATTATGCTGACATCTCTTTGAGGCGCGCGTGGAACACAACGCGCCATCGACCCGGGCCTGGTCCTTACCGGACGGCGAGCTGCCCATTGCTCCCCGTCCGCAGGCCCGCGCCTACGGTGGCCGGGAGTCGGCTATCGACTCCCGACGCCCAAGGTGTCTCCTCCTGCGGCGACTAGGGGCGTGAGGGCGCAATGCTTGCCTCTCCCTCACGCGCTCCGCCTCCTCCTTCGCGAGCATTACTGCTTCGCAGAAGGAGGTGACTGCTTCCCAGTCCCTCTCGCTCCGTACCATGGCATGAACCAGGGCCGGAATGCATGTCTGAGTTCCAGACAAAAGTCGGACAAGGTAAACTTTACATGATATGGCGACGCCCTAAACACGGGCTAAGTACCAAAAGTACCACTGTGGTCACAAGAAATGCCCGATTTACTAGAAATAAGTCCTGAGAAATCTTTACGACACCCAGAGTGTCCTATTCAGTATGAAACTACATGGATAAGTTGACTTAATCCTTCCCTACTGAAGAAAACAGCCTGTAATAGGTACCTACAAATAAAGTAATAAATTAATTATTGGCTCATTATTATAATCGGAGACATGGAGTAGTAATTCCGTGTGACTTGAGACTGTTTGCGTATAAAATGCGTCTCTGAATACCCGACAGTAGAATTAGACTTTTCGATATCAAGCTAAGTCTTCTTTTCGCCCATAGTTGAACATGAGCTACCAAAAGACCACTGTAATCACAAGAATTGCCAATTGTCTTGAAATAGTTTCTGAGAAATCTTTACAGCCATGAGTTCGGAATAGAAAACTACATCGAAAAGTATGACGTTTCCTTCCCCACTGACGAAAAAGCCTGTATTACAAATATAAGGAAGTGTACAGAAGTCGTCTTATCAGCTTAACTGTATTATATAAAATCGTTTAACTTCATCTCGCAGCTTCCATGTTTTATTGCTGCCTTGCCAACAATGCTCTTCATTATGTCGACGATGTATGTATACAGGGTGTCCCAGAAATCGTTCAACATACTGTAGGTGGTGACAGCTTTGGTCAAGCCCTCCCAAAATAACACAACATATTATGTTCTGCAAAATCTTATAGTTTTCGAGTCACACTAGAATTTAAAAAATAACCGCCATGCGTCATGCTTTTGACTCTCATGTGTAAATAATATCTTTTTATTTACATCTTTTTCCATCAAAATATTATTAAATAGTTAATCTATGCGTAATTAGCCTTGATTCTCCATAAAAACTTACAAATTCAACATAAATTCACTATTTTTTTTTTTTTTTTTCCAATAATTTGAATCTAGTATAACGCGAAAACTATAAAATTTTGCGGAACATAATTATGTTTTGTTATTTTCGGAGGGCTTGCTCAAAGCTATCACCAGTATTAGCCACTAGTATGTCGGTCGATTTCTGGGACACCCTGTTTAATACATGTTTATTACAATACCGGTATCATAAAATGCTAAATAGTATTTTAATATAGTCTTACATAAGAAGACTAGACATTTATACCAGAGATGAAGTCTGACGCGATTTTATGATGCCAACCGATTAGTGTCTTGTTTCATAGTTGTCACGGTTAGACTCTCTTACCAAGGGGTATCGTGTTACCCCACTAAAAGGTTGTGGAAGTCAGATAGGCAGTCACTCCTTGTAAAATAGTGGTACTCAGCTGCATCTGGTTAGACTAGAAGCCGACCCCGACATAAGATGGGAAAAGGCTAGGGACTAAATTAAACTACAACCAGAATTTGGCATTAACGGTCAGGAGTGTCGAGTCTTTATAACAAAAAGTTTAACTTTAAGGCATCATTAAAACACTACGAACACACGAACTTGTATCTAGACGTACAGACAAAACCAACCGACAAACTATAAATAACAAACACGTTTGAAGCTCAACGATTAGACATAGAGAACTGAACTTAAGTCATAATTCAAGACACTATAAAGGCCGCTACAGACAGACGCGACGCGACTCTTGTAGATAGGGTTATCATATCTCAGGATTTGTCCTGAGATCTTAGTATATTTAGGCTCCTGACAGGATTGCGGCCGGATTGAGGGAAATCTCGAGATTTTTTTATAAAATAAAGTATCTCTATCTAGATTTACAGTGGTTTTTTTTTGTACGTTTAATCAACTTAAACAAAAATATAATCTTCTTTGAATATTATATATTGCACAACGCATTTTTTTTCACATAAGCATGCGAAAAAACAAATACGTCGTCTCTCAACTCAACTCTGGACTTTTCTATAGAAATCAGGCTTTATGTCAGAACTTTTAAATTTTCCCCATGGTATACTTGTAGAACAATTTCCTTGAAGTTTTCATAGAAATAGTTCTAATTGAGTCGCGTCGCGACTGTTTGCGGGAACCTTAAAGACTTGCCTCTACTTCAAGATTATAGCGTGACTGTCCGGCCTTGGATGCGGAGCCGCCGAGTCTACGGCCGTAATACAATAACTACGAACATAACCTATCTAGTGGGGCCAAGCTCTGTGTATCTAACAATATAGATGTTTGTCTCGTGAGTTATAACGGTTACTACTGTGTTACGTGAAAGAATAACGAAACTCGAAAGTTTTTAGGACTTTTTGTTGCCAACGATTTATTTTTGTCTCTGCTTCGAGGGTCTAGCTAGTGTATGCGCTACTGCTGAGCATGAAGTCTGGGTTCGATTCCCGGGTCGCGCAAAGTGTTATTGGGTTTTTCTAGCTGGAATTCTGAGTAGAAACCCCGAGTCTGGATTTGCGTCCGGTTGATGGCAATAGGCTCGCCATTATAACTGTCGAAATGTGCGTGCACACTTCATGTGCGTATACACTTCTGCCTATCTTTTCAGTGAATGCAGGCGTGATGTTATGTTATGTGTTATTTTTATCTCACATTGTATGACTAGAATGTCGATATCGATGTATTTTGTAGTTTAATTAAAGGTACTGCAGTAATTGCAGGGATACGCAACCTTGCAAACTTGTTACCGACGGGATCGAACCGCAGCAAAAAGCTCAGAGGTCGGCCAAAGCAAAAAGTTCCGACATTCCTTATAAAATGCAGAGGCTAGAATCACACACGTGCGGTTTGCAATCTTGTATGGGACCTTAGAGACAACAATAACCAATTTGATTTAACAGCATCAGACGACAAAGAGCTTTTACATGAAACGCTTCATTTTATTACATTTCTATGGTTTTTGTTACACAAAAAGTTATTGCGTAAAGTTTGAAATAAAAATATGAAATCACAATACAGAGCCATACTTTCACCGAAAGGTCTTCTTTATTGATAAAATTTCACAAAAGTATCTTCGCACGTAAATCACAATAAATGCTTCGAGACTGATCGTAACGCCTCGAAGTAGAGGTGTGGTGAATAACAATTGCGTCTGGAGTCTAGACCGTGTACGATGTACCTATCTGTCTCCGGATCTGTGTGATCTATCTATACCTAGATTTAGGAATAACGTCAGACTGGAGCCGCATGACTAACGTCCAGGAAGTTACGCCCTTTATAGATATCCGATCGATGCTCGGATATTCGCCAAAGTTTCGTCTGAGGGAGACGGTTCGGGTCCCGATTTCCCGCTACGCCTATGATACACGTGCCAAATCTAAATCGTTAATTGCTAAACTCTTTAGAGCCTCGACAAAGTGACGTTCTATCAAAAAGACAAACATGTATGGACTAACATAAGTCACCGGAAAGCTGATGGTCAGTACCGTTGGAATTCGCGAAAGAAATACAAAACGCTTTGAAAGCGATAGCCACTTGTCTCGACCTCAACAGCCTTATTGCGTATCACACTATATATCACAATTTGAATCATTTTGGAGCCTATTGCTAATCCATTGCTTCATAAATGTTCGAAAAATTTGTCTGCTCAACAACGCAAATAACGCAATGAATGTTGTTGAACTGTCACAATGAAAGCTATTCCTAATGTTAGTGTGTTATGCAATTACCCCGCAGGTCATTTTTGCAAATCGGAAATGGGATCATAAATTTAAAATTCTCCTAGGTACCTGAAGCCGGCTTAGAAAAGTAACTCCAGTTGAAAGGTCCTTTGTCTAAAAGCAAGTGCAGTAAAAAGAAGTAACATTCCTAACATTCAAGTTTTAAATCAAACAGGATGTCGAACACAAAAGTATATAATAATACTAAGCAGAAACTCTGAAGCTATTATAATTAGTCGCCAGAAGGTTGTTCCATCAAGCGACTGATAATTAACGCGTTCTAATCCCACGAAACCCTTTGTAGGTGTTTATACGCTTTCATGATCCTTTGAACGTGGGGCTCGTGGCTAAATGATAATAACAGCCGCACGAGTCGAATTGCTGCGATCGGTTCGGGGATGGGTGACCATCCATTGCGTATCAAGACCTCTACATGCCTCGGAAAGCACGTTAAGCCGTAAGTCCCGGCTGTCATTCGTAGATCTTTGACAGTCGTTAATACGGGAAGCTCAAAAGTCTGACATTCAGTCTTACCAAAAGGGTATCGTGTTACCCGGTAACTGGGTTGTGGAGGTTCAGATAGGCAGTCGCTCCGTGTAAAATACTGGAATTTAGCTGCCTCCGGTTAGACAGGAGCCGACCCCAAAATAGATGGGAAAAGGCGAGGTACGTAGATTGATTGTTTTTTTTTTAACAAGCTTTTTTCTCCTTTTAGCGCGACACGGCACTTATCTTTGAGCGAATCTATCAATTTGTTAGAGGTAGATAGAGTGCTGTTTTTCATGGACCTAGAGTAGGATCAACAGGTGTTTGATGAAGTCAAGCGAGGAATGATCCGGTCACAAATTAGCATGACAAAGCAACCACGACACAGCTTTAGATCGGCTCCATTCGCCTTTACTTGCGCCACGTCATCGCATTTTGTATACTCTTTCAGAAGTTGTTCCACGAGTTTGGTGGCGATTGATTAATTCGTTCAGTGCGACATGGCTAATTTATGGTACAAATTGCGTTTCTATTAATACTGCTACATTTATCAAAACTTACGTTTCAATTATAGTCACAGGACACACCTAAGCTCTTATAACTGCTGAATAAATAAACCGTTTATGACTAAGTTGCATTGCAAGCACGTGGGAGGGTGTCCTCATATCCAAAACAAAGGACCAGACAGACGGACAGACAAAGGTTCGTACTGCTGGAACTGTGCCAAGTACATTTGAACCGTCGCGTGAGGAATTATTCTACCTACGCACGGCTGCTTAGCCGATCGGGGCCTTAAACCATTGCTTGATTTACGGCAGCATTTTTTTTTAAGTAAATTTATTGCTTTTTTCTCGTTCTGTTGTGTTTTATTATGTTGCTTATTTTCCTCAACTTCCTTATTATTTTGTGTGAGAAATAACTCAAGCAAGACTACATTGCAGTAATCAATATTTTTCACTTGAATTATTGTTTGAAACAAACTCTTCTAGTCATGCAATGATTATTAGAATTCTATTAAATAAATTATAGATTAAATAAAATTGTTTTTCTATTTCCAGAAGACAAACGTCCATGTTTTCTTCAGTTATACATTTTTTTTTTCATGAGATTATGGTGATAGCGGTGAAATAAACGGTTATTACTTTCATTAGAAGTTACGACATCGCTAGTCTAGATCCTTTGCAGTTCCAATGTCATATTGTTTATGGCAACTACCCCATTATCTTCAAGGTTAGTGGGGTAGCAACCTACTTTGTTTGTGGTGGTCTTTGGTGTTTCATAATCGAAGTAGCTGTGTTAATTAACGTTGCAAAATATATATAGAAAAACATCGTCAGAGAACATATTTATGAGCTACTAGCTGTAGTACGCGGCTTCGCCCGCATGGAGGTCGGAAATTAATCCACGGGAACGTACTACCACGGTAAAAAAAAAGTATCCAATGTCCTAATCCCAGCTCGCTGTGCCAAATTTCATGCAAATCCGTACAGTCATTAGGGCGTGAAAAGGTAGCAGACAGACAGTCAGACGGCAAGGTAGACAGACAGTGTTACTTGCACATTTATAATATTAAGTATAGCTTAGTATGGATAACATAACAGCGTGATTCAGATAAGCAAAGAGAGATGTTGCGATTTATAATGCTAGAATGAATCAATAGAGCCCTCTAATAGTGCGGTGTCTTGTAGTGCTTCTCGGCGGGCACTGGCCGGCCGGTGCGAGCGCTTGAACTGCTACATTTTCTATATATTTTAAAAATAATACCGAAATTATAAAATGTGTTCTCAACATGCCCTAAAAAGCGATAAGCCTTATCTTTTGATATAACTTTTAGATGGTTTCATAATGGAATCTCTTCAAGGTACACGTTTCTGTCTTCACAGCGTTTGACCGCATGGTCAATTGTCCTAAAATATTTTTTTTGCGCAACCTTTACTTTTGGCTAGATTTACGAAGGTTTTAAAAAGTTGAAAGTACTGCAACCTCGCCTTAAGTGGTATGCAGCAAATCCAGTCGGATTTCATCAACCCCCAAGGGTTTGATGAGACAACGGATTGCAATGTTTTGGTAAATAAATTACACTTAGGTGCATAATAAAAATTTAACGATCACAGTAACTGCATCAACGTTTCCATTTATTTATATAGTCTCAAACAAATCACAAGTATAATTAGTTTCAATAAAAATGTCCATATTATAACGATCGGGGACGATATTTTTAGCGCCCCATACAATTTTAACCTTGTGTCTGCGACGGGGTACATTCGAGCGGAACCCGTGGGAACGGTGTACGCCTCCATGATTTTTTTTTCCCGACCACTCTATGTTTATTGCTATATTTTTATCATTTATTGAACGGGGTCCCTTTTCAATCACGTTATGAGGGCGGGGTTTTGTTTGTGTTTTTTTTTCTTTCTGTAATCATAATGCGGGTATATTTATGATCATTAAAAGTATTTTGGGGAGTATATTAATGTTATAACTTAGTCGTGTTGTTGCAGGGAAATAATAAACAACCCTCTTTTTGTCTGTGGGAATCATAAGGGACTAAGGGAACTAGTAAAAAGAATACTGAGTAAAAAAAGCATATTCCAGCGAGCTGCGAACAATACACAGCAATCACCAATATCTGTTTACTGTCTTCTAAGTGTGGTGTGATTATTAAGAGGCTTACAAGAGCTAAAGCGCGGTCACTGTCGGATTGCATAGAAAAGAAAGAGACGCGCGATGACTAAACGCTGGTAATTTATTGCAAAATATGAAGCAATTATGGATTTACAAAAAAATTCTATTCATTGGACTAAAAAATTAAAGCACTATTACGTTAGTATGTTACTAGTAGAATAATCTGACTAAAATCTGAATGTTTGCAAGTATATTAGTAGGGTTTTTATCGTCAAAATATTTTTTTAGAGGTATCTTCGTGATTTTTTTTCTATCATATTAAGTTAATTGTATTATGTTTTCAACACACTATCTAACTAGCATAATATATCCAGAAGAATATCACATATTTTTCTGATTTTGGTTACTGCAGTGGATCATAATTATATTTTTAGGCATTATAAATTTGCGATTAGGTCATGTAGTCCCCCTAAGGAAAATGTTAACATTACTTCCATACCGCACACTGCACTAACCATTCTATGGTGATGTCCATTTCCAACGGCACATTTACGGACAATGAATCAAACACACGCGCCATTTTACAAAACAAAGCAAACAGGACGTGACGTAATCCGTATAAATGAGGTGCTATGATTTAACAATAGTTAAATCATATAATAAGAAACATTAATATAACAAACGTTGATAACAGTTCACGCGACGTTACGTTGGAGCTCTGACCACACGTGAGACACAGCTGGGTTTGTTAAAGTATGTCTGACTAATGTTATGCACGTATCCAGTTACGGTTTCAGATTAGATGTATTACGTCCACGTTCATCTAGAAGGGGAAATGGGAGTAGATATTTGTCATTAAACTATGACGTAAAAGTCGATTGAGATAATTATTGGTCAGTTATACCTACTGGACATAAAACAACTATGTACAGTCACCAAAAGAGATAGTAACCAGGGCCGTCGGATATAGTTGAAGTTTAGTAAGAAACTGATGGGTATTTTCGAATGAAATTTAATTAAATTAATAGAAAACAAACAGTTCATTTATCAAATAAAATTTCATTCAAAAACATCCATCGGTTTCTTACTAAACTTAAACTATATCCGACGACCCTGGTTACTTATCTCTTTTGGTGACTGTACCTACCAAACATTGCTTAGTCTCTTTAATCTCACATAAACTTATAAAGGCTCCCACATACAGGCACGACGCGACAGCGCGATACTAAGGCGCCGCCCGTCGTGCGACGAGCGGTGCCTTTGTGTCGCGCGCGATTCAAGGCTCCCTCAGACAGGCGCGACGCGACAGCGCGACATTTTGGCGCCGCTCGTCGCGCGACGAGCGGTGCCTTTGAGTCGCGCCTGTTTATAGGAGCCTTCACGTCCCGTGTCGCGCTTGTTTGTAGGAGCCTTAAAGCGGCAAACTAAACACGGTTTTTGATTTAGCCGCTAATAGGTTTCTAATGTGCTGATCTTATCTTTAAATTATCTATTAAAACTTGGCCATTATGCTTAATATGAAAATTAAGATTTAATATGACCACACGCTATTATAATGGATCTCGTTTGACACCTTTAATTAAAACGAATTCCCCATTAAGAAACGGTGAGAACTGAAACTTTAAAAGAATAAGTTCACCTTTAAAACCAGTTGATATTTGACTTAAATTCTGCATCACAACCTTACAAGGGCAATGCAGGATACGAAAAAATGTAAAGCATGTTTAGTTTTTATTATCACCATTTGCAGGAAAAACTATAATAAAAATGTTAATGTGTAGACAGACAAGACAATTTTATTAGTTAAAACTGACAAATTTCAGCCGCAACAATAAACTGCTGATTTATCATCGTCGCGAGCGCAGGATTCTGCGAAGGACAACATTGGCTTGATGCGCGGACGCACGATCGTTCTAAACATGGCAGCTCTTTGTTTCCTTTATGTTAACCTTTGATATTTTAGACCAATTTTGTTATAAGGAAGATCACGAGGAAATACGTGACATATTTTTAACACTGGTTTCCGGGAAAATCTTTTAAGTAATTATTATTAGAAACCATGATGCAAAGCTGTTTGGGAAGTAGGGCTTCAATAGCCCAAAGATAGTCAAAAAACCAAAAGATATACCCACATTCAATAAATCTCATAAGCATACACATTGTTTTAACGTCCTTCAAAGATTGCCTTCGAACCCAAAATAACGGCAATACCATAAACATTGGTCCCAATATAGCCAACACTTTGCCACATTTGGCATGTGTGAGCTGCAATCGATCCTACTAATGTGTACAGTATGATTTACAAGCTTTCAAGACAATATTATTGTAAGTATACAAAACGTTAAATGTGTGTGGGAAGCTGTTAAAAGCTATTTACTTTTTAGTATTTATATGTATACAGTCATATTATAAATTAAAGTCGTTTTTCGTGTCTCGTGAACGGATTCTGATTCGGTTTTCCACCACCATCATTTAGAGAATTTATTCCGGAAGATTTATGTGTTTATTACAATAATATTAAACATACATAAAATAAAGAAATCTCGATGTTTTGTCGTAAGTCGGAAAAGCCGTGCGAAGCAGGAGCGAGTACTAGTAAAGTTTTAAACAGTAAAAATGCGAATAAAATAAATGGAGCTTTATATAAGTTCCCAGACTTTTCCAAAAGCTGCGGCAGCTAGGTAATATCGGGTTGGGTCAACAGAGCATAACAGACGTCGATATGCAGTTTTGACCCAACTATTAACCGAGATGCATTGGAGGGTTAAATTCGATGCGGTTCGCTGTGTGTTCAATGTACGTAACATTATAGGCAATCATTTCGACAATCGAAAGCAAGTTTCCCTTTTCATTATCGATGTTAAGTTGAGTTTGATAAATAGTTAGGGTAGGAGCGTTTGGTTTTTCACAAGATTCTAAGCTTTATATCTCATACTAGGTCACCATGGTCGCGCTGTCAGCAAAATATACACAGCTTTAGGGTGGGTTTTTCACCAGGCGTCCAATCGGTTGCGCAACCAACCATACATTTTTTGGCAGTGCGATCATGGTTGCACCGCCACTGGTGCCCTAGTGAGATTGGGCCCTAAGTCAGTATTTCCATAGCCAGTTTTAAATGAGAACTCTGCAACGTTCAAAAAAAAAGATGGAAAGAAGTTCAATTAAAAAAAAAAAATAACTGGCTTGCTTTCTATGAGAGAAAGAGAGAGAGAGACAGACAGAGTAACACGCGCACGCCGCACGGCTTACAACTATAGCAAAAAGTGTCGTTACAACTTTTGGTCTTAATTTTTTCCGTCTAGCCCCCTTTCGCAACGCACGATAAGGAACTTCGTTCCAATGAAACCATACCATGGAACATATTTTGTAGTAATTAATTTTAAAAGATCCTTCTAACAAAAACCGATGACTTTATTCGTATTATTTTAGCACATCCTATAGAATAAAACAATAACATTCATGGCATAACCAGTTTAGTCGATAGATTCATTAAATATATATTGAATTATACAATTCTCCCCATTGTTCATTAATCTATTGTTATATATAATTAGTTCAAGACACTACAAATTCAAAACATTACTATGTATCTATAAATAATAGATTGGGGAAAAGTTTTTTCGTATTTTAGAGGTATAAAGTCGTAGTAAAATCTCTTTGGCTGTACTGTTTGGGTATGGCTGGTTTTGATACCATTAAATAGATGACATTTAAAAAAATTGAAATAAAAAGTAAAAACGATTTGCCGCCAAAAAAATATGTGACGTTTATGGGCTTAACGCAGTGTCAGTAAGTGTAGCACAAAGTTGGTTCAAGCGTTTTCAGTCCGGGAATTTTGATGTCGAAGATGCAGCTCGCTATAGTCGCCATGTTGCGGATAAAGTCGATGCCATTTTTGAAAACGTGGAGTAAGGTTGAGCAATATTATTAGTTACGAGATAGCTGAAGAGTTAGGGGTTGACAACACATCAGTTTTGACCCATTTAAAACATTATCGATATTTGGGTGCAGCACGAGCTCTTAGTCTTCAATTTGTAAAATACGAAAGAACTTTTTCCCCGACCTAATATTTACTGTCCCAATACAGTTCACAAAGAAATTAAATCACAATCAGGGGCTTGAAGCGGGGGTAGTACAAACAAATGTTCTCACCCTTCTGAGCTATCGATTTTAATTTAGTAACAGCAGTAGTCACCCCCTAAAACACAATGGTTCCTTGTTCAAGTAGTTATTTGGGGATATTTATGACGAACAGAACATTTAAAGTGGCATTAGGGAAGAAATGTGGCTGATTTATAGGCTGAAAATAGCTTTGCCCTGTCTTAATTTACCGTTAAAACTTAGTCAGAAAACATATCTATGAATTAAAACAAATATCAAATAAATTAAGGAGTTTTCGAGTTACAGCACACTAACGCTATGGTTTCCTAGGAAATCGTTTCCGTCATATTATTTAATGGGGCCATCATGAAATTCTGTAATTTTCACCAGTATTTGAAATTAAGGTGTCAAAAAATGCTCTGTATTCGACAGACGTTATTGTGTGACCGTTCACCGCTTTTTAGGAAAACAAAGCTTCACAGACAGAACAGAGGTGTTGCATTTTATAATATGCAAGGAAGAGTTAATTCAACTACAGCACTATTTTCTTCTTATTTTTTTCTCGTGCCAGGACGAGCTGTTGAATTGTAACACCGCTCTATTGACTAACTAAGTGTTCCTCAATTTAACTTTAAGTTTTATAGAAGAAAAACCTACTATTAATAGGAAGTTAAGACTGTCGCAGACAGACGCGACTCATGTAGAACAATTACCATGAAGTTTTCATAGAAAATTTTCTACTACAGTCGCGTCGCATCTTTTTGCGGGAGCCTGCCTTAATGGAAATAAAAACTTCGTATTAATAGCTTTTTCTTCTTCAAAAGTTTAAGTTATATTAAATCTACATATATGTATGAAAACGTCTGGGTGTTTGACCGACCACAGAGATTTTATCAAAGCTGGGAGTTTTGTTAACTTTTACATTGTTGAACTTTAATATTACTTAGAAGCTTTGTCATTATTGTACGAGTATGAATAACTCAAACAATATATTCAAAAAGCCGCAGCTACATCAGACGAATACTTATTACTTGCTACATAATAATTATAACATAACATCACGCCTGCATTCCCAGAAAGGTTAGGCAGGGGTGTACCTATAGTACACCCACATGTCGCCAATCCCATGTGGGGCGAGCCTATTGCCATCAACCAGGCAAAAATCCAGACTCCGGGCCGCTACTGAGAAATGCCTGATGGAAAAACCCAATAACACTTTTCACGACCTGCAATCAAACCCAGGACCTCATGCTCAGCAGTAGCGCTTGCGACGACTAGACCAATGAGGCAGTCAATTACTTGCTACAATATGCATTAACAAAAAAATTGTTATGTACGGTCACCAAAAGTGATAAGTAACCAGGGTCGTTGGATATAGTTGAAGTTTATTAGGAAACCGATGGATGTTTTCGAATAAAATTTAATTTAATTAATAGCAAACAAAAGGGTTAATTTATCGAATTAAATTTCATTCGAAAACATCCATCGGTTTCTTACTAAACTTCAAAAATAATCGACGACCTTGGTTACTTGTCTCTTTTGGTGACTGTACAAGGTGTTTATTTTTTGTTCTCGAAAAACAAATTATTTTTGTCAAAATAGGATCCGCCCACGATGATAAACTCTGGATCATTCATCACAGTACTATATAAAGCGATAATGATAAGTGAACAAACTGCATTGTCTTCATTTCTTCAATTAATAAGGACATCCTGACGACTAACGTGCCTTTGTTGAAGTGATAAGTGCGAAGTGCTGAGTAGTTTTAATCAGAATTAATCTAATATGGCAGTAAGTGATCGTTTTCGAGATTAAGCTTCTTGGAGCCCGTTAACTTCCACTTTTTTAACCGACTTCACAAAAAGGAGGAGGTTCTCAATTCGTCTGTATGTTTGTTTGTTTGTTTGTGTGTGTTATCTCATAACTTTTTTCTGGGTGAACCGATTTGGATGATTCTTTTTTTATTTGATAGCTGGTGCTTCACATGTGGTCCCATTTAAATTTGATCAAGGTCTTACCAGTAGTTTTTGAGTTATCCTTAATAATGCATATTTTTTCCACTTAGTGTATATTGATGATGTGTTGATAATTTGCTGTCACTGTTATTTACATACCAATTAGTGGAATACGAATTTGTGTGGGGTAGGTACCGCAACTAAAAAGTGAAAAATAAAAACTTTTTTACAAAAAAACAACCGACTTCCAAAAAAAACACTAAAAGACGTGAAAAATAACTTTAATTTCGGAAGTCGGTGGCCAAAAACGAAAATATAAAACCAAAGGCACCGACTTCCGAAATTAAAGTTATTTTTCACGTCTTTTAGTGTTTTTTTTGGAAGTCGGTTGTTTTTTTGTAAAAAAGTTTTTTTGGATGCATTGCAGAAATAAAGCTGAAATGTCTCAGGTGCTTGAAATTTTACACCGGTTATATTATGATAAATGATTTTATTTCTGTAAGTAGGTTTGTACAAACACTTTTACACGTCAATCATATTTTTTAAACTAGATGAGGTCGGCGTTTCCTATCTGACTACTCTGCGAAGAAAGGCCGAAACAAACTCAGAGGTCACAGTCTCTTTTAAAGTCCAGACATAATCTTGGTCAGATCATATGAAGACCATGTAAAAATGGTCTTTTGAGGAAAGAACCACACAGATTGAGTGGACCTGTCCAGTCAGAGCACGCATTTGTCCGTAATCTTGCAGCTCAACTCAGAACTTAAAGAGCTCAAGGATTCGACGAACAATTAAAAAAAAAAAAAAATGATACTCTTCATCCCGGAACACAGCAACGGTGCTTGTCGGCAAAAATTATATGATTGATATAATTTCCTTCCAATATAGAAGGAACCCCACACGTTAACCACGCACCTATCTTCCCAAGATTACGTAACAAACAGAATGCATCACGCCATCACACCTCCGACATGATTGCACTTGCGGCGCGAAACAAATCCCTCCAATCTCTGATATTGAAACCACAATATCCCAGCACTATATCAATTATTCCGCATCCGATTCCCGCTCCGATTTCCTATACGATACGAACACGGAAATGATTGTATTGTGAAGCTTACTGCGCCGTAGTATCAGCTTGTCGCACGTCCTTGCACCCCGATGCCATTAATTACAAAGTATAATTAGCCTACAATGTTCTCACTGCTGGGACACAGGCCTCCTCCCTGTGAGAGGGAGTGGGCTGTAATCTACCACGCGGGCCCAGTGCGGGTTGGTAGATGTCACAAATGTCTTTGCTTCAAGGATATGCTGGTTTCCTCACGATGTTTTCCTTCATCGTTTTGAGGGCAGTGGTGATCAAAATAATTTACACAAAGTAAAACGCCTGACAGGGTTCGAACCTACGGCTTACAACTCGGTAAGTCGCGGCCGTTACCACTGCTAATTTTTCATGATTAACCACTTGCAAACAAATAAATATTGAACTTTGTATAAACCCAACGTAACTGTTTTCTGTCTGTGCACTGACCGCTGTGAGTAAGTGCATTTCCCAGATTCAAAAGAAGGGCGGTGAGATATGCGAACAACACAGAGTAGAGAGCAAATGGAGATCTCATGAACAAAATATTTTTACGATACGTAAATTTTGAGGAGCTTTAGAGACTTGTTATTCAACGAGATATTGGGCAGCAACACCGGCCTTTGCTATAAAATTTATTTATTTGGCCAACATGTGTATGTGTAGTCTTTTTCTCGATATTCGTAATAGCAAGAACAATAGAATGGCTCATGGCGCAGTAAATATAGTGAGTCGGCAAAGCTGGGCTGACAGAACAAGTAACGCGTCCCCTGGAGGCTAGTCCAGTGACGGTAATAAGGCTTATATTTATACTTTTACAGATATGGAATCGCACCGCATACTGTTTTTCAAATTCCATGCTCATTGTTTTTGTTCTTACCCTATTATTACATTCTACTCTTCGATACGGTATCAAGGTCGTAAATAAACGAAGTCCCTTAATTAATCAATTCCTTTGTTGTCTCGCCAGCGAGTTTACGAACACAATAAGAGGCTTTCAGACAGGACGAATTAATGAAGTCGATTAGACAAAGTTAGTGTTTGTAAGGTGTGTAGGGTACTTAGTTAATTTGCTGTTTTTATTAAGGAAGCTAGGAGTCTAGTGTAGATTTAAAAGACCAAGTCCAACAAAACAGAACGTTGCAAAACAAAATCTTTTCGAGAAAAGCTTCAATTCGATAGACAATTCTGGTTAACGATTTGGAAATAAAAGAGTAAGTAATATCCTGTAATATCCTACGGAGATGATAGCATACGATCGCTGCAATCTGATATGGACTGGGAATAACCTTAGAACCACATTACAGTATCTGATATCCTTCCAAGAATTCAACTCGATAAATCAAATTGTATATGCTGGTCAAAAGCGATGATGTCAAGTAGAAATGTACGACTATTATGTTTGATTACGAAGAGACCATGAGATGGCGATGATGGGGGATGATAAGGAAGTTTTTTTTTGTATAATGGCAAGGTTTGCGACACAAAGTGTACAGTGCATTTTTAGGAGCTACGTTACAACAAAGTCAAAACCAGTATCACAGTGTAACAAAAGTCTATTCCTACAATACAACCGATGAATCATGGCCGGTCTGAACATAGGCTCTGCGAACTTTCGCGCATGTTCTCTCACTGATTCTGAAACCGTTCCCCGACAAACGTTTCTCTGCCGAATGAGCCGCCGACAGAATGTTTCGTTTATGAGTTGTTCAACGACAGAACCTTTCAACTACGAACGATTCGCCGACAGAAAAATTAATTCACGAGTGAATCGACGACAGAATCTTCCCACTACGAACGTTTTACCGACAGAACGATTAATTCATGAGTGAATCGACGACAGAATCTTCCCACTACGAACGTTTTACCGACAGAACGATTAATTCACGAGTGAATCGACGACAAAACCTTCCCACTACGAACGTTTCGCCGACAGAACGATTAATTCATGAGTGGATCGACGACAGAATCTTACACCAAAGCAGGATTCGTCGACACAACTTATTTAGGCATGGTTTAACACTAAAAGATTATACATAGGTTTTGAAAGGTTAAATGAAATATATTTGCATACTCAGAATCAATAAATGTAGTGTTAAATTATTAGTAAAAATCACACAAAATGGTGACAATTGGTTACTAAAAAATGTTATCGCGCAGCCTTCTGCGCAGAGTTCGCACCAGTCGTGATTCATCGGCCGTATTGTACGTCAATATGAACACCTGCAAGATTCCAGCTTGCCAAGAAGATCCACAGGTCACAAAGGCAACTCGACAAAGAGTAAAGATTAAATTTATAAGGAGACTACAAAGAAATATGTTCCGAGAAATATTGTAGAACAAAAGCTTTTGACGTTCTGTTCCTGGAATGAGTGTTATTATTCCATATCGACCATATGCTGCCAATACCTCCTAAGTGCTTTGAGGACAACTTTACAGGAGAACATAGAAACTGAATATTTATAAAAATAGAGATGGTTTTCATAAACCCAAAATCCACCTTTATTAGTTTATGTAAAATTAATAAAGTTGGACAGACGATATGGTGGATCTAGTTGCAAGAAACTTGGAGCATCGCTCTTGTAGTTACCCGTAACGAATGTCAAAGATCTACGAATGACAGCCGGGACTAACGGCTTAACTCGCTTTCCGAGGCACGGATGGGTCCCGATATGTAATGGACGGTCACCCATCCACGAACCGACCACGGCAACCGTAGCTTAACCTTCGATTTACCCGTGCATCTGTTATTATTTAGCTACGAGCCCCTCGCGCTTGATATCTCAGTTTGGATAGGTAGAAAACTGTGAGACGGGACCATAAGATAAGATTTAAGATAATTCGATTAGAAACATCGTATGACTTCACTAATGAGTAACCCAATCAGTCAATTCATCTCGCATATTGCATTGCAAATTGCATTAATTTTTATCAATTTAATTATAATCAGTTACGGATTTTGTCGTTAAATTAGAGACATTTTTTTCTTGAACTATAGATATTTCGAACTTGCGAATGATTTTTGTTAAGAGGTGTCTTCTTAACAAAACATAGGTTTGACCAGAAATCCGAATCAAGAGATGACAAAAGGAATATGACATAGGACTTTCTCTGTTCTACAAACACTGGACAACAGAGGAAGGCCTTTGCCCTGTCAGTGAGACAATTTTAATTGACAAACACTAGACAATGACTTTCCAGAGACTGGGTATGTCTAGTAAAAGTATTATCATAAGCGAATTTGGCCAATTTCTTTGTTATCCGCCATTGACCAATCGATTGACCTCATTACTTGCCTGTCTTTTTCTGTCTATCCCATCCAATACAAATCACCAACATCATCGAGATCTAATACCAGAAACCCAAGCCCAAGTCAATCAGCTGTTAAAAGTACGTGCAGACTTATAGGTACATGAAATGTTTACGCTCGTATCGATTGACTTTATTGCACGCGATGCTCGAAAACTTATCAAAACAGGCATTATTTTCTGATACCTCTTCAGGGCTACGAAGTGTACCGAGAAAACATGTTTTTTTAGTTACAAGTTTTTGTTTGCTTGTACGTAATAGGTTGACTCTTGCTTGGCTAGTTTCGGAAATATATGGAAATTAGGGAGTTTTATTAATAACTCTGCTAGTTGTTGTTGTTGTATGGTTTGGTGTCATCAATAGAAAAGAAAGTGATTTAAAGTTGATAATTAAAAGGAAACTTGATTGACTAGCTACTGAATAGGTATAGAATTTTGCTAATTAGTTTGTTAATAGGTTTCTCTACCTTGACTTGTCATCAAAAAGAAACCGGCTCTAATTCTATAATTAGTTGTAAGGAAATCTACGAGCAGCAAAGGATATTAAAGGCTCGTGCACACGGCGCGACGCGACGAGCGATACAAAGGGACCGCTCGTCGCGCGCCTTTGTGTCACGCTGTCGCGTCGCGCCAGTGTGCACATGGCTTAAACGATGACGATAATGATGATGTAACATCAAAATGTTTTACATGTGATTTGGCCAATCTAATATCACAATCTGTCGTTAACTTATCTCTACATATTGACATTACCTTTTAGGTCTCATGGATATCTAGAACAAACTAAGCTAGCTTATCTCAGATCGTAAGAGAGTATTCCTATCTATAACATTTTTTTTCTTTATCACTGCCTGATAATATCGTCTGAATTCCGCGACATAGCCTCATCAAACATTGCCATTAATTTACTACAAAACTCTTCTTTTCGAATCGACGACACAACATTCTTCTAGTTAACTACGTCTAAATATCGTGATCATCTACTTCTACAACTAACATTGCCATTAATTTACTACAAAACTCTTCTTTTCGAATCGACGACACAACATTCTTCTAGTTAACTACGTCTAAATATCGTGATCATCTACTTCTACAACTAATATTGCCATTAATTTACTACAAAACTCTTCTTTTCGAATCGACGACACAACATTCTTCTAGTTAACTACGTCTAAATATCGTGATCATCTACTTCTACAACTAACATTGCCATTAATTTACTACAAAACTCTTCTTTTCGAATCGATGACACAACATTCTTCTAGTTAACTACGTCTAAAGATCGTGATCATCTACTTCTACAACTAACATTGCCATTAATTTACTACAAAACTCTTCTTTTCGAATCGATGACACAACATTCTTCTAGTTAACTACGTCTAAATATCGTGATCATCTACTTCTACAACTAACATCGCAACCGTTTTCCTACAAAACTCTCAAAGTACAGTAAAACTATTATCTTAATGACCCTCGGGAATCATCGCATTTCCAAATACAAACGGATGCAAATTTTCATGTCCATCAATTATTAGATTTATCGTGTATAATAATTTGAATTCAGAACTAATTACTTTATTGTTGTTTTGTTTTGACGTAACAACAATTAAAGTACTTAGTTCTGAATTCAAATTATTATACACGATAAATCTAATAATTGATGGACATGAAAATTTGCATCCGTTTGTATTCGGAAATGCGATGATTCCCGAGGGATATTAAGAAAATAGTTGTACTGTACCTACTTCATAACAGAAATGTGTGCAATTCAAACCATATAGCTAGATATGGCGCTGTGCGCTTGCACAGAGCTCGACCACAAACCGCGGCTTCGCTCGCTTGCGGACACTGCCCTGAGGTAATTGGGCTATATTGCGACCGAACAAAGACTAAATCTGTAGCTAGAGGGCTATAGATCATGCTAGTGGGTATGTCAGGGTATTTGCAGTAGAACAACTGTGTTAAATTGGAAAAAAATGGTGGTTGGCAAGTAAGTAACATGGGACAGGTCGATGAGGTAACGCTTGGGGGAGGTCTATGTCTAGCAGTCTGCAAGAGCAGCAGCCTTCGGCTGAAATTATGATGACTTTGAAGTAAATTACGACCGCTCAGTATTTTAGTTATGAAATAACGATAAGAATCAAGAACACTTGCATTCACCTGCATCCAGTTAGCCTGGAAGCCGACCCCAACATATTTCAGATAAGGGTAGGCAGGTGACGAGGGATCGAGAATACAAATGGCACGGATCGAGGTTAAGGAAAGGCTTTTGCTCAGCAGTGGGTAATACTGCATCCTTCAAATGATTATAGTGATAATAATGCTCATATCCAAAGCATATTGTAAATCTCATGGTACAATAATATACTTCGCCACGTATAGCATTCCGGGACACAGTGATCACGTGGGAGACACAAGCCTACGTCATCACCGTGTGTTACCAGTAGTGTGTAATAATAACTCCCCAACCGTCTTTATTACCTGTGCGAATCTGATAAAACCATAAGGTATTAACTAACAATTACGTTGGCATATGTTTAAACTGAATTGGTTCGTATGATTAGAAAAACGAAACGACAATTTAAATGCTTTATATTTTTTTTTTAACAGAATGGTGACTGAAAATGTTTCCATAATTCGTGTTTTGTTGCAATACAGTGGCAACTGGATAGTGACGTAAGCATGTGTCACTCCCGGAATGCCAAAGCTTGTTTTTTTAGACCATGTTTAATCTCACAAGTTGTTTCACTTTGATTTGATGAGCGATCATTTAATTCAGTTTTTATGACAGCGAAAGCTATTATTTGAGTAGCTTTCGCTGTCATAAAATCAATAGTATATAACCATCAACTTTTTAACTAAACAAAACGTTAACCTGTATATTTTAACACCACGTATAAACAACATTTTATTAATTAGAAAGTATTAAAAATCGCGGTGACCTTTTCACAATGTCCCAATGAAAATATATTTGCGAAAGCGTGTTTTAATCAATCAAGATAAACTCGTTAGGGTATAAGCTGCTAGGATAACGAGTATTAAGATAATCTTGGCAGAGAATAATAGACCTTAATGCCTTGATAATGAACTGGCTTTGTCGAACATTTTAAATATTAATTAGATCTAAAACTGCGACGGGGTGAACGGTTGAGCCTGAAAAGATGATCCGTTGGTGAAGTTCCGCTCATTATTAATTTAACCGGATCCAATCCACTGCTGGCCATAGGCTTCTGTTACTTCAATCCACAAATAACATACTACTTTAACGATGAAACTGTATGAAATACAATGAGGATGGGGGGTAAGTATATCTACCACCTAAGTCTTCCATATCGGTAACGCTGAACTTTCTTTGCTTTCCATATGGAATTTCTCAGTAGCAGCCCGGAGTCTGGCCGTGTGTCCGATTGATGGCAATAGGCTCGCCCCTTATGACACGGGACTCAAATATAACTGGCGAAATGTGAGAGTTCTATTAGGTAAAGACACCTCTGCCCAACCCTTTGAGAAAACAGGCGTGATGTCTCTTTGTTTTCAAGACAAACAATGACAGGGTTTGTTTTGAATTCTATACAAAATCCAAGTCAGTCTTTTTTTTTCGGATGATGGCGATGAAGAGCCCTAGAAAATTGTACTTCTGCTTATTCTCCTGTGTTTCAATCTGATAATAAAGCACCTACTTAAAGGGCCTGTGGGCGGTGCAAAGAACAGAATGTTATCTCATAGGGCTATTTTGGAACGTCTGACGCGTTATCCTATTGACATAATTGCCGTATTCAAAAGTCCTTTAACGCTAGGAATTTGAGGTTTCATCTTGATGAAGCACTGTGCTCGATTCCAAGAATAGTTTGGAACAGTATAGTTTTTAAGGAGTGCCTCGTTGGTCTAGTATTAGTAGACCATGCAGCGGCATCTGTATACGCCACATGCGAGCTACGCGTCACACTGACGTCACGCAAAAACCTGCATCGCGCAAGCAGAGTTTACCGCGCAACTAGCATATATACTATATACAACGTCCCGACATCAATCGTCGGGCAGTTACCCACTGGTCTGGTCGGACGATCCTCCCTTTTCTATGGAGGTATGAGTGAACTTTACTCCCTGTTCCTTATACCTCTATACTGGTGACCCAGACGATGCCATGGCAATTACTAAAAGATCGTCGAGTTTGAGTATCTTAATTAGGATTTTTAATTAGGAATCTCCGGATTTGCTCTAAGTGCTTGGGTGATGGAGCTAAGCTAATTGTGACTTTCAAAAAGGGCTGATTTTCAGCCTTATTTTAATAAATTATTTTTGATTTTGATGGCAAAATACCTCTTTTGTTTGGGACTTATATCTGACACATTATGGGAATACTATACTACACTTCAACTGTTTTTAAACAGTAACGTATAAATGCATTTTATGTTAATTATTTTCTGTTGTAAGTGCTACTTTCGAGACATTCAACACCAAAAGCAACCATAAGCGGATTATCTTGACTGATTTCATCAGAATGGCGTAATCTGATATTTGACTTTTAATAATTGTTTAAACTTTTACGTAATGCTTGTTATTACGAAAGAGGTTCAAAGGTGACTTGACTTTACCAATAATAATGTATTATTAAATCCTTATATAAGCTTGAAATCGACACCTTTATTGGTCACAACAAGAATGGCCCAAAAATAGACAAGACTGGCCATAAAAAAGTTAATGAAAATATTTTTTGTTTGCCTCTCTTAGATCTAGTGGTCGCAAACGCTACTACTGGCCATGAGGTCCTGGGATCGATTCCCGGGTCGGGCTAAGTGTTTTTGGGTTTTCCATCGGGGATTTCTCATTAGCAGCCCGGAGTCCAGATTTGTGCCCGGTTAATGACAATAGGCTCGCCCCCTATTACATGGGACTTAAACATAACTGGCAAAATTAGTGGGTACTAAGGTACAACTCTGCCTAAGTCTTCGAGGAATACAGCCGTGATGTTATGTAAAAGCATGAAATCGATACCTTTATTGGACACAACGAAAACGCCTTAAAATAGACTTGTACGTAATTAACCATAAAAAGTACCGACGTATCAATTTGGACTATCTAAAAATCCATGACGCAAATGTATGACGCTTGCCCTAAAAAAACTTGCTACCGTTTTCATATTGACCGAGAATTTCAAAGTCAATACCAAAGAGTTCAATGACTTTTTAATTAGAAGTTTTTTTCTCACCTTCCTCTTTATGAGTAAGTCACGCCTGTAACATATATGGAAAGGTAGCTGGTGTCAGATTGCAAGCATTGCTATTGACCGAGAATGTGTGGGACTTAGGATATAATGTTACGAAGAGAACTGGTAATTTCCGCTGATGGCATATCGACAAATTCATAAAAAAATTAAACAAGTTAAGCTAAGTGTACATATTATAAATTAAAGTAGCTTTTCGTGTCTGTCTATGAAACCGCGTTGTTCTTCTAAACTATGCAACGGATTTTGATACGGTTTTCAAAATAATTTAGATAATTTATTCCAGAAGCTTTTTGTGTATAATACATTATTATTTCATTTAGATATCGCACAGAAATATCGATATTCTGACATGTCGCCTCAATAGTATACATATATTGCACCTGTGCGAAACAGGGCTGCTCGCTAGTAAGTAATCAATACTTACTTTTTTCTTTAAAGAAAATTAACAACCTTCAATTTTAGCAGAGACGACAAACTCGATTGGTCATCCAATTACAATTATTTATGCGCATAATTTAAATTTTCCAAGGCTGTCATCTTTTCCACTTAATAAACTACACTTCTGTAGAACTAACGGTCAACATCAAAGGTCACGGAATGATCATACACTTGTTGTGATTTCACTCTCATTACACTGTCATCAGTAAATAGGTTTGAACGCCATTAGTGGGGTCAATGACACCGGCTGGGCGTTCACCCCATCAGCTGACCGCATATTTATGATGTGCAAGGTGTAACTATTGTGAATTACTTACAATGACCATAATTATGGTAGTAAATTGTGATGATATTTACAGAAAAACTTAACTGTTTAAGTTTTTTCAATAAAAAACGAAATAATTTCTCAGTGGAATTGAGATGACACAAAGCATTTGATCGCTCTCTTTGGCTAATGAAAGATATATTTAATTAAGTGACTAATAGACGTACTTTTGACGTCAGGATCATTCTATCCAAGAATCGTCTTGCGATCATTTCAAAGTCAAACGCCAACTCTGACCACATTTTCCTAGAAATGTCACAGACTAACTGGTTAAAGTTTGCCAAAAGTCAGTACAACTACCAAGAAGTCCTATATCATTTTTTTTTTTGAACTATGACTGAGATAATTACGATATGTTCTTAGAATCAATTAGAAAGCCTAGACATAAGCCACTAATGGAAACTGACTAGTTTATTCACACCTACGGCTTTCCCACACGTGTTTCCAATGATTTATATAGATGACCAAAAATATTGTATTAATTAGAGCCAGCGATGGATTGGATTAATTATCGTGGACTTTTATGAATTTCTTGATTGATAGTTCGAAATATTTAATTGATGAAGCACAAATATTAAACTTAATTGTTGAAACAGTTATAGGAATTGACTTAAAGGAGAGCCAAACAGATGCTATATGATATCATGTTCGTAATCAGAAATCTTTGGTTATTTTTTATCTTATATGCCATGGTAGAATCTCCTTATTTGAAATATCTTTGACTTGATCTGCCCTCAGAAACAGTCAATATAAAAAAAAGTTTGGCGACTGCAGCAGGAGTTATTTGGGTACACTATGAGGTCATTGTGAATTCAATTCTCATTAAGCTAGTTAATTAAACAGTGTTTAGCTAAAGAAAGAAAGAAAAAAGAAAGAAAGAAAATGAATTTATTTAGCACAAACAACAAGGCACACAACACAACATATAATAAAACAAACAAATAAAAAGTGTAAAGTGTATAGTGAGAAATTAGTAGGAAAGTGTGCCTCGCGGCTGCACTAAATAGGTCCAGTTCAGCAAAAAACCGCAGCTAATGACCGCGATATTATGTATGGCCACAGATAATGCAGGAAATTTAGGCCAGCGATACATGCATGCGCTTAAAACCAATTACCGAGTTAGGGCGAGGCTACATTATTCTCAGGTTGTAGATCAAACACGAGCTAATGTGTTTCCGACATTTTTGGAACACTGTTAATTGCTAAAACGACAGCTTATTTTTCATTTCAAATTTAGAATGCCAAATTAGTTGATCTTTGATTAATTTCTTTAATTTATTTCGAATCTGGTTCAAATTTTGGAAAGGACATTAATTTTGTGTAAGTCATTAAAATCGAACGGATAGACACCTTGATAGCTTTTGATATGAAAAATGTATTGCGGTTTAGTTATTTGGTTCAAATTGGTGGTTATTACTGTTATTACTCGACATAACTGTCAAACGTTGTTTAGAGGTACTTTAGTAGGCTTAAGACATTAATAATGAAAGGCGTTTGATAAACAAGCCCCGAATGTGCTCTAGCCTTTATCGAAAATATTGTGATTACCACGCATCGGTTTCGTCGCGTGACGTGCCTCTATAATGAACAAGTTGACAAGTCAGATAATTAAACGCAATGACCACACTAACCATAGTACAGAGTATGGCAACACTCCTTGCTCAATAGCGCACCTGGGAATATCAACCTTGGGTTACAAGTTATAGGGTTCTAAATCCTGTGACGGTTTACATAGGTAATGATGATAATGTTGCCGTGTGTAAATATAGTTTACAAAAGAATGAATGAAAACTCTTCAGTGTTTCTATATTGATGGTCTTCCATTGTACAGGGTCGTAAAAACAAGTGGGTTAAGGAACCGTATGGCGTCCACCTGATAGGGTGATTGAAAACAAACACTTTGTTTCCTCTGTTCGCTTTTAATTGTAGTTTGTTGATGTATTGTGAGATGTTGAGATGAGAGGAGACACTTGGGCTTGGACATCCAGTACCTAACACACCCTAATTGCTTATCACACTATATATCACAATCTGAATCGTTTTGGAGCCTATTGCTAATCCATTGCTTCGTATGTTCGAAAAACTTGTCTGCCCAACAACGTAAATAGAGCGATGAATGTTGTTGTACTGTCAAAATTAAAGCTATTCCTACTGTTCGTGTGTTACGCAATTACCCCGCTGGCCGTGATCATAAGTTCATATTATACGGATAATTTAAGTATTTATGAGCTTACGAAGAGGATTTTTAACTAGCATCAATTGTAATCTAGAGATGACTAGAATAATTGAATAAATATATTGGTGAGGTAGCCTACTACAAGTTTAATGCGGATCCCGTAAATACAGCAGCAATTTATTGCAGGAATTCTACATTAGGATACTTGGAAGATAACCCCAAAGGTCAGGATTTTATAAGCTGAAAAGTAAAAAAGCTTCGCTCAACAAGAAAATGAAAATTGCATGTTTTCTGCTAGCATTACAACTTTACGAAAACCGAAAATCCTTCACAAAATATATATACATATACATGCACAGGCTGAGCCGTCAATCCGCCTCTATGAAGCAACCTAATAGGATATAGTATCTGTGGCGGAAGCAGTTACTGCCACGCGACGTTGCGCCTGAGTTCACTAAATGGTAACATGGCGGGCGCAGGCGCGTATGGTTACCATCCGTCCGGATTTGTCCGGAAACTGTCCGACTTTCTGCCGCCCCGTCCGGACTTGAACCGGCCTTGTCTTTTATCCGGACTTTTCGACAAAAGGGGATTTAAAAAATATACATCTAAAAGTAAAATGATTTCTGAAAAGAGAAACATTAAAAATGTAAGGCTGGACTTTTTTGCAAAGGCCCGGTTTTTTATCAGGTCTTATGAAATTTCGACTGCCTCGTTGGTCTAGTGGTCGCAAGCGCTGCTCCTAAGCATGAGGTCCTGGGTTCGATTCCCAGGTCGGGCGGTATTATTGGGTTTTTCCGTCAGGAATTTCTCAGTAGCAGCCTGGAATCTGGATTTGTGCCCCAATGATGGCAATAGCATCGCCTCCTATTACATGGAACTTAAATATAACTGGCGAAATGTAGGTGTACCATAGGTACCTAAACCTCTACCTAACCTATCGGGGATGACAGGCGTGATGTTTTGATATGTTTTAAATTTTTGAAATGGTTACCCTACAAGCTCGTTGTGTAACGCGGGACGACCAAGGTTCCGGTTTATCGGATGCATTGTGTGGTCGGTACTTAGAGGTTTATTTTGATGATAATTAAACTTGAAAGTAGTTCCGAAGCGAAGCAATTGTTATTGGTGATGCCTTTGCCCAGAATTCATAACAATTAAGCTCCGTGGACGATTGTTTGAGAGCTTTCTCTTTATTTTTGTTTTGTCACTAATTTCAGGTTCATCAAATTAACTATACTTAAATAAAAGCCCACAATGAATAAATCACTAGGTTCATACTGCAGCGTAAAGGAAGATATTCGCCATGCCATGGACAAAGGAAATATCCATAATAACAGAATGAGGATGCACGCTCCTTAAAGAAGAGAATCGATCATGAACAATCAGACAGACAACTCTAAAATAAAGATGAACACTTAAATTATTTGTACTTAATTAGTAGACAAGAAATCCCTAGGTATTTAACCTAAACATACATACATAAACTCACGCCTTCTACCAAGGGGGGTAGGCAGAAACTAGGTACAGAACGCCACCGGCTACGATCGTTCCATACTCCTTTTGCCTCGTTTACGTTCACACATCTGGTCATACACGTCGGTTGCGAGTATTACAAAACGGACCTTTCATAGACGTTAATTTATCTACCTTCAATCACCAGAAATTATAGGACAGTGAAAAAGCTATGCATTTCAAATTAAACGCGACAGTGGTAGGTATTAATTAAATAAAAATTAACGCAACAATAAAAAGTGAAACTTTAAATAGCTCTTTCTTACTGTTTCATTACTTAATGAGCAGTAAACGTTTTGTTATAACTTTCGGTACAAAGCAGGACTCTATCTAACCATATGTTTTGAATCCAGCTGCAGACTAGTCGTAAAATAGAATGAAATAGGCAAGTCGTACTATACCAACATACTTCCCACAGTAAAGCCACTAACAATCAGCCTTACATTAGGTACCCGAAGCATACCAACCGAATTTAATATGCACCAAACTGTGAAGCAGACGGTCCACGCCAGCTTGCAGATCCCCTGCATTTAGTGCAACGCGAAGCGCTTCTAAAACCAGCCGTCTAATAGCAACGATGCCACATTTCAACCGCAGCAAAAAAGGCAAATTAAATCTGGCAGCACAAGGACAGGTTTAAAAAGATGGAACGGGAGAGCGATATCATCGTTGATGGCATCTTCGCGAGTTAAGGCGAGACAAATCGATTTAAGCGCAGCCTGACAAGACATGAAATCGGATTGGAGACAGGGACAGAGATATCCGAGTTCCTATGGGAAAAAAGCGTCGAGTTGCAGTCGCTTGAAAGCGACCGGGAACGGGTAAGGTCGTTGCCATGTAAACAGAAAAAAAAAAAAAGATCTTTTGTAAGAGATTAGCCGCCAAAAATGAGGACTGCCTCTTTGGTAAACAAGATCTCAGCGGACGCGTGTTAAACCTGTAGACAGTATCTAATTTTCTCTGAAAAGCTCGAGGTGGAAGACTGTTATCTCATGCCTCGGTAAAATATTCAACAATATAAAAGGTGAAATGGAGAGGTTTGTATAAAACGCACCGGTCTCACACCCTCCTAAATGAACAGCAGCCCTAATAGGGCTTGCATCGCCCCATGTGATGGGGTCGGATTCGCAAAGGGTCCGTTAATCGATTTAGTGGTATGTAATGTACGTACCGAGCTATTTCAAGTGGTACATTTATGTACAAACCATTATCTCGTTCAGTTCTCTAGAGTTGAGTAAACTTTAGTCAGTTCAACGAAATTATATGAAGATTTCATCATTTTGAAACGAATCCAAACATTCAGGGGTCGAAACACTCTGCCAGTGAATTGCCAGACGGTTTTCCAAGAAAGCAATAAAGCTATTTATCTGGACGTGCGAACCCGTGGATATCTCGCGACAGACTAGGCTAGTGTACCGACACACACGTGATTTTTACGCGCACTATTTATAAACTGCTAATGCGAGCAACTAGCGGTGTAGACAAAATGTTTGAAGCGTGAAATTATCGACATCGATAAATTAGCAAGGCAATTACGATGTTATAAATTAGCTCCCGACACGACAGAAGGGTGAATACTAGATTCTGACGCTAGCAAATGAAGTTTTGATGAGCATTAGAGACCAATAGGATTACCATCAACCTCATCAATCCACCTGTTCTGCATTATAAGTAGAGAAACCATTATTTTGACACAGTTATATGTTCAGCAAATTCTGTGACTACGATAGTTTGTCTAGAAACAAAGCGATTGTGGTTTGGTAAGTCTAGTCTGTTACGCTACGCCGGGATATAATTCAAAATTAATCCTCAGGGCAAACCAAATTACATTACTACGCAACCTAAGTTATAAGCCGTTAGCTCTAAAGCTTTACCGGTCCCTATTAAAGCATATTGAATCAATCTAATGAACACAATAAAATTATTGTGGCCGAGTAAACAGCAATCTATTTCAAAGTCAGCACGAGTATTTGATTAATCATCGTGTTTTTGCTTTTCCACGCTAATTATAACATACTAGCGCTTCCTCAAACGCACAACAGTGTACACATGAATTATTTATCTTATGTTTCAAGGATGCTTATTGTTTTGAGATTTAATGTGTTAAGATAAGTAGAGATTGAAGAACAAAGGGTTGACAATAGGTTGCGATTGGTTTCGACGTACTACATAGCAAAATAAACGAGAAATAAACGTCAACAAAACATGTGGTGGAGGTCGCAATATACGTAAAGCTTTATGGAGATGGCGTACCGACGTTATGCTGAAAGGGAACCCCTGTTACTGGCTCTGAATGCCGAGATTGAGAAGTCGTATGCAATAACTTATTTGTTTTCCTATTGACTGTAAGGAAAGTTTATGTTGAAGGAGAAATGTTTAGAAAGTAATTAATTTTGTTGGTTTCGTTAGTTAAAAACTAAACAAAAGCGCTTGTTCGAGACCCCAAAAAGCTTTTGCTGGATATGACAAATTCAACTTGTCACTTTGTATTTAGCTTGCCAGGTGATTTTTAACAGGATTTGTATTTTAATATCTGTATCAGAAGACAAAATACAATCTTATCGATAAAGGAATATCGATATTTGTGCATCCCGATTATCTAAAATTAACATCAGTCGACGCTCAATGCTCAGAGGGAAAGGACATGTTTTCCGTTTTTTAAAAACTCTGTTAATTTTCTTTTGCAAAAATAACAGAAAAGTAAATCACTACATTGGGAAAAACAAGGTATCTTTGGAGGATACTGCACATGGCATTTGTATCATAAACAATGATCTAAATTAAGCCAAACTCGTCCTATAAAATCGAAATAATTTCTACATACAATAAAATGTTCATTATGTTATTTTGAGAAAAACATAAATAATTAGGTGTTCGCGTGCGTCCGTACCGACGTCACAGATCCGCGGTATACAGTTACCAGTTTACAGAACAAGATTCTATAGAAAAGCGGCACAGTTTCGAATTTCATTTTATAGTTACAGCATCTTAAAATAACGTTATTTGTTTAACTAAAACATAACACTTTGGTGAGCACCGTTTTGTTTAGTAAACGAATGATGTAACCAATATTTTGTAACAATATTTTATTTTAAGAGTGTCCGTGGAGTTTCTTGCCCGTCCTTTTTCCATAGGAACCTACAACGCTTTGCAACGGACAACTAGCTTTATTTTTCTGACTGACAAAAGTCAGAAATGACTTAATTGAACTAAATGGTTTGAAAACACACCCTTTTTTGTTTATCTTATATAGATTCCCATCACTTCTGTGAAGTTTCGCCAGCTATTTTAATGCGACTTTGTATAGTTTGTCATTTTATTATTTCATGGTCAGTTTATCACTATCTGTTTTAGAACCATAACCTCTTCAGGATTCAAGCCAATTCCCGTAATAAAAAAAGTTCAAAATCCAGTCGTAATCTCATCACAGTGACAATGAAGGCTCGAAAAAACAGGCGCGACACTCGACGCGAATCTCACACGAAACAAAGGCCCCGTTCGTCGCGCGACAGTCGGTGCGTTCGTCTCGCGTGCGGTTAGAATCGCGTGTCGCGCCTGTTTGAAGGAGTCTTAAATGTCAAAATTTTAGGTTTTCGACTGAGGTCAGACTTTATAAATGTTCTTAAAATTACAGGAATCGCTCCTCTGAACTCAGTATGGTATCAGCCTCTCTAATTTCTGTTGGACATTGGACTTCACGAGTGCCCCTATTCTTTATGTAACTCGACATTTAATGTATTGCGCTATCGTATTGTTACTATAATACCCATGTACCAACATCAGTACGATTAATTACGTCATTATTTACTAAACTACGTGGTGTTAACGACTTCACCCCATTGATTAACGTTTTCATAGATGGCGTTTTGGATGGATTCCTTGGAGTTTCTCGCCCGTTCTTCTCCATAGAGATTTACGTTTTGGAATGGGAAACTAGCTTCAACTTTCTGACTAACTGACCGACTCTTTGACAATTCAAAAGTGCTGAAAATGGTTTCATTGAAATAAATGCGTTGAGTTTGAGTTTGATCAAGCCGAGTCGAACCGTTTGCCAATACAGGATCAATATTTTATACAGTTACGTTATGTGACTGTTATAAATTATTTATGCAGTTAATTACAAAGTTGAAATGAGTATGGTGATTACTCAACTGTGTACGAGAGATTAATATTTTGTGTAAACGATTTGATTTAATCCTTCATTATTTATATTTTAGCGTAGCGTGGGACGCCCCGACCTAGATGGACCGACGACTTGGAAAAGGTGGCTGGGACAGACTGGATGCGGAAGGCGGAGGACAGGGTGTTGTGGCGCAGCCAGTGAGAGGCCTATGTCCAGCAGTGGACTGCGGTAGGCTCAGTTGATTGATTGATTTCAGATATTAAGCTGAGCTACAAAAATGTAGTACAGAATCTAAAAAAAAAAAAACAAACGAATACTTGAACAATCTGTTTCATTTCAGTCTCTCTTAAACCAGTTAAAGTTTTTAACAACTTACTTTCTTGTCTCTTATTAATGCTTGAAAGTTATGCCAAACGTTTTTATAATTTCTTATTATTTTTTAATAAGTGACATAACATAACATCACGCCTGTATTTCCCGAAGGGTTAGGCAGAGTTTACCTATAGCACACCCACATTTCGCCAGTTATGTTTAAGTCCCATGTAATAGGGGGCGAGCCTATTGCCATCAACCGGGCACAAATCCAGACTCCGGGCTGCTAACGGGAAATTCCAGATGGAAAAACCCAATAACACTTTGCCCGACCCGGGAATCGAACCCAGGACCTCGTTCTCAGCAGTAGCGCTTGCGACCACTAGACCAACGAGGCAGGAGGAGGAAGAGGGGAGTTTAATAAGTGAATATTTGAGAATTGACTGACAGTTACACGTACTATTATTATTCTGTTTTATTTAGCTGTAAAGGCTCCTGCAGACAGGCGCGACTCGATTCTAGTAGAACAATTTCCATGAAGATTTCATAGAAACGGTACTAATAGAGTCGCGTCGCGCTGTTGCGTCGCGCCTGTCTGCGGGAGGGACCCTTAAGTCTTTAAATAAGCGTTGCGAAACTATGTAATACAAGCGACATTGTATAAGGCCTGACTACACAAGCGACAATAAATAATACTGTCATGTAACTTAGTAAGCCATAAATCAATATTCAAAACACCATGTAACTCGTCTCATGCCTTCCTAAGTAGCTGTGTAGCTTCGCAATCATTGACCACAATAATAATGCCTGTTTTTTTTTTTCTTCTTGGCCAATTCCAAGGTCAGATATCATACGATATAGTTGCAAATATAGGTTCAAGGAAACGGTAGTCAGGGCATTGGCACTAGTTCCTAAGGCGGGTATCACATCTCCGCCGCGAAACCGCAGTAGTTCCGCCATGACTCCTTTGTACAGCCCGATTCAAACTTTATGGCGGCTCATGGCTGGGAACATGAGGCGAGTCGCTGCGCAGTAACAAATTCATGAGTCAGCGGAGGTGAAGGGTGGGGTACTGCGCAGCAAGTAGCACATTTCAAGGAGCATCCAGACAGAGCGAGGCATGCGCTGCAAATGTTTTTTTTTTTATATGTTAGATACCTCAGCGTGAGGCATCAAAACATATTAAAAAAAAAAATGCGGCGCATGACTCGCTTTGTCTGGATGCACCTTCAGAGCCGCCATAAAATTTGACGCGAACAATACGACAAGCGAAACCGAAGCGAAACTGCCTGTTCTAACGCACAGTATTGATTATGATTCTTTCCCGTGATGATTTCGCCGATCTGCTCGTAAGCCAGTTACATTTCCGCGCTCAGTCCGCTATTTTGTTGCGGTGCTGCGTTTGTTTCGCACGTATCTGTGGCAGTCGACCAGTATATAAAGCGGTGGCAGTTCCATAAAACCAACACCTATTTTTAAAATAGGTGTTTATTTTATGGAAAAACTTGTGTAAGAGGTCCGAAGTAGACCTATACTTTATTTACTAAGTCGAAAGCGAGGATATTTTGCTCCGATTGCTACAATTCAACTGACTCTCATAATGTTCCGCTACTCGAATCGCGACATAATGTAGTAATGTTTCTTAGCGGAAATCGTTAAGCGGTTTCCCTTTATTATTTTCGCGGCGGAGGTGTGCTCAGGCCCTTACAGCTGGTATTGCAAATGCGATAGCGCGATTTTATGTTAAGATATGTAAGATTTTTTTATGGTAAGTATACTAAGTATTCTTAAACATATATTTAAGTGTTTCGATTTTTATGTTAGTCTTTTATAGACTTTTCCATATTACTGAGCTTTCTTATTATGAATGTTGCTGCTAAATTTGGAGAAAGCAAGCCGAAATTTGATAGCATGATACATATCATTTTAAAGATAACCTAACAAATTGCAATAAAAATAAAAAATAAATTGTTGATTTGCCTATGCTTCCACAGACAGGCGCGATGGGACTCGACGGAAATTGTTCTACAAGAGTTGCATCGCACCGTCCGGACGATGCGATGCAACTCTTGTAGAACAATTTCTATGAAACCTTCATGGAAATTCTTCTACCAGAATCGGGTCGCGCCTGTCTGCCTTTGGGAGCCTTTATTTATTTAATGGTTAATTAAAGTAAACAGCAAGAAACAAAGCGTGAAAACTTTATGGGAATCTAAAATATTTAATAAACTTAATTAGATACATGTTGCTGTATTAAAATTGTTGTTTTTTCAGATAAAGTCAGGGGGTTCGTCTTTACTTTATAGTTGTTACCTTTTCTTGAAATATTAACAAACAAGAGTTTTATACTCTCACGGCAAAATACAAGGTGCTATTGTAATAACTAAAAACCTGTAAAAGGGGTTATTGTACTTATCATTATGAACAACTTTGACAAAAAATCAACTGCTTTATTTCGCGATTTCAGGGTAGGTTCCTTTGTTTTAATCATGACTGAGGCCGTACTATGACAAGTTAAAGCCATCATGGTTCCAGCGTGAAAGAGAGACGGAGCTATATATGACCGATAGCACTATCCCTTTTTCTCAATGGAACCATGATGGTATTAGCACGTCATAGTAAGGCAGCTGATAAGTGATGACAAGTCAGCTAGGAAATGCCCCCGCTATCTAGTTTAAAACATTGACGTGTAAAAATGTCTCAAAAGATCTACGTAAAGAAACATTTAATTTCGCCTACAATGAATGACTGATGTTTTCAGTTATTTCCATTACACCTTGTATACAATGACTTCCTCAATATTTTTAGTTTAGGTAGGTCTGACTGAACATATGTTTTGAATCAACGCTGGACTAGTAGATGTACAGTCACCAAAGTTTATAAGTAACCAGGGTCGAAGATATTTGAAGTTTAGTAATAAACCGATGTATGTTTTCCAATGAAATTTAATTTGACAAATGACCTGTCTGTTTTCTATTAATTAAATTAATTTTTATTCGAAAAAAATCATCGGTTTCTTACTAAACTTCAACTATATCGACGACCTTGGTTACTTATCTCTTTTGTTGACTGTACCTACTTATTTTTCTATGATTTTCCTTATTAGAGGGACTAGTTTTAGATCATTACGTGGTTTTCCGGTCCATCCGGACAATGGCTTTGTCAGATAAAATACATTGTAATTTGCAAATCATTTTAATTATTACATTAATAAGATTTATTATATTTTGCTATCGAATTTATTATGAATGCCACCAAGAATTATAAGTTTTCAATAAAAAAAAAATACATGGCGCTCACGCTGAGTATTGCATCACGAATTGTCAATTTTGAAATTAATTCAACATGAGTTTTCAATATTATTATTGGAGTAATAATAGATGAACCAAATAACCAGTTAATTGAATTGTAATCTGCAATCAATGGACCTTGTGTTCTTATTTGTTGTGTAACAATATTGTGCTGATACGATTTTGCAGATCGGTCGTGTAGATAAAAAGAGCCAAAATGAGCCTACATCTTGGCTATTGTGTGTGTGTGTGTGTGTGTGTGTCTACACAGACACACAGACGAATTTATTATGTGATTATTTTACAACATAAGCGCGGCAACATCTGATTTTGTCTTTAGATCCAATAGAACCAATAAAGAAGGAGACAGAAGGTTTATAATTCTGTCCAGGTAACAAAAAAAAATTCGGGGCAGTCTTTGGGGACTGCCGATAGAAGTGAAAACTAAGTAAATTGTGAATTGTATCGCCGAAGCGTGCGGTGACGATGACGAGAGTTTCACGCTTTTTGTTCACCCAAAAAGTACACATATACCTATACACAGTATACATATAGCTCATGGAAAGCGTTCGGTGACAATGACGCGAGTTCCATGATTTTTGTTCAATCAAAAAGTGCTCAACGCGCCTAAAGAAGTTTTCACTTCAATTACTTCGCAAGGCCGTTCTTCAAGCAAATCCCGCTGTTAATAATAATAATAATACCAGTCTGTTACTTCCCTACTGCAGACCAAAAGTGCCTTCGTGCCTTCTCATATACAGAAGGCACGAGCATTGATCACCACGCTTGCTCAAGACGGGTTGGCGATTTCAAATTTCACCGTTACCATGCAATATTGCTAGTTGCTACTCCATTTTATTCTATACGGAAAATTTATAGCTTCTCTAACACACAACATCATGCAAGTCATTAAGCTTATAATGCCAAGGTCCAATGCGTAACGAACACGATACTAATACGTCAAAAGCATCGTGCGTACGATTCGCAACTCCTGCGCAGTCTCGTGTGTGATCAATCTTAAGGGGAATGCGAAATGGTGGCCCATGAAACTCAAATTATATTACGTTTTTTTACAATTTGCAGGTCAGTATCAGGATTCATGTTGATCAAAATAAGATTCACGACCGTAACAAATATGTTTTTACAGAATTTTTATCATTAGGATCATCAATACATCTTTCTTAATTAGAATTGGCCATGATTTCATTAAATAGTCATTCAATAGGTTAGTTTAAACCTAGAGAGTTGTGTTGATTATTTAATGATTATTTATATGGAAATACATATTTGTTACTGACGCGAATCATATTTTAATCACCATACACGTAAAACAGCGCTGCAATTTGCAAAAAACGTAAGATATTTTGTGGGTTTACATTGACGGATCCCCCTTAAGTATGGTCTTCTGAGATTGACAGATAGACAATGGCGATGTCCAAGCGAATTTCGCATAACAATAGCAGGGTGTGCGGAGCGTGAAACACTTTCTACGTTGCGCAAGCGACGATCATGCGATTTTTGACTGATCCTATAAGTATTGTAACACAATGGTCATAGTTGTTCTCAGTTCTGTCTTGAGGTGTGTCTTGATGAAATCGATGCTCCTCTTATCTGTCTCGTGATCTCGTCTTTTTTAGGGTCAGCTAAATGTTCTAGCAATTAAGTTTTTCATTGATAAATTGATAGAGTTCAAGAGAGCGTGCCAGAGATGATTTCCTGAGCTCGAGCAAGCTCGCAAATATTTTCATTCGATACTTAGCATTTGCCACTGTCTGCACTGACCCTTATCTTGTGGAAATTAGAAACACTGTCAGAACAAAAATGTAGCATACGGATTTATTGAAAAGTTACTCTAACAAACATTTAAAATAAATGTTTCTGTTATCCTTATTCATCCCACAGCCTGGACAAAGACCTCCCACATGCGTTCCAGTAAAGTTTTTTGTGATTGCTTTTTAATTTAATTACAAAGGGTGGACACTGACTTTGTGAAAGGGAAATGGGGAACTGGCACCAAACTGCCCCTTTGTTGAAAGTGATGCATTGCCAAATGTTACACAAAGCCATTATACACTACATATAACATTTATTAGTATTACTGAAAAGTGTGACTAAAGTTCTCCCTCCTTTTTTTATTGTTCTCAGATTTTAAACATGTTCAGTAGAAGGTACAGTTTTATGCATTAATTGGGTACCAAGGCTTATATTTAGGCGAAAATCTGACCTTGATCAGACACTAGTACACTACCCATCATGTATAAAAATCCCCCAGAAAAAGGGGTAATTAATTAATGTAAGCTTCCTTACATCGCTCCTCTATGTAACAAAAACTAGTGCAATTTGTTAGTCATTTAACAAATCGATAATAATTTATTAATAGGTCTTTCATACCAGTCAAGGTGATATTACTCCATTTGGCGGCTGTACAAAGAATGAGGTCAATTACCTGTAACAAAAAAAGACAATAAAAAAAATGTTTTTGTATTACATCGTTTACGAATGGGATCATTTTTTCTCTGTATGAATTAGGTATAAAGAATATTGGTACAGTCCATGAAATAATCTATTCATTGTTTTTTTATTATTATAAAAATGTTGATAGGATTTTTTTTTACACTTTTTTAAACTTTTAAAAAGCCCTTTTCCATACATAAAATAAAACATGTACGCCTGTCTGCTTCAACCTTAACTAAAAAACCACTGGCTCCTTCCTGATAAAATCTAAGCTCCGAACGTTAATTTCGAGAACCGTTTCCTGTAAATCTCAAAGGAGATATGATGCAATAAACAAACAAGTTGAAACAAGTGGGAGAAAGCATTGTTTGTAATAATTAACTAAAAGCAGTTGTGGCAACCGTGGGAGACCACGACTCATAGCCTCAGACCACGCAGTTATGGGCCAGAACTAATTAATAACATGATATATTCCGCTGACTGAAAGATAGATGGTAAGACTTTTATTATGAGATAGAATTGTTTCTTTACTTTAAGTCTATCAATTTACATAGAAACTGCTTATTTAGCTGTCGGTTATGCATTAACGCACATTTACTTGTATAAAGCTCCATAGAAGTAAACAGTTAATTTATTGAAACCAGCTGTTACAGATATCAACCACCTAGTCCGTCATAACTTAGTCTATCCAAAGTCCACGACACCCCACGCTTTTAAGACCGGCATTCGATAAGACATAATCTAAGCCCCAGTCACAGATGCACTGTACAGATTGAACTAGTCTATAATAAGTAAAAGTTGATAAAAAACGACTTGACATCCTTGATCCCTGATATTTGTTGACTCATTCGCGTCTTAGATTTCAAATCTGATTGTTAGCAACAAGTCTGTGCTTTCTCTATCGCCTCGGTGGAGTTTAGTAACTTAAAGCTAACTTTATTGGACATATGAACACAGGCATTCTGCGAATTTATCCTGATAATGTCAAGTCATTGTAATTAGCAATGACATACGTTGGACAGAACAGTATTTATTATTATAATAAATTAATTTATTTCCTCATAAACAACAATTTACTTAACTAATGTCCCACTGGACAAATGTGCGTTGATAATGATAAGTTACTTGCGTAAGTGACTGTACTGGGTTGAGTGTGCTATACAGGAAAACTTTTTGAATTGGCCACGCTATAAACAGGATAAATGACTGTCTATGGGCGCTGTATTGTCTAGTCTAGACCGAGTCATGTGTTCAGAATGTCTGTGTCTAGATGGTAAGTACGTCTTTGTGTGTGAAGTAGACAGTTGCTTGTAACATGTCTTAGAAGGGGCGCCGTTGTGGCACTTGTCAAAGAGGTAATAAAGTTTGAGATGAGCTCAGTTTTGAAAGTTTGCGTAAAAAAGTACACTCAATACAAACGTCTGTAGTAAATACCCAGAAAGGCATGACTTTCCGTGTCTGTGTTGTATAAGGTATACAAAATAAATCTCTACCGATATTTTTGTAGCTATGAATAAAGTGCTTCAAGCAATCAATTTGAATTCCACTGAATACGCCTTATTTTCCAAGAATCCAATATACTGTCCTTGTATACCTTTCTTTTACTGACATATTTATTAGTATTTGCTAACTCACTAGGAATACTCTAAGTTGCCGTACCACCCACGGAGAATAGAAATCTCGGTACCTACGTTATTGTTATTATTAAAGCAATGCCATGGGGGCAGAACCCGGTATTACCTGATAACATAGTGAAATAATAGTATATTTTATTAAAATTATAAAACAAAGAACGTAGAAAGAGTTTTTCCATAATTATGTGGGTTTTACCGTAAGTAATATTTAGGAGGGCTACCTGTTAGTAAGAAAGTCTTTTACATAGACTTTTTTCTACGTTTCAGTTATACTTTTAAGAAGTCTGTTTACACATAACATCACGTATTTTTCCCCGGAGGGTGGGGCAGAGGTATACCTATAGTACACCCACATTTTGCCAGTTACGTATAAAGGCTCCCACAAACAGGTGCGACGCGACTCTAGTAGAACAATTTCTATGAAAACTTAATGGAAATTGTTCTACAAGAGTTGCGTCGCGCCTGTCTGTGGGAGCCTTAAGTCTCTTGTAATAGGGCCGCGCCCATTGTCATCATCCGGGCACACATCCAGCCCCCGGGTTGCAAGTCTGTTTTCATTTCTTTAATAAACATGCCATCTGTTATACGAAGAGTAATTCATACACAAAGAACAATTGAAATCAAAATGTTCCACAAACCAAAATATCAAAGCAAGTTACTTCTGAGCATATCCTAGTTCCACAAATCAATTCAACCCGACAAAAACTTCCACCAAACTTAATAATGATTACCTAAGTTTTTCCAGGCCACTGACCTGGGTACCAAAGCAATTTAATAATAGTCCTTCAGAACGTATTTCGGCCATGGCAGCCAATCTCAACTGAGACTAGTCTTCGTAGCGGGAGATGTTATAGTACACAAGTGCGTGCGCAGACACAGGTGCTCTCTCTCTTCCCTCACATTCATAGTCCGATGGGACGGCAATCCGATACGACCGGAGAGAGATCAGGCGCAGGACCAACGGCTTAAGGGGACTACATGACCTAAACGCAAATTTATAATGCCTAAAAATATATGATCCACTGCAGTAAACAAAATCAGAAAAATATATGATATTCTGCAGGATATATGCTAGTTAGATAGTGTGTTGAAAACATAATACGAGTACAATTAACTTGATATGATAGAAAAAATCACGAAGATACCTCAATTTTTTTTTTTACGATTAAAAACCATGCAAACATTCAGATTTTATGTCAGATTATTCTACAAGCAACATACTAACGTAATAGTGTTTTAATTTTTTAGCCCAATGAATAGATTTTTTGTAAATCCATAATTGCATCTTATTTTGCAATAAATTACCAGCGTTTTGTCATCGCGCGTCTCTTTCTTTTCTATGCAATCCGACAGTGACCGCGCTTTAGGTCTTGTAAGCCCCTTAACGTGCGTTCCGAGGCACGGGGATATCACACCGCCAACCTCCAAACTCCGGGCTGTTACTAAGAAATACATGACCACTGGAGAAATAATCACTACGACGTGATTACTTGGTGATGGGTGATTATAAAGATGCTTTTCTTAAGATGAAGTATCTGTTTACTTTGATTTTCTCTTCTCTTCAGGAGAAAGCTGAATGTAGAAATGTATCTACAGATTGAAGATATGATATTATGGCAAATAACTGATTTATAATATAGTTTCATGCTGTTGTTGATGTATTTATAAAAATATTGTTTCTTTTATAACAGTTCGAAACACTCAGCCAAATGGATTGAAGATTAAACAAGATGCGGAAGACCGAAGATTGTGTTGATACGAGTACATAGCTGAGAAGAGGCCCAAAGCCAGCACTCTAACAGTGTCCAGGAGACTGCGAAAGACATTAACAAACATAAACTATTCACAGACATAGAATCCGAAATAATAGATACCACCAATAAAGTAAGGAATAAAAATAAAATAAAAACGCATATCAACCACACAAAATCGTTAGTTCAATAACATTTCCTGATCCAAGTCAATTAACTTACGAACCTAGTCTATGGAATCCATTTGAGTGTAGCATTGTATTAGGATCCAATCAAGCATGTAATCAGTCCAAAAAAACACAGGTGTTTGTGTCCAGTAATGGATTTGAGCTAGACCAGTCTAAGTGTAGGACGATGACCTGGGTCTGTGATAACATATCCTTGTATAGGTATTTGTGTTGTGTTTCTGTGTTTGTTGGTAGATTTATTAGGTGAGTAGACAGTTATATTAGAGCAGCGGTGGCCCAATGGTAACGGCCGCGACTTACGAGTTGTAGGTCGTAAATTCGAACCCAGACAAGCGCTTTACTTTGTGTACATTAAACATCGTGAGGAAACCGGCATGTCCTAGAACCAAAAATTTGAAGATTTGTGACATCTAGAGACCCGCACTGGGCCCGCGTGGTGGATGGCCCACTCCCTCTCACAGAGAGGAAGCCTGTGTCCCAGCAATAAGAACATTATGGGCTGATTATGCTAGGTAGACACTCTATGGACTTCTGTGTTCTTCTGAGTCTTACAGAGATGTTTGCTTTTGTATACGAGCCATTTTCTAGCATTATGGCAAGTAAAGTTACAATACAGAAAAAATGGAATATAATCTATTACTAACAGATATTGCTTAAATACAATAGTATACAACTAACTATTTACACTAGGTACTTAATTATCTAACGAAAAAAATTGCTAGCGAATTTGTTGCACTGTCAATTTTTCAGAAATATCTAGGTAGTTGAGAAGCGAATATAGGCTTTTGTGGTCTTTTTTTTATGGAGAAAAATATTTAAACTTAATGTGCCGAGCAATCAACTTTAACATTTTTAGGCGAACGCTATACGTATACTATTCATCAGAACACATAATTTGATTTTTGTTGAGATTTGTTGAAAGGGAAGGGTCAAGTTAGCTGACAGGCCTCAAGGGTAATGATACCTCCCGAGACTAACCCGAGCGAAGGTCAAAAACTTTGATACTTGTTGCTACAGCTCAGATATTGTGGCAATATACATATTTTATTAGCGTGATGTTCGCAACGGTTTTTGCTGCTATTAATATTTTTTTTTTTTCATTTCAACGGCCTAGAGACTGAATATGGGCTATAATGATGGCCGTGGGGGATTTTGACGTCATCTTTACGCTTGGTAAACGAATTTGTGATCACAGAAGGCTATTTGCGTGAACAGGTTACGAAGATATTTATTAAAATATGTTCGCCTTTAATGACACCCACGGGCAATCACCCCTTTTGTTCTAGTTGAGAAAATGGGAGATTTTGCAGCAATTTTGTTATTATCATCGCAATCCACTGATGGACATAGGCCTCTCCCAGGCTGCGCCACAACACCCTGTCCTCCGCCTTTCGCATCCAGTCTTTCCCAGCCACCTTTTTGAGGTCGACGGTCCATCTAGCTGGGGGACGTCCCACACTACGCTTGCCGGTACGCGGTCTCTACTCCAGGATCCATCTGTTCCACCGGTCATCGGTCCTTGGACAAACATGGCCAGCCCACTGCTTTCAGCTTGCTTACTCTGTAAGCTGTCGGTAACATTTGATCATACCACGGTTCAATTATGTAAAAAAGTTAACACCAAATTGAATGATACGGGTTTCCCGACAGAAGCATCCACCTGAATACTGATAATACTGTACCACCCTGATTTCCCTGAGGAAAAGCTTGTGGAAGTCAGTTAGCACTCCCGTTTCATGTAAGACCAAAAAACTGCCGTACTGTGTCTAGTGTGACGTAAGATCTGCAAACAAGTAAACTAGATTCTGAATTTCTGACGTTTTTTGGAAAAGACTGTTCTGCAGTGGACAGTTAAAAAGTACCTATCTATAATTATAGAAAGAAAAGAAAAGAAAGAAAAGAAAGAAAATACGTTTATTTGCGGTAAACATGACGCAAAGAAAAAACACACAAATACAAAAAATAACGAGCTGGGGGAAAATATGCGTCACATCCACGCAAAACGGCAATCGCTCAGCATAATGCTACGACCCTATGCGAGACAAAGACCCAGCGCTGGTTTTCAGCGATAGCCGGCGTTGACGTGATGACGTCAAAACCAGTGCAGCATACAGTGCATTATCAAATTGTTAAAAGCGAACTACCGCAGTAAATTGGGCAAAGAATAGGAAATGACGATGATGAGTAGAGAGAGGAAGACCAAAAACAATATACCTATATGGATTGTGTAAAAAAATGATATGGCTAGAAAGGGGATGAAAGAATACTGAGAGGACGGCTGATGAATTGAAGAAGAAAGCATAATGTGCCGGGTATCGCGCCAAACGCAAAGAAATTGGGAAAAGTGCTGGAGGATGAAGACGAATAACGTAAAAACCTGTTTCTTTGCTATAGGCATAGATAAAAACTACAGAATGTCACGTGCAGTCCTCATTTACTACCTCAAATTTGTCCATTACCTAGAAATCAGTTAGATGAAATGTTGTTTATTGTAAATCATTTCCCAATAACTACGGTAATAATGCGGACAGAGCCATAGGCTACACTATAGCATAATGTAATTTACCAGCCTGTTTTATGATCTTGTTTACATAGGGTTACCAGTCACGAATCTTTCATGATTGCTAGTTACGACGATAATTTTTAACACTGATATCATGCGTTTTTTAAGTTCGTTTACATCATCGTTAACAGTTTTTTCTTCGTGATAATTAATTTTTATTACACTTGCAATGTTCGGAATGTGACCGGCAAAATCTAATGGTTTCTTGCCACATTCAAGTCAAGGATATTCATTAAACTTGGTCTAGGTTTTCCGTATATGAATGTAAACGTAGGTGACACATAATATACCAGCTTAAACCTTCCCCATTTTGCCCATAATGGTCCAATTAGTGTCAAGTTGTTGACCTTAAATGGCCTTGAATACCACCGCCGCAATTTCCTCCGGCCGTCTTACACGCAACGATAAAATCTGACATGTATGTTACGTCCTACATTTTCCCTTTCAAATGTAGCGGAAATAACAGAAATATATACCATTTTAAAGGAAATCCACCAAATTAGAATATAGTAAAAACTAACACTTTCTAATTGGGACCTAATTGCCGTTGTTTCCGACTATATAGTGAAGTTGTCAGACTTTCCTATTGTCTGCAACAATAACTAATTAACCCATTTTGTCTGGCACTCAAACCGTTAATTGAGATGATTTTTTACTTCAACTGATCATTTAACTTTTTTTAATTGATGGCTTTATTTTCTGCGTAACCCGAGCAACGGCAGATGTTTTCGCCCCGCAGATGTTTTCAGAAGCTCCAAAGTTGTTCCAGTTTTTGGAGACCTACATATAGCGTAATAATAATATGTATTATAATAAATATTCAGTATATTATGTCACAAATTGTTCACGAATTGACCCGAATATTTTGTATTAATAATACACCGATTCGCCGATATTTTATAACGATTCATTCATAATTAAAAATTCTTTGAGTCAGCGGCGGTTTATTATCGCTGTTTGTCGCCAGAGAGATTAGTTATGATGAAAAGTAGGAAAAGAAAGTAGTCAATAACCAAGGTACGTTATATTCTAGCCGCATCATCGTCGAAGGCCTTATAAGGCCCCTATTCGACAAGGTCGAGGTCTTGGCCATTTAAGGGCCCTGGTGGCGTGCCAGAGTCATTGAAATCCTTCCGACAGTTTTTTCTACCCATTCATAGATGACGTTTATAGATGAAGTACGTTTGAGAAGAGATTAAAATGATGGGCATGTTATTTAAATAGTCGTGATTATTTATTATGTTTGCCGAGATCTTACACTGTTTGGTTGTTGAGGTTTTATCGCAGTTGACATAGATGTTCTGTGTAAAGTACCTACTAAGTGCTATACGGAAAAATCTGGTATGGCAGAAAAGACAATTGAAAAGAGCAAAGTACAAATTTGTACGTAAATAAGCCAGCAGCAACAAGTAGGAAGGAATCGGCAAATTCAATTTACGAACAATCTCATAATTTGCATCTTTATGAAAGCACTAAATTGCTAAACATCTGTGAATTGAGCAGATTGACTTAAACAAATTCACGAGACACGCTCTTTGCTACATTCAGTCGTAAAAGAAGACTTAATGAAAACGCACGTACTGCCAGACCGGACGATATTACACTTCATAGCGAGCATACAAGTTCAATGGCAGTCACTCATGAATATTGCACAGTTTATGGGTGAAACGTGGGTGTTTTGGGACAAAAAACATATGTTAATTCACAGCAAAAAACTGTATCGTTTAGCAATACAGTTGAATCAGATATTACTACGCAAAAAGGTGAACAGTTAGCGTAAGCGGCGTGGGTGCAAATGCGCAATGTAAACTAGGAGGTCAGTCATGTCAGTACAATAAACCACAGTGGAGGCATCGACCTCTTGCTCATTTATGGTATGATAAATCGACCATTACAGGAAAGTAATGGCTTTCAAATATGCGTATGGTATTTTAATAGCGGGTTTTGGTGACGGTTGCGTAGTTAGGGTGGCGATTGCAGAACTTTGTAATTTTAGACGGAGTAGGTTTGTTGACTGGGGAATCGAAGGTCCTTATTCCTACATCTTAAAACGAATTGGCGTGAGTGGTCGGTTTTACCAGCCTATTACTGTCACACAGCACGGAAAAGGCCTTTTCTCATACAGAGAAGACATGAGCGTTGATCACCACGCTTGCTCAAGACGGGTTGGCGATTTCAGACTTATATTAACTATAAGTGTAGATTTCCTGACGATTTTTGCTTCACAGATGTCAGCCAAATGGAAGCCGATGTGTAGCCTTCTATAAGGAATAGTAATTAAGCCAACTGTATCTCTTTTGTCAAGTTCTAACGAGATTCTCTGACTGTCATCTCACGCAATCCATTACATACTTTCCTACATCAAAACGTACCAGTCTCCCAAGTGATGGTATAAATTCAAAACACTCCTTATAATATACGAGTTTTGTTTCCAGTTATACAACCTCGACCGTTTCATACTACCTGTTGACAATTTTCCAAATACGTGTTACTTTACCAAGAACAATATTCAAACCTCTAGGCATTTCTTTGTCTGTACATCTTAAACAACTCAGAACAAAGTAATAACTCCACAAATATTGTTTCCTAAGTTTGTCTTTAATGTGACATTCTCACCGCGTACGCACATTGATTGACTCGTCTTATATTGTGGTAATGTGCAATATTCTGTGGCTTATTATAGAGCAGTAACACCATACATATCTCCTTGTTTTGGTAATACTTTGCAAGTATAGTATATAACAAAGTTAAATTCAAATGAAGCCTTGCCGCGGCTAAGGGGGATTTTTAGGGAAAATGACGCAAGGTATATTTTAAAGTTGTAAAGGTACATTTCGTAACAACAATAAATGTTATGAGGAAGGATTTAATTACAAAAAAAAAACGTATTTTTAGGCTGAGGAAAAGGGGAAAATATTATTACAAAAGCAGAAGCCAGGAAAATATGATATAATTATCCCACCACACCCTATTTGTAAATAGGTAAGTTTTTAGTTCATTGTTTATTTATAGCAGTACTATGTACTACTGCTACAAATAAACAGTGGAAACAATATAATTTACCCCATTTATAATACTTAACGGTTTCCACAGCCATATCCAGGCCAATCGATTCGTCCAATCAATTTGAGGGACGATAAAGTATCCACAGCACTTACATTAATGTCGCTATCAAACGCTTAAAGGTCACACAATAATTCAATTTCTAACCAGGAGACCACAATGACTAGAATAAAGGATATTCTACTAACTTATTTTAATCGAGGGACTCGTGGCTTATTGATAACAGCCGCTGAGATCAATCGAAGGTTAACCTACGCTTGCCGAGGTAGGTCCGTAGATGGGTGACCATCTATTACATATCGAGATCCCTCCTTGTCTCGGAAAGCACTTTAAGCCGTTGATCCCGGGTATCATTCGTAGATCGTGACGGGTAGTCAGAAGCCCAAAAAGTCAGTCAACCAGGGGTATCGTGTTAATGGTAACTGGGCTGTGGAGGTCAGATAGGCAGTCGCTCCATGTAAAATACTAGCAAACAGATGCATCTCGTTAGACTGGAAGCCAACCCCAACATAGTTGGAAAGGCTAGGCAGATTGATTGAGACCATAAAGACGAGAATACAGGTCAATCTACAAGTACTAAGCAATTTAAATCTATTGCCATAGAATCCACAGGTAAAAGAAATGACTGTGATAAATGGTCCACTCAAAATCAAATCAAAATATTGTATTTCACATAAACATGGGCACTTATGAAACGTCAGAAGCTAGGTGCACGGTTCCAATTGGTTGTTTCCTATGGAGAAGAGCCGGCGAGAAACTCCACGGTTACTCTTTTAAAAATAAGGGGCTTATACAATGTTTCCAATTACAGTGTTGATAGATATGGGAGGACAGTGTAGGCCTGTCAACAAGTAACAGGTACTCAACAAAATATAAAAAGGTTCACAAATCTACGGTCTACAAGTTAGGTCTACAACGTTCTCACATTCACAAAATATAGAAGAATCTATATAAAAATAAAAGCCTATTTAGACCAAATGACATGATTGCCATTACTACTGTAACATAAGTATACGTTTGATGTGGGTTTTGAACTTTCCATCGCTAAGTTCTGTAACTGACTTTGGCAACTTGTTTTATAAGCTGTTTAGAAGAAATGACTTGCTTGTTTTAGTTAATCTAAATTTGGGTATTACAATTTTATTTTTGCTACGTGTATTTATATTACGGAAATCGCTTCTTATTTTCACTATACTGTTCCAAAATTAAATAAAGTATTCAGACTCTGTCTTGCTTAGACATGTTAATGAATGACCTGCCAATCCGAACGATATTTGCAGGAGATAGGAAAAATGTCAGACACCACAGCAAAATATGTCTGCCATTATCTAAGCCGAGATTTATAAACGTTAATAGGCGCGTGCTTTGGCTTAGATATGTCCTCGTCTCTCTCTTGCACTTGTAGTTACACATTTGTGCGACAGTGACAGGAGTAACGCTTAGCCAAAGTTCGTGCTAAGTATAGATAATATACTATACAGGGTCGTATTAAATTAGCTAGCGAAACTACAACACACTACAAACACCGAAGTGATGGGCATCGATATCTAAACATGATAAAACAAAAATAATTTGATAATTGTTTTTGTGGGGTCATCGACCGCAGCTAGTGTATTCACTTGAAATATCTGTTTAAAAAATTAGTTTTTTTTTTGTGTAAACTTCACAGACGTGATTGTTATCGATATCTAAGCACGATAAAACATATTTTTAAACTAATACTTCTCATACTTCATGTCGTTGACCCCTAAAAATACATCAAAAAATTATTTCATCGTGTTTTGATATCGTTACTCATCACGTCTGCAGAGTTTCGCTAGCTAATTTAATTTGACCCTGTAGATCTAGAAACAAACAGTTGTTCAGGGAACACACATATCTATCTGTCTTATAATTAATATAACTGTGGTCAAGCTTTCCACCGTCTCCCATAAAATATAGTATACAAGATTTCTTTCAAACTCATTAATATACGACATATCACGACTGGACTTCGAAAAGAAACTCTCCTTTTATCTGGAAGTTTCAATGCATCAGATATTTTAGTAAAGTCGTAACTTGAGTTAATAAGCTTAATGAGTCAAAGTAGTTTTTTATCAGTTTAATGTAAACAGGAACAGTTAAATTATGAGAACAGATGGTCAACCACTGAGATATAAAGTTTATTTTATGAATAACATCAAAACTCTGAGTGTGTAGGGTTTCGGTCAGAAGGACAGCGGGAGGAAAAGTGACGTCATTCTTAACGTCATAAATCATCGTAGTATATAAAATATACATACTTTCATATTTCTCCCAAAGTGACCTATTCTGTAGAAGTTTAGGAATCATAACAAGGTTTTCTTATTTTTTTCCCTATTTTAATAATATGGATTACATGTCTACGCCCAATTTCCTTGATCAGCTTGTTAAGTCTCGTATTGCCACCGCCATCGGCGATAACAAGGTAGTATTCCATCCTGAATCTCGGTGTTAGAGGGCTTTCAATTTCTGAAATATGTTTATATTTGTTTGATATTGCTCTGATAAGTAATAGAAACGTGCAAAAATAAATCGATAGAAATTACTGATACATAAATTTGAATTATATAAATGCAATAAAATCTATGTTTTCAACTATGTATGTTACCAAGGGTAGAGTACGACACTAGTATTAACACATTGTTTGCAAATGACGTCATAAAGTGCGATGCAATCAAGGGCGAGCCTACTGCAATTTGCTGGATACAGTCCAAACAAGATGCCATAGACGTTTTTGAACAGCAAATAAATAAAACCTAACAAGTATTAAACCGAAAAATAAATGGCCATTTAAGATCAGCGTATCGACGATATTTATTGGGACCAGTCTTTTGTTTCATCTGCCATTCAACGTATCCGCTATATTCGCGACCTCCGCCTATTACTTTCTCCCGTAACACCATTCCATCACTCTCACTCAATTCTACGTTAACATGTCTCTAAGATGAGTCTCTTAATATGACCCCAGAGAAATTGTTGACAATGGAAAATGCCTTGAAAATATACACGTCAAATACACTAATGGAAAGCTACATAATGTTTATCGTTAATATAAATGTACGAAGAAACTGTTTTCTATTTATATTATTGGTAAATGTTAATAGTTTTATTAAAGAGCAAGGAGAAAACGAAAGTTTTGTAAAGGTAAACCAGCTGGTGTTGTTTAAAAGAATACAGAATTGCGATGTCTGAGAAATTATTATTAAATCTTTTTCGTTTCTTCTGGCTATAATAGTTCGTCTACCAAATCGAAGTTTCATCATTCTTTTACACGGAATCATTCATCACCATCCTTCCTTATACTAGGAAAATAATGAACTATCTTCGAAGTCACCTTTCATAACATCCAACCATTGCTTCTTTCATTCAAATACCAAGAAAGTTAATAATCCTGTAATCATGTTTGCACACGTGATATGTCCATTATTTTACAGTTCCATATTGCACGCGTTTTATCGTATAATACTCTGAGAAAGTGAAGTAATCAGCACTTGAGATAAAACTTCTTATGAAATTATTACAGTACCGGCACTGGAACATAATACAAGGATTAGACTGAGATGTACTGCTTAATTGTACAGCTGTGTGCACAGTTGAATTCTTTTAGAAGTAATCTCTCAACTTGAAAACGTGAATATTTCTACTGTTCCCCTATTCCAACTATCCTTTCCTTTTTTTCCCGCACGATCACAAACATAACTTTTATAAAAACATACTTTACATGAGCAAAGATCCAGGTCCCGGAGTACCAATTCGTAGGTTATCATTTTTTTCCTGTGCATCATCTGTTGTTCGTGCCACAGAAGCCAATTGCTTAGCTACCGCGCTAGCCATGCCATCAATTTCACATCCATTTCCAGTTTACTCGCATGCCACTTATCATACGATCGTCCGCTGACTAATCAGTGCATGCGCAAGTAGATCAGTAAATTCTCTGAAGTATGCTGCAGTCATGAGCGGTCGTCGTCCGCGGTATGTCGTCACACAGATATTACACCTACGCTGACGTGCCGATCATTGTCCACAGTCCACACGGGTTTTCTGATACGTAATTTAATTTAGAAGTTCAATAAATAGTACTTGTTAAAAAAACCCAATTACAGTATGAATGATTCATTTTCAGTTATCAGGGAAAACTGATTTGTGGTAAATACCCAATTGACCATCTTTACAGTATGTTGCAAATATATTGTAGCATTACAAATGAAACAACGAGCACAGAATTAACTATTGCGAAAACCATCAATCAATTAATCCTTAATTTAACAACGGTTTAAGCAATAAATCGCGAAGTAAAAGTAATCGGATTAACGAAGGTTAGCTGTCGACAAATAAAATCGTCGATACGACTCAATAATCCACTAAAAGTTACACGAAAGACATTGACATGGCACGATCTGGAATCGTCAAAGATTATCGTGGTAATCCTTTTAAAGAGTTTTTTTGTAGGATTAACCAAAAAAATACATATAGGCTACTAGGTGAACTTGTTGGAATATATTATTATGTGTTTTCATCATCATCGTCCTCTGGCTCTTATCGCAATTGATTTTATAATGTCAACGCTGCATGCCTTCTTCTTCCATACATCTCTATCAGCCTCCATCTCAGTAGTCATCCTCTTTCTATCCACATCATCTTTCATACAATCTATTCGTCGTTTCTTTAGTCTTTGTCTGTGTACTTCTTTCTTCGGTCATGTCGGGTCCCGCGTAAATGGCTGATCTCCGCTATGATTAGCTGCCATGGCCGAAATATGGTCTGGAGGACTAGTTCTTTCTTGAAATTAATATATTAATATTAATGATTTTATTCATACCCGCTGACATTCGGATCGCGGCTACACACACCCACATTGTATAGTTCAGTAACAAACACTAGTCGCACAGATTCGATTGTTTTCATTGACAGATGTTCTAACGGTACTATTTTTGTGAATAGACCACTGGGTTAGTAATTACGGTAACTGAAGTTTCACTGTTATAGGAAGCTACCCGTTAATGGGTTTTGTATTGTGAATTTGTTTGGAAGGATGTGTCATTCTATTTTTGTATGGTTAATGGCTATTAGGTAGTTGGTCGCATTATTTATTTAAAAGAACTTGTGTAAAATGTGGCTCAAGTTTGTGTCTTGAAGCATCGCTTGTTGGAAGTACCCAAGAAGTGGTACACATATTCATCATTATCATTGGAAGCCCTGTTCCACCCTCTGCTAAGTATAGGCCTCCTCCCTTTTGTGCCATACTTCCCTGGTCTCTGTGAGTCTCATCCAGGCCTTCCCCGCGATCTTCTGTAGGTCGTCCACCCACACATATTACTACTACTTAATGATGGACAAAGCGGTGTTGGCCTAAGACAAGTCTTCTTTGGGAATCATTCGCGAATGGACCGGAGTCACGAGTGCTGCTGAACTGTTCCACCTCGCAAAGAACAAGGAGAAATATTCGGAGTTGATGGCTAAGCTTCAGTAATTGAAGAGGCACCATAAGAAGAAGAAGAGGTAACATAGTTACTGCAGTGATCAGAGAGCAAAATAGTCAACAGTGGACAGATATAAGGAAATGATGAATATAGTAAGACCTGAAGGCTGGAAGCAATTGGCGTATACCGTTGAACGTATACGTACCAAATGGGAGAGTTGTGGATTGAATACGACTGTCAATGATGATGACGAAGAAGCCTGTCTGTTGTTGACAATTCTGTGAGGAGGATATGTTTTTAAGTAAAAAAATGTTAAGCTACAGTTTGCTAGAAGAGCAGTGGCTGCCACATAGTGTCTGTAATTTAGCGGCGAATGACGTCATTGAAACGTTATTTATATAACAAGTTGGTGTTTTATTAGAGAGCGTTTTTTGACACCGTAAAACCAAACCCCGCCGCCCTCATTTTCATGACAGGCGCAACCGCTCTGGAAACCGTAGTTTTACGTACAATAACTTTAGTTATTTAACCATTCATGTACACATATAAACAGACAGGAAGAAAGGAACAGAAAAATACGTACAAAGGTGGTGCTTATTTCTAAAGAAATCTCTTCCAGCATACCTGCGATAGGAGAGTAATTGAGAGTATACGTATATAGTAACTTTATTGAAAACACATGTTTTTTTTCGCAATTCCTTATCACAGAATAGATTTCTTTACTTACAAGATAAATGTTTGCAGTAACTTTCCGAAGCAGGTCAGTGTACTATCAAGTTGTCTAATAAACAATTTGAATGATATCAGTAGGTGCACAGCTTATAATAATGTTTGTTATGTGATGTGCTCCGTAGTTGATAGCACAAGTGGGTCGGTTGGCGACCTCGTTATCTCAGCTGATGGGTATGTCAATATACAATGTGTACCTGGATAAAGTGCACAAACGAAAATGGGTGAAACTAGACCATAATTCATCGACAAAAAAGTTAGAAAAAAAATATCTTTGCTTGTTTTGTAAGAATTGCAATTTATTAAAAAAATAGACAAAAACTTCAAAATTTATTAAAAGACACGTGTTTTTTTTTACTTGATGACTATTTTTAAAGGGTTTATTTTTAATTGCCATGCAACATCAATTAAATTATCAGCCATTATTATTGTTTTTAGTTTAACGGAATTCACTCAATAAATAAAAAGTTATTATGTTTTAAATATAGGGGGTCTTTAATAGACTAAAAAAAAACGATAATAATTATTAGTTTTTTTTTTTTTGTGGATGATTTATTGTCCAGTTTACTTACCCCATTTTCGTTTGTGCATTTTATACATGGGCACACCGTAGTGCTACTGGTTAGTGTTACGGATAACGCTTAGTAACTAGAGATAGATAGATAGATAGATACCTTTAACGATTCGTTTTTTTCGTCGATTGTAGTTTTACGCAGCAGTTTCCGTGCCTCGGAAAGGTCCCCGATGTCATTCGTAGATCTTTGAGTCGTTACGGGTAGTCAGACGCCCAAAAGTTTGACAACCAGTCTTACAAAGGGGTATCGTATTACCCAGTAACTAAGTTGTGGAGGTCAGATATGCAGTCGCTCCATGTAAAATACTGGTATTCAGCTGCACCCGGTTAGACCGGGAGCTGACCCCAACATAGTTGGGAAAAGTCTGGGCAGATTTAATACTTTTGTAATTTTACGCAGTTAAGATAACAGTCCTAATTTAGACTTACCAGCTGATAATCTTAAGCTTAACACATAGCAACTATAATTTGTTGTTAAAAATGCATGTTTGTAATAAACGTTGCTTTAATAAACGTGCCAACCGCCTTTGATAATTTAAAACATGTGTTATCTTACACAGATTTGTTTATAAACATATGGGATATAGTCACGTCGTTAAATAGCCATATGTATGCGATTTGCGGAAGAAATCTTTATGAGTCACCTTGGAAGGTCAGTCGAAGCCTTAAAGAGAGAGAACACCCACTGAGAAATGTTTGTATGCAGATAAAATTAAATGAAGGCAAGCAGCATGTACGTGTTTTAAAATAAAGCTTGGCATACAAGAGTAGAGAGAAACAGGCAATGCTAATGTTAGTCGGCGCATTGTCTATACATAACTCTCTAGTTTTATCTTACATTGAAAAGCAATAGTAACATATTTTTTGCCAAGCTGCAGGTAAGCGAACCCGCACTGGGCCCGCGTGGTGGATTACGGCCCACTCCCTCTCGTAGAGAGGAGGCCTGTGTCCCAGCAATAGGAACGTTATAAGCTGATTATGCTTTATGTAGGGAAGCCGACCAGATGGCGAGAGATCGTGAGACGGGCAACGACTACACCTGCGATTAGACACAGTTCATCGTGACCACGACCGCTCTGTCAAGAGCGAAGCGAAGAAGCAGAGAGAGAAACCAAGACCTTACCTGAAAATATCGTTGGTATTCAGAAAATAGTCAAAGACGACGTTTGTTTCCCATTTCCAATAATCGGTTGGTATTCAGATTGGGAAATTCCTACATTTCCAACCTTTTGCCCCTTTTTGTATCGCCCTATACTTTGAACTAATATGATTGCGGTTCTATCACAATCTTTTTACAAATTCAGAAAAAGGAAAATATCTAGGACGTTTTTCTGCTCGACAAGACACTTTGAGACATTTCTGCGTCCCATACAAGAATGTAGATATAAAATCACGCCTGTAATCCCCAAATGGCTAGGCAGAGGTGTCCCTAAAATACACTCACATTTCTCCAGTAATGTTTAAATCCCATGTAATAGGAGGCAACCCTATCGTCACTAACCGGGCACAGCAAATCCAGACTCCAGGAGAAAATCCTGATGTTTTCATCAGGAATTTCTATCCCAATATCACTTCGCCCGAATTGTGAATCCGATCCGAATCATACGCCGCACTCGGAACGCATCGAGGTACGCCCCGATCCCTCTTGTCCAAACTAGCGTTCTTGGATCGCGACGCGGATACGGAATGGAGGAATGGTACGGACAAAACACTTTTTTACGAAAAAAACAACCGACTTCAAAAAAAACACTACAAAGTGAAAAATTACTTTAATTTCGGAAGTCGGTGTCTTTGTATCTGTATTTTGTTTTTTGCCACCGACTTCCGAAATGAAAGTTATTTTTCACTTTGTACTGTTTTTTTAGAAGTCTGTTGTTTTTTTTTTTTGTAAAAAAGTTTTTATTTTTCACTTTTTAGTGAGTCAGTTATATACATCTAAGTTACAATAGCCTAATGTCAACTGCACATCATCTTTTACAAAATATTCCTTTTCCCGACGCAGGGACGTTAACTGTTGAGGAGTTCTCCTGTTAAGAACCAAAACCACTGGATGAAGCCACGATCAGCTCCATTTCACCATATGCATTGTGACGAGCATAAATTGCTTAGCAACCATATTAAAATCGAATCGCAACCCGTGAAATACTTATTATTGAGAAGTTCCGGTGGCCACCTCTGGTCTTCTTCATCAGTTCCATTTCACCGAATGGTGCTTTCCAAGAGCAAATGCACGAGTTACTATAAAAAATACCCGAATCACTATACGTGTGCCTATAAATTTTGAGGATTTTCCTCGATTTCCATGGGATCCCCTCATCAGATTCTGACTTAGTGACAATGGGACCGCCTCGACAGCATACCCTTTCAAACAAAAAAAGAATTTTCAAAATCGGTCTAGAATTGACGGAGAAATCGGTTAAAATACATAAAAAAAAAAAAAACATACAGTCGAACATATAACCTCCTCCTTTTTGGAAGTCGGTTAAAAAGGAGATATCTGGACGCAGCTTTAGACAGCTCACAATTAACTCCATATCCCTAGGTGTTAGTACTAAAGCATAATAAAAAAGTGTTTACTAACATAACTGTTGGAATGCCATGCTGTTTACGGCTAATATTGCAAGTTCAATGGTTCTGGTAAATGGTTACGGTTCTCGTAAAACTTTATCCGTTCGATACTATTATGGAGTATGGTGTTATATGAGAAATGCTAGTTGGTATGAGGTTTACGCATTTACGATTGCAAATGCCTGAGAACTAGTTTCGATTAGAGGTTCATGCCCACAGATGAAGTGCAGAACAGTGGCAGGTTCAGGTAGGAATGTATTTCAAATCTACAAGTTTCTTCGATGTGTACTGCTGAACTTGGAGTTTCCAAAACATTACTACAGATTCCTTACAATAAAGGCTCCTGCAGACAGGCGCGACGCGACTCTTGTAGAACAATTTCCATGAAGTTTTCATAGAAATTGTTCTACTAGAGTCGCGTCGCACTGACGCGTCACGCCTGTTGGCATTAACTTTGTAGCACAGGAGTAGGTTAGGTACCTACGCTGCCAGTGATCCTGATCTTCCTGCCACATCCATCTTTCTTCATATTGGCTGTGCAGATGATATAGATCTGACATTAGTAAAAACGTTTGAAAAACTGAAATTCATCTTACAAAACTTTCAAGACAATGATCTTCAATTCTGATCTACCCAAGATTCAAAGACAGCACAAACATTAATCAAGAAAACTCCTTTCTCCTTACAACAGAACTATCTAAAAGTCAAAATAAACGTTCAACTTCACAATGAACAGTCATGAAGAACTGCAATCTAATAATAGAGAACGGGTAGGCAGGAAGCGAGCGTTGTGATGATTGACTAGGACTGATGATGGCGGGTTAACTTTCTCGGTAATCAACCGTAAAGGAGATGCGCTGATAGACGGGAGTTTAAAAATGGTGCGCATGCACTGAGATTGAGTTTTTGATGTTGGGTTATTAATGTTTTTTTTTTAAAGTACTCAGTATATTAAAATAACCTATGGAAAACATGTTACGTTAAAACAATAATGATTACACTATCGATACGGTTTGCTAGAAGTCAAAAACAAATTACTAGCTTCCTAATAAATTCATAACTAGAGATAAACTACTCAACCTTGGAATTTCAGAACAATAACCGAATGAAAGACGAACAGAAAATCTACCCTACATTTTCCATTTTATTTAAAAGTCAATTCTGTTTCTAAGAAAACTAATGGAAAGTTAGAAACAATGAGAACAGGGTACAGATTATTGAATGCGCATAATAAAATGATGGAATAATTTTAAAACTAGTTAGTTACTGTAAATAACCCGCACTATCCCATATAAGTACGTCTATGTTTTATATTGAATAAATATAATAAAATAATAACGTAGAATTTTTTACCGTTTGTCTGTGTGGATGTATGTTCCGGATTGGCAAAAAAACGGTTAAACGGATTTGAATGAAATTTGGCACACATAGGTTACTTTTAATCCCGGTCGAACAGTCCCGTGGGGTATTTTCCGACATTCACCTGAGCGAAGCCGCGGGCAAATGCTAGTATGAAATACGTGTTTTTTTTAAATCATAAGTAACATTTCTTAGCGAACAACCTGCATTTTCGTTACTCCGGTATCGAAGATATTTCAATAATGAGTAAATAAAATTACGATGTTTTTGCCGTGTTTTGAAATATGCTATAATTTTAATGACTTCCTTTGGGAACGCTTTCCACGCTATCATAAAATATTTGATTCATGATTAGAAAAATTATAATACTTATGATCATTAACGAAGCTTTGTAGTACGTTTTTCATAACGATACAATAAGATGTCTTCTATTCAATTAAGGGCAATGATCTCTTCATTTCATGTTCTAATTTGTAATTAAAATGTATGTCATTCTTGGCATACACTTCCATTAAAAGTGCCATCGGACTCTAGTGACATCATTCTCGAATTTCTTAACTCACCCCTAGTCATGACATCACTGCCCTATTTGTATAACAAAAGCTTGGCTACAGATGACGTCACTGAAGTTGCGTCGTTAATTCTCTCATGTCTTTTTCTATAGAGGGTAGTTTATAAAAGCTTAATAACCCGTAGCGATCAAAGAGCAATTTGATGCAAAAATATAATTCAGGAAATTGGTTGAAAGACAGTATCTGAACAAGACTAACTACCGCAGAGTTAATTGCAGATGTATGGATTAGTAGACGAGTTACAAAGTAAGACATAGTACAAGACGGTTAAGAAATAATTGACGCAATATTCTAAAGACAACAAAATGGAAGATTGACATCTGTTGGGCTCAATACATGATAAAGTTTAAAAGAAAAATGATAAAGGTGAAGAAAACAGAGATAAATATGAAATGAATGACAAGAATGATAAAATAAAAGCAAAGGTTAAATATAGAAGAATTCTAGAAGAATAAGAAATAGGACACGTTTTGATAGAAAACAACATTTACCGAGGCAAATGTTAACAAATCACTGTAGCAAAGAACATGAATCTAATCAGAACTAAACCAGTACCAGCTATCACAACAAGTGTAGCTATTAGAGCCAATAAAATAATCAATGTGCAGCTTATTTGCATTAGCGGAAATTGCAGCAACCTTGCAAATGCATGAGTGGTTGTTTTGCAACCGTGCTGGCTCGCGATAAGTCACCGATAGGTCAAGCGGCTCCTTCTTGATATTTCCTACCGACTCGTTAACTTTTATGAGTTACGGTGTTGAGTAAATTGCATTTTTTTCATATTGTTTTATTTGTATATTAACTTGGTGTTAGGTACTATCCTGCTTTAATTGGTGGAGACTCTCTATACTCTCTACTACAGATTACTGGTGACTGAAAAATCTCTACACAACCGCATGATGTTTCAAAATATCTCATAGTGTCACGAGAAGAAGACAATCAAGAAATAACCTGAAATTCGTTCAAATAAGTTCGAGGAGACATATATTAACAGTGTTCAATTCATCCTGTAAGAAAGCCTAATTAAGATAATAACAGAAAGCAGCCATAAATAAGTAAACAGAGATACTAGCAAATTAATTAACATTAAACATTGTAGTACAGATGGTACATTTACCCCGATGACACTTTAAGACCCCCGCATGGAAAGGTTATGAAAATAAACACGTATTTCTTTCATAATTACAATATCTTATATTTATAGTCTTATGATATCATACATTACTTTTATATAGTTTCCTTGTAATAAAAAGGACGTAAACATAATATATAGAACTCATTTGCTGTACAAAAGATTCATTGCTGGAATTGAACTGGCGTGAAAGGAATGATGGCTGTAGATATTGGAAGGGACAGCAAACACGGTTTTCCATCGCGTTGCTTCTGAATTTGTTTGTGTTGCTGTATATTATGAAGTAAATTCGTTATGCTAGCATATGTCAAGAGAAATGGTGAGATATAGGTTAGGTACAGATGAAGAAATCTTTGGAAATTTTATGTTCAACGTTATACCTAGCCCAGTTTGAGATGGATATTTTCGGTAAGGATTAGGTTGGCAAACCAATTTTAAAAGATGACAACTATATTCAGATTACACAGTTATATCAATCAATCTTACCTTGTTAATGAAACATAAACCATCAGTAGATGATAATAATGTTATGGCCAAAGAAGAACCTGTCGCGAACATCATTGTGACAGACAATAATTAAAACATAAAAACACAATCGTTAACTAACGGAAAGTTTGTAGCGTTCACCTCAAACAGGATCCATGTATTATCAATTCGACACACTTGTAATTTAGTAATAAAAGAAAACGTGATTTTCAGTTAAAGATACAAAAATTAAGACGTGAACAAAAATCTGGACGAAGCCATTACACGACACGAACTTTAGCGAATGAAGACGACGGCAGAAACGACAAGCATATTGTAGATGTTCATTCAAATAGAGAGTCATTGTCAGATTTTTATAGCCTAGGTCCCTAGGCTGCAACTAATGATTGGATATGGACTTGGATTGGATATGGACTTGGATTGGATATGGACTTTCTCTAAGTAACCATTCTTCTTTTATTATAACAATGGCACGTACTTCATTGAATCAGCCAGTCGGTTGCATTAATCACTATTATGAACCATCTTTAGCCAGTCGATTATGAATATTAGTCAAGCGGATGCTGCAGCACGGTCTGTTGATAAATTAAGAGAACTAAGTAATGGAGAAACTAGCGGCAACTAAACTGGCAAGATAGCCATTGTCACATTATTTCTGTTTGCACTTCAAGATGAAGATGGTAAAGTCCAACAAATGTTATGAGTATTAGTATCTACTTAGTTTCCCTTTTAAGCCAAAGTGACTCACGACAATTGTATACGGAATTAGAAACAGACAAAGCACGGTAGTCAAGGTTTCATGTAAATTGAAAACTACATTTTGGAAACAGATATGAAAATGTTGGCAAGAGAAAAGTATTGTTCAAAGTTAGTGATGAAATTTCTCGGTCACGTGAAAATATGTGGCTTAACTCTACTTTTCTGTTTGTGCAGATGAATGCATCAATGCAATCACACATTATTTTCAAGGAAATTACAGTACTAACTTTCGAGAATGATGAGAAATTCCCAAGGGCTCCGGAAAGTCCTAAGAGGACATTTCAAATGAAACTAGACTACTGTCCATTAGAATAGCACCCATCGTAGCACACTTGGCGTATTAACCTGCACTTAATTCCGCACATGATGAGCTTTGTGCAACATTTTAACAATTTGTGATTACCGTACACTGAATAGTGCATCAAAAGCCGCTAAAATGCTGCAGGTCTGTCTGAACGCTCCCGATCAGAGTTATGGAATGAATAATGAATGTACCAAAATGTGGCGTTGTGTACAAATCGCCTGCTTTGACGCGTGTTAAATATTTCAGGTGCAATTATTCAACTCCCCGCAAGAGTTGAATCGCGTAAGAAATCTTTTTGATCTTCCAAGCCTTCACGAGCCAAAGAAAGAATTTCGCTGTGAATAAAATAATCCTTGTGTATCTCTTTGTGACGAAAATAAACAATTTAAACACTCGTCACTTCCAAGAAAAAGAAATCTGGAAGCTCATATGAACCTACAGTTTAGCGAATATGGATAAGGAAAATATGTAGAAATAGGGTTTAGAATACATAGTAAAGCTGGTGTGCGTGTTTAGTGACATTAAATTCAGTTTTCCACGTGGGCATTACCCGGGTCGCCGACTTCTATGATCGACTGGGTTAACTGCCGATCGTGTCTGCAGATAAACAAATCGTAGACTTCACTGACGTACTTCAGATTATAAAACAATAACACAAGATAATCATCGTAGGAACGTAGGAAGTTATCGTTTTTCTAACATTTCCGTCGAAAGTTTGTTGTGCCAATTTCTTTATATTATTTTATCGTCACCGTCATAATTTCAGCTATAAAAGCTACATTTTATATGAAGCTATATTTTTCCAATAGATAACTTGTCCAGATAAAAATAAAGCAATCAACATGTTCTGTATTAACCACTTGGCGCCATTTTATGTGTCCGGTGCGTTGACCTGACGGATATTCGCACTTTTGCGCAACTCGTGCGCATCTTACCTGCGACCAGCCAATAAATTCATATATTGAACATCTACAAGCGTCAGTTCAAATGTTTCTCTATCTTTATTATCGATCGAGCATTTATAAATAGGAAATTGTGTTCGTAAACAATTTGCTGTCATGCCAGCAGTTCTGTTAAATATTTGATATTGTAGACACGGCATACATATTTAATTTTATATTAAGGCTGCAATATAAAGTTTATCAGAAACTAGTAACATGTTTTTGAATATTTCTGGTACAACTTTGAGGTTGCCGATGATATTATCAGTCACAAAACTTGACAAAAAAAACACCAATTTGGTATTCGTGTCATGTTTAGAAGTTACACTTGGGCATAGACATGGATTTAACCGCCTATAACGATGCAAATTCCGTGTGTTATCCTGATGCGTCCACTCTGCATGCGTGGATCGTCGCAAGCGCACATTTTTACCGTTACGTACACTGCATTCGTCTTCCGAGAAGTTTTGTTTAACGGCTCTCGCGGCCATATTACCGTCGGATGCAATTAAGCTGTAATACAGGATAATTTATCGGTGCTACGGTAAAATTGATACTCTTCACAGTCTTCACGCCTTCTTAAATATGGTGTTGTTGAATTTCGCTTAAAATCTTTCGTCTTTATACATTTTCTACTGTATTGCAGTATTTCTGCTTTAACTGTCAGTTGTTCTATACTCATTATGAAATTACTTCTGAAAGAAATACCATAAGTACAGTTAATAAACAATATTCTTTTTTCTATTGGTACTGCGATAATGTGGAAGATAACTTATCAAAGAGACATACCAGTGTAATAGTAACACAGCCGCCACTTCCCTTGAAGATAAACACAAATATTTTTTACAATCTATCGTCACTTCTGACATTACAGACTCTGTTTACGATCGTTTTTATTTCAGAACGAAATTATGATGTAATTAAATGAATCTGAGTCGGTTTCCTGTCCAAGATCCGTTTGGAGGAGTTTCATGTCGTATCAGACGATAAGATAAATTTTATTTACCAAATGACTTTATTCATGGTGATGTGAAAGTGACATTTAGTAACGATTCCAGAAATTGCGAAGTTTACAACACATGTTTAGTATTTATGCAGACTCTAACAAAGGCTGTGGTTGTGAACGTAATACGTCAAGAGCCAAGACTAACACATATGTGCACTCACTGTATCGGAGTTGACACAATTCTTCAAACGGTTCCAATTTTAAAAATGTTAATTGTTCGGTTGTTTAATGTCGAGTTTAACGACCCGCCCAAAACTGAGAGCGAAGTAGATGACATGTTTGACATGACACAAAGCTCGTGTGACACATATTCTGGTTTCCCGCCGGTACAATGCGCGCTCCGTTATGGTGGCCATTGTTTTTCTTCGCGCCAAATTCGGCGACGCGTGTAGGTGTAATTTTTTATTCGCACGCTGTTGCGATTATAATGACGAATTGATTGGGCCAACGTTCTTGTAATGAGGACAGTGGATTGCAAATGTGGGTGTACTCGCTAATGATTCAGAGGACTGAAGTGAGGATGAAAAGGCCCGTTGTTTAGCCCCAGTTGTTGGTCAGACGGCGCGACAGCAAATTGCCCGTTGACCATGTTAGGTAGATCATGGGATTACAATGAGAATTAAGCGTATAATTAAAGGTCAGAGGAGGATTTAGAACTGACGGCAATCGAGAACAAGTCAAAAGTATAAGTGAATAAAGCATCGTCGAGTTATTGATTATATTTATGGATGATACTAAAGGAATTGTGTCACGATATGTAATATAAATTTATCGCAGGCGGTTATCTTGGTGCGGTTCTGTTCAGATATCGGCGAACACAAAAATTTAAGTACATATTTCCTATTTAATTTAGTTACCTAACCTACATATTGAAAATTTTGTATCATTTATTCCGTATACGTAGCGTGGAGAACTGGAGACTTCCAAACTCGGATGAATTATATAATATGCACAAATGTGGAGTATCGGGGTGCTGAAAACAAAGCCAGGTTACGTGTTCATTTAAATTTTAAAACCGTTTATCTTCTTTGAACTTTTGCGAAGCAGGTTCTTGTTTGTTTTTTGGGTTATCTTACGTACCTGCCTAACCATTACCTAGTTTAATAATAGTTTATAATAGTTTTGATTTTCTAATGCTTTATATTTAAACAGTATAAGTACGCCATCGACGCATATAAACTCAGTACGCAATATTCAAAGCTGTAGCTTGTAATCAAGATCGTTGGTAGCAAGCACTAAGTATTAGACATCGGATTAACAGTACGGTACCCCGAAATAATGAAGTAACAAAATCCGCCGCGCGCCACCTCATTTGATCATTATCTTTCTAGTAATTTAATTATTAATCACTGCATTTACACGAATAAACTCTCATAGGTATATTTACTTAGTTAATTGACATATTTCAGCCAATAATTCTGCTAATTATTAGTCATTATATACAAGCTAAGTTATTGAGTGCATTTAAAATATTAAGCTGGTTATATCCTATTTGTTTGTATGTATGGTTTAAGGATTCGGTAGAATTATAAATTATTATTTAGAACCTATTTTGAATAATAATTTCCTGAAATCCTGATGTCAGGGTTCATGAACCAATTCTAATTTATTTACAAAGTTGACAAAGGAAAGTTTCATTTGAATACAGCGTGTATTGGTTTCCCGTTTTGTTGGACTCTTGGGACGATACATCATACACAAGAAGGTCAAAAACCACATTCAGCCCCGAAACTAACATGCAACTCTTCCAGCACACATAAATAAACTAAATAACCCACAAGATAGTGCAGACCAATAAACCAACGTGTCTGAAATGAACTTGACCAACTAACACCTTCCATTAATTACAAAACAATCTACAATTAACAAAAAACCTAATCGACATAGATAGGCCTTGTCACTTTTACAAGGACAAATCAAGCATTAATCACTAAGTGATAGAAAAAATGGGCAGTAGTTATAAAAAACATAATTAGTAGCAAAGTTATTGGATCAGACTAGTGGATATCTGATCTCATTGGTTTTAAGTACCTCGATTTACTTACAGACTTGAACATGGGTTGAGGAATTGCCAATAGCCAGTGGCGTGACCAGTGGCAGAAAGAAATATGAACAAGGATGAAGGCACAGAAAGAGAAGATACAGGAGATGATCAGGAGAAACAAAGACCTGTCTGGCAGAAGGAAACATTAACCAGGATGAAGATATTGGAGATACAGACAAACAGAGACCAAACTGCCTGGAGGTATATAAGCTGCATTACCGGAAACGAACGGTGAGGCAACTTAAGAGTAGTCTTTATTTAGTGGACTGCAATAGGCTGGGTCAATATAGAGAAGACCCTGGTGATACCTACCAGGGCCGGCAGTTTCGACATAGATAGCGACGCTGTCGCAAACTATCGATCGCTAAATATTAAGGAGAAACCTCAGTGGCAGCCCGCCAAATTAAAATTTTCTTTGAATTTGGCGATTGATATGAAATTGATGATTATTATTCGATAAATATATAATTCCTACAGTCGAGAATCGCATTTTCATCAACATACGACGTAAAACAGAGCTGAAATTTGCAAAAAACTAAAGAAATATTGAATTTTGCGGGCTACAACTGAGGATTTACCTTAATATTTAGCGATCGGTAGTTTGCGACAGCGTCGCTATCTTGTCGAGAATGTCGGCCCAGGTAAATATGTAGCAGCATACCAAGAGACATAGACTTTTCCTATACAGCGTAGAATCCCATACTGTCTGGGTAAACTATACAACAGAATGTCTTACAAGTTTCCTTAAACATTAAAGCACTAATTAATTAGCATACAAACAAAAAAAAAAAACTAGATCCTGCTTCACTTTTACCTCATCTTCACTATGACTATTGTTGACAGGAAGTCTACAATCTTAGCCGGAAATCATAGCTTCCGAATAAGTCATTAATGAATCATTAAGACATAGGTGCGATGCCAATGCAGGTATGCCATGACCTACGTGGTATGTACTTATGTATCCGCAATCAGTTCTTATCTGTATGTGTCATAATATTGTTATCTGATACAGGTGCAGCTGCTGTTTTTAAATGTAATTTTGCGTGGCATTGAAATTGTTGACGAGTTACATCCGCACTGGGGTATCTTTGTTTGATTGCTTATCGTAAAACGACGTGGGGGGAGACCCAGGCTAAGATAACGAAATTAACTAGACTGTACCATGAAAGATTTGACCACAACAGTAACAGCTGTAAGAAGTCTAAAGGATTGAGAGGCATATCTACAAATACATAGTGTCAAATCAGTTAAACCCTGGGATTAAAAAGGTTCCTAAAATACCGGTACGGAACCGGTATTTAGTGGTTCCGTTACTAGAATCCGTACCGGAACAGGAACCTGAATTAGAACCTTCATTTTACCGGTTCTTCTTCAAAGCGAGTCCGAACGAGTTCATACGATGCCGCTCAGCGCAGGACGAAGCTTTGCACGATAGCGGCGACGTACGGACGGCCGCCGGCGGATGCGGAGGTGGGAGTTTTTGTGGAAGGGGAAAGGGGCACATTTGTTTTAAAAACCTTTAAATCGGATGGTACGGAACCGGTATATTGGAACCGTTACTTTAGAACTAGAACCGGAACCTTACCGAAAAGTAAAAATGAAGAACCGGAACCCAAATTCGTACCGTTCTCAATCCCTGGTTAGACCACGTCCATTGATGAAAGAACTAACGTCCACTTGAGCCAGGATTACTATGGGCCTTGCATAATCGCCAATCTTGCCAGACAGACTGGCAATCGCAAATCCATTCCTAAAATATTAACTTTAATAGGTACAATAGTTTACTGCACAGACACCAGGGTCTGAAAGACTAGCAAATCAAAGTTATGACGCCAATTTGTTAAGTAACTTTATCTGTAGTAATTACGAGCGAGAAACTGACGTGGCTGTCGTTTCAAGCAGTGTAACTCACTGTAAGTCTCTAGGCTAGAATCTAAGCTCGAGATATTTGCGCTGTATTTTAATTTCAGACCTTTTTGGCACGGTATACCGTTCACAAAGTTGTATAAGCTAACGCATGATTATGCATGCACACGTAACTTTGTTGTTTATGTTAAAATTCTTTTTTTTTGCTGTAGGTATACGGTTAGTTTTAAATAATAGCTCTTTCGGGTCGTTAAAAATTGGGATAAGGGAGAATTAAGGCTCCTCGCTAAGGCTGCGCGACAGGCGGTGCCTTTGTGTCGCGTCGTGTGTTCCGCCTGTTTAAACGAGCTTTTATGATGAAGACCAAATGCTATTAGGTCTGCGATTAAATACTGGCTTGTAAGATGGGTTTGCTAGTCAATCATTTCAAGACACAACAAAGAAGTCTTGTCGTTATCCTTCCAGGTAATATATGGCGTGAATCCATCAAAATTTATTATTGTCCTACAAGTAATCGAGGCCACCTCACGTCTGCGATAATAAATAAGATAACACATATTATTATTATTATTATTTAATACATTGTTATTATAACGTCTATTCAAACAATTTCGCACGAAAACATCCTTTTATCGTCCAAGGAGGCTTTAAAAGTGTATTGAACTGTCGTCGTAATTTCTCGATTAATCATGAAATTCTCGACCTTGTAAAGTAACTCTCGTAAATAAGGCTGTTTCTCGAATATTTCTGCTTGAATGTAATATTCAGTGGCCTGAGGAGTGTTATCAACTATTCGTGCCCAGATCCCGCCGTTTACGAATGCCAGATGTGCTTAATCTCGCTTTTCAATCACGAATTTCTATTATCTATGCAAGTATTACGGTATAAGGAATTAACGCTCCATCGCGTGTCGCGCCTGTTTGAAGGAGCCTTTAATATCAGATCTTTGATATTATTAAAGGTATCGTTTTTGGTCTTGTGAGGCCCGGGGCGCAAGGCAGTCTGTTGCTCTAACTCTCTAAGTTTGACGGTATGTCTCCGCCTTACGGCCCAGGAGAATTCTTATAGCGCTTGGAAACAACTACTCACCTTCCATTATAGGATTCGGAATGTCCAAAAAAAAATGGCAAAAAAAACAACATTGACAAACCAAATTAAAGACAACTGTAACGATTAAACTCTAATCTTCGATCCAAAATTACCTGTTATAATTAACCAAAAAAAAAAAAAGTTACGATATTTCGGATAGACTTTCTAAAATTAAATTACATAGGCACTATGCGGGTGACACCACATTCCGGTTCGCAACATGTTTGCGTCTGGGCGCTCCTTGCGGGGTTACACATCGCTCCCAATGCTGTGAAGCAGTCGACTGCCTGGGACACCATGGCCTATCCTGCAGCAAGAGCGCTGTTCGGATGACACGGCACGCCAGCATTAATGCCATCATCAGTCGGACTCTTGTCATCGTCGGGGTGCCATCTTTTTTAGAACCCAATGGCTTGGCACGTGACGATAGGAAGAGTCCAGGTGGAATGACCAGAATGCTTTGGAAGTTGGGTAGGCGTTTGGTGTGGGATGCAACATGTGTTGACACCCTCGCGCCATCCTATCGTCTAGCACGTCGGGCTGTGCTGGGGCGGCTGCTGCAGAAACAGAAAACCTCAAACGGCGCAAGTATAACAACCTTATTGGGAGCTATATGTTTGAGCCGTTTGGGATTGAAACACTAGGGCCTTGGGGTCAGACTGCTAATCGAGTATTTCGGGACACCGCTAAGCAGTTGGTCGACCCTTCAAGTGACCAGAGGCTGGCCTATTTTTAGCCTAAAGTATCAGTATTGCCATCCAACGTGGCAATGCTGTCAGCCTCTTGGGCACTTGTCCCATTGACACCAATGCGCACGAATTTTAGATGTCCTATGAGCTCTTCTCTTTTTTTTTATTGTATGTATACTTGTACATAACATATATATTTTAGTGTTACACAGGCCTTATTCTGAATTCTTATAATATGACGTCATTTTGTGATACCATAAATCATTACTATATCTTTAAACTAAGGCATTGTTAGATCAAACTGCACACTAGCCAAATTCTCAGTCTTTGTTCAAGGACTCATAAAAAAAAACAACAAAAAATTAAGTAAGTAAGGAAATAGAATACCGAGAAACAGAGCAAAGGTTAAGCTATCAATCTACAACCTAATTATATTATTATGTACTAAAAAACACATATTTGTTCTAACATTCGAAAAGGCAGGCGCGTCACGGATCGATGATCATAGTCTGGCGAGCAGCAGTCATTTACATTTTTCCGTTGTAGCCACCATTAATATTCATGGGTTCAATGTTTTCTGATTTCTGTATACGCCTCAACAACTATACTACACTCAAGTGTAGATTAACTTTGAATATATCGCATATGATTATCAAAATCACGGAATAAATTAGAACAAGTCTCCAGATTATATTCGTCAGTTTTTGTTTCAACGTTCCAAGTTTCTGTTTCATCGACAAAAGAATGTGTGTTTAAGCCAAACTGTCACGATGCAAAAATATAATAAAAATTCATCACGATTACATCGGAAACATGTGACGTATCCACCACGGAGTTTCCAAAGCCGTCCGTCAGACATCTTTAATTTCAGGTCAACGTTTTTATACATTTATATACGTGAAAGCAATACACCACTGCTTTCCCTGCACTCGGATGAAATCATATTCCGTACAGCGTGAAAAGCAATCGACACCAGCTGCGCCTTAATTCACTGAAGAGTCGCTTTTATGACGAGGAGATAAGATCTAGAGTTGTGTAATACATGCTGTGTGGAGCGTGTATCGTTATAATAGAGTTGGGAGCGAAAAACTTAGGTTTCGTCGCTCCGTTGCGCGCGCCCCGTTTTAATCGGGGATGTAAAGGCAGAGTAATTCACGCCAACTTACTAAGACGATCCTTAATGTAGGCAGCTAATGTATGTATGTGTGGTATAGAAAAACTCTTACATTCGGATAGGATAATCTCATTCAGGATAAAAGATAAAAGGGTCTATTGTGAAAATTATTATATATATATTTTATAGGTCAAATCGACTATACATATTCATACGTATTCAGTGAATCGAGACAATCGGTAAAGTTCGAACAGTGATCAAAATTTCTTGCACGCCTCTAAATCAACTCGATGCTCTTTTTACTACCAGTCGAGTTCTAGGAAAGTCGCTGCAGCAGACGACAATGAGCCAAAAAAACGCCTACGTCTCCGTTGAGTTGTGCGATAAAACGCCCACTTTCTATACGGGCAGCACAAAGCGCGCACGCTGATGATCTGGTCACATGCGCTTGCGTAGTGCATTGCGCAAACCGGATATAATTTTGTCAGTCATCTGAACAGATTTTTTGAAAGTCGCCATATTGCACCATTATGCTTTGTCTCCGAGTGAAAACTGTGACGAGTATCAACGTACCTATTTAATGGGAAATGTGACCATTACATACATGTTGCGCCTATTTACTTTCACGCCATATTCCCCCAAGCGTTGAGATGATGACTCCGATAAAGTGTTTTGTTTAATATATCAAGTGATCAATCGCGAGGTTTTCTTTTGTTTTTCGAATATTTTTCGCGGAACGAAGATAGAGGAGCTTCTCGATAAAATATTAGATACAATACAAAGCAATCTTATCGAAACATATTGAGGCATTACGTATGAGGAAACACTGCATTTAAATAAATTCGCCGTACACAAACGTAAAACGATGAATCATCGCAAAATTGTTTTGCGATTGTAATTTTTTCTAACGGAATTGGGGCACTGACCCGAATAAAATTAACATGAAAATCTAGCTATATAACAAGACATACGCCAACTATGTAATTATACGAAATACGTTCGAAATTGTGGCAAAAACTGAGGCCACAGAACAAAGATCTGTTCTCCTTTAAACTGGTTTACTTAAGTAGCTACAATTAAGACTTCCTGCGCTGTGGCAAGGCTACCTATACTTAAGTAACTAAGGGCGAGATAAATAAATGATAATATCAAAGTACTAGCTGAGTACATGGTGTTTAATTTGTTAACAAACTACCGCTGTAGTACTGAAGTAATTTTCTTTGGTAATTGCTTTGAATGTTCAACTATAATTAAAGTTTATTAACTTCAAGTACACAGGATTGGAACTAAACTATGAACTATTATTGTATTTGTAGTAACCTAATGTTTCCTTATTTAGAAATACTAGAATAGTGGTGATACAAGGATTAAACTAAAACCAAAAAAAAAAATGGTGTGATTTTCACACCATGGGCACGACAATTGGAAAAAAAAATTGGTTGGTGTGCCATACCATGGGCATAATACGGTGACTTCACAACGCGGCCAAAAGCATCTCAGCGGCTAGGATCCTACGAAGTAGGCTTTCTTTATACTAACTAAAATTATAAAACAGCTAAGATTGAAGGTAAGGAGAGAGATTTAAATCCACCCAAACTAGAAAGTTCTATCAATGTCTACATTTCGAGAATGATACAAATTTGCTGAAATTAATCTAAAATTCGCTTCAAAGAACAGACCGATTCGTATCAAAAGATCAATCACAAAATAAAAACATCGTACGTCAAAACACAGGCCAGTGAGTGCATAACGGTATATTTATTTCTGACTAAAACCCGTGATAAATATCCGACATTGAATCACGGACTGACACATCAGAAATAACGTTTTTTCGATGTTACAAAGTATCGATTTTGGTGGTTTTATGCATGTTATTTCATGCTGTAGTGTGAGTTTTAAATTATGTAGTTTTGGTTACTGATTTACTGCAATCAATCATCTTTTTGCAGCTGTCTGGGTAGTGGCAGTCTTCCTATTGAGAATAGCAGACAAGTTATAAGTACAAATTAAACTGAATATGACGTCAAAACTCACGTTGAATGTAATTTGACTTTAAAAACGGTAACAGATTTTCCTTTAACTGTAAAAACAATTTTAGCAGATAAATTGCAACAAACAAAACTGTGCTTCACCAGTCTGGCGCCACATCCATTGAAGCCGAGGAGAATACATTTATAACTTCAAAACAATACCAAATAATAAACTACATTTCGAAGTTAGTACAATAATAATGAAGTATTCTTGATGATCTCAAGAGCTGGCAGCTGCGGCAATGAACAATGAGTGTATCACAGGTGTGCGACCACAGCATTCAAGGCATGAGTAGTATTGTTTCACTTAGTAATAAAACAGTCGTCGTTATTCAAAAATGCAGTCGCTGCAATGCTAAACCATCGTACGAACGAGCGATTTTTTATCGTGTACTGGATTTTCAAGTCCCGGTTGAGCCGAGCATTGAGAATCCAACAGAGAATAGAATACCTTTATTTTGCATAAAATATGGTACACACGGCTACATATCAAGCTATACATTTCCAGTATAAGCTGATCTCGCATTGTATAGGATTTCCGTATAATGAGAGCTCAGCCTATACTGGAAATGTATATATAGCTTGATATGTAGCCGTATGTACATAAAAGGTCTTTAAATATAAATTGTTTCACATATTTTGCTAACTTATGTCAGCATGCGTAAATTACCGAGAGAGCGCAACGTAACGCGTCAAAAAGCGTACCGTTGCCGCGTTGGTTTATCAACTCTTGGCGTTAAGCAGTGCGCGATAAAAATGGTCGCGTTAGGAAGTCGCCCGTACGCACGAGGGCTAAATGCTTGTGCACACTGGCGCGACGCGACAGCGTGACACAAAGGCACCGCGTGCAGCGGGACGGGCGGCGCCTTTGTGTCGGGCTGTCGTGTCGCGCCTGTTTGCGGAAACCTTAAATGTCAATGTGCAGACGTATTCATGACGTTTTTTTAGCCGTTAATTAAAGGAAATTCCAATTCGGAGATATTTCCGTTTTGTTTTTTGTGATGGCCATTAAGTTTCAGTCTGTCTGTCTTTACAGTTATATTACAAGGAAGTGTTTAACTAACCGATTCTCGAATTATTTTTGTAGTATGTGCTAGCTGCCAATGGAAGACCGGTCCACCCATTATTGAAGTAAATATTAAGTAAAAACAATCGGAAATAGTAAAGTCATTCATATTAATGAACACAATCTAAAGCTTTCACTTATAAAAGCTAAATTCAATAGAGAATCGTAATATAAAATTAATTGTGCGTTGGTGCGGAGTGAAGATTTACTCCGGAGTGCTTAATTCGTAATTCATATAAATCTTTCTAAATGATTTATCGGAGAAAGTTTGTATGGAGCAAGGATACATTAAGAACTTTTTAATGCATAGGTCAGACGGATTTAAGAGTGTCCTTAATTCGTGAACTTCGATTATGAACTTTTAACTATTAAATTAAATAACATTGAACTCTTGCCTTATCCAAAAATAACACAACATTACGCTTGTATGCCCCGAAAGGTTGGGCAGAGGTAGGTACATAGTATATATATACCCATATTTCGCCAGCTATGTTTAAGTCCCATGTAATAGGGGGCGAGCCTTTTGCTAACAACCGGGCACAAATCCAGACTCCGGGCTGTCACTGAGAACTTTCAGGTGAAAAAACCCAATAACACTTTGCCTGACCTGGAAATCGAACCCAAAACCTCGTGCTCAGTTGGAGCGTTTCCACGAGGCACTCTATATAGGCAAAACTATATAAAAAATTATTAGAGGAAATAGAAGTACTTACCTATATTTTAAAGTTCGGTTACCATATTTAAGGCTCCTTAAAACAGGCGCGACACGAGATGCGACACAAAGGCACCGCCTGTCGCGCAACGAGCGTGTCGCGCCTGTTTGAAGGAGCTTTTATACGTAACGTCTGACCTTGATTATATCACCACAGAATTATGGGGAATTTATTTTGAAGGTCGTTAAAGTGAAATTTTCTCGTTTTACATTGTCACGTCACTTTCGCTTGGTCACCTCGCGTGGCCATGTTGGAAATCATTTCATAAGTTTAAGGAAACGTAACGTCTTTTGTTAAGTTATTGCGTTATGATTACCGTGCATTGTTACGTTTTGAATGAAATATTCTCTTTTATCTGTGGTGGACATTGATCGATTCTTGGAAGTCTTGGTAATGGCTAATTTATTTGCGGATTCGTTTTCAGAAATCGTTGAAAATTGATTGCTAAATGGCTAAGTAGGTATCTTAGAGAAAGAGTTTAATCGATGCTAACAGTACACTCTAAGCAAATAACGAAACAGATTTATAGATGGCCAGGCACTACTAAAGGCTCCCGTAAACAGGCGTGACGCGACTCTAGTAGAACAATTTCTATAAAAACTTCATGGAAATTGCTCACAAAGAGTCGCGTCGTCGCGGTCGTGCTGTTGCTTCGCGCCTGTCTGTGGGAACCTTAAGTCGGTGTTTAATGAAATTCAGCCCCTTGGTTTTATAACACAGATTCTATTACTCTTTATTCACGACTGTAACCTGAAAACCTTAGTATCTAAACGAGCTTGTTCCGTCATTCCGTGCTTCGAGGATCGATTAGGTATTTCAAAGTCGCCACTGACCTCCCGGGTCGAAATTAAAATGGGACATAGACACATAACATCACGCCTAGTATACCTCGAAGGGTTAGGCAGAGGTGTACCTAATAGTACGCCCACATTTCGCCACTTATGTTTAAGTTATCTCATAGGAGGCGAGTCTATTGCCATCACCCGGGCACTCTAGACTCATTCGGCTGCTCCTGAGAAAATCCTAAAGAAAAACCCAATAACAATTTGCCCGACCTGGGAATCGAACCCAGGACCTCATTCTCAGCAGTAGCGTTTCCAGCCACGCTGCACCTCTGCCTAACCCTTCGGGGAATACAGGCATGCATGCGATGTTATGTGTGTGTGTGTGTGTGTGTGTAACCTCAAAAGCTTAGCATCTGTACAAACTTGTTCCGTACTTCGAGAATCGATTAGGTATTTCAATGTTACTATTGACCTCCCGGGTCGAACTGAATGGGGCATAGAGATAAAATAAAATGTACCATCGATCATAGCTTGTGATTGATAGAGGTCGCTAAGTACTTATTTTTGTACATTTAACATTGACATATTGTTTGTGAGCCGACGACCTTTCGTGACCTCGGTATTGTCAATTTCGATGGGATAACTCCATCTAGATCTCTAGAAGAAATCGCATGGTTATTTATGACGTGACTAGCGACCCGCCCCTGTTTTTACAAATTGATAAAACATCGAGATTTCTGTATTACATGGAAGTTTAATATGAATGTACTATACACATAAACCTTCCGGATTAAATTATCTAAATGATGGTAAAAACCGGATCAAAATCCGGTGTAGTTTGGAAGAACAACGCGGTCACAGATACACAAAAAGCGCCTTAAAACTTATATTATGTATAGACTTGCTTTACTACTAAAGATGTTAAGTGCATGGCTTCATAGAAATTATAAACTCTAGCCATCGTATGGATATCAGTACAAGTTTTCACATCGTACAGGTACTTAAGGGGACTACATGACCTAAACGCAAATTTATAATGCCTAAAAATATATGATCCACTGCAGTAACAAATATCAGAAAAATATATGATATTCTTCTGGATATATGCTAGTTAGATAGTTTGTTGAAAACATAATACAATTAACTTGATATGATAGAAAAAAAACACGAATATACCACTAAAAAAATATTTTAACGATTAAAAACCATACTAATATACATGCAAACATTCAGATTTTTTGTTAGTTTATTCTACAAGTAACATACCAACGTGATAGTGTTTTAATTTTTTAATCCAAAGAATAGATTTTTTGTAAATCCATAATTGCTTCATATTTTGCAATAAATTACCAGCGTTTTGTCATCGCGCGTCTCTTTCTTTTCTATGCAATCCGACAGTGACCGCGCTTTAGCTCTTGTAAGCCCCTTAAAGTGCATAAAATATGCGTCTAAAGTACCGCTAACTACGATGTTCACAGTTTATGGTTATCCAGACAAGTTCCAAATAAGTCGATCGTGAGAAAAGTCCTTTCTACTATGTACTTTATAAGTTTCTTCATCAGTTTGTTGGAACGCGCTATTCTTAGAACTTACAAGTCGGATTTCAAAAATTCTTTTTACGTTTGTTAGCCTGATTCTTGAGGAAGGTTATAGGCTAATAAGCACCTCGCCACGACCCTTAGGAGACGAGCATAAAGAAAAATATCAGAAAGAAAGCTAAGTGAAAATGAAGTAATAGCGCGGGCGTGCAATGCGATGCCACACGGTGGGTCAAGGGAGCAAGAAATTTCACGCGGTTGAAGTCGCCGGCATTTGCTAGTCTTTTTATAAGTCTGTAAATAGCTATAAAATAGACGTTTTGTGTATAGTAGCAAGCAAACAGTTGCAAAAGCATTGTGTAGTAGAAATTCTGCGGTTGTATGCGGTTTGGTGTGAAAGTTTATATGCAAATCGGACTTGTCTGATGTTGTTTATCTTTTAGTAGGTATACATAGATACATGATGGGTGACATGACGGTTTTCTTTCTCGCAAAAACGTTGATCGAAGGGATTCAGTAACGTTTTACGTGATAGCACGCGAGATGGAAGAAATTATAATAATATTTCACGGAAAATGCTAAGCTGGTTATACAAAAATGAAATAATAGGAGACTGGAGTTGTTCTGGTGTACTGAATCATTCATTTTAATTAAAAAGGTAAAATTACGAAACTTATTGTCTATTGCTGTCCTTCAGAACTGTTAAGTATGAGATGATACATAACATTAATTATTACCATATCTGTAAGACGTAACTTATGAAGACTATCTTTATTTGATTAAAAAAAGAGAAGTATTTTACGTAAGAAAACTACAATTTATGATATTTATTTATTTATCGAGGTGTCATCGAAGACATTAGGTATGTATCCATGTCATGGTTGCGTAATAAACGAAAATGGGGGTAGAAATACATAATGTAAGAGCTGAACGTATCTAGAATTCTAACAAAATGTTGGACTTATCGCGTGTGCCGACAACGGACATCTTTCTACTGTTACGTCCCCTACCGTTGGATTTCTGATAGACATCTAAATTCTGGACAGCAGTTTTCTTAGGAATTCAAATCAACCCTTCACTTGTCATGTTGTAGCTTGAACGGGAGAGTTCACAAATTAAGAGCTTTATATTCATAGGTCCCTGGTTCAAATCCGGCTCGAAGGACCACAAACAGTATGTAGAAAATGAAAATGCTGTTGAAAAGTAGAAATTAACTAATTTAAGTTAAACAGAAGCACAATGTGCTCGTTCAATAAGGGAGAACTCAAGAAGAATGAAGTCGGTTAAAAAAGAGAAAACTAGATTATTTTAGACAACAAAATAACAGACGCGTAAAATATATATTGCCATTGTACTGAACCACGTATGCAAATCGGAGAGTACCAACACTTGGAGCCTTATCTGAAAATAAAGGCAGGGCAGTTCATTCATAAAGTTATAACTTAAGTGCCTTTGAAGCAATTAGGAAATACCCAACAGACAATAAAACAACACAATCAGTTCTGAAGAGTAATGAACGTTGAAGGATGAACAACTCGTTTGATTGGCCTGAATAGCGAAAACATTGCCCTTAGCAATTGTATGCCATTCCTCTTTAACTACCATACTGCAGTTACCCTATAAAACATTATTTACTAGATGCTATCCGTGACTTATTCGCTAACAAACTTCAAACCCCTGATACCAATAAAGGGGTAGTTTCAAAATATCATATCTTAGTGCACCTTTATCTCTACTTGTGTGGGGAAATTTACATGGATGCCCTCCGTCTGGGAGGAAAGAGGGACTATAGCCTATTTTCGACCATGAGACTTTTTTTTTTTTGGAAGGTCCGGTACATCATCAAATAACTTCTCCCGCTCTGGACGGAGCGGTAGGGCGTGTCAGACTTTTACTGACTAAAACCCACCCGTGTTCGTTCAGTTGCCTGTGCGCCAGGGCCACGGTATGTCTTTCGAACAATCCGCGACCCCGGCAGGACCTTTACACATCTTAACCTTAAGTTCTGAGTTGAGCCGCATGTTTACTGACAAATGCTTACACTGACTGGACAGGTCCACTCAATCTGTGTGGTTTTTCTCAAAAGACCATTTCAGACCCCAATCTACATGGTCTTCACATGATCTGTCCAAGATTAAGTCTGGACTTCAAAAGAGACTGAGACCTCTGAATTTCTTTAGGCCTTCTCAGAGTAGTCAGATAGGAAACGCCGACCTTATCTAGTTTTTAAAATATGATTGGCGTGTAAAAGTGTTTGAAACCTACTTACAGAAATAAAATCATTTAAATATAACTTTTATGACAATAAATATTTTCCAAAATTCAACTTCTCTATCTTCAGCGAATTATGCTATGAGTTCCCTGTCAGTCAATCATTCATTCAATCTCAGAACCATACAATCAGTCAGATACCTAAAACAACAGCTATTTCACTACCAATTTCCCGTTTCAGTTTCAACTTAACATTTGACACTATAAAACAATAGTAAATTGGTATTACGTGTCTATGTCCGTAACTTCGATTAACGCACGATCGAGTGCGATTAGTCGCGGTGTTCGATTACATTACAGACTTACCGAATAAAGTGAGCAGCCAACAAAATGTTGTAGTCGCTACTGCTTAGACTTGTCGTAATCAATTACGACAAAGACTTTTCGTGGCAAGTCTAAAGAATATTATGATTGATCAGTAATCAGTTTAATTTTAATTGTTATTTTTTGTCCGTTTATACTGGGTGTTTGGAAGCTGGGTGCAAAGCCTTAAGGGGGTGAAAGTTGATACCATTTAGAGCATTTTGAGCCATACATTTCTTAAACGAAGTCGGTTTTATTTTTATTTTTGTCTGCAATTTCTAGGTTTTTTTTTTAGGTAAAGGTATAGCAGTTAAAAATTATAAAAATAGCTTCGTCTCAGACAAGTATGGCACAAAATTCTCTAACAGTGTCAACTATCACCCCCTTAAGGCTTTGCACCCAGCTTCCAAACACCCTGTATATTTACACTTACAACATTTAAGACACATCCTGTGACAACCCCAGAGTAGACATTTTTAACTTTCATTAGTCAGGCCCGAGGTGGCCCGCTAGAGGGCCATTACAATAGATAATAATCAATTGAGTCTCCTGCAAAAATCCTGCAATTTCAAGGCGTATGAAACGGCCATTCTAAGTTTATATGGGATATCACGGACTACCGTAAAGGAAAACATCGTAAGCCTTAGGAAACCTGGACTTAAGTATATAATATACCTATAAGTCTGAAATCGCAAATCTGCCTTGAGCCAGCACGGTGATCAATGCTCATGCCTTCTCTGTACGAGAAGAGGGCTTTGCCCTGCAGTGGGAGTGGTATTACTATTATTATGATACGCCCAGTTTCACTTCTGTTCAAATTATTTCTTTTTTTATGCCAAAACTTTTCGTTTAGAAGTTTAAATGAAGAAATTCTGCAAACACATAGTAGGGTTCAGGGATGGCATTCTAAAGGGTTCTTTAAAGGTCGACACAATCTTCAGTGTGGTAAATGTCAGGAGAGCCCAAATCTCTTCAAAGTAAGAGTGCACAGGCTTCTTCTGGGTAAGCTCACTCCATCGTCGACTTTGTCTCTGTCATCTCTGACCTAGACTAGAGTCAAGGGCAAACCCATCTAAAATAAAAATAAAATAAAAAAAGAGTGTCGATATCTGCGAGCTGATAAGCTGTCTGTCCTGCTGTGTTTGTCTGTCACTTAACTCCTTGTAGTGGAACCGCGTGGCCCATCACCCTTTCACAGAGAGGAGGCCGTACCTCCAGCAGTTGGAACCCTATTGTATGGTGTTTGGGGATGCCAATGAGTTATTTTATCGCACACTTGACTGTGTACATATAAAACGTCACATCATATACAGGGTGGCGGGCACATCGACGCACACCATATATTTTTACCATAGATACAGTACATGATTCTAAACCCATCATAATCAGCCTATAATGTTCCCACGGCTGGGACACAGGCCTCCTCTCTTTGTGAGGGAATGGGCTGTAATCTACCACGCGGGCCCAGTGCGGGTTGGTAGATATCACATGTCTTCGAATTTTTGGTTCTAGGACATGCCGGTTTCGATGTTTTCCTTCACCGTTTTGAGAGCAGTGGTGATGACATTATTTACACAAAGTAAAGCGCCTGCCTGGGTTCGAACCCACGACCTACAAGTCGTAAGTCGGGGCCGATACCACTGGGCCACCACTGTTCTAAACCCGCTGCGTTGAAATTTTTCGTCGGTTAATAAAAACAAAAGTAGCTGTTCCGTACATTTTGACCGTGTAGATACTTATTGCATACATGGCATAATAATATACTTCGCCAGGTATAGCATTCCGGTCACGTGGGAGAAACAAGCCTACGTCACCGCCGTTGTGTTACCAGTAGTGTGTAAATAATAACTCCCCAATCGCCTTTATTACCTGTGCGAATCCGATAAAACAAAGAGGTTTTAACTATCAATTACGTTGGTATATGTTTAAATTAATTTGTTTCGTTTGATTAGAAAATTGAAACGACAATTTAAATGCTTTATATAATTTTTTTAACAGAATGGTGACTGTTTTTTTTCTCCATAATTCGTGTTTTGTTGCAATAAAGTGGCAACTGGATAGTGAGTTAAGCATGTGTCACTCCCGGAATGCCAGACCTTGTTTTTTTAGACCATTTGCATTGCATATTGTTTTCTGTGAAACAGCTGCTTTTTTTTAATAACCGACGAAAAATGTCTACTCTAGGTGGTCTAGAATTATGTGCTGAATTCATGGTTACAGTTTGCACGTCGATGTCCCTACCACCCTGTATTTCTAATTGCGTCGTGCTTTTAATTGACTCATCAACATGTCATAATGCAGATACAGCCATTGATAGATATATAGAGTTATACTTTATGGTACACCAAAATTGTTACACAGCTCTTTTGTCTGTTCTTCTGTCTGTCTCTCGAAACGGAACGATGTACTTAAATCATGCATTATTTTATGAGCTATTAACATCTCTCATTCATAGTTAAAGTAATCCCAAACATCCGCACGCAACTCTTCGCAGCACATATCTCGGTAGTGTTCCAGGCCACATTAATTTGCGCAATTTTTTTAAGGTCGTGCGCATATTTCGTATATTTTTCAGTCATATTGAATTATTCGTTATGCCATTGATCATATTGCAGCGTATTCCCGTTTTTTAATTAATCACCATCGCTGCAAATTGCAAATAGCGTTTCGTTGCAATTTCCAGTACTACGTTTGGCTAATTAGTCAGAATTTTATGTAAATTATAGCATGTATTTACGAAAACACGTTCTTCGGTGTAATTAATCAAATCTGCTAATGCATTCGACTGATATCGATTTATTAATTACTGATACACGCTAGCATTTTCATAAGCGAATTAAAAGTTTATTTGATGTTTAATAGAAGATTTTCTTAGTCCTATAACTGTTGGTTCTCCTAGTTTGTTTTTTTTAAACCATTGTTTCAAACCATCACAAACACAACGTATTTCTATTTGGAGTAAGTACTGGAATACACAGCAATTTGTATAAAAAGTAAGATTTTGTGAACAAAATATTTTTTCCCATGTAAGGAGTCCAAAGTAGTCAAAAGTCCGCGTGCCTCAAAAGCTACAATCTGGTGTTTCCTTACGACCCAATAAAACCAGTCTTCAACCGAACCAATCCTAAAGAAACATTTATTGTTTAATACGGGGTCCTTGCAGTAAGATTGCGACAGGCATCACATGAAACAAGACAAGTCAGACCAGTTATCCATTACTCAAAATAGAAAGAGAATGGTGAAGGAGGGCAACAACTTACTAACACGCAAAGCTGATGGCTGTCCACGTACAAACACCCTATTATTTTGGAACCTATAGCTTCTTTGCAAAAATATAGAAATTACGGCACTATGTTACGCGTTCGAACGGATAGAAAGACGTGTAGTCTTGTAAGTACCCCTCATTACCTTCTGCAGGTGCATACATACTTAACTCAGCAATTTGCCTATTTCAGTACGAGGCCGTTTGTAAATCGACTTAATATAGAATACATTTAAAGCTGAAACAATTTTAAAGGTATCCAGGTCTTCAAATTAGTATCGATGGCCTATTGATATATGATTTCACCCTTGTATATTTTATATAATCTGGCAACCCTGTATACGAAATAAATAGGCCGTACTCGCACTATTTCTGTACACGAAAATGTCGCGCTGTGCTTGCGCAATTTCGGTTACGTCCATCTATAAATAAGCACGTTATACTACTTAGCAAAAGCAGTACATTTCACAATAGTTTGGTCTAATCAATACTAAGATAATGCTAAAATGTAGAGCAAGCAATGTTCTAGAATGGAATAAATTAGATGCATACAAAATTAATTAGTTCGGCCATAAATATTAATAAAATTGCTTGGCACGATTCAGAATATAAACGTATGCTTAAGCAAACTATGGATGTGGGAGGAAATATCACCTGTCTCTAGCCTTTTCCCCTGTCTAGTCTAACCGGTTGCAGCTGAATACCAGTATTTTACATGGAGCGACTGCCTATCTGACCTCCACAACCCAGTTACTGGGTAATACGATACCATTTGGTAAGACTTTCAGACTTCGGGCTTCCGACGACCCGTAACGACTGTCAAAGATCGAAGAATGACAGCCGAGGCGTGCTTAACGTGCTTTCCAACGCACGGGGGGGTCTCGGTATGTCAAGATGGTTACCCATCCACGCACCGACCGCGGCAAGCGTAGCTTAACCTGATCGATCGACCCGTGCGCCTGTAATTACTTACCCACGAGCCCCTCAGGAAATAATATTTAATTAATTTAAAAAACTAGGATGAAACCTAGAAGCAAATAAAGCATTTGAGATCAGAAACACAGACTACTCTAAAACTAATTGATGTAATCATATTTGCTTACTTAGACAAATATCAAACATCAAGTAAATATTTATCAACAAATTCAAAGTTAAACGATTTGTACAGACAACACAAAAAGCTAAAGCTAACAACAAATATGTTAGGATAATATTTTGAATTGGAATTATAAATGAACATAATAATTATATATTGTTCAAGCACGTATCTGGATAAATAAACAATGTGTATTTTAAAAAGGTTATCTGCCTCCTCGACAATGAAATCACATTGGACAATGAATAAGATATTATGATATAAAAAGAGGTAGGTAAGTCGTTTTGTATGTCAGAAATCTTGTATGTCAAAAGTTGGATGTAGTATCTCGATATCATCATTACCCTACAGCAGTCCACTGCTGGATATAAGCCTGTCCTATAGCACGCCATTCAACTCGATTTTCGGGAACTCTCATCCAGCTGCAACCAACCAAACCATCAAAGTGTGTCGATATGTATTACTTGCAAACTTGAGACATCCATACTATTATAAATATATTAATATTATAAAGTCGAAAGTAACTCTGTCTGTTTGTTACCTTTTCACGCCTAAACCACTGAACGGAATTCGATCAAATTTGGTAAGGAGATAGATGGCCTCCTGAGGAAGGACATAGGGACTACTTTTTGTCCCGGTAGCACGTTCCCGTGGGATAATTTCTGACATCTACGTGGGCGAAGCCGCTGGCAGAAACTAGTATCACATAAGCCTAGCCAATGTTGCCCAGGATCATAACTCTGTGAAGACGAGGTCTAGAAAAGGCGTGAGGAATCGTTCTAAGTACTACATAATTTGTACACTACACTACATAAATGTACTTACATAATTGGTTAAAACAAACGCAAGAATCTTTGCCAATTTCGAAGTGTAGTTTTATTGGTTGCTTGCCAAAGAAGCCTGCAGAACCTTTGAAAGGGACCAGTTAAGCATTTCAAACGATTGATAATCAAAACATCTGTTTCAGATCTTAGGTACCGGGCATTACTTACTACAAGTAGATGATAGAGGTGAAGATGGTGCTGGTGGTGGTGAAGCAGGCTCGCCCCTATTACATGGGACTTAAAAACGTATCTAGCGAAAGGTGGGTGTACTATAAGAACAGCTCTGCCTGACCCTTTTAGGAATGCAGGCGTGATGGTATAACTAATAACTACCAAGACCAACTCACTGCCAATAACAATGTGAACTAAGTAACAGACTACGTCATTGCGGAGGAGGCATTGTAAGACGACTTCAATGCAGATCCAGACCGTGGCGACGGACCAGTCTAGACTGAATGCTCCCGCCTTCTCAATAATACGTATGGCCTATTTATTATGTATATTAGATCTATGCGGCAAAAGGATACTTCGATATTTACTTGGTAAGATGTAAAATTATGTAACGGCATATTGTACTTACGCCATGACTGTAATTGGTTGTCTTTGAAGTAGGAAATGTAATTTACCTGAAACAAATAACAAATAATTAATTATTTGTATTATTAAAAAAACATGATAACAAAAATACATTGGTAGTAAAAAAAAAAACAATAAGTAATCTTAAAGGCTCGTACACACTGGTGCGACGCGACAGCGTACACAAAGGCACCGCGTGCCGCGCGACGAGCGGCGCCTTTGTAGGCTGTGTGTACGAGCCTTTATCATTGTCCTGCCTTTTCACAATTTATTTTTAGTTGGCGCAACATATATGTTTCTTCCACACTTCTCTATTAGTCGTCATCTCGGTAATCCCCCCCTTTCATCTTCCACACAGTCCATCCATCGTTTCTTTTGGTCTTCCCCTACTCTTATAGCCCATGCTATGAATGGCTATACGATCTAAGACTGATAGTTACCTAGCGAACGATATTTGCTTAAGGGGACTACATGACCTAAACGCAAATTTATCATGCCTAAAAATATATGATCCACTGCAGTAACCAAAATCAGAAAAAGGGTAGTAATAAAAGCTCCGAAAAAAAAAATAATGAGCATACTCAAAATATGAAATTTACTGCTTTAAATACTAACTTTCCGACAACTTATATGCGAATACAAATAAAGAAACGACCGAATAAAATACTGAAAATTCCGAAAAATTAATACAATATTTGCTGACGTAATATTTTTCCACCACTTTAAATTGGGTTTTACCGAAATCTACAGGTAGTCATTTTTATTCTAAGTTACCTATTATAAATTTAGAATCAACCTTACACCTAACATACCAAACCTCGGGGTGCCCCTGACGTCGGCCGGCTAGGGTTAGGGTTAATAAGCAGGTCGACAGAGCCCCGCTCTGCGGGGCTTCTATTTCTGTCTAAAGGGTTTAAAGGAACCTAACCAACCGAACCTCGGGGTGCCCCTGACGTCGACCGTTTAGGGTTAGGATTTTCGGGAACATATTATATGTTTTCGGAAGCTTAGTATTTTTTTCGGAAGTTGTGTTTTTTTTGGAAATTTAGTTTATTATTTGTTGTCGGTTAATTTTGTATTAATTTTTACGGTACTTCATTTTAACACATCTTAGTTAGTAATAAAGTCAACCACAGATCGCTGGAAGTTAATTTGTTTTTCGGAAGCTTTATTATTTCCCTCAGAAAAATATATGATATTCTTCTGGATATATGCTAGTTAGATAGTGTTGAAACCATAATACAATTAACTTGATATGATAGAAAAAAATCACGAAGTTACCTGTAAAAATTTTTTTTTACGATTAAAAACCATACTAATATACATGCAAACTTTAATTATTTTTTTGGCAGATTATTCTACAAGTAACATACTAACGTAATAGTGTTTTAATTTTTTAGGCCAATGAATAGATTTTTTGTAAATCCATAATTGCTTCATATTTTGCAATAAATTACCAGCGTTGTGTCATCGCGCGTCTTTCTTTTCTATGCAATCCGACAGTGACCACGCTATAGCTCTTGTAAGCCTCTTAACGGTATTCGTTTATTAGGTCAGCAGGAACATAAGTTCACTGCAATGCAATTGTTGTAAAATGTAGGACGAAAACTTACGAAAGAAGTCATTTTTTTTCACTGTGTTATTTATTTGCTTTGCAACTTCTTTGTCTAATGTCTAATTCTCAATGTCTAATAATTATTCTGCTGGTGGTACAACTACCTTTCACCACGTATATTGCCTTAACCTTGCCTCGGAGTTCTATACCTCACAAAGGGTCTCTTCTACCGAGTTGTGCCTGCAGACCAAAGGGTTGACGAAGCTTATGCACATTCATACTTAAAACTATCCTCATTCCTACGATTCACATGCCCATACCAGTACAAAAATGAACTCGTTGACATAACCAACCGTATCCTTTACAAATTCCTCTCCAGAAAAACCTTGACACATCAGTCAGTGCAGGATGAACAAAAGACAGTATAACTACACTTTGTCTTCAAAGGCCATCTGAATCTGACCCATGTTACCAACATACCAAGCAGAATTAATATTGAGGAACTCACATTCTACTGATTAATTACGTACGGCGATAAGGTTAAAATTTGCAGTATGTGAGGAGGTCACTTCAATAAAAGAACTCCCTCTATTACCCCCGTTGAGATAACTCAACGACTGTCAATAAATAAAATGATAGTAATTTTGCATTTATCTAATGTAGATCTTAATTAAGGCAAAGGCAAAGTACAATTCGAAATATTATTAAATAAAATATATAGTATAGGACTCCGCGGAAAATGTTACGACTGGTTTGTATCTTATTTGAAAAATAGGGAACAAGTAGTTGAAATCGAACATTGCAACAATAGTACAAATGAAATACAATTTATCAGATCCCACACCAAACAAATCACCGCCTCAATACCGCAAGGAAGCGTAATGGGGTGTTTCTTATTTCTGGTGTATGTAAATGACCTTCCAAAAAATATAAATGAGGAATGTGTCCTGTTTGCGGATGACATATCTATACTTACCTCATGCGAAAATAACACCAATTTAAATGATAAATTAAACTCCATATTAGATTCTACAATAAATTGGATGACTGAACACAATCTAGAAATAAATTTCAATAAAACTAAAATAATTTCATTTCACCCTCGTCAAAAAACCCCATTATATATTAACTTTAGCTTCAATAATAATAAATTAGACGTAGTTGATAAATTCACCCTACTAGGCTTAGATATTGATACACACATAAATTGGAAGTCTCACATCCAGAAAGTGAAATCAAAAATATCAAAATTTTCATACGCCCTCCGCGAGATCAAAAAAACCACAGACCTAAAAACAGCATTAGTAACGTACTACGCGTATGCCCACGCATGGCTCTCATATGGTATCATCTTATGGGGAAACAGTACTGACGCGCCCACGTTACTTACATTACAAAAAAAACTAATTAGGATCTTAGTAAATATTGAAGTCACTGATAGCTGTAAACCCCACTTTCAGGAACTAAAGATCTTGTCCCTACCATGCTTGTATATATTTGAAGTTTGTAAGTTCGTACGTAAATACCCAGATTTCTTTACAAAAAACTTTTTTACAAAAAAACAACCGACTTCCAACAAAAACACTAAAAGACGTGAAAAATAACTTTAATTTCGGAATTCGGTGTCTTTGGTTTTGTATTTTCGTTTTTGGCCACCGACTTCCGAAATTAAAGTTATTTTTCACGTCTTTTAGTGTTTTTGTTGGAAGTCGGTTGTTTTTTTGTAAAAAAGTTTTTATTTTTCACTTTTTAGTTGCGATACCTACCCCACACAAATTCGTATACCACTACTTGGTGTGTAAATAACAGTGACAGGAAATTATTAGCACATCATCCATATAAACTAAGTGGCAAAAATATGCAGTATTAAGGATAACTCAAAAACTACTGGTCAGACCTTGATCAAATTTAAATGGGACCACATGTGAACCACCAGCTACCAAATGCAAAAAGAATCATCCAAATCGGTTCAACCAGAAAAAAGTTATGAGCTAACACACATAAAAAAAAAAAAAAAAAAAAAAAAAAAAAAAAAAAAACATACAGACGAATTGAGAACCTCCTCCTTTTTGTGAAGTCGGTTAAAAAGAGAGGACATACAAAAGAAAATTGTTCTAAGACACAAAAACAGACTAAACTTACCACTATCGCGATTAAAAATGCACTCCGATAGTACGTTTGTCATGTCCATAAAAATTTATAATAAGTTACCCGCAATAATTAAGAATTTAGATAATTATAATATATTTATTAATAAATTAAAAATCTTCCTTGAAAGTAAATGCTATTATAGTATAGGCGAATACTTAGATGATAAATTATAAATATGAAATAAATGACTTACCCCTGTAGGATAATAATATTAATTAAAGTTACTTTAAATAAAATAAAATATAATAATTAATTATTTACGTAGTAGGTAAATAAAAATAATAATAACTAAATACCTTAAATAATTGATAAAACTAATAATAAATAAATTACTGACATAATAAATAAAATTAATAATAAGTACATATATAAAACAATAATTAATATTTTTAAAAGTAATTAGTTTACAACATTACTAATATTTTTAATAAATACATATATAAACTCATAGTTTGACTTATTAAATGCCAAGCGTTCTTCCTCCTCTCTCCTACTTTTATCTATGCTGTGCCCGACAGGGTCCATAATTGAGACTGATGTAACTGTTTTTCCCACCAACTGTATACATTATGGTACGCAATAAAGAATTGAGAATTGAGGATATTTTAGATTGCGTGGCCACCGGTAATGACGAGTCTTTTGTCTGGTCGAGTGTTACACTCGTTGTTTTATTTATATAAAGGCTGTTACGCAGCCGCAAAGGTAAGCATTATATACAAAGCGAAGACGATTAAATTATTAATCATTTATGATACAAAGTAAATACTAATAAGTGTTTTTGCTGAGACACCCTATTTTTTCAATGTCATTGATAACGAATCTTCGACCAGAAACCATACGTGTTACAACAATCAGCGGGGTAATTACGTAACACACTAACAGTAGGAATGAGTTTCATTTTGACAGTTCAACATCATTCATTGCGTTATTTACGTATTTAACAGACAATTTTTTCGAACTTTAGAAGCAATGGATTAGCAATAGGCTTTAAAATGATTCAGAATGTGAAAGTGTGTTACGTAATTAGGGTGCTCGTCAGTCTTCAATGAACAAATATAATTAAAAGAACATTCATCTCACAAACTCACAACAATAATATCTCGTACAACAATATCCTCAAGTATTTTCTTACAAGTCGAGCGAAGCCAGTCGCGTCATGTCCTACAAGTAACGCAAGCGAGCCACGTTAACTGTATTTTTGTCTAGTCTAGACAATTTCCTGGGCTTAACCGATTCTCTATTTAACGTTGTTTTAACGAGTCTGGCCTTTATTCGAAAGGGGGTCAAGTGCAAATCTGTCATCTTTGTCGATAATGGCTACGAAGTATTTTGTATGCGTCTTGGAAGACATTAAGCAGGCAACGCTTTAATATTATTTGGCCTCGGTCGCTTATTTTTGCAATATAACGTCTACTTAAGTATAAAAAAAAAAGTTTTAGTTTTCTCTCCAATTTCTAATGCTCATTACTTTCGTAAAACATTTATTTGCTTGTTAAAACAAACATAACTCTAGTAGTCAACCACATTAATCGTGATTGCAAATTATCGGAAATTGTAAAGTACCTGTGCACGGTACTTATGTATATTCATATTGGAAACAATTTCGGACGGACATGATAATTGGCCTACAAGCTGACTAGTAACCACACTTTCCTTATGTCCGGTAGTGCGAAATGTCGGCTGCACTCCGTGCTTCGGTCTAGATTCCGAATTTCATATTATACATTTGGCTACCAAACTGCGCTGTCATTACAGAGAAATGGCTAAATTATTAGATCGAAACAAGTACAAGTTGGGACTAGCCAAATTTAAGTGTTTTTTCAAAGTGAATAGATTGTGATGTTGATCAACAGTAATATTACTAAAGCATTCTTAAAGGCAAGTATTTAATCGAACTTCTAATAATTCCCCTTTTGCTTTCCTAACAATATTATTGAACACTGTAATATAATGATTGCGCCTCTTTTTGTGAACCTCAAATAATTCCCATTTGGTCGTTATTCTTCAGAAAGGTCAGGTTCGTAGTACTCACAACCGGCGTGCGAGTATGACCAGATGTATGAATGTAAACGAGGCCAAAGGAGTATGTAAGGATCGTAGCAGGTGGCGTTCTGTAGTTTCTGCCTACCCCCATGGGAAGAAGGCGTGAGTTTATGTATGTATGTATGTATGTATGTTGGTCGTTCATCATTATTAGGAGGTCAACAGCTTTTAGTTTTTTTTTTAAATTAGTTTACTTTGATCAACGTTGAAGTAGATGACGTTATAACAGTACCTACTCAATCTAATTAGTCCAGACGTGTCACCAAACAGTGCAATCTACGCTATCAAACAATCAACACGGTATGAACTATACCGAGGACAACGACCTCGCGTTGTCAAAAGCGTTCAATAACTTTATTTTCAGGTCGAAATTAGAAGTATGAAGTAGTCAACGACTTGCGTGACGAAAGCCTTCGAGCCTTAGATTAACGACCCCTGGTCAGGTGGTCAGGTGTTCCGGTTAAAGAGCAACTTAATCCGCTTTTAAACAGTAAGTTGTTAAGTGAATTTAAAAATTAATGAAAGTTTTTAAGCTGTTACGGCGAGACGGGCCATGCGTGTAATTGCAGGACCGATCCACCCTTTGTGAGGTGTTTACGCAAATTTGACGATCGTAGACTAACTTAAAATAGCAGTGTTACGCGTCTGTAACCTGATTAATCGCCGATGCGGAACGAACAACGCCACGTGACTATGGTCCGATCTCCATCATTACTAATGCATATGAAGAGAACCGCGCTTCGCCAAGAATTACAAATACATCTTCATCATCAGCAACAGATAAGAGGCGTGGTGGCCCAGTGGTCACGGCCGCGACTTACGAGTTCAGTGATGCCAGACTGGGGGGAATGCCCCCAAATTTGTTTTTTTTTTATAGTTATGGGGGGACAATATTTTTGGGGGGATATTTGGAGGGAAAAAATTGGGTTTGGAGGGAATTGGGGGATTTTTATTACAAAAACTGTAATCCGGGAAAAGCCGCGGCTAGCCGTGACGATTAAATCAGCAGTTTCAAAAGGCATTTTGCGCAGCGTTATCAATTACGTTTTTACAGCTTCTGGCTGTTTCTAATTTATGATTTTGATTCATGACAGGATAGAAAATATTACCAACACAAGTTATTAAAATCTTCAAGCATCCAATTAAATAAATAAATATTCTAAAATGGAACCTATTGCTGAAATGGTATAAAATTGCATTTCATAAATAAATCAATGTTTTGCCATTCGTGGGGGGTTTTTCTTCAAAAGCTGAATTTTGGGGGGATTTCAGGGCAAGTTTGGGGAGTAAGCTGTTGCTGAAATAGCATAAAATTGTATTTCATTAATAAATTAATAGTTTGCCATTTGTGGGGGATGTTTTCTTCAAAACCTAAATTTTGGGGGGATTTTGGGGAAGGTTTGGGGAGAACGCGAGACGGTCATCTGGCAACACTGTACGAGTTGTAGGTCGTAGGTTCGAACCCAGACAGGCGCTTTACTTTGTGTAAATTATTTCAGCTTGTTCCCAACGAGTCACACCTCAACGGGTAACAGTGTGACTCGTTGGGAATGTTTTGGATAATAATTCCCAACGAGTCACAGTTACTGTTACACTGTTACTATATCATCTATCGCCACGAAATATTTTCGTTCTCAGATAAACAAAAATTGTTCCCAGGTATTTGGTACAACTTGGGGCACCCCGACTCGGACAGGTTAGGTTAGAAGGGGACGGCGGGGTCTGAAAGACCCCGCCGTCCCCTTCGTGGTTATTTTTTTTTAAACCGCCCAGAAGTAGGAGTCCCGCGAAGCGGGACTCCGTCGGCTACGCCTCATTATTGTTGAAATACTTATTAATTAAATTGGTGATAGCTTAAATGATACCCTAAATCAAGGTGGGATCATCCCAACGAGTAACAGTGTAACAGTAACTGTGACTCGTTGGGAATTATTATCCAAAACATTCCCAACGAGTCACACTGTTACCCGTTGAGGTGTGACTCGTTGGGAACAAGCGATTATTTCATCACCACTGCTCTCAAAACAGCGAAGGAAAACATCGTAAGGAAACCGGCATGTCCTAGAACTGAAAATTCGAAGACATGTGACATGTACCAACCCGCACCGGGCCCGCATGGTGGATTACGGCCCACTCTCTCTAACCGAGACGAGACCTGTGTCCCAGCAGTGGGAACATTATAGGCTGATAATCAGCAACAGATCAGTATGCTTTCTAAAAACATGACTTGGATTTTATCAAAACATAGATATTTTGCTTTGAAAGTACCGATCTCTCGGCAAGAAGTGAAATTGATCCTCGTAATGCAAGCTACAAAACACGTAAAAGTATCTAAAACACTTAAAATTCCGTAAGTGTAATCATTTTATTGCGAGGCGTATAAAATGAATAAAAGATACTTACAGACTTCATAAAATAAAGTGAGATCAAAATAAAACTAATGGACTAACAATATACTGTGACTAAAAACTGTAAAATATTGAAAACTTGAAACAGTAAAACCTAAGTACAATTTTACTATTGAGCACCTTCAGTCTTCGACGTCGAACAAAAAATTTAAAAACACTAAGTTACATCACTAATATCCGCGACTGTAACTTCCTTTTTTATTGTTTTCAAGTCACGATTTAAAAAAAAAAAACTTTATCTAAAGAGGATTTTATACAAACGGTGGGAACGGACACACATTCCGTCCATAAAAGTTTAAAAATAAATATTATTATAAGTAATATAACTCCATATGTAAATGTCGATCGATCGATCAATGTCCTCGAAGACGGGTAAGGAAAGAACGACATCCGTTTCCTCTGTAGTAGTATAGAACAGTTAACAATGACCTCTGCTGTCAAACAAACGTCAAATTGTTTTTGTGACGATCGTCCATTCATTTCATTAGGAGGTTTTATTAGTTGAGGGCAAATTGCCGTCCAAGATAACCCAAATAAAAGTTTAACGTTTGATGAGTTCAAATCCCCTTGGCGTTTAGCCTTGGTAACTATCTAAGGTATATCTCAAAATGAGTCAATTATTGTGAAATATTAAGAGGCAAATGAACCTACAACGCAAATACGCACATTGACAACCGTTAAGTTTTCTGTATTCAATAAAGGTCCAAATGACGCAATTACTAAACTTAACAAAACCAGGTAATGATTGGTAAGCAACGGTCCGTTATGACTGAAACAAACTGAGTTATAACCCCAACAATGATGATCTTAAAAATTAAACGAAACGAACAGATTGAAATAAAGAAGCTGAAGAAGACAAATCAAACACCCATCAGTGAACAACTTCCTACGTCATCTTTGAAGTTTACTAAACGTATGTTACTAGCAGGATATCTAAACAATAGTAAACAATTATCTAAATGCTAAGACAATTCCGGCGATTGTCGTGTCCGGCGCATTCCGGCAGGACCGCGCACAATCACCGGAAGAACGTTTTATTCTAATTCAAGATTGTATGTCTTCTCCAATGTTGCTTGGTTAAACTTGTATTGAAAGATGACCATAATATGAAGCTAGGACTGAGGTTCCTTACCTGCTAATATTCATTTTGCAATCATTGCCGTTGCAGATTTGCTGTGCCCGACAGGATCCAATGATCGATCATGCCTCCGTGAAACTTACCAGCCAGTTCACATTTTGGAATGAAAATAAATATATTTGAGTACTAGCTGACAGATAGACGCTGTCCTGTCCTAAACTCTGGAGTTCATACAAAAATCACATACTAAAAAGAAGTTCAGTTTCAACCAAATTAGAATATTTCCGGGAAACTTTACCAATTTTACTTTCCGTATAAACCTAATTCGAATTACTACGAACATTAAAAAAAAAAAAATACAAAAAAAACAACCGACTTCCAATAAAAAACACTAAAAGACGTGAAAAATAACTTTAATTTCGGAAGTCGGTGTCTTTAGTTTTGTATTTTCGTTTTTGACCACCGACTTCCAAAATTAAAGTTATTTTTCACGTCTTTTAGTGTTTTTTATTGGAAGTCGGTTGTTTTTTTGTAAAAAAGTTTTTATTTTTTACTTTTTAGTTGCGGTGCCTACCCCACCCACACAAATTCGTATACCACTACTTGGTGTGTAAATAACAGTGACAGGAAATTATTAACACATCATCCATATAAACTAAGTGGAAAAAATATGCAGAATTATAGATAACTCAAAAACTACTGGTCAGACCATGATCAAATTTAAATGGGACCACATGTGAAGCACCAGCTATCAAATAAAAAAGAATCATCCAAATCGGTTCATCCAGAAAAAACTTCTGAGCTAACACACATAAAAAAAACAAAATAAAAAAAGACATACAGACGAATTGAGAACCTCCTCCTTTTTGTGAAGTCGGATAAAAATAAAAATTGCCAAATCGATCCAGCCGGTCTCAAGAGATAGATGCGCTTACCAACGAATTACATTTAATTTTTATTTAAATATAGAAACATTGATGTCAGATGGATCTTGCTAAGAGAACAGATTGCAGCATTCTTCGATGCATTCATTGATAATTACATACTGCGATAATTATGTGGTTCGTTAAGAATGTACAGTGCGCTTTTAGCGATAACACCGCCCATTGTGTCACCCTATGTAAAATTTCTACTTTTTTATATCTGTAATTTTTATGGTGTACTGTACATAAAGAGTATTCTATTCTATTCTATTCTTGTTATGACTGTCAATGGACTATAGAAAAATAAGTACAGAAATACATCGTTCAATGCAGTGCTTCCAGCATGCATATAAAAGAAGAATCTGGAGAGTTAGTGTTGAATGTGCATATTTTGCAATTGCAAGAGAAGAGTCACAAATAACAGAATCGTTAGTTCTGAATAGGAGAACATTATGACCTTAAAATCCACAATAGTCGACTATTGATTTCTTAGAAAAGTTTTCCAACTACTCTGCTATGTCAAGAACGTCTGTCTGTACAAAATAATTTCGTTACCAGCTGATATTGACAGCCCTTCAAAAATTTATCTTTTTGAAATCATTACGCATTGTCTGGGGTTTGACAACGAGACAAGAGAGTCGATCAACTTTTCGTAATCGACTCTGATTAAATATGACTTCTACCCAGGTCGTGACTTGTGCTCTATACTGCCAGGCGTTTCATCACGGAGGGTAGTCATAAGAGAATATTATCTTTTATGGTAGAAGTGATAAGGTTGAAAATGTTATGTCAAAGGTTTTATATTGAGATGGCAGTGCTGGTATGAATGTTCTCTGATTTAAGCTGACAGACAACAAGTGCTCAATTGAGAAGTGAATGAAACTATTGTGATCGGAATAACGTATCGTTTGAGGACCATTTGAGTTATTGCATGAACGTTGGACTCTTAAAATTGATATGACTTGCTTGTGATTTAATTTAAAGATAACGGCTGTGGAGGACGTGTTCTTATAGGTTGAGTTTTTGCAGACTTCTTGATTATCCTTTTTGCTCGACAGGACCTCCTTGGAATTAGATGCGGCAAAAAACTCTGATGCATAGTTATCATGACTATTTATTTAGCCCCAAAGGTGCCACACAGCATCAGGAAGCTCTGAGGACCAGTCATTTTTCCCAGTTCTTGCTATAAAAGATATCAAAATTTAGTACACGTATACCTTAGAAGCAAAAGGTATACGGATCCAAACTAAGCTTAAAACCTGAAAGTTATGACAGAAACAAGGTAGATATTTTTATAGAAAATAATCAGAACAAAACTTCGCACAAAATTCTTCATCGCAGTAAAGTCTGAGATCACCCAACTCAATGATTCGTTTAATATTCAAAACTCAATTGTTGCCTTCTAGCTGTAATCAAAGAAATTACCTTTTGCCTCCAAGTTTTTTTGCTTCGTACCTAACTATAATTACATTTCTGGTTACCTATTTAGTTAGGACCTTGAATGATCGTGACTGAACGGATAGGTATAATAAATAATCATGGTTGAAATGGTGGTTTTCAATTATTGACGCTCGGAACAGCCCGAACCTATTTTAGTAGCCAAATATAGATGAGGAAATGTTTATGGATAACTATAACAAAGATGGCTAAGAATAAAATCACGCGTAATCGATTAATCTTCCGTTTTCATGGTCAAAAATTCTAAAGAGATCCCTTGAAGAGCAGAATTAGTCTCACTTTGAGATAACAGAGCAGAATTAAGACGTGCAGGAAGCGATATCCATAATAATTTACTGTTGATACACAACCATCCATCTTTTTAAGATAACCTAGCTTCACCCCAGTATCTACTCAAACTGAATCGAACATCCACACTTCGGGTCCTGTCATTTTAATTAATGTGACCCAGAAACGGAAAAACCTTTAGAAATGGAAACCAGCCACCGTAAGGCCCTTTATTGCCCAATAAGTAGCTGAACGGACCAATATTGGAATAGGTAGTAAACGTAAATTCAATACAAACAAATTCACACTGAATATCATTATATTCAGCTCCGGACAAGTTTCAAGTGGTCCGTTCAAATGTATTGAAAGGCAATGAAACGTGGCGACGTGGAATGGGTTCAGAGCAATTAACGGCTTTTATAATGTTCGCATTTTGTGAGCGAGCTAGTCCATTGGAATTACTGCTTTAATACTAATTGTATTTGTTCTTTACCTGTGAGATAGCAATTGATTGTCTATCTTCATGTAATGGTGGATGGATAAAAGTGACCGGAGATCGAGCTCACTGGATGGTGTATAGTCTGAGAAGCATATTTCCATGATGATGTTAGGATCTTATAAATAAACCAGACACTGTCAAGATGACGTTTACACTGTGGTTATTCATGAAGTGTTAAATCAAATAACTGACTTTACACAACTTGTTTTGAACATATTGAAGTGTTGGCGTAATTATATAGCTGACTATTAAATTAAGATTTCTAATACTGCGAAACTTGTCTCTAAAGTGTATCGAAAGCCTCAAGCAGTAGGCCCCAATTCTGTATGGTAATTATTATTCCCTGCATAATCTTACCACGTGCAAACCACGTCAATATCGTGTCTTGTAGATACCCATGTACTGGCAAGGAGCCGAAATGTCATATTCTGTATGCTCCAAGACAAATTGTCTATGGCACGTTATGAAATCACGCGTGCGTTTTGAAGTTTTGTTCGACAGTATTTATCCTAAAACTAATAAATGCAAATACTCCATTTTGAATATAAATAATTGCTAAAGTATCGTTCTTTTTATTTTATTTTAAATATTTATGACATTAAAAATCTTAAGGCTAATTTTTATTATACAAAAGAATACAATGACAATATTTTGACAACAGTGTTAAACTTTTCAACGTACTTACCGTACTTGTGTCGGTTTTTAAAAGCTGTCCGAGTGTGTTTGCAACATAAATATCTCATTTGTTTTGAGGGTTCTTGAAGATTTTGAAATAATATATTTCCAACAATAACTGATTGAACCATTTCGTGATTAAAGGGAATAATCGTAAATATTCTTATCATTTGTCACCTACCTACACATTTTTTATACAAATTTTTACTAGTTGGAGTTTCAAAGCATAAAGGCTCCTACAAACAGGCGCGACGCGACAGCGAAACACAAAGGCACCGCTCGTCGCGCGACAGGCGGTGACTTTGTGTCACGCTGTCGCGTCGCGCCAGTGTGTACGTGCCTTAAATTGATTTATTTGTATTTACGTTTATTTCAGTACGAAAAATGTATTTTGTCGTCCGATCTCGGGCTGTTTAGCAAAGTGAATAAAACCATTAGACAGTACCTATTATTAATTAGTGTGGCCACAATATATCAAGCATTTTCAACAAATAGTTTATAAGTAAATATTGCTACAATGTCCCTTGTGTACCTACGAAAAAAAAAATGTTTCATACCTTCTTCAATATAAATTTTGCTGAATTTTACCCGAACACAATCTTACTTTAATCGAAACTACAACGATTCCTTACGGTTGTCAACCGTGGTATTTTGACAGTTCCTGACGGTTCTCAACCGTGGTATTTTGACAGTTCAAACCACGACAACTTCGCGTTTATTTTGCACGGCATAGAGAATACGTTATTAGCAGATGTCGTGATTAGCAAAGGAATTGACGTGGGTTCGAAGTAAGTGAATTAGGGCCCAGCAAGTCATACAATGAATCAAATTGTTTTAGCCAGCCCACGCCGCAGAAGCTAACGGTTCTTTTCAATACGCTGATTTCTCTATTATTAATAGGTAGCATTAAATATAAGATGTTTATCTCATATGTTATATAGTTATTACTGTTCTATTTAGGTGGTAGAATAGAAACTGGTGACCTCCTTAGTGAGTAGGTCGATGGGTTTTGGGTGTATGCATTAGAGTTTTTCGGTGACAAAATGTACTAACAGTCCTAGATGGGGACAAGATCGTGATAAGACCTCAATGAGACTTGCACAGACCAGGGAAACATGGCACAAAAGGGAGGAGGCCTATACTTAGTAGCAGGTGGGACAATTTTTTCGATAATGATGAGGATAAACCACCCCTGAGTCAAACCTTTACCATCAATTACAGCAAAATATACCTGTATAATTATTATTGTGCAGGAGTGACCAAGACTCAATTTAGTTTCTATAAAGGTTTCTATAAAGTTAAAGATTACTTGGATGACAAAAAGGCTTGGGATTAATTAAGCTACTTCAATGTACCCCCAAGCAACAATCCATTTTATACTGTGATTATGTTTTTTAGAATTAATAATGTCATTTTTATTGATTTATATGACATAACATAATTATTATGATTTTTTGATGACATTTAAAGAGAAACCTGTCTGTGAATGTGAGTAGCATGCAGGCTAGATTAAATACATGATATTCATTTTAATATTGTGAATGTGAAGACTATATGGGTCATTGTTGCTTTTTTTTCTCCTCTCAGGTAGTTTTAATCTTAGTCTGGCAGTTTGAGTAATTTTTGTAGCCTACCCTAATGTCCTTTCTTTGGTATTGTGCGTTGAATCGTTGAGCTCATTAAGTTCTGAGTTGAGCTGCACGATTACTGACAAATGCGTGCACTGACTGGACAGGTCCACTCAATCTGTGTGGTTTTTCCTCAAAAGACCATTTCAGACAAATCTACATGGTCTTCACATGATCTGACCAAGATTATGTCTGGACTTTAAAAGAGACTGTGACTTCTGAGTTTATTTCGGCCTTTCCTCTCAGAGTAGTCAGATTGGAAACGCCGACCTCATCTAGTTTTAAAATATGATTGACGTGTAAAAGTGTTTGTACAAACCTATTTACAGAAATAAAATCTTTTATCATTTAGTTATGGAAGACCGCATGAGATCGAAATTCTGATACCGTCTTCGGCAAAGGTGAAAAATACGTATTTACGCTCCTTGAAATAAGCGCAACACGCGACGCGAATCGTGCCTTTTTGAAGGAGCCTTTTAGGATAAAAAAAAACCAACAGTTTTATGTACTGCAGTCACTTCAATCAGATGGTAGAGCACAATAAAATATATTATAGTGACACGTGTATGTGTTACGTAAGTAGATGGTACCGTTTGGTACGCTTGGTGGCCAGCAAGACAAATAGGGCGAAACGACAAGCATTAATAGTACATACATAGTTTGAACATGAGGTAGGTACTGTCGATTTTGGGAATGGATAGATATGGGAGAATGAACATGGTGAAAAGTAAAAGTTTTTTATTGACATTAAAAAGGAAGGTAATGGATATTTGACGTGTGAAAGAGGTGTTGGTGAAAATCCATAAAAGGTCTCTTTAAAGTCGCTCACTTGACTTGATACAGTAGAAATACCTACAGTCCTAGTTGGTTTGAAGACTAGTGTAAACACAGTAATTTTTGTAGCTATCAAACTAATAAAGAAGCACGACTAACTATCAAAAAAAAAACTTATAACATGACAAGTAATAGAATGCACTTCTACTAGTTTTCTACGTAATCAACGTGAAATAACAGTCTGAACGACACACATTGAAATGTTAGCAGACAGACTAATGAAGACCGACATTCGATCTTTGCCAATGGCCTCGATTCAGCTTCCGGCCACAGATTCTTCACTCTTACTTTTTTTTATTTACTTTGGATAAAGAGTAAAGACAATAAGGCTACGATGTAAGGAGAGACATGTCAGTCAACCGGGGCACAGGTCGTGTGGGCTTGGCATTAACCCACTTTCCTTAGCCTGTGGGAGGCCGTTCTAAAATTAAAAAGAGATAAAAAAAAACCGCCAACGTTTTGTTTGCGCACACGCAATCAGTGTTACCGCAACAGTTTAAGAATAAACTGCTTACATTGAATCTGAGTTGTTGTAACCTGACTAATGAAACTGTTTGGTAACTGTGGTTCATGAAAGATTTATGAAAACTAAGCAACTAAAGAGATTATAGAAAAGTATAAAGCAATATTACCGATACCTGACGTATTTTTTGCCGATTCATTTGAAACGTTTTCTAGCAGCCGAATTCTGCCTCTCTAAACGGATCAAGATTATGTTTTACGTACTTATCTATGAGTCATACTTTTTTATTCCTTGCTACAAAGACCGCATATCTGATTGTTCTAACAGTTTTATTGTGAAATAGAAAGTTAGTAATAACTGGCATTAGCTATATGAGTAAAGTAGGTGACATTTTTGCTCGAAAGCATTCTTCAACATCGGCAGCGTTTTACAAGAATGATTTTAATGACGGAAAATTAAAACCATTCTACCGTGTTTTCAGTCGCTTATAACTGCTGTTAAATCTAACATTAGCTGAAATGTGCAGCTCCCGTAAAATCTGAACTATTCCCATTTATTACGGCTAGATCACTTCCAGCTATTTCCATTAGAAACTTTAGTTAACAAATACTGTGATGTGAGGCCGGATCTCTAGTTATTTGAGCTAAGCTTTGAAGCTGGCTGAAAATTCTAGATTTATAATAACGATGCCCTGGATTCCATATTCAAACTTGATCATTATATTTTGTATTTACGAGTAACTGTTAAATTCCGAAGTACATCCTCTTTGAGATGTAAAGGAGGTCGTCATTAGATTTTCGTCCTACTTCGTCGACATTCATTAAATTTCGTATTGAGTTCACGATCACGGCCACGCAGACTCCGTGTATTCAGTCTCACATCTCTCATTATTGTAACAAAAGATTGCTTTCTATTGTTGGATTTTAAATAATAATTGTTTCGTATTTAGTCGCTGTGCGCATTGTGAGCTTGGCTTGGCGCTCCTCCAACCGCCTTAGGTGTTGGTGCAATGCACCGGAGCGAGAACAATATCCGTTGCATAACTAAAACTCTGAAATATTCTTCAAGTTAAAATTTAAATTTGTGGAATATGGACGTGGAGGATAAAAGTTCTTACAATATGCCTTGACGACTCGTTCAATTTTCCATACTAAAACAAGCCAAGCTTTTACCACTTTTAGCAATCTTTTTTATTCTTTCTAACACTTTGCAGTTAGGCTGTAACACCATTGGTGTGATTAAAACAAAAGACTACAACAATTTACTGTCTGATCGCCCGCAGTAACAAATGTTCAGATTTGGTATTCAATGCGCGATGCGTGCCGCGCACGTAGGCATTATTCAAGAGTGATTCAACTCTCTTCGGTAGTATGTGACTAACACAAAACGAATGAAGTAAACCAGATTATTTCGTCATCATATCTCAGAAAAATAACGGCCAAAACAAAACGATTTTCCAATCATTAGGAACCTCCGCTTCAGTTCTTCTCTCGGACCACAAGTTAACAGTTACTGTGCGAGTCGGCAAGAGCACTTAGGAGCACTTGTGCCTGAAGACAGCTAGTCTGAACTCGCCCTTAACTGAACACGGTGGATAGCTGACCAATTACCGCGATTGGTTGGCCCGTACGAATAAACAGCGAGCCAATCACGATCCGATAGTCTGTTTTGGGAACTGGGTTATCAAATAGATAAGGTGTTTGTTAATAATATGTGGCTAGCATATTTTTTTATCGATCCCGACTTGGTGATTATCTGACATAATCACGACAGGCCCAGACGATGCGATGGAGTGGTAAGATTGATAAGATTCCTTATTGGACCACTTCGGTAACAGGAAAAAGACGCGAAAAATGGCGAGGGCAGATAAAAACCTCTGCTTAGCACTTAAAATGTGCCGATACAAGAATATAATACGTAAAAGATCTTGTATAAGAAATCTTATTGATAAATAATTCCCTTATTAAACAGAGTCCTTTCTAAAAGGTTTGGACACAATAATCCAGGGATGTAAATAAACAACATTACTTGAAAGGACAAAGTGGTCTTTTGTTTTCAGCCACGTCACTCACACTCAAACTGGAAATTGTACTTTATAGAGACGTTTTACATTGTGTACTATAATATTTACTATTTATACAGGGTGATTCTGATTATATATTAGTATTTACTATTTATCGACGCGCAACCTATTACTATGGATTCTATACATGATTCTGAACAACTCCGCGTTGAATTTTTTTTTTTGTTTTTTTAAATTTGCTGTTTCGTATTAAGTGATTATTGCATAAGTAAATGTAATTGAATGTATTTTAACCTAATGTAACAAAAATTTTGTTTTGAATACAATGATTTTAATGTGTAATATTTTACTTTTTGTTTTAATGTTTAACTTTTTGTTTTAATAGGTATTTTAATTTTTGTTTTAATGATATAATTTTTGTTTTCATTTAATTAATTTTTTGTATATAAGTAATGAATCCATAAGTAGGTATATTTTTCTATGTAAATTGTAATGCTAATATGGGAATAAGTTCCTGAAATAAAATGATTATTATTATTATTATTTTGACCGCGTAGGTGTTGCCCTCTTCTATGAAACAGCAGTTTCGTTTTGATAACCGAATAATATTGTCTTCTAGACCCGGGAGTGGCTCTAGAAGTATGTGCCGAATTCATGGTTACAGTTTGCGCGTCGCTGTCCCTGCCACCCTGTATGTAAAAAACCTAAGAAAACCAAAAAAAAAAAACTCATCATCATTGTCAACTCTCTCTCTCTCATCTAAACTTGGATAATCTATTTTGTTTTTTTTTTTATATGTGTATTTTTTCTGCTGTACATAATAAAGAGTATTCTATTCTATTATTTGATATGATAACGTCCCACTTACAGCTATTTTTGAGTCGATGACGTTCGATATCAAAACCTATTTGGCGCGTCCCATTTCCTTAATAAAGTCCATGTATATTATTTATGACGAAGAAAACGTCCTATTTTCTTGGTAGGTAGGGCAGAAAACTGAAATTTCAGTATTCAAAACTCGAGTATACGTGACACAGTTACATTCAAGAATCCGTAAGTACATAGTTGCATGTTGCATAAGTTACGAAATATTCCTGGCGGCACAGAGTAAAAAATGTAATGTAAGTGCAGGACCACTCGACTCGATATCTGGTTGCGTAGCTGGTGCAATCGATCGGTCCTGCTCCCGTCTGTGACCTACTTACGCTTCACCCGTGTCTACCCAACGTAATGGTTACGCATTTTGACAAGTACCTTATTAGGACGACCGTTACGCCCGCTTGTGCACTGATATTCTCGTCGAAAATGAATTCTCGAAAAAACCTTAATTGAGATACCGAAGTCAACAAGTTAGCTGAATATTTTATCTGAGGTTGAATTTTTCGTCCTTCTTTTGACCTTTTTTTTTTTCTTGTTGCGGTTTGTGAAAAATTACATCATAATAAGGTTTCAAATCTATGCATCCCCTGTATACGGCGGAAAGTAATTTACTCCGACGTGGAGTGCAGAGCCTGATTCTTGAGATCTCTCTATGGAAAAGTTAGAGGGAGATCTCAGTTGTGTGTGACCTCTTTAGAAATTACATTATTTTTCGCTGTCATTTGTTGAGAATGTCTAAGAGATTTCACAATATTTGTCGTTTCAGATTTCTTTTGGCATGTTTTCGTAGCCGGCCACATTCGAAATTCTGTGACTGATAAATTAATCCACATTATGTAGCTCAGACGTTATCGTACAGTAGCAGTTTATCTACGTTATTGATAACTGCGTCTCCAATTCGACCATTTGTTGTAATGATAGACTTGTTCTTTCATTTCTCACGGTTCGACAGGTAACTGTCTATTCTAATTAGCTCGTTACACTGTAGTTGCGTACATTCGACACTCAGTGTCAGGTGTAGAGGCAAATTGTCAGTGTCATCGAAACTGCTCCGTGTTAAAAGGCTATTAATTAAGTTCCACTACATTACAGTACGGAATTCAGTCTTCTTGCTGCGTGTTGCGCTTCCTTCATATTTCACGGTTTGTTACTTCATTAGTTTCAAATTAATTTTAGCTCGACAACAAACTAATATGCTTACCTACAGTTTTCATTCCTAAATTGTTATCTACAGCCACGGCAAAGCTCATTAAACTAATGAATCAGTGGAACTATTCAATTAAAGCAAGTTATCTCCCGCACTTAGATATACGTAGGTAGGTAAACTATATCTATCTACCCACTTCCCGGCTCAATTAAAACGAAAAGAGGTCGCGTGAAATTGTGTAGTAAACACAACGGCTTCGCTAATGATCAACACGAATTTTCGATGCATATTTTAGTTTAAAGAGAAAAGTTAATGAGTGAGGATTTAAAAATGTTGCTCAGACGTCTGGTGACGTGCCCCCGGGCTATGGCGGCACAGTCGCACTTCAAGTCTTTGAAACTTCGTCGAGGGAACTAGTTGTGACTTATACGTGAAACTCAGTTAAACTGCTTCTGAAAGAAGCTCAAGTTTTATTTCGCTGACAGTTTTTATTTTTACTCAATCTGAAGATAATTTTCTTTTACTCTGGTGAGAAATATTCACTCACGTGAACGTGTCGTCTCGTATGTTCATTCGATTTTGTTAAAAAAAAAAACTCGCCCATATAATAGAATACTAATTATAACAAAAAAAATATACACATTCGTAATAGGTACTTATTGACTAACTAGCTTTTGCTCGAGGCATTACCCACGCGGAGGTCGAATAAAATCCTGTTAATATTCTCCATTAAAAATACATAATATACTTAGCTATGTTACTTTCATGGTGCACTTATATACTTTTTAATTAAATCTTAACACACTACTAAAGTTTATATATAATTCAATCATGATTCGAAAGACACGTAGCGCCATCTAGCGTCCCAAGCTTGTGACCGTCGAAAATTATTGCTCTCTGACTTGGGAACAGTATTTTTTTCTGGATGAAAGGTACCATATGTCCTCCGTAACTCTTACAACGTATATGCAAAATTTCATGATGATCGGTTCAGCGGTTTAGGCGTGAAAAGGTAACCATCAAACTTACTTTCGCATTTATACTATTAGTTAGGATTTCATCAATCACGTGGGATAAGTGCGAAGGACTAGCGATCTATTCTGTAAAAAAATTACTGTCAGAACATAGGTTAAGTGAACTGTAATTCTACATGATGCTAGGGGTTGAGACTATTGACAGCTCACTTACACTTGCACAGCAAAAGACCGGCTGTTCTCCTAGCTATATTGTAAAATAAACAGTACAGTTATCGAATAACCTGGGTTCCTTCCGGGCTTATCCGTTGCGAGCTTAAACGAAGCTCATTACATGGCAGTCTTCATTCAGTTCAACTTGAACATTTCTTGATAACATTATTAAATCCATTTCCCATCTATTAGCGGTTAGTCGTTTTGATAAGTGGTTTATTAATAGTCACTTTGTGTCGGTCAACTCTGACCCAATTTCAGCGATTTCCCCACGCCCGTTGCCGTGTGCCTGTGACGCATTTAGACTAGGAATCTATTACCTATTAGAAATTTCAATGACCTAGGTGACTTAATCACGCCTGTATTTCCCAAAAAGAGCCGACAGAAGTTAATAGTACACCCTTATTATTTCGCCAATTATGTTTAGGTCTCAATGTCAAGTAATAGCTTATCACAAATCGAGACTCTGAGCAGCGACTGAGGAATTCTTTATGAAAAACCCTATCTGGGGATCGAATCAGGATATGCTCAGTACCTAAATTACCGAATCACCGAGTGTAGGTAATTTTGATATTAAGAACCCGAGTTCTTTGTGTATTTCAGATATCATTAGCAGTGATCGGAGTAGGTAGATTGAACTGGGGTCATTGATCCGAAACGTATATATTACTATGGACATTCCTCCGGAATTGGTGGATTATTAAAAAAAGACCGGAACTTATGTAGGAATTGTATTCTGCCAGAGTGGAAGGAGTCATTTGATGATTTGCCATCCTCAAAAAAAAGGTAGGAATTGTAATAAAATGAGCATTTTATTCTTTATTATTCTTCCTATTTTTTTTTTTGTCACGATTTGACAAAACCCAACGACCAATCAGAACAAAGGATCATGGGTGGTACAATAACCGGTTATCAGAACAATGCGTACGCCCGCCGGAAATACTAAATCCGGAAATACCGGAATTACTTTCCGGAAAAATGGCTTATCCATGTTATTCTTTCTGTGTGCATTTATGATACAAGTACTAAAAATCAATCTACCTACTCCGATCACTGATCATTAGACACAAATAATGAACACTTTACCCTTTGTGTAGTTTTTATAAAGTAATTAATGACATAATACAGTGATTTATGGCTATAGACAACGAAGATGGGTATCTAATCGTTTTTGCTTATTGTCAATGTAAATGGGTAGAATAAAGGCTCCTACAAATACGCGCGACACACGACGAGAATCGCACGCGACACAAAGGCACAGCCTGCCGCGGTACGTGTGGTGCCTTTGTGTATCTGGCGTCGCGTGTCGCGCCTGTTTGTAGGAGCTTTAAGCTTATTAGTATATGAATGTTTAACAGAATATTGAAATGAAATGAAATAATGAAATGAAATGAAATAATTTATTTGCTATGAATGTAGGTACAAAAATATGGTGTTAAGTAAGAGACGGATCCAGTACATTCTACCGTGAGGCATGCAATTTTTTTATTTTTATTTTTATAATTGAATTAATTATGAAATAATTTAAAAAAACAAACATTTAACTTATTTTCAAATGATTAAAAACGTCAATAAAAATATAAAATCATTCAATTTGTAAATTCGTTCAGTGGTAAACAATGTAAAAAAAATAAAAAAAAAATCAATATTCAAAATTATAAAATATTCAAAGGCGTTTGTCCTGTTTCATATTAAATTCTGCATAAGCCAAGTATTGCAATTGGACTTGGGCGCCAATTGGGTCAACTAATTGTTTGTTTAAATAATATCTATTAATTAATATAAATAGCACGATATGGATTTCATGGCCATCTTAATGTGATATTGACAATTCCGATTGATAATAAGTATTAAAATGCGGTCAGAGGCTATCTAGGAGACCGCGATTTTGAATGCAAATATCTTGTTCAGACAACATTAAATAATGCCAATACTGTTAGCTCTTCATTCGACAAATTATGAGGTTGAAATACGATGATTTTGCTTCCCTGCAGCTACGTTCTCGATCTCATTACATATTTTTCCATATACTGCATTTTAAATGAACTGTATCTTTACAAATACTGCAACTGATTACGTCTTCCGATTATATTTTCTTATTTCTTGATAACGAAGTAAAATCACTTGGTTTAGAGACGAAGATTCTGAATGTATGTAATAAATAAAATAAAAATAAAATAAAAATTTAAAAAAAATTACCTATAACTTTTTTTATTTTTTTATTTTTATTATTATAGTAACTACAATAGCTATGAATCACACTATTCGAAATTATATTATAATATAATATAAGTAATTGTTGTATTAACTATGATCGGAGAAGCACAGAACCGCACCCTAATTGCGTAAAGGCTCGTGCACACTGGCGCGACGCGACAGCGTACACAAAGACACCGCGTGCAGCGCGACGGGCGGCGCCTTTGTGTCGGGCTGTCGCGTCGCGCCTTTTTGCGGCAGCCTTAACACTCTTCAATCGTTATCTGAATCATTTTGAAGGATAATGCTGATCCATTGCTTCATATGTTCGAAAATTTGTCAGGTTCAACAACATTCACCGCGTTATGTACATAACGCGGTGAATGTTGTTGAACTGTCAGAATGAAAGCCATTGCTACTGTTAGTGTGTTACGCAATTACCCCGCTGGTCGAAGTGGCGGTGCTTGGGGGAGGCCTATGTCCAGCAGTGACGTCCTTCGGCTGAAATGATGATGATGTTGATGAATTGTATTAAGGCTCCCTCAAACAGGCGCGACGCGACAGCCCGGCACAAAGGCGCCGCCCGTCGCGCTGCACGCGGTGCCTTTGTGTCACGCTGTCGCGTCGCCCCAGTGTGCACGAGCCTTTAACATGTAGAATAAAAACTAAATCTTTCTTATAATGTTTAATCTTTAACCTCCTTACTAATAAACGTTGTATAGCGTCTGTATAGTTACACAACGCTTTGTCTTCTTCTTTCGAACGTCAAATTGCTGACGACTGAAAGAGAGGAATCGCTGTGTAACTACACAGACACTATACAACGTTTATTAGTAAGGAGGTAGGTGTTTAACATTTTCGGAAAACAGCAAAACAAAACAATTGACAATATATTTAGTTACCTGTAGGCTATACGATAAATATTTCCAAGTACGTATAGCTTTTATCTTTCATCTCATTTATACCAAAATGTTTTGAGTAAGATGGCGAAATCGATTACAGACGTCTCGAGGAGTCTCGACCGAATGACCCAATTTTATCTCGGTTATTGTAAGGACTTCCAATACAAGTCGCCTTGATACACAAGGCGATCCAATCCCAATGGAAAACAACATTAAAAACCTTTTTTATTATAAAGCCTGTTTTTCTCACTCACTGCTGTGGAAAAGCCTCCCTTGTCTATAACTCTATCTCCACTTCTCCTCTATTTAAGGCTTCAATTGAAGGATAAAGAACCCAGGGAACAACTGTGAATAACATATGCAGGAAAATAGGTTCTGACAACAACAATATTTCATAGAATCAACCGCATACGTAATGTGCAGTAGATTATTTATTCGCTAATTATAAAAACTAGGAACTAATTTGTCTGTCGCATTGAATTTGCTTGTGAACTAGAAAGGCGATGTTCTACGGCACAACCTAGATCGTACAATGTAAATACTGCTTACACTGTTAATAAAACTATGAAGTAAAATTAATTATGTCCTTATATTGTTTTAAACGAATATACAAGCCTAAAGCAAATAATAAGTGTCAGAGATAATGCTGTAGCACAAAACAAACAATAAATAAGGTAAATTGATGAAGATATTAAATTCAAAAACATTATTTGATTCAGTTTAATCAGTGTAATAATGAAAGGTATAAAAACGAGAGGCTCTACAGTTAAAAGAGGGCAATTTTCCCAACAATGGCTGCCGTAAACGACAAAAATGACCATAGAGAACAGAAGTCAGACTTAAAAGGCACAAGGATTATCAGTGAGCGATCAAATGTGAAAATTATACTTCCAGTAATGGTCGTAACCGTCGTACTTTTAAGTGCTAATCGACTATTTCTAGAGTACTTTAACCTTACACAGTCTTCCGCCACATAATGCCTTGTTACCACAAGGGAATACGAATGTGACATTGTCAGGATTGTTCCGTTTATGCAAATATCATAATACTACTTCTCTTTGTCACACAAACCTACTTGTAATGTAGCTGATACTCGCATGCGTCACCGTTGAAGTAAAGACTATTGGGGCTAAAGATTTATGCTAATAATTCGGCTCAGAGTCAGTAATCCTCTTTTCATTAAGAAGCGTGTTAACCGCCATGTTAATGTCTCCTTATTTAGGTCATGTCAGACGACATGTTGGCGCCAAAGCCCTAATGTCAGCGTAGTAAAGTTCATAAATTGAGATTGTCATTTATAAAGCGTTAAGGAAGAATTGCTTGAATGAATTCAGGTCACCGTCCTAGAGTAAACTCTAGTAGTAAGACAAATATCCTGACCACTTATCTCTTGGGGAGCGATGACCACCTACGATCTATTTGCAGTTCAACCTTGCTTTAATACTCATAATTACGCAGCTCATCTTCTAGAACCATAAGACAATGTCCTCAAGATTACAGAAAATGTCAATCGGATTCAGCTTATGTAATGTTTTATACAGTCATACATCTAGCTTCTAACGTTTCATAAGTGCCCATATAGGTTTTATGTGTATTAAATTTTTTAGATTTTTTAATTTTGATGCAGCGAATACTCATTAAAATTGTAAAGACAATGTTTGTTTGTTATGCTAACTGGAGACGAGGAAGCCCTTGGAATACCAATCAGTCGCGAAGTCATTACGGCCATAATGCATGAGCTTCGATTGTAATGTCCACACGTGTGTCTAAGCCTAATATGGTGGCTTACGAACACGGATTATACACGTGTTGTTATGTGTGAACTGAAGGTTTGTGAGCTTATAGAGGTATGACGAACAGGGTATAGAGTTCACTCATCCTTCATAGAAAAGGGAGGAGCCTCCGACCAGACGGGTTTTGTGTCTGGCGCGCAACTGCCGGCGGCGGCGATTGTTTTTTTTTTTTTTTTTTTTTTTTCCTAATTGGCAGCTCGTAGTTGTGACCACTAAGGTCCTGGCTACTTAACCGGGCAAACCTGTGGGTGCCTTAAGCTACTAACTTAAAGCCTCCAGCCAGGGGCGAAAAATACTTAAATTTAGGTGACCGCACGCTAAGGGCACCCCCTGTGGGGTACGAACCTCGGCTTAGGGCGTCACTGAGGGGAGGGCAGCAAGATGGGACAGGCTGGATCTAAATTATATTATTATTAACTGGGAAATTTAAAACTACAGGCTCAGCTACGGCGCGGGCTGGCGCGTCGTCGAGCAAGGGTCGGGGGGGGAGCAAGGGTCGGGGGGGGCGGCGATTGATGTCGGGACGTTGTATATATGCTAGTTGCGCGTTAAACTCTGCTTGTGCGATGCAGGACTTTGCGTGACGTCAGTGTGATGCGTAGTTTGCATGTGGCGATGTAGATGCCGCCACAAGTTCTTTCCTTTAGTTTTCTTACAAGGCCGCTCATAAACTCCACCGCTGGCTATTCTGCCGGCCTCCTGTCTATTTTGCAGCAAAACACTCGTTTCTCCGTTTTCCACATCCTGTTTGTCCCAGCCACAGTTCAAGTCGCACATGTGACTAAGTATGGCATACTCTGAAATGCCTTCGTTTTATTCTTTGAGTCCACCTGTCCAAATAATGATAAAACTCACTCAAAAGCTGCATCCGTAAAAAATTGCCCCGGCACTCATAGATTAAAAACGTGCCAGCACGCCATCTTTACTGAATATTGCCAGTTATGAAAAGTTCAAGGATATTTTTTTGCCCCACTGAACTCGGAAAGAAGTCTGAGCACCCAATAAAACGTTATTTTATTCCTTTGTTTACTTCACAAACGTCAAAACTGGAGCGAAAATCTTTATCTAGTTCTTTACCAGAATATAAACCGCAATATTTGGAGCGGATGAAAAAATGGCTGTCTGAGTCTTGACGAGTCAAGTGATCCATACAATTCAATGCATTATTCACTGAGATGAGCAGAATATATGCCTTGCTCTTTATGGAACCTGCTCCAGTTAGTCGGGTTTTATTTTTAAATCTACCTGGTACAGGTGTTCCTTTGTGAGGTCGCTGTGCATCCCGGCCCGTTTGTTTGGAAATACTTGTTTTTTTGTGTTGACAGCCCCCATTATGTCGGGACAGTGTTAAGGTGAAACTTGTTTTAGTTTTATTATATTTCGAAAGATCATTCTCGTCACTCGTGTTGTCTTAACGATTTAAGATGCGAAAAATTTGCTTGATCCGTTTACTCCAAACTCGTCATAAATTAGTAAATTGATTGTCTGCGAAGATATTTAGATTTTTTGGGTTGATCAATTTGACTGTAATTAAAAAGGAAATCGTCGTCCCCAATATTGATTAACATCAATCAAGGACTGTCTCATTAATTGTTGCGGTTTTCAGATCACGCGCACGAATTCTTAATTCAAATGTAAGAATGCAACTAGAAAAGAATTTGAATTAAACTGTCGACACGGTTTGCTCGAAGGATTAGTTTCAACGTCGCGTGACTGATAGACCGCAGAGTTGCAACTACAAAACGCCGCCATGTCAGAAGTATCTGGCATTGGACGCGGTCGTGATGCGAGTCTGCCGCACTAAACTGGGTGGAAAATTCGCAAAACCGACTCGCGGTGCTGTGAAAACCGCTTTAGTTTTAAATAAAGAATAATTCTAGGAAATCCGTTTAAACGTTAAAAAGTTTGCTTGCGGCTTTGTTTATGCCAGCCAGTAGCAACCAAGTCTAAAATTCTATTTTGAAATTCGAATACTCCGGTATAAATTAATTTCCTTCTTTCTTCTACTAGTTTTTTTCTGTGGTTTGGCAAGCTGAGTATTTTTTGTTTAACCCTACCTAAATAATAGTGTTACGACTACAAGACGCTCAACGGATTTGATGTGACCTACAAAAAAACCCGACACAAAAAAATAAAAAAAAACGACAACAAAGGTTTTCAAAATACAGCAGGTACTTTTTGAGCCATGAGATTGAGGAGCCGTCTTATTGCAATTTTTGGGAATCATTTTGGGAGCACCAATATCCAAATCACAGTGGTTTTAGTGTCTACGTGCAAGTCTCCTAAAAACGATATACTCTATTATTATAGCATAGAAGCAAGATGATATTATGCCTGGAATCATAATTAGTTCAAGCTCCAGTGAGTAATCAGAAGGCAGTAAATTAATGTTCCGTGCTTTACATGTTTTAGAACAGCCAAGATAAATCTGCACGATCAGTTATTAGATTGATGTAGTCGAGATAAAAATAATTAATTTGGAGTAATGCATTTATTTAAAACTAATGAGCAATGAATCAGATTACCTACTGTGGCAGCAGGAAACAGTTAGACGAAGAAGAAAATTATACTTATGAAAAGTTTTCATTGTCTTTGGTCCGATGACGATCGAAAATATTTTGCGGGCGAAACTTTATCCTTTCTTCGCTCATTAAAAACCTAACTTTTACGGTAAGTTCTGCAAATAAGCATCTTTATAAAACCAGTTTAAAATTAAAAATTACCGCTATACGGACAAAAAATATGACGGTTAGCCATATTCATCTGTTTTACAATGAGGACATATTATTTTTAACGGCTGTTAGCTAATGCTTATGAATTTTTGTACAACGAAAACAATGGATGAAAACCGCGCTGTTTCAATGACGTGAGTGTTGCGCGTGCGCTTGTACCGTTGAACGCGCGTAGTAACAATATGCTCCAATAGAGCATTTTTATCTTATCGGCAACCTGCATATCTGTTATATCTAGGTTTCACCTGAATAAACACTGTTAAATGTTCAATTTTATATGGGGAAGACTGGAATTTATCATGTCAGACATTTTGTGCTCGCATTATTGTTAACAATAAACTTAGATTATTATAGGTAAATACTTGGTAGGTACGTATGCAGTTGCATTCAGGTAGAACATAATATTACCTGATTACACGTGCGTTATTGACACTGCATGCGACCTAGATAAATTAATTACGCAAGCAATGTCTAGTGGCTGATCAAAGATAATTCAGCTTTCCTGTTTAACGTTGCACACAAATTTATAACTACAAACATTACTTCTTTACACAGAGAATAATAATAAAACCGTTAACTTTAAGATTCACAAGAAAATTTCGACAGTGGCAACTCACAGTAGCTCAATCATCAACTTGTAGGTCAGTGTTTTTGTTAACTAGTGAACGGTCGAAGGTTTTCGTGTGATTTTAACCAGTTTGTTTTTTAGCCGATGCAGTGTCGCAGTGACATTGGTTCGTATTTCATTGGTTACAAGTGTTATCCGTGTTTTGGATGTACGCGGATGCGTGTTGACGTAAATAACCACAGTGTAACATCACATGGCGGGAGACCGACTTACTGAATGTATCGGGAAGTTTAAAAATAGAACGCGATCGGGTGAGCGACTCGAGACGCGGTCCACAGATAACGTTTATCGTCCGAACTGCAAGTTATAACACGTCTTATTATCAGAAATCGGACGCCTTTCCACGAATAATAAATGTATATGCAGATTTTAACGAACCGTGTATTAAGATAACACCGTTATCGCGAGTGGTGTTACAGTGGGTAGGTAAATAGGGGTGCGGGTGTGGCCAGCTGATCAGGCTCGCACGCACACAGCTGCAAATGTTTACGAAAAATGTTACACAGACTGCTTATTGATTTTATCCGCCGTCGAATGAGCTATAGAAACAGGTGTTCGCGATCTGTGATTGTTTGTCTTGTGATACAAATGAGATTCTAAACGGAACTGGCACGATGCAAGGCCTATATAATCACAATTTATTGTTATACAGAAAGTCCCCGAGAGAATGCATTTACAAGTTCAACGATTTCATTCTATCTTGGTTTCATTACGTCGAACATGGTGCCGATTCTCTTGTCACAAAATTCTCTAAACTAGACTAAAAATCACCAAAATTTAGTTTAGGTATTCCTGTTAAAGGACGTTTTCCATTCTGAAATTGACTAAAGTGAGACAACTTAGCATGCACTAATGTCATTTAGTTATTCAATTTAGTGAAAATGATAAATTTGCTATTCTGAATTTTCCGTTTTTCACCTAAAATTGTGATTGTCAAACTAAATCCGACTATTTTAAATTGCGATTAAAAAGGTGTGGAGTAAAATTACTTATCATGAACAAAATTTACAAAGCATATTTCTCTACTAGTTCTTGAAAGTTTGAATGCTTGTGAGTATGGAAATCATTAAGGAAGCTTATGTGATTGCAGCTGTTGTGAATTCACGACATAACAAACAGACTCAGACAAATTCAAGATGTCCTTGATAGGGCTTTCCTATGGCGACGAGAATACCGGAATATTCACAACTTAAAAAAAAAAAAAACTCATGTCTTTTTCCTATGGGGGTAGGCAGAAACTACAGAACGCCATCTGCTACGATCCTTACATACTCCTTTTAATATTTTCAATTTACTGAACGGAAAACCGGATATTTTTTCTCGAGATCAAATTTTTATTAGTAAACTAGCTTTATTACGCTGAAATAAATAGCAAATAATCATGCTACCTAAATATTTTTTTTTCTTAATGATAACTGAAAGAATATCGCCGAAGTTCTAAATCGTTTTCGGTGAACAACTCAAGCATGATCACATTGGCCACACAGAATAAAAATTTGGAAAATCCAAGAGTGCACGCCCCATAATCTCATTAAATTCTATAAAAAATAAACTAGGTAGGTACATTGAATTAGACCGTGATTTTCGAAAGGACTTAGTTTTCGATAATAATGAAGCGTTTAAAAAAAATTGACTCGATTAGCGCGAGTTAACGTGACCACGCCAGTATCCACACACGGACGTCCACAGAATATATTTTTTAAACAGTTTTTTCATTAAATACCTAGCTAAATGTCTTTTGAAAATAACATGAGTGTTGAAACTAGTGTTTTTCTTGACGTTTGTGTGTGAATATTATTCTACAAGTGCGTTATGAAGTAAATAGAAACCTTTTTGGCTCAAGGAATTACCTACTAACTTTGTAAGGCGAGAGTAGAGCACTACCTCACGCGCATCGCCTATGAGGCGTGCATAACAAATACAGGTTATTGCATCTTAAATTATTAAAATATAAACATTAATATTGTTTTACGCCGTCATTATGGTCCCTGTATTTCATTTAAATAATAATTATTGATAAACAATTAATAAGTGGTAGTAGTAGTTATTAATTGATTTTACTCAGGTTTTGTACGCGCTTATGATCATTTTGTTCGCTCTTTATTTTAATTTCCTTCTCAACTTAGCTATTGTCAAACTCGACTTTAGTTGTGTCAAAATTGATTTTAAGTTTATAGAATCTTGTCTGCAGAGATTCTCTTAACCAAAAATAACTTTTTTTTGTGATAGTTTAGTTCGATAAAGAAGGGGATCGGCACCAATAGCAATTAATTTAGACTGACAATCAGTGTCAGACGTCCTGCCAAAACTGTCAGGGAGACAGTGTTTTCCAATGTTTTGGTTTAGGGTGTTAGTTTAGTAAATGTTGCTACAATACCTTGATTCCGGAGCGTCCTTGTTGCTTGAGCAGCACGTTCTCCGGCTTCATGTCGCAGTGTATGATCCTGTTCTTGTTCAACGCATGTAGGCACTGCAGCAGACTGTGCGAGAACTTGCGGACGAGTTGCAGCGAGAACCCTTGGAACTTATTCTTCTTTATCAGCTCATACAAGTTGATCGAGAGCAGCTCGAATGTGATGCATGTGTGGTTCCTGAACGTGAACGAGTCGAACATGTGGATTACGTTCATCGTGTTGTCCTTGTCTTGTTCGCGGAGGTGCTCCAGGATGCGGATCTCCTCCTGTGCCTGGCGGTGGAACCGCTTCTCGTTACGTACCATCTTGAGCGCGACGTTCTCGCGCTTCTTGTGGTCGTACGCCTTCACTACCTGACCGAAGCTACCCTTGCCGATCACCTTCAGCACCTCGTATCTGTACGCTATGTGATCGTGGGGTATGTGTATGTACGAGCCTTGCTCGTTGTCGTAGTCGCAATTGTTCGGGAAACCGACCAGCCCGGGCCGTTTCTTGGCGTTCGCGCCTATAAAATACACTTGGGGGTAATCGAAAATCTCACGGTGTTCGTAGGGGGTAAGTTTGCTCATGTAGAGCTTCATGACCTGCTCGGGGCTTGCGGCCGCCGCGGGTGGCCGCTTGTCGGGCGGCTGCGCGTTGTTGGACGGTGGCGCGGGCGGGCCGGGCTCGAGCGGTGGCAGCGCCCCGTCCCGGAGCAACGCGCGCCCGAACGCGTGCGCGCTCCCTAGAGGCATGTCGCCGGTCATGGCCGCGCGGCCGCCGCCACCTCCGCGCACTTCGCTCGCCGTGGCCGAGTCGACCCACGCGTGTTCGCACACACCACTGCACCTCACTGCACTTGCACTAGATGACGGCGCCAGTCTGGCACACTGCACGACATTTCACATCGACCGGGAGGAGCGAGACCCACGCTTCCACTTATGCGGGCACATTCCGTCTCGGTAACGATACGATAGAGCCGAGTTCGCAGATGATACCGTGCGACGCGAACGTGAAACGCAAACAAAGACCCCTTCCTTGCGGGCCGAGCCGACGACAAAACCAGAGAGAAAATAGAAACGGTCGCCAAAGTCATTGAACCGTTCGGTCGCACGGAATCCACGAGTGCAAGTGAGATAGAATAAGTTTCGAAAGTATGATTGTCTCCCACTAGATGTCGCTTACGTAGCACCAGCAGTCGATGGATGTTCATTATTAGGGACCGAATGATATATATTATATTAAGATGTACAAGTTTATATTCCGAAAAGTATAACAACAGCTGACATGGACAGATGGGCATTATTAAATAATAAACGATGCGATTTAATCTAACTTGTAAATTAATAAATCTATTCAGGCATACAATTTTTGAGCAGAAACCTCTACTTAACTTAATTTTATTTTATGCAACCCGAATACAAATCATGAATATGAATATCATTTCTTTAATGGTGGACTTTCCCCAAAATAATTATGACTCCAAATCTTAGGAGAGAGCCCACAATGCTGTGCAAGCTGTAAGGAGAGCTTCATGATTGATGAGTGATGAGTGATGACTGAAGCAAGCTTAGACAGACCATAGGCAGACGAAGTGAAGAGTTGCTCAGTGTGCTGGATGTGCCTTCCAATTAATATTTTTATCTATATTAACACCTAGAAATTCTGTGTTAAGTATTATCTGTGCTAATCGCGGTACCAAGTTACTATCAATATTTGAATTTTCCAAACGTTGGTTACCTATAATACCACATAATTTTAGTTTTTGTTAAATGTATGTTTAATAAGTTATCCATCCAACTGATTAATGATTTGATGGTGTCATTTATAAATATATTTGTAGGTACTCTTATTTTTTGAGTCTATGATCACAATGATGTCAATGATGTCAATTCTATGAACAGCATAGTTTTAGCTTATTTTAATGAATGGGAATTATTTCATCTTATTCCAATAGTTAATAAGCAACTGGTTAAGTATATTATTGAAAAATCAGAACTCAAATTTGTAAGTTGGAAACAAGGATGTTCACTTTTCCAGAATTAAAAATGTTCCGGGAAACTTCTCCTTTTTTTCTTTCTAACCTAGTTCTTTTTCGAACCTAATTCGAACTATTACGAATATAGCCAACTCTGCCCGTTCTAAAGTGATGCAGTTTAACCCAACAAACAGCATTAATTTTTATTATATAGATTATACCTCCTACTACCAATAATACTTGGTAATTGATTTGGTGGCATTTTTGCCCTCCAATCTTCTGAAAAAGATTATTTTTTCGTTGGTTTATTAATTGATCAATAAAACTATTACTTTTAAGGTTAATTAAGATTGAGCTCATTTATAATTTTGCTCAAACTTGCCTTTAGTAAATAAACAAATGATGGCAATCTTTTATTCATTTCGGTCCTTCATCATACTCCGCCTTCGTCTATGGTTAAATCGAAGGCGACGCCATCTATTGGAAAAAATAGAAGAACAGCTCATCCATCCAACCATACCACACGTCTTTTTCTATTCCGTTGTTTTCTGTCATTTATTACAATCGCAATCTGAATTATTAGATATTGTGTGGTGTTTAATTCGTGGAAAAGACCGTACATATTATAAAGTGTAACAAAGAAATGTAATTAAAACCTACAAGAAGATCCTGGTGATAAAAAATTGTAAGTAAAGTGTTACTTTATTAAATTGAACAATCATTTGCTGTGATTTCTTTTTCTTTTATTAAATGATAGATTTGCTACTGTAGGCTGCCGGGATAATTTAATTCAAGTTCTCATGTTCCAAAGCAAATGGCCAAAGCGTAGTGTATTATTGTCAAATGCCGACTTCGAATCGCAGCATTAGATGTCTGAATTTGGATCGAAAAAATTACCTACTCCTTTTTTTGGGTCTTCGTTCTCTATAGATATAATTTCATTATCATAAGTACTTGAAATAAAGCGTTACAACAACGTATAGGTACGTGATACAAACATGAACCTTTCAAGGTAATGTTATGGCACTAGTATGGGCTGCTTATTGTAATGTGTCCATGTACTTCCTTGTTCGACGGCTTACCAAGGCCTGTGAATGTGTGCGTATCATTTGCGTGATGCTTGGCCGGCTGCCAGTGCATCAAACAACTGCTGCACTTAAGTGTGCTGAAATGAGAAAAAATACATAATCTTTCTATTCTTTTTTTATTTTATACCTCTGTAAGGTGAGTCAGTAGCTTAGTTTGTATCAGTTAAGTTCTTAAAATATATAAATTTGCAATATAAATGATCTGAATCTTCGTATAATGCTGGCTACTAACAAATCTATTGTTTAACAATGCTAATCTTAAATAACACTGGTTTTATTTGACTTGTAGATCACTATGCGAATGCTATTAATTCAAAACTATAATGAGCACTCAATGTTTCTTTAGATCTTAAAGCTGCTGTAACCAGTATTAATATTATTCAAGAGTATCAACTTCCTAACACAATGATCTTCAGTGTCATGGCACTAACTTTACCATGGCCACATTTTTTAATTATTCATTCGGCCACCCTCCACATTGTTAACTGCCAGTCTCACAAAAAATGTAACAAAACTTTAAAGTTAATTACAGACCTCTTTGTAACATGAACTCTTTAAATGTTCATGAGTCATGGTGCTGTGTTTATCTGTGGTATTCTAAGCATGTGGTCGTAAGCTGTACAGTTTTGTTGATAACTTTGTAGGTACCTAGTTCATGTTGTGATTAGCAATCTGTTGAACCAATCACAGTTTGCTGTGGGGCGTAGTCATCATGCGCAAGTTACGGATACTAATAATTTCTTCAAAATAATGTGATTTTATGTTTTTAAAACCGCTTTCTGTTTTTAGCAGCAATAAATTAACAATGAATGCGAGAAAAGTAATTTGATAGTAGCCGTTACAAATCATCTTATCAGCACAAGAATTTTAGCACTCAAGGATTGTTATTCCAGTACCTTTAATCTTTCAACTCTTCTGAGTCTCCAATACTATCACTGAAGACCCCAAGTAAACTTTTCTCAATATTAAGTCCAATTGTCAAAAATATTAAGCACCCACTATTATTAAGTCCTATTGACATTAATATTAAGTACCCACTATTAAATAGTGGCAAACTGTATTTAAAAAAATTAAAATCTTTATAAAATTAACTGGTAATGGACTCTAGTATAATATGTTAAAGGTTAACAAAGTATTTTGTGACTCATAAAACTGGTTTCATTAGTTATAATGAATTCATAATATTATTTTCATTATCTCATTGTGCTTGTCAAGGAGCCTTATAATTGTTTAGAATAAAATGAACAGCCTTATGTTGGAAAATTCTTTTTGGTTTACTGGAATGATGTCCATCATACAGTTCTGAACTTTAGACTCTTCACATATTATTAGAATGTTAGTTAAGAATTTCTTAGTTCATTGTATTTGACTGCCTCGTTGGTCTAGTGGGCGCAAGCGCTTCTGCTGAGCATGAGGTCCTGGGTTCGATTCCCGGGTCGGGCATAGTGTTATTGGGTTTTTCCATCTGGAATTTCTCGGTAGCAGCCCGGAGTCTGGATTTGTGCCCGGTTGATGGCAATAGGCTCGCCCCCTATTACATGGGACTTAAAAATAACTGGCGAAATGTGGGTGTGCTATAGGTACACCTCTGCCTAACCCTTCGGGGAATACAGGCGTGATGTTATGTTATGTATTATGTTGTATTTAAGCTGGTAAGCAGGTGTAGTAATTTATTTGCAGAACTGCACTTAATAATTCATTGTGAGTTTAGCAAAATTATTATTTTTCTAAAATTATAGGCTAGAAATTGCGTAGGAAATGGCACACAAATATTTGGCTCACATCCATTTTGAATTCCATGTTTCATTTCTATAATTTCTTTTATTATTAAATTAAGTGCTGTGACGTTGGATATAATACACCTAATTGAATACTTCCCTTTATAAACTGGTTTATTTGTGGTGGTTAATTTTGTACTGCTCCTTTACACAATGGACAATAGCCAATGTTGACGCCTGTTGACACGGTATGACGCACTTTGGAAGGTTACTGACTCTACCCTGACTGAGCGTCTTGGAAACGAAATATGAGCAGATAAAAGAAGAGAAACTAAACTCAGTGTTCCTCTATCGTCAACCTACCAAAATGTGAGCCAGTCATTGAGCAGTGAGGCACTCATGACTGGAAAATTATAGCATGTTCTCTTCTATCAAGTATGCAAGCCAAGAATAGGCTGGAGACCTAGAGAAGTTTTTCTGGCGTTAGAGCCACTGGATTTGCAGCCATCAAGCTTACGGCCATTGTGTTATGGACCGTGGTAGATACGACCGGGTGTTAAAAACAGGCTTAAAAGAAAAGCCCATGCCAACCGCTGCATTGCAATTTTCAATAGCCTCAGTCTTGGATTAAACAAACGCAGAAGTCAAATAAATGAAACATTCAAACAAGACTATACAGACAACAAATAAAAATAAATATTATCGTGTTTGTCCGTCTGACTCGTCCATATTATAAAATTCATGGTACATACCTACATATTTGCCGCATATCCTTTCTACAATCGAGGATAATATCGTATTGCAGCTCAATGTAAAGTTGGATAAGATAAAAATACCAATAGTAAGTACTAATTTATCTAATTCCAATAAATGCTGCGATAAAATATGATAAAGTAGTGTTTTGTAAAAGGTTTTTAACTGAAACACATTATGTGGCGTATTATGATCTAGGTCAATAAACTCGGTTAAAATAATCTTGAGAAAGTAGCAAAGAACTAAAAAAGTAATACTAATTTCTATTCATTCAGGGTCGGTCCTATGTAAGCAGCAATTAAATTACAGTACTTACGAGCGTTTTCGTTTCAAATTAATTATTTTAGTGTAGCAAAATTGTTAGATTAAAACTGGCCATTTACCGCGGTTGTTTGGACAATCACGCATGATGCATTGGCGCATTCAATTCATAATTATCGAAACATAAAAAAATATAAGTTCATTAATCAAACATTTTCTCTGCAATGTGAAAATTCCAATGATTCCTGCACCCTACATACATACACACACACATACTGCTAAACCATTGCTCCATAATTTTAATTACTCATTGGTACTCACTAAAGCGAGATTATAGCTTGGAAAATATAAACAAATTTAAAAATGCTATACATAGCCTAACCTTTAATAACGTTTATGAATGTCTAGACCCTGATGAAGCCTTTAACGAATTTAACATTTTATTTAAACTTTTCTATGATTTATGTTTCCCCATAATTAAAATTAGGATCTCTATTAGAAAGAAACTTAACTGGGTGACAAAAGGTATCAAATTGTGTTGTAAACGCAAGCGAGACATGTTATGGCAATTAAGAAGACATAAAACTACGGAAAATAAAGAAAAACTAAAGTCGTACACTAATCGGCTCAAAAAAATCATCTATCTCACACAAAAATCAAGAAATAACTTTTACATAAATAACTCCAACAATAAAATGAAAGCAACCTGGCAGACCATAAATAAAAATAAATTAAACGGTCCAAAAGAATATATTTCTAAAATAATTATCAATAACAAAGAGATAACGGATCCATTAGAAATTGCAGAAACGTTCAATAATTATTATATTGATTTAGTTCAACCGCTAAGTAATAGTAAAAATCCTGACTTATCATCTATTACCAACACAGCTAAGTCAATGTTTATGCCTGCTACAATACCTATCGATATACACAAAATTATCGGAACCCTAAAAAATACCAATAGTGCAGGTTATGACGAGATTATTACTAAAGTAATAAAAAGTGTAGCTGTGGAAATATCTCCTGTTCTCAGTTTTATTATAAATTTATGCATAGAAAATGGTACATACCCTAAAGAATTAAAGATATCTGTAATAAAACCACTATATAAGAAAGATGACAGACAAAATCCTAAGAATTATAGACCTGTAGCGTTAATTCCAATTTTCTCAAAAATTTTTGAAAAAGTCATTTATAATAACCTGTATCCTTTTCTTGAAAAACATCAAATATTTGCGGAAGAACAGTACGGCTTTAGAAAATGCAAAAATATTAATATGGCAATATATAGCCTGGTAAATAAAGTGGTAACAAATATGGACAGACGGACACCGACGACTGCCTTGTTCATGGATATGACCAAGGCATTTGATTTTGTAGATTTTAATATACTTTTGTCTAAATTAGAAAAATATGGAGTAAGGGGCAACGTATTAAAATTAATTGAATCGTATTTAAAAAATAGGTATCAAGTAACGAGTACAACAAAGATTTGCCAAAAGACAAAATTAGAACTAACGTACCATTCAAAACCAAGAAAAACGAACTTTGGTGTACCTCAGGGTAGCGTCCTCGGCCCACCATTGTTCCTCGTATACATAAACGATATGCCAAGAGTTATTCAACATCCAATGACCTTGTTCGCTGATGATAGTACAATTATTTTCACAGCACAAAATAGGGATGCACAGTGTCATGAAATGGATATAAATCTAAATCTAAACAGGTTAATAACATGGTTAAATAATAACAATCTTAATGTAAATTTAGATAAAACTCATATTATGTCATTTAAACAAAGAATAAATCACGATAAACTTAATATAAAATACGCTAACAAAACGATAGAAGAAACAAAGCACACAAAGTTCCTGGGACTCTATATAGACGAGAATATGAAATGGAGTAATCATATTGAACATTTAATAAAAAGACTAAATCAGTTCCAGTACGCTTTGCATAAACTCAGTAAAGTAGCAAGCCGCGAAATCGTACTGACTGCATATCATGCATACGTGTCTTCTACATTACGCTATGGCATAATATTCTGGGGAAATTCATCAGATAGGGAGCTAGTGTTTAAGGCACAAAAAAAGTGTTTGAGAGCTGTGTGCCAAATAAAAATTACTGACAGTTGTAGACCACACTTTATTGACCTAAGAATAATGACTTTTCCAGCCCTATACGCGTTTGAAGTAGCAATGTTCGTTAAAAAACACTTGTATTTATTTGAAGCCCTGACTAGTAAACGTCACCAGGACAAAATTCACGCTGTGCCTCATAAAACAGCATTATATGCAAAAAGTTTTCTGGGCATGGCTCCAAAAATTTATAATATGATACCCACGACTGTAAGACTTGAGAAGGATGTTAACAAGTTCAAGAGAATGTTAACAGACCTTATGGTTAAAAAAGCGTACTATTCCATTGGTGAATTCTTAACAGATAAGTTAAATAAATAATAATTAGATATGTCAAATGACCGAGTTATTTAAGCTTAATTCTATCTAAATGCAATTATATAATGTAATTAGAATGTTTATTTAGTATGTATTTTTAATTTCAATAATAATTTTAATATTACAATGCATGTTAAATTATAAATTGGTAAGTTCATTAATTATTTGGACATTGTTTATTCTGACATTACTTATAATTTGAAGGTATATTATTGCACAGGGTATAACTATTCTGCCGAATTTATGACATTATATAACCGATTAATTGAATTTTATGAAATTGTCTAACTATTATTTTTAATTTTGCATGCCTGAATTGGTAAATGCAGTGGACTGCGCATTCACTTAACACCTGGAAATGCATATATGTACTGTGTTTTGCAATAAATATTTGAATTTGAATTTGAATAATGTTCGAAAAAATTGTCTGCTCAACAACGTAAATAACGCAAGTAATGTTGTTTGAACTGACTGAATGAAAGCCATTCCTACTGTTTCACTAAACAACAGAATTGATATGAGCGGGGTAATTGCATAACACACTTGTTACGCAATTACCCCGCTGATATCAATTCTCCGAATCGAATCATATTCGCTGAAATTCAAGCCGTGTTCCGGGAAAAAATACAAACAATACACAGATGTAAAAATTCCAGATATTCCAGATCTAGATTCTCTTCTCGTATCGGATCAAACTTGAGAACTCATTTCGTGGTAAAGAAATTAGCCAGTCAACAAGGTAGCTGTGCTGACTGTCCAAGGTGCCCTGGGCAATAATTTCAGTCTCTCAGGAGGATATTAATTCACAATTTGCTTAAACATTTTCCAACCAGAACTAAGTTATGAGCGCGAAAACCGAAACAAAACCATGGACGTCAAGGTTTACTGTCGGTACAAAAATAAATTCTATTCCGGAACTGAATACATCAACAGGAAAAGTACAATTAGCACTAGAGTGCAGCATTTACCCAATAATTATGTTATTAGTATTGAGCGACGCGACGGGCGCGGCCATGCGAAACCCCAGTACCCTAATTACGTAAAACACTATATATCACAATCTGAATCATTTTGAAGCCTATTGCTAATCCATTGCTTCATATGTTCGAAAAATTTGTCTGCTCAACAACGTAAAAAACGCAATTCATGTTGTTGAACCGTCAAAATGAAACCCATACCCTTACGTAATCACCCCGCTGGTGTTCGTTTGAGCAATGTCCTGATACGATTCATTTATAAGACTGCATCTAAGTGATTTTAAACAACAGCTGCAGAAATGAATTAACGATTAGTAACTAGAGGCGAATAATGAAGGTACCGAGTATAAAATCGATCGACTTCTCTATACACGTGTAGCATTCAGCTATTGTGTGAATTTCTTTAAAGCATTAGTTGTCTATTAACCTGGCCGCGAAAGCTTTGTCATCAAAAAAACTTTACGTGATGTTATCTCCCATCGCAGAAAAAACAAGGTTACCGCAGTCCATCCAACCACTGACCCTTGTAATGAAACTTGGGAACCCCGACGGAGCTTTGTTCTAAAATAAAATACCTATTAAAATCCTATCTCTTGACAATGCCACCACCATCATTAATAACACGAGATTTATTGCTCATTTAACTTCCTTAGAAATTACTCGACAGAGAGCTAAAATGTTTAATTGGTTGACCGCAGAGAGCCTCAATTGACAGCAGTTCCCTTTGCTGTAATATTACACAAAGTTTAGTGATTATGAAAGTGATATCACGCTCCGTGGAACGCTGAAAGGTTCTTGGGGACAAACCCATACCTACCTCGTACACGTGAACAATACAAAAATGTAGGGACAAATCTGGGAATCGAATTTCCCCGGAAATTCTTTTAGAAAGGGTCCAATGTTTTATGTAACGTCGGGAACAATTTTTAAAGGCCCTGCCTTTACCGTGGGACCTGTATCTGATTTATTCATAACGTTATATTGGAGTTTTTTGACTCTCCACATGACTTGTCAAGCCCGTCCGGTAATGTAGGTCTGCTTTTGCGGACCAGCATAAAATGTTGTTATTCACAGAAAATATGTGAAGGAAAACATTGCAAGATTCGCTTTGAAGCTGCGGTAGACAGTTTTACATTATAAATGTAGTGCGTGGATTAAAAATGTTATTACTGGAATGTGTGTGGTTACATAGCAAGAGACAAGTCAGAGAAATCCATGAAAAGAGCGACGACAGTCACAAAATATGAATAGACCGGCGCCAATTTTTTGTAGAATGTCCAACTTGCAAGATGTCCAATAGGACTAACAGCCAATTGGCAGAAGTTCTTATCGCTCATTAGTTAATTCATATTCACAGCCCTGTTATTACTAAATAATATATTGTTGAAACAGTTGCAAGAGTGAGCTAGCGACCATTCATAACATTATGAATATTAAACTCAGCAGCAGTGAGCATTATAATGTATGCAATTAACTTTCCATCGGCTCATGTTTTCAACAATACAAAAATACTGTTATCTCTTTGAATCGCTCTCCATTTCGTCTGTATTGTTACTCTGGCTAAGGTACAGTCTCCCACACAAACTAGTTTACTATACGTTGGATAATTTTAGCTGTTTTGGACTTTACACTCCGAGTATAAAGTTGGTAGTTGTTTGTGTCAGTTTACCTAGATTAACGCTGGAATATTTCAGAGGACTACGTAAAAGGCATTATCGTGGCTAACAAGTCATGAATATTTTATTTGTATGTCTCGTTTATGGGGGGGTTTGTAACAGTAGGTATATTGACAATACGATATTCAAGAGTATTGATTTAAAAACTACGTGCGTGTTAGTGGCAGTAGTTTTTAAAACAGTTATAATTGATTGCTTGCAAATAAATAATAGCGTTATCACTGCCCATAATACGTAGCATTTAGCCTCAAGCCGGATATTATACAATGCGACAGTCGTTATTTCGATTTTCTAGACATTATTGTTATTTCACACGTGGAATTCCGTGAATTTCCTGTTACTCTCAAAAAATCCTCGCAATCTAATTCCGTCTTCTGGCTGACGCAACTTAAAACTATGCAGCGACCTGATTATTTCACAGTATCATAATCAAACACTCGAAATATATAATTAATAATACTAGAAGTATGCTATCCTAATATTATGACTACCCGCCAAGATAGGCCACAAGTTATTAGCTGATAGGAATGGGTCAAACGTTTTTTTCTGTGGTTACAGTTCAGTATGTCAATATGCGGGTTATCTAAACATGGTCGGTATTAATTTTTACTATTTGATAAATGACAAACTACTAAAGGGTGTAAATGACTGGTGTCTCATTTTATGTGAATAATATTCGGTAAAAAAGACAATACAATTTTTCCACCCGAAGGGCCTAAACTACAAAATTTGTGGCCCCAAGTTGAAACCATCGCACGACCTAGACGAGTCGATCGATGGACACCTCATTTATTAAAATCCATCCAACTGTTAGGATGCTTCGAGGGTATACAGAATCCCAGATAAACATAACCCTGTCTTTGCTGTCGTCCAGTCAGGTAATAAGACAAAGCAATATTTCCAGAAAAAAAGGCGTGAGTGTGTCAAAAAATACTAAATATGTGGCCCAAAGTTGAACCTTGAAACCAATAGTAATTGAGGGATATTATCGCCAATTACTTCCTGTGTTAGTAGAGAAAATTCACTGCTTAATGAAATATTATGCCCTAAAATAGAGAATCGACGAATTAAAGTAATTCACACCAACATGAATCTTCCAGTAGCTATCAGCCACATTCAGAAATAAGAGTCGTTTATTTGCTTTTGAACAGATTTGCCTTCGTTGCCAATTATTATAAATTCCGAGAGCCAATAAATTCCATGGTAAGATTCCTTGTCTACATAATTTTTAGGCTTTTTTTGCCTTATTCATAAAATATCCTTTTTTTGTACGCTAATGTCACTTTGTATACCAGACGGGCTCGGCAAATATTTTTATTGCTGGAACCCTTTTTATACTAGACATCTTATTTAAGCTCCATTTTGTTTTCGACATTAGTTTGGGAGCCTTGAGAATTTGTTTTTCGCCACAAACGTGAGTAGAAAAAATGTGGGACACTTTCACGTTTTGGACTCATTCAGTACACTGTTTTTTTTTTGCAAATTACATTGTGGCTATAATTATGCATAACATAGTATCAAAGAGCATTTTGTTGTCCCAGAAACAAAATTAACGCAGTAGAAATGCGAACAATCAGAAAAACGCCAGGTGGTATGCACTCAAACGCCACACCACAAAGAATGATGTGGAGAGTACGTGCGAGCATGGAAAATGGGAAAGGGCATCGTTTGAAGTGGGCACCTTTTGTAGAAATCACATAAGATGTGTATGACTAGAAAAACATTGTAATGGACGCCATTTTCTTCGAGTTTCTGTGTATGCCGGAGGAAATGAACAGTTAATGGAAGAGAATCAGGTCAATAAAAACTAATAAACTATTAATCATCTTACTCCGGTCATTATAGCATATGCACTGTTATAATTGACTATCTACACAGGAAATTATACTTGCCCGAGCATTGACTCATCATCCTCGCGATATCTCAGCATTCGAAAGAGAACTATAACTCCAATGAATTCAAAGTGCGATTATTCGTTCGATGGGTATCGATTTCGCGATACTTCTCGATTTGATTGCTAATAGTCGAAGCTCACGAATATTACAATGATGTTAGGGGTCAGATGTAAATGTAGAACAGAATTATGGTGACGGATGTCATTCCCTTGCGATTTATTTCAATTTAGTTTCTGCGTTAGTCTTTGCGGCACGTATTAGAGCTAATGGAACTTTCTGATTTAGTATTAAAGAAAAATATAGCCATGTCTGTTCTAAATTGACATGAAATCTACAAACGTATCATATTTTCTATGTATGGCCTTTATCAAGACTCATTCCAAGTACCATGCTTGAATTTTTAATAGCATTGGGGCTTTGATTACCCTGTACGATGGTTCGGCAGCTCGTGCAATACAAATGTGACCTTGGCCACAACATAACCTGTGAACAGTGCCACATGACGAAGGTTGTACTTTTTATATCACATCGCTATAGATTAATAATTTGCGATATAAATTATTTTGATAATGCGGGTAGATTGTGTTTCGATATTCTTCATAAACGTGTCTAAGTAACATGATACTAGGAAGTCGCGCGTGTTTTATCTTGAAAGTCCAAACAAAAATCTTACTTTGTATTCATATATCGATTCAATCGATCTTACAATGTGTAGATTAACATTACATTGTAATGAACAAAGATTGTAGTACCTATTAAGGCTGCATTATGGACTCATGCTGCTACATCTTATGCTGCTTACCAATGAATGAGATTCGATTGTGTATGTGCACTGTTGATTAAGTATTCCGTGAAGGTTATGAGCGTACAGAAGAGCGTATACTTGGTTATAAATTAATATTACATGACTTAGTTACATACCTTTAATAAATTATAGTAATATTATGAACAACGATCTTATTGAATTTTTTTTTTTAAAGAGAGATTGTTTTTGGCTCTCTCTAAAACTCTTTGTCAGTTAAGTATTATTTCTTCATGTATAGGTTTGTCTCCCTGTGTATTTTCCACACTGAGCCCCTGTCCCACCGTCGACGAGGAAGCGACTAACTATCGACCATTTTCTCGCTCTAGAAACGTACAATAGATGTAGGTCCCGTGTTAGTACAACGATATATATATTAATAGTTGATCGCTGACTATTCACACTGCCGCCGGCGAGAATCTCTCCACTAGTTTTCCGAGCTATCAAAGAAAATACTCCTCAGCGACACGCTCGCTTGGCGGGCAGAACCCTCGCTGAGATTGTCCGTACCGGCAAGTGACTGGACTTTTCGCACTCGCGCACTCGCTCATAGCTCTACTAGCTCTACTCGCTTATCGCTAATCGTCGGCGGTAGGACAGGTGCCTGAGTCTGTCCTTATTAGGGCTCCCGCAAACAGGCGCGACGTGACCATAGTAGAACAATTTCTGTAAAAAAATTCATGGAAATTGTTCAACAAGTGTCGCGTCGCGCCTGCGCCTTTAATGATCAACTGCATTACAGTTTAATTAAAATAGTCATTATTTAATCTGAAGAAGGCTAGACAACCGCACTGACTGGGTAGGTACGTCACTACTCACACGTACCAATAGCGGTTATTGATCGTGATAATTCATTAGAAACAGTTTTGTTTTATGCTTACTAAGGATGTTGAACAAGGAATATTTGCGCAGTAAACCTTATAAAGTCTTAGTCATACCTGACACACCGCAAAAGGGCGAGTGATTCACAAGTCTTACCTTTTAAATTAGAACGTATTGTTTGTAGTTGTACTCAAATAACAAGGTTAATATCGGCCATTTTGAATTAAAGTTTAAGAATAAAAGGAACATTGTTTAACCGGATTATCACCGCGCAAGTCGGCGAGACCGTACCTTCGAATAACATAACAGCGAACTAGAACCTGAAGAGGTATATTTCTACTTCGTCATTATCATCATAAGGGTTGCCAACCCTACTATACCATAATACAGTATCCTACTTTATTAGAAGCCTAAATATTATATTTCAAGACAAAAAGAACTGTAGGCGAAACTACTACATTATTATGACAATGAACATGATTTTATTAAAATAAGTATGAAACGAGACGCAGACGTAATTTATTATTCAAGTTTAATAATAGTAATGAGACTTTATAAAAACCTGTTAACAAAGGCTCAAAGTAGGCATGTTTTTTTTATATTTACTGTATATTTTTTTCTTTTTCGCCATCTACTATATTTTTACAAGCAATGGCTTCGAAAACACTATATTTGATATATGAAAAGTTGGCAACCCTAATCATCCCCATCATTCTCCTGCCCTTATCCAAATTTATATGGGGTCGGCACAACATGTCTTTTACTTCCATACTTCTCTATTGCACATTTGCACTTGTGCTGCCGAATTTTCATCATCCTCTTCAGTTAATAGCAGTCTGAGAGTGCTCGCTTCTCCGATAGCACGCCTTCGACCTCCATCCTCAGTTACTATCATCCAGCTGCTGCTACAGCCTCCCTAACTGCCGAAATTCAATGATTGGCATCTCAATATTTTCGCACTTCGGTGATTTTCCCTTCATTCAAAACCTATCAAAGTGGTACAATAAATTTTCGATGAGCAGCTCTACTTAATATGGCGTTGCAAGTGCTGGCTTCGCAGTCTTCAATCACTTGCTCATAATTGTAGACTACCCTCTTTGCTGGCTATTCCCAGCTTCGGGCTTCAATAGGCAATTGATATAACACATCAGTATCCAATTCGTGCCACATCCAATCAGTCAGTCGTAAAGATTAACGGCTCCCTCTTAAAGCACCGGCTATCAAATGTAGGTCAATCGCGGTAATAGTTCGCCAATTTAATGCAGTATTAAAATTAAGATTATGTCTGTTTACCTCGAAGTTTTAATTGCGATATATAAAGTGATTTTATGGATATATTGATTAATGCATCCTGATAGTCACGACTGTTTTACCCAAAGAGTAAGTGGCTAAGGTTTGATTTTTCCTTTTGCGAAGTTTATCTAATGCCTTTATTTTGTCTCTTACCGCCGCAAATTAACACCTCTTCACCAGGTGTTTGATCCAGGTAAAGGATGGTTGACCCCATTTCCGAGTCATTATCCAATTATTCTTTAAAAGAAAAATAAGATGATTGAAATCCCCAATAACACTGCCAGCCCTAGGAGCACTACTTAACTTACTTATATCAGTAGCAGCCCTAAGATTATTATTTAAAACCTGAAGTGAATCGGCTTTTTCGCATTACATCACCAAAGTCCTGTCAACAGTATTTGGTTACGGTTTGGGGGTCACCCAAGTTTAGCACTCCGACTACATTTAGCGTCGATACGAAATGTCTTAGGAACGGTATTCAATGTTTGAACAATTTGGCAGATGGCTAGCTAGACTTGCTGGCACCGTCTGAGAGCAGTGACGCTTCGTATGTACCTGTTTTAGTTATTAAAATGATTAGATAAAGGATGCCTTACAAGGCTTCAAGTTGGTATGTTTGGGTTTCTTAGAAAAGTGGTGTTTCCTGTCCTTCAGTTGGCTCTCTTGTCAAATGAACTCTTAGACAACTTTTGATACAACCAGATCAGATCTTAAAGCTAGTTGGTCAGCTCGTTTTCCTACGATTCACTTTTATATCCTTCGATATGATACCTACTGAGTATTGTATTTTAATTTAGAGATCGCCCCAAGGCAAATACTCCGTAGAAAACACTATAGCGATTGAGCTATTCAGTAACATTTGTTTCGCCGGGTAGCTAATAACCATAGTTCGAGAAAAGCATGATTATGATCTAAAATACTCTGACCATCTCATAAATCTATTAGTAAGTATATTGAGTAACACACGCCCTCAATAAATCGCCGCCAAATATATCGTTTGTTTTAGCGCTTAGCACTCCATGTGTGTAAATACAGTTATCGGCTTATCTGCAGTCATAACAGAAACTAAGCCGTCGATATAAGCGCCGATATATTTTGTTGCGAACACCGAAACACACGAATACGAAGTTTATAGTTTGCTTAGAACTCTTTGATCGAGGAAAATTGATGTCACGCTAATTATGATAGAAGAATTCTAATACCTCGTAGATTCTGGCAAACGAAAGTGGAGGCAGAAAAGCGCGGCATATTTAAAAAAAAAAACTGCATAGCAACCCAACAAAATTGGTAAGTATGACATGCTTGGAATAACCTAATTTGATACTTTAGATTTATTTGATTTTTGAATTTGAATTCGTTTCAATTCGGCGTCTTGCTCCTGTTGTTTTTCTATAAATTTAGACATCATGCGAAACAACATCTCCCGCACTCATCGTTTTATTAACCGACTTCATAAAAAGGAGGTTCTCAATTCGTCTGTATTTTTTTTTTTTGTGTTAGCTCATAACGTTTTTCTGGTTGAACCGATTTGGATGATTCTATTTGTATTTGGCAGGTGGTGCTTCACATGTGGTCCCATTTAAATTTGATCAAGGTCTGACCAGTACTTTTTGAGTTATCCTTAATACTGCATATTTTTTCCACTTAGTTTATATGGATGATGTGTTAATAATTTCCTGTCACTGTTATTTACACACCAAGTAGTGGTATACGAATTTGTGTGGGGTAGGTACCGCAAATAAAAAAGTGAAAAATAAAAACTATTTTACAAACAAACAACCGACTTCCAAAAAAAAACACTATAAGACGTGAAAAATAACTTTAATTTCGGAAGTCGGTGGCCTAAAAGGAAAATACAAAACCAAAGACACCGAATTTCGAAATTAAAGTTATTTTTCACGTCTTTTAGTGTTTTTTTTGTAAGTCGGTTGTTTTTTTTGTAAAAAAGTATTTTCATTTTTTAGTTAGTAAATGCTATAACAAGATCACAACATATCGCCAACAACACGCCATCTTGTTTTGACAAATTGAGGTTGACATTAGTATAGCATTGCCATATATAAACTTTGCAAATAATTCGAGTGTCTGCTTTCGTATGCCAGACTCTAGACTCGTAGTCAGACTAGGCACTGGGCAGTCAAGGTGTTAAAAGTTCTTTGTCAATTTCAAAGGCAGTGCCCATCATCGCAGCCATGGGAAGTAATGGGAACATCTAGGCTTTGTTCATAACGCAACTTAAGCAGATTTGAACTCATGGCTGCTCTGCTGGTTCAGGACTAGGATACAGTTCGCACGAGTGCGGGATCTAATATGCATATGCATTCTATTCTGTCTTTGTGTAAAGATTTACAGGCGTTGTTCATGTTTAATGTCCATTCAAGTTTATTATGAGTAACACACAACATAAACATAACATCACGCCTGTATTCCCCAAAGGGTTAGGCAGAGGTGTACCTATAGTACACCCACATTTTGCCAGTTATGTTTCAAGTCCCATGTAACAGGGGGCGAGCCTATTGCCATCAACCGGGCACACATCCGGACTCCGGGCTGCTACCGAGAAATTCCAGATGGAAAAAAAAGCCAAGGAATTTTACTTTCATTGTGTGGCCTTTATCCATCAAAAAATTTATACCCGTGAACCCGTCTTAATTACTTATAAAAATGTGATAAAAATAATAATATGACAAACTGAATTCACGATAGTGTTGTTGCGATAGTGCGACGAATAGTTCATAGTTCTAATTTTTCTAATTAGTCGTATCTATTTTTCAGATAAAACTGCGGGATGGCGAGATCACTGACCGAACTATCAAGCTTATGAACTAGCACAGCAATAAAGAGTAGATCAAGTTCCTAATGTGTGTGGATCCCATGTGAGGGTTTCTTCAGGAGATGGACACACTCCACGTGGGCCACGGGCACAGCAAGGGGTCCAGTCGCAGCCAGTCGCCGTCTACTGCAGACCTGGCTAGGGATCCGGCTGTGGTGACGGATGATGCTGTCATCAGGTCCAGGGTGCAGTCGCCTTCGACTGTGCATCATGTTGTCAGTGTGAGTAAACAATTTAGGGGTTTTTGCCTCCCACATTAATACAACGCTTTTTGGATAAATCCGACTGATTCACTGGTTCTAAAGGAAGTGTTTAATTAGATAGCGTTTTGTTCTTTTCAAATTATTAAATGCAGTAGTTTGTGGGATGTCCCGTTTGGTGACTAAAGCCATTTCATCTTCTCTTACTGGAGAACAGCACCACTCGCAAACATGCTGGATTCGCAATTCTGATTCTTAGTAGCAAGAGATGACACCTAGCTCTTGCATTAAAACTGCATGAGATTCTGCCTAAGCAATTTGCACGCGACTTAAAGACCGGGGGGCCTAGACAAAATCCCTTTTCTGTAAGCGTTAACGCCAACGGAAAATCAAATTGTATGGAGTTGACATTTGCTTAAGGCGCTTCCCCGACCAAACGACCTTGAGCGTTCGGTCCTTCTCCGTGCCCTTGCTGAGTCTCGCTCTGTCCCGCTCCCTTTTATCATAGAATTCACATTTTTTTGGAATTATTTTAATATAAAAAGTCATGCGATCTTTTGAAATAAAATGAAACGTGAATTATTTAGATATTTAAATTATCTATCCATTAGTGTAATCCTCAGATTATTAGAACGTCGCCTTTAGAAAAAGATGCATGCAATCAATAATTTTGGTCACTTTTTTACGAGGAGATTTTAAATGAATTTATAACACATACAAAGAAATAAGTACGTGCAATGTGATGATAAGATATCGAAAATTAATAATATGCTTTTAGATGTAATTTATTACTCTTAATTAGTTTGTTATTGGTGCCGATTCTCTTGTACACCGAACTAAACTATCACTAAAATTCCTTACTTTTGGCTATGAGAATCTTAAAGCTATTCTGCGATATAATATCTCTAAATTTAAAAATCATTTTGACTCAACTAAAATTTAATTTGACAATCGCGACTCCACATGGTATTTGTTTGCCCTACCCCGCGAATTTTTTTAGAGCCGTAGGCGCGCTTGGTTGGCAGCCTCGGCGTGTTTTTTATGGAATTTTTCATTTTTCATATGAAAAATATTAAAAAAAAAAACCTGCATGTAGAGATAAATGGGTTTAAGGGTTTCATAAAGGGGGTCGAAATTTTCATAATTTTTGCGATAGGACACACCGTTTTCGAGATATAAGCAAAATAAAATAAAAATACAGTACTGTTTTTGCCCCTGAAGTCGAGGTGTTGTGGTGAATCTTAGTTCATGACAACTAATTTTATTCCACACCTTTTTTATCGCGATTAAAAATAGCCAGATTTAGTTAAGACAACCAAAATTTTAGGTGAAAAACGTCAAATTCCGAATAGCAAAATTGCCATTTTCACTAAACTAATAAATCAGTACCATCTTAGTGCTGTCAAACTAAAATATAGTTAAGTTGTGTCACTTTAGTCTATTTCAGAATGAGAAATCGTCTTTTGAAAGGAATAAACGAAATTTTAGTGATTTTTAGTCTAGTTTAGAGAATTTTGTGACAAGAGAATCGGCACCAATAGCATCTAAATAATGCACTATCGCAAGGTTTTGCTCGGGGTAGCGCCTTAACGCGTAACATTACGTGTCCTTTCCACACGTAACGTCATTGCCATAAATTTTGACGTTAGCGTCTGGCGTTAACGCTATCAGAAAAGTTTTTGTCTAGACCCCTGAACGCGAAGAAAAGAGATTATTATGACGACTTGATTGGTACAGCTATTACTTTTTTTTATTCATCAATTATTGCACGTGACTTGAGTGGCTATAATCCTTATTTAAAATGGTTTACTTTTAATCTAGATAAGGCAAACGATAAGAGAAGTTCATTCATGCAGTTCCATTGTACTAATCAATATGCGAAACAGGCTTAATTGTTCTACAATGTTAGGTTTCGTGTGTCCTCCAGTTAATTGGTACCTCGATGCTAATATGAGTCTAATATAGTTGTAATGGCATAATGAATAGTTATGGTTGTCACAATAGTTTATATAACGGAACGTAGACGTCAGATGAACTTGAACGTAGGCTCCGCTAACTGCTACGATGATCTACATTATACATACACATACATACACTCACGCCTTCTTCCCATGGGGGTACTACGATCCTTACATACTCCCTTTGCCTCGTTTACGTTCATACATCTGCGGGATAATTACGTAACACACTAACAATAGGAATGGGTTCCATTTTGACAGTTTAACAACATTCATTGCGTTATTGACGTTGTTGAGCCGACAATTTTTTCGAACTTAAGAAGCAATGGATTAGCAATAGGCTTCAAAATGATTGAGATTATGATAGAAAATGTTTTCCGTAATTAGGGTGCTTGTCATACACGTACGCCGGTTGTGAGTACTACGCACCTGACCTTTCTGAAGAACATAACCAATAAAGTCAATTATGTCCTCCTAAGGCGTCCCCTGCCGGCGTTTCCACTCATATCTGCCTTGTAAATACCTTTTGTTAGTCGCCTTTTATTCATCCTAGCAACGTGACCAAAACATCTAAGCATACTCTTTTCAATTTTTGTCACTACATTTCTTTTAAACCGCATCTTTGCCTTATCACATCATTCCTCAGCCTATCATTCATAGTTATATCACACATGCTTCGCAAGTAACGCATTTCCATAGCATTTATTTTACTTTCATGATGATCTGTCCGAGGGAAACATTCTTGGGTAAGGCTTGACGAAAAGGTATAATGTAAACGCTTGCGTGTTCAGTGAACTTAATGACAGTTTTTGAAACTAATCCATCGCGTTGACATAAACTTTAATTTGTAACTAATCTGAATAAGCGCTGTTTGGTGAAAGTGATGGGAACTACAAATATTCCATACAAATTGAAGTAAGTGAACGTTAACGAGATCGAGTAAGTTTAAAAACTTGCACTAGGCCCTCTGATAATTTAACCCCTGACGCAAATAGAGGGGTGTTGTAAATTAAAGTTGGCCCTTTGTGTGTCAGTCGAGCCTGGGGGCCTACTCCCTATGCACGAAGTCGGTAGTTTTGTACGAAGTTACGGGCCAACAAAAAAATTGAACTAAGAATGAATGACACCATGATTTGACAGTTGTCCCTACTCCAGAAGCTGATGTATAATACCCGTCCGCAAAATGGAATTTAACACTTGTTTTAGTGGACTAACTACTTTCTGACTGGCCCGTATCTTCGTTGACGGACTTAGAGAGTAGACCCCCTGATCTCTGAGGATGGAACGATTTTAGTGCCTTTTTTAAATTAAATCAATGGATGCCAGGGATACAGCTGCCTATTCTCCATACATGATCACTTGACCAGCTTTGATGAAAAAGCCAGTACTATTTTTTGGACGACATCACCGCCTTACTATACATTTAATTACTTACATCCTAATAGTTAATTACCTACTCCAATAATCCTCTAATATGTCAAACTAATGCTTCCCAGTGGACACATCTCCGAACTGGAATTTATTAGCTAATTAAACTTAGACAGGCAGACTGCCAGACAATATTTCTACTTGATCTCAAGGACACAAATCTCTGATGTCTCATCATAAGTCAGTTCATAACTGTTGACCTCCGTGACTTTGTCTGCGGTGTTGTTTGCACTAAGGACTAGGTCATTTGAGGATTTAAATGGCGTAGTGATAGTGCGAGTGCAGCCTTTTACTATGTTAAGGGATTTAATAAGGTCACGTATTTTATCTAACTTCAATTAATTTTTTATTTTGCTTTCCTAAAAATACTAGGTCGGGGTGCCCCAGCTTAGTTACTGCGACCAGATGTGAGGAAAAGCCAGAATGTTAAATTAAAAATTAATTAAAATTAAAAGCCCAAAGAGCTTTTAGAACTTCATTAATTTAAAAATGTGTACATTATTAGAAGTTCAATAAGTTTTTAGAGGATCATTTAAATATGACCCTTTAATAAGTAGGTATCTACGGGATACATGGGCGAATCAGACTTTCCTTTCTGCATCCTAACCTCTTGAATCCCGTGTAATGAATCACAATGAATATCTATTGTGTCTAGCTCGTTATTGCGACCTCGGGTCTCAGAGTTAATTTTCCTAGGTATTAGCTAAAATCATAATTTAATTCGAAGGAATTTGTTAGTGGGCATGCGCAGCCGCGACTAGGCAATTTACACGGTTTTTTTTTTAATTTTGTTAAAGATATTCTGGATGTTTTTTGACGCGATTTGAGCATTTAATAGTGTAGCGGTATCAACATCGCTACAATAGTATACTGTTGGTGATGTGTTTATTTTGACAGGTTTGTAGCTAGTTTCCTTATTTTGTACATAGTTTGATTACTGTAAATGTAAATGCCGAAACAGGTAACAACAATATTAACCTATTTCACACACAACAATACAATAACACAAAATTATCCTCAATTATTTTTTTTAATGATCTAATAGGTATTTAAACAACTTTTCAGTATTTTCTAACTAACTTCCACATTAGTGTAATGTATTACTGCAGTACAAGGTACAAACTTATACGCTAGGTACTTATATAAAAAAAAGACTTATAGTAGGTACTCAAGTACCTTAAGGCGACAATAAGTGCCAGCGATCTTGAGCGAGTGGGAGGAGCATGCGAAACTTTTAAGCGAATAAAATTGCACAGAGCGTTAGCGTCTACCCGGACATTGGTCAGCGATGCACTGCCCCCCGTCGCCCGCAAGAGCCCCCGCTTCAACGCGCATCAAGTTTATTCGCAAAAACAACCCACCTTGATTTATCAAACACAATACAAATAAAAGCCGTACACAAAAATTTGGGTAATTAAATTGTCTTTTAGATCGTGCAGATTTCATGAAAATATGCCCGATAGTTTTTGCGTGATTATCGTGTTTGTGTTCTCGCGTTAGACATTACTTTACAAATTAATTACACTATGTTATAATAAATATAATTTCAAATATTCACATATCAAATTACGAAGAAAATAGTTTAGTTTATCATATATTTTTTTCATACAAATAAGACTATTCGTTTAGACGTGACGTTCAATTTGAAATCTTTAAAAGTCGTATATCTTCGCCTTAAGTGCTAGTCTTATAATTAGTTCACACGTTAATGGCACTGATGACGAGTTCACTATCACCTTGAAACTACTTATTATAAGGCGGTAGGAATGCAGGTAGTTGTGTTTTTTTATGCGTATCAATTTTATCAGGGAAGTAAATAATATAAACAAAGACGAGACGCTACTTTGTGAAAGTTGTGTGGACTATATGAGTCATGATAATATGAATGGTAGACAATAAAGCAAGTATTACAACTACACCAGGTCGCAGCGACAAAATGTGGGCAAGCAGTGGTTACGTGTAACCAGTATCGGTGCAACTTCTTGCAGTTGCGTTGTGGCTAGTGTTTACAGACCCTTGAGATGCAGGCAAACAGATCGTTGTGGTTGCGTTGTGGCTGCGACGTGGCCTTGATGTGGTCTGCGCCTACACGGTCGATTTTTGTGGTCAAAAAAATGTGGTCCCTGGAATAAACTATTCATTTTCAAACAAATTAGCGCCTGTCCACGTGTGGTCGTGATTGTGGTACGTGTGATCGGGCTCTTCGTCTATTTTTTGCCAATATCTAGATTTAAATAGTAAGAATTCAACTGCCAGATTACTGAATGATTAGTTGATTAATGAAGAGGTCAATTTTAAATAGGAGATTATCAAAGCCGATTAAAATACATGCCTAAATATTTCGATTTACAGTTTTTTTTTTATAAAATTTGCCTTTTAAAGCAAAAGCTGCTAGCCCGCGCAATTCAAATTATCTTCATATTTTTATCAACATACAACCTGATACTATCCGGCGAATTTGCAAAAAAAAACGTAAGAAAATTTGAAATTCGCGAGCTACTTTAGCGCATTCCCCTTTAAATTAAAAGAGATTTGTAAACGTCAAAAAATGTATTAAGTATGGTTAAGCAGACGTTAATCGTACTTAACTTTAAGCAACGTTTATACATAAAGGGGAAACAGTTCCAGCTATAGCCAAACTCAATCTCAAAAACACGATGTAACTTCAGCCCTAGCCTAAACCTTCCAGCCAGTTTCTGTATTTCGAACTTTAAGCCGACTTTAGTAAAGTTCTTAATACAAAATTGATAACCTAAGACCGGACTAAGTTGCCAGTTTTGTAAAAGGAACTGCATTTGGTTTCTGTTAGATTCCTATTTCAAAAACATGCAACATTCGCAGCTCACTCCCTAACTCTTCAACATAAAAACTTAAACATTTAAGTTAACGTTAGCACACAGCTTCAACAGAACATAACATCGCAAAGATAACATCATTGTTCAAGTACCGATTCAGTGCACCAGACGATTGAACTACGACATTATGAAGTAGAAATGACTCTTTAAAAGGTTCGCAGTACTTACGTACAATCAGCCGCACGTACATGTAACAATATGTGTTCAACAGCGCCTTTACTTGGTAACAGTAAGGACAGGTTTCGTCGTTCTTAGTGTTACTATTGCGTGCGCTTGATAGTACATACTCTCTAATTATGTAGAACGAATATTGATGCGCACGCCCCTTAACCTAGATAGAACACCTTTAAAGATACCTAGGTAGTAAGAAACGTTGTACTAATGTCTGGTAATAATTTGCTGTTGAATGGAATTGAATGCGGTTTGCAATAATTCGTGATTGAGAAAGATATTAGAAGTTATGCGGTATGTAATCCCCCCGTGTGTCGTTAGGTTATAGAATCTTAGTAACGTTATTTAAATCATATACACACCTGTCCCCGTTGGTAGTTAGAAACTGCGGAACAGCATTAATTACTTCGATCCTTTTTTGGAATTTGGGTCGTGAATATAATAAATATTCTGTCTGTCGTTATAGACGGACCCTAACTAAGGCTTCTACCGACTAAAATCACTTTTGGAAGAGGCTACGAAATTACCGGTCGCATTCAAACGAGTGCTTCTCCTCCTACACTGTTGCCTTAGATCCTAACCTTACTCTAAATATATATCTTATAAACATTTAATCATTTTCAAAACAAGCGAGCAGATCCATACACAAAGGTAGTCATAAAATCAATCAATGAATTTGAATCTTCAGTTGTCGTGTCATTGATTGACATGACAACTGAAGGTGAACTGAAGTGTTCTGACGTGATGATCGAGCATGATGTCTAGTTATCAATCGTCGTCCTCATTGCCTTATATAAATCCATTTATCATGACTATTGTCTGATAGACTCATTATAGACATGAAGAGGTTTATTAAGAGGCTATAAATCAAGTCAGTCTATCGCAGTCCATTGCTGGATAAAGGCCTTTCCAAAGTTGTATCTATAAGACTATAGTTTCTTCTGAATAAACTGAGTTTGTGTTATAGAACATTTTACAAAATGTTTTTGTACAATAATGAACTGATCAAAGTACATCATTGTTTTCTTAAGGTGCATCCACACCGAAGTTACTTTTTGTACATTTTGCAACTTGATAACATTAAGTTTAAGCTTTTGCGGCTTTTGTTTTAATTTTTTGTTGCCCATAAATACTTGCAAACGTTGCTCCACAAAAAGTAGGTCCGGCGTGGATACACTTTTAACTTATATTCTAGTTTGTAAAAAAAAACCCGGGCTAGTTGATAAAATATAACACCTAATAAATTAAGATTCTTGTCAAATTAATAAGTATCGGTTTCCTTTTACTTTGTTTGTATTTCATTCGCTCTAATAAAATAGTAATATTAGTGTAACTTATGATATAACTAAGACACAATCGGTCTTTTTAACCGACTTCCAAAAAGGAGGAGGTTATATGTTCGACTGTATGTATGTTTTTTTTTTTTTTTTTTACGTATATTCACCGATTTCTCCGTCAATTATGGACCGATTTTGAAAATTTTTTTTTTGTTTGAAAGGATATGCTCTCCAGGTGGTCCCATTGTCACCAAGTCAGAATCTGATGAGGGGATCCCACGGAAATCGAGGGAAATCCTCAAATTTTATAGGCACACGTATAGCGATTTGGATATTTTTTATAGTAACTCGGGCATTTGCTCTTGCAAAGCACCATTCGGTGAAGTGGAACTGATGATGAAGACCAGAGCTGGCCACCGGAACTTCTCAATAATAAGTATTTTACGGGATGCGATTCGATTTTAATATGGTTGCTAAGCAATTTATGCTCGTCACAATGCATATGGTGAAATGGAGCTGATGGTGGCTTCACCATCGGCTCCAGTGGTTTTGGTTCTTAACAGGGGAATTCCTCAACAATTAACGTCCCTGCGTCGGGAAAAGGAATATTTTGTAAAAGATGATGAGTAGTTGACTTTAGGCTATTGTAACTTAGATTTATTAATAACTGACTTACTAAAAAGTGAAAAATAAAAACTTTTTTACAAAAAAAACAACTGACTTCAAAAAAAACACTACAAAGTGAAAAATAACTTTAATTTTGGAAGTCGGTGGCAAAAAACAAAATACAGATACAAAGACACCGACTTCCGAAATTAAAAGTTATTTTTCACTTTGTAGTGTTTTTTTTTGTAAAAAAGTTTTTTACAAAACAAGGATTTTCTTTATACATTGTTTAAACCATAAGTTCTCAAACTTATTTTGTCCAACCACATTGAGTTTTTTTTTTCTAGAGCCCTCATTTTTTTTAAATTACTGTCTGTCGCGTATCTGAAACATCTATTGCCACGATTATATTTAAAAGTGTAATATTACATAGTCGTAAGATCACATCTCAATGCCCCCTAATTTTTTCTGGGTCTTCTACTACCCCACTGAAAGTCTCAAACGCCCCCGACGCGGCGTTATCATCGCCCACGTTGAGATGCGAACCTATTGTTTAAACTTTAAACCATCGAGCCTATTTTTGAAAAAATAACCTAACAGAAATTGAAATACAGTTCCTTTTACAAAACTGACAACTTAGTCCGGTCTTAGGTTATCAATTTACTAAAGTTCGGAATACAAAAACTGCCTCGATGGTTTAGGCTCGGGCTAAAGTTAGGTTGTGTTTTGTAATAAGACGGAATATGAATACAGAATATTGTATCGATCAATCTGTTATGTCAACAATACATTAGATTTATGGTCATAAAATTCCAATAGTACTGTAGGGCTTCTACATTCTAAACAAATATAACATCTACCAGTGCCTCTGTTATGTCTCCAAAAGAAAAAAATCTAAGCATTTGTTCATTTCAATCAGACTATTTATAGCCTTTTTTAACTGTCAAGATTTGAGTCTTGTAAGTGCCAAAATTAGTTTATAAGTTAGTTGACCGTTTCAAAGCGTATATTATACTAGCTTTTGCCCGCAGCTTCGCTCGAGTGGGTGTCGGAAATTATCCCACGGGAACGTACTACCGGGATAAAAAGTATCCTACGTGTTAATCCAGGTTATAAACTATCTGTGTTCCAAATTACATCCAAATCCGTTCATTAGATTTTGCTTGAAAGAGTAACAAACATCCATCCATCCATACTCACAAACTTTCACATTTATAATATTAGTCGGATTAGTAGGATTCCTAGAAAAGTAATAAATAAACTGTTAATGGTGCCGATTCTCTTGTCACAAAATTCTCTAAACTAGACTAAAAATCACTAAAATTTTGTTTAGTCCTGTCAAAAGACGATTTCTTATTCTGAAACAGACTAAAGTGACACAACTTAACTATATTTTAGTTTGACAGCACTAAGATGGTACTGAATAATTAGTTTAGTGAAAATGGCAATTTTGCTATTCTGAATTTGACGTTTTTAATCTAAAATTTTGGTTGTCTTAACTAAATCTGGCTATTTTTAATCGCGATTAAAAAGGTGTGGAATAAAATTAGTTGTCATGAACTAAGATTCACCACGCGACTTCAGGGGCAAAAACAGTACTGTTTTTTTTTTTTTAATTTTGCTTATATATCGAAAACGGTGTGTCCTATCGCAAAAATAATGAAAATTTCGACCCCCTTTATGAAACCCTTAAACCCATATAACTCTACACGAAGGTATTTTTTTTTTAAATATTTTCCGTTTAAAAGTGAAAAATTCCATATAAAACACGCCGAGGCTGCCACCCATGCGCGCCTCCGGCTCTAAAAAAAAATCACGTGGTAGGGTAAACAAGTAGGTACCATGTGGAGTCGCGATTGTCAAATTAAATTTTAGTTGCGTCAAACTGATTTTTAAATTTAGAGATATTTTATTGCAGAATAGCTCTAAGATTCTCATAGCCAAAAGTAAGGAATTTTAGTGATAGTTTAGTTAGTTTAGTTCGGTGTACAAGAGAATCGGCACCAATATCGATCAAACGCCGTACTAACGAAGAAAACGATAAAATTTACCTGATACGTTTGCTGTCGAACCGGGCCCGTTCTAAATCTACCAATAGGTACACCCTCACATTAACACATTTCTAAGACTCCTACTAACTCTCTCTCTCTCCTTATTTACAGGAGCCGTCATCGAGTACGTCGTCGCGTCATGGCGAGAGAGCGCTCCACGTCAAATCTCACTCCAGGGATTTGGGCAACAGTCCGCTGTCAGCCAACACCACAGGAAACAGTTCTAGAGAGTAAGTAGCTATTCTAAACAATATATAGTAGAATGGTAATCCTACTAATATTATAAATGTGAAATTTTGTGAGGATGGTTGGATTGGATGGATGGATGTTTCTTACTCTTTCACGCAAAAACTACTGAACGGATCTGGATGGAATTTGGAACACATATAGTTTATAACCTGGATTAACATTTAGGATACTTTTTATCTCGGTAGTACGTTCCCGTGGGATAATTTCCGACCTCCACGCGGGTGGAGCTGCGGGCAAAAGCTAGTGGTATATAAATTATACCTGAAGGCTGCATCGTTGGTCTAGTGGTCCGAAGTGGGACTGTTTAGCTTGGAATCCTGGGTTCGATCACCGGATTAAGCAATGCCACTGGGAGCTATAAATTAATGCTCATTAACAGTATGGAATCTGGATATGTGCCGGTTAATATTGCATGAGACAAAATGATCAAATATTGTGGTGTACACATCTGCCTATCTCTTCGGAGAAAACAGGCGTGATATATGTGTATCAACCGTAATGAATGATACGAAGATATACAGGGTGTCCGGTAAATAATGGATAATCTTGAAATAAACCTTACAATAGACGTTATGGCAATTCTAAAAATAAAAAAACCCAAGGGTTTAAAAAAAAAAATTATAACTTTAATTTACAATCTCTTTCACCACAACCACAAATGAATGAATTTGTCCTGTTATTTGTTGTTATAATATTGTACGTTGACTATGCCGACAGAAAGGCAGTAAATAGTGTGTCTTGAAATTGCATAGTATTATTTTTTTCTAAAAAGCTTGTCCTGGGTACTACTTGGGATATATATTTTTTGTATTTTTTTTTAGAACGTCTAAAAGTTATATTATATGACTAGCTTTTGCCCGCGGCTTCGACGGCGTGGATGTCGAAAATTATCCCACGGGAACGTACAACCGGGATAAAAAGTATCCTACGTGTTAATCCAGGTTATAAACTATCTGTGCTCCAAATGCCATCCAAATCCGTTCAGCAGTTTTTGCGTGAAAGAGTATCAAACATCCATCCATCCATCCTCACAACCTTTCACATTATTATTATTAGTAGGATGTTTCAAGGTTATCCATTATTTACCTGAAATTCTGTATATGATAAGGGAAATCTTGAAATGATAAACAATTCATTCTTAAAATTACATTAATTGCCTATCTATTGTATGTTGTTCCTTCCTATATATTGTATGTTGTTCTGTCCGTCCTATCTATTCTAGGATATCAGTAACTACGACATAATGTAGTTACTTCCTGCATACCAAAATACAACAAAGGTTTTTTATTAGTGTCGTGTACTGAGTTCTCTGAAGCTGATAATATTTGTTTGTCTATCCCTTACAGCCTGGAAGACTCGCCACAAAAGAAGATACTACCAGGTCTGATAACGCCGGGCGAATATGCGAGCACGGTGTACAGTCCCAACGTCTCGTACGCTCTCTCCTCCGCCGATGAGTATGGCTCGCCCGCTTATAGAGGTACATACATATCATGATGATAAGCTCCTGTCAGGTCTGATCCTCTGACACTCATCCTGATGTGTGACAGTTTCTTTAAAACTCCATGTGGATTATCAACGGCCACGTACTGAGCCTACATGTTAAGGTGGAAGCGCCAGGGTAACCCGCGAAAATCAAATTTTCTTACTTTTTTTGTTGCTTGCTTATTCAATGCGATTATATGAACTTAGAGGGTTGTATTGATGATTTTAATGATTATAATTCTACAAATACATACTTGTTACGGTCGCGAATAATATTTTGTTCAACATACAATCTGACACTGACCGTCAAATTGCAAAAGACCTAAAATGAAAATATGAAGTTCTCGGGCAACCTGGCGCTTCCCACTTAAGTTAAACATAATCAACGATATTTTTTGAGAGTTTAGATATCCCAAAGTAAAACCAAAAATGCTGACCACTCCGTGCGGTTTTCGTCAATTTCCTTCGCCTCTTCCACCATCATTGGAGCTCCTTTCCTTAAATTATGGATAAAACTTCCTACGCGATATCGAGCAAATGCCATATTTTTTGTTTGACGTCCCAGGAGTATAAAATATTTTCTAAGCAATTTTTTTTTGCCATTCTAGGTCAAGATGGGGACTATTCAAATCAAGGTAATTACTTCAGAAACCTTTTTTTACTGCAATTATGGCCCAAAATTCGTCAAAAAAAAAAACAACATCAGATGTTACTTATTATAACCCAGTTAAAAAAGTCTTGAGATTCAACAAAAGATTGCACAAATGTGTGCTGCTTTTTAGGCTTCCGTAGTTCTGACAAGGAACCCTTATAGTTTCGTCATGTCCGTCTGTCTGTCCGAGGTTTTGCTAAGAGATCGTTAGTACTAGAAAACTGTAATTTTGTAGGAGTGTGCATATCAATTACGCCGACAAAGTAGTAAAACAAATTTTTTTTTTTTTTTTTTTAGGGTAGCTCCCCTTCATTTGATGTGGGGATGAATTTTTTTTTAGTCGTCTACCCCATCGTGTGGGATATCATTGAATAGGTCTTCTAAAATGACTTGGGGGTTGCTAAAATTATTTTTCGATTTAATGCTCCATTTACGAAATATTAAACTTTAAAGTGCAATTTTTTGTTCCAGTAGGGCGTCCCCCCCCCCCCCCCTCTAAAAGCTAAACTGCTGGCTTGAAAAATCTGGAAAAATTCACGATGATAGTGCATTTCATGAACTTTAAAGGAAAATTATAGCGGTTAAGATAAATTTATTAATTTAGCAGTAATAGTCGTTGAATGGTTGGATAATTTTGTACCAAATACAAAATCCTAAGCATTAATCCTTTAAAGTGACTAAGATGAAGAAGTTGCTTGTTTATAACGGGTAAAGACTTGCATTGAAAAACAAAATATGAAATAAAAAACTAAAAAACCATAATAAATTATCATACGTTTCACAATACTGCCGCTAGATGGCGCTGTACCAACGGGTTACGTTTTCATTATATTCAGAATAAAGAACAATAGAATCGTACTATATTGTGATAACGGGTTACTACGGAACCCTACACTGCTTGGCCCGGCACGCACTTGTCCGGTTTTTTCAAGTATGTATGTATGTAGTAGGAAAATCAATTAATCTGCCTAGCCTGTTCCTAACTATGTTGGGGTCGGCTTCCAGTCTAACTTGATGCAGCTGAATACCAGTATTGAAAATGACAGGTTGATTTAAAAAAAAATGTGAATGACGGTTGAAAAATAAAACTCCAACATTAATACCCAAATCAGTTTATCAACTACATGTAAATATAAATTTCCTTATGCGTTGCCTCATATGGAGATTTTGTAACGATAAATTACCAACACATTTAATAAAACTATATAAGTACATTTTATATTGACAATCATTTTCCTCATGATAACAAGTATTATTTAATACACATTGGCTTAACAAATTCTATGTAAAACATTATTTTTCAGTGTAAATTTAGACATTGATTTAACCACAGTTAATAGTGCTAGAATTAGAACAATGACCGTGAATTAGATCAGTTATTAATATTAATTGCGACGGACAATATTATAATAATAAAGTAAGGAGTAATTTACAGGAAAAATTTAATAATATAACTACAGGTTGGCAGGGGTACATCGACGCACATGGTTCTAGAGACCTAGCGTAGAAAAAAAAATCGGTTATCAAACAAAAATCTGCTGTTTCATAGAAAAGTTCAATACATACGCGTTCAAAATGTATGGAACAGCATTTTTTTTTTTTTTAATAACCGATGGAAATTTTCAGCGCATGGGGGTTCAAGATCATGATCCATGGTAACAGTTTCCGATGTCCCTGCCATCCTGTGTACATATTATAAATCAAAGTCGTTTTTTGTGTCTTTCTGTGTAATCACATTGTTCTCCTGAACTGCGCAACAGATTTTGATCGATGCAGTTTTCAACCCCATTTAGAGAATTTATTCCGGAAGTTTTTAGTGTGTGTGTCATATTTATGTTAAACTAACGTAATAATAAATTAAGAACATTTTGTCAAGTCGTAAAACTGTTAAAGTTGTGCAAATAAAAACAATAATGCAACAATAACTTTGTGATCGAAATAAGGTAAACCGCTTTATCTATTCTTATCTTTTATAAGCACATGTTTCTGCAGAAAATAAACAATTTTTCTTTCTCTTTCTGTACATTGTCTTTGCTAGACTGATTATTACAATTAAAAATCTATATATATAAAAGGAGAAACTCACTGATTGACTGACTGACATCAGCGCACAGCCGAAACCACTGGGACTAGGAACGTGAAATTTTGCACACGGCTTCTTTTTGTAATGTAGGGGAGCACTAAGAAGGGGTTTTTGAAAATTCGACCTTTAACTCTTTGAGTCCCGAGGTCGCGATATCGCGCGAGACACAATAGTTAATCATTGTGTCTAACTACTCGGGATTCAAGAGGTTAAGAGGGTGAAAAGGGGGGATGTTGTTTGTATGAAAAATCTTATTTCTTGAGTTGATTAACTTGAAACTTGTCACATTTATGTATCTTAGTAAATTATAAAGTGTCATTTTTGTTTTTCTAAACTACCCCCCCCCCCCCTTAACGGGGATTAGGGGGTGTCAAAGTTTGTATGGAAGGAGTTTAACGCGTGGTCCGATTAACTCGAAACCCCCTATTTATACTTAAGACCGAAAATAAAGAATGACGAATATCAGGGTTTTTCGTAAATCTACCCCTGACGGAGGGAAAAGGGGTAGCAAATGTTAGAGGGGGATTATATTGCGTGGCTTGATTACCTCAAAACTTGGTACAAATAACAAACGTCACGAACGAATTTTCAAAACTACCACTTTCGGTGTGAAAAGGAGTGGGATACAGTTTATATGATTTTTTTTTTTCCATTGATCAATAAACTTGAAAATGGACCCAAATTATTTTCTTAATAAATAAAAAGATCGTAAAATACATTTTCGAAAATTACCTCGTAAAAGAGGCATTTTGTAGAGGGAAAATACGAATACTACGCGGACGAGGTACTAGTTGATTATAAATAACACCGTTACCGCACCGCTTTACCACCGTTTATTTTATAACCAACTTAGCGGCCCGCCCATGCTTCGCAATGTTTTTAGGACTTGTCAAAATATTAAGATTTCTTTATTAATTAATAATAATAATAATAATAATAATAAATCATTTATTTCAGGCAAAATGGCCCATAGACATATACCTTACAAACTAACATACATAAAATATAAAACAAAACTTTTGTTAAAAAAAATAACTTAAAACTATGTTAGTATCACTTCACTAGCTTGTCCTTGAGCTGCCTTGTGGTACTTGTCCGCGGAAGCGACGGAACACTACGTCTTGCGGCCAAAAGTCTTCTGCCATGACGACGGACAGGTAACAATTCGGTACTCGCACCACGAACGCCTTGAAGTTGACGTTGCGTTGCGACTCCAGTAACTGCACCCTCGGCGAGTACCTCGTCTTCTGGCGCACGTACTCCACGATGTCCTCCGCCTTAGTGGTGTAGTGTAGGCGGGAGATGTACACCGGGGTGTTCGGCTTTGCGGCACGTAAGCTTACTCCGGGCTCCGTAGGAGCTTTGCCGCAGCGGTTCTTGTTCGTTCGTGACTGACGCTTCCTCCTTTGCACAGTCACAAAGTCCTCAACATCAGCCTTATTCGGGGCTTCGTTTGGCATCATAATTGGAGCGCCACTCGCGGCACTCGCAGTGACGACAGCGAAATCCTTTTGCAAGGGTTTCGCCAGGGCTGCGGACACTGGCAGGGGGACGGAGCGAGGGGCTCGAGCGGCGCCGCATGAAGGTGCTGCGGAGACGGGCAGTGGGCTGCGGGGCACGCGGGCGGGGCGCGCTGCAAGCTCAGCAAACGACGGATGCGCTGGCGATGAAACTGCTGACGCGGAGTTTGACGACGATACATCGAGGCCGGCTCCACGACACATGTTTACGTTAGACGCATCGACTGATGACCTAGTTACCGCCACACTGTTGCGCAACTCAGTAAATTCTTTGCGCAAATCGGCGACGGTGTTTTGGGATGCATCTAATTTCGCTAGAACATCCGCGAGGCGGGCCTTCAGATAGACAATGTCCTTCAGAAGGCTCGTTACATCGACGTGGTCGAAGGTGACGGGTGGAAGCTTGTGTAGCTCCTTCGCCACAAACGTCGGCACGTCGTCCGGGTCAGTCTCCTTAAACAGCGTGATTATGTCTTGCAGGCTTCTCTTAGTCCGTTAGTTCCGGTAGTTAGTTAGTTAGTTAGTCGGTAATTAATGTAAGTTTAATACTAATGTACACATAAACCTTCCGGAATAATTTCTCTAAATGATGATGAAAACCGTATCACAATCCGTTGCGAAGTTTCGAAGAACAACGCGGTCACACACAGATATGAAAAGCGACTTTAATTTATAATAATGTAAGTGTAAATAATGAAATCGAATTGCAAATCTGTGGTAAAGTCGATAGCTAATATTAGTCAATCTTAGTACGGAAATATTGCTAATAGAATACCATATTGGTACTTAATAAAACCAACCAGCTGTGACAGGAGTATACCACCGTGACGATTAAGTTACCACTTTATCTTACTGATATATTATTCTAAGATCTTAGCTTAGAATTATGTCAAGCGTCGCCACACTTAATAATATACAACAAGACACTGTCATACGACACTAGAGTTTTATACAATTTTTGATTAATTTCTGTTCCTTCTTCTCAGTAGTTCTTCTACTTACTGCAATCGACAGCGATATTATAAAAATGAGTTCCAACGCTACTACAAAGTTACAGTATAACTGAACGTTGGATTTTTGTGAAACAGGTCAAACATATTTCATAAATCAATGCTAGATGCAAAGCAATGCAACCCACTAATCTCATCTAGCTAAGGCAAAGGGACAGGGGAGACATTGGTTTCTAGAGCCCCTAGAGTGACGTTCTAATAAATAGTGTACTTTATAAAGTTTGTAAAATGTACGTGTTATATGAAGACGATAGCGATGCTGCGAACGTGACGTCATCAAAGGCGATGGCGGCCATCGCGCACCTTAACAGCAAGATCGAGCGCACCAAGGACCTCATACGACTGGAACAGACTATACGGGATGGTGAGTAATCGAGTATAACATTCTAGTTTATTTATAAAAAAAATATGTGGAACATGTAACCTTAAGGCTATATGCAACATAGCAAATAGCTGTTAAATGATAAATGATTTTATTTCTGTAAGTAGGTTTGTATAAACACTTTTACACGTCAATCATATTTTTAAAACTAGATGAGGTCGGCGTTTCCTATCTGACTACTCTGAGAAGAAAGGCCGAAACAAACTCAGAGGTCACAGTCTCTTTTAAAGTCCAGACATAATCTTGGTCAGATATGTAAAGACCATGTAGATTTGTGTCTGAAATGGTCTTTTGAGGAAAAACGACACAGAATGAGTGGACATGTACAGTCAGTGCACGCATTTGTCACTAATCGTGGAGATCAACCTCAAATGCTAAATATTTACCTGTTTTGGTTAATCTATACATACAAATAAATAAAATTCAAGTGTCTGTTTATAATGTCAAAATAATAGCTTTTGACTAAATGCATATGAAAGTATGTACGGTACTTATAACAAAAAACAATTTTTAAATTATGTGTTTGGTTTTTCTGTCTGTCTTTTTGTTCCGGCTTATCTCCGAAACGGCTGGACCGTTTTTGAAAGGACTTTCACTGGCAGATAGCTGATGTTATAAGGAGTAACTGTCGCTCTATGGTGCACTTAAATATTGATTATGATTGATTATTAATATCGTAATAATTAAAATACAGTGAAGTATCTTGACTTAGCATACGAGGTTGTCGACATGTGGGACGTGGAGTCTGCAATCATTGTACCGATAATCGCTTTGGTTAATGGCTTAATAGCAGAGAGCCTCGACCAACACCTGAGGAGCTCTCATTGCGCGGCTGGGTCAAGGGCTTGATTCAGAAAGCAGTACTCTTGGACACGGCACGCATAGTGAGGAGGGTCCTCTCTCTAGAGCCCTGACCACCGGCAGCTTGGACCCTGTTCTTGATGCCGATGGGCTACAATTTTTATAATTTTTAATAAATATATTTATAAAATTTTATAAATACCTAATATGTATTGATAATTAAATAAAAGAAATACAATGATATTAACAAATTAATAAAAACAGGTAAAAAATTGACTGCTCTTTCCGACGACGTTGCCAAGTTTTAGAATGCACTCTTAAAATAAAATAAAAACTAGCATTGATCTAGTTTGCGTGAAGTAGACTTTACTTAAGGTGTAGACAAATGGGTACTGTCTAATTGAAAAATGACTTACGATTTTGAGATTTTTATGCACTGATGTTACAAGGGCCCTTATATCAAAAAAAGACAGAAATACTGCGCTCATAGTCATCAAAACTATGGAGAGAAAAAAAACACAAAATACGATAATTACACTAGAGTGCGCCGGTAGATAATGAATGCCAAACGTGTTATTGTGCAAAGATTGTATATGTGTACGACTAGCATTTAACGGAAAGCTTAATGCTGTACTAAAACATACAGCCTGGGAAACATGCGTGTGTAACTATGCGCATGTTAGCCTGGCTGGACTAAGCGCGCGTTGCATATAATGGTTTACACACAACGCACATAACATCACGCCTGTATTCCCCGAAGGGTTAGACAGAGGTGTACATATAGCACAAGCACATTTCGCCAGTTATGTTTAAGTCCCATGTAATAGGGGGCGAGCCTATTGCCATCAACCGGGCACAAATCCAGACTCCGGGCTGCTACCGAGAAATTCCTGATGGAAAAACCCGTTTTTTTTTTTATGTTTCCCCACACTAGAAATTTCTCCTGTATTGTGGGCGCGTTTACAAACATTTAAACTCACATACACAAACAGCCAGACCCGGAACAACTACTTGTAGGTCGTACAAATATTTTTCCGTGCGGGAATCGAACCCGCGACACGCAGCGCAGCAGTCAATCGCTTAACCACTACGCCAACCATGGCGACAACTTTGCCCGACCCGGGAATCGAACCCAGGACCTCATGCTCAGCAGTAGCGCTTGCGACCACTAGACCAACGAGGCAGTAATGGTTTATGTACACCTAAAATCCAGACATATTTTGTTCTACCGCATTAACAATAAGTCATTCTATATTGCAGACAACGTGAACGAGTACCTTAAACTAGCAGCGAACGCCGACAAACAGCAATTGCAGCGCATCAAAGCAGTGTTCGAGAAGAAAAACCAGAAGAGTGCGCTGTGCATCGCGCAGCTACAGAAGAAGCTAGAAGGATACAACAAGCGGATCAAGAACTGGGAGGTGAGCATCTTAATATGGCTTCATAAACTACCAAAGAGATTTAAGAGCGCTTACACGGGACCACTAGCGCCACTCCTTTAAAAAAATATTATCTCGTGACTGAGAAGGAATTTTGAAAAACGGCTCAATAAGCGACCTCGGTAAGTGTGTCTAGAATTTTCTAATACCTTTTATAAACTTTCATATTGAGACACGAAGCAACAAAATACGATCTAAACAAAAGCGGCCACATTCATAGACACACTTACCGAGGTCGCTTATTGAGCCGTTATTCAAAATTCCTTCTGATTCACGAGATAATACTTTTTTAAAGGAGTGGCGCTAGTGGACCCGTGTGCGCCCTCTTAAGATACTATACAGAGGCTATCGGAAGAAATGTCCTAGAAAAACTGTTCAGTGACGCCATCTAGCATAATGTAGTAAAATTACTTAATAACTAAGTTTGACGCGATACACTTTTACTGCGACCAGCCATTGATTATCAATAGTCAAATAGATTGATACGCCCTATCCACTACTTTAACCGTTTTTTTGTCAGATGAAACTAGTGATTGCAGTAACGTAACAGTTAGATTATCGATTCAATTATTGGCACTTTAATTTGTATGCAGTACCGATTATCGATTTTTTTAAGAAAGAAAGAAAGAAAGAAAAAGTATTTATTGGGACTCGCACAGGATTATCACAAACTAAACTAAACACACTCATAAAAAATAAATATCTTTTGGTGTCGAAAAAAAATGTGCGGTTTCTATGCCTGATGCCTACAAAACCATATAAATTAGCCGCTTCGTTTACTTTAATTTCAATTTTGCAAGTTTAATAGCAAAAGTTAGCGTAAAAATAAAGTATCCACTGGTTTGTTGTATTAATTGTGTTATAGTGTATACATATAAATATTTTCAAACACATTCCCTTGTCTCCGTCAGTATTTAGTTACAAAAATAATAAACTGCATTCACTGTGCGCTTAAAAATAGCCATAAAAGTGCTGAACCTTTTCATTCCTCGTCTGTGTGTACACTTGTATCATACACGCCAGCTTAATGTCCTAAGTTCTTGCAATTATTTTTAGTTTCCTATCACTTGGCTCTAATACTGTAAGACATTATAGATTTTAACTTTAGTTTGAAGTTCTTTGCCTCGCAGCAACACGGGACCAGCGGGCAGGCGCACAGGCAGCCGAGAGAAGTGTTGCGGGACATGGGACAAGGGTTGAAGTAAGTGACTTTTAATTCATCTTAATCAACCTATAGCGGTCCCACTGCTGGGACACAGGCCTCCTCTCTGTGAGAGGGAGTGGGCTGTAATCCACCACGCGGGCCCAGTGTGGGTCGGTAGATGCCACATGTCTTCGAATTTTTGGTTCTAGGACATGCCGGTTTCCTCACGATGTTTTCCTTCACCGTTTTTGATAGCAGTGGTAATTAAATTATTTACAAAAAGTAAAGCGCCTGTCTGGGTTCGATCCCACGACCTACAACTCGTAAGTCGGGCCGTTACCACTGGGCGACCACTGTACTTAATTAAATAAGGTATATTTTAATTTTTGCTTAGGTTTAATCTTTGTATCTATTTCCATACACAATGTTTGTTCTGATAGTCCGTCAGCACGCTAGTTTAAAAGTTTGTTATAGTAATACCTCCTTGAATAGTCTGGTGGTTGAATAGCTTTGATGGTAGAAAATCTAAAATGTTAAAAACTTTCATTTATACCACTTATTAAAGATAGATGACACTTATCTAACCTAACTTGTTTCCCCGGTTTAAAATTAAGTTACGAGCGAATTACAGTTGAAAATTTACAGTATATTACATTGTAGCGGTATCTACATCGCCACATGCGAGCTACACGTCATACTGACGTCACGGAAATCCTGCATCGCGCAAGCAGAGTTTATCGCGCGACTAACATATATACAACATCCCGACATCAACCGTCGGGCAGTTGTCCACCAGACACAACAGCCGTCTGGTCGGAGGATCCTCCCTTTTCTATAGAACATGTGTGAACTTTATACCTTATTCCTCATACCTCTATAACATAGTTAGTGATGCAGGCAAGTAAAAAACGTAACTTTTTGCATTATACTGGAAACATCTACAATTTTTTTTTATATTAGTCCTTCTTACGGTCAATTCCAAACACTCAAGAACATTCAGTACTTAAGTATAATGTTGTACTTAGCTCTAAAAATACTTTAGTTAGCACCCTACATACTGATCTCGTTTTTTACAACAAAAAAAAATACATTAACTATACTTATAATCACCTTCCTATCCCTAGGAATGTAGGCGGCAACATTCGTGACGGCATCACAGGTCTCGGCGGGAGTGTCATGGCCGCTCCTAGAGAGTTCGCGCATCTGTTCTCTCGCTCTAACCGCTTCGGATCAGCTGACAACATCGCTCAGCTCGCCGGTCTGTATATTACACTACTTTTGATGTTGATAGAGAAAGATATGAATAATAATAAACTGATATACACGGTGCGATTTAATTGCGGCATACAATCAATTTTATTGTACGCAACTGGCAAGGAACTTGCATCGTGTAAATGAGGCTTAAGGGTCTTGTTGAAGTTAGATCCAGTAGATTTTACAGTTGGGATAAGTTTTGGCAGGAATGCAATGAAAAACATCGGAAACAGTAACAGCCAGCAAATGCCTCATTATACAAATTGAGGTATTTTCGTCTGTTTCCAGCTTCACATTCTAACTTAGAAGCTTTAACGCGTCGCTATTACAATTAAGTTACTATACTAGCGTTAACGTGTCGCGGTTTTTAGAAGCGCTGTTTTATGGCGCTAGAATAAACATAACATAACATCACGCCTGTATTCCCCGAAGGGTTAGGCAGAGGTGTACCTATAGCACACCCACTAGAATAAAAATGAAATTATGTATGACAGCTTTTCTGGTAACTTCAAAAGGAGATTCCACTGTTAAAAATATACTGGATTTAATTTTACAATAAAATTACTCTGTGGTCATACTGAAGAATATTCATAACACAATCTGGAGATACTGTTATTATGCGACGGTCACATGTAGCAATATATTTTATGGCTGATCAATAGCGCTTCAAAATAAAGTTCTATTTAGGATGTTATTATGTTGCTACGTGATTCCGACGTCAGTGTAAAAATATTTCCAGTTTAATACACTTGCGTGCAAAAAAATTGGCTCACTCAATGCTCTGTATTTGAGAGACGATATTATAATCTCAACATTTTTAATTTATATGTTAATTATTTTATGTGTAAAGGTAGGTAAGATAAAGTTTATTTACACATATCCAATACTTTGATAAAAGCAATATTCTTGACAGGATCGACTCGATTCTTCAGATGTTCTCATCACTCAGTAATGCTTGGAAAAACTGCGTGACTTTTTTTTGTCAGTGTTGTTGACAAAACCTTAATTTTGTTTATTACTGATCGATTATTGATTAATTATCTTAAATTTTTAACTGACTTCAAAAAAAAGGAGGTTCTTTATTCGATCCGTATGGTTTAAGTTGTAATTTTCTCAAAAACTAATTAATCTGTTTTGAATTTTTTTTCATAGACGTATACTACTTACATTTAGGAAGGTTTTAGTACACAATATATTAGGTTATTGTTAATTAAACTTGTTGAATTATCTTGTTTAAAATCGAGGAGAACGGGGTGGACCGTTTTTTTTGCACGCAAGTGTAGTTAGCCAGCGTCAGTATGCCCACAATCTATGTAAAGTAGATGTTTGCTGTGTGACACCTGACGTGTAGACATCACTTAAAAACAATTATACAGTACCTACACATCTTTCAATACAGATTACATTCGTCATGTGTTCTATACTCAACTACAAAATATTATGAAGAAAATACTTGTTCAACTTACATAAATATAGTTAGAAGTTATTATTTATTTTAAATCTTCTTTTCTGTTTTTATTAAACCTTTTTATTTCGTATACAGCGTGTATCAGAAATGTGTGGTACAGGCCATCAAACTGAACAACTATCTCCGTGGGACCAACATCGTAATCGCGAAAAACTAATCAGCTGTCCCATACATTTGGGTCGAGTAGGTATTGAAATTTTGTATGGGATAACAGTTTTTTTTTTGAGATTACGATACTGGTCCCATGAGAGGAGTTGTTCACTTTCAAGGTGTTTACCACATCCTTCAATATGACCACACATTTCTGATACACGCTGTATATCCTTCGAAAACATTTTACTACTTCTTCGAATAAAATATTCTTATATTTTTATTGTAAATACTGCCTTTAATGTAGTCAGTGCGGCTTTGGTTGTTCGCTTTTTATTTATTTTGTTTATTTTACTATTTTAGTTACCATTCTAAACATTTTTCTGGTTTCCAAACCAAACTTTCGACAAAAAATCGACATACTTGCTTTTACCATGTTGTTTTTCACAAATACCCATAAAAAGTTATTTCAAAAATCATTCTAGCTATACAATACTTTTAAAACAGGTTACGAGGATAATTCGGGGTCATATTTCAAAAATCAAATTCCATTTCACATATCTTTTAAATGCTTCGTATACTTCGGTACTAATTTATTGAAATAAGTCTGAACAATATACTTTTATATAATATACAATGTATTTTCTCTCACAGAGAACACGGGTCCTTGTGAGTATATAATGTGTATATAAGTGTAGACCATCTGTATTTAACTTCATTACATCATGTTTTAGACTTACTACTGTTGAAACTAATAGATAAGAATTAAAAATTCATATAAAAATAAAACTATAATAATTTATCATTTAGTTAAGGGTTTGATAAATAACCTTATTGTTTATTCATATTTACGGTTCGCTAACATATTTATTTCGGGTGAGCCCGACTAGTTACGAACTCGCGACTTGATCGCGTGATCAGCTCTGGCCGAGTATATTAAAATTAATTAAGTAAATTAAATAATTAAAATTAATAATTAATATTAATTAAGTAAATTAGTCGGGAAAACCTGAAATCCATATTTTTGTGACACTGTAAACATAAATAAATATGAAAATAACTTGCAAAGGTGATAATAATTATTATTAAAATAACCTTTTTTTTTTGTTATTCTAACTTTAAAATGTTTAATTGAGGTAATTATAAAGTATGAATGTTTGTCGTAATTACGTTCCTATGTAGTTACTTCGTATTGTGGACACCTACCTGTGTAATTATGTCGTATTTAGTGTACCTATACCTATATGTAGGAAGTATACAGGGTCACATTAAATTAGCTAGCGAAGCTCTGCAGATGTTATGGGTACCGATATCTAAACTTGATAAAACATTTTTTTTTTTGGGTTCAACGGCTTCTCGTTATGTTGTAACTGGAAGTATGAGTTGAGAAAATCTGTTTTCTTTTGTTTTATCGTGTTGAGATATCGATACCCATCACGTCTGTGAAGTTTACACAATAAACAGCTCATTTTTAAACTGATATTTCAAGTGACTGCGATCGGTCCCCAACAAAAAAAGGTTATCAAATTTATTTATTGGAACGAAGTTCCTTATCGCGCGTTGTGAAAGGGGGCTAGACGGAAAAAATTCTTACGAAAAGTTGTCACGACACTTTTTGCTATAGTAAGCTATTGTAAGGTGTGCGGCGTCGCATGTTTCTCTGTCTGTCTCTCTCTCTCTTATAGAAAGCAAGCCAGATATTTTCATTTCTATTTCGAATTTGAATTTAAAAATTTTATTTCTTTAAATATAAAAAAAAAAAAAAAAAATATATTTTTATTGATATTTAATATTTTCACATCTATTTCGAATTTGAATTTAAAATTTCAAAAAAAATCTATATAGCCATATCATAGTTACGGTATCTAATAACTCTAGACATTTTTCTTTTGTAGTACTCTCCGTGTTTTTTTTTTTTTTTTTCTCATACTATAATTAGCAACAAATTGAGCTAATGTTACATTTTCAAGAATTTCAGGCCTTTTTTCGTACTTATCGAACCAATTTTCCTTCCATATATTTGTACATTTTAATTAAAATTTTATTACAATTCCTTCACTAATTAATCGAAAGGAACTTCGTTCCATCCGGGTGTCCCTTGACACCTCTCAAGTTTTTTTTTAATTTATCGTGTTTAGATATCGATGGCCATCACGTGCGTGGAGTTTCGCTAGCTAATTTAATTTGGCCATGTATAGAGATTCCTAGTTGCACACCCGCCAATTATTTAGACATATTATATACTGTCGTAGATGCACGAGTTATTACTGTTATTGTAGTATAGGAATCTTTTTTTGATATCTTTCGAAAATAAGGTTAGGTAACTTAATATTGGTTCTATTAATGTAAACTCACGTCTTTTCTAAATGGGTACTTATGTACAGAAACAACAACAACAATGTAATTCCAAAAAAAAAAACTAATATTATGAAAAAAAAAAACGCTGTCACACTATATTAGACTAACAAAAGTAATTATATTCAAAACAAATTGAACAAAATCACAAAAAAAAAACAACTCTATTTAAATATTTTAACTCAAGCGTTTAAATTCAAAACAAAACACGTCTGCCACAGACAATACTATAATGTGTAGAGTATACTTGTAAGTATGTGTATGTATGCACTTATTATATTCATGGTCAAACTAAGATAAAGACTAAGAATGATCCATCACGCGCTTACAGCACTTACTATGAGTTATCACTCGCTTTAACTTATCGCAGAAGTATTTTGGTGGTGTTTAGACCAATTACTATTATTTTAAGTCAAAAATCTTAGGACAAAATAGTTTTGTAGGTAAATTATAAGTCATACAACTGAAAACATGATCCTACTTCTGGGCCAGTCGGGTTAAAAATAAGTGCACGGATGTTGATTGCGTAAAAGAATCGTTGGTAGAGTGTTTTATAAGTGAATGAGTGTATGTATAAAACTGATTGTGTTTCCTATCGCGTTGTTTAGTGACATGGATCTTCCTAAAAATATAAAAGTTGCTGACTAAACTGTGAACATTAAACTTTGTGAAGTTATAGCACTTGTTATTAGTAGATTGGTGACCAAAACCTACTTTTAAATCGAGATAAAATTATATTTAAAGGTCATTTATGAACAAGATTTGTGCTCGTAGTATTTTATTTAATCAAATGAAGAACAACTCTGACAATGGCCTTGGCTGAGACAGTCGCCATCAAAAGGATGATAAAGACATGTTTTGTCTTCTTACATGATTCAAACACAACATTTACAAAATTACAAAACTATGAGCAAAAAATATTTACACATATGAAAAACCTGTATGACTAATAATTCTTTGCCTAAACACCTGACGAACTCGCGGACAATAGTCCCAATAGTCACTCGTCAGTATCGTTACTGAGTCAGGGCGAAGCGCTCGTGATGCGATGTTGTTTAATAAGTGCAAGAAGTGCCGCAAGAAATGTAAATAGTTATTTTTTTCTTTTCGTTTGTGCATATGATGTCATTTTGTGATAAAGACTTGTGTTCGTAATGCTTATCGTGTGTTATAATATGTCTTTAAATAATAAGTAATTTGTTTATGTCTGATTATTTAATGTGGATAAAATAACGGTGTATGAAGTTGGTAGTAATTTATAGAAATAGTATACGGTGTGTAGTTGTAGAAAATTTGTCAAAAACAAACTTTTTTTTAAAATTATTTACGATTATAAAACGGTACGGAATTTAGGAATTCCTTAAATAATATCTAACTTTAAAAAGAAATATAAGACTATATTTTTATAGGATAACTAGTGACACCCTAACTTTGTTCCCTTTCGTAACATAGTCTAATGGCCGATTCCTATAATTTACGGACCATTACGGTCAAAATTAAGACTCTTGTATATTTACCAATAATTAAGCAATGCCCTCAAGCTTTGTATGGTAGATCCTCCCATATGGAAGTACCTACCACAAGTGAAATTAACTTAAAAATGGTATTAAAAAATGCTACCAATGGTAAGCAAAAAGATTCGTTTTTGTTTATAGGAACCGAACATAAATGTACAATTTTTTATCTGTATAATATTATGTCTCCAATTTACAAAACCTTACATAAATCACGAATTCAACATAAACTTACTTCCATACTATACACAACTTAGCAGTAGGCACTAGTGGTAAATACGTACTTTTAATGTTAAGTAAATCACAGACCACATAGTACTCACACCATTTGTCTAGTAATTGCTGTGAACCCTGCTTGTCATCTAGCCTACACACACAGAGGAGTGAGCTAATGGAGTGATCATGCGCTTACGGCGATATTTGCATAAAAATGTAGATATTGTTGTGACCAGTCACTAAGTGTTTTGTGTGTAATACATTGGTGACGGGAGAAGTATATTTATGAACAACATTATCCTTATTACAAATCGTTTAAGGACAGTCTTATTACCACGTCAAGACGTAAATAAGGAAGAAATAAGGGAAAATGTCATCCACATCAGGGTAGAAATAAATGATACTGTATCGACCAAAGATTCCAAATGAGCCAAAAAAAAAAATGATTGTTATGTTTCCATTATTACAAGCAAACCATATTGTAATAATGTTGCAATACCAGTTTCTATCTATGTTATATCACACATGAGCACTCCATTAGCACATTACTCTGTGCCTAAATACAACTGTCAATTTGTGTTGCTTATCATGCCGTGTCCTTTTGCACGCCAGCGCCTCCTCACGCGGAGTTACGAGGTAAATAAACGTTTTTATATACAATACGTTACGTACAAAGGTAAATATATACTTGTAAGTGCAGTCTACAATACATAATTATTACTGCTGTAGCTAATCAGACACATAAACTTGACTGTATTATGTCTTGTAATTTATTTATTTCGATGCATTAGTACAAAAATATGCAGATGTCTATGAAAATAGACAACTTGGTAGGTCCTTGCAAGGCTCAAGTACTATAAGATATTTATCTCAAAGAAAACCTAAGTACTTAAATAAGTTGAAAAAGCCTTTTGCTTTCATTTAGTTTCACAAAAAACACAAATTAGAAATGCTTTTCGCAATAATTGGCACAAATTTTATGTTTGTACAAAATTATTTGCAGAACTAAACATACTAACTTATTTTTAGTTACGCTAATTTAATCAAAAACGGGTGACTGAATGATTAACTTATTTATTAGAAAATACTAAATGATTTAGTTTTGGGTAGGGATTCTTAGAATTAAGAATTCTGTATTTTTATGTTCCACCAACCTGTTTTTTTTTTTTAATTTTCTCTCACTCCATTTTGTGAATGATATTAATATTCTTCTCTATCACCCAATCCACAACATGCACAACTTTGGCCTTAGGGCAGCAATACTGTGTAAAAATAATATGAATGCATTTTTCTATACCACAATTTATTATACTTAATATAAATACACACCCTAGATCTTTTATGTCCAAACGATTCTGCCTCTCAAATACAAATCCTTTTCAAATTTCAAATACTTTTTTCCATTCCACTTTCTGATAAAGTATTCCATAAAGTCTGTTTGATCAATTCCTCCGAAAATATTACTTCGGGCCGAGTCTTAAATAAATTCTTCCCCACTATTCACGTTTCGTTTCAAATTTGTTCCCAGTCTTTCTATGTCTCTTTTCCGGACAAACTCCCGAAAGACCCCTCAAACACACCTGCATAATATCCCATTGTAAAACTTTTTTTTTTTTACGTGGATCTATTAAGGCGCATTCACATTTTGTGGTGCATTGTGATGTCATCTAAAGCGTAGAATTTTCTATTGAAAATCCACATTGTTCACATGTATGCATTTAAAGCGCCATGACACAACAGAAATGTGAATTCGTCTTAAATTTCCGTGTAACTATAACCACCATGTATTGAGTATTGCTACAACGTGGTAGCGAACGCGTCGTCGGAAGGCTCTCGTGCGTCTGAGGCCGGGGAAGCGGCGGCTCCGCGGGGCTCCACACTGCCTCGGGCTGCGACCTCGCCTGCGCCCAAGTTCTCGCCAGAAGCATCGCCTAGTTCGTCGGTAACCAGTGAGGGGGCGCCGTGAGTATACACCTTTATAAAATAATATTAAACTAGTGGCTCTGTGAGCCGTAGACTTCTGGCGCGCGCAAAGAGCGCGGTATGGCTGAAATATTAATTTTACGTTTTCAACACCCCAATTCTCCTCCATTTTGAAAACTTTCGAAGAACTGAACCGACAAAAAGAAATCGATATAATTATCGAACCTGCTCACAAAATTTCACGTGAATCGGTTGAGAAATGCGACCTGTAGAGGAGAACAGCCGGACATCCGGACATACGAAAGCATTTTTGCCCAAGCTGAAACGGAGACGCTCCATGCTCGCTCGGTCAATAAAGTCTTGAGTGACTAGGTTAGGACTAGGCAAGCGTGCACCAGTGTTGATCAAATTATTAATAAAAAAAAACTCGAAATTACACGTACCATTAGTTGTTTTGGATTACCGACGATGTTGAAGGCATTCAATCAAATTAAAAAAATCAAAACATATAAAATCGTTTTTTTTTTATGAAAATGAATTGAAATTGTATTGTTTTTTTTTATTAGTGTTCTGCTATCGATATAAGACAACTTTAGCATCATTCAGTAAACGTGAGTTTTCTCGTAGAATCTAAGAGCGATTTATGAAGCAATATCACTATTAAAACCTTATCAAACATGGTTAGCCAATAGCAAATATCTTAAATATACGAAAAAAGATGAAGTTGTCCATAATTGATTGGTCCATGTGAGATTAGGGGAACAGGAAAAACACCAGTGCAATATTGATAACAAAATATGTCGACAAAAGCTGTTGCCCGCGACTTCGTCTGCGTATTTTGTCAATCAATCAATCAATCAACTCAGCCTATCGCAGTCCACTGCTGGACATAGGCCTCTCCCATGCTGCGCCACAACACCCTGTCCTCCGCCTTCCGCATGCAGACTGTCCCAGCCACTTTTTTGAGGTCGTCGGTCCATCTAGCTGGGGGACGTCCCACACTACACCTGCGGATACACGGTCTCCACTTCAGGCCTCATCTGCTGCACCGGCCATCGGTCCTTCGACAAACATGGCCAGACCACTGCCACTTCAGCTTGCTTACTCTGCTAGCTATGTCGGTAACTCCGGTTCTCCGCGTATTTTGTATTTGATCAGTTTTAGTACAAATATCCAGGATGCAAAGGAGCCTATGTCCTGCTCCAGGGCTTCCCAGACTACCTTTCTGTCGAATTTTATAACGATCGGTTAGACGGGAAAATGTATCAAAGATAAAAGAAAGAAAGAAAGAAAAGAAAGAAAAAGTATTTATTGAGACTCGCACAGGATTATTAGAACCTAAACACACTCATAAAAACAAAAAATATAAAAATAAGAAATAAAAACAAAAGTAAAATGAAAATAACAACAGAAAGTCCTGTACGAGGCCAAAAGGCCCCTATCTCAGCATGATGTTGCGACAGTTAAAAAAAAAATAAGTGTCGCAGCGCTGGTATTCTGATAGGGCCCGCTGCTGTGGAGATACAGACAACAATTTTCGCATTTATAGTATTAAGTACAAGCTTCTGTCCGCGAGTTCGTCCGCGTGAGATTTATTGTACCCACGTCCCACCGCTTCGCCCGCCCGCGCTGTTACTTTTTTTTTCGCTTAGCGTTCTTTCTGCTCGGCTCCTAAGGGTTATAGCGAGATATTAAATAGCCTATAACCTTCCTCAAGACTTGGGCTATCAAATGCTAAAGAAAGAATTTTTAAAATCCGACCGGTAGTCCCAGAGTTTACCTCCCTACATACATACAAACAAACAAGCATATTTTACCTCTTTATAATATGAGTCTAGATATTATTTATCTGTGGTCCAGTTGGCAGAGTTCTATTGGCTCTTGAACGAATGTGGCATTGGAGTAATCTTATCGAGGTAACAGCAGTAACAGTAGTAATGTAAAAAATGGCGGAAAATCATGTCATGTATTGCTATAGGTACCCAGCACAGCCCGGTTCTAACAACATTTCGGAGACAACATTTACGTTGAAGCCGATACTGAACGAGCTGCGCGAACGCAGGGAGGACTTCGAACGGCTGTCTGAGAAAATAGATGCACTGAAGGTACGAAATGACTTATTTTTTCATCCTTTTTACCTTACTGCAAAGACAGGGTTTTTCACGCGTAACTTTTTAGCGTATATATTATCATGCGTGTAATCGCATTAGTACCAATATTTTAATGGTATTTGATCACGTGAATTTGAAAGTTTTTAATCATGGGCCATGGTATTATGGTTATGAAAGCATGCACAAGAGGGCCTCTCCGTGGAAAGGTCACCTGACTTATAAGTTTTATCTCCTGAGAAACTGTGATTTAATCATTAAAAAACCTAAATTTTGCCGTAACAGCCTAATGTATAATTAACATAACATATCATAACATCACGCCTGTATTCCCCGAAGGGTTAGGCAGAGGTGTACCTATAGCACACCCACATTTCGCCAGTTATGTTTAAGTCCCATGTAATAGGGGGCGAGCCTATTGCCATCAACCGGGCACAAATCCAGACTCCGGGCTGCTACCGAGAAATTCCAGATGGAAAAACCCAAAAACACTTTGCCCGACCCGAGAATCGAACCCAGGACCTCATGCTCAGCAGTAGCGCTTGCGACCACTAGACCAACGAGGCAGTTCGAGCATAATTCTGCTGAATATTTCACTGATAGACCCCTCTTTGAATTCTACCCTGTCGTGATTAATTTGTTAGTATTAGGTTGGTCACTTGATTGTTATTGTTGAAGTATATTTATATTTATCTCAATTTACAGAACCTGTCACAAGAGGTGTCGTTCCTGTCGGCCGCACTACAGGAGGAACGCTTCAAGACTGAGCGGCTGGAGGAGCAAATTAATGATCTCACTGAACTACACCAAAATGAGGTAACATTCACTCTTCAAAATATGTTATTAAAGCAAGGCCCCGGCTATTCAGGCTTCATCTTACCTGCGAAAATTGCAATTTGCAGAATCCAGCTAGCAGAACGGTATCTCGTGCAAATGATTTGTTATGGTGTGGACGTCACATGTTTTTTTCCATAATATACCATGAATTCCGTACATGTTTTTGGACCGAGTTGAAACATTTCGTCAGTTATTAAAAGAAAAAACATGCAAATGAAAAGATGCCTGTGCTGAATTCATGGTTACAGTTTGTGCGCCGCCCTGTACTAGGGATTAAAGATATAGTTAGTATAGTTTTCTTTATTTTTTAGGTGGAAAACCTGAAGCAAGCTTTAACGGATGTGGAGGAAAAGGTGCAGTACCAGAGCGAGGAGCGAATACGAGATATACACGAAGCGCTCGACCTCTGTCAGACTAAAGTGAGTATATCTTGATATTTAATTGGGTGTAAAAACACCTATAAAACCGACTCCCAAAAAGGAGGAGGTTATATGTTCGGCTGTATAAATGTTTTATTTTTATTTTTATGTAACTATTTTCACAGATTTCTCCGTCAATTGTGGACCGATTTTGAAAATTATTTTTTTGTTTGAAAGGGTATGCTCTCGAGGTGGTCCCATTGTCACCAAGTCAGAATCTGATGAGGGGATCCCATGGAAATCGAGGGAAATCCTCATATGTTATAGGCACACGTATAGCGATTTGGGTATTTTTTATAGTAACTCGTGCATTTACTCTTGGAAAGCATCATTCGGTGAAGTGGAACTGATGATGAAGACCAGAGGTGGCCACCGGAACTTCTCAATAATAAGTAATTCACGGGTTGCGATTCGATTTTAATATGGTTGCTAAGCAATTTATGCTCGTCACAATGCATATGGTGAAATGGAGCTGATCGTTGCTTCATCCAGTGGTTTTGGTTCTTAACAGGAGAACTCCTCAAAAATTAACGTCCCTGCGTTGGGAAAAGGAATATTTTGTTAAAGGTGATGAGCAGTTGACATTAGGCTATTGTAACTTAGATTTATTATTAACTAACTAGAAACTAGTGTTCTCATAAAGGGTGAAGTGCTGAAACCCGAAAATACCACAGTTTTCTTAGGCATAACTTTGGATACCAAGCTTCAATGGGGCCCCCACATAGATAAATTGTCAAAAAAGCTTAGCTCTGCAGCATACGCCGTTAGAAAAATTCGTGGTTTAACTGATTTAGAGACAGCCCGTTTAGTATACTTTAGTTATTTTCATAGTGTGATGTCGTACGGTATTCTGTTGTGGGGAAATGCCGCCGATATCCAGACAATTTTCGTTTTACAAAAAAGGGCAATTCGTTCTATCTATAAAAATTAAGTCCCAGACACTCCCTCAGAGATAAATTTAAAGAGATTAATATAATTACTGTGCCTTCTCAGTATATTTATGAAAATCTTTTGAATGCACATAAAAATATTAATCTGTTTAAAAAATACAGTGATATCCACAATATAAATACTAGAAACAAACACAAATTTATTGTTCCTACAACCAGGCTCAAGAAAATAGGTGGCTCGTTTAGATGCCAATGTATACGTTTTTATAATAAACTTCCTAGCCACATTCAAGATCTAAGCTTTAATAAATTCAAATCTTTTATAAAACGGAAACTATGCCAGAAAGCCTATTATACTGTGAAAGACTATATTGAGGACAAAAAGGCTTGGGATTGAGCTGCTCCAATAAATTTACACGGTGAATGTTGATTTTAATTTGCTAGCTATTTTAGACATGAATATTTACTGTAAAAAGTATTATATTATTTTCATTATTGAGAATATGAGGACTATGTGGGTCATTGTTTCAGTTATATTCTTGATCTGGCAGTTTAAGTAGTTTATGCGGCCTACCCAAATGTCCTTTCTTTGGTATTGTTCGTCGAATCGTTGAGCTCCTTAAGTTCTGAGTTGAGCTGCATGGTTACTGACAAATGCGTGCACTGACTGGACAGGTCCACTTAATCTGTGTGGTTCTTTCCTCAAAAGACCATTTCAGACACCAATCTACATGGTTCTCAAACATTATGTCCGATTTTTTTATATACACATTGACATTGTTGAATTTTATATACACAATGACATGAGTATTTACTTGTAAAGTAGTATGTTATTTTAATTATTGTGAATGTGAGGATTATGTGGGTCATTGCTTTTTTTTTCGCAGTTAATTTTGATCATGATCTGGCAGATTGAGTAATTTATGTGGCCTACCCAAATGTCCTTTCTTTGGTATTGTTCGTCGAATCGTTGAGCTCCTTAAGTTCTGACTTCCTGAGTTGAGCTGCACGATTACTGACAAATGCGTGCACTGACTGGCCAGGTCCACTCAATCTGTGTGGTTCTTTCCTCAAAAGACCATTTCAGATACCAATTTACATGGTCTTCACATGATCTGACCAAGATTATGTCTGGACTTTAAAAGAGACTGTGACCTCTGAGTTTGTTTCGGCCTTTCTTCTCAGAGTAGTCAGATAGGAAACGCCGACCTCATCTAGTTTAAAAATATGATTGACGTGTAAAAGTGTTTGTACAAACCTACTTACAGAAATAAAATCATTTATCATTTATCATTTAACTGACTCCCTAAAAAGTGAAAAATAAAAACTTTTTTACAAAAAAAACAAACAACTTCAAAAAAAAAAAATTGTTTCATTCCACTTTCACACGACACTGACGAATGTATAGGAATGAACGTACAGTTTGGCAAAAAAGAGTATGATGCGATGACAGTAGAAACTAAAAATATATTTGATGTACCGACCGGTTATTATCGAAACAGCCATCGTTACATCGACTTGTATTCTAAAAATAACATATATCTAAAATAAAGACTTTGGATTCATAGTATTTTGTGCCTTAAACTACTTACACGTGTCTTGGAGTCGCCCTTAGTTTTCCAAGCTGTACATCTGCTCCTTTCATTTCTTTTTTCAATCATTCGGTAGGTGAGTGAAAGATGCCGAGTGCCAATATACGAGTACAACATAGTTGGATCGGTTCACTAATTAATTAATATCTCACTTTTTTATTCATTATCAGAGATCGGATATTTGAATGCATATTTACCTAAAGTATTTTTTTTTCGCCTTGAAAGTATGGAAGCGGCTTCTTAAAATATATATATTTTGTAACTAAATCAGATGTATATTTATTTAAAATTAATGTTTAACCCCCGATGCAAATATGTGTATCTAGGGTATAAGAGGACGGGTGGTATGTGTTAGTTAAAACAAAACAACATATACATAAATTAAAATAATTATTTTTTATCCAGATTGGGCGTAAATATTACTTCGGCTACAACAACTTTAATCACTACATTTCGATTGCTATGATGTGGTCCGGTTTGGTCACTGAAATTTGACGTTAGCTGGATTTTTTCGATACAAAAGCTCATTCCATATTAGCCAACATTTCAACTTTAGGTGAATATGCATCCGAATATCCGATCTCTGTTCATTATGTATTGAGACGTTTTCACTTCAAGTGAAAGTACCGAATGAAAGGCAAAAATTTTATGCTGAACCATGGCATGGCATGCATGATGGCTGGCAATGTGAAGCGTCTGGTATCGGCTTTATGAAGCCGAGAGTTACATATTCTTAGTGTCATTGCGATAACCTTTTTGTTCAGGACCATTCATGGTGATATTGTTTGTCAAATTTCCATTTTTTTCTTAAGAAATGTCTAATTCGACGCTTCTTCATCAAATTATTTTGGGAATTTTTCGTAGCGAAAGTTGGATTAACATAGATTGTGTTCGGGTGAGGATAAATTATAGGTATTTCTGTAAATTGGTTAAAAAAATACTTTTATTCGTCAAAACTAATTTGTTTTCAAACTAGATGAGTTCGGTGTTTTTTATCTGACTACTATGAAAAGCAAGATAAGAAGCTGACACAGTGGTCACAGTCGTTATTAAATTCCAGACATAATCTTGATCAGGCTACACTTGCGTGCAAAAAAATCAATCCACTCCGTTCTCTTCGATTTCAAACAAGATAATTCAACGAGTTTAATTAACAATAACCTAATATAGTGTGTACTAAAACCTTCCTGAATGTTCCTTTCCGGTTTGCCGGCTAACATAAGGAGTGAAATAAAAAAAAAATTGTTTAAAATAAAATTTCATTTAGAAATATGTTAAAGTGGCTACCTCTAAAGTATTAAGTTTATTGAGTGTATAGAAACTCACCGACCCCACATTCAAACTGCTACTACAGTTTTGTGGGGCTTAGTTTATAAGTTATACTTACCATAACTGAATATAAATAAATAATTTAAAAAAAATGTAGATTACGTTAGTGAAGAAATTATCAAAACTGATTCAATCGTTTTTGAGAAAATCGCGAACTTAAAAACATACGGGTTGAATAAAGAACCTCCTTTTTTTAAGTCGGTTAAAAATGATGAATAACTGAACATTGGTAAACAAAATTAAGCTTTTGTCAACTTCACTGACAAAAAAAGTCACGCATTTTTTCCAAACAAAAGCGAGTGACGAGACCATCTGAAGAATCGAGTCGATTTTGTCAAGAATACTGCTTTTATCAAAGTATAGGGTATGTGTAAATAAACTTTATCTTATCTACCTTCACACAATATAAAATAATTAAAATATACGTCAAATTTTTTGAGATATCTTCTCTCAAATTGAGATGAGAGCATGTGGGCCAATTTTTTTATATATTTTTTTGTATATGAGGACGATGGAGATTAATGATTAAGATGGTCATTTGAGGAAAGAATCACTGCAATGACGATGTAAGTTGAGTGCTTTGCTGATGAGGCTATCCCTAAAGTGGTTACAAATTTGTTCACTTGCACCACAAATGATTAAATGCATTTAGCGCTAAATATAATTAATACATTATCGTTTCTGTTTAAACGATTGGCAGATACAGAACGATGTTTTCAATGTATTAAAAACAGAGATCGGATATTCGGTTTCATATTTACCTAAAGTAATTTTTTTGCTATGAAAGTATGAAAGCGACTTCATAAAATATTTTTTGTTGTTAAAAAGTCAGATGTAGGTATATTTATTTAAAATTAATGTTTAACCCCCGATGCAAATATGTGTATGTAGGGTGTAAGAGTAGGGGTGGTGTAATTTAATTAAAACAAAAACAAAAAACCAATTGAACTAATGATTTTTTATTAAATTAAGTACTATAGTTACCCAGATTTTGCGTTAAATATTATTTCGGCGTGGAGTTTCTTGTCGGTTCTTCTCCATACGAAACCGCCAATAGGAACCGTGCACCTAGCTTTTGACGTTTCATACGTGCCCGTGTAGGTTGATGTGAAATAAAATATTTTGATTTTGCTACAACAACTTTGGTCACTATTTTTTTGATCGCTATGATTTGGTCCGGTTTGGTAACTGAAAACTGACATTAGCGGGATTTTTCAGATACAAAAGCGCATTCCATTTTAGCCAACATCTTTGGTTATAAGTGTTAAATCAAGAATATTTTGGCGCTTAAATGACGTCGTTGGTAAACAGTCGTGTCACAGAAATTGTATTTATAAAATAAGACGTCGACGTTACTTCCGATTATGGGCACGCGCCAAAATAAGAGAGTAGCGTTGTTAGTGATGTATGTCTGTTCAATTGAGTAGTAGTTTCAGTAACTATTCGGTGATGTGGTACTGTTGCCTGGTCGCAGATCAGCAAGCTGGAGCAGTGGGCGGCGGGCGGGCCGGGCGCGGGCGGCGGCGCGGGCGGCGCGGGCGACGCGGGCGCGGCCGGCGCGCTGCCGCCGCGCCTGCTGCTCGTCAAGCTGCTCAACGTGGCGCTCACGCTGCTGCAGCTGGCCTTGCTGCTGGTGGCCACGGTGGCCGGCGTGGCCATGCCTTTCTTGCGTACGAGGTAAGGATTGGGCTCTATCTTTTTATCATCTAGGTATAACCCGGTTAATTATATTAATGAAGGATCTACACAAATTTATAGACTAATAATTTTCATATAAGGCAGCGTGAAATTGCTCACGCAATAAATATCATGACACCAGAATTCAACACATAAGAACACATTTAACCCATTTACGACGATCGAACAGTATCACCTGATTAAAATCACGGGGTCGACGACCTCGTGTTGCCACCATATTGATTCGTTTATCAGCAGTAGTTACCCAATAAAAAAAACCGGCCAAATGCGTGTCGGACCACGTACAATGATCAGTTAGTTGGGATAAATTTATCCCAACAACAAACTTAACTTTGGGTAGTAATAAAAGCTATGAAAAAAATATGAGCATACTCAAAATATGAAATTTACTGCTTTAAATACTAACTTTCCGACAACTTATATGCGAATACAAATAAAGAAACGACCGAATAAAATACTGAAAATTCCGAAAAATTAATACAATATTCGCTGACGTAAAAATCTACAGGTAGTCATTTTTATTGTAACTTACCTATTATAAATCTAGAATCAACCTTACACCTAACATACCAAACCTCGGGGTGCCCCTGACGTCGGCCAGCTAGGGTTAGGGTTAATAAGCAGGTCGACAGAGCCCCGCTCTGCGGGGCTTCTATTTCTGTCTAAAGGGTTTAAAGGAACCTAACCAACCGAACCTCGGGGTGCCCCTGACGTCGACCGTTTAGGGTTAGGATTTTCGGGAAAATATTATATGTTTTCGGCAACTTAGTAATTTTTTCGGAAGATTAGTGTTTTTTTTTGGAAATTTAGTTTATTTTATTTGAAAGTATAGATTATTTTTCGTAGAATTATAATTTGAATAAGTTCATGTTTGTTCGTTAAATACAACATTTTTGTCGGTTAATTTTGTATAAATTTTTCGGTAATTCATTTTAACACAGCTTAGTTAGTATTATAGTCAACCACAGATCGCTGGAAGTTAATTTGTTTTTCGGAAGCTTTATCATTTCCCCTTAACTTTGTCGTTGAAATTTTTTTCTCCCTTACGTTTCCGTCACGGTCAATTCTCCAAATGTTTTGTAATCACAAAAACTAACTATAAATGAACGATTTTCGGACTTTTTCCTTTACTTGTGCTGACCTCGACTAGACTTTGTTTCTTACCAAATTTAATGATTCTAGGTCAAGGAAAATACCCTATAGGTTTTGATTTATTTGCGAGTATCAAAATATGTCGCATAAATGGCCGTATTTTTTTATTGTTTTGACGATTTTTTTTGAGGTTCAAAGGTCCGTAGACCTACGTACTTATTTGATATTAATTTCAACTTGACACCTACCTCTGCGCGTTCCTGAAAAAAAAGTAGTGACAGATAGACAGACGTACAGTGGGACGGACATCAAAGAATTTCGCTCCGTTTTTCCTTTTGAGGTACGAAACCCTAAAAATAACAAATTGCTCTCTAATTCTGATACATATCCCATCTGTGAAATTTCGGCAGCTGATTTGCAATTGTAAATATTGCGATACATTAGGTCATAATATAAAGTTATTTCTGGTTTCGCATCGTCTTGCAATAAATCTTGGTCTCATAAAATGGGTATTCCTTTCATACCATAATCACACAAGCTATTCCCCACATTCCAGAGTACGCGTCCTTACAACGAGTCTAGCAGTAATGGTCGGCGTGATGGTACTGAAGCAATGGCCGGAAGTGACGCAGCTGTCAGAACACCTGGTGCGACGGCTCAAGGAGTACCTGCTGGACAAGCACCACGACAGGTAATGTGCGGGGCAGGCAGGGGCGTAGGGCTCTGGTAGGTAGGGGGCGCAGTTTAGGACAGATACAGTGAAGTTGGAATAATTTATTTGCCGAAAGATACAGTATTTAAACTGATTCTAAATAGAACTCATACGGGGGAAAATTTTAATGATATGATAGAACATTAAGGTGAATCCCAAACTGTGGCGCGCCAAATTCAAATTTTCTTTGGTCTTTTGCAAATTGGAAAAAAAAAGCTTTTGTAATTTATTCCACCTAAGAATGTTCATATGAAATATTCTGAAAGATTCTTGGGTGGAACAAATTTCCAAAGTTTGACGATTGATATAAAATTGATGATTACTATTCAGTAAGTCTATCAGTCCGACAGTAGCGAATCGCATTTTGATCAACATAGGAGGTAAAACAGAGCTGCAATTTCCAAAAAAACAAAGAAAATTTGAATTTGGCGCGCTACAGCTGTGAGCTTAGGATTCACCTTAATGCCACTTGTACTACAAATCACCACTAAACGTGTTTAAAACATCATCCTAACGATGTTTTAAATTCGTTTAGCGCTAAATGCATTCAGTGATTTGTGATGCAAGAGGGCATTAATTCCGGAAAATTTGTGTAAAGGAAACAATCGTATGTTAGATAAAAACCGTTAAAGCGCTGAATCTACCAATAGTTGAGTTGAAAAATCTGATTTCTGTAATTTTGTCTGTGTGTTTTTGATTTGTGTTCATATGCAAAATTAGTCTTTTGCAAGTTCCGATTAAAGTTCGTAAAACTTCCAGAACTCGAATGTGCTTGTGGAATCAGCGTTTATCAACACTATTAGTCAGACTCTGATTCAATAACAAAACCTGACATGCTATTCAGATTGTCTCTGCCTTATAAAGTAGTATAACGTGAGTTATTTGCCTACCACACATATCTGCCCCCCACTTAGCAGTATTATTCAGTAAACACAAAATTGTGATGACCTATGAACCCAGTGTGAGAGAAGGCGTCGTAAAACAGAGGTTACGTATTATGTACCGGTCCAGTCTAGAGTAAACGTTGAGCGTTGCTTAGAGAATAAACGATTCTAATTGGAATATAGGCGAATATTAGATACTGCTGGTGTTTGGATACACAGTTAAAAAGAGCCCTTTTATCAAGTTAATTATTCACGCAATTTTAACTGATAAGTATAATACACTCCCGGACGCTTAAATCGAGCCACAGTGCCTCTTATAAGATATACAATATACATGCCTAAAATATCAAAATGATGACTCAAAGAAAGTGTTTATGCAGTTTTGAAGCTGACATACTTACTAGCCATAAATTTGGTGTTGTCATTGTTTCGAATTTAAAGTCACGACCATTTAAAAATGTCCTTTATACAAAAAGTGCTCGAGTGGCTCGATTTAGGAGTTCGGGAATGTACTACAGCCGAGTTTCGAAAAACAACAGACATTAATGCGTATGATCTGAAATAAAAGTCGATTTCTGTGGGGACATAAATCATCGATATTGTAACTGTGCTTCGCATAGTATCACTATCGATATTTTTGCATCACTATTATTAACAACTTAATCAAAAGAAATAGAGCTGTTTAAGTAATCAATTATTGTGTCTATTCTACATTAGTATTTTACCGAATCGAATTTGATTCGAGATAATATAGAATTGATTCGATTTAAATCTCGGCAGGTGTCATGAGCCTTGACTTCTCTAATAAAAAAGGGCTCTGTTTCCAAACATCATTGAAAATATAAAATGAAAATCGTAGATGATATTCAATAGAGTTTTCTATTATTTTCAACAAGCTATTGTACTGTAGTTTCTTCACAATATTACTAATATATAAGCTTTGTTATGTACTATATCGTGTATGTATGTATGTATTATAGGCAGAGAGCATCTTTTAGAGGGGTGGTGCAGATTAATAGTAAAGAGTTTTTATACCACTTGGCATTAGTTTCGATAAACTATCGCGTATTATTGGGTTATATTGTTTTCTTAAATTATTATAGATAAATTAATAATTAATTTATCCAATTTAAAAAAAATTGTTGCATCAGTCTAAAGGATGCTAAAATCATATCAATATAATAATATGTATACCAGATAATAACAAATACATGTAATGTTTTATATAAATAAATTAAACATTGTGTTGCCAGCAATAATGTAAAAAAAAATACATATTAATTTGTACTTTTTTATAAATGGATGGACGTAATTGCAATACTCTTTCCTGGTATTTATTTATTTGGTTTAATTTTAATTACTTTTTGTTTAATTTCCTTTTCTTTTTGTCCACTGCAGGTATGAATGCAAGTCATTATGTGGTTGATTTTGTCAGAATCAGCATCGCTAGTGGAATTTTAGGTGATATTGCAATTTTGTCCTGGGACAGCGTTATTGTATGTACGCCGACCGCGTTGAGGTAAATACTGCTTGGTTAAACTAACAATACAGGTATATGGGATACTAAAAACAAAGATGTCTTGCACTATCCAGTTGATGTGAAATGGATGAAATATCTTCCTAAATAATTATGCATGTTATATTATATAAATGTGACATTATGTGTGTATTATATTGTGTCCATTTTAAGAAAGAACCCATGGGATTACAATTGTTTTCCTGCAACCGTAGCATGGCCACTATAGATACGGAAGACAAAATGACAGATTGTAGAAAGATTTCTACGGCGCGTTGTGAAAATTCAAGAAAATAATGACTTTTTGTTAGGAAACTGATTTGTCTTCTCTTCGTAGAATAGAGATAGAAGTGGTTATGCTACGTATGCTGAATAGATTAAATAGAAAAATGTTAAGATTTAACTAAGCAGTTAATATCATTTCCTTTTTGTGCGACGACGTGAGTTGATAAATAACGAAGATTTATTAATGCTTTTTAGTCAAACATTGATGTCCTGTCCGATTATGTAAATACAAAAAAAAAAAACTTTTTCTCGTTTCATTGTTCGAGATATACAAAACAAATGTGGGTTAACATAATGATTGGCTTTTAATTCTGGACAATCTGGATTTGTGCCCCGTTGATGGCAATAGGCTCGTCCTCTATTACATGGGATTTAAACACAACTGGCAAATTGTGTGTACTATAGGTACCTTTGCAAAACCCATCGGGGAATATACGAGTGTTATGTTAAATGTTCTCATAGTTGTTTCTTTGTTGCAAGGATTACAAAGTTTACTAATTAAGCAATAATTGTTATACTCAAAGTTAGTAAGCTCTCTGTCAACGTAGATCATTATTACATATTGTTAGAATATCTATCAACTCACGCGTGCCGCCGTGGTGTAAGTATACTTATTACAGTGATATTTGTTTATTTTTATTATTTAAGTTTAAATTGAACTGGTTGCACACAGTTCCAGAGATCTAAATAATATTATTCGTGTATGGGTTATTAAGAATCGCTAATATATTCGATCGTTATCATGCTTTAATGCCGTTAGTCAGGGGCGTCACTTAAAGATAATTAATCATTAAATTTAATTGACACAAATATTTTGGAACGATTGCAGTAAAAAAATACGCTGTTACCAACTTTTGGCGCTTGGATGACGTTGTCATGGGGGCGCTGATGGTTAATATTTGTGCAATTGTTTTGTAAAATGTATTGAAAATCCAAGATGGCGGCGTTAGTTCTGATTTTTGCCACGCGCCAGATGTGAAAAAGCTATGCAAGGTCAGATTGAGACCATTTGAAAGTGCTAAGATAATAATGCTGGTTAATTGCAGTGAATGATTGATTAATTTTAAGTAACAACCCCGAGTCCGGTAGTAAGATCTGTCATCTTAAATACTGACTGAATCATTTTTAGGGATGCGTAGTTCATTAATATTTTAAGATCATAACAAGTTCTAAATAATGGTTCATCTAATTTAACGTAAAGATCTCTAGAACTATGTGCGGTCGCTTCGTTTAATTAGTGATTTTACATGAACAAACAAAGGGCTGGGCCCACTTAGATATTGATGATTTATTCTAACGTTGTGTACCGTACGGTGTTGAAGCTTATAGTTAATTGCTCACAAACTCAGTTCTTTAAATACGGGAGTTGTCATTGTTGTGTTTGTCAAACAATACTATGTTGTTAATTCCCTTTAATTAATTGAGGAAATGGTTAGTTACTCTGATTGTAAAGTCTATGATCATGTTGTCATTGTCATACACAACTTGTTTGACACGCATAACCATCACGTTTGACAAAAATAAACTCTAGGACCTAAAAGGCTGAATGGTTTAAAAAATCTCGAATCAGTTGAAACTTTTAAACTAACTTGTATTGTTTCGGTGAAGGATAATAATAAATTGCTTGATTGCGTTTGTACAAATTGTAGTAAATGGGGGAGGGGGTTGTTGAGTTGCCATCACAATGATTTGATATACGTTGCGACATTGGTTCTAAATATATTCATTATTTTTTTATATTGAATTTAGTCAAATATTTGGTAAAGACTATATTAAAGTATGAATCTGGAATTTGAATGCCCAACTTTTATATTCTATTGCAACTCGATTTGTTTTCTAGAATTCTAGATCAATTAGACTATGGTCTAAAACTGTAAAATCGGTTCATACTTTATTAGTTTTTGTCATAATGACGTTATTTATTGAATTGATTATTTATGAGTCGATTAATTGTCAAAACGGCGCAGTTTATTTCATAAGTTTTATGTAACCTATTAATAAACTGAAAATGTAAAAATTACGATAACGTTTCTTAGCGTTAATACCAATAAGCATGAAGATGGTTTTTGTATTACAATTCATTAAACTATACATTTTTTACGAAAATATTTCATTTTAAGCAATAAATCTAAATAAAATAGTTTTTGTCTACAAAGCTTCGAAATAGTTTTGGCTAGAGTCTTAAATAGATACATATTATGGTTGGAAACCATTCTTTATCGAGTGTTGGTCTCATATCTAATAAATCCTTATTCGTATTTTAATGAGAACATTCCAAAATTACTTACTGTGTCGAGTATGGCAGATTTGGTCAAGTCAGGGAACCTTAAAATTACTAAAAAATATTTGGCAACAAAATACTTTTTAAGCTCAAAATGTCCTATTCCTAACTAATTATTCTTTCTAATTACTATACTGATCGATTCCCACCTTTAAATAAATGTAGCTTTAATATATTGTAATAATGATAGTCTAGACCTAAATTATAATAGCTCTCGGTTTCCTGACTAGCCTGACACATAACTATTACTTAGTTTAGATAACAGCCCAGTTATTACTATCCAAGTTATATGATGTACAAAACATTTTATTTCTCAAACAATCGTTGTATACTATGTAAATATTTTTTTATTCAAACTCGCTATTTATAGTGAAGTAAACAAAATTGTTATTATTTATTCTGCATTGAGTTGTATGTTGAGCATATGCAAATATTTCAGATAATAATTTCATATCTATGTTTATATAAATATTTGCAAAGCCATAAAAAACACCAATATTGTATGAACAAGTGTTCTGCACTAGCATGAATTGTGTTGTATTTTTATATCATTTGTTTTCAAGAACACTCAAAAAAATATGTATGTTGAAGTATATAAAAGTATTAATTTTCGTTGCCGGCTATGGATTGAATTAAATCATCACAATTTTATTCAAGTTTGTGTTTCATTTCGTCAAAACGCCTTATAAAAACAAAAAATAATACGACGCTAAACGAATATAAATGCCCTTCACAAATTATAATTATATTACAAAATAATATAATAATAATAAAAATAAAAAAATATTATTGAATCACTGTCGCTCAAGATACAGGTTATCCTAGTTTGAGAGGCAGGTTTTTCCATATTGTGTACAGATTTCAGTTCTTAGATTGTATTGCATTGTGTTACTACCAAAGCTCATTTAAATTGTCTAGGTATACAGGGTTAGTTTTCAATGACCTGCCAAACTTAAGGGTGTGGTACAGACCAGCGTACTGAACAATTTTCTCCTTGGGATCAAAATCGTAATCACGAAAAAAAAATCAGCGGTCCCATACATTTAGGTCAAGTAGGTATTGAAGTTTTTTATGGGACAGTTTATAAATTTTTCGCGATGATGATATTGGTCCCATGGAGAGAGTTGTTCAGTTTGATGGTCTGTACCACATCCTTAAATTTGGCTGGTCTTTGAAAACTAACCCTGTATAATATAAAACATGCTAAATCTGTATTTTTCTTTATGAAATAAAAGTTATTATTATTATTATTATTAGTTACTAGTGTAGTAATAATTATAGTCGTGCTTTGTTTTTCTAAAGATATTTAACTTGTACCTAGTAACGCGTACGTGTCGCTATAATCACACTAATTTGTGAGTAGACCAGATTTAAATATAAAGAAACGGTGGGTACCTAAATAAAGAAAACTAGCTGTTGCCCGCGACTTCGTCTGCGATCCATGATGAAAATTAGCCTATGTCCTTCTCCAGGTCATGGTTTACCCATGTGCCAAATCTCATCCAAATACGTTCAGACGTTTTAGGGTGAAAGCGTAACAAATATAACACAAAAAATCAAATATTTAATAAACAGTGTGTCTTAGAAAAAACTAACTTGTCGATGCATAAAGAAAATTAAACACGTTAAATTACAAAATCAGAAACTGAAGACATGGGAAAATTACTTTTTGGAAATTACATTATTCCAATGTCCTCCTTCGCGGCTGTAGCACTCTTCAAAGCGATCTCAAACATTACATGACACCTCTCTTCAGAAGTTGAGTGGGAATGTTGTTGATTTCTTGTCTAACGTTTTCCTTCAATTCAGATATAGGTTGGTGGATTATTGTTGTACACCCAACTCTTCAGATAACCCCAGAAGCAAAATCCGGAGATGTGAGGTCTGGGCAAGCGCGTTTAGAAACAAAGATATTATAGATACGTACCTACGCATGAAAAACGTAACCCTGTCTCACGTAGTCGGGTAAATGGAACTGCACAGAACCAGGTATTCCCCAGTTATTTAACAGTTTCATAAACTAATAATTCGATAGTCGAATTGGTTTTTATTACCTCGCAATAGGTGCGAAAAGTAGATTATTCTCCTCGGGGATAAAGGTGTCTTCGTCTTGGGCGAGCTTGAATCCCTCGCTGCACACTGGATTCAAAATAGCGTCCAGGATAATCCCCTTAGTGCGTATTCTTCTATTAGATTACGTCGAATAATGGCCTCCCACCGTAGACAGGTATTCTCTGTTTACGCTTCCCACAAAGTGAAACGATGACATGATGAAGTTGCAGGAATCCGCTGGATACGAGAAGCACATGACCGCTCGAAGTGGCGATGTTTGGGGAAGGCCTATGTCCAGCAGTGGACATCTTTCGGCTGAAATAATGATGGTGGCCAGGTTTTAAGATGCTATTAGAATTTCAATTTTACTCAAATAGTTTATTAGTTGTAAACCTATGCTTGACGTTGATAAAGAAATAAATAAGGCCGTAATTCCGCCATCATTTGGCGGCTTGTTGCTTTTAAGCTGCTTCAGGGTCATCTTTAAGTCGTACGTTTTTTTTTAACCGACTTCAAAAAGGAGGAAGTTATCAAATCGGATGTTTATATATATATATATATATATTTTTATGTATGTTTGGGCATAACTCCGTCATATATAGACGGAATTGCAAAATTCTTTTTTTGTTTGAAAGGGTATACTCTCGAGGTGGTCCCATTGTCACCAAGTCAGAATCTGATGAAGGGATCCCATGGAAATCGAGGGAAATCTTCAAATTTTACAAGCACGCCTATAGCGATTTGGTTATTTTTTGTAGTAACTCGTGCATTTGCTCTCGGAAAGCACCATTCGGTGAAGTGGAACTGATGATGAAGACCAGAGGCCACCGGAACTACTCAATTATAAGTATTTCACGGGTTACGATTCGATTACTCTAATATGGTTACTAAGCAATTTATGCTCGTCACAATGAATATGGTGAAATGGTGCTGATGGTGGCTTTACCATCAGCTCCAGTTCTTTTGGTTCTTACCAGGAGAACTCCTCAACAATTAACGTCCCTGCATCGGAAAAAGGAATATTTTGTAAAAGGTGATGAGTAGTTGACATTAGGCTATTGTAACTTAGATAAATGAATAGCTGACTCACTAAAAAGTGAAAAATAAAAAAAGCTTTTTACAAAAAAAAAACAACCGACTTCATAAAAAAAACACTACAAAGTGAAAAATAACTTTAATTTCGGAAGTCGGTGGCAAAAAACTAAAATACAGATCCAAAGACACCGACATCCGAAATGAAAGTTATTTTTCACTTTGTAGTGTTTTTTTTTATGAAGTCGGTTGTTTTTTTTTTTGTAAAAAAGTTTTTATAAAAGTACATAAGCCTTTTTATTTTCCCCATATTTTATTCTATCTAACAGTGCCAGCCCTAGTGGGAAAAAGTGAACTCAGACTTTATGCAATACGCGAGTGCAATTTGCCCCACCAAAATCAATTAGTGGACGACGAAATTGTGAAAGAAAAATTCAAAATAAAACAAGAAACCTAGAAATGTCATTAATAAGTTTCGGTTGCAATAGAATTTGAACTTTGTCGTGTCATTGATTTCGTATTCGTATTGAGTTGGAAATACGGCCTACAAAGTTCTATGAAAATAATTAAATGTTTAGTAGGTACTTAGTGCAGTACCTACTTAGGTAGTAAGTTGTTTCGTTTTGCCTCACACAAACCCTGTTAGGTTTTGTTTTGGCTTCCACTATAAAATCCCGCCAATCTGTCAACGGCTCATCTCGGCGCCAATCAACGCGCGAGTTGAACAGTTTCCCACCGCGGCCACGCCCGCAAGCGTGGCGCCAAAGTAGTCGCATGGCCGAACGGGACGGAGCCTGCACGTCGCCGTTGCATGCGCTCAAAAACTAACAAATCCTGAGTGTGTGAACCATATAACTTCCCATTTATACGGCCTAAACCTTGTGAAACCCGTAAAAACTATCAGCCCGTCCCGGGACGAATCGGAGCAGTCCAACATCCTGGTCGCAGAGCTGGTCGGCGGCGGGTAAGTGAGGCCACATTTCAAATATATTCAAAATTCAATACAAACCCTATTTTGCAATAAATTGTTCTGCCTGCGATCTGGGGGTTTATATTGGAATGTTACCAATGTTACGTGAAAACGTGTACAGGTTTGTATATCGAGTAGGTATACAAATTACGCAATATAATAAATAAAACCCATATTTTATTATAAACATTTAATAATAAAACTTCTTTCACATATCAATACAAAAAATTATAAATCATATTAGGACAAAATACAGAACGTATTCACTTAATAAATATAGATAATTAATGTTCAATCAAGGCTTAGTTACAGAAATAAATAGTTTTCTACTTCGCTCATTCATTAGAAGTGACAGAGAGGGATCCTGGGGGTATGGGCGCTAGATTCTCTGGTTTGGGAGGCGGCACCGGTTTCTCCAACACTTCGACATGGTCAACTATCTCTACACTTTCCTCAGGTTCCTCAGGGTCGTCGTCGATATACTCCGGAAACTCCACTACACTCCTGCAAAATTATTATTTCCTATTTTTATTACTAGCTATACTACCGGCTCTGCTCATTTTACCATGTTTTTCTTATTTCCGCATGGTGTTTGTCTGTTTGTTTATCTGTTTGTCTGTCCAAGTTTTCTGAGATTCTTGCAAATAAAAATTCAATCACATCCCGACTAGCTAGCAGGCTCTAATTTTCAGAGAAGCTTAGTTCTAGATGACAATTTATTTCATCGCTTCTTGCACTCTGCGGCCAGTATTAAGCGTTAAATTAATTAATTTTGTTTTGATATTAGCGATTTGTTTTTTTTTTTTTCATTTCTTATTATTTTCAGCTACGATAGTCGGTTCGATTTATATAAAACTAAAAAGTGGAAAATAATCTCTATAAAAAAACATTTTAGGTTACCACGTTTTTCTAATGAACTAAAAAGTAGAAAATATTTTTTCTGACACTCAAAACTTATGACATGCAGCTACTGCATCAAGGATAATATGTTAAACTAAAAACATGGGGGCGCATTTAAAAATTCCTTGAGGATGGGTTACAAAATGCGCCCCCGAAATGCGAAAGAACAGCTGTCTCTCTTTAACTAGCGCAACTAAATCCATTTCCTTCAGTTCACTCTATGCCACATTTTTTCACTTCCACGTGTCATACCATAGTTCAGCTTCACTAAGAAAACCACTTAAATTGTAGTAATTACAAGCACCTTCCATTTTTTTCAAAGTACCCAAATGAATATTTAATTTTGTCATTATATTAGTTTTGCCTAAAAATTCTTAGCTTCGGGTCAGAGTAGGGTGGGGCATGTGCCCCACCCTGATCCACCGTGGGTACGCCAATGTATTACAACGACAATAAAGATCACTGTGATTTTGACAGTGATGCATAATCAGAGGTAATAAAACTGAAAGGACTGTACAATTCTGTTGGGGCTTCTGATAAAATGTTGGCACATCATTATGGCAATATGCCCTGCCAACGTGTTATAGCTTCCTTCCTTCCTGAGGGCTGTATTCAGTAGCAGAAAGACGTTCATCACGCTTGTACTCCCCGAAGGGTTAGGCAGAGGTGTACCTATAGTACACCCACATTTCGCCAGTTATGTTTTTAAGTCCCATGTAATAGAGGGCGAGCCTATTGCCATCAACCGGGCACAAATCCAGACTCCGGACTACTACCGAGAAATTCCAGATGGAAAAACCCAATAACACTTTGCCCGACCGGGAATCGAACCCAGGACCTCATGCTCAGCAGTAGCGCTTGCGACCACTAGACCAACGAGGCAGTTTATAGTTGTAGTTGTTGTGTGAAGTTATTTTCTTATAAGATTTCATTATAGTTAGATCATACATACCCATCAATGGTCGTAGTAGAATTTTGTTGGCTGTAGACATAACCTGACCGGGTGAATTCTGAGATGTCCCTGGAATTTTTATCAACTAGTAACTTTTTGTTCAACATGTTACCATACCAGGCATACCGATAGAATTATACATAGACAAGCCTTATGCATAAAAGCATCCCAGCGCACTATTTTTTTTGTAAAACTGATGTACTTCAGACTTGCCTGCTGCGTGCGCGCCTTCAAGCGCAGCGTTGCCACATGGAATAAGGAATAAGCACCCATAAAGCAAATATTATATTGCGTATAAGGGGGGTCAAGGGATAGGAAATGAAACGGTTTTGACTGTTTTACCAATTCCGTTTTATTTTTAGGCTTACACATTCTTGTATATTAACATTACTGATAGCTAGCATCACTAAATACAGTGGAGTAATTATAGTTATTAATTAATAGATAGTTCGATTTCACGTTAAGTGTTAAGAAATTAAAAACGCCTATTCGATTTAAAAATAAAAATCTAAAAATTACGTAATCAATAAAATTTTGAATAAAGCCTTAAAACGTCTTAACAAAATAAAAATTTACAATAAAAAATATTATGATTGTAAAATATCGTTGTATCCCTCGGGAATGCCTAATCTTAATAAAACGCTACAAAAATATTTCACAGAATATAACTTAAATAACATTAGAAAATATACATTTCTAAAACTAATAAATTGAGAATGAAATTAGTGTTAAAAATGCCGATGAAGGGGAATGCAGGATATTTGAGGAATGTAACATATAAAGCTACACATTATTATGTATATATTTCTGTAATGGCGTTTCATATTTAGATTATCACATAAACAATTCCACATACACATTTATTGCCAATTCCCACACATAATAAGCGATTAATATCTTATACATTACGACGAACTCAACGGTAGACAGACAACCCAAACAGAGAGTTATGGAAAAATAAAATAATACATTCTTTTAAGAATGTCAACATGTTGTTGGAAGCCAAACGAATTAAACAGAATATTTTAATGCCTATGTTTCTCACGTATCAATACTCGGCTCAGTTAAGTACCCCAAAATCGGTATACATGTACGTAAAACTATTTTTTTAAATATATAAAACACAATGATACTTCAGTACATACAACCGCCATTTCGTACTATCATAAACTCAATACGATTCGTTGTAAAAATGTATAAAAACATCGACGTGTAGATAATAATACTAATCATTCATAAGTACTATTCATTTAAGCCGTTAAAATGTTCGGTTTTCTGTTAAAATACGTCATTAAATATTACGTAATTGATTTATAGCAGACGTTATGTCTGATATACTTAATATGTTACACTTAATATAATGTGTAGGTCACGTACACAAGTATTATTTATATTGTTGAAATTAGCGCCAAGTTGTGGATACTAAATATGATCGTTTATATTTTAGCTATATTATTTATTAATATTACAGCAATATGTCTGCCTGTATATTGAGGAAAGCAAGAACTCAAAACTCAAACTCAAACTCAAAGCATTTATTTCAAATAAACCAATTACAGGCACTTTTTAATTGTCAAGGGGTCGGTCAGTCAGAAAGATGAAGCTAGCTAGCAAGCTTATGTTAAACTAAACAGCTAACAATGAAAAATACAGGGAGGCAGAGAAATCGACGCGCAAACTGGAACCACGAATTCAGCCTAGAGTCTAGCTAGACCCCTAGCGTAGAAATTATTCGTCGACCGGGAATATAAAAAAAAAGCGGCGAAGTGCGAGACGGACTCGCCCATGAAGGGTTCCGTAGCAGCAAGTAACATAATATGCGGTTTACGATTTATGACGTATTAAAAAAAACTACTTACTAGATCTCGTTCAAACCAATTTTCGGTGGAAGTTTACATGGTAATGTACATCATATTTTTTTTTTAGTTTTATCATTCTCTTGTTTTAGAAGTTACAGGGGGGACACACACACACACACATTTTACCACTTTGGAAGTGTCTCTCGCGCAAACTATAGAGTTTAGACCTCAATATCATTTTTGAAGACCTATCCATAGATACCCCACACGTTTGAGTGTGATGAAAAAACAAAATTGTTCCAGTTCTAAGTATGGGGAACCCCCAAAATTTATTGTTTTTTTTTCTATTTTTGATTGAAAATCTTAATGCGGTTCACAGAATACATCTACTTACCAAGTTTCAACAGTATAGTTCTTATAGTTTCGAAAAAAAAGTGGCTGTGGCATACGGACGGACAGACAGACAGACAGACATGACGAATCCATAAGGGTTCCGTTTTTTGCCTTTTGGCTACGGATCCCTAAAAAACACGACGAAAAATGTCAACGCAGGGAGGTTCAAAATCCTGTTGGTAGTGAATCCATGGTAACAGGTTGCACGTCCATGTCCCTGCCACTTCATGATTATTTAAAGTTATCATAAATATTTAGTATCCGCGACTTCGCACTATCCCACCTATCTACCGACACAAACCCAGACATGACAACACAAATATTGTATAATTTGGAATGTAGTACATATTCAGTCGATTAAATGCTAATCGCTTTGGTATAGCGATTGTAATCGTTCGTAAAAACTGTGGAACGGACAAAATTCATATATTTCGATTTATTTATTTATTCGATTTTATTTTTGTGTATGAATCAATTAGACCGGGGTTATGTACAATAACTCGATCGGACGATAGTTTGATGTATGCCCTAGCTTCGGTTACAAACAAGGCAGCTAAACACATAGGCCAATCCAATATATCTTAGGTTAGGTCAGATTGACTGCCTCATACAATTTGTATATTGCTAAATATCTGTAAATAAAACATCTTATTTTTATATAGAGAACTGTTTTCACTTCCATTGTACCAATAGGTGGGTATCGTAATTATTTCGTTAAAAATTTAATGACTGTATAATTGAAATACAGCCATTAAAACACCTTTATAGGCGTCATACACTTATTAGTCACAAGTTATGCCTTATTGAGATAAAACCCATACTACTCCAGTATGGGAACAAAGAACGTCTTTATTTTGACGTGTGGTGACTTCTATAACTAATTTTATGTTGCACTGTGTCGAATATTGTTAAAAACGTTTATCTTGTGTGTGAATTATAAATTTCCTTAATTATTTGACAATGACTTCTCATAAAATGCCTTGTAAATTATAACCATCAGTGCTAAAAAGCTTATCAATGGGTAAAAACAAGTAATATTCAAATGATCCCGTTGAAAAACCTTTTAAAACATCCAAAAACCGACAAAAACAAACTGACAACACATAGACAATTCATAATGTAAATATGAACCCTCTTTATAAACTGGCAACATTGACAATATAAAAATAACATCCCAAAAACTATGGAACAATACAAAAAAAACAAAACAATCGATTTTATAAACTTATAGAGAGAAATATAAAACGAAAACGAGTAGCTTTATGATTTTAAACCAAGACTGAAAAATAATAATAAAAAATACTTTTTAAGTTAAATAAGCTATTGTTTTGTATGCCAATGTCCCCAGCAAGAAGACACACAGTACGACCCTTATCACAATATATTATATCTTTAACTTACTACATACAGTCGGTCATTGAAAACTCCTGTTCATTAAAATTCACTGCTATGACATTGAAATAAGTAAATTCATAAGCATTGACACATTGTATTTCATTTAGCTCAGTTTATTTTTCACTGCCCTTGTCAATGGTAAGACAAAGCAGTTTATTACTAGGGGCCACACTATGACATGTTGCAAACATCATAGTGTGTGAGAGAGAGATGAAGCTACAAAGGACAAATAGCACTATCTCTCTTTCGCACTGGACCAATAATTGCTGTAACAGTAACACGCCAAACTATGGCTCCAGCCGATGAATTCTGTTAGAATCTCACCGTGAACTGAATCCCAAGAATGACTTGGAATACACCGATAGGTCATTACGTGTCATGGTAAAACGGAACTTAATACCAAAAAAAAAACATGGTCCTTTTTCCCCCAACTCCCCCCTCCTGTATGTAGCAGATAAGTACAAAGTTGTCTAAAATCTTACGCCTTGACGGGCGCGTCCATGGCAGGGATGTAGTCGAGCGCCATGAGACAGGCGAACACCGTCATGATCATCTTCGGTTTGCGCTCCGTGATGTCCTCGGGGAGCGCGTACACGCGAGCGCCGCAACGACGCGCCATTGAGATCGCGTATTTTGCGTTGGCTAGGTTCTCCTGTGGACAAATAGGACTTAATTAGTCACTCTGTCTAGCATTTTCCCACTGCTGGGACATGCCGCCTCTTTGTGAGAGGGAGTGGACCATAATCCATCACGCGGGCCCAGTGCGGGTTAACGGATGTCACATGTCTTCGAATCTTTGGTTCTAGGACGTGCTGGTTCCCTCACGATGTTTTCCTTCACCTTTTTGAGAGATGAGAGAGAGTGGTGATGAAATAATTTACACAAAGTAAAGTGCCTGCTTGGGTTCGAACCCACGACCTAAAACGCCTAAGTCGCGGCCATTACCACTGCGCCACTTGTTTTTGATCGAATTTGGGTTAAAAATACATCATCGTATAATTATTGTTTCCCTGAAGTCCCTTTAGCTTAGGGTACCTAAATACTATTAGAACATAAGTACCCTTAAAAGCTTAGCATCAGTATCAGTAGTCTAAAAGGATCCGTCGTACAGGCGACCGCACGTCGGCGGTAATAAGAGTTTCAATAGAATACGAGACATACTTATACTGGTGTTATTATAACTGACGCGACGTGCGGACGTCTGTACGAGTGATTCTTTTAGACCTTCTTTATAATTATATTACTCCTCGCGAAATTTTCGTCCGCGTGAAATTTTTGTTCCCCCGACCCACCGCATCGCATCGCATCATATGCCCGCTTTGTTAGTTCGTTTTCGCTTACCGTTCTTTCTAACTTTTTTTCTTTTTGCTCGGCTCCTAAGGGTTCTAGCGTGATGTTAAATAGCCTATAGCCTTCCTCAAGAATTTGGCTATCAAATGCAGATAGAATTTTTCAAATCCGACTGGTAGTTCCAGAGATTAGCCCGTCCAAACAAACACACAAACTCTTCAGCATTATTATTAGTATAGATATACATAAAGGAGGTGGTGGTTACCTAATTGTGTTGAAAATGATAAATAAAATGGTTAAACCAAAGAAACACCATGAGAATCAATCTTCTTGAATCATGTCAGTCGAATTTACAACACAATGGTAATCTTTAAGAAATGGTGGAGTCTGTATTGTGATTCGAGATTAAATAATCAGTCAAACGGTTGTTAAAAATAAATCAAGTCTTACCTCTAATTTGCCTCCGGGCAGAACAAGGTCGTAGTTGATGGAGCCAGGCTTGATGGCATCGATCAGGTCAATCACAACCTTACCGTCAGCCAACACCTCGTCCTGAAAACAGAAATACAATAATATATTAGACTTTTAAAAGAATTCCGTCCAAAAGCTTCGAAACGCTCGTAGAGATAACAATGATTTAAAGCTTAACTTTTGGATTATTTACTTCATCTAACACATTCGTTGCATTGTCACATCCAGGCAAAGACTAATCTTTCAGAAAAGATTTGCAAAGAATGTAGTTACAAAAAATCTGTTGTCACAATGTTGTTGTTGTGTTAAAAAAAAAAACATCAAATTCATTTTCGTTTTGTTTTTTTTTTTCTACAGTATTTTTATCCTACAAAGCGACGCGCGCTTTACTTGTGGTTACCAAGTGTACAGTACAAACACGTTGTGAATGCATGTGTAAGCGCGAGAGCTGTCGGTACCATCCGAGACAATGGCGAAGTCGGAAGTGTGTGTGTGCGTTGTGTGCTCACGTACTCGGCTTCACACACACATTCACAGCGTATTTGTACACTTGGTTACCACAAGTAAAGCGCGCGTCGCTACGTGAGATACAAATACTATATCATGTTTGCATATCGATATCCATAACATCTAAGTTACGCTAGCTAAGTGAATTTGACCCTTGTAGAGTAGCAGCATCGGCAAACGCAGTGGAGGACGCTCTCGGAGCGACGACCTTCGCGGGGTTGTTGGTAATGTATGGATGTGATAGGCCAAGGATTGAATTAATCTCACACTCACATGCAACAACATCTATATTACGAGGGCGGGTCAATAAGTCCGTGACTTTTGGAATAAAACACAGATTTTTTGATAAAAAAATAATTTTATTTTTCAACGTAGTCTCCCTTGAGCTCTATACACTTTGTCCAACGCTTCTCCAATTTTTTTATCCCTTCCAAAAAAAATGATTTGTCGAGGTCCTCAAAATAGGCCTTTGTTTGCGAGATGACTTCATCATTGGAGTCAAATCTTTTTCCACCAAGCCATTTCTTCAGGTTTGGGAACAAGAAGTAGTCGCTCGGAGCCAAATCTGGAGAATAGGGCGGATGAGGGAGCAATTCATAGCCCAATTCATGGATTTTTGCCATGGCAACTGCACATGTGTGCACCCTTGCATTGTCTTGGTGGAAAAGAACTTTTTTCTTGGCCAAATGAGGTCGGTTTTTTTTCAAATCGTCATTGAATCGGTCCAATAAGTTGGCATAATATTCCCCATTGATTGTTCTTCCCTTTTGAAGGTAGTCAATGTGGATTATCCCGCGTGCATCCCAAAAAACAGTCGCCATAACTTTATTGGCTGACAAACCCACCTTGGCCTTCTTCGGCGCCGATTCACCCTTAGAAACCCACTGTTTTGACTGTTGTTTGGTCTCTGGTGTGTTGTGATGGATCCATGTTTCGTCCACGGTTACAAAACGGCGCAAAAACTCCTCCATATTGCGATTAAACAACGCCAAACCTTCCTGTGAAGTTGTTACACGATTGCGTTTGTGGTCGACTGTGAGCAAAAGCGGCACCCATCTTGCGGAAAGCTTTCTCATGCCCAAGTGATCATTCAAAATTGAAACCACTGAGCCATGCGAGATCCCTACGGCTTCCACAATCTCTCGCACTTTCAATCTTCGGTCGGCCAACACCATATCGTGAATTTTTTCGATTGTTTCGGGTGTAGAGACCTCAACTGGGCGTCCAGGACGTTCGGCATCTTCAGTGCTTGTACGGCCACAACGAAATTCAGTAAACCACTTTTTTACCATTGAAATCGATGGTGCAGAGTCCCCATAGTATTTATCAAGCTTAGCCTTGGTCTCGGTAATGGTTTTTTTTCGCAAGAAATAATGCTTAATAAGCACACGAAATTCACTTTTTTCCATTTTCTCCTCAAATTAGTGAGTATTCTGATAAAAATAGCTGTCAAACACAAACTAACTGACGCAGCAAGTTTAAATTTTGACAGGAGTCAACTGACAGATGCCTGTTGACAGGAGCAGTGTTGCTGTTTCAGTAAAGAGGTCAGAAATTCAAAAAGTCACGGACTTATTGACCCGCCCTCGTATCATGTGCATCAAATTGTATAGCAAAATTCAAAGTAACATAAAAACACTTGCATATTTTAAATTGAAGAGTAAATTAACAAAAAATACTTATTGATAAGTCCTTTTTGTGCACTTGAATTCTTAGATTATAATTTGTGATGTAGTATTTAATGTATTTTTATTAATTAATTGTGACCAAATTTAATATAATTTACTAATCGCATGCATTATGCAAGTGTATTTATTCATTTCTTAAAATAATATTTAAGCATGTAAAATTTTCACGCCGAAATTTGTGGCATAATAAGCGATCGATGTAATTTAAGAACTTTCTATACCTTATTTATGCAAATAAATGATTCTGATTTCATTTGAGCTCAGTGGCGAGTATTTGGGAAGACCTTTGTCCAGCAGAGAATAAAGCAGTTCTGGCTGATGATATAAAGTCAACATACCTGGAAACTCCTAATAGCTGATGTCTTGCCAGCATTGCTGAGCTTGTTGTTGACCCACTGCACGATCTCCTTCTCAATGATGGGGTTGCCAGTGTTCGCCAGTCGCGTCAGGACCGACAGCGTGTACGCGCGCATTAGTTGCCAGATCAAAGCTGTAATAAACAATATTTTAGTAAATTAAGGAATTCGATATAGGATAGCAAAGTGGCTTCATTCCACTATGCTACAGTACAGCATGCGAAAGACACAAGTTGCGCAGGCGCAACGTATTTTTCAAAGTCAAATCGTTTATTTCAAATAGGCATATAAAAAGGCACTTTTGAACGTCAAAATTTACAAAAAATAGAATTGATTCTAGTTGCCCCTTCCAAAAGGTAGTTTCGTATGGAGAAGAATGGGCAAGAAACTCCACCGTTACTCTTTTAAAAATGTTTTACAATATTATGTATACATAATAATTATATGTGAAGACGATGCACCTAGAATAAAATTACTGTACCACAATAGGTAAAAATAATTAAATATAACGCATGACAGGTAAATTAATTATGAGATAGATACATGGTGCTCACATATTTACAAATATTGAATAGATGATTTTTCAAAAAAAAAAAAACAAGTAATAATTTAGTGTGTGAGTTAAAGTAGTTACATAATGTAAAAAACAATGTCATAAAAATTATAAATTATACAATTAAATTAGCAACCAGTTTGATTTTGTCTATCTTTGATTTTATATCGTTAAATAAATAACTGGTACGCAAAACCTTGTAAAATCGGGATGTGGATATGTATTTTATTAACCCATGTCCATTTATTGACGATTATACAAAGTTGGGTTTGTGTTGCTTAAATAAAAATATTTCTGATTTGAGAACGCCCATGAGTATTAAGTTTAATGTCCTGTCGCTGCTCATAAAAGCTAAGCAAGATGATAACACGGCAGTCTTTGCGTAGATTTTGATACGGCTAGCTATTGATATATCTCTATATATATATATATGTAAATGAATCTCTATTTCCCTTGGTCATCGCATCACGCATGAACGGATGGAACAATTTCGCTAATTCTTTTTTTGTTGTATTAATTATTGTCTGGAGAAGGTTCTTATGAAAGAAAAAATTAAGGAAGTTGAACGGAACATTAGAAAATTTAAGAAAACTTAACGAGTCGATAGTTTTAGTTTAAGTCAATAGTCAAAACTAGAACCAAACGACATACGACATTCATAGTTAAGACAGGACAACGTCTGTCGGGTCAGCTAGTTATATATATATATTTTAAATCCTACGTACCTAGCGTGAGCGTGGCGTTGCCCTCGTTGATGTCCGCGCCCGCGATGCCGACGAGCGAGAAGCCCAGCTGTCTGCCGAGCTCCACCGCGTAGTTGCAGTTCTCCAGGCGCTCCATGAACTTACGCAGCTTTGAGAATTGACGGTGAACCTATAAATACAAGTAACATTATTTTATGAGGATTTAATCTTATTATAGAATCATAGATATGCGAGCGGTAGACAAACACGTAGTTTATAAGCAAACCAGCATACTGAAGGAGAAGTATACCAGACAGGATGCATCTAGAAACTGCCTTGTAGCTGATTATCATGATTTCATTTAACTAAAAAAGAATTTTAACAGTTATACTGCTGATCCCCATTCCCCAAACGGTATTCGGGTAAAAGTTCGTATCACGACAATACGGCCGGCAACATTAATGGGTTATCCCCATTGCTTACTTATTTACATGTAATAGGGGGGTTCCTTTTTTATTGCAGAATGGGGCAACTCTTGATCTCGATGTCGCCGGATAGAAAGTAATGGACGAGGTCAACGATGGAACGAGCGTGCCCACGTAAAACACTTTCAAACACAATCCGAAAGATTTTGAGGGATTTTTGTTAAACCATTGCTTTATGTTTGAAAAATTCGTCTACTCAACAACATAAAAAAGGCAATTAATGTTGTTGAACTGTCAAACTGAAAGGCATTACCATTATAAGTGTAATACGCAATTACCTTGCTGGTCAATGTTTTTTAAGCAAATACACAACTTGAATATTAACAAGATCTTTTCTGTCATACCTTCTTCCAGTTAACGATGCCAGGTTTGATGATGTCGTAGAGCTGGAAGATGACCAGGCCATCGGTGAGGTCCGAGTACAGCCAGTTGACGTGCGGCGCAACACCCATGGAGTTCATCCAGTTACGGTATGCTGTGGATAAGAGAAGATGGTTTAGATTTTGATGATATTAATTTAGATTTGGACGTTGACCAGAAATCAGTTTTACTACGAGTACATAACAAAAAGGGACAATTGCAAAAAAAAAAAATTACTTGACTAACCTTACCCTATCTACAATATAATTTTGGTAAGCGTTTAAATTGTAACTTTTACATTTTACTTAGAAGTTACCCCACTGTGGAAAGTAAATCAGTCTTGGCTTAGTTATTTGCACGAGTAAATATAATAGAAAACTCTTTATTATGTACACCATAAAAATTACATAGTGACACAATGGGCGGTCTTATCGCTAAAAGCGATCTTTTACAGACAACCTTTAGTAATAAAATAATAATAATAATATAATATAGTAATAATATACATAGTTAGTAAATCGATGTGAATGTAATAATGTAATTTTATATATCCTATATTTTAATTGTCCTCTACATTTCTCAGATTTGTTTCTAAAACACACAAAAATAAAAACAAATTGTAAGTCCTAAACAAATATAAGTCAATGTTTATACGTTACCATTACGCTTCAACGAAACAGGAGCTGGTAAGTATCCCCACATAACTGCTAATGACAGAATTTACGACCGTTCCTCACACACGGATCACAGGATTATCATAACCGCACTACAAACTATAATTATTACTCATTACTAAATGTATCGACTATTTACTAATCATTAAAATGGTGTAAATACGTACGAGTCAATCGCACATCAATTGTAATAATTTGACATTCACAGTGCCTGTATGTCGTGGCAGTAAGGGCGATATTTCGTAGGGCAAGTATTACCACTGCTGTGCGTGCGGTGTGCGACTGTACGTATTTAAAATGAGTGTTGCACCCGAATAAACATCTAATTCTCGAGTCGAAGTAGTACCAACACTACCAACTACTACAAATCACTAAATTGACAGTCGACCAAATAAATAAATAAAACTTTTAGTTATATGGAAACGTGTAAACTGTGGCTTTCCGCGTTAACCTTTTAATTTAACTACTGCAACCCAGCTCAAAGGACCACCAATAACGAGAAGACAGATTTAGAATGAATGAATGAATGAATGATATATTATTTAGATAGCCATTCAGGCGGAAACAATAGGGTCGAATCATCCAGTATCTTATTTTATTCAAAAGGGTATTGTTGACTATATAAGCATGTGACCTCATGCTAGTATGCTAAAGAGAATATTTATAACAATAAACAATAATAAAACTGAAGACCCTTTTTGTGCATTGCCTAATTAGAAAATTATTTTAAAAAGACTGGCAATCCGATGACACGACGAGTAGTCGTACTTAAACATTTTAATTTTTTTTATGTTCATCGTATTCCAACATTAATTATTTATTCAATATATATCATTTGTATTTTTTTTTCTAATAAGATATTTTTTTTTTATATTGTAGCGGCATCGACATCGCCACATGCGAGCTACACGTCACACTGACGTCACGCAAAATCCTGTATCGCGCAAGCAGAGTTTGCCGCGCAACTAGCATACATATATACAACGTCCCGACATCAAACGTCGGACAGTTGCCCACCAGACACGACACCCATTAGGTCGGAGGATCCTGCCTTTTCTATTGAGGTGTGAGTGAGCTTTACACCCTGTTCCTCGTACCTCTATAATATACATCGTATTCAAACTCGTATTTATCAAGTAAAACATAAGATACACAAAAACTAAATTACGTATTCTTACTGAAGTGAGTGAGTAGGTACTCTCGCCGTCAACATTATTGATGCATGCAAATAATGAATTACTTTTAGTTTCGTTTGCTACGGTGGTTAGGTTTTTGGTAAACATGTAATAAAGTTATTAGTTGAAAGACCTCATTATGCGGTTTTCAGATGCAAAATAATTTGTGAAATACGAGATTTAGTAGGATTACAATCCAACACCATTGCACACACTATCAATCACAATCTGAATCATTTTGAAGCTAATCCATTGCTTCATATGTTCGAAAAATTTGTCTGCTCAACAACGTAAATAACGCGATGAATATCGTTGAACTGTCAAAATGAAAGCCATTCCTACTGTTAGTGTGTTACGCAATTACCCCGCTGGTGGGATCCTCCGGTGTCAAAACGTAAATGATCAACCTAGACCCTCGAATTTTTTATAAACAAATAACGACAAAGAATTAGTACGAAATCCACGGCGCACTTGTTAATGTTGTTAGTATGCTTTTTATATACCTAGAAAACATTTGCCCATGATTATTAAACCTTTTTTGGAATTTACGATACGATAATGAAAGCGACAAGCTCTATTTAAAAAAAATCTTTTATGTTCTAGCTGTGACAGAAGCTGTCTAAAATTGATTTGGCTGGAAGTCTCTCCAGCCAAATCATATGACATTTCGAAATGTCAGTACATCTGTACTGACATTTTTCTCCCACCACATTCACCCCACATATTATCCAACATAAACCCAAACCCACAACTAACCTATACTTCATAATAAATTGATTGATTTTTATATTTTCACACTGTCGCAATGGAAATTTAAAAGAATGGTTTCACAATCTCTTGCAAGTCGCCTATAAGACGGATGCTCTGGTCATCAACTTCTTTCGATTCGTCGGTATATAATGTTTTTCTTCTAAATATGTATTTTTTTTCATTTAAAATACGTTCGTTTTCATACTCCGTTGTCACTTCGTGGACAATACTGTGGGTTATACTTTTTTCGACTGTTACTTTTTGCAAATGCTTAAATGTTTTTTGTCCCAAATAAATAATATAAAACATTGTACTCACTCTTCTCCTCCCTGGTCTCGTCCAGCTGGTGCAGTTCCTCGGTATCAGCCGTCCGCTGTAGCCCCGGGTGCTGGTTGAACAGGTTGGCCACGAACGCCAAGTTAAGCTTGTATACTCCTGCTACGACGTCGGCAGGAGTGACGAAGGCGCGACAACGGAGTTTCGCGGCTTGTTGTAACATTAGTTCCGCTCGACGGAGGAGGTCGGTTTCCTGAGGAAAAAGAGAACAAGGACTTGTGAAAGACCAAAAAGCTGAGCTTTTAAAAGATTATGCTGCTTGTGAATATTGTCCTAAAATACTAGGAAGATTTGATTTCTGGAACGACCCCGGCGTTATTTATAGACCTTGCCTGGGTTTGTCATTTATTTTTCATCAAGAATACTTATCTATCACTAATTGTTTGTATTGTAAAGACATATTATGGCAAACAGCTATATTTAAGTGAGGGTTTTTAACTCTACGGTCACCAATTTGCTTAAAGCCCAAAATATTGCAGTCTATTGGTCCACTACAAATGTAAGAAGCCACTGCAATTGATGGCATCCACCAAGGGACGTTATCGTCTGGTCAATAGCTGTGGCTACCAACATTGTTACCTGGCTAATCCTTTTAAGGGGGAAGCGGCAGGTAGCCCGCGAAATTCGAATTTTCTTACATTTATTGCAATTTGCAGGTCAGTGTCAGGTAAAAATTGTGCTCCTGGACTCTAGGTCTGTACCGGTAGAGTTTACTTTGCCGAAACTAGTCTAGGGTGAGGAGCCACACCAAGGGAGATACAGAAACTCGCAGGGCAGCATGTGGCGAGCTGTTGGGCAGTAGCGACCCCACGGACCCTATCTCCCGGAAGAAGTCTTGTTCTTCACCTCTGGCTTGTCTTTATTGGCCGGCTGGAGTGAACAATGACGAGGAACAGAGCTCCCACCTCTTTCTTGCCTTTATTGGCCTTAATAGTGGAGATGCGCAAGAGCAAACATGCTCGGATTAAGGAAGTATTTCAGTATGACGCTGGTAGGGATCTTGACCGTAGTTCAGGGATTGTCCTGATAGCCGTGGGATACCTCTCCACTCCTCAGGACATATAGAATTTTAGAAAATTTTAATTTCTCAGACTACGTGGCGCTTCCCTCTTAACACGGAATAATCTATCTCGTATAACGAGTTCCGGAGAAGCTACGTACCCTCATGGCGTCCAGCGTGACGCCGGCGTCGTTGGGCGCGATCTGCTTCATGAGGTAGGAGTAGATCTCGGAGTCGGCCACGTCCTGCTGGAAGTTGGTGCAGCGGCGTGTCACGCCGGCGCTCTGCAGTTGGTGGTTCACCCATCGGAGGAGGATCGCTTCTGGTGATAGGGCGAGGAGGTCTTCGATGCGTTCCTGTAACAAGATTTGGAGCTTTTAGTAAGTATGAGATAACAGGTATTTTATTCAAGTAAGGTATTTTATAAAAGAAAGGTGCCGAAGTCTATCAAGCCAATTATTGATATGCGGTCAGTATTCCCAATCGCCAAGTCCTGAATATGACACAATTATACAAAGGTTTGGTGTAGAGATTCTAGAGATACACAAGAAGCTGCAGTGTAAGCAAATTGATGAATTTATTTACTATAAGTTCAGTGAAATCAATTTGATGAATCTTTTTTATCAATTTGTAGAAGTTTAATGTCCCGTGTATACTATTTTTGCCTTCGTTCACCTTGTACTAACAGGGTTTAGATACTAACAGAGCACATGTAGCAGTACGAGCTGCGAATAAAGATCAGTAGGGCCTGTGATGCAGGCCAAAATGGGTCTTTTTTACATACTTTTTGACATTGGCTCTAAGGTAAAAAGTACCAATAAATGGGTAATAGTACCAGTAAAGTTATGGTACCAATGAAAGGGTAAAAGTACCAATAGCTACCAGTTTTACTGACCTCATCATTAAGCAGTTCGGTAAGACCGGGGCAGTGTTCCAGTGTGATCTGGTTGAACAGACCGATGCGGATGATCTGCCACAGGAGACCCAACACCAAGTGAGGTTTACCTGCAAAAGAGGAAGAACATTAATTACTTTATAAACAGCCTTTGGAAACTAATCATTCAGATTCAGAGTTTAAATATTTCACAATAATTGTATTTGTTCTATTGGAGATCTTAAACCTAACCTGGGAGTTGGATATTTAAGAAATTATTCATTATTATTAAATAGTTGTTGAGAAAAGATATTGCAGTTAATTAATAATGGTAAAGTCCTTTTTAGGCTTGGCCTAGCTACGCCGGTCGTTTTAAAGATGCATGGGGGAGGCCTATGTCCTGCAGTGAACGTCTGCTGAATGATGAAAAAAGTCCATTTTGGCGTTTGTCGGCGACACGAGAGCGAGCGTCAGGTTCTCGTGTTTGGTGTAGTAGTTCTTGCAGTAGTGACAAGTTACCTTTAGCCAAGTCGTGCGCGTCAATATTGACGATGTTGCAACCGATGGCTTGCGAGGACACGAGAGCGAGCGTCAGGTTCTCGTGTTTGGTATAGAGCGTTAGGTTCTTCTTGTTGATCGCTCGCTCGTCTATCGTGTCTGGACACGAGTGGTTTATCACTTTGCTGTAATAGAATAAAAATACGGTTTCAGACACTGAAATGCTGTTAAAAAGTTTATTCTAGAAAGAAGACATTTTGGATTGTAGATTTTGTAGACCATTTTCTATTTTGTTAGGTACCTGGTAGTTGTTGACAGGCCTACACTGTCCTCCCATACCTATTAACACTGTAATTTAAAAACATTGTTAAGACAATTATTTTTAAAATAGTAACCGTGGAGTTTCTTGCCAGCTCTTCTCCATAGGAAACGACTAATCGGAACCGTGCAGCTAGCTTCTGAAGTTTCATAAATGCCCATGTAGGTTTATGTGAAACAAAATATTTTAGTAATATCTGCAGCCTAATGTTAATTCATTCATCATGGCACAAAATCACAGCTGCTCCACTTTTACGGCAATGATCTGTCTAAGCAGGGAGCAGGACCCAAATCAGCATATAATATTTTTATTATTTTTTACAGAAACATAATGTGACACAATGGTGCACAGGGTGCTGTAACAAACTAAGTGGCAAAGTGGGTTATCCTAACTAATATTATAAATGCGAAAGTAAGTTTAATTGTTTGTTACCTTTTCACGCCTAAACCACTGAACCGATCATCCTGAAATTTTGCATATACGTTGTCAGGTGTACAGAAACAGACATAGGGTACTTTCATCCCGAAAAAAATACTATTCCCGAGGAAAACAACAATAACGTTCTTATGATAATAGATGGCGCCACGTGTCTTTCGAATCATGATTGAATTATATTATTATATAGAAACTTTAGTAGTGTGTTAGAGTTTTTTTAACCGACTTCAAAAAAAGGAGGAGGTTCTCAATTCGCCTGTATGTTTTTTTTTTTTTTTTTTTTTTTTTTTTTTTTTTTTTTTTTTTTTTTTTTTTTTTTTTATGTGTGTTAGCTCAGAACTCTTTCCTGGGTTAACCGATTTGGATGATTCTTTTTTTGTTAGAAAGGACATACCTCAAGGGTGGTCCCATGATAAGGAAACCAGGATCTGATGATGGAATCCCGGAGAAATCGAGGGGAACCTTCGAAAATCGTAGGAGCGCCTAGTGCGTTTGTTAATTTTTTCATTAAGTATTTTGAAGAACTACAATTTAATGAAGGTCTGGAATCGATCTGATGATGGAGCCGGAAGACAGTCGAGGGAATTCCTCAATGATTTACAGCAGGTACCTTGTGTTTGGGCTTGATTAATTTGTATTTATGAGAACTTTACACCTGAAGGGTTGTGACTGTCATTAGGGGTCTGATGATGAAGACGAAGGACAGTTAAGGGAACTCCTCAACGGTTTACAGTAGCTACCTTGTGATTCGACTTAATTCATTTATATTGATGAGAACTTTGCACCCATATGGGTAATAAGTGCCATTACAGGTCTGATGATGGAGACCATAGACAGTTGAAGGAATTCCTCAACGATTTACAGCAGTTACCTTGTGTTTGGGCTTGATTAATTTGTATTGATGAGAACTTTACACCTAGATGGGTTGTGACTGTCATTAGGGGTCTGATGATGAAGACGAAGGACAGTTAAGGGAACTCCTCAACGGTTTACAGTAGCTACCTTGTGATTCGACTTAATTCATTTATATTGATGAGAACTTTGCACCCATATGGGTTATAAGTGACATTACAGGTCTGATGATGGAGACCATAGACAGTCGAGGGAATTCCTCAACGATTTACAGCAGTTACCTTTTGTTGGGCTTACTTCATACGGTTCAATATTCCAAAATATTCAGGTCGTACAAAACTAATACCCAATTAAGATTGAAGTTTTTCATAGGGCAACCATCACCTACTAGTCATGCTGATGCGTCAATTTGAGACTGAATTTAAGTTGCGTAATCGCGTCATCTCTAGCAATGCTCTTTCGTTGGTTGCTAAGCAATTTATGCTTGTCACAATGCATACGGTGAAATGGAGCTGATGGTGGCTTGACCATCAGCTCCAGTTCTTCTGGTTTTTACCAAGAGAAATCGTCAACAATAAACTCCTCAATTCCTTGCATCGGGAAACGAAATATTTTGTAAAAGGTGATGAGCAGTTGACATTAGGCCATTGTAACTGCGATACATTATTATCTAACCCACTAAAAAGTGAAAAATAAAAACTTTTTGACAAAAAAAACAACCGACTTCCAAAAAAAACACTAAAAGACGTGAAAAATAACTTTAATTTCGGAAGTCGGTGGCCAAACACGAAAATACAAAACCAAAGGCACCGACTTCCGAAATTAAAGTTATTTTTCACGTCTTTTAGTGTTTTTTTTGGAAGTCGGTTGTTTTTTTTGTCAAAAAGTTTTTAATTTTACTACCTAATATATTTTGGGAGTCTACTAGCGTATCGATAGACCGGTTTTTCATCCTGCTAACTATAATTCCCCGAACAACCCGAATTTATTGTCAAATTCTAAATTTACGCGAGCGAAGCCGCGCGCAAAAGCTAGTTATATATATATATTTTATTTCGGACACACAATCGCAATCCATATAAATTATTAGTAACAATTACTTAAAAAACGATATTAGTAAACTTTCACAAAACTAAAACAACTAAATAAGACGTGGCCCAACACACGCTGGCACGTGCCTCCGTACCCAGTTCCTTATAAAGGGACTGTCTACTTTGTCTAATAATGTTTTTAGGATGCTGTTGGAGTTTCCGCGCAACCTACCCATTATTAACGCTGTTCTCTTCCTCATAATACCATGGAAATCGTCAACACGGGCTTCCGTGAACATTTGCGAAGCGCTGCAGAAGCGCAGAAGCCCCATCAACATCCTAAATCCATTATTATACTGTACGCGAAGGACGTTGTAGGGCTCTCTGCATATATTTCACCCACAAGCTGCACGTGTAGAAGGTTTGGCAGTATGCCTTAAGAAGCGCCACTTTAACTTCCACTCAGTTTGTTTTATTAACAAAACGAAATTCACTTCTGCTCAAAAAGTATTTCAAAATGAGATGTGTATACTGTTCATAAACCTCTTCTAAAAGGGCACGTTATGAGTGCAGTTCTTGATTGACTACTCAAGTACTAAGACCAGTACGAAATAACACTGTACGGTATTCACAATTTAGTTTCCAAACTTGTAAACAAATATTTATGTTTGTGAAAAATAACTTTATAGTTCAGTTTGCGCTACAACTTCATCATCTTAAAATTGCCTTTTCAATAGTACAAGTCATTCCGAAATCCACTTAATTTAAAATCCTTTAAGGTTGATATTGTGTTAAAGTGGATCTTAACTTCAAATGGAAACAGGGTATTGAATATGCAATAGTAAAGAAGTTGAAATATTCCAAAGAAATTCGCTTCCACAAAATCACTAAACCTAAAAAGTAGATAACAAGATAAAAAAAATCATCTAACCATAATATAAGTCCATCTTTCAGCTTCTCATACAGCTGCTTGCCCTCATGGTCTATCGGCAGCAGGTGCTTCAGGTCAGGGTCATGCTCCAAGTTGCTGTTGATCCAGCCGGAGAACGCCATCTGCTCTTCGAAACGGACTGAGTGGGTGGTACCTGGGGGTTGAACGGTGGGTTTTATTAATTGAGGTTCAAAAGTAGTCGAAAATCAGCTGATAAATGATGTAGGTGATATTGTTCAGAAAGTCAGGTGCGAAGTATTCGCAACCGGCGTGCGTGTATGACAAGATGTATGAACGGAAACGAAGCAAAAGGAGTATGTAAGGATCGAAGCAGCTTGCGTTCTGTAGTTTCTGCCTACCGCCATGGAAAAAAGGCGTGAGTTTCTGTAAATGAAGTAGGTCTGTATTACAGAACCTCACTTAAAACTCAAGTTTTACTTTAAACTAGTTTCTACCAACGAAATGGCTTTAAATTAGTTTTAAGTAATGCTTGAGTCTTGAGTGAGGTTCTGTAATACGGGCCGTAGTGTTGGTTACAGCTTTATCATAACATTAAATAGCTGCGCCCCACGGTTTCACCTGCATAAGTCTCGATCCCGTGGGAATATCGGGATAAAAAGTATCCTATGACCTAATCCAGGTCATGGTCTACCCATGTGCCAAATTTCATCTAAATCCGTTCAACTGTTTTAGCGTGAAAGCGTAACAAACATACAAAACCATAAAATATTTTCTCTTAAGAAGGCGCCCAATAGTCAACTAGCGCTACTCTTTAAAAAAAAAATATCTCGTGATTGAGAAGGAACTATGAAAAACGCTCAGTAGGGAACCTCGGTAAATGTGTCAAGAATTTTCTAATGCCTTTTATAAAGTTTCATATTGAGACACGAAGCAACAAAATTCGATATAAATAAAAGCGGCCACATTCCTCTAGATCGTATTTTGTTGCTTCGTGTCTCACTATGAAACTTTATAAAAGGTATTAGAAAATTCTTGACACACTTACCGAGGTTCCCTACTGAGCGTTTTTCATAATTCCTTCTTAGTCACCGAGATAATATTTTTTTTAAAAGAGTGGCGCTAGTGGACCGTTGGGCGCCCCTTTTATTTGAAGGCATTCTATAGTAATAATGTCGTTTGGAAAGTGCTGATAACTAAACTATTTTAAATAAATGAGATCAGAACTTAAGGCTCTTTTATTTTGGTTTCTATTTCCACTTCTCCAAAGTTGTTTGCTTCTTTGGCCCATAAATGCTTTTTATAGTTCATGTTTATTTGGTTATAGTGCCTATTAATTAAAATAAAAAAGGGCCTTCAATGCCTAGATTTTGCACAGATATACATGTATATGCCACAGAAACCCCGAGGATAATTTGAAATATAGGGTACGATACATACGGTCCCATAAAACATGTACAGAACATCAAAATAGCGTGTCTAATTGAAAATTCTTAACAGTGTTTAGCTTCTTTAAAAACCATATTATTGTTAGGTCATGCAAAAGAACACGGTGACCTAGATTATTAAATTTTATTACTGTAGGTACGCTGATAAGCTCATGACTTATTTGTTTTTTTATATAATTTACATAATATTACCATAGAATTGAAATGAAAATGAAGTTGTTTTTAAACGGGTCAAATATAAAAGTCATTATTATAAGAAACAAGCTGACCCGACAGACGTTGTCCTGTCTTAACTATGAATGTCATATGTCGTTTAGTTTTAGTTTTGACTATTGACTAAAACTAAAACTATCGACTTATTTATCAACCGATCCATCTGTGTTAAACGATATTTGCAGCGCGCATTCTGTCAATCGCTGACAGTTATGTAAAATTAATATACGCGTTAAGTTTTCTTAAATTTTGTAACGTTCCGATCAACTTCCTTATTTTTTTATTTCATAAGATGCTTCTCCTGACAATAAAGAACAGAACAAAAAATTGTTTAGTGAAATCGGTCTAGCCGTTCACGCGTGATGGCGTGACCAAGGGAAATAGGGATTCATTTTTATATATATAGATTATATTATTGTCATTTATTCGATATTATTGTTTTATGCTGAAGATGTTTTCCAGCTATTTATAGTTTTCAATTGTTTATTGTTGACAGCCATTTCTGTCTTGAAATATAAGAGGTTTTATATCAACCTCATTTATTAAGAACCTATATTATTTTATTTATAATAATAACAATGAAAATAGTGATTATGGTATTCGAAATATAAACTAACAGAAATGCAAATGGGATAGTTTTATGTCCAGCAGAGAACTCCGATATGTGACCTAAAGAACTTGCCTTCAATCACTAATATAGAGTCCTAAGTCTACGCCTGCATATAAAGATTTAAACTTGATGAGACTAAAGAATCCTTCTCACGTTACAATGGTACTCCTCTGTTTACCGAAATAAAGGATGACATACATACCATCACGCCTCCCGTATTCCCCGAAGGGTTAAGCAGAGGTGTACCTATAGTACACCCACAATTCACCTGTTATGTTTAAATCCCATGTAATTGGGGGCGAGATTATTGCCATCAACCGGACACAAATCCAGACTCTGGGCTTCTACTGAGAAATTCCAGGACAACCCCAATAACACTTTGCCCGACCCGGGAATCGAACCCAGGACCTCATGCTCAGCAGTCAAACATGTTTGAAAATTTTGCCATCGATACGCTTAGAAGAAGTAGTATTATACTAACCATCACTAGACGCTTCACTCATGCCACCCAAATGTTCCAAATTCTCCTTTTTACTGACTGCCTGTTTGAATGTGCTGGACACCTGAAAGATAACATAACGACACTAATTAGTATACACACATAACAAGAAAACATCACGCCTGCATTTTCCCGAAGGGTTAGGCAGAGGTTTACCTATAGTACACCCACATTTCGCCGGTTATGTTTAAGTCCCATTGTAACAGGGGGCCAGCCAAAATTTTTTTTTTTTTGGTTGGCAAATCATCAAATGATTTCTCTCGCTCTAGAAGGAGCGGAAGGGCGTGTCAGACTTTTACTGATTAAAACCCACCCGTGTTCCTGCAGTTGCCTGTGCGCCAGGGCCACGGTAACTCTTTCGAACAATCCGCGACTCCGGCAGAGGGTGCGAGCCTATTGCCATCAACCGGGCACAAATACAAACTCCAAGCTGCTACTGAGAAGTTCCAGATTTAAAAAAAACCCAATAACACTTAGCCCGGCCCGGGAATCGAACCCAGGACCTCATGCTCAGCAGGTATGGCTTGCGACCACCAGACCAACGAGCCAGTTAATTAATTATTTATCAATAATTTTCCACTGACAAGTGGCAAATGATGAGAGAAAGACCGACATCATTTGTGTTACAAATTCCAAGTGATTAGGTTATCGTGAATAATTATAGCAATGACGCATTTTGCTAGAATACTGACAATCTTTGAACATAACTAATTGCTATCGAGTTATTATTAGAAAGTAGGTAAAGTGGCGCCTTGGAATCGATAAAAACTAGAGCAGAGGAAGTCAGAAGATTCTGGTCAGAGAAGGTTACACAGCTCTCTTTGTGGTCTTATTTTCACATCTCTACGTGGAAACTATTGGGAGATCTTTGCCCAGCAGTCGGGCTGAATAATAAAATACCAGCCTATTTATGTCCTGCGCCAGGGCTAAGGCCTCTTCTCATACAGAGAAGGCACGAGCACTGTTCACCACGCTTGGCGATTTCAGACTTATATTAAACTATGAGCCCCTTTTTCCTCACGAAGTTTTTCTTCACCGAAATCAGTAGCCTCCAGGACAAACTTAGAAAATACAAATGAATTGGAAAAATCATATTAGATACTTGTCCTCATGCACGCGAGGCGAGGCGATGTTTTTCTACCACTGGGCCAATACGACATTTAGGGGGAGGGGGTCAGAATAGGTTGATTGGGTATGATTGTAATGCATTGCTCCAATCAAATTGATCAAGCACGACCATTTTCGAATCAACATAATGCACTTTTATAAATCGTCCCTTTTCGTCTACAAGAAACGTTGACCAAAAGCAGACCAACATTGCTTTTAATTTGTAAAGTTTTACATAACATCACGCCTGTAATCACCGAAGAGTAAGGCAGAGGTGTACCTATAGTACACCCACAATTCGCCAGTTATGTTAAAGTCCCAATTAACAGCGGGCGAGCCTATTGCCATCAACCGGGAACAAATCCAGACTCCGGGTTGCTACTGAGAAATTCCAGATGGACAAACCCAATAACTCTTTGCCCGACCCGGGAATCGAACCCAGGACCTCATGCTCAGCAATAGGGATTGCGACCACTAGACCATCAAAGGAGGTAAAATGTTATAAAGTTTTAACCATCATAATTAATTCAATTAGATTCAGATATGATGTGATCAGCTGATACCTCCCTGCCGGGGTCGCGGATTGTTCGAAAGAGTTTCGTGGCCCTGGCGCACAGGCAATTGAAGGAACACGGGTGGGTTTTAGTCAGTAAGAGTCTGACACGCCCTCCCGCTCCGCCCAGAGCGGAAGAGGTCATTCGATGATTTACAAACCAAAAAAAAAAAAAACTCATACCTCAGACATACCTCTTCCCACATCACCCTTCAACAGTATTTATCATAACATATTCATACATTACATTACAATACACTCTTACATTGTAGCCTGTAAAAAATTACATAAAAAACAGCTTCCAAAGACCAATGACCCCGATCAACAATTGCGCATTGCGAGCGAGTGTGATTATTACAAGTAGATATTATGTAGGTGGGTACTTATAATCATTTCTTCTCAATCAGGGTAATGATTTGATAGATTTGTTGTTTCTGGTCAAAAATCTACAGATTTTTTAAGCGAATGTGAAAGATGAAGGGTGTCAGATATATCACAACACCTCTGTTTTCCCCGACGGTTCGGCACATGTGTACCTATTACACCCACACTTCGCCAGTTATGTTTCCATAATCAGCATATAATGTTCCCACTGCTGGGACACAGGCCTCCACTCTTTGAGCAGGGCTCAGGCTCTTTGGGAATGGGCAGTAATCCACCACGCGGGCCCACTGCGGGTTGGTAGATGTCACATGTCTTCGAATTTTTGGTTCTAGGACATGCCGGTTTCCTCACGGTGTTTTCCTTCACTGTTATGAAAGCAGTGGTGATGAAATTATTTACACAAAGTAAAGCGCCTGCCTGGGTTCGAACCCACGATCTACAACTCGTAAGTCGGGGCCGATCCCACTTGGCCACCACTGCTCTCAGTTATGTTTAAGTCTCATGTAATAGGGCGCGTATGCCATCAACCAGACACGCATCCAGAATCTGGTCTGTTCTGAATTCCTGATGGAAAAACCCAAGAATTGGCCCTGGAAATCATGCTTATGCTTAGCAGTAACGCTTGCAAGTCTTGCAACCACTAGCCGAAATGTAATGTAGTTTTAGATAATTGTGGGGAGGATAAACTTTCCACGTAAGTGGCTTACTAATAAGATAAGGGAAATTATATGTGCGGCAACAAAAGTTTTCTTTAGCACCTGCAACCTAGCGTCTTTTTTTATATGTAGGCGACGAGTTAATAGAACAGCTTCAATTATATTAATTCATCATCTTTACTATTCCAAAAGAATATCAAAAACCCAGCGTCAATTTACGAACGTAAATTAATATGACTCAGAGCTACCGATAAATATATTTACTTCTGAATTGATAACTCAAGTGACTAATGTTGTAAGTGAGCTACTAAGCGAGCTCGGGACTTAGGGCACCCCGACTCGGACAGGTTAGGTTAGAAGGGAATGGCGGGGTCTAAAAGACCCCGCCATCCCCTTCGTGGTTATTTTTTTTAAACCACCCAGAAGTAGGAGCCCCGCAATGCGGGGCTCCGTCGACTACGCTTGTCATTATTCATAATGCGCGGGCATTATGAATAATGCCCCTATTTATTACTTGGTCCATAACGTTGCTTAAGAATTATCACCATGCTGCGTTATATTAACAGTAGCTCGTTTTACAATATATGGTTGCTTGAAAACCATTTATTAGACGCTAAAAGTTCGTCGCTGACCTATTAATTCATTAGACAACTAAATATATTTGCAGACGAGAATGACATTTTAAAGAAGCTGCCTTAATTAGCACCCATAAGATAATCAGGTGAGATAATATTGCAAAAGACCTTTTTACGTCTCGAGTATTTTATTTATTCTTATTGTTCTCAATTACCAATGCCGCAATTCACTATTGAGGCAATGAATCTTTTGAAATGGATGATATTATTTTAAAATAGCCTGATTAAATCACATGGACGCGTCATTCATAATCATAACATCTTCGAGAAAGGGCTGACTAACAATTGTTTTTTTCCAAAAAACTATTGTTCAACTCAAACTCAAAGCATGTATTTCAATTAAACCATTTACAGGCAGTTTTGAATGGGCAAAGAGTCGGTTAGTCAGATAGTTGAAGCTAGTTGGCCGTTCCAAAACGTGGAGATCTATGGAGAAAAGAAGAACGGCCACGAAAGTCCAAGGACTCTCTTTTAAATCAAGATATTACAAAAGCCTGGGTACATTATTCTTGGTGCTTCTATACAGAGGGCCTAGACAAAGTAACATTCGATTAACGATAACGCTAGTAGAAAAGCTAAAATGTATGGGGTTGACATAAGCTATCGAAATGTCACGTGATCATAGGTCAACGAATAAAAATTAGCTAGACAATGTAAACAACATTCGATTATGAAATGAATCGACAGCGTCGAGATTAGGTACTTCCACAGAGATGCATAGCCAAGGGACACTTTTTGACGAGCGTTATTGCTAGTTTTTGGAATCATTAGCGAAAGCGATAGCGATTGTAGAAATAGAATCGCTCCAAAGCGAATGCCATTTGTCTAGGCCCTCAGGCTCCTTGGTACATGGAAGCACAAACTGTAATTCAGCATAATATGATTCTAGACCCCCTTGGGTCAGAAATTTTAGTCCTACTAATATAATAAATGTGAAATTTTGTGAAGATGGATGGATGGTAAAAACTACTGCACGGATTTGAATGGAATTAAGAACACAGATAGTTTATAACCTGGATTAACATGTAGGATACTTTGTATCCCGGTAGTACATTCCCGTGGGATAATTTCCAACCTTCACGCGGGAGAAGCCGCGAGCAAAAGCTAGTCGGTTAAAATAAAATAAAACTGCTGTTTCATAGAAAAGTACGCCTACGCGTACAAAATATATGGAACAGTATATTTATTTTTTTAATAACAGAGTAAAAAAAAACAACGCAGGGGGGGCGGCTTGGGGGGTTTAGAATCATGTACTGCATCCATGGTAACAGTTTGCACGTCGATGCCCCTCGACCCTGTATATGAGAACAATGTACAACAAACATATCAACTAACTACTCTGTGATTACCATTATTGGTAGTTTAGGGTAAATTTTGCACCAGGCACTTATGTGCCATGTCCTTATGTATTATTTTTGTATTACATAGACCCAACATAACCCTTTTAATTGCTATAACAGTCTTTTGCTCTTAAACCACCTACAATAATAGACACGACTACATCAACCATCAGGCAAAGACAAAACATTGTAAAATGTATTAAAATTACACTTTCGGCCGTATAAACTGGGAACCCTACAATCCAGTGTAATCTATTTGACCCCAGTCATTAGTCTTTATCACTTTATTGACCATCTCTGAGCTAATCTGTCCACATAAACAGTCCTGATGGCTTGTCAATTTGTTTCTTTATGAGGCTAATAATATTGATTTGTTGAATCGTGTAGTCTTATTAAGTTTGTTCAACAAATTGATTTAGTTTTTTTAAGGGAAATCATGGTAGTTATTTATAAATAATTATGGTCGATAAGTTTATGTGCAACAGGACAGTAGTTAAATGTTGTTGATATAATTGAGGATAGCTTAAACAAATACATAATTAAATATGAATATAAAAGTATTGTTATCTGTATGGTATGTGATATGTCCATAAGGGTTTTAGTCATTTCGGTCAGTACTTATATAACTTTTATAACCACCAATAAGTACATTTCATTTTTCAAATCTCAACCGAATATTAAAACAGTATCGTTTGACGTGATGCCGGTCCGGAACAAACAATAGTTATGTTTGTTCCTTCAACATGCGCGACCCTAAAATAATATCATTTGGAGTCAGAAACCTTCGAATGTTTCCCTTCAAACACTTACTGAGGCATAGACAAATATAACCGAGCTGAGAACATGGGATATCTGATGTTGTGGGTCTCCTGGATTTTGACCGAATGCGTTAAATATCAGATATTATCAAACGAAAAATGTGAAAGAAATTGGAAGTGGATTTGGATTGGGTAGGCTACATTTTGTTGAATTCACAGATAGGTCAGAATCCTCATGCAACGATTGCTTGAAGAGAGGCGTTATCACCAAGAAAGGCCTAGGAAATGCTGGTGCGATGATTTGGGAGCTTTTTTGGTAGATTAGCTAGAAAAAGGGCAAGACATACAGTCTTATAAGACCATGGGAGACACCTTTGCGAATCAGTGGGGTAGTAAAGGTTCCAACATTCTACTACTGTCTGTTCTAAAAGAATCTAATGAACCCTGTTCAGCCAAAATTTTATTTAGAAGGTTTCAACTTTACATCTCAGCATTTTTTCCAGCAATTATTGTTTGAATGACATTATTAAAATGTAATTAAAAAATCATCAAAGAAAAACGAGGTAATAAATTAACCTTAATTATTGTCAAATGAAAAACATCTTGGTGAATTCAAATTAGAATTTCGGGTTTAATTATTGAAACAATCAAATCAAATCACTCAATTCGTACGTGGCACATCAAATTGAGCAGTGGTGGCCCAGTGGTAACGGCTCCGACTTTCGAGTTTTAGTTTCGAAGCCAGACAGGCGCTTTACTGTGTGTAAATAATTTCATCACCACTGCTCTCAAAACGGTGAAGGAAAACATCGTGAGGAAACCGGCATGTCCAGAACTAAAAATTTGAAGACATGTGACATCTACCAACCCGCACTGGGCCCGCGTGGTGGATTACAGCCCACTCCCTCTCAAAGAGAGGTGGACTGTGTCCTAGCAGTGGGAACATTATAGGCTGATTATGAATGATTAAGACTACAAATTGGCATCCTCAGGTATATTTTCTGATCCATTTGTTTACATTTTCATTAGATATTTTTGGAACAAACCATAGAAATATTTGTATCAACTTAGTTACCTGTTGTGCCTTAAGATTGGTGATAAGCTCCTCGAACTCTCCGAGGCTGATACCGTTCTTCCGCGCGTCGCCGTTCATGCTGCCGTTGACGCCGCGTTTGTTGTTGCCGTTGTCGTAGTATTCCTCGATCATACACCGCACCTAGGGAAGAATTTAATAAGATATGTTACAAGAAAGTACGGTACGGACAGTTCCTTTGATATTATAATTTCACTTGCACGAAACTTTGTCAACTGCCTCCATTTCTGACCATTTCACGGGCTCATTTCAGTGACATTATAATTTCACTGGACCCACGCAGTGATATTGCAAGGCAGTAATATTTTGACAATTTCACTGTAATTGCAAGCCCGTTAAATTGTGAGACGGTCATTGATTGGTCGGTTTCCAATGTCAATTTTGTAATCATAGAGAAACAAAATAATAGATAGGTTTCTGGAAATCACAAGTTTTATTGTAATGTAATCATACCTAATATCGTTGTCTTAAAGACATGTAATTTAAAAAAATACCTTTAACATAACTGACAATGACTTAGATTAGGATAGTTTAACTTAACTGTTTTTATTTGCAAATTGCGGATGAAGAAGAGTTGACTAATCAAAACGCACGAAGTCCCCACTACAAACTTGGCTCATAATATACCTACACTCCAAAGGTTTAGGTAGTTAAATAAAGGTAAACAAAAAAAAACACGTGACTCATAGATGTTAAACCTTTTATTTCAAATGTTAAAATCATATTATTTTGAGTCCCATAATAATAGGTTCTATTCTGAATCTGAATTTGAGGAACTATCTGTCACATTAATAATAAAGCGTTCAGTGGCATCTTCAATTATTTTGTCTAATTTAAACATTTTCTGTTCTTCTTTTATTACAAGACCCTCGCAACTTTTCCAATTCTCAGCAGTCACATTAGCTAAAGCCTCTGGCAAAAGAATGTTTAGGTCAGACATTTTAAAAGTTTTATTTTTCTCGGCTACAAACCCTTTAACTTGAGCCCATATTAACTCAATTGAATTGCGCTCACAGTGGTATGGTGGCAGCCGCAATACAGTGACACCATTAAACATTTTTTTAATTCATCCACATCATAATAGGCATCTGGTTAACCGACTAAACGTAATACCTGCTACTTCAGTTGCCATACTACTTCACAGGTGTACTCTTCAATTTAGCAACGTTACCTAATACGTTTGTTTTATCTAAAAGGTTTAGGAAACCTGTCTTTTTAGGCTCTTTACAATAGACAGATTACAAAATATTATACTATTTTATAAATCTAACAATAAAATTGTGCTCAAGCAATTACATGTACGAGGAGTACCGTTTACGAATAAATGATAAAGTTTAACATACATTAATAAAAGAGGAAAGTATCGTATAAATCGCAAATAACTTTAATTTTGTTGTAACGTATTTTTAAACAAGAAAGTGTCAACTATAAAAAACCCTTTTTACGATTTGTTTACCTTTATTTAACTACCTAAACCTTTCGAGTATTATAAAATCACTACAGAGCGTTCCCATGAAATTACAATAACACAAAAAAAGTCCGTTAAATTGTAAGAAATGGAGGCGGTTGACAAAGTTTCGTGCAATTATAATTTCACTAGTGAAATTATAATATCCCTGGTTTGAAAATATCCCTGCGACATCTATACTAATATTATAAGAGGTAAAATTTGTGAGTTTGTTTGTTGGGGATAATCTTCGGAATTACCGATCCGATTCCGAAAATTCTTTCACTAATTGGAAGCTACATTATCCCTGAGTTTCATACACTATGTTTTATGGTAATTATAGTAACGTTGACTTCCACGCGGACGAAGTCGCGGGCCGAAGCTTGTTTATGTTTAATTTACTTTAACATAGGTGTCAAATGATGATGTACTAAAACAAATCGAATAGAATCCTTATTAATTTATTAAAACTTTTTGCACGTCATCTTTCATCCTTACCATAGACATCGTTCTATATGACATGATGATCTTTACAATAAAGATAAATTCCTTCACCATATCTTGTAAATAGATCATATATAACTACGATACTTGCCTTAAAAACGTAAGAACCTTTGCGTGAGAATGTTTACTTTACTATAAAACCGAAGTATTCAATACTGTTCAAAGATATTTACCTTCCATTGTGGAATTTTGTAACCGACGCTGTCGAGGGCTTCTTTTAACTCTTTCAAATCAATGTAGCCGCTGCTGTTTGTGTCCAACTGCAACAATAAAATAAAACACAATAAAAAAATGGTCAGTATTATAACTTTAATTGCCTACTTAATTTTGTCCCGGAATGTATGTAAGTATGTAAAACCAGACAATATGCAATTATATCGGAACAAAAAAACATTGTATTGTTGTGTATAATAATACAAATACAAAATACAAATTTTCCCTAGTCAAAAATGAAAAACCAAATGTTCAGGAATTGCCTACATAATTCTTCTAACATACGTTTAAAAATAAACTGTATGTACCTAAATAACTGAACGTCACTCTCGTTTTCAAGCGCATATTATTATTAATTAAATTACATACCAAAACACATAATTCTAATTTAACGGAGTGTGAAATTAATTACAAGTTTCGATCTTTACACTGTCGGCCAGAAAATTGTACACATTTTCACGAGCTCGCGTAGTTTGCGTGCGGATAGGGGTGAAGGGAGGGAGGGAGCTTCGGGTTGTCACGCGTAAACAAATTCTAATGTTTGTTTACCGGGTCTGTCCTGATTTAAAAACATGACACGGGAATGCGTGTACGAGGTTGACTTTATTCAAAACTTGGGGTCGTGGGGCGTGGTTTTATGTTTGTTTTTGCTAAGAGGTGGTTAAAATTTAAGATAGGACTTGGTTTCACTTAGTTTACACGCCTATTTTGTTTGACAAAAAAGGGTATTATTAGCGTGTTTTGAAATATTTTAATATGTGATAAAACACAAACATCTGACTCCTCATTATATTATCTTGATTCTAAAATGATACTTCTGACGATTCAATTAACACCTACTGTTCAAAATAATCACCAGAATGACGAATTAATATGTTTTTTTTTTAAATTTTATACAAAATGATCTGACTCACTGATTGATTAAACACACATCATGATGATACTCTCTGAATTTGACAGCTTGATGGCAAAAAGTGTGACCTAAGCTTGGGTTTATTGAACTTGTGTCCTTCTATTGTCTCCCATGATCTTCATAATCAGCCTATTGGTATGTACATGTTTAAAAGCACGTTAAGCCATTGGCCCCGGCTGTCATTCGTGGATCTTTGATAGCCGTTACGGATCGTCAGAAGCCCAAAAGTCTGACAACCAAGGGGTATCGTATTATCCAGCAACTGGGTTGTGGAGGCCTGCCTGTCGCTTCATGTACAATAGTGATATTCAGCTGCACCCGTTTAGACTGGAAGCCTACCCAAACATTGTTGGCAAAAGGCTAGGCAGATCAGGTATGTACATTTTCCCTACTGGGCTGGACTTTGCTTTCGCTGTATTACACTATCTTTTCTCATAGTCCATCTTAAGGCACCATAAAGAAAGGGATCAACTTTCTTCCAGTAAAGGCCACCGCCTTTTCTTTGCAAAAACCGACCATATGGCAACGTACTACTAAATCCGAGTACAAATAAATAACTCTACGGAGTGTAAAGCAAGGAATTATTGGCCTCGGCGAACCTTTTTGTGGCTGTTCAAGTACAAGACATACGTATTTATGGTAATGGAGATTCACTACATGTAAGTATTGATTATTGCGGAACTCGTTTAAAAAGCTTTATAAAAAAAAAGTGTTTGTTTATCCCAAGAAGTCTGATATCCGTGGTTGGTTATCTGACTGGCTGTTGTGACGTAAGCATCGATTCTGATAAGGATCTCATATCATGGATTCGGTGATTAGAAATCGACGATGACGGATCTTTGAAGCAGATATAGGTCGTGTAGTTTCGATATAACGTTAGTATTTCTTAAAAAAAATCGTGGCTTTTTGTTTCTAACGGTTTTTTTTCTATCTGAGGATTTGAGCTGTCTAGAAAAGGAATCTCGAAATCTAGAAATCATCGATAAACCCGAATTAAAGAATGACATAATGAACATCGCTCGTGGCTTTCGAATAACCACCAGACAATCAAACAATTGGATGTTTATTTAACAGCGTGGCGATCCACAACTACATTAGTCACCAGTGATATAACTATTATTATGCAAAGATTATAAGATGAGAGTCATAGTTTCGTAAAAGCGTGATAATTTAGCAGAGGATTAGGGCAAGATAATGGGACTTTTTGAAGATTATTTCGCGATGCGTAATACCAACAGCTGTGTCTCTAAAGCGTATTGATTTTTGGTGTGCATGCCTCTGAACCGAAATCACTGACATAGCTTGCAGGATTGGCAAGCTGAAGTGGCAGTGGGCCGGCCATGTTCGTCGAAGGGTCGACAGCCGCTGATACTGACGCAGACGAGAACTGGAGTGAAGACTGCTTATCAGCAAGCGTAGCGTGTGATTCATATTCATAAAAACGGTGTCCGGGACAGACTGGATGCGGAAGATGCCTATGTCCAGAAGTGGACTGCGATAGGCTTATTGTTGATTGATGTATGGCTCCTACTAATCTTAATTTTCAGTATTTTCGCGAAGACGTATCCGTAGGAATAACTAGGAATATTACTCTTTTTTTCTAGACATATCTACCCTTCGAAGTGTTGTTGTGGCTGGCGTACTAGACACAAACGTCTATTCTACGTTTGGCCATCCATTGTACTCATTTTTAGTCTAGATCTTTGTTATTCACTATTATGTGTCAACATTCGATTTTCAATAGATGGTAAAAATTATTACAATAGGACTGCTTACTGTCCATCATTTTGTTTTAAAATTCCTTCGTACAATTCTTTGGCTATTTATTTTATGAAACAGTCACCAGTAGCACGTAGTAGCCTACCTATTTCAATAACCAAGTATTTTATTTAAATATTTAATTTATTGCTTACACTACACAACAATGCAACTACAAATGCAATATTTACCTCTTTCCGTATTACATCATAGTTTTTGTGAAGTATAATTAGCAAGTAACAGTAAGTTTTAATAGCGTGCATCAAATAAATAATGTTAATGCGTACACGCTCTGTTTCCGACGAAATGTGGAAGCAAGGTCAGCGTTACGTGTTTTTAACGAAGACAGTATGTATGACCGTTAAAATATAAAGACATGTTTACTATATTTGCAGAAATGTTTGTATTTATTACTTACAGGCATATACCAACGAGATAAAGGGAAAAAGTGGGACATTGTAATTATAAAATAATAAAATTATCATAATGAGTAGATGATTTCATATCGGAAAACAAACAGCTAATACTAAACCAACTCCCTAACAGATAAATAAATAAATTACAGTTTTCTTGGTAAAATTAACATTCCAATAAAATCAAATTGCTGGAGTGATAAGGAGAAACAATAAATTCTCTTCACTTATCAATTCTTTACTGCATAAACATAATTTGTAAATATAATTTGATTAGAACAAACGTCGTATGATAATGACTGTAATAAATTAATTTGACGCCTATCGTTCCGAAAAAATTTTTATTAACAAAACAATTATTTGGCCGTTGATTCATTAATGTGTTGAAGTCGATAACCCTGAGTGTTTAATTGAAAGTTGACCTGTGCCCCAATTTTTTTGGTCGGATGTGTAATTTGACGTAGTTTGTCAAGCTGTCTATTAATTTTTGTCATTTTGTGTAAACATTAGAACTAATGAGTTTGGAGGTGTGACAGATACATAAAAATATAACGCAACACATAATATAGTAACTAATTATACGAGAATATTTTAATAAAAAATTACTACCGTCATCCCAGCGGAGAAAATATTCTACTGAATTAGATTCCATCAAACTTTTATCTAAGTAATCATATTAGTCTGATTTTTGTGAATACTAGCGCGACTTATGGTAATACTGCTGTAACAAATTACGTATTATGCTAATTATTATTTATTTATTTATATTTATGTACGGTGCATTTTCTAATGGCGCTTAGAGATATCCGTCTAAATCGTGAACAGAAATTCAATTTACTTATGTAGAATCAGTAAAGAATTGAGTTCTCGCTAATTTCTATTAAAGGAGAAACGTAGGCAGACCATCGGTATTGGGATCTTTCCTTACTGGCGAAAACCACCCGGTATGACCGCTCTGCTGACTGAACACCTTCCCTGCTGCGGCATGATCTATCCAGATTCTGAACGATGTGTGGATCTGCCAGAATAGCACATACCACGAGAAGCAGTTTAGAGATCGACTCTCTCTCACCCAACTTGCAACAGCGACCCTCAAGACAAGACCCATTTTGTGAGGAACAAGTCACAAGATATACAGCGGACATTGAAAGATGATGATTTGATTAATTTACAGGTACAAACATAAAGGCTCCCGCAAACAGGCGTGACGCGACAACATGACACAAAGGCGCCGCTCTTCGCGCGGCGCCTTTGTGTCGCGCTGTCGCGTCGCCCCAATGTGAACAGGCCTTAACGCATTTTCTATAAATCAGTCTTTAAACATGAGTTGGTGAATGAAAACTTGTCAGTCAAGACTTAAACTCACTATGATTCACCCCACGTAAGTTGTAAGAATTAGTTACGGCAAATTTTTATACCATGACCAATCGTAGGCCTTGCCCATGACGAAGTAAAAAAACATAACCACTTGAAGGTCGAGGATTTTATAAATATAACTTCGCGAATCTACTTTATATGATAAATCTTATGTGGCTACATCAATCGTCTGGTTGTACAGTAGGCTTCTGAGTGTCAAGTCTTCGGTTAAATACCTAGGTAGAAAAAGAGAGAGAAAGGAGAGATAGTGTAGGTGCACTCTCTCTCCTTTCTCTCTCTTTGTCTGCGCACACACTTGTGTACTTTGTCTCCCGCGTCGATGGCTAGTCTCCGCTGTGATTGGCTATTGGCCATGGCCGAAAATCGGTCTGGAGACTATGAGAACAAGACTAAACTAGTTTTTCTATTGAACAATTTTCGTTTCGAACATCGCTTTCCAATGCTTGATAATGGAAATCTTTAAAAATATGTGTGACCTTATTGGTGATTTTCTTCAGAAAGGCCAGGTGCGTAGTACTCGCAACCGGCGTGCGTGTATGACTAGATGTATGAACGTAAACGAATCAAAATAAGTAAGTAAGGATCTTAGCAGGTGGCGTTCTATAGTTTCTGCCTACCCCCTACAGGAAAAAGGAGTGAGTTATAAATTGTGCAATACTGTTCGTCTATACCAGTACAAAATTCTCTAACTCATGGATGGAGCACCTTTTTCGTTGGCGTTCAAAATCGTGCCATCATGGGTTCGCCATCCTCCATTTTACCTTACCTTACTTATAAAATAACTCTTCACAAATATAATAAAAGAGGCTAAACACAGTAAATTCCCAAGATGCTCATCACTCGTACAACATTCCGTGATGCGGCCTCATAACGATTGTTTAAACAGATGTTTGGGCCTCCCAATTCAGTCGACTCATTTCTATTCAATTCCATGTTGAATTGAAGGACTGATCGTAAAAAGCCATAGGTAATAGGTATGATAAATAAAAACTGAAAGAGGGGTAAGTAAGATGGCTGTGCAAAATAAATGAAAAGAAAACACTCATAAAAAATTCGACGCTGCTTTGGGGTTGCGTTGCATACGAGTACGACACGATCGGCTGAAATATTTTGAAATCAAAGTAATTTTTAGGTAAAACGACGTTTTCTAAGCTGAAATAAAACTAATAAACTTCGGCAATCAAATCAGAGTTGAATCTGAATACTTTAAGAAGTTGCTGGAGTTTTGGTAAAAGGATTTAAAATGTTAGCTAAGATGGAATACGGGACAATATAAAACTGTTCAGCGGGGTAATTAATTGCGTAACACACTAACAGTACGAATGGCTTTCATTTTTAACCGACTTCCAAAAAGGAGGAGGTTATATGTTCGACTGTATGTTTTTTTTTTAATTTTTAATTTTTTTATGTATGTTCACCGATTTCTCCGTCAATTATGGACCGATTATTTTGAAAATTCTTTTTTTGTTTAAAGGGTATACTCTCGAAGTGGTCCCATTTTCACCAAGTCAGAATCTGGTGAGGGGATCCCATGGAAATCGTGGGAAATCCTCAAATTTTATAGGCACACGTATAGCGATTTGGGTATTTTTTTATAGTAACTCGTGCATTTGCTCTTGGAACGCACCATTCGGTGAAGTGGAACTGATGATGTAGACCAGAGGTGGCCACCGGAACTTCTCAATAATAAGTATTTCACGGGTTGCGATTCGATTTTAATATGGTTGCTAAGAAATTTATGGTCGTCACAATGCATATGGTGAAATGGAGCTGATGGTGGCTTCACCATCCAGTGGTTTTGGTTCTTAACAGGAGAACTCCTCAACAGTTAACGTCCCAGCGTCGGGAAAAGGAATATTTTGTAAAAGGTGATGTGCAGTTGACATTAGGCTATTGTAACTTAGATTTATTAATAACTGACTCACTAAAAAGTGAAAAATAAAAACTTTTTTACAAGTAAAGTAATTTTTCTCTTTGTAGTGTTTTTTTTTTTAAAGTCGGTTGTTTTTTTTTGTGAAAAAGTTTTTTGACAGTTCAACAACATTCATTGCGTTATTTACGATGTTGAGCAGACAAATTTTTCGAACATATGAAGCAATGGATTAGCAATGGGCTTCAAAATGATTCAGATTGTGATATATAGTGTGTTCCGCAATTAGGGTTCTGTACTTGTGTCTTTGTTTGTGTCGTTATAATATGGACTATATCAACGCTTCCATTCGCCTACATTTTATATTTCTTCTACATAACATTTTAAATTGAAATTTTATGGGAAGTAAAACCAGAAACAGTCTTAAAAGGAGTTTTATCGATACGTAAACAAGTATTTTCTTCTAGAACTATAATATAAACAATAAAGAAACATTTTATGGCAATGTGTAGTGTGTTTTGCAATATTATTATAGTTCTCATAAGCCCCGTGTCAAGATTTCTGCCTGTCGTCAAAATCATTTCAATAGCCAGGCTTACAATCCAATTGAAATAAGTATTACAAATTGACACCGTTATTTCAAAGGTTTCTGTTTTCGTGTCACTGGATCCAATATTTTAGCTTGTGGCATTCACTAAATGTATGTATGTTAATATGCTGTTAGTTTCAGCTCAGAGGAAGTCCTGAAAAAGGAAAACTCTTGTAAAAATCTGTTGTCAAAACAGGAAAATAATTATGAAATGAACAATAGGTAAAGGAATTCTAGCTGAAACTGCAAATAACATACAGGGTCAAATGAAATTAGCTAGCGAAACTCCGCAGACTTAATGGGTATACTGCGTTTATCAGAAAAGTGTGGTCATTTAAGGGTGTGGTACAGACCATGAAACTGAATAACTTTGTCTATAGGACCAATATCGTAATCACCAAAAAAATATCAGGTGTCCCATAATAAACTTAAAATACCTACATTACCTACTCGAACCAAATGTATGGGATAGCTGAGAATTTTTCACGATTACGATGTTGGTATCATGGAGGAAGTTGTTCAGCGTGATGGCCTGTACCACAACCTTAAATATGCACGCTGTAGATCAGATATCAATTACTTACCTATATTAAAAACATAAAAAAATCAAACTGTTAATTTCAATTGACTACAGCAACTGACTACGGGGTCAACGGCCGCTGTTAAGTGTTGTTACTTGAAATTATGAGTTAAGAAAAACATTTTTTTGTTTGTTTTATCATGTTTAAATATCAATACCCATCACATCTACGGAGTTTCGCTAGCTAATTTTATTTGACCCTGTCTAAGCATAACAATTCACACAAAATGATTCAGCGTTTTAATTGTCCACACCATTATGTTACACTTTATTTATATCTCTCTTTATTTAACACGAAACAGAGTAATTGTAACGGTATTAAAGGTATTCCAGGAAGATCTATTTTAATTAGAATTTCCTCTACGCGTTACAAGTTCCCCTGCGCTGAATACTCAAATCTAAGCAATGACCAGGATATCCCAAATGGCGCAGTAGTCGTAGTAGAAGCTAATAAGGAAACATAAATGTTAATTATTCTACTAGAAGCCAAAATTACATCCTTTCTTTATTATAAAAGACAGGAAAAAATTAAGTGAAAGTTCCCCTTTTCTGTTACAAAGTGATGTTGACGTAGAGGGTTGTGTTGTTACTGTAATCTGCACCATAATTTCGTAACACTATTAATCACAATCTGAATCATTTTGAACCCTATTCCTAATCCATTGCTTCATATGTTCGAAAAATTTGTCTGCTCAACAACGTAAATGACGCAATGAATGTTATTTAACTGTCAAAATGAAAGCTATTCCTGCTGTTAGAGTGTAACGCAATTACCCCACTGTTTACTATACATCAATTGATAGTACACACACTGACTTATTAAATGTTACTTTAGTTAGATGGACTGACGACCTTAAAATGGTGGCTGGGACAGACTGGATGCGGAAGGCGAAGGTCAGGGTGTTGTGGCGCAGCCTGGGAGAGGCTGATGTCCAGCAGTGGACTGCGATAGGCTGAGTTGAAAGGAGTATTACTTTACATAAAAAATCATATTTATTTTTACTATCAAAATAATTTTCGAAACTCCTGATCCGATTCCGAAAATTCTTTCACTAATGGGAAGTTACAGTATTGGCGAGTGTCATATCCTATGACAATCAGCAAGACTGTAGTTTCCAATACTGACATTTGGCAATATTTTATATTGAAAAAATGAAACTTCACACGGACCAAGTAGCGCCGCAGAAGCTAGTGTTAAATAAATATTATAGAACATGTCCTTCAGTACGCACACATATTTCTTATTTACATACTCTTTGTGCGAACTCACACGATGACATAAATCACATTGAACGTAGGTGCGAGTACATACTACTCCGATAGTAGGTATAGTACATAACCGCAAAATAATAATGACTCATACGAGTGTGATTCAGTCGCTGACAACAACTTATTTATTTCATCCTCATTATGTACTTGTTTATGCACTTTAGTGCGTAGTAAACTTCACACTATATATGAAAACTATATATGTGTAAAATTATATTATTATAAATATAAAAATGTATCCGTACCGAAGGACGTCGATTTAACATATTATGTCAAATCGTGGTCCTTCGGTACGGATACGTTTTTCTTCTCTGTAGAAATAAGTAATGTAAATATTTGGAATAAGCAGCATTAAGGGAGTAACTACATGTATTCAGCTCCATTCGCGTTTCGCTGGACAATTTTCGTCATTTCTACACACTAAACACAATTAAGGTAAATGTTAATTTTAATGTTAGCATGCGCATGATAATAACACACTTGTCCTAATTTTATGCCTGTTTGCCGCGAAAACTGAACGGATGCGTACGCATCTCCATACAAACTCGTTGTTTTCTATGGACAAAAGCTGAACAGAGCTGAATAAGTGTGGTTAGATCCTAAGGCTCCTATAAACAGGCGCGACACGCGATGCAAATCTAAGACGGCCCAAAGGCACCGCCTGTCGCGCGACGAGACCTTTGTGTCGCGTGCAATTCACGTCACGTGTCGCGCCTGTTTAAAGGAGCTTTTAATCAACATACAGATTAATATATAATTTTAGATTAGAGTGCTTCGATGGTCAAGTGGTCGCAAGCGCTCCTGCTGAGCATGTGGTCCTGGGTTCGATGCCTAAGTCGGGCAAAGTGTTATCGGGTTTTTCCATCAGGAACTTCTCAGTATTTGCCCGAAGTCTGGATTTGTGCCCGGTTGGTGGCAATTGGCTCGTCCCCTTTACATGGGACTTAACTATAACTGGCGAAATGGTGTTAGGAGTACTATATAGGTTCACCTCTGCTTAACTATTGGGGATTACAAGCGTGATGTTTTAGATTAGATACATACAGATTGAATCAAACCGTGGTCCATATTGAATTCTAGATCAAGAGCTAGTTCATCACGACGTCAAGAGCATGGCTGATTTCCGAGTAGATACCGTACATCCATACTAATATTATATGCGAAAGGCATTCTGTCTGTCTGTTACTTTTTCACGCCTAAACCACTGAACCGATCGTTATGAAATTGACAAGGACAAATCTAATTTTCATCCTTGATATTTGTATGAAAAAAAAAACAGGCAGATAAAGTCGCTGGCAACAGCTAAGCCAAGATAAACTGGAGGAACTGCAGACATTATGGCTTCAAGAACATTATAGGTCAGAATACCTAGATTCTATAAAAGAAATGAAAATTAAAGGTTCTATAATACGAGGGCGGGTCAATAAGTCCGTGACTTTTGGAATAAAACACAGATTTTTTGATAAAAAAATAATTTTATTTTTCAACGTAGTCTCCCTTGAGCTCTATACACTTTGTCCAACGCTTCTCCAATTTTTTTATCCCTTCCAAAAAAAATGATTTGTCGAGGTCCTCAAAATAGGCCTTTGTTTGCGAGATGACTTCATCATTGGAGTCAAATCTTTTTCCACCAAGCCATTTCTTCAGGTTTGGGAACAAGAAGTAGTCGCTCGGAGCCAAATCTGGAGAATAGGGCGGATGAGGGAGCAATTCATAGCCCAATTCATGGATTTTTGCCATGGCAACTGCACATGTGTGCACCCTTGCATTGTCTTGGTGGAAAAGAACTTTTTTCTTGGCCAAATGAGGTCGGTTTTTTTTCAAATCGTTATTGAATCGGTCCAATAAGTTGGCATAATATTCCCCATTGATTGTTCTTCCCTTTTGAAGGTAGTCAATGTGGATTATCCCGCGTGCATCCCAAAAAACAGTCGCCATAACTTTATTGGCTGACAAACCCACCTTGGCCTTCTTAGGCGCCGATTCACCCTTAGAAACCCACTGTTTTGACTGTTGTTTGGTCTCTGGTGTGTTGTGATGGATCCATGTTTCGTCCACGGTTACAAAACGGCGCAAAAACTCCTCCATATTGCGATTAAACAACGCCAAACCTTCCTGTGAAGTTGTTACACGATTGCGTTTGTGGTCGACTGTGAGCAAACGCGGCACCCATCTTGCGGAAAGATTTCTCATGCCCAAGTGATCATTCAAAATTGAAACCACTGAGCCATGCGAGATCCCTACGGCTTCCACAATCTCTCGCACTTTCAATCTTCGGTCGGCCAACACCATATCGTGAATTTTTTCGATTGTTTCGGGTGTAGAGACCTCAACTGGGCGTCCAGGACGTTCGGCATCTTCAGTGCTTGTACGGCCACAACGAAATTCAGTAAACCACTTTTTTACCATTGAAATCGATGGTGCAGAGTCCCCATAGTATTTATCAAGCTTAGCCTTGGTCTCGGTAATGGTTTTTTTTCGCAAGAAATAATGCTTAATAAGCACACGAAATTCACTTTTTTCCATTTTCTCCTCAAATTAGTGAGTATTCTGATAAAAATAGCTGTCAAACACAAACTAACTGACGCAGCAAGTTTAAATTTTGACAGGAGTCAACTGACAGATGCCTGTTGACAGGAGCAGTGTTGCTGTTTCAGTAAAGAGGTCAGAAATTCAAAAAGTCACGGACTTATTGACCCGCCCTCGTACGTACTAACATTCTAAGGCAGGTTATAATATATTGTAATTAATTTCGAATTGACTACGAATGTCACTGTAATATCTACATTCTTGCAATTGATTCTGAATGCTAAGTGTGAAGGGTATTCAATAAAAGCGAGTTCTTGGTCTTGGCTGACGGTGCTAAATGTCCTAAGTATGTAACTCCGATTAAACTGTATGGGAATTCCATATTGCGAGAGGACCAGTTCGAGTATTTGGGACATTATGTAACCGAAGACCTTTCAGACCAAGTGGATATTGAGAGGGAACGTAGGACGCTGGCAGTCCGATGTAACATGTTGGCTCGCAGGTTTGCACGCCGTAGCAGTGCAGTCAAAATAACGCTTTTTAAAGCTTATTGTCAAGTGTTTTACACTCATCTCTCTTTTTTTTTTTTATTCAACTCAGCGAGCTATCAACGCTCTACGAATCCAATATAATAACGGGTTCAGGATGTTGATGGGGCTGCCCTGTTTCTGCAGTGCACCGGGTATGTTTGCACAAACACACGTCGCTGGCTTCCACGCCATCGTCAGACAGAAATCTGCCTCCTTGCTCTGCAGAGTGCGAAAAAGCTCCAACTCCATCCTGAAGACCATAGCGGGGAGGTACGATTCTCCTTTGTTAGGTAATGTTCGAAGATGCATTTTGAAAAACAGCCTGGTTTTCAGATAGTAAGTTTACTAACATAGGTATAAGTTATCTTTTTGTTTACTAACCCATATGGATGTTGCTTATCCGAAGTAAAGATTATTTTTATTTTATTTTATTGTCATGTTTACTTAAGAAAACACTAGCCTATAGTTATAATAGTTCCTCCTTTGACTACATCACGAATTAGTTCACTAGCATTATGATTATGATAATTTTCTCGTGCCGGTTTGCCATGTACTAGATGGGTAGTTAGTTTACTTTTCGCAACCAATTTATTTATTCAGATATCAATGACTCAAGGATCATGGCTTTTAAATTGTCCTTACTATATACATAAACTCACGCCTTCTTACCATAGGGGTAGGCAGAAACTATACAGAACGCCACCTGCTTCGATCCTTACATACTCCTTTTGCTTCGTTTACGTTCATCTGGTCATACACGCACGACGACGGTTGCGAGAACTACGCACCTGACCTTTCTGAAGAACATCACCAATAAGGTCACCGTATGTGACGTATGTCCTTTAAGGGCGTTCCCTGCCGGCGTTTTAACTCACATCTGCCTTTTGTTAGTCGCCTTTTATTCATCCTCTCAACATGACCAAACCATCAAAGCATACTTAGTATTCTGCTTTATTTCTTGACATTAAATTAATTACCTTTATCAGCGATGACGTATCGCAATAAAATTAATTCGATAAAACAAGATAGAACGATAGGTACATATTAAAATACAGTACATACAAGAAATAGGTACCTATGTTCGAGTGACGTGTATCGATGTATTATTGAGTTTGTTTAATTTATCGATCTATCAATGCTAGCAGATAGCTGTAAACAGGTCGTAACATATAGAAGATTATAGTAGACTTATAGCGGTATTTTTTCCCGCAATGCAGTGATGCAGACAAATAATACCTATTTGGCTAGGAAAGAGACGATACAGATTGCAGACAATTTTTATTTGCGAAATTGTTGCTTCCTACGGGCAGAATTTATTTTATAGACATTGTCTGAAACTGTTTTGTAAAGTCCATGGAAGAAACAAACAAGTCGGACAGATCCTCGCTAACAAAAAACTGCGTCACTCAAGTCGGCCAGCTCGTACGTACATGCCGCTGTACGCACACATTCACACTAAGTCGGCCGACACGCGACAGTCGGCCTTTACGCGTGCAAACGCCAACACTCACACATAAGGCTCCTAAAAACAGGCGCGACACGCAACGCGACAAAAAAGGCAGCACTCGTGGCGCGACGTCGCGCCTGTTTGTAGGAGCCTTAAACGGGACTCAGTTTTGTCATAGCGGAGTTCCGTCAGACTTTTTTTGGTCATCCATGGTAAAGTCACATGATTTTGTTAATTAAGTAAAGTATGTAGGTATAAGGTAGTAGCCCATAATAGGGCAATCCACAGGTGAGCCTAGTAATAGGGAATACCAGACCTATAGGTCAATTACTTTATGTGAGTCATATAATATACAGTCGACCGCACGTCGGCAGTAACACTTTGACCTTGAGCTGGGTAGTACGGATTTTCAATAGGTCAGCTTATACTGGATATGCTGCAACATGCGGTCTACTGTACTTGAGGCCCAGAGGGTCAATAAATTGTGTGCTTTTAAAACCAAATATACTTATTCTCAGTAAAGTTCCTAATTTCGTGCATCCATATCCAGGACATTTTTCTCGAAATGTAAACTTTCCTATTATGATTAAATTACTTTTCGCAAACTAATTTCCCCATTGTCAAATCCTATTGCCCACCAGTGCAAAACCTTGGTATTCCACGTTAGTCTCAGACCAAACTCGGACTTACAGGCAGTACTGCGCAGACATTAGTGAGGGGTCAAGGACCCGCGATGATGCGATTAGGATACCGTTGAACCTCCAAGTGTGACGACAAATTGATCGACTGTACACCTTTGATTTTTCTATCGGTTAGTTTGGCGAAATTTGTGAAAATATGAGGTTCATCGCCTTTATAAAGAGAAAGCTCAATTTCGGTGTTGAGCGAGAGATTTCAGAGTTGAGAAAGAAAAAGAATTAAGTAAGAAATCACATTAAAGCACAAGCATATTAGATTAAATGATTTAATGTTTTTGCTGAAATTGCTAACATTAATTGAAGTAATTTTTCGGAAATTAGGAAAAAAGTAAACACAATTTAGGTCGTTCTACAATATTGTTTCAATAAGACTTCTACGCGGACATCATATTAGTTAATTACAGTATGTGGACAGCTTTCTACTTAGAGATATCATTAATTCCTACAAATTATTTTATTTCCTATCCACCCAATTATTTATTTACAAGTACCGAAGGACCGAAATATTGCAGATTGACACAAGCACTCAGCAGACGTCTACAACATTAATTTCCTGCATCATTTAAGTAACGGTACGGCAAGGGTTCCTTCCGTTTCATTTCCCTTTAGTTCCGTTCCTAAGATTTCGGAGCCTGTCTAGACAGTATAAATCCTAATTGATATGAGTCATAGTACGAACGTGCGAAGGTCTTCTATCTTGGAGTAGAAAGACAAAGGAATATGATAAGTATAAGCAAGGTCAAGGAGTCATTTCCTAACTATCAACATGCAGTTCTCGCATGAAAGATTACAAATATTTAGAAATCTAATAAAACTTTCAGCTTTGAGTATGAATATGGAGGGAATAAGAGTAGGGGAAGATAAAAAAAGGATAGATGGACTGTGTGAAAGGTGATATGGCTTGAAAGGGGATGATTACCGAGATGAGGATTATGGAAGATTTTTTTTTTTGCGCCAACAGGGTCAAAAGAATTATGAATGATGATGTCGGCATGGGGTTTTACTAAAGCATATCATGATGGTCATGGTAAAAAGATTATCTAGTCAGTAAAGCTGGTAGCGGGGTTAGACTGCACAGGAAGCGATGAACTTGACCAAAATATAGTCAGTTACGAAATTTTGACAAATATGAACTTTTGGAAAGCGACTCCCAAAACAACCCTTTCCTATTAACTAACTGCTTTTGGAAGCGAAAACTAGAACCTCATAAACGATAGGAAAGTAGTGGTGTCCCAATACGATAAAACATTGATTTTAAAAACACCAACACCAGTTCAAACTTTCATACCCCACCTATTCACATAACACGAAAGCGATACACATTGACATACACAAAATATATCTACCTAGACCAGCTGTCATTATCAGAAGCCGTGACTCATAGCCCTACATAAAGCACTGTTTCCCTTCTCGGAAACCCTACACAGGGTTCGAAGTTCACGCATAGTGTGTACTGTCATAATATATAGATAGTAGACATGACGCCCTTTGTAGACAATGCGTAGATAGCCAAAGTATGTTGACTTACGTAAGCCGAAAAGGCCGTTTCGCCAGTTTTATTATCGATGGTAGTTTGGCATGCTATTTTGGTAATGGTATTCGTTTTATAAATATTGGAAAGGGGTGCTGCATACTTGTTCGGGTCGGATTGATTTGGCAATGCCCTAGCCTGGCGGCAATCTATACTTCCCGCCCTAGCCTGGCGGCAATCTATACTTCCTGCTCTAGCCTAGCGGCAATCTATACTTCCCGCCCTAGCCTGGCGGCTATCTATACTTCCTGCTCTAGCCTAGCGGCAATCTATACTTCCCGCCCTAGCCTGGCGGCAATCTATACTTCCTGCTCTAGCCTAGCGGCAATCTATACTTCCTGCCCCAGCCTGGCGGCAATCTATACGTCCCGCCCTAGCTTGGCGGCAATCTATACTTCCCGCCCTAGCCTGGCAGCAATCTATACTTCCTGCTCTACCCTAGCGGCAATCTATACTTCCTGCCCTAGCCTGGCGGCAATCTTTACTTCCTGCCCTTGTCCCGTGTTATTTGGGGTCGGCACAACATGTTTTCTTCTTCCATTCTCCCCTGTCCACCGACACGCTATCATTTATTATCTTTTTCATATCATTCCTCACACAATCCATTCATCGTTTTTTTGGCCATGCTCTCCATTTATATTCACCACTGTTTTAGTCACATGTGTTCTTCCTTCCTCCTCATCACATGCTCATACCCAGCCAAAATATTTCCTTTCAACTTTTCTGTCGTATAATTTGCCGCCCGGTAGTGCCGAATCGTGCCGAAGCACGCCTACGGTTCGACGGGGAAACTATTTTACCGGTTAGTGCTAAATAAAAGAAAGGCTTGAAAATGTCTAGTTGAACTTGATGTTTCCGAAAGCCTTAGCGTGAGAAGGTTTGGTGAACGTGGGACAGGTTGTTGTCACAATTTTGTTTTAAACCGATTCAAGAATCAAAATTACTACTAATATTGAAAGGTTTATAATCGGAAAAGCTATATAATATGTTGTGCTGTTTATACACTACTTGACAAAAGACAGACATTGTAGCCAGTTTAGTAAGTGTATTACGAAAATTTGGTGACGCGAGCAGAATGGCGTGCACTTGGCGAGGCCTATGTCCAGCAGTGGACTGCTGTAGACTGATGGCGATGATGATTACGGTGACTTGGGGGCCGTATACAAGTTGTCTAGTGCATTAGAGCTTTATCTCTGAAACCATTAGAAGCTCAAAGCTATAAGTGAACTAAATGAACTGAAGTCGGTTAGAATGGTACCATTACTCGGCAATAACATCGAACTTGAATCGACTAAAAAAATCCACTTTAATAGCAAAGGAAAGAAATCTGATAATCCTTACCAGGTTACGAATACGATTAATGATTATGAAACAATCATTATCAAAGAATTCCGAGTATTCCCTCAAGAACAAGTAAATAAACGACAATAATGCGCTGGATTAAAGATGGACGCCTATTGTATTTTTATTATATACGCTGATAGCATATCGTAAATTCGTAATCGGTTTTAAATTTGTATGAAGGATGTCACGTCGCTCGACTGCTTCACTGAGTTTGGTTTATTGAGGATGCTCCTAAGTACATGGTCCGGTATTGCAGATGTACGACATGACTGAAATAGTTCATAATACTTGGGAGCTTTATAGCTTCTAGGATTGTTTCAGTCATATCTCTCTTGCAGGAAAGCGGATCAAAGGGCCACTTAGAATTGGCAAGATAGGGGGCAAGGATCAACTTATAGATAATAGAAGACAATATGTTAATTAATAAATTAACCATACAACAACATATAAACGTTTACACGAGTTCGTGTAATTTCCCATAAATTGCAAATAATAAATTATAATTGTAATTGTTATTGTTGTTGTGTGTTGTATTATAATTGTATTTCATCAAAGCAGCTCTACGACCATTTCCTATTTAATGAAATATCAATGGAGAGTCCGTTCATTCATCATTCATTTATGACCGCAGTAAAAGAAATCCTTCCATTAAGGGGCTTACAAGAGCTAAAGCGCGGTCACTGTCGGATTGCATAGAAAAGAAAGAGACGCGCGATGACACAACGCTGGTAATTTATTGCAAAATATGAAGCAATTATTGATTTACAAAAAAACTATTCATTGGACTAAAAAATTAAAACACTATTACGTTAGTATGTTGCTTGTAGAATAATCTGGCAAAAAATCTGAATGTTTGTATGTATATTAGTATGGTTTTTAATCGTTGAAAAAAAAAATGTTGTGTTTTCGTGATTTTTTTCTATCATATCAAGTTAATTGTATTATATTTTCAACACACTATCTAACTAGCATATATCCTGCAGAACATAATATATTTTTCTGATTTTGGTTACTGCAGTGGATCATATATTTTTAGACATTATAAATTTGCGTTTAGGTCATGTAGTCCCCTTAATGAGTTGTTCATGACCCAGCGAAAGTTGTAATGTATCAATTGAGGGTAATGGGTTATCGTGGTACTCATAGACTCGCGAACTGTCAGTGTCACTTCACATGTTGATACTTGATTGCTATCATGCAGGTCATTACTACGCGTGCGTTTGAACAGTGTGGACGTGCGTTCCCACAATTACTTTGAATTTTAGTTTTTTTTTCTAAAATATAATTTGCTGTAACTTGTTCTTTCTATTTTCTAGAGTTAATCTCAAGGGTATTACGCACGTTATAGTCAGACTCCTGATAGCAGATGACAGTTATTTTTCAATTTAGGTCAGAATTTACCAAAGTAAATACTAACCTAAATTGAAAAAAAAAAAACTATTGAATATAAATCTAGTATGACTTTTGAGTCATACTAGATTTAGATTCTGAACCTACAATGAAAGGAATAGCTATATTCTACAATATTTAGCCAGAAAGTGCAAGTATACTAAAAATATCAGCCATAGTCCATTACATAGGTATGTATGAAGGGACTGACACCGGACGCTCATAAAGTCATAAGTGGGCAATCATAGAAGGAGGAACAGCCGGCCTTCGTGACGATTACCTCTTTATAGTAATGCTCAGTGAAACTGTCACTGTTCCTGAGTCGGGAATGGGGACATGAATACATTCCGATGTAGAGACTGGGAGTTTCCAAAAGGGTAAACAACTTTCGCAAGTAGTTTAAAGAAAAAACTCAAAGGGATAGTGTTACGATATCTAGGTTTCACAAATCAGAAGACTATTTAAAGACAAGAATAAAATCTCGGTTGAAAACATTTAAGTTTGAACTTGAGGCACAAAAACATACAAGAAAAGTATCGCATCGAAATAACGTAGATCTGCAGCTTATGCAAATAATTTCCTGGATTTCATCAAGATCTGTCACACCGCATCAAAGGTCAGGTCGCAGTAATTAACGAATGATGGTGATGTGAACGGGAGCATGGGAAATAACTGTGAACATAGTGAATGGACTCGCCCGGAAAGTTCGCACGGAACAAGGTGCTAAAACAACGGATGGTTAGTCGTAGCTTTTTGTATTAAACGGCAATTTGTTTGGTATTTTCGCAGAGCTGGTATCGGTTGATTGAGACTTCAATGCTGATGAATAATAGGTTTGCCTGCATCATATACATATTATAAATTAAAGTCGCTTTTCATGTCTACGTCTGTGTGACCCCGTTGTTCTTTTAAATTACGCGACGGAGAGAATCATCATTTAGAGAATTTATTCCGAAAGATTTATGTATACTACATTAATATAAGACTCACATATAATCAAGAAATCTTCATGTTTTATCAAGTCGTAAAAACCGTGCGAAGCAGGGACGGGTCGCTAGTACCTACTGCATATAATAGTAATTTTGACGAGAATAAGTTTGAGCTTCAGCGAGAGCAAATCAATGGAGATTGTGCAAAGTGAAAATTCCTTCGAAAATGGCTGCTTAAAGATATTCGCAATGCAATATGGATTAGTAATGTCTTACTAAGGACTAAGTTATAAGCAAGCAATTTGTATTACTTTGTGCAACATTCAGTACTTATTCATTTTATAGATATTCGGGTTAGATCAGTCACGATTTCAGAACTGGTTTCCACACCTTATCCATATTAATATCTGGGCTATTGTCTTTCAATAAGTTGCAAAGTAATTGACAGACCAATATAAATCATTAATAAGTTGCTATTGTAGAAATCGTGGTTGAATTTATATAAGCATTCAGTTTAAAATTAGTTATGGCAAATGCACAACATCCTAAACTATTTAAAACATTAAAAGCAAAGCTTGCAGTGAAGGCAGCCAGCAATGTAGTTCAAAAATGCAATTAAGCCTCGGTAACTTTACGATTTCGTACGGAGCAATTTCGCGAATACGAAATTCGCGAGTATGGAATAAATTTCGTTTACTCACGTGCATTGCGAAAACTTTACGTAACATTTGGCTCACATTGCATTGTTTCGTTTTTCTTTTTTTTTATTGCTGCAATGGTTGTCGATGAGTGCAATCCTTTTTGTTTAAAATACGTCAGGATGTGTGTATAGTGGTTTTTGCTTGAAAGCGTTTGTTGGTTTTTAAGATTGTGCAATGATTTACGGGTTAATTATGCGATTTACTTGGGGTCGGCGCAGCACTTCCTTTCCTTCCACATCTCCACTAGCAGCCATCACACAATTCACTTCCTTTCTAGCTATATGTTTCCTGTGGTCTGCCTCTTTTCTTTATCCACGTTCAAATTTGAAAAGTCATGCAATTAAATCCTCTGTATATTAAGAAACACGAATTTTCTAGATTGCTACAGGGGCTACAAATTATGAAAAATTGTTACCAGATTTTAGTCTACATTTAAGAATTAATTTCCTTTTTGGATGTCGTTTCAATTCAACTGTCAGATCTGTGGTCGATTGTGGCGTCATATTAATATATATCGATTATAGCAGGAAATTAAAGCAGCCTACTAAAAATGTTATCCAAATGCTGTAAGTACCTACCTATAACTCAGTCTATGTTATAGCTGCATTTTATCCAACCCAATAAACTTTGCCTGTTCAATTGTCTATGCATTAGATCTATGAACCGATAAAAGTACCAGTTCAGTGAGTTATTGGCACAGAAAACGTTCGCGTGGGTTTTAAACCTTTCATAAATAAAATTAGAGGGCACGAAATCACTGAAAGCATTCTGCGTTCAATTTACAGGTATTTAAGTGTAGCCAAAAACTAGAATGTCGATTGTCAGATAATCCTAAGCCTAATTAATATAATATGTAGGGTTGTGAAAAAGGAAAGAGCGACGCTGTGGAAGAACCAGGCGAAGATGGAGAGAGAAAAAAGACTGCGTTATGAGGGATTAGATGAAAACAACGAACAGGCGTAAGAAGTGTAAAGAGTGGAGGCTTTTTCACAACAATGGGACAGTATGGACAGATATAGTATAGAAGAGAGCACTCTGCTGAAAACCATAGTCAATGAAGTGGAAGGAGTGCCGATGTGATATAGAACACCATGCTGAAACCTACAGCCTATGTCTGACAGCATGCCTTCGACTACCCCCGTTTATTGTCTGTCAAATAACATCCATACAAATATTCGAATTGCAAAGGTCGGCGGTGTCTATCTCTAACCTAATATTAATTCATATTGGACTCATTGTAAAGGTACAAGTTCGTAGCCGACTGCAGGCAGCTGCAGCAGACGACGTGTCGCCGCGACACTACTGGTTTCTTAGTATTTCTAAGAAATAACTTTCGTAGCTAGCGACACGTCGTTTTCATAGAAATACATAGCAACCAGTAGTGTCGTGGCGACACGTCGTCTGCTGCTGCTGTCTGCAGTCGGCTACGAACTCGTACCTTTAATCACAAATCTTTAAATTAATTGTACTTGGTTATATAAGAATGACATTTGAATATTTGTACACCATAAGTTGTGGTAGAATGTATAGAACTTAAAAAAAAAATAACGCCATACTATGTAAAACTACATTCTTACAAATAAATAAATTCTAATTCTACCTTTTCAAGCCATAACGGCTGAACCGATTTGGATGAAATTTGGCCTACGGATAGACCATTACCTGGGTTAGGACTTAGGACATAGGATAGAGTAGGATAACTAATCTCGATAATACGTTCCCGAAGGATAAATTGCGACCTCCACGCAGTAGAAGCCGCGGGCAAAATCAACATAACATAACATAACATCACGCCTGTATTCCCCGATGGGTGAGGCAGAGGTGTACCTATAGCACACCCACATTTCGCCAGTTATATTTAAGTCCCATGTAATAGGGGGCGAGCCTATTGCCATCAACCGGGCACAAATTCAGACTAAGCAAAATTGCAAAAAAATTGAGGGCAAAATCTAGTCTTTGATAAACATTACCATGGTTGGTGACTGCCTCAGAGAGGCACGTATCATCGAACTAATTTCGCTTACGGTCCCCATGAGTTAAAAACTGATCAATAGCGTTCATGAAAATTTAATAATATCATGCATGATATGAACTTGAAATTATCGATGCGATAAGATAGGCCCGCAGACCAATGTATTTGAAATTAGTGATGATAATGTTATGTGGCAAACGATAGGGCTTGCTTCGTTTTTAAACATTTACTTTTGGATAGTTTAATAATACTTCATGAGAATTGCTGATGTAAAGCAAAGCGAAATACTGGATGAGGATCGAAAATTAGTTGAATAAGCTGCGATGCAATTTTCTATGAAAATTGTGATAGTAAGTCTAAGTTTTTGTAGCAGTTGTGGAGCTCCAGGTTCTCGGAGAGGAACGAAGTGCCAGTTACTGGTTTTATTAATTGAAAGACTGAAGGTATCCAATTAAGGAGCTGTTTCTACTACATTCAGTCTTTTTTTTTTCTGATATTCTGCGACATTAGCAACACCTTTTAACCAGTTCCACGATAATTATGCGTCCGATTTTCATGTTTATTATATTCCAAAGTTACTATACAGTTACAGGTTTTGTGTGACCTTAGTTTCAGATTTAGACTTAAGCCTGAGTATGTACCTACCTACTTTCAATTTTATGTTAATACGGCTTCTGTCCCAAACGGTTTCAGGTTTCACAACGACCGCATCACCTTTTGTTAAGAAAGGAAACACTAATTGTATTAATTTAGATTTCAGTGTTTCAGACCTGAAAAATAATTGTGTTTATTACACGTTTATCAGTTATTTATTGAGGTAAAAGTATGTTACGATATAAATAATTATTAACAGGTATTATTTATTAGTACTCATTGTTATTATGCAAGCAATTTGCACCTCTTTCCGCTCTGCAATTAAAATTAAATACATAGTTACTTTATAGCGTTTTTATACTTGCTGAAATTGATTAAGTAACTACCTGAAAAACATCGGGTTCAAATCATTGAGTTGTGGCACGCTTTCATTATGTACATTTAAGATTGGGTAATAATACAAAAAGAAAATAATTATATTATACAGCTACTAACATCAGGCCTGTATTTCCGAATGGTAGGCAGAGGTGTACCTAATAAATACCCAAGTAGTAAATAGAGCCTATTGTGGCATCAACCGGGTACAAATCCAGACTCCGGGCTGCTACTGAGAAATTCGTGATGGAAAAACCCAGTAACACACACTCAGGACCGGACACAACAGGACCTCATGCTTGCGACTACTAGACCAACTACCAAACCAAGCAATCGTTGAGCTCCTCGAATTTGAGTTGAGCTGCACGATTACTGACAAATGCGTGCACTGACTGGACAGCTCCACTCAATCTGTGTGGTTCTTACCTCAAAATACCATTTCACACACCAATCAACATGGTCTTCTGACCAAGATTCTGTCAGGCTTTTAAAAGAGACTGCGATCTCTGAGTTTGTTTCGGCCTTTCTTGGATAGAAAACACCTCATCTAGTTTAAAAAATATGATTGACGTGTAAAAGTGTTTGTACAAACCTAGTTACAGAAATAAAATCATTTATAATTTAACGAGACAGTATGATTTAATAGTTTGCGGTAAATAGCTGTCACATAATTATTTGGGTTAATGTACTGCTACATTTTCCGGGATTAGCTATCGGTATTTCATTATCTAACCTACTAGCTACACTATATAGTTTATCCCCCTCATAGTTTTAGATTACCGCAACATTAATTCGAACAATTTCAGCGCTAACCGCAATTTCAGCGCTAATCGCATTTTTTTTTTAGAAATGCTTTTGCGTTTCAGATTTAAAATAATATTAAATTAAATATTTGTTTTGCGGTTACAGAAAGGTATTTCGTGACAGTTTTATTCTTGCTCCATTGGAAGGAATCTGTGTTTAAGTAAATTCATATTAAATATCATTCTCCTGCCCTTATTCCAATTGAATTGGGGTCAGCGCAACATGTCTCCTCTTCCATACTTCTCAATTAGTCCTCATCTCGGTAGTTACCCCCTTTCTAGCCATATCACTTTTCACACAGCCCATTCATCTATTCCGATTACTACCTACCCTACTTATATCTTCTATTTTATAATCTTAATATCCACATTTAGGGCCTCGTTTCCCCATCTCCAAGTAAAGCGCTGGTTAGTTACTTCCTAGTTAACGTTTATCGGCAAGTAAAAGTTACGTGTATCTTTTGTCAATTTCACAAACGAAAATAAAGCTTCGAGTAACAACTCACTGGTTAAGTAAATGACGTTACAAATCATACGTTACATTCGTTCAATAATACGTCAATGTTACTCCTCCTCAAACGTTATTGGCAGTTGTCAATTGACATTTGTGTCAATTAAATCTTATGATTAGTGCTACTCGAGCGTCGTGAAATCCGCACATGATGTTACGGGTGACTTTAACTGGCGGTTAGCCTTCTTGAAAATTTACTTGAGGATGGTGAAAGAGGCCCTAAGAAAGAAGAAATTTTATATTATTCAATAAATTTAGCATCAAAATACAACAGTTGACAGTTTAACTACTGACAGTATAAGGACGAACATGGTGAGCAGTGTAAACAATACAGCAAATGAAAACTGTGGAATTCTCTGATGGCGTCTGTGTTCTCTTCCAAATATAACCCGTCAGCCTTCAAAGGAAAGGTGAACGGGCATCTTCTGGGCTCGCTCGTTCCATCGTTTTCCATGAGGCGAGGAGGCCAAGAGCGCTTTATATTGACCTCCTCGCTTGGTTCATTTCCCAAAAAAAAAGACAGTCAGTCAAGCATAACAAAACAACACATCTTATCTTTAAGAGTAACCACTAGAACTTTCTCAAAGTAATCAGTTCAATAATGAAGATGCAAAGCTTCATCTGCTAACCCTCATTTCTGCACTTCAAATCCTTAGTCTGGCTCTTGGCACGTGTCTTTAAGTGGCGCCAACGTGCCCAGTATTAATGTACGCTAGTAATTCCATTCATTATCGCTCATTCGTTCAATCAGCATCCGCTGTGGACCGCCTCTGAAGTTCTGGATAACATATCTGCGTATAATTGGAACCTTGAAGCGATACTGCGTATTATGTGTTGTGCATCAATGGCAATTTAAGTGCCAAAAAATCCTAGAAACCGTCGTCTGTACTTTGGGAGAGACTTCGGTCTACCTCGCTGAGCTATAACTACAAAAAACGAGAGCATCCAGTTTTTGCGCTTTCTACATTCATTTCTTTTTTTATCTTTCAATAGAAAAAGTTTGCCGAAAGTTTTTGCTGAATATCACCAATAACTTCAGTACGCTGAAATTATGTTTATTTCTGTTGATAGATCTTTTAAGACACTTTTCAAGTTAATTTTTTGATCTATATAGCTAGCTGATCCCTAGCTGTGTGATCCCTGAGAAGAATACTGATGCTCAATTCGTAACTGAATGCAGCGAAGAGCATTTGCCTGTTTTAAGAAAAGACTATAACCCACAACCGCTAAAAAGTCGTTAGAGAGAACAATGAAATTACTTCTGAGTCATGACATCGTATCCCAAAAGCTCGTTTATCTAAGCCCGACCAGTCACAGGATGCGAATGATAAAGTCGAAACAATACATTATCAAGCTGTTTACAATTACATACATACAATAACAGTTTGTTAATACATCATTGTATGTAAAACTTGATTCTAAGCGATGCGTGCTGTTATTTTCTGCGCAACGCTGGTATACAAACACAAAAGTGATTGTGAAATGATCAGTTCAGTTTCGGGTAGGTTTTTTTTTGGTAGTGTCGAAAACAGCAGGTATAGTAAGTGTCAAACTTTATGGCAGCTCTGAAGTGCGCTGCTCGCTGCGCAGTACCGCACCCCTCACCCCCGCTGACATGTCAATTTGTTACTGCGCAGCGACTCGCCTCATGTTCCGAGCCGAAATAAAGTTTGCATCGGACTGTACTAAGTAAAAATTACACCGAAAAATTGAAGAAGTGGACCAAAGTTATAACTTTTTTAGAAAAGTGAAGTACCTGGTCCAAATTGATCGAATGAAGGTAAAGATTGTTCACACTGACCAGTCCAGCGCAGCGTTTAGAATATTATGTATGAGGTGAAGTGGAGACTGAAGGACCAGATTTGGACGATTGGTCCAATTTGATGCATTTAACTTGATAATAACTCAACAAAGTGTTGTTTATGAGTTTTGTGTGCATTAATGTACAAATTACATACTAGACAAATTACAAGTATTTCCTATTAGTCATAAAATTACTCCGAAATTCAGTTTTATATAATAATTCTAATAGGTATATGAACTAAGGATAAAGGAATATCATCGCTGATAAGTATGATACGCTGAACAACCCCGGCACCCTTCATCGATAACATCTGAAATCGATTATGCCCTTAATAGAGCCGATGGACGGTGAAGCGGAAATGGTTTTATTAAAGATAGCGATATTTAAGCCATTAATCATTCTAAAATTAAAATCTTTATCAACGTCACGAAAAGAAACGCCTATACACATTCGCAAATTACTTTTAGGGAGTTGAAGCTAATCCTTTGTTTTGAACTGAACCGAGATATTTGTAATAAAACAGTTGGTCCTTCGAGTCTTGAAGGAAGACATTTTTTATTACTTCATTCTGAACAAATGTGAATTTATTAGAGCTCTACATCAATAGCTATCCTAACAAAATACGTTGCAAGAAGTTTCTGTAGACAACCACTTGAAGGGACTATAGGCTTGTGCACACTGGCGCAACGCGACAGCGCGACGCAAAGACACCGCGTGTCGCGCGACGAGCGGTGCCTTTGTATCGTGATGTCGTGTCGCGCCTGTTTGCAGGAGCCTTATATCCTAACTTCTCCTAAGGCAATGACTTTTTTCCGTATGAAAGTAAGTAGGTAATATTGAGAAATACTTACAAATTGATGGCATTTTTCTTCTTATTTAAACAAAAGATTACAACAAGTAACAAATGACTGATATCTTCATAGCATATTGATGTGCGTATATTATTATATGACTATATCAACAATCATGAACCAATAAGGATCATAATATAAGGACGAATGGAATGGTCATTGACGTATGACTAATATGGTAAATTACAATGAACTTGCAACAATGGTAATTCACATTTGTATATCTAGTTAGATTTCAGTAGGCATAAAAAGCTATTCTAGGTACGAGGAAACCACATCAGCCTATTGGCGATGACAAAGGTCAGGTGAAGTCCCTTACTTGATTCACTACAAATCTGAAATTCATTGTTAAATGACTCAATATAACTTATTAATAATATTTACTACGTGCAGTAATAACTGTAGTTTATCAAGTGAATAACAAACAAAAGATATTGACTGTAAAAACCAGGAAAATTGTAGCTAAAGCACTCACTCTTAGAATCGTCTGTTATTGCGATCAGCTTGGGAGACGCCCACGTCTAGCAGAGGACTGAGAGAATCTGGACTCTGGGAGTTGATCGACAATTTGTAGCTTGATTCAATGTCTCATCATCTGCCTATCCTTTTCCAAAATATGTTGGGATTGGCTTCCAGTCTGACCGGATGTAGCTGACCAACCGTATTTTACATGCAGCTACTGCCTATCTGACCTCCACAATTCAGTTACAAGCAGCCATATACAACCATTTAAACTCCAGCAAATAGTAAGGCTCATTATTCGAAATGTTTCATCTCTAAACTACTCATACCTATCAAGTGTACAGCTAATGAAATCGGTCGGCTATTTAATTAATAAGCGAGTCGAGAGCGATACGGACGAACGGACAGACATACTGAAAGTTATTTACGATACTATGCTCTATCGGGATAAGTGCATGTCTGCGACAGACTTCAAGTGAAAACGTTTTGTCGAGATGATTCTGAAGATATTTTAAATAAATAAAGGCCAAGAATAAGTATTAAGAGATAAAAATATTTTGGAAACAGTAGGTGATAAAGGCTTAGATTAAACACAGATTGTCGCTAAAGATGAGAGGCAATTACAACTCTATGAAAAAACCAAGCTGTTTATGCAAAAAATGCCCTAGGAAAGGTTTGAACTTGACTGATTTGGGAAAATGTGGCATCACAGGCAGACAAAAGAAGAAGACATACAATTGATTGTGTTGATTAAGAAAGACCAATTTCTGATAGTAACCCCCAAAAATACCTATAGAACGATCTAACTGGTCGCTCTATAGATATTTTTTTAATAAAAGTAACAGTTACCCAACAACAATAAAACTTAACACACCCATTAACCGATTACCAGTCACAGTCGTAGCGTACACTCGGAAGCACGTCGTAAACATATAAACATAAAATAATGAGTCATGAACGACCTATAACTCAATTATTCAATCTCTGACTCAAACTATACGCCGTACAAACGCATGAGTTGATTACAGTGACTCTTACATCGTTTGATAAACAAGGCGAAAGGTAAAGGTACTACTAAAGCGTAGAGCTATTTATGTTTTGGGAATAGAGTAGGAACGAATGGAGTGACCATGCGCGGAATCCAGCTTGAGAGTGATGAAGAAATCCGCAGTTGCGCACCAACGTTGTGTTTACTAAGAATATTTCAAAATCAAAATCAGAAGTCATTTATTTAAATTAGTGTGAGAGTCAGCATTTTTTGGACGTCAAAATTACATAGGGCAATCCACCAAAACGCCCGCCCTTCACCACTTCCTGGTGCTTTAGTCGCGTAACAAACTACCCAGCAACACAGCTGTCTGTTAAGTTAGAAGAACTTGATTCTATACAATAGTATATTTGATTCTTCTGCCAGAAATTCTTCAATGTTGCGTCAGTCAAGTCACTCCACTTTTATCACCGTGGTTACTTAAGCTGAAAGAGTAGCAATCTGCAATAAAGAATTGCTTCAACGGTTACCATTGGTCCTTCGATCAAGTCATGCCAAACGACAGGAGTTTCTTTGCCCACTTTTAAATTTTATAGGATACCATAATTATGAAATGACTATGAACACTCCATATCCCACCTACTTCGTGACTAAATCCAGCTAGCTATTTATGTTCCAAACTTGATCGACGCATGCGCAGCGCACCGTTTCCGCAGTGACGGCATCGCAGGCTTGAATTCTAGGAATGACCTATTGATATCCCATGGTGTGTTAAGTTGGTTTTAGGTTATTGTTTCAATAGAAAACCTTGAGTATTATTAGCTTATTCCGTTTGGGCACCCTAAAACAGCCACCCTAGGGTGGATAATCGGAATTCACATTTGATTGTTCTTCCAACTTTTTACCCCAAGTATAGTCACCATCAACAATAAACCAGTAAAATTTACTCACACACTTAAATAAATTATTAATTAATTTTAATAACCACAAACATAAACCAAAATCTTCAATCAACTTCCTCTTTTTAAATAATATTGATAAACAATTTATAAATTCTGCACTGTGGCTGGGAAGTGACCAACACTAATTTCATTATTATTTATTTTTAATTATTGAATACCTACTCCAATTAAACTATAATTGAAATAATGTCACATTTAATGATAATTATGTCATTAAAAACGATTTCAGCTTTGACATTTCAAAGAAGAACTATGTATATGTATTTTTATAGGTATCTTGGGCCAGTTTCTTTCTATCACGTTTCTCACAGCCGAGAGAAAAAATCTGAAGAAAAATAATATACGAATTCCGATTATCCACCTCGTCTGGGGTGGACAGATGAACACGCGTTTCCGAGTATCCGTCCTAGGGTGGACAAACGGAATAACCCGTATTATTATAGGAGTTTCTCAGAATTCTGTTAGTTTATTTATTCATATGATATATTACTTAGAAGTTAATCAGAGTTCTCTCTTAGCCAATGACAAGCTGAAAGAAACTTTAATTGACCATAAAAATGTTTTGATTTTGCATGTACGTCATCAGCTCTAAGCTTAAATCACTTATCGCTTGTTACATACATTAAAATAACATTCACAGAAGCCATAAATTCGCACAATGTGATGCATCTAGGTGCTTAGTGGTTATCGGCTCTTAAGTATGTGGTTTACTGAGATTTATATTCTTTTCCGCATTCACTACTATATCCGTACAGCGTACATTTATCGGGCAACCTTTGTATAAACCAGAGGTGGTAAACATATGGAAGGTGCTGAACGCGAGAAATTAGTAAGTTGTACACGCTTTTCTCGAAATAGAAGGCGTTCCTAGTATTCGCAATGAAAATTGCTTAGTGATCAGGCTGCTCGACTACAAAAACAGAGCTGGTTTTAGCTGGAGATCTTGGATCCTTTATACGCTGGCTTAAGTCATCTTGCTGACTCAGTTAGTTCATTACCTTTCGCCAGGCCAACAAGTTGAATCGTTTTTGGGATTTGCTAGTCCTAAGAACACGAACAGTATGTACAGTTTCTAGTTTCCAAAAATACCTCATTCTTCATCATTTGCCTAGCCTTTTCTAGGTTGGGGTCGGCTTCCAGACTAACCGGATTCAGCTGAATACCAGTATTTTACAAGGAGAGACAGCCTATCTGACCAAAAATACCTCATCATTTTAAATATTTTTTGCAATCTGATCTATAAGTACTAATATTATAAAGAGGTAAAATTGTTTGGTTTTATTTGTTTGTATGGAGCGGGTAATCACTGAACTAGGTCGGATTTAAAAAAATCTTTATTAATTTAATAGCCCATTTCTTGTGGAAGGCTACAGGCTATTTAACATCACGCTATGACTTTTAGGAGATGAGCAAAAAGAAAAAGTCATTGGGAATACTGTTATTTGTAACCTTAAATCCGCCTATGTGTTCCCGTTTCCACACCATAGTCCTGATATTTAATTCCTAGCTTGCAGAAAGAGGCATACAACCCCCTTTATTGAGCATCAACCATTCAACCACAAAGTTTACGTCGTCCACTTAACACTGGAATGCGTTAGTTTACATCACGCGTGCTCTCATCAGCTTACCTTAAGAGTGGGTGAGTCATCGAGTGTTGACCTGTGCCGGCTTAGTGTGAAATATTGTTAGCTTTCTTTGTGTGAGTAACCACGAATTCTTTGGAAGTTAATCGCGAACACACGAAGTGCGTTCTGATTTAGTTTGGTCTTTATTTTTGGGAGATTTTTTCTAACAGTAATCACGATGCAAGACATCGGTTGGAAGGTCTCGTTGTTTCATCATATCTAGGCCATTTTTTTTTAGAATGTACGATCTTGATTTTCTATGAAATACTTTTGAGGGGCACAAGCAGTTGAGATTGAAAATTTGAAGGAAGTTCTAAGTTTAGGGAAGTGCTTAATTGATTGGGTGACGAAGGTCAGGTGGCAATCGTTTCGAACAGAATACCGATATTCAGCTGTGTATTTTCTTATTTTCTACTTTAAAAGAATCCTCGGTCTCGGTTTTCACTAAAATTTCATTAATATAAGCAAATGAGATTGAAAATCTGAAGGCTGTTCTAAGTTTAGGGAAATCCATTATTGATTGGCTGTCAAAAGTCAAAGGCCAATCGTTTCGAACAAAATACCGCTATTCAGCTACGTCTGGTTTAGACAGGGGGCTGAGCATTTCAGGAAACCTAGATTGGTCTGCAAATAAATTATCTTTGGTCCTTTTGTACGTATGAGACTTTATTAAGGGTCAGACGCTGAGGCAGACGGTCGAAAGCATCTGTATCTCTTACCATCGCTATTAACCGTTTGACCACCGCGTACGCATAATAAATTGCCACCCAGGCGCCAGGCAATAAATTCAAATGCAAAGGTTGCTCAAAATATTATTTGTTTGGATCTTTGTACTGTCATTTCTGAATGAAAATTATTGTGTTTTGCATTAGGGTCAATTATTAAAAAACCTTTGTTGAAACAAAATCATGTTAGACAGGCAAGCATTGTCATGATTATAGCATTCGAATATTGATTAGAATTTGATAGATTTTACGACGTCCAATCACGCGTAGTTGGCGCCATCACATCGCCCGCCATTGCTTCGGCACAGAAGTGGCAGAGAACAGTTTTAAAACATAATTTTGTATTATGTTCCCTTCAAAACACATACCATTGGTTGAAGAATCAGTCTAAGATTTCACCATATATAAGTTAAATATATAACAATGTACTTTTATCCTTCTATCCTACATCTTTTTTATTTTTCATTACGGCAGAACTCGCAGTGATCTATGGTTACAGCTGTCAATGTCAAGTGTATTTTATAGCGTCTAAAAATTATGCCGCCAACGTACGGAAAAAAAACCTCTCTTTAATTTTCATACAAAATTAGTAAAGTTTCAGGTAAAACTTTATAGAAAGTGAATAATAGTGCTTGTGGTAAGTGATACACGGACAGTTCAGATCTCAAAGATTTTAAATTATCATTATAGCTTTATATTTCATGTTCACCTTAAATATGCAAATAGATTTGCAATTAATTTATAACATTTTATGGAAGATGTGTTAATTTTTTCATTTTGGTTTAATCATTTAATGAATACAAACCGAAATATTCGTTTATTCCATAAATAAAAAACTTTTTTACAAAAAATTAAACCGACGAAAAAAGAAACTGAAAAGCAAAAAATAAATCTTTCAGTCTAACTAAGCTCTTAAATTAATGTAAATTACAAATTTTGAGTCGGCGCCAAACAATCACCGCAGATCGATTAACGACGATCAATCAAGCTGCCATAAGTTTTCATGGCGCCTTGTATGTTTGGCGCCGACTCAAAATTTGTAATTTACATTAATTTAAGAGCTTAGTTAGACTGAAAGATTTATTTTTTGCTTTTCAGTTTCTTTTTTCGTCGGTTTAATTTTTTGTAAAAAAGTTTTTTATTTTTCGCTTTTCAGTTTCCGTTTCAAATAAATGAACTTATTTATTTATTTAGGACTACCAACAATAGCTTACACAACAGATGTCTTTAAAAAAAACATGAAATTAAAACTTAGTTCAGTGGATTAATTAGGTACTTTAAGGTAAACACCACATTACCCAAATTAAATTATGTTAATTGACAACTTGCGTACATGACTACTTTTCAAGCAATCTTAATAACGGGGAAAAACATGCTAGATTCAAAAGTCATCATAAAGGTTTCATAACAAATCAGACAAACAGTCAAAAATTTTAGATTTCAGCTAAGGGAATCAAAGTGTAAATCAATTAGATAGCTATTACATAGTAAAACCTTTGCAAAACCTAGCATATAGACAGTTATATGCTATACCGATTTTCTCTGTGGAGGACAAAGAGTAGTAACAGGTCTACGCGGAATTCATGACGGACGGAGCACGCAAGATATTGAGTGCGAGCAGTGGAGGTTAGTCGATAATTCCTTTATGAAATTTACATACAAACATTGCGTCGTTTAAACATCTTCGTTCTTCTAAATAAAGTGTTGAAGAAATTCAAGCTATTTTTTTTTTAAAAGAAGATGAGTTTTTAGCTATGCCAACAGAAACAGCTAGATGCCAATCAAAGCGTTTTTGAACGTGTTCTAGACGCAAACTATTCGTAGCACAGTGCGGCCGCCACATCATATTACAGTATTCTGCTACATATCAACTACAAAGTGCACTGTCTTATGACAAAAACCCAGCATCTTGGACGCTTTTTTGGGGCTGGTTTTTAAACGCCTACCAGAAAAGTTCCTATTTTACTACCACCAAATTCGAAATACCTGCCAGAATGGATAAATGCTCACCAAATTGTGTTTCATAAAGTATTGTAGAAATGAACCTATTTTCCTTTTTATTCTATGCCATAAAGATTTATAAACGTCTTTTAATTTCTTACTACCTGCCAAGATAGCTCGACGGAGCCCCGCTTATCGTGGCTCCTATATCTGTAACCAACCAAACCTCGGGGTGCCCCTGACGTCGTCCGGCGTGGGTTAGGGTTAATAAGCAGGTCGACGGAGCCCCGCGGAGCGGGGCTCCTATTTCTGTCTAAAGGGTTTAAAGGAACCTAACCAACCGAACCTCGGGGTGCCCCTGATGTCGACCGTCTATGTTTAGATTTGGTGAGCATTTATCCATTTTGGTAGGCAATAAGAATATAAATACAACACGTACAATTATTCTGATGAGTGTATAATTATTTTGGAACTTAAGGCGTTGTTCTTTAGGCACCTCGGTATAGAGAGGGTTTATTTTATTTGAAGTTAACATATTTTACTTTGGTACTTAGTCTTAGAGTGATATTTTCTAGAACTGTTTGTGGTACGTACTTGTAATAAGGAGTGTTCATATCTTGTATGAGTTTATATTTGAGTGCTAGTTTTTGATGGATGACTTTTGCTACCTGATTGTGTCTATGTGTATAGTCTGTTTTAATAATAGGTCTTTACCTATGAAATTGCCGTTTTGTATGAAAAAATTTAAACGAATTTTTTTCATGAATTTTTTATTTGTATTAATCGAAGTAATCACCCATGCAATCAATGCATCTTTGCCATCGCAGTGGCAGTTTATTGATGCCCTTCTTAAAGAAATCAGCTGGACGGGAGGCAACAAATTCTTCAAAGGCATTTTGTACTGCCTCTCGGGTATTAAATTTTTTTCCCGCCAAGAAGTTATCCAAATTCTGGAAAAAGTAGTAGTCTGTAGGCGCAAGGTCTGGTGAGTAGGGCGGATGACGGAGAGCTTCCAACCCCAGTTCTTGCAACTTGGAGACCGTCTGCTGTGCAGTATGAGGTCGCGCGTTGTCGTGCAGGAGCAGCGGAGACGAGCGATTGACCAATGCTGGTTGGAGATGCGCCAGCTTCTCCATCATTGTGTTCAGTTCTTCACAGTACACATCTGCAGTAATGCTCACCCCGTTTGGTAAGAAGCTGTGATGAATCACACCGGCGCTAGACCACCAAACAGTGACCATCACTTTTCTAGGGGTAAGTTTTCGTTTAGGGCATTGTTTAGGTGCTGAACCAGGATCCAACCAACTTGCTGAGCGCTTACGGTTATCAAACAGAATCCATTTTTCATCGCAGGTAACAATGCGGTTCAAAATTCCTTCATTTGTGTGTCTGTTGAGCAGTGCAAGGCACGTCTCGACGCGTACTTCGCGCTGGCGATCATTGAGTTCGTGGGGCACCCATTTGTCAAGCTTTTTTACCTTGCCAATTTGACGCAAATGGACCAATATTGTTTTGACGCTAACGTCGAAAGCTGCTGCTAATTCAGCCGTAGATTGTGTATCATCAGCTTCCACAATCGCCTTTAATTCGTCATTGTCGACCAAAGTCTTCGGACGACCGCGAGGTTCATTTTTCAGGTCGAAATTTCCAGAACGGAAGCGAGCAAACCAATAACAGGTGGTGCGTTGGTTTGTAGTGTTAGCTCCGTAAACGTCGTTGATGTTGCGTGCCGCTTGTGCCGCGTTGCTGCCACGACGGTACTCATATTCCATAATTACTCGAATTTTTAACGTATCCATGATGACGAAAAACATTGAAATGCGATGAAAATGTAACACTAATCAATAAAGAAATGACTACTTTTAGAAAAAAAAATCCATGTTTTTAAAATAAAATTAATTTGAAATTAGAATTCTTAGCCAAACAAAAATTATTTTGATTTGAAATGGCCAGTACTGCAGAACGGCAATTTCATAGGTAAAGACCTAATATTATTATTATTATTACTTTGCCTTTAATTATAAGATTATTTGTTCCTGTATATTTAACGTAGTAACACTTCATTGAAATCAAATACTTTATTTTTATTTTTGCACCATTCATCATCATCATCATCAGCCTATATTTGTCCACTACTGGACGTAAGCCTCTCCTAGTGAACGCCATTGAGCCCGATCCTTGGCTCTCGTCATCCAGTCTCTGCCAGCCGCATTTCGCAAGTCGTCAGTCCACCTGGCCGGCGGGCGCCCCAACTACGTTTGCCTAAACGCGTTCTCCACTCTTGAACTTCAACGAGAGATGTGACTAGCCCATTACAGCTTCAGCTTGCTTAGTCTTTGGGCTATGTCGATTACCTTGGTTCTCTGGTGGATAACGTCGTTTTGGATTGTATCCTTCAGAGAGACTCCAAGCATAGCTCTCTCCATAACTCGCTGAGTGACTTTTAACTTATGGACCAATCTCACCGTGAGTGTCGACGTTTCTACTCCGTAAGTCGTAACCAGTAGGACACACGCGTTGAAGACTGTCGTCTTTGGGCACTGCGGTATAGACGAGGAGAAGAGTTGATGAAGTTTACCAAATGCTGCCCATCCCAGCTGAATCATACTATCGGCTTCCCTCTCAAAATTGAGTTGGGCCTATAGTTTTTATGTTGAAATTGTTATCCCATTTATGTATAGTTTCCATTTTATAGGGAATATGCCAGAAGTTAAGGATTTGCTGTTTATAGCTGTAATAAATATTACCTTTATTAATTTATAAGCTTTTGAATGTTTTGAGTATGCTCTCACTGCTAATATTTAGAACTTCCCTCGACTGCCTTCCGTACCCAACATCACACCCTCTATGACAGTCATACTCCAGCTAGGCTTAAAGTTCTCATCAAGATGAATGAAACAAGCCCCAACACGATCTAACTGCTGTAAGCTGTCGAGGAGCCCTCTCTACTGTTTTCCGTCTCCATCATCAGATGTTCTTCAGGTCTCTTTTTTGTTGAAGCATCATTAGAACTACGTATATGTGCCAAGTTTCAACAGAATCGGTTCACAAGGGAACATTCTGTAGGTGAAAAATCATTTAATCCCTATTTTTCTACCCTTAGGGGTGGATTTCGTTTTTCAATTTTAAATGGGACCAACTTTGGGGTATACTCTTTCCATTAAAAAAAGAATCATCAAAATCGGACTACTCGGTAAAAAGTTATGCGTGGTCATACATAAAAAAAAAATAAAAAAATAAAAAATATACGGGTCGACTTGAGAACCTCCTCCTTTTTTTTTCGTCGGTTAAAAATCACATAGCGTCCTTCAGGTATTCTTTCACCAGCAGATATCAAACAGGTCTTCAACCAATACTATGTGTTTTTCATGGGTTATTCCCAAAGAACTCCGAAAAGAGTTCCCAAACTACTCCATGAAAAATCATAACACAAAAACCGTTTTGTTTTAATGCAAAAGAGGTCTATTATTTGCTTTGTTCCATTCATTTTACAGAATAGATTATACGTATGCAGTCCTAGGGCTCCTCAACCCTTTGCGTTATATCGATTTTCAACCCCTTGCAAATAACATATTAGGAATAGCGTTGATTAGGCACCCTTTTTGTATCAACTGGTCACCGGTCAGAGCCGGTCTGATGTAGTATAATATGAAGAAACTGTGACAATGACTCATTGAAATCTATTCTGCCGATATAACGGTAAGTATTAAACTTGTTATTTCGCAACGAAGCTAAAGGCCGGCTCTCGTTAAGGAGATTGTAAGTTAAGGCGGTACCCCGACCAAAACCTTGTCAAAGTGCGTTATTCAGAGCCTATTAACTCATTCACTATGGGTAATAAACTAAATCTAAAAGCACATTATTAATGTTCGATATCCTATCATCACATTGCACGTTCTTATTTGTTTTTATGTGTTATAAATACATCTAAAATCTCCTTGTAAAAAAGTGCCTAAAATTATTGATTGCATGCATCTTTTGATAAAGGTGACGTTCTATTCATTTGAGGATTACACTAATGGATAGATAATTTAAAAATCTAAATAATACACGTTTTATTTTATTTTAAAACTTCACTTGTCTTTTTTTATTCAAGTAATTTCATTATTTTTGTGAATTTTATGATAAATGACGTGCGGAGGGAGCGAGACAGAGCGAGACTCAGCGACGAGACAGAGAAGGACCGAACGCTCAAGGTCATTTGGTCAGGGAAGCGCCTTAAATTTTCAATATTATTGTAAGAGGCGTGCATGAAACATACTTGGTAAGAAATGTGGCTTTTAGCCGTTCTCGTAGTAAGGGTAAACTTTTTTCTCATCTAGTCTGTTGTCTACATTTTGTATATTTCCTATGAATGAATATTGAAACATTTTTAATATTCTTGGTATTTTTTATTTATTTTTTGACATGACATTATTATTTTTGATCGCTATTTTAATATGAATTATTATTTTAAATGAATAGAATTGTATCTAATTTTAATTTTATTAATGGCATTGTAATCTATTTTTAAATTAAGAAACTATTATTAGTATTTTTATGTTATTACTAATTACTTAATGTGTACTTACTGCATGCTTTATAGCCAATATGTAAAATCTCAATATTTGCACGGCTGAAATGCCGAATATAGTGAAACCCATAGATCATAATAACTTGTTATCTACCTCTTGTTACTATTCTTGCAAATAAATATATCATTCATTCCATGTGTAAACTCTTTTCCAAGATCGACCGAAATGTCCAAATATGACTTTAAAAGCATCTTTTTACAAGTAAAAAAAAAAACAAAACTACAAATATTTATGTACCACATTCTTGTAACTCTAATTTGTGACAGCAGACTTTTTATTCTTACATCTATCCCTGTCAAACAATTTTGAACAGGATCATCAATTTCTTGGTCCTTTGGTACAAAATTATACATAATGTTAACGTAACAATAGAAGACCCTAAACATGTTAAATGTCATAACAATGTCCCCAAGATTACTACCACCTTTAGGAGGGGCACATTGCATAGGTCATTCTGATCTATTCAAGAGAAACGAGAAATACAGGTGGAATATTTTATAGACCAGACCATATAATATCACGTCTGTTTTCCCCAAAGGATTAGGCAGAGCTGGACCTATTTGTACACTCACATTTCCCCTGTTATGTTTAAGTGCCATGTAATAGGAAGCAAGTCTATTGCCAGCAAATAGGCACAAATCCAGACCCAGGCTGCTGCTGAGAAAATCCTGATGGAAAACCCCAATAACACTTTCCTCGACACGGGAATCGAACCAAGGACCTAATGCTCAGCAGTTACGCTAGCGATCACTAGACCTGGGGGCCAAGTTTACTAATTTACAAACGTCACAATGGTCTCTGCATTGAGAGTTTTTTGACAGATTTGCCATACAAAATCTGTCAAAAACTAACAATGCAGAGACCATTGTGACGTTTGTAAATTAGTAGACTTGACCCCCAGACGTTGGGCTATTAAAGACCCATGAGTAGTGTATAATTGGGGGTTCTGGATCACTTGCTCTCGCTTTCGCTCGAGCGCATGATCCAGAACTCCCCAATCATACATTACTATCGTGATGTGCGATATAGTTCATAATATTGATTGAGTATTGTGTTTCATTCACAGTGGAGCGCTTGATACAGGATCTCCAATTTTTTTAATGGTCCGAGCGGTTGTCGTGTGTATTCATAAACAGGCATGGTACCGAACTGTTATAGCGAAGCAAAATTATCGCGTGAACTTAAAAATAATAAACAACAATATCATGTTCGATCGCCGCGCAGCGCTGCATTGAAACGATGTAGCGCATATTTTTTTGTATTGATGGATACAAAAACCATATTGAGAGGTCAGCTGTTACTGGAAATTGTAACTTAATGTGTAGCCGTGTGTAAAAGTAACTGTATTATGGAGATAGAGTAATTGATTATAATATAAAAGAACGTAAAAGAAAAAAGTCATAAAAGCCAAAACCAAACCGGAACAAATACTCATTTGTTCCGTGAGGGAATCGAACCCGCAACACTTTGGCACATTAATTGAAACATCTATTTTAAACCTACTATTTACATTGTGATGTAGCTAGTCGAGCTCTTAACCAATGCGCCAAACGTGTCGTCAGTGATGAGATAAAATATGTATTCAGTATTAAAGTACACAGGTACATTCGTGATATCGACATGTTTCGACTTGATTCTGCCGCCAAGCACATAGTTGTAATATTATGAAGGAAATTAAACCTTAAAGACATGAATCTATATACCTTATATAAGAGAATCTGTTTTGTATCTAGATCGTAGAGAGCCTTTGACTGCGACACAGTAAATACAAGTTTTTTGTATTTGGCTGTTTTCGCTACCCTGAGATTCAATTACAATATCGGTAAGTAATAGTTATAACATATTAAATTATTATTATTGTTTTTTATTAATTATTATAATGTAGGCATTGTATGTAATCATACTCAAAACACAATTTATTTCTGTTTTCAGGACAATGAGGATCTTTTTAATTTTATCCCAAACAAGCAGCTCAAAGAATCTGTTACATCACGACTCAATTTGAAGAGAAAAAATGACGCGACAGGTCCTCCACAGAAACTTGAACGACAGCAAAACTACTCGTACATCAAAACCAGGGCGCCAAATACATCTTCAAGGACATGCATGATCAAAATTGAGATATACGAGTGTGATAATTTACCAGAAAAATCTTGCAAGTGCAGTGCAAATAAGTGTGTGCAATTTATAACTGAAAATGTTGTCACAAGTGATATATACTTAGATTTAGAAAACATTATTAGTAAAATTCGTGAGAATATATAATTGAAATTATTTTATATATTTATTAAGTATAGAGAGAGAGATATTCAATGTAATCATTATGTTAGTACCAACGTTTGTGTTTGTTTTTTATAATTAGCATAATAAAATAGCATTTAATAATATACTTAAATAGTACAACTAATATTGTTGATTGTATCGCATAAAAACAAAAAACAAAAAAAAACTTATTATTTCATACACATTGATGTTAGATTAGGTAAGGAATCTGTTATTTCTTAGAAGATTAATTAGGTACTCTTTTAATGAATATATTTAAAAATAAAAATTCTGTTTGTTTTCATTTTCCAATATCAATTTTCATTTCAATAAAAAATAAAAATAAAACAACTCGTAATAAGGTATTACAGAATTAGGTCGGGTGAATAATGAATGTTGGCAAATGAAACAAACAGAATATTAATTTTAAAACATATTCATTAAAAGAGTAATTAATCTTTTAAGAAATATCAGGTTCCTTACCAAATAGTAAGGAAAAAAGGTGCTTATTATAATTATACACATTGATGTTAGATTAGGTAAAGAATCTGTTATTTATTAGAAGATTAATTACTCCTTTTATGAATATATTTAAAAATTAAAATTCTGTTTGTTTCATTTCCCAACATTCAATCACCCAGCCTAATTCTGTAATATCTTATTACGAGTTCTATAACAAAAACACACTTAGAAATCCATTGCCACCTCTTTCCATTTACATTAAAATGAGCAGGATAGCTATAGCTAACACAGCCTTTACGACTTGAGAGTTTAAAGAATAAGGCGACATTTCTGTGTACATGACAAATAACTACCAGAGATCTCATTTTATTGGTTTCTTATAAGTTTGTATGTATTCCGACAGAGTTAATTGACACCTCATTCCTTTCACGATTGTCGTCTCCAGTCGCCTCCAAAAACTCTAATAAGGATAAAGTGCTGTGAAAACACTTTCCATAACTAGAGTATTCGGAAGCATTCACATTGCGACTTCAGTACGAGAAATGAATAAAATAAAATCTACTCTAGGTTCTCAAGTGATAGAGATGAAATTCTAATAACAAATATTATTTTAATTAATTTTTCGGAGTAATTATTGTTAGAAACTAACATATGACTAAGGCTTTAGGATTTAGGTCTATAAAAAGCATGTGAGAGAATTCCTTTACATTTTGTCATTGTTGTGCTGAAGTGCATTTCACTGAACAGTGAGTTTAAATTTGTTTGTGGTTGTTCACAAGTGTTGCAGAAACAGAGTATGTGAGTATTATATTTTATTTAATAAATATTTTTTCTTCGATCCTAGGACTGTAATAGTTAATTGTTTTACCACTGAAATTACTCAATTAAGTTTAGATCATATAATAGTTATTTCAAAACTATTGTACTTGTACTGCATTTGTAGTTTCATATTAATATTAATATTTTTACAAACGTTTAATAATTATTAACGTTTTATTTTTACAAACGTTTAATAATTATTAACGTTTTATTTTTACAAACGTTTATTTAATAATAATTCTTGCTTCGTTGTTCTAGCATGCAATAAAAATAAGGCCTAGGTTTGATTCTTAGGTCATTTAAAGTTTTTTTTTCCTGATAAGTACTGTAAATATATTATTCCCTATTCGATGAGATTTCAAAACGTAAGAACGTAAAAACGTAAAAAGTAAGGGGGAGGGACTAACAGCACACCTCTGCCTAACCCTTTGATGAATACGGGTGCTGTTGTTTCATGTTACTAATGTTGGTAATAAAAATATTTATTGCATTTTAATAATGTTTTCAGGGCTCAGTCGATGAATAATCCTTTTTGGGTTGAAGAAGAGGACTCCACACCTTCAACGTCTGGACCAACAAAAGAAAAAAACAAGCGGCAGATCAAAAAAAAAACAGCTGTGAAGAGAGATAAGAAAGTGTCTCAGAAGAAGAAGGCTTTGCTTTCTAAAATCCTTTCGCTTCAGAACCAGAGTCTGATAGCGACGGGCCGGCAGTTGTTACAACACCAGCTCCAAAAAGAAAACGGAATACCAACGCTTCAGACTGTGAGGTAAGACATTTTTTTCAAACATGTTAAATTCCCATTTCATTTAAAACCATTCCAGTGTTTTACAGCGTGTGATTTTCTCCATCAAAATTATACTTATTTGTGGACACAAGTGTTTAAATAGACCTTTTCTAATAGATAATAGATTATAGTTATGGTAACGGTAGATTCAAGAACGTGGAAGTCTGGAGTTTATCTATTATATTTTTTTTACATATCTATTTTTTTTTTACTTATCTATTTTTTAATTACTCGCCCTCACGCATTATTATTTTTAATTAAAACTAGTCATCTTATGTATTTCAGGATGAATCGTCTCGACCGCTGATCCGTGCTACCACTCTGAAGAACTGCTTCACTCAGCGGGTGGCTGATGGTTATACCTTCCAATCAAACCCGGACAGGGTTGGAAAGTATTATTTTGAATTAAGAGTTTATAACACGGGTGAAGTGGAAAAACTTACTCCAAATGAACGTTGGAAACAGTCTCTTGTAGCATTAAAATTATCAATAGAATAGAGAATATTTATTTGATTTATAATAATTATTTTACATGTACTTTTTCAGAGTTTCGATGTAAAATCGAAATTGAAACTTGAGATATTAAAAAACCCGAATTAAGAAATTCTGAAATTAAGAACAGAGAAATAAAAAACGGAGAAATTAAGAACTGAGAAATTAAAAACTGAGAAATTATGAACTGAGAAATTAAAAACTTAGAAATTTTAAATATGAGAATTTACCAACTTTTAAATAAAAATTGGATGACTGAGATAAAAAAAAACATTTAGTAAAAATAGCTTTTTATAAAATTTAAAATAAGTGTAATGAACATGTTTTTTTTTTTGTAAAGACTAATATTTATGTTTCAAAGTTATCAGCACACAGTAGAACAAATATTCATATATCTAATCGATTGCTCTGCTCAGAATGATGTAAAATCGAAATTGAAACTTGAGAAATTAAAAAAACCGAAATAAGAAATTCTGAAATTAAGAACTGAGAAATAAAAAACTGAGAAATTAAGAACTGAGAAATTAAAAACTGAGAAATGAAGAACTGAGAAATTATGAACTGAGAAATTAAAAACTTAGAAATTTTAAATATGAGAATTTACCAACTTTTAAATAAAAAATGGATTACTGAGATAAAAAAAAACATTTAGTAAAAATAGCTTTTTATAAAATTTAAAATAAGTATAATGAACATGTTTTTTTTTGTAAATACTGTAATTATTATGTTTTCAAAATTATCAGCACACAGTAGAACAAATATTCATATATCTAATCGATTGCTCTGCTCCGAATTCGAAAATATTCAAATTATTGCTATTGCTTTTAGAAATAGAATCATAAGTATAAAGTGAATCCACTTAAATCTAGTGAAGTAACAATAACTCCAGAAACGTTTTTATTTCAAATTTCAAAGTCAGTATGTGATATTATCAATCTTATGATTCAAAAACATAAAGCAATTAAAGTCAATTTTGAATTATTTGTGTCATACATTTTGCCAAAAAATAATGAAAGCTCTATGAAATCTTTCAACACCAAATATGAGATAGCAGTTCCGAATACAAATGTTTATAACATGTATTTTAAATGCTCTGAAAAATTATTATTTAGAGTTTGAACTTGCCGAATCTGGTTGGGCTATTAATTCTATAAACCATTTGGAAATAAACATAAACAAGTGCAATCCTTTAAGAGCTGGGACATACTTAGAATTGCCTACGGTTATAAAAAACACAAAGTCATGTTTGAATATACACAACAATGCCAATCATTGTTTTTTGTGGTGTATTATTGCCCAGATGTTTCCAAAAAGATTGAATGCTAATAGAACGCAATCGTACCCACACTATACGTTGCTTTTAAAAATAAATGATATGTCTTTTCCGCCATGTTTCGATGATATTAAAATATTTTAGAAAAATAATCCTTGTATAAGTGTGAATGTTTATGGTCTTGAAGCTAATAATCATGTAACTGGTCCTCTATTTTTTGACACGTGAACGAAAGCTTATACATGTCAATTTGTTGTACATAACTAAAGATGATAAAGTCCATTTTTGTTTAATGTTATAAGATCTAAAAATCATCAAGTTTTTACACAAAAATTGAATAAACTCATACTTAATAGTGATGACGATAAAAGGCAGAGAACTGAAGGTTGTTTCAACACTTTGCCTTGGGGGCATTATAGTTCAATACTTTAATACTTGTCGGATTACTGTATTCGTTCTACTGTGCTAAAACTATAGTTTAAGTTAAAAAAGCTAATTACAAATGATTTAAATGTGTAAAAAGTATGTAATCGAATAAAAAAATGTAATAAATGAATGTTACTATAATCAATAAATGAATAATCGATATTTATTTTCTTTTCTTTTCCTTTTCCGAAAGATTTTCCCTCTTATAAACACTGTGTATAGATTATGTCATGGTTAATGTTAATATTTTTTTTATGTCTATTAGCTTGTCATAACTATATGCAGTGTTTATTATTAAGAGGTATCATACAGGATCAAATTAAATTAGCTAGAGAAACTCCTCAGATGTGATGGGTATCGATACCTAAACATGATAAAACAAAAGAAAACAGATTTTCTCAACTCATACTTCAAGTACCAGCACAACCAGCGGTCGAGGACCCCAAATAAAAAATAAAAAAATATCTTCTTTTTTTTGTTTTTATATCGATGTGTTTAGATATCGATACCCATCACGTCTGTGGAGTTTCTCGTTCGTTAGCTAATTTAATTTGACCCCTGTATACTAACTTATTAGGTGAATAATAAAAAAAAACATTATGTAGAATCAATTTTAATTTTATTGTTTCGCCTTCAATTAAATAAACTCGACCAATAATAATAACTAATAAACAATAACTTATAAACTGCATTTAAGGTCTGCATGTGGGTGAACTTAATTTTTTAACTATTTTACCGACGAGATATTCTGCTTCATCCATAATTTCATCGTAATTGTCCTTGACTAAATACTGAACATTCACACAAGCACAATCACTATCACTGCGATCAACACGATTTATTAAATTATTGTCATTTAAATCACAAATAGATATTTTTATTAAATGGTGTGCTTTTCCTGGATCCTTGCGAATTACGTAAGATGTAGACGGTGTATCCAATAGCTTGGGCAGGGTAATTTTAGAAGTTAATTTCAACTTCTTGTTTTTTCTTTTTATTGGACTTTCTTGAGTATCCTTGACTTTATCCTGCTGATTTTCCTGGAACTCAGTTTGTTCAACATTGTCCCCAGTAAATTCTTGAGTAAAATAGAATGACTTAATAACATCATCAACAATATCAAGGCCTTCCATTTTCTGAAAAAAAAAAAAAAAAAGATAAAATTAATTTCCATTTTCTTTTATATTTAATTAACATTATTTTTATTATTAGACTTGACAAATTTATTAGTTACTTACAATCTTAAATAGATGAATGGACGATTATAGATAATTTAATAATAATTTAAAAAAAACTCGTCCACTACGAACACTGTGACGGACACTGTCGCTGTGTAACTCAGTCGAGGACACGACTCTTAATAACGACCCAGGTCCAAACCCGTTGCTAGAATACTGTGCTCGCAAGTCACATATTCATATATAAAGGATAGTAAGTAATGAAAATAAATAATAGGCAAGATGAAGTTGATCAAACAACCCATATCCTTGAACGTGAATAATATCAATTTCAATGACTCAGCTCGTCAGATTAGACATAGTGCTTTATTGCCTAATACAATTCGCTGCATAATATGTGGACCCTCGAACTGTGGTAAAACAAACGTTATGATCAGTTTACTGCTGCATGAAAATGGGCTTAAATTTAAAAATCTTTATCTTTACTCGAAAACTACTTTCCAGCCAAAATATCGGTTTTTAAGTGAAGTATTAAGAAGAGTACCTCAGATACAGTTCAATGAGTTCAATGACGACAAAGATGTTATAGCTCCGAATGAAGCTTTAACAAATTCTGTATTTATTTTTGATGATGTTATGTGTGAAAAGCAAATAAACATTCGTAATTATTTCTCTATGGGAAGACATAAGCAAATTGACTGCTTTTATTTATCACAAACCTACTCAAAAATTCCGAAACAGTTGCTACGTGATAATGCTAATTTTCTTATAATATTTAAACAAGATGATGTGAACTTAAAGCATATCTATGAAGAACATGTAAATTCTGATCTGCTGTGGAATCAGTTTAAAGAAGTTTGTAAAACTGTTTGGAGTAACCCTTATAATTTTCTACTTATTAATAAAGAGTCGGCATTAAATAATGGGAGGTACAGACAGAATTTTGATATTTTTTTAAACTTTGAATGAAGGTACATACTTATAAATGAATTACATACATAAATGCTGTTAGTATTATTCCTTGTTTAGCTGAATACAGTTGTTATTTATTGTAAGATGGACAAAAATATTAAAATGGAATTAGTGAAGTCTGTCGACTCCATAAAGAATAAAATAAAACAAATGAAAAATCAGGAACATACAATGAACTTGTCGCTTGATAAAATGCTAAAACCTGTCACAAATCCTCTAAAAACTCTTGTTGAATCTAATAGATGTGCAGAAAAATAAAAATAAATGAAAATCCAACTTTAAATAATTCTGAAGGAATCGAATTCGATGAAAAGAATACTAGCTCATCTACAAAGCTCAATGACTGTTACGATCCAAAACTAAATTCTACCCAATTCGTCAAACAAAATGCTAAAAAGGAATCGATAGATAATTTAGAAATGTCATTAGAGGATGATGATATCTTTGGTATTTATGACGGTGTTAGTATACCGTTTGGAATTAGAAGTGAAAATAAAACTCTATTGATGGGTAATTCAGCAGTATCATTTTCTAAAATTGATAGTTTGAATAACGATACAATCGTTTTAATTAAAATCGGTGACAAAGCTTACAATTTAACAGTTGGTCTAAAAGAACTTTTACTCCGAAGAAAACCCGATTTAAAGTTAATATCGAGCGAAGATAAACTTGTCTATAAGGATATGTTACACTATACAAATGCACATAAAAGAGATTTTAATCCTAAAGGTCAAATAAGAGGTGACAAAGGTACAAAATATTGTAAAATAATAAAACCTCTATTTTCCGAATTGTCAAACGATGTTATACATGCTCACACTAAACTTGGAGGAAAATTACCAACGTTAAAAAAATACAAAAACAACACCGACTTGGTATATTGGGATGATCCTAACGAATTAGTCGAGAGATTGAAACTATTAGTAGCTTCAAGAGATGCTGGCAATACAAACCATGATAATGAAATTTTATCGATAATTGAAGAATTAAAAGAAGCTGACATAATTAAAGAATAAATAGTCGTAATAATATGCTTTACATTCAGTATTGTACATGGATTCAAGACAAATGTACTGAATTCTGACTAGGGCTTCCATTCCGTAATTACGTAAGTACGCAGTTACGTAATTACGCAAAAAAAATAACTCCTGACAAGTCCGTAACTGAGGGGTTGAAATCCGTAATTACGTAAGTCAAGTTGGCAACATTTTTTTTAAACAGTATGACATGACAAGAAAACCCAGCCAACATTGAAACAGACCAAGCGGGTATTCCCCCGTAGAGAATAAAATCAATCCGGAATATAATCTGTAATTCTCGGTACTTCCCCGCAATTTATTTCAGCTTTGGATAACGTAGGGCACTTATTCTCTTTGACATGTAAGAAATAGAGTATAATTTTGATAAACAATAGGTTCACAGGGAATCCCCGCGTCTTTCAATGTGTGAGTTTAGCTCTGAACTCTAATGTATGTAGGAAATAAAGTCTCAGTACTCATTCGTCTGTTATTAGACTTATACGTTCACACACAGTTCACACCTCGAAGTTCACGACTGACCTAATGATATTAACCTGGTCGATAAAGTATTTTTGTTGAGTGACTATGACATGTTACGTGTAATTTTGAACACTTCCTCGCTGGAGATATTTTATTTAAGTGTAAGGAACTAAGGAACTACAACAAATATGTAAGTACCTGAATAAAATCTATTATTTTATTTTTTCCAGAAAGTTAGACATACTTAGTATAAATTGTGATATCACTGTTTCATTATAGAATCAGCTTGAATAGGTTCTACTAATTAATGTGGCATAGGTTTAAAGTCGCATGTTTATATTTTTGTCCGCGCGTAAGTAGCTCAAAAACTATCGTTTCGTTCGACGATAGTTAAATGTTAAGGCTGGCACCGACTTAAAAAAAATTGTCGGCGTAAGGTTTATCTCCCTTTTTTCATTAATAAATTAAAGTTGTGAAGTCGGTTTATTTTCTAAAAATATTTTTATATTTGTGTTTGTCATTCTACCACGTCAAAACGGAGCAACACAGTTCAATGTGATTTTTGTATAGATAGATATAGTTGGGGGACTACTGACTGGAGAGTGCCAATATTGCTATAGCATATTTAGTTGTTAAATATATTGTTGTAATTGTTTTAGGTCGTCAACAAAGAAGACAGTTTTCAAGGAGTTCTTAAACAAACGGACAACATCTTCAATCTGGGAACATTTTCTAAGAGCCGATAATGGACAAACCGTCGAGTGTAAGCACTGTAAAAAAGTTTTAAAAACGCCCGGTGGTGCAACGGGAGCATTACATACTCACTTGCGGGCCAAACATATCACTGAAGTGCCACAAGCGAGTACCTCAACATCAACGTCCGATAGTGCTCAAATTCAAGAAAAAAGAAAGGGCGCCCCGGCCCCACATGAAGCACCCCAAAAGAAAACTAAACTCACGGATTATTATGTGAGTGAGTCTTCCATGGAGTTAAGAGTGACTAGAATGGCAGCTTCGGATGGTATCCCGTTGAGCAAATTTTGTACTTCTGAAGACCTGAGGTATGTTTTCAAAAAATCCGGCTATGATCTACCGAAATCGCCATCAACTATAACCAGGATAGTTTTAGAGCTACATGATAATACAAAAAACGCTCTGATACGTCTTTTAAAGGAGATGAAGTCCCAGAACAAAAGATTTACAATGACATTCGATGAGTGGACCTCTACTCGAAATAAGAGATACATGAATATTAATATCCACAGTAAAGATCTCGAACCAGTTTATTACAAAAATTTGGGTCTCGTGAGAATAGAAGGTTCAATGCCAGCAGATGTAGGAACCCAATTATTACAACAGCATTTGAACAATTTCGGACTTAGTCTTGAAGACATAATTGCTTTCACAACCGACGGAGCCAGCGTAATGGTTAAAATGGGCAAAAATTTTGACGGCCACCATCAATTGTGTTTTGCCCATGGCATACAACTGGCGGTGCTCGATGTGCTATATAAATCACAATATCAGTCAACTCCCAATCCCAACCCAGAGCAACAAGATATAGAACTAGATTACGACTCTGAAGATTCTGAAGAAAACTATGGAGGATTTGATATAGAAGTACCAAGAATTACAGAATCTGAATTTCTTTACAAAGATACTATAAAAAAAGTACGAGATTTGGTTAAATCTTTTAAAAAGTCACCCTTGAAAAACGACTTGTTGCAGAAATACTCTGTAGAAGAATATGAAAAGGGCCTCGATTTTATACTCGACTGCAAGACACGGTGGAACAGCCTGTCCGATATGATTGGCAGATTTTTAAAATTAAAATCATGTGTCATGAAGGCATTATTGGATTTAAAATCAAATATAAATTTTACAGAAAAAGAAATTCAAGACCTGCAAAACATTCATCATAGTTTAGATGTAATAAAAACAACTGTGATGTCTTTGTGTCGCCGGGATTCAAACTTATTGACGGCAGATGCTGCTCTTCAGTTTATGTTAAATAAACTTGACTATCAGCACAACGAACTCAGCGAAAGGCTTGCTAATTCCCTTAGAAAAAGAATAAAAGAGAGACGAACTAGTGTATCTGGTATTTTACAGTATTTGCATAACAATGAACAATTTTACGAAACAATATCAACAGAAACCTTCACAAAACCGACGTCAGATTATATAAGGACATATATCACTAGATTATTTGAAAGGCTGAAATTTACAGCTAGCACAACGTCTGCACAGACAAGTCAAAGTCCAATACAACAAATAAGCACAGCACATACTGACTCCAGTGATGAAGAGTTAACTGTGGCCGAGGAATTAGAAAAAGAGATATGCAAAGCCACGTCACAGGTAAACAAATCTACGGTTAACACAGATCTTGACTCCATTGTTAGAGTGGAAATGTGCATCTATGATACTGCTGGCGGTGGTCGTGGATTTTACCTAACAGCAGCGTATAATTATTTACTATCGATTACACCAACAAGAAGTGTTGAAGCCGAACGTGCTTTTTCTTCAGCTGGTTATCTATGTAGTAAATTAAGAAGTTCAGTATGTGATAAAACACTAAATGCGTTGTCGTTTATGAGATCTCATTTTCAAGAAAAGTCAAATAAGTAGATAAGTAATAAGCATTCCGTTTAGGAAAAAGATATTCTTATTTTGTTATGAATCTAAATACTATCTAAGCGTTGTCACAGAATATATAATAGAGCGTTGTGTTGTGATTGTGATTAAATTAATAGGAGAATCTGTTAAGTTATGCTCTTGATAATGTAACATTATTCTGTATGTCCATATTAATCAATAAAAACTTTAGTTTAATCAAAGTCTTTTTACACTTCTTATATTGTCGATTGCTACCTAAAAAATTAAACATTCGATTTCAAAAATTTCAAAAATATGTTTTAAATTACGTAATTACGTACTTACGTAATTGGACCACCAAAATTCGTAATCAATTACGTAATTAATATATCCGTAATTTTGGAAGCCCTAATTCTGACCATGAGCAAAGCCGATGTGGTAAACGAAATTCATAAAAATGCAAGGGTAAACTTTCCCCGAAGACATGTTATTATGAAAGATATAGACGACCTGTGGCAAGCAGATTTAATTGATATGCAATCAATTTCAAAAGAAAATAAAAATTACAGATTTATTCTTACCGTTATCGATACATTTTCGAAATATGCTTGAGCCTTTCCTCTGAGAAGTAAAACCAAAGATGATGTATGTAACTCATTCAAAGTTTTGTTGGCTACAGGGCGTGTTTCAAAAAACCTCCAAACAGATAATGGAACAGAATTTTATAATAATAAATTTCAAAAGCTTATGAAATCTAATCATATTAACCACTATTCAACCTTTTCAACAAAAAAGGCTTCAATAGTTGAAAGATTTATCAGAACTTTGAAATCTAAACTGTATAAGGAATTCAGTTTAAAAGGCAGCTATAATTGGGTAGATAGTACCCTTAATGATGTTATATATAAATACAATCACACTTACCATCGGACAATTCATGAAATTCCTGCTAATGTGGATAACATGAATAAAAAACGTATATTAGAAAGGTATTTAAGGTCGGTAAAAAATGAAAGAATAAAAAGCAAGTATAAAGTGGGTGATTATGTACGTATCAGTAAATACAAAGGAACATTTGAAAAAGGATATACCCCCAACTGGTCGACAGAAATATTTAAAATTCGAAAAATACAAAATACAACTCCTATTACCTACTTAATTGAAGATACAATCAGAGGTCAACCTATTTTAGGAGCGTTTTACTTACAAGAGCTTCAAAAGACAAAATATCCTAATGTATATCTAGTCGAGAAAGTTCTTAGAAGAAAAGGAAACAGGGTTTTAGTAAAATGGTTAGGTTTATCTTCTGCTGAAAACAGTTGGATTGATAAATCGAATGTAGTAATATAAATAAAAATAACTTTACTAACCGTATAAGTATTTATTAAAGTGTTCAATCCAGATTCATTAGTCTTATGATGTGTATTGGAGAGAGTAGTCTTCTCAATTGGCTTATAAACAATTTACCATTTGAATTACACTTACCAGGATACAATTATTGTGGTCCTGGTACAAAATTAATTAAAAGGCTTACACGTGGAGACGAAGGTATTAATAAATTAGACGAACATTGCAAAGAACACGACATTGCCTATCTCAAATCATCAAACTTAAAGAATCGTCACAGAGCTGATTTAATTTTGTTGAAAATGGCAAAAGAGCGAGCAGTTGCCTCGGATGCAAGTGTAAGCGAGAAAATCGCAGCACGCTTAGTAAGCAAGACAATGTCTACAAAAATTAAAACTGGTTCCGGCCTAAAAAAAAATAGAAAAAAGTGCTTTCAAAAACTTACACCTGGAAAAGGGTTAAAAAACAAATTTAAAAATGTTATCACTAAAACGAAAAGACACATGAAAAAACTAAAACCAAAATGCAAAAAAGTGGCAATAGAATTAGCTATGGCCGCAGCCAGAGAATTAGCTGATGATTCATCCATAAAACTTCCTCGTGTTATTCCTATACCAAAAACTGGTGGTGTATTACCTTTGATTCCTATTTTTGCTGGATTATCAGCAGTGGGAGCAATAGCAGGCGGTGCAGCAGGTATTACCAAAACCATAAATGAATTCAAGATGGCTAAAAAGCTGTTGGTTGAATCGAAGAGACACAATGAAAAAATGGAAGCTCTCTGCATTGGGAAAGGACTACACCTTAAACCACATAAAAACGGGCTTGGAATTTATGTATCGAATGAAAAAAACTAAGATATCGGCTACCCAAACGAGCCCTAACTAACTTCGACATTTTGAAGTATGGAACTAATATTCCATATTTTAGAGGAGTCTTTATGAGAGATGAACTTCCTAAATACCCGTTTAAAAAAGAATGTGGAGTTATTAATTTAGATAGTTCAAAAGATCCTGGCTCTCATTGGGTAGCCTATGCAAAATACAATGATTATATTGAGTACTTTGACAGTTACGGAAATCTTAAGCCTCCAAAAGAATTTATAAAATACGGAGGTACTAAAGTCCACTATAATTATGAAAATATACAACGCGATCATCCTTTCAATTGCGGACATCTCTGTTTAATTTTTCTAAGGAATTTTTGGAGTAGTCTAGGGATAAAATAAACAGGATCTTCTGAAACAGTCCAGTATGCAAGCATGTCTACCACAGTTACCATCTCTGGAAATAAATCTGATTTGGTGTCATACTTTCAACCTCCACTGCATTTATCCGATCAATACGAGTGCGGTTTGTTATACTTTTCAGTGTTAAATTCAAGATCAAATGTGTCCATCAATAGCAGCAGTCTATCTGTAATCAGAATTGAATGTGATCTTGTACACAGTTCGTACTGCAACGGACTACCAACTCATTTTATTCATGAATTTGTATTTGATACTGCTCCGGGTCATCAGTGCATAGAAATACCACGAAACGTTATTTACTTTCCAGTGAACAAAAATATAATTTCATCTATATCTGTTAGAATTGTTGATCAATTTGGTTATTGTATTAACTTTGGTGACGAATTCAATATTCAACTACGTCTTCATTTAAGAAAAACAAAATGATACTATATTATAAAAACACTCCTGTGAAAATAAAACGTATTATTCCTTCAACGACCACTAAGGTGAATAGACGTAAGAAAAAAGTTAAGAAATTGACTGAAGCAAATAAAGGTTTTCTTAGAGCCCTAGGTTTTAAAGTATGAATATACTCCAGATTACTGAATTACCGCACTTCGATAGTTCGATCGAAAGTTATGAAATCCATTCATATAATCCCTACAATAACAGCTTTAGAGAAAACGATGAAATCAGAATCCCCATACATCAGCAAGACATATACGTGCTACCATCAGCCAGTTCAATTTACATCGAAGGCCAAGCAAAGCTGTTCGGTAAAGATGGGAATCCGATCAAGAAAACTGTTACGTTCACTAATAACCCTGTTATGTCTTTGTTTCAAGACATCAGGTACGAAATGAATGGTATTGAAATAGATCGTATAAAAAATTCTGGAATAACGTCAACAATAAAATCATACATCTCATTAAATGAAGCTGAAAATAAAGTTGCTGCGTTATGGGGTTGGAATTTAAACGGATTCCAAAGTGATGGGCATTTTAGTTTAGTGATACCGCTAAATAAGATTTTAGGGTTTGCAGAGGATTACAATAAAATCGTTATAAATTGTAAACATGAACTTATATTGAATAGAAGTAACTCTAACTTAAACAGCGTTATTCTTACTGATGATGTTGCTCATTTTCAAATAGATATACAAAGAGTTCAATGGAGGGTGCCACACATAAAAGTGTCAGATCGAGAACGATTAACACTTTTAAAGCATTTAGAAAGAGATAAACCCATTCAGATGGCTTTTAGAAATTGGGATTTATATGAATATCCTTTATTACCTAAAACCACAAAACATTCTTGGTCAGTTAAGACTGCTTCACAATTGGAAAAGCCTAGATATGTAATTTTTTGCTTACAAACTAACAGAAAAAATAATAAAACTAAAGACATATCTCTATTCGATCATTGCGAGGTGACAAACGTTACGCTCTTCTTAAATTCTCAATATTATCCTTATGAGCCTTTGGGTTTAAAGTTTTCTGACAACAAATACAGTATATTATATGAAATGTATGTGAAATTTCGTCAGTCGTATTACAACTGTCCAGTAGACCCGTTGCTCGATCTAAAGGACTTCAAAGAAAAAGCTCCCCTGTTTATCTTAGACTGCTCAAGGCAAAACGATAGTCTAAAATCAGGTCCAGTAGACGTACGCATAGAAATTGAATGTTCAACGCCAATACCAGATAAGACTACTGCATATTGTTTGATTATAAACGATCGACTTGTGGAATACAAACCTCTCAGCAACATTGTGCGCAGGTTATCATGATTGCTATTGTGGATATTCAAGGCTTTAAAACAGAAACAAATGAATTTATAATAAAAGAAATCGCTATATTATATAATAAAACATTACAAGTGTTTTTATTTAAGCCACCATTTCCATTTGAAAAATTAACGAAACAAGAAAAAAAACAAGTTAGTTGGATTGAACGTAACAGAAAGATATATTGGTGTGAAGGATTTATTCCATATTCCAATTACCAGAATTTTATTGCTGATATTTTAAGAGATAAATGTGTCTATGTTAAAGGTTCAGAAAAAGTCTTGTGGTTAAAAAATATATTAGAAAACAGTAATAGTAACATATTTAATTTAGAAGATAAAGGTTGTTCTAGTTTGTTAAGTCTGCACCATCAATATAAATATTCTCAAGATTTGTATAGTTGTATTTATCATGACTCTGTATGTGCTTTAAAAAATGTATTGTGTTTAAATAAATGGTGCTATGATAATAAAATTATAAAATAAACTTTTTTTTGTTTAATTTCTTTATTTTTGGTAAACCGTTTCCTATCCCTCCCAATCTCTTCAACGTCGTCAAATCGTTATAAGCTGCTGACTGTAACTAGACGATGTCATTATGCAGTTATCTGTAAAACGGAGAAGCATGTCTCATAATAAATACAAACCTCGATATGACATGTATAATACTTATAAAATGCGTCAATTTTCATTTAACTATTACTGGGCAACGGCTGATTCAAAGAAAATATTAGTGATGGAAATGGCTGACGCTGGATTCTTTTACTGTGGCAATAGTATAAATGATAAAGCAGCATGTTTTTCATGTGGAGGTGTTATAGAAGATTGGGAGATTTATGACGATCCTTGGATGCAACATGCTATAAATTTTCCTCAATGTTTTTATTTGAACGCTGTGAAAGGAAGAGAGTATATATTTAATACGCGTATCTGCATCGCAGCATTAGACTCCTAGCATTGCAGTGTAATAGATAGATCTTAAGTATATAACTAAGTAATAAATAACACAAATATTTACTGCACCACGAGAGATACAATTATTGATATTACCTATCTACATCATGTTTCACTCAGAGAAATTTGATTTGGAAGGCACTTCTAAACTTATTTTCAAGAATACTAGGGGTGAGATAATATATATTCAAGATATGCACCCTAGAAAAAAGAAATCGAACTCAGGTGAATTAAAACATCAGGATAGTGATATAACCCGAAAAGAAGATTTATTTTACCAGAAGTTGGAAGATTCAGAGAAATCTAACTTGAAAAATACTCACTACCTTATACTAAAAAGCGAACCTGGTGAGGATCTTCGCAAATTCGTTAAAGTTAGCAACAAACATACTGATCATGAAAAATCGATTGTTAGTTCGTCAAAGACCAGTGGGAGTAAGTAGTATATCGACAGCAACTGCAGATCTATTCCATCAGGAGAGTGATACAGCACATGAGTTAGTTTTACACAAATTATAAACGTAACTCAGATTCATAAAAACCTCAGGTCAGCGATTCAAGAAAGAAGATTTCATTACTTATTACTTTAAGTACACATCGCACCGCTGATTGGGGTGTTCTGCATAACGCGCTCGAGCGAAGCGTGAGCAACTCAATCAATATTATGAACTATATCGCAGATCACGATATTAGTGTATGATTGGGGAGTTCTGGATCATGCGCTCGAGCGAAGCGAGGGCAAGTGATCCAGAACCCCCAATTATACACTACTCCCATGCTACAAATTAGAAGCCGCTATGTGTACTGGTAACTCTACGTCATAAACTCATCTACACGAGGCCGTGATTATCTACTTAAATTAATGTGTTTCTGAGAAGAATTTGTATTCTGAAGTTTTGTTATTAAATCAAAACCTGTTATCAGTGATTAATTGTTACGGCTACGAATATGTGTCATGGTTAGTAAACAAACTAGTGAACGCTACAAAAGTAAGTCGATCGGTCAGTAGGACTAATATTTTTTGAAGTTCAATAAATCCATCTGTGCTCTTTCTTCTTCTTATCGAAAATTTCGGGACATCGCCAAGCGGTTGGGCGACTTTTCGTGTGACCAGAGGGCTGGCCTATTTTTAGACCAAAGAATCAGTATTGCCATCCAACGTGGCAATGCTGCCAGGCTTTTGGGCACTTATCCCATTGACAGCGATGCAGATGAAGAATATTTGAGCTCCTCCCTTTTTAAATTATGTACTTGTACATAGTGTATTTTAGTGTAAGCTTGTATATTGTAATCTATTTAGTATGGATTGTCTATGTTCTTAAATTATTTGAAGAAAAGCAAAGCTTGTAAGTTTCCGAGCCTCGTGGGTCTACCGGTCGCAAGCGCTACTACTGAGCCTAAGGTCCTAGGTTCGATTCCCGTGTCGGGGAAAGTGTTATTGATTTTTTTATCTGAAATTACTCAGTAGCAGCCCGGAGTGTAGATTTGTGCCATAGGCTCGCCCCCAGTACATTGGACATACATAACAGGCGAAATGTGTGTGTACTATAGTTACCTCTGCCTAACCCTTCGTTGTTTACAGGCGTGATGTTGTTATGTAAAATTTTAAAAAGAAAGGAGAGACCTCTTACTTTTTTTAAAGAAACAAATATAAAATCCAAAGATTATGTTTTTAGTAATGAATACAATCAAAACATGAATGAAAGTAAGCGTAAAACAAATTAGCTGCACAAAAATACCGTGTCGGGCACTAAGCTTATCACAGTTTCACAATACTAGTCGTTTATCAATATTAAATTGTCATTTCACCGGTCACACTGCGGTAATTAATTGAAAAGCAAAAGATTGCACGCATTATTTGATAAGCTTGTTGCAGAGATAGCGATGACAACGCATGATGGCAGATAACGCAGATAGAAAAACCCAATAACACTTTACCCGACCTGGGAATCGAACCCCGGACCTTATGCTCAGCAGTACGAGGCATACTAATTATCTCTCACCAACGAGATCTTCTTTTGTTTTCATAACTGTTCTACATTTTTCCTTTATTTATTTATTTACTCAACAACACTTAGCATCTTCGTTTTTATAGCAAACGTTACAAACATATAGACGCTAATAAAGTCCTAAACGATGAGTATTACTTTGATATATACGAAGTTTCATCTCCCAATAACTGAATCATCAATTGTCAATTGGCTTACAGTGGAACAGTTTAGAATAAGATCTGATGTTATTAATTTACTACACAACATCGCTTTTCCCTTCCTATCTTATTTGCATGAACTGGAAGGCTTTAATGCTCAATTTACATAGAACTATTACAAATTCCACGACGTAAGAGGCATTCCAGACAGATGTCTGGTTCTTTATTGAGAATCACTGACGGCGCTTCCTAAGTGGGTTTATACTTTTACTTACATGCCTTTTGTCATGCCAAGTCTTTTCTTTTTAAGGCTCTTGCAAAACAGGCGCGACACAAAGGCACCGCCTGTCGTGCGACGAGTGGAGCTTTTGAGTCGCGTGCGATTCGCGTCGCGTGTCGCTCCTGTTCGAAGGAGCCTTTATCCAAGAAGAGTCATGTGTAGAATGGGAACGTCGGGCAATGTTATTGGTGACGATCTTCAGGTGCGTCGGGTGCGCAGTACTCGCAACCGGCTTGCGTGTATGACCAGATGTATGAACGTAAACGAAGCAAAAGGAGTATGTAGGAATCGTAGCAGGTGACGTTCTATAGTTTCTGCCCACCCCCATGGGAATAAGGCGTGAGATTATTTATGTAAGAGTCACTTTTATCAATAAAAGATCTACGTCAACAATTTAAAACAGTTACGGCAATGAATCATAAGGATTGATGGTCCTTAAGTATGACGGCGCACCCATCAGGGTGACTGGTCACAGTCAGCCTGCTATCGACCTTGCCTCAAGTATTTCACGACGGCATGAGTGAAGGCAAACAGGCGCGACGCGACTGTAGTAGACCAGTTTCCTTGAAGTGTTCACAAAAAAATGTTCTACTAGAGTCGCGTCGCGCGATCGTGTAGCGCCTGTTTGCGGGAGCATTTATTCTCTGACTGCCTCGTTTGTCTAGTGGTCGCAAGTACATGGGGTCCTGGGTTCGATTCCCAGGTCGGGCAAAAGTGTTGTTGGGTTTTTCCATTTGGCATTCTCAGTAGTATCCCGGAGTCTGAATTTGTGCTCGGTTGATGGCAATAGGCTCGCCCCGTTTTACATGGGACTTGAACATAACTGGCGAAATGTGGGTTGACTATGTATAGGTACACCTCTGCCTAAACCTTCGGGAAAACAAGGCGTGATGTTGTTATTACTCGTATTGAAGTCCGTGAGTAAAGCCGGGCTGCATTATACTATTGTTCGTCGTAAAATCGAATGAATCATAGTTTTGTAACCGCAACGGTTAGATGAAAGTCTGCAATCCTGCATTGTTGCGTGATATTGTCACTAATGTATTTGCGAACGTTTTGCTAAACTGGCAATTTGGTTAATAAATCGTGGATTAAGTTTATTATTGTTCGTTCGTAAACGTTGTTTATTATGTCAAGTATTTTGCTGAATTGCTTAGTTTGCGTAATCGAATACAATTTAACATTCCTTGCATAATTTATCGGCTGCGTTTCGAAGGACCAAAAAATATTCATACGTTTTTTGCAACTTGCAGTTCAGTCAGGTTGTATGTTGAACAAAATGTGATTCGAGACCGTAACAAGTATGTAAGTAGTATGTATTTACAGTTATACTCATTAAAATCATCAATACAATCCTCAGAAGTTCATATAATCCCATTGAATGATTATTTGAAAAAGACATTCAATGGGATTCTATGAACTGTTCAACTTACAACCTGACACTGACCTGCAAATTGCAAAAAAGGTAAGACATTTTGAATTTCGCGTATTACCACGACGCTTCCCTCTTAAAACAAAAGGTTATAATGTAGGTATTAGCTTGTGCCCGCGACTCCATCCGTATAAAATTTGTTGTACCCCGACCCAATGCATCGCGTCGCATCGCCTGCCCGCGCTATAATTTAGTTTTTGTCTTTTTGCACACCTCCCAAGAGTCGTACCATGATGTGAAATAGCCTGTAGCCTTCCTCAAGAATTGGGCTATGAAATGCAAAAATATGTTTTCAAATACGACTGGTAGTTCTAGAGATTAGCGCGTTCAAACAAAAAAAAAACTCTTCAGCTTTATTACATTAGTATAGATTTCTCACTGAATATGTCAATCACTTCATATTTATCGTCTGTCTGTCTAAAGGCGATAACTACAAAAAGTATTTTCATACAGTTTTCAACAATGGACGCTGTGATTTATGAGGAAGCTTGTACCTTCCTTCCTGTATAATTCATTAAAGTTTTGTGTAAATTGGCTGAAATATGACGATGAAAATTTGCTACATTCTCAAAGATTGGACATTTTGGGAGTTGGACATTTTGGGAATTGGACATTTTGGGAGTTAGACATTTTGACCATTGGACATTTTGGGAATTGGACATTTTGGGAGTTATACATTTTGACCATTGGACATTTTGACAATTTGGGATTTGGACATTATGACCCTGAACGGTTTGTTGAATATGTTGGAAAAGAAATAATCCCGACTGAGAGCTTTACTGGCGTGCGTCGCGTAAACCAATAGAGTTATATGAAAACCCCGGTAAAAATCTCGGTAGACCCGGCAGTATGTTCCCGTGGGATATTTTCCGACAAACACGTGGGCGAAGCCGCAGGCTAAAGCTAGTGCGTAATAAGACCAACGAGAGACTAGTTAAGTAACTATAATATTCAGTCGTTTTGACCATTGAGACGTGGAGGAGCGGTCAATGCCATTTAAAACTAACCCGACCACTGTAACATGGTCCTTTGGGGGTCATTCTAATCCTCATCTTGTCACCTTGTAAAGAAACAGTATCGAGTGGGGGAGGTCTATCTAACTGGTGACGAGAGAATTTCTTCGAGCGAAGTTTTTATTGATGTTTTTGTGTAGTGTACGTTGCTGCATAGATTTAAATGTTTATAGCCATAGCCCTCGAGTGTCCACTTATAATAACAATAATTATTATAATTATCACAAGTCAGTGAGTAATTAGATAAGTCTGTTTCCTACACAATTCTGAATGTCAACTACATGTAGTTAGGAGCACTTGGCATTTATGATGTTCAAGTACCTACCTAACTTGTCATAGATAAAAGCACAAGGCTGTCCAGATACTAGAAGGTACATAAACGAAAGAAAGAAACAAACAAACAAAGCTGTCGCATCCAGTCGAACACAGACCACAATGGATCCTTAGTGTTCTTTTATTAACTTAGAACGTCGCAGTCGCACAGATAAACACCTACATACTTAGGTGCGCTAGAGCCGACTAGGTAGAAAAACACATCAAACCTTATTAGACCTTATATCTTACGTCATAGAGTTTAAAATAGCCATACTCCGGCGACCACATTCTTGGCCCAAGGTCGATGCACAACGACCTACGGTGTGCCGTGTTTAACTGAGCAAATAAAGTATACTAATTATCTTTGGATGCAATTAAAAATTGCTATGCAGCCATTATGAAGAAGTTTCTATTGGTCGGATGTTTATTTTTAATTATTGTGGTCGATAATGAGGAGGAAACGTGACTGAGAATCGATAATTTTGAGAACTTCGGTAGTCACAGTGTAACCTTAACCCCTGTTCACACTATGCTTGTCGGTAATTTATTGCCGATTATTTAAGAAATAAAATAAAATGTAAATAACAACTTATACTTACCTAATTAAGGGTTAATTTCACCAATGAAACTTAACGCGATCAGCACATCTAAACTAAACCGAGTTCAAAGAGCTATCAGTGTCATCATTGCTGTAGAATATTGCCACTGACAACTCTTGAACTCGGTTTTCGTGCGCCGATCGCGTTAAGTTTCATTAGTGAAAATCAACCTTAGTAATAAAATAAAAATATAATATTATAACTTAACAAAATGGCGTCGAAAAATTCCTCTGCATCGCTGTCGACTGATAATGTAGCCAAGAGACTGGCGGCATTGCCGCGTTGTAAGTCTTTGGCTAAGATAAAAACCAGCCCGTGGGTCTCGAGAAGTGTCAAACAGACGTTTGGAGATTTCATTGAACAGGCCATGCGCACTCAGACCCCATGGCCCGAGGGTTTTTATTATTTAAGTATCAAAACTGTAGTAGCGTTGAATAACTTAGAATTTGACTCAAATTTTGACGTCAAATTCAAGTTGAATACGTCATTTCTTTAAATAGCTCTATTATTTACAGCTAGTCAAAAACATGCTTACAAAAACAGTGCTAAAAATAGATATGTTTACGTTTTTAAGACCCTCAAAAAACGAGAAACAGTCAAGCCATGATTATTCATACTTTTGAGGGCTATGAGTCATACCGGAAGTGTAGTCGACCTGATAAGGTCATAGTATGTTCCCAAAACCATGTTCAAGTTCATAGCAATTATTTCTTAAAGTTTATATTAAGCGGTGAAATTTCTGACATTTTTTACTACTTCCCTTTTAAAAACCTTGAAGTTGAAAGGTTCATTTCGTATTTCTTTTGCCTATCGAGTTTCTTATCAAGGCTTAAGCAATCGAGGTGAAAGAATAATTAAGTTTACCCATACTTTTTTTTCTTCCTAATTAAACAGCGATTTTTCATAAAGTCATGTTTCTAGAGACATTAAATTGGTCCTTTGGGACGCAATTGATTTTGGATTATTCAACTCATTCTTCAAATCAAATTCATTCTTTGTTATTCAACATAACATTATGTCAATCATTATCATCACTATCACCATTAGCAGCCTAGTTCCACCCACTGCTCAGTTTAAGCCTCCTCCCTTTTGTCACGCTTCCCTGGTCTATGCGCTTCTCATCCAGGTCTATGTAAGTCATATTTTTTAATAAATCCTATTTCTTTCAAAAGCAAAATAGTTCATCAACTGACCTACTTTATAAAATTAGCCCGATCTCCCCCATACATCGATTGAATGCCCCAGTTAATTTCAACTTAACTAATACGTTTATTAAAATTAGTAACATGGCCAGTTTACCGAAGTGGAAGCTTAATTAATTACTTTCGAACGAAGTCATCCAGCCGGCGGTTATTAATTTAGATAAGTACCTATGTAGGTACAATTTTGGGACATACAGCATATGGGGTAAACCCATTCAATAAGCCTAAAGGGGATAACTACGTGTGTTTCAGACTAATTAGGTACAAGTTTTTTCTATTAAAGAATTATTTTTAATGGAATTGTGAGGGACGTACTTATGCCACCTTATTTTACGACTGAGTAATGTGGACGTACTTGGAATTATTACTTAATTAATTAGATAAAGTTAGAAATGTATGCTCTCTTATCACTAGGAAAAAACGTCATAGACAAACTCACTAATTAAGGAGACTATTCTATTATTATGATTCAATTCAACACAACTTGGTTTTATAATAAGGGGGAAGCGCCAGGTAGCCCGCCGAAATTCATTATTTTTTTTACGTTTTTTTGCAATTTGCAGGTCAGTGTCAGGTTGTATGTTGGACAAAATATGATCGATTGATATTTCATAAAATATCAATCAATAGGATTATATGAACTTGGAGAGTTGTATTGATGATTTTAATGGTTATAATTCTGTAATTACACACTTATTACGATCGCGAATCATATTTTGTTCAACATACAACCTGACACTGACCTGCAAATTGCAAAAAAAAACGTAAGAAAATTCGAATTTCGCGGGCAATCTGGCGTTTCCCCCTTAAGTCAAGAAAAGACAAAAAGAAACCCTAAAACCAAGACCAATCAAGACTAGACATTGAATACGTCAACGAGTAACAGAGGTTGGTGATTCAAGACTGCGCCAAGAGAACAAGTCAAAACCAAAAATGTATAATTGGGAAGTATTTTTTGATGAAATTGCGTTCATTGCAAGCCCCACCCCAAATAACATACGGAGAAAATAGAGTCCCCCCCACCTTCCGACTTCATAAAAACTCGGTTAAATAAAGACATGCTTATTTCCCTGAAAAAATAATATACCCACAATTCACTTTACTAATCTTTTTGAAGTAACTGCAGCAAGTACTTCAAAGGAAGGCAATGTAAACATGGCTGACAGTACCATATCACTGCCAGCCATGTTTACGTTAAGTTGAGCGCATTGCCTCACGTCTCCTCAAACGAACATGCTTTCAAAGTACACTATGTTGCTAGGAAAGATGTTTACTGAGAATTTTGTTAAAGGCACTGTTATTGATAAGAGAGTTTGCGTTTGCTGCAGATAAGACTGCGAAGACATTGTCAAGTTCTTTGCAGTGTTACATTACTATCCTATGGACAGGAATCTTTCGTAGTAGGATCATCATCACCATCATTGGCAGCTTTATTCTTCCCACTGCTGAGTATATGCCTCCCCTTTTTTGTGCCATGCTTCCCTGGTGAGTCTCATCCAGGTCTTACCCGCAATCTTCTGCAAGTCGTCACCGCAGCAGTTGGATAACGAAGGCCATATGGCAGTAGCTCTGTGTCAAATACTGGTATTCCATCACATCTAATAGAGCGAAGGTGACGACCAAACGACCTTACAGAAGCTAGTACATAATATAGCACAACCAAGACCCAGTAGTCTGAAGAGCATATGTGACGAAAATATTGCCCATTGTAGTCACCTTAGACAAGACAAAGCAACGGAGAAGAAGACCGGAAGCCACAGATAGTTGAAAGACTCATGGCGAGATCAGGCAATTTCGAAGTAACCTTCTGAAAGAAAGAAAGAAAGATAATTTATTTGTCAAACATGCGTATACATAAACTGACAAGGCAGACATGCAAGGTATTGAGTTAATATTTATATATATTATATTTATATATTTTTTATTATATATATTACCAGAATTCAAAAAATTACATTTTCGTCGAAAGATGATTGTACGGCAGTCGCAGTATGACCTCTCTAGGATAACATTAAGTTATAAAACACATACGTACTCAAATACTATATACGAATCTTTTCCAATAAGTCTTAAGACTTTTCATGAATTGGAAAGGAATTTCACAAACAAAGGCAACAGAACGGAATTCTAAAAAGGATATCCAAGGCTTTTTAAAGCAACCCTCGCGTATTTCTTAGATACAAGTTTGTTCCTAGACGGACTAGAGGCGACCCCGCCAGACATATTGAATTTTATGTAATGGAACTTTTAGGTTCGAAGGCAAATCTTTGGTGGCAAGCAGAATTTAAGTGGAATATGGAAGGGTGATTTTATGGTAAAAAAAAAACAGTTTTTTTTTTAATGAATTAATTTTGAAAAATTCACGGAAAATTTGCGCAATATGAATGGAGTTATTTAGGAAACTATGGAGAAGCGTCTTAACGCTGTGTGAGCGTGCGAATTCCATCGCAGCCCGTTCGATGTCCATCGCGCACAGGCTGGATGGAAAGCAGCACATTAAGTATTTTTTTACTCCGTTGGTGTAATGCTGTATAGTGTTCCAGTACGAGGATAAATAAATGTCTGAATGGATTTTTTTGGGTGTCCAATATCTAGATTCGTGGTTCATCTTTTTATCAAACATATTTAGTTCATATACTGGCACTTAAATACCGCATGTAGTTTAATCGATCCCAGACTCGACAATTACTTACCAACATCAGTCAGGGTCAAGTAGATCACGACAATGCAGTAATTTTTGAACTAGCTAGTTAGACTTGGCAAAAGACTGGCCACAAATAACTTCTATCTACCTACATTAATAATATAGTTTTAAAAATAAATATGGAAGGGAGTGTCCGTTTGTCACAAATGTTTCGTCAGCGAAACTTTTGAACTGATATTGATGAGACAGAAAAGCCTGCACGATTGGAGATACTTAGAAGTTCGTCTGGGTGGGCATTAACTTCAGCTTTCTTTTGTTGACTGGCTAATCCATACTAAAATTATACACATATATAAACTCACGCCTTCTGCCCATGGGGGTAGGCAGAAACTACAGAACGCCACTTGCTACGATCCTTCCTTTTGCCTCGTTTACGTTCATACATCTGGTCATACACGCACGCCGGTTGCTAGTACTACACGCCTGACCTTTCTGAAGAACATCACCAATAAGGTCACTATATCACCACCACCATACTAATTTATAACTGCGAAAGTGACTCTGCCTGTCTGTTACCTTTTCGGCGAGAAAAGGTTAAGGGCTGAGTGGATTTCACCATGATCTGGGTGAGAGCATAGGATTCTTACATAATATTTACCACGACAACTGTTCTACTAGTTCATGTAGAAAAAAGAAAATAAATCACATGTAACTAATAGAGTTCTAAGCACTCCCTATTCTCCAATGACTAATGCCCCAGTGTTATCTACAAACTATTACAAGCCTGTTATTGAACGCCAGGACACTAACTATAGTTAACTTATAAGCACTGATTGATTAATTGACCCAGTTTGAGTACGAAATTATGATTCACCAAGTATTTGTTGAGGTCTGTAAATGAGCACTAACTAGAGGCTCATGAATATATAGTGCATCTAATTTTATAATTGAACGCAAAGAGAATATCATTAGAGAGAGTTTGCATTCTGCTTTCGCTCTTAAGAGGAATAGCGTGATGTTATGTTATGTACGGCATTTCATGGACCATCAATCGCATCACGTGACATTTTAGTGATTCTTCAAAATCGGTTCAGTATTTCTGGAGATAGGTATGCAGGGATAAACATGCAGACAGTTAAAATCATAACACTTTTTTTTACTAACTTCTCGGGGGTTTTAAATATGAGTGTTGGGTATTAAAAAAATGTATTTATCTTACATTAATTACTTGTTTCCAGAACATTTCAGGCGATAACTATAGTGCATTCAAAGCTATGCAAAAGCAGTAGTAGCCTCCCCCCTCTTTAACACAACGGACGCATAAATAAAGTTATGGAAATTACCACATACTCATAAAAACATAATTTGCATATTCTATCTCTCACTCTGGTATTTAAATTAATGTGAGAGTCATTAAATTTGTTGTTTACAATAATATCACTATCTGAATATTTTCACGATTAATAATGTTATTGAGCTAAAAATAATAACTGAAAGTGATAAAATAAAATTAATGCAACTAAACGAATGATTTATCAATTTTACAATAGTTCAGGTTGCAGTAATTACCTTATTACTTAATTGCTTGTGACCTATTCATGGTAGGTACCACGTACAACCACGTATTGATAACCCATGCAGATTAAATTTCAGATTGATATAAATTATGTCTTGAAGTTCCAGATTACAATAAATATTTATATTTTAATTTGTAACTTCTCTCAAATAATTATTCTGCTTACAGATATGAGCTTAGATATCATACTAATATTATAAATGTGAATGTTTCTATGTTTAGATGTTTGTTTATCCCGCAAAAACGGTTGAACAGATTTGTATGAAAATTGGCACACAGATAGTTTATAACCTGGATCAACAGATAGGATATTTTTAATCCCGGTACCACGCGGGTGAAGTCGCGGGCAGAAGCTAATAAACATAAACCAATATTATAAATAGAAAATATTCGATTTTTTATGTTTGCTTGTTTGTAACGGTTTCACGCTAAACCGGCTGAACGGATTTAGATGAAATTTGGCACATGGGTAGACCATGACCTGGATTAGGACAAAGGATACTTTTAATCCCGATTATATTACCACGGGATCGCGACTTATGCGGGTGAAATGAAACCGCAGGGCGCAGCTAGTTAGCATTAATTAATTGGAGATCTGGAGGTCCTGCTTCCGAAACATTTAGTTTAGACAAATCCCACAAGCAAAGAGGCCCAATCTGTGATTCAAAGGCTCTAGTAGGTCTTGTAATCATAAATGATTCAATAAGACATTAATAGTCTTTCAAAACAATACTATTTGGGGTTTTACACAAAGGAAAACCAACCGAGAAAACAATTGAATCACAAAACAACATGTGCACACCATTGCCTAAGCAAATGATAACCTATTTGGTTATTCAATAACTATAGCATGTACACAGTGTACAAAACATGTCAAGGCGAGTATATCGACGTCTTTTGAATACTAAAACATGTGTGAACAAAATTGCCTGTTGAGTAACTGGTGACGTGGACGTGGTGGTTATTTAATGAGGTAGTCTGTGTAATCACACCTGAGTTTAACGTTGAATGGAGTTAAACTGCTTGCTTTGAGTTTTACTTGGGTTTGTTCATATTAGTCATAGGTTTATTAAAGTAACAAAAGATCTTAGTATGGCTACACTTATTTCAGGTTAAATAATCAGGAATGGTGCAGTGGATAACCAGGCGGTGTGCTTCAAGTAGGGAGATGTTGATTTGACAAGAATACATTAAATAATAAGGGGATGCAAGAGTTATATTATAAACATAAATAAACTCACGCCTTCTCATGGTTATGCAGAAACTACAGAACGCAACCTGTTACGATCCTTTTATACTCCTTTTGCTTCGTTTACGTTTATACATGTGGTTATAGGTACACGCTCGCTGGTTGTTTTATTTTCGCGAAAGAAAAACGAATATCTGTACCTACTAATAAAGATTAGCCTGGTAAGTCAAAAAGTGCACCTGACCATTCAAGAAAACTGATATTTTATAAAATCTTTTGCCTTGACCCCACCTGATACAACATACTGGAGAGAGACTCAAGCAAACATATGACTAGTGGCTCTGTGAACTGCACACCTCCCGAGTCTGTCTTTGCATAACTTAAAACTAAATAAATGTTCACCGCGCTATTTAAAACAAAAGTGTGCGAAATGGCTGAAATATGTTTTTTTTTAAGTTTTCAAACCCCATATAGTTATATCCGCCATTTCGAAAAACTGAATCGAAAAAATAATTCCATATAATTATCGAACCTACTCACAAAATGTCACGAGAATCGGTTGAGAAATGCGACCTGTAAGGAGAACGGACATCCGGACATACGAAAGCATTTTTGCCCAAGCTGAAACGGAGACACTTCGCCCTTCGCTCGGTAAATTAAGCATTTTTATAGTTATAACTTATCCCTCCGTGACTCCGAAAGCACGTTAAGGCGGTACCCCGACCAAAACCTTGTCGAAGTGCGTTATTCAGAGGCTATTAACTCATTCACTATGGGTAATAAACTTCATCTAAAAGCACATTATTAATGTTCGATATCCTATAATCACATTGCACGTTCTTATTTGTTTTTATGTGTTATAAATTCATCTGAAATCTCCTTCTAAAAAAGTGACTAAAATTATTGATTGCATGCATCTCTTGCTAAAGGTGACGTTCTATTCATTTGAGGATTACACTAATGGATAGATAATTTAAAAATCTAAATAATACACGTTTTATTTTATTTTAAAACTTCACTTGTCTTTTTTTATTCAAGTAATTTCATTATTTTTGAGAATTTTATGATAAATGAGCGTGCGGAGGGAGCGAGACAGAGCGAGACTCAGCGACGGGACAGAGAAGGACCGAACGCTCAAGGTCGTTTGGTCAGGGAAGCGCCTTAAGTCGTTGGTGCGTGGTACCGGTTGTCATTCATAGATCTTTGACAGTCTTTACGGGTAGTCAAAAGCCCGTAAGTCTGTCAATCAAGGGGTATCGTATTACCCAATAAGTGGGCTGTAGAGGTCAGATAGGCCGTCAATCCAAGTAGCCAAACCCAAAATAGCTGGGACAAGGCTAGGCAGATTGATTGATAGTTATAACTTTTAAGGCCTAACGTGTTATCATTGTCTATCAGTAAGTATACAATAATGGCCTTGAACGTTGAACCATAATAGCAAAGATCTGTGCAATGTGGCAGATGCAGCATAATTAGGGCTACAAATGATTTTAAGATTATCATATCAACTGTATATGCTGGAGGAAACTAATTTAAAAAAAATTAAGAAACTGTAAGTAGTTAATGACTCATACAACTTTCCATTAAATATAATTATCAGTAATGAACCAAAGTCATTATCATTTGGTAATTAATTATTTTAAATTAAATATACATTTCTTGATGCTGTTTATCATGTGACGCCTTACTCAAATCGAATCAACCAAAGCTATGATGCATAGCCATAATTTGATTGTAATTAATTGAAAATCTGAGAATGGAAAAGAAATCCATATTGATTTACAGATGACAATTTAATTCTAAATGTTACAAGCAATCAATGAAACTCGACTTCTAAACTGCCCACATAATAATCTATTGTCAAATTTTCTACTGATTTCTTTACCAAGAAAAATACACTCACACAACACAATTGCAAAGAATTGATACCGGTAAAACGGGGTGAATAGGAACGCAGGGGTGAATCGTAACAAAACTTTAAAAGGGATTGTAACATTGAAATAAAATAGTCTGTCGCCAAAAAGGACTCTAACGTGTATACTGTATTATAATTAACTGATTACGTGTCCCTGTTGGCACCAAATTATATTATTTAAATAACGATACGATTCACCCCTGCGTTCCTATTCACCCCGTTTTACGGTACTTAGGCCTGCTTGCACCACAAATCACTAAAGATATTTAGCAATACACAAATTTAAAACATTGTTCTATTTGTTGTTCATCATTTGTTTCAAGTTGTAGACACAATGATGAGACAGAATGATGTTTTAAATATATTTAGTGCTACACATGTTTAGGAATTTGCGTTAGGCATGGGTCTTAATCATTTTAATTGAAAAATATCATTAAAAAAAGAAAAAGATACCCGTCCTTAACTATCTTTTTCATAACTGTAGAGGATGCTCATAGTTCAAGTACAGTTGTTATGAATTTGCATTTAATACTTTGCATGCAACAGACCATAGTTGTTTGCATAAGTAATGAGCTGAGCTGCATTGTGAAGTTCTTCATATTAATTGTTTTATTAATATTTTCTTACTGTTATGTATGCTAATTCAAAGTTTTGCATGTTAAGGAAAGTTTGATTGTACTTTTACTTAATTGAATTGGTTGTGTGACTTAGGATAAGCTTATCAGCAGTATGCAGGTAAGCACTGGAGTGATATTATATAGGTTCAGGTAGAGTGGATGGTTATACGAGTAGGGGAAGAGCAATGAAATGATGGATGGACTTTGTGAAAGTTCATATGGCTAGAAGTCACAGGGGAGTCACAGCGGCGAGAGGGAAGAGAGACCTGTTGCACCAAACTCAAATAAATTGTTATGAGGGCAGAAGAATGATGAACGATTCAGCTTGAGGAGAATTAATTTGGGAAGTATGACAGAAAAAGGGGAGGCCTATACCCAGCAGTGTGTGATTCCGGGCTGAATTGATGATGATGATTGTTTCTCTTTATCTAAGCATCGTCTTCGCATAAGTATGATTATTTAATTAATGTATACAAAATATTGTTAAACATTTTAAAAGAGTGATGATGGAGTTTCTTGCCCATTTTTCTCCATACAAAACTACCTTTTGGAAGGGACAAGTAGAACAAATTTTGACATTCAAAAGTGCCTTTTATGCGCATATTTGAAATAAATGATTTGTCTTTGACTTAAAAGTTTAATAAGCTGTAATATATTTCTAATGAGAATCAAAATACCTATAACAAACATTAAAGAATCAATAAAGTTTGAAATTCCATACAGCAGTCATACACATTCAACACTTAAGTACCAAGATATTAGCATACAAATTATCTATTGATCGCACATACTATCACTTTGGCTGTATGTTAGTTTATCAGTGCAATGTTAAATGCTTTCATAGTAATAATAATTGAGTGCCCACTATCAGCAATAGATAACAAATGATACTGGCCTTTTACTGCAGTTTTCACTGCTGAGTATATTATTTTTTAATTTTATTATTTTTGTATTTTATTCATATTTACTGGTGTATAGGTAGTCTTAGAGGTTTTGCTATTTAAAATAAACAATGTATTGAATAATGTCATCTTTCGATTTTCCTTATTTCTGTACTTAATAGGAAGGTTAATGAATAATTTTACTAATAAACACTTTGTGACGAACATATTAATTACCTACCTACAGAAGTAATAATGTCAGAGAGCAAAAATCGATTTTTGTACATAGAACTTGAGGTTTTATCCAAATTCAAACCTAACTTTTTTTTTCTTGTTTAAGAAACAGGATATTGATTAACCAAGTATTGGTCAATACATGGTTCAATTCGATCGTAATAAAGTCGCCGGTTTTAATGGAGAACATCGGAGGCATTGAGCGAATAAGACGGACCACACGCGGCCTCGGAAAACACACGCTAAAAAAGCGTACGCTAGCATTCCTTATACGGCAAACTGTACATCAAGTATTGCAAAACATTTTTACGAATATGCAATGCCCCAAATTGACACGCCGAACAAAACGCCGACAAATCAATTCCGATCTACCATTATGTGAATTAAAAGTAACAAACATACCTGTTCAAACTGCTCCCTGATCTCAGTCCTCTCCTCGTCGGTCAATTTTGAATTATCTGCCATCGTCACACAAATAAAATCACAAAAACAAGGATCACATCGACAATGTAGCGAGTGTTTGAAAAACGCTCTTTTCACAGTTCACTTACGAACTAGCAATGTATGTATAAAAAATAAAAATGTAATATAAAAATCACAGCACTCGACAACTAGTGTAGACGAAGGAGGAGCACTTTAAAATTACCACACGGTCTCGCAACGCGATAACATGAAACGAGTGCAAATTATAAATACGTCAAGTCAAGCGACCACTGCGCAGGGGCTGTGTAGTGAGGCGGGCCTAGTCGATAACTTTGTTAATATCGATGTCGATGAAATGCCGCGGTGGGTGTTTGCATAGTTTTATTTTAACCTTTTGTAAATTATCAATACGGAAAGTTATGGTAGCCATGCAAAATACACGATGGATTCACTTCACACATTTCGCTTCGAAAGCACAGCATTGAGTGTCAGTTGGTGCGTTTATGGCTACGGACAGATATGCTCATTATTGAGGAATTGCTACTTAGTAGCATCTGTATGTCGAAACATTGCTAGTAATGAGCATGCTTATTTCGAGTATGCTCAAAATTCAAGTCATTTAATTTTCTTGCGAGCTACCTGAGTCGCGGGTGGAAAGGGGCGTGCTCCGAGCGCGTCTGAACAGATTTACTTATGAGCATGCTTTATTATTTACATAGTGCAAGTCAGTATTTTTGCCAAGTTTCTAAATCAAAAGAATGTGTTTTTTCATAGACTGTATTCCCCGTTTCCACAAAAGGGTAGATTTTTTAAAAGTTGTTTGGCGCGTTTTCGATATTTTGACCATAAGATTGTTTATGCCAATTTTCGAGTTAATCGAATCGAGACGTAAAATCTTCCCCCAACAACTTGATTACCCCTTGATTACGCCTAGTTAGGGATTAGTTTTAGATAAATCAACCCCTAAGTAAGAAAAGAGAAAGACGTATGCTTAAATCTAGCATGCTCTTTGCTACCAAATGTGAACAGCTCAGAGCATACGAGTTTTAAGCATGTTTATAAGCATGCTTTCTTATGTATCACTACCTTTCTGCAAAAACAGTATCTATAAAGTCATGTTTATTACTGTTTAATGTACTGTTTGGTAGATAATGAAAGGATTCTGAATGTAACGATATCTATTTGACTGGTTTTTTTATTTGGCAAAAACCTAGAATTTAGATAAAATTTGACCATGCAAAAATATTTTACGGGTACGGTTTTTTTATTTTTATTTTTTATTGCTAAACTATTTTTTTGCGATGTCAAATTCGTCATCTTTTTTTTATCGAGTTTGTTTTGTTCTTTTATCATGTACATCACTATTTTGATAGCGTTCCTGTTTTGTGCAAAGTTGCCACTTGCGATTGAAATAATTATGCTAAAAATGAAAAGTAATGAAATTACATTAAAAAAAACCGAGATAAAATTACACTCTTAATATTCATTCATACAGAATGAACATCGTTTTAATATTTTTTAAGTACCTACCAAGTGTCACTGACTAAAAGGCCTATTATTAAATAATAGGTCTTTTAGTCAATGAGAATTGGTAGGTTTTCAAGCTACGAAAGATGAAATTTATACAAGCGCCATCTATTGAATAACTTATGGGAGAGTTTAATGTAAAATCTACAACACATTCAATCGTACTTAATATTGCTACTCAATACCAGATGGCGCGATAACACATAATCTAGAAAGTTCTGGAAATTACTGTAAGTTGTACTGCTCTGTGATTGGCTGAAATAAAGAGCGGGAAACTTCTACAAAGTTCGATGCAGATGTAGTCAAGTAAAAGGTCGGTCGAATATTTTGTTTTAAGATAACCACATATTACAAACTATAACTAAAATAACATGATTGTGTTAAAATACACAATATGTTTTATTATGCTTACTTTAGCTACATTGCCAGATGATGTAATAATATGATACACGCAATAATCAGTAGTTTATGGATCCGAGTGTGTGTTTAAAAACCGAGCCATACGGCTCGGTTTTTCCCACCCTCGCGTATGCGAGGTTTTTTATAGTATCACAAGTCTAATTACTCTAAAGTATCACACGAGTGTTGTAATACCTAGGTATGTGCAGTTTCGTGTTCTACCATAGCAATAATATTGGCATCACTTCTCGACTAGATAGCGACGCTGTATTGAGAAGTTGTTAGATCTCATTTTAATTTTATGTATATAAAATAATATTTTGATCATATTGTTAACTGAGAGGGAATGCCCATAGTTTTAAGAACGTCCGCACCTATCTCAATCTGTCAAAAATACCATACCAATACGTTGACATGAGGTTGCGACTAGATTTGAACGTTTTTAATTACGCGGATTGGCCTTCTAAAATTATTGTCTCCAATATATCTTATTTACTCCAATGTACCACACTAACATTTTAAAATGTATGCGTATGTGTGCTGCAGAATAAATAAAAAATAAGAATAGAACATGACAGAAGAAGAATTTCAAACATTCAAGACAGAAGAATTTTCAAACATTGAAAGCGACCCGCATGTTGAGCTCCGCTACAATCGCGAACATTCCACAAACTTCTTGTAGATGGCACCACCGGTTAAAAACAGATGCACGCGCCGAAACGTCATCAGTTCAAATTGAACAAACGAGTGCGAAACAAATACAAAGCAACTTGGAGACGAATTTCTCTGTGATCAAGCTGCGATTGCCTGAAATCCTACAAATTCTACGAATTTCGAAGCTATCCAGTGAAAAACGAAACAAGAAAAATGTCTCTGCTACCATTCTTGTTAGACTATGAGTTGAACCGTCCCCGCCTCATGCAACAGCATTTCGGCTTGGGGCTGTCACCGGAAGATATTCTCCATGCTGCCGGCGGTCCCGGGATGAGCAGGGAGTATTACAGACCCTGGCGGCACCTCGCAGCAGCTGCCAGAGACGTCGGCTCCAGCATCAAATCGGACAAAGATAAGTTTCAAGTGAACCTAGACGTGCAGCATTTTGCGCCGGAAGAAATCAGCGTGAAGTCTGTCGATGGCTACATAGTTATTGAAGGTAAACACGATGAGAAGAAGGACGAGCATGGCTTCATTTCCCGACAGTTTACCCGCCGCTACGCGTTGCCAGAGGGCTGCGTACCCGAGTCGGTGGAATCTAGGCTGTCTTCCGACGGCGTTTTGACGGTGACTGCTCCTAGGAAGGTGCCTCTTGCTGTCCAGGGTGAGCGCAGCATTCCCATCACGCAAACTGGACCAGTGCGCAAGGAGGTAAAAGATCAAGCCAATGGTGACAAGTGAAGTGATGTGATCTCTTGTTTAATTTTAGTTATTCCTTAATATTTTCTCTTGGTCTAAGACTAATTGTTTTTAAGCTAATAAATACTTTTATTTTACTTAATTTAAAATGTTTTTTTATTTTATTTTATCTGTTTAGAGGGTGCTCAAGCTCTCCAAGTAGAGTCGGCAGATACTTACCTACGAAGGTGAATCAAAAAGTTCTTAGAATTGCATATACCTTTTTTTTTTTTTTTTTAGGTGGGAAATCATCAAAATAATGACCTCTCCCGCTCTGGGCGGAGCAGAAGGGCGTGTCAGACTCTTACTGACACAAACCCACCCGTGTTCCTTCAGTTGCCTGTGCGCCAGGGCCACGGTAACTCTTTCGAACAATCCGCGACCCCGGCAGGCATCGGCCCTATCGGACCCCGTCAATTATGCTGACTTTGTAGCGGCACCCGGTTCCGACTCACTGGAACCGCAACTGGCCCTGGCAAGCATCGCAAGATACAAGACTCAGCCCACTATCGACCTCCGGTCTCCGGGTTGATGTAGCGGTATCAACATCGCCACATGTGAACTACACGTCATACTGACGTCACGCAAATCCTGCATCGCGCAATCAGAGTTTACCGCGCGACTAGCATATATACAACGTCCCGACATGAACCGTTGGGCAGTTGCCCACCAGACACAACACCCGTCTGGTCGGAGGATCCTCCCTTTTCTATAGAGTATGAGTGAACTTTACACCCTGTTCCTCATACCTCCTATAACGTCTCTTTGAGGCGCGCGTGGAACACAACGCGCCGTCGACCCGAGCCTGGTCGTTACCGGACGGCGAGCTGCCCAGAATTGCATATACCTAGTCATGCCATAAATATTGTCACGAATAAAAACATTTTTTTTTTATTGCAAATAATATTTATAACTTTTACAGTGTGTTAGTTTAAGGCTGGTTTTAGTTTTACGCCGACGGCACGCGCACCGTCAGCGCTGATGGCCGAGATATATGGACTTCTAGGAAGCGTTTTTAAATGATGCGTACCTATCAGCCTGCACAGTGGTCAGCGCTGATAGCTACGCGGCCGTACGCGTCGCGCGTCGGCCCCGCGTAGCTGTCGGCGCTGACGATCGCCCGAGCGCCTCTGCTTTCAGTGAGCGTTCTAGCGTCGAGCGGAGCGGACGTCGTCAGCGCGTACAGTCATGGCGAATCGCGAAGTGGATACAAGTCGAGTTATCGATGAGGTACGCCTGAGGAAGAAATTGTGGGATGCATCCGATCCACTCTACAAAAATAAAGATGCAAGAAACAAAGCCTGGGAGGATATTGCGGACACATTGTTCGAAAATATTTCAGGAGAAGAAAAACAACAACTTGGTTTGTTTACTTTCTTATTTTATTATCTAAATACCTACACTACTACAGGATAAAGCCTTTTCAAGTTAAAATATACACGAATCTTGCCAGGGCACGCTTCCAATAGGGCTAACAAAGTACTCAGCAAAATGTTCTCGCAGAGCGTGTCCAGACCTGTTTGTAGGTACAGCTGGCAGGTCTACCATACCCTCAATTGTAAGTGTGTCTTCTATACGATAACCATCGCGAAGTCTTATAAAGTTATGCAATACGCAGCATGCTTTAACTATATTCTTTGTAACATCAAAACTCACATTAATAGGTGTATGAAACACTCTGAACTTGTTTGACATTATACCAAATGTAGATTCTATGTATCGTCTACTACGGCTCAGTCTATAATTAAATATTTTTTTCTTGTGGGTCATATTGGATCGTGCATATGGCTTTAGAATTTTATTGGATATGCCAAAAGCACCATCACCCACAATTACATGTTCAACTGGAGTATTTGTTCCAGGCAATGGCTTCGGTCTAGGAATATTTAAAGTGTTTTGTTCAAGGCTCCTGTAGAGTGTACTGTTTTGAAATATAGTCGAGTCCGAGCTTTTCCCATATGTTCCAATGTTTACATATGTAAAACAATAATCTGCATCGCACATAGCCAGCAGAACAATGGAGTAAAAATTTTTATAGTTGTAGAATATTGATCCACCACCGGTTGGATTTACGATTCGGATGTGCTTGCCATCAATAGCTCCAATACAATTTGGAAAGTTGGTCTTTTGTAGAAAACCGTTAGCAATATTTAGCCACATATCAGGTGTATTTGATGGTATGCATTCATTGTGTAGCGTGTTCCATGTTACTTTACAAACTTCGTCCACGATCTTACTGATTGTTGCGATTCCCATCCTAAATGAATACTGCAAATCCGTATATGTTCGACCCGTAGCAAGAAATCTGAAAATAAAAAGGTTTTATTATTTCAGGCAAACTAGTCCAACAAAGATGGAAAACAGCCCGTGATGCGTTTTTTAGAACAAAAAACGCAATGAAAAAAACGCCTTCTGGAAGTGCTGCACCAAAATACAAAAAGTACATTTATTATGACGAATTAAGCTTCCTAGCTCCAACAGTTGAGAATGAAGTTGATGAATCACTCAATGAAACCATACCCTCCCCTTCCCTTCCCTCACCCTTAGCAAATATAGATAACACATTGGATAGTATGGTATCTTCAGAACACTCTCAAGATATATTCACGCAGCAAGTTTTTTCAAACACTCAGCAGGGTGAGCAGAATGACCGTGGTGTTGATTCACCATCATCACAAAAACCTTGGCTGGAAAAGAGAAAAAGAAGGGGCCCGAAAACAAATCCAGAAAGTTCTCCTTTTGAAAAAGAATTATTAACTTTATTAAGTAATCAAACACCAGATCTTGCCGCAGACGACCTGGCTTTTTTCGCTTCTTTAGGTCCAATCTTAAAAAGTTTTGATGTAGGACAAAAGCTGGAGTTTAGATCGAGAGTGCTGCGCGAAGCCACGAATATTCGAAATTGGAACAGACCAAATAGCTCAAATAGCTCTTACTCTAATGACGCAAGATCTACATTCGACACGTATGCATCATCATACAATTATCAGACTCCAGGTTACTCAGGGTACGAAACCAATGATGCAAATCCAGGTAACTCTGGTTATCAAACAGCTAGACGTACTGATGAATAATTATATTATGTTTAATTACTAATAATATGTAATTTGTTTTTTTTTGTCTTTCCTATAATATGAAACATTATAATAATAAATATGTTGTTTTGTTACCTACAATTTACCATGAATAAATATAATGATAAAATGAGTAAATATATTTTTTTCTTACCTTAAAGTCACCATTAGTCGTTCAATCGGTGGTATAGGCACGATTCGTAAGCTGCAATGGACCAGTTTATCCTGTATCTTTGCCAGTAATTCGTCAAAAGTTCTAGTTGACATTCGAAAGTAATTAAAGAATTTACTTTCGTCAGCCCTCAAAGTGCCATATAACAAGACAAATTCTCCTGCAACGGCTCTCTGCTCAATCAATGGATGAACATGGAGTCTTCGTCGTCGCCGGTTTTTATTTTTTTGGGATAGATAGTACAAAGCAGCAATAATTAACACACTCCGCATTTTGGTCGTCGTCTGTACAGTATGGCGGTCAGTACGATACTAAAACGAGCCACGCTGAGCCTCAGCGCTGACAAACTACGCGCTGAGCTATGAGCGCTGACGGTGAGCGTGAGACTAAAATCAGCCTAATACATAAATATAAAACAATTTAAAATATAAAAAGCTTATTCGAAGTGGTCTCCATTAGCTGCAATACAGCATGGACCTAATATTCAAACTGGACTGAGCTCTCGTACCAAAAAAACGAGCAGAGAGAGATAATGCATGCCGAGGCTTTCATCTCTTTCTAATAGGGTGACCAAACATTTTTTTAACAGACAGGAAAGTTCGTTTTGAAAGAGATAATTTGTGTCCGGTTGATACTAAGTGATTTCAAATTATTGTTTTGTAGTGGTATCTACACCGCCACATGCGAGCTACACGTCACACTGACGTCACGCAAATCCTGCATCGCGCAAGCCGAGTTTACCGCGCGACTAGCATTTAGACAACGTCTCGACATCAACCGTCAGGCAGTTGCCCACCAGACACAACACCTGTCTGGTCGGAGGATCCTCCCTTTTCTATGGAGGTATGAGTGAGCTTTACACCCTGTTCCTCATACCTCTATAGTTTGTAACTTACTTAACTTCATTGTAACTTCATTTCAACTTTTTTTTTGTATTAGATTATTAATTCACTATTTGATGTTCAAATAGTGCATGTAGCCATGTTTTAAAAAAGAAGTTATGATACCTAGACTACAATATTGTTGAGGAGACATGTCTTGTGTCAAATCATCAAATATGATCACTTAGACGTGGTTTATGATGAAGTAGGCAAGCTATTTAAATGAAGTAAAGGGAAATAAAACTAAGTGTGTGTGACAAACATTTTTTCAAATTCAAACTAGAAGCATTTATTTCAAATAAGTAAACCAATTATCAATAAACCAATATAAAAATCTGCCGGCTTGAAATGAAGGCTGCACACAACATTTTTGGTAATTGTTTGTGATTCGGGAATTACATCCAACCATTTTTGTTTCATTTCTCCTTATGATGAAAAGCTGTAACCAACATAAAAATAATGCTATTTCAATCATGCGATACATAGGTGCAATTTGTATTTATTATACGCATTATATTAATAGTTTTAATCAGAAATACACTAAAGCGTTGGTTTCTTCCGTCTACGAAACTTCTAGAGCATGGTCATACTACTTATTGTTATTAAGCAAAATCTTTGTAATTCCTTACCAATGAATGAAATGTTATGATATGTGAACACTTTTTCACCAATTCCACCATAAAAATTACAAAAGAACCGTTGCTAAAAGTTTAAATGCGATGCGTCTTCACAAAATAACAGAAAAAGTCATTCGCATGTCAGATTATAGTTACAAGAGTAATTTTATGATAACTACCAAACAATAAAAAAAGTAAATATCGTTCCACCACATTAGCTGTTTATAAATATACTCAAGAAGCCCTTAATATTATAAATAACAAGGAATACGCAGTAGGGATATTACTGGACATGACCAAAGCGTACGACAAGGTACAATTTAAAATACTGCTTAATAAACTGTATGGAATAGGAATCCGCGGGAAAGCCCATGAATGGCTTACGTCATATTAAAAAAATAGGGAACAAATAGTTGAAATTGAATACTTCAACCACAATATTAGAGAAATAGAAAAAAACCGATCTAAAAGCAAAATAACTAACGCTTCCATCCCCCAAGGAAGTGTCATAGGTTGCCTATTATTCCTCGTTTACATCAATGACTTACCGAAAACCATAGAGTGGCCATGTGTTTTATTCGCGGATGACATATCTTTATTAGTCTCATGTCGAAACAACATAAACATAAAAGAAAAACTTAGTTCCACACTCACAAAAACATGTAACTGGATGACCTCACATAATTTAGAAATTAATTATATTAAAACAAAATTAATGACTTCCACCCTTATCAAAAAGCTCGGAAACTGTTGATGAATTTACATTACTAGGACTTACAATAGATAAACATATTACCTGGAAAACACAAATAAAAAAAACCCGTTCAAAATTTTCAAAATTTTCATACGCTCTCCGCGAAATTAAAAAGACAACTAATCTTCAAACTGCCCTCACCACCTATTATGCGTATGCCAATGCATGGCTTAGCTACGGCGTAACTCTCTGGGGCAATAGTCCAGATGCACCTACCCTATTTACCCTACAAAAGAAATAGTTCGGATCTTAGTAAACATTGAACAAACTGACAGCTGCAAACCCTATTTTCTAAAACATAATATTCTAACCCTCCCCAGTATTTATATTTTAGAAACATGTAAATTAGTTCGTAAGCATCAAGAGTTCTACACAAAGCGCGAAGACATCCAATCACATTACACACTTAGGCACCGAACTAGGCTAAACATACCAACATCCAAGCTAAAAATGCATTCTACAAGTCCCTACGTAATGTCTATAAAAATATACAACAAACTACCTGAGATAATAAAGAAAGAAGAAAAGTTAAATATACACTCGAGAGCAATGAATCCGGGTCACTTAAAGAATGTTAAAAATCTCGGAAACTAAAAATGATAGGTTAATGCAATAAATTGTATTTAATAGACAATGTAATACTCCTTAAATGAAAGTAAAAAAAATATGAGTCACCATACATTTTATTAACACAAAATTACGTAAAGAAAAAAACTGCTGATCTCTCCTTAAAACAAAAATAGGAAACATGAAATTTTATAACTTTATTACGATTTTCTTGAATTTTAATACTTCGTATTGCCTCCTCGTGCTTCCATTACTGCGTTTACGCGGTTTGGCATGCTGTACACCAAGTTCCTTATACGATTTTGGGGAATATTCTCCTATTCCTCTGTGAGAGCAATTTTGAGCTCACGAAGCGTGATTGGGGGAGGGTTTCGTTGTTTTACGCATCTGCCTAGCTCGTCCCAAGCATGCTCGATCGGGTTGATATCCGGGCTGCGCGCTGGCCACTCCATACGAGTAATGTTCATCTCTTGAAGGTAGTCATTCACAATCCTACCTGTATGAGGTCGGGCATTGTCATGCATAAATATAGCATCCTCACCTAAATTGACCATAAATGGACCAACGTGATCATTGAGGATTTCTTCCACATATCTTACGCTAGTTAAAGAGCCGTTTTCTATGATCACCAGCTCTGTGCGACTTTCAGAAGAAATTCCGGCCCACACAAGTACAGACCCACCACCGTAGGCTACTTTTTCTTCGATGCATGCTTGCTTGAATCTTTCCCCTGGTCTTCGATACACTCTGTGTCTTCCATCGTGCTTGTAGAGCATAAATTTTGATTCGTCGGAGAACATAACTTTTGACCAATCTTCAATACTCCAATTTACGTGGCTCTGGGCATATCTTAGTCTTGAAATACGATGCCCACGCTCCAGTTTAGGGCCGTTTGCAGGTCTAAGGGGTTTTAAGTTAGATTCAGCAAGCCGACGTCTTACTGTCCATGCACTTGGGTTACTTCCTCCGAGGCGTCGAAACTGATTTGTGAGTTCAGTTCCTGTGAGAAAGCGATTTCGAAGCATGGTGTTCACCAAGTATCGGTCTTCTCGTGCTGTGGTACACCTGGTTCTGCCCGTTCCTGGTCTGCGTAGGTTAGAACCAGTTTCTTCGTAACGTCGGAGAACTCTTTGTACTGTTGACAGCGACACACCGACAGTCCTGGCTGTATCGCGCTGACTCCGGCCGGTTTCCAGCATTGTAAGTATTCTGGTGCATTCTTCAGGCGTAAGCGACATAATTTCAGCTTGAATAATGAATATAGAGCACTATCAACATGGTTTATGTACCCACATAAATGACAGATTACAAACAAAAGCAAAACCAAATGCTGTAATTTCGTAGTTCCATCTTCGAAAGTGGCCCTTTTTCAAATTTGATTTTTTTATGATATAACTTTACAATAACTAAGAAGTTTTAATACCTTCATTTAAGGAGTATTACATTGTCTATTAAATACAATTTATTGCATTAACCTAGCATTTTTAGTTTCCGAGATTTTTAGGATTCTTTAAGTGACCCGGATTCATTGCTCTCGAGTGTATTTATAAAAAAACTTAAACAACTACTGATAAACAAATGTTATTACTCCTTAGATGAATATTTAAATGATAAACATAAATAATATGAAAAATTATTAATAGTAATGTAATTTATATATGTATATGTTAAAATTATAAGTAATAATAAATAATATAATAAATAATATAATAATAATAATAATTGATAAAAATAATTAATGATAATCACGCAATTTATAGGTATGTTTTAAAATATATTAATGATACAGTAATAATGAATAAATAATATAATAATAATTAGTAAATAATCTGACAATAATAATAAATAAATTAAATAAGAATAATAATAAATACATAATATAACAATAATAATTATTCAAAGGAAAACAACAAACAGAAGTATTATGTAGGTTACTAGTATATAAAAATAATTTAAAATATTTAAGTACATTTGCAGATAAAATAATACTTATGTTAAAGAAATGTTACTATCTAATTTGCGATCTCCTAACTGTATTACATAACAATTTAATGATCACCTAAAACGGGGCTTCCTCTCTCCTACCCTTTTTACTGTGCCCTTCAGGGTCCATAATGATCTCAATTATATTAGTTACCACCTAAGTACACATTATGGTAAAGCAATAAAAATATTGAGTATTGAGTATTATTATTTTGATTATTTTATTTAAATTAAATTATTTACTACTATGTACAGATTGTAAACCTTTACATAAAATTATTTAAAACTAATCTAAAAGCTAAAAATATTTATACGTTACTTATTTTACTTGCAGTTGGTGAATTATTTTCTACCATCTATAACAATTTTATTTTGTAACAATTGAGAAAAAGGGACAAACAGCCTCGGCTCTGACTATCTCTCTCGGCTCGTTTTGCCTCGGCTAAGATAGCCTAACAAAAATAAACCTAAAATGTATGTAGCAGTTGTGGTTCATTTTTGTATGATACTATTTTTGGAGAGCTCAGTCCAGTTTGTATATTAGGTCCATGCAATACAGTCCTTTAAACGTTGAGGCCAGTTATCAATAGAAGCACCCACTTTTTCCATGGGAAAAATCTTCACTGCCAATCGTATGGATTGTTTTAGGGACTCCAAATTATCATTGCGTTTAGAACAAGCCATACTCTCTAAAACTGACCATAAATCATAATCCAGCGGATTAAGATCGGGACTAGACGACGGCCAGTCTTCAGCTCTGATGAAGTCCGAAACGTTCACTTCCAACCAAGACTGCGTTGACCGAGCTTTATGACCCGGCGTTGTCAAGTCTTCTTGTCTTGTTCTTGTCTTGTTGGAAGGACCATACCTGGTTATTGAACATGGTGTTGTTAAGGGGCTTAACTACCTTCTCAAGAATGGTATCTTGATACACTTGTGCCGATGTTTTGATACCTTTTTCACAAAAATATGGCTCAGTCACTCCTTCATACCTAACACCCCACCAAACCATAACTGAAGTCGGATAATGCCCACGTTGCACTCTGTCGACTAATTGGGAAGCTTCGTTAGAGCTTTGAGCATAAATACGGTCATTTAGTTTGTTAAAATGTTGCTCAATTGTAAAGATTTTCTCATCCGTAAACAAACAATTTCTGTGACCTCCCTTTGCGTACCGCTTCAGTAGTTGTTTCGATTTTACCACCCTATTCTTTTTTAAATTATCAGTTAAAAAATGACCAGTGCATCTCTTATAGGCTGCAAGTCCTAAGTTATCTTTTAAAATACGCGACATGGTTCTGGGTGCTATCTTCATCTCCCGAGATAAAATCTTTTGCTTTCGGACAGGATTTCTTCGAATTCTTTCCCTTACTGCTTTGACCACCTTTTTCGTAAGAACACTACATGGACGGCCAGATCTTTTTCTATCACAAACAGAGGAGGTCTCATTGTACCTATTAATAGCCCGGTACACAAACATTTGACTAATACCAAGCGTATGGAGAGTTTTAAAAATTGCATTTGGCTCCATACCAACCTTGTGTAATGCAATCACAGCGATTCGGTTCTCTTTATCACCCCACTCCATTTTAATATCGCAAAATATTGTACAATGTATTGGCGCCAAAATTAGAAAACTCAATGAACAATCGTATAAAAATGACAGATTCCAAATTCAAATGTAATATCTTTCTTATTTTTAACTGTAACAGTATTTATGGCCAGACTAAGTATATAAAACCTTTTTGGGAGAAGTTCGATATTCAAATTAAAGAGTGTCAATCACACAATATTTACGCAAACTGTCACTTGTTTTTGTCAGTTCGTTTGCATATATTAAATTGTTTTGTGCAACGAGTTGCTAAAAATCCAAAATTATGGATAAAAGTGAGTTACGTGCGGTGATTAAATATCTCAGTTTGAAAAAAATGTCTACGAAGGAATTTTTTCGGACATTCAGCAGACATTAGGGGATGATGCTGTACCCTATTCTACGGTTGCGTACTGGGTGGCTGAATTTAAAAGAGGTAGATCAAGCTGTAAAGATGACCCGCGTTCTGGGCGGCCTTCAACCTCCGTTACGGAATAAAATGTCAAAAAGGTTGAGAATCTGGTTTTGGAAGACAGAAGAATCACTATAAAAAATATAGAAAGTGTCGGCAAGATGGGTGCCACGAATGTTAACCGCCGAAAGCAAAAAGCGATGTTTGGAAATTTCTAAGCGTAATCTCGAAATGTTCCAGCGTGATTCGGATAATTTTTGCCATCGCCTTGTCACCATGGATGAAACGTGGGTCCACCATTTCGATCCTGAAACTAAGAGACAAAGCATGTCTTGGAAACGACCATCCTCTCCATCCATTAAGAAATTTCGAGTTGCTCCTACCGCTGGCAAAGTTATGGCCTCAGTGTTCTGGGATAGTGAAAGAATCCTTTTTATTGATTACATTCCAAAAGGCCAGACGATTACTGGATCCTATTATGCAAATTTAATCCCGAAAGTGCGTGAAGCGATTAAAGAAAAACGTCGTGGAAAACTATCGTTGGGCGTGTTGTCTCATCGATCGGAAGTTGCGCTCAACGCAATCCGCTGTGCTGGCAATCTTCTTGACTAACCACCATATTCTCCAGACTTAGCCCCAAGTGATTTTCACTTATTCCCAAAATTAAAAGAGGACATTCGTGGAACAAAATTTTACGGCAATGACGCGGTTATGGCTGCCGTAGAGGAGTTTTTCGAGAGTCAAGAAAATCATTTTTTTTCACAAGGAATAAGGAAGATAGAAACGCGTTATTCTAAATGCATTGCATTGGAGGGAGATGATGTAGAAAAATAAAATATTTTTGTTTAAATCTTTGCATTTTTAATATTGAATCCAAGAATTTTTTGATTCTCCCTCGTATTTGAGCAGACTTTATAGTTTTGCAACTTAGTTTTTGCGGTTCCTTAATAGGAACCGCAAAAACTAAGTAAACCGTAGTTGCAAAACTATATAGTAAGTAAATTGACCCTCGAGTTTCGATTCTGAAACAGTTCTCCGACATTCGCTTGATTCGCTTCTCCGATGAATTATTCACTTTTTAGAATTTAATCGATAGAAGTATAGAATTATTCACCGGCGAAGGGTGAACGATTCGCCGACACGACTGAGTGCCTATCCCTTTTTTTTTTTTTTGGTGGGAAATCAAATCGCTCTGGGCGGAGCGGAAGGGCGTGTCAGACTCTTACTGACTAAAACCCACCCGTGTTCCTTCAGTTGCCTGTGCGCCAGGGCCACGGTAACTCTTTCGAACAATCCGCAACCCCGGCAGGCATCGGCCCTATCGGACCCCGTCAATTATGCTGACATCTCTTTGAGGCGCGCGTGGAACAACGTGCCGTCGACCCGAGCCTGGTCCTTACCAGACGGCGAGCTGCCCATTGCTCGCCGTCCGCAGGCCCGCGCCTACGGTGGCCGGGAGTCGGCATTCGAGTCCCGACGCCCAGGGTGTCTCCTCCTGCGGCGACTAGGGGCGTGAGGGCGCAATCATTGCCTCTCCCTCACGCGTTCCGCCTCCTCCTTCGCGAGCATTACTGCTTCGCAGAAGGAGGTGACTGCTTCCCATTCCCTCTCGCTCCGTACCATGGCCTGAACCAGGGCCGGACGCGAGAGATCGCCGCCACGAGGACACGGCGGTGCTCCGCCCATGCCGGGCAGACCTCCACCGTGTCCTCTGGTCGATCCACACAATGACAACACCCGGGCGTTTCCTCCCGCCTTATCCGAAACAGGAACCTCCCGAAACAACCATGTCCGGTGAGGACCTGCGTAAGGCGGAATGATTGCCTATCCCTGCGTTTACATCAAGATAATTAAGATTAATTCTACATATTATAGAGTGCGCGTAAAATAAGTCTGCGCGCAGTCGAAACCGTTTGCCGGAAATAATCGTTTGCCGCCATCTCTCCGTTAATATCAGGTGTCAAGAGCGTGTTTTCCAAAGTAAATATTCGCCATCATTATGCCGAAAGTGAATAAAAGTGCTGGCAGGGATATAGTCTTGGTCTAGGTCAAACACGCGCGCAGACTCACCTTGCGCGCACTTTAGTACTGTTTTCGTTTACACCTAAAACAAGTCGGAAAGACCCAATGTGCGTTCAGCCACATACGTTTTCATGTATAAAACACTCTTTAGAGATAAAAATGTTGAGCGATCCTTCCGTTGTATTTGACCTCAGAATAATAACTAAAGCATAGAAGGAAGGCTAAAATAGCAACAGAACTCAATATATTTGGTTCATTTTGACTCATGGAGGCTGCTGATATGTTAGAGAAGGACACGCATACAAAGGAAATTTCGAAATTTTGTAGGTTGTCACTACCTTTATTCTGAATAATGATGTGACTCACGCACTTTCAAAGTCGATAAATTTATCGATGCACCCGAAAAAAAAAAAAAAAAAAAAAAAAAAAACAATATATATATATATATATATATAATATAAATTTATCGGTGCATTCATTGACAAAATTAATGTCTGTGATGGGATATATTAAATTTTCTTGAAATATATAAATTATAGCAAAAATCGTGAATGAATGAGCACAGGGAAATTATTAATCTTCAAATAAATCAACAAATTTTACGGGAAAATTTAATCTATTTTAAAATTCGACTATTTGTTACAGCTTAGGCTCTTTTTTTTTGGGTTGGAAATCATCCAATGACCTCTGCCGCTCTGGGCGGAGCGGAAGGGCGTGTCAGACTCTTACTGACTAAAACCCGCCCGTGTTCCTTCAGTTGCCTGTGCGCCAGGGCCACGGTAACTCTTTCGAACAATCCGCGACCCTGGCAGGACAGCTTAAGCTCTAAGGTTAAAATGTAATGGATGACCTTTTAAGTAGAATAGGTCGAGGTTTATAAGTGCAGACCTACATTAACTTGTAAGTCTGTAAATTTAAAAAAATAACAAGTATATGTAGTAGGTTTAAAATCATGTTTGGAATAACAATAATAATTTCCAATCAGATATAGCTTTAGCTTTGTATATTGTAAGGGCACATTCAAGTCAATGAAAGACGAACCTATTAAATGGTAACTTTATAGTAGGTACATACAGCGCTCACACATGTGCTATGCAATTATACAATACTGAGAGCTTGAATTTATACAATGCAAAGATAGTTTTTACAATCTTCAGCAGCTTCAACAGTAGTTTCAAAAACTACTCAATTCGTTTATGGAGCTTTGTGAGCTTTGGGAGCCTTGTGGAGCAGGACCAAATTGAGCCAAGCATTTTTATTAGCGATGTAATCCCCCAACTTATAATATGCTTGGCTGCATAGTGTGCGTTTTATACAAGATTTAAATTTTGTTTTCGTTTTAAAGTATATGGGGAGGTATTTTATTGTAACATTTCAAACAGTACTCCATGAAAGATGAGTGTAGTTTAGCCAGCCTGAAACTAATTGTGTCTTTCACCTCTTTTACTAAAAACGGTTTTAGATATTTTTTTAAGATTTTATTACGTATATGATGTTTTCATAGATATATTGACAAGGTACCGTCATGATATTAATATCTTTAAATATCGAAGTCGTCATAAATGAATCCAAATCTTCTAATACGATCAGTCGTGGTGAACAGACGTGTCTAATATTTAATTAAAATAAACAAATAATCACTTGTCGTGACCTAGTTTTAGTGCAATAGCCGTTAATTGCGCAAACTGTGGCGGAAATTAGGTTTGTGTAAAGTGTGTTGTTTAATGACTATCCATGATTAGCAAGTAAAGAACCTGTTCACAATGGAGGAAAGTTCCTTCAGCCCAAGAAGTAGGTGTGCCCGCTCCCCGCCGGCTACACCCGTGCCTGCAGACGTACCCGCTGGTCCCCCTCAAGCGCCGAGTCAAAGGAACAACGAACTCGATGCTATACCGACGGCAGAAGTCCAAAACTGGATGATAAATATTGAGCAGAGCCTGAAGGAAGTGTGCGCTATTGCAGCAGAAGGCAAGCTGAACATGGACCAGAAATTGCGCATCAATGCCCTATGCCGGAAGGTTGGCCATGGGACATCACAAATGGCCGTCCAGTACCAGTCCATCAAAGCAAAAGCCGTCCAATTCCACCATGCCATTATAAATTTAGAAAATAAACTTGACCTTTCGCAGCAGCTACAGGAGCTTAAGTCGAGAATCGGGGATTCAGTCAAACCTGCCCTAGGACCTTCCTTTTCTGATATGGTAAAGAAAGGTGCCAATAATTACATTCAGCCAATAAACTTAAGTTCAGTGGCTATATATCCAAACGACAAATTGAAAACCAGTGATGAGACAAAATCTCTGGTCCAAAAAATTATTTGTCCCGAAAAAATGCAACTTCACGTGAGGGGCCTGCGCAAGACAAAAAATGGCGGAGTGATTATCAGCACCGAGACGAAGGACGACATTGAAAAGCTGAGACAATCGGTGCAGCTCACAAAATCGGGTCTTACCGTCGATGAGCCTCATAAACGAAAGCCCAGAGTAGTCATCATAGGAGTGCCGACATCCATGACAGAAAACGAAGTCTTTACATGCATGTACCATCAAAACTTAGCCGGAAAACTTCAGGACTGCAGTCTTGAGTCATTTTTGACCACTATAAAGCTAAGTCATAAGTCAGGTAAGAAGGACGCCGAGACCTGCAATTATATCGTAGAAGTATCTCCAGTCATTCGAAAAGCCCTGATGTCAAAGGAACGTGTATTTGTGAACTGGTCATCGTGCCCTGTCAGAGACTTTACTTTAGTCACACGCTGCTATAAGTGTCAGCAGTATGGTCACGCTGCAAAGTCATGTCGACAGACATCTTACACCTGCGGCCACTGTGGTGATCAAGGTCACTCGATCAACGATTGTCCAAAGAAGGCAAATGAACCAAAATGCGCTACTTGCTCGCATTTCAAAAAGCCAGACAAACACATAACAGGCGCTACTGACTGCCCGGCAAAAATTATGGCTGAAAAACGATACATCAATTCTATTGATTATGGAGGCGCCTAAGAGCGCCGTTTATAAGTTATATTTTAGACCTTTTACTTACTTTAATTTTATTTATTTTTTCGCTTTCTATTCTTTTATTTAATATGATAAACACGCTAATTAATAACTTAGATAATTTCTCTGTATCCGAGTCTAAAGTTTGTGAAGCAGAACAATGCAAACAATATTTTTCCGACTATAAAACTCCGTTAACCATACTAACACAAAATATTCGTAGCATATTTAAGAATTTTGATAGCTTTTGCACTTTTCAACAACGGATAAACATGAATTGTGACATAATTGTCTTGACTGAATGTTGGCTTGCCAAGCAATATAACATACCACTAATCACGGGATATAATATGTACAAAAGTCGTATAAATTACAATCAAAATGATGGGGTGATAGTTTATGTCAGAAACAATCTGAATGTCTCCGTTGAGGAAGCTAATATGGTCGACTGTAACAGTTTGTTAGTTAAAATTGGATCAGAATTTGCGATATTAGCAATATATCGGCCTCCCTCCTTTAAAAATATCAGCAATTTTACTAACTCTCTGAATGACACCTTGCGGAACCTATCATCCTTCAAAAACACGATTTTAATTGGTGATATTAATATTAATATTCTTCCAGGAAGTGCTGATGCATCTGCTCAGGACTACCTCAACTTATGCGCCTTTCAGGGCTTGCTCCCCGCACACAATTTTCCTACACATCAAAGTGGCTCCTGCTTGGACCATATAATGCTTAAATCGAATTTCCCTTCACTTGCACTTGTTGTTAACTCAACAATAACCGATCACAATGCTGCCCTATTAATCATAAACTGTAAATTACCTAAACACAACACTCGCACAATTTCTAAATTAAACATAAATAAACTTGAAGAAGATTTACGCGTCATCAACTTTGATCCAGTTTACAATTCTGCTGATCCGCAGTTTTGTATGTTGTATGTAATAGAAAACATACGACATGCAATTCAAAAAAATACAGTCATATCAAGATTGAGCCGCAAAAATTGTAACATAAAACCCTGGATCACGACAGGTCTTATTCGTTGTATGAAACATAGGGATAAACTGCACATGAAGGCTAAATCTCAGCCAGATAATCCAATATTGCAACTGTCGTATAAAAGGTATCGTAATTTCTGTAATGATCTCCTGAAAAAGGTTAAAAGCAACTACGATAAAACTGCACTGGAAAAGGCTGGAACAAATAGTAAACAGATCTGGAAACATATTAAAAACATAACATATACCTCGAAAGAAAATGAGTCATCTTTAGGTTTATTAAAAGCGCATTCGACACCGCTGACATCTGCTAACTTAGCAAATAATTTCTTTGTTAACGTCGGAAAGAATCTGGCAGAAAGAAATCGGGTTCAATCACACTATCTAACAAGCACGCATTTTCCATGCAACCACACCTTAACATCCTTCGCCCTGCTAGATACTGACGAAACTGAGGTAGAAAGAATAATCATGACTTTGAAAGACGACTGTGCAGTTGGTTGGGATAATATATCGAATAAAATCATCAAACAATTCAAGAATATTTTAGTACCACCACTGACTTATATTTTCCGAATGTGCCTGTCTTTGGGTCTTTTTCCCGAGTGCCTCAAAAAAGCAGTTATTATCCCTGTATACAAAACAGGCAGTAAACAGCAAGTAACAAATTATAGACCAATTTCTTTACTGCCTTCTATGTCTAAAATTTTGGAAAAAATCATAAATAAAAGAATGTTTAAATATCTGGAGGATAAATCAATTTTGTCGGAGCGCCAATATGGATTTAGACCTAAAGTTTCAACTGCCGATGCCGTACATCATCTGACTGACTATCTAGCCCAGGAACTTGACAAGGGTAACCACACAGTAGGGGTTTTCCTGGACCTCGCCAAGGCTTTTGACACAGTCTCCATTCCTATTCTGTTGCGCAAGCTTGAGACGGTAGGCATACGAGGCATTCAATTGAAACTTCTTAAAAGTTACTTAGAAGACCGAACGCAGTGCGTAAGGATTGGCAATGTTCTCAGTGCAGACGAAAAAAACACGTCCTTTGGTGTGCCCCAAGGAAGTATTTTAGGGCCTACTCTATTCTTGATATACATAAATGACCTTTGTAATCTAAACCTAGAGCACGGCACTATAATATCCTACGCTGACGACACTGCCCTCCTTTTTTCTGCTGATTCGGAACATGAAGTCTACAAGTTTGCGCAACACGGTTTTAATATTGTAAATAAGTGGCTTCAACATAACTCACTAACACTAAATGCGGCTAAGACAAATTATATTAAGTTTTCCGTGCGTAAGCCAACATCTGTATTGCCCTCAACGATGTATGCTCACTGTTGTATGGTCCCCGAAGATTGCTTGCTCACATGCCCTAATATTAATATAACTAATCAAATAAAATATCTGGGAATTATAATAGATGAAACTCTATCTTTTAAACAGCACATAGAAGCTTTAAATAATAGAATGCGTAAGCTAATATTCGTTTTCAAAAAACTACGCTATATTGCAGACCCAAACTTAATAAGGCGAGTTTACTTTGCTCTCTGCCAGTCAATTTTGACTTACTGCATTACCTCTTGGGGTGGAGCAGGTAAAAGTTTGCTACTTCCTATCGAGAGAGCTCAAAGAGCGATTCTCAAGGTGTCTACTTGCCGCCCTTTCCTTTTTCCCACTAACCTACTCTATGAATCCTGCCAAGTACTAACAGCTCGACAGTTATTCATAATGAGCATTGTATTAAAGCAACACGCAGCCCTCCCCTACAGCACTGAATTAACTGAAAAGAGACGGAAAGACATAGTTTGCCCTACAAAACGTACAAAACATGCTTTCGCAGCCAAATTTTTTGTCTTCCTAGGACCATTACTTTATAACAGACTAAATGCGAGAGCCAAAATTTATTCACTTAATTATAATAATTGTAAAAAAACTCTCAAAGAAGCTCTTCAAAGTATGTCCTATGAAGATACAGAGGAATTATTAGTTGTACTCAAATAAAAATTGTATTTGTAATAATTAAGTTTAAGTTAGGTTATGTAAATACTAACAGTCTTATTACAAAAAACTAAATAAACCTTGGTTTAAACCTGTCCTATCAAGTCCAGGCTTATCTGCAGAACCATGGTCTAAATTTGTCCGTATTACAAAACTTAAAAAAACCATGGTCTTCTTAATACCGTCATTTGAACCATTGTCTACATATCGACCACAGATTAATACAAATATTATTCGTTCACCGTGATATCATTCTATTGCAACGTTCCGTATGCTCAGAAAAGAAAACTTTTTGTTAATACGCTAATGATTATTATGATGATTAGGAGTATTAAAAATATTGAGAGTGTTAATTTGCATGAAACATTAGTTATTTCGTCGATTGTAGTTTAGTATAGGTTTGAGCACATTACTTAGTGTCGTATTAATTACTAATAATACACCTAAGTACGTGTAACGAAGCGTAACATTCTGGCGCGTTATATGAAACCATAACATTAAACAAAACTATCGCAAGTTGAACAAAGTTAATTTAGCATTGGAATTTTTAAATTATCAAAGTCTATATTAGAACAATTGCCTCTTTGTGCCTTCTATGTTAATTTTAACATTATATTATATTATGGACCAACAAAAGAAAAAACGATCTGAGAATTGGAGTACCGAGGAAAAAGTAAGTAAACATAAATTACTTCGGTGAACTTGAAATCCGTTTTTAATTTATTGATTTTAAGCTAACCCATAAATGATTTAGGATATACTACGCGAGATGATTGCACAATCACGCCATATAATCGAGGACAAGAGCACGAAAGCTTCCTGCAATATTAAAAAGGCTCAAGAGTGGAAGAATATAGCAAAGAGGTAAGTGTTTTGTTTTTTTATTATTATGTGACCCGTTATCAACGTAAATTAACAATATTAATGAAATATTTTCAGAATTAATGAACTCATGGGAAGAAATAGGACTGATGGTGAAGTTAAATTGGCGTGGAAGAGAATGAAGCTTGCAGCTAAAGCTAACTTGTCCGCTCATAGGCATTATCAGATGCAGACAGGGGGTGGTGAAAAGCCCAAGTCGCCTTCTCAAGAAGATATGGCGATTATGGCTATTGCTCCACACGATTTTGTTGTGGAATTCAATGAGTACGACAGTGACGCAATAAAAACCGTGGTAAGCATAATAATGTTCTTTATTTATTATTATAAAACACTGTTTAAATTATTATATATTATATTTAATAATAAATACTTGTAGGTTGAATTAAACCCCCCAGAAGATAATGAAATAACAGCTGAGCCTAGTACAGACTTTTCTCCAATAATCATACCTCCTGAATCCAATGATGTGGTAGAAGTTATAATGGACCAAGGTAAAAATAATAATTCTTCTTTAAATTATAATATTCTAATCTTTTAATTTGACCATATTTTGAACATTCAAGAAATATATAACATGAATTTAAAGAATTTTATTTTCTTTCTACAGTCTCTAATCATAAAACATAATTAAAATACTTTCAGGTACCTCAAAGGAAAATGTGGGAACTACTACTCCTAGAAAAAAAGAGAACAATCGTAGAAAGAAAGGTCCTCACAACAAGTAAGTAAGATTATATTAGAATATATTCTTATTACTTGCCCAGTATAAAATATAAAGGGTACCTACCTAAATATTTTACAGAAAAGAAACAATGCAAGAGACAATATTGAAGAGCAACACTCAATTTAAAAAAAAACAAATAGATATGCTAGAAGTGGAGCATCAGTACAATATTAAAATTGCTGAATTAAAAATAAAAAAACTGGAACTAGAAATAGAATTATTAGAAAATAGGAAGAACTCTAGTACTTAGTAAATATTAAATGGTGAGTGAATTTTAAAAAATTAAATCTTATTTTTTCTACTCCAATAAAATATATACCTAGATTCAAATCAGAGAGAAATAAACTTTATTTACAATACTATTATTATCTTATTATTATTTATAATTACTTTTTAATACTAACATACAAATCTTAACCAAAAATATTACACATAATACCAACAGGTATGTACTATGGAAGATTTTACTTCACAATATTATTCAAAATACAAATATCATAAACCTAAGCTTTTATGAATAAATAATAAATTAGTCAAAAAATTAAAAAATCTAAGCTATAATTATAAAAGAGTTACATTAATACTTATATTTATGATTTAATATTTATTTTCAGATCCTACAGTGAAGTTAAAAAATGTTATTTCATAACAAGAGAAACATGGTTGAAGAAAATTTATTTTAAAATGTTAAGTGTAAAATGTTTATTGTAAATTAGTTAAGGTTTAAAATATATTATTTTAGTTAAAAGTGTCTTTCAATAAATTGACGTCTTCTAATATTGCCACGTACATTGTTTTCCACTGGTAAAACTGACTGAATGGCTTCAGATGTTTGTGTGTAAGCTTCATTGTCATCAAGCCCACTATGAAAAACATCTTCTTTCATATCTATGGCAATATTGTGCAATACAGCACATGCCACAATAGTTTTTTTTGCAGTTTCTATGTTGCAGTAAAGGCCTCTTAATAAACAGCGGAACCTCTGCTTCCACAACCCAAAACATCTTTCCACTGCATTTCTGGTCCTAATGTGAGCACTGTTGTATCGTTCCTCTTGAGGTGTTGTAGTATTGCGTAATGGAGTAAACAAATAGTGTCTGCAAGCATAGCCACTGTCTCCTAGCAATATGCCTGAGAATGCACCAGCCTCAAATCGCTGCTTCAAACGACTTTCACGAAATATTCTTGAGTCATGAACACTCCCACGCCACCTAGTAACAATGTCCATGATTTTTAAATCTGCATCACAAACCACCTGGAACAACAGTTAAATATTTTAGTATCTCTTACTCACATAAATATGCATGACTATTCACTATCACTACATATTATAGAACAAAGTTACTGTCCACTTCTGTCTTTTTGTCCGATTCCATATTCCATCCAAAGCCAGAGTGGGTTGTTATTATTTATTGTATAGTAATCTCACTATATAATTATGGTCACCCTCAACCCTGTACTAGGTTAGACTACTTTTCAACACTATAATCAACGCCTCATCAGGGATGGGGCTGTGGACAAAAGTCGTTGTTCCTTTATATTGGAAGAAAAAAAATAATGTAAAATAATACCTGGACATTAATTGATGCAAATCCTTTGCGGTTAATATACAGTTGACCACCATCTTCACTTAACTTTTTTATTTTTATATGAGTACAGTCAATTGCGCCAATGACTGTAGGGAAATTTGCGATTCTGTGAAACTTTTGTATTGCTTCCTCTTGTTCTGTCAATGTAGCAGGCATTTTTATAAATCTATGTGATATTCGGGCTATGGCTTCTGCAATTTTTTTGCATATCTGACTTATAAAAGGCTGTGAGACTCCGTGCAAATCGGCTGTGTCATCCTGGATCTATAAAAAACAATAACAAAATATTAGTTTGGAACTTAGGACATAATTTAGTTTAATTATTTCTACCAATGTTTTGATAAATGCAATATAAGCTTTGAATCTACTTACTTCATGTCGCGCCCAGCTTCGTAATGCGCAAACCACTTGTATTTCGGGAGACACAGGGCATCCTCGAGCGTCTCTAGTCAAATCTTCTCTTAGTAAGTCCACTATTTTCATCGCATAACGTTTATTAAATCTATACTTTTGCCTGAAGTCTTCATCGGATAATTCTACGAAAGGATTGATTCGAACACGATTTATGTTGTGTCGGCGTGGTGTTCCCAACAACTCAGCGGCTTCAATATCATCAATATCAATTAAATCGACCATGTTAATATCCATTTTCGGGTTAAAAACAACACAACACAATGAAAAAGATGCTATAACCTAAAAGAGAAACTTTGACAGATACGATTTAGACCATGGTTTGATCGTTTAGACTAGGGGCCGCCGAGGTTTAGCGTTAGACCATGAAATGGTCTACGGTTTTTCGAAAAACCACGTTTTGTAATATCAATTTTGTTTAAACCGTAGTTTATAGAGATTTAAACCTGGGTTTTTAGTTAAACCGCTTTTTGTAATAAGGCTGTAAGATTTTAGCAAGTAGGGTATGTTGTATATTTATTAATTTTTTTGTGTATTTACACCTTTTACATATGTACCTATTAGATGACTAGATTTTTATAATTAAGTAGATATGTGATTATTTAGAAATACTATGCCTTGCCTCGCCTGAAAAACAGGATGACCTAGTTCAGGCACATAAAACAATAGAATTTTTCGTATATTTAAGCTTTGTACTTAGTGTTTTACCTTTTTACCTCAATAAACTTTTTATTATTATTATTAAAGTAAAATGCTTGGAGCAAATGTGACTATGCTTTTTTTGGAGTTCAGTTTCTTCTACCAATGCGTTTTACCCATAATTTTTTTTCACATCGTCTTTAGGAAATCTGTAAAATAAAAGTATTGACAATATTATTTACGTCCTTATGCATAATTTATGATAACCTCAAAGAAAATTCCGAATAGTCGCTAAAACTTCTACTGAAATATTTATTACCACTGCTTTCCACTACAAAGTGATTCAGCAAACCTTGTTTTATATTTCTAATCGGTTATCAGCTTGCATTAGACAGATCATTTGACAAAAACTTACCGATGGAAAGTCATTAGTTGTTAGTTATTTTCTTTACGTAAAGAATGGGACTTGCAGCCCCCAACCACACAAGACATTATACCACAGAGTCCGCACACTCACTATGTATATTTATACAAAGAATTTGTGCAATCTAACAACAGAATTATTATAAAAATATCATGTAACCATGGGAGTTTACTACAAACTCATGAACAATGAACACGCGAACAAGTCAAATTGTTCAATGACCGAACTGTCACACTCTGAAGCAAAGCACTACCTAATTTGGCCGGGTTGAATTAGAACCATAACCAAAATGACAGATCATCTTGTGACAAGCCAAAAAAGTAAAACAAAGTGCGAATCATTGATCTCATTCTAACATCCTTTTTCTTGCCATAAGATAGAATGAGACTAAAGGCAGTTTCTGAATTTTTGTTTTAGCCTTCCTTCTATGCTTTAGTTATTGTTCTGAGTATTTGACTATTTGAATATAAGTAATCAGGCACGTATACAGAGGGGGGGGGTAGTTGGGATTTATCCCCCCCGAAAACTGACGTTACATAAAATAAACGCATTTTTTTACAGAGTTCACATGGTTGTTTCAATGTTTGTCCCCCGAATCAAAAGTTTGGATACGTGACTGTATATGTATTGTACGTAGTATTATGTAGGGTCGTCAAGCACTTACCCGCGCTTTTTTTGTGACCGAAAGCACTTTAATGGCTAAATATTAATTATAAATGTGAAAGTTTGTGAGGATGGATGGATGGTTGGATACATGGATGGATGGATGGATGTTTGTTACTCTTTCACGCAAAAACTACTGAATGGATTTGGATGGAATTTGGAACACAATAGTTTATAACCTGGATTAACACGTAGAATACTTTTTATCTTGGTAGGTAGTACGTTCCCGTAGGATAATTTTCGACATCATGCGGGCGGAGCCGCGGGCAAAAGCTAGTAGTAGTGTAGTGTATAAATACAGGATAGATGGGCTACTGAAGTTTTCGTTTTGTTATGAAGTCAGTACCCAAGCAGAGAGATAGCGCTGCATATCTAGTTGTCATTTTTGGCAAGGCTCGTGTCGGGACGCAACGAGTTTTTTTTTTAAGTATGAATATATTATTTATTTAAATAAAAATACAAATTCTAATGTATGGAAGCAGTGCTAGACGAAGCTTGATCATATTTTGCTGAAGACTTTACTTTTTTGAGTAATTCTTTCTGCCCTTTTACATATTTATAAAACTCCGTGCAAGTCATATTGAAGTTAACCTGACACTGTAATAATGACTCCACAGTCTCCGGCAGCATGCGATTTCCTTCATCGGGCCACTGGCTCGAATACTCTTTCCACAGTGGCGTTGTGGTCAGGGGGCCAAGTGTACCAATTTATAGACGTCACAATGGTCTCTGCATTGTTTGTAAATTAGTAGACTTGGCCCCCAGGTATCGCAAACAAATATTGGCATAATTTGAGCAATTGGCATTCGCCACCGCCGAACTCGCAACGTCGCAACCGCGAAGCCGAGTAATTTAGCGCGCTTATTTGAATAGCCGTGACCGTGCGATAAAACGGGACGTAATAGTGTTTTGTCGGGTCGTCGGGACAGAGGGCCCAATGATGGCGACATGATAGTCCCGATCCCGATATATCGGGACGAATGGCAAGCCTATGCATTGCATATATCCCATATCCCCTTCGCTTGCGCTCACTAGATGGCACTTTAAGGAGTTTTTGTTTCTAGTATTGAATCCTTACATTGAAGAATGATTAAGTCAATTAATTGTGTGGAATAAATTAATTCATATGTGTATAAAATAAGACTGATAACAACATCATGTTCTAGTTCTTATCTTAAAAGAAATCTAGAATCCGAAATATACACAAGAAATTACTAATTTCACAAAATAAATAACAATCATTCTTAAATAAAAGGAAAAACATTCTTCAAAATCTTAAACTAGAAAATGATGACATCATAAAGAGCCGTTTTAAGTTTGGTCAGTGTGTCACTTCTGATATATTAAACTTAGCAAATAACTGTGAGTATGGACTAAACTTAGAGTTTCAGGATGCCTAGGTGAAGTACCGAAGAAAATCCAGGTAACAGGAAACAGAACTTTATTTATTTTCTCACGACCTTCTCGTGATCTCGTCCAACCGCTCGAGCCAGAGTGTCCAACCGACCTTTTCCCGCCTCCCAAGTTTCCGATAATTTTCGCGGTAAAATAGAGTTCTGTGATTGGTTAATGGTTTAATATCGTCAACCAATCACAGATGACAATGTGCTGGCCTCTGATTGATTAGCCAATCAGAAGCATCCAACGACCAACTGACAAACTAAAATGTTGCCAGTACAAAATATTCGAATCAAATAGTTACTGGCCTGGAAACTAGTCTTTTTGCGTTTCTATTTAATTAAATAAAAAGGTAAATTACCGAACCCTAACAATTGTAAGGGCACATTCAAGTCAATGAAAGACGAACCTATTAAATGGTAACTTTATAGTAGGTACATACAGCGCTCACACATGTGCTATGCAATTATACAATACTGAGAGCTTGAATTTATACAATGCAAAGATAGTTTTTACAATCTTCAGCAGCTTCAACAGTAGTTTCAAAAACTACTCAATTCGTTTATGGAGCTTTGTGAGCTTTGGGAGCCTTGTGGAGCAGGACCAAATTGAGCCAAGCATTTTTATTAGCGATGTAATCCCCCAACTTATAATATGCTTGGCTGCATAGTGTGCGTTTTATACAAGATTTAAATTTTGTTTTCGTTTTAAAGTATATGGGGAGGTATTTTATTGTAACATTTCAAACAGTACTCCATGAAAGATGAGTCTAGTTTAGCCAGCCTGAAACTAATTGTGTCTTTCACCTCTTTTACTAAAAACGGTTTTAGATATTTTTTTAAGATTTTATTACGTATATGATGTTTTCATAGATATATTGACAAGGTACCGTCATGATATTAATATCTTTAAATATCGAAGTCGTCATAAATGAATCCAAAGTAAAATGCTTGGACCAAATGTGACTATGCTTTTTTTGGAGTTCAGTTTCTTCTACCAATGCGATTTACCCATAATTTTTTTTCACATCGTCTTTAGGAAATCTATAAAAAAAAATAAAAACTTTTTTACAAAAAAACAACCGACTTCCAAAAAAAACACTAAAAGACGTGAAAAATAACTTTTATTTCGGAAGTCGGTGGCCAAAAACGAAAATACAAAAAACTTTTTTACAAAAAAACAACCGACTTCCAAAAAAAACACTAAAAGACGTGAAAAATAACTTTAATTTCGGAAGTCGGTGGCCAAACACGAAAATACAAAACCAAAGGCACCGACTTCCGAAATTAAAGTTATTTTTCACGTCTTTTAGTGTTTTTTTTGGAAGTCGGTTGTTTTTTTGTAAAAAAGTTTTTTGTATTTTCGTTTTTGGCCACCGACTTCCGAAATAAAAGTTATTTTTCACGTCTTTTAGTGTTTTTTTTGGAAGTCGGTTGTTTTTTTGTAAAAAAGTTTTTATTTTTCACTTTTTAGTTGCGGTACCTACCCCACACAAATTCTTATACCACTACTTGGTGTGTAAATAACAGTGACAGGAAATTATTAACACATCATCCATATAAACTAAGTGGAAAAAACATGCAATATTAAAGATAACTCAAAAACTACTGGTCAGACCTTGATCAAATTTAAATGGGACCACATGTGAAGCACCACCTATCAAATAAAACAAGAATCATCCAAATCGGTTCACCCAGAAAAAAGTTATGAGCTAACACACATAAAAAAAAAAAAAAAAAAAAAAAAAAAAAAAAAAAACATACAGACGAATTGAGAACCTCCTCCTTTTTGTGAACTCGGTTAATAAAAGTATTGACAATATTATTTACGTCCCTATACATAATTTATGATAACCTCAAAGAAATTTCCGAATAGTCGCTAAAACTTCTACTGAAATATTTATTACGACTGCTTTCCACTACAAAGTGATTCAGCAAACCTTGTTTTATATTTCTAATCGGTTATCAGCTTGCATTAGACAGATCATTTGACAAAAACTTACCGATGGAAAGTCATTAGTTGTTAGTTATTTTCTTTACGTAAAGAATGGGACTTGCAGCCCCCAACCACACAAGACATTATACCACAGAGTCCGCACACTCACTATGTATATTTATACAAAGAATTTGTGCAATCTAACAACAGAATTATTATAAAGATATCATGTAACCATGGGAGTTTACTACAAACTCATGAACAATGAACACGCGAACAAGTCAAATTGTTCAATGACCGAACTGTCACACTCTGAAGCAAACCACTACCTAATTTGGCCGGGTTGAATTAGAACCATAACCAAAATGACAGATCATCTTGTGACAAGCCAAAAAAGTAAAACAAAGTGCGAATCATTGATCTCATTCTAACATCCTTTTTCTTGCCATAAGATAGAATGAGACTAAAGGCAGTTTCTGATTTTTTATTTTAGCCTTCCTTCTATGCTTTAGTTATTGTTCTGAGTATTTGACTATTTGAATATACGTAATCAGGCACGTATACAGAGGGGGGGTAGTTGGGATTTATCCCCTCCGAAAACTGACGTTACATAAAATAAACGCATTTTTTTACAGAGTTCACATGGTTGTTTCAATGTTTGTCCCCCGAATCAAAAGTTTGGATACGTGCCTGTATATGTATTGTACGTAGTATTATGTAGGGTCGTCAAGCACTTACCCGCGCTTTTTTTGTGACCGAAAGCACTTTAATGGCTAAATATTAATTATAAATGTGAAAGTTTGTGAGGCTGGATGGATGGTTGGGTACATGGATGGATGGATGTTTGTTACTCTTTCACGCAAAAACTACTGAATGGATTTGGATGGAATTTGGAACACAATAGTTTATAACCTGGATTAACACGTAGAATACTTTTTATCTCGGTAGGTAGTACGTTCCCGTAGGATAATTTTCGACATCATGCGGGCGGAGCCGCGGGCAAAAGCTAGTAGTAGTGTAGTGTATAAATACAGGATAGATGGGCTACTGAAGTTTTCGTTTTGTTATGAAGTCAGTACCCAAGCAGAGAGATAGCGCTGCATAACTAGTTGTCATTTTTGGCAAGGCTCATGTCGGGACGCAACGAGTTTTTTTTTTTAAGTATGAATATATTATTTATTTCAATAAAAATACAATTTCTAATGTACGGAAGCAGTGCTAGACGAAGCTTGATCATATTTTGCTGAAGACTTTACTTTTTTGAGTAATTCTTTCTGCCCTTTTACATATTTCTAAAATTCCGTGCAAGTCATATTGAAGTTAACCTGACACTGTAATATTGACTCCACAGTCTCCGGCAGCATGCGATTTCCTTCATCGGGCCACTGGCTCGAATACTCTTTCCACAGTGGCGTTGTGGTCAAGGGGCCAAGTGTACCAATTTACAGACGTCACAATGGTCTCTGCATTGTTTGTAAATTAGTAGACTTGGCCCCCAGGTATCGCAAACAAATATTGGCATAATTTGAGCAATTGGCATTCGCCACCGCCGAACTCGCAACGTCGCAACCGCGAAGCCGAGTAATTTAGCGCGCTTATTTGAATAGCCGTGACCGTGCGATAAAACGGGACGTAATAGTGTTTTGTCGGGTCGTCGGGACAGAGGGCCCAATGATGGCGACATGATAGTCCCGATCCCGATATATCGGGACGAATGGCAAGCCTATGCATTGCATATATCCCATATCCCCTTCGCTTGCGCTCACTAGATGGCACTTTAAGGAGTTTTTGTTTCTAGTATTGAATCCTTACATTGAAGAATGATTAAGTCAATTAATTGTGTGGAATAAATTAATTCATATGTGTATAAAATAAGACTGATAACAACATCATGTTCTAGTTCTTATCTTAAAAGAAATCTAGAATCCGAAATATACACAAGAAATTACTAATTTCACAAAATAAATAACAATCATTCTTAAATAAAAGGAAAAACATTCTTCAAAATCTTAAACTAGAAAATGATGACATCATAAAGAGCCTTAACAATAAATGAAACTGAATAAAATGGTAGGTACATAGAATTGAAACAATATTTAGTTTTTTGAGGAATTTATTTCCTTATAAATTGTATTAAAAAATGTGTGCAAATGTGTGTGTGTTTGTAATGTATCTATTGTGTTTTGTAATTTAACGCTTGTGGTTTTGTTGCATTATTAGTTTTACCTATGAGTATTCTGTTGACATTCGTGCACGAGCTATTTATTATAGTATTCGGAATAGTTTTAGTCAGGAAATTTTGTACATTTATTTTATGAGGCACACACGAGAACTGGGATAAATTGCAAAATATATTTACTAGGTACTTACTTGCCTAATCAACGCTCTTGCTCTTGCTTGCTTGGTTTCAGACGTTTCTGCTGTGGTTCCTCGTTTAATTGGGTTTGAATGATCATGCAAACATCATCTACAAACTCGCAAAATGCCTCGGATGGATAATTAAGTGATCTTCTTGTATAGTCTCTTTCTAATATAATTACAATCTTTATTATTTGGAGGCACTGTGCCTTCCACATGAATTCTACAACTATAGCAATTTTTTACATATTTGCTGTAAACTTTTTAACAATATAGCCAGCCACATATCATTTTGCCTCTTTGCTAGTGGTGTTTCGAGAATTTTCTAAATTTGTTTGCATGAAGCAGGTAATTACAGAATCCACATTTACAGATTCTGAAGGTTGTTCTCCTGCCTTGCAAATTTCAGTTTAGCCGTCTTGAGGCGTCCAAGGATTTGACTAGTCCATGGATTATCGGTGAACCGTCGAACCGTTCACAGTACATCGACGGTCGAATTAACTAGTTCGTCCATTCAACGCTCATCACTAATTGTTATGTAAGTAACCATTAGGTAGTTGGTAATATACGCTTGTCTTGAGCAGACGTGTTTCTATTCACCTCCATACTTCATGGCGACCCTGCCATATGCGTTCCGGGAACTGAGCTTGCGAGCTATCAGATATCGGGCGCAAAGTGCATACTAGGCGGATTCCTGTGTGCCTTGGTGCAAAAAGTTATAATGTTTAACAAAGATAATAATATAGACACGAGTATGATTGACTGTAGCCGTGTGAAACAATACGCTAAAATAAAGCAAAACGGGAAAAAGTTACTCTAAAACGGAGGAAAAGGACATTATCATCGCCCAAAACGCTTCGGGAGGAAATAATAGTGCGAGTGATTCTGAACAGGAGAACCATATCAAGTTTAACAATATTATAATTACTACATTCCTGGTGCTGATGGTTATTGTGGTACTTGCATTAATTTACCAGAAACTGAAAAAGGGACATAAGAAATGGATAGACCAGCAAGTGGATTCTGCATTTATAAGAAGGATGCGGCAGCGTTTATCTGGAAGGAGAGACCAAGCTCGTGGTGAAGAAGATGTTTGACTGCAGTAAAGTTCATTCGAGAGAAGATTCATGAGTACATATTAAGTGTTGAAAAAGTGAGTTAAAACAACTGGTGCGTTTGTGTGAAAGTGTTTTTACGCGTAAGATTATTGTCAATTTTAGTTTTAAAAGCATGTAGTTTAGTCATTTTTAAGTTCTAAAAATAGATTGCGAATCGCAGTACCGCAGTAAGTAGAGTTCCGAGTCAGCATTTTTTATCGGCGCATTGAATGACAGTGCTTCGAGTTAGAATAAATAAAATTGCTATTAATGAAATAAGATAAGACAATATTTTCTACCTTAGGTAATATAACAAAGGGATCGGAAATTGAGTTAATTAATACCACGTACAAAAAGATTTGTGCTTTATTTTCTGAAATATCTAAATTGTGTACTTTGTCTAGCGTAGAATTAAAATCAGAAACGATGGAATTTGATATGAAAACTGCTTGTATGTTAATACCTATTTTAGATGATAAGGAAAATACAACGAAACAATTGATTGATGCGGTAGAAATGTATGCGGATATGCTTAATGATGTAGGTCAACAGTTATTAATTAAGTTTAAATTAAAGGGAAGACTATCAGAAAATGCCAAGTTAAGAGCAGCAGACATTTACTCGGCAGTTAGTGATATGATTAAGGATTTCAGGAATAAACTGTTAGTAAAAAAATCATTCACAGCAGTTCAAAATCAAATTCAATCTTTGAATCAAGGTTATAGGACTATTGAGGAGTACGGATCGGAACTTGAAAGTTTATTAACAGATTTGAATATTTCTCAGGCTGAGGGCGACACTGCCAAATGTGCGATTCTGAAGCCAATTAATGAAAAAATGGTCTTGAAAAAGTTTACAGATGGTCTTAAGAGTGAAAGGTTGGGTACGATCATCGCCGCACGCAACTACACGTTGCTGAAGGACGCAATCCAGGCAGCCAAGGACGAGGCCCCGTCATCTTCGTCTTTATCCAGGCCTGCTGAGGTAATAGAGATGACCTCAACATTTCGAGGTAGGCACAATTATCGTTTTCCAAAGTCTCGAGGGCAAAACAGGACGGGGTCGACCACATTTCCACAATAATAACAGAGGTAATTTTCAAAATAATTATAATAATTATGGTAATCATTCGAATAGATATCAAGGTTACTCCAGACCTTTTAGGTTCGCCCCCCGTGGAAAGGGTCAGTATAACAAACAAGGTTCTTATTATAATAGGCGTGGTGGCCAAGGCTTTTACAAAGTAGCGGTCTCAGTACAGAGTGACAATACTCAACCACGTAATACAAATAGTTTGGAACAGATGCCTGATAAGAGAGGCAATCAGTTTTTTCATGATTAATGATTTTGTATATAACACTAGTAGTGGTAGATTTAAATTTATCAATTACTATACTAACGGTAAAAAGTTTATACTATTATTAGATACAGGTGCATCCATTTCAATCCTTAAGGAAGAAGTACTTCCAAGGACAACACAGGTGTTTCAAGAAACATTAGCGGTCAAGGGAATCGGAGGTAAGGTTTACTCCTCTGGTTATGTATTGCTCGATTTAGATGTTTCTGAAACTGAAATGTTTCAAAATAAGTTTCATATTTTTAAAAGTTTGCCAGTCGTCGTTGATGGAATATTAGGATTAGATTTCATGAGTAGGTATAAAGCAAATATAGATTTAGATAAAAATTTGCTAACGCTACAAATAGGAGAAAAGTATTGTAATCTACCAATTTATGACAAACCGGATTACAGTAATTCACTACTGATACCACCTCGGAGTGAAACCATTCACTACATTTATTTAAACACGTAAGTGGAAGGTGATTGTTTTGTTAGCGCTAGAGGGTTAGAAAAGGATGTTTTCCTAGCAGGTACTATAGTTAGGCCTAAAAATAAAAGAGTACCTATAAAAAAAAAAATACTCGAGATAAAGAAGTAAGTTTAAAAAAAATCATATTAAACGTAGAGACTTTAGAGGACTACCATATTCTAAAATTTAGCAAACATGAAAGTAGTTTAAAAAGAGCCAATACATTATTGCCTTTATTAGAATTACAACATTTAAACAGAGAAGAAAATGATTCTATTCAGAAGATTTGTACTAAATATTCAGATATTTTCTTTTTTAAAACCACAAACTACTCTACAAAACTTAGAACTACAAATATTTGCGAACAAGCTATAACATTGAAAAGTAACATTAATCCAATTTATACAAAACCATATAGGTTACCACAAGATTTAAAGCTGGAAGTAAATAAACATGTAGAGAATATGCTTAAAGATGATATTATAGAAGAATCATCTAGGTCTAGTCCAATCCTGCCAGTTCCAAAAAAATCTGAGGGTTCTCAAAATTGGCGTTTGGTGATAGATTTTCGGAAATTAAATGAAAATATTGTAAATGACAAATTTCCTTTGCCTAACATTACTGATATTTTAGATTCATTGTCTGGCTCAATTTATTTTACTCATTTAGACCTTCAACAAGGATATTATCAAGTAAAACTGGCACCTGATAGCCGAAAATATACTGCATTTTCGACTAGTACAGGACATTACCAATTAAAACGATTACCGATGGTTCTTAAGACTTCTTGTAGGCTTTCAGTAGAGTCATGTCAATTGCGATGTCAGGATTAGCTTTTGAAAAGTGTTTTGTTTATTTAGATGACTTAATCGTTTTTGGAAGATCTTTAACTACTCATAACCAAAATCTCATTGCTGTTTTTGAAAGACTGAGAAAGGTAAATTTAAAGTTGAATCCCACTAAGTGTCAATTCTTGAAGAAATAAATTTTATATCTGGGTCATTTAGTTTCTGCTGACGGTGTTTCGCCTGACCCTGACAAAACTAAGGTTTTAGAAAAAAATCTTATACCTAAACACGCGGATGAAGTGAGACGGTTTGTTGCCTTCTGCAACTACTATAGAAAATTCGTGCCTTCCTTTGCAACAATTACTATGCCCTTAAATCGCTTGCTAAAGAAAGACGAACCGTTTGTTTGGAGTTGGGAGTGCAGAAATGCATTTAATTTTGTAAAAACCTCATTAATGACGCCTCCTATACTACAGTATCCAGATTTTTCTGAATCCAATGAATATATATTACAGACCGATGCATCTGATCTAGCTGTAGGAGCTGTATTGTGTAATAGGGACATGAAACCAGTTGCTTATGCCAGCAGACCATTAAATAAGGCAGAGAAAAATTATCCAGTAATACAGAAAGAATTAACAGCAATTGTATGGGCAGTAAAGTACTTCAGACCTTACTTATTTGGCAGAACTTTTACTATTGTGACAGACCACAAACCTTTAATTTATTTATTTGGAATGAAAGATCCATCTAGTAGGCTAATTAAATTCCGGTTAATACTTGAAGAATATGATTTTAAGATAGTGTATGTGAAAGGTAAGGACAATGTTATCGCAGATGCATTGTCTAGGGTGTGCATAACATCGAGTGAATTGAAGGATGTGAAAGAACAAATTTTAGCCGTAACAACTAGGGCACAAAAGAGGAAGTTAGAAGAGAGTTTTAAGAAGAAACAAACTGTTCCTAGTAAAACCACCGACAACCGGCCTGATCAACCAAGAGTCGTGGAATTACTAAGACAGCCGTGTGATTCTATTGAAATTAAGTTAGTAGAAGAAAAAGCTATAAAGAAGTTTAAAAGAGAAAGTATGATAAAGAAGCAAAAGGATTGTTTTGTTTGTATACCAAGTAATATGTTATTGTGTATTAACCTTGACTTTAGATTGCATTTCTCGCGAACCGAATTTGCGACTAAGTTAAAGCAGTTTTGTGAAAGAATAGAGGTAAAGGAACTATGCATAGTGAAAGATGATAACAATAATGAATTTATTAAAGGATTATGTAGTGAAATTAAATCGTTAAAAGAATGGACCGGACCCCGAATATGCATTTTGAGAGGAATTGAAAGAATATATGATGAGAAGGAAAAATAATTTATTTAGAATAGCTATCATTTATTACCTACCAGTGGCCATGCGGGTATGAATAGAATGGCGAATAAAATTAAAAGAAAATATTACTGGCCAGGGTTAGATATGGATATTCGAAAGTTTATAAGTAAATGTGAGATGTGTCAGAAAATGAAACAAAGTAAATATACGAGACAACCCATGACTATAATGCGGGTTGCAGACCAAGAGCTAAGCTAATTTAGTTTAGCTTAGCTCGCATAGATGAGGTAATTTTTCATACTTATGTGAGACTGCAAACTATGAACACAGTATGAAAAATTACCTCATCTATGCGAGCTAAGCTAAACTAACTTAGCTTAGCTGTTGGTCTGCAACCCGCATAACTACTACAGCATTAGCTGCCTTTGATAAAGTTTTCCTCGACTTATTTGCACCTTTGTACAGGGATGAGTCAGGAAATAGTTATATTTTAACCCTACAATGCGAGTTGACAAAATACATAGAGGCATATCCATTACCCAATAAGAAAACGGTTACTGTAGCTAAAGCATTCGTGAATAATTTAATTTTACGATTCGGTATCCCGAAATCTATAGCTACGGATAGGGGAACAGAATTTATTTCTCAAGTTATGGAACAGGTATGTAGGCTATTAGAAATAGAAAAGTTAACATCTACTGCATACCACCATCAATCAATCGGTTCCCTAGAGATAGCCTATAAACATTTAGGAGCATTTTTAAGAACTTATTGTAATAATGTGTATCGTTCATGGTTTATTGGTTACCATTCTGGTGTTTTATTTTAATACTAGTGCAAACACGCAAACTAAATACACACCACATGAACTTGTGTTTGGAAGACAATGTCATTTGCCAAACAGTTTAGAACATGATCTAGAACCACTTTATAATAGTGATGATTATTGTTTAGATTTAAAGTATAAGTTGAAAGTAGCTCTAAGAGATGCAAGAAATAATTTATTAGCTTGTAAGGAAAAAAGAAAAGACAAATATGATAAATCATGTAATTCTGTATTTGATAAGAAAAATGATCTTATTTTAGTTAAGAATGAATGTGCTCGTAAATTAGACTGTGTTTTTAATGGACCTTATGAAGTGTTGGAAGATTTAGGCGTTAATGTAAAGATAATTGAAAAGGGTAAGGTAGATGTAATACATAAAGATAGGACAAAAAAGTTTTGATAAGTAAGTTATAAAAAAGGTACCTTTGCTTTGATTGTCTTTAATTTTGTTTATTTTTTTTTCTTTCACCCCCGGAGGTGAAGTCTATAAATGTACTTAGCAGTATGTAACATTGTTATGTAAGTAACCATTAGGTAGTTGGTAATAAACGCTTGTCTTGAGCAGACGTGTTTCTATTTACATCCATACTTCATAGCAATATCTTTCAAAATGATTCAGATTCTGATTAATAGTCTGTTACGCAATTAGGGGGCTGGTAGCTTCTTGTGACGGGACTTTGAGCTTCCCTAAAATGAATGGGTTGAATTACATGATGAGTATGATGACTGATGTATGCATAGAAATATTTTATATTTCTATGGATGCATGCATGTTGCCAGTCTGCCAGTGGGCTGAAATGCGGCTTTCATAGACATTTTCATTTGATTTTATAAGTAGTGTTTTTTTTGGTTGGATGTGATTTCGATGACTAAGTATAGCTTTTTTTGTTTCGGTAAAATCGGTGATAACTCAGCCATCTCACAATTTCAGCCCACTGTGAGTCGGGCCAGCAGAGTAATTGCGTAACAAACTAAGGGCCTCTTTCACCATCCTCAAGTAAAGTTTCAAGTAAGCTAACCGCCCGTTAAAGTAACCTGTAACATCATTTGCGGATTTCACGACGTTCGAGTAGCACTAATCATAAGATTTAACTGACCCGTAACTTACTTGCCACGACATCTGGCAATTAGCGTGTTTACATTACAGTTAAAGGTTGTCCATTGTCAAAAACGACAACGGGTAGTTACTTATCAGGTAACATCAACGATTATTTCAAAATGTATTAAAAAATATGGATCTAATTGACTTGATTGGTCATCAATTGGATGAATTATAGAATATACTTCAACACAACGAGTCCCTAGGATTCGTGTATTTAAATTCCTTGTTGATTATTTTATGGAGCTAGATGAAACTGATTTTTTTGCTAGATTTCGTCTATCGAAGTATACAATAAACCAAGGTCTTAACTTCGAAATCGTAAATACTTTCCAAATCATCGGTGCTTAAAGTAATCATAGCTTTTATTTGCTCTTCCACATAGTCTAGCGGAGGTGCTGTGTTCTGACCACCTCCGGTACGGTAAAGTTCCGAGTAGGTATATCCAGATCGAGCATTGAATTCATTTTGGATGCTTATAAAAAAGTTAGCACTTCTATCTCTTTTAACTTTATCCATGCTAATTAAAAAATATAGGTCATTCAAGTAACAAATTAAAATCACACGCTTTCCGAACCAGGCACAAAAACACCACAAAAATGTCAATTGACAACTGCCAATGACGTTTGACGAGTAACATTGACGTATTATTGAACGAATTACGATTTGTAATGTCATTCACTTAACCAGTAAGTTGTTACTCGAAGCTTTATTTTCGTTTGTGAAATTGACTAAAGATACTCGTAACTTTTACTTGCCGATTAACTTTAACTAGGAAGTAACTAACCAACGTTTTACTTGGAGGTGGTGAACGAGGCCCTAACAGTAGCAACGGCTTTCATTTTGACAGTTCAACAACATTCTAATAATCAGCTTGTAATGTTCCCACTGCTGGGACACTGGTCTTCTCTCTTGTGAGAGAGAGGGAGTGGGTCGTAATCCGCCACGCGGGCCCAGTGCGGGTTGGTAGATGTCATATGTCTTCGAATTTTTGGTTCTAGGACATACCGGTTTCATCACGATGTTTTCTTTCACCGTTTTGAAAGGAGTCGTGATGAAATAATTTACTCAAAGTGAAGCACCTGTCGGGGTTCGAACCTACGACCTACAACTCGTAACTCGCGGCCGTTACCACTGGGCGACCACAGCTGCAACAACATTCATTGCGTTATTTACGTTGTTGAGCCGACAAAGTTTTCGAACATATGAAGCAATGGATTAGCAATATCCTTCAAAATGATTCAGATGATGTGATTGAAAGTGTGTTACGTAATGAGGGTGCTTGGTCAACTCAAAAATGCAATGGTTCTTTCTTCTGAATACCGCTTTAGACATAATGTTTGGACTCATAACCTCCGAGTTTGTTTCGGCATTATTTTATTATCAGGGATCAGTCAGCATCATCTAGTTTTAAAATATTGACCAACAAATTTACGTGTAAAAAGTGTCTTACAAGATCACCTACACAAGAGGAATTTCATATTCAATTTTTTGTTTCATTTTTGAGAGGGATTTCATTTTATCATACCAGTTTTTAAATTATGTAGGAACCTTATAATCCGCTATAAATGAGACTTGATTAGTTATTTTGATTAATCTTACAGTCAGGAAAAACTGCAGTGACGTCAACCATACATTGTTGTGAGAAATGATGGTACCGAGATTACGATGATAGATTTATGTTTAGGCAGCTGTCCCACCGACCGCCCGCCGCGCCGCGCCCGCGCCGAAGAGGAAGCGACTAGCTGTCCACGATTTTCTCTCTCAAGAAACATACAAAAGATTGTAGGTCCCGTGTCAGTAATAGAATCATAAATTACATATAAATATTAATACTTATATAGTTGATCGCTGACTGTTTACACTGCCGGCAAGAACTTTCTGTTCACTAGTTTGTCGCAGCAACAAAGAAAGTACTCACTCAGCGCGGCTCAGCGACGTTAGCTTGGCGGGCGGAACAATCGCTGAGAGACTCACGCTTGGCACATACATTCGCATACCAGCGAGTAATCGCTCGTCGCCGTCGCGCACTCGTAGCTCGTTGCTCGCCTACTCGTTTTTAGTTGCTAGCTCTACTCGCTTCCTGTTAATCGCCGCCAGCGGCGCGGCAGTGGGACCGGTGCCTTAGGTAGGTAGGTATTAAGATATTATTACGTTAACAATTAAATTATTATTCGTTATTTTGTTAAACAATAAAACAATGTAGTTGATTGTAGTAGGTAACTGTTTTCTTCCGGTGAATTGAATAATTTATTATGTTTTAAGTTTTTGCGATTTTATTTTTAAAGTATGTTGTACCCACTTAATTGGTATAAGTATTTACCTAGAGTACCTACAGTTAAAATACATATACAGTTAAATTTTTCATAATACAGAATACAGCTAAAATGTACACAGTTAAGGCTCCCGATAAAAGGCGCGATGCGATTCTAGTAGAATAATTTCTATGAAATCTTCATGGAAATTGGTTTAAAAGAGTCGCGTCACGCCTGTCTGCGGAAGCCTTCATGCAATAAATATATCTTTATCTCAATCATTTGACATTTGAAGTACTTTTTTTGGCCTTAAATTTCGTCCATGATTTTTCAATTACAATTTAACAATGTTATTCAAACAATATGTGTTGGTTTAAATCAGGTATGGGCAACCTTTGACATCTTGAGGGCCAAACTTTAGCGTGCAAATACGTTCGCGGGCCGCGTTTAAAAGTACTTAGTGCATTTTAAAGTAGTGATAATATTTTTTGCGATAGATATTAGACATGAAATAATACGACAATGTTATTTATTATAGTACAATTCATTAAAATAACAAAATGAAATTTAAAAAATTGGCACATTATAATTAAATCGTTAAATTTGCAAATGTTACAAACTACGAAAGTTACATACACCGAAATCAATTTTATGCCGTGATTCTGAGTGGAATCAATACAAAAGAACGTTATTATGGAGAGAAGTCGTCATATGAGCCGAGAAGAATTGATCAGGGGCCCTAAAATGGACGCTTTGGCAGAATCATAATATGAACTGCGTACAATTCGTATATCCCGCAATTCATCTGTTTGACAGCTGCTATTTGACATTAGACTTCATTATAACAATGCATAATTTGTGGACCATTTTTTGAAACTTCATACAAAACTGTCAAACAGATGAATTGGTGGATATTAATTGTAGGCAGATCATAATATGATTCTGCACAAAGCGTCCATTTTAGGCCCATAGGGCACAGGGCATAGGGGGGTTTTTAGGGGCATTTTAGCCGTGGGAATGTTGGAAGCTGGTTCTCGGGAACGTGCTGTGGCAAACGCTCTGGGCGCCACGCAGAGTGTTATAAGTCAACTTTGGATACGTTACCGCATCACTGGCAGCGTGGCAGATCGAAATGGAGGACGAGTTCGCATCACCACACGCAGACAGGATCGTTACAAACAAATTACTGCTCGACGAAATCGTACAATGACCGCGATGATGTTGGTTACGAGGCTTCATAACTCTTCAGGGATTTTAGCAAGCATATGGAATCGCTGGCATAAAGTCAATCTCCGTTCCCGAAGGCCGCTACGTGTACCACCTATTGAGCCCCGCATTCGCAGAACCCGTTTACAATGGGCTTGTGAACACAGAAATTGGGCACTTTGTGTTTTTTTCTGACGAGGCTTGCTTTGGTATGAGGCCAGATACTCGACGAACACGGTATTGAAGGCCCCTGGACGTTTTAAATCATGCCAAGAAGACCATGCATACAGTGGTGGAACAATCATGATATGGGTAGGTACTATTTGGATCGGCGGAAGAACCAAGCTGATTTGGATCAGACGCAATCCCAATGCACAGATTTAATCTGAAACAATTTTATGAGATGTTGTCATTCCAGAAATCATGAAATTACACACCTATCTAAAGAGTTGGTTCCTTCTTTTCTATTTAGGTACTTCTTCTTCTTTTTTTCGGCTTGGTTTGCTTAATTGTTGTCTTATAATTTTCTTAACGTTGTCTGCATTAAGAAAATTATAAGACAAGACAGCACTTTAAAATATGTTGGTACCTACCTTAGGATTTAGGTACAGCCGCAAAAGTTTTTTTTTAATGCTACTTTAGCGGCTCTAACTTAGAAAAACCATAAAAAAATCTGTTTTGTCGGTCTGCTAAGCATGGTAAAGATTTTTAAGAAAGAAAAAAGGAAAAATATTTAATTTGGTGCATGCACAGGAAATAAAAACAGTAAAAAAAACAAAAGGAGCATTTCAAACAAGCAAAATGAAAAAAAAAAACTGTGTGAGGCCAAAAAGGCTCCTTTCTCAGCATAATGCTGCTAATTAAAAAAAAAAAACCGCAGCGCTGGTATTCTGATAGAATCCGCTGTGATGCCACGAACATACCTACGGACATTATAAATCCCACTAGCTAGGGGATAAAAAAAAGAAAATAAAGCAGTAATAAAACCATTTTCTCTCCTAGAGAGAAAATTGAGGACTACGTACAACCGCGCGACGCGCAACGTCCTCAATTTTGGCGGCCCACATTTTTGCCGCTCTGGGCATTTGCCCGGCTTGCCTTCCTTAGATCGGGCCCTGTAGGAGACTGTCCTTAACTTTTGAGAAATTTTATTACTGCCGTCATCTTGACGACAGATATTAATGGATGAATCATGAAATCAGATATTATTGCTGAGCTGTCCACAGTAATATATTTACAAGGTGTAAAAAGACCCATCACATAGCCGTCAACTACGCATTCTGTACATCTAAGTGATATTGCACAAAAATATTTGCTGCGAAACGACTTTTATTTTTGGTGTGTTTTGCGGTTTGCGGTAGCACGCAATGTAACACATGCAAAACATTGTGATTATGGGTGTATGCAACGGTACAGTGGTCGTGGGGTATTTAAAGTTGTGTTATAATTATAACATTAAAAACTTGTTTTCGTCAGTTAAAGTTGAAATTTTAACCTTCAATCTCCGTAACCAGAAGGTTCCCAGGTACGGTCCAGTACAAAAAAGGATTACAAGGACGGGGAGTACAAGTGACTCTCGGCTTCGTTAAGTGTCTTTTTACACCCGAACTGTACCTGCTTAACAAATTACAACTTTATCTACAACTTGTGGTTTTAAATTAATGATATTCAAAGTAAATAACTTTAAATTCAATAGCGGGCATAAAACCAGTTGACATGTAAAACATGTTTCATAAAGTACTTATTATAAATTTATGTCCATGTTATATACTGTAAAAAGCTTCCGATTGAAAGGACAATTCCCAAGGTACTTATTGAAATAATGTTTTGTTTTCCTTAAACAAACTACCCACAAAAATAAATAAATAAGTACTAGTATGTTTTTAACAATGAATTTAGAAGTTGGTATTTCCTTGTTTTTATTGCCTCGTTTTTAGTGGTCGCAGGCGCTACTGCTGAGCATGAGCTCCTGGGTTTGATTCCCAGGTTGGGCTAAGTGTTATTGGGTTTTAGTATCAGGAATTTGTCAGTAGCAGCCCGGAGTCTGGATTTGTGCCCGGTTGATGATAACAGGCTCGCCCCTATTACATGGGATAGTAAGATCTCTTTAAAATATGTATACAATTCCGTAGTACATTATTTTGATCTATCTCGTAAGGGTTAGTCAGCGTTTGCAATGTAAGCGCACAAAATATGTTTTTTACGACATCACATTACAAATCCTTGAAATTCTCGGCTTTTCTATATTATAATATGCATGTATTATACATATAAACCGTCCTCTTGAATCACTCTGTCTATTGATGAAAAGCACATTCAAATCCGTGGCGTAGTTTCAAGCGCACAGACAAAAAAGCGACTTAATTTTATACTACGTAGAGATTTCTAGTAATACTCGTATTGTGCAGAAAATGAATAATGACACAAAAAAACAAGTATATCGTGCAATCGTGCAAAATTATAGGTCTACACTATACAGGGTGGCGGGGACATCGACGCGCTAACTGTAACCATGAATTCAGCACATGATTCTAGACCCCATAGTATTTTTTTTTTAATAACCGACAAACAATTTCAGCGCATGAGTTCAGAATCATGTACTGAACCCATGGTAACAGGTTGCGCGTCGATGTCTCTGCCACCCTGTATACAACATGGGCCTGGTACTCGGCAGGATAATTATTTCAGAGTGGTGCATTTTTAGGGATATTTTCATCGAAAAGCAAGAATGTGGGATGCAAGAGCGAGTGAGGCGAGCTCGAGTATTTTTTACTAAATACACCTTTTATCGGTCCTGGTACTTATACACAACTAATCAAGTCAAGTGTCAAGTTATGCAAAAATTAAGAATTAACATATTCTAGACCTCTTTAATTGCTTAAAACGGCTAAAACCCGATCACAAAACAAAACCGGTACGACGAAAATCACACTTGAAATAAAAAGTATTAAAAATGTTGCAGTCGTAAAGAAAAACCTGACATTTTAATCATGTCTGAAAATGATGTAAGATTCAAATCATAATTCGGTGGGTTTTCTTGTGATCAGAAATACGGTTCTAGATACCATGTTTTTTATTTTCTTGCGTGCTTTGGACTCCTAACGTTACTAATCTCCCTCTGTTACTAATGAACATTAAAAAACGTAATTTAATGTTTGTTAGTGAAAGAGGGACGTCGCGCGTCGCCGCGTCGTGAACTTTGAGGTTAAAGGCCCGTGTACACTGGTGCGACACGACAGCCCACACAAAGGCGCCGCTCGTCGCGCGGCACGCGGTGCTTTGTGTCACGCTGTCGCGTTGCACCAGTGTGCACGAGCCTTTAAGAATATCATGAATTTATACCTACTGCCTTTATTTATAGTAGGGGTCAAAGGGTGTATTAATCTGGTGTAGGATATACAAAAAAGGCCAATTCAGGGTTATGTTTCTACTTTAAAATATGTATTTTCTAAAATATAATTCCTACCTAAAAGTCAATCCACACATATCAGGGCCGTGCCCGGGACGTGGACGGTCCATGGTCCGTCAGAGGCTCAAAACAATATCGGTGTGTACATTTTATATTACCTAGTTTGGGAGCCAGGAGATTAATTAGTCTCACATCTCTGTATCAAATTATTGTACAATTGTTTTTTGTCACCAAGTTACAGATAAATAAATTATTATTATTTATATAATATAATTGAAATGGTACCTACCTACATAAGACTGATAATGTGCAAGTTTGCAACACACATTACCTACTCCGTTACTTTCACAATGTTTTGATTGAGGGGAAAGGGTAAGGATTTACTAAATAAGAAATAAGCTTATACAGTTTTGTCCCTCCGCTTTTATAACGTGACTAGTAAAGACTCCTTCAAACAGGCGCAACACGCGACGTGAATCGCGCGCGACCCAAAGGCACCGTTCGTCGCGCGACACGAGGTGCCTTTGAGTTACGTGCCATTCGCGTCGAGTGTCGCTCTTGTTTTAAGGACCCTTAACTGGGGCAATACCTCATTTGCTTCAAAAAAATACCTATGTCATATTGCGAATATTCTATGTATTTTAAATGTTTTAATAGACATACCTATGTGTGATAAAGTAAATATTTGTATGTCGCGTTTATCGGCGGATGTATCCTGAACATAACTAACTCTACCTACCAACCTTGTACCAAATTCTACGAATAATCTTTGCCTTTGAAAAAAAGGATATTGTTAACCTGATTCACTGCCTGTGATAACCGAAGTGGTAGACAGGTGTACAGAACACTCTCACTTCATTCGTTATGTTAAGTTACCTATGTAAAAGGAAGGGAGCCTTTTGCTATTTAAACCGTGAACGATCCATAACCCCAGATACTACATAGAATAACCTAATGGAAAAACCCAGTAAATTTTTTACTGATCTGGGAACCTAACTCAACGCCATGTTGAGCACTGTTGCACTTGCGACCACTAGGCCAACGAGGCAGTAACTAGACTATTGAGTCAGTGAAGTAAGTTAGTAGCATTTACCTAAGCATAATGTAAGTAATAATAATAAATCATTTATATATTTCAGAACCAGTCCGCATGTATACATGTGAAATTAAAAATATTAGATACATTAAGAATCAATTAAAAGATTACAATTAGATAAACATTACAAAAGTCATCAATAAAAACATTATAAAGTACAATTTTACAATAACAAAAAGTTTAAAATACACTGTATGTTTAATCTTAGTCTTTAGGTTTGGCTCCGGAATGCTCAACATGCAGCTTGGTCCAGTACCGCATTATTGGGAAATCCAGATCCAGATCCATCCTCCATGCGAACAGCTAAAGGTAGCTGTTGGAGCTGCCTCGTATGCGGCGCATCAGTTTCACATCCTACGTCAGTAATACATCCTGACAAAATTCAAATCGAACCTACTATCAGTTTGCACATATCGTAACACATCGTATTAATAAAACATCGCAAAAAATCCGTATCAGTAAAACTCGCTTAGGCAATTTTCATTCAATCTGTTTCAACACTATGACTGTAACATCGCATCGCAACTAGTACGAACTTCCAGTTCCACAGCCGGATAGCTTTTCAACTCAGTATTGATTCGATTATCTTACAGTGTAGTTCGTTCAAGAACTTGTCTTGTTTACGTAAATAAAATAATATTACTTAACGTAATTTATTCCAAGAAAAATATTTTAGCAAAATATTAAGTAGGTACCTATCATATTTTTTCTTGAGTTATTTGAAGTGAAAGGTGGCAGTGAAAGTAAGATTTCGTGGATTTTGGAATTTTCCATTTTTTTTTTCAGCAGGATAAAAATAAGTATATGCAGGTATTTTATTCTTTATTTTTATTGACTAATTTGAACATTTCGCTGTAGTATAAGTCCCTAAATAACTAGCTTATTTTAATTTTTGCTAAATTATAATAAACTTCAGAAATTCAGAATAATAAATAACGTAGGTACCTACATATTTAGATATGCTGAAGTTTCATTCATATACGTTTTTTATAAATAGTGCAATTTTTTTAGTTGCCTGACATAGGATAAAAATACATAAAAAAAGAAACACACGTCATTAATAGATGCTTAAAAAAAATGCTGAATACCGGTTCCGCCAACGTTACAACCTTAATATGAGACATATTAAAATAAACTTAGTTTTCTCTTATTTTAATAATGACTTTAAAAAATTATAACTTTTGAATAGAATATTTATTTGCTCAGAATGTAGGTATTCAATTTCTATTCTATTCTATTCTTTGTCATGTGGGCCGTGCACTCTGGCCACTCTTGCGTTGATATCATTTAAAGTTTTAGTGGAGGGGTAGGCAGAGGTGTATTACACTCATATTTCGCCATATTCTATAATAGGAGGAAAGAAGCCTATTGCTAATCCATCGCTTCATTTGTTCGAAAAAATTGTCATATTCATATTCATATTCATATTCATTTATTGCATTTCATGTTGTTTACAGGTTGTTACATTATGATAGTTCCAAACAATGAACCCTGCTAGGGCACAGCAATGTATAGGCGACAGGTTTTAATTAATTTAACATGCTATCATTATTCATTATTTATACAATTTGTTGATATAGATTAATTTAAAAATTATTAATTATTATTATACATTATGTCATTCTTATAAACTAAATAAATAAATTATCATTTTCTGACTGATGTCTTATAGAGTACCTAGTTATGTATGTGTAATGTGTTCGAGTTGATAGTAATTTATTTATTTCTCAGTTAAAAATTCTTTTAGGCTATAATATGATTTTAAGTTTAAGTAGTTTTGTAGGTCATTTTTGAATTTGTTGTCATACTCTGTATCCTTAACTGAATTCGGGAGTTTATTATAGATTTTAACGCACATGGCCAGAGGCCCAGAACGAAACATAGCTAGTCTTGAAGTTGGTACCGCTAATTCGTTTAGATATCGGTTTCTAAGACTGCGTTGCTGTGGGCGTTGCTGTTTTGCTAGCGGAAAAAACGATGGGTATTTTCTCACAAATTTACTAGTTTCTAGGATATAAATACCTGTTAGCGTTAGAATTTTATGTTCTATAAAGTATTTTTTGCAACTTTCCGCTCAACAACGTAAATAACGCACTGAATGTTGTTGAACTGTCAAGATGAAACTCATTCCTACTGTTAGTGTGCTACGTAATTACCCCGCTGATCATAGTACAGTCAACTGCACATTAGTGGTAACACTTTCACTACGAATACCGTCCTTATGTCGCAGTCTCGTTAACTGACAGGCCGCACTAGGCGTTGCTACGCGTAGCTGTCAAGGCCTTTCAAAGAGTGGAGCATTCAAAGCAACCAACCGCCCATTGTGTAACCCTATGTAAAATTTCTACATTTATATCTGTAATTTTTATGGTGTACATATAAAGACTATTCTATTCTATTCTATTCCCATATAAACAAAGCAAAAAGAAACGCGCCCGTGCAGGCCGCGAAAGGCGCCCCCGCGTCGCGCCATCCATCGCCACGCCAAGCCTATCAACTTACCGACTCGCGACGAATCGGACATACGGCGACAGGCTGCCGCAGGCCTCATCGGATTACGTCCGTCGCCCCCCATTCATCAGGACCCGAGGCGGCGGCGCGTAGTTTTCCACGCGCGCCCCTCTTAGACGTCGCGGGGGGTCAAACACCTCACTCCCTCCGCTCAACCGGACGGGGCCCGCATAGGCGGGCCCCATCCAGTCCCACCAGTCGGGGTTTGCGGAAGATTCGTACGTTCCCGTGACCCCTGGCGGTTTTTAGTCAGTAAGAGTCTGACAGACAAGGGGCGGGGAACATCCATGAGGATTTTCCACCCCGGATCAAAAAAAGGCCTCATCGGATGCGACGCGCGACGGTTCCCGCATTCTGTCGGCCTGGCCTGGCGCGGCGCGGCCCGTGGGAACGCGGCATTACTTTACTGAACTGTGATCGTTGCTTTACTATTTAAAACTCGACATTAATACGGTGTATATGCGGTTCCGACGCGGCGCCGCGCCGCCGCCGCCACCGGTGCGGCGCATGCGCAATATTCATTTATATACTCAACCATGTAGTTCGGCGCCGCGCGCCGGTGCGGCTCAGGCGCCGTGTACAGGAAGTCTTAAGTATAGAGGTCAGATATGACATTTATAGTAAAAATGGTAATCAGCACCCTTCAGTAACTCATACTGTAATAACTATTAAATAAGAGATGAAGGAACACTTAACAATCGAGCCAAAAAGATTGTATATGTACTTTACTTTTTTTAATGAGGTTTATTTACACTTTGCTTATCGGGCAGTTCATCAATCGCTCTCTGCTGACCCTGAATGTTGTCCAAGGAATGATAATGATAATAATTAAGTCATTATCCTCCTGCCCTGTTACAATTTATATTAGATCGGCGCAGCATTTCTTTTTTCATAAACTCTATTCAGTCATAGAGACCCACCCCTCCGTACCTCGGCAAGCACGTTCAGCCTTTGGTCCCGGCTGTCATTTGTAGATCTTTAATAGTCGTTACGGGTAGTCAGACGCCCGAAAGTCTGACAACCAGTCATGCCAAGGGGTATCATTACCCAGTAACTGGGTTGTGGAAGTCAGGTAGGCAGTCGTCATTCAACTCTATCTGGCTAGACTGGAAGCCAACCCCAACATGATTGGGTAAAGGCTAGGCAGGTGATGGTACAGCATTTCTTCTTTCATAATCTCTATCTTAGTATACCTCCTTTCCGTATAAGTTTAGCACAGCAAAATCATAACTTAGTATTAAAATTCCGGAAAGATTCTCCGTTCTCTTTTGACTTTAATATTTCAAGTTTTTAAAAGTTACGAGAAACTGCCACATAAGACATGTTTATAGTTTTTTTTTCTCTCGACTTGATTTAAAAATAAGTCTAGCATAACTTAAAATTTGCATAGAATTTTATATTCTCACAAGTTAGTTATGTACTTATTATTTAGTGGAATAACAAGTTTCTTAAAAAAAAAAAACTACTTCACAATAGCTAGCCTTAAAAAATACATGTTAAAAATAAAATTATTTTAATCCAAAGATAAAAAAGAATTAGATATCTCTTGGTCAGCGGGGTAATTGCGTAACTCACTAACAGTAGGAATAGTTTTCATTTTGACAGTTCAACAACATTCATTGTGTTATTTACGTTGTTGAGCAGACAAATTATTCGAACATACAAAGCAATGGATTAGCAATAGGCTTCGAAATGATTCAGATTGTGATAGATAGTGTGTTACGTAATTACCTATTAGGTTTCTACATTAGGAATTTCTCAGTAATAACTAGGAGTCTGGATTTGTGCCCGGTTAGTGTCAATAGGCTCGCCCCCTATTACATTACATGGGACTTAAACACGTTTTATGTGGGAGGGATACAGGCATCATGTTGTTTGCTACCTATTAATAATTTATTCGTTTATCAAGACTACTAAACAAAAAGTGGTTTCTGGTCGATTAATCTTGAGCAAAACAGATAAAAAGGCTAGGTTACTGACTGAATGTGATAACTGATAACTTACCAGTGCAGTCAAAGTTTATGTCACTGCTAAAACAAGAAATACTCCGTTACATGATTTGACCATTCACAAAGCACGTGCTTTTATTTTTCAACTTAATATTTTATGAACAAGTTTCCGTAACAATTATAAAATTATAATAAATTTAGAACTATCAAAGGTCAGGTAACTAGTTTATAAATCTATTAGTATTTTTCGGTAGTTCCAGTAATGTTATTTTTATTACGTAGGCCTGTTTTATGTAAAAATGACACAAACACACACATATACACACATAAACACAAATGAGAAATACACATAAATGAGAAATATATTAAAATTATATGCGGAAATAAGTAACGACGATAAAATATTATGAAGGTGTTAACAAAACAGGGACCATTCAAGTATTAGGCGTAAGCACCAAAGGTGGGTGGGGGGGTCTTTGTTTTACCTACTTTGTTTTGATGACATGGAGACGGGGGGATTGGATGGTGACAACACCAGCAATATTGACAAAAAAATAATTAATATCGTTTATATGTTAAGAATGTATCTAATATTTAAATACGATGTTAATAATTTGCTTGAATAAAAATTAAATTTAAAGTCTATAAATTCTTTATTTCTAGACTCATGAATATCAATAAAGAAACCGGAACAGAAAAAAATATATACCAACGTTTACGAAAGCATAGGAGGGGAGGGGGGGGGGATAAGAGCGTTGCTTACTTTTGCTGACAACGGGGAGGAGGGGGTTATAAAATACTAAAATTCTGCTTACGTCCCACGTGTTGTAACAGATTGTTGGGTACAAAGTACATTACCGAGGGTTTTAGGGTTTTTAATACGTATCAACTTGAAAGGTTAGCAAGGATGGGGAAACTTCTTCATCAGGGGCCAGAAAAATGTAGGAAATTTTATAGGGGTTTACAGTATCAGATATCGCCTCGTTGGGGTAGTGGTCGAAAGCGGTACTATTGAGCATGATGTCGATTGGAGTTGATGGTTCGATTACCAGGTCGGAGCAGTGTTATTGTGTTTGCGGAAAGATTGAGAGAGGTCGAGGCCACTCTCCCGATCCCCAGCAGACCCGGGCGTCGGCGGAGGGCGGACAACGCCCTCTTCCAGCCCCCATAAACGAGTCCAGAGGGACGGCGGGCCAGGGGATGCCCTGGTCCGCCGTCCCTCTGGACCCGCCGCCCCTCAAATAACAGGACCCGAGGCGGCGGCGCGTAGTGCTCCACGCGCGCCCCTATTCGACGTCGCGGGAGGAGTTTACCACCTCACTCCCCACGTGGACTTGAGGAGGCCCGCAGAGGCGGGTCGGCACTAGCCGGGGATCGTGGAAGGCGCACAAGTTGCCATGATCCTCGGTGCAAGTGTGGGAAGGGAACACTGGGGTGGTTTTTAGTCAGTAAGTCTGTCAGACCCCTCCGCCCCCCCCCCCCCTCCAGGACGAAGGACATCCATGAGGACTTACCAAGGCGGTACAAAAACAAAAAAAAAATTGTGTGTGTGTTCTGCTGTCTAGAATTTCTCAGTAGCAGCCCGGAGTCTGGATTTGTGTCCGGTTGATGGCAATAAGCTCGCCCCCTATTATATGGGACTAAAACATAACTGGCAAAATGTGGGTGTAGTACAGGCACACCTTTGCCCAACCCTTCGGAAAAACAAGGGTTATGTTTATTAGATACTTCTGCCCAAGGCTTCTCCCGCGTGGATGTCGGAAATTATCCCACGGGAACGTGCTACCGGAACAAAAAGTAGCCTATGTCCTTCCCCAGGATGTCATCTATCTCCTTGGCAAATTTTATCGAAATCCATACAATGGTTTAGGCGTGAAAGTATAACATACAGATAGAGTTACTTTCGAATTTTTAATAATATTAGTATAGAGGTATGAGGAACAGGGTGTAAAGTTCACTCATACTCTATGGAAACGGGAGGATCCTCCGACCAGACTGGTGTTGTGTCTGGTGGGCAAGTGCCCGACGGTTGATGTCGGGATGTTTGTATATATGCTAGTAAACTCTGCTTGCGCGATGCAGGATTTGCGTGACGTCGTATGACGTGTAGCTCGCATTTGGAGATGTTGATACCGCTACATTAGTATGCATATTTTTGGCTTTTCTTTCATAAGGCATACTTTTACACGTGGTTCACCAGTGGAACGTATGAAAATTCTAAAAATAACGCTTTAATATTTTATTTCAACAGGTTTTATCAATAAAATACTGGTATACGAGCACGGCAAAATTTATTAACACACTCAATAATGGAAGATTCGAGAAGATGTAAGGATTGAGAAGATATTGATTAAACGACGAAGTCAAGATGACGAATGCATTGCAAGTGATCGCGCCGAAAGTCGCAGAATCAGCACATGTATACAGACAGGTAAATATTATATTTACTTGTGAATTCAAAAAGGAGGAGGTTATGTTCGACTGTATGTATGTTGTTGTTGTTGTTTTTTTTTTTTTTTGGAAATCGAGGCAAATCCTCAAATTTTATACGCACACGTATAGCGATTTGGGTATTTTTTGTAGTAACTCGTGCATTTGCTCTTGGAAGGAACTGATGATGAAGACCAGAGGTGGCCACTGGAACTTCTTAATAATAAGTATTTCACGGGTTGCGATTCGATTTTAATATGGTTGCTAAGCAATTTATGCTCGTCACAATGCATATGGTGAAATGGAGCTGATGGTGGCTTCACCTTCCAGTGGTTTTGTTTCTTAACAGGAGAACTCCTCAACAGTTAACGTCCCTGCGTCGGGAAAAAGAATATTTTGTAAAAGGTGATGTGCAGTTGACATTAGGCTATTGTAGCTTAGACTTATTAATAACTGACTCACTAAAAAGTGAAAAATAAAAACTATTTTACAAAAAAAAAACAACCGACTTCAAAAAAAACACTACAAAGTGAAAAATTACTTTAATTTCGGAAGTCGGTGGCAAAAAACAAATTACAGATACAAAGACACCGACTTCCGAAATTAAAGTTATTTTTCACTTCGTAGTGTTTTTTTTGTAAAAAAGTTTTTATCACCAACTGAAGTTTTTATATTACGTAAATAAAATTTAGAAACCTAAAAAAAAAACATTAAAAAATTGATGACCAGTTATACGAACTAGAAAAAATAGGCTGAAACCTTAGAGGTCACTATGTCTTAATTTCTGTCTGAAATATGTTCTTGTTACGTACTTTTTAGATCACTTTTATTTTTCCATAGTCGGGTTATTTTTATTTATTTTTGCATAATGTCCACTCAGTTACAGGCTAGGCTAAAACTTAAGAGTACATGACCCCGTTGGGTTGCAGCAAGTATAATTACTTTTAAAACTTATAACTGGGTTCTAATAATAAAAGTTAACATTATATTGCATGCCTACTAGAATATCAATATCAAAACATTAATTATTACCACCAATACATACTTAAACTGTTTCTAACATAATATAAATATATAAAAATAATATAATATATTTAAATATGCAAAGTGTTTTTGTAGATCTGTGTTCAGGTAACTTATTATATATTTGGATGCTTCGGTATTCTGGGCTATTTCCATACATGTCTAGTCTAGGCACTGGTAGAATTAATTTAGTTTCGCGGCGCTCATTCTTATCAAAATTAAAGAATTGTATATTCTTTTTGACAAATATGGCTATTTCTAGAATATAAATCGAGGGTAACGTTAGGATTTGTTTTCCTTGATGAAGTGAGGTTTGCAGCTGTCTCTTGGTTTTATGTCATATATTATTCGTCGACATTTCATTTAGGCAATAAAAAAAAAACTTGAGAGGTGTCAAGGGACACCCGGATGGAACGAAGTTCCAATTAAAAAAAAAAAACACTGGTTTGCTTTCTATGAGAGAGAGAGAGAGAGAGAGACAGACAGAGAAACACGCGCACGCCGCACGGCTTACAACTATAGCAAAAAGTGTCGTTACAACTTTTGGTCTTTCCGTCTAGCCCCCTTTCGCAACGCGCGATAAGGAACTTCGTTCCAAAACATCGTTCCAATAAGTCTTTAGCATCGACACTGTGTCCCCTCAGAATGATTCCGTAGCGTAGCCATGCGTGCTTGGAGGGGGGCCAGTTCCCACTTCGTTGGAAGACGGGGAAACTGGTCCTCATTAAGAAGATGGGGCGCCCTGCGGACACTCCGTCCGCTTACCGGCCCATCGTGCTACTCGACGAGGTGGGCAAGCTCTTTGAAAGAGTCATTGCAGACCGCCTCGTCGGGCGGCTGGTGCGGGTGGGGCCGAATTTGGCGGAGAATCAGTTTGGTTTCCGCAGGGGGCGCTCTACGGTAGACGCCATCATGCGCGTACGAGCCCTCACGACGGGGGATGCGGTGGCCCGGGGTGGGGTCGTCTTGGCGGTGTCTCTAGACATCGCCAATGCCTTTAATACCCTGCCCTGGAGTTGCATCAGGGAGGCACTCCGGTATCACCGGATGCCGACCTACCTCTGTCGTATAGTCGAGGCCTATCTGACGGACAGGGCCGTCATCTACCCTGGTCACCAAGGAGAATGGAACCGGCGAGAGATGTCGTGCGGTGTTCCACAGGGATCGGTCCTGGGGCCGCATCTGTGGGACATCGGGTACGACTGGGTGCTGCGCGCCGACCTCCCTAGCGGCGTCAGCGTCGTTTGTTACGCTGACGATACGCTAGTCCTGGCGCAGGGGAGGTCGCACCAGGCGGCGGCCGACTTAATGACACGCGGGGTTGCGACAGTCGTTGAGAGGATCCGGCAATTGGGACTCGAGATGGCCCTGCACAAGTCCGAGGCCATGTGTTTTCATGGTCCTCGGAACGCGCCACTGTCGAGTTCCCAAATAACAGCAGGGGGGGTTCACATCGGCGTCGAGTCGACGATGAAGTACCTGGGACTCGTCCTCGACAGCCGGTGGAACTTCGTTGAACACTTCCGACGTTTGGCTCCCAGACTGGACCGGGCCGGGGCTGCATTGAAGCGGCTCCTGCCCAATCTAGGTGGTCCAAACGCCTCCTGCCGGAGGCTCTACGCGGGGGTCGTGCGGTCCATGGCCCTTTACGGGGCACCGGTGTGGGCGCGTTCATTGAGGCTCCGACCAGCACGCCGTTTGAACGCGTCCCAAAGGGTCATGGCCATTCGGCTGGTCCGGGGATACCGCACGGTCTCCTGCGAGGCGGTGAGCCTCCTTGCCGGATTGCCGCCATGGGATCTGGAGGCAAAAGTCCTCGCGCACATTTGGGAGTGGCGCGAGGAGGCGAAACGCCGGGGCGTTACTCCGCTGCCGCGAGAAATTGCGGCACAGCGGACAGAGCTCCGGCGGGATCTCATGGCGGCATGGAGAGTGCGACTGTCGCAACCCAGCGCTGGGCACGCCACAATTGCGGCGGTAAGTCCCCTCTTTGAGGAGTGGCTTGAGAGGCGCCACGGCGTCCTCACCTTCCGCCTGACGCAGGTCCTCATCGGACATGGCTGTTTCGGGAGGTTCCTATTTCGGATAAGGCGGGAGGAAACGCCCGGGTGTTGGCATTGTGTGGATCGACCGGAGGACACGGTGGAGCATACGGAGGAGGTCTGCCCGGCTTGGGCGGAGCACCGCCGTGTCCTCGTGGCGGCGATCGGCGGCGGCGATCTCTCGCGTCCGGCCCTGGTTCAGGCCATAGTACGGAGCGAGAGAGAATGGGAAGCTGTCACCTCCTTCTGCGAAGCAGTAATGCTCGCGAAGGAGGAGGCGGAGCGCGTGAGGGAGAAGCAATCATTGCGCCCTCACGCCCCTAGTCGCCGCAGGAGGAGACACCCTGGGCGCCGGGAGTCGATAGCCGACTCCCGGCCACCGTAGGCGCGGGCCTGCGGACGGCGAGCAATGGGCACCTCGCCGTCCGGTAAGGACCAGGCCCGGGTCGACGGCGCGTTGTGTTCCACGCGCGCCTCAAAGAGTTGTCAGCATAATTGACGGGTTCCGATAGGGCCGATGCCTGCCGGGGTCGCGGATTGTTCGAAAGAGTTACCGTGGCTCTGGCGCACAGGCAAATGAAGGACCATGGGTGGGTTTTAGTCAGTAAGAGTCTGACACGCCCTTCCGCACCGCCCAGAGCGGGAGAGGTCATTTGATGATTTCCCTCCCAAAAAAAAAAAAAAAAGCGTAGCCATGCGTAGGCGGCATATGCATAGTATGCAGTAAGAGAACAGTATTTTTTTGTGTTTGATTTGAGCACACAAAGACCATATGAAAATTGTGATAGTTTTGCTTTTATTTTGTCTACGTGTTTTTTCTAGTTTAAATGAGTGTCCAGTGTAATACCTAATAAATTAAATTCATCGACTTCTTCAATTTTGATATTATTGGTTATGATTTTTAAGTTAGTTTTTTGCTTTTGTTAGGGTTTGAATTGTATTAGTTTGGTTTTCTTATCGTTTACTTCTAGGTTATGGTTCTGTAACCAAGATTTTGTTAAATTAAATGTTTCTATGATATGAGTATTATATTCTGTGCTGTTTGTTGGGCTTTTAAAGAGTATGGAGATATCATCAGCGAACAACACACATAGATGATCACATATATTTGGCAGGTCATTGATGTATATAAGGAAAAGTATTCATCCTATCACACTACCTTGAGGGATAGACCAATTAGTGGTTATTATATCCGAGCGCACGTTTTGTAACTCACAGTCATGTGACGCCATCCAGGTGTTCGATATTTACGGACTGTTTCCTGTCAGCAAAATACGATCTAAGCCAATCAAGTGCGTCCCCTCTGATACCAACTCCATTTAATTTGGTTAACAAGATTGAGTGTGATACCTTACCTTAAGCTTTAGTCATGTCGAGCAAGAGGCCTATTGCGCTGTTTTTGTCTTTGATATATGTAAGGATTTCTTGTGTGTATTTGTAGACTGCTGCTGCGGTTGTCGATCGGTTTGTACGAAATCCAAATTGATTATTGTCGAGTACGTTGTATTTCTCTAGAAATTTACACATACGGTTAGTGGCTACTTTTTCAAATATTTTTGAGAATGCTTGAAGAAGTGTTATTGATCTGTATTGGCTAGGGTCATTGGATTTTCGACCTATTTTAGGTATAGGTTTGATTATTGTTATTTTTAATCGAGACGGGAATATTTTTTTTCTCAAGGGATTGGTTTACAAGCAAAGACATTAAATTATTTACTAAACAAGTTTAAATCTCTTTGGTTCTAGGATACATGATTTTTATTAATGTAAGGTATCTCATCGATGATGATGAAGCTGCGTTTGTCAGGGAGGTTCTGAATAATATCAAATATCTCTTTGTCTGTAACAGGCTCTAAGAACATAGAATTAATGGCAGGCGTAATTACTGTATGGTCGATGGGTGCTTGTGAGCATGTTTGTGGAACCTACGGACGCAAAGTATTGGTTGAATGTGTTAGCAATAGTGTAGGGACAATTTGTTAGGTTGTTATTTATGTTTTAGATTTTCAGGGTAAGTAAATGTTTTTGGGTTTTTGAGTTAGACGTTTATTATCTGCCACATTTTTTTCGTTTTATTTTTGGATTTTACATTTCTTGTGAATTGTTTTGTTTTTTGGAAACCTTCACACATTTTATGAGATTTTTTGTGAAAATTTTGAGGAGTTTTTGAATACTTTATTTTTAGATTGATTAACTAGTATTTTCAGAAGTCGATTATGTTTACATGATCTACCTAGATTCCTTTAGTTATATAATTATGGTTTTTAAAATTAAATATTTTTATTCGTTTAAGTGGGATGGTGGCGTATATAAGTTCTTCTAATTTGTTTTCGAAGAGGCTGTGCTTACATTATTTTCTGATATTAAGCTATTATCCCAAGCGATTTGTATCAGTTCGAGTTTGAAAAGTATGAAATACTTTGGGTGGTTTGTTAGACGGAATTTTTTGAAACCGTAAGATACGCATTTATGGTCAGTAATTCCGTTATCATAAATGATAAATGATTTTATTTCTGTAAATAGGTTTGTACAAACACTTTTAAACGTCATCATATTTTAAAACTAGAAGAGGTCGGCGTTTCCTATCTGACTACTCTGAGAAGAAAGGCCGAAACAAACTCAGAGGTCACAGTCTCTTTTAAAGTCCAGACGTAATCTTGGTCAGATCATGTGAAGACCATGTAGATTTGTCTGAAACGGTCTTTTGAGGAAAAACCACACAGATTGAGTGGATTTGTCCAGTCAGTGCACGCATTTGTCAGTAATCGTGCAGCTCAACTCAGAACTTAAAGAGCTCAACGATTCGACGAACAATACCAAAGAAAGGACATTTGGGTAGGCCACAAAAATTACTCAAACTGCCAGACTAAGATTAAAACTACCTGAGAGGGGAAAAAAAAACAACAATGACCCACATAGTCTTCACATTCACAATATTAAAATGAGTATCATGTATCACATTCACAGACAGGTTTCTCTTTAAATGTCATCAAAAATATCATAATATGTTATGTCATACAAATCAATAAAAAATACATTATTAATTCTAAAACACATAATCACAGTATAAAATGGATTGTTGCTTGGGGGTACATTGAAGTAGCTTAATTAATCCCAAGCCTTTTTGTCATCCAAGTAATCTTTAACTTTATGAAACCTTTTTGACAGAGTTTCTGTTTAATAAATAATTTAAATTTATTGAGGCTCAGTTCTTTAACAAGACTTGGGAGTTTGTTGTAAAAACGTATACTTTGGCACTTAAAAATGAATTACTAATTTTTTGGAGCCTAGTCGTGGGCACAATAAGTAAATCTTTGTTTCTAGTATTTATGTTATGAATGTCGCTGTGTTTAGAATATACATTAATATTCTTTTTTACATAAATCAGGTTTTCATATACATATTGAGATGCGACGGTCATTATGTTTATTTCCTTAAATTTATCCCTCAGTGAATGCGTACAACTAAGTTTATAAATTGCTCGAATGGCTCGTTTCTGCAGCACAAATATAGCCGGAATGTCGGCTGCATTTGCCCACAGCAAAATACCGTACGACATTACACTATGGAAATAACTAAAATATACTAATCGGGCTGTTTCGACATTAGTCAAATGACGGATTTTATAGACCGCGTAGGCTGCAGAGCTTAGCCGCTTCGACAATTTGGTTATATGTGGGCCCCACTGTAGCTTCGAGTCCAAAGTAATACCTAAGAGCACATTGGTGTCCACAAGATCCAATTCCGTCCCATTTACTAGTACATTGGTTTTCACCTGCTTAACGTTAGGTGTCAGAAATCTAATACATTTAGTCTTTTTCTCGTTTAAAAGAAAATTATTAACACTAAACCAATGTACTATTTTAGCGATAGTATTATTTACATCTTCAGTAACTGTCTGTTGTCGTTTAAGCTTAAAAAAAGTGATGTGTCATCTGCAAATAACACTATTTCATGACTGTTCTTTACAAGGCAAGGTAGGTCATTAATATATACGAGAAATAAAAAAGGGCCAAGAATTGAGCCCTGCGGAACTCCCATAGTGATAATAGAACCCGCGGATCGCTTGCCGTTAACGTCCACTCTTTGGATCCTATTATTCAAATAAGAAATAACAAGATCCAAGGCAGTGTTTCTAACACCATAGTGATGTAATTTCCTGACCAATGTATCATGAGAAACACAATCGAAAGCCTTAGACAAGTCACAAAAAATACCTAGGGCATCATGCGACTTCTCCCAGGCCTCAAAAATATATGCAAGAAGCTCAACGCCAGCATCGGTAGTAGAGCGACCCCTTGTGAAACCGAATTGTTTACTGTTTAATAATTTATGTTTATTAAAATGTCTTTGCAATTGATCTAGCATCAATTTTCCAAATATTTTACTGAAGGTGGAAAGCACAGAAATTGGCCCAAAGTTCGTGGGGTCTGATGTGCTGTCCGATTTAAACAAAGGTATTATTTTACTACTCTTCATTAAGTCAGGAATTACTCCATAGTCAATACATTTATTAAAAATAATTGCCAATTCAGGCGCTACAGTGTTGATTATTCATTTTGCAACGTCTACGGAATTTCCCCATAGACCAGCAGTTTTTTTTAACATTAAGTGTATTGAAAGTTTTAATAATATCTCGAGCACTAACATAGTCGAAATTAAATACATGTTTACAAATATCAACATTTTCTTTCAATAGGGACTCGGCAACAGTGGGTGCAGAATTTAAAGTTTTTGTGGTTGAGACTGGAATATCGGCAAAGAAATTTTCAAAAACTGTGGCAACTTCTAAATCTTTTTTAATAACTTTATTGTTAATATTAAGGCTGTAGTCACTACTACGCTTTCTGTCTCTTCCAGTCTCATTGTTTATAATTTCCCAAGTGGTTTTTATTTTATTTTGACTATTTTTAATCTTGGTGCTTAAATAGCGACACTTAGCTTCGCTATAAACTTGTTTAAATAATTTGGAATAGTTCTTAACATATTGATAAAATTCTTTACTTTTATTATAATTTATTTCTTCATAAAGTTTGATGATGATGAAAGTTTGATTCTACTATTAAATATCCCTTTAGTTGCCCATTCACTGAAGTTTGCAGAACCATTAACTGAGATCTGCTTGGGTATAAATGTTGAGTTAAATTCTGTACAATACATGGCAAAAAAAATATTGTACAGTTCATTGGGATCAAGGATCACTGTAAGGCAAGTAGGGTAATTTACTACTAAGTTTATTTTTAAAGTTCTCCAAGCGACCTGCAGTTTTTGGCACTACAGTGATATCTTTCTTAGCCACTTTTTTATTTTGCGTACTAAATGTAATCAGTTGCCCGCAGTGGTCAGAATCCAGTTGGCTTATAATTTTTGTATTAATAGGTAAAATGTCAGTAAATATATTATCTAAACATGTAGCTGAAGTAGCAGTTATTCTAGTAGGCTCGAAAAATAAATAATTTAGGTTATATGACTGAAATATTTTTTTAATTTTTAGGCACATAGACGAGTCCTCTAATAAATTGACATTAAAATCACCGCATACAATTCTATGTTTTCCTAATTTACCTAGTTTTTGTAAGACATCATCCATGATACTCTCAAAGCAATCATAAATCGATGATGGCGGCCGGTACACGCTCAATACGACAAGCCGCTCCAACTCCACACAGGCTATTTCTATAGTCCGCTCAACAGAAAGGTTTACAATATCCTTACGTTCTTTGAATGTAAGTTGTTTATTTGACAGTATCAATGAGCCACCATGTATTGCATTTTCTCTGCTGAACGAACTACCAACCTGGTGATTACTGAAATTAAACATGAACTGATGGCTTTTTAACCAATGTTCTGCAATTGCAGAATGAAAATATTACTTATTTTGATTTTCTGCAAGTCGTCCTAAATGGGCCGTAGGCATGTAGGATGATTTGATGAATTACTCATAAAATCCAAATCAAACGTCATTTATTCAAATAAGGCAGAGAATCAGCACTTTTGAACTTCAGAATGACATAAGACAGTCCCCCAAAACGCCCGCCCTTCACTTGCTTTAGCTGGGAAGAAGTGGCGCAACAAAATCCCCAGCAGCAGGCTTAGCACAAGCACCGTATTATCGACGGAAGAATAGACAAAAATGACGTTAGCATGACCACTTCTATCTCTACTCCACGAAGAATAGACAAACCACTTTCTTAACAAAAAGTGATTCATTTTTTGAATTTTGACATCACGCCGTAGAAATCTTTCCACAATCTGTCATTTTGTTTTCCGTTTCTTCTGTTTCTATAGTGGTCATGCTACGTATGCTGAAGACGGTACGACGGCAGCAAAGTAGAAAGAGTCAACTGCACTTTTTACGAAATTCAGTAATTTATTCACGTTTTTCTTTTATTTTGCTTATAATATATCTCGAAAATGGTGTGTCCTATCGCAAAAATAATGAAAATTTGACCCCCCTATATGAAAATTTTAAATCCCCTAAAACTCAACATGTAGGTAATAATATTTTACATTTTCCATACAAAAAGGGAAAAATTCAATTTTTCCATTCCATTTTTATACTTAGTGGCTGTCAAGTAAAAAGTTTTATACTGTCTTTAGCATGGCGATTAAAAAATCAAATTGTCTTCATTACCTTAGAAAACTGTCTTCTGAAATAATCTACATTAAAAATAATTAATACAACTATCGGTAGAAACGAAAGACAACATGACAGATTTTAGAAGGATTTTTACGGTGCGATGTCAAAAATGGAGATCAAGATATTTCACGTGGACGTAGTAGATGAAATTTGGCAAACAGATAATTTATGATCTGCACCCTAATTACGTAACACACCATCTATAACCTGAATCATTTTGAAGTCTAATGCTAATCCATTGCTTCATATGTTCGAAAAATTTGTCTGCTCAACCGCGTAAATAACGCAATGAATGTTGTTGAACTGTCAAAATGAAACCCTTTCCTGCTGTTAGTGTGTTACGAAATTAACCCGCTGGATTTCATTCCCTTGGCATATTTTCTAACATACACGCGGGCGAAACCGTGGACAAAAGTTAGCCAAGAATAATGTAGCATGTGTGTAAGTATCTACATACAGTTTCCTTGTGACACCAACTAATAAGCAATTAAAGATTTTCCTTATCAGTAATTGATTCATTATTGTATTAAAATGTCACTTCATTGCGTGAAAAGGAAAATTAACTAAGATTGAGTAAACCATAAACATCGTTTATTTATGGTTTAATAACTTGACGTTTACGTGATGTAACTAATTAATTAGTATAATTAAATAGTAAGTATCTACAAGGTTTTCTTAGAATTGACCTCTTTTTAAGGAGTTTTAAGGCCTTTTTATGATAAATTTTACTTACAAACTTGAGATAATATTGCTGCCCTAGAGTTCAATATTATGGTAGGTTTTGGTAATAAAAAGCAAAATTGAGATCAGCGGGGTAATTACGTAACACACTAACAGTAGGAATGGGTTACATTTTGACAGTTCAACAACATTCATTGCGTTATTTACGTTGTTGAGCAGACAACTTTTTCGAACATATGAAGCAATGGATTAGCAATAGGCTTAATTTTTTTTGTTTTGTAACCTTGTTTTATTTAAATTATCAATAAAAAATAATAAACAGCAATATTTTTGTAACAGCTTGTTTTATTATTGTTAATATTTGGGTCAATTACATTCTTCATATCGATGTTCTTAACTTAAACACTCAAAGGAACCGAAAAAAAAAAAAAAAAAAAATGTAAATATGTAGTGTATGTGAATGTAAAAATAAATAAAAATACAATTGATGATTTAAAAAAAAAAAACAGCAGCGATAACTGTTACCTATGTGGAGTATGTCAAAAAATCATAAATAATTAGTACTATAACCACCTGTAAGGATATTACGGTTTTCCTTGCCGTTTAAGAGATAATTCGATTTTTCATACTAGCTTCATACAAAGTTTTCGTAAAAAAATATAATTCCTTCGTTTTTGTGCAGAATTAACTCGAGTGTCATTTTTGTATAATATAGTAATACCTAAATAATAGAAGTGATAATGGGCAAAAAAACCGGCACTTGCAAATTGAAATCCTTAAGTCTATGAAAGCCGATTTTCAGCCCACCGCGGGGCGTGTCAAAGTTTTACTGACTAAAACACACCCGGGTTCCATCACTTGCCTGTGCGCCAGGATTAAAGCAACCTATATAAGTGCCTGAATTTCAATATCTTGCTGAGACTTAATATAATTATGTCGTGGAAAATGATATCGTTTATTTAAACAGTTGCTCATTTGATTATTGTAGGTAGTACCAAAGAAGTGGTAAACACTGTGACGTCAGTAGTTATTCTAACGGCGCGCGGCGGCACGTAGACAGAGTCATGTTGGAGAGTCGGGTTGGTGCCTTGGTGCAGAGTTCACTTTGAATTCGGCCACCAACCGGGTCACTCGTCCAAAACGAAACTGTCGGTTTACCCAGTTAATTTTGTGGATTGTAAAATAATTAAACGTAATTATTAAAATGATATTGTTATTCGACTATTGCATTAGAGTTATTATTCTCTATTACCTACGCAATGAACCCTGTACCACCTAATCAAGATGATGACGACGCTATCGCTCAGCCATCGCTGGCTCCGTCATATATGCATATTTTTACCGAACACTAGTTCAAGATTCTGACATCTTATCACATCTAGAGAGTCAGGAAGATTTTTACTTCTACATAGAGACATCTTGAAATGTCTTATAACAACATTTCTATGTTGAGACGAGACACCTTAAATTGTCCCAGTGTTTCATTAATATATATAATTTCCTATCCCTTTACCAAACATTTCCATGGATTAAGTTGGACAACTTACATTGCCAAATATCGATGTGCTGTCATACTAAGATATCTGAAAATTATTTCGATGTCTATTTATTTTCCAAAAGGCGAACGGCAGGCTTGTATGAGAATTTCGACGAGCTAATAAAATTTCGTGTTTTGGGATATTTTTTGTTTTAATTGGTAGGTAGTTAATATACACTCGGCGGCGTCACAAAAATCGCACCTCTTTAAGAATGCCCTTCAAAGTCATTTTAACCCTATTAATCAATGGTAGACATATGACTATAAGGTATCATTCGAAGGGCAATTTATTTAAAATTCAGAATAAATCAATAGATTTGGTTTTTTAATTACCAGGAAATAAGCTAATGCAAATGATTAAAAAGTTAAATTTTATTTTATCAGCATTAATTACAACAAGATCCTTAAAAACAATTTAAAACCTAGTGTTACCGCCCTGATGACTGCTTCCATGCGTTCTCTCATGGACCTAATTTATGTGACAACATCTCTTAAGGAATGTTGTCCCATTCTGCAACGCGGCATCTTGGAGGTCTTGGAGAGTGGTAGGGGCAGGATCTGACTTGAGCGGCTTCATCTGCAGTGGTATCCATCTTCTGGGGTATTTTTCTTAATGTAGCTGTTCACGTGTGTTCACTTCAAAGGTCGGATAGCGAATGATCCACATTCATCCGTTTTGTACCCTTGTAGGGAGGTGCAATTAGTGGCCGCTGTAATACGTATTTTGACAACATTTTTTTTAACGTTACGTGCTATTGAGATCTGTTGTGTTTAGGAATTCTAACTGTTGTTAATTTAAAGGTCGTTAAACATACTTTTAATTGATACCAATATTAATTGGGTTTAATGTATTCGTTGATGGCAGGACATGCTTGAAACTTATTTTCGGAGAGGTGCGAAATTTGTGACGCCGATTGTATATATAAGTTATATACATATAGACAAGCCCTTATTAAATGCTTAGATTTTTTGAACTTGGGACGTAACAGTAATAACCACTTTTATTTTTAAGGTTATGTTAGTAGTTTCTAGTGTACCAATGCAATGTAGATTGTAACTTAGTGGTAAGTACAGTCGACAGCTCATCAAGTTACCACAAACTGTAAGATTTTCTCATTCGATTTTAAACTTAACCACCAACACTTTAAGGTTTAAAATCGTTTGGCGAAATTTGACTGTTTCGTGTAGCTTGACCTGCTGGCTGCTGGTGATAAAGTAACGTTCTAGATAGGTTGTCGCTATCGTTGTAGTGTTTTACTTACCATTAAGTAGGTATATTGAGATGAGGATCGTACCTACTCAGTGGGGTGCATTGGGAGATACCTATGTCCAGCAGCGGACTGCAACAGTTTGATAATGATAAAGTTCTGATGGGGTTTGGGAGTACCTAGGTCAATAAAACAATACTTTGTTTTTGTAAGTACATTTATTTTATTGTACTTATAATTAATTTATTCTTCTTAATACTTCATCTAAGAAGGGTATTACCCGCCCTGCCTGGGTCGGGTAATACCCTCATGGCGAGCATAGCTTAGGTACCCAGATAATTCGCTAAATTGCTTGGATGCAGTCACAAACCACAATCCAAAACAATAGTCTAGAACTAATTACGTTAGCTGCAATCGGAGGATTAAAAAAAAAACAAAAATGATTTTACTTAATTTATTTAAAATAAAAGAATTACATTAATTATTCGAAGTATGAATATGGAATGGAATTTTACAGAGCTACAATAATTGGGTAAACTAGGTTCGTGCGTCACGAAGTACTATCTCAGCTCGCTGTTTCTGTCGTTCGATAAATTTGCAGCGTATGTTTCTATAATAAAAGTATTGAGTGCTGAGTTGGCGATTCCCCTGATGCAGCTGCGCGTAACATCTCCACCCGCAGATCAGGAACTATTTTAAAACTTTGAGAGAAAATGTTGCTGGAACTTGTCCTCTGGGCGCGCGATCCTCTTCTTTTTTATCAGGTTCCTCGTAAGTGTGTACCTTGGTGTTTGGGTGTTTCAGAGCGTTTGCAAAACCATTTATTGCGACACCTCAGTAGGGCTATGATAAGTGCACCTGCACCTAATAATGCAATGTAGAAAGGTATTGTCGTATGGTTTATGACATCTTATTGCAGCTGGTTAAGTTGTATCGGCTGGCTTGTCATGACTTGGTTCTGTATGCTGTGTAGTCCTCTTAAGTCGATTGAACTAAGATGAACTTGGGTTGATGCAGCATCCAGTGTCTCCGCGTTGTAGGGAATGCTCATTAATTTCAAAGGCTGTCCCTGTATTACGTCTTGTCATTGATTATGGTTAGTTCTTTTGTGCGGAGATAACAGTTGATAGGAATAGTAGCGAGGTAGCTTCCTTGTAGCGAATTGAAGTCTTCTCTCCTACAGACGGATTGAACTTTCGTTGGATTTGGAAATGATAGGACGTAGTGCTGGTCATCTAGTTTTTCCATGGCTTCTTTTTCCAGGAATACTGTAGTAAATTGGCAGGAACTCTTGAGGGCTTGGTTCCTGATAAGTTCTTGTATGCAGTCAGTTTTTGTTCGTATTTGATGAGTTATTTCCTTTTCACAGAGATACCAGTTACTAAACTTCGAGCATTCTGCTTATATGTACACGAAAGAGTCTCCATTGGTTGCTATAAAGGGATAGGTAGGGATAAGGGCTTGACAGTTTTTGATGGCTTATATAAATCATAAACAATTTTGGAAATTTGATAACTATAACTATCTGTTTTTCATTGAAATATGATCCGGGCTGGATAATGTCGTAATATTCTCTGAGCTCTAAACTTAGTATCTCATCCTTACTATATATTTTTCCTAACCTATTTACCATACTCCTAAGTGTATCATAGAATGAACAGTGCGTGATGCTTTTATAAATGCTAACATATTGTCTATTCTAACTAATTCTAGTCTAACATCTTCTACATTTTCACTTATAATAGACTTATACTTATTGAGTCGCTTGCGTGAGGTTGGTTTAAGAATCAAATTAGATAAGTGCGTATTTATGCAGGATAGTATTACTTATGTAGGGTTTGTTATTGACAAATACGGCTTGCATCCCGATGAGAACAAAATTAAAGCAATCGTGGATGCACCAAGGCCAAATGATGTGACGCAGCTTAAGTCTTTTTTAGGTATGGTGAACTACTATGCAAAGTTTATTTCTATATTAAGTTCAATATTATATCCCTTACATAAGTTGTTGCGAAAAAACTCAGAGTGGAAATGGTCGTACGATTGTGACGACAGTTTTAACAAAGTTAAAAAGGCTATTTCAGGTAGCAAAGTATTAGTACATTATAACCCGGAGCTTCCATTAGTATTAGCAGTGGATAGTAGTTCTTACGGCATTGGCAGTGTGTTGTCGCATAGATACCCCAATGGCGAGGAACGCCCTATATGTTTTGCTTCGCGAACGTTAAATTCCGCAGAGCGTGCTTATAGTCAATTGGATAAAGAAGCTCTGGCAATAATTAGTGGAGTCTTAAAACACCAACAATATCTTTATGGTCGTGCTTTTATAATTAAAACAGACCATAAACCCTTGACATTCATTTTTGGTCCCAAGTTCGGTTTGCCGCAGACTGCTGCAAGCAGATTACAGAGGTATGCTACAAAGTTAGCAGCCTATGATTTCACTATAGAATTTATAAAATCCAAAGATAATTATAACGTGGACGCATTATCACGCTTGCCACTTCCGTATGAACGTAAAATAGAAACGGGGCAGGATACGGTATCCTAATATATTAATTACGTAGAACAATCGATTCCTATTAAAGCAAAAGACATTTCAAACAAAACACAGGAAGATGAGGTTCTTAAAAATATTTATGATTATATTATTAATGGCTGGCCAGCAGTAGTTACACGAAGTGAAGAGAAGCCTTATTTCTATCGAAAGGACAGCCTTACTATCGACAAAGGGTGTATATTTATACAATCACAGAGTGGTCATTCCTAAGGTACTTAGGGAGCAAATTCTACAGGAATTGCATGAGGGACACCTAGGAGTTGTCAAAATGAAAACCTATCTCGAAACTATGTTTACTGGCCACAATTGGACAATGAAATTGAAACATTGTGTCAAGAATGCAGTGCATGCCTTCAACAGCGCGATGCGCCGGCGCGTGCACAGTTGCATCCGTGGGCTTTTCCCACACGACCGTGGCAACGATTAAATATTTGCTTTGCTATATTTCACGGTAAATATTATTTAGTAACGGTAGATGCACACAGTAAATGGATAGAAGTACAAAAAATGCTAGGAACTCATGCAAACTCCACTATTAATAAGTTAAGAGAACTTTTTGCACGTTTCGGAATACCTTCACATAGAATTAGTGATGGGGGACCTCCATTTAACTCGTTTGAATTTACTAACTATTTAAATAAAAACCTGATAAACCATACAATCACAAGTCCATATCGACCAGCCGGTAACGGGGCGGCTGAAAATGCAGTTAAATTAGTGAAACGAGCAATGAAAAAGGCAATACATGAAGGCAAAGATGTAGATGTTGCCCTCTCGAAATTTCTGTTTCAATATCGCAATTGTGAGCACGCCACTACCGGAGTGGCACCAGCGGTAGCTATGTTTGATAGGAGATTACGAGGTCGGTTGGACAGTATTAAACCGTCCACAGAGCGTGCAGTGGAGTCGTCTGCAGAGCCAGCAGGGTGCGCGCGGCCCGGTGCTGAGCGGCATGTGGAGCCCAGCGAGCAGGTGCTAGCGCGGGACTACCGTGCTCGCGCATACAACTGGGCAGCAGCAACTGTGCTTGTAAGGACTGATCCACTCACTTATAAAGTACGCGTGTCTGATGGACACGAGTGGAAGCGTCACATCGATCAATTATTAGCACTTACGAAACGATATACTAGACATTCCATAACGAGTAACACGGATAAGTCCGTAACTGAGATTGATGATTCTGAATCCAATCCGGACAATCAAATTAAGAACACTCCATCATCAGAAACTTTTCTGAATCAACAAGAACTAGACGTCAATACGGCTGTCAGTCCCAAAAATATGACAGTAGACCCAGTTCCGAATTCTGATATAGAAAATGTTAGACTTAGGCGTAAATGCATGTACCAAGCAAATACTCGAAGTAATTAATATATTGTAGGTAAAAAAATATATAACATTAGACATAAATAAGTATAGTAGTTATAAGAAGGATTAAAACGTAAGGAAGACAAATGTAACTATATGTATAGCATAAAGGTAGGTAGTGAACTTGGTGGTTATTTTGTTTATATATTTTTCTCAACATTTCCGTTAAAGATCATCATTATTTTGTGTTTTTGCTTTTATTTGTAACCGAATGATAAAATCGGCAGTGTATTTTTGAACAAGACTAAGTGCACCCATATTTTAAGTAAATAATTTATAAGATAATGTAAGTAATGTTTTACAGGGGAGGTGTAGGGTATTTTAATAAATAGTCTATGTGGGTATGTGAATATATAAACCAGTTGTCACTCAGAATCGCAGTTTCATTCATCGCTTTCCGCTATTATATTCCATATATACAAATATTAGTTGACCAAACTTTGAATAGGTTATTAAACTTACTGTTGTATAAGTGTTATTTAACAGTAGCTCTAAGGTGCTATTGATTTTACTTTGATTTTCGACTACATGTATTAGAACGCTAATATGCTATTATGCTTAGACATCCATTCTTTAATGATGATTGATTGACTGATGTGATTGTTAAATTCATTAACTAACTTATTGTTATTAATCTGTAGAAAGTTGATAGTGTTTTCGTATTTTAAGGCATCTGTGTAATCTAGATTTCCAGCTATACTCTTAATTACCGATCCAAGACTGTCTACTAGAGCTCTCTTTACACGACCAGGCTCTAAAGATTTCAGCTGATTAGATACTTTGCCAATTTTGTTAGTAAGATAACTAATTTGAAATTCAAATAATGTATAAGTGTCATTACTAAGCCGACTTTTGTATTCTGGTATCTGATGTTGTAGTGTTGTAATTTGATTTTTGATGTCCCTCAGATTTACGTACTGAAGAAATGCATGATGATGAGTGGTCATTCTTGTCGATCCAAGTTTATACGGTAATAAGCCAGGTCCATTGGCCAAGCTTTCAAGTTTTATCTCCGACGACCGGGTCTCGCGAAGTACCAGCAATAGTAGAATCCTGCAACAAGTTAGGTTTCTTAGGGCCTCTTTTTAATCTATTTTTGGCTACGGGCCCACGTTTCTTAGACGTATAAATGTGTATTGGTAAATCGGCTAAAATGGTATCTTGGGTGTACCGCGGTGCAGTTTTGTGACGGCTTGCAGAAGGGTTCTTAATAAATACCTATTGTTGAGGAACGTATTCTATTTCAGATTCGCGGTTCTTATTTCTATTTTCTGTTAACCCAGTACCTACGATTTGATAGAGAAGTTTCGTTGATAATATTAAAGACTTCCTTCATTTGCGCCCTATGGTTATGAACGTACTGTTGTAATGATTGTTGAGTAAAATCTATGTCTAGAATATCGCGTGGATCAAAGTGTCCAGTTAGTAAGTCGAATGGTCTGCATCTAGTAAAACTATGTATTGAAGAATTATACCCAATTATAGCATAAGGCATACGGTTTACGATAGGCTCATCTTTGTGTTGTAACTTTAATATTCTTATATACTCAAGGATAGTAGAATGGAAACGTTCAATGTTACCGTTATCGTCAGGCGAATGCGGCAAAACCCTATGATGATTTATCTTGTGAAGGCGTGTGAATTCTAGGAACAGTTGATGGGTAAACTCCGTTCCATTGTCAGTCACTAAATGTTAAGGGAACTCCATGGTGGGTACAGTATTGTAATAATGATTGTAGTAGTCCATACTTGGTAAAAACATCAATGAATGTAACATACTTTTCATTGTGAACAGTCCATGAAATCCAAGGAAAATTTACCATGACGAATTTAAAAAATTAAATTAAATTAATTAATTTAAATTTAAATTTACCTATATCGATGAATGGGAGAACATGTTTTTCAACTACATACTTTTTTACATTTTGTAAGAACTTTATTTACATAATTTAAGGTAACAGTTTTAAAATAATAATATGTACAAGTATATAAAAAGGGGAGGGGTAAGAATCATAGGACATCAAAAAATTCGTCCGCATCGTTGTCAATAGGAAAAGTTCCGAAAAGGCTGGTAACATTGCCACGTTGTATGGCAGTGCTGATTCTTAGGCCAAAAAAATAGGCCAGTCCTCTAGTCACGTAAAGAGTCGACCAACCGCTTGGCAGTCTCGCAAAACTAAGTGGGCACTCGGACTCTACCTACTAGTTTCAACCCCAAACGGCCCAAACATATAAGTTCCAATAAGATTGGAATATTGGCGCCGTTTGAGGTTTGCCACACCTGCAGCAGCTGCTCCAGCACAGCCCACCGTGCAAGGAAGATGGGATGGCGCAAGGGTGTCGACACATGTTGCCTCCCACACCAAAGGCAGACCTAACTCCCAAGGCATTATGGTCATTTCGTCTGGTCTCTTCCCATCGTCGCGTGCCAAGTCATTGGGTATCCTAACTACGGAAACCTACATTATGCCTGGTCCGACACGCACTTGGCTGGTTCTTTTTAAACCTTTTATGATTTTGACTAAATAAAAACGCAGGTAGGTTAGGTAAAATGTTACTATTTTATTTTAATACTGTTAAATTTATAAAACATATATATATATATTTTCTTTTTTTTGTAATTTGTCTTGTGACAGTCAATCAATCTGCCTAGTCTTTTCCCAACAATGGGCTCAGCTTCCAGTCTAACCACCACCCTAATTACGTAACACACTATCAATCACAATCTGAACCATTTTGAAGTGTGTATGTTCGAAAAATTTGCTCATCAACGTAAATAACGCAATGAATGTTGTTGAACTGTCAAAATGAAACCCATTCCTACTGTTAGTGTGTTACGTAATTACCCCGCTGATGCAACTGAATACCAGTATTTCACATGGAGCGACTGCCTATCTGACTTGACGTGACAAACCTGACGATACCCCTTGGTAAGACTGGTTGTCAGACTTTTGCGCTTCTGACTACCCGTAACGGCTGTCAAAGAGCTACGAATGACAGTCAGGACCACAGTTGGGAAAAGGCTAGGCAAATGACGATGGTACAACTGGTCTGGTCTTCACCGTCACTCGTATAGCCTTCCATGTTTTTAAGGCAATCACCTTTCATTCTTTAGTAAGTACAACAATTCTTCTAATGACTTGCGTACATTTGGGCGGGATGCACCAGGCCAAAGCGCAACGCACTGGCGGATAGCTCGTAAGGCGTATTTTTGCGGCTACTGTTTTGCGTTGCTATGCGGCTCGCCTGTAATGTGCGCTGGTTTATGCAAAATGTACAAAAGTGGAAACGGTTCAAATCCAAAATTAGAAATTTGAATCTGTCAGAAACAATTACTGCCTTGCGCTGCGGTCCGCCGCGGCTCCTTATGTGCTTTGGCGCAATTTTGCGTTATGGCGCGCTGCGGCCCGCTGCGGTAATAATGAGCGCTGTGTGTGTTACCAGAGCGCTGGGGCTCTGTCTCGCATAGGGTCGTAGCATTATGCTGAGCGATTGCCGTTTTGCTCGGATGTGACGCAAATTTTCCCCGACTCGTTCTTTTTTGTATTTGTGTTTTTTCTTTGCGTCATGTTTACCGCAAATAAACGTATTTTCTTTATTTCTAAGCTATACATGTACAATTAAAAATACATATACTCAATTATTTGCTCACTAATTTCAGATTCTGGCGACATTTGCGGCATCCTTGCTGTCCCTCGCTGGAGGCATCGCGTTTGGTTTCTCAGCAGTCCTGCTGCCACAACTCCGGGCTGATTCCAGCTTTCCGTACGACCAGAGCTACGATTCATGGATCGGTAAGAATTCTTCTTTTATTTATTTGATGGTAAAAACCTGATGTTAAGTCATTAACGCTACCTCTGGACATCTGCTAGGTTCGCTGGTATCCCAGAGACACCTAATATGTCTCATGTACTAGTATTAACACCGGGCATCCTATCCCTCCAACCGGAATACAGCAACACTGCTTGGTGGCATTAATAGATATAGTGGTAGTACTTCCACGGACGTGCTCCTTCATGAATGAAGAACAGAAAGGATACATGGAGATACCTATCCTGACTGGAGCGGCATATTGGGTAGAATAATATTACCCTACCTATTCATAATAACACTGGTAAAAAGCTTGATGATTGCAGTCTGATGTCACCAGTATTGATGGATGTCGCTGTTCAGTCAAGTCTCCAAAAGCTAGAACAAGATGTGGCTTGGTCATTGAAATAGAGAGAATCGTCTATATCATCAATATTACTTTCACGTAGTTATAATTATCTTCTCTGTTTCAGCTTCCATCTCTCCGCTGGCAATGATGATAGGGTCCCTCTTCGCTGGTTCCATGAGTGATGGCATCGGCAGGAAGGTTGGCCAACTAGTCCTAATCGTACCATTCACCATCGGTTGGATCATTATGGGCGTCGCCAATAACAACACAGTCGTGCTCATTGGACGGTTCGTCACAGGAGTATGTACGGGATCCGTGAGAGCCAATAGCATGGTCTATATCAGCGAATTGTCTGACCCAAAGTACAGAGCTGTTGCCCTTTTCTGGCCATCAGCAGCAATCCATATAGGAGTCCTAATTAGCCATATAGTTGGAAAATATTGTCATTGGAAGACCAGCTGCTTCATCTTTACATTGCCTAATATTATTGCCTTTATCATACTTATGTTCTTGAAAGAAAGTCCACTATGGCTGCTCTCCAACGGCAAAATCGACGAAGGTATAGAGTCCTACAGATTATTCCGCGGAAATGGACACAATGCTGAAAAAGAACTGTCATCAGTTTTGGAGAAGACTAAAGAAGAAGCAGAAGAGATCACCACATTTAAAGATATATTTAATATAATATTTAGTAAACCATTCATGAAGTCTATGGCGACTATAGTCTTGTTGTCCATTGCCGCACAATGGTGTGGTGTCAATACTATATCTTTCTACGCTGAAGTGATCTTTGAAAAGACGTTCTCTGGAGATATAGATGCATTTATGTTAATGTTGGTTACTGATGGTATAAGAATTGCAGCAGCTATATTTGTTTGTGTGTTTGCTAAGGTCCTCCCACGTAAAATTACTTTCGTGGTCTGTTGTGTTACAACTACTCTTGCATTGACAGGCTTAGTTACATACTTGTATCTAGCCCCTGTTGGTCTGGCATGGGTAGCTATAACTTGTATGGTTGTTTTCATAGCTATGGCAAGTGCATTGTCATCCGTATCTTGGTCGTTTATCGCGGAAATATTTCCATCAAAAGTGCGTGGTTTTGGCTCTGGCTTAAGCTCAGCAATTTCATTTGTTTTGTTATTTATTTCTGTAAAAGTTACTCCAGAGATTTTGTTTAGATTCGGAGAGCAAGTAATGTATGCTTCCTTTGCTGGTGTCACATTGTTTACTGGTTTAACATTAAGTTTTATGTTACCAGAGACAAATGGTAGGAGCTTGCAGGATATAGAGGATTCTTTGTACCAGAAGAAAGGCGATGTGAAAAAGGATATAGGAATGGTAACTTTTCCAAACTCATCAGCTTAATTTAACGTAGAAAATATATAATTAATTGTATCATAGTCAATATTGTAAGTTGAAGTGGAAATATAAATAAAATGATAATAGTTTACTTTTGTTTTAATGAAAGATTAAAAATAGGGTTATAAATAGTTTTTTTTTAACTCATCATAATTTTAAATTGTACAAGAAAAGAGAAATAATCACAAGATGCAATTGGACATTTTTGCGACATGTCAAAGGCGTTCGATTGTGTAAACTGCAAGGCACTTATTCTGAGTCTAGAACATTATGAGACTAACAATACAGTGCTTCTACTTAGATCACACCTAAAAGATAAACAAGTCAAAGCTTAGATAAAAGCCTTAAACTAAACGGAAAATGAGATGATAATGGACGTTCCTCAAGGTTCAATATTGGGTCCGTTCCTCTTTTTGCAAACGTTATATTAACTTGCAACGTTCGTATGTGTTTCCGGTTACTGACTTTGTCATCCATTTGTTTAGATTATTTATATGATTTGCTCCTGTACTGGGATATTCTATATTAATAGTATTTAATGTCATGACTAACTGAATGTTTACAGAATGAACCAGTCATTTCCAAGATGTCATTTGATTCAGACTCGTACTACCTAATGGTGTCAGGTGTAAAAAAAAATTAGTGGAAATAGTACTCAAATGAGCTAGAAAAGTGTTTAGGATCAAGCAATATTGGAGGAAAATTATATAAAAAATGTTTACGCGGCGATACAATAGCCGGTGCCGTTACAAGAAGAAGTCAATGTTGCACAAAATTGGAGGCAATGGAAGATGGCGTTCGATTATTTTCTGGTGGCATCGGGAAAAAACAAAACAACATCTAAAGTGAAATGCGTATTATGTATGCATATTATTGGAAAATATGGAAAACAATTGTTTAATAAGTTGGATATTAGCGAATCAGATAAAAGCAATTACACAGTTATTCCCCCAAAGGTTGCAGAATATTGTAATCCGAGTAGTAATGGCAATTTGGAGAGGCATAGGTTCTTTGAAACTTACCAAATTGAAAACTACTTTGAAAAATTTCTAAGTCAACTTAATGCCAACAGTGGGTCTCCCTTGTTTCATCAAAAAGAAATTGCCAAATTAACACTTCCCAAACAATTTTCCGCATAATTTAATTTGCCAAATTATTACTTAGCAAAAAATCTCTTCACAAATAATTGTAACGCAAACCTAATGTTTGGCAAGTGAACGTTTAAAAAATAAGTTGTTTACCAACTAGTACTATTACCAATTTTTATGTAGTCAAATATTTCAGTTGGTATATAATAAAATAAGCCAAATATTTAGTATCGTCAGTTTTCAATTTACCATTTCTATTATAAGGCTTAGACGACGGAGCCCCGCCAAGCGGGGCTCCTACTTCTGATAGGTTTAAAAAAAAATAACCACGAAGGCGATGGCGGGGTCTTTCAGATGCCGCCATCCCCTTCTAACCTAATGATTATATTAAAATAAAATTGCATTTTTTAAATAATTCCCAAAAAACTTATTTTTGCCTTTATATTTTTTGTCATAGCAAATCATTAGACCAAACGGTTATTGTCTAAAGATTGTTTGCTGTAATAAATCATTTGATTAAAGACCAAATGCCTTAATGACATTATCCTTGGTAATATTCCACCAAGTAAAAATTTGACCAAATGAAAATGTGCGTACTAAAATCATTCCAAACATTGCATTGGTATAAAAAAAGGTTGCTAAAATTTGTTTGGGTAGTGAAATTTTGGCAAAATCTTTTCGGAAAAACGGCAGGATCCCGCCAACAGTAAATATTGTGAGTTTGGTTCTTTAAAAAGCAGCGTAATTTTGATGCAATTGATCACGGGACTAAAATATAATCATATGAGGGAGCGTTTGCTAGCTAAAATGATGCTCACGTTGGAGGAAGCGAGTCATATGTGTAGAGCAGCGGAGCGTGCTAGACATACATTTTGATCGTGGCTTCTGGTAACCCTCTCGCTGCTTATGTCGTTCTCGGTACTTATATATAGATGAGCAGATTTTGTATAAATTAAAATTATCCAGTTTCTCTCACAATAGTTTTGTTTGTAGCACTTAACAGTTTTAAACTTTAATAAAAAAAGAAAAACGTAAAATAAATTAACGCTGTGAGAGCTGGTGCCTGAAGTCGGTTTTAGAAAAAAAAAACCTGTATTATTGGTCAGGCCCCACTTAGTGGCATCATAAATAAGCGCCTAGGTAACATGTATAGATAACTTAAGAAATAAAATGCAAAAGAACATGGTTTGGCTGATATAGCGCCACTGGTTTCGCCTAGATTAACCTTTACTAATAATAAAATCAACACTAACATTAAATGTTAACTAGTTTTAGCAATAAAAAAGGTAACTATATCATGACCACGGCTGAATTTATTATCACATTCAGTAATGATAGATTCGAAAAGACGTTAGGTTTAAAATAGAATGAATTTAATGTTCATAAAAGTGGTTTATGTCAAATTTAGGGCGTAACACGAAAGAAATGAAAATTCTGGTGATATTTATGAAGATATTGATAAGTTTAAGAAAACGAGAAATATAATGTACTACAAGTTATAGCGCCGAACGTTGCCGAATCTGTGCATTTATATAAACAGGTAATTATGTATTATTAAACCTGTTTTAATGACTTATTTTATTTATTTTAATCAACAACCACGAACGTGTATTTTGGGACGGCAGTATTTTCTAAGCAATTCAATGTTATGTTTAAAATAATAGCCCTTTTAAAGTGGCTATGTAAAGGCTCCCACAGACAGGCGCGACGCGATAGCACGACACTAAGGCGTCGTTCGTCGCGCGACGAGCGGTGTCTTTAAGTCGCGCGCGGTTCTCGTCGCGTGTCGCGCCTGTTTGTAGCAGCCTTTATCCATCATGACTACAACTACCGTCACTTGTAATGGTTAATTTTATGGCTATATAGGGCTGATTCGTGAGCACCAAGATGACGGGACCAAGTCCCCAATTTAAAATGTATCACATTAAAGTGTTTGTACTACATATGTACTATTTGTACCCTAAACAAGATATTTGTACCTCTAAAGGTAAAGGAAGTATGTCAAGACGTTCCAGCGGGGTAATTACGTAACACACTAACAGTAGGAATGGGTGTCATTTTGACAGTTCAACAACATTCATTGCGTTATTTACGTTCTTGAGCAGACAGTTTTTTCGAACATATGAAGCAATGGATTAGCAATACGCTTCAAAATGATTCAGATTGTGATGGATAGTGCGTTACGTAATTAGGGGGCTGGTCCATGTATCACATTAAAGTGATACAATAAATAATTTAATTTGTTCCACCTAGGAATTTTCATATGAAACATTCTGAAAAATTCTTAGGTGGAACAAATTTCTAAAGTTGATATGACATTGATAATTATTATTCAGTAAATATATCACCCTACAGTCGCGAATAGCACTTTGATCAACATACAACGTAAAACAGAGCTGCAGGTTGCAAACAACCAAAGAAAATTTGAATTTGGCGGGCTACAGCTAGGATCCTCTTTAAGAAAAAAAATTGGCGGGCTACAGCTAGGATCCTCTTTAAGAAAAAAAATTGGCGGGCTACAGCTAGGATCCTCTTTAAGAAAAAAAATTGGCGGGCTACAGCTAGGATCCTCTTTAAGAAAAAATTTGGCGGGCTAGAGCTAGGATCCTGTATAAGAAAAAAAATTGGCGGGCTACAGCTAGGATACTCTTTAAGAAAAAATTTGGCGGGCTAGAGCTAGGATCCTGTATAAGAAAAAAAATTGGCGGGCTACAGCTAGGATCCTCTTTAAGAAAAAAAAACCTAAAGAACGTGTTTGGTCTAATAATAGCGTCACTGGTTTCGACTGGCAAACTTTGAGGCCTAGCTTAGTATTGATATATTAAAATCAACATGTAAAAAATGTTAACTGGTTTTAGCAGCAAAATACTGGTACCTTTATCACGACCAAGACAGAATTTATTATCACACTAATTATTGGAAGATTTGAAACGATGTTACGTTTAGAATAGAATTAAGGGGCATGCGCCAAGGTAGCCCGCGAAATTCAAATTTCCTTACGTTTTTTGCGATTTGCAGGTCACATCAGGTTGTATGGTGATCTAAATATGATTCGCGACACGAACTTTGCAGAATCTACGCATGTGTATAGACAGGTATAGCTAGGGGTAGCTCATATCTTTTTTCTGGTTGAACCGATTTTGATGATTCTTTTTGTGTTTGATAGCTGGTGCTTCACATGTGGTCCCATTTAAATTTGTTCAAGGTCTGACCAGTAGTTTTTGAGTTATCCTTAATACTGTTAATAATTTCCTGTCACTGTTATTTACACGCCAAGTAGTGGTATACGAATTTGTGTGGGGTAGGTACCGCAACTAAAAATTGAAAAATAAAAACTTATTTCCAAAAACACAACAGACTTCCAAAAAAAACACTAAAAGACGTGAAAAATAACTTTAATTTCGGAAGTCGGTGCCCAAAAACGAAAATACAAAACCAAAGACTCCGACTTCCGAAATTAAAGTTATTTTTCACGTCTTTTGGTGTTTTTTTTGGAAGTCGGTTGTTTTTTTCTAAAAAACGTTTTTTCTATCATTAAATGTAGAAGCAAACATTCGAAAAAAGCGTATACTCACGCGCAGATCACATTTGTGCCTATTTGTGCACAAAAAATGAAATTTGTGCGTCATGAGGTATCAGAGCTATACAAGAAGCCGCTGGGGTAACGTTTAGCAAATTGCTGTACCTCTCAAACGGCATGACATACAACTGTACAATTTTATTTCTTCTATAATCGACACCGTTACAAAATAAGAAATTGGTTTTCAAAAACCCTAAAATCGATCCTTGCGCTTCAATGAATAACCCTAGAAACTTACCAATTATGGTGGTTTGTACCTTTTATGCACAGCATAAGCACAAATTAAGACCCACCGTAGTAAAAGAAATCGTAGTTGTATGTCATGCCGTTTGAGAGGTACAGCAATTTGCTAAACGTTACCCCAGCGGCATCTTGGAATAACTGAAACCTCAAGACGCACAAATTTCATTTTTTGTGCACAATTAGGCACAAATGTGATCTATCTAAGAAGCTTGTTTGTACTCAGCTACGACCACCGGTTAAAAAACATGCCGCTGGGGTACCTAACGTTACTCCAGCGGAATCTGTTTTTCGTGTATATCTTTGGATCGGCTGGACGCACAAATTCTACATTTCGGGCACATTTACACAAGATGGGGTACTAATTATCTGTCAAGCCGAAATCCTGAAAAGCGACAACATTCCGCTGACGTAACGCACACGGTTTTGGCTTGAGGATAGTGTGTGTGGAGATGAAGTATACGCTTTTTTCGAATGTTTGCTTCTACATTTAATGATAGAAAAAACGTTTTTTAGAAAAAAACAACCGACTTCCAAAAAAAACACCAAAAGACGTGAAAAATAACTTTAATTTCGGAAGTCGGAGTCTTTGGTTTTGTATTTTCGTTTTTGGGCACCGACTTCCGAAATTAAAGTTATTTTTCACGTCTTTTAGTGTTTTTTTTGGAAGTCTGTTGTGTTTTTGGAAATAAGTTTTTATTTTTCACTTTTTAGTTGCGGTACCTACCCCACACAAATTCGTATACCACTAATTGGTGTGTAAATAACAGTGACAGGAAATTATTAACACATCATCCATATAAACAAAGTGGAAAAAATATGCAGTATTAAGGATAACTCAAAAACTACTGGTCAGACCTTGAACAAATTTAAATGGGACCACATGTGAAGCACCAGCTATCAAACACAAAAAGAATCATCAAAATCGGTTCAACCAGAAAAAGATATGAGCTAACACGCATTCAAAAAAAAAAAAAAACAGACGAATTGAGAACCTCCTCCTTTTTGTGAAGTCGGTTAATAAGAAAGAAAGTTTTAGAAGATGTTCGGACCGCCACGCGACATTAATGTGGATCGCATGACAACACCCGATCGTAGTGGCTAGTGCGGTCCGGGCGGCGCCGCCGGGGGCGGCGCTGGCGCGCGTGTGAGACGCTGGGGCGGGATCAGCTATCCCTCTCCTCCCGCGTCCCGCTCATGCGTGGTTGGGGCACGTGTGCGCCCCAACATTCGTTATTCGATTTCTAATTTCTTTTGAACTGACTTCGCAAAAAACTTTTTTACAAAAAAACAACCGACTTCCAAAAAAAACACTAAAAGACCTGAAAAATAACTTTAATTTCGGAAGTCGGTTGTTTTTTTGTAAACAAGTTTTTATTTTTCACTTTTTAGTTGCCGTACCTAGTAATTTTATTCTAGATGCAATCGTCTTCACATATAATTATATAATTAATGTATACATAATATTGTAAAACATTTTTAAAAGAGAAACGGTGGAGTTTCTTGTCTATTCTTCTCCATACGAAACTACCTTTTGGAAGGGGCAGGGTAAAGAGTATAATAACTATATATGGGCAGGGCAGTGGCAGACTAACAGGGGGGCGGAAGGGGCGGCCCGCCCTGGGCCTCCGGTCTTAGGGGGCCCCCAAACACCTCCGAGTTCCCCTGATCAAATCCTAAACAAGACTTTAAAAATGTGCTTAGTACCTACATAATTTCATCAAGATCAACACACTATAGCCATCTTAGACTTTTTACGCGGTACTAATATTCTTTTAACTTTGCTGAAAGCGTCCAATACGCTTGGGGAATTCTCGTCCTTGTAGCGGGTAGTTCCCCAGGAATCCCTGAATGAATGAAGTGCAAATAATTCACTCTTGTACGCCTACATTTGCATTCACTACATTCTATTTACGTCGAAAAATAAACATTGTCCTCATTTAAAATATATTAAATTTCATTACGTTGATATTTAATAGCTTAGTAGTGTGTTGATATTTTCGCGAACTTATAAGCCTTTTTTCAAATTGTAAAGTAATAAACGCGTTCATATCCGTTCAAAGTAATAATTTCATTAAAAAGTGTAATAGTGTTTTTGATTTTTGTTGCGGTATAAAAGTAAATGAGTTCAGAGTTAGTACATTTTGGAGTATTTGGAAAAAGTAAGTAATTCTTCGTATAATTTAGCCTAGAAATTATAATCCGCAGTTTCTAGTCAATATGCACAGCCTATGAGTACATTGCTTCAGTTCTTGAATTTGGAGAGTGGTCCTTATTTTATTTGTAGTGCACGTTTATTAGGGACGTAGGTATGTACTTATTCTCATCGTGGGACTCAACATGGCAGTCTCTGTACATTTGAATATCTTTATAATAATAAGATAAGGCGCATTTGTAAAATGCAAGAGCTGCATTTGGCAGTTGCAACGATTGTAAAAAAAATTGAGGGAATGGGACTTCAGTGAATCGTTACCCTGTATATCGCTGATACTTCAATACTTCTTGACCATTTGCATCTCGTTTGCATCATGTGAGACGAGTTTTTCGAAACTTAAACTAATAAAAAAAAATCTTCGATCTACAATGGGTCAAGAGCGACTGGTTAATCTAGCCGTGCTTTCAATACAAAGAAAAATATCAAAAGAAATCGATTTCACAGAAGTTTAGAGTTTAGATTTCACACATATAAACGCTACAAAAAATACAAAAACTATCTTTGATTTATTTTATCTAGTTTATTTTTTGTCGTTCGATTCGTATCTGGAGGCACGGTAGTGCCCCCGCCAAGACGAGCCAAGCGAAGCGCAAGGGCACTACCTACCTTTTCTCGAAGTGGTTCGTCGTTTTTTTGAACCCTCATAGAGTTGGTTTCCGATGTACCAGATAGTTCATACTCTCAGGATATGATGTCATTAATAGACTAATTAAACATACAAAGTCTCAATTGAATAGCTCTAATACTTTAGATTTTATTGATATCTAAAATACACCGATTTTGTCACTGACACACTGATGATCATCAAAATGTTTGGCTACTTCCTGAAGTGCTAGAAAGCTGAAATTTGGTATGTCATCTAAGTTTAGTATACAACCAACAAAAAAAATCATAAACTTATAACTTTCGCCCCCCATCCCCTAAAATGGGGGGGTGGAAGTTTGTATGAGACTTCAAAAGTGCCTTTTATTTGCCTATTTGAAATAAATGATTTGACTTTGACGTTGAAGGCGTTACTAGCACAGAACATGTTATATATATACTCTTAGGGAGGTTACTAGGGTCTGAAAATATGTTTGGTGAAAGTAGCCCTTTTAAAGTAGCTATGTAATCCAACATGGCTACAACTGTCGTCATTTGTAACAGTTAATTTAATGGTTATATAATATATAGGGCTGATTCAATAAACTTTAAATAAAAAACAATTCATAACTTCCAGATTCTGGTGACAGTTGCGATATCATTGGTGACCCTCACAGGAGGCTTCACCTTCGGTTTCACAGCAGTCCTGTTGCCACAACTCCAGACTGACTCCAACTTCCCTTACGATGAGAGCTTTGACTCATGGATCGGTAATTTTGACACACAGTTCCAATGCACCACCTGAAAAGTGGCGTGAGTGGTAACGAATTTTTTATATGGAAGAGAGATGTTCCACAAAATAATATTACCCAGTTATGGAATTGATTCGACGGCTTAATGATCACATTGTGATGCTCAGTAAGGCACCTTGGTCACTGAAGCACCTGAGACTTCATGAGAGTAACGATAAACACTTCAAAATTCATGATACACTTTAATATTTGAGTGAATGTCAAGCAACTCAAGTGTGTACTTATCATTTTTCTGTTTCAGCTTCCATCTCGCCGTTGGCTATGATGGTGGGGTCTCTCTTCTCTGGTTCGATGAGCGATGCTTTCGGCAGGAAGGCAGGCCAGCTAGTTTTGATCGTACCCTATACCCTCGGCTGGATCATCATGGGAGTAGCCACTAACAACGTAATCATGCTCATTGGAAGGTTCGTCACAGGAATTTGTAGGGGAGCCATGAGAACCCTTAGCATGGTCTATATTGGAGAATTCACTGACCCAAAGTACAGAGCTGTTGCTTTTTTCTTCATAATAGTAGCAGCTTATGTCGGAATCCTGATCGGCCACACAGTTGGCAAATACCTTCATTGGAGGACTAGTTGCTTCCTTTTTTCATTGCCAAACATTATAGCCTTTGTTATAATTATCTTCTTGAAAGAAAGTCCGCTATGGCTGCTGTCCAAAGGCAAAATAGACGAAGGTATAGAGTCCTACAGACAATTTCGAGGAAATGGAGATAGTGCTGAAAAATAACTGTCAATAGTTTTGGAGAAGATTAAAGAAAAAACAGATGAGAATACCACGTTTAAAGATAGCCTTAATGTATTATTTAGTAAACCATTCATGAAGGCTACGGTGACAGTATTCTTGTTGTTCGTCGCCGTATAATGGTGTGGTGCTAGTACTATATCTTTCTACGCTCAAATGATCTTTGAAAAGACGTTCTCTGGAGATATAGACGCATTTATGTTAATGTTAGTTACTGATGGTATAAGAATTGCAGCAGCTATATATCTTTGTATGCTTGCTAAGGTTCTCCCACGTAAAATTACTTTCGTGGTTGGTTGTGTTACAATAACTCTTGTGTTGATATGTTTGGTAATATACATGTATCTAGCCCCTGTTGGTCTAGAGTGGGTAGCTATAACTTGTATGGTTGTTTACATAGCTATGGCAACTGCATTGACCTCCGTATCTTTGACGTTCGTCGCAGAGATATATCCGTCAAAATTACGTGGTTTTGGCTCTGGTTTAAGTTCATCAATATCATTTCTTTTGTTATTTATTTCTGTAAAAGTTACCCCAGAAATTATGTATAGGTTCGGAGAGCCAGTCATGTATGCTTCCTTTGCTGGTGTCACATTATTCACTGGTTTAATCTTAAGTTTTATATTACCAGAGACAAATGGTAGGAGCTTGCAGGATATAGAGGATTCTTTGTATAAGAAGAAAGGTGATGTGAAAAAGGATATAGGAATGGCCACTTTGCCAGACTCAGCAGCATAGTTTTATGTAGAAAAAATATAATTAGGTAATTGTGTTGTGTTGTATTGTGTTATTATTTGTAATTTTTGGTTTTAATAATAGTAGTTTTAAATATACTTAAATTTAATTACAAAAATATTTAAAAAAAAAAATTAAGTACTAACATAGGTTATGACTGTTGTTACTAACCCAATGGATCTTAGTTATCTGAATATACAAAAAAAAAAAAAAAAAATTGTAAATGTGTTGCTATATTCATAGTGACATAACATTGAAAAATAAGGAAAGAGTGTGTGTTGGGACCTTTGTTATCGTGGTTGGAGAAGATTGTAAATAAAATTCCAATGTCAAGTATAAAGTCTATTGACTGATAACAATGAATAATAACCACAGTGACGCTTCTTTCGGGCCCCATCAGAATACCAGCGCTGCGGTACTTATTTTATTAAATATTTGCTAATATTTGTTAAATAATTACTTAATTTATAAATATTCTGCAAAAAATATCTCTAAATTTAAAAACTATCTCGTGTTTTTTTTTAGAGCCGTAGGAACACATGGGGGGCAGCCTCGGCGTGTTTAATATGGATTTATTTACTTTTTGTATGGAAAATATGAAAAAAAAATTACCTACCGTAGAGTATTAGGGGTTTAACGGTTTTTAAAGGGGGTCAAAACTCGAAATTTTCATTATTTTTGCGATAGGACGCACCATTTTCGAGATATAAGCAAAAAAAAACTTGAGAGGTGTCAAGGGACACACGGATGGAAAGAAGTTAAATAAAAAAAAAAATAAAAAAATACATATATAAAAAAAATAACAGCCTTGCTTTCTATGAGAGAGAGAGAGAGAGACAGACAGAGAAACACGCGCACGCCGCACGGCTTACAACTATAAAAAAAGTGTCGTTACAACTTTTGGTCTTAATTTTTTCCGTCTAGCCCCTTTTCGCAACGCGGGATAAGGAACTTCGTTCCAAAAAAAAATAAGATACAGTACCTACTGTTTTTGCACCTGAAGTCGAAGTGCTGGGGTGAATGTTAGTTCACAACAACTAACTTTATTCTACACCTTATTAATCGCGATTAAAAATATTCAGATTTACCAAAATTTTTGGTGAACAACGTCAAATTCAGAATAGCAAAATTGGCATTTTCACTAAACTAATATTTCAGAGCCTTCTTAGTGCTGTCAAACTAAAATATGCTTAAATAGTGTCACTTTAGTCTATTTCAGAACGAGAAATCGTCGTTTGACAGGACTAAACTAAATTTTAGTGATTTTTAGTCTAGTTTAGAGAATTTTGTGACAAGAGAATCGGCACCAATAGCACACATTCATGTTTAACTTATCTGACACTTGTCGGACATTCGTTCGTCCTTTCTCTTTCAAGTGACATACCTAATATTGTGAATTTGATTTCTGGCGTTACTTATTTGTTCTCATAGGTAGGTTGGACACTACGGTAGCCCTATTTTACCCAGAAGGGTGTAGCTGATATAGAAATTATAGCCTATTTGGTGTTTACATGCAAGCTCCGCGAATCCGTTCAAAGATAATGGCAAGAATTACGAGAAAAAACATTGTTTGTATTGATATAGCAAAAAAATAGTAGGGTGCATAGATAATAATACACGGCAGGGAGTCAGATTAGCTGACAAACGATGTCACAAAATGCCAAATAATGTATTAGGCTGTATTGTTTTTTTTTTTTTCCAATTGGGCAGCTCGTAGTTATGACCACTAAGGTCCTGGCTACTTAACCGGGCAAGCCTGTGGGTGCCTTAAGCTACTAACTTAAAGCCTCCAGCCAGGGGCGAAAAATACTTCAAAATTAGGTGACCGCACGCTAAGGGCACCCCCTGTGGGGTACGAACCTCGGCTTAGGGCGTCACTGAGGGGAGGGCAGCAAGATGGGACAGGCTGGATCGAGATTATATTATTATTAACAGGGAAATTTAAAACTACAGGCTCAGCTACGGCGCAGGCTGGCGCGTTGTCGAGCAAGGGTCGGGGGGGGGGGGGGGGGACAATTACGTCGGGGGCGTCGCGTAGGACCTCGGCGGCGAGGTCGGAACGATGGCGGTCTGTGTTTGTGTACTGTACTGGTGGCCCTACTGCTCTCCTGGAGGAGGGTTATGGGGTCATCGGGGTCGGGCAGGGCATGCCTTGGACGGCGGGTACGACTAATGCGGGAGGGGGCATATCTGGCAGCCTCGACAACCAGAGGGTTGCGATGTGAGGCCGCGGAGTCGAAGAAGCGCTTGGAAATGCGCTTCATGAACTGACGGATACTGGCGATTTTAAGATCGAGATGGAGGATCTCGTTTCGAACGAACCAGGGGGAGCCGGTTGCCCTACGGAGGAACCGGTTTTGGAGGGTCTGCATCCTATGGATGTGGTGGGGTTTCGAGTGTGCGAAAACCACGCTCGCGTAGGTCATGATTGGCCGAATGCACGCTGTGTAAATGCGCAATTTGCACTTGAGTGACAATTTGCTGCGTGCATTCAATAGGGAGTGGAGTCTACCGAGAGCGAAAGCGGCGCGCGAACGCGCCTGCCTTATGTGCTCGCCGAAAGAGAGTCTGTGGTCCAGAGTGACACCCAAGTATTTGGCTCGCTTCTCCCAAGGGATAGGCTTGCCGAACATGGTGATCGGACGGGGAGGGGTGAGATTGAGTCTCGGTTTCGAAAATAGAACCGCTTGACTCTTATCGGGATTGACTTCGATTCTCCACTTCCTAAACCAGTCACCGAGTTGGTTGACTGTGGTTTGGAGAGTGCGAGATATCGCGTCGGGGCTTACGGGGTGTAGTAAATGGCCGTATCGTCTGCGAACAGAGCCAACTGAGCCCTTTTACTTTTGGGGATATCGCTGGTAAATAGCGTGAAAATGAGAGGGGCGAGCACGGAGCCCTGAGGAACTCCGGCGCGAATGGGACGGGGGGAGGATAGCGCTCCTTCGATGCGGAATCGGAAGGTGCGGTTCGACAAAAAGTCTCGCAGGATGAGCACGAGACGATCTGGCACTTTAAGTTTGTATAGCTTATATAATAAGCCATTGTGCCAGACTTTGTCGAACGCTTTCGCTATATCGAAGAAAACAGCACCCGTCAACGAACCACGTTGTAAGCCAACGCTTATGTGTTCGACGATACGGTGGACCTGTTGGACGCACGAGTGTTGGGTTCGGAAACCGAACTGCTCGTTGGGAATGAGACCTTTTGTCTCGGCATAGTCTCTGAGACGCTTATAAATAAGCCTCTCATAGATCTTGCCGATGACATTGAGGAGACTGATGGGGCGGTAGCTGGAGGGAGCGGATTTAGGCTTGCCCAGCTTGGGAATGCCGATGACAGTGGCCTGTTTCCACGCTTGGGGGAAGATGTTATTGCTCATGGCACCATTGAAGATGGTGGTCATTAGCATGATCAGGTGGGCAGGGAAAAGTTGGAACACCTTATTGGTCATTCCATCAGAACCGGGGGCTTTACGGGGCTTAAGGCCCTTTATGAGCTCTTGCACTTCGTCGGGGGTGACGGGAGGCAGAGGGCACTCGGGGTCTTCTACGGGGGGGAGGGAGGCTCTCCTTTCGACTTCGGCGTCGACCTCAGAGAGGTGAGCTTGGTTTACAGGTTGAGAGCTGGGCGAACATTGGGCCTCAAGACTGTCGGCTAGGCACTCGGCCTTGTCGACATCATCGAAAGCGATGGTATTGTCTGGGCGGATCAAGGGGGGCATAGGGGCTACTTCTCGGGATTTGAGTTTCCTCTGAAGCTCCCAGAATGCTAGGTGGGTAGGCTCTAGTTCGCTCAGCAACTTATCCCAGCCCGTTTCCCGATGCTCCGCTACACGTGTCCTTACAGCTCGCTGTAAGTAGCGCATATGGGCTCGGTTCGCGTCGCAGGGAAAGTTGCTGTACGCACGGACAGCCGCGTTCTTCTCAGTCATCAGTTCACGTACATCGTCCGGCAACTTCCAGCGACGGTCGTCCGTCGCTGGAACTTCCCTTGAACAATCGTTCAGGACTGATTGTACGTGTCCAGTGAATGAGTCGATCGCAGCCGTCGTGTCAGCGATAGAGTCGAAGAGGTCGGGGATGGAGTCTAGGTGGGGGGACGTGTTGGATTTCAGGCGTTCGCTTACTTTCCTCCAGTCCGTTACCACTTTTGTGGAGGGGGGTTGATCGGGGTCGGGGAGGCCTACGCGAGGGGCTAGCTTAAGCACAACTGGTCGGTGGTCAGATGATAGTTCGTGCATCACCTCTATAGAATCCAGCCGTAGGTTGATATTCTTTAAAAGTGATACATCGAGCACGTCAGGGGTGTGGTCAACCGAGTGGGGGAAATGAGTGGGAGTCATCGGGGCGATGACATCGAAATTTAGAGGGGTACAGAGGTCGAACAAGTGTCTCCCTCGGGTAGAGATTCTGGTACTATTCCAGGCGTGATGTTTGGCGTTGAGATCCCCCGCTATGATAACGGAGTCACTCAGGCCGAGGAGTAAGGTCAGGTCGTCAGTCAAGAGTTGGAAGTTCTCTGATTGGTTCGTAGGGGGAGGTAGACCGATACCAAGGTGATCGGTTGGTGACCTGTCATGCCTAGCCGGCAAATGGAGACTTCTAGTCGTGAGAGGGGGGCGGGTCCAAGGGGATGCAGTAGACGGATTTTTTGTAATACATAAGGGTGCCACCCTTGTGACACCGAGTCCTGTCGTTTCGAACAACCCGATAGTTCGCTATCGACGGCGTTCGCATGTGGGGTTTTAGAAATGTCTCCTGTACGAGGAGGACATCGATCTGGTGGTCGCGGAGGAAGGTACAGATTTCGTCACGCTGACCTTGGATGCCATTGGCATTGAAGTAACTTTAGGGATCGGGGTTTTAGACGCGTGAGGATTCCGTTATCCATTAGTGGGATTGGGGGAGTTGACGAAGGACTGGAGCGCGTGCGTAATATCCGGGTACGCGTTGTATATGCATTGAATGGCGTAAAGGTTACCGCCATTTCTGGCGGCAACGATTTCATTGGCCATTCGACGGGCGCGTTGGCTATATTAAGGGTAGAGTCGTTTTTATAGTCTAAGATCCCACCTTAAAACGACCTTCACCGAGCTGGTTAATGGATGAAAAGGATTTTATATTCAATTAAATATGTCAATAAATATATTGCAAATGGGTTGTCTGAAAAATTTCAGTCCATAATATGATTAATTAACAATTAAAACATATCTTTTTAACATTTCACTGGCTTGGTTAATAGACAAATTCCATACCAATCGAAAGTACGGAGCCCATAGCATATGCAAACGTCAGGTTGACTATTTTTTTCCCGTCACAACTCTTGGGTAGGCAGGTTTAAACAGGTAAATCGATACTAGTAACTTGCACTGGTCTGGTTAATGAGTTAAAGTTAAATTAAAATAAAGATTATTTCATTATGAACACGGTGGTATAGGGTTGTCTGCGAAAAATCAGTCCTGAGTGGGGCTGGCAAGTGAAAGCTGATAACAGATGGCGCCACTACTATACGAACCCTTGTCACTAAGTGAGATAAACATTTACAAGATTCGGATTTCTTAATTGCGTTGATTTCATGACAATTTTCCGATTTAGAACATGTATTCCACTTGGAAAATATGTGAGTTAAAAGAAGTGTTAAGAAAAAGAGGCGCCTCTTTACGTGGAAGGAAGGAAGACCTAATTGAAATGTAATTTGTTGTTCCTAAATTCCTTCATATTTTTACAATTCTATGGTCTTTAAACTTGTTTCATGCTATATTAAATTTTATTTAAGGATACACTCTACTGTATGATAAGTGATAACATTGTATCATTCTAATACATAATAACTTTAACCGACGGCACTTAATCTTTCTATCGTGTAAGAAAGTTTGAGGTCATATTTTTAAGTCTGAATGATAATAAATAACAAAAGTATATTTTTCATAGAGTCATAAGCAGTGATCGGAGTAGGTAGATTGAACTGGGGTCATTGATCCGAAACGTATATATTACTATGGACATTCCTCCAGAATTGGTGGATTATTAAAAAAAAACCGGAACTTATGTAGGAATTGTATTCTGCCAGAGTGGAAGGAGTCATTTGATGATTTGCCATCCTCAAAAAAAAGGTAGGAATTGTAATAAAATGAGCAATTTTATTCTTTATTATTCTTCCTATTTTTTTTTTGTCACGATTTGACAAAACCCAACGACCAATCAGAACAAAGGATCATGGGTGGTACAATAACCGGTTATCAGAACAATGCGTACGCCCGCCGACGACATGCCAGGTAGTTCACTCGTTTACTTCGGTTCGTAGAGTGCGCATCTTTGTTTGTTACTGTGTTGTGAAAACGTTACTTGACCCTGGCTTGTGTACATACTGACTTCTGGAATCTGCTCTAAACCACGATTTGGCTCGAATATACGGACTCAGATTTTTCACTATTGAATTGGATCTACATATTTAAACCAAGCTTTGGTAAGTAATATTTTACTAGTTACAAGGAGTATAAAGCATGTTTGGATGTACTATAAGAATATTTTTAGTATTGTGTTTGTTTGCTTAACCCGCTGAACATACCATGAGTCTTAATATTGTTAAATCTTTAATAGAGTATGAACCAGTGAGCTTAGTGCGAAACAAAATTATGATATTCTAGTAATGTAGTCGCAATTCAGCTAACTCCACTATTAACCGACATTTTACTGGAATCCGTATATAATTTGAGTGCCTTATTCAGGTTTCTTTTGTTTTTTGGGTACTAAAAAACAACATCATCCGACATTTTGTAGCGGCGGCCATCTTGAATATTAATTTTGTATAGTGCACCATAATCTACTTAACAAGCCCTTTCATTTGATACCCATATTGACGGGATTGAAAAAAAACTAAGTTGTCCGCCATCTTGTAGCGGCAGCCATTTTGGATTGACAATAATTTTGAATATACATAATTGTATTGTCACCAGAATCAAAGGCGAATACCAAATTTTAGATCAATCGGTTGACAGGAAGAGGGTGAAATTTCAATGACTAAATTTGATCCACGAAATATAAAACAAACGGAGTAAGCTAAATAAAACCGTTTAAAAACAACAACTACTAAATAAAATGTAATTTTTTCATGTCTTTGTTTTAGGTGATATACGAGGTTCCATCTCTTCAACAGAGTTCAGATATGGCAAACGTCAAGGCTGAAACTGTAGAAAAATGTATATCCGGTCATCCCGAACTACTTTACGATCACGCTAGTGGTACAATATACTGTTCAAAATGTGAAAGCCATTTGAAAACCATAAATAAAGGAAACGTTAAAAGACATATCGAAGGTGCAGTATACCAGGGAAAGTATAAGCGGCCCGAAGAGGAATTTTATTTCGATCTTATAAAATTTCTCATTTTGTGCAATATTCCGTGGTCTCAGATGAAAAATACTACTTTTCAAGATTTCTTTAAAAAATATATGTGTAGTTGTACGTGTCCTAATAATCGTACTCTGCCAGATGAATCACAGTTACGGAAAGTTTACTTGGACAAGTTTTTTAAGAATAAAATCAATTCGATTCGGCAGAATTATAAAAATGAGAAACTATGGATATCATTAGATGAAACGACAGACTTTTTAGGTCGCTATATAGTCCATTTTTTAATAAAACCATTACATCCTAGCAATTTGATTAGACCTTATTTGGTAGCATGTAAAATGCTAACTGTAGTTAATGGACAAACAATCACGCAATTTGTGTTGGAATGTTTGGAAACCTTTTGGGAAGATTCTTTTGAATCGAATGTAGGTAACATTCTTGTCCTCTGCACTGATAGCGTTGCATATATGCTGTCTGCAGGACGAAATTTAAAACAATACTTACCTGAAATGAAACACGTAACATGTTTGGCGCACTCTCTTCATCGCGTATCTGAGCAAATTAGGTTAGAATATCACGATGTTAACATTTTAATAGCAAATGTTAAAAAGGTATTTTTGAAAGCCCCAAGTAGAGTCAAAATTTTAAAAGAAAAATATCCAGATTTGCCGCTACCTCCCCAACCAGTTGTTACAAGATGGGGCACTTGGTTAGAGGCAGCATTTTATTACGCTCAAAACTTTGAAAAAATAAAAGAAGTACTATCTTGTTTAAGCAGCTCTGATGCGGTATCTATTCCAGAGGCAAAAAATATTATAGAAAAAGAAAATTTAAAAGAAGATTTAAATTACATTAAAGACAATTATTTTATAATTCATTTGTCTTTAAAAGAATTGCAAAAGCATAATTTATCGTTGACAGATTCACTTTTAGCATTTGACAACGTCAGAGATGCTATAAATCAGTGCAATTCAGAAAATATAAAAAATAAAATAGAGCGTGTTATGGAACGAAACCCAGATTTAGACACACATAGAGAAAATAGTGAGGCCATTGAAAAAAATGAAGCACATAATTTAATACCTTTTTTTAAATTTGCTCCTTTGACATCGTCAGATGTAGAACGGTCTTTTTCCATTTATAAATGGACTTTAGATGTTAAAAGAAATAGGTTGAAAATAGAAAATATAGAGAAACTCATAGTTATATATTTTAATTGTAAAGATCAGGATTACCAGGATGCTAACATTGTAATCGATGAAGATTAAAAATGTGAATAAATGTAAAATGTACATATTTAACAATAAACAATGTTGATTTTTATCTTTTTTATTTATTCTACCCCTTTTTTTTGGTGCTAAAATCATGAAATGAGTCCTCTCGCCCAGAGTGAAACGGGAGGGACTGTCAGACTTCACTGACTAAAATCAACCTGTTCCTTCGTATGCCCTTTACGTTTCAGAGTCGTGGTGCATTCTTAAAACAGTCTCACGACCCCAGCAGGCATTGGCCCTCTATGGGGCCCCGTCATTTATTCTACCCTTAATGTAAATTACCATGACCACTATGAAAATATTTAAATTTAAGTGCAACAATTTATATCTATCTATAAAAGATCTAGCTATCTAGCTATCCTAGGCTAAAAATAAAAAATAAATATTAAAGCTTCGATCGGAATTCGATTGTTTTTATTATTCAACAGATAAATAATGAATTAATTTAGTTTTGATACCTTCCTTTAAATTTTGAATTGAGTAGTAATAATATCACTACCAACATTAACAATATTTAATTGAATCCGGAAATACCGGAATTACTTTCCGGAAAAATGGCTTATCCATGTTATTCTTTCTGTGTGCATTTATGATACAAGTACTAAAAATCAATCTACCTACTCCGATCACTGGTCATAAGACCATACCAATTCCGCACCAATCTTTTCATAGTCACTTTCCTTGAAATGTTTATGACACACTCTCGCCCCACTTTTAGGCTCAAACTTTACTCGCCATATCGCTTTGAGCCACATTTTTTAAGTTTCTCATCTCGATGAAACTGGTGGCCTCCATTTTCTTTACAATTTGGTACACTACATCTAAGCATTTCCTCAATAATAGTCTCTAATTATGAATTCACTACTAATTCCATACAAAAACTGCTTTGTCTGTTTGGTCTGTGCGCTACTAGCGCCACTTTGACAGTTGTCGGCCCCATTCCGGTTGTCGAATTTTAATTATGCGTGGTCATACATTTAAAAAAAATATAATATAATAAGTAGGTACGGGTCGACTTGAGAACGTCCTTTTTTTTTCGTCGGTTAATAAGTGAAATATTGCTGCGAGTGAATACGTGCGACAGAGAGGTCTACACAGCATTGCAGCTGTGTGTAGTTCGTCCATTGAAAGAAAGAGCGTGCGCATGCTATTTGTCTTTGAAAATGAAAAGGATAGCGATAGACTCGTACATGTTGCGCATCATTTTGGAGTAGCTTAATATTAAAATAGAAAACTTAATATTAAAATAAAATAGAGGAATGTTTTTTTTATTTTTATTAAATTAATTATATGTGTGTGTAAATAAAAAGGTAATAGTAATACATATGCTAATCTTGAAAATTCTATTTCTATTATTAGCAGACAAAATAAAAACAAAAATAAAATATAAATACAGAAGGTTTTAAAGTTTTCAAATTATTCAGGATCCGAGTCATCGGACATATAATTGTGATCTCCAACTTCTGAACATTCTTCGTCATCGCTTTCTGTTTCAGTTGTTTCGACAATGTCTTCTATCCTTAAAGGTGTATGGTCCCCAATGAACCCTACTGGATTTAAATATTCATCTAAGAACCAACCGCAGTTCTCAGGCTGAAGTTTCACGCATACCGGATCCGTGGCATTAAGCCACATGGAATTTACGAAAATAGTTCGTAATTTTTTTTGAGTCAATGATATCCAGCATGGTGGTATAGAGTTGGAGTCAAAGCCTTTTTTTTTTTAAGCTGTTCGCTGTCTTCTTTAGCAGAACATTTTTTTTAATAAAAATGCGATATCTCGTATCATTCACTTTATTTTAATTTAACTTTAATTCATTAATCAGACCGGTGCAAGTTACTAGTATCGATTTACCTGTTTATACCTGCCTACCCAAGAGTTGTGACGGGAAAAAAATAGTCAACCTAACGTTTGCATAATTTTAATTATGCTATTGGCTTTATACTTTCGATTGGTATGGAATTTGTCTATTAACCGAACCAGTGAAATGTTTAAAAACAAACAATGTTTTAATTGTTAATTAATCATATTCTGGACTGAAATTTTGTAAACAACCCATTTGCAATATATTTATTGACATATTTAATTGAATATAAAATACTTTTCATCCATTAACCAGCTCGGTGAAGGTCGCTTTAAGGTGGGATCCTATACTATTAGTATTCGACAAACCCTCGTTTAATTTATTCCTCCCGGTACCGCGAACTCGTAACGAGCTCATTACACAGTACATTACCAGTCGACAGCGATGCAAAGGAATTTTTAGACGCCATATTTTAGTTTGTTAATAATTTAAGGGCCCGTTCACTCGTACCACAACCACACCACAATACAGCGACAAATGTGGGCTAGCAGTAGTTACGTGTGAATAGTGTTGCTGCAACTTGATGCAGTTGCGTTGTTGCTACTAATTGCGATGTGTTTACGTTGTGGCTAGTGTTTGCAGACAGACAGGTCGTTGTATTTGCGATGTGGCCGGCCGCTAGTGTGCTGTCTCGTTTGTGGTTGTGTTGTAACTGCGACGCGCGACGTGGCCTTGATGTGGTCGGTATCGCCCACACGGTTGATTTTGACGGCGAAACGTGTTCCGTGTGAATTAATATTCATTATCTCACGAAGCGCCCGTCCACGTGGTGTCGTTGTGGTATGGTTGTGGTGTGGTTGTGGTACGTGTGTGTGTGTGTGATATCATATTTTAATTTTATTAATTAATTAGGTACTTATAAGTTATTATTTATGTAAAATTCATTAAATAAACAGAACACATTAAAAAAATATCTAAAGAAAATATTATTTTTCTTCCTAACGGTAATTGCTTTGAAATATGAAATAGTGACCCCACTCGATATTTATTTTGTGTTATGCCCCTATTTGTTAATAGTAATGGCATGATAGGATCATAATTTATTATGTTTTAACTTTTTATTACATTAGTAACAATTACTGACAAAAGTGTACCTACTTTATTATCACAATAAGCCATTATCTATACAAAATAAAAGTATAAGTGTATAAAAAGTATAGATAATGGCTTGCTAAGCAATTTGTCGTCGGTGGGCTCATGGCTAAATAATAACAGGTACTCGGTTTGGTCGAAGGTTAAGCTACACTTGCCCCGGTCGGTTCGTGGTTGGGTGACCATCCATTACATATCGAGACCCCTTCGTGCTTCGGAAAGCACATAAAGGTACAAGTTCGTAGCCGACTCCACGCAGCAGCAGCAGGCGACGTGTCGTCGCGACGCTATCTACTGGTTCTATGTATTTCTATGAAATACCTTTCGTAGCTAGCAAGTCTAGCGACACGTCGATTTCACAGTAATACAAGAAACCACTAGGGTCGCGGCGACATGTTGTCTGTTGCTGCGGCGTTCAGTTGGCTACGAACTTGTACCTTTAAGCCGTTGGTCCCGGCATTCGTAGACCATTGACAGTCGTTACGGGTAGTCAGAAGCCCAAAAATGTGACAACCAGTCTTACCAAGGGGTATTGTGTTACCCGCTAACTGGGTTATGGAGATCAGATAGGCAGTCGCTCCATGTAAAATACTGGTATTCAGCTGCATCCGGACTGGTTCCCCAAACATAGTTGGCAAAAGGCTTGGCAGATTGATGCTAAGCAATTTGTCAGAAAGTTTTTTTGTAACAATATAACGCATGGTGACAATGAAAGTGACCTAATTCAAAAAATTAAGGGATTGAGTTAAGTATACAGAATGACGAAACATTCTATGACCTGACGAAAACAGAAATGGCGATATTTGGTTAAAGCTAGAAGAAATGATATTTGCGTCTCTCTCATTCCAAGGCGATTTTCGCACCCCCGCGCGCGTAGCATAGACGTAACGTAAGTATTTAGAATTACGCCAGTAGTTCGTACGTGTGGCCGCGTTGCAAGTTTTCGTGAAGTGACCAATCCAATTCAGTTTTGGGTCTTTTTAATTCTAGCTGATGCGGTTAGTTTTTATACAGTTTTATACATAATTTTTACTAATAAAGGGACCTAAAACAAATTTAGTCATACATAATCATTTAGTAGTTAGTGTTTCATTTAGTAATTTTGTTGCTTCGTGTCTCAATATGAAAGTTTATAAAAGGTATTAGAAAATTCTAGATACACTTACCGAGAGTGCTTATTGAGCCGTTATTCAAAATTCCTTCTCAGTCACGAGATAATATTTTTTTAAAGAAGTGGCGCTAGTGGACCGGTGTGCGCCCTCTTAAGGTGTAGTGAGCTGTCATTCCACCTGATGTTAGGGATTGTCGCTATTGACAGCTGACTTCAAGCTAACTTCACTTACGTTTTCATGGTGAGATTTTTTCAGAATAGATCATCAGGTATTAAGTTGGTGTACTCCTTCACTGATAGGAGGCCACAGAACTTTGATAACAAAGTTAAAATCCTACTAATATTATAAATGTAAAAGTTTGTGACGATGAATCGGTGTTTGTTACTCTTTCACGCAAAAATGACTGAACGGATTTGGATGGAATTTGGAACATAGATAATTTATAACCGGGATTAACATGTAGGATACTTTTTATCCCAGTAGTACGTTCCCGTGGGATAATTTGCTACCTGCACGCGGGTGAAGCCGCGGGTAAAAGCTTGTATTAAATATAATTAAAAAAATGTTATATTCATAGTCCACGTAATTGGAAGGTAATTTTATCTTACTAAGACAGACGAGAAAATCGTGAGCAATGCAACACTTTTAGAAACAAAACGAATGAGGATGCTCCCACTCACTAGCGTAACCGTCTAAAAATATCAGGTTTAATCATAATATTTAGGTGAACAGGTAAGTATTATCCAGATAAAAAACACAGCAATAATGAAAAGTGTATTTTAAGGCGGTACCCCGACCAAAACCTTGCCATAGTGCGTTATTCAGAGGCTATTAACTCATTCATTATGGGTAATAAACTACATCTAAAAGCACATTATTAATGTTCGATATCATATCATCACTTTGCACGTTCTTATTTGTTTTTATATGTTATAAATACATTTAAAATCTCCTTGTAAAAAAGTGACTAAAATTATTGATTGCATGCATCTTTTGCTAAAGGTGACGTTCTATTAATTTGAAGATAACACTAATGGATAGATAATTAAAAAATCTAAATAATTCACGTTTTATTTTATTTTAAAACATCGCTTGTCTTTTGTTATTAAAATAATTTCAATTTGTTTGTGAATTCTATGATAAATGAGCGTGCGCAGGGAGCGAGACAGAGCGAGACTCAGCGACGGGACAGAGAAGGACCGAACGCTCAAGGTCGTTTGGTCGTGGAAGCGCCTTAAGACAAAATATAGAAACTTAATAGAACTGCAAGCAATCTTATAATTATTAGGAGTCTGTCAGGTATGATCTTCTTATTCCTTCTTAATATCATCGAGAACATCTTTCCTCACGGGTCCAGTGTGTGTTATAGGAACAGCTCTTTCACCTTTAGCCACTTCAGCATTTTTAGGAGCCACGACAGTAAGAATTCCATCTGAAGAGAGTCTGGATTCTACACTATCAGGGTTACTCTGTTCCGGCAACTTGAATCTTCTGACGAACTTCCTGGAGATAAAACCATGTTCATCTTGCTTCTCCTCATGCTGACCTTCGACCACGATGAATCCGTTACTGATTTTCACTGCTATCTCGTCTGGAGAGAAGTGTTGCACATCCACGTTGATCTGCCATTTGTCCTTGTCAATTTTGATTGTCGATCCTGAGTTTTTCGGCCACCAGGGTTGAACTCCAGCGATGATTGGACTTATAGGGTTCACAGACGCCGTTCTCAAGTCGTCAGGAGTCATTGTTAACCCGAAGTTCTGATCGAGAAGACGCCTCGGCCACCTTGGCAAGTCGTAATCGAGGAAGCAAGGTCGCATAGACATTTTCTGTGTTATCTTTAGCACGCTTCCTTTTGATCTACGGGAATTCGTGCGGGCCGCGTTTATATATGTGCGTGCGCTGATTCATAGATCTGGCATCAGTCTCGGGAGTATTTAGAACAAGAAAGTTCCCGATGCATTCGATAAGTGACGTAGATACGTGTCGGCCTATCGCGATAGGCAGTGTTGTTGGTAACTAAAATTGAATGAAATGGTCTATCTTATCACCTTCATATTTTTTTGTGTGCAACAGGCTCTTAACGTCACACATTCTTGTATTGTTTTAAAATTAAAAGTTATTTATTCAAAGTAGGCTGGGAATCTGCAATTTTTGAACATCAAAATTACATAAGACAGTCCCCTAAAACGCCCGCTCTTCACCAATTCCTAGTGCTTTAGCTGGGAGGAAGAAGGGGTGTAACAAACTTCCCAGCAGCACAGCTGTCTGTTGAGTAAGAAGTTTCTTCTTGCAGTCAGTGCCTCTTTAAAATCTCAAGATATACTGGGCCGTCTTGTTTAGGTAAGTCTAGTGGTACTAGTTTTGGGTTTAGCCTATAATTAGCAGTTTATATAATTTTAGCCAGTTTTAGCTCTCGGTTTACCTTGAACGTTTGATTATGTTGGTGTTATGTAGGAATGTGGACTGTTTAAGTAATTAACCTGCCTTTTTAGTTAAGCTGTCGAAGAAATGAGGTTACTACGATTATGTGTTTTTGGGCATGAACGGGTTAGCTTTAAAGTATAGTCATTCAAATATCATCGTTGAGCTGATTATTAATTAAAAGATTTTCAGTTTATCCGTTTAGGTGCAGAAGGTCTAATTCGCAAAATGTCCAGCGGTCGCAAAGTGTTCAGTTTGCAGAATGTCCGGTTCGCAGAATGTCCAATATTCATAATACCGTTGTCACCCCATCAATGATTAATTGAATCAAGAGACAGGCTCAAAGTACCTACTCAAAAAAATTAATAAAAAGTTGGGCTCAAGTGAATTCAAAGACATTAGGTATATATTGCACTTTTAAAAGTCTTAATTGCTGTGGTTATTACGGTTGGGCACGCCACAATTGCGGCCGACTCCCGGCCACCGTAGGCGCGGGCTTGCGGACGGCGAGCACTAGGCAGCTCGCCGTCCGGTAAGGATCAGGCCCAGGTCGACGGCGCGTCGTGTTCCACGCGCGCCTAAAAAAGATGTCAGAATCATTGACGGGGTCCGGAAGGGCCGATGCCTGCCGAGGTCGCGGATTGTTCGAAAGAGTTACCGTGGCCCTGGCGCACAGGCAACTGAAGGAACACGGGTGGGTTTTAGTCAGTAAGAGTCTGACACACCCTCCCGCTCCGCCCAGACCGGGAGAGGTCATTATGGTTTCCAACACAAAAAAAAAGTAGTTATTACGGTGTTTTTTTTTTATAATTTGTACAATGAATGAACCGTTTGAGTTCATAAACAATATCGACGGAGCCACGCCACGCGGGGCTCCTACTTCTAAATGGTTTAAAAAAAATAACCATGAAGGGGATGGCGGGGCCTAGTGAGCGAGCGAAGCGAAGGAACAAAGACCCCGCCATCATCTTCGAACCTTACCTGTCCGAGTCGGGGTACCCCAAGTCCCGAGCTCGCTTCGCTTCGCTCTTGCATCTTAAGTTCTAAAAGGATATCTTCGACATCAACGTTATGATGAATATTGGACATTCTGCGAACTGCACATTTTGCGAAATGGACATTCTGCTAAACTGGACATTCTGCGAACTGGACATTCTGCGCCTAAACCAGTCTATCCTCTTGGTAAGTCATGTCAGTGGTCTGGTTTTAGCAGTGTCACCCGTGTGACCTGGGTTGATGACTGGCTTATTTGTGTATTTGTTTGACTTGTTTGTTGTTTGTTAACTTATTAGGTCAGGGAAAGTTATTTCGTATTTTATATACAAATTCAAGACTAGGAGAATAGAATAGAATATAGGTAATAGTTCTTTATTTGCACAGAAAGTAGGTAAAAGTTACAGATATTATGTTTAAAATGATCCTTATACTAACTACCTTAACTAAGGACCAACCATACCTTACCTTTGGTGCTCGTGTGGCACCCAAATATCGAGCTTTTTTGTAAGTATACCCAGACTTTTTCAAATGGGTCTAAACTGTTTTGTGGTCAACACTTAACTCTTCAGCAAAGTCGTAACTACTAATATGCCAACCTTGATCCACTATTTCAAAAATGGCACCGACTTTATCTGTAACAGGGCGACCAGAGGGAGCTGCACCTTTGACATCAAAATTCCCGGACTGAAAACGCTTGAACCAACTTTGTGCTACTCTTTACTGACACTGCGTTAAGTCCATACCTAACCGTCACATATTTTTTTCGCGGCTTGTGTCGCATTTTTCCCGTTTGTGTAATAAAATTTCAAAATGTATCGAATTTCTTTGTTAGATTTATTAGATAGATTCACTCATTTTGGCGAACAGAAAAACAATTGTTGGGGAAGAAATTGCTCCCTCTCCCCTTGATAATCACCCATGGGTACACACGCTTGATAATCACCCATTCAAAGAGTTTGAAAGTTCCTTCGACGGCAAAAAGGACTCGATTTCGCCGTCATCCGCATCTACCCATTCTTTCTCATAACATAACATCACGCCTGTATTCCTCGAAGGGTTAGGCAGAGGTGTACCTATAGCACACCCACATTTCGCCAGTTATGTTTAAGTCCCATGTAATAGGGGGCGAGCCATCAACCGGGCACAAATCCAGACTCCGGGCTGCTACCGAGAAATTCCAGATGGGAAAACCCAATAACACTTTGCCCGACCCGGGAATCGAACCCAGGACCTCATGCTCAGCAGTAGCTCTTGCGACCACTAGACCAACGAGGCAGTCATTCTTTCTCATTCTCTTTTACTCTCGTCGCTCTATTTACTACCCGCACTCTGGCTACTTCTCTCATTCTCACCACACGCAAGACCTTCTCTCTCTCAAGTCCTCATCCACATCATCGTCATTCACGTTTACCTTGATCATTCTATCTCCTCTAACCCACTGGGGGTCACCACTTGGCGCCTGGCCACATGCCCCACACCCGCTTCCTCGGCCACTCTGGCCTAAACCACCGCGCCAGGCTGCAACGCCGCGCCATGAACGAAGCTGCTGCGGCTGATCTGCCACCATGTCTTCTACCACATCTTCCACCTACTGGAACAGCACCACAATTAAAGAATTAAACTCATTTTTACCGACCTCAAAAACAAAACACTTAAAAGTGTAAAAGACCTTTAGTTTCGGTAATTTATGGCTAACGACTCCAAATAAAGTTATATTGCACTTTGTAGTGTTTCTTTAAAGTACTCTACAATAATGGTTAATTAATAAACAGACTATTATTGCACATTTTTGTGTAATAGCGTGTTAAACTTTCAACTTTCTTTAAACTGCTCTCCTGAAAAATTACCAAAATAATAATAATAATAATTTTTATTTATATGTAACTTGGTGACAAAAAAAAATTGTACAATAATTTGATAAAGAGATGTGAGACTAATTAATCTCCTGGCTCCCAAACTAGGTTTATTGCCTGTGACTTGGGAGTCAGTGATTCCAAAAACATATGCTAGCATAAACTACGTCGATACACAATAGATTAATTAATTATTTATGGTTACTTATTAACTATTGTACAAAAGCATTTGGAAAATATAAGAGAAGAAAAATGTGTGTGAGTGTGTGTGTGTTCATGCGCGTGTGTGTGTGTGAGTGGGTGTGTGAGAACAGTGGCGTATATATAAGTGTCTCAAGTTGTTTAGGATTGGGTGAGAAGCAATTTTTCTGTTTCATCATAAGATTGTTCCATCAGCCATTCCTTTACCGTATTTTTACATTGATGATAATTCAATTTGTGCACCTGGAGAAATTTATTAATTTGATTGTATAAACTATAACTGAGGTAGTTAAATTGCCGTTTTGCAAAGGTGGTCTTATGTCTTACTGGTGGGATAACAATATCTGCACGACGTTTGGTACTTATTTGTAATGGCAGTCGATGTCTCCTTAGTACACACTGTAACACATATAATGCTCTCACTGACAATACTTTGCTATCCCTATAAAGTTCCATTGTTGAGTATCTGAAGGACTTGCAAAACATAACTTTGAGAACAGCCCTCTGGGCCCTTTCTAATTTTAGAAAGTGTGATTTGCAAGCGCCGCCCCAAGCTGGCAAACAATATAAGAGGAGAGATTGGCAAAGTGAAAAATAAGCCAACTTTAGTGTATGTGTCTGCTGAGCAGCGAAGTTTTTTGAAAATAGATATGAGTTATCGCGTTCGGGCTATCAGGTTATCACAAAAATTAAATTAAAACAAAATTATATCAAAACTGCACTTATAACATCTTCTAGACCATTGATAATCGTTTTTTTTTTAATGATAGACACTTAAGTACCTACTGTATTAATTCTAAGGCGGCTGTGAAGGAAGAGGTTGACGTGGTGGAGAGAGAAATAAGACCAAGTAAACGGTCAACTTAAAAATAATACAAATGATTAAATGGGGTAGATAGGTCTATGGTCACACAAGTTTCCTTAATTTCCCTTGCGAGTAGCTCAGTACTCTCCTGGCTCAGCTTGGTGTGACGATGGCCGCCGCGAGTGTGCCAAGCTGCAGATGCTGTTGGGAAGGTATTCAAATATGTATCCGGCGCGGAGCTCAATGTTGTCCGGATTTGTCGGAAGGTGGTGGCCCGGAACTCAGCGCCCGGATACTTCTGATATTTCCGGATTGGCTTTAAAGATGGTAGCCGGAACTTTGGACCCTGGAAATATAGCGTCCAGCGTGTTACAAGACTGCCAATAAAAGTCATCTCCGCTGATTGTGACACCAAAGCGTAAGCAAAGCGAGATATTACCTACTAGTGCGCTAATGATGGTGGTGTGTGGTTGTCACAATCAGTACGGAGTTTATTTAAGGAAGTGGGAGGCACGACATGACTTGCACATTCCGAATGAATGGAAAATACATAATTAATATCAAAATGCACTGAAATTATAAGCAAATAGGTTGCTTGTGAAATAATAACTAAGGCATAATAATATCTTAATAAGTCACCTTTTCGCAAACGTTGCCAGAAAATATAGTGACCTTACTGGTAATGCTCTTCAGAATGGTCAGGTGCGTAGTACCTAGTCGCAACCGGCATGTGTGTATGACGTAAACAAAGCAAAAGGAGTATGTAAGTAAGGATTGTAGCAGATAGCGTTCTCACAGACCGACGTCCTTTCGTCCTCGCCGCCAAGGCCCGCCGCGACGCCCCAATCCACGTCCGCCCCGACCCTTGCTCGAGCCAGCCCGCACCGCAGAGCCTGTAGCTTTAAATTCGTTACCTAATAATAAAAATTCCAATCCAGCCTGTCCCTTGCTGCCCTCCCAGCGACGCGATGGCCTAAGCCGAGGCTCGTAGGTACCCCGCAGGGGGTACCCTTAGCGTGTTGTCGCCTAGTTTGTAAGATTTTTAAGTTCTGGCTGGAACCTTAAATTTATTAGGGCAACCACGGGCATGTCCGGTTAAGCAGCCGACAACCTCCTCGGTTGACCTGCGAAAAGCCAATAACAAAAAAATATGGTGTTCTGTAGTTTCTGCCCTCCCCTCATCGGAAGAAGGCATGAGTTTATGTATGTATGTGTATGTATGTTGCCAGAAAATGCTAGAGAAATGAATGAAAATCTTATTGTATTGAAGTCATCATTTTGATAAATATTTTTATTTATCAAAATGTCAATCATCAAAAATCACGTAGGTATAATATGAATCGTATTTGACTGAAGATCTATATATAATGAAAACACGAAAAACAACAGTTGAAATATTCTCGGAGTTGCCTCACTTAGGATATTTTTAGAACATTTAAGACTGAGTCTTGACTACACCAATAGATGGCGCTTCTGGATGTTTTAATTTTTAATGAATTAATAATCTTTTGCTGCATCTAGGCTTGATTAGATACTGCATGTAGGCTTGGAAGACCAAAGAAACGATGGATCGACTGAGTGATAGATGTTATGGCTAGAAAGGGGTGACTACCGAGATGACTACTAATAGAGAAGTTTGGAAGAAAAAGACATGTTGCGCCGATGGGCTAAGGGCAGGAGAATAATAATGTTAGACACAGGGTAGTTATGTGACCTTATGACGTCATTCGAAAAGATTTCAGATACGGTACGTTAGGTACTAAGATGAACACGGGACCTGCACGGAAAGCGGCTGGAGGGTCCGTTTTTAACTGGCAGTTTTCTCAAGGCTCATAAAACAGGCGCGACACGCGATCCGATTCGCACGCGACACAATAGCATCGCTTGTCGCGCGACAGGCGGTGCCTTGGTTCTCTTTGAAAGAGCCTTTATTGTTTCGGTTAGAGCCTATTGGTATGCCAGGTACAGCCAGCCTCAAAAAGATGTGTATATATCGACAAGAATTAATTTAATTGTCTACAATCCTTGTTCCATAATTATATGAATGTGTAGCCATAAAACATATTACACATTGGGTACCTACACATTGATATAGTTTTATGGAATCCAAATTGCAGATAATCAAATCAATTCTTCTCGATGTAGGTATATGTATATATCTTTTTGAGACTGACTGTACTGTCATCTGAGCGGACAGAGGCCGTACTATGACGTGTTAAAGCCATCATTTTTCCAGCATGAAAGAGAGACGGAGCTATATATGACCGATAGCACTATCCCTTTTTCTCAATGGAACCATGATGGTATTAGCACGTCATAGTAAGGCAACAGTAATGTCGTCTGAGCGGACACGTGGACGTGTGGTCATTATACAGACTGCCACGTAGGTAGACATTATAGCTATACTGCCAGGTAGAAACTAAGTACAGTCGCCAGCACATCAAGTTACCACAAACTGTCAGATTTTCTCATCCGATTTTGAACTTAATCGTCAACATATTAAGATTTAAAATCATTTGGAGAAATTTGACAGTTTCGTATAGCTTGACCTGCTGGCGACTGTACATGGTACATTGTAAACAGTGGATAGATTCTGGATGGCCCATAGGATGGACGGTAATGCCTAGGCTGGTGCGTTACATGGATAGGACGAGCAGCGAACCGATTGACGTGACTTGCTTGCAGCAGTGGCTGAGTGACCGCCGGGAGCAGGGTCCATCATCATCTGCCTAGCGATTTCACAAATATTTTGGGGTCGACTTCCAGTCTAACCGGATGCAGCTGAATACCAGTATTTTACATGGAGCGACTGCCTATCTGACCTCCACAACACAGTTACTGGGTAACACGATACCCCTTGGCATCTGACTACCCGTAACGACTGTCAAAGATCTACGAATGACAGCCGGGACTTCCGAAGCACGGAGGGGCCTCGGTCTCGGTATATAATGTATGGTCACCCATCCACGGACCGACCACGGAAAGCGTAGCTTATCTTTCGATTGACCCATGCGGCAGTTATTATTTAACCACGACGTCCTCCGCGAGGGTCCGATACTCATAAAACATGAGATAATGATCATCACTACATAAGAAGTCTTCTTGTACGATTTGTGACTTAGGACATGATACAGGAGCCTCATTGGTCGAAAGGTCACAAACGGTACTGTTGGACCGCAGTTCCTAGATTCAATACCCAGATTGGGCTTTTTCCATCAGAAATTTCTCAGTAGCAGCCCGGAGTTTTGATTTGTGCCCGGTTGATGGCAATAGGCTCGCCCCTTATTACCTGGGACTTAAACATAACTAGTGAAATGTGGGTGTACTAAGGTCCACCTCTGCCTAACCCAGGCAATAGCATCGCCAGGGGCATGAGTGCCTGACAGTTTTAGTTCACGCTTCCGCCATTTGTCGCTACTTTCGCGTTTAAAAATTATGTTATCTGTGGTATTTTTGACGCCTTTTCTTGTTTTGACGGATAGATTTGTGTTTGTTTTTGTTACAATAACCTAACAATATTGTGAGTGCCGGTTATCTTGTGATCTGATCTCTTTCATAGCTATTTTAGCTGTTTTAAACATTTCGGCTAACAACAATTTGACCAAGAAAAGCAGCGTCTTCGCTATTCTTATTCGTTTGTTGTCTGATTTGGAAATAGCTCTTGGTGAACCTTAAAGTGCGGCGAGTAAGTGATTTTCAACATTTTATCATAAGTTATTATTAATTTGGTAGTATTTAGTTATTATTAAGTTGATCCACCGACATCTTGAGGAAACCGGCATGTCCTAGAACCAATAATTCGAAGACATGTGACAACTACCAACCCGCACTGAGCCCGCATGTTGCATCAGGGGCCAGGGCCCACTCCATCTCACAGAAGAGGCCTGTATCCTAGCAGTAGGAACATTATAGGCTGATTATGCTAAGTCGATCCACCTTACTTATATGTAGATCTTTGCGATCCACCAACCGAGGGTCGCCATAGGGCGGTTTCTTTCAATTTTATCAACCTGTGAATATCCAAGGCCAACCTTAGAGGGTGGTGGACTGGTGATGTTTCCATGATCACCTGGCTTGACAAACAGATTAATGATTGCAGTTTGCTACGTATCCCTTTTCATCCATCATCCTATTTGCATACTTAATCCCTATTACAACTCCAAATTCTTTGCAAAATACACATGTATTTATTCAGGATATTTTCAATTGCAGTCAGGTGCTATAAAATTAAATGGTTTTTGCCTTTGCATGGAAAACTATAAGTGTACAGTTATACTTCTCTGTTTATCTCTTGATATTATATTTTGTATTTCTAATTCCACAACACCCAACCACCTACCCATACCATACCATACCACCACCATACCATACCATACCATACCATTGACCTACAACAATACAACAATAATTCGGAATTTACGCCTAGATTCGATCCAATCCCAGACTTTGAAAGGTCTCAGAGATGGTAAGCAATTGTTTGCAAAAAATGGTTTTGAGTTCAGAGCAATGAATAATACTTACTAATTTATTGTGCAATAAATGTCAGTACTCATTTTTTTTTACTTTTTGTTTGTAAATCACTTAAAATACTTATCTAATGTTGTAACTTAAACATATAACCTCTGGAAGTGGACTCAAAATATATTAATTTACTCAGTGTTACCCCTTTGACCATTTTAAAAATCTAATCAGACAGAACATGTTGAAAGGTACTCTGTAGGAACACATATTGTTTTTTTTGTTTTTTTTCAGATGGCCCTGTTGATGTTGCTGAACTAACCCACCTCACTAAAGAGCTTAAGAAATAATTTTATAAATAGGGATGTACTGTGGGGAGACCAAATGGCCTCATGGCAAGATACTATGTCTATGACATTGGCAGCAAATTGGGGCACACCAGGGTGCTGCCAAAACTGACAGCATATCAAGTTGATCATGATAAAATGAGACAAATGAAATTAGTATTGTTGCTCAAGTACTGAGTGCATGGACTGCGGCTATGTTAATATACCACTAATGCTTTATGTAAGTATTTTTTATGTGAAATATTTCATAACTTTATCAAAGCGATATATGGCACAGGTTTACTGGAGTTGAATTGCTAGTGTAGCTGATATATTATTTTTTGTATACAGGGTGTTTGGCAGAACGTTGAACATATGAAAGTGGTGGCTTCATTCCCAGTCGCCCCCACGGGGATTGCCACCGGAGGCAAATGGGAATAAAAATTGGGAACTTATTGCCCTCACTTCAAATCGCTGTACATTGCGGCGTGGATTAGCACTAGGAATAATGACAAATCCTAACCCTGGACGGTGGACATCAGGCGCACCCCGAGGTTCGGTTGGTTAGGTTCCTTTAAACCCTTTACACAGAAATAGGAGCCCAGCGAAGCAGGGCTCCGTCGACATGATTATTAACCCTAACCCTAGTCGGTCGACGTCCCTTATTATTTTATTCTTCACAAGAAACAGCAATGTATAGCGAAACTGGAATATCCATGGGGCCAGGGCCAAATAAATTAGGGCTGAGTACGTAACAGATGACCCCACCTATCCACTATTTTCGTATGTTCAACGTTCTGCCAAACACCCTGTATATAATTATATAAAATTTGTTGAATGCAAAAGTCTTTCATCGGTACACACACACTTTCATAATTACACACAATGTTAATTAAGTACACACATGTCCTTCATGCAATGTAGCTATTTATTTATGAATGATATACAATAATAAATTTATTTTATTTTCAGATCAATATCCTCAGTCCACTATGAAAACATCAGTAGAGTTCATCAAATTCATCGACAACTTGTTCGACAGTGTTAATGGATATCCTGGAGGTGATCAAAGGGGAAGGCTGAGAAGAGCGGTACAGTGCAATTCAGCTCATGCAAAGTTTTGGAGCTCTGCAATGAAACAATTGAAAGTTATGTAATTTATTGACTGCAATAGCAAAGTTGCTGTACAAAGTGGACAACTACGTTACATTGGAGTTCCGTGCCCTAGAAGGTTGGATTACAAACCTGGCAAGTTTTATTAGGATATACAAACTTGTTTGAAAAATATCATGTCGACTTTTACTATACTAATGTTGGACTACTTTTAATTAGCTGCACTAAAATTACACTTCTTACTGTAATTTTACTACAGAAACAATTGTTTAAACAATCAAGTGGTGACACGTAGCTGTCATTTTACTGCAGCTAATTAAAAGCGACTGTAAATACATTTATCATGATTCAAGACCCATTAGAAATTTTATTTATTTGGGTGGTTGAGGGCACTAAACTTAGATTAGAAAATCTAAGGCTCTAAATTACAGAAATATCAATCCCAATGCAAACACATTTTTGCAAAACATTACATTTATTTTGTATTACCTACTAACAAAAAATATGGATAGTATTGTCTGAATTAAATTAATTAATTGAACATAATATTCGACTGAATTAAAAGTATGTACAATTAATAAAAGAAGTGATATTTATTTTTACATTTTTAGTTCGGGCCCCGGACTAATGTTATGTCCGGAAGTGATGGGTTAGGAAACACCCGTAGCTTCGGCCGAAACTACGGCCTTCACTCTTAGGGAGTAGGCCCCCTGTAATCTGCGCGCGGCCGAAATAATCGTTTGCTGCCATCTCGAGAATGTGCTGTGTTCCGTGTTTTCCAAAGTAAATAATCGCCGCCGAATGTGATTAAAACTGCTGGCAAAGGTATAGTTTTGAAGGACAACACGCGCACAGACTTATCTTGCGCGCACTTTAATATAGTAATCTGTGGCATGACCCTTCGGGAATTACAGGCGTGATGATAAGTTCATGATACAGGAGAAATTCAATTTTATTCATCTTCATTGTCAGTACAGCTGCTGCTCTCTGAATGTCGTCAGTTTGTCTGGCTGCTAACATAATATTTCTATTTTCTGTTTCAACATTTTGTCCAGGTTACAGGTATTCGGAAACCGGCTGGAGACATACTCCAGCGAGTGGGGCTTGCTTTTGTAAAATTTGTGGTGATCGCCAATTTTGATGCTGGAATTCAAGCTTCAAGCTCAAGCTTCCTTGCTTTTGACTGCTTCGTTGGTCGAGTGGTCGCAAGCGCTACTGCTGAGCATGAGGTCCTGGGTTCGATTCCCGGGTCGGGCAAAGTGTTAGTGGGTTTTTCCATCTGGAATTTCTCGGTAGCAGCCCGGAGTCTGGATTTGTGCCCGGTTGATGGCAATAGGCTCGCCCCCTATTACATGGGACTTAAACATAACTGGCGAAATGTGGGTGGTGCTATAGGTACACCTCTGCCTAACCCTTCGGGGAATACGGGCGCGATGTTACGTGTATATGTGATCTCAAGCTTCTAGTATTCTTTATGGAGAAAAAGGTTTGGCTGCAAGCAGACACCCAGGCTGGGCCTTAAAAACATTGTCTTGTGTGAATTTATTTAATTTTTGTATTGATTTTTTATTTGATCTTAACACATAATTCCATATTTTGTCTACATGATTTTGAGTGACTGTCAATGTACCTACTTAAATGAATCCTGTGCAAGTCATTTTGTTATATAGGTATAATAATTTGATTGGAAATGAGCGACTCTGAATTACACTTTCTGCAAATACAACATTATCATCAGAAATCAGGAACATTAACTTTAACTTCTGGAGAACCATTGTACTACTATATACATTCACTATTCCTTTAACAACCGTATTTAGCACGCGCGCGTGCTATGAGCTGTTAGTCCCTTGCCCCGTTCTGTCTCATGGAGTCAATGGTAGGTACCCATGAATGATGAATTTTGTTTGTAAAAATGGATTAGTAAGTAAAATAAATTACAGCGGATAATGTATTATTCTGGTTAGGTAGGTACTCAATATCCTATTGAGGTTATTGAGGTCATGCGCTTGGTAAATTAAAAAAATCGTTTCTTTGGGTAAGTTGTAGTGTATCATATAAGAAGAATAAGAATAAGAATAATTTTATTTTATAAGAAATTACAATCGAATGCGTTGATTCCTGGAACTCACACTAGGATTCCCTGTGTCGTGAGATCCAGGCTCCTTCGCAATAATCAAATGAAGCAATGCAATGCGGCAATGGTTTTATGTAGCAATTATTGAAGAAATGTAGCAAATTTAAGCAAATGGTTAGCAAATTCTTGAATATACTTTCAGAACCGCTTGCCATAGGCAACCAGCCATTCTGACGCTAACGTTACGATGAGTACAATCATGTGTTTAAGTACCTATCGGTCACATCCTATATAATATGTAAGTACCGACTTATAAATTCTATTTATATCATTTTATAAAATAAACTAGTCATGGGATTGATCCCGATAACGACTGTTACAGGAAAGGAAAGATATCTTATTGTACCTACATAGGTACTTTATTTTCTAGTAGGTAGGTACAATGTATTATAGGTTTTATCTAGGTACCGTACATAAAGCTACCTGACACACTTACAAATAAAATAAAATTTTCGTGAGCTTTGTATGGTAGCTAGATGTCGTGCGTTTGTAGTAGTTACCTACCTATCTACTCTACAGATAGAAATAAGAGGTTGAGTAAGCGGTCTTCCTGGACTTAGGAATCTTTGTTGATTTCTGAAAGGTGTAGGTACCTACTAGGTAACTATTGCGAGTGGAGGTAGATAGAAAATAAAATACGATTTAAGTTAAATGAAAAAAAAAAACATTTATTATGAACTTAAAGCTAATTATAAAACAAATCAGTCTCAAACTATATACTTTGGAATTGTAAGTAAATATACGATTAATAAAAAAACGTTAAAAACGCGATCATTACACCACTTCACTTATCTGCAGTACTATTGCTCAGATCCTTGATCTCCTTGCGAACGGGTCCCGTCTGCGTGATGGGCACCTTCCTCTCTCCCTGGATGGCTTCTGGCAGCTTCCTGGGCGCCGTGATGGTGAGCACCCCGTCGGTCGAGAGGCACGATTCCACGTTCTCGGGCGCCGCGCCGTCGGGCAGCGCGTACCGCCGCACGAACTGCCGGCTGATGTAGCCGTGCTCGTCCTTCTTCTCCTCGTGTTTGCCTTCCACAGTAATGTAACCATCCGCTGTCTTCACCGTGATATCTTCAGGAGCGAAGTGCTGTACATCTAAGTTCACTTGAAACTTGTCTTTATCGGTTTTGATGCTGGATCCCATGTCGCGATTGAGCGAAGCCAACTGCCGCCAAGGTCTGAAGTAGTCTTCGGAGAGCATGGGAGCTGCTACAGCCGCGAGCAAATCGTCCGGTGTCAGAGCCAGCCCGAAGTCTTGGTCTAGAAGCCGGCTGGGCCAGTGGCTATGCGGATGCACGTGGCGAGAAGGACGGTCGTAGCCGAAGACAAATGGTAGCAGAGACATTTTCTTGAGTATTTTTCAACGGTTGTAGTTAGAATGAGTTTGCTGCGAGAGCTTGTTATCGCTTCGATTGCTTGAATACGAAATGCATGTCGGCCGGTGAGGGCGCCTCGTATTTATACTCGCTACAGAACGCCACCTAGTAGCGAGTAGAATTACTAGAAAAATCTCGAACGTGCTAGTAAGTGCGGCGCGCGGTTACGCACACATGCATAAAAGTCACTCGCTCATTGACGTTTTCTGAGGACAGCGCCATCTAGTGGCGAGTAGCTCGTTCGAGAAATGTCGGTTAGTGCAGTAGCCCGGTCCATAATGGCTGCAACACACACAAAATTGACTCACACATTAATAAAACAGCGTGTCTGCATACTATCGTTGCTAGATACTTACAGATTTCTCGATTTTTCGTGAAGTTCGATGACATTAACGTAACAAAGTCATTGTAATTATTTGTAAACAATTTTGTCGATTTCAACGAGAGAAGTCTGTTTACCTTCCTAATTAGATGTTATTCAATAACTAGATAATTTGATAGTTATGTAGGTATACTTATGGTAGTCCTGTAAAATTGTACGGCTGCCAAAGATGATGAGCACCCGTAAGTCATGGTCTTCTAATTTTTGTTGCCTAGGTATGTCATATCATAGTTCTTATATGCACAAAAATATTTCTAAGGGGAATGCGCGGTACTAGGCGAAATTCAAATTTTCTTACGTTTTTTGCAATTTGCAGGTCGGATGAGGTTGTATGTTGATTTTGATCTAAATAAGATTCGCAGCCCTATCAAATATTTATTTATAGAATTATAAACATAAAAATCATCAATACATCTCTTTATGTTCATATTACCCTATTGAATGTCTATTTAATGAAATCAGGAGTTCTATTTCTGATTCTAATGATTATAATTCTGTAAAGCCATATTTGTTACGGCCGCAAATCAAATTTTAAACAACTTACAACCCGAAAGTGACCTGCAAATTGCAAAAAACGTAGGTATTTTTTAATTTCTTGGGCTACCTGAGCGCATCCCCCTTAAACCAACATAAATAATTATGGAGGTTTTATGTAGGTAGGTCTTATAAGCAATAAACGGTAGCTTGATTTAAAAATGTAAGAAAAGATCCAGCAGGGTCTTTTTCATATAATTATTTTATAACGATGGTACCTTTTGTAAAATAGGAACCAAAGTGCCAAACAAAAAAAAAAGAAGTTTCATTCAAAGCCAGTACCTACCTATGTCATGTCATTTCATTCAAAGCAGGCATTGATGTTTAAGTTACAAAAGCTAGCTTTTGCAGACAGACTCAGAGCAGACATGAACTAAAAGTATTGATCGACGGCGAAGCATGTTTGTTCTCAACTCATTGTATAGACTAGATTAGAGAATTTCTTCAACTGACTTCAAAAAGGGGGAGGTTATGTCGTACGGTATTCTGTTATGGGGAAATGCCGCCGACATTCAGACTATTTTTATTTTGCAGAAAAGAGCTGTTCGATCAATTTATAAAAGTCCGAGCCAATCACTAAGAGAGAAATTTAAGGAGATTAATGTAATGACTGTGCCTTCTCAATATATTTATAAAAATCTTGTATATGCACATAAAAATATAAAATTGTTTAAAAAATACAGTGATATCCATAATATAAATACTAGGAATAAACACAAATTTGTTGTACCTACAACAAGGCTCAAAAAAATAGGCGGCTCGTTCAGGTGTCCAATGTATACGCTTTTATAATAAACTTCCAAGCCACGTTCAAGATCTAAGCCTTAATAAATTCAAATCATTCATTAAACGTAAGTTGTGCCAGGAAGCTTTTTATACCGTTAAGGATTCTATTGAGGACAAAAAGGCTTGGGATTGAGTTGCTCCAATTTTTGCATACAGAATGTTTTTTTTTTACATAAATTTTGACATTTTGATAATTATTATTTACACAATTTCATGACAATTTACTTTGTGAAGTATAGTCTTATTATTTATTTATTGTGAATGTGAGGACTATGTAGGTAACTTTTATTTTTTATTTAATTTTTTAACTTTCTCAGGTAGTTTCAATGATAATCTGGTAGTTTGAGTGCTTTATGCGGCCTACCCAAATGTCCTTTCTTTGGTATTGTTCGTCGAGTGGTTGAGCTCCTTAAGTTCTGAGTTGAGCTTCACGATTAGTGACAAATGCGTGCACTGATTGCACAGGTCCACTCATTCTGTGTGTTTTTTTTCAAAAGACCATTTCAGACATAAATCTACATGGTCTTCACATGATCTAACCAAGATTATGTCTGGACTTTAAAAGAGACAGACCTCTGAGTTTGTTTCGGCCTTTCTTCTCAGAGTAGTCAGATAGGAAACGCCGACCTCATCTAGTTTTAAAAATATGATTGACGTGTAAAAGTGTTTGTACAAACCTACTTACAGAAATAAAATCATTATCATTTGTTTATATTTATCATTTATGCAATCAGCGGTGGTTTTTTTATTTTTATTTAGGTAGGAAAGGCATAACTGAGCACCGTAAGGACTATTTTTGCTTGCAGCGCTCGGCCGCTGTAGAAATCTCATCAACCGATAGCATTGCAGTATCAGATTTTTGATAAGTCCCTTGTTTTTGTAAATTAAAAAAACAGTAAAAACCAGTTGGGGTGTGCGTTTTTTTTTTAATGGTAATAAATATCAATGGGAACCTTCGTTCGGTCTTAGTTCGACCACGGTTGGGACAAGGTTTTTTTTTTTGATGAATGGGTTTTCTATGCTATCCGATAAGTATAAAATTTGCATCTCAGTTGAGTTGATTTCTCATAATTAGCAGTTTTTGGATGAGAGGCGGAAAATTTCCATAAAAATTTAAAAGCGCAAAAGTCGATAACCACCGGTCATATTGGTTTGTTTTAAATTAAATTTTATTATTTATTCTATATTTATTAATTAAATTAAGTTAAAATACCAATTTCTAAGTCAAACAAATATCAACATTGTCAACCTTAAAATAAAGTCGAAAATAAATAACCTGAGATGCGCACCTTTATCCCCTATAGATACGCTCTCGAACTAATGGAAGTTTTTTATTCTCAACTTTATTGCAACTGTAGCAAGGTCGATATTTGTTTGGCAGTGACGACCGCGCTGCGTTCGATTTTGCCAGATGTTCCCCGGCTCTAAATGGTTAAGTAGAGAAGCTAGAAAACTAGGTATTCCAAAAAAAAAACAATAATCACAAAACATTTTTTATATTAATTCAGCTATAAACAAGGGGAAAGTGGTATGGAAAATTATTAATAACTAGCTTCTGCCCGCGGTTTCGTCCGCCTGAAATTTCTTGTTCCTTCGCATCGCGCGCCTGCGCTGTTACTTCGCTTTCACTTAGCGTTTTTTCCTACTTTTTTACTTTTTGCTCGGCTCTTAAGGGTAATGATAAAATCAATTCGAATATGAAACTATTTAGTTGGATAAGAATTAAAATAATTATGATACGAATATCATCATCTTTTGATTCTACCAGTGTTTTGATTTACTAAATTGAACAAAAAACGGTTATTGTGACGTAGCTATAATAATTAGACATATAGCCTCGTGGACTTTTTTGTGGGTAATAATGAGCACTATAAACAAGTAATACATTATTTTATGTGTCATCAATAGTTTTCGCAACACACGCCAAATAATGGGTTCACCCTTGTTTGGTATAACAACGTTTTGTCGAAAATCACTCCGGCTAATTTTAATTACAATAAAGTCATTTCGTATAATTATTCATTTGACCGAATAATTAATTGGTAGATTTTTATTTAGCATATTTATTTATTTGAAATAATAACATTTGACCGAATTTTCAAATGCACTAATTTTATTTAAACTAATGTTTCACTAGACTAATAATGATTTAGTCGAAAGATCGTATCGAATATTCAGTTCACTAGCCATTCATTTAGCTAGCGTTTGGCGAAACCCTGGTCTTGAACTTGCCTACAACAAATAAGTTTGTTTTTATATGTATAGCAACAGAAATCTTAGGTTAGGTTAGGTTAGAGCATGACAAACAACGCACGAGCCGAGCGAGCGAAGCGAGCGTGCCGCGGCAGCGGCCGGCGATGTGCCAGAAGCGAATCGCTTTTGTAAAAGGAAACAGTTAAGTTCGGTTAGGTTACTACCAATTAATTAAAAAAACCCCTTAAGTTATGTATAAAACTTATTTGGTCTAATATGATGAAAACGCCTACTTAAAAACCACCACCTGCGCTAAGATAGGTCGACGGAGCCCCGCCTCGCGGGGCTCCTATTTCTGGGTGGTTTTAAAGAAAATAACCTAACCTATCCGAGTCGGGGTACTCTGAGTCGAGGTGTTAAACATAATGACGTTTTTTATATCGCACCCGTAATTATTAGCATAGTACGTTGTGTTCAACTCCCGACAGAAGAATACACACCAATTGAATATTCGATAAAATACATGTTATACCACCTGAACACTACATCAAATGAACATTATACCTTTTGATCAATAGCGCAAATGTTGTTATCGCAAATAAATATTCGATGAAATGAAAATTATGTTAATCGATATTATACAAATTGATTATTTTCTTAAACGTTGTTCGAATTAGTAACATTACATTAAAAGTTGTTATGCCAAACAAGGGTGAACCCAAATAATGACCTTTATGCGCAAATTTTTGATACCTTGGGTTATATTATTGCAAGTTTCGCAGAGATCTCTATTTTTTTAATGAATAAGATACGCCCACCTTACTCGCTGATAATGTAGCTATCCATTGCTGAAAGATTTTTTCAAATCGGTCTAGTAGTTTTTAAGTTTATCCGTTACATACAAAAAAAACAACCGACTTCTAAAAAAAACACTAAAAGACGTGAAAAATAACTTTTATTTCGGAAGTCGGTGCCTTTGGTTTTGTATTTTCGTTTTTGGCCACCGACTTCCGAAATAAAAGTTATTTTTCACGTCTTTTAGTGATTTTTTTGGAAGTCGGTTGTTTTTTTGTAAAAAAGTTTTTATTTTTCACTTTTTAGTTGCGGTACCTACCCCACACAAATTCGTATTCCACTAATTGGTATGTAAATAACAGTGACAGGAAATTATCAACACATCATCAATATAAACTAAGTGGAAAAAATATGCAGTATTAAGGATAACTCAAAAACTACTGGTCAGACCTTGATCAAATTTAAATGGGACCACATGTGAAGCACCAGCTATCAAATAAAAGAAGAATCATCCAAATCGGTTCACCCAGAAAAAAGTTATGAGCACAAATAAAAAAAAAAAAAAACAAACAGACGAATTGAGAACCTCCTCCTTTTTGTGAAGTCGGTTAAAAAATACAAATCTTTCCTCTTTATAATATTATAAGTAATAAGTATAAGTCTTATATTAATATTATATATTATTAGTTTAGATTATAATCCGTTTTTTCATGAACCCTAAAAATTACAGTGTCGAATAAATGTAAATAATACTAGGGTACTATTTCAACGTCAAGGCGAAGCGGGATATAAACAAACATTGAAACCTACAAAATAATGTCGCCTTGTTCCAGTTGTTCCTTAGAAATAAACATAGGGTCATTTCTTAATTAGTGAAGCTAAGAAGATGTCGTTTTTCTGTTGGTAAGTAATTTTCAATTAATATTTAGAAATTCGATTTAAATAATATGTTTCAGATCATAGTCGACTAAATGCTCGACAACAGGCACAATTACCATGTGCCTATTTTCGAGTATTTAATGGAATTGTCAAGTTTGAGAAGAAAATTTAAACTAATAATAGAAACAACGTAAAATGAAAATAATTAAATTAAACTTAATATGGAAGGTTTTTAATGAAAACCCGATAGACTAACATATCGATGGACCGACCAACCTCTAAACGGATGTGGTGGCATGCAAATAGTTTTACTAAATGTTTTCTCATTTTTTTACAGGCTGTTTTCTTGCTGCGAAGTTAGGCACGAACAAGACGCAGCGACCTGCCCAGGTGGATGGGAGCCGCCATCGCCGAAGTTGGCCATGCCGCCGCTGACGCGTCCACCATCGCTCTCGCCCTCATCGTCATCATCATCCACAGAGTGCCTATGAACTGTCTGTGAAGCTATGCTGACGCCGCCGCCAGCGCCCCCCCATCACCGGTATCGTCGACAATACAAGGGTGTCAATGTGGTGCTACTGAAGCACACCACACTGTGAATATATTTATTTAATGTTAAGATTTTTTTTATTTTTTTTAAATTAAATAATTAATGTAAATAAGTGTTTTTTTTTCACCTAACACTCTTTCTAATCAGTTAGTTTTTTTCCTGATAAAACTATACTAAATAATAAGTATAGGTGCCTAAATAGTTGAATAGTTCAATACTATACAATGTGTTACCTACAAAAACCCTGTCCGATCCGAAAAGGGCACATAGGTAGTACGGCAATAACATTACCAAAAAGTAATAAAAAAACTTATTATTATAAAAAATAAAAAAATAAATGCTCTTTAAAACTCACGTTTGAAGCACCAAAATTATCCCAATTCCATTAAAAATTGGTAAATTTTCAACACCCTCATATGTTAAGACTTGTTAAACACCCGCTAAAAGAAAATATGCCCACGCCCCATGTAAATAACCCGGTTTTTTTTTTCAATTTTTCTTTCGAGTAAATTACCTCATAAATAGATTTTCTTAACAACGCCCTCACGGATCGGACAGGATTTTTGCTACACGCTGTATAATTCTAATACCTATTATACTTCGATGAATACATATTTATTACGTTCGCCTTAACTTTTTTATTAGGTCATTCAACTTAATACTGACCTACAAATAGCAACTTTAGTTGAAATTAAAATTCTTTTACGACGACGACTTTGACAGCGAAATAAAAATTTCGCTGTCAAAGTCGAGCATATTGATTATAAGCCCAGGTTCAGACGATTTTTTTTTCGCGCTTTGTATTTTCAACGCTCTGCTTAGCGCCGAGAGTTGAAAATCGAACAATGGGTTTTTTCGACGCGCTGGGACGCGCTCTATTATATTCTCAATGCTCGGCTCAACACCGAGAGTTTAAAATGGCATGTATTTAACGCGGCGACAAATTAATCTGAAATTGGGATTAAAAAATAATTAAAGCCGGTAGCAAAAATAGTAGGTTGGCAGCTACAGTGAAGAATAATTTTAAGTAGAAAGTAGCAGCTTAATAATCAGTTGTTAGCTTTGTTTTAATTTAAACTGGCATCGAGTTTCTGTTTTGGCGAGGCCTCCTATTTCTGAATTTTTATTTTTGGACAAAAAATAAATCCTGGTTTATCCTGGGTTTTATCTGATTTGCATAATAAGGACCAAGTAATAAATAGGGGCATTATTCATAATGCCCGCGCATTATGAATAATGACAAGCGTAGTCGACGGAGCCCCGCTCAGCGGGGCTCCTACTTCTGGGCGGTTTAAAAACAAATAACCACGAAGGGGACGGCGGGGTCTTCCAGACCCCGCCATCCCCTTCTAACCTAACCAGTCCGAGTCAGAGTGCCCCAAGTCCCGAGCTCGCTTCGCTCGCTCTTGCATCCTATCCTACTGTTAATATTAGTCGCCATTTCATTATTTATATTACCTCGCCTATGATTTCTAGTAGCAAATAGTTAGTAGCCCTCTAAGTTGTTAGTCGTCTGCAAAATAATTAGCCGTTTAAAATCCAGTGCGCGTAAAAATCCCGCCGCGATATTTTTACATCCGTGCGATCGTGGGCTAATACCTACCTTTAATCTTCGGCGCAAACGTGGCACTCGTCAGCCGGGTAATGGATATAAACACATGCGTGACATACTTCGCACCAATTGTCAAAACTGTCCAAAAAGTCCACTTTTAACTGGACGTTCATATCGAAAATTAAATGGTATGGACGTCCAGCCTCCAGAATTTCACCATCACATAAAAAACATGATTCTAACAAGATGTAATGCACTTCTTGCCAGGGCCATGACATTTATAAGAATTTCAACGTAATCACTATAATTATGTGAACGAGTTGTCCACATCTAAAATACTAGCCATGTTAACTGTTGCTCTGCAAGTGTGCATACGTTTTCTGAGTCTACGCCGCCAACAAAGAGACGCCGAAAGTCGCAATACTCTTGATATTTAATCCGTGCCCAATATTTATTATAAACAAGACTTAGACCAAATTATTGAACGAATGAATCTCCTTTGTTCATAAAATGATGACAAAAGTCGATGCTTGTCGGACCTTAAGTGCGTTTCAACACAACGGGAATTTAACAAAAAAAATGCGTTGTCATGGGCTAACTGTATTGCAGTGAGTTGGGTAATTCTATTATGAAATTAAGTAAATCGAAATACACAGTATTACTTAGTAATTTGGATAGAAGAAAACGCCAGTTAAAATAAAGAAAATTTATTTGTAAAAAAAAAAAAAACAGACTAGGCTGAGAATCGGCACTTTTCGATCGTTAAAATTACATAAGACAGTCCTCCAAAACGCCCGCCCTTCACCACTTCCTAGTGCCTTTAGCTGGGAAGAAGAAGTGGCGCAACAAACTGTCCAGCGGCACATCTGTCTGTTCAGTTAGAAAAAAATAATTGATTCTATACAATAGTATGCAAAATTATTTACATTACGCAACACAAAACATAATTTAAATCATCAAAAAACATCGAGAACTATAGTCAAGCTGTCATCAAAAAACATCGAGAACTATAGTCAAGCTGTCATCAAAAAACATCGAGAACTATAGTCAAGCTGAAATAAAAACAAACAGTGACATTCCGGGAGTGCCGACAGAAGTGAAAACTTGAAAAAAAATCAGCTCCGCGGTAATCAACACGTTGATGTCTTTTAGATTAGATTTATTTATTTGCATAGAATGTAGGTAAATACAATTTGGTGTTACAATATTTATGAAGCCTACATTCTGCCTCATGGCATGCAAAAAATGTTTATTAACTTATACTAACAATTATTCTATTTACTTAAAGGTATTTATTTACATAATATAATTAATATTGTAAATTAAACAGTCTTGTCATTTAAAAAATCTGATCGGAGTAATAGCCTTTTTGAATTAGTAATTTTTTAAAGTACTTTTTAAATCTGCTTATAGGTTACTCTTTAATCAATTTTGGTACATGGTTATAGATAAGAGGAGCCATGCACATAACACTCTTTCTCAATAATGTAGTTTTATATCCACTTATGCATAATTTGTCTTCGTATTGAGTCCTTAAACTTGTAGTTCTTAAACTTGTAGTTTTTAATAGTCAAAAGCTCGTGTCGTCACAGTGTCGCGCAATCAATGGTTAGTCCCATCTCAAAAATGCCCAACGCGTCTAAAGAAGTTTTCACTTCAAAAAAACTATTTAACTAGGAAAAAAAAAAATTTTTACATAAAGAATACTACTAAGACACACACAAATATAACACTATACACTATTTTAACTGAAAACCTAAGCCTAATATTTAGTTAGAGCCCCACCTGCATCTATGACTGCATCACACCGCGCTCGCATCGACTTTATCAGGTTCTCGCAAAGGTTCGAGCCGCGAAGTGATTCCCAAACCTCGTCAACATGAGCGACTAGTGTTGGTTTGGTCCTTTCGCGCCTATTATCCCATCTATGGACCATAATACCCCATATGTTTTCAATGGGGTTTAGGTCCGGAGAACGAGAAGGCCACGGTACCGATCGTATACTTGGCTGCTGACTAATCCAATTTTGCACCAAGCGCGAAGTGCGTATAGGACAGTTGCCCTGAATAAAAACAATTTCAGGAACTTCGTCCGCTGGATACACCACTCGCACTGTTGGCAAAAAGGTATCTTGCAGCAGACGCAAGTAACTTTCACTGTTTCCCTCCCGGGGATATAGACTAGCTCCCCAGGACCTGCCGCACATATCCAGGCCCACATGTTGACCACTACTCTTCCTGACTCTAGGTTTGGTATAACATTTTGCGGCTCGTACCGAGTATTAGCCACACGCCATAAATGCCGACGACCTATCTGGCTGGAACTAAAACTTTTTTCATCGGAAAATATTGCGTGTGAAAAATCGAAGTCTCGATAATCTCGCGCGAACCGGACTCTAGCCTGCTGATGGGCTTGACTGAGTACTATTTTTCGATCAGGCTTTCTGCTGTGTATTCCCGCTCGATGTAGTGCATTGCGCACTGTTCTCAGGGTGCAGTCAAATTGTTCTGCAAACTGTCTGGTGGGCGTGAATGGTTCTTCTTGGAACACCTGAACCATACTTTCCAATCGCGACGGGGTGATAATGCTCGCAGTAACGGGTGGAGGGTGGCTTCGCAGATGTCCTTCGCTTTCGTAGCGCCGGAGCCATAGACTGACAGTATTCCTCTGTAAAAAGTAAATCAACTTTACTTAGCATTTAAAAGAAAATGTTTACACCTATTCGTTTAAAAAAAAAGTCATTCGCTTTTTGCACATATAGTTAAAATAATTTCTACCTGAAATAAGATTAGACATTTAAACAAACTTTTTGTACAGTCCGTTCAACCGATTTTGACTTCTATTGCGTTGGTGGCATGACAAATGACAGCTGCAGTAAAGTTGGTATTGTAACCACTTTTTTCATTTTAGTACCATCTAGTACTTATGCCTACGGTACGGAGTTATAAATATAATACGGAGTTATAAAACTGTGATAGATAAGCAAGCTTAGATAAAAAGATTTTGTGCGGAAATGGAGTTAATTGTTGTTGCTATTTTGTGTATTTTTTAGTTTATTACATATCTAAACAAATTTAATAAAATATCATAATAAGTTTAAATTGAAATCAGTCACTTTGGATCAGCGCTAAACCTATTAAAACATAAATAAAACAAAAAAATACTCACTGTTGTATGCAGTTCCTGGGCAATTTGACTAATGTTTAGTCCTTCCTCCCTCAGAAACAGGATTTCATGCCTCTGTTGTATGGTGAGACGGAACGAAGACATGGTTGGTTTAGCTGTTAACTTGTTACACTTGTTACCGAAAGCTCTGCAAATTTGCAACTGACTGAACCCGAGAAATTAGTTGAAACAAAGTGTAAAGTATTTAAAAACATTAAAATTAAAAACTTTCTCATCTTGTTCCTTTTGTTCCATTCCTAGTGGTCGAAAAAGGGTCGGATATCTGTGATCACAAAAAAAAACACGAACATCAAAAAAACAAAAACGACAAAAATATTATTATGTATTTTCGTTTCATTGGTCGATGCAAAAGGGGGCGTTAAACAGATGTGGTCATCGTGTTCACTGGATTTTGTTTTCGAACTGCTTAGTTATGGCTTTCTCCCATAGTACTTACCTCCATTGAGTTATATATCAATGCTTACCTCCATCGATTTCTCCGTGATTGATTACTGGGTCGATTTACGTGATTATTATTTTACCCGACTTAAAAAAAGGAGGTTCTATGTTCGTCACTATGTATTTTTTTATGCATGTTACTCGATATTTTCATAAATTGTGGTTCGTTGGAAGAAACAGCCCACGCGTTGGTCCCATGTCAATTTGCTTGAGTAGTTTATGAGTTAGATTCAATAAAATCCTGAATCCTTATTATGGAAAATACATCGACATGATAGAAAAAGTCCAACATACATTTCTTCGTCCAATGCACTACAGGAGTCCCGTGTCATAAAATTTATCTACAGTATAACAAGTTGCTCAGTAAATACAAGCTTTTGGCGCTCAGCCAGTGGCGTAGCTAGTCCTAACGGGGCCCTGTATCAAAATTTGTTGGGGGCCCTTTTTACCCTACTGCAGCGAAGCATCAAAAAACTATACCTAACCCTAGATATTGATTTAACAAAATAACACACTGAATTGGAAAGTATAGCTATTATTGTGAGTTTTTTGCCAGTTCTTCTTCAAAGATACCTACTACACTTTGGATTGGGCAACTAACTAGCTTCATCTTTCTAACCGACCCCTTGACAATTCAAATGTAAATGGATTAATTGAAATAAATGCTTTGACTTTGAAGCTACAAACAAATTTCATTCATTTTTTTTTTTCATTAGGTTCTCATTCATCACGGGCCTCACAACAATAAGAATAATAATCAACAATAGAAAATATTTTACTAATTTTCACTTCGCGTCGGGGGGCCCTGTAGCTTGGGGGCCCCGTATAATTGATACGGCTGATACGGCGGTAGCTACGCCCCTGCGCTCAGCTCTAGACGTAAACAATAATTAGAAACAATGACATTGTTTAACACATGGTCTAATAAAACAAGGTCTGGCATTCCGGGAGTGACACATGCTTACGTCACTATCCAGTTGCCACTTTATTGCAACAAAACACGATTTATGGAAACATTTTCAGTCACCATTCTGTTAAAAATATATATATAAACAATTTAAATTGTCGCTTCATTTTTCTTATCAAACGAAACAATTCAATTTAAACAATACCAACGTAATTGTTAGTTCAAACCTCTTTGTTTTATCGGATTCGCACTGGAAATAAAGGCGATTGCGGAGTTATTATTACACACTGCTGGAAACACAGCGGTGATGACGTAGGCTTGTGTCACCCCCGTGACCGGAATGCTATACCTGGCGAAGTATATTATTATACCATGGTATAACATTGTTAATGGCAATTTTGACTGTATAGATTTAAATAATGTACTGTGCTATGCAGTCCCCAGAACTGTCCATAGACGGCAGGTGAGTGCAGGCAAACTTTGCAGTAGGTACCTGCCGATCTAACACTGGTCTACGTTCACCCAGTTCGGCGAATGGCAGCTATCCACACTGAAGCATTCGAACACAGAATGATATTATATTTACATGTTCTTAGAAAAGGTTTCGTAGCCTATTGTATGACACACTTGAACTACTGGACAATTTTATTGTTCTTGTTTTTAAAATCCGACAGGAGGCAGAGGAAACTCAGGATCTTCAACGGGAGGGAGGGACGCTCTCTTTTCGACATCGGCGTCAACCTCAGAGAGGTGAGCTTGATCTACTGGTTCAGAACTGGGTGAGCATTGGGCCTCAAGATTGTCGGCAAGGCATTCAGCCTTGTTGACATCATCGAAAGCGATGGTATTGTTAGGGCGGATCAGAGGGGGCATAGAGACTATTTACTTCTCGGGATTTGAGTTTGCTCTGAAGTTCCCAGAATGCCAGGTGAGTAGGTACGTAGGTAGGCTCTAGTTCGCTCAACATCTTATCCCAGCCGGCCCTAATGTTATTGTCTAACTCGGTCCTTTTATATATCTCACAAAGGGGTGCGATTCCACGAGGGCTTTTCCCCAGCGCGAATACGTCACTTTAAAATTTACTTTAGAATTGTGTCCGGGAAAAACCCTTGAGCAATTTCTTCGGGCGTGTGAACCGAACGATTTACACAAAAAATAGCGGGTAGTCAAGCCGAGCGCACACCGTGGTACCCCTCCCTTGCCCCTCCTGTACACTTGGTCGCGCGAGCGCCATTAGGATATTCAATAATTCACTAGTGATCAGTATGTTTGATCGGACAGGACGATCGTCCGATCAATACGATGCGTCGATGGTCGCGCGACGAAAGCTAGACAGTTTGGTCGCATCGCATGATCGCGCGACCTTCAGTAGGACATTCAGTACATATCAGTATGTTTGAACGCACGGTCGCTCGATAATTTTGTCGGATGCACGCGTCACCGCGCCAGCGATAATTGTTGTCATTGTATTGTGTATTGTATTGGCGCCGTCCTATTGGACGCCTTAGTCAGCTGTTGAGTACACACTTCAGGGCTGATTAACCCTGTGGGTCGTAGATTAAATCTTAACTTTTGTGTAGTTACAATAGGATAATGTGTATTTAAATATTTTGGTAGTTATTTGACAAGCTTTTTTATTTTATCTTATTCGTGGTTACTTCTGAAAATATGCTCAAAATGGCAGCTACATATCCCAAAACGCTACATATACGGTATACTTTACTTATGAAAGCTTTCCCCATTGAAGGCTACTAGTAACAAAATTATAATTAAGTAAAAAATGTTTGGTGAGGATGTAAGAATGCATTATCTTCTAAAATGAAATAAGAGTAAAATTAAAATTCTAAGTACCTACTTAATTACATTGTGTTATGTGTGTTAAGGCGTAAGTGTTGTGTAGTTAGTAATAGAGTTTAGAGTGACAAGTGATATTAATCAAAGGTTAGAGTGATAAGCAAAAAATGATTAGTCGGTGGTCATCGTTACTACCTGCACACACCTACTGCCTACTCGCTCACGGAAGAAATCCGTTAAAATAAAATAAAATAAAACTTGTCTCTTTACGTCTGTTCAAAAACCTGTGTGATTTTCTGGTGTACCCTTCGTCATCCCTGCCTTAGCTTAAGAACTATCAAGAGGTAGACGCTCATCAGCTAGCGCTGTCGCAGACTCAAGTATGTACCTACCTTAGTAATGTTATCATCATATAACTTGAACATCGTTTAATTACGCAAATCAGTGTAAAATCGTCAGACCAATCCTTTGGTCTAGCAGAAAGCTATAATACCTATTTCAGCTAATGCGTAGGTATGCTACAACAATGTTTCTACATAAAATAATACAACTACTTCTTAAAAAAAAAGTGTGCAGTTCACAGGTGCAACCTTCAAAAATAAAGACTGTATAAAGTATTCTATCTCATTCTCTCGCACGTGAAATCCTATAGATGTATGTGTTTGTCTCTTTTTAATGTCGCTTATTCGTTTCATTGAGTTCCAATTTCAAATCACAACGGGGCTAAAGAACATTCAGTTCAAAAAAATATTGTCGTAAAAAATTAAAGAAAGCAAAACCGACCCGCACATTGAGTAGCCCTGCTCGTCCTTATCGGGGTTGCTGAGAGACGAGAAACGTCGAGAATATCGGGCACTGGCTTTTTATAGTTCCACAATGTTCCATTCTATTGTATAGACACCTTGTTGGTCATGTTCAAGGACAAAGCTATGCACGTACAGCTGCTAACGAAAAAACTCTACCTCCCTTTGATGAGATTGTCATTTTATAACAGCTGTTTGAATTTGAATTTGGAAAACAAACGTTAGTTTTTTTTTTTAATGTTATGTTTATTTCGGTGGGCGATCAAGGTAATGATTATTGAATGATCTTAGTGAAGATTAATTAATTCGTTGTTAATTGACTTGACGCACAGTATTTAATTAAATCCGGCTATTATAGGTAGATATCTTATAAAAGAAATGCAGTAGGTATCTACTTAGAGGTACCTAACTTTATGAGACATTTTGTGTATTAGCCCCACATAATCATAAATGTTTTTTACCTATTTGTATTTGAATGCATCATTGTAAATTAAACGGAACAGAAAAAAAACAGGTAAATTCGGCACAGGTGAAGCAGTTTATTTTGGAAAGGGTTTTTAAGAACAGTTAGCGCCTCTATGCAAATAAAATCAGGCAGGAATAGTCAAATGGTTACAGAGGCAAAAATATTTTTTGTACGTTTTTTTCCATTCATAAATTTCTGTGACTTATTGCTAGTGTGCGACTAATGAAATTATCCAGGAACATGCAATATCTTTGACAGCACGCAAAGATGACAAGACAAATAAATTAATTGACCAACCAAAATATCTAGACTAACCAAACCAATTAATTAAGTAAGAACCATCTAGAAACATTGTTACGGACACTTTATTTCCTAAGTGGGTAGGTAAGTATTTATTATACCCCGTCTAGAAGAGATTCTATGACCATCTCAAATGAGATAAATGATTTTATTTCTGTAAGTAGGTTTGTACAACACTTTTACACGTCAATCATATTTTTCAAACTAGATGAGGTTGGCGTTTCCTATCTGACTGAGAAGAAAGGCCGAAACAAACTCTGAGGTCACAGTCTCTTTTACAGTCCAGAGTATGTGAAGACCATGTAGATTAGTGTCTGATATATGTATCCTTTTCAACGAAATGATTACCTAAACCCTGTACGCATTTAGCATTTAAATCGACATTATGTACTGCTTAGTAAAGTGAGGCAGGGAGTAGGTATCGCAAGACTTTCTAAAAAGACAACCGTTTTTTTTTTGATAATTTTTATTTTTCATTTTTTGTTGTGGTAGGTAAGAGTACCCCACACAAATTGGTGTAAGTACCACTACTTGCTATGCGAATATTATAACATCATCAACATAGATATTGAAGCTAAATATTAAACTACATAACAAGGACTAGAAAAAAAAGAAGGACTCGCGCCACGCGTATAAAAAGTGAAGCACTATAAGTAAGACACAAACATGCCTCACGCACACATTTACATCATAAGGTGCCATTACACGGCACTACGGCGTCATTGTAGGTACTGTTTACGTCAAGTAAAAAAAAATGTGTTCTTGTTCTTGTGTTGTGAAATGGTGTAAAAATAATTCTACATCCCGGAAAAAGTGTCAAGGTTTAACATATCACATAAGGCTCCCTCAAAAAGGCGCGACGCGACGGCGAGACACAAAGGCACCGCTCGTAGCGCGACAGGCGGTGCCTTTGTGTCACGCTGTCGCGTCGCGCCAGTGTGTACGTGCCTCTTATTTACACACACACACACATATAGATCGGTACGGTGCTTCACTTTCGTTAAGCGTGGCACGGAGTCCTTCTTTTTTTTCTAGTCCGTGCTACTCAAATAAAGTTAATAAAATTCCAGGACCACTCCACAAGCTTCTTCTACTAATGCTCGGTTCCGATGCGCGATTCGTTTTTAAACAAAAACAAAAACAAAGCGTTTTGATTTCATTGGTAAGCAAAACGATTAGTTTTTGTTTTAAAAACCGCTACCTACCGTTGTTGCATTGGGTAGCAATTTTTGTTGCCAAACTGGGCTTATAAATAGATTTGTAAGCTAATGTTCCATATAGGGTGTAAGGCGCGCCACGCGACTCGAATCGCACGCAGCACAAAGGTACCGCTCGTCGTGCGGCGGGCGGTGCCTTTGTCTCGCGTCGCGTCTTTTTGCAGGAGCCTTAAAGGCTCGTCCACACTGGCGCGACGCGACAGCGTGACACAAAGACACCGCGAGCCACGCGCGGCACTTTTGTGTCGGGCTGTCGCGTCGCGCCAGTTTGCGGGAGCCTTAACGGTCCGTAAATTATAGGAATCAGTATAATCACGTAAATCGGCCCAGCAATCACGGAGATATCGATGCAAATACGAGAAAACAAAAAACAAAAATACCGAATGCATGACCTCTTCCTTTTTTGAAGTACCTACTTAGATTAAATAAGTTTTCTACAATGAGTTGAGAAAAAGCATGCTTCGCCGGCGATCAATATTTTTACAGCCTACATGTCTGCCAGTCTGTCTGCGATAGCTAACTTATGTACAACTTAATTTAGGTACCTACCTACTTAACTTAAAACTTACCACTGTCCACAATCACAGAATACATAATAGTACAAGTACCATAAAGGCTCGTGCACACTGGTGCGTGGCGCGAGTGTGTGTACGAGCCTTAATACAAATCCTACCTTTTACCTACCGACTTTGAATCTTAGTTTTTTAAGTTTATATAAGGCTAAGCGCACACCACGATTTTAACCGTTGCGATTTTTAAACTGCAAAATAAAATCGTGGAGTCGCGCCTTTTGTTCGACGTGGTGCTCACCATCACGGCGCCCGGGAAGCTGCCAGAAGCCATCCAGGCAGAGAGGAAGGTGCCAATCGCGCAGACAGGACCCGTCCGCAAGGAGATCAAGGATCAGCAGGCTTTGCATGACGCTTTCTATTTCTCGGAAGAATAGACATAGTTACTTCTATACAAAGTGACATTTCGTGTCTCCATTTTTGACATCGCACCGTAAAAATCCTTCTACAATCTGTCATTTTGTCATTCGTTTCTACCGATCGTTATCTAGGCCCTTTTTTATGTAGACTATTTCAGAAGAAAGTTTTCTATCCCAAACTGTCAAAATCATACTGACAACTGTCAGTTGTCTAAGGTAGTGAAGACAATTTTGATTTTGCAATCGCCATGCTTTGGCATGGCGAATACAAAATCAAAATCTACAACCAAATCTATATCTTGTTTTCTACTGTCTTTGGACAGTAGAAAACTTTTTACTCGGCGGCCACAAAGTATAAAAATGGAACAGAAAAATGGAATTTTTCACTTTTTGCATGGAAAATGTAAACAAAATATTACTTACATGTTACTCAACATGTAGGTAATTTTTTTTTAGGGTTTTAAAGTTTTCATATAGGGGGTCGAAATTTTCATTATTTTTGCGATAGGACACACCATTTTCGAGATATAAGCAAAATAAAAGAAAAACGTGAATAAACTACAAAATTTCGTTAAAAGTGCAGTTGACTCTTTCTACTTCGCTTCCGTCGTACTGTCTTCACGGAACGTCATTTTTTTTGACTATTCTTCCGTCGACAAAACGGTGCTCGTGCTAAGCCTGCAGATCAATGCACAAACTGCAGATAAGTGAAATGGTGCTATGATCTGTAGTCGAGTACCTAACTAGGCGCTTTTTTTTAAAATTAGGTATTTATCGTAGGTAATAGAATTCCAAATTAGTAGTTTGAGACCGATTTGTTTTGTAATTAGCTTTAAGTTCTTAATTTTTTATTATTATTTAACATTTAAAATGTATTTTTATTTGCAATCTACCTCCATCCACACAATAGGTACCTACTTAGGTACACCTTTCAGAAACCAAAATAGATATTGCTTCCTCAACCTCCTATTTCTGGATGTAGGTAAGGTACAGTCGCCAGCAGGTCAAGTTGCACGTAACTGGCTTTCTCCAAACGATTTTAAACCTTAAAATATTGATAGTTAACTTTAAAATCGAATTACAAAATCTGACAGTTTGTGGTAAATTGATGTGGTGACGACTGTACCCCTACTATAATCACACATACACAAAACCCACGAAAAGCATTCAATAAATGTTCACAATATTTTATTAAATTTGTGCTTATGTGTCAGGTCTAGTACGATTCAAATTTAATGTCAACTCGAGGCGAGTCGCTGCGCAGTAACCAATTCACGTGTCAGCGGGGGTGAGGGGTGAGGTACTGCGCAGCGAGAAGCACACTTCACAGCCGCCATTAAGTTTGAATCGTACTATAGCTAATGTACGGTACGTACATAAAACCTATAAAACATTAAAAACTACCTGAGTACCACCTAGAAAAAAAAAAACCACTTATGTACTAAGATATCTTTCCTTTCTTGAAATCGTAATCAATCCCATAATGAATACCTTCATTACTAAGGATATTTTGTAAAACGATTTATGTGGTATCTGCTGCTCATAAAGTTACCCAATGGAATTAGTAAGTCGGTACATGCCCCTCATTTACGATCAAATGAACAAATATCAAAATGACAAACATTGACAGTCACTCAAAATCCTGCAGTCAATTTAAATTGTGCTAAAATCAAATTAAAAGTCCACACAAAATAAAATAAATTCACAGAAGACAATGTTTCTAAGGCCTAGCCTAGGTGTCTGCTTACAGCCAAAACTTTGCTCCTCCGTAAAGAACACTAGAAGCTTGAGAACCTGCATCAAAATTGGCAAAGAAAATTTTCAGTTAAGTGTAGACGTACACCGTTTCGATAAAGATGAAATTCGAGTGAATGTGCACCCAAGATACTTGACCATTAAATGTAAACACAAGAGAGATAATTATCAGGGGTATGCTTCGAGGCAGTTTATGAGAAAATTCACATTACCTGAAGGCTGTGGTCCATCAAACATAAAATGTACGCTTTACCCTGAAGGGATGCTGACTGTAGAAGGACAAAGGTCGTTTAAAAATTTGACAACCCCTGTCGAAGCGGTGGTGATACCTATTTCCTGTGGTCGGAGTCAAAGAGAAAAGATAAATGAACTGAGACCCCTCCCGCCGACGACGCCGGATCCGAAAGTCTTTGTTGATCCTTGTGATAACTATCCGAAAGTTATACCTAAGGAGTAAAAACGAAATAAACTTATACGACATATTAATTTTATGCTAACTGATCTATTATTTCAATTTCTTATCAAGCAAATGTAAATGCAGCCGATGTTTTTTTTTATAAGTCATTTGAAACCTAGTCGAAATTGTTACTTTCATCAGCAATGAAGAACAGAATAAAATGATAAAATATATAATTGATTTCACTTTACCATACACAAATTTTACAAAAGTAAGCCACACTTGTTGGAGGATGTCTCCAGCCTGTTTCCGAATAGCTGTAACCTGAACAAAATGTTGAAACAGAAAATATAAATATTTTGTTAGCAGCCAGACAAACTGACGACATTCAGAATGCAGCAGCTGTGGTTGACAATGAAGATGAATAAAATAGAATATCTCCTGTAACATAATATGGCGTCTGAAATCCCCGAAGGGTTGGGCCACTGATTACTATATTAGTGGTTAGTCAAATCTGTACCTAGTATACCCACATTTCACCAGTTATGTTTAAGTCCCATATAACAGGGGGCGAGCCTATTGCCATCAACTGGGCACAAATCCAAACTCCGGGCTGCTACTGAGAAATTCCTGATGGAAAAAGCCTAATAACACTTGCTGGACCTGGAAAACTATAGGAACTCATGCACAGTACTAGTGCTTGTGACCTCTCGACCATCGAGGGTCCAGTATCATGTGCTAAGTCACAAATCTTACAAGAGCATTTCTTAAGTAGCGATCATATCTCATGTTTCATGAGTATCAGACCCGCGCGGAAAGGCTCGGGTGTACTATGCCAAATCGAATGCCAAATAATCGAACATCAATTGATCGACCACTATAAGTCGAACATCTAATTACTCGAACGTTCATAATATCGAATAGTTAATAAATCGAACATTCAATTTATCGTACAATCAATACATCGAGTGTTCAAAATATCGAATGTTTGTTTGATCGAGCGTTCAAAGCATCGCATATTCATTAATTATATCGAAATATCAATATATTGAATACTTTTATATAGAATACAAGAAAAACAAAAATAACGAATATGTCACATTTTAATCCTTAATTATTTATTACCTATCTTTTTTAAGTAGATTTTAATGGGAATCGATCACTTTTCCGTTTTTTTTTGTTTGAATTTCATTTTACCGAAAACTATTGACCGACGTCTTTTTTGCTACATGCATTAAAAGACATATTTTTAGATCATCGAAGTATCATGTGTCATAGGTAGGTATTATTTTACCAAACTATATTTCGCCGATTTACAAAATAACTTTTTTCTATTGGCCGAAGCCTCTTTTGAACTTTTTTCAGTTGCCAAATGATTTATTTGCCATATTTTCACCACACCGAAACAACATTTTACGGAATATTATTTGGTCACAAATATATAGCCGGTTACTTGGTAGCATTTGCAACAATGCTTGCTGCATGTTGCATGCCTGCTTGCATGTTGCATCGCTGCTTGCATGATGCATGGTTGATGCAACCATCCTTGCTTGCACAAACTTTCTAGGCGTTTGGTGAAATGAAAATATGGTAATTAAAACAGTGGTATATTGAATGTTTGGAACATAATACTTCGTACAAATGTTATTTCGGCTAAGTGTAACTTCGGTAAAAGTTTTTCGACCAAATGAAACGTCAGAGTAACGTAAAAAATCGGATTGCTAATAGGTCAACTGATACAGTGGCAGACGTGACATTGATGAAGTAAAAAAAAACGATACGATAATAGTTGAAAAGTTTTAGGTGAAATGAAATTCGATCAAATATTTTTCGAACATATGATAAAATATGTACCTACCTATATTTATTATTTTGATTTCTATTTATTGAATATGCGGTGCGTTGAACGCTCGATCAAACAAACATTCGATATTTTGAACACTCGATGTATTGAGTGTTCGATTTATTAACCATTCGATATTATGAACTTTCGAGTAATTAGATGTTCGATTTATAGGGGTCGATCAATTGATGTTCGATTATTTGGCATTTGATTTGGCATAGTACACCCGTTATTGTTACGGGTAGTCAGAAGCTCGAAAGTCTGACAACCAGTCTTACCAAGGGGTATCGTATTACCCAGTCACTGGGTGGTGGAGGTCAGATAGGCAGTCGCTTCATGTAAAATACTGATATTCAGCTGTATCTGGTTAGACTGGAAGTCGACCCCAACATTATGTAGGTGGGAAAACGCTAGGCAGATGATGCCCTCCCGGCAGTCACTCAGCCACTGCGGCAAGCAAGCCACGTCAATCGGTTCGCTGCTCATCCTATCCATCAAACGCATCAGCCTAAGGATTGACCGTCCATCCTATGGGCCATCCAGAGGCTGTCCACTGTTTACGATGTACCATGTTCTTAGTTTCTACCTGGCAGTATAGCAATAATGTCCACCTACCTGGCAGTAGGTATAATGACCACCCTTCGACGTGTCCACTCAGAAGTTAAGTAGTGTACGTACGACGACATTACACTTAGCCTCAAAAAATGTATACATTGACAATAATTTTATTAATTTGATTGTCTGCAAAGGATGTCACCAAAATATGCCCAAACGAAGTACCGAGGTACACTTAGTCGCATAAAATACACTAGATTACACTGAATAATATTGCATTTATATAATTTTCTTTTGGTACCCAGGGACGAGAATAAAATAACTCATCATAATAAAAAGCACGCCATTTTGGCATTCTATCATCGACACAAGCACAACTACCTTACTTATTAAAAAAAATCTGTCAAGTTGACAGCTGTCTGCGATAGGATTCAGCCACTGTTGTTTCACGAACAGTGAATGATATTTAATAAGTAATGTCAACCCGAGTGTCAACCAAATGTAACGCAATTGTACATACTTATAAAATAATTGATTATGTAGTTTTAAATTATGTAAGGATAAAAATACACTTATTTTCAAATTCCTCTATTTTTTATTTACGATTTGGTGCACGTGTACCTCGAGGTACATGTTTGGGCAAAGTTGTATGGGCTTTTGTTGACGTCCTTTGGATTCCATAAAACTCAATCAATGTGTAGGTACTTTTAAGTACTCTATGTGTAATATGTTTTGATATAATTTATGGAACAAAGATTGTCGACAATTAAATGAATTTATGTCGATATATATACCTTTATATTTTTATTTTGATTTTATTTTATATATATCTTTTTGAAGGCATGCCAATAGCAAACCGAAACGAAAAGACAACTAACTGCTGGCTATCGGCGCGGCAACGACCACCTCAGCCGCTCCCCGTGCAGTTCCCGCCGCGCGTTCATCTTAGTACAGACCTACCTAACCTACCGTATCTGAAATATTTTCGAATGATGTCATAAGGTCACATAACTACCGTCTAAGTATCTATCATCATCATTCTCCCATCGGCGCAGCATCTTTTCCTTCCATACTTCTCTATTAGTCGTCATCTCGGTAGTCACCTCCTTTCTAGCCCTATCATCCATTGCTGTCCATCAGACGTGATCAAGGTCAAGAGCAGACAGTGACATTCAGCAATTTAAAATAAAAAAAACATCTCTCACACAGTCCTTTCACAATCCTTTGGTCTTCATCATATCATCATAACATCACGCCTGAATTCCCCGAAGGGCTAGGCAGAGGTGTATAATACACCCACATTTCGCCAGTTATGTTTAAGTCCCATGTACAGTTCGCGCAAAACTTTATGAGCCCTCTGAAGTTAGGCCCGAGTACGTAACCGCGCATGGTACAGTTGAGCGCACAATCATTATTGTAAGATTTAAAGAAAAATTCATAGTACATTTATGCATATCAAAAAGTGTTTAGATTTTAGGTATTTTAGATTTTTTACGTGCAGTTAAGATATTAGACCAAGCAGGTAGGTATTTATTTAAGTTAATTAAAAACTTTAAATATAAAACTTGTGTATTTATTTATTTATAACGGAGCTACACCTTCCATAAACATTTCTTCTCGGCTAGTAGAAAGGAGATCTTCATCTGAAGAAGCGTTATCATAGCTCTCATCAAAATCGGAATCTTCAGTCCCTGTCTCTGAACTGTCAGATTCATTTTCACTGACGTGAATCACAAATTGTTCGGTCATCTGGTCGATTATTACCTCACTTTTTTATATTCTTCTTCTATACCTCTAACTTTAATACATAGTGCGCTCCATTCCGGCTCACCCATCGCGTTCACCTTTTCTTCAACTAATTTCATTATATTATTAATGTTCCACGTAACATTTTTCTGCGCTACGTATCCTTTAATTGCCGCCCAAGCCATCTCAATCGGGTTCAGGTCAGGGTGATAGGGTGGTAGCCGTAATACAGTATGATTGTGGGCGCGTAATATGTTGTCAACAACATACTTTTTGTGGTTTTCTTTATTTGCACAAATTAATTTATATAGCTCAGGTTTCAGCATTGAGGGGCTAAAAGTTATATTCTTATCTCGTAGCCAAGCCTCCATTTCTGACTTCCGAGAACTGGACGTCGGTGCTGCGTCATCGAGTTTATTATGGTAGGACGCATTGTCGACTACCACAACTGACTTTTCCGGGAGATTGGGTATCAATTTAGTATCAACCCATTTTAAATAATTTTCGAAATTCATATTATTATGATAATCACCCGTTTTAGTGCCTGCTTTAAATAATAAAAGAGCATTTGGCACAAAACCGGTTTCTGAACCGGCGTGCACAATAACGATGCGTTGGCCTTTTGATATATTTCTTTTCAGACCCTCTGTGGTACCGTCACTCCAGGCTTTTGGTTTTGTGTGTGAAGAATCTACATATGATTCATCAGTATAGATGATAGGTCGTCCTTCTTCACGATATTTTGAAAGTTTTCTCAAATATTCAATTCTTTTTAATCTTATGTTTGTATGCTCTATCAAAAGTTTTCTGTTATTTTCGGTCCTTTTCCATTTAAAACCAAGTCCTTTTAAAATACTTCTTAAACTTGAGGCGGAGCCTTTGAAATTTATATCCTGTCTTAGTTTATTTAAAAGTAATTTTACTGTTGGCAATTCTTTCTCAGTTTTATGAAAGTTGTGTACGCACCTTTTTATAACACTGAGATCAAAGCTATCGATCCCGGTGATTTTCCTTTGCCCTGATCTTTTCTTGCCTGGCGTACGAAAAACTGGTGCCATACTGACACTTGGCATGTTTGGGTCTCTTGCAGCCGCTAAAATTCTCTTTATTGTACTTAAAGAGACACCTGTAGCTGCCGCAGTTCGCTTTTGCACCATTTTCAGGTCATACTGTAGACCGTCTTCTGCTTCCTTTTTCATGAAGTTGAAAACATCAAACACCATTTTACGTGTTTGGCGACGTAGCACATTAAAGCGTCCGCGAGGCATATTTAATTAAACCAAAAAGTTCGATAACAGTAAGAAACCACAGTAATAGAACAAACAAATAACAAATACAATATAACGGTGACAAAACTTAACAACAACAATAACAGAAACAAATTAAAATAACGAAAACGAATAACAGTAACAAAAATTTACAGTAGCAATGAAAATTAATTGTTGCACTCGACTGTACTTTCGTCTACAACGCGCGCAAGTGTTGTGTACGAACGTAGCACTCACACTAAGGTACGGCGCAATGGGACGCGAGCGGTGGTACGGCGCGGGGCGCGGGGGCCGGTGCCCTCCCCGACGCCCTGTCCCGTCCCGCGGATACCTATAATATGCGTACTGCGCAGCCACTAGCGTGTGTGTTCCGAGAGCTCATAAAGTTTTGCGCGAACTGTAATAGGGGGCGAGCCTATTGCCGGTTGATAACCGGGCACAAATCCAGACTCCGGGCTGCTACGGAGAAGTTCCAGATGGAAAAACAACAACACTTTGTCCGACCCGGGAATCGAACCCGAGACTTCATGCTCAGCAGTAGCTGTTGGTCTTCCAGTGTCTAATTAACTTTACACTAGTACATGGGAAGCCTTCAGGCAGCAAAAGATTCTCCTTTTATTTTTCGCTTCGCTCTTGACAGAGCAGTCGTGGTCACGATGAACTGTGTCTGATCGCAGGTGTAGTCGTTGCCCGCCTCACGGCCTCTCGCCAGCTGGTTCTGTTAAATGACAATCTGGCACATTCATTAACAGGGCCTCCAACCGCGGATTTAATTTGATCGGTGCACCTCTTCGGTGACTTCCCGCATGGCTTATTAGTATTACCTTCCACTCTGCCCTGCACCACTATACTCTCTATGGAGTCATTATTCCGCCTGGAGACATGACCAAAGAACTTCAGTATTCGAGACTGTAAGTGCTGATAGACGCTGTTTGATGTCGAGTTCTTGGAGAATGGAGACGTTTGTGCGGAATTCTGTCCATGATACCCCCAAGCAAAAGATTCCAAAGGTCATTAAAACACCTTAAGGCAGACGCTCTACATCTTTGCGGCTACGCACAGGACCAGGGCATTTCTGTGTCTTCGGTCGTGAGTAGGAAGGGTTACAATTGGCTGGGTAATAGTAATATAGAAATAAACATAGAAAATAAGTATAAATGTAATTGATAATTAGTTATAGATAACACAATACCAACGATACTAGTATAATAACTACTGCTGTTCATCAAGACGGCCGCAACTGGCATCGTATTATGTATGTGAACATAGCGTTTATAATAAGTAATTAATGTCAGTTGGTTATTTATACGAAACAGTTTTTACATTCAGCAAACAACATTCATGTAATCGTTAGTCTCATCGTTCTTTAGTTTTTTATAATCTTTTGGCATTGTTTTCTTAGAAGGGATGAGATGTAGTTGTTGGGAATCGAACTCAATACAATATATTGCGCGCGGTCTGCACGCGCAGCCGGCGCGGCGGCGTCGCGTACGTCGCGTCTCACGCCATTGGGTTCTAAAACAGCTGGCACCCTTATGGCTAGTTTAGACGGTGCGAGCTGCTGACCAGACAGTAGACAGCTACTCGGCTTGTCTACTCGTACGCCAGTAGCTCGGCTTGCCTTTGCTGTATACACGACACTTAGCTGCTGTCCAGTCTTGCGCGTAACCGCGATGCCGAGTGAACGTGTTATAAAAAATACGAGTTGCTGGCGGGCGAGCATGCGAGTGAAAACAGAAAAAATCTTGAAGTAACTCGGATGCGAGCTACTGTCCAACTCGCACGTGCGAGTTACTGCAGTGCAGCTACTCGGCAGGCTGACTCGTACGCTAGCTCGCACTGTGTAAACTAGCCTTTAGTGACAAGAGCACGCAACAGTTAAAACGCATAGTAATACGAGTATGTCATATGACTGATTTCAGCTATAAAGTTTCATACCTTTGATGTGTATAGAATAGAACGAATGTTAAAGATGTTTTTTTGAATGAATAAATCAAAATTTTGAAAAACATACGAGGAATGATGAGGAGGAGGATGACGAAAGAAAGAAACATTTATGTGAAATCCTTTAAATCCCTAATTTCCATATTTCATATATGTCTGTGATCACATAACTCTGGCAACATGTATGATGAGTAAAAAATTGTTAATTTCAGTTCCTTAAATTGTGCCCCTTAATGATCGTCTTTCTGTATAATTTCATAATCATCATCAATCAATATTTTTTTATTTGTGTAACATAGGTAGTGAATACAGTTCTTAACTTAAAGTTCAGTTTTGATACGATATGCATCCCGACCATACATCAAAAATACATGTTTTCCTGCAGGTAATATGTAGCTGTCCCTGCATCTAAATGTACCAAGGATATTTTAAAATAGAAAGACACATAACTGGTGAAATGTGGGTGTACTAAGTTACACCTCTGTCTGACCCTTCGGCGATTACAGGCGTGATGTTATGTTTTGTTACACATTCACATGATACAGGAGAAATTCTATTTTATTCATCTTCATTGTCAACCACAGCTTCTGCACTCTGAATGTCGTCAGTTTGTCTGGCTGCTAACAAAATGTTTCTATTTTCTGTTTCAACATCTTATAGATTGCTGACTTGATGATCCAGGGTTACAGCTATTCGGAAACAGGCTGGAGACATACTCCAACGAGTGCAGTTTACTTTGTCATTTTTGTAAATGGTATTTAATTCAAAGTTAAATCAATTCTTTGATTTATAATTTTATTCTATTATTCATTTGCTGATGAAAGTAACAATTTCCACTAGATTTCACATGACTTAACCAACAGCTACTACTACCAATAATGAAATTAAAAATTGAAAAATTGAAATAATAGATCAGTAAGCATAAAATTAAAATGTCGCTAAACGATTATTTTGTTTCCTCCTTGGGTTTAACTTTCGGATAGTTTTTACAGGGATTAACAAAGACTTCCGGCTCCGGCGGCGGGGGACCAATCAGTTCATCTTTCTTTTCCTTTTGACTCCGACCATACGAAATAGGTACCAACACCGCTTCGGCAGGGGTTGTCGAATCTTTAAACGATCTTTGTGCTTCTATAGTAAGCATCCCTTCAGGGCAAAGCGTACATTTTATCTTTGATGGAACACAACCTTCAGGTAATTTGAATTTTCTAATGAACTGCCTCAAAATATACCCCTGATGAGTATCTTTCTCCTGTTTACCTTCAATAATCACGTAGTCTGGGTGCGCTTTCACTCGAATTTCGTCTTTATTGTAATGGTGTACGTCTATACATAACTGAAATTTTTCTTTGCCAATTTGGATGCAGGGTCTCAAGCTTCTAGTGTTCTTTATGGAGGAGAAAAGTTTTGGCTGCAAGCAGACACCCAGGCTAGGCCTTAGAAACATTGTCTTGTGAATATTTATTTCATTTCTATTTTGATTTTTTATTTAATTTTATCACAGAATCTCAATTGACTGCAGGATTTTGAGTGACTGTCAATGATGTCATATTGATATTTAACAATATGATCGGAAATGAGTCGGGTACTGACTTACTAATTCCATCGGGTTATTTTATCAACGCTAGGTACTACATAAATCATTTTATAACGTAAAACTTAGTAATATTATTAGGTAATCATGGGATTGATATCGACTTCAAGAAAGAAAAAATATCTTATTTCAATTACGGGGTACATTACTTTTTTGTTTTTATTTACCGCTACTAGAAAGTAGCGGTAAATGTTGTAAAGGTTTTATGTAGGTACCTTAACCTCTCAGAGATACACAAATAAAATATAGTGAACAAAATCGATTGAATGGCTTGGTCAGTGGGTCTTGCCGTGCCGTGCCGCCAGTGGGCACAGGCCCATAGGGGCGGAGTGAGCTTTGTATGGTGTATGTATGTGTGTATGTATGGCTTTAGACGCTATAATATGGTACCTACCTACTCTATAGACTGAAATAGGTGGTTAATTATACAGTCTTCTAGGTTTTAGGTTGGTTTCCGAATAGTGTAGGTACCAATTTACTAATTGTGTGTGGAGGTAGATTGACCAAAAAAAATACGATTTCGAAGTTTAATAAAAAATGTTCATTTATTATGAAATTAAAGCTAATTACAAAACAAATCAGTCTCAAACCACATACTTCGGAATTGTAATACGATAGATAATAATTAAACGTTTACGATTAGAGATCATTACACCACTTCACTTATCTGCAGTAACATTGCTCAGGTCCTTGATCTCCTTGCGAACGGGTCCCGTCTGGGCGATGGGCACCTTCCTCTCTCCCTTGATGGCGTCTGGCAGCTTCCTGGGCGCCATGATGGAGAGCACCCCGTCGGTCGAGAGGCGCGACTCCACGTTCTCGATCACAGCGTCGTCAGGCAGCGCGTACCGCCGCACGAACTGCCGGCTGATGTAGCCGTGCTCGTCCTTCTTCTCCTCGTGTTTCCCTTCCACAATAATGTAACCATCCGCTGTCTTCACAGAGATATCTTCAGGAGCGAAGTGCTGTACATCTAAGTTCACTTGAAACTTGTCTTTATCGGTCTTGATGCTGGATCCCATGTCGCGATTGATCGAAGCCAATCGCCGCCATGGTCTGATGTAGTCTTTGGAGAGCATGGGATCTGCTGCAGCCGTGAGCAAGTCTTCCGGTGTCAGAGCCAGCCCGAAGTCTTGCTCTAGAAGCCGGCTGGGCCAGTGGCTATGCGAATGCACGTGGCGAGCAGGACGGTCGTAGCCGAGCACAAATGGTAGCAGAGACATTTTCTTGTAATTTTAATCAACGGTTTTAGTTAGAGATGAGTAGGTACTTGCTTCGAGAACTTGTTATCGCTTCGATAGCTTGAATACGAAATGCATGCTGCCAGTGAGCGCACCTTGTATTTATACTCGCTACAGAGCGCCACCTAGTAGCGAGTAGAATTACTAGAAAAATCTCGAACGTGCTAGTAAGTGCAGCGCGCGGCTACGCACACATGCATAAAAGTCACTCGCTCATTGACGTTTTCTGAGGACAGCGTCATCTAGTGGCGAGTGGCTCGTTTGAGAAATGGTGGTTAGCGCAGTGACGCAGTTGTTAATGGGAGCAACACACACAAGATTAAATCACACATTAATAAAACAGCGTGTCTGTATACTATCGTTGCTAGGTGACCGATTTCCCGAACTTTCGTGAAGTTCGGTGGCATTGCCGGAACAATGTTATTTTTTTTTAAAACAATTGTGTCGATTTCAACGAGAGTAGTCTGTTTACCTTTCTAATCAGATGTTATTCATTATATAGATAAGTAATTTGATGTTTAAGTAGGTACCTACTTGCGGTACTGTAAAATTGTACGGTTGCCGATGATGATGAGAATGCATAGGTCACGGTCTTCTAATTTTTGTTGCCTAGGTCATGTTTTATGCACAAAGTTTTTTAAAACCAACACAAATAATTAAGTAGGTTTCATATTATTTGTACCTAGGTCTTTATGGCAATAAATGGTAAGTAGCTTAATTAAAAAATGTAAGAATTTTTTCATCAAATTATTTTATAAAGAAGGTACATTTTGTAAAATAGAAACCAAGTAGGTAGGTACGAAAGGTAGGATTTTACATTGTGCGCAATAGTTTTTAAGTTACACAAGTTCAGACATACTCAGGGCAGACACGTAATAAAAGTATTGATCGACGGCGAAGCATGCTTGTTCTCAACTCATTGTATATAGAACTTATTTAACCGAATTCAAAAAAGGAGGAGTTTCTTTGTTCGTCGAAAAATAACCGTAGTTTTGGAAGGCGGCGCGCTGTCTTTCTCTTCCGAAGCTATTTTTAAAGTACCTACCTAGTATTTTCTTTTTAGTTTTTTGTACGTTTTTTATTTTATTTTTTATTTTAGATGGGTTTGCTCTTGACTTTAGTCTAGGGTCAGAGATGACAGAGACAAAGTCGACGATGGAGTGAGCTTACCCAGAAGAAGCCTGTTCACTCTTACTTTGAAGAGATTTGGGTTTTTTTTTTTTTTTAACGTTTTTATGTTAAAATTTTTAGTTGTGGTGGATATAAAGCGAGGGGCTCGTGGCTAAGTAATAAAAACAGCACGCGCGGTGGGTCCGTAGATGGGTGACCAGCTTAACATACTAAGACCCCTCTTATGCCTTAGAAAGCACGTTAAGCTGTTGGTCCTGGCTGTCAATCGTAGATCTTTGACAGTCGTTACGGGTCGTCAGAAGCCCGAAAGTCTGACAACCAGCTTTACCTGGGTAAAAAGCTGGTATTCAGGTCCACCCGGTCAGACTGGAAGCCAACCTCAAATATTGTTAGTAATAATATAAGTCAGATGATGAGTTGTGGTAGATACCCCACATAAATTCGTGTACCACTACTTGCTATATAAATATTATACCGTCAACCGTTTAACCGTTTTAACGTAAACGTATTATATCGGTTATTTTTTCGAAACTGTTTTTGGTTCCTTAACTCACTGTACTAGGCAAAAATATTGATGTAAATGCTAAATACAGTAAGGGTTAAATCGTTTCTTTTATTATCTCGCAGGACGTGGTGTTCCGTCGCTTCCGCGGACAAGTTCCACTGGACAGCATAAAATTAAGCTAGTGCAAAGTGAAGCGCTACTAACGTAGTCTTAAGCTTTTTACTAATACAACTTTTGTTTTTATAAAAATATATATGTTTAGGTTAAGGTATTTTTCTATGGGCCTGTGTCGCCTGAAATAAATGGTATTATTATTATTATTATTATTATATATATGATGAAAATTATTATTCTAGAATCTCTTCTAGACAGCATAATAAATTCCTACCCACTTGTGAAAATTAAAAGCAACGGCTTTTTTCGTTTTTTAAATAGAAATTATCTATATAAAATAAAAACGTTCCTTTTTCAATGAATTCAAAATTGAATTGATTTGTTTTGACATCTTTGCGTGTTGTCAACGTTATTGCATGTTACTGCGTAATATCGATCTACGATCCACATAATTGTCTAATTAATGAACAATTTAGTGTCGAAGATACTTACTAGAATAATATCCCCAACTGCAATTTTAATGGAAAAAATCATCAATAATAAACTGAAATGTCTTAGAAAATTCGTTTTTATGAAGTAGGTAAGTGAGGTAGGAAATAAATGAGTGTAGGTATCTGCGTGACTCGGCGAAATCTATCGAAATAATTGATTGTTGTATAAGATAATTATGATTCCTATTATGATAATTATGATAGCATTCAATCAGAGAAATAAACAATCGATGAAAGAGTTTTTTTATTTGAGTAACCATTTAACTACTTTTGTTACATAGGCGCTACCTAACTGTTCCTAAAACCCTTTTCCAAAAATAAACTGCTTCACCAGTGTCTAATTTTAAATAGTGCATTAAAATATTAATGTTTTTTTGTTAATGATTATGTTGGGCTAATAATACCTACCTGCTGTGTTTTTATAATTAAAAAGAAAATAGTACCTATAGGTAGGTAATACCGGTAATACATATTAGCCTAATTTAATTAAGTAGGTACAGTCAAATAAAAACGAATGAATTAATCATTGACAAAGATCATGCATTCATTACTTTGGTCGCCCACCGAAACAAAGTCTAAACATTTCTGAAAAAAAAACGAATGTTCCAAATTCAAACAACTGTTATAAAATCACAATCTCATCAAAGGGAGGTAGATTTTTTTCTTTAGCAGCTGTTCGTGCATTTCTTTGTCCTTGATCATCTCCTACAAGGTGTCTATACAAAAGAATGTGGAACATTGTGGAACAATTTCGAATGTGTACCGATGAAGAAGTCTGCCAACCGATATTCTCGACGATTCTCATTGGTCAGTAACCCCGATAAGGACGAGCAGGGCTGCTCAACGTGTGGGCCGGTTTTGCTTTCTTTCATTTTATGCGACACGTTTTTTTTAAGAAGGATAAATTAATATTATTTTATGTAGATACATTGTTGTAGCATACGCATTAGCTGAAACAGATTATAGCTTTCTGCTAGACCATAAGATTGGTCTGACTATTATACACTGATATGCGTAATTAAATGATGTTCAAGTTTTAGGATGAGAACAGTAACTAAGGCATACCTTAGTCTGCGACAACGCTAGCTGATGATCGACCACCTCTTGATTATAATAAGTATTATCTTTCTGTAAACAAAATATGGACTCCCAACTCGATGGATGTTAAAGTGAAGCTTAGCCCACAAATGTTTTGCTTGTCAGTCTAAACTTTGATGAATATCACGTCTTGTCACTATAAAATCTAATAATTGCTCACCATAGAACATTTACACCATAAAACACAATGACCCCCATTTAAATACTTAGAATTATTTATAATTTTACTCTTATATAATTTTAGAAGGTCTTCTACAGGAGCAGGGGATTCTTACATCCCCACCAAAAATGGTACCTACTTTTCTTTTACTTAATTATAATTTTGTTACTGTACCTTTTTGATTTTCCGAGAAAACCTTACCGTGCATCACCGACCAACCTTACCGGACCGTATATCATAATATGTAGCGTTTTGGGAAATATAGCGACCATTTTGATCATATTTTCTGACGTAACCATTAACAAGATAAAATAAAAAAGATTGTCAAATAAATATTAAAATAATTAAATATTATCCTAATGAAATTCTATACATAAGTTAAGATACGATCTACAACCCACAGGGTTAAGCAGCCCTGAACTTTGTACTTAACAGCTGACTAATGTTTTGTTTCGAGCATTTTCTACTTGATACGAGATGGCGCTGTTACCAATATATAAACGTGACGAAACGCGGCAGCGGCATTCAGTTGAAAAACAAGCAATCAAGCGACAGGTAAACTTCAAGCGCTCTCAAAGCGATACAAGCGATTTCTCAGCGACTTTTTGGAAGGAAGAACGTCTACATTACCTACTAAACGTGATGTCTCTGCTACCATATTATTTCGACGATGTTGGAGTCCAGCACCCTCGTCGCCTGATGGATCAACACTTCGGGCTGGCACTGACTCCGGACGACCTCCTCACTGTTGTCGCTGGACCTTTGCTAACGAGGGAATATTACAGACCTTGGAGACACCTCGCAGCCGCTGCTAAAGACCTGGGCTCCAGCATCAAGGCCGAAGGAGACAAGTTCCAAATTAATTTGGATGTAAAACAGTTCGCGCCTGAAGAGATAGTGGTCAAGACTGTGGATGGGTACATTGTCGTGGAAGGCAAACACGAGGAGAAGAAGGACGAGCACGGCTACATCAGCCGGCAGTTCGTGCGGCGGTACGCGCTGCCCGACGACGCGGCGCCCGAGAGCGTGGAGTCGCGCCTCTCGTCCGACGGGGTGCTCACCATCACGGCGCCCAGGAAGGTTCCAGAAGCCATCAAGGGAGAAAGGAAGGTGCCTATCGCACAGACTGGACCCGTCCGCAAGGAGATCAAGGATCAAACCAAAGGAATCGAAGAAGAAAAGGAAAAGTAAAGCGATTTCTACGGTCTTTCTACGTCGTAGTTAAACGAAAAGGATCCAACCCACAATTGGCCTTAAATGAATAATGATACCTAAATACACACAAATTGGTATCACAATTCATTTTCGGCCATTTGTGGGTTGCATCCTTTTCGTTTAACTACATCCTTGTAAGTTTTGTTCAAAGGTGCGTGTTTAAATTGTATGTCCCAAAGTGCCAGACTGATTTGTGTATTCATTATATTTGTAAAATATAAATAAATGTAAGATTGTAATTTTAAATTCTGTTTGGTTTTATTTTCTCTCCGAACCTTTGTAGTTGTTTCGATTTTGGTAGTTTATAAACATGTTTACACACGACGCAATTATTATGTTTACACAAGAAATACACCATAGGTATACATGCGCTCTGCGAACGGTGATTAGGGTATTTTTGTTACACTACTTTAACTACCTGCCTACAACGGTAAGCTTAGTGAATTTGATATTGCCAGACATAAAAGAGGATGGAGCTGTCTATTCTCTCACATTATCAAAAAGTGCCCTTTTAAAACCTCTATACTATCTATACTAATAATAAAGATGACCAGTCGAATTAAAAAAAAAATGATAGCCAATTTAGCCTACATAACATCCTAGGATCCTTAGGAGCCGAGCAAAACTTATTATTATTCTACTAATATCCTATCCTAATCCTACTAATATTATAAATGGGAAAGTTTGTCAGGATGGATGGATGGATGGATGGATGTTTGTTACTCTTTCACGCAAAAACTACTGAACGGATTTGGATGGAATTTGGATCACAGATAGTTTATAACCTGGATTAACATGTAGGATACTTTTTAACCCGGTAGTACGTTCCCGTGGGATAATTACCGACCTCCACGCGGGCGAAGCCGCGGGCAAAAGCTAGTTATAATATATTTTGCCGAGAACCTCACACACGCATCAAAATATTTTAAACAAAACAAGATTTATTAAAGAGATACCTTTTTTTTGGAACGCAGTTCTTCACTCGCATATTGCCCACCTGCGACCGTCATAACAATTACGGCACTGTATGATGGCTAAACCTTTGGTTTACTAGAAGAGCAGTGGCCGCCACATAAGGCGGATCTCACACTACAACGGAGCGTGGCGCGCGGTAGTGTGAGATCCGCGCATCGGAGCGTGGCGCGTGGTAGTGTGAGATCCGCGCACCGGAGCGTGGCGCGTGGTAGTGTGAGATCCACGCACCGGAGCGTGGCGCGTGGTAGTGTGAGATCCGCGCACCGGAGCGTGGCGCGTGGTAGTGTGAGATCCGCGCACCGGAGCGTGGCGCGCGGTAGTGTGAGATCCGCGCACCGTAGCGTGGCGCGTGGTAGTGTGAGATCCGCGCATCGGAGCGTGGCGCGTGGTAGTGTGAGATCCGCGCATCGGAGCGTGGCGCGTGGTAGTGTGAGATCCGCGCACCGGAGCGTGGCGCGTGGTAGTGCGAGATCCGCGCACCGGAGCGTGGCGCGTGGTAGTGTGAGATCCGCGCACCGGAGCGTGGCGCGTGGTAGTGTGATATCCGCCTTACGGCCGCAGTGTCGGCTGTCATGAAAACAAACCGCGCTACCATCATTTTCATGACAGCCACAGTCGACTTTACGGTGTAAAAATGGTCTCTAGGAAAACACATCAACTTCATCATCATCATTTCAGCCGAAAGTCGTCTGCTGTTGGACCCAAAACACATGAACTTACTTTCGTAGATAATGTTTCTGTGACGTCTTTCGCCGGTAAAGGAAACCGTAGCTTTAAGGCTCCTTCAAACATGCGCGACACGCGATGCGATATAAAGGCACTACCTGTCGCGCGACGAGCGGTGCCTTTAGGCTTGTGAGGTTTGCCTAAATGTGGAGAAACAGATGTCATTCTACATTATAGTACAGGCCGCAATGATGTGCCGCTGAAACTATTATTTATCGTATGGATAGTGAAAGGCAGAACCACTGGTGTATTGTTCAGATGACCTGTTACCTGTTGTTTACCTAGATGATTTTTCAATTACAATTTAATTATGTTATTCAAACAATAATGTGTTACTAATTCGCTTTGAAAAGTGATTGCGTAAAATTTTAACGGAACAGTGTTTGTTTACAGTTTCATCAGATATTTTTGAAACAGACCACAGGTCGGTATAGCTCCGCCAGCACAGCAGTCTGTTGCGAGGAAGACCGTGTGTAGGTAGCATAAAAGAAGGAAAGGGTAAAAGAAAACACCATCCTTGTATGAATCCTCTTTATTTAGCTACAACAAAATGATATGAGTCACAACGCCTGCAGGCGACGCCTGCGACGATAAACAATACAATTATAATTACGACATAATGTTTTAGTGTATAAAACAATTGTTTTTAATCTTTTAGAAGCTCAGTTACGCATATCACTACAGTGCTGTGTATTCACATTTTTTTTTAATTTAATTTTTTTTTCTTCAATATCGGTTTGGAAAAGATATTCATTATTTTTTTGTTTAGAAAATAAATCTTACAAAAAAATGTTTTTTAATTATCTTTGGTAATTGGTAGGTCCAGAATTTCTGTACCTGAAACACGCAGAAACTTAGTTTTTTTGTTAATAGCATAAGTAAACAAATCGTCTAACATCAGCTTTTAAATAATATTATCTTGTATTTTTTTTTTTTTTTTTTTTTTTTATTTAATTTTTTTTTAATTAACATTAATTCAAATGATATTATTTAAACGATTTTGTAAGATCTGTGAGTACTTTAGAAAATATTTTCATGTGAATTACAAGTAGAAAGCTATTAAGAAAAAAATATTTTGATAGATGGTAGTTTTCTATGAATAGGTACAGATGCCGAAATTGCCTTTAAGATTTATCTAGAAAATTTTATAGAAAGACAATTCATAAAAACAGATTCTACCGTAAAAGTTAGGACGGAAATATATTTTCTTAATTTTTTATTTTGTAGATACTGTAAAATTGTTAAAATACCTTTTTATTTAGGTTTTCAATTCCCAAACCGATATTAAATATATCTACGATCAATAATATTGCTATACATCGAGACTACAAGATGATAGTCTGACATCGTAATTTGACTAACACACATTAAAGCGACGTTAAAAATAAAACTTAACATCAACTTTTTAATAAATAAGAATATTATATAACATTATAACAAACAATATACAAATAAATCGCACATTTATCAATAATTTAAACAACTAATCGATTATATTAAATTTATAATAATTATAATAATTTTCGTTACCATTATATATTGGAAAAAAAGTAAAACAACATTTTTTGTATTTTAAATTTTTGTGATGATACTTTTTTGTAGATAAAATTATTAACTTTATTAGTATGGGTGCAGATAGTAAACAATTTTTCTTTTAAAAATTATATACTTTCCAGTGTAATATTACTATGTATTCTCTATATATTCTTATGTACATGGAAGGCATGAGGCATGTGCACTAACGATATTTATTACAATGTCCGAAATAAAGGACGTAGATATCAATAAAAACATTCAGATCTCTATTCTGACCAATTTTAACATTGTCAAAATTTACAATAAAAAGAAAGTTTTTAGAAATAAAAAGTTTTTTTTTTCCATTTAATACATCTTCATGACTACAACAGAATCAACATTTAATTTTAAGAAATATTTTTTTCTAATTTCTCTTGTAAATTTATTTTATAATATAACTACGTTTTCTTCTAAAGTCTAAGCTACATAAAGATGTACGCCATTTTGCCTTGCAACATCTAATGCTAGAAATACAATAGGTATAAAATTGAGCTTTGTTGATAATGTATCGTTACGTTTAATTTCGCAAAGTTTTCATTTTGATATGTATCTGTTTCTTTGGATCACATTATTAATAAAAAAGAAGCTGTAAGAATTCTTACAAATATTTTTATCATTGATATGTATTTTTTTAAATAAATACTTTGAAAAAACGCTCACATAAATATTTACCTACGTGATCCAATAAAATAAAAATATATTTTACAATATAACTTACTAAATGTATCCCTAACATAACATGAAAAATATAGTAAAACATCCTGTTTTCATTAAATCGATGAGAAAAACGTTATTTTATTCTCAAATTAATATTTTTTAAACATGAAGCGTGTTCGTGCATTATTTCTTAAGCAATCGGACCATTTGATAAAGTTATTAAGTTTAAACTTTAAAAAAGCCATGGACCGATATGATATTGCTTTTTTCGTGAAATAAGGCTATTATGGAAGGATTTACACAATACAATTTTTGTGTTTTCATACATTATTTTGTGATAATTAACTGTTTTATACAAGTTTGTGAGATCGTTAATATATTTTATCATTTATTTATGTTTATGTTTTAACTATTAAATTAATTAATTTATACTTTTCAACATGATAAGCGTTTATTTTATTTGAAACGTATGGTTTTAAAATAACACGTTTTTGATGAGTTCTATGATATTTGAATTGATACTCATATTTATTTGGTAATTCAAAGAAAACCATTTATTTTAGTTTTATAATGACGAAAGGTACCATTCCTTTTTAGTTACTTTCGGTGGATTTTAACATACCATAGCTTGGTATACTGACCATAGATTAAAATCGTAGGACTAAAAAAAAAGTTAACCCTTTCAACGCCAATAATATAAAATGTGATTATTTTAATATATTTTTTTTCACTTTTTTTTATTAATTATAGGTACACTGGTCTTGAAATGATAAAATACAGGATTAGGTACTTAGCGTTAAAAAGGATTTTTAATAAGTAATCAATAAACTAAGTAGGTACGTATTGAAAATATTGACATTAGGAAAATCTTGTATTTTGTACATCAGTACGTAAACAGGGGTGTTGCCAGCACCTCAAAATTCAAGAATAAATAAGAAAAATAAAAAAAGAGATTTATATTTAACCTCACCGTAGGTATTTACTTGCTTTTAATGTAATTTTTTTTCACAGCGCTTTGATTACGTACGGAAGAAAAAAAAAATTGCGTCAAAACGTCATGAACATTCTTAATACATTTACTTTGTAATATATAGATATAAGAAGTAAATATTGTATTCAGAGGGTCGTTTAATCTATCAAATTCGCATTATAAATGTGTTTAGCTAATTTTTAAACATAAACCACCCCCCTTAGAAACGCCCCAGGTTCGTTTTAAACTACTTTATAATTTCTCAAATAATATCAAAATAAACCTACAACAATTTTAGGAAATCTTTTAAAACATCAAGTGCCCTGGCAACACCGTTAAACAGTCAAACAGCATGAATCGATATCTTAACACTTCACTATTCATTAAGATTCTTTTAGAACACAAGAGATCTATGTCTACTTCAAATTAAAGCTTTATTCTTTACCATTTTACATTACATTTCTATGTCGTGTAATGTACCGGGATTACATTTATCTAAGTGTTTCCTAATTACATATAGATTCGATTTTGAACAAAACTTAGCTATGTTTTTAATAGGCTGACTGTCTGTCTTATAGAGATTATAGATGGCATCTTTTACAGATGCAGTCAGGGAAATTGATTGAGCCAATTGACACTCTACATCTATTCAATTCAATTTTTCTCTATGGCAATGGTGCCGAGTCAGATGTGATAAAAGAAAACGTGCGAAATAGAAAAAGAAAATTAAGTTACATCAATTTGTCGTGCTATAGTCATTTCATTCAACTGTCAAACAAAGGCAGTATTTGTTTTTTTGGGTGGGAAATCATCAAATAACTTTTCCCGCTCTGGGCGGAGCGGGAGGGCGAGTCAGAGTTTTAATGACTAAAACCCACCCGTGTTATTTCAGTTGCCTGCGTGCCAGGGCCACGGTAACCCTTTCGGACAAACCCGCGACCCTGGCAGGCGTCGGTCCTAGCAGCCCCCTTCAATTTGTGCTGCTGCTTCATATGTTAAATAATGACAGTCTGTTGTGTTTGATTATACGGACAATATAAGTTGGTAGGCAATTTACTGAACAATTGATTTCCCTGACTTTACTATTGTATGTTTTTGTTATTAGATCACGATATATTGTTTTTATCTTCCTATTAAAGTGAGTTTTGGCTTCTTATCATGCCAACTTCTTTATTTAACCTCGTTTAATAGACCTGTTATTTTTTAAGTTTTCATAATTTCAATAGTAGCATTATTATTGATGTACAGGCGCCAGCAGGTCAAGCTACACGAAACTGTCAAATTTCTCCAAACGATTTTAAACCTTAAAATGTTGATAGTTAAGTTCAAAATCGAATGAGAAAATGTGACAGTTTGTGGTAACTTGATGTACTGGCGACTGTACCTAAATAATATGAAATTTAATATAGATTTAGGATAAATAAATAAACATTCCTAGATTTTAGAAAGGCTTGTTGTACTTATGGTAACAGTGTCCTTCAGAAATTACTTTGTTGGAAACAGCAGATATAAGTCCATAGTATATAGATATTATTTATCATCTTGTATAGTTCCTGGAAAAGATATATATTTTATATTACACTATATTCTTCAGTTGCTTAGCTGACTTGATTAGAAACACTTTTAAAATGCCACAAAAATCTCTTAAACAACTAAATAAAGTTTAAAACAACCCATTAGTTGCTAAGTTTTGTCCAAATTTCGTGTTCTCTAATCGTGCATTCACATTTATGGATATAATATCTAAGTACAGTCATCTAACAGAAAGGCGACATACCACTACATCAGACACTAGCCTAGGTTAGGGAAACCAAGAAGGTAACGGTTTTAATGCTGCAGACATTTTGTAAGAAGATAAATAAGTTACAGAAGATGAAGAAAAATAATATAGTGATAGAGCAAATGATTATTATCACAACCTACTTGTTATGGGTTAAGAAAATAAAGAGGAATATAAGGAATCAAGTAAAGAGGGAAGTGATCTTTTGTACAATAATTTACTCCTAGAAGAAATTCAATGATTATAAAGAAAATACTTTCATATGTAATGTAAAAGAAATCATTACAAAAATTAACTGCATCAACGCCAAGTTACATGAGACAAAAACATAATAGTAAAAAAGGACAAGAATTAACTGAGAAGAATTAATAGCGTTTTCAACGTCTGCAGCACAAAACATTCTACACTACCGGAGATACCAACCGAAATTCTAACAGTGTAAAAGGCGTAATACACTTATTTACAAAACCCAGCCTTTAAGATCGACCTACAAGCACCAGTTCTAAGTCGAAAATAAAACGAAATACAACTATGATATGTTTAGTTAATCATGTCAGTCTTCATACTACTACTAGATTCAGTCCTAAGCTAATGGATTTTACAATCCCATAAGAAAAGGACGCGATATTTCCAAAAATGAAATCACCAAAAAGCTTCATCGAATCATAATAAGTACATCCAATTTCGTAATACACATCTCTAGAAAAATATTTAAGTATAATTGCATCAGCAACAAGTTCATTTAAATGATTAAATATTGTAATACTCACAGCTTTTATGATATGTATCATTTCCTTACAATTATTTACAGCTATATTACTTAGATCTATGTCATCGGTGATATGTTTCATTTGTGCTTTACCTAAAGCGAGTGCAAAGTGCCGATTTTCAATGTAATTTACAACATCTACATTACTTTTATCAATAAATTCATCGTAACATTTGAAAATAGATATAAAATTGATATTTTCTTTAGAAAAATATCTCTCGAAAGAAACGACGTCTAACATTGGGTTGGGATACCCGATACTTAGCTTACTAGTCAATAAATTCGACAAACAATTGACGAAACTCTTGAAGATTAGGACAGTGCTGATGAGGGAGACTGTTGCTCGGTAGTTGTAGAAGATAGTGAAGATAATAATGGCTACATAGAAGAGTTTGACTGGTCTGTGGGAGGTGATGGCCGAGCTGGGGGGCGCGGGGTACACCACGTCAACTTCAGCAATCTTGAAGATGGAGAGGAGAAGGTGGGAGGAGATGTCCTCGTGCTGCGAGTTGATGCGGGATTTGACGATCTTGAGGACGTCAATGCATTCCTCCTGAAATGTCGATGATAAAATATTATCTTATCCAGCTCACAGTCATACAGTACATATGGCTGTACTGATTATTTAACTATTTGCTATTTGGCGGACTGTAAATCTATTAAGACTACACATACATACATACATGAACAAACGCCTTTTTCCCATGGGTGTAGGCAGAAACTACAGAACGCCACCTGCCACGATCCTTTTATAGTCCTTTTGCTTCGTTTATGTTCATGTAAAGTAACGGGTGTAAAAAGATACTTAAAGAAGCCGAGAGTCACTTGTACTCCCCTTCATTGCATTTTTTTTTTGAACTGGACCGTACCTGGGAACCTTCTGGTTACGGAGATATTGAAGATCAAAATTCCAACTTTTGCTGACGTTTTTTTACGGAAACCAGTTTTTAATGTTATAACACAACTTTAAATACCTCAACGACCCCTGTACCGTTCCATGCACCCATAACCACAATGTTTTGCGTGCGTTACGTTGCGCACTACCGTAAACAGCGATTTTTCCCATCAATAATAAAATTAATTCCCAGCATTTTTTTTTTAAATTATATTAGTTTGATGAACAGAACGGCACGGCGGAACGATTAACGGCTATGTGATGGGTATTTTAACACCCTGTATGTAAAAAATATTCCGTAAATAACATTGAGCTTTTGCATAACATAACATAACATCTCATAACATAAAATCACGGCTGTATTCCCCGAAGGGTTAGGCAGAGGTGTACTATAGGTACACCCACATTTCGCCAGTTATGTTTAAGTCCCATGTAATAGGGGGCGAGCCTATTGCCATCAACCGGGCACAAATCCAGACTCCGAGCTGCTTCCGAGAAATTCCAGATGGAAAAACCCAATAACACTTTGCCCGACCCGGGAATCGAACCCAGGACCTCATGCTCAGCAGTAGCGGCTGCGACCAATAGACCAACGAGGCTGTTTTGCATAAATTACTAGAATAAACAACACAAGGGAATTTCATCGTCATAAGCATACTCGTGTCGTATACGTCCGTCAAAACTATCCTTAGATTACCTTAGTTTTTTGCATCGATAGTAATATTGTTTTACGACTTACCTTCTCTCTATCCAGCAGTGCATCCCCAGCTTCTCGCAGCATCTCCTGTTCTCGCGGCGGCACGCTCGCCGAGATGATCACGTTCTCGTTGCTGATGTTGAACAATGTCAGTGTGCAGTTTGTCTGGAAAGTTAACATGAAGTCCCTTATTATTTGGCCCTTTACATACTCCCTGATTGGGTTCAAATGAATCTGGTATTTTTTTAGAAAATTGAACTATCGCCTTTACATGATTTTGGACAAAGTCAACAGGAAATGCAGAGTCTGAGGGTATGTGCGACCTATGCTAATTTTGGCAGATTTTACTGAACTGAACTCTTAGTCTATTCGACAAGTTAAAAATGGTGTTAATTCGACATACTACTGCTAAAATTATGTGGTTTAGCTCATTCGATTCGGAATAATGTCTAGACCATTGTGCTAAAAAATTGAATTAGCACATAAAAAATTCCAAAAGTTATTAACAATTAAACACCTTCAAAAAATAGCGTTTCGTTTATTGCTTATTGTCCGTAAACTATAAATATTTTCGAAATTTTGGAAAAAAGATCCTTAAAGAGGAGGAAATTTAGTAAAAAAAAGTTCCAACTCCCGGAACTGTAGCTCCATTATTTATAATTTTAATTTAACGCTGAAAATAGCCCGCCGCGCGCCATTGTTAGGTTGCGCGCACGGCCTCGAAAGCGAGTACGTCACTTAAAAAAATTTTTTTCAAGTACTTAAAGTTAATTGAAAAATGTAAAAAAATTATTGCATAATCTAAACACTTTAAAAAAATTATTCCCGTTGGAATTTTTTATAAAAACATATTTTTCAATATTCTAGACGGTTGTTAATTAAGAAAATTTTGTCCAATTTCCATCATCCTTCTAAACTAAAAAAAATGTTTAAATAATTACCTTAAAATTATTTCGCTTCGTGGACCTCTTCTTATAAATATATTAAACAAGATTGCGTCGTCTAAGTTATGAAATTCTTAATATTTTGTTAATAATAATTTTTTTAAGTTAACAAAAAAATAAAAAGCACAATTATGTTGTAAAGAAAATTTTTTTCTTTATTTATTATTATATTTTCGTTTTTATGTCAATAAAAGACATCTTTTAATTGAAAAAAAAATTTTTTTTATCCATTTGTTTATAAACATTTTGTTAACAAATGGACTATTTATATATTTTTGAAAATTTTTTTTTTACAATTTTATAGGGAACTGTCAATTATGATTTTTAGAAAAAAAAAAATTCTTAATAATTATTTTTAATTGTTTATAATCGTTTTTTTTTATTTGTTGTTTAAATTATTAGTTATATTTTTTTTTTTTTCTAAAAATCATAATTGACCTTTCTCTACAAAATTACAGAAAAAAATTTTTTTTTCGTTAACAATAGCATTGTTTATTAACTTTACAATTTGTTATAAACAAATTCTCAACTTTGTTTTATTTTTTTCCTGTAAGTAATAATAATTACAAAAACGACCTCGTGCATTAAAATACCTAAAAAAAAATTATATTATTTTTTATGTAATTTTGAAAATACACGTGCTACAAAACTTGCAGCAGCTGATCCATTTGTTGACTTTAAAGTTAATATAACTTTTGAACTATGAAAAATACGACCATTAACATTTAGGTCAGTAGCATAATTTATAGCTGAACAAAATTGTCTTGAAGTTCAATAACCGAATTCGCATTATTTACAGAGTTAGAAGCCGCAGAAGTTCGAAAAACCTGAAAAAATCTTCAATTTTTATAAACAAATGCGCAAAACAACAAGTAAATAATAAATAAAAAATATATGACTAACATTATCTGAAAGATAATTTTATTGCCTACAAAAATGACCTGAATGTTAATGGTCGTATTTTTCATAGTTCAAAAGTTATATTAACTTTAAAGTCAACAAATGGATCAGCTGCTGCAAGTTTTGTAGCACGTGTATTTTCAAAATTACATAAAAAATAATATATTTTTTTTTTCGGTATTTTAATGCACGAGGTCGTTTTTGTAATTATTATTACTTACAGGAAAAAAATAAAACAAAGTTGAGAATTTGTTTATAACAAATTGTAAAGTTAATAAACAATGCTATTGTTAACGAAAAAAAAAATTTTTTCTGTAATTTTGTAGAGAAAGGTCAATTATGATTTTTAGAAAAAAAAATTCTTAACTAATAATTTAAACAACAAATAAAAAAAAAACGATTATAAACAATTAAAAATAATTATTAAGAATTTTTTTTTTTCTAAAAATCATAATTGACAGTTCTCTATAAAATTGTAAAAAAAAATATTCAAAAATATATAAATAGTCCATTTGTTAACAAAATGTTTATAAACAAATGGATAAAAAAAAAATTTTTTTCAATTAAAAGATGTCTTTTATTGACATAAAAACGAAAATATAATAATAAATAAAGAAAAAAAAAATCTTTACAACATAATTGTGCTTTTTCTTTTTTTGTCAACTTAAAAAAATTATTATTAACAAAATATTAACAATTTCATAACTTAGACGACGCAATCTTGTTTAATATATTTATAAGAAGAGGTCAACGAAGCGAAATAATTTTAAGGTAATTATTTAAACATTTTTGTTAGTTTAGAAGGATGATGGAAATTGGACAAAATTTTCTTAATTAACAATCGTCTAGAATATTGAAAAATATGTTTTTATTAAAAATTCCAACGGGAATAATTTTTTTAAAGTGTTTAGATTATGCAATATTTTTTTTAGATTTTTCAATTAACTTTAAGTACTTGAAAAAAAAAAATTTAAGTGACGTACTCGCTTTCGAGGCCGTGCTCGCAACCTAACAATGGCGCGCGGCGGGCTATTTTCAGCGTTAAATTAAAATTATAAATAATGGAGCTACAGTTCCGGGAGTTGGAACTTTTTTTTACTAAATTTCCTCCTCTTTAAGGATCTTTTTTTCAAATTTCGAAAATATTTATAGTTTACGGACAATAAGCAATAAACGAAACGCTATTTTTTGAAGGTGTTTAATTGTTAATAACTTTTGGAATTTTTTATGTGCTAATTCAATTTTTTAGCACAATGGTCTAGACATTATTCCGAATCGAATGAGCTAAACCACATAATTTTAGCAGTAGTATGTCGAATTAACACCATTTTTAACTTGTCGACTAGACTATCTCACCAAAATACTCATATAGTTTTTTCATATCTTTTCAAACAATCTCAATAGCAACATAATATGGTGGGAGCAGTGGTGGCCCTGTGGTATCGGCCCCGACTTACGAGTTGTAGGTCGTGGGTTCGAACTCAGGCAGGCGCTTTACTTTGTGTAAATAATTTCATCACCACTGCTCTTAAAACGGTGAAGGAAAACATCGTGAGGAAACCGGCATGACCTAGAACCAAAAATTCGAAGTCATGTGACATCTACCAACCCGCACAGCCCATTCCCTCTCAAAGAGAGGAGGCCTGTGTCCTAGAAGTGGGAACATTATAGGCTGATTATGCTTATGCTATGGTGGAGTTTGAAAACCAGCGTCAGGCACCAGATGTCTGGCATTTGCGCTAAACTGAGCCTATTTGGCGCGGCCGTGAGGCACACAATACTGCGGTATAAATACTTTTATTTCTGTATTTTTGTTTGTGTTCTTATATAGTTTCCCTTAATCTAGGTCAAATTAATTTATTCTCGTTTCTTTGTTGTTATTTCGAGTTCGAGTTCCTCTCTTTGCGAGAAGTTTATATCCAGTGCCCAATGCTTCTCTGGACTATGATGATCTGAATTGATAGCTTAAATACGTACCCCTTCGCTATGCACCGTATACAGGTACTGCTGAAGTAGACGCACAGCATCCTCAGCTCCCAAGCCAGTGTGTGGTCGCAGCAGAGCTTCATCTACTGCGCTGAAGCCGAGGAGTAGGTATACTCCTTCTGGCAACTTGTATTCACCTGGAAAATGGTTAGTGGCGATTGAAGGATTATGTATACTCCAGAGTATTGGAGCGTAAAAGATAGCCAGAAAACTAGTGCCAATGCAAATCTGCAAAATAATATATTTCTCCAAAAATTTCGAGGTTAATGGCGGACATTTTGTCTGAATTGAAGTTGCCACTTTTTTATGTTAGCAATATTCTTTATTATTTGATGTAACAGTGCATTTAACTGTGCAGCTAATTCATTAAAGTAAGTAGATTAACGTCCGGTATCAATAATGTATCTCAACCCCAATCTTGATTTACGGTATTTGACGACTGCTTGTGATTCGCCCTCCCGAACTCGGCCGTTGATTGGCTACAGACAAAGATCGGGATCAAGATTGCAAATGAGATAAATTATTGATCGGCAACAGTTGAGCTTGCAGGACTAAAAGTGATTTTCTATGCAGACAATGGAAGTGGCAATGTTTTAGGGCCACAAATTTTGAAATACTGTCGAGCCAGCGACACGAATAAGATTAAGAAGAAGTGCAAAGACTATGTAAAGTGTTAAAGTTTAACAATACATGTAACTACTTATTACTGCTTACTCTGTCGCGACTGTGTATGTCTCTGGGTGGTGCCAAATGAAAGGTATTTGGCATCTTGCTTTCTTTTATAAATCTTCAAGACTGTTATAAACGTTGCATTACAAAATAATATCCAAAACAATTTTACCTTTAGTCTTACCTGGATTAGGCCTCATGCAGATGAAAGACCCAGAATAGCAGTAGCATCGTCCTCTATAGGCCTGATAGGCCGGTGCAGCATGAGAGTAGTGGGCCAGGCGCGAGGAACAGGGAGCCCTGGGCACGCAGGCCACCTTGCAGGACACTTGGAGGGTAGCCTCGCAGACGCACAGGTCGGTGCATTCTGCTAGCTCTGCTGAACGGTACAGCTGGAACAATGATGGTGCCTAAGTGTTATTACAGCTGAATGGTGCAGGTTTTATTTGATTGTAAACGGTGTTACCTTAAATCCGTCGGCAGTCAGATTAATATCTATGATCCAGACTGTATCAGATCAATATTCTTCTAAATAGGCTTCAATTTACCACGCCACTGAATTTTGTGTGACCTCATGGGTAACATTGTTCATCAAGTTTTATGACGAAATTTGGGACCTGAGACTATTTCATTGCCTACGAAATTCATGACTGCAGTTCGGAGAGCTACAAACAATTTCTGTCTAGACAGCTTATTATTGCAATAAAAACTTAAATTATATGAGGTCTTAAGCCCCATATTTTGACTTTTAATATAAATATATTATATAAACATTCTACATTCCATATTGTGAATTGTATTTTAAATATGTAGTTGGTGTGCCTAATAGATTAAATATCTATGAAAAACAGGATACTCACTCGTCGAGTCTCCCCCATCTTGATATACTGCGCCTGATCATCACTCTCCGGCTTCTTTACGATACAGTACTTCGCAGGTTCCAGGGTCGTGGTAGGCTTTGGCGTGGTCGTCGTGGTGGTGGTCGTGGTTGTGGTAGTGGTAGTCGTGGTTGTGGTAGTGGTAGGAACCGTGGTAGTCTCGGTGGTGGTCTCGATGACGGGTTCTGAGATTTGGGCGACTTCGTTCGGCCCTACCGTTTGTTCTGACATCGTTGTTATTGGGCTTAGCTCTTCGCGGTTCTCCTGAAAAAGAGAAAAATAGTAGTAGTTAGATATTGTAACTTGTTGGATACAAAATCATCCTTCTGAGGCAGGAGGTAGGTATTTCTCGTAAGTTTGTCATATTTCATTTTCTCTTATAGTCTTACATACGCTGTGTAGACATCGTTTGTAAGATTATAATATCTCTTTTTGGTTAAATCTCCTATCGCAGGTATGCTGGAAGAGATTTCGTTAGAAATAAGCATCACCTTTGTACGTATTTTTCTGTTCCTTTCTTTTTGTCTGTTTTTATGTGTGTACAGAAACTGTTAGAAATTATTATATCTTGGATGTGAAACTGATCCCCATAGGGGAATAAGAGGTTATCTGATTTATGTTCTATCACGATATTTCACTGTAATGTCTGCATTAGAAAACTGTCTGCTGCGGCGGGAGATCGAAATTGTAAGTATATTTTTATGCTGTTCATGGCATACAATACAATAAATATGGAGCTAAGTTAGTTCTTGAAATAAAACACAAAACCAGAGCTTACCGGAGCAGATTCAATCTGCGAGGTCCCATGCTGCGTGGTATGCCTATGGTGGTGGGTGGTGGTACGGTGGTAGATCGGAGACTCCGGTGCTACGGTGATGTACCTGATGCCGTTGTCGAACGGCGTGGTCGTCAGCAGGGGTCCATAAGTCTTCATGTGGTAGTCGCTTTGGGATTCCACTGGAATTTCAAGGTCGTGAATTAGCTTCAGTATCATGAGTTTAAATAGTTTTTTTCCACATGATTGCATTTTATTTATTTTTACAAGTGTTATTTTATTAACTTCAACATTCTCTCGTGTTTACATTTTTTAAAATTAAATTCTAATTTATCTAACCTGCTTATGAATATGGAGGTATGTTAATATATGTCACATTTATAAAACATTTTAGTTTGTTATTGTAATAATGTATAGCTGTTAGGGGTCCACATTTTATTACTCTAAAAGCAAATGTGTGATTGATGATTATTAAACTTTTCAGCTAACGACTTTTAAAGCAGCCACTGGTCCAACTCTTAGGTAGTTTCTGATGAACACTAGCTTGAGCTTTACGCTATTAATATGGGGACCTACACACTACGTATATATTCAGTCGTTTATAATGTTGAAGCATGTCGCATCTCAATATGTATATGAAAACCTTATTTATGTAAAAAAGAATATTAATCTATATTCTAAACACAGCGACATTCATAACATAAATACTAGATACAAAGATTTACTTATTGTGCCCTCGACTAGGCTCCAAAAAATTAGTAATTCATTTAAGTGCCAAAGTATACGTTTTTACAACAAACTCCCAAGTCTTGTTAAAGAACTGAGCCTCAATAAATTTAAATCATTTATTAAACAGAAACTCTGTCAAAAAGGTTTCTATAAAGTTAAAGATTACTTGGATGACAAAAAGGCTTGGGATTAATTAAACTACTTCAATGTACCCCCAAGCAACAATCCATTTTATACTGTAATTATGTGTTTTGGAATTAATAATGTCATTTTTTTGAATTACATGACATAACATATTATGATTTTTTGATGACATTTAAAGAGAAACCTGTCTGTGAATGTGAGTAGCATGCAGGCTAGATTAAATACATGATATTCATTTTAATATTGTGAATGGGAAGACTATGTGGGTCATTGTTTGAATTTTTTTTTCCTTTCAGGTAGTTTTATCTTAGTCTGGCAGTTTGAGTAATTTTTGTGGCCTACCCAAATGTCCTTTCTTTGGTATTGTTCGTTGAATCGTTGAGCTCCTTAAGTTCTGAGTTGAGCTGCACGATTACTGACAAATGCGTGCACTGACTGGACAGGTCCACTCAATCTGTGTGGTTTTTCTTCAAAATACCATTTCAGACAAATCTACATGGTCTTCACATGATCTGACCAAGATTATGTCTGGACTTTAAAAGAGACTGTGACCTCTGAGTTTGTTTCGGCCTTTCTTCTCAGAGTAGTCAGATAGGAAACGCCGACCTCATCTAGTTTTAAAATATCATTGACGTGTAAAAGTGTTTGTACAAACCTATTTACAGAAATAAAATCATTTATCATTTATCATTTATCAGAAGGTTAATTGAAAAAAAAAACGAATCTTGCGGAGATGCTGATTAGCTAATCAGCATTCAAATGTCTAATCGTGCTACAAAGAGTATGATTTTTGGCAAAAATCCTGTCTTTTGCAAAAACCAAAGATTTTCGATTTATTTAATTATTGTACGATATATACACATAATGTTCATTATAATGTAATGCTCTTTACCGCACACCAAAATAAAAAAATAAACAAAAGGATTATAAACTAAGGATGGATTTTCAAAAAGGTTATCTCAGCTCACCAACGCAAGGATTGAGCCACAGCAGCCGCTGCCATCCGAGGCAGTCATACAGCTGCGCGAAGTCAGTACCGCGACAGGCACAGGCTGCTCGAAGCTGGGTGCCAAGGACTGCCACAACTGCAGCTCGGCAGGCGGCCGGAGATCCGGCGCAGCCTTGGGTGACGGCGTCTACGGCGCACCATTGTTCGTAGTTCTCGAGGCGGATCCTGGGAAGAAAGTGTCAGAAGAAAGTGGAGTTCAGTTAAATGGTTTAAATTGGTGTTGAGTTCGTGATTAGAGTTTAGGTTAGTGGTTTAGATTGGTGACCAATTGGAACCGTGCACCTAGCTTCTGACGTTCATGTAGGTTTATGTGAAATAAAATATTTTGAATTTGATTTTTTTGTGAACAGTCATATACGAAGTCCATACGTTAAAGGAAAAAAAACCGTTTCACTGCCAAACAGACTGACTGGGATTGTATTAGCTTTGCGGGCAGTGAAAATTTAAATTGTTTAGTCCTGTCTGTCACGATAACAGGCAGCCAGCAGTCACCATTCTGTCGCCTTTATCCCATTCATTTTAGGATTCAGAGTTCAGAGTATTTATTAGTGATAGGCGCAATTTTTTTTTTCTTCCATAGATCTTTCGTCATTCTATTAGTCGTCATCTCGGCAGTCACCCCCTTTCCACCCAGCAGTTTAAAACATTAACCAAAAGATAAAACACAGTTCCATAGACATTACATTCGTCCTTTCAAAATCTCAAATTAAGCATTATATTATTGTATCAATCAGCCCATACTGTCCCACACCTGGGCTAAGGTCTACCTCCACTTTTCCAACCTCTGGCGGCAGGTTGCTGTTAAGGTGCTCTTGTAGTGTAGTGGGTCTCGGCGGGCACTGGCCGGTGCGAGCGCTTGAACTGCTAGATTTTGTAGGTACATATTTTAAAAATAATAGCGAAATTATAAAATGTGTTCTCAACATGCCCTAAAAAACAATAAGCCTTATCTTTTGATATAACATTTACATGGTTTTTTGATAGAATCTCTTCAAGGTACAGGTTTTACATAGTGATTTATTCACGTTTCTCTCTTCACACAGCGCTTGACCAAAAATTTCCTAAAATATTTTTTTTTGCGCAATATTTACTTTTGGCTAGATTTACAGAGGTGGGTTAAGAAAGTTAAAGAGTACTGCAACCTCGCCTTAAGGTCCAATCCATCATGAAGATGTTTTTAAATGCCCCATGCCTACGACAAATTCGGTAGGAAATCCTGCGCTCGATCGTTAGCAAATGCTACGCCATCCGTGGATCCGTGGCTCAAATCGAGCGCACGACCCATTAGTTTGCTTGCACTAGAAAATATCTAGAACACACCTGTGTTTGTATTTGTACTAGGTATTGGAATATTTTGATATTGAAAGGCATACCTAACATTATCGATAAAAGCTTTTTAATTTTTGATTCATTTTGTTTTTACTCGTGTCACTTCGAATGAAAGACAAAAATGATGAAAAAGTGAAGTGTTTCATATCAGCTATAATAATATACTTTACAGGAATAACTTACTAAGAAGAATTTTATCTATTCAAAAGACATTCGTGCAGCCGTGTATGCATGATGGAGTTACAAACATCTTCACGAACTTTCACACTTGTAATATTAATGAGATTGTCCTGCTTGAAACTTGAAATCGAAATCCGTAAATTATCTACACTCTAAAAGACGCCGATGGATTGTGTCACTGTGGATTGTTTACTGACGTCTGAGCCCTGTCAACGCAGAGATGGTACAGCTATGGTCTAATAATTGTACTTTAACGATAAACAAATTTCACACCACATGCATTTCGTCCATAAGGTTTAGTCTTTAGGTTCTGCTTAAGCATCTGTGTATTTTATGGCCCGAAGGATTAAATATGAACCCATATTTTATTTTCTATTTCTTGGAAGAATAGACATAGCTATTTCCATGGTCTAAAAAAAGAAGGTCTGGCATTCCGGGAGTGACACATGCTTACGTCACTATCCAGTTGCCACTTTATTGCAACAAAACACGAATTATGGAAACATTTTCAGTCACCATTCTGTAAAAAAATATATATAAACCATTTAAATTGTCGTTTAATTTTTCAAATCAAACGAAACAATTCAATTTAAACAATACCAACGTAATTGTTAGTTAAAACCTATTTGTTTTATTGGATTCGCACAGGTAATAAAGGCAATTGGGGAGTTATTCTTACACACTACTGGTAACACAGCGGTGATGACGTAGGCTTGTGTCGCCCCCGTGACCGGAATGCTATACCTGGCGAAGTATATTATTATACCATGGTACAGCTCAGCCGTACGGAAAGTAAAAATATTTGGGGGTAGATTTCGTAAAAGTTTAATTAAATCGTACCCGCATCAAAATTGTAATCTGTTTCGATGAATTCACGTTATGCCAGTCACTCACATTCGCACGAATACGCAAACCCACAAGTGTAGGACGACATTAGTATCTCTATGTGGTCTGTGGACGACATTCACAAATGAATAATGCACAGTTTTCCAAGCCATGTTGGGTTTTAGTTATTGTTCTGAGGTTTTGACGCACATCAAAGTGCGCGAACCTCGAACGAATGTTTGCGCACATATAAGTGACTGGGGTTAGAAGTAACTACGTTCTGATGTTTTTTTTTTTTTTGTAATAAGTTTGCAGTGGAATTTTTGACAAATATTTTATAAGTTTTGTGTACAACTAGTCTTAGCAACATGTTTTAGGAGTAAAAGATATATGAAAACAGTAGACAGAACTTGTAATATACATGTTTTATAACTTGGTGTAAACGCGGGGTTAACATCCAACCTTCTTCCACTATCAATTGTTTCATCACTCACAGTCATTACACCTACAGGCGGGTAGTCGGATGTTCCAATCAGATTGGCACCGCAAATGGAATGAGTACGACCGGCCTAATTTAGGAGCCTCTGATTCGTAGAACTATGTCTCCTGTAATGCGTTGTGTCTGTTTCAAGCTCTATGGGTTTGGAATATTTTTGTGGGGATCAATAAGTATGTTTCATGATGTAAACTGTACTTCTAATCGCGTATTATTTTGAAATGTGTATTGGTCTAGTGTTGTTCAATGATTATTTATTTATTTTCTTCACTTTATATTCGTCTTCGCTTTGTTCAAGTTTTATTTCGGTAACATAACTGTTACCGAAATAAAACTTGAACAAAGCGAAGAAGTTACAAGTTATTTTATTCCTCGAAAGGATGTATTCATTTCACCAGTAATGTTTAAGTCCCATGTAATAGGGGGCGATATACGGGCGAATACCTATTGCCACCAAACGGCCGCAAACCCAGACTACGGGGTGCTACTGGAAAAACCCAATAACACTTTACCCGACCTGGGAATCTAACCAAGAACCACAATCTCACCAGTCACTTAGACAAAGAAGCAGTGTGTGTGTTGTGCTTTGACATTTGTACATTATAATATATTTTTATGGGTTCAGCAATTGTAATAAGTATAATAACTATAGATTATGATTATAATTGTGCGCAATAATCTCTGGCAATAATCCACCAACCACAGCAATTAAATAGGTGCTAAATAATAGTAATGATATTAATAATTACTAACTACTACAGTTATTCATGAATTATTACTACAAATTACTATAGTTATTTCAGTTGAACATTGTATATTGACTCATTACGTAAAAACTACTTTAATTACACAATCAAACAGAGTGGTTATAAATATTGTAATGTTTTAAGGTTGATATTGCTTGAAATCGATATAATGATTGTTTTACAGTAAATATACATGACCTGATTGTTACATTTTGTAATTACATGAGATGAGATGGTAATCTCAACAATTATCCTATCCTACTAATATTATAAATGTGAAAGTTTGTGAGGATGAATGGATGGATGGATGTTTGTTATTCTTTCACGCAAAAACAATTGAACGGGTTTGGATGGAATTTGGAACACAGATAGTTTATAACCTGGATTAACATGTAGGATACTTTTTTATCCCGGTAGTACGTTCCCGTGGGATATTTTCCGACATCCACTTGGGCGAAGCCACGGACTAAAGCTAGTATATGTATATACAGCATGTATCAGAAGGGTGTGGGCATATTTAAGGTTGTGGTACAGACCATCACGCTGAACAACTTTTTCCATGGTACCAACATCGTAATCGCAAAAAAAAAGCAACTGTCCCATTCATTTGGTCTAGTAGGTATTGAAGTTTTTAACCGACTTCAAAAAAAGGAGGAGGTTCTCATTTCGACTGTACTTTATTCTGGGTAAACCGATTTGGATGATTCTTTTTTTATTTGATAGCTGGTGCTTCACATGTGGTCCCATTTAAATTTGATCAAGGTTTGACGAGTCGTTTTTGAGTTTTCCTTAATATTGCATATTTTTCCACTTAGTTTATATTGATGATGTGTTGTTAATTTCCTGTCACTGTTATTTCCATATCAATTAGTGGTATACGAATTTGTGTGGGGTAGGTACCGCAACAAAAAGTGAAAAATAAAAACCTAAAAAAAAACCGACTTCCAAAAAAAACACTAAAAGACGTGAAAAATAACTTTAATTTCGGAAGTCAGTGGCCAAAAACGAAAATAAAAATCCAAAGACACCGGCTTCCGAAATTAAAGTTATTTTTCACGTCTTTTAGTGGTTTTTTTGGATGTTGGTTGGTTATTAAATATATTTTTTTTTATGGGACAGTAGATAATTTTTTCGCGATTACGATACACACTTAAATATTACCACACATTTGTGATACACGCTGTATATAGTAACAAAATACCTAATGGGTTCGCCAGAGATAATAATTATTGCAATTAACCGCACCTTCTGCTGACGACGTTACTGCCTAGATCCAAATGAAAAAAAAAAATACATGGAGCCCGATAGTCGCCTCCTGGCGACTATCGGGCGCCTAATTTGCGTCATTTAAAATAAGTTGAGGACTGAATTAGTTTTTCTTATTGATAAATGATTTTGATTTCTGTAAGTAGGTTTGTACAAAAACTTTCACACGTCAATCATATTTCAAAACCAAGATGAGGTCGGCGTTTCCTATCTGACTACTCTGAGAAGAAAGGCTGAAACAAATTCAGAGGTCCCAGTCTCTGTTAAAGTCCAGACATAATCTTGGTCAGATTATGTGATTGTGTGATTTTGTGTCTGAAATGGTCTTTTGAGGAAAAAACACACAGATTGAGAGGACCTGTACAGTCAGTGCAGTGCAGTGCTTATTTTACGAGGAATCCGTTGTATGAGACTAAATTTCAGCAAATATAACGAAACTAAGTTGTAAACTAGAGTTGAAAGGAACTAGAGTTGGGTTGGGTGAAGTTTCGCCCTAGTTTCCTGATAAACTTCATTCAGTTAAGAGTTCTATTTTCAAAGACAATATTATGTACAAGTCGAACAAAGAGATTGATATACATGCAGCTCGCTTGCAACTACTTTCAAACAATGTTGTGAGTGTGCTGACTAGTTAAGTCTTTTACATCACTCTTATAAGTGTGTCATAAGCGTAAAAAATTACGCACAAAATTCAAATTAATACTGGCAGTGTAGTGAAATCAGTTGTCATGGTATGGGCACGTGTAATGCGGAGGAATGAGGATAATGTAGTGAGCAAAAGTTTTGAGTATGAATGTGGATGGCTATAAGAGTAGTGAAAGACCAAAGAAACTATGGATGGACTGTGTGGAAGATGATATGGCTAGAAAGGGGGGGATTACTGAGATGACGACTAATAGAGAAAGAAGTACCTATGACAGAAGAAGACATGCACGATTACCGACAAATACGTGCACTGACTGGACAGGTCCACTCAATCTGTGTGGTTTTTAACCGACTTCAAAAAGGAGGAGGTTATCATTTGGGATGTTTTTTTTTTTTTTAATGTTTGTTCGGGCATATCTCTGTCACATATAGACGGATTTGCAAAGTTACTTTTTTGTTTGAAAGGGTATACTCTCGAGGTGGTCCAATTGTCACCAAGTCAGAATCTGATGAAGGGATCTCATGGAAATCGAGGGAAATCCTCAAATTTTATAGGCACACGTATAGCGATTTGGGTATTTTTTATAGTAACTCGTGCATTTGCTCTCGGAAACCACAATTCGGTGAAGTGGAACTGATGATGAAGACCCAGAGGTGGCCATCGGAACTACTCAATAATATTTCACGGGTTGCGGTTCGATTACTTTATTATGGTTGCTAAGCAATTTATGCTCTTCACAATGCATATGGTACAGTTCTTTTGGTTCTTACCAGGGGAGCTCTTCAACAATTAACGTCCCTGCATCGGGAAAAGGTATTCTTTGTAAAAGATGATGAGCAGTTGACATTTTTAGGCTATTGAAACTATTTTAACAGATAAATTTATCAGTGACTCACTATAAAGTGAAAAATAAAAAACTTTTATACAAAAAAAGACCATTTCAGACACAAATCTACATGGTCTTCGCATGATCTGGGCAAGATTATGTCTAGACTTTAAAAGAGACTGTGACCTCTGAGTTTGTTTTGGCCTTTCTTCTCAGAGTAGTCAGATAGGAAACGCCGACCTCATCTAGTTTTTAAAATATGATTGACGTGTAAAAGTGTTTGTACAAACTTACAGAAATAAAATCATTATCATTTGTTGCACGAAACTCTAAATGAATTGGGATATAGGAAAGAGGATAATGATAGGCAGTGTGATGAGAAGATAATATTTTTGTCTGTGTAGCAAACTCTTTGTTTGACTGTACTTACATGACAGCATCCGAAGCACATTCAATTTATCTCAGCCTCTCCATTATGTTCCCATTTATGTTCGAAGTTAATGCACTTTTGACGGGTTTTCAAATACAAATAGGTACCTACCCACTGGATGATTTATTCGGTAATGTTTGTAATGTACGGATCGTCGTGAATTATTCATTGATTTTGATTCGGTGTGTATTAGTTATAGTATTTAGTTTAGCTGTAATTGTGGTGGTGGTTTTAATTGGCTATCTGCTATGTAAATAATTGCAGCGTGATATTTAGTAGTATGGCTGGCATATATGGCGCTGTCTACTGGGCTGGTATAATATTATGTCGTCGAATCGCGAAAGAATCAGACTTATAATATTTAAGGTTGCTGATTCAGAGGGGTTTCTGGTGAAAGGCATGAGTAAATACTTAAACATGGGAAATTAAAAAAAAAATGCAGAAAACATAAGATATTTCGAATTTTGCGAAAATTTCGTTGTAAGAATCACCAGGGTAAGAGTTTGACAAGTTTTCAACTTCAATTGTCAATTCAGAAACTGGGGGTAAGGAACTGAGTCTAGCAAAACTATCCCAAAACCTTTTGCTGTCACGTATTTTATATTTATATGTATCTATGATCAGAAATCAAGTTTTTATTTACAGAGAGTTTCAATCCATCATCATTTGACTAGCCTTTTCCCTATGTTGGGGTCAGCTACCAGTCTAACCAGATGCAGCTGAGTGCCAGTATTTACATGGAGTGACTGCTTATCTGACATTCACAATCCAGTTACTGAATTTTACGATACCCCTTCTTTCCCAGAAAGTTCCAATTGAAAGAAATACCAACCTGCACTCCGGTTCTTCTCTGCAGGCGTGCGCAAGAGTATGGCAGGCAGGTAGAGGAGAGCCCACGGCAGGTCGCTGCGCACACGACGGATGGAGACGCTCCTGGGCGTTCATGCATGAGTCCTCGCGGTTGTCGGTTTTCCTGTAGTAATGAGTTAAATTAGAACATAATAATGAGAAAGCTTTTGAGGATGAAGATGATGAAATTGATTTTAAAAATAACGTTATGATAAATAATCATTGGGAAAAATAACAGTTACATCCAGTTAGATCAGAAAAAGATATTGGGAAATCACAACTTAGGAAGTGACAAGAAGACCGCAGATCCAAATCCTTCATTCAAACGAATGACAGATAAACGATAATGATAGATGAATGACACAGGTAAGGATGTGGAAATCTATTCAGAGAATAAATGTGTCGCACATATTAGGTAATGATAGGCTAGAAAGGGAAGACTACTAGTCATTACACTTTCGAGATGATTACCAATAGAGATTTATGGAAGCAAAGGACATGAGAATGATAATGATAATATATTAAACAATAAGCAAAAAAAAAAACAATTTATGAATGTCAATGATAAAGAAAGAAGAGAAAAGATTTGAATTTTTGTATGTTTGTTTGTTATGGTTTCACGGTAAAACGGCTGAACGGATTTTGATGAAAATTGGCACATGGGGAGAACATGACCTGGATTAGGACATAGAATACTTTTTATTCAAATATTCCCACGGGATCTAGACTTATTTGGGTGAAACCGCAGGGCGCAGCTAGTCACAGACAAAAATATGCAAACCCAACTCACTTGCAAAGGCAGAAAGCGATCTCCGTATTCCAATGCACACCCGTCTTCCTATAGAACCCCCGCAGTGCCGCCATGCATCCTTCCCTGTCACAGTCGGTGGTATGGCACTTCTGTAGCACCGGCGTCAGTGACGTCACGCACTCGCTGTCCTTGATGCAGGCGTCCAGGGCCACGTGGCACGTGGACTGCAGGGCCACCTTCTCATCACCTGATTTACCGTTCTCTTTGCCAATCCTCTCTGTTGGTTGTTGTCATGTGTTAGTTGATGTGGTGTCAGATGTTGTTGGTGTTGATCATGATTTGAGATTAGGACGTACAAAGTTATACCGGTCGGTAGGTCCGGGTATATTATATGACGTAGATAAAGAAGGTATTCATTCTGAAATGGTTATACAGTTAGATCAAAACGTAAAGATATTTCTTAAACTAGGCCATCCATATCCTTTCACCTAAAATATGCCAATCATTCCTGAAACCTGAGTAATTACTTTGCGAATCAACTTTTGCTTCCAAAGAGACTGAAAACAAAATTATTTAGGGTTTGATTTTAAACTTTTATTCGAAACTTTATCTAAATAGGATTTCGGGTTAATTTGGAAAGTTTATTTAAAGCTTTTTGATGAACGCTAATGTTTTGTTCGAAATGCCAATAAATTTTGGAAACGTCAATCATTACCATCGTTATTAGTTCGCGTTATAAGCCGGATAAAGTAACTCTTGCAATTATAGTTAGTGCTCCAATTATGTTATTAATATATCAGATTATTTAACTTACAAAGGATTAGTTGAAATTAGTTTTAGTCAAATCAACATCACGCAATTAACTATTCCAGGAATTGCTCTTCCTAAATACCTATATTATGAAAAGTTTAAATTAAATATTGCTTCAAATACGCAGCTCATTAAAACGAAATATTCAGTGTTAAATAAATAAATAGATACTAAAAAATAAATAAATGAATAAATTATTAATATAACAGAAAATAACAAAATCATTTTATTGGTGTGTGAATAATATGCTCATGCTTATATAAATATAATTTACACCTTGTGGATACAAATTCATAGTAATAATATGGAACATAATATGTGTGAGAGAACGACAAAAAAATTACGTGTCGTGAATAAAACACGATGAGTTGCCAATGAAATCGATAATCTGTATGAAAATCGTACGTTAAATACAAGCGGTAATCTCAATAAATCGGTCATGCTTTCAAATTACGGAACTCGTTGTGAGGCAAAAACACCATGAGATATCTGTGCCGGTTTAAAGTTAAATATGAATAGAATATTTAATGGATACATGCATAGTAGATCACCGTGTACGATTATAGATAAATAATAGTTCTTTCCCGAATATATCCGAGCTACACCCGATAGATGAGAACAGTAATTTCCGTGGTAGATGAATCTTGAGCGCAATTTGCAAAGCTTCGCGGAGATTATCGTATCGAAGCGCCTCCGCCAAATCGCTCCTTTACAAACTAAATTCTCTACAATTTTTCGGATCAGGATAGGAAGCACACGAGGGCTCTAAAGCTCTATATCCCTTCTAGTCATTATCTCTACGCAAAGCTTTACTTTGTGTCCTATTAGATAAACTATCGTTTACTATAAAATTAGTGGAGGATCTAAACTAAAAGTGCTCGGATTAGGGGACGAAATAATAAAGGGGTAAGAGAGCACTCAGAAGTTACATGTCGGTGCTAAAGAAATGAATCAGATCACCCATGTCTCGATGGTTTCCTAAAACCGTCTAGTTTTGTACAGTTTTGAAGCTCGAAGTGATGTGACTTACGATATCTATGGTTAGTTGTACTGTCTGTTATAAATATGTGTTTCTTTTTTTATTTCTACCACCTATAGTTTTGGTTACGTCAACTAATCTTTTTAAACCTTATATAACAAGTAAGTTTTGATTAAAAGTAATATAAGTATGAAACAGAAAGTGTGGGTTACCGCAAACAGGAAAAAGGTTAGTCAACGCATTGAGAATACCAACGACATACGTACGGTTTTCATCAATGTATCCTGGTCCATAGACAGTCTTGGTCGCGTACAGGGGGTCCTCGCTCCCCCCCGGCTCATGGTTCCAGCGGTGGTAATGGTGCCCGTGCGGGTTGTAGTGCGGGCTCGCATAACGGTGGATGTGCGTCATAATTTTGTCCGGAGCGATCAGGTTCCCATCATGTGTTATTGACATACCGCCGATCCACGAAGTCACACCGGTTCCGTTTCGATTCGCGATCCTTCCGTCCGACATCAGCTTTACTGGAATGTCATCCATCGAATCGCTTAGCTGTGGCAAGCTCGACGATCGAGCCATAGCGCGACGGGACTCCGAAATCAGAACATCAGAGGCGATCGCGCCGGTCGATCGACGGACATCGATATTAAAAAAACTGACCCTACTGACGGTAAATATAAAAATGACAATCCAATACAATAAACAACGATATTCGAAAACGTTACGACATTAAACGGGCAAAAATTAAAATTTGAACGGTTTAGAAAATGTCCCGGTAAAGGAATGAGATCAGCAAAGCCTCCCCGGTTGGCAGTCCCGCTCGAACTATTTATCAAAGCCAGTCTATGCCGCGCAGTAACCATAGAGATCGTAGAAAAATAGGAGATGCAGAAAGAAAACATGCAGACATACCCATTGCATGAGACGCCAAAATAGACTTTCAGTACGTGTTAAACTATCTCACAAATGAAAGTCTAAACTGGCGTTAAAAGGAAAAGGAGAGCAACAATCTAAAAAGCATGCAGGCATAAAGTAGGAGCGGATGTTCATTAAATATTTATTAAAATCGTTAAGGAGACTTAAGCTAACTCCGCAGTCACTATGTAGCTACTTGAAATTCTATTCAAACCTTATTAAAATTGGGTCAGCCTTCACCAAGTTTAAATTTTCAGGAAAATTCTAGAGTTTCAAATTTTTAAGCCGTGTCTTTTAAAAAAATAAAGCTGAGACGTTCGTTAGAATCTTTCTAAAATGTGAGGTTCCGTGTAAAATTTTATAAAACCGCTAGAAATATAATTCAAAAGATTAAAATCTTTGCTAGAGTGTATCAGCAGCAAATTTTTTTGGTAGTTGTTATGGTCGGCACGTATAGCCACGCTCCTACCTTACGAAGCGTAGTGCGAAGCGTGCAGTGCGAGAGGCGACGGAATCCGACAGACACATAGAAAGAGAGAAGATGAAGAGAGGGTGCGGCGGCGGCTCACCGTGGCGGGGCCGAGGGGGGCGCGGGGAGAGGAGGGCGGCGCGCAGTAGGCTGGCGGCAGCGGCTCGGGTCATCAGCCGCGTGCCGTTCTCGGTGAGCAGCAGGATGGTACCGTCGGGTGCAGCGTAGCGAGTGAGCGCAGGCGTGCGCGCGGTCGGCCGGCGGGGTGCTTCGAACAGCGCCCGAACCGACGGCGGGCAATCGCCCCACGCCGCCGCTGCCCCACAACCACGTTACCAACAAACACCACCACCACCACCACCACCTCTGCTCGCTCACCCACCGCACTACGAACACCCTCAAGGGAGTTTGCTCCCTTGAGAGTACTCAAGAAACCAGGTAGACGTGACTAGGGTTGTGTGTGCCGCCTCGAAAGACGATACTGTCAAAAAAACTGGTCACCGAAGGCCGAAGGTGTTGGAAGCCAAGAGTTAAGGTAACTGCGGGCATTTGTACGGTGTATGGTCAGGAGTACACTAAAAAGAAGCTAGTGTCCAGTGAAACATAAAGTTGAAACAGCCTTGTGTGGTAAAGTAGTGATCTAAGTCAATCCTAAGGCCTATGCATCTAAGTTGTGTTGAAATAAAATAGGCACGTATAACAAAGTAATGGAAAACGAAATCAAATACGTAAAACAACTAAGTTAACACGTTGACGGCTATTTGAAAGTGAGTCTAATACTCCTTCAGAAGCATTTTATAGTGTAGTGTTATGGTTTTGTAGTTATTTATGTATTGTTTTATACTGTATGCTTTGTAAACCCATGTCGTATGGTTAGAAAACATTTTTTTTTTTTAGTTTAATTGATAAAATAATATAATATCTATAGAACACATAATGATGTTGATGGTGTCCCGCAAGGTTGGATCTTAGGACCAGTTTTTATACGTACATACATCAAGATAGATTTGATAAGTGTCACTTATATTACGCGTGTACCTATGCGTTGCCATATTACACACTTAAAGCTATTGCTAGTTAGTTTCATATTAGTAAATTCGCGAGTTCTGAGTGATTTTTTTTTACCAAAAATTCTAATTTAATTAAATAACCAAGAATATGTTAAAATGTACATAAATATTTGTGAAAATATACAGGATGGCTTATTAACCGTAGCTTTATATCATGAATGGAGCAAATAAGAATTAATCTAATAACCATAACAACACTTTACTCCACCGAACATAACTCAAACTACCCGGTTTTTCTATTAACCGCAGATCCAATAAAACGGCGGAATAACAACACTTACAGGTGTGTCATTTTCAGATTACCTCGAACATAACAATACAGTTTGAAAGGTATTTTTCACCGAACGCCCCGACCCGGATATTTTTCCCAAGCTTGGTAGCTAGAGTAATTTGAACAGTTGTATGTTCCCACGTACCTACTGCAAGGTCTCCATGTTAAATTTTAAACTTTAGACAAACAGACCTTTGGAGTCTTTTCATTACGAAAACCAGCCGTCCATTTATTTAAGCCCCAATGTTTTTTCAATGGTAATTTCAAGAGATGATAAAAGTTGTTTTCCTTTTAATTTCTCTTAGAAAATGTAATTGTCATTCGAATTGATTAAAGTGAAACAAAAAGTTTCAAGTCGAACCGGAGATGAAAAAAATGTATGAAAAGTTTTTAAATTTATATCAAGGAAGACTGCCAGGTATGCAAATATGTTTGGGGGAAATTAAAAGTAACAATGCTGAAGATATCATTAAAACCTAATTCATCTTCAAAAAAAATCATTTAAACCACGCTCACGATAAAGGTTATTCCAGTATTCATTTATATGAAGTGTGAGAAACTCAAGCAAAAAGCACAGACAATAAAGGATTAAGACTCTTTTTCCGTTTCCGTGTCGTTACGAGCAGGTTATCCGCCTGTTAGCGGCACCCCATGCATTACTCCACGGATATTGCCCGAGAAACGACCCCTACATGGACAAATATGGAACGGTGAACATAGGGCTGGCAGAGAGGAAAATAAGTTGGATGTTTACTGAAATACAGTACATTGGTTTAAAAGAGCGGAGTTGGTTTACATTGTCATATTGTTGAATTAAAACTGTTAAGACAATGTAATTGTGTAAAACATAACGTTGAAATTAGGCAGTGTCATTAAAAAAAAAAACTAGGTGTCACACAATTCTGGTACTAATTCAAAAACATAATTTATAAGGGTGTTGTGATTGAAGTCAGTCGAAAAGTTTTCTAGTAGTTCCATTTATCATTCTACGATATTTTTATTGTTTCTCTTTAATTTCATGTTTGACCTAGCTTAATGACAATTTTTTTGATAATTGAAAATGACCCCCTGCAACACAGGATTGCCTAATCTCGTTATATGTTACTAAAATATCTTTTGAGTGGTCTATGAGAACACCATCCCAGAATCCCTCTGACCACCATCGTTTAGGACAAAGATTATCCGGCAGGCGGTAAAGATGGCAAGTCCATTATCTTTGCAATTAAATAACTGTCAAGTACATGTTACGTGTCAACGTGTCAGCATTGCGTTCGTTACTAGGGTTAGCTGTAATCCTGATTTGCTTTACCTTATGGTGCATTGATATTAAAAATGACTAAAGGGCGTTGGACTATACTCTGCATCGCTTTGTAAGTATTACTTATTGCTCACGAAATTACGTATGGCGTCCATGGTCTAATAGTTCAAGCTAACATAATTATGGCATCCTAGGTAATCGATAAACATATACATCCTACACAAGAAAATTACCAAATGAAGCAAACAGTGCACGATCATGTACTAAATCTAAGTCGAACAGCCAGCCCTAATATCCAGCCATTTCCGAATTATGAATTTAAAATTCGATTTGTCATCATAGTGAGTCAAATATCATAGTTTCACAGGGCATAATCCCCGGCCCACAGTTGTTTCAAACTTTCTACAAACTGTTTGCCTCTGGTAACAACAAAATGATCCATGTTTTTGTTCGACGCTAGTTTCACTGTTTTATATTTTATAGTTGGTTTACTTTGGTTCTACAGGATTTGTTTTATTATTTGGGTCATCTGGGACGGAATTTCAATATTGGTCGTAGTTGATAATTGTGTTCGAAGAGTGATTGCTTTTTGTTAATTTATGTTTCACATTATATCCTTGATCACTCGGCTTTTTAAATTTAAGTAATCTAGAATGGATGGTTATGGCAAAATTCACAGTCTTATTGGACTTGACGTCGTTTCATGCATCCATGCTATATCTTGATAAATAGATTTCATCATCATCGATAGCCCAACTTCACCCACTGCTTCTGCTACTTCAGGCATAGGCGATAAAATATTTGCTTGTTAAAATTAACAACACAATACTTATGTAACCCAATTACCTAAAACAAATTCTAACACTAATATATTTTAATACTCTATCTAGATTCTAGACCAAAGTATTAAAAACCATAATATTCAGCACTTATCCATCGTTAACCTAGAAAACTGTCAAGTCTTCTGTCACGTTATGTCCTACTAGAGCTTATCAGCCGCCATTACAGTACATATGAGCGACAAATACTAAATTATTCCGCTTCCAAATATTATTTGTACCTGATTTAGGTATGACAGCGATATATAATGTATTTCAGGTTTATTTACCTTCGTAATTTGAGTGTCGGTTGAGGGTTACTATAAGTGAAGGGTCGGCATTTGTTGATCATTTTGTTTTGAGGAGTATTTCTTATCGTCTGTTGCTTATATATATATGCTTCCAAGGGATATTTGACCTGCCTAGTAGGTGATCTAATTGAAGAATTGAATGAACGAACGGAAATCTTTGCTGGCTGGAAAGGTTGCTGATTTTAAATGGACTCATGTTTAGGTTTAGTATAAATCTAAACATGAGTCCATGACCCTATAAGACGGGTTTGCGCGGGATATGAAAGTGTTGATTTTAAAAGTAACTTAGCATAAATATAGCTTATCCGAGCCCCTTTTCACCACTACAGCCGCAGTCAAATACGACTAGCAAAACTAAAACAGTAACCCACAATCACTGTTAAAGTAAAATGAGGGAACTGGGAAACTCCCTGTCAAAGGCAAAAGAAATCTTCAAAAAGGTTTACTTTAGGGTGAGACCTCAAAGTGGTTGGGACAAAGGGCGATGAATGGGCCCCTTTGTTTCCATATTTTGGGGGCCCTTCACTTTTCCGAAATTAATATTCGATTGAAGTTATTGGTCCTTCGCGCCGCACACTTATGGTACGCAGCGTGAAAGCTGGTGACGTGACGTTGTGACGTGGGACGTGTCATTTATTATTATTTTCTTTGTGAGACTTTAATGGTTGTTCTCTTAATGTGGAAGTTGTGTTTAGGCGTGTTTTTGTTGGATGGTATAAAAGTAGATAGGTAATTTGACAGAGTTGCAGCTCTGTCAACCTCCTTTTAGCAATGCATATTTCCACAAAAAAACTGTTGATAAATGATAAATGATTTTATTTCTGTAAGTAGGTTTATACAAACACTTTTACACGTCAATCATATTTTTAAAACTAGATGAGGTCGGCGTTTCCTATCTGACTAGTCTGAGAAGAAAGGCCGAAACAAACTCAGAGGTCACAGTCTCTTTTAAAGTCCAGACATAATCTTGGTCAGATCATGTGAAGACCATGTAGATTTATGTCTGAATGGTTGAGTTCTTATTACTCTCATTTAGCAATAGCTATTCTCCTCTTTAATATCTGTTGGGGTGTAATGCCCAACAGTGAAAATGTTATGTTAACTTGTAAGCCATGTTATTGAATGTTATGTAAATGAGTAGACGAACGATTCCCTTGATGGATTTATTGCTACTGTTTTAATTATACAATTTGTTCTACTTAAATGCTAAGTTAGAGAAATGCACAGCTAAACAATAATCATGTGCATAAATGAGTGTGACGTACAACTACCACAAAGGTCAATGTACAGCGTAGCTCGTACATATTGCCCACTCACAAAAGGTAACTGTAAAAGTGTGAACAATAAAAATGAAAATGTTATGTTAAATAATAAATGTTAAAAATAAAAATGAAAATGTTATGTTAAATAATAAATGTAAAAAAGGGAGATTAAATGTAAAAGAAATTAATCTAATCTGAGCCTTATACTATTAAATCACAACGCGTAATAGGCGACGTTGCTTTGTTGAGTGTACGTGCACTCGATAAGTGCGCTCCGTTGTCGTCGGTGACGTCAAATACAGCTGTGTTGTCCACGATGCTTGCAGTTGACCTCCTTCGGGGCACTGGGTTGGGAACAGGTGGTGTCTCAGGTTTCTCTTGACTCGTGCAATGTTTGCGAAGTCGTTGGTAAGCATATATTGCACCTGCTGTTGCTGTTACTGTTGCTAATATGTATATGACAACATATTGGTGGACATCATGGTATGTCGCCCGATCAGAAATGATGTCTTCTGCGGTCGCGGTTTTCATCTGTTCTATCTGTTTTCCCAGATCTCGCAGTAATGAGTGTTGCTCCGTTACCGTCTCATTCTCAGGTTCGTGTTTCAAAACCGGTACCGATAGGTTGAAGATCCGATTAATTGGAGGGATTTCCAGCGTGAGTTCTTCCACCTGGGCATGCATTATGTCCATCAGTTGCCTTTGGGAATGTACAGTGAACGTCTCACTATTCATAGTGCAGTCGCTCCCGAGTGTCATTACCCCTGCGTTGTTAAGTAGTTCAGTTGAAACTTGATTCCCGCATATGACGCGTATCTTGCAAGCGTCACAGCAAAAGTATAGATAGCTGTTTATGTTGCTAAGTTCCAACCACGTGTTTTGACAGCTCTCATGTTTTGTTTTGCAGCCAGACGAGTCTTGTCTCTTCTTGCAGAGGCTCTCGTCAGACTGCATGTGGTATATTAGTGATCTCATGGTGCACAGCAGAGTCGTACTGTCGTAGTGCATGCATTGATGTAGGTCAGTCCCAGTCATCGGTAGGTATGAATCTTTCTGTATGTTAATTGCTAATATTTCCGCTATCGGCAGTAGGGTGATCATATCGGAGCCGTTCTTTTTTGGGACAGGAATGACGTGATAAATTTCGTAGTTTTCTCTACTAATTAACGGCACTCGTATCTCAATAATTAGGTATCTCTCCGTCATTTTTGCCTTCACTTGTAGAAGTTGATATAAGCGGAAGAAATCATCTTGAGTGTTGGTGATGGGAAGTGCCACATCCTTTGAGAGCTGACCGGATATGATATTCAATTCGTCCCGTAGCTGTTCTGGCGCAATGAGGTGTAAGTTCATTTTACCATTGTAAATATTGGTTACGGTATCCAACAGAATCTCTTGAACGTTTCTTAGATGCTCTAAAAAGCTGTTTGCAGAGATAGCAGTCATCACAAACTCGATTGATAGTTCTTGAGACTCAATTTCTTGCTGAAGGTTGCTCGTTAGCTTGTCTAGGCTTAGCAGATGGTGATTGAATAATTTGTATTGTTTTGCAATTGTTTCTTCCGATCTTCTTAGCACGTTGTATTCGGCTTCTATTATAGTTGTCTGATTTTTAGACAAAAGGGCCAGATGTTTCTCATTTTCTTTGATGAGTTGTATGTCCCGTTGATATTGTTCGGCGAATTGGTCATCCAATACTCCGAACAGAGAACGTGCGATTGATCCGACACCGTTGATAAGGCCGCGTTTGCTTCTCATATTCGCCCGACCTTGCGGATTCAGCAACATACGGTTGTAGTGGTCGAGTTCAGCGAACGCGTGGTGTAATTGTAATGAAATAACGTTACATTGAGTCTTCTGTTTTAGTTTTGAACATATGGTTTCGAGATGATCGTTGAATTTGGTGAACACTGTTGTACCATGCCAGTAGGGTTTGACGTCGTAGTATACAACTATCTTCCACTCGTCGCGAATCAATTTCATGTCGGTGGCTTTATCGAAATATAGACCTTGTTGCAATTCGATAAAGTTTGTTATTGTGTTTGTTGTCGCGCTTGCTGGACTCAGTAGGTATAGCAGGGTCATTACTAATCCGATCAAGTTGATTTTGCCTGTCTTGGCAGTTTGTTGATGTTTTGTTGTGGTCTCGTTGGTGGCTTGTTTTTTGTATCCATTTTCAGTGTTTTGTTCAATAGAGTTTTCCTCGCTGTCTATTGGTAAAATAGATAGTTTTGTTATGGGTCTTTTTATGGAACCGTTTCTTGTTTTCAGGGTCACGACACGAACATATCCGTCGTTCCCTGGGTGAAGATCAGTTACTCTGCCCATCAACCATCTTCCTGCGGGCCGCTGGTCATCATGTACAACAACCAAGTCACCAATCTTCACGTTGTTCTGAGGTTTCTGCCACTTCGTTCTTGCTAAAAGTTGGCACAAATACTCGTTTTTCCACTTCTTCCAGATTTCTGAATATATTTTTCTAGTCAGCTCCCATCTTGTTCGGGCGTCTTCTCTTGTTTCGATGACGGTCACCCCTGACCTCCCTGTTAGAAAGTGTGCTGGCGTCAGACAGTCTAGGTCTTCCACATCTTCACTCAGCGCACACAGAGGTCTGGAGTTCAGACATGCTTCTAGTTTTGTTAATATTGTGGTGAACTCCTCGAATGTTAACTTTTGCTCACCCACCACTCGTTTTAAATGGTGTTTCAAGCTTCTTACTGCTCGTTCCCACAATCCGCCCGCCGAAGGCTATGCAGGAGCGTTGAAATGCCACTGTATGAACATTTCCGCGAGTTCCTTCTGTAGTTGTTCGTTCCTGTAGGTGTTCTCTATTTCCTCGTACTGTTCCATGAGCAGTCGATTAGCGCCGACAAAGTTCGTGCCATTATCGCTGTACATGTGGCGGGGGGCGCCTCGCCTTGCTGCCATTCTGTTAAGGGCTGCCAAAAATGCCGAGCTTGTAAGATCAGAGACCAACTCAATGTGCACTGCCTTTGTTACCATGCAAACAAAAATGGCTATGTAACCTTTAGTGGTTTTAGCCCCTCTTCCTTTATTCATCTTAACATCGACGAATCCCGTGTAGTCCACTCCTGTATGGTGGAATGGCGGGGCAGGGTTTATTCTTGCAGTCGGCAGTTCACCCATGATTTGTTGTTGTTTGGTTGGACTGATTTTTCGGCACGTCACGCATTTTCTGATTTGCCATTTCGTGACTCGCACGCCACCGATGATCCAGTATTTTCTGCGAAGGTACGACAGGGTGAGTCGCGGTCCGCCGTGAAACGTCATTTGGTGAGCTTGATCGATGAGCAAATGCGTTAGGTGACTGTCGTGAGGGATGATCAGCGGATGCTTCATCTCTTCAGTTAAGGTGGCGTTGTTCAATCTTCCCCCTACTCTTAGCAAGCCTTCTTGATCAATGTATGGATTGAGAGGCAGTAACTTGCTATTTGATTTCACTCTGCCGTGTTTACGTAAATTACTCATATCTGTTTCAAATACATTTTGTTGTGTTTGTTTCACAATTGCCTTAGTTGCACTGTTCAATTCTTGCAACGTAAGGTAACTTGGTAATTGGCGATGTTTCGAGTCCAATGTTCGAACTGTTAAGTTCAATGCTCTGTGTATCCATGCGACTATTCGAATGACATGATTAATAGAGCTATGTTTTCGCAATAATTGCTCGATAATGTTGATGGTTTCTGTGTTGGTTTGGACAGCATTGACTTGTTTCATTGCCGTTGTTTTCATTTCTTGGTCTGACGTATAGACTTGTTTGGCTAGAGTCCTCATTTCAATGGATGATAGCCAAATAGGACCATGCCACCACAGTTTGTTTTCCTTCAATTGACCGGCGTACTGGCCTCGGCTTGCGGCGTCAGCGGGATTTTCACTTGACTTGACGTAATCCCAACACGAACGCGGTATTACTGTGTTGATTTTTTGGACTCTATTCTCCACATATGTTTTCCATCGTGATGGGTCACCTTGTATCCAACCCAGGACCACCATAGAATCAGTCCAGCCATAGACTCGAACGTTATGTTGGTGTAAGGATTCCTTAACCTTTTGCATTAATTTGCATAGTAGGTGCGCTCCATTTAATTCCAGTTTAGGCAATGTTGTTACTTTTCTGTGTGGTACAATTTTAGATTTGGCTGAGACGAGTATGACGTCTGTTGATGGGTAAACTCGTGCATAAATAACACACGCATAGGCATTCAGGGAGGCGTCACTGAAGCCGTGTAGTTCTATAGCTTGTCTTCCGTCACATCTGAGCCATCTTGGTACTTCACACAAGTTTATCGTCCTTATGTCCGCTTGTATTTTGCACCATTCTTTGTGTGTGCTGTCGGGAACTTCCTCGTCCCATTGTGTTTTGACTTCCCACACTTTTTGGAATAGTAATTTTAATTTTGTTGATAAGGGAGCCAGCCAGCCAAGTGGGTCAAACAATTTGGATATTTCAGCTAATAAGCTGCGTTTTGTATGTTTCATGTTGACGCTTGAAATCGAACATTGGAATGTAAATTTGTCCTCTTTCGAATTCCAGCATAAGCCCAATGTTTTTGATGTTTGATCTGTTTTGAAGTTGAAGATAGTGTTTTCATTGTTATGTTGAGTTGTTGCATTTTCCAAGAGCGCCGGTTCGTTTGATGACCATTTTCTAAGGTTGAACCCTCCACTCTTGAGTAATTGTTTTAGGTCCGAAATTAGCTTCTGTCCTTGTTCAATGGTATGCGATCCGTGAACGAGATCGTCGACGTAAAATGACTCCTCCACTACTTTTGAAGCTTCCGGAAATTTTTGTCGCTCGTCCTCTGCCAGTCTTCGTAATGTCATTATGGCCAGGAACGGCGCTGCTTTGGTGCCATAAGTTACTGTAGCGAGCTGATATGAAAGTAGAGGTTGTTCCGAGGATTCTCGCCAGACAATCTGTTGTAGGCTTTGGTCACAGTCGGCCACTAAAATTTGCCTGTACATCTTTTCGATATCAGCTGTGTAAGCATACTTGTATTGCCTCCATTGTATTAATGTTGTTTGTAAATCTTGTTGCAGGTTTGGGCCCTTGTACATGAGATCGTTTAAGCTCCAACCGGTAGTTGTTTTTGCGGATGCATTAAATACAACCCTGTACTTGGTTGTTGTTGACTCGGCGCGTTCGACGCCGTGGTGCGGCAAATAGCAGTCGAGTGTCTTGTTACATGTTGATTGTTGCATATGACCTAAGTCAATGTACTCTGTTATAAACTCTTTATAGGCTTTTGCCAAATGTTGTTGTTTTCCTAATCTTCGTTCTAACGTTTTGAATTGGGCAATGGCCATCTGTTTGGAAGAACCCAGCTTGCTTTCCCAGTCGTTTATCATTGGTAGTCTCACTTCGTATCTTCCATTTTCTAAACGTTGTGTGGTATCAGTGTAGTACTCAACGCATTTCTGTTCTTCCACTGAGAACTCGGTTCGATCTTTGATGTCTTCGGAATCCCAAAACTGTACCATATCCTCCAGATTATTCAATACCACGTTGCATTGTAATTTTGTAGTTTTGACGTGTCCGCATAGTAGCCAGCCTAAGCATGTTTGTTGTGCGATGGGCCGTGTCACGTCATCGCCTTTGATCATTCCACCTAGCATGATCTGAGAGTAAATGTCTGCTCCAAATAGCAGATCTACTGGTCGGCTGCTGTTGAATTCCGGATCCGCCAAGTTGATATTTTGAATTTGAGGCCATGATGGTTTTGTAAAAGTTTTGTTCGGTAGATTCTTGATTAGGTTTTTTATTATGTATACTGATTTTCTGAACGTGAAGTCATCGAACACAGAGCTGCATGAAATTGTTATCATGCCCTTGCAATGGCTTTCCTTTTCTCCAACTCCAAAGATAACTCCTTTGCCTTTCTGACGTTTGATCCCAAGAAGTTGAGCTGCTCGTTCTGTTATTAGTGATATCTGTGACCCTTGATCTACAAGAGCTCGCATATTGTACTGAGTTCCGTCAGCTCCCTCTACCTTTACTATGGCGGTCGCTAATAGAATCTCTGAAGCGTCTTCATCATCTTGAGACACATGAGATGATGAATTTGTTTGGTTTTGTTCATGGTTTTTTGATGCAGCCTCGTGCAATAACGTATTGTGCTTAGCTTTGCACTTGCGACATCGGTTGTTTGACGTACATTTTTTGCCTTTGTGACTGTACAGGCAATTAATGCAGACTTGTAACTTATTTATTGTGTTAAGTTTTTCGTCGTTCGACATTTCTAAAAACTTTGCACAAAAATAGAGGCCATGCTCGTCGTTGCAGAGTGGACAAGTAAACGTTGACGCATGGTACGATTTCGTAACCTTGTTGTTACTAGCCGCTTGATTCTTGTTGTTATGATAGCTGTGTCTCTTGTTATGGGATGCTTCTTGATTCTGATTTGTCGCTGAACTTGTCTTCTGATAGTTGTCTTGTTTACGCTGCGACGATTCCATTGAAGTAAACTTCGCCTCTAGGTAGTTTAAGAAATCCTTTAATACAGGTAATTCTCGCGAGTTCTTCAGTGATTCAATGTAATCTGAGTATGTCTCAGCGTCCAGTTTTTGTGCCAAAATGTGCACTAGTAGCGGATCCCAGGTTCTGGTATCCACTTCTAAATTCTTGATGGCGTGCAAACATTCTATTGTGACGTCATGTATTTTCTTGATTGGTGCTAATGACTGTTGTTGCATAGTAGGCAGATTGAAGAGCATGTTGATATGCGATGTAAATATAAGTTTCTTGTTGTTGTAGCGGTTGTTGAGAATGTCCCAACACACTAGATAATTGTCAGAGCTTATTTGTAAGTGTTGTATCAACCTTTCAGCTTCTCCTTGGACCTTGCTTTTCAAAAATTGCATCTTCTGCGCATTTGACAAGGATGTATTGTTATGGATGGCTTCCGTGAAAAGGTCTTTGAAGGGTATCCACTGGTTAAACTTTCCGTGAAATACTGGTATCTCCAACTTTGGTGTTGTTTTTTCTCGATAAGCTCCGGACCACATCTTGGTGTTTAATGCCTTCTTCAGATTGATATATTGATTTTCGAATCTTGAATAGCGCTCTTCATATACTGCGTTCTTATCCCCGTTGAGTTCGCATTCGATTTCCCAATGGAGATTGTCAATAGTGGACCAACGCGCTTGTAACGTTTGCAACGCATCCTGGAATTCCCATTTTTCTGTGATAAATTCCACTTGAATGTTGGCAACAGCTCTCATGAAGGCCTTGAAGTTTGCCGATTGTTTGCGTAAGAGGTCGTCCAGTTTACTGTTGGACCCCGTGTCCCTCTTGTTAGGGCTTTGCTGTCGCCGAGGAGGTGATTGATCCCTGTTGTTGCTCTCAGCTGTGTTACTGGTTTCTCCTTCCTCCTCGCTGTCTTGTTGATCTTGTAATTTCTTGCTCGAAGTACTTGCTTGACCTTGTTCAGAAGTACTTTCGAACGGTGTTGGTTGCAACGCCGGTCCTTCTGCGGACCGTTTGTGCGCTGACAGTTCCTGATTTTGTTGGAGAATTAACTCCTTGACTTCTTTATAACACCTCAATGCCGTGTTATATAAATCGCTTGTAAAGTAAGGATGACCCGCACTTACTTCTGTAGACAGACGATCATGGTTGAACTGTAACTCACTCCATAAGTTTTCCAGCATTTGCATACGCCGTTTGAAGTAGTCCATGTTCTTCCTGTCCCAGCCATCCTTCTTGATGTTGATGCCGACTTTCTTGATGTTTTCGTAAAGTTCGCGCTGATTCTCGTAAGTATTTGCTGATGAAGTCATGTTGCCAACTTTTGAGAAGTAGCCTGTTGCTCCACACTTCTGGTTCTTGGTATTGTGCAACCTTTCTCTTCTACGATATGCGCCTTCTCAATTGGTTACTGGGGCGACTCGCTTGTGAGAGACCAGTCCAACCGATTCGCGACCGTAAAAGATATAAATCACACAACACTAAATTGCTCGAAGGACCAAATGTTGGGGTGTAATGCCCAACAGTGAATATGTTATGTTAACTTGTAAGCCATGTTATTGAATGTTATGTAAATGAGTAGACGAACGATTCCCTTGATGGATTTATTGCTACTGTTTTAATTATACAATTTGTTCTACTTAAATGCTAAGTTAGAGAAATGCACAGCTAAACAATAATCATGTGCATAAATGAGTGTGACGTACAACTACCACAAAGGTCAATGTACAGCGTAGCTCGTACAATATCTACCGTTTGATCCTGCACAGCAAAGGTTTGCAAAGCGGATTATGGAATATTTTACTAGAGTATGAATGTTTCTACGAAAATTAAACTGGCCGCGAATCCGTGTAGAATTTCACCGAAATATGGTGAAATTCTGCACGGATTCACGAACAGTTTGTAACATGATGTAGGTACGAGCACACACAGGAAAACAGCTAGAAACACCATGGCTAAGCAGTTCCTCATTGCGAACAGTTCAATTGAGTAGCACATTGGCTCGGATAATATTTGCTGCTCTGTAATTGGTGCACACACTGTAAGTCTTTTGTGACTTATAGGTTAAGAGCTAGCCCGAAATACACTATACCGATCACATAATATAACACTGGGAGCACTGTGTGATAGGTTTTGTGATCATCAGGTTTACTTGAGATGTTTTGGCTTCTAAGCAAGGAAATTCGTTTATAATAAATTTCCTCCTGTTTCGAATGGATGCAATGACGACATCTAATTTAAATATTAGTGTAATATACAAATTAAATAAACCTTCCAGAATCATCATCATCTTTCATCAGCCTTTTCCCAAATTTGTTGGGGTCGGCTTCCAGTCTTACCGGACGCAGATGAATACCAGTATTTTACATGGAGCGACTTCCTATCTGACCTCCACAACCCAGTAATACGATACTCCTTGATAAGACTGGTTGTCAGACTTTCGGGCTTCTGATGACCCGTAACGACTGTCAAAGATCCAAGAATGACAGCCGGGACAATGGCTTAACGTACTTTTCCAAGGCATGGAGGCGTCTTGGCAATCGTAGCTTAACCTGATCGATCGATCACGGGTGTTATTACTTAGTCACGAGCCCCAGAATACAAGTTCTAAAATTCTAAATGATGGTAAAAACGGCATCAAAATCTATTGCACACTTAAAAGAAGATCTTAACGAGACGGACACAAGTATTATCATATTGGTGTCCGTCTCGTTAAGGTAGTCTTGTACTATGTGGTCAAGTACCTATACTATTGTTTATTCACAGAACTTAAAAAAGGTTCCTATCAAAAGCTGTGTTGATACTTCTCAATGCTTTTACCAATAACAACTTTAAAACTATTTTTAGATTTAATGCGACCTTAGGCATAACACAATCAAATAATGTGAACTAGTAACTTTCCGTACGCAAAATACGCGCTCTGACTTGAGTTGCGGACACCAGCCCGTATTAGGTACACCTAACTATACTTACTCCAATTGAAATAAGATTAAAATTTAAATAAACCTTTTTTACGGTCCGTTCAGCCGATTTTGACTTCTATTGCGTTGGTGGCATGACAAATGGCAGCTGCAGTAAACAGTTGGTATTGTAACCACGTTTTTGCTTTTGATGCCATCCTTATGCTCACGGAATAGAAGTTAAAATCGGTAGAACGGACTGTAAAAAAGATTTATCTAAATTTCTAATCTTATTTCAAATGTGAAACAGTAACTTTAAAAAAAAAAACTCTTTAATTTCCTCACTAATAAGAAATTTAAATCTCAAAACTCCACTCGCAAACAATAGAATACGTCTACTTCCATAATATTTCTGAATTCAACGCTGGCTCCCGGACTACACCGCCGGCTCCCAGACTATACCGTTGGCTCCCGGACTATACGACGGCTCACAAAGGAAATGATTTTCCTGTAACTGAAATTTGTTGTGTGCAAATGTTGCTGAAGTGAATTGCTAACTGAGTGGAAACAAACAGCTGTTAATTCGACCGTTTAAATTCTGTTGATTACGGGAAAGCATGGTTTATGACGTCAACAGGCTATTTTAGGCCTTAAAAAATGAAAAACGTATTGTGAAGAAAGATTAAACTATGATCTTTGTCTATTATCTATATATATATATAAAAATGAATCGCCGAAATGTATGTACGCGCATAACTTCCGAACGATTACACTAAATTGGATAATTCTTTATTTTTGAGTTCGTTATTGTCAGGACACGGTTTGTAGGTAGGGTAGGTAGGTAGGGTAGGGTAGGGTAGGGTAGGTAGGTAGGGTAGGTAGGTAGGGTAGAAAGGGTAGGTAGATAAGGTAGGTAGGTAGGGTAGGTAGGTAGGGTAGGTAGGTAGGGTAGGTAGGTAGGTAGGGTAGGTATGGTAGGTAGGTAGGATAGGTAGCTAGGGCAGATAGTTAGATACTTATTGCTCCCTATGCGAAGCCAGGCCGGGTATTATATAAATATGAGGATATGAGGAACAGGGTGTAAAGTTCCTCATACTGCATATAAAAGGGAAGATCTTTCAATCAGACGGGTGTTATGTCCGGTGCGCCACTTGGGCCTAGAAGGACATATAGTGACCTTAGTGGTGATGTTCTTCAGAAAGGTCAGGTGCGTTGTACTCGCAACCGACGTGCGTGTATGACCAGATGTATGAACGTAAACAAACCAAAAGGAGTATGTAAGGATCGTAGCAGGTGGCGTTCTGTAGTTTCTGCCTGTCCTCATGGGAAGGCATGAGTTTATATATGTATGTACGGACCCCGGCGCAGCCGTGAGGCACACAATACTGTTATTAAAACTAAGTTTTTTGTGTGTTCATTGTGTGCCTTACCTAATTTGGGTCAAATCATTTTTATTTTCTTCGAAGAGACCCTAAAGTAAAGTATGGGAACCTGGAGCTTTAACTTCAAACCACGCACGTTTCTTTTGCAAAAACATTCACAGAATTATAGTTCAAGGACCGAAGTAAGTTCTTTGTCCAAAACTAGGAAAATAAAACAGAGTTTTTCTTCTTGGGAACAAGACTAAGAAAACATCTTTAAAGACTAATACATAAATGTATGTACAAAAATAACAAAAATATACTTTCGGAATGTCTGACGAAGTTGGATATATTATTAACATAAACATTTTCTTATCAGATGTATTTATCTACAGAAATGGAAGAACTGTGATCAACAGGCCTAGAATGTGTGGGTGGATGAGGAATTGAAAATACTCTGTATTTCTAAGAAATATGTCGATACCAAATATATGAGCGTGAATCAAATAAGGTTTCACGTCCTTTTGAGTAATTCTTACTTACTTGTTTATTTCAGTAATATATTTTTTCTTGAAATATAACTTTGACACCTAATAATCACGCTCTACAAACATGAATAACATGAGGAATCGTAATTTATTTCCGATTTTTCTATATTGGTCCTATGATGGTGTATAACTTCAACCTCATACTTACAAAAAAAAAAAAGAAAAGTGTAATACTTCCATAGTCCATTTCCACCCAACACGACAACAGACTGTTATAATAAATAAATAAATTATAAGTTATATAGTAAAGTAAAAAACGTTGAAATAAAATCACAAACGTAACTTCCATCCTCTACCGTTTAATTTTTGAAATGTCCACGATAAATCAACATGAACTTTTTATTGGCGCTCACAATTTGGGACGCTTCGTTTACTTAACGGACGGTTTACTTAACGGGCAGTTAGCTGAGGGTCATGGTGGCACCCTCCCGTAGCGAATGTCCGATTGTTCTTGAGAGGTACAAAAATTTCTACCTATACTTGATTTGACACGTAATCAACTACTTTATCGTAATGTAGTATAAGTTGATTTTTGATTGACAGTTTCTACTTAATAAAACTGAAAAGGGTGTTAGAGAAAATTCGGTTGCAATGGAACTTGAACATAGTCATAGTATGCCCTTGAGTTTGTATTTGACAAAACATGATAACTATTCGAGATTCTGAATTCAAATAATAGTAGTATGACATTTTGTATTTTGTTGGTTAAGGTTTCTGTGAAGAATTATTGGATGTTGTGAGAACTTTTCAAGTTACATATCTTTAATATTATTGTTAGTTTCATACCGAAGGGCCAAATATTGTGTGGTTTAGAGGAAGGGACAGTACACAGGCAGCGGGTTCCTGGTCTTCAAACAGATATGATCTATGATGAATGAGAGTAATCTGTGTCAGATAATGTCTTAGTATTGGTATCGATATTTCCCTGTAATAGAATTTGTGAGGTCAGATGTAACAAACCTATCAGTCACAATCTGATTCTTTTTGAAGCCTATTGCTAATCCATTGCTTCATATGTTCGAAAAATTTGTCTGCTCAACAACGTAAATAACGCAATGAATGTTGATAAACTGTCAAAATGAAAGCCATTCCTACTGTTAGCAATTACCCTGCAGATTACGAAATAGTTTCGCAATGATGTTGATTTATGAATAGTTCGTGTAAAAGAACTTCCTATTTCCTTTTTTTTTGAATACTTTATGGGAAATAATAAAGCTTCCGAAAAACAAATTAATTTCCAGCGATCTGTGGTTGACTTTATTACTAACTAAGATGTGTTAAAATGTATTACCGAAAAATTAATACAAAATTAACCGACAACAAATAATAAACTAAATTTCCAAAAAAAACACTAACCTTCCGAAAAAATTACTAAGTTTCCGAAAACATATAATATGTTCCCGAAAATCCTAACCCTAAACGGTCGACGTCAGGGGCACCCCGAGGTTCGGTTGGTTAGGTTCCTTTCAACCCTTTAGACAGAAATAGGAGCCCCGCAGCGCGGGGCTCCGTCGACCTGCTTATTAACCCTAACCCTAGCCGATCGACGTCAGGGGCACCCCGAGGTTTGGTTGGTTAGGTGTAAGGTTGATTCTAAATTTATAATAGGTAAGTTACAATAAAAATGACTACCTGTAGATTTCGGTAAAACGCAATTTAAAGTGGTGGAAAAATATTAAGTCAGCGAATATAGTATGAATTTTTCGGAATTTTCAGTATTTTATTCGGTCGTTTCTTTATTTGTATTCGCATGTAAGTTGTCGGAAAGTTAGTATTTAAAGCAGTAAATTTCATATTTTGAGTATGCTCATATTAATTTTTTTCGGAGGTTTTGTTACTACCCATACTTTATTATGCTGTGCTTTTAAGCATGTAAATATTCAGGGATTGAAGGTATATATTAGGTCTTTACCTATGAAATTGCCGTTCTGCAGTACTGGCCATTTCAAATCAAAATAATTTTTGTTTGGCTAAGAATTCTAATTTCAAATTAATTTTATTTTAAAAACATGGTTTTTTTTTTATAAAAGTAGTCATTTCTTTATTGATTAGTGTTACATTTTCATCGCATTTCAATCTTTTTCGTCATCATGGATACGTTAAAAATTCGAGTAATTATGGAATATGAGTACCGTCGTGGCAGCAACGCGGCACAAGCGGCACGCAACATCAACGACGTTTACGGAGCTAACACTACAAACCAACGCACCACCTGTTATTGGTTTGCTCGCTTCCGTTCTGGAAATTTCGACCTGAAAAATGAACCTCGCGGTCGTCCGAAGACTTTGGTCGACAATGACGAATTAAAGGCGATTGTGGAAGCTGATGATACACAATCTACGGCTGAATTAGCAGCAGCTTTCGACGTTAGCGTCAAAACAATATTGGTCCATTTGCGTCAAATTGGCAAGGTAAAAAAGCTTGACAAATGGGTGCCCCACGAACTCAATGATCGCCAGCGCGAAGTACGCGTCGAGACGTGCCTTGCACTGCTCAACAGACACACAAATGAAGGAATTTTGAACCGCATTGTTACCTGCGATGAAAAATGGATTCTGTTTGATAACCGTAAGCGCTCAGCAAGTTGGTTGGATCCTGGTTCAGCACCTAAACAATGCCCTAAACGAAAACTTACCCCTAGAAAAGTGATGGTCACTGTTTGGTGGTCTAGCGCCGGTGTGATTCATCACAGCTTCTTACCAAACGGGGTGAGCATTACTGCAGATGTGTACTGTGAAGAACTGAACACAATGATGGAGAAGCTGGCGCATCTCCAACCAGCATTGGTCAATCGCTCGTCTCCGCTGCTCCTGCACGACAACGCGCGACCTCATACTGCACAGCAGACGGTCTCCAAGTTGCAAGAACTGGGGTTGGAAGCTCTCCGTCATCCGCCCTACTCACCAGACCTTGCGCCTACAGACTACTACTTTTTCCAGAATTTGGATAACTTCTTGGCGGGAAAAAAATTTAATACCCTAGAGGCAGTACAAAATGTCTTTGAAGAATTTGTTGCCTCCCGTCCAGCTGATTTCTTTAAGAAGGGCATCAATAAACTGCCACTGCGATGGCAAAGATGCATTGATTGCATGGGTTATTACTTCGATTAATACAAATAAAAAATTCATGAAAAAAATTCGTTTAAATTTTTTCATACAAAACGGCAATTTCATAGGTAAAGACCTATTATCATCAAAGCATTTCATCTACCTTTAAACGTTTCCGTATAAGTAAAAATAGAAACACCAAAAGAGTATAATTTCGACGGTAAATGGTTAATAAATATGTAAAGCTTTTTGTCAAGAAATAGCTTTCAATTCCCTTATAAGTATTTCGATTATTATTTTATGATCGGAGTAAGTATTTCGGTTAAGATTTATTTTTATAAAAAGTATCTACTGATGTTTGGCTCTATAGGTTTATGAGGAACAGGGTGGAAACGTCCTCAATCTCCATTGAAAAAGGAGAATCCTCCGACCAGAAGAGTATTTTTTCTGCTGATCTACAGGCCCAACGGTTTATGTATAAGTAAGTTTATAACTCAGTCCAAATAAAACATGAAGATATAGCGCTGGGAACAATACAGTGAAGTATGCGAAACTACACCTTGCTTTGTGCATACTCGCTCACACTCACACATTTACAACCCAATTTACAACCAAACTACACCTCACTAACTGCACACATTTTTACGAAACCGCGGGACATTTTCACGTCACTTTTGACAGCGCTGTCTTGATTTTTTATTTGGTCTTAGGTTTGTGTGTATAAAGGATAATTCTGCTTACACGATGTGTGATTTTGCCTAACATCTGGTTCAACGCGTAGTTCGTAGATGGCGGTACAGATAACACAGCGCCAAGTATAAAAGTAAACCCTATTCTATTTTCAAATATCGGCTTTGAAGAAATTCTATCATATATTTTGTCCTTCTCTTGTTCTATTTTAATTTCAAATTCGTTTCATATTCAAACTGTCTTTTAATTGTTGCCACATTAAAGTTTTCTTCATCAGTTCTATAAACAGAGTTGTATTATAATTATTGTTTCACTATTTAGATCGGAGCGTGGGACTTAATTGACTTTAGTTGACATTTAAAAGTCAGGAACTCAATGTACCAAGTTATTTAAGAGTTAAATCCACAGGGAGGTAGGCAGTTTACTTTTGTTGAATAACCTTTTGTACAGTATAAATGAAATTAGTCAAGCACGAGTAGGATGCTGATATGCTACTGCCCGAACCGACATAGTCCGAAGAGTTGCCAAACTTAAGTGGAAGTGGGCAGGGCACATTGCTCTCAGTACAGATGGCCGTTGGGGCCGAAAGGTTCTGGAGTGGCGCCCGAGTACCGGAAGATGCAGCTTTGGAAACGACGCGACTTGCGTCAAACGACACGCGCGAGCGTCACATGTTTCTGTCCGTCGCTCCGCAGTCGCTGTCGCAAGACGCGTGTCGTCATCAAAAACCAGGTCGAGGCCAAAAGGTGAAAACAACTTTTTTTCCGACCTAGATTTTGAACCCAGGATGCTCTGTAGTCTCTTTTTCGACCACTAAACCACCATAGCAGTATAACTATAAACGGAAATCCAGCCGAATGAGATCGCGCTTGAGTTCGCCGCTATAGGCGCTAGTGTAGAGTAAGGTCTCTAGATGTCAGATGTACTGAACGTTCACTGTTTGCGGGATTTTTATCATGGATTTTAAGTAATGATTCATAATTATTGTTGTAATGGTTGTGCCATTCTGGATTAATTATGGCTTAAGATTTTAAGTAAAAAGTTAGGATCTAATTTGGTAGCACTTGAAGGAAGAATAATACTATTTATCAGCTTCATGCTTGCCAATTTTAGGAGCATTATTTTCTAAATATTCATTTGAAGTTTTAAAATGTAATAAAAAAAAAAAGAATTTATGGGTAATAAACACATCCAAAACATCAAATAAAAGTATTCACAGGACCTTACACGCCAGTGGCGCCAACTGGTGAGCACAAAAAGATAACCCCCATTTAATCAGATTGAAAGTTGACCCAGCCTAGCTAAGCTGAATTTGATTAAATCCTATTGAAAACTTACGTAAATAATTAGGTACCTATTAATAATTCACATTTTTCTTCAAGATCTCAAGAAGAGCTTACGCCTAACAATCTGTAACAAAAGTATAAGATTTGAATTACGTCTTCTATTTATGTTTGTTTGTTAAATCTTGTTAATCCGTAATCCGTCGCTTCGTGTTACAATCCAAGCTCCTTTAGAAATAGCCATAAGGTACAAGCGGATAGCGGGTTGTTCGGGCGGAATGATCGCTGGAGAACTAAACTTGTATTATTAATTTACTGGTGAAAATTGACAGGTTCCATCAGTTGTTACTTTGTGAAATAATAGTGATCGTTTAGTAATTAAGTATAAGATGTGTATAATAATAATGTGTTTGTAATATTATATTTTAGACTCTATTTTTATAGTCTGTAGCGGTATCAACATCGCCTCATGCGAGGTTCACGTCATACTAACGTAACGCAAATCCTGCATCGCGCAAGCAGAGTTTACCGCGCGACTAACATATATACAACGTTCCGACATCAACCGTCGGGCAGTTGCCTACCAGACACATTACCCGTCTGGTCGGAGGATCCTCCCTTTTCCATAGAGTATGAGGAACAGGGGTTCCTCATACCTCTATAAGTCTACAATATAATAAATATTATATTACAAAGTGCCAGCTGAAACATGTCAGTTTCCTCCAGTGAATTAAAAATAAAACTATAATAGAATCAATTATTAAAAAAAAACTTGAAGTTATACTCATTACCTTTACTTACTTCACGTACTTTATTGTAGTTAAATTATATAATTGTATGTATATACTTAAGTTTGTTATTGCATTTGTTTGTTACCCAAATAAATCTATACTAATAATCTAAATATTCGGTATACGGCATATGACGGCAGAGGGTCCGACATCTTAAATGAAAGTAGGAATATAGTAGAAATCAACTTTTATTACCACAGCCTAATAGTTATTAATTTACTATAATAATAATTCAGATTAGATTCCTAATGATTTTAACTCAGACTATAATTCAACTTACTTCAATTACTGCCCTCAAATTGATACTGTCATCAGTTTGACAAATTAGTTATTACGATGCCAATAGACGTATACTGCTAGCATGTTTTTTTTTAATTAAATATAATGGACGTTACTGGTATAATTATGTTAATCGTTTTATGTCAAACACATGACCATATTTAGACATCTGTGAATTTGTTGAAGCATATTTAAATTACACCAAAACATACAATACCACAATAGTCTTTGTCATCATGGACCGCTATAAAATCTGTCAAATGTTCTTATTACTTGTATTAAAAGAGTCTATCTATCTGTATGAATACCTATCTATGTCTATATAAATTCTTTGCCCTCGGAGTGAGTACAAAAATTCCCGCTAATCGCTTATCCCTTGTCCCCCATATAACGAGGCCGAGTGAAATTAATACATTAAGAGTTTTTCTCTGAAATCAGAGTCCGCTCAGGTTTTCATCTCAAATGGGATTACATTTTATATTTATTCGTTTGGATGCTGCAGTGAAGCCATTAACGCTATCTCCCGCAAATAATGAACTATTTTAGAGAAAACTACAAGATTTACATAGTTATACTCAAAAAATAAACCTTTATTTCCTCTGACCCTTCGTACAGAAACTAGTTCTTAATACTTAAAGCATTAAATAATATTATATTTTCTGCTTATTAACCCTATATTAGCAGTTATTAGCTACCGGCGGGGTAATTGCGTAACACACTAACAGTAGGAACGGCTTGCATTTTGACAGTTCAACAACATTCATTGCGTTATTTACGGTGTTTAGCAGAGAAATTGTTCAAACTTAAGGCGACAATAAGTGCCAGCGACCTTGAGCGAGTGGGAGGAGCATGCGAAACTTTTAAGCGAATAAAATTGCACAGAGCGTTAGCGTCTACCCGGACATTGGTCAGCGATGCACTGCCTCCCGTCGCCCGCAAGAGCCCCCGCTTCAACGCGCATCGAGTTTATTCTCAAAAACAACCCACCTTGATTTATCAAACACAATACAAATAAAAGCCGTATACAAAAATTTGGGTAGTTAAATTGACTTTTAGATGGTGCAGATTTCATGAAAATACGCCCGATAGTTTTTGTGTGATTATCGTTTTTGTGTTCACGTTAGACATTACGTTAAAAATTAATTACACTATGTTATAAAAATATAATTTCAAATATTCACATATCAAATTACGAAGAAAATAGTCTAGTTTATCATATGTTTTTTTCAAACAAATAAGACTGTTCGTTTAGACGTGATGTTCAATTTGAAATCATTAAAAGTCGTATATCTGCGCCTTAAGAAGCAATGGATTAGCAATATCCTTCAAAATGGTTCAGAGTGTCATTGAAAGTGTGGTGCGCATATAGGGTGCAGGACAGGCTGTCTTGTGACATAGGCCTCCTGTGCTTCCCTCCACTTATTTAAGTCCACAGCTGTTCTAAGCCAACCTTTTGGCAGATCATCCTCCCTCCTTTTCACCCGTCTCTACGTCTAGTTAGTAGTCTAGTTTTCTTTCAGTTATGTTTTAATTCCTAGAACTGTGTTACAGTTTTGATGTACAATCCATACTAATATCCGGTCACGGCTGTCATTCGTGGATCTTTGACAGTCGTTACGGGTCATCAGAAGCCCGAAAGTCTGACCAGTCTTGCCAAGGGGTATCGTATTACCCAGTAACTGGGTTGTGCAGGTCGGATAGGAAGTCGCTCCATGTAAAATACTGGTATCCAGCTGCATCCGGTTAGACTAGAAGCCAACCCCCAGCATAGTTGGGAGAAGGCAGGCAAATGATGATGCAGAATTCATACTAATATTATAAATGCGAAAGTAACTATATCTGTTACCTTCTGAACGGATTTGGATATTTGGCACACGGATAGACCATGACCTGAGTTAGGACATAGAATTCTCTTATTCCGGTAGTACGTTCCCGTGGGATAATGTTCGAAAAAGCTAGCAAGTTAGTTTTCAAAGACCTGCCCAATTTACAGAGATGATTCAGAATCGATACTATTCTCAATATAGGAAACAATTTTTTTTTTAAATACATCGTTTTTAGTACACAGTCAATTTATGATAAATTTTATTAAGTACTATTATTATTGTTATTAATTTACCTACTAGATTAGTAGTACCTACTCAATATAATAATAATAATACCATTTATTTCAGTCGACACAGGCCCATAGAAAAATACCTATATGCGCGCCCGAGGCCGCGCCTCGCCGCGCCGCTGCGCTGCGTACCCGGCGAGAGAAGTCATTATTCTTATCGCATAATCCTAAGATAGGAAATTTCTCGGACATTGTCAATTAAATGAAACACAGGGGGGTTCAGAATCATGTCCGGAATCCATGGTAACAGGTTTCGCGTCGATGTCGCTGCCATCGTGCATTATTTTAGTGGAGTTGGGTCCAGTAGGTGGCCACCCACGCCAATCGTGGGTATTTTAGGTCTTCAGAAGTGCAGGTGTATGGACACTTTGGACAATCCAACATGGACATGGTTTGGTCAGGAGCACCGCATTCCCACTGGATGTCGATTGAGTCAATAATCCCTCATTTCGTTAGATTGTAAGTACTTCCAGCGGCCTTTTTTTTTTTTGGTTGGGATATCATCCAATTACCTCCCCCGCTCCGGGCGGAGCGGAAGGGCGTGTAAGACTCTTACTGACTAAAACCCACCCGTGTTCCTTCAGTTGCCTGTGCGCCAGGGCCACGGTAACTCTTTCGAACAATCTGCGACCCCGGCAGGCATCGGCCCTATCGGACCCCGTCAATTATGCTGACATCTCTTTGAGGCGCGCGTGGAACACAACGCGCCGTCAACACGGGCCTGGTCCTTACCGGACGGCGAGCTGACTTCCAGCAGCCTAAATTCCAATGTTAATAGTAAAATATTGAACCAAACACCGCAACAGAGTGACTTGCAGATATTTGAACACAAAAGATATGTTGAGGGTACCCTAATATCTACTTATTAAAAACACGTGTAAGCAAATATCAGTACTAAGACAGGTTGGCGATTTTAGACTTATATACAGTGTCTGCTTTAGGGTAGGGCTGGGCGACCGCCCAGGACGCCAGAGGTGAAGGGGCGCGGAAGGGGCTGTGACTAGGCGCTTCACCTCTGGCGCCTGCAGATTAGTTTTGTTTTGTTTTAGTTCGTATTTATTTATTCAAAAACACACAACTATCATCACAGCCTTATCTTGAGCTCTTTTCGCTTGCTCTTGCATCTGACATTCTCTGAATTCTCAAACTTTTGTGCATAAGCTGACAGAGTAGCTCCTATTTCTTTATGAATTTACAAAAGAAAACCTAGATGGTGTGCTGAGAATTTTCACCCCTCTCTACTCTCCAAGAGGGAAGAGGGATGCCGTCGCCGGCATTTCGCTCAGGGCGGCACTGCTTATATACAATACTAACTTTTGCCCACGACATCGTCAGCTTAAAATTTCAAGTTCTCCCGACCCACCGCGCGTCGTGTCGCATCGCCAATACTTCGTTTTCGCTTAGCGTTTTTTCTGACTTCTTCCTTTTTGCATGGCTCCTAAGGGTCCTTGCGTGATGTTAGCTTATAGCCTTCGTCAAGGATTGGGCTATCAAATTCAAAAAGATTTTTCAAATCCAACTGGTAGTTCCAGAGATTAGCGCGTTAAAACAAACTCTTCAGCTTTGTTATATTATAGTAAATAGTAATAGATAAGTTCAGGTTTTGTCACGATGTTTTCCTTCGCCGGTGTCAGTAATATCCAAGATAAATTCCGAAAGTACATATGAATTGAAAAAATCTCAGTACGTGCCCGGATTTGAACATACAACCTTGTGTATGAGAGGCGTAACGCACTAGGCCATCACAACCAACCATTTAAACAAAACTTTATTTATTAACCTCTTTCAATACTAACGAAATAATTAGGCCGGCTTGTGAATAATAATTAATACTAATTATTCAGGGTTTATTAATTTTTATTAGGCTCGTAACAAAGTAACCCGAAAAAAAATCCTAGGAACACTAAACATTTAATTACCTAAATAATCATTAGAATTTGAATGTACTTCCTGCCTTTAAGATTTAATATCTTTCTCTTTGCAAATAAAATAAACTTACGATCTAAAATTAGAATTTGTATCTAATAGGAGACCAAATGAATTCGGGTTTCAGTATCCTAATTGAAATTCTACTAAATGGGCGATCCTGAAATAGCTTTTTGATTAAATGAACTAGTTATGTATGATGAAGTTAATTTGATATACCATAACCGATAACGTGTATTCCGATTACTTAATATATGAGACTTCAGAGCAAACGATGGTTATATTCCTCAAGATTTTCTACACACATACATACATTAAATTCACGCCTTCTTCCCATGGGGGTAGGCAAAAACTACAGAACGCCACCTGCTACGGTCCTTACAAAACATTTTTTGTTGTATGTTCATTTGAGTAAAAACTTGTTCAGACCTTTTCTCCACCACAGAAGAATGATAAAATAACTCGACGGAGTAAGTAATCACCACGTTTCCCAGGCTTAATGGTGATACTTACAAGAACCATTTTTTGAACTGGAAGGTTCTTTAGGCGCGTTGAGTAATTTTTGGTAGGGGAAAATCATATTTGGTCGCGTCACCGACATGCTAATATTAACTGTAAATCAGTAGCTATAAGGGTGACCACTATTATTTCATAGTTCTTTTTCGGCAGTCTCCATTACTGTAATTTTTTTTTGTATTGATTAGCTTTTGACCACTATTTCACCTAATATAAAGTGATGTTGTCGACAATGGAGCAAGCTTGCCAAGAAGTAACCAATAAATTCAAGACTTGAAGACTCCCAGGTAATAACTATCGGGAAAAAATAAAAAATCATTTATTAAAATAAGGGAGAGATACAGCACTTTATGAACGTCAAAATTTATATTCTGTTTAGGTACTTGTATACCTATTTTATTTATAAATACTTATGTTATCTTTTTAATATTTATTATTATTATTAAGCAATGTCTGTTATATAGAGCACCTGCCATCTTATCTCTTCACCACCCTTGGTTGACTGGTAGAGAATGCCTAAGGCATTAAGTCCGCCTTTGTATACTATTGTGTGCGAGAAGTTTTAATAAATAAATAAAATTACATAAGACAGTCCCCCAAAACGATCACCCTTCACCACTTCCTAGTGCATTAGCTGGGAAGAAGTGGTGCAACAAACTAGTTGAGCCACTTCTTTCTAGCAATACAAATCTGTCTGTTATTTGAGATTAGAAGAAATTGATTCTACAGGCTGTAAAAAGACCCATCACATAGCCGCCAACTACGCATTCTGTACATCAAACTAAGTAACATTGCACAGAAATAATTGCTGGGAAACGACTTTTATTTTTGTTGTGAAAAGCTGTTTGCTTGCAATGTAACACACGCAAAACATTGTGCTGATTGGTGCATGAAACGGTACAAGGGTCGTGGGGGTATTTAAAGTTGTGTTATTCGTAAAAAAAAATATGTAAAAGTTGGAATTTTGACCTTCAATATCTCCGTAACCAGAAGGTTCCCAAGTAAGGTCCAAAACAAAAAAAAAAATACAATGACGGGGAGTACAAGTAACTCTCGTCTTCGTTAAGTGTTTTTTTTACAGCCGTTATAGTTCCTTATTTCACCAGCTGCCGAGAAAAACTAATTAACTATACCTACAAGTGACTCTCGGTTTCGTTAACTGTCCTTTTACCTGTTTTTTTTTTTCTTTTTAAAGTGAAACTTTTATTACATCGTCTCAAACTTTTTCGTCTGTGTGTTGCATGTCGCGTGACGGTCGGCCGCGGAGTAGGGAAAAAGATTCACTTTTACTGTGGTTTCATAAAACCACGCAATCCTTTTTTTTTGTCTGTTTTCTGTTTTCTTTTTGTCTGTTTTTTTTTTCTTTTGGTCTTCCGTTTTTTTGTATGGGAGACTTCTATATTTCGTATATTTTCCCTTTTATAGGATTCACACAATAGGTCGCAATAACTAAGGGGGGTTTCTAAAGACCTACATAAACATCATCCTCTGCTAAGCCTTTTCCTAACTATATTGAGGTTAGCTTCTAGTCTAACCGGATGCAGCCGAATATCCGTATTTCACATTTATCGATTGCCTATCCGACCTCTAGAACCCTCTAGAAGTTACTGGGTAACACGATGCCCTTTTGTAAGACTGGTTGTTAGACTTTGGGCTTCTGACTACCCGTAACGACTGCCAAAGATCTAGGAATGCCGGGACCACCGGTTTAACGTGCTTTCCGAGGCATGGAGGGGTCTCGATATTTATTGGATGGTCACCCATCCACGATCCGACCACGGCAAGCCTTCGATCGACCCGTGCGGCTGTTATGATTTGGCCACGAGTAGGGTTACCAACCGTCCGGACTTTGTCCGACCTTGTCATTTGTCCGGAATTTTTGACTTAAAGGGATTTTTATTAGGAATTATAAAAATAATAACTAATACTTAATGAAATAAAAATATTAAAAAGTTAAATGTCCGGAGTTCTTTGCAAATGTCCGGCTTTTTGTCAGGACTTTTCATATTTTGAAATGGGAACCCTAGCCACGAGCCCCTCTACACTCTGGTTTATAAACACGCCCCAAAAAAAAACTTTAATCAGACCGTTAACATTTATTCTTTGGTCGGTGTAAGTTAAAAACATTATTGATTGTTCTATTTCCATATACACGTGACCAGAATGACGTCAGTTCTTACAATAAAGAGTTTATTATAACCTTCGTGATATTTAACCGTAAATTGAAACACTTGGTCGGTTACTTTAGCATTAGGTTTTTTTTTCTATTAGTTATTTTTATTGTGACATTTTACGAAAATGTCGACATGGTTGGATGGAATTATGAAGCTGGAATGAAGATTTGATGAGTATGGGACAGTGTCTCAGGCTGAAAGTCTCTGGCTGGGGATGCCTTAAAATCCTAATAAGATGAATAAGATAAGCTGCTAACATAATAAGTTGATGTAACCAATATTTTGTAACCATATTTAGATTTAAAATGGAGTTTCTTGCCCGTTCTTCTCCAAAGGTACCTACTACGCTTTGGAATGGGCAACTAGCTTCATCTTTCTGACTGACCGACCCCTTGACAAATAAAATCTAAAAATCTATCAACTTGCGATAGAGTAAAAACTTAACGGTTATTGTCTGTAGTTCTACGGTGAAACTTGCCGACAGAAAAATAGTGAGGAATTCAGTAATTTTTTTTTTAGTTACAGTTAGACTAATTTTATTATACTACATTTGATTTAAGTACGTAAGTACTGATTAATGATAGCATGCGTCATAATTTGGTAACGTAGCTTTTATTTTGTGCCATTATTATTAAATCCAAAACACGTTTCACCGGAATAATTCAACAACACAACGAATTACTAAAATCCGAAACGAAGGATTACTCCTGCCTTCAATATCTTACCTGATCTGACGAACAAAAGTTCGTAACAGATAATAATGGAAGTTTTGGAAAAAGTCAAGATCAATTTATGGAATTAAAGGGATCCAAGGAGCTTGGAAGTTGACGCGGCCGGTGGGCGGACGAGTGCGGAGTGCGGGATTACCGCGGGATTAGGGCCCCTTCCCGCGAGATCCCGGCCCTAGCGATCTACTGAGATTATAAGGAATGAATCAAACGTTCCCGGGATATTGGAGTCAAAGATTATGTAGTGCGGTAGATGAGGCAGATTGCATTGTGGCTGTGCTTAGAATATTAACTGACCGATTTGGCTTGGACGGGGTCAGTCGTCTTGACGAAGCTATTAAGAACTTCCTAATTCTTAAAATAACACAAACATAAATCTTCATTTATCTCACCAGCACATTACAGGCACTGGTTAAGGGGACTACAGGACCTAAACGCAAGTTTTATAATGCCTAAAAGTATATGATCCACTGCAGTCTTCGATCAACAATTTGTTGATCGAAGACTGATAGTGTCTCGAAAACATAATACAATGAATTAAATACGAAAAAAAATACGAAGATACCTCAATAAAAATATTTTAACATTTAAAAACCTTACTAGTATATATATGCAATCATTCTGATTTTTTGTCAGATTATTCTACAAGCAACATATTAACGTTATAGTGCTTTAATTTTTTAGTCAAATCAATAGATTTTTCTAAATAGATAACTGCTTGATATTTTGCAATAAATTACCAGCGTTGTGTCAGCGCGCTTCTCTTTCTTTTTTATTCAGTCCGACAATGACGGCACTTTAGCTGTTGTCAGCCTATTAATAAAATGCAAAATCTTAAATAGAGAAATATGCCTGAGTTACGGATCACCCGGATCTCTTAGATAGGACATGTTAATTTAGAATGAAATTTCGAACTCACGACCTGCAAATCGTAAGCTGGGGCCGAAAGCTCTGGGCCACCACTACTCATGTGTATTTAATTACATCACCACTGCTCTCAAAACGGTAAAGGAAAACATCGTGGGGAAACCGGCATGACTTAGAACCAAAAAATCGGAAACATATGACATCTACCAAGCCGCATTGGGCCCGCGTGGTGGATTACGGCGCAATCCCTCTCATGCAGAGAAGGCCTGTGCCCCAGCAATGGGAACTCTATAGGCTGATTATGCATTACGCAAACAATAAAGGCGAAAATGCCTTCGCTACATACTTTACCGTGTATCCTTAGTAACATTACTAGAAAAAAAAAAAATTCAAAGTGTCATTCTTTTATTTACCTTTCATTCCCAATTTTATCTGTCAACAAACTATGATTCCCAGACGACCTAAATTACCTACCGTATTCATCAGTCCCATCTGGCCCCATCTAATCTTTGTCCCTGGGATGTACTGGTCAATACCTAGTTAGACACTCCTTTATATTAGCTGGCCGAGTGGTTATTGAATGAATCCCGGATCCCGGATAACAGTCTGTATTGATTCTCCTCACTAATGGAAATAGTTTCGGGTTCCTAGAGGGTTTTGGGTAAACGGGTTGAATGCGGTTTTAAGAACTGGTCTTTACTTAGGGAGATTATGTAAGTACGGTTTGTTTGTTGAAGTATTTATCTTCTTTATGTTGGTACCTACCCAGTGTTGCCAATTTTGGTGTTCATTTCCATATTTAAAATTGTAAATTATTTGGGAATACCGATATTTTATAAGCGTAATGGTATTGGCTTAGACGGTTTGGTCATGTTGAAAGGCGACTAACGAAAGGTAATTACAGCATATGTGAGTGGAAACGCCGGGAGGTGACGCCCTAGGAGGACTGCTGACTGACCTTTAGCGATGGGATTGCCCATTGTGTCACCTATGTAAATTTTCTACATTTACATCTGGAATTCACATGGTGTACATATCTAATCAATTATATTCAATTCTTATCTACTTTTTAGGGCTAATTTCACTCACTTTTATGACTAGAATAAGTCTGATCCTGAGAATAAATTTTGAATTTTTTACAGTTTTTCTATTATATGAAAACTGATAATTGACGTCTGACAGTTCTATTATAATAATAGAACTGTCAGACGTCAATTTTATTCCATGGTTAAAATATATCTGACTTTGGTAAAATCAGTCGTTAGTGTATCAGGCGTAGCAAAATGAAGGCAGGGCACAATGCTAAGTAACGTCTATTTTTTCAGCAAATGATTGTTACTGTAACATAAATTTTCAGTATTAAAACAGTCGTTTTCAGTAAATTTATAGTTTTAATATTATCGTGTTTTGGTGGACAGAACTCGGTTTGGTAATTTTAATAATTCATGGTCTATGTGATTGATGTAGTAAATATTTTAATAAAAGCTCCAGTCGTAGGTTTTGATAAATAATAGAATAGGTTTCTCTTGATTACATTTACCTACAGAAAATGACTGAGGTTTTCAGTAGTATGTAAAATAGGCACCGTATTAATTAAATAATCATGTAAAATAGCTGTTGAAAGTAATTATGAATTCTTATATCAAATATTTTGGGTATCTTTAAGTGGGGTTGTATTTATGGAATTTAGTGGAAGTGATTTTAACTATGTAGGTGTGTCCTTCAAGTTGTTTATTAAAATTATTAGAGGATGAAATATTTTTCACACATTTTTGGTAACTTGACGTCTTAGATTTTTACCCATTTATGATACTCTGATAGATTATTGACATTGTGGTATAAATTAGTAATTTACAGCTGATCTGATCGTTGAGCCTAGGTAGTCGAAGACGACGACGTCATTGATGAAGTATTTAATTGTGTAATTTTGCTGACCTTGTAGGTAGACGTTCGATGTTCCATCCATTTTGTAATTAATATTAAAAAAAATACTTCAAATCTTTTAAATTTCACTCAGAACCCGCAAATAGAACAGCGTGAGCAAATAAAAGTGCTTACTCACCAACACAGGGGTTGTGGTTTACCACAGCAAAGATGCGGTCGCATCGCTTCTTCATGTGGGTATTTGGGCAGATGCAGCCGAAGAGCGGGGACAGCCGGAGACCAGCCCAGGCCTCGCGACAGGATTCCCTGGTGGGGGTAAGGTGGTTTAGTAACGTGGTGATAAGAAAGTAGAATGTTGTGTATGCAAGTAAACTTCTGCAAGATTTGACCCAATGACTAGAAACTACTGATTGAAATTTGTAGAAGATTGGTGTTTATTTATAAACGTTGCTTTAAGTTAAGTAATGATTAGCGAGTGTTTTGAAGTTTACACGTCTCTTTATTTTAAGCAACGTTTCTAAATAAAGGGCAGTACTCATCGAAGTTTGCTCGCAAGTTTCCAACTGACTTAGGTTTCATTAATTTCGATAACATAAATGAATAACAATGTTGACGCTTTTTCAGTATAATCAATAAGATTTATATTGTGAATAATTTCCTTCATAATCTGACACGCACTACATGCATTACGAAATTAGTTTATCAGAAAGTTAAACACATCATCGAATAAAAACAATTGGATAACACTTTACAAGTCGGAGAATAACGCAATACAAAAAAAATGTGTCATAAAGGCTCCTACAAACAGGCGCGACTTCGCACACGACGCAAAGGCCCCACCTGTCGCGCGACGACCGGTGCCTTTGAGTCGCGTCGCGTGTCGCGCCTGTTTGTAGGAGCCTTACAACCTTCCTACTCCTCAGTCAGTCAGTCAATTGTAGTTTACCTTATAAGTAATTATAATTATCCTAACCCTAAGTAAATCTGACATATCAAACTTTAAGGACTGTTCAAATGGAGGCGCGACAAGCGATGCGACACAAAGGCACTGAATGGGCGCGCGATGCTTTTGTATCGCGTGTCCCGCCTATTTTTGGAAGCTTTAATTTGAAAACCTCCGTGCAAGTAAACTGACATAATCGGCGCGAGTGAATTTCATCCCGCATCCGCAAGGGATTCGCTTCAGCTTGGCCAGAGCTTGCAAATCATCGAAACATCAGCAATTGTGAGGAAACCTGTACATATAGTTAATAACATAACTTAACATCACGCTTGTAATCCCCGAAGGATAAGGCAGAGGTGGAAGTACCTATAGAACACCCACATTTCGCCAGTTATGTTAAAGTCCCATATAATAGGGGGCGAGCCTTTTGCTATCAACCGGACACAAATCCAGACTCTGGACTGCTACTGAGAAATTCCTGGCGGAAAAATCCAATAACACTGCCCGACCCAGGAATCGAACATAGGACGTCATGATCAGCGATAGCGCTTGCAACCACTAGACTAACGAGACGGTCATATAGGTAATATAAAGGCGCGACACGGAACGCGACACAAAAGCACCGCTTGTCGCGCTACGAGCGGTGCCTTTGTGTCGTGTGCGATTCGCGTCGCGTGTCGCGCCATTTTGTAGGAGCTTTAACTCAGAAATCGCCAACCCCTCTTGAGCAAGCGTGGTGATCAATACTCGTGCCTTCTCTGTATGAGAAGACGCCTTTATTTTGCAGTGGGATTGTTGTTGTAATAGGCTAGTATTGTTGGCCAGAACTTATTAATTGACTGTCACAAAAACATGAGACTGACCATCAGTACGAAAAAAAAACAAAAGAAAAAACAATCAATAATCATAAATCATTTATTAGCAAATAAATGATTTCTATTTCACGCACAGTTTCACATTCTAACTTCGCCTTAGTTTGCACGCTCGCAATGCTGAATGCTCTACTGGCATCGACACAGGAGTGTGATTTGTTTGCCGCGAGATGAATAGACTTAAGTCGTGCATGTTTGAGATTCTGTGAGATGATGGACGATAGCCTTTTGTTTGTCCCAATATTATTTGATTTTTCTTTGTTAGTTTTACTTGTTTTATAAGTTATTTTTATGTATTATGTCTAATTGTTATTCCTTCCTTATTGTAAATATGTCTGTTTTTATTGAAATTGTAATTAAATAAATGAGTGACAAAGACAACACTCTACAAAACCGTACTTCTCCTGAAACCGGACGCGTCACATTTACGGACGAGTATATTTTTGTTCCAGACTATTATAAAAGCCGCCATTATGAATTCATGGCAGTGCTGCTCTTAAATAGAGTATTCCGTTCGTATCGAACTAGCTACGGCCTGTTTATTTCAGGCTGAAGCTGCCACGGTTTTTTCTTTTGGGCTGTACAATGTGGAGACAAAATTTTCACAATTTGACCCTCAAATGTGTGAATATAATACGTTCCCTTTTCTTAATTGGCATAAGGATTAAGTTATTAATTTCCTCGTTTAACTGCCTCGTTGGTCTAGTGGTCGCAAGCGCTACTGCTGAGCATGAGGTCCTGGGTTCTCGATTCCCGGGTCGGGCAAAGTGTTATTGGGTTTTTCCATCTGGAATTTCTCGGTAGCAGCCCGGAGTCTGGATTTGTGCCCGGTAGATGGCAATAGGCTCGCCCCCTATTACATGGGACTTAAACATAACTGGCGAAATGTGGGTGTGCTATAGGTACACCTCTGCCTAACCCTTCTGGAAATACAGGCGTGATGTTATGTGTATGTGTGTTATTAATTTCATAGTTTGTTGTATGGACTCAAATATTTTATGGTTTATTCTAAACCAAAAATACGTTGTTTTGTACGCCATAATATGGCACATATTATTTGATGTATACTCATGTTTTACAATAAATATATCTATTCTAAACAATACGACAATAAATGAAAACACTGGCAACACTAATGTATAAGAGTATTTTGGAACTACCAAATAAATCTTAAAATTAAATAAAAAAAAAGGATTTTTCAAATAAACTAAATACTAGTAATGGCCAATCTTTGACTAGTTAGTGACTAAACTATTGGATATATTTGATGGCATTTTTGTATGCAGACTGGGAACATCATTAGCTAAACGAAGTTATTATTGTGGTATCGTCATCTCCACCTTGTATATAGGAGAGAATTGTGAGATTGGAGCTTGCTTATTAGGTAATGGGGTAATTTTTACAGTCTCAATTTTCTGATTGGACGTAACATCTCCACGTGGTTCGGCTTCTTGTAATGGACTTATAAGTTTAATGTTAATATCACAACGTTATGCCCGCGACTTCGCTAACGTGACGTTGTATTCTTTGACTACAAATCAATGGAAACTTGAAGTTTTAGTTCAGAAAGAAATTATTCGTATGAAAAGTACCTCATTATAATTCATGATCACTTTCGGGTCCCTGCAATCAGAATATTTCATATTCAAGAAAGTCGTTCTGACATAAAACGTCACCATCTCTGGATTTCCTTAGTTCCTTAAGCTAATATGCAAACTTGAGTTTCTCACTTGCACATGTCTGCCCTTCTTCAGGAGTTCATCTTTCAGTGGTATTAGTGTTGGCTTCCCAACACTAAATGTTACTAAATGATACGAACATCACTAGCGTGCGCTCTCGGTCAGGGATTGAAAAGGTTCCTAAAATACCGGTATTTAGTGGTTCCTTTACTAGAACCCTAACCGGAACAGGAACCTAAATTGGAACCTTTAAGAACCTTTATTTTACCGGTTCTTCTTCAAAGTGAGTCCCAACGAGTTCATACGATGCCGCTCAGCGCAGGACGAAAGTTTGTGGAATAGACGCGAGGCACGGGCGACCCCCGTCAGGTGAAGAGGTTGGAGTTTTTGTGATAGGGGAGAGGGGCACATTTGTTTTGGTAGATCATGTGGTAGTTCTTTCTTAAGAAACCTTTAAATCGGATGGTACGGAACCGGTACTATGGAACCAGAACCTGAACAGGAACCGTACCGAAAAGAATAACCTTTTTAAAAATCAAAATGAAGAACCGGAACCCAAATTCGTACCGGTTTTGAATCCCTGCTCTCAGTAGCCATCTTTATTTGAATGTCTCGCTCACTTCCTAACGGGTCGGGTCAGCGCCTGGTTTGGTCTACAACGTCCTCCTGTCTACTTTACTTGTCTAATGGTGATTATAATCTCTTCATTAAGAACTGGCTATTTTCATCCAAGTACATGCACATCCCCACAATCAGCAGGCAATAAAATAAGTCACGCTACAGTTGTGTCGAGTCCTTTATCATTTACCTGTTCTTTGTCGAGTACCTAACAGCTTTCAAAATAATAATTCAAGAGTTACCTGTCTTCCATACGGCATTCACCATCACGAGCCTTGCAAGCGTTCTTGAACCGGTCGAAGAGTACGGAACAGGCCTTCTCGTTGTGGCAGACGCTCAGGGCATAGGTGCAGGTCGGCAGGGTCTCCACTGGGTATGGGTCTTTTTCTGAAAGAGGAGTCGGGTTTAGTATCGATGGTTTTAAAACGTATTAAACATCTCCTTCTGCCTATGTACACTCAGCAGAAGAGATAAGTATTCAGGGTCGCCAGATATATGAAATATAATTTGATAAATGACCAATTTGTTTTCTAATTTATTTCATTTTATTTTATTCGAAAACATTCATCGGTTTACTAAACTTCAACTATATCCGGCGACCCTGGATACTTATCTCTTTTGCAGACTGTACCTAAGTAGTTTGGAGTGGTGATCATATTTGAAAAATAATTTCAGCGTGTACGAGCCGGTACACTGCTAGCTTTTCCCAATTATGTTGAGGTCAGCTTCCAGTCTACCCGACTGCAGCATTGGAGCGACTGCCTATCTGACCTCCACAACCCAGTTACTGGGTAACACGATACACCTTGGTAAGACTGGTTGTCAGATTTATTGGCTTCTGACTACCTCTAACGACTGTATAGATCTACGAATGATCGATATGTAATGGATGGTCACTCTTCGCAGGGTGGCTGGTAGCAGTTTTTTTTTTTTTTTTTGGTTAGGAAATCATCAAATGACCCCTCCCGCTCTGGGCGGAGCGGGAGGGCGTGTCAGACTCTTACTGACTAAAACCCACCCGTGTTCCTTCAATTGCCTGTGCGCCAGGGCCACGGTTCGAACAATCCGCCACGCGGCCACGGCGGTGCGTCGCTCAAGCTGGGCAGACCTCCACCGTATGCTCCACCGTGTCCTCCGGTCGATCCACACAAATGATAACACCCGGGCGTTTCCTCCCGCCTTATCCGAAACAGGAACCTCCCGAAACAGCCATGTCCGGTGAGGCCCTGCGTCAGGCGGAAGATGAGGACGCCGTGGCGCCTCTCAAGCCACTCCTCAAAGAGGGGACTTACCGCCGCAATTGTGGCGTGCCCAGTGGCTGGTAGCAGCTGGACGAGAGTTTCCGAGAATCGAGCTCAATGCCGTGCAATTAGAGAGATGTTCAGCAGTGGACTGCTGTAGGCTGACGATGTAGGTAGATGCTGATGAGAACTTGATATGCCGTTACTCTGAATATTATGAAAAATTTGGAAAATCCAAAAGTGCACGACTCATAATGCTCATTTAATTATGAAATATAAAAAAAAAAAAAACTTAATTCGTTCAAAATTAATTGCCGAAAAAACAGCTGTAGTAGGAAGAAGGTACTGCACAAGCGCCCCTGGTGGAATAAATGTACATAATATCTATAGATATATCACCATCCATATGTTAATTTTCTATGGATATATATAGATATACAGTCTTGTAGTTTTCGTTTTTTATTAATTGCAATTAAACGACACTGAATTAATTAATCATTCGCATTCAGTAACCTACAAACATCGATTAGAATTTAAAAAAAAAAATTAACTCAAATAATGGATTTTTTCACAAGTTACAGTGTTTCCGGGTTTCACACATGACGGACAGGATTTTTTTTTGACCTATTTTGGTGTTTTTTCCAATTCTATTGCAGTAAATCAATTTTTAAAAAGTATGAAATTAATCTCCATTAAATTATCTCGACAATAGTATGCAAAATATCTTGATTCCGTGAACTAACAAGGCTATAATAAAAAAAATAGCCGCCAAAATGAGGCGAAAAAAAATTTTCGATCGTAAAGCACTCTCTGATGCTTCGCATCATGAGTCGTGCAAAAGTATTAGGAAAACGCTACAAGAATGTATTACAAAAGGCGTGTTATCTAACATCTCACTCACTTTGTTGTATATTCGACCATCGTAAACATTGTCACATACCCAGCAGCGACAAAAAACATTGACACGCAATAAAACCCGATGGTTTTATAACGCGAAATATTTTTTAGCATAGTAACATTGACGTGAGTTTTTAGGAGCAAACCAAACATAAATACATGAAAGAAGTATTGAAAACAGAGGCACTATTTGATGTAGGTATAGACTCAGGATTATCTAACTAGCTGTTGCCAGAAGCTTCGACCGCTTGATTGTCGGACATCATCCCACGGGAACGTAGGTACTACCGGGTTAACAGTATCATATGTGTTAATCCAGGTTATAAACTATCTGTGATCCAAATTCCATCCAAATCCGTGCAGCTGTTTTACCGTGAAAGCGTAACAAACAAACATAAAAAAAATCTAATCTTTCTCTTTATAATATTAGTTTAGATTTATATTTATAATATTATTACATATTATAAGTACGATTAGTAGGATAGGTGACTCAATGTCAATTATAAAAAGGCGACTGTTGCAGAATTCCTGAATTCCTTAAAGCTATGAAGTTCAAGGAATAACAGCAACTGTCCAACTACAGGCTCCTACTGTAATTTAAACATTTTAAAAGTTTTTTTTTAAATGTAACTGTTTAGTTTCATGCCGTATCTTCTGCATAGGAAACGACCAATTGGAACCGTGCACTTAGCTTCGACGGGTCATAAGTGCCCATGTAGGTTTATGTGAAATAAAATATTTTGAATTTTGAATCTTCTCTTCAGATGTGATCCATAAAAAAGTGCAAGTGTCTTGGAGATGAATGCAAGTGCAGTTTTTTTTTAAGTCAGACTATGAGAGTGCAATTAGAAATAGGCGCAATATTGCTGTAACGCCTTAACTCTTACTAATATAGCCCTTTTCAGTTGCAGAAGATTATAAAAAACCTCTTATGCAATACTTAGGTCGCAGTGACCAAAGAATTCCCGAGGACCTAAATAGCGTTTATTTATTTTATTTTAAATAGAACGGCCGAAGCCAATTCCACTATTTAAACATATAATTAACACAGTCATGCATTCTCCTCACAAAAATTCAAACATTCTGACGGTATCATCTTCCATTCATTCGCAAACATAATCAAGATCTGTGTTTGAGTTCAGGAGAGCGTTAATAGTGGCTAATGTCCGAGGAATAGGTGACTTGGAGTGTGCAACAGTAGGGCAAGTTGGACCAGCCAGTAAGCGGTATTTCCTGCCACGAGAGTAATTGTCTGGGACAAATGGATTGCAGATTTCATTATGCGGATCAGGAACATCCATTATCACCCTAAGAATTTTAAATATTACAGTCATCTGATCGCGCGACCGTTTACTTCTAGAGAATTGAAACTTAGCAACCCAACAGGAATTTAGTGTGATACAAGAGAGGATAAAACCCGTACAAGTGCTTGTAAAGGTATCTAAGGAATGCTTTTTGAACTTTTTCTAATGATAAATGATAAATGATTTTATTTCTGTAAGTAGGTTTATACAAACACTTTTACACGTCAATCATATTTTTAAAACTAGATGAGGTCGGCGTTTCCTATCTGACTACTCTGAGAAGAAAGGCCGAAACAAACTCAGAGGTCACAGTCTCTTTTAAAGTCCAGACATAATCTTGGTCAGATCATGTGAAGACCATGTAGATTTATGTCTGAAATGGTCTTTTGAGGAAAAACCACACAGAATGAGTGGACCTGTCCAGTCAGTGCACGCATTTGTCAGTAATCGTGGAGCTCAACTCAGAACTTAAGGAGCTCAACCACTCGACGAACAATACCAAAGAAAGGACATTTGGGTAGGCCGCATAAAGCACTCAAACTGCCAGATTATCATTAAAACTACCTGAGATAGTGAAAAAATAAAATAAAAAAATAAAGTTACCTACATAGTCCTCACATTCACAATAAATAAATAATAATACTATACTTCACAAAGTAAATTATCATGAAATTGTATATATAATAATTATCAAAATGTCAAAATTTATGTAAAATAAAAAACTAAAAAATATAGCAAAAATAAAAAATAATCAAAAAAAAAACAACATTCAGTATGCCAAAAATTGGAGCAACTCAATCCCAAGCCTTTTTGTCCTCAATATAATCCTTAACGGTATAAAAAGCTTTCTGGCACAACTTACGTTTAATGATTTGAATTTATTAAGGCTTAGATCTTGAACGTGGCTTGGAAGTTTATTATAAAAGCGTATACATTGACACCTAAACGAGCCGCCTATTTTTTTGAACCTTGTTGTAGGTACAACAAATTTGTGTTTATTCCTAGTATTTATATTATGGATATCACTGTATTTTTTAAACAATTTTATATTTTTATGCTAACGCATGCTGCTTCTGAAAAGAAGTCCATACGGACTCACTAGATTCAAGTTTGCTACATACCAATGCCGTTCTACTCTCTCTTTTCCTTTACATACTACCTAATAATTTTCAAGTTCCAATAATTCCTATTATCATCACGACACATTTTCCATTAAAACTAGATCAACCTTTTAAGATAAGCAATGGTCTGTAAAGACTTCGATCAAAAAACATGAGTTGTCTCAAAGAAAATTAAGTTGGAGCGTGTATAGAATATAATTAGACCGAATTGGGAATGGGCGTATTTTTTGTCCAAAACGACGAGTTGACCTGCCCATTTAATTTACACTATATTTGTAGCTAAACGAAGATTTGTGTTTTTTGTTTAAATCGGATTTAGTAACAGATTTAAAAGCAGTCTTTAAAGCCCTTGAAACTATATGATCAGCTGTTCATATATGTTTAAAAACGTATTTACAGCTCATAGAACGCTCATGAATGACAATAGGTAATATCTTCTGCTTTTTCAACTCCTTATTTATGGCTTTTGTGGATAGGATTTTGATTCAGATTTGTAACAGTTGTAATGGCAATCGTGACATTTGGTCTAATTAGGTTTTTATTTTTATATAGATTCTTCTATATTTTGTGAATGTGAGAACGTTCTAGGCCTAACTTGTAGACTGTAGATTTGTGGACCTTTTTATATTTTATTGAGTACCTGTTACTTGTTGACAGGCCTACACTGTCCTCCCATATCTATCAACACTGTAATTAGAAACATTGTAAAAGCCCCTTATTTTTAAAAGAGTAACCGTGGAGTTTCTTGCCGGCTCTTCTCCATAGGAAACAACCAATTGGAACCGTGCACCTAGCTTCTGACGTTTCATAAGTGCCCATGTTGGTTTTTGACAAAAAAAAATATTGATTTTGATTTTGCCCAAAAGGGTCCACAATGATCATATCTTTGTAAAACGTACCACTTAAGCTCACAAGTGGAAGCAAGAAATATATTAAGTAGATATTGAGTAGGTATTTTAAGTACCCATGACATTTTCAAAAGAATAAGAAATTACCGGAAATACAAATTAAATTATGTATTAGTTAAAACGGCCATGCTTGCATCACTACTAAATGCATTCAATGATTTGTGGTACAAGCAGGCCTAAGAATTTGAAATAACTGGATTAGGTTACATCTTTTTCCAACTGCACATTATAACGGGTGTAAAAAGACAGTTTACGAAGCCGAAAGTCACTTGTACTCCTCGTCATTGTAATGTTTTTTTTTGTACTGGACCATACCTGGGAACCGTATGGTTACGGAGATATTGAACGTCAAAATTTCAACTTTTCAAGTTTTTAATGTTATGACACAAATTGTTGTACCAATACGTGCACCTATAAGCACGATGTTTTGCTTGTGTTACATTGCGTACTACCTCGAACAGCAAATTTTCACATCAAAAATAAAAGTCATTTCCCAGCCTTTTTTTTTTTTGTAATGTTAGTTAGTTTGATGTACGGAATGCGTAGTTGACGGGTATGTGATGGGTCTTTCTACACCTTGTATACTGCGTGTATCAGAAATGCGTGGTCAAAAAGGGTGTGGTACAGACCACCAAAACTGAACAACTTTCACCATGGGACAGACATCGTATAATCAGCAGCTGTCCCATAAATTTGGGTCGAGTAGGTATTGAAGTTTTGTGTGGGAGAGTTGATAATTGTGATAGTTGATTACGCTGTTGAAGCCCGGGGAGCATGAGTCGTTGCACGGAATGTTACCACTTTATAAATATTATGTTTATATACATTTAGAACTAGTTATTGTGTATTTATTTTATTTCTTATTTTTTGTTTATTTTTAATTTTCGTATGCTGCACCGGTTTTGACGGCATCACGTCAACGCCGGCTATCGCTGAAAACCAGCGCTGGGGCTCTGTCTCTCATAGGGTCGTAGCATTATGCTGATTGGCGTTTTGCGTGGACGTGACGCATATTTCCCCCAACTCGTTTTTTTTTGTATTTGTGTGTTTTTTCTTTGCGTCGTGTTTACCGCAAATAAACGTATGTTCTTTCTTTTTCTTTTCTTTTTAGTCCCATGGAGAGACTTATTCAGTTTGATGGTCTGTACCACATCTTTAAATTTGACTACGCCTTTCTGATACATGCTGTATATGTACTATATACAGCATCATTCTGATATCTACATGTACTATGGTATTTCTTAAAGAGGAATAACTTATACCTTTCACCTAACTTAAAACACGGATAATAACTTTTAACCATAATAACTTATAATACCAGTCTTAGTTTCTTTACAAGACTCAAAAGCACATAATACAGAACAACTTCTTACAAACATATCATAACTTGGTAATACTTAACTTTGTTTCTTTCACTTTTACGGCTTGAATTTTTTGCCGATCTTTATAGAAATTAGCTTGCTTTAAGCTGAAGAATATTTTAACTTTAGTAAATCTAGTTTAACGGGTGTAAAAATATTGTTCACGGAGCCGAGTCACTTGCTCTTTCCTCTATTAAGATATATTTTTTTGTACTTGACTATATCTGGGTACCTTCTGGTCACGGAGATATCGAAGGTCAAGTTGTAACTGTTTTTTTTTTAAGAAAACAAGTTTTAAATGATTACCACGATTTCTGTACCGTTGCATGCTCCCATAAGCACAATGTTTTACGTGCATTACATTGTGCACAGTTAATTTCTTTTTTGCACAGAATGCGTAGATGACTTCGTGATGGGTCTTATTACACCCTGTACAAAGATACAGGGTGTCAGCCAGTTATGCTTTGACAGCTTTATGATCACAATGTGAGCAAAGTTCATGAATGGGCTCCATAAATTAATATGGACCTGGATGAGGAGCCTAAGGCTGGTTTTCCACCAGAGATGTGCTAGGCTACGTTGCTATGGATGGGAGCTATTGATACGTGAGTGGTACTCCCCGTGCCGTCCCTACTGTCGATGCATTGCATAACTCGAGCTGCGAATCTTCCTCGCACAGCTACCTCGCGGCGGCGCATCTTCATAGCTCATCTTACTCGTTCCGCTACACAGCTTAGCATTAGTGGAAACGGTCACATTGTTTCGTAGCTTAGCTATCACATCCTCGCAGCGTAGCTGCATAGCACATCTCTGGAGGAAACGCAGACTAATGTAATGACAGATCCTAGCTGCAGCAAATTTTACCGCGAAACAGCGGAAGGTCGTAGTACCAAATAAAAATATACTATTTTTTATCTCATAGAGTGGCAAAACGAGGCCTCCTCATCTGTTGATAACAAATCACAGTTTCGTTTCCTGTCCTTCTCAGAGAGCACTCATTTTGACTATCTTTTAAAACCATCAAAATTATAGCTTTGCAGGAAGACCTCTGAAGGAAGCCTCTTACACATCTTAATGATAAATGAAATGATTTTATTTTTGTAAGTATGTTTGTACAAGCAGTTTTACACGCCAATCATATTTTAAAAACTAAACGAGGTCGGCGTTTTACTACTCTGTAAAAAAACGCCGAAACAAGCTCAGAGGTCACAGTCTCTTTTGAAGCCCACACATAATCTTGGTCAGATCATGTGAAAGCCATGTAGATTGGTGTCTGAAATGGTCTTTTGAGAAAGAACCACACAGATTGAGTGGACCTTTCCAGTCAGTGAGTCAGTAATGTATAGAAAAGCCAGAGTGATCATGCTTATCAATATAAAAGTGGTTTCCATACCCTTCTTCATGACAAACACGCAGGGATGATCAAACAGGAAGTCGCGGAAGGAGTTACATTCAGGATCCACGTTCGGTTCTCGACAGAGGCAAGTCGGCTTGAAGAACGGGAAGGCCTGCAGGGTCCTCAGAGCAGCCTGGCATTTCGTCACGGTCACCGTTGAGCAAGCCACTGGAACAAGAAAAATAAATAGGTTAATATTTCATCATTGCATCCGAAGTACGTTCAAAACTGGACCTATGCCCAGCAGTACGCTTTGGGGAGGCCCATGCCTCCCCCAAGCATCGCCACATCGCCCAGTCCTGTTTTCGCATACAGCTGATTTTGGTGACCTTCACCAGGTCATGGATTGACCTTGAGGAAAGCCTATACCAACACTGCGACTGCGGTTAGTATTGAGGTGTTTATGATAACTTCATTGTTTGCAACTGAAGATAGATCGCAAGTTAACTATGCCCTGAATGGACCATGAGCGGACCCATAGACTGTCTCATTGGTTTGGTTGCAAGTACAGCTGTAGGATCAGAAAGTTCTATGTTGGATTTCCTGATAAAACAGCGTATTTAATTATATAATTATAATATTCCTATGTAAGCCTGCTTAGGGATAAGAATATAACAAATTAGTAAAAAATAAAAGTTATTAAAAACAAGAAGCCAACTACGACAAAAAGAACAACTAAAAAGGTATAAACAAGACAACACAGACAGACAAATGAAAAATCCGGATAATTAAGGCAAATCGAACAGTTTACGTGTGACTCCGGATTTTTAATTTGTCTGTCTGTGATGTCCTGTTTATACATTTTTAGTTGTTGTTTTTGTCGTAGTTGGGTTTTAGTTGCTATTAAATTTTATTTCAATTATTTTGCGGTTTAGGATCATTGAGGGTATAGGTTCTTTGGTGTGCGTAAATTGAACAATAAAATTGGGGGTTTATACATATAGTTATAGGTAACCAATATATGTTCAGAAAGTACTCCTTCATTAGATAACAAACACGATATATTAAACTTCTTTTATTTTTTCCGCAACATTTTTTATCCGGTATAAGCCGCCATGTTGGAATTTTTGTGACATCACAACGCCTTTAACCAGTGGACAATAATGACGCTTCCAACGATACCTCATTTGGCAAATTATGATAAGTAGTTTAGAAGTTATGAGGGAACAGATGAACATACATACATACATCCCCACATACATACGTACCGGTCAAAATCATAACCCCCTTTTTGCTTCGCCGTAGTCGGGTAAAAATGAAGTAATATATCGTCAATTAAATATAACTCGTGGGCGTTGATATGTATTAATACTTCTATTATCAGATCCAATGTCAAAGAAGACAGACGAATAACACAAATTTCCATCGTCGACTTTGTCTCTGTTATCTCTGACCTAGACTAGAGTCAAGAGAAAACCAAGCTCAAATAAAAAAAAAAACAAACGCGTATTATGTTATTTTAATAAAGCAATCTAATTACAAACACTTAGACGCCGGTACCAACCCAGACACGGTAATTAAAAAAAGAATATTCAATTGAACATACACCCAACAGATTTATGACTAGCCCCAGAAAACGACCCCTAATTTTAAGGTTATGGGGGCTAACGAAGGGCGTAGCCCCGCCCTAACAAGCGACGGAACCCACGCAAAAACCACGCCGACCATTATCTGTGGAATTAGAAGTTTTTGCGAGATCTGCTCCATTAGGGAGTGGCTAACTGTATTAGATTTTTTCTCTCTACCCTTTATTGAATTAGTCAAGTGAATCTTAGATTCATGGATAGATTCTGAAGTTAGGTGCAAGGATTTCGGTATCTATTATATTGTATTGTATTAATTGTATTGTAACTAACCTATTTATACAATACTGGTATCCAACTGCATCCGGTTCGACTGGAAATTCGACCCCTTGACAATTCAAAAGTGCCTATAGTCGTAATTGGTTTATTTGAAATAAATGCTTTGAGTATGAGTTGAGTTTAAGTTTGAGAATATACCCTAAAATAGTTGGGAAAGCCTAGGCAGATGGTGATTATTGTTTTGTGTAAGTTTTTAATTATACGTTTCCATACTATTTATCCGGTTGCGATGAAAGTTTGATAGAAGAAGGCGCCCCTTACTAATGAGATAAAATAAGTAAAAGAACCTAATGCTATAACAAACTTAACTAAATGGTTTCAATGGATTCATCCATGACAACGGAAATGGCATATTCCAGAAACAGCCAGGGTTTTCGATATGTATAAAATATTCATACATCTTTTTTTAATCGACTTCAAAAATGAGGAGGTTCTCAATTCATCTGTTTTTTTATGTATGTTTGTTACATGATATCTCCGGCAATTGTGGATCGATTAAAAATATTCATTTTTTAATGAATAGGGTATGCCTCAGGGCTGTCCCATATAAATTGTATTAACTTTGCTTCAGTAGTATTTCAGTTAGCTTCAATAATATGTATTTTTTCCACTTAGTGTATATTGAGGATGTTATAATAACTCCCTGTTACTGTTATTTACATAGCATGTAGTGATATACGAATTTGTGTGGGGTAAAAAAAAAACCAACCGACTTCCAAAAAAAAACACTACAAAGTGAAAAATAACTTTAATTTCGAAAGTCGGTGTCTTCGGTTTTGCATTTTCGGTTTTTTGCCACCGACTTCAGAAATTAAAGTTATTTTTTTACTTTGTAGTGTTTTTCTGGAAATCGGTTGTTTTTATTTTGTAAAAAAAGATTATATTTTTCACTTTTTAATTGTGGTACCTATGTACTATTGATTGGACTATCCCAATCAATCTTGCATCCATTACGATGGCAGCATAGCTTTCAAAAAACGTACAGAGAACAGAATTACTTCGTGGAACCCATAAAAACTATTGGATAGCTGGAATGGATATCTGTACTGTCGACAAAAGTGTTTGGTATGCAAGTACAATACAAACACCCTTGGGCTATAATAATAATTATAAACGTTTATTTCGACCAACACCGGATTATAGTAGGCACAAAATTAAACACATACAATCAGAAAGACTTCACACTAGCACACAAGCATTTTATTGTGTCGTACTATATTTTTTAAACATTATGAAATACATTTAACAACGTTTTTAAATCGATTGTGTATAATGAGTGGAATATGAGGCAAGTAAAACAAATGAATTAAAAGTCTTATTATTATGCAGAGTGAAAAGACCCATAGAAAAGCTGAAATCTACCCATAAGCAGAAGTAACTCTGAGCAAAAATAAGTACAAGGTTTTTTTAAAAAAAAAAACATGAAAAATCCCTGTATTTTATCATTTTGGCGATGAGTCTTTTAACACCCGTTTGAAGATCTTTTGGATAAACAATTCTAGAATAAAGGAGACTAACAAAAGGCATTTACATAGACATAATAACCTTATTGGTGATGCTCTTCAGAAAGATCAGGTCCGTGCATGCACCCGGCTTGCGGGTACAACCAGATTTATGAACGTAAACGAAGCAAAAGGAGTATGTAAGAATAAGAAAGAAAGAAAAAAGAAGGCGTGAGTTTATGTATGTGTATGCAAATTCTAGTAACCAAAACATTAGAAACACTGACTTGAACTACTCAGCACACACACAACATTGGTTAACATGCTGCCTGTATGTGTACACATATTTCCTTTGCTGACTGTACTTGTGTGATTGATTGGATATCAATTCTCGTAGTTTCGATGCTATCTCCATTATTTCAGTTTCTAGGTAAATTGTAGTTTTCAGTGAAATTGAAATTTCACGTTAATTTCGTGAGAACTGATACAGGTGTTTCAGTTTTAATTGATCCACCTATTATTATGTTGTGTGTTAATATGTATATTGATAATTAAATGGATAAACGAATGCCGTTAGTACCTAACTATATCATTAGTTTATTAATTTCATGTTAATTATTTGCAAAATTAATAAAAAAATTGAGGGATTAATGTTTCAAAGTGGTCCAAAGTTACCTGAACTGACTGTGGTGCATAGGCGGTAATGCCACAGCGCATACCCAACCAGTAAATGTTTGTGTTCTTCTATATATAAAAAATAAACTGATTCATCTACGGACTAACTCGATATTCGAAAAAAGAACAACAGAAATCGAAATCGAAAAACTGCCAGGAACAATAAAAATAAAAATCACTTCAGTGAGCACACAGTGTCATATCGCATAAAGTAAGGCTGTGTCTACATCAGCGTCATTACCGATGACAAGGGTAGACAGCTCTCAAGGCTCCTTTATCGACGCAAATACTTAAAAATTTCCCCTGGAACGTTACGTACCTAATTTGCCACTTGGTCTTTTCAAGCCAGTGAGTTATGGCTGTAATTTTTCATTCTTGCTTCTCGTTTTTCGTCGTTTTAACTTCGTTTGCATCATTGTAGATGCTGCTTTAGTGGAAATTTAGGTGACGTTTTTAGGAGTTTGAAACAGGGGTAGATTTTTCGTGATTTGGTTGGTAAAGGACTTGGTAAATATATAGATATCAGTTTATTCACAAACTACTTTTGGCGCTCGAATGATGATGACACAGGGAAAGGGGCGCCGACTCCCTCCGTGGGTGCTCAGGGACAGCTCAGCAGTCACATTTCTCTTTAAAAGCACGTCACGTCGTTAGGTATAACTTTTTAAACCGGGTCGCTAATATTGTGGAGCTCGCTTCGCTCGCTCTTGCATCGTAGATTTTCTTCAATCCATATTTTATAGACCTAATTAATTGGTAGTTCTTAGGGATGAAGACGGTGCCTGTCTGTTCGCTGAACATGAGTTTTACTGGACGGATGTAGATGCGATTTTAGGGATTAACGGAGATGAGCCTAGGTAGCCCGCGAAATTCAAAAATACTTACGTTTCTTACAATTTGCAGGTCACTGTCAGGTTGTATGCTGATTAAAATAAGATTCGCAGCCGTAACAAATATGGCTCTACAGAATTATAATCATTCGAATCAGCAATACAACTCCTTAAGGGGGATACGCCAAGGTAGCCCGCGAAATTCAAATTTTCTTACGTTTTTTGCAATTTGCAGGTCAGTATCAGGTTGTATAGGTGATCTAAATATGATTCGCGACCGTATCAAATATGGCTTTACAGAATTATAATCATTAGAATCAGCAATACAATTGCCTATGATAGAATTGCCCTCAAATGTCATGGTTTCATGAAATAGTCATTCAATAGGGTAATATGAACTTATAGAGATGTATTGCTGATTCTAATAATTATAATTCTGTAAAGCCATATTTGTTACGGTCGCGAATCATATTTTAATCAAAATACAACCTGACCTGCAAATTGTAAAAAACGTAAGAAAATTATAATTTCGCGGGCTACCCTGAAGGTTCCGCATTAAGTTAGAATTGGCGTCAAATGTCATGATTACATGAAATAGTCATTCAATACGGTACTATGAACTTAGAGAGATGTATTGATGATTTTTATGATTATAATTCTATAAATAAATATTTGATACGGCCACGAATCATATTTAGTTCAACATACAAACTCATACTGACCTGCAAATTACAACAACAATAAAATTGCAAGAAAAATTGAATTTCGCGGGCCACCTGGGCGCATCCTGGGCTCATAAAAAACAGAACCCCAAGTAGGGATTAGAATGAGCACCCACAAGGTTTTCTAAATGTCGGTGCCCCTGCATGGGGGCGCTGTTGGCAAACATTTGTGCAATTGTTTTATAAAATGTATTGAAAAATCAAGATGTCGACGTTAGTTCCGATTTTGGTCACGCGCCAAAATATCCTTGTAAAGCTATGCCAAAGTAACTGTAAAGTGTGTTTCAGTTAATAAAGAGAGCACTCAAAGTAGATATGTTAACTTTTTTGTTTAATAAGCTTGTTGTTTCTTATTTTCCAAAGGTCCTGCATGGCAACCATTAAGAGTCTAATTTGGGATTTAGTTCCAAAATTGCCTGCCAAAGTCAAAGTCAAATGATTTATTTAAAATAGGCACATAAAAGGCACTTTTGAACGTCAAAATTTACATGAAAATAGAATTGATTCTAGTTGCCCTTTCGAAAAGGTAGTTTCGTATGGAGAAGAATGGGCAAGAAACTCCACCGTTACTCTTTTAAAATGTTTTACAATATTATGTATACATTAATTATATAACTATATGTAAAGACGATGCCAGAGTTTGAATAGGCTTCATATTAGATGAGACTGATTAAATGGGGATGATGATACTAAAATAGTACAATTCCGTTCACCCCTACAGACAATTATTTTTGATCATATAAAAAACATAAAATGGAGTAAGTACCTACATGGACGAACAAAAAAAATCGGACGGAACTCTGTTAAGACAAAAGTGAGTCCCGTTTATGTGTGAGTGTTGCCGTTTGCGCGCGTAATAGCCGACCGTCCGTCGCCGTCGTCGGCCGACTAACGTGTGAACTTGTGCGTACAGCGAGCTGACGGACTTAAGTGACACAGTTTTTTGCTAGAAAGAATCTGTCCGATTTCTTATGTTCGTCCATGAGTACCTACTAATAAATAGTCTTAATAGTAGTCTTATCCTAGTTATTATCGAACAGTTAAAACTATTGGCTAGATAATTGGTTTGTTCAGATATTCCCCTGGCACGGAGTTTAAAACAAGGATATTATTCAATTGTCGATCCCCAGTAACCACTGCAAATTGTCTAGTTTCAATTACTAAACCACACGAAATGTTAAACTTAATGGCTTCGAATAATTATGCAGGAAAATACAGAAGACGTTGTACTAAAATGAAATCTTTGGTTTTAAAGATTGATGTAATGGGCTTATCAGCAGCATTTTAAATGAACTTGTTTATTCTGTAAATAGGATATGGGAATCACAAAAGACGTCATAAAAAAAAAAACTATATGGAGTCGACATTTCCTATCTGACTACCCCTGAGAAGAAATGGCGAAATAAACTCAGGGGTTACAAAGGCTCTTTTAAAGTCCAGACATAATCTTGGTCAGATCATGTGGACTCAAACTCAAAGCATTTATTTCAATTAAACCATTTACAGACACTTGAATTCTCAAGGAGTCGGTCAGTCAGAAATATGAAGCTGGTTGTCCATTCCAAAGCTTAGTAAGTAGGTACTTATGGAGAAGAACGGGCAAGAAACTGCATGGACACTCTTTTAAATTATGTTGTTACAAAAATATTAGTTACGTCTTTAATGATGAACTTATAATTATATGTGAGAACGATGTAAAAAGACGTACACGTTAAAAGTGTGCAGAACCCGCTACAAGGTATTTGCCTTGCAGTGGGACAATCTGGAGAGAAGTAGAAGCATTTGTCTCTCTACTGTCCTTCCTCTTCTCTCGATGTAAGGCGACTAGGAACAAGTCTTTGTTGACTTTACACATTATTTAAACTCAAGACGAACAATGTGTACGTTTGTCCGTCCGTCATTCAATCACAACTCATGGTGAAACGCAAAGGAATAAGTTTCAAGGAAAATGTCGGGGTCTACTTTTTATGCCATTTGATTTGTTCTCCTGTGACGTGAAGCAACGTGACATTTTTTTGCACCACATCGTAGATCAACGGTTCCGTCAAAACCGAGAAACGTGAGAAGGAAAGACTATTAAATCCTTTGATTTGGTTGAAGGAGTTAGTATGACGCTGAAAGGCAACTTTAAAAAGCTCCTACGAAATAAATGTGAAAGAAAATTTACAGAAATGAAAAATTATTACCTTAGGATAGCCCTGGCGCACAGGCAACTAAAGGAACACGGGTGGGTTTTAGTCAGTAAGAGTCTGACACGCCCTCCCGCTCCGCCCAGAGCGGGAGACCTCATTTGATGATTTCCCAACCCAAAAAAAATAAATAAAAAGGATAGTCATTTACAGACAGATTTCTATTATGAAATTATACTAGTGGCTCACTACTACTAAAAAACATAACATGATGCTTGTTTCCCGAATTGCTAGACAAATGGGTATTAATTAGACCTCTATTTCGCCATTTATTTTGCATGTAAGTCCCATAATAAGAGTAACCGGCAACAAATCCAGACACTGATTTATTACCGAGAAATTCCTAATGAAAAAACCCAATAACACTTTGCACAACCCGGGGATCACACCCGGAACTCCCATGCCCAAGTAATCTACAGGCATATATGTATTGGGGAAAACTATAATGTGGAGACAAAAGTATACCGACAAAAGGGGTGGATAGGGATGCAGGGGTGAATCGAGACGAAACTTTAAAAAGGGATTTTAACATTGAAATAATATAATTTGTTGCCAAAAAGGACTCTAATGTGTTTACTGTATTATAATTAACGATTAAGTGCCCTTTTTGGCAACAAACTATATTATTTCAATGTTAAAATCCCTTTTAACGATTCGTCTCGAATCACCCCTGCATATCCATTCACCCCGTTTGACCGTACTTATATAACATGCAGGCAAATACTGGGTAAAGTGCTAGTCCCCTGATAATATCACAAACTAGAAAGGTAGGTAAATTATTCCATTTCTCAGATTTACTTTACCAAGTTTGACTAAACTCGACTAGGGTAGGTAGTGTAGGTAATAAGTAGCTACTAACGGTCATTGGACTTGACTGTGTTATCTTTGAATTTTCCTTTCCCGAGGCAATGTTTGCTCTTTGGGTTTGTTATATGTAGTGTAGACTTACAATAAGCTGTTTGTTGTGTATCTATTTAATAGATATGTAATATCAATGACTAGATTTCCTCACAATCTTGGTCCTAATGGAGCCCTGCTTTACTGTATGGAGTTTTTAGAAAAAAACATTGATTGGCTGCTGAATCAAATCCAAGGTGATATAATAATAATAATAAATAATTTTATTTCAGACAACTAAAAAAATCCATAAATTGTTAGTAACAGGTTTGGACTTAAAACACTATCGTAAGTAACTTAAACTAAAGACGAATTCATGAGAAGACCACCCATCAACTAGACAACGAGAAATGGAAACTAGGGTATAAGTCTTCTCACAAATTGCCTTATTATTGCAGAGGAAGTGTCTGCCGCCACAGCTTCCAGGAAAAACTTTTTTTTTAAAATCCTTTGCAAAACTTTTTGATGAAATTGTAAACAAACCATGTTCAGTTTTTTTTTTTTCGCAATCACTCTATTAAGGGAATTAGTAATATATTCATTATGGTAAGAAGGTTGGTTAAGAAGGTTTCAACTTTACATCTAACTAGATTCTCCAACAATTATTTATTAAATAACACGATTAAATTGTAATTGAATAATCGTCAACGAAGTTTTTCAAATTAAAAAACATCTTTATGGTGATTTAAAATTAGATTTTCAGGTTTAATAATTCAAATAATAAATTTAAAGCACTCAAATTGAAGTTGCATTAGAAATTGGCATCCAGATCCATGTGTACGTTTACTGACCCATTTGTAATATTGTCAACAAAAACTTTCGGATCGTTCACGACTTCACTAGTCATTTAAAAACAAACTGAACTAAACAGATGGTAACTCAGCTGTTTATCCAGTTTGTCTGTCATTATAAGTAAGTCCCAATCAATCTATACAAATAAATAAAATTGAAGTTTCTGTTTGTAATGTCAAAATAACAGGTTTTTACTAAATACTTATGAAAGGATATACGGTACTTATAACAAAATATCTTCTTTTTTTTTCTCTGTCTGTTTGTTTCGGCTAATCTCCGAAACAGCTCAACCGATTTTGACGGGACTTCACTAGCAGATAGCTGATGTTATAAGGAGTACCATAGGCTATATATATATACTTTTTGTCCTGGTAGCACATTCCCGTGGGATAATTTCCGGCATATACGCGGGCGAAACCGCGGGCAGTAGCTAGTTATAATATATATATGTATATATATATATATATATATATAGTACATTGCCTCTTCTTGAAATCGATATTTCTTTTCTGATAGAAATAACGATTTCAAGAGGAGGCACGGATAAAAATTGGTCGTGAGGGTTTGTCAATCAAAACGCTCACGACCAATTTTTATTCGTCACAAATTCACACCTCCAATTCTTTCCCGCTCACATCATTTACCACTGTTTCTGAAGCTTAAGAACAATGTAAGTTACTGTCATGGTGCTACAATGGGAGCCATTGTCCAAGCTATGGTGAACAATTAGCTGTGATTAATGAGATCAGCTTTATGGGGTTTCGTTCTAAAGATTGTGTTTTGTTTTTACTGATGACTTTAGCTTGTAAATTACTGCTTTGCCTTATAAGGGAATTGTACACCGGGCGTTTAATCCGAGCTCAATTTTAATAATATTAATTTATTTATTCAACAGACAACTGGATACATTTACAAAAATATTACTTACAATTCTAGATGTAAGTAAACAATTTAAGTTATTTGCTATGTTAGTACTTAAATTCTACTACCGATAGGGTTGTTTTTATAAGATGCCTCATTATGGGGCTTCCGTCAGGCCATCAGCAATAGTTTTCAGGAGGCTCTTGCCACTGTCTCGCAATCTTGTGAGAAGAGATGTATTCTTTTTCCACACTACAGGTGAGAAGCTATCAATTCTGGCTCGAGCAAATATTGCACATGCACTGCAATAACGCGGCAGTCGCAACAGCGCCCTAAAAGCTGGCCCTAAAACTTGTTTTATTGAATACACAATGTATTGGCGGCATGCTTAGTACATCTGATCCATAGAGTGCTCGAGTACAGGGATGTGCAGTTTGCTTTAAAAAGCGTGATTTTGACCGCATCTGTACATCGCGCGAAACTACGGGTCAGCATATTCGCCCGCACCAATATATTATTATCTTTATGTATTTAAGATCGATCAGTTTAAGCTACGCTTGTCGCGGTCGGTCTGTAGCTAGACGACCGTGTCGTTGGTCCCGGCTGTCATTCGTGGACATTTGGCAGTCGTTACGGGTTGTGAGAAGCCCGGAAGTCTGACAACCAAACTTACCAAGAAGTATCGTATTTCCAAGTTACTGTGTTGTGGAGGTCAGATAGACAAACGCTCCAAGTAAGATACTGGGGTATTGAGTTCCGTTTGGACTGGAAGCCAATGCCAGCATAGTTGGGAAAAGGATAGGCAGATGATGATATATCACATAATTATGTTACAGTAGTAGATTACAGTCTATGCTGAAAGGTTAGTCAATTGTCTACAAGCAACATTTTTTTTGTTGTTTTCATGAGTGTTTACTTTAAATGATAAATGATTTTATTTCTGTAAATAGGTTTGTATAAACACTTTTACACGTCAATCATAATAGGTTGGGGAAAAAGTTTCTTCGCATTTTTTAAGACAATTCAAAACATTTTTTAATATAGTTTATTTACATCTAACTAAAGTATGTAGGTACCATTTTGTTCGATAACTTTTTGCCATCTTGTAGGTAGGGACATGATCCCATTGCTATAGAAATTTTGGGACTTCTGATCAAAATACCGCGACAAGTGGTTTTGGCAGTCCTCTCGTGATGTTAACCTGACACTGCCTAAAGAATTCTGAAGAGACCGAAACAGGTGGAAATCTGAAGATGCAAGGTCAGGACTATACGGCGGATGCATTACCACCTCCCAGCCAAACTCTCTTAATTTTTGCTGAGTGGCTAAAGATTTGTGAGGTCTAGCGTTATCATAATGAAAAACCACACCCCTTCTGTTGATTAATTCCGGCCGCTTTCTCTCAACTTCTTGCTTTAATCTCATCAGTTGTTCGCAGTAGAGTTCAGAATCGATGGTCCTGCCTGGCGGTACCAGCTCATAATGAATAATGCCCTTCCAATCCCACCACACACACAGCATCACCTTGTTGCGAGCTAACCCGGGTTTCGCCACAGTCTGTGAAGCCTGACCGGCCTTTGACCACGACCTTTTTCGCACGTTGATGATCCACTTTTAATCACCAGTTATCAGCTTCTTCAAAAATGGTTCGGTTTCATTACGTCGTAATAAAGAATCACAAATGAGTACACGGTTCATTAGGTTTCTTTCATTGAGCTCGTGAGGTACCCAAATATCGAGCTTTTTTGTGTACCCAGTTTTTTTCAAATGTGCCAAAACTGTTTTGTGGTCAATTCCCAGTTCTTCAGCTACGTCGTAACTACTGATATGCCGATCTTGCTCCACTTTTTCAAAAATGGCATCCATTTTATCCGTAATAGGGCGACCAGAGCGAAGTGCATCTTTGGCATCAAAATCTCCGGATTGAAAACGCTTAAACCAAATTTGTGCTACTCTCACAGACACTGCACTAGGTCCATAAACATCGCAAATTTTTTTCGCGGCTTGCGTTGCATTTTTACCTATTTTGTAGTAAAATTTTAAAATGTATCGAATTTCTTCATTAGATTCACTCATCTTGACAGTACGAAAAACAAATGCAAATCACACATTTTCCTAATTTGAATTTGGAATTATGTTCTTTAAAATTTAAACTTTCAATGATACCAAAACCAGCTAGATACAAATAGTATAGCCAAAGAGATTTTATTACAAGTTCATACATACTATAATGCGAAAAGACTTTTTCCCCAACCTAATATTTTAAAACTAGATGAGGTCAGCGTTTCCTATCTGACTACTCTGAGAAGAAAGGCGGAAACAAACTCAGCGGTCACAGTCTCTTTTAAAGTCCAGACATAATCTTGATCAGATCATGTGAAGACCATGTAGATTTCTCTGAAATGGTTTAGTTTGTGATAATTCTGTGCGAGTCCCAATAAATACGTTTTCTTTCTTTCTTTCTACATTACTGTGTTCCCGTTTGAAGAGTATGGATTTCGGTGAGCTTACAGATTTTATCTCTGAGGTTGGAAACAGGTGGCCTACTGACTGAACACGAAGACCGTAGTTTCAGCAGAAGTTACGAGCATTCCCTACTCCTTAAGATTAAACAGGGGCTTGAACTAAAAATTAATGACAACACGATTTGACAGTTTTACTCCCATGTGTTTTTGGCCATCGAAAAAGGTTAATTAATTGGGAGTAGGGTTCCGTTCTACGTATCGCAACACTTTCGTACGGGCTCGTATCTTCTTTGTCGGACTTAGAGAGTAGGATCCCTGTCCCGATGACCCAGCAAAATGGCAGCACTAAAGAGAAGTGTTGCCAGTGTCTATGAGCAAACTTCCATCACAAAGGTCGGCTATCAATAATAACGATTTCCAATTAGGTGGGATTGTAAGTTTCTTTGATAAGATGTAACTATCACAAAAAAAAACTAAAACATAATAACATAATATCACGCCTGTATTCCCCGAAGGGTTAGACAGAGGTTTTAAACAGTTGATTTACCGCCAAACGGGATGAATAGGAATGCAGGGGTTAATCGAGACGAAACTTTAAAAGGGATTTCAACATTGAAATAATATAGTTTGTTGCCAAAAATTACTCTAATGTGTTTACCGTGTTATAATTAAAGATTAAGTGCACTTGTTGCAACAAACTATATTATTTCAATGCTAAAATCCCCTTTAAAGTTTCGTCTCGATTTACCCCTGCATTCCTATTCACCCCGTTTGACGGTACCATCTAACTTTAATACCAGAAAACCGTGTATTTCAAACGTTACGCTAAGCAACTGTTCAACAATGGAGTTTGACGTTAGACTGACAGTTGACGTTGAACGCGTTGAACAAGTATCCAAGTTTTGGTGGTAAGACCCCTTATGTTTAGGTCTGTTTATTTTTAAATGACTAGTGAAGTCGTGAACTATACTCTGATCCGAAAATGTTTGATGAAAATGCATATAAATGGGTCAGTAAACGTACGAGTGTATCTGGATGCCAATTTCTAATGCAACTTCAATTTGAGTGCTTTGATTTTGAGTATTTGAATTCTTAAGCCAGAAAATCTAATTTAAATTACCTTAAAGATATTTTTTTATTTGTCAATTTTCGTTGACGAATATTCAATTACAATTTAATAAATATAATTGTTGGAATAACTAGTAAGATATAAATTTGAAACCTTTTAAATACACATGAATTTGTTACTAATTCCCTTAAGTGAGTGATTGCGAAAGAATTTATTATAATGTAGACACCTACATTTCACTAGTTATGTTTTACTTCCATGTAATAGAGGGACGAGCCTATTGCCATCAACCGGACAAAATCCAGACTTCGGGCTGCTACTTAGAATTTCCAGATGGAAAAACTCAATAACACTTTGCCTGACCCGAGAATCTAACCTAGGACCTTAAGTTCAGCAGTAGTACTTGGGGCCATTACTAGCGAGGCAGCTAAACAAGCATGTAATATATTAAATATATTTCCACTTAAAATACGGCTTTATAAGTCTAGTCAGAAATCTGATAAATTATTCATTGCCAGAAATATGCCGTTGGAAGTCGCTTCAGTCAATACTACATCAATTATTTCTTTTAAGCGAGTGCTTCTCAGATAAACTACGTAATAAGTAGGGTATTGTTATGTTATTAAATCAAGCACAAATAAATGTATTTGATGAAGATAAAATCCAGGGTAGAAAAGGAGTTGTCCGAGGCGCGATTCAGTAGTCCTATTACTATTTACTGTATTTCATGCAAAATACAACGACTTTAAAAGGCCTTTGATTTGGTAGATCACGACTTACTAATGGCTAAATTAGAAAGTATAGGTGTTCATGGGTCGTTGCTGCGATGGTGCGAATCGTACTTAAAATATCGCTCACGACTGCTAAATGTCAAGGGTTTTAAATCCAAACAATGCCACATATCATCAGAGGTGAGGGGATGGAGAGGCGCCAAGGCATCCTCACCTTCAGCCTGACGTAGGTCCTCACCGGACATGGCTGTTTCAGGAGGTTCCTGTTTCAGATAAGGCGGGAGGAAACGCCCGGGTGTTACCATTGTGTGGATCGACCATAGGACACGGTGGAGCATACGGTGGAGGTCTGCCCGGCTTGGGCGGATCACCGCCGTGCCCTCATGGCGGCGATCGGTGGCGGCTATCTCTCGCGTTCGGCCCTGGTCCAGGCCATGGTACGGAGCGAGAGGAAATGGGAAGCCGTCACCTCCTTCTGCGAAGCAGTAATGCTCACGAAGAAGGAGGCGGACCGCATCAGGGTGAGGTAATCATTGCGCCCTCACGCCCCTAGTCGCCACAGGAGGAGACACCCTGGGTGTCAGGAGTCGATAGCCGACTCCCGGCCACCGTAGGCGCGGGCTTGCGGACGGCGAGCAATGGGCGGCTCGCCGTCCGGTAAGGATCAGCCTCGGGTCGACGGCGCGTTATGTTCCACGCGCGCCTCAAAGAGATGTCAGCATAATTGACGGGGTTCGATAGGGTCGGTGCCTGCTAGGGTCGCGGATTGTTCGAAAGGGTGATCGTGGCCCTGGCGCACAGGCAACTGAAGGAAGACGGGCGGGATTTAGTCAGTAAAAGTCTGACACGCCCTACCGCTCCGCCCAGAGCGGGAGAAGTTACTTGATGATTTCCGACCCAAAAAAAAGGGGTCACACTTGGGGCCTCTATTTTTCTTAGTTTTTATAAAAGATTTAGACTGAAAAATTTATTCGGAATATAAACTTTTTGCTAATGATTTGAAAATATATCGAACATTATAATAGAATGGAATAGAATACAACGGATCCGATATTATTCAGCTTCAGCTACATTGAAATAATGTACACAATTGGTGCATACAAAATTATATGGCATTAACAAAAAAAAAAAAAGTTACTTTATTCAATTTAGCAGCAAAGGGTTAACATGTTAATAGCGATTTATAATAGCCCGCTCCAAAAACTTGATAATATTATGGACCTTCGTGTTTTAGTAGATAGTAGTTTACGTTTTAGGAGTCAATACGACCAAATCATTAGTCGACCATCAAAATTGTCAGGTTTCATCGTCATGGAAATGAATTTTTTTAAAGAACTACTTCTGGCTATTTTCATATTCCAGTATTCTGGAGTGTTCTACGGGTTCCATACGGGTCTCTGTTCCGTCCGAGACAATGGCGAACTCAGAAATGTGTGTGTGTGTTATGTGCTGACGCTACTCGTCTTCACGCACACATTCACAGCGTGTTTGTACACTTAATAACCACAACTAAAGGGCGTGTCGCGACTTCGTGAGATATTGTAAATAAAATACGAATAAAAAATGTTGTAACTTCTTTTAAATTGTTTTTCTGGGAGCTAGCTATTTTGCAATGAGCCCGATACAAAATATCTTCTAAGAATTCATTGGTAAACAACGAACAATAAAATACAATGGATAGAATCTTTCACTGTCTCTGTAATGTATCTACAATTTATCTTTGCCTTTCAAGCAATAAATATTTCTAATTACGATATCGCTCATCGAACACGGGTGAGATACAATTAACTTTAGCAGGAATTTATTGTTGTAGGGCTCGAATTACTATCACAAGTAATCGTAAAACTTGTAAGTAGTATATAGTTGGTCCGTGTTTCCCTAGTATCTCTTCATAGGCAGTACCATCTGCATATTCAAATAAAACTAACTGACATAACAATTATTAATTACATTAAAATAATTACTTTAATATTACGTTTGTTTAATACTTCAGCAGTAGAGGACACTGAAGGACTCTCCAGTGAGTTCTCATTAAGAGGCTAACAAGAGCTAAAGCGCGGTCACTGTCGGATTGCATAGAAAAGAAAGAGACGCGCGATGACACAACGCTGGTAATTTATTGCAAAATATGAAGCAATTGTGGATTTACAAAAAATGTATTCATTGGACTGAAAAATTAAAACACTATTACGTTAGTATGTTACTTGTAGAATAATCTGACAAAAAATCTGAATGTTTGCATGTATCGTTAAAATATTTTTTTAGAGGTATCATCGTGATTTTTTTCTATCATATCAAGTTAATTGTATTATGTTTTCAACACACTATCTAACTAGCATATATCCAGAAGAATATCATATATTTTTCTGATTTTGGTTACTGCAGTGGATCATATATTTTTAGGCATTATACATTTTCGTTTAGGTCATGTAGTCCCCTTAATTTGCACATAAAATTAAAATATAATAAACTATTAACAAACTAAAAAATGGCGTCGAAAAATTCCTCCGAATCGCTGTTGACTGGTAATCGAAATTTGCTCATTCAATTAATAATTTAACGTGCTTAACTTAGCTTTCAACCACAATAACGTAGTACGTGCCTGGGTTGTTTGAAATCTACTAACTTGTAAGACCGTTCCCTAAGATTTTTTTGTTGACTTTATGGTAGTTAAAAACGTGCAGTATTCAGAGATAAATATGGCACATCGAGCTATAAGGAGTCTGACAAACAGTAGGGTAATTACGTAACACAATAACAATAGCAATGGCTCTCATTTTGACACTTCAAAAACATTCATTTCGTTATTTACGTTGCTGAGCACACAATTTTTCGAACATATGTAGCAAAGTATTAGCAATAGGCTTCAAAATGATTCAGATTGTGATTGATAGTGCGTTACGTAATTGGGGTGCTGGTATGAATAACAGAGACGTGATACAAAGCTGAACTAGAACAACGAAACTATATAATGTTTAACAACTGAGTAGAATTATAAAGAGGTAAAATTTGTTTGTTTGTAAGTTTGCGTGTAGGGGTAATCTCTGGAACCACCAGTCGGATTTGAAAAAATACCTGTGTATTTGTTTGTTTGTAAGTTTGCGTGTAGGGGGGTAATCTCTGGAACCACCAGTCGGATTTGAAAAAATATCTGTGTATTTGTTTGTTTGTAAGTTTGCGTGTAGGGGTAATCTCCGGAACCACAAGTCGGATTTGAAAAAATATCTGTGTATTTGTTTGGTTGTAAGTTTGCGTGTAGGGGTAATCTCTGGAATTACCAGTCAGATTGAAAAAAAATTCTGTGTCTGGATTCTGGATCACCGGCTACTAGCTTTACCGTCAGCAAGCACAGTATCACGAGCTCACTCGCCCCTCGTTCGGGCCCTTACCATGCTCAATGGTCTTCTTACATCTACACCGGAGTATGACTTGTTTGCCGGGAGATGGATAGATGTGTGTCGTAAATGTTTAAGATATTCTAATAAGATGGATGAAAGATTCGCGATATGTGTACCCCAAATGGTACACGGGAGAAATTATTAAAGATATAAAGATAAAAGCCAGCATAAGAATTTCAAAAAAACGAAGCTCGATAGTGATTATTTAGAATTTTCAAAGCGCAGAGCCAGTATTAAAAATTCGATAGAAATTGTACACCGTGAACACAAGAGTAAAATTTAGGGCCAGTTCACGAAAGATCCAAATTTTTTCTGGCAATATATTAGGTCAAAGCGAAGTGAAGTAAAAAGGCAAAGTATCATAAAAGATGGTCAGTATCTTACGGATAATGAGTCTGCTAGGCAATTCGCGGATTTTTTTGAGTCTGTATACAGTAAGGAACCACCGCGACTAGCCGCACGGGCGGCGGCGGCGGAGGCCGGCGCGAACAGTGCACGTGTGCATATTGAGACTGCAAAAAACAAGCCAAAACGTTCATCTGGCCCGGACGGTGTTTCTGTATAGAGACTGTGGCAGGGTCCTAGCAGAAGCGTTGCTGCATATTGTCGATGCCTGTTTGAAACAAACGACGTTCCCGGCTCGGTGGAAGACCACACGAGTCATTCCGGTTCCCCGGATGACAGTGGCTATAGACCAGTGGCTGTGCTGTCGACTCCAAAAAAAGTGTTTGAGTCCGCTATCCAGCGCTGCGTGCAGGGACAGGTGCGCGTGCAGCTATCGGATACACAGCATGGGTTCCGGCCGGAGCACAGCACAGCCACCAATCTGCTCAATTTCATGGCACGGGTGGTACCAGCGGTTGATGCTGGTGTGCAGGTAGACACAGTGTATTTTGATTTCAAAAAGGCATTTGACATCGTCGATAATGATGTGTTATTAAGAAAGCTTGCAGAAGTCGGATGTGCACCACACCTGTTACAGTTTTTCGTTAGCTACATGAAAGACCGACACCAGTATGTTGACTACAATGGGTACGAATCCGAACCATACTACACCAGGTCAGGCGTAAGCCAGGGCAGCAATTTGGGGCCTCTTGAATTTATGTTAATGATAAATGACTTACCGGAAGTCGTTAGAAATAGTTTATGTTTATTATTTGCTGATGACCTTAAATTGCTGCTCGAGGTTAAGGATGAGTCGGATTGTGAACGCCTAAAGGAGGATATTAACCGAGTGGTTGAGTGGAGCCATAATAACAAATTCTACTTCAATTTAGTCACTCGCGCGCGGAGGCCGGTGTTCTACGAGTACAAGGTAGAAACAGCGCCGATGCAGCGAGTAACACAGGTATGGGACCTAGGGGTGATTCTCACTTCAGACCTTACTTTTCGTAAACATATAATTAAGATATGCAAGAAAGCCTACAGAAACTTAGGAATTGTACTGAGGCAGTGACAGGGGTTCAACAATATGGCCACACCCAAGGTACTTTATGAAGCTTTAATCAGGAGTCATTTAGAAAATAGTGCAGTAATTTGGGCTCCACATGAAGCGAAATACAGTGGCATGTTGGAGCGGGTCCAAAATAAATTTACAAGACACTTGTATTTAAAAATGTACGGGTATATCCGTTTTACCCATTGATGTACCCTACACTATTTGTACTGTGTATGGTGGGTTATAATGAGCTCAGGGTGCGCCGGGAATTTGCTCTCGCCGCTTATGAAGTAAAGCTACTGCGTGGTGTAGCGTATAACCCGGGAGTGCTGCGTCACCTGAAGCTATGCGTGCCGGACAGATACGTGTGGAGGCGGCGGCGCCCACAACTGCTGGCTGTGCCGATATGCAGAACCAATCTACTGGCGAAAACCCCCCTCACCCGAACAATCCGCATAGTCAACGAAGTCCATGAAAGAATAGATATAATTTCGTGCAATCTGAGTGAATTCGCAAAAATCCTGTTAAATGTAGTAAGTTATGTAAATGTGGAAATATGTGTGTTCTAGGTTTTTCATACCTAAGTATTATGTAATTATTAGTAGAAGAGAGAGCACGTTATTTTTAGTTCTTAATGTATTATGGCTATTAGATTGATAACAAACATAATCTTCTTAATCCTTTGTACTTAATGCTGCTTGCAGGTCATTTTATTTTTTGTGCTTCGGTGTAGACATTGTTACTTATAATATCGCATTGGTAATCCAATGCGATATTATAAGTAACAATGCTATAAAAACGACATCATAACGAACACATAATAGTTTAACTGAATAGTCAAATTCCCGTATACAAGCATTAAACAATCAGTTAGCTGGAACATATCCTCGGCCAAAGGCGGTTTGCAATTGGCAGTATAATCAAATTCGGTTTAAATTGATTACACTTCAATTGGCAACCGATATGTGCTGTTATAGCAATGTAATGGCGAATCCGGGTGTGTTTATAATCAATATGTGGCATAGCATAGTTAAGTAAATTTAATTTAAATTAAAGCACGATAAGCAGTTGGTCCCGACGCGACTGTCACTCGAAGCTCTTTGAAAGTCCTTACGGGTAGTCAGAAATCTAAAAGTCAGACAAGCAGTCTTACCAAGGGGTATCATGTCACCCAGTAACTGGGTTGTAGAGGTCTGATAGGTAGTCGATCTATGTAAATGCTGGTATTCAGCTGCATCCGGTTAGATTATAAGCCAACCTCGATACAGTTGGTAAAAGGCTAGGTAGATTAATTGATTTTTAACTGGTTTTCTGGGTTTATATGATTCGATAATTATAAATATAATATTTAATAAATTACCACTTGAGTTAAAAAGCATACAAGCTCATTCAAGGCAAGGCTCAAGGCATTCCTGCTGTAAAGATATCTCTACTCATTAGATGATTTGTAATAGTCTTAAAAAAAAAATATCTATGGGTTTGCGTCTCCTGAAATAAATGGATTATTATTATTATTAATGTTCTTCAAACTGACATGTAATTATTTGTTTATGGTGGTTTATCGTATACCGTTTTCATATGACTTTTATTTTTGAATATTCTTTTACGTTTAAATTGCAATTAATTTATTGACATAATGGTTGAATACTTTATGTTTGCATGGTATTTTATTGAAATAATATTTTCTAAATTTACTTTAATTGCGTGTTTTCATATTTGTACATCTAATAATGTTTCATGCTGGATTATATTCGAACGCAATCTAAATTGTTACTTAATAAATAAATTGAATTGAATTGAATTGATATCCCAAAAAACCAGCCAACTGTGAGGTTAAGTTATAGTTGCTAAGGTCAGTCTATAGATGACCGATTCGTAACAAATGATGTCCTTTCCGTTCTCCAGAGAGTGTTTTGGGCCCTGGTTGTAACTATAAATATATATCATCTGTAACATTAGTTACAGAGAGTCGGGAGCCTTGACAGTCAGTCTAAGCGATATCCTAATCAGTATACCCCAAATCAGAAATATGGCAGACACACCAAGTTATCTACCGATATTAAGCCTCGTTTAACTATTTTTCGACCGTAAAACGTTACATTAAATCCATCTCAAAACAGGTCACTGTATCAGTTTCAAAATAATTCGACAAAAAAGATCGCTCCCTTGAAAATAATTCGCGTAATTCACACAAGTATAAAGCGAGGTGTCCACAGGCGTATCCGCGTCACGAGGGCGCACAATAAACCCGCCGGTGATGAGGGACGACCTTTGACACGGAGCCGTTTTGTCAACTTAATGCGTTCAAAATTCACGCGGCACTTTTATCCGAAAATCCAATAAAGTATCCGAAAGTCCGAAACAATACTGTGTATCGCCAGCTTAAAGAATTCATCTTACTTATTTAGACCGACTTATCACTGTCAAGTCTAAATTGGAGAACCGATATTTTGGGATTCGTTTGAAATAGATAAATTACTTGATTTGAGTTTGAATGTTCTAGATTGTTTTCGTTTATTGTGAGACTGTTTTGGTTTATTTATATTGATAGTGATTTAAAGATGGTCTGACTAATGCGTCGTTCTGTAGAATGGTAGATATGAGGTGCATTAAAACAGTATCCTCAAGTAAATGACGTAATAATAATAATAAAAAAGTATGACATTTATCATTTTACAAGCTTCTGCCCGCGACGTCGGCCGCGTGTTTTTTTTTTTGGTTTTAACCTAAAATATATCTGAAATATAATATAATAAAATAAATAAAATAATTAACATCTATCATATGACTACTAAAGACTGCAAAAAGGCAATTATTCAATGGCTAAAAATGAAGTCCTATGATGATATTGAATTATTGTTGCAAGCATCATCAATATGAATTGAAAAATACACACACGCGCGCACGCATACACACACACACACACACACACAAAATTTTAGGATATATCTCTAAGTTTATTTTTCTTTTATTTAGTTATAGTTCAAGTCCTGTCTTGTTTAGTTTTAGTTTTTATTTGTAATTTTTTGTACACCACTTTTACCATTTCATAATTTCTATCATGGAGAGCGGGATCTCCTAGCACAGGTATATCTTTTACTTAAAAGGAGATCCCTATGTAAGATTTACTGTAAAAGTTGTACAAGTTTCTGCAATAAACCTTTATTATTATTTATTATATCTTATGACATTTGGCAGTACTGTAGCTTTCCATTAGTGACAGAATTTTCGGAATCTGATCAGTGGTACCGAAGATTTACCCCCACATACAAACTCACAAATGTTACCACTTTATAACCTAATATATAATAATCTCGTGTCACAGTGTTTGTTATCGAACTCCTCCGAAACGGCTTGACAGATTTTTATGTTTTTTTTTGCTGTATATTTCGTAGGTCTGAGAATAGGTCGTAAAGTATATTTCATACCTCTGCGGGTGAAACCGCGGGGCGCAGCTAGTATTAGTATAGATTTATAAGGTCTTAATTAAGATTATTTCTACCTATATACATATATAATAGATATTCCGTTCGGCGCTCCCTGGCAGTTAACCCCACTACCGCCTTGCTTACACGTTTAGCGGAGTTTAAAACACAATTCTGTTTCTGTTAAATGTTTGAAGATGACAGAGACAGAATGATGTTTCAAACTCGTTTAGCCCTAATCGTGTTAAGTGATTGGCGGCGCAAGTGGGCCTTAGAAAAATAGTTTTAAAAAACGCTGGAAATGTGTGAATACTCTCGAATAGAGGACGCTAGTTTTTGCCTGTGGTTTCAGTGGCTAGGATTTTCCATGACATTCAATATGATATGTGTACGTTTTGCTACAATTTATCAATGATTACCAACGTTAAATGATGATAAACAAGCATTATAAAATATACTTCTTCATACTTAGATGTATAGAGGTATGTGAGTAACAGGGTGTAAAGTTCACTCATCCATAGAAAAGAGAGGATCCTGCGTCCAGATGGGTGTCGTGTCTGGCGGGCAATTGCCCGACATTTGATGTTGGGACGTTTTATATAATGTTTTTTGCGCGGTAAACTCTGCTTGCGCGATGCAGGATTTTGCGTGACGTCAGTGTGACGCGTAGCTCGCATGTGGCGTTTGTAGATGCCGCTACAGATGCTTTTTATTAAACTTAGGTTTTTCGTTAAAGAAAACTACCCTGGTTTTTGAAAGATTTCAGACTTTCAATGCTTCATTAATGGCTTCTGTGAAAGACACACCATAATTTTGTCAATATCACGTAGGTTTAACTATGACAGATCATATTACGCCTGCATTCCGCGAAGGGTTAGGCAGAAGTGTACCTATAGTACACCTACTATTCACCAGTTAGGTTTAAGTCCCATGTAATAAGGGGCGAGCCTATTGCCATCAACCGGACAGAAATCCAGACTCTGGACTGCTATTAAGAAATTCCAGATGACAAAACCCAATCACACTTTGTCCGACCCGGGAATGGAACCCAGGGCCTCATGCTCAGCAGTAGTGCCGTGAGTAGCGCTCTGAAAATGAATCTGTTGTTGAATCACAAGTGATTTTATTGTATAATGAAACATTACAGCATTTGATAGTGCATGCGTCTTACCTCTCGTTAGTTAATTTATGTGCCGGGTGTAAATCTAACGAGGGCAGTGGCTATACCATTGCTGATCCCCTAAGAGATATAGCGTGAGGATAGCTTGTTCATCGCACCCGCATCACTCTTTTGTTAAGACGCCCATTGTGTCTCTAACATTGAAATCAAGGTTGCTTCCGGGATATTGTGGAGCTGCCGACAATTAAAATGGGGCTTTCAGGGAGTAAAATTATATTAACATTAATTTTCTATGAAAAAATTACAGGAAAGCTGTATAAAATCTCAGATAGTTCGACGATTATCACTGCTTAAGTATCAGATTCGATTCTAATCCCCTTTTTTTAATTTCCTAAATCGGAGAGAACTTAGGACCTCAAGAATGCAAAAATGATTTGCAATCGCCAATATACAGGGAGCTAACACGGTGATAATTGCTCGTTATTTCTCTTTATGAAAAGTATTTCCGCACAATGAAACTACGGCTATTATTGCTATTTAACTATCCTGCTGGCCTGAGAGCTGTGGCGGAGAGCTATACTCCAAATATTCGGCATTTTATCCGGAGGTTGCTCAGGTAGGGAAACATATTTTCTTGCCTGGTCATCCTCTGCGTGGAGTGTGCATTATTGTATTGTATTTTATTTTATTTTGTACCTACCTATATCTACTACTAACACTAGAATATAAGTTGTTTTTGTAATACTAACATAATATGGATCTCTGTTGTCTGTAATAAATGAATTTTAATTTAAATAATTGTAAATGACTGGATTTCACACTCCGGAATTTCTCTTTAGAAATTTGGACGTACACCGGGAGACGTATCAGGCTTTCATTTCCAGTTTTAGCTGACTTCGCATTGTATAGGCTTTACAACGATAAGTCAGCTTATACTGCTAATGTATAGGTTGAAATGTCATCGTGCATACTATACACTTCTGCCTATCTCTTCAGGGAACAAGCGTGATGTTATGTCATATTAATATAGACTTTACATGAACCAAATAATTAATGACACTCAACAATACACCTTTCTCCCCCATAGCATAGCTACCAACACAACAATCCATACACAAAAGGGGGTAGAATTTAAATACGTATTGTTGTAACCACCACTGCCCCCTTCCCCTCCCTTTCAGGATAGTAAAACTAACGCAACTACCCGTGACCACAGAACAGCACAGAAGGTCGGTTCCATACAACTCCATAGACACGCTTCACGTACAGCGAGTGCAAGCGCACTCGTGGCGGGCATTCATTTGTACACTGTGCCACAAGATTAGATGAAATTGTGAACTAATCGGTCAGAGGCCGTACTATGACGTGTTAAAGCCATCATTGTTCCAGCGTGAAAGAGAGACTGAGCTATATATGACCGATAGCACTATCCCTTTTTCTCAATGGAACCATGATGGTATTAGCACGTCATAGTAAGGCAGCTGGTACCTGTAATAGATGGCAAAGTGTAGTAAAACTAACAAATTGAGTGATATGATTTGGTTATTAGAACACTTAAATCCTAAATCCTAATCGATCATTTTTCAACTATAAATTATTAAAATAATTCAAATAAAAAAATATGTGAGATTCAAAGTTGAAACCTTCTAAATACACATGAATGTATTACTAATATCCTTTAGTGAGTGATTGCGTAAGAATTTAAAGTGAACAGGGTTTGTTTACCATTTCTTCAGATACTTATGGAACAGACTATAGGCGTATTTGCGTGTGTGCGTCTGTTTCTGCTCTTTGCATGGAGCCGACCTTCTGTACTAGTACTATTTTGTCCCGTGGCTCTATTCTCTGTAGTATGTTTAATTAACATGTTCCACTGGCTTATTTAAGTTTCTAATTAATTCTAGGTTTTGACTTTTTGGAGAGAGAGCGAATTTCATGTGGTATTTTGTACGAGGACTGGTGGTGCTTCTGGGTTTGCTCACAGGAAATAGTTTTTTTTTTTGGGTTTTTGATGTAACTAAGGTGTTTTTCAGATACCAAGTTTCAGCAACCTGTCAGGCAAATTATGGGGTAATGTGATCTAATCATATTTTTACTTCGCTACATTATTTGAACATAGTTTCCCATTTTGAATTGGTGAGTTTCGTGCGTTCGGACATTCTAGGGTTTTCTGAAATAGTGACTTTGTAGTTTCGGCCAATAGAGTGATATGGTTTGGATTGCACATAAGTAGCAGGTATAATTTCACTCAACGTTACCATTTTTGTAAATAACCATATCAATCATCTTTCATTAACTAGCCCAACGCCACCAATTTTGCAATTTTTATAAATAACCATAAATAATATCAAACGCAAACTGAAAGCATTTATTTCAAATAAACTAATTACAGGCACTTTAGGACTGTCAAAGGATCGGTCGGTCAGAAAGATGGAGCTAGTTACCCATTCCAAAGCGTAGTAAGGTACCTATGGAGAAGAACGGGCAAGAAACTCCACGGACACTCTTTTAAATCAAAATATGATTACAAAATATTGGTTACATCACACATGTTGAAGTTAATATGCATGCGAGAACGATGCAAAACGTTAAAAGCGTCCGTAATAAAAATTCAAAAACAATTCAAATATTAAATTAAATTAGATTAAAATAAGCCGTGGCAGCTAAGAGATGACCAGTCCCTACTCTCGGCACCCGTTCACGGACATGGCACGTTAGCATCATTCAGCCCAAACATTTTGAAGGGAGCTAAATGATCCAACACATGCGCCACCATCAGCGAGACCTTAGAATGAGCATGACATACTCTCAGCCGCCAGGGCACATTCAAGCCTATGGAAGACATATGACCCAGTAAATGGTAGCTTTATAGTATATACATAGTACTCACACATATGCTATGCCATTACACAATACTGCAATGATCAATCATTAACCCGTAAAATCAATACCTCCCGCGCTAAACACACCACGAAAAAACTTTGATCCTAAAATAGGACAATCAGCAAACTCCCCGGACCCTTGAAATCCAAGGATAAATCTGAACCGAGCACCCTTCAACCATAGAGCCCTCTTCAACCTCTGGAGAACTCCTCATGTTATTTAAGTACAAGATTTTAGCCAGATTCGATGTGCGGATATGACGTGGTTTTTGGGTTCCGTAATGGAATAGGGAAGACGGAAAAGTAAATGGTAAATAAGGCAGGGAAGTAAAATTAGATGTCCTCATATTTCGGTCAGTTTAAGATATGTAAAAAGCTAAGTAAAGTTTGTAAAAGGATTCTGAAAGCCTACATATAATTCGGCTATCAAATTGTCATGTAAACTAATATTATAATAAAAAAGAGAAAAGATTTGATTTGTTGTATGTTTGTCTGTTACGCTTTCACGCTAAAACGGCTGAACCGATTTGGATAAAATTTGGCACATGGGTTCACCATGACCTGGATTAAGTTATAGAATACTTTTTATCCCAATATTCCCACGGGATCAAGATTTATGCGGGTGAAACCGCGGGGCGCAGCTAGTATTACATAATCTTGTAACGATTATTTTGATTGGCACCTTTTTTGTTAGTAAAACACATCAACTAAGATTATGTTTTCCAGCAGCTTACCTGATTGAGTAGGTACTTGATCGGATTTTCAAAAATGATAGTGTTAGACCTCTGCCAAGTACCAAATAATGTAGTACTAAATTTGATAAAATTAGGAGTCATATTGTTACCTACAGAACCCGAATTTAGCACGTCCTCGAACAGTTTTTTGTTATCTACTTCACAACTAATTTAGATTGTAACGCAATTTGTTTTCTGAAAGCATTTTTCTTTGAGTTGTGTCTAATGGCTACTTTTCTCACATAAGTTTTTCCTTATTAGATTGTAATTATATTACTTTAGAATTACTTTTTTTTTGGTGCGCCTGGCTGCAATTTTTTTTGTAATTTTACTTCTGGTACGATTTGGTAACATACCGTGTTAAGATTCCTGCAAACGGGCGCGACACGCGACGCGAATCGCTCGCGGCGCAAAGTCATGGCCCGTCGCGCGACACGTGGTGCCTTTGTGTCGCGTTACTATTAGGAGCTAAGCAGACAATAGACAGTTTGTCCGCGACGATAGAATGCATGGAAATCTATGCAATATATATTTTTGCTGAACTGGAACTACTTGGCGCAGCCGCGAGGCACGCCTTCCGACTAATTTCTCAGAACGCACTTTCCACTTTTTCTTTTTCTTTTTACTTGTATGTATATATTGTGTTGTTTGATTTGTAGTCTGTGCTTAATAAATGCATTTTCTTTCTTTCAATAACGCACAAGAAGGATAAATAAACTGCTGAGATTTTCATACGTTCTACCGTCGCGGAAAAATAGTCCGCGAACAACTGGTCCATCGTCTGCTTAGCGCCTTAGATTACAGGTTATAGATACATTAACTCATAGATAGTTCAAAGCACTTAACATAGGTAGGCTTATCGTATTTTATTTACATGCACTGATGTACCAATTGTATAGTGATTTAGGTCGCGGGTTTACGCAGAGAAGCCTCTACAAAATTTAAAATTGAGAAGCTCGTAGGCGCGTGTCTACGCGTGTAGCAGTGGCTTGCTACGCTCAGCTACGCGTAGCATAGGGCTTTGCTGCACGGTATCACACCTACCATCTTACGTGTTTTCTAAAATGCCTTATTTGAACCAATTTTTTTGGCAACAGATTTAGACCACCATACTCTCTAAATCCACATTCAAATACCACCAAAAGTATGTTACTTAAGTTAAGACAAAGTTAAACAGAATTTTCGTACTAAAATTAAAGTTCCCAAATATGATTCCCCACGGCATATTTCCGATGGATACGGTTTTAATCTACCTACACGTTTAATTATGTAGAAGTTAAGTTGAGAATCGATAGTCGAGTAAAGGAAAGTGAAGTGCTTATCGCGCCAGTGACCTCCTTCCATTGTCTGGCGAGCGATCACACCCCATACGTATTGTATATACAGATATGTCATGGGGTAGCCATGATTTTATGATTTAAAAGGGGTTTTTGGGAGTTTAAAATATGTCATTATTTTTTTTAAAGAAATGTGGTAGTAGTCACATTTTACTCTAGCTTCAAACTCAAACTCGAACTCAACTCAAAGCATTTATTTCAAATAAACCAATTACAGGCACTTTTGAATTGTCAAAGGGTCAGTCAGTCAGAAAAATGAAGCTAGTTGCCCATTCCAAAGCGTAGTAGGTACCTATGGAGAAGAACGGGCAAGAAACTCCATGGACACTCTTTTAAATCAATATATAGAAAAAAACAAATTGTTTACATCATTCATGTTCAAATTAAAAATGTGAGAACGATGTAGAAAGACGTGCACGTTTAAAGTATCCGTAATAAAAAAGATAAAAAAACAATTCAAAAATTTAAATTAAAATAAGCCGTGGCAGCCAAGAGTTGACCAGTCCCTACTGATGGCGTCCGTTCACGAACATGACGCATGGATCAGCACCATTCAGCTCAACCATTTTGAAGGGAACTTAATGATCCAACACACACGCCACCACCAGCGAAACATTTGAGTGAGCATGACATACTCTCAGCCGCCAGGGCACATTCAAGTCAATGAAAGACGAGCCTAGTAAATGGTGGCTTCTACCCGCGACTTCCTCTGCGTGAAATTTCTTGCTTCCCCGACCCACCCCGTCGCATCGCATCACCTGCTCGCGATATCACTTCGTTTTCGCTTAGCGTTCTTTCTGAGTCTTTTTTCTCAGCTTCTTAGGGTCCTAGCGTGATTTTAAATAGTCTATAACCTTCCTCAAAAATTGGGCTATCAATTGCATAAATATTTTTTGAAATCTGACTGGTAGTTCAAGAGATTACCCCCCTACATACAAAATTACAAATAAATAAATAAAAATTACCTCTTTATAATATTAAGTATAGATTACCCAAAGAGTGCTTTATAGTATCTGATTTTGGGACTTTAGATAAGTTTTCAGCCTATAGACTAAAATAAAAATAAACATCGTGGTATATTTATCATTATGCAAGAGATCTCCTTAACATACCCTTTCGGTGGAGTTTCTTATAATGCAACTTATTATATTTCATCTTATATTATCATCAAGAGTATATTAATGATTATTAACTAAACATTTAATAGAAAAAGTGCAACTGCTTTATTTGACTGAAAAAACTCTAAAGTTACAAGTTTTTTATACTATTCATTCAAATTCGTTACTATCTTAAAGATGACTCCTGCACCCTCATTGCGAATTACACAATAAATCACAATCTAAATCATTTTCAATATTGCTAATCCATTGCTTCATATGCTCGAAAAATTTGTCAGCTCAACAACGTAAATAACGCAATGAATTTTTTTGAACTGTCAAAATGAAAGCCATTCCTACTGTAAGTGTGTTACGAAATTACCCCGCGGAATATTCTATTAGTATTCTCTTTTTAAAGCAACTATGTCTTTGAAATCGTCAGGAACGAAAAACTCCTTCCTAATTTGACGACACATTTCTTCGGTTATTGTAACAGTACATGTCCTACTTCACCCAAACTTGTGGTCGCCCTACCTACCCTCAATATCGGCAACCTATTGTACCTCCACCTTTGTTACCAAGTGGTAGGTTATTAATATATTTTTTGACGTATTGTCTCTGGGCAAACTCAGCTGAGTATTTTTGGGTGAAGCATAAATCATTATTATGATTCCAGTGGCCGATATTACCGGGTGGCTGGTAGTAGGATTATCCATGAATTATGATTGTTTTTATTAACGTCAGCTATGCTCAGGTGGGCTAAGATTGGTTAAGTTGATAGATTGAATTGGAAAGTTAAGATTTGAGCTGAAAGATAAACTAAGAAAGAAAAAAATTGAATTGGTAAATAGTTTTTGACTTTATGTGTTTTGTTTTCCCTTCTACTCTTACACACGCTGTCTATATCTCTTTTAATATACTCTCCTATCACAGGTATGGTGAAAGAGATTTCTTTAGAAGTAAGTAGGGCACGGATAGATATGTATTAAAAAATTCAAAATATGTACATATAATATGGACCAAAAAATGTAAAATATGGAAAAAGTATGGGGTATAAAATAAGAATATCTTTCATATTAAATATCGTTTATTGTGAAAAATTACTACAGTAACAGTTACATTAAAAAATTATAAAAAGATAGCGAAATATTTAGGTAATTAAATTATTATAAAATCTGTCTTATTAAATTGATTGTAGTACACAATCACATGCTTTTTTAAATTATCGAAATTAAAACTCTGTCGATTTGATCTAAACATAGCCTTATATTGGCTGAAAGATCTTTTCACGTTACATGATGTAATGGGAGCGTACTTAAAGAGGCCTAGTTCCGTAATTGTGTATGGCACGTCTGTAGTACCCTCAAAACTTCCGCACAGAACTTTATTAATTGTTTTTAGGGTATCAAATCCTTTATTTTTGTCTAAAATATACTTTAGTTTTTCTTAAGCTATTTCAGCAACAGGGCCTTCCGCTTTAGTTTTTTTTTCTATTACTCAATTATCTTAAGGTTTTCATTTAGCGATGTTGAAGGATTTTCTAGTGCTTGTATCTTGTGAGATAAAAATCAATAATTGCTTTTTATAAACGCCAAATCATTAAAAAGAATAGAATCTTCAAGAAGTTCTTTTGAGGCTAAAATACTTTTTCATTAAAATACTCGGCGTAGTATTCAACCGCTGTCAGCCATGTGCCCCAGCGCGTCAGCACTGGCGCTGGTGGCAAAAGTATTCCGAGATATAGCTCTTTAAATTTTGAGGTCCTGCTCGGTGCTTTCAGAAAGATTTTCTTCACCTTTGATACCAAACTGTCAACATTTTTAAACTGGAACCTTATGCATTCGGCTAACCTATTTACGCCATGTGCCAAGCATGTTACGTGTATCATTTTCGTATATAAAACTTTCAGTGCATCTGCAATTTTCACCATATAAGGAGCTGCATTAGATAATGTGGATAAATGAAGTTAATTAGAGAATCAAAAATCAAATACGCCAGTGAAATGAAACACGTGCGGCTGTGTGTTGCTGCAAAATTGCTGCTGTAAAATTATATAAATTTTTGTGAACTAACTCATGTTCTATGATATATAAATCGAAAATATGGATGATTGTGATATTTTTTTGTAAAATATGGTCTATATGAAATATAGAAAATTTGGAAAATAAAAATTTGTTTTTCACAATCTATATATGATAATCGATGTAGAGAACACATTCGAGACCGAAAATCGTGTAAATTAAAAATATGTATTTACATATTAATCCGGGCCCTTGAAATAAGCATTGATTTTGTACGTATTTTTCTGTTCCTTTCTTTCTGTCTGTTTATATGTGTGTAGGTATATAAATAATAATAATCATTTTATTTCAGGAAATTATTCCCATATTAGCATTACAAATTACATAGAAATATACTTAGGGATTCATTATACAAAAATTAAATTAAATTAAAAATTAAAACAAACATTAAAACAAAAATTAAAACATTACACATTAAAATCATTGTATTCAAAACAAAATTTAAGTTACAAATTATAGTTATTAGGTTAAAGTTCATTCGATTACATTTACTTATAATGACAATGCAATAATGCCTTAATAAATGGTGACAAACTGGCATGCAGGTGCATCTACCTCTCCAACACCACCGGGAAATGGTTAAATAAATAAAATAAATAAATAAGAGTTAATTTATTTACTATGTATAAAATCATTTATATCTGTACACAGTATTAAACAAAACCGCTTTTTGTGCCTTCTGATGCGGTTGTCACCATCATGTAGAGTTTTTGTTCCGGAAAATTCGTGTGTATTATACATTAATATTCAACTTAGATATAGCAAGGAACGTGCGAAGCAGAGATGGGTCGCTTGTTAAATAGAAATTAATAATGAATTGACGTGTATAACATTGGGTGAGTTTCTACGTTCTATTCAAAGAGATTTTACAGCTTGGATTGGCATATCAGGACTTAAAAATGTACCTACCTATGATTTTTCTAACTTTTTATTCATGTTGTGATTTTTGTGTATGTAAACCTAAAATATGTCAGAAGCATATATTTAATATTTATTTAATTTATTTGAGTACTTAACTATAACCCATGAAGGTTACATTTTTAAAAAGAGTAGACATTATTTTCACTGTTAACAATTAAAAATATCCCCATTACTAGTTTGAATAAACAGTTGTGATGTGTTAAAATCAGGTCACCTCAACCTTCAGGGGGCACACAGAACCTTTTTATTTAAATAATTTATTACCATAGACTTGAAACGAAAGTTGTAATACATACCTAACACGTAAAAAGTTAAATAGGCTTGTTGGAGGTCAGGTCTGAGTGAAAGATGAGCTGGGTCATTACTCGCTTACCTCTGTTGTATACGAGTCAAAGTCCACCCACTTTTAAAAGTTGTAGGAATTACAGGTAAAAATAATGCTAACAATGTAAAATGCATTGTTCCCCACGCATACAATTTAGCGGCCATTCGTCTTCCTCGCGCCGTAGCAATAACTTGTATTCTGTATAAATTATATAAGAAGCTTTACTGTGCTTAGTAATCAAGGTTATCAATCAATAGACTTTATAGTGTACACTGGCATTTTATTTACAACCTTCTCCAATCACCAATAGTCAAATTGTACAAGAAAACTGAATTGATCCTAAGTTGTTGCCCGTTCCAGAAGGTAGTTTTGTAAAGAGAAGAATGGGCAAGAAACTCCATAGTTTTGAGAGAATATGAAGTATGCGTTCTGTTTAAATTGCGATTGCATTCCAAGTTCCCTTGGCCTTGTACCATCCCATATGTCTAGTCGTAATACATATAAACAGGGTGTATAAAGATCCATCACATAGCCGTCAACTACGCATTCTGTACATCAAACTAAGTAACATTGCACAAAAATACTTTTCTTTTTAGTGTGAAAATTCGCTGTTTGCGGTAGTACGTAATGTAACACACGCGTAACATTGTGCTTATGTGTGGGGATATTTATAGTTGTGCTAAGTATAACATTAAAAACTTGTTTTGGTAAAAAAAGTCAGTAAATGTTGGAATTTTGATCTTCAATATCTCCGTAACCAGAAGTTTCCCAGATATAGTCCAGTACAAAAAAATATGACAATAACGAGGAGTACAAGTAACTCGGCTTCGTTAAGTGTCTTTAGCCACACATTATATCTGGAAAACATCGTGAGGAAACCGGCATGTCCTAGAACCAAAAATTCGAAGACATGTGACATCTACCAACCCGCACTGGGCCCGCGTGGTAGATTACAGCCCATTCAGGCCTGAGTCCCAGCAGTGGGAACATTGTAGGCTGATTATGTGAAATGTATTATATCAAATAATTTTGCAAGCCGTAAGGCAAAATGTATCGGGACTCTCATCAAAATAACCATCTTATCTGTCTTGCAAATAAATGATTTCTTAAGGTACAAGTCCGTAGCCAACTGCCAGGTAGCAGCAGCAGGCGACGTGTCGCCGCAACACTACTGGTTTCTATGTATTTGTATGAAATAACTTCCGTGACTGGCGACACGTCGTTTTCATAGAAATAAGGTACAAGTCCGTAGACCACTGCAGGCAGCAGCATTAGGCAACGTCTCGCCGCGACACTACTGGTTTCTATGTATTTGAACAGAGAGCATGACAAGGGGTGGGGAATCGTTTGAGGTATGGCTCCAGAATCGCATTGTTGCGCATTGGAATACCCCTATCTGACTAAGTTGTGCCTAAGTGGTGTTGATGACAGCACTTGAGGGCACCACTGAGGCACAGCTTGTTTTGAATGATCAATACAGACTGAGCTCAAGACCTAGTCTCGTTTCAGCTTCTTTTTGCACCGTTAAAGGCTCATTCCTCGCTCATCTCACCATATAGCATCATCTCCAGAGACGTCCCAAAGTCAAAGCTATTAGAGGAACATATAAAAACTGTGGAGAAGCTTTTAAATTGTAATCGTATGTAGTTTGGGAGTTTCGTATATTACTCGGTAAGTAAAGAAAAAGTTGTGAGTGTCTTATTCTGACACGATAAAAGAAACAAAGTTTATGTTTGCATGGGTTGGTGATTCGTTTTGTGTACTACGAATGTGCAGGCTGGATGTATGTATGGTGGGGCGGGGGGGGGGGGGTCTCGTGGGTAATTAATAACAGCAGCACGAGTCGACCGATCAGGTTAAACTGCGCTTGCCGAGGCCGCCGGTCCGATGGGTGACCATTTTTAAATATCAAGATCCCTAGGCCATTGGTCCCAGCTGTCATTCGTGGATTTTTGACAGTCGTGACGGGTCGTCAGAAGCCCGAAAGTCTGAAAACCAGTCTCAACCACGGGGTATCGTGTTACCCAGTAACTGAATTGTGGAAGTCAGATAGGAAATCGATCCATGTAAAATACTGATATTCAGCTGCATGTCGTCTGATGTATAAATATATATCTTTGTATAGGTTTGACTATTTCTCTGTTTTAATGATAGCTATGTAGTACAGCTCCCGAGCGCGAGATCGTAGTTTTTCAACACCCTGGACCATCCCTGACAAAGTCAAGATTTCATGACTCAGATTTGGATTTTCTTTCAACAAAAAGTACACATTTTCTGTGTCACGTCGCCCTATAAATTAATATGGGACGTCAGGGTTTGTCACAAACAAACGTTTGACCCTGAATTTTTTAAATGTAGTTACATAATTATCTTATCGTGGACACACCACAAACACATCCTTAACCAAGAAAACCTTTATTTTTTTTAATTTACCCAGTAACTAGAATACTCCCAACTCATTATAGTGAAGGACAAACTCCTATTGAAGCTCTATCAATCGCTATACTTTATTTATCGAAGACAAATTACTTCGGTTTCCATTGCTGAGAACTAATACTACTCGTAAATGTTATTATTACTGGACTTTTGTACAAATATTAAAGGAAATAGAATAGAATAGATAATATATGTATTGTACAGACTACAGACCTATGTACTCAATAGTTAATAGGGGAAAATATAATAAAGTATTAAGCGCAGGCCACAATAGGAACGAAACTAAGTTTGTTTAGCTTCGCTCATGTAGCTCCCGCGTCTTTTCATACTTAGTTTCATAGTTCGCGGTGTGAACCGAAGTGTGCAAACATGCGGTAGCAACATGATCAAAGTTAAACGAACTTAGCTTTGTCCCGTGTGACCTGCGCTTTAAGCTCAGGCCAAACTGAAGCTTTGTATGGAGGTGTTCAAACTGGTCCGAATGGACGCGTGACCGTGCGCGTGACTTCCTAATCATTAAAAACATCGACGCCCGCAGTCGCATCCAGCGTAGGATTTGTCTCTGTGTGACCAGAGTTTACCTAATTTTAAAAGAAGTCCTCATGTTAGGTTAGTCTGCGCTTGTAGCGGTCAGTAAATAGATGGGCGACTAATTTTTACTGACAAACATCGGGAATCCATGAACTCGCACTGTGCTTGCGTGGGGGATTTTGGCCAATAGGCTCGTTTTCATTCCATGAGACTTAGACAAAACTGGCAAAAGGTGGGTGTACTTTAGACGTCTGCCTTCTACTTCTAGGAAATACAGCGCGACGTTATCTAAAGCCTGAAAGTGTGAATTAATGAGTAAAAATTAAAGAAATTACGTATAAACATGTGTTTTGAGAAACTTTTATACGATGAGTAAGGACTGCGGAGCTCATCCATTTGTCAAGTCGCTGATTATTTGATAACGCATCACTTAGCCAACCTTCCCTCTGATATTTTATTCTCTCCTCCCAAGAGTGACTGTGGTGAAAGGTCAAAATACAGCTGTTTCTTACACCGTTATATTATTATACCAATTTCAATAAAATTGTCACGTATTTTTATTTTCATGTCTGCCCGTTGTTCTTCTAAACATGCTTGCTTATAAAGAACCTACTGATTTGTTTAGTGAGCGCTGTTCAAGCAGCGCCTCGCCTGAACCGAATGATAAAATTGCAATATGTCGTACGTCAGTTACAGTTCGGTGTGAGAGATATCCCTTCATTTGTTGAAAGGATGCCGCGGTTGGCGGTTTGTATGTTCTTATTCATAATGGCGGCGTTTTAACAAAAGATTGAGCAGAGGCTTCTTTGCGTATTGTTAAGAGGGTAGTAAATTTTTTTTTTTTTTTTTGTAATCTGAGATGTGGGTAGTCTAGTGGTTTTACTGGTTGACTTACTTTTCCATCCTGTTTATAAAAAATATAATTATTTTATTGATGGCTTCGTTACAATTATCACATGATAAGTGAGAACTGATAGATGTTTTCGAATTATATTAAATTTGATAAATGACCTGTTTGTGTTCTATTAATTTTATTTTATTTTATTCAAAAATATTAGTCGGTTTCTTACTAAACTTCAACTATATCGACCACCCTGTATACTTATCTCTTTTGGTGACTGTGCATAATAAAGAGTATTCTATTCTGTTCATCTAGCCTGCAGGCAGCTACGTTTGCTATTTCCCGATCCCCACACAAGAACAAGTTTACTAATAATATGATAACCCATTATAACTTCAGCTTGCATATTCAGGCTTTATCGCGTTTTGTATTAAGATTAGTTTGGCTTTTCGGCACTTGGATTTCATACGTGTAGAGTGAGCAAACCTACGGACAAGCATGTTGCATCGAACCGCCAATGCTCTTTGTTTCCTTTCTACATCCAGATCATCTTTAATGCCCGCGCTAACAATATGGCATAAGAGACTAAAACATTACAAGCGCTTTACATTGTGTAAATTATTTTATCACCACTGCTCTCAAAATGGTGAAGGAAAGCATCGTGAGGAAACCGGCATGTCCTAGAACCAAAAATTCGAAGAAATGAGGTATCTACCAACCCGCACTGGGTCCGTGTAGCGGCCCACTCCCTCTCACCGAGAGCGGGCCTGTGTCCCAGTAGTGGGTACATTATAGGCTGATTATAGTCAGATATATATATATAGTCAATATCCTAACTAATATTATAAATGCGAAAGTAAGTTTGTTACCTTTTCACGCCTAAACCACTGAAGCGATCAGCCTGAAATTTTGCAAATACATTGTCAGGTGTACAGAAACGGACATAGGGTACCTTTCATCCCGAAAAAAAATACTGTTCCCGAGGAAAACAACAATAACGTTCTTATGATAATAGATGGCGCCACGTGTCTTTCGAATCATGATTGAATTATAACCCGAATTGATTGTTAAAGTTTAAATTAACGCGAGTGAAGCCGCGGGCAAAAGCTAGTTCATTATATTTTTCAATTTTTTCTTCCAGTGGCAGGATACAGTGATAGCCACTATATAATTTTGTAATACCTTATATAACCTGTGTGCACAAATAAACATATTTGATTTGAAACTTCAAAGTACTCACCAAGTTCAGATCCACAGACACGCGGGATGATTTCCAAGATGGCGGAGCAGGAGGCGTCTTCGAAGCAGAGCTGCCTCGCGAGCAGGCAGTTCAGGATCGCCATCGTACCCTTTAGACCGGGCCCTGCAGAAGAAAATGTAGAGGTTAGGCAGTGAAAGTGATCTAAGGAACTTCTATTATCGGTTTCCGAGGTATTCTTTTAACCGAAGTTTATGTATTTGAAATTGCTATTGGTTCACGCATTGTTTTCCCGAACACTCAGTTAGAAGGACATTTATTTAGATACATAAGGAACTTTGTGGAATCACATTACACATTAGGCAGTAATGCATCTATAAAAAAGTACACCCACATTTCACCAGTTAAGTTTTAGCCCATGTAATAGGGGGCGAGCCTATTGCCATCAACCGGGCATAAATCCAGACTCCGGGCTGCTACTGAGAAAAACTCAATAAAAGTTTGCCCAGCCTGGAAATCAAACCCAGGGCCTTATGTTTAGCAGTAGCTCTTGCAACGACTACACCAATGAGGCAGTCAATAAATCGAGTTTCTGGAATCATTAACTTTGCTAACCGACTTCCAAAAAGGAGGAGGTTAATGTTCGGGTGTATGTATGTTTTTTTTTTTTATGTATGTGCACCGTTTTCTCCGTTAATTGCGGACCGATTTTGTAAATTCTTTTTTTGTTTGAAAGGGTATGCTCTCGAGGTGGTTCCATTGTCAGCAAGCCAGAATCTGATGAGAGAATCCCATGGAAATCGAGGAAAACCCTCAAATTTTATAGGCACACGTTAGCGATTTGGGTTTTTTCTATAGTAACTCGTGCATTTGCTCCCGGAAAGCATCATTCAGTGAAGTGGAACTGATGATGAAGACCATAGGTGGCCACCGGAACTAATCATAATCATAATCTGCCTATAATGTTCCCACTGCTGGGACACAGGGCTCCTCTCTTTGAGAGGGAATGGGCTGTAATCCACCACGCGGGCCCAGTGCGGGTTGGTAGATGTCACATGTCTTCGAATTTTTGGTTCTAGGACATGCCGGTTTCCTCACGATGTTTTCCCTTCACCGGAACTACTCAATAATAAGTATTTCACGATTACTTTAATAAGATTGCTAAGCAATTTATGCTCGTTACAATGCATATGGTGAAATGGAGCTGATGGTGAAGCCACCTTCATCAGTGGTTTTGGTTCTTAAACACAAAAAACTCCTCAAAAATTAACGTGAAAAATAAAATAAAAATTACAAAAAAAAAAACACTACAAAGTGAAAAATAACTTCAAACTCGGAAGTCGGTGGCAAAAAACAACATACAGATACAAAGACACCGACTTCCGAAATTAAAGTTATTTTTCACTTTGTAGTTTTTTTTTTTAAATTGGTTGTTTTTTTTGTAAAAAAGTTTTATTTTAGAATGTTTATCTGAGCACCTAAGAAACAGGTGAAGACAACAACAACACCAGATAACTGGGTAAAATGCGGCCCTCCCAGGCTTACTCTACCGTCAGCATCGCACCGTGTTCCGCGCGCGCCTCTCTCTAGAGAAATTGCGGCCAAATGTGGCCGCTGAGGGTGACGGGGTCCGCATGAATTCATGCGGGACAACACCTGGCTGCGGGAGCGTGACGTAATGCGCAAGTACTCCAGCATCCGGCTAAAGGTAGCAGCAAAACACCATGTGGTTTTAGTCGGTAAAAGTCTGACAGATCCCTCCACCCACCCCAGGGAGGAGGACATCCATGCGGAATTCCACACGATAAAAAAATTGTCTTATCTACCGCGATCTTCATAGCACTGTCCACAACCGACACATATTTGCGTATGGAATGACTGACGGATAGTTCATGAAATCGGTGAGGTACACATGATACTGCAAATACCAAACTGCAATTAAAGATCAACCTTTCAACGGGTTAAATTTTCGCTCATATCACTTTATTGTTTTCAGGAAACCATATTGTTTTCTTTTATTCATGTAATATCCTTGGTCATGTATGTTTTCAGGAAAAGGAAGCAATGTTACGGTTTCCTTGAATTTAAGAGACATAGAGTCGCCACATAGAGTCTGCAATTTACCGGCGGATCACGTCACTGAAACGTTATTAATGAAAGTAAGTTGGTGTGTTAACCTAGAGCGCGTTTTTGACACCTTAAAGTGAAACACTGGAAGCTATCTTTTTTGTGCTCACCAGTTGGCGCCACTGGCGAATAAGGTCCTGTCATTACTTTTATTTGATGTTTTGGATGTGTTAAAATCCATATTAAGTTTATTTTATTACATTTTGAAATTTTCTAATGAATATTTAGATTATAATATTCTGACAGTTGTTAAGCATGAAGCAGACAAATATTATGCTTCAATCAAGTGCTACCAAATTAGATCCTTACTTTTTACTTAACCTCTAAAGCCATCATTAACCAGGAATGGTACAACCATTACAACAATTATGAATTATTAGTTAAAATCCGTGATGAAAAATTCCGCAAACAGTAAACGTTTAGAGGCCGTACTATGACGTGTTAAAGCCATCATTGTTCCAGCGTGAAAGAGAGATGGAGCTATATATGACCGATAGCACTATCCCTTTTTCTCAATGGAACCATGATGGCATTAGCACGTCACAGTAAGGCAGCAGTACATTTGACATATAGAGACCTTACCCTGCACTAGCGCCTCTAGCGGTGAACTCAAGCGCGATAGCCCTCGTTGCGTTTGACTTTAAGGCGCTTCCCTGACCAAACGACCTTGAGCGTTCGGTCCTTCTCTGTCCCGTCGCTGAGTCTCGCTTTGTCTCGCTCCCTCCGTACGCTCATTTATCATAAAATTCACAAAAATAATGAAATTACTTGAATAAAAAAAGACAAGTGAAGTTTTAAAATAAAATAAAACGTGTATTATTTAGATTTTTTAATTATCTATCCATTAGTGTAATCCTCAAATGAATAGAACGTCACCTTTAGCAAGAGATGCATGCAATCAATAATTTTAGTCACTTTTTTAGAAGGAGATTTCAGATGAATTTATAACACATAAAAACAAATAACAACGTGCAATGTGATGATAGGATATCGAACATTAATAATGTGCTTTTAGATGTAGTTTATTACCCATAGTGAATGAGTTAATAGCCTCTGAATAACGCACTTTAACAAGGTTTTGGTCGGGGTACCGCCTTAAGGTGTCAAAAATGCTCTCTCATTTTCATGACAGCCGTCTTTGTGGCCGTTATGTGGCGGCCACTGGTCTTCTATGAAACCGCAGCTTAAACAAGGAACCAGCGTTTTATAACTACCGGTTTCTGAATAAATAATCAATTAATAAATAGTTCTAACCGATGTTACATCGAGCAACTAAAATACAAAACGAAACTTCGATTACCTACATCACTTTCATATCCAAATAAAGTTTAAAATAGAGAATAGAAACTTAAATCGTTTCCGAAAGGACTATAATTCAAATCTGAAACTAGTGTAAAACATGGTAATTGGAGGAATCGAAGCCAGTTGGAAATATATCCGGACTGCGTGTTTACGAATGCTGGTTCAGCGTTTCATAAGGGTGGCTGACGAGACACGGTAGAATTCCTACTACTTTTACAAGTCAGAAAAGTATTTTTATACCTAATGCCTGGAGCAACGAATAGTTTTGAAAATGACTTATTGTAAGAATACTATTAACGTCACGTTTAAATGACGTATTAACCATCAAACTACATATGCATGCTGCAGCAATTACAGACATGCTTGGATAACAGTTATCGTTAAGTGTATTTTCTTTGTAGGAGCTTTTGAAACCAAGTTTATATTACCTTTACAACATATTAGATTATTAGACATATTAGAAGATTATATAATGAAGGGAACAAGTGTTGCTTTCGGCAAAAGTTATTACAAGAAAACTGGTGCGCAAGTACATTTATTGACAAACTCGGTGATCTACATTGTAACACATCTAATAAAAAGAAAATAAAAATAAATACAAAAACCAGCAACAAATCGAAATGGTTAACTACGGGAATAAGAGTCGCTAGTAAAAGGTTTCTAAATTTTATTGACAAAGATAATTGTGACGATTCAATAGTAAATTATCGTAGTTATTACTTTAGGATATTTAGAAAAGTAGTACGACATGCGAAACGACTAGTAGTAGTAAGAACGGAAATAAATCTAGCTCGGAATTCTAGTAAAGTTATTTGGACAACTATAAATAGTAAGAGGAATTCAAAAAATTATGTAAATGACAATTTGATACTCATGGATAATAATAATAAAATAGTTCATAATCCCTCAGAAGTTAATTAGAAGTTATTATGAACTATTTTATTATTATTATCCATGAGTATCAAATTGTCATTTACATAATTTTTTGAATTCCTCTTACTATTTATAGTTGTCCAAATAACTTTACTAGAATTCGGAGCTAGATTTATTTCCGTTCTTACTACTACTAGTCGTTTCGAATATTAACAAATATCTGAATATTATCTGATATCTGAATATTAACAAGTTCTGTAATAATTCATTACAGAACTTTTCCAATAGAATATTAACAATTTCTGAGGGATTATGAACTATTTTATTATTATTATCCATGAGTATCATGAGAATTTTATCATGAGTGACATTAATACAGCAAAAGAGTATCTACAAAATCATGAGAAAAGAGCAGAGGAGGATATGGTCTTTGAACCTGTTACACCTATCGAAGTTTTCAAACTAGTTAAGATTATGGATAGTAAAAAGTCTTTTGGCCGCGATGAAATTCCTATAACTATCATAAAATAAAACATTGATGTATTGGCTACCCCTTTGGCCGATTCAATAAACGAATATGTAAATAAAGGTGATTTTCCGGAGCAATTTAAATTAGCTAGATTACTACCTATACATAAGAAGGAGTTTAAAACAGATCCAGGGAATTATAGGCTTATCTCTTTGTTGCCGGTATGTTCTAAAATATTTGAAAAAATTATGAAAGTGCGGCTTATATGTCATTTGAATAAACACAAAATTATAACCGACCAACAATTTGGTTATCAAAATAATGTAGGAACAATAGATGCTATTAACATGTTAATTGATGATGTAGTGGGTAAGTTGAATGCTAAACTAAAAGTAGCAGGCCTTTTCCTCGACCTAAGTTCTGCGTTCGATACAGTGGAAGATTGTATTCTTCTGAATACGTTAGATTTCTATGGCATTAGGGGAAAGGTGTTGAATTTATTCAGATCCTATTTACATAATAGAACGCAGTATGTCGAAATTAAAACAGTTCAAGAAGATGGGCATGAAAAACTACACAAATCAGACACAGCTAAAATAAATAAAGGCGTATCACAAGGATCACTTCTAGGCCCTGTCTTCTTTATAATATTTATAAATGATCGGATAGCTTACATGAGAAGTATTTCCGATGATACTAAACTTGTAGTTTTTGCCGATGACGCAAGCGCTATTATAGCTAGTGACAATATAGAAAATTTAGAAAAGAAAATTAATTTTATTCTATGTGCTCTTGAGAAGTGGTTCACTATGAATGATCTAAAACTTAATCTAAAAAAGACGTAATGTTTATTGTTTAAATCAACTGTGAGGAACAACGATACTGCCAAAGTACATTTATTAGGGAATAAAGTAGATATTGTAGACAATGTAAAATTTTTGGGGGTACAAATAGATGCAGTTTTAAATTGCAAGAAGGAATTGGAAGTGGTCACTAACACTATGAGTAGTGCTTGCTATGCTCTCAGGAGTCTTAGAGATGAATTAACCATTGCTCACCTCAGAATGGTATTTTTGCACTCATAGAGTCTAGACTTAGATATAGCATAAAGTTCTGGGGCAACAGCTACCAATACAATATTAATGCTGCTTTCGTTATGCAGAAAAGAGCCTTGAGAACTATGCTTCGCATTGAACAAACGGAGTCTTGTAGAGATCATTTTAAGAAACTGCACATTCCCACAGTACCATGCCTCTATATTCTGGTCCTGCTTAGTCATTTTACTAAAAATATCCATAAGTTTGAGGCGGAAGAACAGAGACATATCAGAATAAAAACGAGAAGAAAGGATCTACCAAATTTCATACAGCCTAAGCTTAATGTCGTTAAACATGCCTCAATAGTGCAATCAGTAAATATGTACAATAAATTGCCAGTACAATTTAAAAACTCTAAGAATCCAAATGAATTCAAAAGAAAATTAAAGTCATTGTTGTTGAAGAAATGTTATTACAGCATAGAAGAGTTTCTCAAAGATAATAGTAGTCGAACTAATATGTGATTGTAAATGAATGAATGACTTTATGTAATCCAACATTCTGTCATGACATTACACCTTAATGAATGACTTTATGTAATCCAACATTCTGTCATGACATTACACCATAATGAATAACTTTATGTAATCCAACATTCTGTCATGACATTACACCTTAATGAATTTTACTGACATACTCGTACATTTCTTTGATTTGAATTTATATTGTATAATTATTTTGAATGATATTAAGTTATATTATTATAATTAATATTAAGACTAATAATGTTGGGACCAATGTGGAATGTAGTCTTTGTTCTTTTCCGGCTTTGTGTTATATTTATTTTGAAAACTACTTTTCGACACAAATGTAAATTTCTTGAGAATAAATAAATAAATAAATATTAGGTATTTCATAAGCATCAAAATCCTATGCTTCACAACGCCACTACACTAGTAAGAAACGAGTAGAAAATTAAAAAACACTTACTTCAACTCACACACCACACCATACATAAAACTCCGTACCACATACAGTTCCGTACCGTACACACATGTACCACGCTCTTGAAATAAAATCCCGAGCCCCAAAATACAGACTAACTGTCTCATTTGGGGCTCACGGGCTCAAAAAATTGCTAAATAACATTTTAAGTAACTTATGACATCACAAAGTGTGTTAAGCTTTTTTAACTGCTCATTTATTACCTGGATAATAATCATTTTTTTATTTCTATCTCGTTCCAGTTTGTACCACGCCGTCAGCCGTGCTAAAGCTGAATTTCTATTTACGCATCCGGGACACCAAAATAACTGCCGGCAGAGATTCGCGATCGATCGCCGAATGGATGCAGTTTTAAAGCATTCTGTATGTCGGTTTAAATGTTACTGGAAATACTACTCGCCTTTCATAGTTCTATTTTCTATTTCATATTTATTGGCTCGCGGAATTTTAGAGTTCTTTCGTTTATTCGATTTCATAATTGGCGAGGAATGGCTAATGTTTTTATTGTTTCGACGTTTCTCCTATTAAAGTGTTTGGAGCTTTAGTTGTGAAGTTGGTAAAAATGACGATGTACCTATTACAGTATATTGTTTGAAATTTTTCTTACATTAAAAAAGGGAGGGGGGTGCTTCGCACATGCAGGTGTTTTTAATTTTAATTTAATGAATAATTAGAACGTTTGGGAGGAAATCGGAAGATATTTGTCCAGAAGTGGGGAAAAAAAAACATAGACTCTAATTACTATTTTTTTACATACAAATAACATCATGCCTTGATTCCCCGAAGGGTTGGTATATACCTAATAGTACACCCACATTTCGCCAGTTATGTTTAAGTTCCATGTAACAGCCATATCGCCATCAACCGGGCACAAATCCAGACTCCAGGCTAGTTTTGAGAAATTCCAGATATAAAACCCCAATAACACTTTGCTCTACCTGGGAATCGAACTCAGGACCTCATGCTCTGCAGCTCGCTTCCGACCACCATGCCAGCGAGGCAGGGCAATTTTATCTCAACAGAGAAAGGAGTTACTAAAATTCTTTAAAAAAAACGTCTGATTGTTTAAGTAATAAGCGATGTTCTACAGTCAGCTTAATCTGATTATATCGTCTTCAAAACTTTATACCACTATAAAACCCGCACCATATCTTCATTATTTTCAAAGCACACATGCGCAGAGTAATGTAGATTCAGACACACCAGCGCCATTGCGAATATTTGCATAGTAAAAATAAACATGTTTCCAGCCATATTAATGTTTTAATATTCTGTCTCGTTGCGGCATCTGCGGCCACTGCAGGCGACATCTATCGTCGGTTGCTGTAACTAAAATATAAGTGCATTCGACATTGTAGCTGATTTTGTGTGTTTTTGACCTGTTGGGAATATTTTTGGGAAGTAAGAGGAAAGCGAAAATTAATTAAATGAAAAAATATTATAATAATAAAGATAAAGATATTTTATTTTGCAAATATGGGTACAGTACATGGTGTTAAAGGGAATAGTTTTAGCCATATTTTACCAGTAGGCATGCAAAACTTACAAAATTACTAATCCACTAAACTAATCTACTGCTAACACAAAAACTTAACAATATATACAGTTTAAGTTTCAATTTTTTTTCACATAAGAATTCTGTTACGCTATAGTATGCTTTGACTGTCAAGAAGCTCCGAAGCCTTTTTTTAAATAACAATAACGGCAATTCTTTCCAACTTTTGGGTATTTTATCGTATATAATGACCGGAGCCAAGCCGGTCGTCCGGCCCTGGTTCAGGCCATGGTACGGAGCGAGAGGGAATGGGAAGCAGTCACCTCCTTCTGCGAAGCAGTAATGCTCGCGAAGGAGGAGGCGGAGCGCGTGAGGGAGAGGCAATCATTGCGCCCTCACGCCCGTAGTCGCCGCATTAGGAGACACCCTGGCCGTCGGGAGTCGATAGCCGACTCCCGGCCACCGTAGGCGCGGGCCTGCGGACGGCGAGCAATGGGCAGCTCGCCGTCCGGTAAGGACCAGGCCCGGGTCGACGGCGCGTTGTGTTCCACGCGCGCCTCAAAGAGATGTCAGCATAATTGACGGGGTCCGATAGGGCCGATGCCTGCTGGGGTTGCGGATTGTTCGAAAAAGTTACCGTTGCCCTGGCGCACAGGCAACTGAAGGTTTTTAGTCAGTAAGAGTCTGACACGCCCTTCCGCTCCGCCGCCCAGAGCGGGAGAAAAAAATAATAAAAAAAAATTGCCAAGCAGTAAACACTTTGCGCGTTAGTGCTGTCTTAGCGGACTGATGACACAGTAGGGTATTGTCGCGTCTATTACGTGGAACTACATCGGTAAGACGTTTAAAATGCTTTGGGTTCAACTTAACAAACACAGCTACTTCTTAGCTTATAATAAGTAGGTATTATGAGTATCGACGGCAGTATCTATTTGTGCCATCTTCTCCGCTCGTGTTAAGGGAGAAATCTCAAGGCATGGCTACAAGATTACACAGTCAGCAAGGAGCGTAGCTTGGCTGATTAGATGTTTACCTAGGGTGCGCCAGATATAGGTATTTAATAGCAAGATTCCCAGACCAAACTTAGAATTAGCTTTGGAAAGTTAGCGATTAGTCCTCCAGACCGTATTTCGGTCATGGCGGCCAATCTCAACGGAGACTAGTCTTTGGCGCGGGAGATATTATAGTGCACAAGTGTATGCGCAGACACAGGTGAACTCACTCTTCCCTGACTCTCAATGGGACGGCTATCCGACATGACCGGAGAGAGATCAGGCGCAGGACCAACGGCTTAACGTGCTTTCCGAGGCACGGGGGTATCACACCGCAAGTTCTAAACTCCGGGCTGTTACTGAGAAATTATTTATGTATAAACCCAATAACACTTTGCCCGACCTGGGAATCCAACCCAGGGCCCCACGGTCAGCAGTCGCGCTTGCAACCACGAGACAGTCAGCCAGTCACGGGGCAGTCAGCGAATACCACGGATATGAACCTGTCGGCCAAAATGCCCACTATGTGGAGCCCTTTTTTATTTTTTTGATCTGCGTTGGAAAATCCTCATGGATGTCCCCCGCCCTGGGAGGCGGAGGGGTCTGTCAGACTCTTACTGACTAAAAACCACCCCGGTGTTCTATCCCACACCTGCGCCGGGGGTCACGGGAACGTACGAATTACGTACGAACGAAATTACGAACGTACGAACATACGCAACCCCCAACTGGTGCCGGCCCGCCTCTGCGGGCGCCGTCCGGTCGAGCGGGAGGAGTGAGGTGGTAGACTTTCCCCGCGACGTCTAAGAGGCGCGCGGGGAACACTACGCGCCGCCGCCTCGGGTCCTGATGTATGGGGGGCGACGGACGTTCCCAAGTCCGTCGTCGCTGGACCCATTTAGAGGGGCTGGAAGAGGGCGTTGGCCGCCCTCCGACTCCCGGTGCGCCTGCTGCGGGCCGGGTGAGAGGATGAGATCTCTCGCTCCCTTTCCGCAGCCTACTTCTCCTTCTCCTTCGCAGAAGGATGCCACCGCGTCCCGCGTCCCAGGACTGCTCGCTGCCGACCATAGTATTCACTACGGCCGGCAGCGACAGGTCACTGCCTACTCCTGAGATGAGGGCACGGCGCGGCTCCTCCCAAGCGGCACACTGCCAGCGTGTGCCGCGCCGTGTCCTCCCGGCAGATTATGTGGAGCCCTGACACAGACAGAAGGCGTTGCGGCAGACCCCGTAGAAGATGGCGAGACGAGCTGGAGAGAACAAACGACCAGTAGCCGTACTATGACGTTTTAATACCATCATGGTTCCATAGCAAAAAAGGGATTGTGCTATCGGTCATATATAGCTCCGTCTCTCTTTCACGCTGGAACAATGATGGCTTTAACACGTCATAGTACGGCCGCAGTGGTCCACTTTAGACCTGGACCGAAAGAGCTGAAAATCATGGGAAGAGTCTTTTGCCCAGCAGTGGGATGATGCAGGCTAACAGTAACAGTAACCTTATTGTTATTCTCGTAGTGTTCATATTCGTGTAAGAAAATGTCAGCAAGCGTTTCATAAGAATATGAACATTAATGTTATAAGGTTATAAAATAAATTTTATATTCATATGAGACGCTTACTTAGAAAATTAGCGCCAAAGAGCGGTCTATAAACTTTGCCCAAAGTATCAAAACAAGAGGAGGCCGTTTGGTTGTCATAAGCAAACTACATTTCTGATCCTCGCGACAGACAACCTCACGACCTCTAGAACTACAAATTTATCAATTTAATATTACGGAGGTTACCAAGCAAACTGAATATTGATTGCAAACAAAAATAAAAGTCTGCAACTTAGGAGTAAATAAATTCGGTATGAAACCCCTAAGTGCTCAACTGTCAAACATGTAAAAAGTTTGCAGTAGAAGTAAGTAAATAATTCTGTAAATACTCTTATTTTATTAGTTTAAATAGTTTAAATGTTAGACATTCAGCCTATGAAATGTTAAATGCATTGAGTTTGATTTTTGTTTTAGTTTATGTCATAGATTTTTTTGCGTTTTTGTCAGATTTAATAAATATGTAGTTTATTTGACTTGATGTCAATAAAGATATGTTCACACTCACATTAACGACGCGCGAGATATAGGCAATTTTTTTACCCTACAGCGTCAGAAAGGGGGTTATTTCAACGAGTGTTTGTACTACCTATAGCGCCAGGTAAAAACACAATTCCTATAATAATAATGTTGACGCTACTTGTTTTCTTTTTGTCCGTTTTCACTATAGTGATCTACTTTTTAATTTTATTTTCCAGGAGAAATGAAATGAAATTGTTTTTTTCTGTGAATAGGATATCGGACTCACTTTTACACGTCAAATTATTAAAAAAATATAAACTAGATCAATTCGATATTTCCTATCTGACTACGCCTGAGAAGAAATGTCGAAACAAACTTTAAAGGGTGATTTCCACCAAACGGCTCGCATCGCATCGGATCGAAAAGGATACGAACGGATGCAGAGAGAATCGATCGCGTCCGGCAGGATGTCGACAAATACGATCGGCTCCGTACCGTCGCTTGCAAACGTATCCGTTTCTGCGCCTAGTCAAATAGTTTACCCATAAATTATTAACTTTTATGAAATACAAGCTGACCCGACAGACATTGTCCTGTCTTAACTATGAATGATGAATAAATTTAATAAATTGTTCAAAAAAATGAATGTCATATGTCGTTTAGTTTTAGTTTTGACTATTGACTAAAACTAAAACTATCGACTCATTTATCAATCGATCCATCTATGTCATACGATATTTGCAACGCGCATTCTGTCAATCGCTTACAGTTATTTCAAACAACTGACAGTTATATAAAATTAATATTGGCGTTAAGTTTTCTTAAATTTTGTAACGTTTCGATCAAATTCCTTATTTTTTTATTTCATAAGATCCTTCTCCTGACAATAACGAACACAATAAAAAAAGAATTGTGAAATCGGTCCAGCCGTTCATGCGTGATAGCGTGACCAAGGGAAATAGGGATTCATTTTTATATATATAGATTAGATATAAATATTATAATATTAAATATCTACCCATAAATTATTTCTAAATACTCAGTTCTACTAAACATGTCCTATCCTGTAGTAATAAACCTATTTTTTTTCCTCCTTTTTATATCATATCCACAAACATAATATTACCACGTTCGTCCCTGAATCCAAGCATACGAGCTCATTCACTGGCTCTCCAAATAAGCTACTTTATTCTCAGCTCCGAGTAGACGACCAATGAATTATTTAGTTCTGCTATTTGTGAACAGACTTCGTGCTTAATATTCAGATGGGAGAATAGTGGTTTTGTAGTATATGATTGTAATGATTGGGTAGACAGTCTTATTGAGAGCATTTGAAGACATGGCGCACACTATGCGACATGTGACTGTGACAACTCGCCGACTAGTCGCAACGACAGGCATTTAATGAATGCCTGCCTAAGGCGCCATGTTTGTTTATTACGGAATCACTATGTCAAAATGTCAAACCTATAGTTTTATGACAGCTGCGTGCACAGATTATTAAAGGCGCATGAGTCGTTGCCCAAAATGTTACCATATTATAAAAAAAATGTTTGTATAAGGATTTAGAACTAGGTATAGTGTATTTATTTTATTTCTTATTTTTTTGTTATTTTTATGTTTTCTTATGCCGCACTGGTTGAAGTTATCACGTCAGCGCCGGCTGTCGCTGAAAACCAGTGCTGGGGCTGTCTCGCATAGGGTCGTAGCATTATGCTGAGCGATTGCCGTTTTGCGTGGATGTGACGCATATTTTCCCCCAACTCGTTCTTTTTTTGTATTTGTGTGTTTTTCTTTTTACTGCAAATAAACGTAACTATGTTCTTTCTGTTTTTCAGGCTGCGAAAATTTTCATTTATTTTGTTCAAAGCTACGCACACTTGGCGTCGAGTAGCAGAGTCGCAACGACAGGCTAGGGGAGTCGCTGTGGTATATGATTGTCATCATTGGTAAAACGAGAGTTATGCGAGAGCATAATTGAAGTCCGTTCAGTAAATGCGACGTATTATCGCATGCGTTATTGTTATCTGGCGGGCCTTTAAATATAATATTAATACTAGCGTCTGCGCGTGACTTCGTTCGCGTGAAATTTATTGGTCCCCCGACCCACCACGTCGCATCGCATCGCCTACCCGCGCTATTCCCTCGTTTTTGCTCGGCTCCTAAGGGTAATAGCGTGATGTTAAACAGATAACAACCTTCCTCAGGAATTGGGCTATCAGATGCAAAAATAATTTTCTAAATCTTACTGGTAGTTGCAGAGATCAGCGCGTTCAAACAAACAAATCCATTCTTCAGCATTATTATATTATACAAGCTGTTTGTGCCCGACGACGTCGCCCGGGGTGAATTTCATAATAAAATAGCATCCTTTATGACTTTTCCTGACATTAACATATACAACAAAAAAATAATTAGCCAAATAGGTGCAGCCGCTTTGAAGTGACAAACATTTTTGGCAATTGATTTTTATTTAAATAGAAGATTATAATAATGATCGATGAAACGATAGAATATATTTATTGTATGGGTATCGATGGTTCTTGGGCACAGATAACATTTCTTATAATGTCCTGAGTTCGTGTACCGATACATCAAAATGAATGGAAAATATCTCTCGGCCACCATTGCAAGCTGGCAAAATGAGTGAATGCAGCCCTCCCCTAAGAGTATATATGTTCTGTGATGCAGCCTGTATTATACACGTCCGCTTAAGATCTCCGCCTTGCCTTCTGTTGCAGACCAAGAGCTAAGCGAAATTAGTTTAGCTAAGCTTACGTAGCTGAGGTGATTTTTCATACTTGTGTGCAGACCGCAAACTATGAACCCAAGTATGAAAAATTACCTCAGGTATGCGAGCTAACCTAAACTAACTCAGCTTAGCTCTTGGTCTGCAACCGGCTTAGACGAACGCTACAAGTAGGTTTTGCCGCGTGTCAAAAAATAAAACAAGTCTGTCAACGCCTTTATGACAGAAGGAAAACAAACGTGACAGCCAATGACAGTTTATGTATATGCATAGCTATGTGTGGGGTAGGTAGAAATATAGGCCGGGCAGATCTGTGAGTTTGCTAATGTAATATGATTGTAACTTGCAATAAATAGAGCTTTGTTTGATAGTACGGTGGTTCTGTCAGTTTTCATTTGCGGTTGTGTTGTGTGTGAAAAATAAGAAAAACTATTTCCATGAAATGTATTCTTGAAATAAAACGATCAAATACAAAATATAAAGAATTGCTTAAAACGCAATATATCTAGTCTCCTTCGTCACCACCTTCCTCTTCTTCATCGAATTCACCTTCTTCCTCGGCCGTGGCGTCCTGGTACTGCTGGTATTCTGATACCAGGTCATTCATGTTGCTCTCCGCTTCTGTGAACTCCATTTCATCCATTCCCTCGCCAGTATACCAATGCAAGAACGCCTTACGTCTGAACATGGCAGTGAACTGCTCAGAGATACGTTTGAACAACTCCTGGATAGCCGTCGAGTTTCCAATGAACGTCGCAGACATCTTCAAACCTCGCGGTGGAATGTCGCACACAGCGGTCTTCACGTTATTTGGAATCCACTCCACAAAGTATGATGAATTCTTGTTCTGAATATTCATCATCTGCTCATCAACCTCCTTCATTGACATGCGGCCTCTGAAGACAGCCGCGACAGTCAAGTATCTTCCGTGGCGAGGGTCACAAGCTGCCATCATATTCTTAGCATCAAACATCTGTTGGGTCAACTCTGGAACAGTCAGAGCTCGATACTGCTGGCTTCCTCTAGACGTCAGCGGGGCAAATCCTGGGATGAAAAAGTGCAAACGAGGGAATGGAACCATATTCACAGCCAGTTTCCTCAGATCAGCATTCAATTGTCCAGGGAATCTAAGACAAGTGGTGACGCCCGACATAGTTGCCGATACCAAATGGTTCAAGTCCCCGTAGGTCGGCGTGGTCAACTTCAGAGTACGGAAACAAATATCATAAAGGGCTTCGTTATCGATGCAGTAAGATTCATCAGTGTTTTCCACCAGCTGATGCACAGACAAGGTTGCATTGTAAGGTTCTACTACAGTATCTGACACTTTGGGCGACGGTACTACACTAAAAGTATTCATAATACGATCTGGATACTCCTCTCGAATCTTCGAGATGAGGAGGGTTCCCAAGCCGGCGCCTGTGCCTCCTCCCAGGGAATGTGTAAGCTGGAAGCCTTGAAGACAGTCGCATCCTTCAGCCTCTTTTCTGACCACATCTAGGACAGAGTCGACTAATTCGGCTCCTTCCGTGTAGTGTCCTTTGGCCCAATTGTTTCCTGCACCCGACTGCCCGAAGACGAAGTTGTCGGGTCGGAAGATTTGTCCGAATGGTCCCGAGCGCACGGAGTCCATAGTGCCCGGCTCCAGGTCAACGAGGATAGCTCGAGGAACGTACTTGCCACCCGTTGCTTCATTGTAGTACACGTTGATGCGCTCCAGCTGAAGATCGGAGTCACCGTGGTAGGTCCCAGTGGGATCAATACCATGCTCGTCGGAGATTACCTCCCAGAACTGAAATTGATGATAAATGTCAATGTCAAATGAGATGCATACTAGATTTTTGTTGCGTCTGGCTGAGATTACGTGATTGAATCTAATTTGGAGCAGATTTAGATGGCTTTAAATTTTGCACTACATTAGCGGGATTGTTTTCTAGTTTTCGGGGAAATAAGGTTTATTAGGTACAAAATAGAACACGCACAGTAAGATTACGTCAATCTCGTAGCCAACCAACAGGGAATTTGCCCAATTTTCTACGTACCTACTATTAATAAACAATATTCTTACCTTAGCACCGATTTGGTTGCCGCATTGGCCAGCCTGTATATGTACTATTTCCCTCATAATTTGTATTAAAACTTAGAACAAAGAGCTCAAAGAATCACACTGACAGTCTATTATGAACTATGTATGACCTACTAGAACGAGCGACTGAAAACAAATGCGTTGTTCGAAACTGTAGCCGTCAGATTTCAAATAATATTTTATTTAAATTCTAGTTTATTTTTTAGTTTGTTACGAAAACATTTTTGTTTCAGAGGAGTATTTTTGAAAATAGTTTGGCTATTCAAAATATATTAAGGCCATGTTTAGTGCCCAGATAGGCACTATCTATCAAATAAATGACTTAATTTGCCAAAAAACGTCAACCATATCGTACCCGGAGATAGCTAAAATATTACCGATCAACGAAATTTATGTGTATAGTGTACTCGTGATTCCAGGACCCTTCGGACTAATCTTTGATTTCGTCGAAGATAACTTCGTCTTCTGGCAGTCCGGTGCATACCACAACTGCGCTAATGGATACTACTACAAATGTCTCGCTGGTGGTGACGTGTGTGTTGGATCATTAAGCTGCATGGTGCTGTACGTCATGTTTGTGAACGGGCGCCGTCAGTAGGGACTAGTCATCTCTTAGCTGCCATGGCTTATTTTAATTTCTGAATGTTTTTGGTTTTATGTTTTTTATTTACTACGGACGCTTTCAACGTGCACGTCTTTCTACATCGTTCTCACATGTATAATTTCAACATGAATGATGTAACCATTTTTTTGTAACTTTAAGTTTATCTATAAGAGTGTCCATGGAGTTTCTTGCCCGTTCTTCTCTATAGGTACCTACTACGCTTTGGAATGGGCAACTAGCTTTATTTTCCTGACTAACCGACCCTTTGACAATTCAAAAGTGCCTTGAAATAAATGCTTTGAGTTTGAGTTTTGAGTAGGTTTTGACACGGAGGATTAATACGGAGATGATGAACCATATCTAATACGTAGATGATGAAATATTATCTGCATATTATTTATGTAAATGCAAGTTTCTTGGTAAAGACAGATGCCGTCCGATCAATGGCCGATTTGATATGCAAGCTTGAAGAAGCTAGAAGATTTATATTCATACATTCCAATAAAATTATTTACTCAATCTTACATAACTTTGCTTGCATAGGAAATATTGCAGTGCAAATCTAGGCCAGGGCCAGGCGAAGGGGCCACGATTCAGTATGCAGCATAGACTCCTAAATTAGGTGGAATCTGCGTTACAGGATATAGTATTACATCCTAATTTCGTGATTATTTATATTATTAACATTATATTAATTTTCAAACAAGAGGGGTCAAATTATATTAGCTAGCGAAGCTCCGCAACCATGATGGTTATCGATATCTTTTAAGTATTTATTTATAAGCTAACAGATTTAAAATAATACTATTATTTTAAGGGGACTACATGACCTAAACGCAAATGTATAATGCCTAAAAATATATGATTCACTGCAGTAACCAAAATCAGAAATATATATGATATTCTTCTGGATATATGCTAGTTAGATAGTGTGTTGAAAACATAATACAATTAACTTGATATGATAGAAAAAAATCACGGAAATACCTCATTTTTTTTTTTAACTATTAAAAACCATACTAATATACATGTAAACATTCAGATTTAGTGTTTTAATTTTTTAGTCAAATGAATAGATTTTTTGTAAATCCATAATTGTTTCATATATTGCAATAAATTACCAGCGTTGTGTCATCGCGCGTCTCTTTATTTTCTATGCAATCCGACAGCGACCGCGCTTTAGCTCTTATAAGCCCCTTAAGTCTGTTATGAAATCAGAAACTAACCCACTAGTCATAGTATACAGTGGCAGGGAAATCGACGCGCAAACTGTAACCATGAATTCAGTACACGATTCTGAGCCCTCTGCATAAAAATTTTAATCAGTTATAAAAAAATAAAAAAAACAGCTGTTTCATAGATAAGTGCAATAACTACGCGGTCCAAATTTATGGAACAGCAATTTTGTTTTTTTAATAACCGACCATAAATTTTAATGAATAATTGACGAGGTCCGATAGAGCCGATGCCTGCATGGGTCGCGGATTGTTCGAAAGAGTTACCGTGGCCCTGGCGCACAGACAACGAACAAGGAACACGGGTGGGTTTTAGTCAGTAAGAGTCTGACACGCCCTTCCGCTCCGCCCAGAGCGGAGAGGTCCTTTGATGATTTACCAACAAAAAAAAAAAAAAAGTGGTGCCAGAGTCATGTAGGTACTGAATCAGAAAACCAGAAATCGGGAAAAAAAAAACAGATTTTCCCTACATTTATGTTCGCATAACACGTTAAAACGTAGGGAACAGCTGATATTTTTTTTGCGATTTCAGGTTTGACCCATCGTAAAAGTTATTTATAATGATGAGTACAATGACCCCTTAACATGCTGGTGTTTTACCAATGACCCTGTATAGTGGGTTAGTTTCTGTTTTAGTAATACCTTTTAAGCTATCTTTGGGTTGAAACTGACGACGTGATGAAAGGGAAGTTGGATGAATTAACATTTGGTATTCAGATGAAAGCCGCGAAGAGAATTGGACATCTGGACTGCGTTGTGGTTTTTTGCATGGTTGGGCCCTTATAATGTTGGGTTTAGCTCGACTTAAATCTTGCTATTTTATCTATCTATTCAACTCCTACTACTATTACGTAACTTTGGTCTGTTTTGAACGATAAATATAAATGATGAAGTAGTTAGAAAAGTACTTTACTAAGAGGATTTATTTACCTACACCTAGTCCAATCCCCAAACTAAGATAATTGAGAAATAGCTAGTTTTTTAACCGACTTCAAATAAAGGAGGAGGTTTTGAATTTAACGATTTTTTTTTGGTGCCGCCAGTGACGATGCGTCCAGGGGCAATCCTTTTTAACTTTTACACTAATATTATAAAGAGGTAAATATTCTTGGTTTGTAAGAAGTGAACTCTGGATGTACACGGCTACATATCAAGCTATAATTTCCAGTATAACCTGATCTCGCATTGTATAGGATTTCCGTACAATGAGAGGTCAGCTTACACTGGAATTTGCTGTACCTGGGGGTCTAATCTCTAAGCACGAAATCCGTAGTTTCGGCTGACGTTACGGGTGCTCCCTACTTCCTGTCACCTACGGACATAAGATTAGTTTGTGGCCCGACCTAAGAATGAATGATACCACGATGTGCAGTTGTCCCTACTCCCGATGTGTTTTTAGCAGTCCGAAAAAGTAATTTAATCGGGAATAGGGTTCACTCCAAAGTTTCAAACTACTATCGGACGGGCCCGTTACGTCGTTGACGGATTTCAAGATTAAGCCCCTTGATCCGATTATAAAAATTGTTTTATTGATTAAGCTACACTAATGCCGAATGCTATACGATAATAAATGTATTATGGTATAACAGCTGCACGGGTCGATCGATGAGGTTAAGCTACTCTTGCCGCGTTGGTCCGTGGATGGGTGACCATCTTCACATACCAAGGCTCCTCCGTGCCTCGGAAAGCACGTTAAGCTGTTGGTCCCAGCTGTCATTCGTGGATCTTTGGCAGTCGTTACGGGTCGTCAGAAGCCCGAAAGTCTGACAACCAGTTTTACCAAGGGGTATTGTAGTACCCAGTAACTGAGTAGTGGAGGTCTGATAGGCAGCTGCTCCATGTAAAATACAACGTTATCACGAAAATACCTGGCACTGTTAAAAGCAGTACCCTAATTGCATATCACACTGTCAGTCAGAATCTGAATTATTTTGAAGGATTTTGCTTATCCATTGCTTTATATGTTCGAAAAGATTGTCTGCTCAACAACTTAACGCAATGAATGTTGTTGAACTATCAAAATGAAAGCCACATTCCTAACTGTTAGTGTGTTACCGTCAAACGAGGTGAATCGGATGGTCACACCACAATAGCGGTGGTAAGTCCCGTCTTTGAGGAGTGGCTTGAGAGGCGACACGGCGTCCTCACCTCCCGCCTGACGCAGGTCCTCACTGGACATGGCTGTTTCGGGAGGTTCCTGTTTCGGATAAGGCGGGAGGAAACGCCCGGGTGTTGTCATTGTGTAGATCGACCGGAGGACACGGTGGAGCATACGGTGGAGTTCTGTCCGGCTTGGGCGGAGCACCGCCGTGACCTCGTGGCGGCGATCGGTGGCGGCGATCTCTCGCGTCCGGCCCTGGTCCAGGCTATAGAGGTATGAGGAACAGGGTGTAAAGTTCACTCATACTCTATGGAAAAGGGAGGATCCTCCGACCAGACGGGTGTTGTGTCTGGTGGGCAACTGCCCGACGGTTGATGTCGGGACGTTGTATATATGCTAGTCGCGCGGTAAACTCTGCTTGCGCGATGCAGGATTTGCGTGACGTCAGTATGACGTGTAGCTCGCATGTGGTGATGTTGATACCGCTACAAGGCCATGGTACGGAGCGAGAGGGAATGGGAAGCCGTCACCTCCTTTTGCGAAGCAGTAATGCTCGGGAAGGAGGAGGCGGTGATGCAATCGTTGCGCCCTCACGCCCCTAGTCGCCGCAGGAAGAGACAACCTGGGCATCGGGAGTCGATAGCCGACTCCTGGCCACCGTGGGCGTGGCTTGCGGACGGCGAGCAATGGGCAGCTTGCCGTCCGGTAAGGACCAGGCCGGGGTCGACGGCGCGTTGTGTTCCACGCGCGACTCAAAGAGATGTCAGCATAACTGATGGGGTCCGATAGGGCCGATGCCTGCCGGGGTCGCGGATTGTTCGAAAGAGTTAACGTGGCCCCGGCGCACAGGCAACTGACGGAACACGTGTGGGTTTTAGTCAGTAAGAGTCTGACACGCCCTTCCGCTCCGCCCAGAGCGGGAGAGGTCATTTGATGACTTCCCACCAAAAAATAAAAAAGGGTTGAATCGGAACGAAATTTTAAAATGGATTTTATCGTTTAAATAATATAGTTTGTTGGCAAAAAGGGCACTTAATCGTAAATTATAATATAGTAAACACATTAGAGTCATTTTTGGCAACACACTATATTATTTCAATATTAACATTGCTTTTATAGTTTTGTTCCGTTTCACCCCGTTTGACGGTACGCAATTACCCTGTAGATCATTGTTAATAAATACCAACATTATAATGTACTTATCTCTAAAATCGCTCAAACAACTGATGCACAGGAGAATTTCCGGAATAAACCAGAAACGTTCAACCTTGCGTCGAATATATGCTTCATTTCACCCCTGTTATAATGAAAACCCGTATTTGATAAAAGCTTTGTATATTTATGCGTTGAAATATTCTGTTGTTTTCATTTCATTAATGGTTGATTTATTTCCTCTATAGGAACTATCCAACATAATTCTGGGTATAGTTAAATATTGTTTATTATTTTACATACCACTTTATGCTAGGCTTAAATATGATTATTATCATTCTGCTAAATTATTAAATTAATGGATAATTTTCATTGCTAACTAAAATTAAATCATGCATCCAATCTTTCATCATGATTAAGTCTGACCAGTAAATAACAAAACATAACATAACATCACGCCTGTAATCCTCGAAGAGTCAGGCAGAGGTACACCCACATTTCGCCAGTTATGTTTAAGTCCCATGTAATAGGGGGCGAGCCTTTTGCCATCAACCGGGCATAAATCCAGAGTCCCGGCTGCTACTAAGACATTCCTGATGGAAAAACCCAATCACACTTTGCCCGACCTGGGAATCGAACCCAGGACCTCATGCTCAGCGGTAGCCCTTGCGACCACTGGACCAACGAGGCCAGTAAATTAATATCTGCTGACATTTTCAAGCCAACGCTAATATTTTCAGACTCAAGCAAGTTGGCCCCCTAAAATCTGTATTTTTTTTTATATTTCTATGGTCTGCACCCTAATCGCGTAACAGACAGTAACAATTTGAATAATTTTGAAGCCTATTGCTAATCTATTGCTTCATATGTTCGAAAAAATTGTCTGCTCAATAACGTAAATAGCGCAATGAATGCCAATCCTACTGATACTGTGTTATGCAATTACCCCGCAGGTAATAATAGATAATTTGTTGCGTGTCGTTAATAAGGGCTTGATGGGTTATAAAGTTTAAATTAATTAGATAGGTATACACACAGTATCAGGCCCGGGTCGACGGCGCGTTGTATTCCACGCGCGCCTCAAAGAGATGTCAGCGTAATTGACGGGGTCCGATAGGGCCGATGCCTGCCGGGGTCGCGGATTGTTCGAAAGAGTTACCGTGGCCCTGGCGAACAGGCAACTGAAGGAACACGGGTGGGTTTTAGTCAGTAAGGGTCTGACACATCCTTCCGCTCCGCCCAGAGCGGGAGAGGTCATTTAATGATTTCCCAAGCCAAAAAAAAAGTATACATACAGTAAATAATGTTCGTAAAAACGGCAAATCTTTATATAGTATAAAACAAAGTCGTTTTTTTTTTATCTGTACGCGTAGATCTTTTAAACCCCGCAACGGCTTTTAACGCCGTTTTCATTAATAGACAGAGTGATTCAAGAGGAAGGTTTATATGTATAATACATGCATATTACGTTAGAGAAAACCCGAGAATAATTTTATGGATTTGTAATGTGATGTCGTGAAAAACATATTTTTGTGCGCTTACATTGCAAACGCTGGCTAAAACTTACGAGATAGGTCAAAACAATGTTTGTTTGTTGTTTGTTTTTTAGCTTATTATTGGCCAGTGCAGACGTGTTTTTTGTTGTTTTACCTAATAAGAATTAAAGTTTGGTATATAATGTATGCAATATTGACTCGTGATGAGTATGGACTAAAAGTGTAATAAGTACGAAAGTGAAGTGAACAGATTAAGTGAATTAATTTGCGAGCGCGACATCGCGCTGTTCGAGTACGCCGAGGTAGGCTCTTCCTCACCTCGAGGGAAAGAGACGGGCTGCGAAAAACAAATAATTCGTCTCTGTTACGCCACAGTGAACCGCGGAGTGTGCGGCAGTTACACCTGACATTTGAATTTTTGAAACCATAGAAAAAAATGCCTACTAATTGCGGCGCTTGTGGTTCAATAATAAAAGATTTCTTTATGGAATGCTCGAATGACAAATGCGAGAAAAAGTATGACTTAGCGTGTCTTGAAATAAATATAGACGCGTTTAAGGCGTATACTCATGCATATAAGAAAAGCTGGGTGTGCCCGGAATGTGTTTGTTCTAAACCGAAAAGAGGGAACAGTGAAACCCCAGTTAGCAAAAATACACCCAAGATCACTATCAGTACACCCATGAATAACGTAAACATTCAGCGTGGGAGTCAAGCTCGTTCTTCACCCATAATTATGGATACGGATTCTTTACTGCTTGAGGAATTGAGGGAATTTAGATCTGATATGGTAGCTCGCATGGACAGCCAGGCAAATGCGATAGCACTCTTACTGAACCAATTTTCCCAAACAAAAACCGAGTTAGATAACATAATTAAGATCATGAGGGTACTCGAAGAAAAAGTGGATGCTAAGCTGTCCCAGGATAGGCAAACTCGAGATATAACAACTGAGATATCTGACAATCTTCCTTCTACCTCTAGTTTTGCAGCAGTCGTTAGTCAATCGAGCAGTACGAACATGCCTAAGAAAACATCTAAGCATACCTACGTAAAAATGCAAAAGGTAAACAAAGGTGGGGCCACGAAGTCAGCTATATTACAGGAAAAAACTATGAATATTACTAACCCAATAGAGGCTGAAGAACCAATTAATGCACAGACAGAGGATAACGAATCGGGCTGGACGACTGTTCGGAATAGAAAAGCTAACAGGCAACCTAAAGAGGTCAGAGTAGGTACAAATACGGAATTGAAGGCTATTCAAGCAACGGAACGGAAAAAACACCTACATGTTTGGCGATTACATCCGGAAACCACTCCTGAAGCCATAACCGATCATGTAAAAAATGTATGCGGCCCAGATGTACTCATTAAAGTGGATAAAATCAGACATAAAACGGAGCGAGATTACTCGTCGTTTATTGTGGGAGTGCCAGAACAATGCTTCGATATATTGAATCAGGCAGAAATCTGGCCCATGAACGCGGAATTTAGTGAGTGGATTTGGTTTCGCAAGTCAACCAAAAATGCATCAAAGTAATACCATCGATATTTTATACCAAAACGTTAGAGGTCTTCGAACGAAGTTAGACGAGTTCAGAGGAAATATGGAATCATTAAATTCAGACTTATACGCAATCACGGAATCTGGTTGCAATGATTCCATACAAGATCCAGAAATTGTCCCACCGGGATTTCACATACTTCGGTGTGATCGAGCGGATGGTCGGAAACAGGGCGGCGCGTTTCTAGTGGCCGCACACCGGTATGAGTTGCGACAGGTACCTATCGTGGACATTTCGATAGATACCTGCGTTTTCGAAATGGTTTGTGCAACAGTTCATTTAAATTATAGATTTTTATTCTTGTGTTGTGTAATTTATATTCCACCAGGTAGTTCTGAGAATGACTACATGATTTTATTCGGAACAATAGAAAAACTATGTGATAGATATAGAGAAGTAATTGTGATTGGAGATTTTAATTTATTTTCGTGTCCTATAAATGTTATTAATTATTATGAATGTTTCGTATCCTATTGCGAGTTCACTCAAAGTAACACAGTACCCAATAGTTTAGGTCGTCAGCTGGATTTGGTTCTGAGTACAGGTTTTAGCGGAGAGGTGTCAGTAGTGGCGGCGGCCGAGCCACTTGTACCCGTCGACGCGCATCATCCACCGCTCGCGGTAAGCGTGCACCTCGCGCGGCCTGCTGGCGTCCCCGACCCCGCTGCCGCTGCCCTCGCTTCTTCCCCCGCCGTCGCCGTAGACTCGCGCGTGACCGGTATAGGCGCACGTACTATCAGACCACAATGGAACTTTTATAAGGCAGATTATCAATTGCTTTATTCAAGGTTCGTTTCTATTGATTGGAATAGTATGTATGAGATGAGCAATTGGGAAGCAATCTTGGATTTATTTTATAGCAATATTAATAATATTTTGGATGAATGTGTTCCCAGGAAAAAACTGAATATAAAGTCACGATACATTTACCCAGAATGGTACACGAGCGAAATAATAAAAGACCTAAAAACTAAAGCTAGACTTCACAAGATGTTCAAAACAACTAAACTGAGTAGTGATTATGAGGAATTTTCCAAGTTTAGAGCATTAGTTAAAAAAGCTATAGAAGCTGCACACAAACTACACCAACATAAAATCCAGTGTCAGTTTGCCAAAGATCCGAAGTCATTCTGGCAATACATACGATCAAAGAAAAGGGCAGTTACCAGGCAAACTATTATAAAAGATGGTCAGCATTTATCGGACGACGAGTGTGCTATACAATTTGCGAGTTTTTTCGAATCAGTATACAGCAGGGAGCCGCCGCGACTAGATCCACAAGCGGCGGCGGCGGCGGGAGCAGCGAGCAGTGCGCGGGTGCAACTTGACTCGCTGAGCCTTAAGGACGTCAGAGACGCACTCGAGCGCCTAAAACCAAAGCGTTCAGCAGGTCCGGATGGGATACCAGCTTTTCTTTTTAGAGATTGTAGTAGGGTGCTCGCGGAACCTCTACTCCATATTTATAACATTTGTCTGAATGCGGCGACATTTCCAACCCAATGGAAAATCACGCGCGTCATTCCTGTACCCAAGGGTAAAGCGGGATCAGAGGTCAGTGGGTATAGACCGGTGGCCGTGCTGTCGACGCCGGCTAAAGTGTTCGAGTCTGCTATCCAGCGCTGCATGCAGGAGCAGGTACGCGGACAGTTATCGGATGCGCAGCATGGGTTTCAACCGGCGCGAAGCACTGCCACCAATCTTCTCAACTTTATGGCGCAGGTGGTGCCGGCGGTAGATGCGGGGGCGCAGGTTGACGTTGCGTATTTTGATTTTAAAAAAGCCTTTGACACCGTGGATAATGATATTCTACTAAGGAAGCTCGCAGACGTCGGATGCGCACCGCATCTATTGCAGTTTTTTGCCAGCTATATGCAAGACAGACAGCAGTACGTTGACTGCAATGGAAGTGAATCTGACCCATATTGCACTTGGTCTGGTGTGAGTCAAGGCAGCAACTTGGGGCCTCTCGAATTCATAATAATGGTAAACGATTTGCCGCAAGTCATCAGACATGGCACATGTTTACTATTTGCAGATGACCTGAAGTTGCTGCTCGAGATCAAATGTGAGTCTGATGGCGATCGCTTGCAGGAGGACATAGACAGGATAGTGCAATGGAGTCACGAGAATAGGCTCTACTTCAACGTGTCGAAGTGCTCGGTGATGAGTTTCACCCGCGCACGTGCACCGCTACTTCGTGAGTACGTGGTGGACGCAGCGCCTATGCAACGAGTCACGCAGGTACTTGATTTAGGGGTTTCTGTTACTCCTGAACTGTCATTTCGTGATCATGTATCGAAGATCTGCAAAAAGGCGTTCAGAAATCTGGGTTTTGTGCTGAGACAGACACGAGACTTTACCAACATAGCAGCAGTTAGGGTTCTGTATGATGCACTGGTCAGGAGTCATCTGGAACATAGTGCTATCATATGGGCTCCACACGAAACCAAATACTCTGTTATGTTGGAACGAGTTCAGAACAAGTTTACGCGATACTTGTACAGGAAGCTTTACGGGGTATATCCGTTTTACCCGTTGATGTATCCCACTTTATTTGTACTGGGTATGGTCGGGTATAATGAATTGAGGGTGCGACGGGAGTTTACACTGGTCGCTTACTTAGTCAAGTTACTCCGAGGCATTGAGCATAATCCGGAAGTGCTGCAGCGCTTAAGTCTTTGCGTACCAGACCGCTATGTATGGAGGCGACGGCGCCCCCCACTGCTGGCCGTGCCGACAGCCAGAACCAACTTACTCGCCAAAACGCCACTAACCCGAGCAATTCGGGTCATTAACGATCTTCATAACAAAATTGACCTATTCACATGTAATTTGAGTGAATTCGCAAGGTTATTGTTGTTTATTTTATGTTATACCTAACGTAGATTAGTGTAGTACGAGTATGTTATTGTGGGATAGGATGTATTTTTATTGTCTCGTAACAGATATTTTATTGTATAGGTATGTAATTGGATGAAACGTTAGTAATGTTTCCTATACCTGTAATATGTTACAGAACTTGAAAGTTCCAAAAAGTTTTGAATAGTAAATGATTTTTATTATATAAAGACAGCATATAAAGGGACCGCGCTATCGCATTAGGTGATGAACCTGTAATGATAGTTTTTTATGGGAGAAATAAATAAATAAATAAATGTACTACGGAATTGTATATCTTAAAACGATCTACAAAAAAGTTCCGAATGGTATAAGTCTATCTCCTAAGGATAACTCACAGTAACCATTTTTATCTTTTTCATATTACAAGAAAAAATGGGTTGTTTACGAAGCTATTTTAAACAATACAGTATTATTCCTTATCCAATTAAATACGTTAGATACGTTGTGCATTAAATGTGGATCAAAATTGCCCTTTACAGCAGATTTAAAATGCGGGGGCAGAGTGGCCGGTAGGCTGTACGTCCGTCCCGGGTGGCAGCGGCCGGCGCGGCGGACACGCCGCGTGCCTTAAAAACAATCCAAATTTACTTATTAGCAACATAATTTATTAATTTACTCCACACTGACACCACATTAGTATCTAGTAATATTATAATATTAAATTATTTCACAAGAAGAACGGAATCTCCCATCTTTTAATACGGAACCCTAATATAATGACCTGCATTACTCTATAAGTAGCAACATTATACATGAGAGCGTCATCGTGACCCACTAACCTCGTTTGCCTTTTAGAAGAACGCGGAAAGATACGGAATTCATACACGTGAAGTCACGTAGTATTCACGTAGTCGTCACGTAGTCGTCACGTAGTCGTCACGCAGTCGTCACGTAGTCTTCCCGTAGTCTTCACGTCTCCATAAAGGGTTGGACAGGTTAACATAATGATATAAATGTATGCAAGTGGAGATTTTTAAGTCTTATAATATGATAAGGCGGGTCTATTGTATTGGAAAAACATACCAAGGGCGAGAAATGAAGCTTAGCAATATGAATAGCGTAATTTATTTTTCTCAACGGTAACATTACATATGGCACTTTCTTATTTGGCCCCAGTTTACCAAAATGACCATATATTTTTCTAAGACCATCCGTATGCATCTAATTACCTATATTTTTTTCCTTTTGGTTACCTTGTTGATCTAATAGCGACCCTTGGGTCTGGGTACTGGGTTTGATCCCCAGTTTGGAATAAGAAGTGTTACTAAGTTTTTCTATGAGTATGTTCTCAGTAGTGACAGAGATTCTGGATTTGTGTCCATTCATTCTAAAGTAGAATTTTGGGGCTTCTCCATTTCGTGTCCTTACTTCAAAGTGTCAGAACACCGTTCAATATCTTCTTCTTAGCGTGTCGATAGCAATCTATATACAGTCAGCCCAGAATTTGGCTACAAGCTTGGCACCTTTAGTAGCATCCATCAACTCCTGTAGCTTGCAGATATCAGGACACGCTGGACGCGATATGAAGTGCCCCATTGTTTGTGGGGCAGGACCACATTGACACTCCAGGGCGGAGTCATCTGTGAATCTCCACCTGAGCAGATTTAAGTCCGAAGTCTATTCAGAGACTTGCAGGTAAGCCAATGAAACTCATGTCCAGGTGCGAGATTTTCAGCAGGTGGTGGGTGGCCACTATATGTCCGGTGCACCCTTGGCAATCAGCGAGGTTCCACGCTGATTGGCTAATCCTTTCACCATGATGGCAATCGAAAGTCTGTTAACTATAATAATGATAATATCACAAACTTCTATTTTAGATAAAAACCGTGTCAATTTTTCAGTGTATTAGTCACAGTAGTCGCAGCGTGTCTGAATAGTGTATGAGCGTCCGGACGCTCAGCCCGACCTTTGGCTCAGTCGGCCGCGGGACACGTTATAGAGTGGTTAGCACCGCCATAGTAAAATAAATAGTAGGTACCTATTACGAGTATGTACAGTCAAACAAGTTATTTTGGTATAATCGATACTATACTAATATTATAAAGATGTAACATTTGTTTTCAGATTCAAATTATAATTTCTAAGATATTATATGAAAACACTGGCAATACTCATATGCAGTATTTTTGAACTATCAAATAAATCCTAACATTGAAATTAATAAAGTTATTTTTTCAAACAAACTAAATACTAGTGATGGGCCGTCTATGGGTTTAGCCAATCTTTGAACAACTAAATATTATATATTTGGTTGAATTTTTGTATGCAGACTGGGAACATCGTTAAATAAATGACGGTTAATTTATTGTCGTATTGTCATCTCCAGCTTGTATGGGGGGGGGAGGGGGGTAATCTCGGGAACTACCAGTCTGATATCAAAAATTAGTTAGTTTTGCATTTGATAGCCCAATTCTTGTGGAAGGCATCACGCTAGGACCCTAAGAAGTCGAGCAATAAGAAAAAAGTCAGGAAGAACGCTAAGCGAAAATGAAGTAATAACGCGGGCAGGCGATGCGATGCGACACTGTGGGTCGGTGGCACCAGAAATTTCACGTGGACGAAATCAGGGGCAAAAGCTTGTTTGATATACAGGTACCTTGCTTGCAGATACTTTAAAACAATGTTATGAGTGTGCTTATAAGTAATCAATTATTTTACATCACTCTTTTTAGTATGCTATAAGCTTAAAAGTTATTACGCACAAAATAAAAATGAATATTGGTAGTGTAGTGATAAGAAATTTATTCATTGTGTTTTTATGTATTTAATTAAATCGTTTACAATCGATAATATAATAGAGGAAAAGGTGGTAATGTGGCCCCTGCAGGTATATTGACCCTCCTCGATATTTATAATTTAGAAACACGCCATCTAATATTTTTCTGGTGCAACGCGGAGCTCGTTTGACATTATTAATTTTAACCCAAAAAAATCCGTGAGGGGGCGTTACGTTTTATTTTTATGCGAACCAGTTCAAACACGCAAGTGACAAACTTTTAAAACCGCTCTGTATTTTATTCAATTTTACTAGAAATATCGGAGTTTTAGCTTATTTGTATATTGTGTTCGATAAACGTTGTTCTACAGGATTTTGAAGGTAATTATAAAAAAAAACATTTAATAGTATATTTGAATATCGTTTGTTTATAAATTCTTTCATTCGTACAATTTGGCCCCCTCACATTGCTTGTATTATGGTTCCGGGGGCCATATAACATGTATGACCGATATATCACTGCCTTCATTTATTATTTTCCGCTTTCAGATGCCTCGACAAAGTGTGTTATCTCAATCTTCAAAAAAAGGGTAAACATGGGATCCTAACCAAATGAAAAAGGCAATTGTAGCGGTGAGGACAAAGGTCCTAGGTTATAAAAAGGATGTAAAAATGTTTTCTGTGTCAAGATCTAAACAGAAACGGTTAATGCCTTCATTAACCGTTTTAGTTTAGATCTTGGAAAGTTTCAGAAAGTTTCAGTTTGGATCTTGGATCAAGAAGCTTATACACAAGTAACTCTAAAGACTCTTGAGAGTAAGGACTCTCAAGAATCTTTGGAGTTACTTGTGTATAAGCTTCTTGGTAGAAAACCAATACTTCCATCTGGCCTGGAAAAATAGCAAAACTGATCACATCATCACCTTACAGCCATCCAGCATGCCATCAACCATTTAATCGGTTCTGTGAGTTTAGCAGAGACTCGAGGACGTGGACGCGGACGTGGCCGTGGACGCGGCCGCTGACGTGGTCAAGATGGAGATGGCAGTGGCAGCAGTACTAATCGTCGTCAGAGTCGTTACATCCAGCAGTAGCTCTGAGAGTGACGCAGTCGTAGAAACAGTCTTTGAATACGACGACAATGTCTATTGAAATAACATACCTGAGAGCTCAGATACGAGCTGCATATTCTGTGACATCAGTTAGTCTAACGACAGACGTGGGGAGGAGTGGATTCAGTGCCAGAGTTGCTATTTGTGGGGTCATACAGCCTGTACGCCACCCGTACAGGCTGTATGAGCCCATAAATTGCAACTCGCGGCAAAAATCGCAGATATAATATTCGCCTTCAGGATGTCCTGAAGGCGAATATTATATCTGCGATTTTTTGCCGTTAGGTTTTAATTAAATCAATACATTTAATATGGCCTCCAGGGGGCCACATAACCCTCACTTGATCTCATGTTGCCAAATTTGTATTTTTTTTTAATACATATGTTTTTGATTATCCTGTGGCAGTTTCATTTATTACATAGTAAGGCATGTATAGACAAATGAATAAGGAGTGATATAACGTATTTATCCACTCACGCGCCCCAATGCAAAAATTAGTAAATTTTGAAATCCGTGAAACGCCCCCATCTTCATTATTTCACCACTTCAAACTGTCAGCGGACAGCACGTTTGTTTTTTATTTTTTTGAATTTTATGCGTGGACCCACCCCTTCTGTTTCATGTTTTTTGGAAAGGCGGTTAAATTTTGAATTTTTGTTTAGAAAGCCATGTGTGTGTATCGGACGTAAGAATAAAATTATCTGTGGTTGAAAATAAGTTTGCGAAGTGTACTGTGGGCTGTCAATCTGCCATTTCGTCGTCGCGGATTTTATGATACACAATTAAACGGTAAGTAATGATTATAATCAACATTATATACCATTTTGTTCGTGATTTAACGCTCTTTCGAGTTATCTATACTACATTTGAATTTCGAGTTTTAAAATCGTTCCTATAATTAGAAATATGTTTCATTGTTGTCTGAAAAATTCTTAGCTCTTGAAAAACGTAATAAAAACGAATCTATTACTACTTTTTACGTAAATTAATGTGTATTAACCATGTAGCCTGGTTAATTACGAACAGTTTGGTACCAATATTATATCATTTCGTTGTGATTTCAAAGTACAAAATCTAATTGCAAAAACCAATAGCCAATTTTTTTCGAAGCACGCGGCGTGGCGTAGTTCATTGACACGGATTAAAGAAACCTATTCATGATAAATTGTGGTTATTCTTCTCTCTTGAAACCTTTGAGTTCTGATTTGTGATAATTACTCAAAAAAAAAAAACAATCTCGATTTTTGCCATATTTTTCAGAAAAAATGCAAAATGGATAATATTATTCAAGGACAGGGTGGCAGGCGAGGCTCAGCAGGTCGCAGGCGCTCGCGAGGGCGAGGGCGATGCCTATTTGGAGAGAGGTATAGTGTATAATGTATAACAAATACATAAGTACCTGTTTGAAAAGAGGTATAGTAGCTGTATAAAAAGTATATATCTAATACATTTCTCTCTCAAAGAGAGGAGCCCTGTGTCCCAGCAGTGGGAACTTGATAGGCTAGTTACACATACCATCGAACTGATTACCTAACTTAACGGGATCAACTTTGAAATCAAATTGTTCTCTCAACTTCTTAACTCAAATTGTATATAATATAATACATTTCCCTCTCAAAGAGAGGAGCCTTGTGTCCCAGCAGTGAGAACATTATAGGCTGATTACACTACATAGCATCGAACTGAAAAACTTAACGGGATCAACTTCAAAATCAAATTGTTCTATCAACTTGTTATCTCAAATTGTATATAATCTAATACATTTCCCTCTCAAAGAGAGGAGCCCTGTGTCCCAGCAGTGGGAACATTCTAGGCTGATTACGCTACATAGCATCGAACTGAAAAACTTAACGGGATCAACTTCGAAATCAAATTGTTCTCTCAACTTCTTAATTCATATTGTTTTTTTTTCAGTACACCTGCAGGGCCAGCGCCAGAGGCAGAGCCAGCGCCAGGGCCTTCTGAGCTCTGTCCCGCAGCACCCAGTCCCGCAACACCCAGCCCCGCAGCACCCATGCTGACCCCGGCTGAAGAGTATGTGTTCATATCTTTATTTGCATTTCATAATGTTTGAAGATCTTACAATGGGCTTAAAGCTAAGGCACAATTATGGACCCTGTAGGGCACAGCAAAAAGTATAAAATTAATGTTTTAAATAGAATTAATACTTAATTAATTATGGATTTTCTGTAGTTTCTGCCTACCCCCATGGGAAGAAGGCGTGAGTTTATTTATGTATGTATGTTTTGAAACATGTCCTTAGTATTAAATAACTAAATTATTACATTTATTATTCTTGTTTAAATTAAAACTTATTTGATAATAAAATGTACTAGAATATTTATGTATGTAGGTATGAATGTGAATGTATAGTTTTGAATGTATGGGGATTTTGTGTCCTGTAAACATTATATAATATTTACATAACATCACATAACGTAACATCACGCCTGTATTCCCCGAAGGGTTAGGCAGAGGTGTACCTATAGAACACCCACATTTCGCCAGTTATGTTTAAGTCCCATGTAATAGGGGGCGAGCCTATTGCCATCAACCAGGCACAAATCCAGACTCCGGGTTGCTACCGAGAAATTCCAGATGGAAAAACCCAATAGCACTTTGCCCGACCTGGGAATCGAACCCAGGACCTCATGCTCAGCAGTAGCGCTTGCGACCACTAGACCAACGAGGCATTTCATAATAATTAATATAAATATTGATGTTTATACTTATTACAGACTTATGAAGCAGAAAAAAAATATAGGTACTCCAGGCAGAAACCCGACGTGTAGCTCCTTCCCAGCTTTCGCCATTTGTACTCTTGTTGCCAGTCTGCCGGCTGTCTGGCTGGGTTTGATTGGAGGCGCACACTTGTATTTGTCCGTGTTTATGTTAACTTGCATGTAATTGTGTAGCCTATGTTGGTGATCCAATGATAAACAAATAAATGACTACTTGTGAAATAAAAGTTATAATTACGTTGTACATTTTTTATTTTTTATCCTTAATTATACCCCAATACACTTAATACTGGCCGATACTCGACAATTAATTGCATACATGCAATATTTAAAGTTACAATATTAAAATTACACACATTTTCAGTAAATTTCAAACAAACAAACTATACACATAACCCTTTCTTGGTAGTCAGGTAAAAATAATAAACATCCGTGAATAGCGCGCTTTATTCTCACGCTCAAAATGGCCGCCATGACTCATTCTCGAGAGTATATTCCCGCGATGTTATTATTCTTTGTATTTCAAAACTTTGGAGAAAATAGTAAATATTATGATGGCATTGTGTAGTTAATGAATGGGACTTCATTTTTTGTAAAAAAAAACATAGGGTCAACGCTTTAGTTAGTGAAATAAAACAGATTTTATTATTTATTTGCGAATAAAAAAAAAACTACGTCATATATAGTTCTAAAACAAAATGTATAATCAAGCCTGGTCTGTCCACTATATGAAACAGTCATTAGTTTACTATCAGTTCATAGAAATATTTCGTGTAGAAGTCGTGTATAAGTGGCTAGGCGCACGGCGCGCGCCGACAAAAAATGTTCGCGGGCATTTCGGCCTACGTCACGCGTAAGTACAAGCGCGTGAGTGGTTATTACATTTCTGAGTCTCGTATTTTTTAAATATGGCCTCAAAAACAAAGTAGGGGGCCACAATACCACCTTCTCCTCTATTTAAATAATTTAAAAGCTAAGAGTCTTAAAATAATAATATGTACAATAGTAGTATATAAAATGAGAAGAGAAAGAATCTTAGGGCATCAAAAAATTCGTCCGCATCACTGTCAACAGGAAAAGTGACCAAAAGGCTGGCAGCATTGTCAAGTTGTATGGCAATGCTGATTCATTGGCCAAAAAAAAGGGGAGCCAGGGTCACGTGAAGAATTGACCAACCTCTTGCCAATGTCTCGAAAAACTGAGTTGGCACTTGGACCCCATGGCCCTAGAGGTTTAACCCCAAACTGTTCGAACATGTTCCAATAAGATGGGAATATTTGCGGCAGCAGCAAGCAGCAATACATCTGCAGCAGCCGCCCCAGCACAGCGATAAGATGAATACTATGCTTGTTTATGTACCAAATAGCTTGTTTGTAGATTGTGAAAGATGATATGGTTATAAATAGGGTTCCTGCTGAAACAACGGCTAAAAGAGAGATGTAAGAAAGAAAACTTGCAGCTCGCGAGACAGAGAGGATGCTCTCTAAAGCCTTACTTTTCTAAATCTCGATATCGTCCCTTAGCTTCCAACACCGCTCCAGTCCAAAATTGGCGGTTTTCATATTTTAATGCCTTTAGATGGAGCTGTTCATTGCGCGTCTAACCATTGGTCACATTATATAGATTTAAGCGACAGCGCGCAAGTCGGTTGGCCTTGTTTAAAATAGACAGTTTTTTCGTCTCCTGTAAAGTTGCTAAAAATTACTTATGCGGTGTTGTTAGATAAAGGTAAGCGGATATATCATATTAAGGCGGAACCTTCAGGATAGCCCGCGATATTAATATTTTGTTACGTTTTTTGCAATTTGCAGGTCACTGCCAGGTTGTATTTTGATTAAAATACGATTCGCGACCGTAACAAATATGGCTTTACAGAATTATAATCATTAGAATCTGCAATACATCTATATATGTAAGTTCATATTAATTGAATGACTATTTCATGAAATCATGACATTTGAGGGCAATTCTAACTTAAGGAGTTCTAATGCTGATTCTAATGATTATAATTCTGTAAAGCCATATTTGTTATGGTCGCGAATCGTATTTACATATACAACCTGATACTGACCTGCAAATTGCAAAAAACGTAAGAAAATTTGAATTTCGCGGGCTATCTTGGCGCATCCCCCTTAACGTTTGCGTAGTGTATACCGCTACAAGATTAATTAGGCGCGTGGCTCAAATTGGAACTAGCGCCGCCTTCATGTTTTGTCGATACAATTTCTATGACAATTTCAACATGCCTGTCAATGTTGAAGGTTGTAAACGTTGACGTTTACGTCAATGTCACTTTACTGTTTGTGTCAGCTGTCAAAGACACATCTGTCATACTTGTCACTTGTTATTGTTTCTGCTCTGAAGAATATTATTAAATCTGTCCTCATTTTAAATAATATGCTTATTTGCCTACCAATAACCCACCAGACTTTCAGACGCCAAAAGATTCATGAAGCCCTCTAAAGTCATTACTCCACATTACTACACTCTCCAACTGTTGATCTGCCTAATTTTTACCGTCACAATAACTTTAAACGATTTTTGTTTGTCTATTCTGGGCATATTATTAAGTTACTCTGTATGGTTGTCTCATATTCATGAATAAAGAAAGATTATTATTATTATATATTAAGATCGAAATCAAAGAGAAGGGAAAGGTTAACAATTAAACAGTCATAAGCTAGTAATGGCCGGGGGTTCTTTTTTTGGGTGTGAAAACATCAAAAAAAAACTCGGAGGGCGTGTCAGACTTTTACTGACTAAAACCCACCCGTGTTCCTTCAGTTGCCTGTGCGCCAGGGCCACGGTAACTCTTTCAAAGAATTCGCGTGGCAAGGGGCTAACTTTGCGTTTTGGCAATACCTACTAGGTAGCAAGTATCCTGTTCCTTGAACTAATAAGACAACTCTGTGGGCTTGAAGATCTCCTACAAAGTCTTCAAAGTTTCACTGGTAAGTATCCGAATAAAGTTCGAGCATTTTTTTTTTTGGGAAGTTTTTCGTCACTAATCACCAGTGATCGGAGTAGGTAGATTGATTTTTAGTACTTGTATCATAAATGCACACAGAAAGAATAACATGGATAAGCCATTTTTCCGGAAAGTAATTCCGGTATTTCCGGATTTAGTATTTCCAGCGGGCGTACGCATTGTTCTGATAACCGGTTATTGTACCACCCATGATCCTTTGTTCTGATTGGTCGTTGGGTTTTGTCAAATCGTGACAAAAAAAAAATAGGAAGAATAATAAAGAATAAAATTGCTCATTTTATTACAATTCCTACCTTTTTTTTGAGGATGGCAAATCATCAAATGACTCCTTCCACTCTGGCAGAATACAATTCCTACATAAGTTCCGGTTTTTTTTTAATAATCCACCAATTCCGGAGGAATGTCCATAGTAATATATACGTTTCGGATCAATGACCCCAGTTCAATCTACCTACTCCGATCACTGCTAATCACGATACTTATTAGAAAAAATACATAATTAATTAAACACAGGATCCTCTTTATTTCTACAAAGCATAACACTCTTTTACCGTCGTCGGGCAGAAATGCCTGACCTTGAAAAGTTAACACGAACACAGACGAAAAAAAAAACGAAAGTACAAATTGTTACATTTTAAAATAAAGCAATTAACACCGCCATACATGTCCTCAATTACTCGAGTGGGCAATTTCAGGAGGCTGAAAGTCAGCGAGGTTCGCGCAAAAGCCAGTCATTTGATGTGTAAGTGATGTGCCTATACACCATCTCCCTCACACATACACGATATCAGATACACCCAACGCTTGCTCACACGGTTCATGACCTTTTAGACAGGGAGTTATAATGAATTATACAGGATGTAACAGGGAATCCTTTAGTTCAATTCAAAAAGCTAGTTTTAATCGGTCTACAAGGAATTTGATGCAATTAACTTTTTGGTTTCATGTTCTCCTAATTCGTTATGGTTCTGAGTACGCGTTTGTTAAACTATAGCAAACATCAACATGGTTACCTCCTTGGCCCAGTGGTCCCAAGCCATGAGGTCCTGGGATCGATTCCCGTGGGAATTTCTCAGTAGTAGACCGGAGTCTAGATTTGTGCCTGGTTGATGGCAATAGGCTCGCCCCCTGTTACATGGGACTTAAACATAACTGGCGAAATGTGGATGTACTATAGGTACACCTCTGCCTAGCCCTTCAGGGAATACAGGCGTTATATTATGTTGTTGATTTTAACTGGTATAAAGATTGGGAATAACGTTTTATGTCATAACTTGTTATAACAGGATTCCCTAGTTTACGAGTTTGTTAATTTGTGGGATGAAAGCTATATTATTGCGTGGTAATCTGCCAATTATTTTTATGGTGTTTTAGCGTTCTATGTAAGTGCTTAGTTGAGTGAAGGTCACTTCACGAACATATCACGGGGCGAACTTATGGTCTTCCTCCATAACTTCGCTACAATTTTCACTCTATATTTAAAACCACCACCAATTTTTCTACTGCTAAAATTAACTACCGATGGTAGTTTTGATTTTCGTCTCTGTCTGTGTGACCGCGTTATTCTTCTTAACCATGCGGTTTCCACCATCATTTAGAGAATTTATTCCGGAAGGTTTATGTGTAGTTATAAAACAGCTATACACCCTGTATAGCTGTTTTATACCTACACATAAACCTAAGTAAGGGATAGTCCTCCGCAGACTGATAAGGTGAATTTGGTATATCATAATAAGATACCGGTACTTGAAATAATATCAGGAACATTATAGCAATCAAATAAACTTGATTTGTTTTACTATCTCACACTCAATATATCGTTACTGTGGCAAAACGCACATAGCGAACGGCCGGCAGCGCGCTCGCGCCACGTGATTTTTTTCAACTTCCATTGCTGATTTTTGATTTCTACTGTTTTATTTACTTAAATGGAGTGCTGCGTACGGAGAAGAGTAACTGAAAAACTCAAAAAACTCAAAGCATTTATTTCAAATAAACCAATTACAGGCAATTTTGAATTATCAAGGGGTCGGTCAGTCAGAAAGATGAAACTAGTTGCCCATTCCAAAGCGTAGTATGTACCTATGGAGAAGAACGGGCAAGAAACTCCATGGATACTCTTTTAAATAAAAATATGGTTACAAAATATTGGTTACATCGTTCATGTTAAAATTCTGCATGTGAGAACGATGCAGAACGTTAAAAGCGTCCGTAATAAAAAGACAAAAACAATTCAAATATTAAATAAAAAAAATTAAATTAAAAGAAAAAACGATTAAAAAGAAATGAAAATTTCCTTTGAAATTTTCCGATGGAGTATGATTCAAAATGAGGAGCTGAATTCACCCTGTTCATTTGAGGAGGGCTGTCCCTTACACCCTGTATAATAAACAGATATCGGTGTTTTGTCAAGTCATAAAAATCGTGCGAAGCACGGGCGGGTTGCTAGTTTATATTATAAAGTCCTACACCTGATTGTATTTTCGACATTGCACACTAATACATAACCCCAAAATGTTCAGTATCATCGTATAACCTACTTATTTATTTATTTATTTATTATATTTGGGAAAACAAACAGTAGTATACTAGGCATAAACAATGTAGTCTTAAAAATTAAAATTAACAAATATACTACCCACAACATTTTCCACAGATTACTATTTTATATAATAAAAACAAGCTGTTAGCAAACGTTAACTGTAGTAGGGCTAACTTAATAAAAAAGACGTTAAAAGAAAAAGGTTAAACTAGGTATATTCTATAAAAGAAGTACCGTAACAAATAAAAAAAAAAAAATAAAAAAAAAAAAACACAATACACTCAATTAAAACGTTGATATTTGCTATTTCGGGACTCAGTTGCCACATTTAGATCCTCAAATACCTGCTCAACTTTAAAGGGATTACGGCATGTTAGGTAGGATTAAATTTATCTCTTGCTAAAAGTGGTGAGCAAAATGTAAAGTGCAAAGGCACATTAATATTAAATTATAAGCATGTGTTCAGTTAATATAGGTACATATGTTTGGAACACCGATATGGACTGCATTGTATGGAAATGAGATTTTGAATGTTTGATGTCGAATTAGGGACTTAACCTCCATTTTTTGATAAGAAATAAGTACGTAGCGAAATCTCTTGTCGTCTTCTTCTTCGTGTCGCTGGTACGATTTTTTTCAAATTTTGTTCGCCTAAAACTTCGCCACTTCCACGGGGTCATCGGTGGCAGCGCAGAGGTCACTTTGACTGCAAGTTTTGGGACACAGGGCAAGATTGAAGCAACTCTTTTCATCTTGATATGTTTGGTTGTTCTTGCTTTCATGTGGATTTCAGAAACGACCGTTTCCAGAATCAGGTTTTTATCATCCTTACTTCAATCTTTGGCAGAACAGGCCTAAAGAGGACTATGGTGCAGTTACTGAGCTGTTGGCTTTTGCTTTGGTAGTTGGTTCAATCTTCGCACGCTCAAATACTTGTCTGGTCTATTTACACCAGGGATTGAAAAGGTTCCGAAAATATCGGTAAAGAACCTGTATTTAGTGGTTCTGTTACTAGAACCAGAACCGGAACAGGAACCTAAGTTGGAACCTTTAAGGGCGTTTATTTTACCTGTTCTTCTTCAAAACGAGTCCGATCGAGTTCATACGATGCCGCTCAGCGCAGGACGGATCTTTGTACGACAGCGGTGAGGTACGAGTTGCCGCCGTCGGGTTAGGAGGTTGGAGTTTTTGTGAGAGGGGAGAGAGGCACATTTGCTTTGATCATGTGGTAGTTCTTTCTTAGAGAATCTTTAAATCGGATGGTATGGAACTAGTATATTGGAACCAGAACCAAACCGGAACCTGAACCGGAACCATACCGAAAAGAAGAATCGTAACCCAAATTCGTACCCGTTTTCAATCCCAGATTTACACTTCTAAAAGTAATTTTATTTTGGATATTCAATTAGAGTTTGCAAAATCGGTTAAAAAAAAAACTGGAATTTTCTGCGGGACCTCGTTAAAAACATACGCACATTCCGTCCAGGTTACTTGAAAACCTTTGTTTCCGCCATAAATCTGCCACAGAAGGTTGAGAAATAACCCAAAAGTCAGGCCAATATTCCCACACACCATACAACGTGGATTACCAAATGAATGCACTCAAATTAAGGGTTGTGTGAGAGGGGGTTCCTGATTGTGCCAAGGGTTATCTGATCAATTCTGCTAATGCGTTTTATTCAGGTAGGCTGTGTGAAAGAGAACGTGGTGTATGAGGCTTTTTATTTGGTTTCATTTTGGTAGGAATGCTTATAGAGACTTCTTTTTTAACCGGACGAAAAAAAAAGGAGGAGGTTTTCAAGTCGACCCGTATATATATATATATTTTTTTATGTATGACCACGCATAACTTTTTACAGAGTAGTCGGATTTTGATGATTCTTTTTTTTTTCAATAGTATTTTTGATGCGGTTGAGAATTTAAATAGCTCATTGAAATAGTAGACTTTTCAGGATACACCTGACATATTTGATAAATAATTTTATTTTTTTAAGTAGGCTTGTATGAACACTTTTCCACGTCAATCATATTTTTTAAACTAGATGAGGTCGGGTTTTCCTATCTGACTACTCTGAGAAGAAAGGTCAAAAGAAACTCAGAGGGCACAGTCTCTTTTAAAGTCCAGACATAATCTTGGTCAGATCTTGTGAAGACCATGTAGTTTGTAGATTAGTATCTGAAATGGTCTTTTGAGGAAAGAACCACACAGATTAAGTGGACTTGCCTAGTCAGTGCACGCATTTGTCAGTAACCGTGCAACTCAACTCAGAACTTATGGAGCTCAACGATTCGACCAAAGAAAGGACATTTGGGTAGGCCGCATAAACTACTTAAACTGCCAGACCATGATTAAAACTGAAAAAATGACCCACATAGTCCTCACATTCACAATAAGTAAAATAATATAATATTTTTTACAGTAAATATTCATGTCTAAAATATTTAGCCAAATAAAATGGAAACATCAACATTCACTGTGTAAATTTATTGGAACAGCTCAAACCCGAGCCTTTTTGTCTTCAATATAGTCTTTCACAGTATAATAAATAGGCTTTCTGGCATAGTTTCCGCTTTATAAAAGATTTGAATTTATTTGAGACCGTACGTCTCCCGTGGAAGCCGTCTTTTCATTTATAAAAATGGAAATTTATGACATACCTATCATTACCACGTGTTTTGTTGTTATATTGGTCACAAACGCCACCGTTGAAAGCGGGGTCCTGGGTTTGACCCCAGGTCGGAACAAGTGTTTTTTTTTTTTCAGTTTCGTTTATCACGCAGTTTACTTTTGTCCCCGATTCATGGCAACTATTACGTGGGACTTGAACTTAACTGGCGAAAATAGGTGCGATGTATTCTTTCTTACGGTTAGGACGTGCAGAAGCATAACTCAGTACATAAATTGTGTATAGAAGTTAAAATTAAACTCGGAAACGTTAACCTTCAAATGCTTAGGCCTATAAAATTCGGTGGGCGTAACCACATAACCCTATGACACGCTATCGTGACATTAGGGCTATCCCACCATCGGATCAGGCGCAAACAATAATTACGATTATCAATCATATTGTACTTGTAAGTGTAATAATATGATTTATTATCATAGTGAATGTATGGGGTTAATATGGTTTAACAATTAGGAGATTATTTTTTGAAGTGGTCTTGTTGTTTTTAGGTATACCAAGCGCGGCACGGTTGGCGCAGTGGTTAAGCGATTGACTGCTGCGTTGCGTGTCGCGGGTTCGATTCCCGCAAAAAATTAATATTTGTATGATCTACAAGTAGTTATTCCGGATCTGGCTGTTTGTGCATGTGAGTTTGAATGTCTGAAAACGCACCCAAAATACAAAAGAAATTCCTAGGGTGGGGCAAAGCTTAAAAAAAATAAAAATAAGTGGTAGCCCAGTGGTAACGCCCCCTATACAATATGTGTCGTGTGTCATGGGTTCAAACCCAGGCAGGCACTAACTTTGTGTAATTTATTTCATCAATACTGCTCTTAAAAGATGAAGGAAAACATCGTGAGGAACACGGCATGGCACGGCACGTCTTTAAAAAAAAAACCCAGTCAGGGGTGTGTCGGACCACGCACAATAAAGGGTTCCGTCGTTGGAATGAATTTATTCCAAGAAAAAACTTAATATTGTAGTTGAAAAACAAGGTCTACCATACGTTCCAACTGTAAATGCAAGTTGGTCGACTATTACTCGTTAACTTGTAAAGCCTACTAAGCTATGATAGTTTTTCTTTTGACTTCGTTATAATTATGTATGTCGGATATACTTTAAATCAATCGTTCGACTTTGACTAATCGGGATGCCGCCGGTGCCACTAGGTGGCGCTTGACAGAGTCTATAACGCTAACGCTTGACCAGAGTAAAGCAAAGTTTGTTGTTGGCGGTTAAGCAGTGAACACGTTTAGAAACTGTCGCGCGTTCCGTATAGCTGTGTCGTGTACCTACAGTGTGTGATTATTTTGTTCGTAAATTATAATTTCATTTGAACTGTAAACGGTTTTTCTATTGCGCAATAACCAACACTACCCATAGTACGCCTACAGTAGTTAAAATATGGCTGACGATAACGAGAGACACGTACCTTCTCCGTCATGTATATACTACAGCCGTGAATTTTTTCACATATTTCACCACTTTGTCGGCATGACTAATACGTGTTTGTATATCCATGCCAAATTACAGCTTTCTAGTACTAAGAGTCTCTGAGCTAAACTGCGGAGAGACGGACGGCCGAACATGGCGAAACTATTAAGGGTTCTTTGTTGACTACGGAACCTAGAAATTCGAAGACATGTAACATTCATCAACCCGCAGTCCCAGCAGTAGGAACGTTATATGCTGATTATTATAATGCTTATTATTTCTGAGGTTGAGGGTTCGAAGCCTTGTCTCATATAATTTGTGGTTGACAGCCCCCATTGGTTCAGTTGTTGAAAGCGCAACTGCCAAGTGTGGGGTCTTGAGTTTAATACCAGGTTCGGGCAGTTTAATTAGGATTTTGATTAAAAAATCTGACTAGCAGCCTGAAGTACGGAATTAAGCTCTGGAAGTGGCAATAGGAACTCCATCTATTACAGTGGATTTTAAAATAACGTGCAAAATATGCTATACACTTCTCCATATCTTTTATTGGGGTACAGGCGTGATATTGCAAAAAGTCGCTCTGCATCTTGACTTCTGACAGGATTATTCAAGTATTTGTCTATTATTTCACTAGTTTTACGGGCTTGATTCGATTCTCATAAAATAACAAATTTTCCAACAAACCAATGATGTTTTAGCCGAATTTAGCTTTTTTAAGCTAAAGCCAGCTAATCCTGGTTTATTGGCTACAAGGCCCTTATAGCCAATAAAACCAGTCTAAAGTTAACACATCCAATTCACACATAATCCCAAACCACAAAGAAATAAAATAGCAATAATATCAGATATTGGTTAAGTCGAACATTTTACTGCAATGAAATTACTAACAGGAACTTTATTCGAGAAAATACCGCAAAACAATGCGGTTTGCTGTACAATAGAACGAATGAATGTGAACGAACGAATGAACGGTAACCGATGAACCGATTACTGAAGACTCGGTTGTGGTTTGAGATCCGAATGTTGTAGTTTTTATGATTGAGATTATTATCGTTTGGATTTAGAATTTAGGAATTGGTTAGGTAACCAGCACCGTATTGATCCATATGTCCAAAATATTGTCTGTTCAACAACGTAGATAACGCAATGAATGTTGTTGAACTGTCAAAATAAAAGCCATTCCTACTGTTAGTGTGTTACGCAATTACCCCGCAGTACTTAGATAAATCTTTTTGCCAAAGATCATTGGTGTTGTAGATCTGAAGTGAAATATATAAACTAGGGCTAAGGTTAAGCTAGCGTTTTCTAAGACTGTGGTGGCCGAGACATAGTATCCGTAATTTACCGTTGAATGACGTCACTATGACGTCACTTATGGTGTGTTTCCCCAGAGAGCGTTTTTTGGCACCTTAATGGCAAACCCCAGTGCTATAATTTTCATGAAAGCCGTCAAGCACTACGGCCGTTATGTGGCGGTCACCGCTCTTCCAGGCAACCGTAGTTTTATTGGATTACACCAGACGCTCTTTGCGTATAGTTTTTTTATGGTTTCATCAGGAATCGAGGACTTCCGGCTCGTCAGTGCTACTCAAAGTTTTTTTTCATCATACTAACTAAAGCACTGAGTTTAATCTCGATTTCTTCTAATCTAACTATTCAACCATGCCCTGCTGAAACCTGGGTCAGAGTTCTGGGTAGCTTTTGCGTGTTTTCGTATAGTGTTGTTATAGTTGCATGCAACGAGGAGTTCCGACTCCTCAGTGCTACTCAAGATTTTTTTGATCCTTCTTACTGAATTACTAAATAAAATTCCGATTTCAACATTCTCCATGCTCTGCTGATACCTGAGTCGGAGTTGAATGTTACTGTTGCATATTTTCGTATAGTTTAATAGTTCATTAAAGGTAAGAAATACTTACTTTTGAAACACATCCTAAGTAAGTAACTCTAGTTCAGTAGGATGAAAAGTTTAGTCTACATTTTATGAGTGGACAAAATCTAGATTAAGAATTATGTCGTAGGAACGTTAGTACCTAAATACATTACGGCTGAAATGTAACTAGTCCAGTGATTGGACTGATCTACATCATCAATGCGTGAAGTCGGTGTTTTTCAACCTTTATTTTGTTTTTCAGAGAATGTAATATTCCTACGCCAGGAGAGAATGGAAGGACATATATACTGCCCTTATTGATGATGATTCTTAGAAAGGTCAGGTGCGTAGTACTGCGTCGAGCATGTAGAACCCGATGTATGATCATAAACGAAGCACAAGAAGGAACGGGAATCGTAGCAGGTGGCGTTTTGTAGTTTCTGCCTAGGCAGAAACTACAAAACGCCCCGCACCGCCGCCGCTAGCCCCATGGGAAGAGGGCGTGGGTTTATGTCAATAAGTATAATAAAAAATACACGTAAATAATATACAAACTCACATCCAAACAACGCTTCCTGGCTGGATAGATAAATTTAGGTGCATTTTATAGTTTGCGGAATCCAGTCTAGAATAGAATTTCAACTGTGAGTTAGCTTGTGGTGTAAGTAATGAGAAATCTGACGACTAAGATTAATGATACGTTTCAAGGCAAAGCAAATAATAGCATTCACATTTGTTCCGGCCTTGGGTATTGTAGGTACTGGTACTAGTAATGACATCCAAGACAGGTATCAAAATAAGTTTAAAAATCGTACCTATTTTTGAAAAGATAAAGAAACTTTTGCTTATTTATATTCTAAGCGATCAGAAGGGAAAAACAAATAGAAAAACACAATTTCAAACAACCCAAAACTCATTTACTTCGGTCTGCGCTTATTTTCAACAACAATTCAATTAATCATCAAAATTAGAGCAATCACAAACAACCGTTAATATTCAAAACAAAAATGATCCAAACAGATCGAAAATCCACTAAAAATAAAATATGGAACGAACTCACTCCAAAGTAGTGTAGGTACAGACACCCTTACCGTACGACGACTGAGCAACAAATGAACCCGCACTCTTTTTTTTTTTTTTTTCCTATTGGGCAGCTCGTAGTTATGACCACTAAGGTCCTGGCTACTTAACCGGGCAAGCCTGTGGGTGCCTTAAGCTACTTACTTAAAGCCTCCAGCCAGGGGCGAAAATTCTTAAAAATTAGGTGACCGCACGCTAAGGGCACCCCCTGTGGGGTAAGAACCTCGGCTTAGGGCGTCACTGAGGGGAGGGCAGCAAGACGGGACAGGCTGGATCGAGATAATATTATTATTAACAGGGGAATTTAAAACTACAGGCTCAGCTACGGCGCGGGCTGGCGCGTCGTCGAGCAAGGGTCGGGGGGGGGGGAACCCGCACTCGATCGAGCGCTCGCGTAAGAGAATCTGTGCGTACCGGAACTACCCACAATGAGTTCAGCTTATAATATATTCAATACTTCAAGCACAGAAATGCACAGAGACGGACTTAATACCATAGGCGTTTTCTACCACTCAACCTTTGGGTGACGCAGACTCAAACAGTGGTAGGTGCAATTACGAAAATTTGAGGAATAAATATTATATCTATAGCAAACTATAAATAAGTACCTAATTAAATATAAGTACAAATAAATATACATAAATATATACTAAAACAAATAAGACAAATAATGGGGAAACATTAACGTTTGAATTTGCTTGCGAACTTTTACTTTAAAGGATAATCAGTTGGTTGCCATCCTGATTTCCAGAGGGAGCGCATTCCACAGAAAGATAGACTGAACGAAGAGGGAAGAGTGAATAAAATCCGTGCGGTGAGTGGGGCATTGAAGAAGGCGATTCTATGATGAACGAAGATTATTATTGTTGTTAGCACAAATGTACTGAAGGTGAAGGGCTTGATAACTAGGGGAAGTAGGAGAGTCATGAAATGAAAACGAGGTGGTGAACGCCCTTCGCTCTCTGCGCTGGCGTATGGGCAACCACTTAAGAAGCGACTGATGCGCAGAGATCGTACTTACGCAGATAATACAGTAATTAAGAAGACGATCAAATTTGTCGAGGAGATCTGTATTCAGGTCGTAGTAGCACATATCACCATAATCGATGATAGGGAAAATTAAGGACTGCACAAACATTGCCTTCGTACTTGTTGGTAACAATTTTTTCCGTCAGTACAGAGCCCGCAGCGTTCCAGTAACTTTCTGGCTGACCCTAGCGACTTGAATACGCCAATTCAGGTTACTATCAATGTGCAAGCTTAGGGCCTTCACATAAGTACTATGTGGAACGTTCATACCATTTAAGAGAACTGGTGGCAAGGTTGTACCATCCACGTTTCTCATACTCTGAGACCTACCGATGATGATCGGCTGACACTTATTAGGGATTACTGCTACCCTAAATCTATCAGACCAGGTTTTTTATGGCTATCAAGTCCCTATCTAATTTGTCGATAGCTTCAGATATTTCTTCAACCGTCCCTTGACAGTACAGATGATACGAACACTGAAGTTCGGAAGTTATACGATTAATAAAAATAGAAAATATAAGAGGAGAAAGAATACCGCCTTGAGGAACGCCAGATTCCTAATGACACCAGCATGATGAAGAATCCCTATCATATAGGGACTGCTGACGTTCCTGAAGATAAGAGGAGAACCTTTCCAGTGCCTCGGGAGAGACCATAACATAGGACAAAATGGCTAACAGGATGTCGTGACTCACGGTGTTAAAGGCATTCAAGAAATCGACCAACACTAGTGCAGTACTTTGGTGTCTTCCAATCCTGCCCTTATATCGCCAGTAACTTTAAGGAGGGCGGAAACAGTACTATGCCCGGGCCTGAACCCAGATTGAAGATGGCTAATGAGTGAATTACGCTCAACAAAATTGGAGAATTGTGTGTGGACGCAGGCCTCGAGCACTTTGGGTAGGAAGGGAGGGATAGAAATGGGGCGGAAGTGGGTAGGAAGAGAGGGATTAGAAAGTTTAGGTAGTGGACAAACATAAGCTTTGCGCCATATGGAAGGGAATACTCCGTTGTATAGGGAAAAAAATAGAATGTGGTTAATCGTGGGTAGGAGATGATACAGAATAGTTAAAATGATACCACGGGTGATTTTGTCACATCCCGCCGCTTTTGATTTAATGGTTTACCTGATCTTATTGATCTCTCCCGGTTCAACTGGGACGAAACTGAAAAGATTAATAAAAGGACGCGTTAAACCAGAAATTAGGAATAGAGTTTGTTGCTTGGTTAGACGATCCATGGTAGGAAGACTTAAAAATGACGATTGAGATCGTCTAAGTCAATTGAATTAGGAAGGTCTAAATGGTGCGGTTTGCCGATACCAAGAGTTCCAAGAAATTTCCAAATATCGACGGAAGAGAAAGAATTGATAGTATGTATATTGTGGCGGCGTTTAGTATTGCGTATCATCTGATTACATCTATCATATATAAATCCTATATGTTTATTTCCTTAAATAGGGACAGTATTTAAGAAAATAAACATATAGGAAATAAACATATAGGAAATAAACATATAGTTCTCATCAGTACGATCCCTTTTAAATTTACGGAACGAGCGGTCCCTACGTCGCACTGCCATCCGTATTTCTCTTGTCATCCATGGCGCAGGTGGGCGTTTTAACTTCACTATTTTGATGCGAGCATGGATGTCATAAAGGTTGACCACAATATCATTGAAGATCGCAAACTTGTCGTTGGCTTTCGTCATCGGCTCCCAATCGACCACAGATGCATCTTCCTTGAGTTTCTCAACATTCATTCGCGCAAAACAACGCCTGTAGAGAACCTTGAGTTTACGTTTGGGAGGTTTCAGTATATACGAAAGGAAAATCATATCTTGATGAAAAAAGCCAGGAGCCTCATGTTGACCATGGGAGGAAACGAGGGAAGGATTTGAGGTGAGGATCAGGTTGAGCCAGGTGACATCACCAATAATGTTATGATGAGTAGGTTGGAGCGGCAACACGTGCAGACTAGCTGACTCGATAAGATGGAGGAGCTTACTGAATCGAGGGGAGTTCTGGGCAAAGAGGTTTGTGTTGAAATCACCCCTGATGAGGTGATGTGCATACTCCGAACCCAAAAAATCAAGTACTTATTCGAATTCAGAGAAGCAATTAACAGTGGGAGGACAGTGGATAACACCAATAATGGTTTTGGCTCCTTTGACACAGACTTCAAGTGCGAAGATTTATGTGCGCTTCTATGAAACCATTATCAGTCCACCATCATTCGTCATTTAACGAAAGGATGGCTAGCCTGCAGTTATAATTGCAGTGCAAGCAGTTGTAGGAGCAGTGATGCTACTGCACACTGAGTCTTGGCATACTATACCTTAGTTTTTTTTTTTTTAAACATACCACGTTGAACTTCAGGGTTTTTCAAAAGTGTCATGGTATGGGCATATGATCTGGAGAAGTGGAGAAATGTCACGGTATGGGAATGTGTGTGAAAATGTCGTGAGAGAAGTTTTGAGTAGGAATGTGGATGGCTATAAGAGAGTAGAGAAAGACCAAAGAAACGATGGATGGACTGTGCGAAAGATGATATGGCTAGAAAGAGGGTGACTACCGAGATGACGATTAAAAAAGTATGGAAGGAAAAGAAATGTTGCGCCGACCCCATTAGGGGTCTTAATTTATTAAAATTGGAATAAGAGCAGGAGAATGATGATGAAAATGATGATGCTGTCTAAATTGTCATTAATGTTTAAAGATACACGAATACTAAACAATGTCTACACGAGTCAGTACCGCCACCGCTTTACCAACTGACTTAACATTTTGCTTCGGCTTTAGCTATTCTTCTAATAGTTTGAGTTGATACGAGAAAAGGAGTTCATTGTCAACTAAATCTTTAATTGGAAACGAAATGTTATTCGTTTTTTTTTATATATCTGTCGGAAATACGTTAAATCAATCATTTGACTTGACTAATCGGGACGCCGGTGCTACCAGGTGGCGCTGGACAGAGTCGATAACGCTAACGCTTGACCAGAGTAAAGCAGAGTTTGTTGTTGGCGGTTAAGCAGTGAAGACGTTTAGAAACTGTCGCGCGTTCCGTATAGTTGTGTCGTGTACGTCGTGTACCTACAGTGTGTGATTAGCAAGTGTGATTAATTTGATCGTAAGTCATAATTTTATTTGAGCTGCAAACGGTTTTTCTATTGCGCAATAACCAATACTACCCATAGTCCGCCCACAGTAGTTAAAATATGGCTGATAATAACGAGAGAGACATACCTTCTCCGTCATACCTATATTTTTATTAAAAAAAAAATAAGGGTTAAGCTTTAATTTAAATTTATAAAACACAATTACTTCCCAATTTCTTCTAACTTGGACCATGCCAATAGTGGTCCAGCTTACAGCTCGGAGGTTTCTAGCCAAATTGCAGCGTCTATACACTTAGGTACCGAACTGAGCGACCTAGTTGCAGATATTTTAGGTATCCCAGTTCAACTGAGTCTTACGTCAGGAGCAAGCCAAGGGCTACCCGTCTTGTTGTTAAGTAGTTACCAAACTATCTACTTAGTGGGGGTAGTTTATGCTGGTTTTGAAGGTTTTTGAGGGTTGAACATATTGGCTCTATTTAATGGATTTATGAATGCTTGAGGGAACTTTTATTTTATGTCTTATGTTTAATTACTAGCTTAGGCATAAACTTTCAGGTTATCGTTAAAAACGGAAGGTAAGTTTTTGCTAAATGAATGCAATTTCTAAAAGTATTGTCTTCGCAATCAATGTAAAACTAAAAAAAAATACCTACGTTCAAGCCGACTTGCTACTAAAAATGTCAAAATAAGCTCACTTTTTTTTTTGTTAATCTTAGATTTGATGATAAATCTTACGCGTTAAAAACATAACCCTCGGGGTAATTGCGTAAAGGCTCCCGCAAACAGGCGCGACGCGACAGCCCGACACAAAGGCGCCGCCCGTCACGCGGCACGCGGTGCCTTTGTGTCACGCTGTCCCGTCGCGCCACTGTGCACGAGCCTTAACACACTAACAGTAGGAATGGCTTTTATTTTGACAGTTCAACAACATTCATTGCGTTATTTACGTTGTTGAGCAAACAAAATTTTCGAACATAAGCATAGCAAATGGCTTCAAAATGATTCAGATTGTGACTGATAGTGTGTTACATAATTAGGGTGCTGGAAATTGCTGTCGGGCAATCGGGTAATAGGGAGAACGTTTTTATTACAGGAAAGGTAGATACATCAAAGTTTGATCAGACAAGCTTATGGCATTTTTAGGCATTTCTTCTAAAAATTCTGTTGAATAAATCCTATAGATGTGGAAGAGACTTAATAACAAGATGATTAGGTAACGCAACTTAAAAAAGGCATAAGACTTAAAGACCCTTTGACCAAAATTGGCTAAACGGACTCCGTAATCATCAGCTGTTAACCCCTTCTAACCTGTTTACAACCAGTGCATTGGCACTAATTATAGCTTACTCTGATTAGGTCATTCATTAGGGATTATGGCCTGATTCGGCTCACGCATGACATCCACAACGATGTCTAATTGATTACCTACCGTAATGGATTTACATAATTATTAAATTTATTATTTAGATTAAAGGACAGGACAATGTGATTTTCCATGACATTGCGAAAATGAATGCTTTTGCTTAGTTATTCGTACCTTTGCTTTGGCCTTTTTCCTCTGAATAAGTGCTTTTGTATATACGAGACTTTAGAGCAACATTATAGTTTAATTAGTCATTTAGCTTCAAAACTGATCCAGGACTAATATTAGAAACGAATAAGAACGATATATTATAATGAAAAGGAATATTAGATACCTACTCTCTTCTTTTCGAGGCAATCACTAGTTTATCTCCAAAACTGTATTTACCGTCATCTATTATCTATTCCGCGCAACTTATTTACTGACCTCGTTAACAGATGGCGCTATGCTTACAGTGAAACAAACATTTCAAATTCGTTACAATACAAGGGTAGGTTCAATTCAAATATTTACCAAGAATAGCAGGATTTACATCGAGAGGGGAGGGGAGAAGGCCAGGTGATTGTGGACTGTTTGCATATCGTTCAGGGTTCACTGCCTTTTGTCTGATTTGGGGGAAGGTGGGGGGACGGAAAAATCGAGTTTCTAATGTAAGGGGGTTCGGAAATCATGAGATAATTTCGGATATAATTTTGGACCGATTTGGGGGTTTATTTTACTTTGTCAAGTTCTCGATTGGAGTGGGTAATTTTGAATATTTTATTGGTATTGGGTTAAGGATAATTTCCGATTTATAGAGCACAGTTTTTAAGCGCAAGAAGCTGAAGAGACGAATAAACCAGAATACTTCTTTTGGGTTCTATCTGGGTGAAATCTGGATTTAAATTGGAACGAAAATTCATATCTTATGAAGTTTTCGTTCCAGTTTAAATCCAGAATTCGTACCTACCTGTGGAAAGCTCCGAAAAATGTATTAGAAAACCACAGTTCTCTCTGCACTTAAAACATAAAACAAAAATAAAAACACACGTTTCAAAAATAAAACAAACCAACAAACACTGCATGTTGGTAACAAAATTAAACCAGGACGAGTATCTCACCTCAAAATTCTACACAGACTCCATTTAGAAGCACATACAGTGAAGTAAAATAAAATTTAGTCTAGATAATTGTATTGTTCCTGTTCTAGATTTCTAGTTTCTGTATCTATTGCCTAGATTTCTATTTTCCTCCTGATTAAATTCGTTTTAACTCCAAACGCTGGACGTTACGTTGAGTTGAATTTGAGTTTGTTAGTTACGGTCAGAAAAGAAGTATTAATTAAGCTAGTTCTTTTTTTGTGGCTTTTTTTGATTATTATGGACAATACACGGGGATAATTGGTTATTAATATTTTTTATTATTGATTACAAGACGTCTAAAAGTCAGTTTTTAACAGGTGAGTAGGTTAGGATCAAAACCACAGCATAATATACACTTTTGGCATTTTTTATTTTTTTTCAAGATTTCTGCACAAAATGATAAAACCTGCCATTAGCAGTAACTGTTTACTTCAAAACAGCTTATTCTCGTTACTAAAATTATGTCTAATATTAACGTTTAGTTGAAAACCTCAACATATCCAGGCTAAAAAAAAAAACTGTTATTTGGGCCCAATTATCACATACGAAAATGGCATTCATTAAAAAAAAATACAAAAATATGTGGTCAGTATTTATAAAAACAAAACTCCCTTATTGAAAAAGGTGGATAAGTAGTGGTTTTGATCCTAACTTCCTCAGGTGATAGGATTTTTTAAGTCTTGAATGGAGTTCCGCCGATCCCAAACAAATTGGAATACCGGATAATGCCAGGAAATGACGGTGATGATGAATGGACTTCCTGGGTTTTCTAAAAGTTAATTAAGTACTAAAATGGTATAGAGATGTTATTTTTTTTAATATTTTTTTTCCTAATACTAGCGTGGAGTTACAAACGGGGCTTGAGAATCTCCTATTTAGACGAAAGATCAAAACTACTTTCAATTTAATAACCACAAAACAAACTATATTGCTGGTCTTCACCACACATCACATACAAGCAAGCTATATCTCGAATAACACCAATACAAGCTCTTGCTTGTCTATTATCACAGCCATCAGACCATCGGTCAGAGAATAACCAGTTAGGGCCTGCACCCACTGGGGCACGGCAACGCAGGGTATCCTTCGGCATCACTACATGCAAGCGCATACTGACGGCAATTATGCCGTTGTAGACATGCCGCGGTGTCTTGAGGCACGCCGAAGCGTATCGTCGCGACATCGTGCTCACGCGTTCTTTTCAAAACTCAAACGTAACTCTCATCAGAACAGCCGTAACGCTGCCTTGCGGCCCGGCTTGCTTCGCCATCCCGAAGGCTACCGAAGCATACCGTGGGATGCCGAGGCATTCCAAAGGCTGCCGACTAGGCATGTCTAAGTATACTCCTACTTTGTTTTTGTATCTACGATGTTTGCATTGTCATTGAAATTTCAATTCTATTGTCATATTATTAAGTTGTTTTCCTATTCGTTGCATAAAAATCCCTTGCCGTGCCGTGCCACCAGTGGGCGTAGGCCCTTACCAGTAAGTAGTTATCCTAGTTATAGTTATATATACATTCAACATTGGACTATGCAAATGTAGCCTCCGTCCCGACTACTAATGATCTACTACATAACTATCACAATCAAACTGAACGCTGAAGTCAGAAGTTATAATTGGCTAAATCGACAGGATTTTAAAGCGAGGAGTAAACAGAGAAAGAGGTGGGATAATATTCTCACATTCTGTAATATTGCAGTAAGCAATGGAAGTGGATGATGTTGAATATATTATGCTTTAACAGAGTCTCCAGGAGTTTCGAGGCATTCTAGGAGTCTACTCGTCAAGCTGGTGTTTGATAAGGATTTGGGAGGTAAGCATAATCAAAATATTGTATTCAAGTTATCTCGCTAATCCGGCACTAATTCAGAAACAAGGGTGCCGGATTAGTGGAAAATTCAGACTAGTGGGATACTCGTAGGGGAAAATAAATTGTATAAGCGAATCCCAATTATTGTTTTTATTTGTCAATCCAGCTATCAGTAGCCCGGAAGTCATCCTATTTCGTTAATTTCTTGTAGAATTCGATTGCTTCAGTTTTTTATATTTCTCCAAAAATTTGTCGCGTGCTTCGCGCGATCATGTAGAAACCATGTGTAAAGAGCATTTTCCATGTTCGGACAATCAACAACTTTTAATGTCTTTCGGTTATCTGGTCCTCATTCCATGATCTTCACATGCTCCACTATCTTCTTCTTTTTTTAATATCGTGCACAGTAGCACGCCCAACGTCGGTTTCCTTCGCAAGTTTCCTCTTTAACATTTCCATCTACTCACTCAAGGTCTTATGTTTTCTTTTATCAAATGTACTAGTAGAAGCCTTAATGACAGATTAAGCGTCTGAAACTGATTTATCAGCGAAAATCAGTCTCGTGTTTACGGTTTTGACGCGCACTCGCCATAACGCCCACAAGGACACCGATCTAACAATACAAAAAATGCGAGCTAATACTGTGCCGGATTATTGGACGTGCCAATGAATTGAAGTGCCAGATTACCGAGATTGTACCGTAGTGAGAATCAACACCTTTTACAAGCTATATCAGCTAGCAATTTTGAGAACTGGCTTATCTTTTCAGCTCAAAATATTCATAATCAAGATGAGGCAATATAAAGGTTTTAGATCTTAACATTTTCCTACCAATACCAAATCAGAATTTTATCTAAACTTTTTGCAATACCGATATCCTAAAGTTTAACTTGCCAGACCACGCTGGGCATTGTAGGCTAGACCCTTCAAAGGCATGCCATGGCGGTGATAGCGGTATATACCTGGAATCATACATATTCAAAAGAAGACACCCAAAATCAACACTTGTTTTAAATAATCCCCGAATCACGGTGGAATTTGATGTATTAGTTACCACTTGTACCCATAGATACCAGTCTATTACAAGTCTATTACAGGATAAATAAATACATTGGATCGCAGCCCAGACTTATATCCCATAGGACATGCATGGGACGAGCTCGGGAGATGCGTGAGACAACGCTCTACTGCTCCTGTTACGTCCTTACACGAGTTAAGGAATGCGCTAGTGGAAGAATGGGCAAACATAGACCAAAATCGTATTAAAAATTTGGTTTACAGGTGCCACATCGTCTTAATGAAGTGATACAGGCTCGTGGAAGAAATACAAAATATTAAATTGACAAAAAGCTTTTATTTTTTAAGATTTACTGCGAAGTGCATTTTTGTTGTCATAAGTTAGAAGCGAATTTTTCTTATTTTTTTGTATTTATTTAAAGTTATATAGTGTACAAAAAGTGTTACACATTTTTCTATATTTATCAAAACAGTCACCTACAATCTACTGTAGTTTCCCAAATTAGTCTTATGTATTTAAGAAACTATCACGCCATTTATTAGCGACCCGGAATTTTTGCGATCCAGTGAAGTATCATATTATCCAAATCCATTCAGACGTTAAAGCGTGAAAAGGTAACTAACAGACAGATAATAGATGCAAATATTTGTGTTTTTTTATTTTTATTAGTTAAGGTATTTTTATCTTCAAATTGTAAGCGGGTGGACCGATTAAAATAAAATAAATAATACTTCAAGATAAAGGTTCTGACTATATTTCCAATTCCTTAAATCTTTTAAAAACACGTCATAGGAATTTTAATATTCATGTGAATTCAAATTCTTTTAAAAACTCTTTTGCTGTGCGCATTATAAAAGATTTGCGCTTTCTGGGATTTGAACCCACATCCATTCGTAAACGTGTTTATTATTTAGCAAGCCCTATTAACAGCAAACTTAACATTATGCCTTCTCGAGTACACTTTTAATTATCTAACCTTAATCAATGTTCAATAATTACTAGCATTAGGTAATTATCGGTTGTAGGTATTATCGGTTTGCGCCAGTAATGTCCGTGTTTCTCACCCTTTCCTATATATATATGTTCTCACCGGAGTCCGAGATTCAGTGGGACATGTCTTGGGTGGGTATAACAAGTCGTAATAGAGAATTAGACCTATGTTTGGTGGTTGGTTTCAGATAGATTAATCCAGTCAGTATGGAAGATCTTTTTAGATCTTGAAAAATGGGAGTGAACTAAATTATCATACATACTCTCGCCTTTTTTCCCATGGGGTAGGCAGAAACTATAGAACTTCACTTGCTACGATCCTTAAATACGCCTTTTACTTCGCTTACGTTCATACATCTGGTCATACACGCACGCCGGTTGTGAGTACTACGCACCTGACCTTTCTGAAGAACATCACCAACAACTAAATCCGTTTTAGTGTAAATTTTAGGTTGTATAATAATGTAATAAAGAGAGAAAGAAAGAATAAAGTATATTTGGACACAGTTCACAGTTCATTGAATGACACATTGTTGCCACCGCGGATAGAACCTGGATGAAGTTGACACAGGAGCGTGGGGGTTGGTACAACCAAAGAGAGGCCTGTGACCAGCAGTGGGAAAAGTGGGGCTGTGGGTGTTGATGATGAATCTTTATTTATTTCATTAGCATTTTTTTTTTATATTATTGCAATACTAATAATATTATATGCAATACATTTGTATTGCAGTAAAAACTATAACAACATGAAGACATATAACTAAAAAAAAGATTTAAAAAATTATAAGTGCCTACATGAGTGGCAGGTTTTAAAACAATTATCGTTTTAGGTACAAAACATATTCTAAATAGTTTGCAAATCCACTGTTATGTAGATATATAAAATAAAAAAAACAATTTAGGTAAGTACATTAACACCAATACAAATGTCACGAGAAAAAAAAAACATTATTATATCAAGTCAAAAATAAAATAAAAAAACATATAACTGTCTAAATTACACATATAAACTCATCTAGCGTGTAATAGCATTTTTCTATCAGAAAGAACTTTAGCTGGTTCTTAAACTGATTTAAATTATGAACGAAATTATATGAGTTTTGACCAGAATTTAGCCATTTCGACAGCCGGTAGCATTGGCCTTGCAAAGGTCTTTCTTACTTCAGCTGTGATTGCACAGAGAGTACGACAAGAGGTAAGGCGTCGTTGGAGGTGTAGCTTCACAATCGCATTGATATCAAACTAGGTATGCACCACACGATGAAAGTGCCTTAGTTCGAACCTAACCCATCACCTATGATTCTCATCAGTCCCCGATGAGAACGACTTCATTTTATAAAGGACTAGCTTTTGCCCGCGGCTTCCCCCGCCCGGATTTCGGAAACTATCCCACGGAAACGTACTACCGTATAAAAAGTATTCTATGTGTTAATCCAGGTTATAAACTATCTGTGTTCCAAATTTCACCCAAATCCTTTTTGCGTGAAAGAGTAACAAACGTCCATCTATCCATCTATCCTCACAAACTTTTACATTTATAATATTAGTAGGATAAGTAATACAGTCAGTTACTTATGATTACATAACATAACATAACATCACGCCTTGTTTCCCCGAAGGGTAAGGCAGAGGGGTACCCATCCGACACCCACATTTCGCTAGTTATGGGGAACTATGGGCGTTAAAAACAAATTATTTAAATTATAAAATTACTTTATTTATATAGGTAGTTTATTAAACAATTAAATTGATTGATAGCTTGTAGCATGACTAACAACTGTCTATTGCGGTTCTATCTTCTATTGCAATCTACTAAGAATTTGGCACTTCGTTCTTAGTGGTTTCTTGCAAAGAAAAGTTCAAATGTAGCTCATCTGCCATGACCCTGAGATACCAGATAAAGCAGCATATATTACCAATCCAACGTAATTATTAAATGAACAACTAATAAGAAACCAATGAAGATTAAATTAAAACCATGGAATATTAAAATTGATAAAGTCTTCAGTGGAATTGAAAAGGATTCGTCGATCCTGTCAAGTCTGTTATTTTAATTAAGACAATCACTCTAGTACCTACCTACTGATTGATTTAATTAACTCACAATTACTATTTCTCTCAGTCAATGTATTTATTATTTAAGTATATTTTAAAATTATTTTTTCTGCTGGTTTTTATGGCGGTAAGGTGATTTTGTTATTTATCTAAGGAAGTTGGCTGTTGTCAATTAAGCCTAATGACAACATATTTCATTTAGTGTGGTTTTTTGCAACGAAAAACTTCTACCTGTCTTCTTGAGGGTGATTATCCTCAAGGCGATTCAGTATTTATGATTAGAGCAAATCACCAGGTTCTGCCTATGTATTAATAACGTCCAATTTTGGACAGATCAGACAGATATCTGTTGTTATCTGTTCTGTCTGTTATCTGTTAATGGACAACATTGTCAGACTTTTAAGGTTTTTAGTACAAAGCTTTTGACTACTTTTTATTAGTATAGGTATGTATTTTGTCTAGTTTTTTTTTGTAACAAATTTTCTTTCTTTATGTATTTCTAAAAGTGCCTAACCCTTATTATTATTATTATATAAGCGACCTATCCCAGCGTCGCAAGGTTTGTACGACTTGACTAACATCGAAATTTCTTTACTACACGTTATTTTAATCTTGATTGATTATACATATAAAACTTCTGGAATAAATTCCCTAAATGATAGTGAAAACTGTATCGAAATCCGTTGTGTAGTTTAGGAGAACAACGCGGTCACGTAGACAGACACGAAAAGTAACTTTAATTTAATTATGTATAGAATGATATTTTTTATGATAAAGGCTCCTTAAAACAGGCGCGACACGCGACAGAAAAGCACCGGCTGTCGCGCGACGAGCGGTGCCTGTTTCGCGTGTCGCGCCTTTTTTAAGGAGCCTTAACTCTTTGCATCTATGTTCATACGTAACTTTCACACTCGTGCATACATACACACACCCTCACAGAACATTTAATTCACTCACTCACCCTGAAAAAAAAAGAGATTAATTCCCCATCATTCCCTTTTAATATGTCATCGCATTTAAATGGAAAAGCATTCAGACAGACAGACAGACACACAATAAGTACGTGGATATATGTACGAGGGAACAACTCGATTGGTTTCCAATTCCAGCGCCATGCATATGTAAACAGACGAGTTAAGGGCAGGCACGATGTTTATTTGTTTTAGGTTTTATTATGGGTAGATGTTGATGGCTTAGATGGATCCTAACTAATATTATAAATGCGAAAGTAACTTTGTTTGTTTGTTACCTTTTCACGCCTAAACCACTGAACCGATCATCCTGAAACAATTTTGCATATACGTTGTCAGGTGTACAGAAACCGACATAGGGTACTTTTTATCCTGAAACAAAATACTATTCCCGAGGAAAACAATAATAACTTACTTATGATAATAGATGGCGCCACGAGTCTTTCGAATCATAATTGAATTATAACCCGAATTGATTGTCAAAGTCTAAATTAACGCGAGCGAAGCCGCGGGCAAAAGCTAGTAATTTATATTTTTTTTGACATTGATTCTACATTCTGTAACTACTTTAACTCACACACTAAATTATTATTGTTAAAATTTTAGAAAAAACATCTACTTTTTTTATTTGTAAATATGTGAGCACCATGATAGATCCATGGTACACATAATAAATTTACTTGTCATTGCTTTATATTTAATTATTTTTACCTATTGTGGTATAGTAATTTTATTCTTGGTGCATCGTCTTCACATAATTATAATGAATGTATACATAATATTGTAAAACATTTTAACAGAGTAACGGTGGAGTTTCTTGCCCATTCTTCTCCATACGACACTACCTTTTGGAAGGGGCAACTAGAATCAATTCTATTTTTGTAAATTTTGACGTTCAAAAGTGCCTTATGACTTTATGATATGACTCTATGATACTTTATGATTGACATAAATGATTTGACTTTGACTTCGTGGCTAAACAATAACATCCACACGGGTCGATCGAAGGTTAAGCTAAGCTTGCCGAGATCGGCCCGTGGATGGGTGACCATCCATTATATATCGAGACACCTCCATGCCTCGGAAAACACGTTATACCATTGGTACCGACTGTCATTTGTAGATCTTTCATAGTTGTTACGGGTAGTTAGAACCCCAAAGTCTGACAACCAGTCTTACCGAACGGTATCGTATACCCAGTAACTGGGTTGTGGAGGTCAGATAGGCAGTCACTCCATGTAAACTACTAGTATTCACCTGCATCCGGTTAGACTGGAAGCTGACCCAAACGAGGCAGATGATGATATGGCTAGATGTTGAGCGTCGAAGGGTTGTCACGGTATTTGATAACATAATCAGTTTGATTTGTGGTCAAATGTCATTTAAACTAAATTAGTTGCTGGTCTTCTTTTAAACCAGTAGAACATTTAAAAAAAAGACAATGTAATGACAAACATTTAAAAGAGTATGCTTAGATGGTTTGGTCATGTTGAGAGGATAAATGAAGGCGACTAACAGAAGGAATTTACAAGACATGAGATGTGAGTTGAAACGCCGGGAGCGATCGCCCTAGGAAGACATATAGTGACCTTATTGGTGATGTTCTTCAGAAAGGTCTATGTATGAATGTAAACGAGGCAAAAGGAGTATGTAAGGATCGTAGCAGGTGGCGTTCTGTAGTTTCTGCCGTGAGTTTATATATGTATGTATGTAGTTGCTAGGCTTTTGGTCTACCAAACAGCATCGACACAAGAGACAGATCTGAGACAAGATGACAATTTGCAACAGATTTGCTGAAATAGAAAACAAAGTCAATCGTCAGTAACCTGTAATGATTTCAGCAACCACGACCGCCAGTTTACTTTCAATAAATGCATAATAGAACTTTAAACGCCTACATAATGCTGAAATTTCGTGCCTCAAATACCGCTGCGAAAGTGAATGTACTGGATTCCCAGTTCCCTCGTTAATACTAGATTTCTACAAGCATTTTCCCTTGTTAAGCAAAGTTTTTCTTTGTCAAGAAAACAATAACCCCAGTAACATTGTCAGTATACTGTCGTCGGTTAGAATTGGCGACCGAGATGGTGTGTTCGCTACGACAGCCAGGCTGTAGCAACGTAGCGACCTCATGCAGCTACGCCGTAGCAAACATTCAGAACTGTATTTAAAAAAGGCATGTATTTCATCGAACCTCTTCTAATTCCTATTATGCGCTCCTAAAATATTATTGAACACTCTAATATAATGATTACGCCTCTTTTTGTGAACCTTAAGTAATTCCTATTTTGAAGTTGGATGTAGCGCTAGCCGGCCGACAATGCGGCATCATTTAACAAAAATCGCGAATCATTAAAAGCGCAAAAAGTTTTTAGGGATTCATTAATTTAAAAAAAAGTGTTCATCATTGGAAGGTAAGTTTTAAGAGGATCAATTAAATATTTTCCTTTAAAAAACTTGTGTACTTTTGCGATAACTGCGGCAAAAGAAGGAGGAACCCGTCGATTAGTGTAAAGTATATAAAAATAGCGATACACGTAAACATCACCAAAAAAACTACTCTTTAGAATACCCTTGTAAATATACGAAGGGTTTCCCCTTAACCAGGGCAAACCGAGGGAGATGAAAAGGTAAAACGAGTACGCAACGACTATTTATAGCAAATTAATAGTTTTTACTGACATTTGTGGATATCTATGGGTACTGCACGATGTCCTTTGGTAAATAGGTTGCTCGAGGGAAAAGATTGAACGATTTTAAGGAAAAGTTTCGACTAGAAGAAGCTCATTCAGGTGTGAACCTGAAATATATGTAAAGTTATATTATAAAGAGAAAATATTTTAGCTATATTTCTTCTTTGAAATATATCTAAACTAATATTATAAAAAGAAAAGATTATATTTTTTGTAAGTATGTTTGTTTATTTATTTGTTACGCTTTCACGTTAAAACGGCTGAACAGATTTCGATGAAATTTGGCGTACGGGTAGACCGAGACCTGGATTTGGACATAGGATAGTTTTAATCCCAATATTCTTACGGGGTCGACACTTATGCGGGTGAAACCGCGAAGTGCAGCTAGTGTACAATAAAAAAATCTTGAGAGGTGTCAAGGGACACCCGGATGGAACGAAGTTCAATATAAAAAATTAAAATAAAATAACTGGCTTGCTTTCTATGAGAGAGAGAGAGAGAGAGAGAGAGAGAGAAAGACAGAGAAACACGCGCACGCCGCACGGCGACAACTATAGCAAAAAGTGTCGTTACAACTTTTGGTCTTATTTTTTTCCATCTAGCCCCCTTTCGCAACGCGCGATAAGGAACTTCGTTCCAAAAAAAACTTTTTTACAAAAAAACAACCGACTTCCAAAAAAAACACTAAAAGACGTGAAAAATAACTTTAATTTCGGAAGTCGTTGGCCGAAAACGAAAATACAAAAACCAAAGACACCGGCTTCCGAAATTAAAGTTATTTTTCACGTCTTTTAGTGTTTTTTTTGGAAGTCGGTTGTTTTTTTGTAAAAAAGTTTTTATTTTTCACTTTTTAGTTGCAGTACCTACCCCACACAAATTCGTATACCACTACTTGGTGTGTAAATAACAGCGACAGGAAATTATTAACAAATCATCCATATAAACTAAGTGGAAAAAATATGCAGTATTAAGGATAACTCAAAAACTACTGGTCAGACCTTGATCAAATTTAAATGGGACCACATGTGAAGCACCACCTATCAAATAAAAAAAAGTTCTGAGATGAATTGAGAACCTCCTCCTTTTTGTGAAGTCGGTTAAAAAGACAGTTGCTAATTTTTGCTAATGAATATTTTTTTAAGTGAAAACATCTTTTGCGATTTTTGGTAGGAGAAAATCTCATGGGTTCACGTCACAGCCCTGCTAATGTAATCAGTACTCTTATCTGTAGCTATGACTATGACGTGTTGCACATGGCCAGCAGTAAAAGTGTAGCAGTATATAGTTTTAAGTTTTCACTTCGGTCGGCAGTCCTCATGACTGCGTATGTTCTATTTTTCATTTTATTTTTTACAAAGAAAGAAAAAAAAAAAAGAAAAATGCGTTTATTGGCATTACAGCAACAAAAATACACCTTAAAAGTAAAAAAAAAAACGGAAAACAAAAAATGCCAAAGGGGCCTCAGCTCAGCATAATGCACAACACAACAATGCATGCAATGCATTGTACAATTATTATTTGTGTTCCTTTTTAACGACAAAAACAGACATTCTTACAGTCACAATATTATTTTCACAAAGTACACAGCAACATTTTTGGGTAGTACTTTCGTAGTAACTACCTCTAAAAACAAACCTGATATTCAATTAAAATAGGATTCCGCTAACCCTGAAATAAGGGTGGGGAATTAATTAAATTACTGGAACCCAAACAGATGTTTAGTAAAATTGATTCTAGGTACAGCGATATAGTGGATACTGGAAGTGGCAATATGTCATTCCTGTTTTTACGCAGTTGGGGCTGGTGGCTGAATAATAAGAGCCGCACGAGTCAGTCGAAGGTTAAGCTATTACCCTTGCCGTAATCGGTTTGGGGATGGGTGACCATCCATTACATATTGAGACCCTTCCGTGCCTCGTGACTGTAAAGCCCTCGGTTTTGGCTGCCATTAGTAGATCTTTGACAGTCCTTAAGGGTCAATCAGAAGCGGAAAAGTCTGTCAACCAGTCTTACCAAGGGTTATCGTGTTACCCAGTAACTGGGTTGTGGAGGTCAGATAGGCAGTCGCTCCATGTAAAATACTGGTATTCAGCTGTATTCCCAGAATAGTTTGGAAAAGGCTAGGCAGATTGACATAGAGCACATAAACATTAAGATAACATCTGTAATCGTATGATATGGCAATAGTTAGTATGTAAATGCTTGAAGAATATAATTAAGGCCCGCTTGTACCACAAATCACTGAAGACGTTTAGCGCTAAACGAATTAAAAATGTATTTCTGTCTTTGTCATCTTCAAACGATTGAATGAATCAGAGCGATGATTTAAATACGTTTAACGCTAAACGCGTTTAGTTATTTGCGGTGCAAGCGGACCTAAGACTCGAAAAATAACCATGTTAGGCCTAGTACACATTATTTATGGCGCCTAAAAATAAGTGTTACTATTTTATTGCTGAATAAAAATAAACAATGAACGTGCTCTGAAAGCTTCGGACACAACGAGCGATTCTGCGGTGCCCTCATCCAGCAGATTCCTCAACCTTCTCTAAGTAATTATCCATGTTTTCGGAGACGTACCCATTATACAAATTGCGCTTTCTGGTGTATACGTGGTCTCCACTCGAAAACTTAGACCCTATCCGACACTTGCTTGTCTATTTTGTTAAAATCTCACCGTGAAATCTTAGGTGAAGTGAACTGTCATTACATGTGATGCTTGGGATTGTCTATTGACAGTTCACCTCACGTAAGATTTCACGGTGAATTTTTACAAAATAAATCGACGGTTCTAAGCACTTCCAGTATTTTAAGTACCTCCACTATCTTCGGTCAAACTCAGCTAACATTTAGCAGGCCGGGTTCAATAATTTGTTGGGTTCCTAGGTAATGGCCATGGGGATTTTTATAGGCAATTTCAGTTTGAAAACCTTTGTTTAAGGTGATAATGGACATTTTCTAATTACTTTTTAAGCTCTTTCCTTTTTACCCCCGATGCAGAAAGAGGGGTGTTATAAGTTTGACCGATTTTTGTGTGTATCTGTCTATGGCACCGTAGCTAGTAAACGGGTGAACCGATTTAGATGCAGTTTTTTTTATTTGAAAGCAAGTTTTCTAGCGATGGTTCATAGAAATGTTTTATCCAAATCGGTTCAGCAGTTTCAAGGTCATCGGCTTTTTTGTGACGGGTTTTTTTTTTTAATTTTTCCTTATTATTACCGGATACGGATCGGTATCCAAAGTGAATAATTATGTTTTGTGTGTGAAGCGGTTACTGTTTCAACTTTAGATGATATAGGTGCTCTCTTAGTTTCTGTAATGGCTTTTCAGTAATAAAATTCTGTATTTTGTTTTAAGTGAAAAAGGGATTGAAATTCTTTTGAGAAGAATTGTGGTAGTATCTGATGGGAAGTCGCAAAATTGCATGAAGCTGTGTTATTATGGGTAGAATTTGTCCACCTGTCTTTCATAGTAACTTAACCTGTACCCTAATTGTGTAACACACTGTCTATCACAACCTGAATCATTTTGAAGCCTATTGCTAATCCATTGCTTCATATGTTCGAAAGTTTGTTTGTTTGTGTGAATGTAAATAATGCAATGAATGTTGTTGAACTGTCAAATTAAAACCATTTCTACTGTTAGTGTGTTACGCAACTACCCCGCAAGTATAAAACAAAAAAGAAAGAAGAAATTTTTCAAAGGTACAAAAATTGGATTGCAGGACGTTAATTCTCATCGCAGACATTCGAACTTCTGTCTTTCGCAGGATTTAAGTTGGCGTGCATTTACAGATTATTTATCAAAGTTAGTTGTCACCTGCAGTTAAATCAAATTGTATCCTTAATTTATGATCAGCTCAAAAAGTCTTCGTCCTAACATTAATGAAGTTATTAAAAGGCAACCGCGACCTTCGCTAACACAGGAAAATAATTTAATAAACAAAACAAAAACCATCATCTTTAAACACCAACTTATATTTAATTATAAATTCAGGTAACATTACACTACGGGCCAAAATTAATTGATCGCTAGTTAAAATGCATAGAAACACAAATCGTTCGTGTTTGACTGTGGAATGATTAAAAGTTTGTTCGCGAACAGGAATTTTGATGGTCGATTTCATATTCAGGTTGCAGACACGGAAATCGTATAATAGTAATTATACAAAAGTTTTTAAACCACTGTTATTAATTTTATAACATTTTTTTTCCAATATGACTAGCATAATTTTTTTTATTTTTTTTTTTATGTGTTTTGTATTTTAGGTGGTTTTGCTCTTGACTCTAGTCTAGGTCAGAGATGACAGAGGCAAAGTCGACGATGGAGTGGGCTTACCCAGAAGAAGCCTGTTCACTCTCACTTTGAAGAGATTTGGGTTGTACGAGTATGCGGTCGGAAACACAGGCGCAGGTAGAGAATTCCACTCTTTTGCTGTGCGCATTATAAAAGATGTTTGGAAGCGCTTAGTGCGAATTGGTGGAATAGCAACTAGGTAGGGATGGTAACTTGCAGTGCGCCTAGATGTCCGATGGTAGAAGGGGGCCGGTGGAATGAGGTCGTGGAGTTCTTGGGCACACTCACCGAAGTACAATCTGTAGAATACCGACAAGCAGGCAACCTTACGGCGATGAGCCAAGCTGTGAAGCTTGGCATCCACCCGTTTTATGTCGCCAATGAGTATCTTAGCTCTGCGTTTCACCGAGTCAAGCGCGGCAAGTTGGTATTTAGCTGAGCCATCCCAAAGGTGGCTGCAATACTCCATGCAGGATCGGACTTGCGCTTTGTACAGGGTTAAAAGCTGTCCAGGCGTAAAGTATCGCTTCACCTTATTTAGGATGCCCAGCTTCTTAGCCGCAGTTTGGGCTTTATACTCGATGGTGACGCCAAAGTTGAGACCAGATGTCAACTCCATGCCTAGGAGCTCGAGCCGATCAGTTACAGGACCAGATGTACCCCGAAAAGTAGGAGAATTGGTTGATTTGACTCCTTTTAGCGGGAAAAGATACGCCGTGTTTTGGTGGCGTTAAAAGAGACCAGATTGTCATCACCCCAGTGGGAGACAAGGCTTAAGGTCAAATCTGTCCGCTCAACCATGGCCTCTCTCAAGGAACAAACTTCGGCCCCGCTGGTTTTTGCGCTGGACAAGTATCTCTCTGAAACAGTACTGTCATCTGCGTACCCAACAATACCAGGCTGAAGTAGGTCATTGATGTGCAGCAAGAAAAAATTTGCAGAGAGAACAGACCCTTGAGGAACTCCGGCATCAATAGCCATAAGGTCGGAGGAGCAGCCGTCTATGACTACTCTGATCGACCGTTCGCTAAGGAAGTCTGATATCCAGCTACAAAAATCAGCCGGGATGCCATAAGCAGGAAGCTTGCTGAGTAAACCAGCGTGCCAGACCCTGTCAAAGGTCTTCGAGATATCAAGCGATACAGCAAGTGCCTCGCCGTGTTTCTTGATGGCTTCGCCCCAGCAGTACGTGACATACACAAGAAGATCACCAGTTGACCGTCCCCAGCGAAAGTCATATTGACGGTCACTGAGGAGATCATTGTCTTCAAGGTAGGTCAGCAACTTACTGTTCAGTACCCTTTCCATAACCTTGCACAGAATGGAGGTAATGGCGATTGGACGGTAATGGGCAGGGTTTGCACGGTCGCCCTATTTGGGCACTGGTTGTACATTCGCAAGCCTCCAGGAGTTTGGCACCGTTTTCTTTTTAAGAGAGAGGCGGAGCAAGCTTGTCAATACAGTAGACAGTTCAGGCGCACACTGCCTCAACACTCTCGCTGGAATGCCGTCAGGCCCGCTAGCCTTGTTCACGTCTAGACTGCACAATACTCTTCGGACCTCTTTAATGTGAACTGCGATCTCCGACATCGTGGAGTCACATTGAGGTACAGTAGGTGGTTGCTTGGAGCCAGCGTCCAGACGTGAATTGCTTGCAACAAGAGATGGAAAAAGATTTGCTTTCTCAGTTGCAGATTGAGCTAGCGAGCCATCTGGTTTCATCATTGGAGGTAAAGTGGGCCGACAGAAATTCGTTTCAACCACTTTAGACAGGGACCAGAACTGTTTACTACCCGGAGGGTGCGCTGCTAGCTTGGCCCCAATACGTCCAACATGGTCAAAACGTGCCCCACGCAGAACCCGTTTGCAGAGCTTGGCGGCAGAATTAAAGGCTCTTTTCTTCGCGTGAACCCTACGCACTCTAACTTTGCGGTCGAGGGCCTTGTCCCGGGCTTGGTAGGCAGACTCCTTTCGGGCCTCAGCGTGGGCGCATTCTGCATTATACCAAGGCCGAAATTGTGTCCGAGCGGGATGTCGGAGAATGGAATAAAATACTCCATCCCCTGCCGAATCACGTCCGCAACCACGTTAGCACAGCACGAGGGGTAACCCGAGGAGAAGCACACTTTCCACCATGGATAAGACGCAAAGAAGTGCCGCATCTCATCCCAATCCGCTGACCCGTAACGCCATACTCGCCTCGTGCCTCTAGGACTCTCATCTGGAGGAGAGCAGGTCAATGTGGATTTCACCAGACAGTGGTCAGATGTTCCCAGCGGGGCTGAGACCGATACTGAATGACTGTCCAGATCAGTTGCCAGTAGAAGGTCTAAGCAATTGGGTGTATGGCCGTCAACACCCGGTACCCGCGTTGCCACATTCACCATCTGGGTTAGGTCTAGCGTTAAAGCAAACTTGCGCGCCTCTAACCTGGCATAGTCAGTTTTCCGGTACGGGAACAACCACTCTTTATGATGGGCGTTGAAGTCCCCCAGAAAAATGAGCTTCGCTGTTGGGTACCGCTGCTGGGCTACGTCAGACGACTCCACGAGGAAATTAAAGAGCGCTGTTGTCTCCTGGTCACCGCTGTGCGATCGGTAGACGCCGAGGTAGAGAGATTTCTCCACGCCAGTGTCCACAAGTAGCCATATGGCAGAAAAACCCGGTTTCTCAAAGCAACGGAGACGACGACAACAAATGTAATCGCGGACGTACACACAGACCCCAGCTTGTTTCTTGAACTTGTGTTCAAGAGAGTAAACAGGGTAGTTGAGGTACGCCGCATCCGACGGGGTTATTATCTTCGTCTCCGTTAGGAAAAACAGGTGCGGCTTCTCGGCCTCAAGATGGTGATGGACCGGATCGAGATTGGAGTGCAACCCCCTGATGTTAGTAAGGTGCACTTTTAGTGGGAGGAAGTGCAGCCGTTGTTTAACCTTATTTTTCTTGCTTGCTTTGGTCATTTTAAGTAAAGTTGTTGGGGAAAAAAGTCGACTTGTCGAGGCGCTCCTCAGTGAACCAAGTAGAACACTAGAGCTAGTCAAACCTATGGGGAACTCATCTGGAGACTGCGGGGACGCCCGAACCCCCCCGAATATGGCCACCGGGTCCTCTCATCCAGTCGCCGGCTGGCACGATGGAGCATATCGGGAACTTTCGCGAGTTGGCGGGGCAGCCTTTGGCACGTGGCTGGCGTGCTACTTGGGCCCCCTACTGACTGCGGTCGGCCAACGGCTGGCACCGTGCTTCGGATCCCGCTACCCTCCAAAATGAGTTACCCGGCAAGCTATGCCCAGAGACCAAGACCGGTTCTGAACAGCGCAACTGACAATCTCCTTCTCCCCCATACACAACAACATACTACATTATGTTAGTTGTTTGAATAAGGCAAGTTTTATTTTCTAATTTCTAAATAAAAATCTCTGTTACCTTTTTTCGAGTAATAAAAAGGGGCCGCAATTAAATTTGAAATGAGGAAATTGCCATAACGGAATTTGAATATACAAGAGTACCTACCTACTACCCTTTAAAGAATACTGAGTCGTGGCTAAATAATTTATATAGCAATTTCGAAACATAAAATAATGCAGCCACTCTGTACTGACTTTTTGCTTAATATGAAGAAGGGCCACATAAAACCCTTTTCTGACATTTACCGAGAAAACTCGTCATAACATACGTCCGTCAAGTGATAATTCTTTCTGGTGTATTTCATGGTTAATTATGTTACCAGTTTTCTATACTACTAAAGGCTTTTTCTTTTTTTAGCTAGCCATGGCTACTGTCGCTGAACTATGACGAAACAGAGAAAATCATCATATCTATTTCGTAACATTAAAGCCCTCCTGATTAATCATTAACACACACACATACACACATATACACTCACCCACACACACACATACACACACACACACACACACTTACGCTCACACTGAGACACAAACATACACTCAAACACTCGCAAACTCAACACAGGCTTCTTTTAATCGTTTTTAGTTTAGTTTAGTTTATTTAACTTTTTTGTTGTTACCATAATCTTTTTATTTTTGTTAATATTTTTGCATAAGTTCAATAGTATTTCCTTCTGGGAGAGGGCACTGGCTCTTGTAACACAGGTATATCACCTAGCACAGGAGTCAGACACTTCACACTATTTTGTAACCACTTTCTTGTGTAATAAAGATCATTATTATTAGTTTTCTCGAATAAGTAATATTTTTTGTTTTTTTATGATATAATTTTTATCTTTATTGGTTAAAAATTACACTAGTCACATTACATCACGCCTGATTTCCCGAAGAGTTATGCATAGTGTGAACTATCGACTGCACCACCAGTGTGAAGCTTGCTTATATTAGAGTGTTGGTAAATAACCTGTCGACTGCCATACCCTTCCATTCTACTAAGACATAGGGTATCTATGGATGGGTGGGGTATTACACACACACACACACACACTCTAAAACTTACTCGCTTATATCACACAAGCCTTTTATTTTTACTTAGAATGTTTCTAACACTCCGTATCTAAACCTAACCTCTTTCCATTCCGTTTACACACACACACACACACACACACACACATACCACACCTACATCACAAAACTCTTACACACCACAGCACCTACATCACAAAACACACACACATACTAATACTTCACACTTTGTCTAAGTTAACATACGTTTGCAGTTTTGCACTTTATTTTTAAAAAAAATGTACTCCTGTGGTAACCTGGGCTGACGTACCTTAATACAGGTTACCATGTAACCTAGCTAGGATGTCAGATTCAATTCCGTTAATTGTTACTCCCTTTAAGATTTATCCATAAACTGTAAAATTATATTAATTGTAACAGACTGTACCACACTGTTTCGAAATAAATAAATTATTAAATTATTATTATTATTTTTACTTAGATTTTTTCTTTGTGTTTGTTTTTGTTTTACAATTGCATACCCGTTATAATTTTAAGTGGAGGGGCGGAGTCACCTAACACAAGCATCCTCTTGTTTAAAAGGTGATTTCCAACTCATGTGTGTAAATCATTTTATGTAATTGCAATAAACATTTTTTATTTTTTTATCTATGAAAAGCGTACCTTTAGTATTTACTTCAAACTTTTTTTCATATAAAAAGATAGAACAGGATTGATTTCGCTTTACCACTATCTCACTTGAAGTCACCACTTTCACTATTATAATGGAGACTCTCTTCTCTCAAGTCTCTTTAAAATTGTCAAGATAACATTCTATAGCGGTGCCAAGATAGCACATAAATCGGGATCCTCGTCTGTTTGTTCGTCGACTTAGTTTGGGGTTGCCATCTCGCTTCAGTAAGCTACCAGCGTTTATATGTAAAATGGTAGATATTTGTTTATCAGACAGCAGAAAATAACAAATATTGTTGCTCATGTAATATTAATTGTGGTTAGGTTATTATGTTAGTTGAATTATTCAGGGAATTATTTGGCTGAACGATTAAAATCTGGTTTAGATTTTTTGACGTACACAGAACTTTATGACAAACAATAATACGATAATAAGTTTATTAGATGGCTAGCTTCTGCTCGCCACTTCGTGTGCATGAAATTGCTTTTTCTCCTGACCGACCCGGCCGATACCGGCGCTATCACTTCGTTTTCGCTTAGCGTTATTTCTTTCTCTTTTTGCACGGCTCCTAAGGGGTATACCTTGATGTTAAATAGCCTATAATCTTACTCAATCATTGGGCTATCAAATACAAAAATATTTTACAAATCCGACCGGTAGTTCCAGAGATGACCTCCTACATACGAACAAACAATTTTTACCTCTTTATACTTAATATTAGTGTAGATCAAGTCTTGTACTCTTTTAGACACATGTCTTTTGTTTAGCAATGTTTAAACAACATCTGCTGAAGTTAAACTGTTATTTCGAACAAACAAACTGCTTCCATAAAAAAAATACTTTTTTTATTTTATAAATAAGACACGGATAAACTTACAACGGTATGCAATACCATTCTATAAAACAATTAACTTATTTTTTTACTCACATAAAACATGGAATCATGCACCAAACAAATTCGAGGACGAAAAATAAATTAATAAATGCAGCATTACCATACGAATGGCCGCTAGTGTACTAGTTTTCTCCTTAATTTTTACGTATAGCTTGCCCGTTTAAGTTTCTGTCATACCTCGTAATCGGGCCCGCAATGCGGTTTTATAGAAGGCTGAACAATAACCATTCTTTTACCTTGCTCGATAAAGTCGTGACGAATAGTAAAATGTTACATTACTCTTTGCAAGTTCTCAAAAAAAAAAAGGTCGGGTCACGCACGTTTCCGTGACGCATTCGAGGACTTGACAGTAGGGTTGTCAAATTCTGAATTTTCGTTGTACTAGCTTTTGCCCGCGGCTTCGTCCACGCGGAGGTCGGTAAGAAAAAAATTCCACAAAAAAATACATAAATATTTGCCAAGTGTCAAACGGTGCTGAAGTTCATCAATCTCATATATTAAAACAGCTATCGCCCGCGACTTTGACTCCATACAACCTGCCTACAATCCCTAACTAGATTCGCTAAGGAATTGAGCGGTGAGGCAGTTTTAATATCTATCAAAATAGGCCGCGCTTGAGCCTCTATAAGTAGTTTTGAAAGAAATAAAGAACACCCCCCCTCCCCCCACCTGTCATCATTCTCCTGCCCTTATTCCAATTTATTTAGGGTCGACGCAACATGTCATTTTCTTCCAAACTTGTCTATTAGTCGTCATCTCGGTGGTCACCCCCTTTCTAGCCATAATATCTTTTACACGGCCCATCCATCGTTTCTTTAGTATTCCCCTATTCTTATAGCTATCCACATTCATACTCAATACTTTCCTCACGACATTTTCCTTATCTCTCTGCATCACATGCCCATATCATGACAACTGATTTCCATGACTTGGAAAATTCACTCTGTATAATATACGAGTATCTAGAATGTTTTAACGACAGTGTCCATTACGAAATTGGTAATTCCTTTTTATCACTACTTTTGGGTTCGTATTATGTGATAGTTAAGCAAGATTATACTAATTTTATGGAAGTAAAGTCTTATAATTAACCCAAATTAGCTACGATTTTTTTTCTTATAGTCACAAAAAATTAGTTTTTTTTTATGATTTTTGCAATTAAATGACTTTTTATGAGCATAACGGTGAATAGGCGGTTCAAATTAGATTAATAATAGCAAGGAAGTATTTTTATGTGAGCGACCTAACTTGATTCAGTTAAGCGATACTAATCATAAAATTATTCTAACCCTAGAAACTAAAATATTTCTCATAAAACAAAAAAACTGAATTGCCTATACAACTTTTTCTATAGCCACAATTTATTATCGTGCTAAAAAACTACGGTTAAGTGGCAACCCTGACATTGGCGACATGTTGAGTCACGATAGATCAAATAAATACAGATGCGATTCAATCTAACCCGTATTTACATTAGTTAGGCTCTCGATAAAAGCATAAAGGTTTTTAAAAGCACCTTCAAAAATAAATAGAGAATCTTAACGTTAGTTTAATCCATATACAACCGACTTTAAAAAAAAAACACTAAAAGACGTGAAAAATAACTTTAATTTCGGAAGTCGGTGTCTTTGGTTTTGTATTTTCGTTTTGGCCACCGACTTCCACACACACAAAAAAAACAAACACACAAAAAAACAAACATAAACCTCCTCCTTTTTTTGAGGTCGGTTAAAAATATTAACACAATGCAGATTAATCCGTAAAAGTTAAATTAACACTTTCCGGGACAGAGCGCATCCCGACGTTATCTCGGTATATCATTATGTGAAAATACGGCTAAAGCCGGGCGGTGAACTTTATTTAATGTAATTTAGCAAGCCATCGATAGCCGTTGCTTGCCCAAACATTCCTAGGAAGCACATGATCTAGTGTCACATCACGCGATTTCATTCGTTCGTAGGTGTCACGGCAAACTCTTTTTGAGTCATTTTTCAACACACACATACGCAGTGCTTATGCACCAAAACAACACATTCACACCGCCGACAGGCGTAGATGGAGCCATACAAGTACAAAGATGTTCACCGTCAGTGGCCGTATATGGTACGGCTGTAGACGGTATGTTAACATCATGGGATTTTTAAGTGTCAAATTATGATTTTTGCAAATAGTCCCGGTAGTAAGTGTCCCGGAACGTGTTAAGTTTGAGCAGAAAGTTTTACTACAATAAAATACATTTATGAGTGTCGGTGCAATAACAGGAAAAGGCGCACATGAGGTATTTCAGCTTTGTCTCTTCGCCGGAAATGCCTCTACCATTGCGGATGTCCATAGGCGGTGCCCCCCAGCTGGGTGCGGAGGACAGGGTGTTGTGGCGCAGCCTGGGGAGACTCAAACTCAAAGCATTTATTTCAAGTAGAGTTTATATAGGTTTCTTTTTTGTCATTTATTTATTTTTTTATTTATTTATTAAAACTTCTCGCACACAATAGTATAAAAAGGCGGACTTAATGCCATTCGAGAGGTTGTTGCTGAAAATCAGCGCTGTTGACGATAGGTTCGTCCGAAGTCACAGCATTTTGCTGAGCAACGACTTATTCTTGCACAGATGCGACGCACGGCTTAATTGTTCATAATATTGTTGTTTTTGTTACAAAAGTAGTCATTTTTCCACTCTGCTATCGGCATTTTGTTTTTATTTTCATCGTTTGATTGTTGTCATTTGCGAGTGTCGTAACACAGAGCAAAGTAAATAGGTTCCTTGCAGAGCAATGTGTATTATCTTTGGTCCCTGGCCCTAACCTCAAGCGATGGACAAAATTGTAAAACTTTTATTTTTTGGATAAGTACGAGGCTTTTGGCTACTTTGTATGTCTGTATTTTTAAATGTAATTTATTTGGAATGTGCGATTTGTTTGTGCAGAATAAACTATTTTTCTTTCTTTTCTTTCTAAATAAACCAATTACAGGCACTTTTAAATTGTCAAGGGGCGGTTTGTCAGAAAGTTGAAGCTAGTTACTCGTTCCAAACAGTAGTAGGTACCTATGGAGAAGGCCTATGTCCAGCAGTGGACTGCGATAGTCTAAGTTGATTGATTGATTTGATTGGTGGCGCTGACCACAAACAATAAGGTCGGCCTTAGAATAGGCAGCGGGGATCACCGAAAAGGCTCCCGCAGACAGGCGCGACGCTGCAGCGCGATGCGACTCTTGTCGAACAATTTCCATGAAGGTTTCATAGAAATTGTTCTACAGGAGTCGCGTCGCGCCTGTCTGCGGGAGCGTTAAAGAACTGCCAGCTTTTTTGATGTCCAATAAATAACATAATACAATAACTCATTCTTCTATCAAGCCTGGTAACTGTCTCATTAAGCTCTACCCTTACTAGGAATCAGTCACTTATGTCTTCAAAATACCTTTTACTTAACTTAAACATCAACCGGGCACAAATTCAGACTCCGGGCTGCTACTGAGAAATTCCAGATGGAAAAACCCAATAACACTTCGCCCGACCCGGGAATCGAACCCAGGACCTCATGCTCAGCAGTAGCGCTTGCGACCACTAGACCAACGAGGCAGTTTTATTTATTTATGTCTATAAAATACTGACAGTGCCATATTTCAAAGAGAAGCCGGTAGGAATCGAGTTGTATGGAACCTTCGCCACTGCTATTAACCCACATTACATTATTATTTAACTTTAACCCACCTTATAATAATAATAACAGCTTATTGTTGTCCTACTGCACGACATCCCCTTTCTCATATAGAGAAGGTACGAGCATTGATCTCCACGCTTGCCCACCCACCTAAAAACAAAAAATCGTCCAAACGATACTTCTGTACCAACTGTAACTCACCCCACCGCCTTATCAGGGTAACAGAGCCGTTCTCATTAACTTAGTTGTGATTGTGTAACAGCGCAAGATTGTCGGAATTAATTGTATAAAGTTGGGCGGAATTCTTAACTAACTGTCGAGCGTCGTCCGTACGTAGTATGTAGGGCTGTACATGACAAACTGAGCTGTGCTTGTGACTACGAACTGCTGTCGGTTCTACAATTGCATCGGTAGGTTAGGTCGGTCAGAATTGGCTTTTTGATTGCAGAAAAAGTGTCTGGTTTTCCTAATGAAAAGTGGTTCGAGCTGCTTATGGAATTTTGCAACGCCAACTGACACCAAAAGTTTTGTCGATGCGTTGCTAAACTTAGGTATACACACAGGTGAAATGCTGTCTGTAATTTCACAAGAATCGCCGCACATGAATGGACTTCTTGGCAAAGTTCTTAATTATTGCTGATGGGATAACGCATCGGGCATACGGCTTGCCTACTTAATAAAAATCTTTAATTAATTAATTAGACAACACATAGCCTAAACTGCTGGGTTTAGAAATATAAAATTTTGCACAGCTCTTGTGCAAAATTATGCATCGCTCTTGTGCAAAATTATGCACCGCTCTTGTGCAAAATTTTGTGCTTCTAGAACCAGCAGCTCCTTATATTTTGAAAGTAAGGAAGGATTTTTGAAAATTCCACCCCTAAGGGGGTGACAAGGGGTATTTCTTTTTTATGAACAATCTTATTCCTTGGGGTTATAAACTTAAGCATTAGTACGAAAACAAAAAGTCACCAATCATTTACCTAATTCAATTATGCACATAAAAGTCACTTTTGAACGTAACATTTTACAAGAAAACTAGCTGCGCCCCGCGGTTTCACCTGCAGCGGTATGAAATATACTTTATAATGCTACTTTACTTTACTTTCATTTTTTGTTTTTTTTTTGTCCCTTATAATGCGCACAGCAAAAGAGTGTAACTCTCTACCTGCGCCTGTGTTTCCGACCGCATACAACCCAAATCTCTTCAAAGTGATAGTGAACAGGCTTCTTCTGGGTATGCTCACTCCATCGTCGACTTTGTCTCTGTCATCTCTGACCTAGACTAGAGTCAAGAGCAAAACCATCTCAAATAAATAAAAAAAAATACCTATTCTCAGACCTGTCAAAAAAAAATACACAAAAAAAATCATAAAAATCGGTCACAAACACTGTGACACGAGATTTTTTTAGATTATATTTGATAGAATTGATTCTAATTGCCCCTTCCAAAAGTAAGTTTCGTATGGAGAAGAATGGGCAAAAAACTCCACCGTTACTCTTTTAAAATGTTTTACAATATTTCGTATACATTAATTATATAATTATTATACAAACCAAAACAAAACCAATACTAACCAACTGGATCACTGGAACTGGAATACTTATCCAGGTAAATAATAAAGATGTGCACGTGGACGAAGATCTAGTTTGTCATCATATTTTTGTCATAAATTGAGTTTGTGGTCTACCGCTTGTCCTTCATTAAAGTCAATCCAAAAAAAAAACATACGAGGGCGAGTGATAAGTAGTTCTTCACTAATTAATCATAAAACAACGTTCGCCCGTACTTCAGTTGCAGAAAAAAAAAACAAATTTACAAAAAAAAAAACAAACGACGTCAAAAAAAAAACGCTAGAAAGTGTTAAATAATTTTCAAGTCATGTCGGAAGTCGGTATCTTTGGTTTTGTATTTTCGTTTTTTGCCACCGTCTTCCGAAATTACTTGAAAGTTCTTTTTAATTTTGTAGTGTTTTTTTTTTTTTGCAAAAAGTTTTTATTTTTCGTTTTTTGGTTGTGGTACCTGCCCTACCCCACACAAATTCGTATACCGCTACTTTCTATGTAAATAATAGTGACAGAAAGTTGTTATAAATCATCAATATACATACATACATACATAAACTCACGCCTTCTTCCCATGGGGGTAGGCAGAAACTACAGAACGCCACCTGCTACGTTCCATACATACTCCTTTTGCCTCGTTTACGTTCATACATCTGGTCATACACGCACGCCGGTTGTGAGTACTACACACCTGACCTTTCTGAAGAACATCACCAATAACATAACATCATCATCAATATACACTAACTGGAAAAAACGTATTATTGCAGCTAACTAAAAACTACCGAAGCCCTTGAGCCATATATTAAAAAAGGTTTTTTTGAAGTCGATCCACAATTGCCGGAGATACCTACCGCGTGACAAACATACAAAAAATAAACATAGATGAATTGAGAACCTCCTCCTTTTTGAAGTCGGTTAAAAATGCATCAGCACAGTAGGCCAGCACGTAGGACGGCTAATGCCCCCAATTCAAGCAAATCGTGGGGCTTGTGGGGGAGCTGTGTGAAAGGTCTCTAGAGCCTTTAGAGCTTATTGTTATGCTGTAAAGACGTGGCTGAGTTTTGTTTATGAATGGTGGCTTAATATTATAAATCTGTATGTGTTTATCTGCAGGGAAATTACTTCTTTTAACAGAGAGAAACCAAACACGATAAAATCAATCTGCTCTGTGATGGTAGTTTCTCTTTATTAGCTCCACGTTGTCTCGCAAGACGAACAAATGTGATTTTGTTACTTTCACAATAATTATAGCTAAATTGTTATTGTTGTGTTATATATTGTATAAACATTTATCTGCCCCGTTGGTCTCGTGGTTGCACGCGCGACTGCTGTCCTGGGTTCGATTCCCAGGTCGGGCAAAGTGTTATTGGATTTTTCCATTAGCAATTTCTCAGTAACAGCCCGGAGTTTGGAAGTTTGCCCCGAAAAGCACGTTAAGCCGTTGGTCCTGCGCCTGATCTCTCTGCGGTCGTGTCGGATTGGCGTCCCATCGGACTATGAAAGTGAGGGAAGAGAGAGAGCACCTGTGTCTGCGCACACACTTGTACACTATAACATCTCCCGCGTAGATTGCTAAGTCTCCGTTAAGATTGGCTACCATGGCCGAAATGCGGTCTGGAGGACTATTACTTGTTGACAGGCCTACACTGTCCTCCCATATCTATCAACACTGTAATTGGAAACATTGTAAAAGCCCCTTATTTTTAAAAGAGTAACCGTGGAGTTTCTTGCCGGCTCTTCTCCATAGGAAACAACCAATTGGAACCGTGCACCTAGCTTCTGACGTTTCATAAGTGCCCATGTTGGTTTATGTGAAATAAAATATTTTGATTTTAATTTTAATCCTACTAATCTTTCTAATATTATAAATGTGAAAGTTTGTGAGGATGGATGGATGGAAGAATGGATGTTTGTTACTCTTTCACGCAAAAACTACGTAACAGATTGGAATGGAATTTGGAACACAGATAGTTTATAACTTAGATTAACACAAAGGATACTTTTTATTCCGGTAGTACGTTCCCGTGGGATAATTTCCGACCGCCACGCAGGCGAAACTGCGGGCAAAAGCTAGTGTACTTATATTAAAAATAAAAAGGATGTTATTGTGAACTTGAGAAATTCGCATTGAAACCTACGTATGGCTCTTACTCTCATTTGACACCCACAAAGCTTCATATACATAACAATCGTTGTGCGTTCCATTAGTTTAAACAATTATAATTGTTTAAACTAATTGAGAACTTGACGTTATTAGTCATCATCTGCTTAGCCTCAGAGCTCGCATCAGTTTGGTTCACGCGCTCACATAGACACGGATCTTACGCTGACGTCATCTGATGCTCGAAGTCTTACGCTTACGCGTCTGACGCTCGAAACCCCAGCTAGCCCCTACCGTAGACCGAGCGCTAAGATGTTTACACATCAAAAAAAAAGAAATGAAAGAAAATATGTTTACGTTACTATGTTGAGATCGTCCACAATTATTTACAATGTAATATTACAACACATGAAGTGGCATACCTGAAGGCAGATTTATTACCATGGAGAAATAGAGCCAATTTAATTTTAATAGTGTACTAAAATCTTTGTCCTCCACTATAAATGCTATAACGAACTTGATTATGACAATTTACGTAGAAAATCAACTAGTTACACCACTTTAAGTAATAACCACACACATTGAAACAAGCCTACCTATGAACAAACTCATTTTATTCCTGGCAATCAAAGTTACTAACAGTTTGCAATATGAGCGAACCGCGCACATAAGGAAAGACGAACTAACATCAAAGGTATCTATGCTTACTCTGCAAGTGACTTGCGCAAGTGTGCTACAGACGTTTCGGTTGGTTTGTTTCTAGGAATTGAGAATGGCTTGTTACTGTTTTGTAACAGAATATAACGTTACGTCTGTTTCCACAAAAGGAAAGAGGTGTATTGAAACCCCAATTCCATCAGTTAAAATAAAATTAGTATTAAGGGGACTACATGACCTAAACGCAAATTTATAATGCCTAAAAATATATGATCCACTGCAGTAACCATAATCAGAAAAAATATATGGTATTCTTCTGGATATATGCTAGTTAGATAGTGTGTTGAAAACATAATACAATTAACTTTATATGATAGAAAAAAATCACGAAGATACCTCAAAAAACATTTTTTAACGATTAAAAACCATACATATACATGCAAACATTCAGATTTTTTTGTCAGATTATTCTACAAGTAACATACTAACGTGATAGTGTTTTAATTTCATAGTCCAATGAATAGTTTTTTTGTAAATCCATAATTGCTTCATATTTTGCAATAAATTACCAGCGTTGTGTCATCGCGCGTCTCTTTCTTTTCTATGCAATCTGACAGTGACCGCGCTTTAGCTCTTGTAAGCCTCTTAATGTTATAGAGGCGTTGTTGTAGGGCGTCTATTGCCATCAATCGGGTACAGATTCATCTTGCATCTACTGAGAAATTGCTCATGGAAAAATCCAATAACACTTTCAGATCGAACCTAGTAGGACCTGACGCACAGAATTCACGGTTGCAGCCTGATACACCAATGTTCAACTTAACAGAAAGCTGTGCTGCTGGGAGTTTGTGGCGCCACTTCTTTTTCTTAGCTAAAGCATTGAAGTGGTGAAGGGCGGGCGTTTTGGGGGACTGTCATATGTAATTTAGACTTTCAAGAAGTGCTGTTTCTCAGCCTAATTTTAATAAATGACTTATAATTAGATATTTGCTTTTTTTATGTGATTGGTTAATCCGGTAGGGGACGCCCTAGCAAGATATATAAGGTCAGGTGCGTAGTAGTCGCAACCGGCGTGCGTGTATGACCTGATGTATGAACGTAAACGAGGCAAAAGGAGTATGTAAGGATCGGGTCCCCTATGTTCTTTCGAACGCCGCTGTTGCGACACACGCTGTTGCGAATTATTTTTCCACTGCCTCACAGGTTCGAAAGCTCATGGACTCGAATGAAGTAGTCGCGAAAGACGCTGTTTCGAAAAACATTTTCACTGCCTCATACGCTCGAATGCTTGTGATTTCGATTTATTGTTGTTAGCTTTGTTTTAATTTAAACTGGCATCGAGTAGCCGACGGAGCCCCGCTAGGCGGGGCTCCTACTTCTGGGCGGTTTAAAAAAAAATAACCACGAAGGGGACGGCGGGGTCTTTCAGACCCCGCCATCCCCTTCTAACCTAACCAGTCCGAGTCAGAGTGCCCCAAGTCCCGAGCTCGCTTCGCGCGCTCTTGCATCCTATCCTACTGTTAATATTAGTCACCATTTCATTATTTATAGTACCTCGCCTATGATTTCTAGTAGCAAATAGTTAGTAACTATTTGCTACTAGCAAATAATGCTGCAATTTGCTATTTGCAGTGTAGTATAGTGCGTAACTTTAATAATAATATTAAATGTTGATGTTGACACCGAATTTGTTGATTTTATTTAATTACTGCTTAAATACTTTTCTGTACACTTTATGACTAAATAAATCGAAATCACAAGCATTCGAGCGTATGAGGCAGTGAAAATGTTTTTCGAAACAGCGTCTTTCGCGACTACTTCATTCGAGTCCATGAGCTTTCGAACCTGTGAGGCAGTGGAAAAATAATTCGCAACAGCGTGTGTCGCAACAGCGGCGTTCGAAACAACATAGGCCTGCCGTAAGGATCGTAGCAGGTGGCGTTCTGTAAGTTCTGCCAACCCTATGGGAAGAAGGTGTGAGTTTATGTATGTAATTTGACTTTGATTTTAAATGAGACAGTCAAGTCAATTCCTATAATTATATTGAAGGTAGCAATTTGCCAAAATAGCATGATATTAAAATTAGCTCATATAATTGTTGTCTCTTTCATCATTCCACAGCGATCCGAAGCGCCATTTAACATCCTCAAATTGGCACGTCACTTCAGTCTATATTTCCAAAACTTGCTGCAAGTTCATGCAAGTACTTGCAAGTTCAACAAGTTAGACTTCTACGTCGCCTGTCCTATCCATGTGTGAAGAGCTTAGTCTTAGACGCAATTAAGAAAACTAAGTACTTTTGCAAGTACTTGTGCAAGTAGTTGGTGGTTCCGTTCATTTGTGTTAACTAGTTTCCATTTGACATGCTTAGTAAGCAGAAATTTTGCTTTATTTTAGTTGTTCAACTGTGTATAAGTTTGTTTCGTAGTTTATTCAATGGTTAATGTGTGTTTTGTTTGTTTTTGAGTTGGTCATTGTTTTATGTGTAACTGGCAATCCGCCCCTGCTTGGCCCAGTTTTCACGACTTGATAAAACATCACGATTGCTTTAAATGATGGTGAAAACCGCATCGAAATGCGTTGCGTAGTTTAGAAGAACAACGCGCTCACACCAACAGACCCGAAAAGCAACTTTAATATATAAAGTGTAGATATAGAAGCAACCATTCATTTTAAAAGTTTAAAGGATTACAGATGTCCTAATTTTAGCAAACAAGGTAATTTTTCGTAGGTTCAATTTTACCTGAATACCACAATTTAACGATGGTTTGAAAAATAAACACATTCGAACGGTGTCAACTTATCCTACCTTACCTACAGCTAAACCAAAATACTATAGCATCTTTTGCATTGAAAAATATTTTTAATTGAATTGAATATTGGCCTTCTTATTGACGACGAGTGTGTTAACACTCGTAGTGTGGGAGGTCCCCCAGCTAGATGGACAGACGAACTTAAAAAGGTGGCTGGTAGAGACTGGATGCGGATTGTGGAGGACAGGGTTTTGTGGTGCAGCCCAGGAAAGGCTTTTATCCAACAGTGGACTGCGATAATGATAAATAAATTAAAAATGTTTTTATTTCTGTAAGTCGGCGTTTCCTACCTGACTACTCTAAGAAGAAAGGCCGAAACAAACTCAGCGGTCACAGTCTCTTTTAAAGTCCAGACATAACCTTGGTCATCTCATGTGAAGACCATGTAAATTGGTCTCTGAAATGGTCTTTTGAGGAAATAACCACACAGATTGAGTGGACCTATCCATTCAGTGCACGCATTTGTCAGCAATCGTGCAGCTCAACTCAGGAAGTCAGGACTTAAGGAGCTTAACGATTCAACGAACAATACCAAAGAAAGGACATTTGGGTAGGCCGCGAAATTCCTCAAACTGCCAGGTCATGATTAAAATTAACTGAGAAAAAAAAAGGAATGACCCTCATAGTCCTCATCCTCACATTCACCATAATTAATATGATAGGCTGAGTTGAATGATTGACACTCACAGTAACAAGCACGGGAGTGATGACTGCTGGGAGTTTTGAAATCCTGGGGATATGCAGCAAGAGTCTTTAGATGGGAACCGCGCAAAAGAGTATCTTTGCAGGAAACACACTTCTGGACCATCTATCTATACGGCAAATCATTTAATTTAATATTTTGTGTTTCTTTGTTTTGTAATATCAATTACTATGCATACTATTCCATAGAATCAAGTTCTTCTAACTTAACATACAGTTGTGCTGCTGGGTAGTTTGTTACGCCACTTCGTCTTCCCAGCTAAAAGCACTAGGAAGTGGTAAAGAACGGGAGATCAGGGTACTGTCTTCTGTCATTTTGACGTTTAAAAAGCCGATTCTCAGCCTAAATTGAATATATGACTTTTGAATTTGATTTGAATGCCTCCTTGATCTGGATCAAATGTTTTAAAGATTCCTGGGATGGTGCTTCTTTCTGAACACCAGTTCCATTATCACAGCCCTTGAAACAACAGCACAACACCCATCAATTCGCTCCATTCAAAGACGAGCCAGGACTATCAAAGAGATTGCATGCCCGATGTTTGGAATTAATCCAAAATGGAATGACCGTACTGCCCCATATGGCTGGTCTCTGACCCTCTGACCCCGGTGACGTCACTGGGAACTCTGCCAATCGTGATCTGCGCTGGCCAATTAAAAAACAACGACTCTGAAATGGATTCCATGCTGTAATGTATGGTGGGCTCTGGTTTGGAGTATTTATGGCTGTAAATGGAAATAAACAGTGGAACCGGGACTGTGGTAGCATTTTCAGATCTAATCTAGTTGGCTATTGTGAAGTTCATGCATCTGTAAATAATGGGACATTTTTATTTAGAGCGGTCGTTAACTCATTTCTTTTCCTGAATTACTTATTTTCAATAATGATGTAGTGATTATTCACAGAGGAGTCGTAAGCGACTTAAACATAACTGGCGAATTGTGGGTGCTGCCAAACCTTTCGGGGATTACAGGCGTGATGTTATGGTATGTTGTGTAGTCATAAGTAATTGACTGTATTACTTATCCTACTAATATTATTAACTCGAAAGTAACTCTGTCTGTATGTTACCTTTTCACGCCTAAACCACTGAACGGATTTCGATAAACTTTGACAAGGAAATAGATGGCATAATGGGGAAGGACATAAGCTACTATTTGTCCCAAAAAATATCCTAAAAGGGGTCACCCCCTTTCAGGATATTTTTTATAGGCGATGTAAGTTTCTATAGGATCCTTAGCATTTCTTAGGTTAGGTATATGAACAATTAAATTATTTATGCTGTTGGTAAGAAATAAAAAAGAAATCGTTTCAGCGATTTTGTAAAATCATACCCCAAGGGGGTAATAGGGGATTTTTGTCCCGATAGCATGTACCCGTGGGATAATTTACGACATCCACACGGACGAAGCTGCGGGCAGAAGCTAGTCCTTTATAAAAGAAGTCGTTCTCATCGGGAGACTGATGAAAATCATTGGTGATGGGCTAGGTTTGAACTAAGAAACTTTCATCGGACGTCTGGTGCATACCCAGTTTGATATCAATGCGATTGTGAAGCTACACCTCAAACGATGCCTCACCTCTTGTCGTCTTCTCTGAATAATCACACCTGCAGTATGAAAGACCTTTGCAAAGTCAATACGGCCGTTGTCGACGTGGCTGAATTCTGGTCACAACTCATATAATTTAGAATAGTCGATATGACGAAGAAGAATCTAACCACCATCGTCTAACTTTGGTTTACGTTCCGCAAAGTAGAAAAGGAATATGTCAGCCTATTCATCTGTCATACACATAGTTTTTTTTTTTTTATAAGTATTTTTATGGTCTGGTTGCTAAGACCTTTTATCTAAGTCTTTAGTTTATTTAATTTCCGTCACTAAATGTCTTCTAAAGTGTTTTTAATATTATATATATTTACACATAGTTTTATGACAGCTGCGCGCACATATTATTAAAGGCCAACGGCGCATGAGTCGTTGCCCGGAATGTTACCACTATATAAATATTATGTTTCTATAAACATTTAGAATTAGGCATAGTGTATGTATTTTATTCCTTATTTTTAATTTTCGTATACAGCACTGGTTGACGTTATCACGTCAACGCCGGCTGTCACTGAAAACCAGCGCTGGGGCTCTGTCTCGCATAGGGTCGTAGCATTATGCTGAGCGATTGCCGTTTTGCGTGGATGTGACGCATATTTTCCCCCAACTCGTTCTTTTATGTATTTGTGTGTTTTGCTCTGCGTCATGTTTACCGCAAATATTTTTTTTTTCTTTATTTTTTTTCTATAACATAACATGACGCCTGTATTCCCTGAAGGGTTAGGCAGAGGTGTGCCTATATACGTACACCAGTACACCCACATTTCACTAGTTATGTTTAAGCCCACAAAATCAAACATACACGTCAAACTCTTCACAAAAAACGAATAAAAACTGCATGAATATTTTATTCTGGCTTGATTGTGCCCCGGTAGGTGACCTAGCAACTGTATGACGTCAGAGCTTGCGCGGCCATTGTGCAATGAAACTCAGAAGAGACTCAAATAGTACTCGAACATTTCAAAACTAAGATTGGCTTTGTGTAATGCCAGTTTTTTAGAACTCTTGGATCTTTTACTGCCGTAGACAAAGAAATTTGGTGAACTTAATGGAGAATTAACTAAGAATTATAAGTGGCAATTTAATTAGGTAAGTACACTATCCACAAACTAGTGTGTGCTGCGGCAGCAGCAGCTGGATATTGATTATAGAGGAAATTGTAATAGCCACTAGCCTGCATTTTTATATCCTTTTAGCGACAATGGTGATAAAAACTGCCACTTGCTCACTTCAGATGTCGCTGCTATCCAACGTCCAAGAATTTGACAGCTAGCTGTCACTAGTCAAACCTTTTTTGTAAACAAGCGACTTCTTTTATGCATAATTAATTAATATTCCCCGTTGCGCAGTTGTTTAACCGCAAAAAAAAACGGGGAACGATTTATTTGCCAAAGATGTTAAAAGACGAAAATTGTGGGAGAAAGCTCTCCGAAAAAAAATTGGAATCGACATATTTCGTCGAGACTATGTGCTATTCTTTTTAAACCTGAAAACTTTTATGGTAGAACTTCGTGTATATGCTCCCAAGAGAATTAAGTCCGTTTTTACTACCTGCAGTTACTTGTGGTGTGATATCACGTAGATTATAGAAGAAATATGTGTGTGTTTATATATTATCATATTAGATCAGTGCTAGAATTACCACTGAAGTTTTTCAGACAGAAATATCATCCACAACTTGGTTTTCGACTCTGATCAGGTTATTTCTGTCGTACGCGTCCAGTCTTCACCAAAAAACCACCAATACTTTATTGTAACAAACACAAGATAATCTATAAACTATAAAACGTTCATAATTTATTGTCTTATCCACTAAAGCTGCTTTTTTACCAGTGGTAGACGCTTCCCTTTTCCATAGCTCGTTTTTTAATAATGCTACACTCCAAGACTCTTACATATTTATCTAGTTTTCATTTAATTTGTGATCGACACAAAAGATTTGTTTGATTTGTGATCGACACCCGACCTCATCTAGTTTTAAAAATATGATTGACGTGTAAAAGTGTTTGCCTAACCTACATAAAGAAATAAAATCATTTATCATTTAAAGTAAACATAAACAAGACAAGGGTAATTGTAGACGTTGAACTGTGCTACCCCCTATGACGAGCTTTAGGCTCGCCCCCTGTTACATGGGTCTTACACATAGCTACATTTGGGTGTACCATGACACCTCTTCCTAACCCCTTGGGGGTTACCGGTTGATGGTATGTACGTTTTATGAAATAAGTAACCTCACGGATTGACAGACTGCATTAGCGATTGAAAGGGAAATGGGCAAAGTAGAGACACAACACAATCATTTGACGGCACCATTTTTTGTGGGTGGTAAATCATTAAATAACTTCGCTCCGCCCAGAGCGGGAGAGAGTGTCAGACTTTAAATGACTAAAACCCACCCGTGTTCCTTCAGTTGCCTGCGTGCCAGGGCCATGGTAACTCTTTCGGGCAAACCCGCGACCCTGGCAGGCATTGGCCCTAGCGGACCCCGTCAGTGTGTGCTGACATCTCTTTGAGGCGCGCGTGAAACACAACGCGCCGTCGAACCGGGCCTGGTCCTTACCAGACGGCGCATTACTCCCACGGCACCTTAAGGTTGGAAGAAGGGACTGCTATAAATATTAACCATCCTTTTCCCACGAACTCATGCATGAGCATTTAGTAGTTAAATTATACCATCATCATCATCTGCTCTTTTTTCCCAGCTATGTTGGGGTCAGCTTCCTGTCTAACCGGATGCAGCTGAATACCAGTATTTTACATGGAGCGACTGCCTGTCTGATCTCCACAACCCAGTTACTGGGTAACACAATACCCCTTGATAAGACTGGTTGTCAGACTTTCGGCCTTCTGACGATCCGTAACGACTGTCAAAGACCCACGAATGACAGCCGGTAGAGTTATTTACACCGTTTTTATCCATTGTAATAATAATAATAATAGGTGCTCCTATTTTTGTTAGTTATCTAGTTTTTGTGGTACAGCACATCCAATTTTATTATCAACGTGTGGCTTCAATCAATCAGAACAAAATATTTGATAGGCAATAAAGCCAAACCGCTGACGTCATATCCACGGGCATTGTCAGTTTATTCATTTCATTTTATTGGACATAGAAATTCATAGAATATTTATCTAACAATCATTCGGTTGTTTGTCAAGGCTTGGCTGATTTGCTTCACTCTATCAACTTATTAATAATACCAGCCTATTATTATCCAACTTCAGGGCAAAAGTGTCTTCTCATACAGAGAAGGCACGATTATTTATAACTTAAAAAAAAGCACAAAAAACCAACTCGCGACTATGCTTGCTCAAGACGGGTTGGCGATTTCAGACTTCTAATAAGTATAAGTCGAAGAGTAAGTATATCGGATAAATCACCAAATTCGCCAAAAAAACGTTCAAGGTTTCATGGATTATGGAGCATGGTCATTTATCAAGAACATTTTCAAATTCCGATCCACGGAAAATGATCTGGCATCGAACGTGAGTTTATTAGATCATTCCGCAAAACGTTCTGCTTGACCAGTTAGTCTGGACCTCGTCTGGACAAGGCGTCATTTATAAGGTGTCATTTGCAAGGTGTCATTTATACGCTGTGGTAGCGTCAAAAATGTATAACGTCTACTCTAGAAGTCAAAGTCAGAATAAACACCAAAATAATCTTATTCAATATACAAAGATTTCTCGTAGCGAAAGCAAATACGTTAGATCTTCCAATGGTATAGCTTAATAGCTAAATTACATTGAACAATTAAACTCACAATAAATGTCGGAACTAACACTCAGAACAGCCATAAGAGTAATCCTATACAAAATTTAAATCCCTCTCAAATCCGGGTCGACTTGTTCAACTCACTACTATCCAAAGGAACTAGTCACATTAGGTACAACTCTTCATCCTTGCTCGAGGACAAATCGGGGAACTTTGCAGTCCCCCACATGCCGGATGAGGACAGAGCTACATTCCGCATAATTTGTAGATTCTCTACAAAGCCGGGAGTAAGGTTGGTCACGTAGGCTGGATTAGGGGGGAATGAGGGAGAGTTTTAACATGTGGAGGGAAAAAATGGGAGAAATGTGTTTATTTAGTCGTAATTATTTTTAAATTAGATTTAGTGGGCTGGTTTGGAAATTCTTTTATGGTTTGTGAATGAGGTATTATCAGGGAATATTGATTTTGTTAATATAAGGATGATTTTGATAAGTCTGAAATCGCCAAGCCGTCTTGTGCAAGCGTGGTGATCAATGCTCGTTGCCTTCTCTGTATGAGAAGAGACAATTGCCCTGCAGCAGGACAATAATTGGCATATTATTTCAAAGTTAGTTTTCATCAACTTCTGCTACTTTAATTTACGGTAATTTTTCCATTCAATTTCCTTCATATTTTATCCCTTACAGCTTTTCAATGCCAACCTTCTTTTCTATTCTAATAATATTAATGCTGACCGTTCAAAACTGATTTATCATCGAAAACACCTTTAGTATTATTACCCCTTCAGCAAATATTATTATGATCGGTATTCACCTGGCTTTTTCCTGAAACCTTTTCATGAATTCATTAAGTGTGAAAGTTTGTATGTTTAAATGTTTGTTGGTCAATTACGCAAAAACGGCTGAATGGATGTGAATGACATTTGGCACACAGGTAGTTTATTTAACCTGGCACAAAGGATACTTTTTATCCCGGTAAATGACATCCCCGCGGGTAAAGCCACAGGCAAAATAAATTCGAAAGTAACTCTGTCTATCTGTTACCTTTTCAAACCTTAAAAGCTCAAATGATTTCGATGAAATTTTTCACATAGGTGGTCCATGACCTGGATTAGGACATAAGATACTTTTCTTTATCCCGGGTAGTATGAAAAAAGCCTCCACACGCAAGCCAAAATCAGTATCGCCAGGAAATGTTACATCAGTTTTTCCAAATTCTTCAGGGTCCTCTATAATTCGAACGAGCATTTCCAAATTCTAGGTCCTAAGTAATTCGACCCAGAGTATTTTTTATCTAGGTTCACCGCCTTTAACTCTAGAATTTTCGATTCGTCACCGTAATTCGCAAAAAATGAGATGTTCTTTTAAAAATGTAGTAGCTACCCAGTTGGCAACTAGTTCAGGAGTCCGTTCTTAGGCGTCTCGGTGAAACAAGTTCGCAATTTACGAGTACCTCCGTCCGTGAGTTAGCAACACCGAATGATACCTATCCGTTTTGTAAAGTTGAGTTCACATTAGAGCAGTTGAGTTCAGATTATAGCATTTCCTTGTAAAGTAATGGCGCATATAAGCCGTAGTATGCCCTTTTAAAGCTAAGGTTTCCTAGAAGAGCGATGCTCGCCATATGCATAATCAGCCTATTATGTCCCACTGCTGGGACACAGGCCTCCTCTCTTCGAGAGGGAGTGGGCTGTATACAATCTACCACGCGAGCCTAGTGCGGGTTGGTAGATGTCACATGTCTTAATTTTTTTGGTTTTAGGGCATGCCGGTTTCCTCACGATGTTTTCCTTCACCGTTTTGAGAGCAGTGGGGGTGATGAGATTATTTACACAGATTAAAGCGCTTGCCTGGGTTCGAACCTACGACGTACAACTACAACGTATTTTTAACTATTGTGATATAGTAATTTTATTCTAGGTGCATCGTCTTCACATATAATTAATGTGTAAATAATATTGTAAAACATTTTTAAAAGAGTAACGGTGGAGTTTCTTGTCCATTTTTCTCCACACGAAACTACCTTTTGGAAGGGGCAACTAGAATCAATTCTATTTTTTTTGTAAATTTTGACGGCCAAAAGTGCCTTTTATGTGCCTATTTGTAATAAATGATTTGACTTTGACTTTAACAACTCGTAAGGGTCGTTACCACTGGGCCATCACTGTCGTCATATAGCGTCTGCAATTTACCGGCGAATAACGTCACTAGAACGTTAGTTATGAAAGTAAGTTAGTGTGTTTTCCTCGAGAGCGTTCCTTGACTCGGTAAACTCAAACCCCGCTGCTAATTTTATGACAGCCTTTACTGTGGCTGTTATGTGGTGGCTGCCACCCCTCTTCAAGGAAACCGTAGTTTTACTGAAACTGAAGCACTGCTATTTAAAGTTTTGTCGTACGGAAAAGAACCAAACGTCGAAATAATATTGTGCCAATCCTAATTATAATCAAACATTGAAATACTCTTACAATATTTCTCTTTGACCAGTGCGTGTTGCTAGTGATGATCTATGTCACTAAAACGTGGTTGCTCACAATGGGCCTTATTAGAAGGCTAAAAGTCACCCAAAGGACAATGGAGAGGGCTATGCTTGAAGTTTCCCTACGTGATCGAATCAGAAATGAAGAGATCCGCAGGAGAATCAAGGTAACCGTCATAGCCCGATGAATTGCCAAACTTAAGTGGCAGTGGGCAAGGTACATTGCTCGCAGAACAGATGGCCGATGAGGCCGAAAAGTTCTGGAGTGGCGACCGCGTACCAAAAGACGTATTGTTGAAAGGCCTCCCACAAGGTGGACCAATTTATTTATTTATTTATTTATTTATTTTTACTTTAACATAAAACGGCCAAAGGCCAATTACATTAGTTAAAGATACAACACGTTTAAGTATAAAAAGAAAAAAAGAAAGCAAAAGTATACAGCTACTCGACAGTCATACGCTCATCTCACAATACTCCAGACATGTTGACAATATCTTTTTCCATTCATCCGCAAACACATCACAGTGAGGCATAGCGTCCAAGAGAGCGTTGAGCGCAGAGAGTGTGCGAGGGACAGGAGACTGGGCTCGAGCGACGGTTCGACTCCAAGGTACGGCGAACAATCTGTGCCTTCTGCCACGGTTATAGTTAATCGGAGCAAACAGATGGGACAGTTCGTCATGCAATTCAGGAGCATCTGTTTTTCCGTGAAGGATCTTACACATATTAATGATTTGGTCATTTTTTCTTCTAACCTCGAGAGAATTGTAACCTAAACAGCCTAAAAGAAAGTTCGAAGGGTACATAAACGGATAATATCCATTCAAGCGTTTATAAAGATACCTAAGATAAGCCTTTTGTACCTTTTCTAAAAGTAAAGTATACTTCTTTTCGTGCGGGTTCCAGACGCATGCACTGGACTCCAGTTTGCTACGAACAAGTACATTAAAAATAGATTTAATAGCGCTGATGTTGCTAAATGCCAATGACTTTGTGAAGGCCGCAGGAATCTACTGGATGCGGGAAGCACAGAACCGGTCGAAGTGGCGGTGCTTGGGGGAGGCCTATGTCCAGCAGTGGACGTCTTTCGGCTGAAATGATGATGATGATAGAAGCTTAATGAGCCACAAGAAATCACGGAATTGTCCAGATTTACTAAATACTCATGTGCTGTGGTCATACATATTATGGACAGTCACAATGAATCTGCCGAGCCTTTCCTAACTTTGCTGTGGTCGCATTCCATTCTAACCAGATGCAGCTAAATACCAGTATTTTACATGGAGCGGCTGTCTGTCTGACCTCCAAAACCCAGTTCAAAAAAAAAAAAGAACACATAAACCAACATGGGCACTTATGAAATGTCAGAAGCTAGGTGCACGGTTCCAATTGGTTGTTTCCTATCTACGGTCTACAAGTTAGGTGTACAACGAGTTACTGGGTGATACGACACCCCTTGGTAAGACTGGTTGTCAGTATTGGGCTTCTGACTACCCGTCACGACTACGAATTACAGCAGCAGTTCCTCGGAAAGCACGTTAAGCCGTTGGTCTCGCCAACGGCTTAGCGAGCTTTCCGAGGAACGGAGGGGTCTCAATATGTAAAGAATGGTCACCCATCCACGAAGCGACCGCGCCAAGCGTAGCTTCACCTTCGATCGAACCACGCAGCTGTTATCATTTAGCCACGAGCCCCTCTTATTATGTACAGTCACGAGCATAAATATATTACTATGGACAGTTCGGCAATAATATCTGAATTCATGATTCATTCATAAATGTTTATCTGTTCTCAAGAAGACAGCAAATATACCTATGTGATCATCTTTGAAGGCATATGACATAAGTGGCAGCACAAATATGTGATTGAAGAAACACCGACACTATCTGACGAGTTAAGCGACACCAAAATATATACCGTGTCGGCTTCAAAAAGATGAGAAAAAAGTAGAAGAAGAGAGAAGAAAATAGGGAGAAGATGAGTCTTGTGTTATACAGAATGTATCAGAAAGGAGTTAATCGCGAAAAAATTATCAGCCGTCCCATAGTCCCATGAATAAAATTGTTCAGTTTGATGGTCTCTACCATACCTTTCTGATACATGCTGTAAGTATCTGCCTACTCCTTTTTTACATTATGTAGATGTAATGTTCGCAAAAAATACTCGTTGCAAGCTAGATATATCTATTTGCTCAAACATGTATGCAAATACAAAAAATCTTGAGAGGTGTCAAGGGACACCCGGATGGAACGACGTTCTAAAAAAAAAAAAAAACAAATTGATGTTGTTGTTGTTGTTTGATTGTTTTTGGTTGTTGTTGTTGTTGGGGTTGTTGTTGTTGGGATTGTTGTTGTTGTTGTTGTTGTTCAATGCGAAATAGAAATGAAAATATCTGGCTTGCTTTCTATAAGAGAGAGAGAGACAGACAGAGAAACATGCGACGCCGCACAGCTTACAATAGCTTACTATAGCAAAATGTGTCGTGACAACTTTTCGTAAGAATTTTTTCCGTCTAGCCCCCTTTCACAACGCGCGATAAGGAACTTCGTTCCAATAATTAAAACGTTTATACAGAATAACTCAAAGAAAAAAAATAGTCAGTGCCTTTTCATGGAATTGCTCTAATGTGAACTTACCTTTAAGAGAGATGCGCTAAGGTAGCCCGCGAAATTCAAATTTACTTACGTGTTTTGCTATTTACAGGTCAGTATCAGGTTATATATTGATCTAAATATGATTCGCGACCGTAACATTTTTTTTCTTCTATTTTTTTTTTTTATTAAACTTTGCCCCACTAGGAATTTCTCCTGTATTGTGGGTGCGTTTACAAACATTCAAACTCACATACACAAAAACTTTCCCATACACTTTGTTGAGCTACTTGTAACAAAATGTATTTATTTGCTCAAACATGTGTACACATACTCCGACCCCGATGACCCCATAACCCTCCTCCAGGAGAGCAGTAGGGCCACCAGTACAGTACACAAACACAGACCGCCATCGTTCCGACCTCGCCGCCGAGGTCCTACGCGACGCCCCCGACGTAATTGTCCCCCCCCCCCCAACCCTTGCTCGACGACGCGCCAGCCCGCGCCGTAGCTGAGCCTGGTGATTTAAATTCCCCAGTTAATAATAATATAATTTAGATCCAGGCTGTCCCATCTTGCTGCCCTCCCCTCAGTGACGCCCTAAGCCGAGGTTCGTACCCCACAGGGGGTGCCCTTAGCGTGCGGTCACCTAATTTTTAAGTATCTTTCGCCCCTGGCTGGAGGCTTTAAGTTAGTAGCTTAAGGCATCCACAGGTTTGCCCGGTTAAGTAGCCAGGACCTTAGTGGTCACAACTACGAGCTGCCAATTAGGAAAAAAAAAAAAAAAAAGTACACATACAAGAATAAAAACGTGAATGAAGAATAACTTAGAGAAAAAAAAATACAGGTTAGGTTACAAGTCAGTGCCTTTTTATGGAATTGCTCTAATGTGAACTCACCCAAAACAGAAACATTATTTGTCTAAGAAAACGTGATTTCTCTTCGTTTTCAACTGTGGGAAAGAAATTAGATAATTTTCGTATTTAACTTTAACTAATAGGTTTATTTTATAAGAAACTCTTGTGAAGATAATAAAATGTTATTTGTTTTGTTTTGTAATAGAAATTATGTGTTCCTTGCGGGTATTTTGTTGAAGAGATTAAGTTTTGAGAAATGTCTCGTTATACTTCAACGAATTTCACTGTGATACGTGTTACGGTTTGTTTTCTTGATTGCAGGATTAGCCTCAATGATAAAAATCAGCAATAATAATATAGCTAAAGGACATTTTAAATTGACCTTCATACCTAAGAGCAAGATGATATTATTATTTATTTGACCCGAAACCCCTAAGAAGATTAAATATATCTATATTTACTAGCTGCACCCTGTGGTTTCACCTGCAGCGATATGAAATATACTTTACAACCTAATCTCAGACATACCAAAAAATCGGCAAGCCGTTTCAGAGGAGTTCGATAACAAACACTGTGCCACGAGATTTTTATATATTACAAAGATCTGTCTTCTAACTATATAAATAAAAATCAATGTTTGTTTGTTTGTCCTCTATGGACTCCGAAAGGGCTGGACCGATTTTGATGAAAGTTTGGTGAGTTTTTCTGCGTACGCCCGGGCAGGTTTAGGGGTAGGGTAGGGTAATGGTAGGACACCACATGGACGAAGTCGCGCCGGGCAGCTAGTAATCAAATAAAGTACACGCACGTGAAGCCCTCGGTCCGGCTGTCATTCGTAGATCTTTGACCGTCGCTACGGGTAGTCAGAAGCCCAATACTGTCAACGAGGCTTACTAAGGAGTATTGTGTAACCCAGTAACTGGGTTGTGGAGGTCAGATAGGCAGTCGCTCCATGTAAAATACTGGTGTTCAGCTACATCCGGTTACACTGGAAGTCGACACCATAATAGTTAGGAAAAGGCCATGGCAGATTGATTTTGATATTCAAATAAATAAATATTAGATTAAATCAAATCTAAGCTTATTACCGCGTATGTATGTATCGTTCTCACTTTTTACGCTCTTCTCTTTTCTAACTTTCTTCTCCACAGAGATCTACGTTTTGGAATGGGCAACTAGCTTCAACTTTCTGACTAACTGACCGACTCTTTGAGAATTCAAAAGTGCCTGTAAATGGTTTAATTGAAATAAATGCTTTGAGTTTTCTTTCCCTTTTCACATTTTTACCTTCTCATTTTTATTTATACTCCGGCTATCTAAATATAAACATGACATAAAAGCCGGACTCGCGGATTGTTCGAAAGAGTTACCGTGGCCCTGGCGCACAGGCAACTGAATGAACACGGGTGGGTTTTAGTCAGTAAAAGTCTGATACGCCTTCCCGCTCCGCCCAGAGCGGGAGAAGTTATTTGATGAGTTCCCACTCAAAAAAAAGCATGACATAAAAACCTCGACTGCCGAAACTAGGTGCTATTTGTGAACCAGCGTACCGTCAATGTTGACACTAAAACGAGTGCTATTGGTGCCACTTCCCATGAGATGCTCCGACGCGCACCAAGACTCAATCATTGCCTTTGGCTAGTTTATCGTTTACACTATTAATTGGTGGTGGCTAGACCTGTACGTACTATCTATCACAATCTGAATCATTTTGAAGCCTATTGCTAAGCCATTGCTTAATATGTTCGAAAAATTTGTCTTCTCAACAACGTAAATAACGCAATGAATGTTGTTGAACTGTCAAAATGAAAGCCATTGCTACTGTTAGTGTGTTACGCAAATACCCCGCTGGAACGTTGAGTTATAATTAATGGATTCAATAGAACTCAAAATTAGTAGTTTTATCTTTAAAAAAAAATATAAGAATTTACTCTAGTCGTTTTCTTAATAAATTCCAAAGGTTGACCTCTCCAAGACTTTTGATATTGGCCATTTTCTAAATAGGTATTTTTGCCCGCTTTTGTTTATGCATTACCAACATTTAGGTGTCGCCTAGTGTTAGTGAAAACAGACATATAAGTCTCCTTCAAGACTTGGATGCAGCAATTTGTACATAGGACGAGGCAACTCTGTACCATTACATACATCAATAAGGCAATGACAATTGAAGGGTACCTACAGAGAAAGAAGGGTCATTATCAGTATTTGTTTAATATTGAGTTGACACTGCCATCTAGTAGAAAATTCATAAAGCTTTCAGGCTAAAAAACAAAACGCTAAAAGAGATCAGTGTAATCATGCGACTCAAAAATTGTTTGTAAGAAAACAAGATCCTGGTCACCGCTGTTGTTTACGAAAGATCATTGTCTATGGACTCTGAACTTTTTTCTCGTTTTAAGAATAACTGAATTAATTAATAATGAATTAATACTTCAGATTAAGTGACAGCTACATACTGTAATTATTGTATTGCTTTCTTAAGGTGCAAGGAAGCGCCAGGGTAGCCCCCGAAATTCAATTTTGTTACGTTTTTTGCAATTTGCAGGTCACTGTCGGGTTGTATTTTGATTAAAATATGATTCGCGACCGTAGCAAATATGGATTTATAGACTTATAATCATTAGAATCAGCAATACATCTCTCTAAACGCCGGGAGGGGACTCTCTAGGCGGACATATAGTGACCTTATTGGTGATGTTCTTCAGAAAGATCAGGTGCGTAGTAACGTAAACGAGGCAAACGGAGTATGTAAGGATCGTAGCAGGTGGCGTTCTGTAATGTCTGCCTATCCCCATGACAAGAAGGCGTGAGCTTGTGAATGTATATATGTAAACGATTTTGGTTTTATTTTAAACTTTTGGGCTAGTTTTTCCCCTCGTTTTTTCAACGAGATCTCCGAGGTACGAACAGTAAGTAAACAAAATGGCAACCAACCACGAACATCTCCACCTCTTTTGTTCTACTGACATATCAACAGTTAAAACAGCCGAAAAAATAATATCCGTAAAAGTACGTACTGTTACTCTGTTGGCAAAACCAGCCATTATTATTAACAAAAACGACTCCTTGTAGTATTTTCTGACACAAAATTACAAACGCAAAGAATGCAAGACAGTGAAAATAAAAAGACATCTCAAATTACCCGGGCTATACACACAAATAGAACGCTAAACGAAGCGGAAACATTACCCGACCGAATAAAAACGCAATTTAAAGGGTTTAATGTTTTATTAAAGGAGAATTATCTTTGCCAAGACCCTGCAACGGATCTGGTAAAAGAAAGCAGGAAAGAAAATAGGATGAAAAGATAAGGAAGCTCTGCAAGAGTTTTGATTCGCAAAAGTTTGAGTCATAAAAACAGTTTTTTTGAGTCTGTTTACTTTATTTGTTTTTGTTTATTTTGAAGAACTGCGTTTTTTACGGACTCTTATCGTGGAGAGGAAATTGTTGATTCGCGTTCGTATTTTCTTTTCCTGCCCGGTTTTAAAGTTTGAATTAGTGAAAATAAATGTTGAGTTTATTTTTTCAACTGTTTCATTTCCAAAGCTTTACCGGGAGTACACAAAACTAACTATGCTACTATATAATATAATTAATAAATTCCACGTAAATCCAAAATAAATATTAAATATGGGATAAATATTCCGATATTTCCGAAAAGAAATCATTTTGTTGGAAAGAAAAAAAACTATTCTAAGTAACAGGAATGTAACTTGTTTTTTTTTTTTTTTGTACAATAGCTGGTTTTGTTCCTACTTATAGAAAAAAAGCTTTTTCATTGATTCCTGAAATGCTGTCATATAAATCATGGACGAGAAGGATTTTTCAGAATGTATGTGAATTTCTCGAAAACTAATTTTGTACCAGTATAATCGAAAACAATTTCATATATACTTCTAAGTATTTTAAATATTCGTTTACCGCGGCGTGTGTGTCTCAGATACCTATTTTTACCATATCCTACTTACCTACCATCTTCATATTGACGTGTTTTTAGCTTAATGGTTTAATAGGACATAGGTACACCCCATCAGCATCACAAACACCTTTATTACAAGGAAAAAAAAACCGTTTATACCAAAAACAAAAACCCGGTTATACCAAAAAAACACCCGTTTATACCAAAAAAAACTGTCTAGACATCACAACAAAAAAAATACAAACTATTCAACACTACGAATTATGTTGAGCAAGTGACAAAAGAAGACAAAGCTTTCAGGAATTCAGATGGAGTCAGGAGAGAGCCAAAAAACAAATTATAGTCTGTTTACTACAAGTCAGAATGCATTAAACGCCTCGAGATTCTTAAGCACTCTCATCTGTAGGCAAACAGCGAGGTTATGTAAGGAATAGTGAGGGGACATACGATTTTTTCCGGGATTTTATCGAGTTGATACTTTGGGTAGTCGATGAAATCATGAGCATGGTAAAAACTAGATGAAAATTCAATACCTACTCCGTGTTGAGCACATGAAACAATGAGGGGGTGTTGCTATAAGGCAAAGCTGTTTGAAAGTAGATTTAAAATTTAGAATTCATGTGTTTTTAGTATAAATGGTAATTTATTTAAAAAATATGATGGTAATATACCAAGTTAAGTGTTTACATTGTTGTTTAATAGGATTATGACTTTATAATAGACTTACTCTAGCCATTTTATATCTACGTATTTACTAATTAAGTTCTTGTTCATCGTAGCGTATTTAACACAATTAATCTACTGAAAAATTATAATCTTAATAAGTCATTTTGTTAGATTATTGTGTTATATTCATTTTAAGGTTCCTCCATAACCTTTAAGTTTGGATTAAGTATTAAAAACTTTTAAGCACCTTAATTGCACCTATTAAAAAGTTGTAGGGTAGGCGTAAGGTATTTACAAGGCATATGCGAGTGGAAACGCCGGGAGGGGATGTCCTAGGAGTACATATACTCGTAGTGACCTTATTGAGAATATTCTTCAGAAAGGTCAGGTGCCTAGTACTCACAACCGGCGTGCGTGTAAGACCAGATGTATGAACGTAAACGAGGCAAAAGGAGTATGTAAGGATGGCGTTTTGTACTTTCTGGGGTAGGCAGAAGAAGGCGTGAGTTTATGAATGTATTAAAAAAAACGAATCTGAAAGGATCTGCAGTTTTGGGATGGCTCGAGTAAGTACTCTTTATCTTATTTCATTAGGTAGTGTAATACATTAGTGTCATCAATACTGATTATGCTTTCAATTATAGTTTTTTTTTTTGCTTTCAAGTGGAAACCGCTTTCAGCCCCGTCTTTGTTTCACTTCCCATCACTATAGAAAAACGTACTTAATCTGATTACTCGCCTACTGGTGCGGACGCCCTCATCGAACAACATTACATTAAATGTCATTGACAACTCCAGGTTTGTTAATCTTGACATTATACCTCTTATTATCTAGACATTAAGTCCAGGTTCCATTGATTGTTTTAAGTCATCAAAATAATCATGAATTACAAATATTTTTCAGCTAGAATCACAGTTTATTAAATTGGGTTGTTTGAAACAACTTATACAGGTTCAAATTAAATTAGCTAGCGAAACTCCACAGCCGTGATGGGTATTGATATAGGTATCTAAACATGATGGAAAAAAATTGATTTGTTTTTTTGTGGGGCATCGACCGCTGTTAGTATATTCACCTAAAAATCAGTTTTTTTTTGTGTAAACTTTACAGAATGGATTAGTATTGATATTTAAAGACGATAGACTCAACTTATACTTCAATTATCAAAACTGCCAGCGGTCGTTGACCCCTAAAAAAAACACCAAATCTATTTCATTTTTATTATATCGTGTTTAGATATCGATCCTCATCAGTTCTGCAGAGTTTCGCTAGCTAGTTTAATTTGACCCTGTATATGGATTGCCATATAAATGTTGTAGTTGTAATAAATTCTTATTACAACAAAAAATTAAATAAATGCCATCGTTATCTTTGCATTATTTTAATGACATATTCAAATGAAAAATATCTCAGCCCAGATGATATTATTGCATATTAAGGTTATTCAAGCGATTAGTATAAATTGTTCTAACGTTCTTCAAAGTTCTAAAAGATTGAAACCCAGGTGTTAGCATTGTGACCGTAAATTACCACATTAAGTTTTGCATTTATCTTTTATTTAATAATGACGGTAATTTACTAATAACAAAATATGAGATCACTTTATTTTAAGTATTTAGATTTTCTTCAGGTTTCAAAAACAACATTATGCCTGCATTCCCCGAAGGGTTCGGCAGAGGTGTACCTACCTATAGTACACCCACATTTCGCCAGTTATGTTTAAACTCCATGTAGTAGGGGGCGAGCCGATTGCCATCTACCGGGCACAAATCCAGACTCCGGGGTGCTACTGAGAAATTCGTGATGAAAAAAGCTCAACACATCGCTCGACTTTGACGTTGTGCTCAGCAGTACGTAGCACTTGCGAGCACTAGACCAAAGAGGCAGTCCGCGGTTTTTTTTTTTATAAAATCTCATAATAATAAGTAATATCATGATATTTTAGTTACATTATGAGTACTTATTAATTATGTGGGTCATAGTTTCAGTTTTAATGATAGTCTGGCAGTTTATGTAGTTTATGCGGCCTACCAAAATGTCCTTTCTTTGGTATTGTTCGTCGAATCGTTGAGCTCCTTAAGTTCTGAGTTGAGCTGCACGGTTAGAAAGAAAGAAAGAAAGAATGAAACATAGGTTTATTTGTCACAGAAACACTTGCATACAAAAAACAAAAAAATTGCTCAGTTACTGACAAATGCGTGCACTGACTGGACAGGTCTATTTAATCTGTGTGGTTCTTTCCTCAATAGCCCACTTCAGACATCAATCTACATGGTCTTCACATGATCTGACCAAGATTATGTTTGGACTTTAAAAGATACTGTGAACTCTGAGTTTGTTTTGGCCTTTCTTCTCAGTGTAGTCAGATGGGAAACGCCGACCTCATCTATTTTTAAAAATATGATTGACGTGTAAAAGTGTTTGTACAAACTTATTTACAGAAATAGAATCATGTATCATTTAAACAGAAAGAAACCCTTTGACTAGGTACACAAACGAGTAACTCAAAAACCGACTTCCGCTGTAACATAATATGACAAATTCAAACTTATTTGAATCAGAATTGTAAACCTCGCGTACAGTCGGTCACAATAGTGCTTTCACGTTAATGATGTACGGAAGACGACTCCGACGCGGACGCGGCGAATGTGCGGCAATCCGTTTTCTACTTATATGTACCTACTGGCTTTTCAAATGAGTTATATGTATGTATATACGTACTCGTATGTGCCTCATGTATGGGTATTTAGTAGTAATGTTACTTGAAGGTTTCGTTAATGATTCTGGGTTTGATTCATATTACCTACTTCATTTAATTTACCCAGTAAAACTACGGTTTCTTAGAAGAGCGGTGGCCGTCACATGACGGCCGCAGTGATAGCTGTCATGAAAATTATGACAGCGAGATTTGACTTTACCGTGTCAAAAAACGCTCTTTAGGAAAACACACCAACTTCTTTCTTAAATAACCTTTCAGTGACCTCATTCGACGGTAAACAGCGGACGCTATGTAGCGGCCATCGTTCTTCTAGGAAAGTATAGTTTAACGGAAATGACATATTTGTGACTGTTCGATTATTATATCTGTGGAATTCGTCCAAGTTGCATAACGACTCGACACTGAGTGTTCCGTCAGAGATTGAGATTCATGAATCTGTGATTCCCGTTTGATCAGGTGGCCATGAACCTACAGTGTAAAATAAATAGTACATTCATTTATTATTCTTTACTCTACTGTAATACAGTATCAACTAGTACGGAGGTTATTGTGACTGTTATTGGCGGCCTTATATTGTGTCAACAGTATTATGCTGAAGGTAATAAATTGTGCACAAATAAATAAATAAATTTATTCATTTGGATATTTTACACGCGTTGCTATTGATAAAATAAAATCAATACTTAATAAAATAAAGCTGAAGAGTTTGTTTTTTGTTTGGACGCGCTAATGTCTGGAACTACCATCGGATTAGAAAAAATCTTTTTGCATTTGTTAGCCCATATTCTTGAGGAATGTTATAGGCTATTTAACATCATGCTACAACTAAGGAGACGAGCAAAAAAATAAATATCAGATAGAACGATACGCGAAAATGACAGGTAACAGCGCGGGCGCGCGATGTGATGCGATGAAGTTGGTCGGGGGCCGAGAGAGTTTTATAAAAATGTGGCTGTTATTTTTGTATATTGTGTTTTTTTGTGTTTGTGTTTTTGCGATTTCCACGCGAACGAAGTCGCGGGCAGAATGTATAGTCAAAACTAATATCCCAAATTTAAATAAAATAATGCTTGTTGAAACCGGATTACTACAATGCTCGTCAGAAATGAATATTGCAGTAGCATTTCCTTGGACAAGCATTTCCTAAGACAAACTTTCCTTGGACAAACTTTTCCCTGGACAAACATTTCCTTCGAGAAACATTTCTTTGGACAAACATTTCCATGTACAAACATTTCTTTGGACAAGCATTTTCCTGGACAAACATTTCCTTGGACAAACATTTCCTTGGACAAACATTTCCTTGAACAAACATTTTCTTGGACAAACATTTCCTATTTCCTTGGGCAAACATTTCCTTGGACAAACATTTCCTTCTACAAACATGTCCTTGGACAAATTATTTCATAAAAACAGCCACTACACACTTTCTTTTCTTTATTTCGCAGAAATATCAATTAGGTACACGTACATTCGTAAATATAGTCGTTTGTTAATTATAAACCCTGCTAAAATTACCCCTTCACCTTTCTACCCAGTATAAGAACCTAATTACATTTGAAAAGGTCATGTGTGACTTCGCAGAAGTAGTCACGTTTGCTCCATCATTCAAATATGAAACATTTACCATAATCACATCCTGTTTATTTGAAATTTCAGATTTTCCACAATTCAAAAAAGAAATAGTGACCTTATTGGTGATGTTCTTCAGAAAGGTCAGGTGCGTAGTACTCACAACCGGCGTGCGTGTATGACCAGATGTATGAACGTAAACGAGGCAAAAGGAGTACCTATGTAAGGATCGTAGCAGGTGGCGTTCTGTAACTTCTGCCTACCGCCATGGGAAGAAGGCGTGGGTTTATGTATGTATAAAAGAAATATTGTGTCAGATTGCTTGGAAGAATTTACAAATAAAATATTTTACGTTTAAAAATACAATACAACACAGACGGAAACAGAGGGATTCCGGGCTTGTGTACTAGTGTCTGACTTAAGAGGCTGACAACAGCTAAAGTGCGGTCACTGTCGGACTGCATAGTGTTAATAAAACGACCGTGTGCTATCGAGCAACAGACTGACGTCTAGTTTATTGAAAAATGACACATTCCATAAATGGTTACACTACATGAACACAGATGTCGCTACTTGTGGCATATATGAACAAATTACAATATTTTGATATTCCTACATAATATTAATACATAGAAAAGAAAGAGAAGCGCGATGACACAAAGCTGGTAATTTATTGCAAAATATGAAGCAATATTCTATTGCCCATTTTTTCTTGCCCATTCTTCTCCATACGAAACTACCTTTTGGAAGGGGCAACTGGAATCAATTCTAATTTTTTGTAAATTTTAACTTTACTAAATGATTTAATTTTGACTTTGAGTTTATTTACAAAAAACCGATTGATTGGACTAAAAAATTAAAACACTATTGCGTTAATATGTTGCTTGTAGAATGATCTGTCAAAAAATCTAAATGATCGCACGTATATTAGTATGGTTTTTAATCGTTAAAATAATTTTTAGGGGTACCTATATGATTTTTTCTATCGTATCAAATTAGTTATATTATTTATTTCAACACACTATCAAACTAGCATATATCCTGAAGAATATAATATATTTTTCTGATGTTCTTAACTGCAGTGGATCATGTATTATTAGGCATTATAAAACTTGCGTATTGGTCCTGTAGTCCCCTTAAAACAGAAATGGCGAAATGTGGGTGTACTATGGTACACCTCTGCCGCAATACAGGCGTGATAATGTGTATTTAATTAATACTCTACAATGGGGCCTGATTACCAGTGCTTGGATAGACACTGTCTATAAGATAAATTCAATAAAAAAATAAAATAAAACTATTTTTTTTTTTTTTTTTCAATAACATAGAATTATCGGCCTGTTTAGTTAATCGAAACCTAACAGGAGGTAATCACAAACATAACGTCACGCCTGTAATTCCCGACGCATTAGGCAGCGGTGTACCTATTGTATACCCACCATACCCCCCCCCCTTCGGTGATAAATCAGCTCATAGCTTTTAATATAAATATACTGCACTGGTCGACGAAACCCTCCCTTTTTGTGAATTCCAAACCAATTTTCGCGACAAAGCAAAACATGTCTCCCAACAAATTCCATCACAAAACTCTTCTACTTTGCCACCGATAAGGTACAACTCGTGTTTATTGGCACAGTTAAGTGGCACATCATAAATCACTGGCAATAGCAATGTCACCTTCCAACTTGTTCGCTGCCACGTGCCACCCTGCCACCACTGAATAGATAGGTACAGAAAGCCAGGTATACAACGAGCGAAAACGCTCTCACACATAGACATGCTTCACGAACAGCACTCGCGACTGGCAGTCGTTTGAGATACGGCTTGATTACACATTGCGAGCTAGTTTGCAAGTTGGCCTAGTCAATTAAGCAGTGCAGCTATTTGCACTGTGTGACCGCATCATACTACCAACTGTCTTGTGTTAGTAGCTAGGTCAGTAGCTCACATCCAAGTAAAATATTATTTGTTTTTACTTGCTATTTGCCTTCTCCCACCACAAGACCTGGGCTTTAGTCTCTCGGGCAGGAGCTACTTATTACTCGTGTTATGGCAGCTACTCTCATCGTGTGACTGGTCGGGGCTAGCCGAGCTACTGCTATAGAGGTGTGTGGCACAGGGTGTAAAGTTCCCTCAAACCTCCATAGAAAAGGGAGGATCCTCCGACCAGACGGGTGTCATGTCTGGTGAGAAACTGCCCGACGATTGATGTCGTCGATTGTGTGTATATATGCTAGTTGCGCGGTAAACTCTGCTTGCGCGATGCAGGATTTTGCCTGACGTCAGTGTAGTAGTAAAAAAAAAAAGTTTTTTTTTTGTAGTTCGCATGTGCCGTTGTAGATGCCGCTACACTGCCATCCGAATACATAGTGACAGTGGTATCTACAGCCTCTAAAACTCGTACGGTATAACCAGGCCTATAATTTGAGATCGTCATTAGTACGCGTCTATGCGTGAGTGTGCCTGGTTTCGGTAGTTGTATGAATTTGTATGAAACTAGCCTTCTGTACATCTATGTATTTTGTATCGCCAGTATGGATTTTATCTATGTCTGCTAATGTTCACTCGAACTAACTTATTGTATTGTTTGAAACTTTTCTCAGGTACGATTGGAAGATTATTTGTCCTGTTTTCTTATATACATAGAATCAAGTAGCTATTATGATGTTTTGTTTCGTAAATGTTTGCTGCTGAATGTGAGCTGAACAATGGACTTCTGAACGGTCAAAGAAGAGATTGCTGTAATCATTACGCTTAGCAGACGGGTCGGTGATTGCATTTTTTTAAATTAGTGTGCTGCATTCCGTTTTCTTAGGTAAGTTCTGGCTTGTGTACCTATACATTTTTCCATTAATTGATTTCACTTCTCATACCTACTTACTACATAAGTTACAGAAAATAGACTTCATTATCATAACCATAATTTCAGCCCGTATCCATTAGGTATGGATACATCTATCTAGCTAAAGAGACTCTTCAGCTAGCCTCACTACGTCATCTAACTAACGTACGAGTACTACTGGTCTACTCACAGACATCCACAACTTGGAAACTGTAGAACAGTTCCAAAATTGACTTATTTTTCCCCAAAAGCACGTAATTCCCTAACCCTCTCAGCATTACCAAACAATTCCCAGGAACTACATAAGTAATAGCACTTAACACCTATTTAAATCAGTCAGCTGCAAACAGTAGCCCCTCAAGGAAACATAAACAAACAAACAATAAAGAAGGGAAGAAAAAAAAGAAAAGTAAAAAGTCCAAGTCACTGCTTTGTATTCATGAGTCTCAATAAATAACGGTTTCAAGGCGTGAGCAGAAATGAACGGCCGTACTATTGGTTAGCGGAGGACGGGAATTTGTGAGATCGACATTAGATGCTTTTGACATCACGCTTGTAGTACCCAAGCGGGGTAGGCTGAGGTTACCGTGGCCCCTGGCACAGGCAACTGAAGGAACACGGGTGGGTTTTAGTCAGTAAAAGTCTCACACGCCCCTCCCGCTCCGCCCAGAGTGGAAGAAGTTATTTGATGATATCCCACCCAAAATCTGCGGTGTGATTATCTACATTACTACCACGTTTTTCTAGGTATGGTATGTGACCCAGTCCTTTCTTACAGGGAGCGAGACTTTTACCATTAGAAGGGGCACAGATGCAGATTCCAGGCAGATATTGGAAAAAATCCTGGTGGAAAAACGCTACCTAGGAAGCGTATCTAGAACCCCACGACAGTGAGCAGCTTTTGCACCCACTAGACCAGGGATTCCCAAAGTGGTCGATATCGACCCCACGGGGTTGATGTCCGTTTCCCAGGGGTTGACATAAACGAAAACTGATTTTGGGGGTCAACGAGGTCTAAAAATCGACCCCTATTAATTAACATAAGTTCTTATTTGAAACTTTCAAGATACTGTACATAAGTTGTGTTACGTGTTACATCCATCACACTGTTTTTTAAATTTTTTATCTTTACTTGGCGATTTTAATGATTTTCAAAAAATAATTAGCTTCTTAAGTATTTTTACGTAATTTGTATTAATTACACTTGATATTTACTGAATCTTATGTCTATTTATTTTGTTAAATTTTGATGAGAAAATGATGTCAAGTTTACTCACTTAACCAACCCCAAAATGTTTAAATTGGTAAGTATATTGTATCAAAAGGAAAAAAAACTAGAGATCGGATTTTTAAAGTAATTTGGCTATGGGGGTCTGAGGTATCAGTTAATTTTGGAATAGCGGTCTCTTGCCGAAAATAGTTTGGAAATCCCTGCACTAGACCATGAGGCATATTTTCAGTAGATAAAATAACACGACATCACCCTTGTTATCCCCTAAGGTTCAGGCGGAGGCTTTTTGGCAAATATACATCAAAAATAGCCCCCACAAGTGAAGATACTTAAAACTACATAATGTCGTACACCTGACTCATCTCGGGCAGTCAACCTCACCATCACCTTGCTGCCGAGCTCATACTTTCACTTTAGTGTGAGCTATTTTGATTATCCGGCCTGGCAAATTCTCAGGTGGACTCCTATTTGGTGCAACCCTGAGAGGCATATCGCACTTTGATTGTTCTTTATTTGAATCAAATTATGTCACAGTCATACCGTCACCTTCTTTCTTTAAAATATGTGTTTTGTTTTTTGTATACGAGTATTTGCAACTTTTATTTTCTTTATTCCTGTATTTAGTTATAATTTAATTGTACTTTTGTGTGTTGTGCTGTTTCATTTGTGTGCTCTATATAAATGATTAACTTATCTGTAGCGGTATTTTCATCGTCACATGTGAGCTACGCACCACACTGACGTCACGCAAAATCCTGCATCGCGCAAGCAGAGTTTACCGCGCAACTAGAATATATACAACGTCCCGACATCAATCGTCGGGCAGTTGCCCAACAGATACAACACCCGTCTGGTCGGAGGATTCTCCCTTTTCTATGGAGTATGAATGAACTTTACACCCCGTACCTCATGCCTCTATATATCTAACTTTAACTTATAGTTCGTGCCTAATATTATACCCTTGTACCTGTAATTAAATGAACGGTGGAATAGGAAAAATATGCGAAAGAAAAGTAAAAAAATCATATGGAAATAGTGAGTTCCAGTGTTAAAGCCAACACAGCAGCCAGGTACGAAATTTATTTAAGGTTTCTTCTCGATTTCGATTGTGTATATCTTAAAGTATCGCATTACTTAGTTTTAATTGTTTTTCCGTTGAATAAACGAAGAAATGGAAATGAAAACACAGCTGTATTTCGTATATTCTATGTGTTTTACAGACATTTGTATTTTGGATTGTCTTAGGTTTCTAGAGCCTACCATAATTACCTACCATAATTTTCGAGGTCAGCGAAACTAATTGTTGAGCAAATTGACACCTAACGTGAATTTTCCGTGTTATGCCACTGTGGTGTAGTGTGTAAGTATATTACAGTAAGGGTGACTGTATCTTTATAATGCCATTGAATGGATCAAATATATAATTCGAGATGTTTCATTGTCTTTAAGAGCGCCTTCACACTAGCGTTTGTCCAGCGTAGGCGTTCGATAAACGTGTGTGGTGGTGGTGTGGTGGTGGTGGTGTGTGTGGTGTGTGTGTGATGTGTGTGTGTGTGTTTAGCAATAGGCTTCAAAATGATTCAGATTGTGATTGATAGTGTTTAACGCAGTTAGGGTGCTGGTTGATGAGCGCAATTCAGTGGTATGAGCACCTTTTAGCAAGACCTGGTTTACGGGGAAGTGCAGCAGTAATATAATTCTAACCGGTAACCCAACGCCAAGATACGTGTTGACCTACTGCACCTTGTGCCTTCATCATCATCATCATTAGCGTAGGTCAAGGAGTAGTCCACTGCTGGATAAAGGCCTCTCCAATTGCACGCTAGTCAGCTTGCTTCTGGGCAACTCTCATCCAGCTACCGTGAGAAGATCGTCGCTCCACCTAGCCTGAGGGCATCCTACATTACGTTTGCCGATTCGCGGTGTCCACTTAAGAACACGTCTACCCCAAAGGTCATCGGTTGTACGACTAATATGGCCGGCCCATTGCCACTTCAGCTGATTCTGTGAGCTATGTCGACCAGTTTAGTTCTCTGGCGGTTCCGGATTCGATTCCTCAGAGAGACTCCAAGCATAGGCCGTTCCGTAGCTAGCTGAGCGACCTTGAATTAATGGACCAACCGTAGAATGAGTGCCCACGTGACCATCTACCCTAACCTGATAAAACCAATTACCAAAAACAATTCCACCAATAACATTCTACCACTGAAATAAAAACAAACAGCCAACGGATTCCAACGCAATATTACTTCCTCTAACAAATCGCGTACGTTACCAACTAAATAGTAAATAGTAACACTTATTCCTAGTACCCAATTCTATACATTTTTAGGGTTCCATACCCAGAGGGTGTCAATGGGACCCAATCAGTAAGGAAAAAAAAATGTAAAAGAAAGAAAAATAGTTTATTCCGCACAAACAAAACGCACATTACAAAAAAAATGACATTAATAAAAATACAGACATACAATGTAGCCAAAAGCCTCGTATCCAAAAATTCAAAGTTTTACAATTTTACCATGGCCAGGGACCAAAGACAATACACATTGCTCTGCAAGGTTAGATAATTTGCTCTGTGTTACGACACTCGCAAATGACAACAAACAAACGATGAAAACAAAAACAAAATGCCGATAGCAGAGTGAAAAAATGACTACTTTTGTAACAAAAAAACAACAATATTATGAAGAATTTAGCCGTGGGTCGCATCTGTGCAAGAACAGGTCGTTGCTCAGCAAAATTCTGTGACTTCGGACGAACCTATCGTCAACAGCGCTAAGGCTCTGCTGTCCATCGGTCGCGTCCGTCCGATTGTCACAGGGCTGTATCTGTTGAACCGTAATAAGTAGACACTTGAAATTTTTAAAGGGTATGTATTACTAAGGCCGCTATAACAACAATTAATAAAATCAAAGTAAAGTTAAAAATTAAAGGGGTTACATTTTTTTTAAGTAAAGTATTTTTTTAAATATGTGGTTTTAAATATTGTACGGTGGTACGGAACCATCCGTGTGCGAGTCCGACTCGCGCTTGGCCGATTTTTTCTCCATTCGCCATAGAAGCTGGTACAAAAAGGAGCTAATCGTGGCTATAAATCAGGATACGGACAAAATATCGACTCGCTGTCGGCTGCCTACGTGGCTCGGTGGCAGTACGGCGAGCATTCTAATGAGGTAGTTTAGGCTGGCTGCAGACTTGCGATTTTTTGTGCGCTTTATGAGATTATTGAGGTAGATTTTGATTTAAGTTTGGATAAGGTTCTTATTATTTTAGCTAACACAATCATTTTTATGTTTCATATTTATATCTTTCTCTTAACGATTTCTTAATTTTAAGTCACTCGACTCACGAAATTATGTAGCTTAGTCGGGTAAGGTACCTAAAGAAAGTTGAAAAAGGTGTAAATTTTAATAAAAAAGGTACCTTTTTCTACAGTAAAAAATCTGTTCTGTTCATTCTTTTTGCATAATAATAGATTATATAGTACGAAACTTGAAATTTCTTAAATAGGTCTAAAACAGATTTCGAAGTCAAATTTTAAATTAGTCACAGCTAAACCTAAAGATTAGAAAATAAAAAATATTTTTATACGCTGCGCTGGCGCTGCTGCTGCGTCAGCGGAAAACCTCAAACTCAATCAATCAAAATCAAAATTAAAATATTTTATTTCACATAAACCAACATGGGCACTTACGAAATGTCAGAAGCTAGGTGCACGGTCCCAATTGGTCGTTTCCTATGCAGAACAGCCGGCAAGAAACGAAGATGCAGCTGAATACCAGTATTATACATAGAGCGACTACTATCAGACCTCCATAACCCAGTTACTGGGTAGCACGATACCCCTTGTGAAGACTGGTTCTCAGACTTTTGGACTTCTGACTACCCGTAACGACTGTCAAAACTGTGAAAGTTCTGACACTCTGTGAAAGACTCAGACTTTGAAAGTTCTACAAATGGTAGCCGGGACAAACTGCTTAACGTGCTTTCCGAGGCACAAATGTAATGGATTGTCACCCATCCACGGCCTGACCTCAGCAAGCGTTGCTTAACCTTGAAGATCGACCTGTGCGGTGCGGCTGTTATTTTTTAGCCATGCGCTCCTCTTTTAAATTCTTTATCTCTTCAATAGTTTACTTATCTACTGCCTCGAAGGTCCAGTGGTCGCAGGAGCTACGGCTGAGCCTGAGGTCCTGGGTTTCATTTGCAGTTCGGACAAAGAGTTTTTGGGTTTTTCAATCAGGAATTTCTCAGTAGCAGCCCGGAGTCTAGATTTGTGCCTGGTTGATGGCAATAGGCTCGCTCCCTATTGCATGGGGCTTAAGCAGAGGCGAAATATGGGTGTACTATAGGTACACCTCTGCTTGACTCTTCGGGGAATGCAGGCGTGATGTTATGTTACTTATCTTACACGAAGTTCTCAATCTTACTCATGCAATCAGCCTATCTCAAGGTATATCGATCACGTTTTCATCGCCAGGTAATAAATCGTCTGGCAAGAGAAATCGCTTTAAAAACTTTTCAGTCCGTTCTCTATTGAAAGAAAACAAATGAAAGAGTATGTTGTTATCGATTGTTTTTATCGGATTCAGGGTTTATTGGGAAATGTAGGTCTTACGTTTTTCTTTTGGAAACCATTATGTGATTATATAAATTTGTTTAAAGCATTTTAAAAAAAGCTTCGAAAACATCCTCTAGCTTATTCAAGTAGGTAAAGAAAAGAAAGTAAGAAAATTTGTTTATTTGCGGTAAACACGACGCAGAGAAAAACACACATAAAAAAAAAAAAAATACATAAACCTGTTCTACGTTATGTATCTGTTTATATATATTTGGGGAAGGGGTTTGAACATACGACCTCTTGATCGCCTATAACAGTTGGCATATCATCACTGAAGTTTATTTGTAAACTGTTCCTTAACCTTGTTTTAAGGCAATATTTGATAATTATTGTTTGAGTAAAACAAAAGTTTGAATGTAATTACAGATTAATGAATTAGTTTTTTTTATGGTTATAAGGAACAATACGTTTTTTTCAAAGATGAAGTTTTTAAGAGAGGGATGTAGCAGAGTTGCCAATTTATAATACGATATTGTACTGTAATGGCAATAATTTTAAAGTTTTTATCTAGATGTTGTTAACAATTATAGTTAAATAAATATCAATATCAATTTAGTGTGGGAACACAAATGGTTAAAGGGCAACTCCGATGATGCTAAATATTCGATAAAAAATAAAATTAAATGACGCAATTATCGAAAGCAGCATTTTTAAAATGGCCTCTAATACAAAAACCAGGGCTTCTAGAGATATATTGTTTGTATATTGTAGAACTAGAAGTCAGGAGCTTTAACTTGAAGTCATAAGTTTTCCTGTACATTATATGTCATAACTAGGGCAAGCGTCCATAAAGATTTGGCCACCTCCTTTAACCGCATAGTAAACATCAACACCAGAACTTGCATACCCAATGTTTATAATAAATTGCAAGAAAAATACAGGCCTCTATTTACCCGTTTAATAGGTAGTTCTACAGAAACCTTGACCAATTGTCTAGACAGGTAATTATCAAGGAGATAACATCGGCCAATGTGTATATGTCGTGTCGAAGAGTGGAACTCAAGTGTAATGAATGGCCCACGATGGGGAAAGTGATTACTTCTAGGAAAGCTGAAGTGACCCTTTGCAATTGCATGAGTAGCTGCATTAGGTATTCCAAGTAAAATGGGGGGATTCTAAGTGGTTTTTTGTTATTTTAAAATCGCTGTAATTCAGTGGTATTTTCAGTTGTTTTTCTGAGAAAAGTAGTGACTAACTCTGAAATGCTACTTGTTGGTTTTCTGCATAAAACTACGAATTATTTCTGAGAGAATTCTGTGGTACACTTGTTTAGTTTTGAACATTGAAGAAACGTATCCAGCAACCTTTAGAACACTACAAAATAGGGATCTACATAGCGTTATATTTAAGTACTAGCGAGTGATCCGCACCCTGCTTTGCATGGTTTTTACAACTTGAAAAACATCGATATTTCTTTATTATATATAAGTTTAATATAAATGCGAGCGAGCAGTGATGGCCCATTGGAAACGGCCGCGACTTACGAGTTGAAGTTCGTAGGTTTGAACCCAGACAGGCGCTTTACTTTGTGTAAATTATTTCATCACCACTGCTCTCAAAACGGTGAAGGAAAACATCGTGAGGAAACCGGCATGGCCAAGAACCTAAAATTCGAAGACCTATCACATGTGCATACCCCATCCTACACTGGGCACGCGTGGTGGATTACGGCGCACTCCCTCTCACAGAGAGAAGGCCTTTTTTTTTTTTTTTTTTTTTTTGGGTGGGAAATCATCAAATGACCTCTCCCGCTCTGGGCGGAGCGGAAGGGCGTGTCAGACTCTTACTGACTAAAACCCACCCGTGTTCCTTCAGTTGCCTGTGCGCCAGGGCCACGGTAATTCTTTCGAACAATCCGCGACCCCGGCAGGCATCGGCCCTATTGGACCCCTTCAATGATGCTGACATCTCTTTGAGGCGCGCGTGGAACACGACGCGCCGTCGACCCGGGCCTGGTCCTTACCGGACGGCGAGCTGCCCATTGCTCGCCGTCCGCAAGCCCGCGCCTACGGTGGCCGGGAGTCGGCAATTGACTCCCGACGCCCAGGGTGTCTCCTCCTGCGGCGACTAGGGGCGTGAGGGCGCAACGATTGCCGCACCCTCACGCGCTCCGCCTCCTCCTTCGCGAGCATTACTGCTTCACAGAAGGAGGTGACGGCTTCCCATTCCCTCTCGCTCCGTACCATGGCCTGTACCAGGGCCGGACGCGAGAGATCGCCGCCGCCGATCGCCGCCACGAGGACACGGCGGTGCTCCACCCAAGCTGGGCAGACCTCCACCGTATGCTCCACCGTGTCCTCCGGTCGATCCACACAATGCCAACACCCGGGCGTTTCCTCCCGCCTTATCCGAAACAGGAACCTCCCGAAACAGCCATGTCCGGTGAGGACCTGCGTCAGGCGGAAGGTGAGGACGCCGTGGCGCCTCTCAAGCCACTCCTCAAAGAGGGGACTTACCGCCGCAATTGTGGCGTGCCCAGCGCTGGGTTGCGACAGTCGCACTCTCCATGCCGCCATGAGATCCCGCCGGAGCTCTGTCCGCTGTGCCGCGATTTCTCGCGGCAGCGGAGTAACGCCCCGGCGTTTCGCCTCCTCGCGCCACTCCCAAATGTGCGCGAGGACTTTTGCCTCCAGATCCCATGGCGGCAATCCGGCAAGGAGGCTCGCCGCCTCGCAGGAGACCGTGCGGTATCCTCGGACCAGCCGGATGGCCATGACCCTTTGGGACGCGTTCAACCGGCGTGCTGGTCGGAGCCTCAATGAACGCGCCCACACCGGTGCCCCGTAAAGGGCCATGGACCGCACGACCCCCGCGTAGAGCCTCCGGCAGGAGGCGTTTGGACCCCCTAGATTGGGCAGGAGCCGCTTCAAGGCAGCCCCGGCCCGGTCCAGTCTGGGAGCCAAACGTCGGAAATGCTCAACGAAGTTCCACCGGCTGTCGAGGACGAGTCCCAGGTACCTCATCGTCGACTCGACGCCGATGTGAACCCCTCCCGCCATTATTTGGGAACCCGACAGTGGCGCGTTCCGAGGGCCATGAAAACACATGGCCTCGGACTTGTGCAGTGCCACCTCGAGTCCCAATTGCCGGATCCTCTCAATGACTGTCGCAACCCCGCGTGTCATTAATTCGGCCGCCGCCTGGTGCGACCTCCCCTGCGCCAGGACCAGCGTGTCGTCAGCGTAACAAACGACGCTGACGCCGCTAGGGAGGTCGGCGCGCAGCACCCAGTCGTACCCGATGTCCCACAGATGCGGTCCCAGGACCGATCCCTGTGGGACACCGCACGACATCTCTCGCCGGTTCCATTCTCCCTGGTGACCGGGGTAGATGACGGCCCTGTCCGTCAGATAGGCCTCGACTATGCGACAGAGGTAGGTCGGCATCCGGTGATACCAGAGTGCCTCCCTGATGCAACTCCAGGGCAGGGTATTGAAGGCATTGGCGATGTCTAGAGACACCGCCAAGACGACCCCACCCCGGGCCACAGCATCCCCCGTCGTGAGGGCTCGCACGCGCATGATGGCGTCCACCGTAGAGCGCCCCCTGCGGAAACCAAACTGGCTGTCCGCCAGATCCGGCCCCACCCGCACCAGCCGCCCGACGAGGCGGTCTGCAATGACTCTTTCAAAGAGCTTGCCCACCTCGTCGAGCAGCACGATGGGCCGGTAAGCGGACGGAGAGTCCGCAGGGCGCCCCGTCTTCTTAATGAGGACCAGTTTCCCCGTCTTCCAACGAATTGGAAACTGGCCCCCCTCCAAGCATGCGCTTAGGAGCCCTCTAAGTCGAGGCCCGAGAGCCTCCAAGGCCAGGACCCAGGCTTTTCCAGGTAGCCCGTCGGGTCCTGGGGCGGTATTTTTGGCGCTCAGCCTACGTACCGCCACTCTCAACTCTACCTCGGTCACCTCAGGAGCATCGTCGTCGTCGTCGGTTACGTGGTCCACAGTTGGCACCGCAGGAGGCGGAGCCATGGGCGGAGGAGTATGCTCCCCTCGCGAAGGGAACAGAGCGCTCACCACGCCCTCTACAAGCTGAGGCCGGAGACTCTGCGTCAGGGGGGGAGCCCATGGGCGAAGTTTCTCCCGCACCATTTTGTATGGGCGTCCCCACGGGTCCCTGTTCAGAGTCCCCAGTGACTCCTCACGGGCCAGTCCCCTGGCCCGCAGTATCTCCGCTCGGAGGGCGGTCTTCGCCGCTCTGTAACCCTCATACAGCTCCGCCTGAATGGCTTCCGTATCCGGAGGGCGGATACGGAGCCTGCGGTGCCTGGTGTACAGGCGTCGCGCAGCAACGCACGCCTCGCGTAGAGTTGTTAACTCCGGCGACCACCAGTACACCTGGCGCCAGGCGCGTCCAGGCTGGACACGGGGCATTGCCACGTCACATATTTCGGACATGGCCTCCCGGAACCACTCCGCCTCGTCGTTAATATCAGCAGGCCTGTCCGGTGATGACACCCAGGCCTGCACGATCGAGGCTTCCAGGAGGAGCTCCCGGTCCAGCCGCTTCAGCGCCCACCGCGGACCACTCGGGGCCTGTCGGACCAGCGCGCTCGAGGTCTGGGTGGAGACGTCAAACCGGATGTACCGGTGGTCGGAGTGCGTCTCCACCCCCTCCATGACGCGCCAGTCAATGACACGCGGCGACAGAGCGGGGCTGGCGAACGAGATGTCCACCACTGACTCACCCCGCATCCGCACACTCGTGGGGACAGAACCCCGGTTTAGGACGACCAGGCCTGTCTCCAGAGCCCAGTCCTCCACCATCCTGCCCCGCGTGTCCGTATACCGGGAACCCCAAGCCGTGTTCTTGGCATTGAAGTCCCCGAGCACGAGCACGGGGAGGGAATGGTACCCGACGACGACGACTCTCAACTCCGCAAGGGAGTTGTGGAACTCGGCGAGAGTTCTGTTCGGGGAGAAGTATACCCCTACGACAACAATCTCCCCGAACCGTGCTGCCACGCAACCCCGTCCCCTCTTGACTGCCTCGAGCGACGGGGTACCGGCGGCGGCCGACGAAATTAGGGTCACTGAGCCGCTCAGGTCCTCCACCCAGTCATCCCTGGGCGGGACAAAGTACGGCTCAGCGACCACGGCGATGTTAATCGACCACTGCGCCATGCTCTGGAGCAACAGATCCTGAGCAGCGACGCAGTGGTTGATGTTCGCCTGGAGGAGGCGTAATGGGGCCATTATTGGCACTCCATATTAGCCCCCTCCCGAGGCCCTTGTGAGGGCCCTGCCGCGGTTAGAGAGAAGGCCTGTGTCCTTGACAATTCAAAACTGCCTGTATTATTATTTGAAATAAATGCTTTGACTTTTGAGTTTCTCCCAGCAGTGGGAAAATTGTAGGCTGATTATGATTATAAAATAAATAAATCTTTCGGAAAAAAAAAAAAAAAAAAAAAAAAAACTTTATGATGCTGAGAACCGCATCCAAGTTTGTTGCGAAGTTTAGAAGAACAATGCGGTAACACAGACAGACAAGAAAAGGATCTTTGTTTTATAAGATGCAGATGTTTCTAGCTAGCCAATTCATTCGAGACAATTCGAGACTTGAAGATTCCCATGTTGTCATTGTTTTAGGGAAAAACACTCCGGTAAGGAATTTCGCTCTATTACTGTTTTTTTTGTTTGCATATGTTTTACAAATATTAATTATTAATGAATCCACCATGCATGTCTTTTTTTATTTTTAACGAACACAGAACAATGAATGGTATAAAAATGCTATAGAAAGTAAATAAAATAAATAATGGCTGCCATAAAATGCAATACTTTACACTAGTGAATTATTCTTGTTTACATTTACTATTTTAATTTGCATATGCTTACATTAATGTTATTTATAGTCCATGCAAGGAGCTCGTTACGCAAATATTTATTAAGTGTTCTATTACGTAAAAATAACAATTGCAGGTTGTACGGCTAGGGTACATTTAAATGATAAACTGATTTGATTTCAACATGTGTATTGAGAACCGATAAATGATCGACTCGCGGCGAATGCTATGCAACTACTGATTCTGACTTAATTATGATATATTTTATTCATTCGCTGCGCGTCGGTGTCAGCATAAACACGATACAATTGATATGTACGGGTTTGCTCGTACACAGGTATTTTTTATCTGTGAAGCCAATGAATTACGGCTCATAAGAACTTAGGTACATGCAGTAGCAAAGACTGACATCTAATTAAGTACAAATCGAAATACGGGAAAATTAGAGGTAATTTAGATGGTTTTCTGTTCCACAAAAAGTTCTTATAATATTTTTATTTTACGCCTAAATCTTGTGCATTTCATGGAAAATCAAATTTACGATTGTCAATTTTACTTTGGTCCCGCTCTTAACGTAGACATTACATCTGCCGTTTCCTTTTTCTAATCAAACGAAACCATTCAATTTAAACATTTACCAACGTATTGTTAGTTAAAACGTCATTGTTTTATCGGATTCGCACAGGTAATAAAGACAGTTGGGGAGTTATTATTAGACGCTACTGGTAACACAGCGGCGATGACGTAAGCTTATGTCTCCCACGTGACCACTGTGTCTTGGAATGCTATACCTGGCGAAGTATAATAATATACCATGTTATGAACTAAGTCCATAGCCACAGTTGCACTCAGTCACACCCCGACCTTCGTCTAAACAGCGCATGTCGATACAGCTCAATAATTTATTTTTTGCATATAAATACGCTTCAAAATCGTGTATATTTAACAAGTCGCCTCTTTACAAGAACAACGTGATATTTTTCAAACCACAACTTTACAGGAGAGCAATTTTAAACATTTAAGCGTTGATAAATTCTTAAATATTGATAATTTTAATGTCAGAAAACAATTTTTCTGAAAATAAGCAAAAAATAACTTAGTTCAATATGAAATAAGTTTTGAATATCAAATAAAAAAAAAAACGTTTTTATGAGATGTCACGTTGCTCTTGTAAAGAGGCGAAGTGTTCTAATCACTCACGAAAAAGAAATAAGACACGCGGGATTACTTACACGCGTAAGTACAGCCAAAATTTTTAATTTTGTAGGATTTTTTTATTTTTTTTATTGTTTGGTTCGCCATTTTTGTGAGAACGAGATAGATAATACAAAACAGCGTGAGAGTCACGGTGCGACGCATCACGGGACTCTCGCTAACGCTACCTCATAATCGTATTCATTCGTCGGCTAACGCGGTTGCGCTCGCACAACTGTGTCAGGTACTATCTCTGTCTTTGTCTATCGGTAACTGAAAGTATGCAACTATGATCACAGATGTGTGAGTTTCATTGCGGAGCTCAGCACCTAATTATCTAATACACTATCTACCACAGTCTGAATCATTTTGAAGCCGCTAATCCATTGCTTCATAAATTCGAAACATTTGTCTGCTCAACAACGTAAATAACGCAATGAATGTTGTTGAACTGTCAAAATGAAACCCATTCCTACTGTTAGTGCGTTACGTAATTACCCCGCTGGTAGAGCGTACCGTATCTATCGCTAGATCAATATGACCTTCTACCAAAAAAATCTTCTATAATGTCTGTTAGTCAGTGTCTCTATTTTTTCATACTTTTCATACCGTATACGAATCATAAAACATTAAAATAATACAAAGTCATAATAAATCTCCGAGCACGTTATTTCTTCACATTAATTCCCAATAAATCGTACAAAAATGCTCATACAAAATGCTTTTCACGATATTTATTTAAATCGTTTATCAGTTCTGCATGAAGTGCGCACAATATTTCAGCATGATTAATTGATGGGATCCGGTGAGTATGTGTTTCATCTGCTACAGGGATTTTTTGCGTTTTTAATGTACATATACCTATATTTTTCTGTATGTATATGTGCTATCTTTTGTTAAATTTGAAAGGACACGTCCTATCAAATTGGTAAGTAGTGAGTCTAGACTCACTGCTGATACACTTACCTTTGCTCTTGTTACCCTACATGTTATTACTTCGATTAAGAAAAAATACAATGAACTTCTTTTTGATTTTATAGGTTTTTAAATCATGACGTGATCATGAACTCTAGCATCGGAGAAACGATGCAAGAAGGAGGAAGCAAAAAGGAGGATGCTAAGTAGGGGTGAGAGTCATAATGGTAATTTATTTATATATTTTATATAAGTAGGTACACCAACAGCATAAACATTGAATATTAAATAATAAAAAATAACAAGGTATAATAATGTTAGTGGGATTCGACCTCCTTATTAAGAAAATAACACAACTATGTTATAGTAATAGGAATAGTCCATTTATTTGTCATAATATTGGTACAGAAATGTTACATAATTTTTATAGTTCAGAATATTCTGCCGTTTCCGGCGTACAAGTACATTTTCGGGTGTTGGTTAGCTTCTCAGATATCACATTGAGTTAAATGAATTAGGATAACATTCAAATTGAAAATTAGTCAAATGTTAGTAATAGAAAGGTCAAAAGGATTGAATTAAGTCAAAAAGATAATACGAAGAGAATAATACAGATAATTCCGAATATTTATGTTTACTTTTCATTCATAAAATCATTAGTCGAGTCGTGTTCTTATCGAAACTTACCTTCTAAGGTGACAAAACTTTTCCTTTCCACCAATAACCGTCCTCACACTTGTTCAAGAACAGACAAGCAATTTTTGCAAACACGTTCAAGTTTTCTTACACGTGGAAAACTCTCTGTAAAATCCGCTTCACACGGAAGCTATACATATTTGTATATGTCGCAGGCCGATTGTATAATTCGTCAATATACTTACGGCGCTGTTTGTTTGCATACTATCGCCGTTATGTATAATGCCTAAGGCAAATTGATAACGTTCCTGATCGCATCCATTGCAGTAAGAGTCATATTATTTTAGGGTAACCATTATTGAGGTCTCGGGTTCGATTCCCGGGTCGGGCAAAGTGTTATTGGGTTTTACCATCTGGAATTTCTCAGTAGCAGCCCGGAGTCTGGATTTGTGCCCGGTTGATGGCAATAGGCTCGCCCCCTATTACATGGGACTTAAACATAACTGGCCAAATGTGGGTGGTACTAAAGGTACACCTCTGCCTAACCCTTCGGGGAATACAGGCGTGATGTTGTGTGTTGTGGTAACCATTATTATTAAAAAGTTCGGCAGTACAAACTGACCAGTAAACTAAATAAAAATTATTCATAACAAATATACATACATACATAACATCACGCCTGTATTCCCCGAAGGGTTAGGCAGAGGTGTACTTAGAGCACACACCCACATTTCGCCAGTTATGTTTAAGTCCCACGTAATAGGGGGCGCGCCTATTGCCATCAACCGGGCACAAATCCAGACTCCGGGCTGCTACCGAGAAATTCCAGATGTAGAAACCCGATAACACTTTGCCCGACCCGGGAATCGAACCCAGAACCTCATGCTCAGCAGTAGCACTTGCGACCACTAGACCAACGAGGCAGTCATAACAAATATTGAAATGGGTAATTAAATAAATATTTAGCAGTAAAATTGTTTCACGGACAGTTACGTGTGGGCAATTAACAAATCAGAATTAGTCGGTAAGAAATCTAACTTGGAAATAGCGCTCGCCGGCCGCTGCCGCGGCACCGCTTGCTTCGCTCGCTCGGCTCGCGCGCAGTTAGTCACAGTTCTCATCTAACCTAACCCATTTGGACGGGATGCCCTGGCTTAGTTATAGCGAACAATTCAGCTCACGCGTGGTTGTTCACAGTTCCAACCTAACCTATGAACTGGCGAACTATTTACTTAGTAACAGTCGTAAGAATTACTACCCTTTATTTATTAGCAGGAGTTTCCCGAACGCCAGTCTGCAAGAACACTTGAGCGACTTCTCTAGTCGACGAGTTTTTTAATGATCCCGTTTGAGATTCGTAACAATTGTTTATAGTAAACTTCTTTAAAATCACTTATTTCTTACGGCACACACTTTGTTTTCATCTTTGTTTTTGAAAACTGAAGGTACTACATACGCGGCAGGTTATATAATGCACCTTTACTATGTTTGGCTGCAGTTAAGTAGACTTTACTGCAGTCAAACATAATGTGTGAACGTGTGTAACTAGAGCTTACACACGTTTTATAATATACCTGGATGTATATTCCGTATCGCTCAATAAAAGATTTAAAAATATACACTATCGTTACCATGTGTGGGCTCATTTAGGGTCTTTATAAACATCTTTCTTGGGATTCTCAGTTACAGAATGTAAGTCGCAAAATTTTTGCATCTGGTAAGTCCCTGAGACGATTGCGGAACTTTCTTCTAACTGCCACTAAAACTGCGCTTGCACAATCTCTTTTACTTCCCATCCTTGACTACGCTGATGTCAGTTATCTCGATCTCACTGAGGCACAACTAGATAAACATAAGCGACTTCAAAACTTTTGCATAAGATTTATATTTGGCCTGCGCAAATATGATCACTTTTCTCAATTTCGTACAAAGCTCAAGTGGCTTCCCATACGTCTTCGCTGGAATTTTTATATCTTGTTTCAGCTCTACATTATTCTGTTCAACCCTACAACCCTCTCTTATGTTAAAGAACGTTTCAAGTTCCTTCAAGACGCACACTTAACAGCTATCTGAGGTCATCGGAAAACTTAAGATTAGTGATCATGCCATCCACCAGTTTTTACGACAAGTTTTTTAATGTTCAAGCAGTACGGTTATGGAATGCCTTGCCCGTGTCGATAAGGTGTGCTCAACCATTGTCCACTTTTAAAATTCTGGTTAAAAACACTTCCTTTCTCCTTAAGCATCAACATTACATTTCGTTTCCTTGCTCCTGTTTCATGTTTATTATTGTATATATATGTTTTATGTATTTATTGTATATGTAAATAGTATACCACTGACTAACTACAGTATTATCTCTTCTTCTCCCTTTAATCCATCCAAAGGTTGTCTGTAAAATATCGATTTAAGCGATAAGACCGCCCATGTAAAATTTCTACATTTATATCTGTGATTTTTATGGTGAACATAATAAAGAGTATTCTATTCTATTATTATGGTAAGATGTGTAATATACATTTTTACATAATAGCTACTGTGTATGATGGCCTTAAAAGGAAAACAGTAAAATATAAAGGTTTCATTACAAACAATTATAATAAAAAGGTTTCACAATGTCGGATTGTCGGATAGAAGCGAAATATATTAGCTTACCAAAACTCGTTATGGAGGCGTTACTTACCTGTGAAAAAGAAATACAAAAATATTTAATATGTTTGACATAAGGTAATGTAATGGTTAGACAGGAATTTATGTTTTTTAAATAAAAAAATGATATAGGAAGCAGTATCAGTGGAAATAGCATCTTTGACAACAGCGTAACGACTGCCAATCTTTATCGGACCAGTAATGCGCCAATAGCTCTGGAACCGCTTATCCAATATATTTTGGACGTGACTCTTTTTTAATTCATAGATATGTTTTCCAGCTAGGTTTCAGTCTACGACAATATCATCAAGTTATTGACATGATTATGCGGCAGTGTCTAGGTGCCATTATGGCACCCACCAAATGGAATATGCATCATATTTTATCATATTTTTGTATCATATTTTTTTCGGAAACTACACGTAATTCAGCTAATGGCAATATAAGACCAGAGAAGCATATCACAATATGAAGAATGCGTATACTCCGCAGTGGGTGAGACAGGCCTCTCAATGATGCTGATTAATATGCTATTTCAGTCAATTTAAGTTTAGCTGTGGTGCCTCTTTTATTTTAAAAGTAGATTCTGGTTACCCCCTAATGCTATCTTATTTCATTTCTCATATATTCCAATCCACATTACATACTAAAAAAGTAATGAATATTTTCTCAAGATGGGGAAGGTCGACACTTGATCCCGCTCACTTAAGCACGGAAGGATCTCGAAACTTTCGACAAGCTCTCAACTTCGTACATACTTATGCGTAATTTGTTTACAGTGTAATTCCGAATAATTCTGGGTTTCTTGAAACATCATAAGTATTTTATGTGTTGAATATTGGATATGAATATTTATATGTTATGTTCCATTTCATGGAAAATACTTTTAGTAGGAAACACAGACACTTGGACTAGACCACACGATTGCTTGAAGAGAAACGTTAAGATTTTCTGAATTATATTGTTAATAATCTATAATACATAAGGAAGGGGCTACAAATTGTTGAGCCAGTGCGTTATCCCGGGAGGAAATACTGTTCAAAACTAATGCAAACTAAGGAAAAATAAAAACGACTACAGCAACACAAAGAAAGAGAACAAAGTGAGAGTGAACCGGCTTCTTCTGGGTAAGCTCACTCCATCGTCGACTTTGTCTCTGTCATCTCTGACCTAGACTAGAGTCAAGAGCAAACCCATCTAAAATAAAAATAAAAGTAATTTAAAAAAATGGTCAGAAAAAGCCTGTAATGGTGATTGTGAAGAAGACCCAGGGAATCTTGTTTTCAACATTATTTGCAGGGGCAGCTAGCGAAAGTAACAGTGGCGTAGTCTTGAGACAGAACCGCAGACTGAACGTTTTTCTGAAGAAGTTGACATTCCTCCACCACTTTTGTTGTAAGGACGGACGGTCAGATTTGTCACCGATGTTCGCTCGTTGGTATTAGATAATATTTTGCGTAAATACCCGTTTATAATGTTACTTATTGTTTCTTATTTTACTAAGTACCTTTTTAATTTTTTTTTTTATATGCTCTAAATTATATAGTGGATGACTTTGGTGCACGGTAAAACTCTAATGAGTTTATGAGGCTTGGAATTGAGCTGCTCCAATAAATTTACACGGTGAATGTTGATTTTAATTTGCTAGCTATTTTAGACATGAATATTTACTGTAAAAAGTATTATATTATTTTCATTATTGAGAATATGAGGACTATGTGGGTCATTTTTCAATTATATTCTTGATCTGGCAGTTGAAGTAGTTTATGCGGCCTACCCAAATGTCCTTTCTTTGGTATTGTTCGTCGAATCGTTGAGCTCCTTAAGTTCTGAGTTGAGCTGCACGGTTACTGACAAATGCGTGCACTGACTGGACAGGTCCACTTAATCTGTGTGGTTCTTTCCTCAAAAGACCATTTCAGACACCAATCTACATGGTTCTCAAACATTATGTCCGATTTTTTTTTATATACACATTGACTTTGTTGAATTTTATATACACAATGACATGAGTATTTACTTGTAAAGTATTATGTTATTTTAATTATTGTGAATGTGAGGATTATATGGGTCATTGCTTTTTTTTTTCGCAGTTAATTTTAATCATGATCTGGCAGATTGAGTAATTTATGTGGCCTACCCAAATGTCCTTTCTTTGGTATTGTTCGTCGAATCGTTGAGCTCCGTAAGTCCTGACTTCCTGAGTTGAGCTGCACGATTACTGACAAATGCGTGCACTGACTGGACAGGTCCACTAAATCTGTGTGGTTCTTTCCTCAAAAGACCATTTCAGATACCAATCTACATGGTCTTCACATGATTTGACCAAGATTATGTCTGGACTTTAAAAGAGACTGTGACCTCTGAGTTTGTTTCGGCCTTTCTTCTCAGAGTAGTCAGATAGGAAACGCCGACCTCATCTAGTTTAAAAATATGATTGACGTGTAAAAGTGTTTGTACAAACCTACTTACAGAAATAAAATCATTTATCATTTATGTTGGCACCAACTTAAATATATAATGTATATACTACCTACTTCTGTTACTGAATAAAATAAATAAATAAATAAGTAAGACCAAAAGCTTTTCCAAAAGCCTGCAAACTGACTCCAGTTTCCAGCGTGATTTTATATGACGCTATCTCCTGGCCTATATACGGTACAAGTACTATCCAGCATCAACAGCCATGCATTGCGAGCTTTTACCAGAAGATAAGGGCTTTCAAATACTTAGAAGACAATGGCTTTACTTACATCAATACACGTGAAATCGTACGTTTATGAGACAGTTACACAAAACTAAAATCTATCCATAACAATTTCAACAAATACACGAAACGACCTATAACTTTAAAACACGAAATTTCAAGCCTCCTTGAAGGTTTACAGCCGACCTTAGAGGACAAGCCATAAACATTCCTATATCACGGCAGGATCGTTTGCACGCAATCAAACAGGGCTGCTAGCAATAGTTCTGTTCGTCTCCTAGATTTGATAGTGCGATAGATGACCGATCCCTCAAAAGGTCGAGACCCTTGGGCTATAAAACAAAAACTTATACAGTGTATACGAGGAAGGGTTCCGTATATTTTGTGTTTAAGTTTATGTTGGGTATAGTGAATGGTGTGCGCGAGATGAGTTGTGAAATGTTTCCGTTTTTCCTGGACTTGATGTGACGAATGATCCGTTTTTGTTACTTTTGATTTTTTCGGTGGGTTTGGTGCCTTTGGTACATTGCCTTGGTACTTAAGCCTAGTATAAAGTACTACAATTTTGTAGATCAGTGGTAGGTACGGTAAGTTCTATACAGGGCGGCAAGAACATCGAAATTTTGGCTGGTTATCAAAAAAAAAATTGCTGTTTCATACATCGTTGCAATACCTACGCGGTCATAATTATATGAAATAGTTTTTTTTTTTTAATAACTTACGTATTGCTTCAACGCAGTGGGATTCAGAATGATGTACTGAATCCATGGTAATAGGTTGCGCGTTGATTTCATGAGCGGTTACATCATCAAATGACCCTGATATTTATACAAGCGGTTACCATCATCAAATGACCCTGATATTTATACAAGCGGTCATCATCATCAAATGACCCTGTTATTTATACAAGCGGTCACTATCATCAAATGACCCTGATATTTATACAAGCGGTCACCATCATCAAATGACCCTGATATTTATACAAGCGGTCACTATCATCAAATGACCCTGATATTTATACAAGCAGTCACCATCATCAAAGGACCCTGATATTCATACAAGCGCTCACCATTATCAAATGACCCTGATATTTACACAAGCGGTCACTATCATAAAATGACCCTGATATTCATACAAGCGGTCACCATCATCAAATGACCCTGATATTTATACAAGCGGTCACCATCATCGAATGACCCTGATATTTATACAAGCGGTCACTATCATCAAATGACCCTGATATTTATACAAGCGGTCACTATCATCAAATGACCCTGATATTTATACAAGCGGTCACTATCATCAAATGACCCTGATATTTATACAAGCAGTCACCATCATCAAAGGACCCTGATATTCATACAAGCGCTCACCATTATCAAATGACCCTGATATTTACACAAGCGGTCACTATCATAAAATGACCCTGATATTCATACAAGCGGTCACCATCATCAAATGACCCTGATATTTATACAAGCGGTCACCATCATCGAATGACCCTGATATTTATACAAGCGGTCACTATCAGCAAATGACCCTGATATTTATACGAGCGGTCACCATCATCGAATGAACCTGATATTTATACAAGCGGTCACCATTATCAAATCTTGGCCACTGCTATCTTAAAATTTTATCCCAATCGATTTACTCTACTATTTAGTCTCGATTCCCAGGCGTAACCCCTATTTAGAATACCTACCTACCTATACTAAAGGGTCTCAATCCGGGCCTCTAATACGCAGGTCCTAACTACAGCCTGGGAACCTGAGTAATCATACAGTAACGTTTCGTTTGCCTAGATTTTGTGCCTGTACCGAACACCAAACAAAAGAGCTTTGTGTTAGATATAGGACCTTTTGTTGTTACATATTACATGTCCAGCCTGTCCAGTTTGCTAGAAATTATTCGCGAAAATAGGGTATTTCATAATCTGATAATGTGGGGTATATAATGTAGAAAGTAATGTAGTTGCTCTGTCATTCTTGGTATAGCATTTTTATCTTACGAAGCAACGCGCGCTTTACTTGTGGTAAGCAAGTGTACAAACACGCTTTGAATGTGTGCGTGAAGACGAGTAGCGTCAGCACATAACACACACACACACACTTCTGACTTCACCATAGTCTTGGAAGGTACCGAGAGCTCCTGCGCTTGCTTACACACACATTCACAGCGTGTCGTGTACAGTTGGTAACGACAAATAAAACGCGCGTCGCTTGGTGAGATAAAAATACTGTATATTAAATTATATCATTCAAAATCCGGCAGAGCCTATACTAAAAATATTACTCGTTTAAATCACTAACTTATCTCCAATAATTCTAAGTAGGTAGGTTTTTAAGTATACATATAGTAATTTATTTTAATCACCAATGCATAAGAGAATAAACATTCTTATATTTTGCTAGCCACAGTAACAGTGGCAGCCTGTTCATCTGCCAAGCTTAGTTATGAAAAAAACATTTTTACAAAAAAAAAACAACCGACTTCAAACTATTAAGTTTTTTTTCACTTTGTAGTGTTTTTTTTTTAAGTAGTTTTTTTTTTGTATTTTTTTTTTTTGTGAGTCACCTATTAATTTATCTAAGTTACAATAGCCTAATGTCAACTACTCATCACCTTTTACAAAATATTCCTTTTCCCGATTCAGGGACATTAATTGTTGAGGAGTTCTCCTGGTAAGAACCAAAAGAACTGGAGCTGATGGTGTAGCCACCATCAGCACCATTTCACCATATTACGATGATTTCACTTTTTATTTCATATTAACACCATATTTCACCATATTGTGACGAGCATAAATTGCTTAGCAACCATATTAAAGTAATCGAATCGTAACCCGTGAAATACTTATAATTGAGTAGTTCCGGTGGCCACCTCTGGTCTTCGTTATCAGTTCCACTTCACGAAATGGTGCTTTCCGAGAGCAAATGCACGAGTTACTATAAAAAATACGCAAATCGCTATAGGCGGGCCTGTAAAATTTGAGGATTTCCCTCGATTTCCATAGGATCCCTTCATCAGATTCTGACTTGGTGACAATGGGATCACCTCGAGAGTATACCCTTTCAAACAAAAAAAGAATTTTGCAAATCTGTCTATATATGACGGAGTTATGCCCGAACATACATAATATATATATATATATATATATATATATATATATAAACATCCGAATAGATAACCTCCTCCTTTTTGAAGTCAGTTAAAAACAATGCTTTTATCACCACATTAATTTCACGTTATACAGCGTGTATCAAAAATGTATGTGTGTAGTTTTACTTATGGGTGTGGTACAGACTATGAAACTGGACCACTTTATCCTTGGGACCAACATCGTTTTGTATGGGACAGCTGATTATACTTTCGCTATTTCGATGTTGGTGGCATGGAAAAAGTAGTCCAGTTTGATGGTCTGTACCACACTCTTAAATATGACTACAACCTGTATCTCAAAACTCATGACCTCCGTCACATTACACGAGTTTGATATTGATAATCCTATTATCCTACTCCCTACTTAATATTATAAATGTGAAAGTTTGTGAGGATGGATGGATAGATGGATGGATGGATGTTTGTAACTCTTTCACGCAAAAACTACTAAACGGATTTGGATGGAATTTGAAACACAGATAGTTTATAACTTGGATTAACACGTAGGATACTTTTTATCTCGGTAGTAGGTACGTTCCCGTGGGATAATTTCCGACATCAACGCGGGTGAAGCCGCGGGCAAAAGCTAGTAAATTATAATTGAGTGAAAATCCCTTCGACAATTTTTCTGTAAAAATAAAATAAATTTCGTTTTTCTTAAGCCTTAATTTTCTCTCCTAGATTTCAGATAATATCGTCTCTGTCAAAAGCAAATGAAGAGTTAAAAAGAAAATTGCGAACATTAAGTTGAACGTGAGCATTTTTCAAATGGACTGAAATTGGAAGATTTATTCGCAATATTTTCTAAAGTCCTACTACTAGAAAAATCTGGTGATGACTTATTCAGTAGCTGAAATATGAAAAGGCACTTTTATATGAACCAATGATAGTTATCATTGAATCAAAAAAAGTGCACTTTGTTAATTGTGAGATAAAATAGAAGCCACAAATTAGAAATTAGCATACGTAAACTCAACAAACAAACGCCTTTTTCCCATGGGGGTAGGCAGAAACTACAAAAAGCCACCTGCTATGAGTCTTAATCATACTCGGTTACTCCTTATGCTTCGTTCACGTTCATACGCCATGTCATACACGCTCACATTCTTACTATTTTACTTTTATATATTCGCAAATATTACCAGAAGCTTCTCCTATGAAAATACCTGAAAAGGCTATGAAAATGTGGCTTAAATACATATATGACTGCAAGTAATTTGTTGTTCACGGGATGCAACCTGCATTTATAGTAACATGAATTTATATGCACAATTACTGTAGAGGCAAGTGACCTAGTATTTTAATGGCTGTTATTTATCACAGGAATATATTTTTTTTGTAATAAAAATATTTGTTTATAAATCCAGATTTTGTGCTAAACTATAAACATTGCTTTTTTTTTATGGTGTGCCTTAACATTCATCAATCGTTGGTCATGAATAATGGTTAAAATTACAATAAAAATTCCTCACAAAAAAAGTTAAATAAATTATTTTGTCTCCATGTTACGGATAGACATCGTCCTTGAGAAGCTGCATGGTAAATCTAAAGGTTTTTCAAATTTTAATATTCACGGGAAATCTGATAAGTAATTGGTATATTATAGCCTATAATTCAATAATTATACAACCTCCGGGAGAGGACAACTGTGAAGGAAAACGAACGGTGGAGGAAAACATCGCCACATGTGAACTACGCCTCATACTGACGTCACGCAAAATCCTGCATCGCGCAAGGAAAGTTAACCGCGCAACTAGCATATATACAACCGAGCAGCTGCCTGCCAGACATGACACGCATCTTGTCGGAAGATCCTCCCTTTTCTATAGAGGATGAGTGAATTTTACAACCTGTTCCTCATACCTCTATATGTCCTAGAATCAAAAATTCACAGACATGTGACATCCACCAACCCGCACCAAGCCCGCGTGGTGGATTACAGCCCACCCACTCACGAAGAGCGGAGGCCTGAGTCTCAGTAGTGGGAATATTATGGACTGATTATGCGGGAGAGGACACCCTAGAAGGACAAACGTTCTCGTACACAATAATCTCGATAGTGATGTTCTTCAGATACGAGTAGATCAGGTGCTCGACATAGTAAGAAACTTAAAACCATAATAAAAAGCAGTTAAGTATCGAACAACAAGAACCTAACAAATTCAACAAGTACAGCTACTAACAAATATCCATTTCCATACAACAAAACAGAAACAACATTACAAGAAAACACGATACAAATAAAATACTACATCGCTACGTAGAGTTAGGTAACACGACAATATTGTACGCACGGCAACCTATGAAGCTATAATACATGACTAGTGCAAGTTGACCTCTAAATTTTCTAAGAAGACGCTAAACAAAGCCGAGAGTCATTTGTTCTTCCCATCATTGTGATCATTTTCTTGTAAAGGAAATATTTAACTAATCCCATAAAAACTTATTGACCTTCTAATGATGCACACTTAAAATAAATGAGACTCTTTTTAACTTTCTGACCTTTTCTCACAGTTGGTGGCAGTAACTTAGCTAGTGAACCCCGACCAAATGGATTAGATTAGGTTAGACCTGTGACCAGCCATGCGCGCAAGCCGACTTGGGCGCAGTATCTAAGCTAGGGCACCCCAACCGGTTTAGGTTTGGTTAGAACTGCAACAAAACTCGCGCGAGCCGAGCGAGCCAAGCGAGCAGTGCCGTGCCAGCGGCTGGCGACTGCTACATCCAAGTTGATCGCCGTTACTTGGCTATTTAGTATTTTTATGACCCCAAAACAGGAATTATTTGAGATGCTTTCCTAAAAACATAATTGTAGGATAAAAGCACCTCAAAAAATTTAAATTGGAATTATTTTTGATCAAGGTAACTTAGTTTCATGTAAAGAATGCGTAGATGATGGCTTTGTGATGGATCTTTCTACAGCCTGTACAAAGCGAGGTCAATTTAAACTGGTTTTGTACATCTGTGGCCATTCGGAACTCCATATTGGCTGTATCAAGGTTATATTACCTGTCCTATGTCCCGATATATTATGTTAATAGACACTACAAATAACACAAAAGTTGTGCCGTTAAGTTTCGATGCATGTGGAGTACTTGGTTGATATCGAGTTTGTGTAGAGAGGACGTAGATAGAACAGTTTGTTGTTGAGCTTTAGTATTTTACTCTCGCTTTTCCCGCGAGTTCATCTGTGCATTTCGGATTTTTCCATAGAAACTTTAACACCACACTTCACAGCATGAGCTATTTTCCATGTTAAAAATAGCTGGTGGTGACACGAGAAAACGAAGAAACGATTGTTTTATAGCGACCACGACTATATTTCAAGACAGAAATAGTCGGGTATATTTTTTCTTTCTGCTAGCATTTACAAAATTCTTATTAAAGGCTCCTCCAAATAGGCGCGAAACGCGATACGAATCTCACGCGACACAAAGGCACCGCAGAGAGTGAAAACTACCGTATTCTTAGACTAGACGAAAAATTCAGCCAAAAATGCAGAAGGTATTTAAGTTTACCCTATCATAACCAAATCCCTTCCCCACTTAACACTCCATCTCCAAGGCGTCAATTCTGCGCCAAGTATTTAATGTTAATCTATACCATGTTTACTAAGATGAACTAGTTATCCAAGCCATCGCATTACATAATTACGTCCCACCGATCAAATCAGATTATCTACAAATTCTCGGGGAAGTAGCCATGTAGGTAATTAATTTCGCCAGTTATGTAAACCGAACTCAAAATGAAGATGCTGCCGAGAAATTCTGTGGAAAATCCCGATAAGATTTTGCCTAACCTGAGAACGGGAGTCAGCCTATTGCCATTAACTTAATTAATTGGGCGAAATTGCAATATCTGTTTTGTTTTGTAATTTCATATTCCTTTGTTTTAAAAACCAAAAATCTAAATAATCTATTTCACATAAATCTACATGGGCACTTATGAAACGTCAGAAGCTAGGTGCATGGTTCCAATTGGTCGTTTCCTATGGAGAATTAATAATTTCATTTTGCCATACCATAATTCGCAATAGCTACGCGATGTCTACTCGTCCCATATACCGCAGTGTCTCAAGATGTAAGTCTTTGACCAGGGACTGCGTAAGTCCAAGACTAATACTTATGATATATCAGCGCATATCCAGACTCCCAGTTGTTATTGAAAATTTCTTGTCGGAGAAAATCAAAGTCATTTATTCAAACTAGGCTAAGAACCAGCATTTTTGGCGTCAAAATTACATAAGACAGTCTTCCAAAACGCCTGCCCTTCACCACTTCCTAGTGCGTTAGCTGGGAAGAAGTGGCGCAACAAACTCCCAGCAACACAGCTTTTTTTTTTTTTTTTTTGTGGGAAATCATCAAATAACCTCTGCCGCTCTGGGCGGAGTGGAAGGGTGTGTCAGACTCTTACTGACTAAAACACACCCGTGTTCCTTTAGTTGCCTGTGCCCCAGGGCCACGGTAACTCTTTCGAACAATCCGCGACCCCGGCAGGCATCGGCCCTATCGGACCCCGTCAAGTATGCTGACATCTCTTTGAGGCGCGCGTGGAACACAACTCGCCATCGACCCGGGCCTGGTCCTTACCGGAAAGGCGAGCTGCACAGCTTTCTGTTCAGTTAGACGAACTGGATTCTATACAATACTCGTAGTAAGTAATTAACATTACGAAATACAAAAAACTAAATCAAAATATTTGCCATTTTGTCAGCTTGCACACGCCACTAAACCAACAAAGACATTGAAAACTGTATAAACTAAAGCAGAAATAAAAAATAAAAACGTAAAGAGAACTTAATACCTAAATAAAAGCCTCCAGGCATAAAGGGAGTGCCCGCTTACATATGCAATGCTGCATTATGTACATATAGCTGGAACTTGAACGAAGGCGAATAAATAAACAGTTAAGTATTTGCAAATCCATGGTCAGCACGACGATCTGCCACCGCAAGTAGCACCCGTTCACGAGCATAACGCAAATATCAGCCATTACCCCCCCACCATATATTTCTGGTTAAGTAAACGGTATAACACCATGGAACAGTGGACTCCATTGCATACTTTCTCTCACAGAACACCAGACAAATACGCATCATTTTATTCCTTTCATCCGCAAACACATCACATTCTGGGCCATATTTGAGGGGAGGTGAAACCCGATAAGACTTTGCTGCTCGACCACGACAGTTGCGCTTGCGATCAACGAGGAAACCCCTCATAACTACCCCTTCTGGGCGTACAGCCTTGATGTTAGGTTATCTATGAAAATAGTTTATTTTTTTCAGTTGTGGGGTGTTTATACCTGTGGCGGCATCTACATTGCCACATACGAACTACGCATCACACTGACGTCACGCAAAATTCTACATCGCGCAAGCAGAGTATGCCGCGCAGTTAGCATATACAATGTCTCGACATCAACTACGCTCAAAATGTTCATGTTGATAGATGAAATATTAATTGACTCTCGGTGAGTGATTAATTTTGGAGTTTAAAAATTGCTTCTTTATCTAAAAATACTTCAAATAGAAATAATACAAAAAAATCATATAGTCTGTTCCAAAAGTATTTCATGAAAATGTAAACAAATGGATCATAAAATATACCTGACGATGCCAATCTGTAAAGCCACTTACACATTGAGTGCTTTGATTTGAATAATATAATACTTAAGCCCGAAATTATAATTTTAAAATAAATTAAAGAGACGTTTTTCATTTGACAATTGAGGCTAATTTTATTACCTTCGATGATTTCTTAATATTTAAGCAATAATGGTTGGAAATTCTGGCGGGACATATAGTTGAAACCGTCTAAATACAGATAAAAGTGTTACTTTTTCACCCTTTCTGTTTTAAATGAATGTGATGATAATTAATATTAAATATAAATATTGTAAAATTAATGAATAATAGAAACTAGCATTTAAAGCATGCCATTGGACATAAATATTATACTCTAGCATTTATTGTAATGTTTTAATGTTTTTAACTTAATTATTAACTTTAAGACCAACACTGTACAAATACCTATTGCAAATAAATACTTATGATTATTATGATTATAATTAGTGACTGATTGCGTAACAATTAAACCTGAACATGGTTTGTTTACAGTTTTGGAACAGACTTCAGGTACTTTAAGTTGCGTTAGTAATTTGCGGTCAGTTAGCTAGGAAACACCGTAGTGACCCAGTGCTGTTGGAAACTACATGTTTACAGAATAAATATTTGACTTTGGCTTTGAACGTAAAACGTTTAAATGAGCTTGCGAGTGTTAAAGTAGAATGTTCTGTATTTAAATGTTCCCACTAAATGGTTTCAGGCTTAAAAACCTTTTTGATTGGCTAATATTTCACTACGGGGTGCTACAGAGTCTACAGACATATTCGAATTGACACATTCGATTCGCCAGTATTTGTTGAACATTATAGCCAACTTAAAAAAAATATTATTCGGCTATCATTCGACTCCTGCCGATCGGCGTCTGTCCTCGCTGAATCATGTTCGGATCGGTTCGGTAGAATTCGAGGTAAGCCGAGCGGCTTTTTCCCGAACCTATATTCGATTTGGCCGCCCGGCTGTCTCGAATCACCCCTTAAGACACTGATTTTCCTCAAATAGTTAGTATCGACAATAGAGGACAGTAGGCTTAATTTTAGCGTAATTTATCCTAACCGCAAGAGTTCTTAGAATCATCAAATACATATATAGCATCACGCTTGTTTTCCCCGAAGCGTTACGCAGAGGTGTACATAATTATAGTACCAGTACCATACATACCCATATCAAACTACCACCACCATACCACCATAATACCACCACCACCATAATATCACCATACCATACCGTACATTGCCAGTTATATTTAAGTCCCATGTAATAGGGGGCGAGCCTATCGCCATCAACCGGGCACAAATTCAGACTCCGGGCTGCTACTGAGAAATTTCTCATGGAAAACCCCAACAACACTTTGTCCGAACTAGGAATCCAACCCAGGATGTCATGCTCAGAAGTACCGCTTGCGACCACTAAACCAATGAGACAGTCATCAATTGTTTACAAATTATCAGCACCTTAATTACGTAACACACTATTAATCAGAATCTGAAACATTTTGAAGGATATTGCTAATCCATTGCTTCATATGTTCGAAACATTTGCCTGCTCAACAACGTAAATAACGCAATGAATGTTGTTGAACTGTCTAAATGAAAGCCATTCCTACTGTTAGTGTGTTACGCTGTTACCCCGCTGATTTAGCAATAAAAGAACTATTATAGTTTTATTAACAAACATCAAAATGAAATACCTATTTTGTTTAAACGGTTTTAACTGTATTTGTTATTATTATCACTTTTATAGTTTTCTTATTTTATTTTACTTTATTGGGACATAAAACACTTACACATTAAAATTTGAGTGTGACAGAATAAGTTAAAAACTAGGTAAACGTGTAACCCACACCAATGTTAACGGATAACTTCCTTGTGATTCTATAATTATAGATTCTATATAACACTAGCCTGTATTGTTCCACTGCAGGGCAAAGGGCTCCCTCTCCCTTTTCCACACCATTCTATCTTTTGCTAGTGCCGGCCAGTCCTTTCGGTAGGAGTCAAGCCAGTTCCGCCATCTTCGTCTCGGCCTGCCGCGATGGCGTCGTGCGTTTAGTGGGACCCAATCGGTGGTTCTCATACCCCATTTGTCTAATTCGATGAAGTGTGTGTTATACGTATCTACAATGCGTCGGAGAGGCGCACGTGCACCAGCATGAGTTCAGCACCTTGCGGTGTGGAACAGCCGGGGCACACGCGCCTCTCGACGCATCATACCTACATATATGACTCTACTAATTGGGTGATTGAATACTAGGCGTCAAATTGAGAGATCATAATTCTCAACACCACACTGCGCTCCAAAAAACAGATTACTGACGTTACTCAAAAAGCCGCTAAGCTGAAGTGGGACTGGGCTGGCCACGTCTGCCGCATGCCCAATGAGCTGTGGGCCAAAATAACCACTACGTGGAGCCTTGACACAGCCAGAAGGCGTCGCGGCAGACACCGTAAAAGATGGCGGAACGAGCTAGAGATAACAAACGACCAGTGGTCCACTTTAGCCCTGGATCGAAAGAGCTGGAAGTCATGGGGAGAGGCCTTTGCCCAGTAGTGGGATGATGCAGGCTTTAATAGTCTGTAGTAATACCAGTGAGCCTTTTAGGCCTACCACAAGTCTTATATTATTTACTTGTTTATTGTTGTTTTTATATTAATTTTGTTAGTTTTAAATGCTCCGTTATTTATTTTATTTAATGTTTGGATTGCCTGTGCGTGTCACAAATAAAATATTTTTCTTTCTTTTCTTTGATTAATAACATAATAAATAAAGCGGAAACGTTATGAATTTAACTCTGGGCTCAGTCGGTGGCCTTAAATATTTGATTACATGTGGTTATTTATTCAATGATGTTAAATGTGTATTGAGTTTTAATGGTTGAAGGTTTTACGGTATCACTGTAATAAAGGTGATAATTTTTTTTGTAACTGTCGGTCTTTAATAACTGCTGCACAGGTCGATTGAGGGTTAAGCTACACTTGCCACGGTTGGTTCGTAGATGGGTGACCATCCATTATATATCAAAACACCTCCGTGCCTTGGAAAGCACATTAAGCCGTTGATCTCGGCTGTTATTCTGGATCTGACAATCGTTACGGGTTGTCAGAAGCCCAAAAGTCTGACAACCAGTCTTATCAAGGGGTACCGTTACCCAGTAACTGAGTTGTGGAGGTCCGATAGGTATTTAGCTGCATCTGGTTAGACTGGAAGCTGATCCCAACATATTTCCGTCACCTCACTCACTTCAGGTTCAGTTGAAAACCAGCGTCAGGCACTAGTTGTCTGATATTTTTGCTGAACTGGACCTATTCGGCGCAGCCGCGAGATACGCAAGCTCTTGCTAATTTAGCGATCGGTAGTTTGTGACAGCATCGCTAGCGTCGCCCTGGAGACCGGCTGAACGGATTTGACTTCTAATTGATTTAAAATGTTTGTAATAGTGCGAATTAGACATTTATGAAAAAAAAATATGAAAGATTCCCGGAAATTTAAAAAATTGGGAAATACTAAAAGTGAACAATTTTTTATGAGTTATTGAAATTTGGACAGGATTACATCTGTCGGGTAAGCTAGTTGCTAATATTCGCAAAATCTTCGTCATCTATTTCACTATCATAAACTTCGACATAGAACACTACATACATACATAAACTCACGCCTTCTTCCCATGGGGTAGGCAGAAACTACAGAACGCCACCTGCTACGATCCTTCCTTTTGCCTCGTTTACGTACATACATCTGGTCATACACGCACGCCGGTTGCGAGTACTACACGCCTGACCTTTTTGAAGAACATGACCAATAAAACACTACACAAGTAAAAAAGTATTAAGCATTAAGCATTAGCATTAAGTCCGCCTTTGTACAGTATTTTTTTTTTACTTGTGCATAAAGTTTTAATAAATAAATAAAAAAAAAACTTACTTTATTTTCAAACAAAATAGACACTAACATCTGCCATATCTGCGAAACCAACTCCAACAAATAAACTTTGTCGCTAAAGGAAAGTAGTTGTGATCAAGTTTCTGGGGTTATCAGCTAATCTATTGGTAAACAGACCCTGGCTGAATTAATAATATATTCGGCCTAATTACAAAGTTGACAATCTTCCAGCACTGAATTAGGGCGGATTTCACCAATGAAACTGAACGCGATCAGCACATCTAAACCGCGATCAAGAGAGAAAGAAAGAAAGAATAATATTTTATTTGGGACATGCATAGGAAATCCAAACATAAAAAGGAGCATTTAAAACTAACAAAATAACCAAAAAGGCTCCTATCTCAAAAAGGCCAAAAAGGCTCCTATCTCAGAAAATTGCTGTGATATAAAAAAATACCGCAGCGCTGGTATTCTGATAGGGTCCACTGTGATACCTACGGCTATCTATAAATCTCACTAGGAGTTTTTATTATTATTATTAACAAATAGTAAGAAAATAATGCAATCAAAAATAGAGCAATAAAGACCTGTCAGTGTCATCATTGTTGGGGACCATTGACATAGCTCTTGAACGCAGTTTAAATGTGCTGACCGCGGTCAGTTTCATTAGTGAAATTGGCACTTAGTCACATGTTTTGTCTAGATAGTTATTATTTTGTTGAAAAGTTCCGGGCGATTAAAAAAATTAAACTAGAAGTTTTTAGTTTTATCGGTTCACGGAATAAAAAGTGACGTATGAAAGCGAGGATCGCGTGCTCGCGTGGCGATCTCGTTTGGTTAGGATGCGGCATTAGGGCTGAAAAGATTGACGGACAGAGAGCAAGGAACTATACAATGACGAATTATTTATTTATTTACACTTGTGTGCAAAAAAAACGATCCACCCCGTTCCCTTCGATTAGAAACAAGATAATTTAACGAATCGAATTAACAAAAACCTAATATATTGTGTACTAAAACCTTCCTGAATGTATGCAGATTACGTTAGTGAAGAAATTATCGAAACTGATTCATTCGTTTTTGCGAAAACCGCGAACTTAAAACATACGGATCGAATAAAGAACGTCCTTTTTTAAGTCTGTTAAAAATTCGAGTTAAATGATGAATAAACGAAACAAAAAAAAAACAAAAACAAGCTAACAACAAAACAAAACAGCAACAAAATTAAGCTTTTGTCAACTTCACTGACAGAAAATTATTTTAGTATTCATGTTGCCAAAAACAGCCACATGACCATGGTGTCTGGAGGTAACCTAATTATTCACTCGTTTAAAGACTCATAGGCTATAAAGTAAGACACACATCTAAAGTTATAGGACAAATGTCCTTCAAAATGGTCAGGTACGTAGGTACTCCCAATCGGCGCGTGTGTCTGATGTATGAACGTGGCAGAAGCAAAATGAGTAAAATATAAGGTATATATGTAGCGGTATCTACATCGCCACATGCGAGCAACGCGTCACACTGACTTTACGCAAAATCCTGCATCGCGCATGCAGAGTTTACCGCGTATAGAGGTATGAGGAACAGGGTGTAAAGTGCACTCATACCTCCATAGAAAAGGGACGGTCCTCCGACCAGATGGGTGTCGTATCTGGTAGGCAACTGCCCGACGTTTGATTTCAGGACGTTGTATTTATGCTAGTCGCGCGGTAAACTCTGCTTGCGCGATGCAGGATTTGCGTGACGTCAGTGTGACGTGTAGCTCGCATGTGGCGATGTAGATACCACTACACCGCGCAACTACAATACATACATTACGTTCGGTATCGTAATTTTTGCCTACCTTCGAGGCTTTCAAGCTATGTATAGTAAGGACCTTAAAAAAACCTAACTTTGATTCCCTGCTAGGCACAAAACACATTTTTGCCGCTGTGCCAGTAAGTATCAGATAATAAAACTCGGGAAATATTTAACTTCGCGAGTACCTACTGAACTGGGATTCCTGAACACTGCTACTCGATACCTGCACCCTATTTTCGTAACACACTATCTATCACAATCTGAATCATTTTGAAACTATTGCTAATCCATTGCTTCATATGTTCGAAAAATTTGTCTGCTCAACAGCGTAAATAACGCAATGAATGTTGTTGAACTGTCAAAATGAAACCCATTCCTACTGTTAGTGTGTTACGTATTAACTCCTCTGGAGTCCATTGCTAGTCCCAGTACAATCTCCTTGGAGTAAATAGATAAAATGGTATTTTGTTATTAATAATTTAATACCAATTTTGTCACAATCACATAATTTTTTTTTTTTTTAAATTGGCTATTTAGTATTTTTAGGTCTCCAATATAGGAATTATTTGAGGTTCACAAAAAGAATCGCAATAAATATATTAGAGTGTTCAATAATATTTTTAGGGAGGAATTATTAGAGGTTCGGCTCTTTACTATTATTATACAATTATACATGCCTTAAAACTTCATCTTTCATTCTACTAAGTCTACCCAAAGTATGTAACATAACCTGTTAATTCTCTCCACCGCGGCCTCGCAACAGGAGGATAACTACAGCGTATGAAAGGTTAACCATCAAATATTCAGCGGCTGGCCGTACGATGGATGGTCACTTTTCATCCGGTTACATTACCCGGGTAATCGCACCGGTTATTGACTACGAATTGTTTGGTAAAAATGTGGGAAAAAGTGTTATCACACTTTCTTATAAAAATAATAATATTTATTGAATAAAACATTTACAAAAAGTGTACATTTAGTCAACAGTAGTAATACTTTCCATACAATATTATAGTGCCTAAAAATAAACTAAATCTAAAATTGTATTACAGATGCAAGTAATGATTCGGAATTACAATATAAGGGAGGTACACGCCCGATCTAGGTTAATTCAAACCTGTGTTTCAGGCCATCTCTTTACATTTCAATAATTGGGACATTAAAATTTAAGTTGAACTGATAAAAATAATCTGTTAACAACTTTAAGAAAAAGCATATTGGTACATTAATACCTAAAACTAAGCCTATGTAAATATACAAAAGTAAATATGAGGGAATATATTATCATCCCGCAGCCCGGAGTCTGGATTTGTGCCTGGTTGATGGCAATAGGCTCGCCCCCTGTTACATGGGACTTAAACATAACTGGCGAAATGTGGGTGTGCTATAGGTACACCTCTGCCTAACCCTTCGGGGAATACAGGCGTGATGTTATGTATGTGTGTGTATATTATCATCATGACAAAATTTCTAAAAGTTTTTCTGTGTCTGTGCAATTGAGTATCGCTAAATATTCTGATAACATTTTACTACATTTTATATAACTTACACTATAGAAGCTTAGTAACTTGTTGAGCCCATGTCTAATTTGTGAATTTACGCAAACCAAGTCCATCCTTCTCCTGTCGGAAGGTACTGGGGCAAAAGGAAGTGCAGTGTGCTGGTCTAGTAAAATCTGGCTGGTGTAGTTATCTTCAAACTTTATTATTATTTTGTTATTTTAGCACATAACGCGTAACTGAATTGGTATCGGAAGGTATTTTGTTTGTTTTCAGATAAATCTGTTGCCTTTCAATAGGGCGTTGAAAGGGTATTATTTTTATCCATGATGATTTCACAATTAAGAAGCATTGTGCGTTTTTAGCTTGACTAAGTCATTTAAAAGGAAGAAAAACCATGAAAAGTGAATAGTCCTAAACAGTAAAAACTCAGCGAACAATAAAACCGACTGGTATCAAATTACCAGCGACAATTCGACAATTTTACAAGTATTTTTGATACATTTTCTGCTTTATTTAATTGCTCCTGTCGTAAAAATGTACCTATAAATTTTGCAATTTTTTGACAAATAAGTCGCATTGATAGATATTCATAGCATAGTATAGCATAATCAGCCTATAATGTTCCCACTGCTGGGCCATAGGCCTTCTCTCTATGAGGGAGTGGGCCATCCACCACGCGGGCCTAGTGCGGGTTGGTGGATATCACATGTCATCAGAATTTTTGGTTCTAAGACATGCGGTTTCCTCACGATGTTTTCCTTCACAGTTTTGAGAGCAGTGGTGATGAAATGAAATACATAAAGTAAAATTACCTGCCTGGGTTCGAACACACGACCTACAACTCGTAAGTCGGGGCCGATACCACTGGGCCACCACTGCTCTGATTTAATAATGGCAGATATTCAGTCAGTTATAATTATAATGGTCGTTCCTTATCCGTATAAGAAGACATCTTTGTAATGCCGTAAGACAATTACGTATGACTTATATTATTACAAAGAAGCCGTGTTTAAAAAATACACTAGTCACATAATAATCTACCATATCATTCTATCCTATTTTATAGGATTACCTCATATTAAATAATATGCTATGTATCATTTGAAAGGATTAGTCTCGGCCTACCATATAGTGACGTCATAACAGTAAATATTTAATGAGTTCTGATAGATCAGTAGTTTTGTGGTTTTAGTTTACTTTGAAAGTTGATTCAGGTTTGTTTATCAAAGGAAACCAGAAAAAAATACCAGTCTGTATAATACAGCGTGTATCAGAAATGTGTGGTGATATTTAGGGGTATGTTGTTGGTCCCATGGTGAAAGTTGTGCAGTTGATGGTCTTACCACACCCCTAAATTTATCACAAATTTCTGATAGACGCTGTATACTGACCATAGGTATGACGGAGAAGGTACGTCTCTCTTGTTATCACCAGCCATATTTAAACTACTGTAGGCGTACTATGGATAGTGTTGGTTATTGCGCAATAGAAGAATCGCTTACAGTTCAAATCAAATTATAATTTACGACCAAATTAATCACACTAGCGAATCACACACTGTAGGTACACGACACGACTATACGGAACGCGCGACAGTTTCTAAACGTGTTCACTGCTTACCCACCAACAACAAACTCTGGTCTAGCGTTAGCGTTATAGACTCTGTCCAGCGCCACCTGGTGGCACTGGCGTCCCGATTAGTCAAAGCCAAACGATTTATTTAACGTATTTCCGACAGGTATATATCCAATCAAAATCAACTATCGACTTTATAATTATGGAGTCCAAGTTGTTTATTGATTGACCGTTTGTAATAAAAATATCCTAAAAATTCGGTTGCAATGGAATTTGAACTAGTCGTATTTGAGGTTGTGTTTCAAAAAACTTGATTATTATCTAAGATTCTGAATTCCATTAGAGATTTAGTCACGGTTCCTTTTTACCTAGGGTCTTCAAGTTGAGTGTGAATAGGTTACTTCTAGGCTAACGTGCACCATCGTCGAAGACATCATCGCTTATCAGCAGGTGACATATAGGTCAAGCAAGAGCATATAGAGATAGAATAGAAAAGGGAGGATCCTCCGACCAGACGGGTGTTGTGTCTGATGTGCTACTGCCCGACGATTGATGTCCGGCATATATACGTTGTATATATTCTAGTCGCACGGTAAACGCTGCTTGCGCGATGCAGGATTTTGCGCAAAGTTAGTGTGATGTGTAGTTCGCATGTGGCGTTGTAGATGCCACCACAAGCATATAGAATATATATTAAAAAAAATACCATCATTCAGTGTTGTCCAAGGGCAGATTCACACTAGGCTGACGTGACGTGACGCAGGATTGACAAATCAAACGAATCTGTTGAACAGATCACAGAGAGTTTTGATTGGGTTACTTAATGCTGCGTCAGAGAAGTCACGACACGACGCGACACATTAATGTCAATACGGCTCAAAATCAACTAAGTTTCATAGATACTATTATTATGAAGAGGTACAATTTGGGAGTTTGTATGTAGGGGTAGTCTTCGGAATGATTGATACGGAAGCTACAGTATTCCCAAGTGTCACAGGTTTTATTTTATGTTAAAACAAGAAATATAACACGGACGAAGTCGCTAGCAAAAGCTAGTCGGAAAATAAAGAGTCACAGTAGTACTTACCAGGAACGAAACCTCATAAGAGAAGTATCCTATATTAGATGTTACAAAAAGTAATAAATATTGATACAAAAAGGATACTTTATGGTTTGTTTCTTGTCGCGAAGTATGGAAAACATTTTTACCTTTTAAGAATAGGTCCTTTTCTATAAAGTTATTCCCTGAAGTGTTAATATGACCAATATGACCATCTTCAAGATGTAAAGGGTTGATCTAAAGATAGCAGCAGTAATGTATTTATTATGGACATAATTCGTGTTATGTGTAATTCGTGTTTTTACGACTTGCCTTGTCGGCCTTGTGGTCCAAAGCACTATTGCTAAGCATGAGGTCCTGGGTTTGATTCCCAGGTCGGGCAAAGTACTATTGGGTTTTTCCATCAGGAATTTTTCAGTAGCAACCCGGAGGGATTTGTGCCCGGTTGATGGCAATAGGCTCGCCCCCTATTTTATGGGACTGGCGAAATCCAGGTGTACTATTATTACACATCTGGCTACCCTTCGGAGAATACAGCCGTGCGGTTATGTTAAGGTTCTTTTTTTTTCATATTGTTTACGTTTCGAAGAAAAATACTTTTTTTTAAAACGTTGAGGAATTTCTCCTGTATTGTGGGTGCGTTTACAAACATTCAATCTCACATACACATACAGCCAGACTTGGAACAACTACTTGTAGGTCATACAAATATTTGTTCCGTGCGAGAATCGAACCCGCGACATGCAACTCAGCAGTCAATCTCTTAACCACTGCGCCAACCGTGCCGTGCAATACTAGAAACAAGATTATGTTTTCAGGCAAGGGTTTAGCAATTATTAATATAAACTCATGAAATTAATTACGAAGGCTAATAGTTCCAACAATACGTAGAGTCTCTTAGGTGCCGAGTCAAAATATTAATTAAAACCTTCAGACCTTTGCAATTAATTAATGCAGACATTCAAATTCGACATTCAATATTATTCTAAAGACCTTTTATACATCAAAAAGCGTGAATATAACCTCAAAGGGCGTAGACTTGTTATTGAAATAGGAGAAAACAACGATATTCATCAACGCATGCGCGGACTGCTACGGCGTAGTCGCGTAACATCTCGTAGCGCTACGTTTTTACTACGCAGCGTAGCCTCGTAGTAACCGATAGTAGTTTTATTCAAATAAATACTGTATTTACTTAGGATGAAAGTTGGAAATTACGTGTGGGATCGTTTACCTCCCTAATGCAGTGTTTAGTAAAAAATTTTTAGTTGAATTTAGAATTTAGTACCTTGAAATAAGGTTTGAAATCGGACGCCGTAACTTTTATCGTTCTTTAATAGACAGTTTGGAAAAGTAAGATTAGTCATAAATTATTCTAAATAGAAGTTCTTAGACGGTTTCAATAACATCGGTCAATATCGAAATTAATGGTTTTTATTTTTCTTGGTAATTTGATTCTTTGTTATTATGGAAGACGATCTTGATTTTTTCTCAGAATTAAACGAAGGTATACTTATAAGCTTATTTAACTTGAAGTTAAGGAACATGAAATACCAGGTATTTCGTTGTTATTGTTATTTGTTTGGGTTAAAGGCTACTTTTCGTGGGCATCAAAGACTTTTACACTAACGAAACGTCCACTGGAATAGAATAGAGTAGAATACTCTTTATTATGTACACATTATTAGTTCCTTCATGACACACATAATATATACCTGAGGTCATCGGAAAACTTAAGACTAGAGATGCTGATGCATTCCACCAGTTTCTGCTTGAACTGTAAAAGACTTTTCGTCTTTTACAGTTCAAGCAGTACGGTTATGGAATGCCTTGCCCGTGTCGATAAGGCGTGCTCAATCTTTGTCCACTTTTAAAATTCTGGTTAAAAACACTTCCTCTCTCCTTAAACATTGTCATTACATTTAGTTTCCTTGCTCTTGATTCATGTTTATTATTGTATATATAAGTATTATATGTAGATAAGTATATGTTTTATGTATGTATGTATGTATTTGTTGTATATGTAAATGGTACACCACTGATTACCTGCATTATTGTCTCTCCTTCTCCCTTGAATCCATCCAAAGGTTGTTTGTAAAAGATCGTTTTTTGTTTCGGTTCGTTTTGAGCTGTCGACTATTTCTGTTTTGTGCTCGTGATAATAGATCTATTTTGTTTGTTTCTTTTTATTTACATTGTTACCAGAGCTAATTATCTTTTTTGTATGCACGTGTTTCTGTGACAAATAAACCTATTTTTATTTATTTCTTTTCTTTCTTTTAGCGATAAGACCGCCAATTGTGTCACCCTATGTAAAATTTCTACATTTATATCTGCAATTTTTATGGTGTTTTTGTGGTGTGTTATTATGTATAATAAAGAGTATTCTATTCTATTCCATTCTATTCTACACAATAAAACTACTAGTTTACCAAACTTAGATCACCGATTTGTCTGCTAAGTGTCCATGTAATTGATCATTAAAGGGAGCATATTCTGCTAAGCTAATTCATCATTATAATCATTACCTGCTAAGCCTTTTCACAACTATTTTAAGGGCCGGCGTCCAGCCTAACCTGATGTAGCTGGACACCAGTATTTTACGTGGATCAACTACCTATCTGACCTCCACATCCCAGTTACTGGGTAACACTATACCCCTTGGCAAGACTGGTTGACTTTTGGGCTTCTAATTATGGTGCTGAAATAAATGATAAAGAAGCAGAAATTGAGTTTCTTTTATCCCACAGTGACCAGGAACGCAGAAATAACTCAGAACTCTTATTAACTAAAGTGAGACGTTACACATAATAATTTCCTACAGCCCATAACTTACGGTGCGTTAACATCACGCCGTAAGGGCAGCTTCACACGTGCCGCAAGTTTTCGCACGTTATCGCATGCATATACACGTAATCGCACGTATCCGCAGTGCCATGCCACTCATCGTTACCCACGTAATATGAAACGTCGTAAAAATGTTTATGTCCTGAGGATAAGGGTTAAATCCTTTAGCCATGTATGGAATTATTATGTTTTTGGCTCCATAAGGTCTTGGCAAAATGTATGGGAAATGTAAGTAAAAATATGGGTTTGGAGGCGAGGACCATCATCGTAGATGTCTTTTACAGGGTGTAAAAAGGTCCATCACATAGCCGTGAACTACGCATTGTGTATACCAAACTAATTGCACAAAAATAATTGCTGGGAAACGACTTTTATTTTTGGCGTGAAAATTTGCTGTTTGCGGTAGTGTGCAATGTAACACACGTAAAACATTGTGACCATGGGTGCATGCAAGGGGTCGTGGGGGTATTTAAAGTTGTGTTATAACATTAAAAATTTAAATTGTATTTTTTTTTTAAAACGTCGGTAAAAGGTCGAATTTTGACCTTCAATATCTCCGTAACCAGAAGGCTCCCAGGTATGGTCCAGTACAAAAAAATATTACAATGATGGGGGGTACAAGTGGCTCTCAGCTTCGTTAAGTGTCTTTTTACACCCGGTATATTTCCACGACATCATGTTTTCTGCCAGCCCTAGAAGGACATATAGTGACCTCATTGCTGACGTCCTTCAGAAAGGTTAGGTGCGTAGTGCTCGACGAGTACTACACATCTAACCTTTCTGAATTTCTTCTTTACACGCAAGCCGGTAGCGAGTAGTACTCGCAACCAGCGTGCGTGTATGACCAGATGTACGAACGGAAACGAAACAAAAGGAGTATGTAAATATCGTAGCAGGTGGCGTTCTATAGTTTCTGCTTACCCCCATAGGAAGAAGGCGTGAGTTTTTGTATCTATCTAAAGATAGGTGCCTATGTTTATCTGTGACGTCATTGACTAACAGTAATACAATCATAGTAAGAAAACCAGAGCCTAATTATAAAATTAGCCAATAAACTCAAACTCAAAGCATTTATTTCAAATAAACCAATTACAGGCACTTTTGAATTGTCAAGGGGTCGGTCAGTCAGAAAGATGAAGCTAGTTGCCCATTCCAAAGCGTAGTAGGTACCTATGGAGAAGAACGGGTAAGAAACTCCATGGACACTCTTTTAAATCAACATATAGTTATAAAAAACAAATTGTTTACATCATTCATGTTCAAATTAAAAATGAGAGAACGATGTACAAAGACGTGCACGTTTAAAGTATCCGTAATAAAAAAGATAAAAAAACAATTCTAAAATTTAAATTAAAATGAACCGTGGCAACCAAGAGTTGACCAGTCCCTACTGACGGCGCCCGTTCACGAACATGACGTATGGATCAGCACCATTCAGCTCAACCATTTTGAAGGGAACTTAATGATCCAACACACACGCCACTACCAGCGAGACATTTGAGTGAGCATGACATACTCTCAGCCGCCAGGGCACATTCAAGTCAATGAAAGACGAGCCTAGTAAATGGTGGCTTTATAGTAGGTACATAGTGCTCACACATGTGCTATGCAATTATACATTGTTAAGAGATTGAATTTATACAATGCAAAGATAGTTTTTACAATCTTCAGCAGCTCCAACAGCTTACGCAAAGAATAGTTATGGTTATAGATACTCGCGGTATATTTTTGAGAAAATATCCCACATTGGGAAAATTATAAGATGTATCTAGTATATCGAATCAAAATCAATTGTGCAGTTTAAATGATAATGATAAATCATTTTATTTCTGTAAGTAGGTTTTTACAAACACTTTTCCATGTCAATCATATTTTTTTAAACCAGATGAGGTCGGCGTTTCTTATCTAACTACTCTGAGAATAAAGGCCGAAACAAACTCAGAGGTCACAGTCTCTTTTAAAGTCCAGATTTAATCTTGGTCAGATCATGTAGATTACTGTCTGGAATGGTCTTTTGAAGAAAAAACCACACAGATTGAGTGGACCTGTCCAGTCAGTGCATGCATTTGTCAGTAATTGTGCAGCTCAACTCGGAACTTAAGGAGCTCAACGATTCGACGTACAACGATAGCAGAACGAAGCAGCCGCACAGACAGACACAAAAAGCAACTTAATTATATTCTAAGTAAAGGTCCACGTCTCTTTATTCACAATTAAATGATCAGCCACTCCCTAATAGGTAAAAAAAATGTCATTATTATATTTCCTTACACAACTTTCTCATTAAACACACCACGGAAAATTTTACGCAGAAATATATAAGTAATATTATTCCTACAAAAAAGTAGAGAGCCATAAAAATTCAACTCCAAATGTCGCAGGTTCGAACCCAGCTCTTTTTATGTTTTCCTCAAAAGACAGTACACAATTTATCACTAGGACGAAATGGATAGAAGGAAAACGTTGCGAGAAAACCCGGAAATAAAATCTAATAAAATCTCACTGATAAGGGCTTCCTATAGGTATCGTTTTGTTTTGGAAACGGTACCTACCTGTGTACAGTTAAACCAAAAAATGTGTGCGCTTGGGTAATGTTTGTGTTTCCGAATTAGCACGAACGTCGTGCTACAGAGTAACCCCCCACGGAGGCAAAACTTCTAACTTTTGTACTGCAGCGCTTCGTAGTAGTATCTAAACAAGTACCGTTACCAAAACAAAAAAAAATGTAGCTAGAGTATTTATGTGGGGTGGCCACCTCGGATGTATACAACTTACTTAAGGTTATAACCAGATATTTTTCCAAAATTATACTGGTCAGACTTGGCAATTTTGTGTGGTAGATAAAATCTGTCAAATCTCCACCTTTTTGCTATTGAAAGATGCGCGATTTTTAATCGTTTTTATTAAATGTTTTCGCATACTTTATTAGATATCCCACTAACAAACAAATACTGACATATTGTGAAAGAAAAGAAACCAAAAGCCTCGTACTCAATAATTAAAAGTTTAAGGTTTGCTAATTTGTCTTCAAAGCCTATTAAAAAAAAAGAAAAAAAACATGGTTCCATGGATAAAGTTGTTCAGGCTGTCCTTAAATATGACCTCACATTTCTGATACACGCTGTATACCTTTATCTTATATTCGACAGCCTGGTGTCTTGGGTAGAACGGTTTGGGCAAACCGAATGTTGTAAGCTAGCGCCCGATACTGCAGTTCAAACCACAATGCAGATAAATAGAGAAGGTCCACTGTATGATATACTCTATATATATATTGATTATCTATGGACTCTGGGAGAAACAGGTAAGATATAATAAAAAAAATCGGTGTGAGTTGGTTTGGCACTCACGAAAATTGTTGTGTAAACATGTGAGCTCGCATCAGTTTGCTCACATAGACACGGGTCTTACGCTGACGTCATCTGACGCTCGAAGTTTTACGCTTACGCGTCTGACGCTCGAAGTCCCAGCTAGCCCCTACCGTAGACCGAGCGCTAAGATGTTGACACATCAATATTAATAACAACAATCTTTGTTTACGTTCTGATACAAGACTTCTTATCACGTAAGTTCACGAGATAAGTAGAATCTCGGTGTTAATAGTATTATTATATGCAATAATCAATATCAATGGGTTGAAATTTCTGCTGTATGTGTATATTATACTACATGGATGGAAGTAAAATAATGCAACAATAAAGATATGATTTAGAGTTGTATGCGACCGAATATTGACCTATTTGAATATGTTCCCTTGCGGAAAAGTAAGCCTTCTGATCTCTCTTACACTCTGGCACAGACCAGTACATTCTATCAAGAATTCATTCGTAACGAATGTCAATGTATTCCTCCCTTGGACCGCAAACTGGATTAATTTACATAAAGATTGTACAGCTACCATCTTTTAATGGATTACTAATGACTCAGATTGACCTCTTGCATACTAATAGAACTAGATCAGCCGAACGTGGTCAGAACCACATTAAATATTCAGAATCTGCAATGCTAGCGAAGTAGAAGGAAGGCTCGCTTCCATTACGACCCCATTTTATTCGTAGATCCCATAATAAAGTCATTAATGTTACAAAGTTTGCTCAACAAAGATAACATTCGCCTGACAAAAGCAATTTAAGACTAAAAACAATAATAAATACCGCAACTCAACCATACTGAACATCCACACACGCAAACATTCATTTAGGCTCGGAAACGCGCAAAGATATATCACATACCTAATGACAGTTAACACAAATTACACACAATTCTCAACCTTATTACTACAGCAATAAAGCACAAGCGATTAAAAGAAGTGATAAACAGTTGCTGATAAAATTTCGTCCCAATGCGGCAGTTTTAAAGTTCAATTCGGTGTGCGGTGCAAGTTCCGCAGAGGTGCGCATCTAGGGAATGCACGCAATTAGGTACTTTTATATTGCAGATGTTCGCAATTTAAAAAATTCATACTCACCGTCCGTCGTAGACGTTATATTCATCTTGATTCAGCAAAGAAGACTTTTAGTTTTTAAACTGGGCAAACAAAAAGTTAGAATATTTTTAAATTAAAAGTTCGAAGTTCTTCGTATGGTTTACAGTTCGAGATTGCACGGAAGTATGGTAGAATCTGCGGCTGTCGTATTGCAGATAGCACAGGTGCGAATGTTTACCCGACGAGGACCACAAATCACCGGTAAAGAGCACTCACGAAACGTCAAGTTATTCAAATTCCGAACGAGCGGCCGCACGCGGCCAAACGTCAACTATTGGCGCGAACTCTTGACAGTCGGCTGATTGATTCCGCGCGTTCGGATACTCGCACACACTTGCACACAACACTGCGGGCTGCTTGACAGCCAAGTAAAGTTCGGATATCACCCAATTAGCAAGGAAGATGCTACTATGCGAGCAATCCGAAGCTTTTTGATAGTGTAACGACAAAACAAATAGTCCGGAATGAGTGAGGCTCGGACATGCGCAGTAGGCATTGCCGTATGCGTACTTTGTTAAGCCGTGGTTACCGAAGTAGGCTCTGTCAGATAAAATTTTATTTACTTAATAAAAGTGACATAAAATTCAATGAGATCTTGGTATTCTTTTTAGTGGTACGCTTTGTTCTATTTCATGAAATAAGCAGTAGTCATAAAAATAGTCTCGCATTTTTATTTTATCTATGTGTTCGTAAAAGTTGATCATATTTTTAGATATAATATTCATACAAATGACTACTACTGTTTAGTGCTTATTATGCTGAATTACAAATTTATTTCAGCTTGTATAATTTCACCAAACTATTCAAGTAAAATCCCATGTTTTTCTTAATATTTTCTCTTTGCTTTACTAATCGTCTAACACAATACCAATATCTTAATTTATTTGCACAAACTTTTCAGTTCGCGTAAAGCGTTTTCACTAATTATAAAATACCAAAAAAAGAAAAGAAACTTTGAAAAAAGAACACAGTCTTCCCGCCAAATCAATTAGATCAAAACTTCCTTTCCAGACGTAACAAACATTTTAAAATCAAAGATGGCGGTTATTAAAGTGACATTTAAATAAATATTTTGTGTCTATATGAACGGCGCCCTACTGCAGCGGGCTAGGCTGGCACGTTCGCGCAGGGTTCCCACTCTTGAGATATTTATCCAACGGTGACGGATACCTGACGCTCACAACCGCACTTAACATACATATTGGTAACATATGCGTGTTTTTATTCGTTACGCAGTTTTTTTTTTCTTATATTTTTTTGCAGATTACTTGTTGTATGTATGAGTGAGTTTTATTTCGATAATGTAATCTCCTAAACAGGACTGATAAAAAAATCTTTGTACTTACATACAAGTTTTTTTTTTTTAACTAAAAACATTGGATTATTACTAGATTTACTTATGTTTGGGAATTCGCATAATTTTATCAGTCCATGGTAATAAATAAAAATAAAGATAACTCACGTTTTTTAGTAAAGTACTAAATATGTCGCTATTCTTTTTGGATTTTATAAGTTCTTAGCTCTGCCCCCCACCCCTCTCTTCCACAAACTTTCGCAGCAAAAAGTCTTCTATGCTCCGTCTCCCTCAAACCCTCATTCACCTTTCAGGTCAGGTCATTGATCATCAGGTCATTGACTTACCGGAGTCACCTAATTACCGGGCAAGAAAAAATCGTAATGATAAACTTTCTCACGTAAATAAGCATAAAAGCGTGATAATAATTACAAATGATTGTAAAGTAGAAGATACTGTAAAGCTTAATGTTATGGTGTGATACAAAAACAATAATAAGGTTCTATGCACTACTTTCTACATCGTTTTCACATGTATAATTTCAACATGAATGATGTAACCGAATTTTTATTTAAAAGAGTGTCCGTGGAGTTACTTAGGTACCTGTTCTTCTCCTTGTACCTACTACGCATTGGAATGGGCAATTGCTTCATCTTTCTGACTGACCGACGCCTTGACAATTCAAAAGTGCCTGTAATTGGTTTATTTGAAATAAATGCTTTGAGTTTGAGTTTTGAGTTCATGGATATTAAATATTCAGAATTCCTAAAAAAATAAGTGACAGTTGCTATTACATACAAAAAATAAAAAAATCCCATTTGTTTTGACAACTTCAGGATAATAATTTCAATTCGTCATCGTAGTTTCTTTTTATTGAAAACCTCATCCCTTCCTAACCATTTTAAATCCCACGAGACCAAGAATCGCCACTAATTTAAATACCAAATGAAACAACCAAAATCTTGAATTCAACGAACTTTGCAAAATCTAATAAAAAAAACCTCATATATGCAAATGAAAAATATACAGGGCGCACAGTTTCCAAAGTTTCCGAGTTTATCGATAAAACTGAACGTAACAACACTAGGAGCAAATAAAACTTAAGTATAAGTTGGGTGTATTTTAAAAATGTCGATAACTTTCACCACACTATACTGAGCTTAAAATTTAAATATTTTTCATAGAGTAGATAAAGTTTTGTGAAGGATTTAAGTAGTGTTTGGGTAGTGAGATGACGACACGGTTGGCGCAGTGGTTTAGCGATTGACTGCTGCGCTGCGTGTCGCGGGTTCGAATCCTGCACGGAACAAATATTTGTATGACCTACAAGTAGTTGTTCCGGGTCTGACTGTTTGTGCATGTGAGTTTAAATGTTTGTAAACGCACCCACGATACAGGAGAAATTCCTAGTGTGGGGCAACGTTTTAAAAAAAAAAATAAAAAAAAAAAAAAATATATATAAAAAAAAAAAAAAAAAAAAAAATACTTGATCCAAAAAGTTTTGTGTTTTCACCTGTTTCGGTTCCTAGGTGCTCCTATGTACTCTGTTCAGTAAAACTTTTACAGAGAACTGAAATTTCGGCCACCGACCCATTGTGTCGCATCGCATTGCCTGCCCGCGCTATTACTTCGTTTTCGCGTAGTGTTCTTTATGATTTTTTTCTTTTAGCTCGGCTCTTAAGGGTCGTAACGTAATGTTAACCTATAGCTTATAGCCTTCCTCAAGAATTGGGCTATCAAATGCAAAAAAAAAACAAATCCGACTGGTAGTTCCAGAGAATAGCGCGATCAAACAAACAAACAAACTCTTCAGCTCTTCAGAATATTATATGACGGAGAAGGTATGTCTCTCTCGTTATTATCAGCCATATTTTAACTACTGTGGGCATACTATGGGTAGTGTTGCTCGCAGTTCAAATCAAATTATAACATACGATCAAATTAATCACACTTGCGAATCACATACTGTAGGTACACGACACAACCATACGGAACGCGCGACAGTTTCTAAACGTGTTCACTGCTTAACCGCCAACAATAAACTCTGCTGTACTCTGGTCAAGCATTAGCGCTATAGGCAAAGTCAAACAATTGATTTAACGTATTTCAGACATATAATATATATAATTATATTATATTATATGTAGTAAAGATAACATTAGAGCTAGGAATTAGATAAAAAATAGAAACGTTCATCTTTTATTACATTTAACATTTCACCGAAATCTGAACAACCATTCTAGTATTGACTTTGTTATACATTTCTCTGTGAATGTCATCATCATTGTTTAATTATTTAACAGTTAGTAACTACGTCAATCAGTCTGCCTAGCCCTTTCCAAACTACGTTGAGGTCAGCTTCCAACTGAATGCAGCCGAACACTAGTATTTTACATGGAGCAACTGCTTATCTGACCTCCACTATTCAGTTACTGGGTAACACGATACCCTTTGGTAAGACTGGTTATTAGGCTTTCGACCTTCTGATGACCCGTAACGACTGTCAAAGATCCACGAATGATAACCGGAACCAACGGCTTAACGTGCATTCCGAGGTACAGAGGGGTCTTCATATATGTATTGGATGGTCACCCATCCACGAGCTGACTGCGGCAAGCATAGCTTAACCTTATTACATCTTAATTGATGAAGGAACAATTTTTCAATTGTCAGATATCTTTTACCTGAAGAATAGATACGAGTATGGCGGATTGACATATTTTCTATGCAAAAGCTGTCAAAATGCATTTTTTATTCCTTATAAAAAAGGACCTACCTGGGTATACCTTTTTTTTTTCTTGGGTGGGATATCATCTCATTACTTCTCCCACTCTGGGCGGAGTGGGACAGCGTGTCAGATTTTCACTGACTAAAACCCACCCGTGTTCCTTCAGTTGCCTGTGTGCCAGGGCCCCGGTAACCCTTTCGGACAAACCCGCGACCCTGCCAGAATCGTAGTATACCTATGCTTTAGTAAGCTATAACCCTCATAAAAAAATACTATACCAAACCCATTCTGCAAATAATTTTATTAATAAACACAACACTTTAAACCTCGCTGTCAGCTGTCACCCGCAAACGTCAAACGTAACGTAAAAGTGACGTCGTTAACGTCAACGTTAATGAGTTTAGCCGTCGGCTTTTATTTAATCTAAATTATACGTTTCATTAACGACCTTTAAAAATAAGAACATCAAAAATCCATACTAATATTATAAATATGAAAATAAATCTGTCTGTTTCTGCTACCTTTTCATACCTAAACCACTGAACCGATCGTTAGGAAATTAGACAGGTAGGCAGAAAAGTAGCCTATGTCCTCGAGTAGATCGCAGACGAAGTCGCGGGCAACAGCTATATTTATTCTTTAAATAAATAACAAACTATCAAAACTTGAAACCGCGCTGTCATTCTCACCGACTAACGTCAAAGTCACCGCTAACTTAACTACAGTTAATACGTTTAGCCGTCGGCTTTTGTTTAATCTCAAAGTTAACCGATACGTCTTGTTAGCAACGTAATTAATGAAGCCTTCAGTGGACGCTGGGTTTACTCGGATTCAGTTACTTTGTATGGGTATTAAGTGGTTTAAGAAATCTTGGGGAATTGTATGGATTCCTGTTAATAAACACGTAGGAGGTCGATCGCATGAAATCAGCATGATTTTTAGGTAAAAGATACAGAAAAGTAATAAGTAATAATACCAGCCTATTATTGTCTCACTGCAGAAGAATGGCCTCTTCTCATACAGAGACGGCACGAGCATTGATCACCACGCTTGCTCAAGACTGGTTGGCGATTTCAGACTTATATTAAATACTAGGTTTTGCTTTTTGTGTGAATGTCGGAAAATATCCCTATACCGGGATTAAAAGTATCCTGTGGCAAGTTATTGCCCCATAGATCATATTTGATTGTGGGCGGTGTTCAGGTGTCTATAGTCCGAACTTAGGCATATATTGCTGTCGCGGACATGTGAAGAGGGCATCAGAAGACTGAGCGGCCAGTGACAGCTAATGACGGTTGTCAGATGTCAAAGTGCGCGTGCGCCAATCGGTCACATTTTAATCTCACCGCAAATCCGCATTTTTAAAATCTCAATTCATCGCATCCGCTGAAACTATAAATTAACGTGTATTATCCCGTAATCCTTGGGGATTTGCCATTATATAGTTCTGCAATATTAATATATCAACCCGCGTCCGATTAATGTGTAAAATTATAGACTTTCAAGTGACCATTGTCTACGAGATCGCCAGGTGGCCACCGGCTGAAGAATCATCAGGACTGAACAATAAGACCACCCAGGTACCGCTCTGCATTATTTTCTAGGGTTAACTACAGACGCCACCTAACCGTCCCCAATGTCCTTGCAATTTGTCGGACAAAATAGGCATTTTGAATCAGCGTGCATTCCAGACGCAGATTTTTCTCTCGTCCTCATCCCGCATAGGAAACATATATAAACATATTATATACATGTTTATATATATATATATGTTTTTTTTTTTTTATGAAACAGCTATTTACACGCCTGTCCCTCCACATTTCGTAATACATTGTTTTCATATAACTCTATTGGTTTACGCGGCGCACTCCAGTAAAGCTCACAGTCGCATGATTTTTTCCGACATCATCTGATGAAGTTTTTACTTCAGTGATGTCAATAATGTCGAAGATAAACTCAGAAAGTGCATACATATGAATTGAAAAATTCACATTAGTAGATAGGAACTTGCCAGGGTTTGAACCCGCAACGTCTTGCATTAAAGGCGAGGCCTTAACCACTGGGTCATCACAGGGAATTGATTAACGATTAAAGATAAGCTGGTCACAATATTGTAAAACAATTAAAATAAGTAACGGTGGAGTTTCTTGCCCATTCTTTTCCATACCAAACTACCATTTGGAAGGGGCAACTAGAATCAATTCCATTTTTTGTAAATTTTGACGTTCAAAAGTGCCTTTTATGTGCCTATTTGAAATCAATGATTTGACTTTGACTTAGGCCCGGACTCCACCAAAGCGGAGACGAGAAGAGATGTTTTTGTGTGAATAACGAAATTCTATTGGTTGTTTAAAAAACATCTCATCTCCGCTCGTCTCGTCTCCGCTTTGGTGGAGTCCGGGCCTAAGGGCCCATTGTTTGACCAGTAATCAAACATATTATGAGTTAAAATGCGTTAGTTACTAACAATTTGTTAAAAATGACAGAAGTATGTTGTTTGACAAATGGTTAAGCTAACTATAGTTAAAATGACAATTTGCTATAAAAGTTAACCATGCGCATACTAGTTAAACTTTGACAGCTATCGACTATTGTCAAGTGACTAATTGCTAAATTAACTAATGATCATGTTTAACTATGTATCAAACAACGGGCCCTAAGTCGCAAAGAATAGATAAGCGAAAAGGAAAAACAAATCGCTAGTTTTGTTCCATAGGATGGAATTCAAATGCAAATATGGAAAAAAAAAAAAAACGTTTATTTGCGGTAAACATGACGCATAGAAAAAACACACAAATACAAAAAAAAAAATGAGTTGGGGGAAAATATGCGTCACATCCACGCAAAACGGCAATCGCTCAGCATAATGCTACGACCCTATGCGAGATAGAGCCCCAGCGCTGGTTTTCAGCGATAGCCGGCGTTGACGTGATGACGTCAAAATCAGTGCAGCATACGAAAAGTAAAAATAAACAAAAAATAAGGAATAAAATAAATACACTATACTTACAACACACAATACACACACCCACACACACAAACACACTAAATACACTTTAAGGACGAACAGCTACAATGTTCCAACCACAATTTTATGAATGTAATTTGACTGTTCCAGTTGACAAGACCAAAGAAACGATAGAGGAGATGATATATGGCTAGAAAGAGGGTGATTACCGAGATGAAGACTGATAGAGAAGTGTGGAAAAAAAGTCATGCTGTACCGATCCCAAATAAAAAAGCAGGAGAATGATGATGAGATGTAAAAAAATGGCGAAAACTGAAACTCAAAGCATTTATTTCAATTAAACCATTTACAGGCACTTTCGAATTGTCAAAGAGTCGGTCAGTTAGTCAGAAAGTTGAAGCTAGTAGCCCATTCCAAATCGTAGATCTATATGGAGAAGAGCTCTCTCGAGAAGATATCTAAGGCTGGTAAAAACAAAGAAAAGCATACTTAGATTAATTCAACTTTATTGATTTTTTTTATTAGCTACGTTAAGCTAAATAAACTATCCCTACACTTCTACCTTATTATATTAATTCTATTTACTCTGGAGGTTCACAAAAAATACGTTTTATTTATTTACAAAGTTCCTATTCCGTTCTGCCCGAATATCGACGACAGTTGTTATACTTTATATTTATACTAGTAGTGTCCAGCAGTTTCTCCCACCTCGCTTGGCTCCTAAGGGTCGCAGTGTAATGTTAAATAGCCTATAACCTTCCTCAAGAATTGAGCTACCAACTGCAAAAATAATTTATCAAATCCGACTAGGAGTTCCAGAGATTCAAACAAACAGACAAACTCTTCTCTCAACTCTTCTCTTTATTATTCAAATTTATATATATATTAGTATAGGTAGATAGATAGATTATCTGGGACATTTTAATTTTAATTTTGACTTAATGATTTATACTTTGACATTATGATTTATTCTTTGAAATTATGATTTATATTTTTGATTTAACTATTAATATTTTAACATTATAAATTCATAAACTTAATACAAAATTAATGTACCTAGTTCTGATTTACATGTACCTAGCTTATTATTTAATATTTCTACACCAGCAATGGTAGTATGTGTGAAATAATGTTTAATGTAAGATGTCAATGTACCATAATATACTGAGAAATAAATAAAAAAATTGAGTCGTCACGGAACGCTTGGCAGATGTGAAACTTACCATCGTATAATGTGGCGACGCGTCGCCACGGCATACGTCGCCACGCCAGCAATCTGTTTTACCCACGGCTATAGATGTTTCACATCAAAAATGGTCACCCATCCAAAGACCGACCTTGGCAAGCACTGCTTAACCTGGCGGCCTTACTATTGCGAACGAATCAAGTTAAAACTCAATGTAATCCAAATAGTCACCCATCCAAAGACTGACCTTGGCAAGCGAAGCTTAGCATTGCAAATTCATTCTTATTTACCCTATGTTCAAGGTCCACATCAAAAACTATTTTGTAAAGAAAATATAGCGTGGCGACGCGTCGTCACGCAAAAAATCGGTTTACCCACGGCTATACATCAAAAATATGGTTGAGCGTTAAATTGCTTACCTATACACAACTAATTATTTACATAACATAACATCCTGCATATATTCCCCGAAGGGTTAGGCAGAGGCGTACCTATAAACGAACTCCCACATGTCACCATGTAATAGGGGGCCAGCCTCGAGCACGAATCCAGATTCCAGTCTGCTTGTGTGACATTCCAGATGGAAAAACCATATAAAACTGGCCGACCCGGGAATTGAACTGTTAACACTAGGTACCGTCAAACGGGGTGACTATAGATGCAGAGGTGAATCGGAACGAAATTTTAAAAGGTATTTTAACATTTAAATAATATAGTTTATTGTCAAAAAGGACTTTAATTTTGGTTAACGATTAAGCGCTCTTGTTGGCACCAAACTATGCTATTTCAATGTGCAAATTCTTTTTAATGTTTCATTCCGATTCACCCCGTTTGACGGTACTAATTTAAATGATTAACTACCTTATTACACAAAAACACATACATAAGGACAGTTGAAATGAACCTAGTACACACATACATACATAAACTCACGCCTTCTTCCCATGGGGGTAGGCAGAAACTGCAGAACGCTACCTGCTACGATCCTGACATACTCATTTCGCCTCGTTTACGTTCATACATCTGGTCATTCATACACGCAAGCCGGTTGTGAATATTACACACCTGAAGTTTCTGATGAAAAACACCAAAAAAAAAAAAAACTAAATGCCCCTGTGTTTTTCTATAAAATACAGAAACTTTCTTTGCGGATTTTTGGTAGAATCTTTCGCAAGTTTAGTTTTTAACATGTATTTTACGGTGTATTTTTCGCATTAACATATTCTAATAAGATGGTATTTTATGGGTAAATTTATAACAATGTTAGTTATACTACATACATTACCTTACTGTTCAATTAATGTTCAAGACTTTTTCTTTTAAATACCTTTTGTTAGTCGCCCTTCATTCATCCTCTCAACATGACCAAACCATCTAAGCATAATCTTTTCATTTTTTGTCTCTACATCTTCTTTTAACATAGTGTGTTGTAATTTTTACCTCCAAAGCCTTTGGTTTTAGTTTCCTGAAACAACCTATAGATGGCTGAAGTTATAGCAACTATGTAAAACAACAAGAGATTTCCCTAACCAATGGGTTTGGGGTAACTCTACCAGATGGCGTTACTTGTTCACGTTTAGCAATGTTTTTAATGTCGTTGCCTTTACTAACTTAAATATGAAGTTACTAACTTTTTACTAAATATATATATAGGTAGGTACGTCAAGTTAAGTAATACTTTAGTTACCTTGGTATTTTGATGAGTGATTATTTTGGTTTAGAGAACGTAAGAGGAAAAGAAGACATGCTACATTGCCCCACAGGAAGAAAGCTATATTGAAATGATTGAAATATGAAGAAGCTTAGGCAACACTGTAATAGTTATTTATGATACTAGTGCGGTAAGTTGGTTTTTACAAACGAGTAGACGAATGTAAGCCCGAGACGAAGTCGTGGGATTACCATAGTCACGAGTTTGTAAATACCAATTTCCGCACGTGTGTCATACAACGTTTTTCAACACATTTGCGAGAAAATAGTACAATATTAATATTGGATTCCTCGCTTGAACTCATTTATTATTACTTTGTTTATAAAATCAGTCGGAAAGTCGCAACAATCTTTGACGTTTCTAATATGAAAATGGCGCCACGTGCGCTTGGAGAAAATTAGAACTACATCTTTCGTCTCATTTTCTCTTTAGTAAAAACACGTCAACACGTCAATACGCAAAAAACAAAAAAAATAACAAAAGCAAAAGCGCTTCCAAGGAGTTTCGATTATTCAGCTTATTTATTCTCGTAATGTGAAACTCTTTGGTGGAATTCTTATATAATTTTTATAAAAATTAAAAATAAACCGTAAAGGATACGCACGGAGCTATACAACGGAGCATGCGGTAAAACATGTACTTAGGTGTGAGACCTATTTTACCGCACGCTTCGTTGTATGGTGCGTAATTTTTTAAATGATAAATGATAAATGATAAATGATTTTATTTCTGTAAGTAGGTTTGTACAAACACTTTTACACGTCAATCATATTTTTAAACTAGATGAGGTCGGCGTTTCCTATCTGACTACTCTGAGAAGAAAGGCCGAAACAAACTCAGAGGTCACAGTCTCTTTTAAAGTCCAGACATAATCTTGGTCAGATCATGTGAAGACCATGTAGATTGGTATCTGAAATGGTCTTTTGAGGAAAGAACCACACAGATTGAGTGGACCTGTCCAGTCAGTGCACGCATTTGTCAGTAATCGTGCAGCTCAACTCAGGAAGTCAGAACTTAAGGAGCTCAACGATTCGACGAACAATACCAAAGAAAGGACATTTGGGTAGGCCACATAAATTACTCAATCTGCCAGATCATGATCAAAATTAACTGCGAAAAAAAAAAAAAGCAATGACCCACATAATCCTCACATTCACAATAATTAAAATAACATACTACTTTACAAGTAAATACTCATGTCATTGTGTATATAAAATTCAACAATGTCAATGTGTATATAAAAAAAATCGGACATAATGTTTGAGAACCATGTAGATTGGTGTCTGAAATGGTCTTTTGAGGAAAGAACCACACAGATTAAGTGGACCTGTCCAGTCAGTGCACGCATTTGTCAGTAACCGTGCAGCTCAACTCAGAACTTAAGGAGCTCAACGATTCGACGAACAATACCAAAGAAAGGACATTTGGGTAGGCCGCATAAACTACTTAAACTGCCAGATCAAGAATATAACTGAAACAATGACCCACATAGTCCTCATATTCTCAATAATGAAAAAAATATAATACTTTTTACAGTAAATATTCATGTCTAAAATAGCTAGCAAATTAAAATCAACATTCACCGTGTAAATTTATTGGAGCAGCTCAATCCCAAGCCATTTTGTCCTCAATATAGTCTTTCACAGTATAATAGGCTTTCTGGCATAGTTTCCGTTTTATAAAAGATTTGAATTTATTAAAGCTTAGATCTTGAATGTCGCTAGGAAGTTTATTATAAAAACGTATACATTGGCATCTAAACGAGCCACCTATTTTCTTGAGCCTGGTTGTAGGAACAATAAATTTGTGTTTGTTTCTAGTATTTATATTGTGGATATCACTGTATTTTTTAAACAGATTAATATTTTTATGTGCATACAAAAGATTTTCATAAATATACTGAGAAGGCACAGTAATTATATTAATCTCTTTAAATTTATCTCTGAGGGAGTGTCTGGGACTTAATTTATAGATAGAACGAATTGCCCTTTTTTGTAAAACGAAATTGCCCTTTTTTGTAAAACGAGACGTTTTTTTACTTTCGAACAAAGTATACAGGCATCGTAAATGCATTATTTGAGCAAATGTGTTGAAAAAATAAGTACTGGGATTGTAGGTTAAGGTAGCCAGGGTAGCCCGCGAAAATCATTTTTTTTATTACTTTTTGTGTATTGCAGGTCAGTATCAGGTTGTATGTTGATCATAATATGATTTGCGAATTAAATTCATCAATAAAACTCTCCAAGTTTAAATTACATATCCTATTGACTATTTCATGAAATCGTGATATTTTAGATCAATTCTAACTTACAGAGTCGAATCGATGAGTTTAATGATGTTAATTCTGTAAATACACATTTGTTACGGTCGGGAATTATATTTTGATCCACACACAATCAGACACTGATCTGCAAATTGCAAAAATCGCAAGATTTAAATTTCGCGGGTGTAGGAACTCCTGGTAACAAATAATACTAACAATGCAAAATGCATTGTTCCCCGCGCTTACAGTTTAGCGGCCAGTCGTCTTCCCCGCGCCGTAGCAATAACTTGTGTTCTGAATAGAATAACTAAGAAGCGTCACTGTGCTTATTGTTCAAGGTTATCATTCAATAGACTTTATACTGTACACTGGAATTTCATTTACCACCTTCTCCAACCACGATATCAGAAGGTTCCAACACCGGGCTTCCTACGAGAATCCCTCTTTACTTCTGACAAGGCAGCTCATTGAGAGAAAAATCAGCTTCTGCTGACTTAGCATTGTCACATTTGCTTTCCTATGGGAAACGAATACCAAAAAAAAAAAGAAACACTAAATAGGTTCATCATTATAGGTTCGTATTTTAGGGCAATAAAAATATATAATAAGATGCCCAACATGTTTAAAACTGAAAAATCAGTAATAATATTCCAGAAAAGGCTAAAACTATACCTAATCCAAAAATGTTTCTACTCAGTAAAAGAATATCTAGAGTCTTGCTCAAAATAACGATTTTTTCTCATGTACAAAAGTGGCGATCTGTCCTATACAAACAATAAGATTTAGTCTATCCTATTTAATTCCATATAAAATTATAATTATAATTTGTAATGCCTGAAAAGGATGACATTAATATTGCTGAATAACTGTATTAAATTAATTATTATTGACATTTAATTTTGACGTAACAAAAATTTCTCAATTTTATTGTATAATTTTATTTTTTATTAAGTTTAAAAATGTTAAATGCATGCTAATTTAGAATGATAAGGGCAGGCGAATGATAATTGCAATGCTTGTAAAAGGCTGCTAAGTCACAAGTACTAACATAAGATAACACCAACATTGTAACACTAAGTTCGCAATAAACGTTTTGACTTTGACTTTGACATTTTCTGCCTCTTTTCCGTCAGTCTCAGTCTAACCAGATGCAGCTGAATATCAATATTTTACATAGAGCAGCTACCTATCTGACCTCCACAACCCAGTAAGTCGGTAACACCATACGAAGCCAGTTAGTAGGTTACATTCTACACTTTGTTTTACTTCAGATTTGCAAGCTATTCCAGCTCATAACACAACAAATATACTATTAAATTACAAAACAGAACCGGAGCGGTACCCCAAAAAAAGTAATTAACAGAACCACACAATAGCCCAGTGCGGCGGCCAACAATAGCCTGGACAAAATATAGCCCCAACAAAAGAGTTCAATTTAGCCGAAACTAAACTAAGAAACGCGACGTGGTGGCTACACACGGTAATCCGATAAAGAAATCTCTATATCGGCACGCGAACGAAATTACGGGATCTAACTATGTCATTTTTAACCCAAATGTGTCAGAATTATGGGTTTTTTATGTGATTTAAATGGACGTGATTCGGTGGTTTTGTTCTGAATAATAATTTTTGGGTATGTAAGTGTATAATTAGGTTTTGGGCGTCTTGTTTCATATTATACGGTTTATACTTAGAGTACAGGCAGTTGATAATATGTGTTGTACAATGTGGGAGACAACAATGAAAACACTCGCAATAAGCATGCATAAAAGTATTTTGACTGCCTCGTTGGTCTAGTGGTCGCAAGCGCTACTGCTGAGCATGAGGTCTCGGGTTCAATTCCCGGGTCGGGCAAATTGTTATTGTTTTTCCATCTGGAATTTCTCAGTAGCAGCCCGGAGTCTGGATTTGTGCCCGGTTGATGGCAATAGGCTCGCCCCCTATTACATGGGAGTTAAACATAACTGGCGAAATGTGGGTGTGCTACAGGTACACCTCTGCCTAACCTTTCGGGGAATACAGGCGTGATGTTATGTGTGTATGTGTGTGTGTAAAAGTATTTTGGAACTATCAAATAAATCCTAACATTGAAATTAATAAAGTGATTTTTTCAAACAAACTAAATACTAGTGATGGGCCGCTCTATGGATTTTGTCAATCTTTGAATAGCTATAGTGACAAAAATATTGGATATATTTGGTTGAATTTTTGTATGCAGATTGTGAACATCGATAAATAAACGAAGATTAATAAAATTGACAAATTGTCGTCTTCACCTTGTATAGTTTATGAATATTATTTTTCAGAAAAAAGTTTCAAGTTCCAAGTGGGAAGATACAACTATAGCTTCGCAAAATGGGGCTATATCGACAGTACGGCAGCAGGATGTGGATGAGGAGCCTTTATTTTTTGTGTTGGAATTCATCAAATAACTTCTCCCCCTCTGGGTGGAGCGGGAGGGCGTGTTAGACTTTTACTGACTAAAACCCACCCGTGTTCCTTCAGTTGCCTGTGCGCCAGGTCCACGGTAACTGTTTCGAACAATCCGCGACCCCGGCAGGCATCGGCCCTATCGGACCCCGACAAGAATGCTGACATCTCTTTGAGGCGCGCGTGGAATTCAACGCGCCATCGACCCGGACCTGGTCCTTACCGGACGGCGAGCTGCGCATTGCTCGCTGTCCGCAGGCCCGCGCCTACGGTGGTTCTACGGTAACTCTTTCGAACAATCCGCGACCCCGGCAGAACAATCCCATACTATGTCCCATACAATGCATACTGTCTTACCCTGCCCTCTGTCCCCAAAAATGCAGGCATAGTGACGTCTGCGCAGCCACTGACGATGCCGTGGAAGTGGAGAAGTTTTAGGCCAACAAAATGTAATACACTGTCGTGCCATCGACACCACGAAGAAGATGAAGAAAAATATAAAATAAAATCAAATCATTTTTTTTTTTTGTATTATTAAACACACCATTATTTTTTTATTAGACTAAAAATACCTCTCAATAAAAACAAATAGGTACAGAAAAGTAAAGCTTTTTTCATGATGATTTCAAACATATCGCGTTATTTGCAGGACACATTGTTAGAAAAATAATACTTTTACAACAATTACATCTAAATAAATATGAAAGTTCGCAAAACATAAAAACCTCTATTCTTCACAAAAAAAAAATCTAACAAGTACTTACAGTGAGTAATGAAAACAAATTTTCTCGGTACCAGCTTGAAAGATCATATTGTTGAAACTCGCAATATGAAATGTAATTTCAATTTATCTCTAACTTGCTGAAACAAATACTAGTATTTAGTTGAAAACCCAGAATAAACATAAGTAAAAAGTAATTATACTACGAGGCATGGGAACTATCTGATGCTGAAAGTACCTATAGTTTTTAGATTTTTGATGTGTAAACATTTTAGCGCTCGGTCTACGGTAGGGGCTAGCTGGGACTTCGAGCGTCAGACGCGTAAGTGTAAGACTTCGAGCGTCAGATGACGTCAGCGTAAGACCCGTGTCTATGTGATCACATGTTTATTTGTCTATTTGTCTGGCTGTATGTTTCAGATTAGCGCAAAAACGGTTTAACGGATTCGGATGAAATTTGGCACACAGTTTATAACCTGGATTAACACATAGGGTACTTTTAAGTTCCCGTGGGATATTTTCCGTGAACTACGTAGGCGAAGCCGCGGGCAAAATCTAGTCATACATATATACTCACTCCTTTTTCCCATGGGGGTAAACAGAAACTACAGAACGCCATCTGTCATGATGCTTACATACTCCTTTTGCTTCGTTTACATTCATTGATGGCATTAAGAGGGCGCACACGGGTCCACTAGCGCCACTCCTTTAAAAAAGTATTATCTCGTGACTCAGAAGGAATTTTGAATAACGTGGGCCGTTATTCAAAATTCCTTCTGAGTCACGAGATAAAACTTTTTCGATCAAATTTTGTTGCTTCGTGTCTCAATATGAAAGTTTATAAAAGGTATTAAAAAAATCTTGACACACTTACCGAGGTCGCTTATTGAGACGTTTTTCAAAATTCCTTCTCAGTTACGAGATAATATTTTTTTAAAGGAGTGGCGCTAGTGGACCCGTGTACGCGCTCTTAAGAGTAGAGGGGTTTAATGGTTACATTATTGCATAAATTGTCTTGTCTTAATTGTCTTTCTTTGTCAATGCCAATAACAGAAATAACAGTACTTCTCACATCTAAGTATACTATAATATTACCTTATAAAGAGATACAATTTGTGAGTTTCTACGTAGGGAGTAATTTTCAGAACGACTGATTCAATTCCCAAAAATCTTTCACTAATGTGAAGCTACAGTATTGGCGAGTGTCATAGGATATATTTTATATTAAAACAAGAAATTTTACGAGCGTGAAGTCGCCGGCAGAAACTAGTGAGTTATACGAGAAAGATTAGGCAGCCAATAAGGACAAGAACGTCGTACAGACAACTCTTTTCATGATATTAGTAAGCTACGACAAGACTCAAGATAAGACATCTTGTCGCGGATTGTTCGAAAGAGTTTCCGTAGCCGTTGCGCACAGGCAACTGAAGGTACACGGGTGGGTTTTAGGCAGTAAGAGTCTGACACGCCCTTCCGCTCCGCCCAGAACGGGAGAGGTCGTTCGATGTTTTACAACGCAAAACAAAAAAAAAAGTAAAATTTCTACATTTATATCTGTAGTATTATGGCGAACATAATAAAGAGTATTCTATTCTACACATGATTTACTGATTCAAAACTTTTTTACAAAAAAACAACCGACTTCCTAAAAAAACACTAAAAGACGTGAAAAATAACTTCAATTTCGGAAGTCGGTGGCCAAAATCGAAAATACAAAACCAAGACACCGACTTCCGAAATTGAAGTTATTTTTCACTTTTTAGTTGCGGTACCTACCACACACAAATTCGTATACCACTACTTGGTGTGTAAATAACAGTGACAGGAAATTATTAACACAGCATCCATATAAACTAAGTGGAAAAAATATGGTCATATGCTGATATGTATGGATAACTCAAAAACTACCGGTCAGACCTGGATCAAATTTAAATGGGACTACAGGTGAGCACCACCTATCAAATAAAAAAAGAATCATCCAAATCGGTTCACCCAGAAAAAAGTTCTGAGCACACACAAAAAAAAAAAAAAAAACATACAGACGAATTGAGAACCTCCTCCTTTTTGTGAAGTCGGTTAAAAATAATTGTTGACTTCACTTTGATGCATGCAAATGACAAGTATTTTAGTCAACCAAAAGAACTTGAAAATGAACTTAGTACATCGCGCCCGCTCGTGACCTACTATAGGCCAATAACCCAGTCAGCCTTTGATTAATTCGATTTATTTATGCAGAAAACGAGTTCAAACTTGAAACGAGTTCTAAAAATCATAGCAGCCTTAATGTGTTCAGTTTCTTTTCTTTCTTTTACAAAACAACTTGACTGTAATTAACTCTGAAATCGTGAGTCGGTCGCGTGTTTACGTCGATTTATTAAAGTGCCAAACGATTATTAAGTTCAACTAGAACGCCAAAATGGTGCCAGTTAATTGTTTATTTCGATAGCTTGTGAAATATATCGATAATTATTATAATAGGGGCGGACTGCGATCGTTGTTCTTGACAGATTTACCCTTTTGGAAAGGGTTGAGTGAACGAACTATAGTCTGCAGTCTATTGTTTTAATTGGTTATTTTTTGAGAATGACTTTGAGCAAATATAAAATAGAGGATTGCTAGTTACAATTTAAGGTTTAGTTTTATTGAATGAACAGTTTAAATTTGATTCTTGATAAGAATAAATTTGACTAATAAAGTTACGTGCGGTATACCTACTATAAAAAATTAAACTTCAAGCGTTTTTAGTAGCCGGTTGAGATGTAATGTTTCAGGATGTAAAGTAAAAGTGATAGTTTTATACATAAAAACAATTACTCAGCCAGAAACAGTTCTATAGCTATTTACACAGGCTTATGAATTTTCGCGTGACCACTGCCCAAGGGCGTTATGACGATGTTCAACAGCGTTTTTTGTTGACGAAAATAAAAATGTTGACTAATTTAATAATCACTAATTACGATTATGCTTTTGATACTTAGATATACCGCACAATCCCTAAGCTTATATCCCTATCTGCGATAGTGGATTTTAAGCATCAGGACATGAATGATTGCTCTGCATTTATGCAGCAAGCATTTGATTATAACAACCTTGAAGCACCTTATTGCCAAATGAATTTATTGATGTAGTTTTATAGATCTGTGTATCTTCACTACCTGAACATTACTATAATATATCAAGCTATATGTATGTCCGCGTGCTGTATATATCTTGGTTTCCAAGGGTGTCAAAACGATTATGTATGTGTGGCGAGAATTCCACGTCCATTCCACTAGGCTACCAAGCCGACGTCTGTTGAGTTGCTGATCAATAGGACAAGACTTAGGTACCTAACTGGTATGCAAATACTTTATATCTTAACGAGGACTTACAAAGTCCTACAATACGTACGACATATTGTCAGAGTCACATGATAGGTACAAATAAAAAGTCTAAATAAAAAATCAGAACGGGCAGCCCGGAATATTATGTCCCTATCTGCCATAGTGCAAGTTGGTATATGAGTCAAAGTAGGACCTTTAATTAAATTTGTTCTGCCAAGTTCTTTTTGGTTGCTTCAGATCCATAGATTTACCTATGAAATGTTGAGTAGGAGGCTTTATATTTTCATTATGTATTCAAATAGGAGTGAATAGGAAGCTTTATTAATTTTTGATTTTGGAATAGTTAGTTTGTTTTTTTTTTTGCAGGACGATGATGAGCTAAGACACCCACACTGTTTTTTTTTTACTTTACTGTTTCTTTTAACTGAATGCTGAAAACTTTATTTTTCCCATATTCCCATCTAAGTTCCCAAGGGTGTAATATGTATGTGTGGCGAGCATTCCACGCTAAACACAAGACAATCAAACCGAGGTCTGTTGACTAGCTGATCATTAGGACAAGTCCTCACCGACGCGCCCCCGTGTTCACTAATCAGGGAAGTAGTAGTGCAAATACAACAGAAGTTCTACTTCGAGTGTTGTTAACTTGGGCGAAAGTTTGTTGGTTGTTTTGGTGAAGTTGAGATTTTCAAGTGTGTCAGTTGGATGAATATTAGAACTGTAGTAATGTAGGAGTTATGACGTGTACTTATAGTTCTTGCACACTCCAGTAGTCAGCAGTTCCGCACCATCATCACCATTGGCAGCCTTGTTCCACCCACTACTTAGTATAGGCCCCCTCCCTTTGATGCAGTGGATGGATACTGTGACGTAATTACGCTACTACGACACGCGTTACTATGACACGGCCATTCATTTTGACAATTCAACAACATTCATTGCTTTATTTATTGTTAAAGAAAAAAAAAGAAAGAAAATACGTTTATTTACGGTAAACATGACGCAGAGAAAAACACACAAATACAAAAAAGAACAAGTTGAGGGAAAATATGCGTCACATTCACGCAAAACGGCAATCGCTCAGCATAATGCTACGACCCTATGCGAGACAAAGCCCAGCGCGGGTTTTCAGCGACAGCTTGCGTTGACGTGATGACGTCAAGCAGTGCAGCATAAGAAAATATATATTTAAAAAAAAATTACGTCGAGCGACGTCGTAGTCGTTTCAAAAAAATTAACCAATGGATTAGAATTTCTTTCTTTCCTTCGGATTGTGATTGAAAATATGTTTTTCACGCAATTGGGGTGCTAGTCCGTTGGCATTTTTTGCAACCGTGCTACCTCTTTAAGTTATTCATCACGAGATTAGGCAGAGAAATAGGTTGAACGTATTAATCCCAAGCTTCAGTAATTTTAAGGAATTCTTTGCTGTAGATACAGTAAAGAATTCCTTAAAACACCAGTTTATCACTCGATATTTATCGTAGATACGATACGATTATCGCATTCGAGTGATAACCGGTCGGTTATCTTTTAAATTGAAGGCACGTGAACATATTCGTAAGAAGTTGGCAGAATCATCCCAGCGCTGATTTGCTGGATTCGTTTTCTCCTCTTCCTATCATTATTTCTCTTGACTAAGTTTATTTTCGGTACATGTATGTATGTATCTATGTATTAGTATTTATTATTTTTCAAGCTATCTATCCCTTATGTTGCACCTGCCATGTTTAGTCTCTGCATCACCCTAAGGTTGACTGGTAGAAAATGCCTCAGGCATTAAGTCCGCCTTTGTACAGTATTGCACGACTCATGATGCGAAGCATCAGAGAGTGCTTTACGATCGAAAATTTTTTTTCGGCTCATTTTGGCGGCTATTTTTATTATTATAGCCTTGTTAGTTCACGGAATCAAGATATTTTACATACTATTGTCGAGATAATTTAATTGAGATTAATTTCATACTTTTTAAAAATTGATTTACTGCAATAGAATTGCAAAAAAACACCAAAATAGGTCAAAAAAAAATCCTGTCCGTCATGTGTGAAACCCGGAAACACTGTAACTTGTGAAAAAATCCATTATTTGAGTTAATTTTTTTTTTTTTTAATTCTAATCGACAATTGTAGGTCACTGAATGCAAATGGCTAATTAATTCAGTGTCGTTTAATTACAATTAATAAAAAACGAAAACTACAAGACTGTACATCTATTTATATCCATAGAAAATTAACATATGGATGGTGATATATCTATAGATATTATGTACATTTATTCCACCAGGGGCGCTTGTGCAGTACCTTCTTCCTACTACAGCTGTTTTTTCGGCAATTAATTTTGAACGACTTAAGTTTTTTTTTTTTTTTTATATTTCATAATTAAATGAGCACTATGAGTCGTGCACTTTTTATTTTCCATTTTTTTTTTTTTTTCTTTTGCATAAAGTTTTAATAAATAAGTAAACTGGTATGATCAGCTTATTGGGGGAAGTGCCTTTCGTGATAAGATGATGGGGTAATCCGTTGTTGAGAACCAAAAAATAAAAAATGGAAGCTAGAAGAATAAAGATTACAATATATAGATGCCCAATATGATCCTTCACCAGATTATAATTCAATTACGTTTCATGAAGTAATCAACAGAAACTTACAATTGGATCTGTTTTCATCTAATACAAACGTACTGATTCTACCGTTATTTAACTTTCCCCTATTGTTCTACCACTGCTAACTAAGGCAGTACTATCTGATTCAACTTCAAGGAAATCTAGACCTAAATTCTTAAAAGAAAAGGTTCAAAATCAATCGAGAGTTGTAACCGAAGATTTTGTTAGGCGGTTCGTCAAATGCAATCAAACGTAGGAAGCCACAGATTAAACAGGAGGGAGTCATTTCTTTTTCATGCCTCCACTAGGTCGGGTAAGTGTGAGTCAGGTTATCCATACTAATTGTTTAGTTACGGAAGTAATGGGGACGGATTCGGAGAAACTCAGCAATTGAGGTGATATTTTAGGCAGCAAACCTTGAAATAGGTTAGTTATTTTGCTATTTGTATAAATCCTAGTGAGCCTGCTTAGCCTTTCTAAACAATGTTTAATTTAGTTTTAAGTCTAACCCTAACCCGCTACCGGGTATTAATTTCGGCTGTACAGACAGGTACCCATTTTTCCTTAAGAGGCCCCGCCCACGGTGACTTTTTCTAGCGATGCAGTAGCGATGCTGTCGCGCATGTGTATCGATACAAACGCGATGCTGTCGCTGGCTGTGTACCTTCACCCAGATTCTGTATCACTACTATCGCGATGCTGTCGTGCTTCAGTCGCGATGCAAATGCGATTCAGCATCGACACAGAAGGTAGCCCAGGGCGACTTTCACACTTTCACACATTCCCCAGCACCGCTCCCTCCGTTCCCCCGATGTCGTCAGAAACGGTCGCGCGTTTGCATCGATACCGTCGCGATGCTGTCGCGCATGTGTATCGATGCAGAAGCGCGTTTACAAAACGCGCGACAGCATCGACTTTTCTAAATGTATTTGATGAATTTTATTTTAATTGCAATTGTATAATGTTATTTTCTAATTTTAATTTTTCAACACAATGTATCTATATTGTTATGAAATAAATTACTTATGACTTATGACATCGCTACAAAAAGTCGCTGTGGGCGAGGGGCCTAAGGACTGTCATAGGTACTGTTAGTACTGGGCTTGCTAACAGTATCGGGATGAAATGAAACTTCCATAATTCAGACTACCATGGTTTACATGATGATGCGCACTGTCAGCTCTTCACGTTGACATCTTATTGTTTTCTAACTTCAAAATATGAAGTAGTGTTTGTCTCATAATATGCCATCAATTTATAAACTACTCGTGGAGGTTTCATGGCAAAGCCATGAAGTCTATAATTTCTACAGTACCTACCTATTCGTATTTTATCTCGTATCGGCACGAACTATTTTTCAACTTCCGACGGAAAAAGGGAGGTGTTATAAGTTTAACGTGTGTATCTGTGTGTCTGTCTGCGGTATCGTAGCTCCCAAGCGGCTGAACCGATTTTGTTTTTTTTTTTGTTTTATTTGAAAGGTGACTTGATCGAGAGTGTTCTTAGCCAAAATAAAAAAAGAAAATCTGTTCAGCCATTTTTAGGGGATTATGTTTGTATTGGAGCTTTTTTAATTTTAAACTATTGAAAAGCTCATGCTATGGGGAAATATCGGCCAATTAGCAGGATTGCAGCAAGGCCGACTGTCTAGGGTAATTTACTATTATGTTAATTTTTATAGCTCTCCAAGCGATCTGCAGTTTTGAGACTACAGTAATATCTCTCTTAGTCACTTTTTTATTTTGCATACTTAATCTAGTCAGCTGTACACAGTGATCAGTATCCAATTTATTTTGTGTAAGTACTAATTAAATTAAACTAAATCATCAGAGATAACGCAGTCTACACAAATACCTTAAGTGTCAGCGCAAAGTGAGCGTCTTGTCGTTACGTCTAGTCGCTGCAACAAGACGCAGAGTTGTCGTTTGCATCGGCGCAGCGTCTTGTCTCTGAGACTAGACGCTGATCTGTCGTGTGCGTCGGCAAGTAGTTGTTATAGCAGACGTCGTGAAAGAAGCGATAATTTTCTTTGATTTTTCGAGAGAGATGGTCGTGTCGTTCCTCTAGTTGCACTTGCCTTAGTGCTTATCGTGCGCAAGCGATGGCGCAATACAAACACACGTGCAACTTCCTCAGCGCTCACAGCAAGATTATCGCTGTCCTGTCGTATGCGACTGTCATCGGATGTGCGCATGCACTGTGCGTCAAGTCGCTGCGGCAAGTAGCGAGAGCGTGCGACCCCCTAGCCTGTCATTGCGACTCTGCAACTCGAAATCAAGTGTGCGGAGCTTTGAACAAAATATATGAGAATTTTCGGCCGCTGTCTGCCATTGCGTCTAGTCGCCGAGCTGTCGCAGTCGCATGTCGTATAGTGTGCGCCATGTCTAAAACGTACCATGACCTTTGTCAGTGTCGGCTAGCCCCGTCCGCTTACTAATTAAGAAACATAGTCAAACTATGCAAAACTTTGGCAGTAGGTGGTAGTGTCGCAGCTCAGTAGTCATGTTATGTTAAAATTATTCAGCATGCCTTATTGAATAATACAAATATAAGGGTCATAGCGTGTGGTTAACATGATATTACTTTATAAGGATTTTTTTAACTGTTGCTAATATTTGTGCTTGTACACCAAATCTGTTAAAAAAGAAACGTGTGTGGTTGGGGTACAGGAACGAAATTCCTTACGCTTTTTTTTTCAACTCGAAAAATTTGGACGGATCCGCCATTTTGGATTTTCATTTTGACGTCACTATTGACTTCAGCACCCTCGAAAATCATCTCTCTTTCTCTGACTGTTTCTATTATATTTATAAAAGTCGAATGGTGGGGTTTCAACGATTTCTACAAGATTACTCCTGCCGCAAGCTGCGTTTAAGAATATCGTTCCAAAAATAAATACAAGAGGGACAGGCGGATCGACGGACAAACTTAAACCATTTATTTCAATTAAACCATTTACAGGCACTTTTGAATTTTCAAGGAGTCGTTCAGTTATTCAGAAAGTTGAAGTTATAGTTGCCCATTCCAAACCGTAGATATCTATGGAGAAGAACGGGCAAGAAACTCCGAGGAGACGCTTTTAAATCAAGATATTATGCTATGAAAACAATGTAAAAAAACACAAACATTTTATTTTTGTAATTGTATTATTACTTTTCAGGTAAAATGTTGCCGCCTAAAATGTTATTTCGATAAAAGTATAACTCATTTTATAGTAAAGTAAATCATTTTATAAGGGTCGTGACTGTAATAACTCGATATTTAACCATGACGCCAGTATACATACTTAACGGATCACAAAATTATGGTCTTTTACTCCTATGTGATAAGGTTTAAAATGCCAAAGCATCGCGAAGATTGCGATACACAAAAATAATATTTATTTCTTTCTAATAAGCATCATGAATCATCATTCCACGAAACTTCGGAACTATTCGTGTTATCCGAAAATAGCAGATGCTATGTACTTTGTGTCTAATAGCTTGTACAGTCTGCAAAATAATTAGGTACACAGGCAGAAATATTTATCTTTCGACGACTACGCTGTTAAATATTCATTGTTATTGGGTGGGCTATAACTTTATAAACTTATACTTTACTTGAGACTGCTAGACGAGCGATGTCTTAGTCTTGATTACAATCAAAAACACGAACTTCTGATACACACTTTCATCCCTTATAGGGGACGAATTTTCAAAAATACTTCCTCAGTGCTCACCTACGTTACAAAAAGAATTCTTGTGCAAAATTTCATGCTTCTAGAACGTTGAAAATAACTTGTAAAATACATGTAACTTTCAATAAACAATTTTTATTTCTATAATTTGTAACATACATACATACACATACATAAACTCACGCCTTCTTCCCATGCGGCTAGGCAGAAACTGTAGAATGCCACCTGCTACGATCCTTATATACTCCTTTTGCCTCGTTTACGTTCATACATCTGGTCATATACGCACGCCGGTTGTGAGTACTACGCACCTGACCTTTCTGAAGAACATCACCAATAAGGTCACTATTTTCTGATGAACATAACTCACTTTCTGATGAACACCAACATTAAAAAAAAAACTAAATGCCCCAGTATTTTTCTATAAAATACAGAAACTTTCCTTGCGGATCTTTGGTAGAACCTTTCGCAAGTTTAAGTTTTTAACATGTATTTTACGGTGTATGCATTAACATATTATAATAAGATGGTATTTTGAGGGTAAATTTATAATGATGTTGAGTATAGTACATACATTACCTTACTGTTCAATTAATGTTCAAGATTTTTTCCCTTTGATTGTTAAGTATGCAAAATACACAGTATTTAACAAGTATTATACGTGTGTGATTATATGTTTCAGATGAAAGTGTTTTTGTTTAGAAAATATCATGTATTTTATAGGAAAGATACAAAGTTTCGAAATAAACAAAATGAATATTTCCCGATTTTCAACGCTATTCTAGACCCAGCGGTTTAGACTGAGCGTTCTCTAACAGTGAATTAATTTAAGATTTTTTATTAGGTGAACTTGTTCTAAAATAGGTCTAGCGGAATACTACGTATAATTTTTGATTTTGGGTAAATAATAGGCAGTTATCGCAGATAGATAAAGATTTAATGGGAGCTTTTCTCAACACACATAACTCGCAAGATGGTCGACGGCAGAAAGAGACAGAACACCATGACGTTTTGCATTTGACATAAACTTTTGACCCATGACATTGACAAGCGACAGCACCAGTATTGACATATGTTTATTTAACCAATATCTGATATGAGAAAAATAGAATAGAATAGAATAACCATATAGTCGAAGTTATGTGCCTGCATACTTATCTATTTCACTGACTATACCTTCAGTGGTTTCATTTCAGTGTTTCACGGCTATAATTTGTCAAAGTCACAACTCCTTTTGTTGTTATGAAACATAAAAAAAATGAGTTCACTGTGCTATAGTCGTGGAGTCGTGGCTATGATTAATAAAATACGTAAATAAGTAAAGGGGTCAGGTGATGTAATGACCTCTTTACTACCACTACAAATTGTATAGTATCGATTAACGGGTCAATAAGGCTTGGGTTTGAGTAAATAGGTTCAAACAAGCAATGTATAAGGTCGCATATTTTTGTGTAATATTTTTACTGTTCTTTTTTTCGGTTTCGTATTAAGGGGGATTATTAAGCTGCGTGCTTGGGTAAAACAAGTCATTTCTTAGTTTCATAACAAAATGGTTTGGCAACGAGAGTTACGAACGTAAAATCTTTTTTAGCTAGTAAAGCATAATAATAAGATGATTTTTTAATGGATACATTTTAAATTGACATTCTCTTTTATAAATTAATTTAATCTGAAATGTATGTAATGTACCTACTAATAATGATTTTTGATTGAATTTTTGGACTTAAGTTGACACTAAATTATGGTTTTATTTTAATTAATTGAATATTTGACCATTTTGTGTGTTAATCCTATATATTACTATATGAATTATGAAAAGTGTTGTTTGTTGTTGCAATCGTCATCAATCAAATAATTTTTATTTATTTATTTATGTCAGCATTGTCAATGTTAATGAATTTAGTTATAATTTGTTTTTAAATTCTGAACTTGTATTAATATTTGCGCACCATGACAATATGGTAAACATGATAGCACAACTCCATGTATTTATAACACCTTGCATGCATTTATTCTTTATAATTGTTTGTACACACATGTTTGAGCTAAATAAAAGTATCTGAATCTGAATCTGAATAATATTGCTTCCCTTTCATAGGGCCAAGAGAAAGAACAGCCCGCCTCTATCTTGTAAAAATATCATGGTGAAAACTTAGCTGAAGTGAGATGTCGTTCCACCTGGTTCTAGATCTTGGGAATCGGCCCCAACACCTTGCGCGCGGTCTTTATGAGTACGCGGCGTGATCAACGCGTCACCGGCAAGCTGAAGCGCGGCGTGGCTGCGACACGGCGCGGCCCGACGACCACTCGCTTCCTCGAACTCCACCACGGCGGGCGATACCCCTGTCTTAAACTATATCATTGTTTGTCCGGAAAGTTATATATTGCCTATTTATACAGTCCACTTCTTTTATTTGCTCCCCGCGCTAACATTGGTCCTTCAAGGATCTCGCCGTCTTGTTTGCAAAAGCTAACGGTCTCGGAAGGAAAAACTTTAAATTTAAAGCTCTTCAGTTGCGGTCTTCAGCGGCGACAGTTCCAGCAGAATTCATCAATGTCCTGTTGATGAAACTTCACGTAGCATTCACACACGCCCAGAGGATGAAGTCATCTAGAGGTCGACCGGATTGTCACTTCAAGTCACTTCACTTAAGTTTTCATGGTGAGTTTTTGTTCAGAATAGGCCGGCTGGTCTGAAAGGTATACTGCGGCAACATACAGTAGACCTTAGAACGTATTACCAACAAGCCCCTAAATATCGAGGGCTTCATAACAAACTGGCGTACATGCAAAAACAGACTAATTATGTTATGGATCTCGTTATGGAACTATTGCAGCAATAAATGTAAAATGTCATTTTTCCATATACGCCCCATTTGTTATGAAGCCCCTCGATAACTTCAGAAAACTTATCATCAACTAGTGATGGGGCTTCAGTGATCTTCAATGCAACTCTCGTACCGAGGTATGGTTATTTAATTGGATATATATATAAACTGTATTTAACAATAAAAATATACGGAGCGTACAAGTTCGCGACGATGTTGAAAATTTTGGACTAAAAATGTAACATAAGACGGTCTAAGAAAAATAAAAATCTGTACGGCGCTTATTCCATTAAAATAGCAAACACGACACACACAAACACTGGACGCCTACACAATTAACGTGCAGGCGTAAACAACTAGATTGTATTTCAAAAATCATGTAAATAAACAAACATTAAAACCGAAATCCAAATAATCCATCAATCCAACAACAGATCGGCACAGTTGACCGATTTTATTATAGGATCAGAGCTCCTAATCCTGCCGCAGGGAATTTGTCGCGAGGACAACAAAAACCACTAAATATATAGATAAAGAAGGTTGGCTCTATACAACGAGAGATAATAATAGTTTAATAGTCCTCCAGACCAAATTTGGGCCATGGCGGCCAATCCCAGCAGAGACTAGTCTTCGGCGCGAGAGATTTTATAGTGCACTAGTGTGTGCGCAGACCGGTGCACTCTCTCTTCCCTTACTCTTAAAGTCCAATGGGACGGCAATTCGACACGACCAGAGAGAGAGATCAGGCGCAGGACCAACAGGTTAACATGCTTTACGAGGCACGGGGTATGACACCGCCAACTTCCTAACTCCGGACTGTTACTAAGAAACTCCTAATGGAAAATCTCGAGAATACGCACGCACAGTTACACATTTATGTAGACGCGTACCTACGTAAGATGATCTCAAAAAATCGCAAACGAATGCTAGTCGCGATGCGCTTGCGATCGTGGCACGTAGACGTGTGTCTATGTCAACATCATCATCAGCATCATTTGCCTACTCCTTTTTTTATTTATTCCAGGTGGAAAATCCTGATGGACGTCTTCCGCCCTGGGGCAGGTGGAGGGGTCCGTCAGACTCTTACTGACTAAAAACACCCCGGTTTTCCCTTCCTACATTTGCATCGGGTATCATGGGAACTTGTGCGCCTTCCACGATCCCCGGCTAGTGCCGGCCTGCGTCTGCGGGCCTTCTCAAGTCCGCGGGGGGAGTGAGGTGCAAGACTCCTCCCACGACGCGCGTGGAACACTACACGCCGCCGCCGCCTCGGGTCCTGTTTTAGGGGGGGGCAGCGAACGTCCCCAAGTACACCGTCCCTCTGGACCCATTTATGGGGGCTGGAAGAGGGCGTTGTCCGCCCTCCGCCGATGCCCGGCACGTCTGCTGCGGATTGGGAGTCTTGACCCTTTCCGCAGCATCTTTCTATGAAATGACGGTTTCATAGAAGGAGATCATTGCATACCGTGACTCGGCGCCCCCGATCATCGAATAAGCGACGGCCGGCATCGAAAAGTTGGGTCCGACTTTTGACACGAGGACACGGCGTGGCTGCACCCATGCGGCACACTGTGCCAGCGTATGCCGCGCCGTGTCCTCCAAACAGTTGACGCAGTGATGCCACTGAGCGTCCGGCTCCCTTTTTATGCGCCACAGGTAATTCCCGAAGAAACCAAGCCCCGAGAGCACCTGCGTTGCCCTAAACGACAGGGAGCCGTGCCTCCTCCTGATGAGCCATTCGTTGAGCACTGGTTGGATCGGTTCAAACGGTAGTGAGGCGGGCGCAAAAGCCTGTCCCGCCAGTCCGTCAGTAGAACCTCACGGAACTGCGACCGACGCAGCTCGATCTCTCGCTGCATCGGTCGTGAGTGCGCCTGCGATCGCTGTATGTAGACGTGTGCCTATGTCAACATCATCATCACCATCATCTGCCCACTCTTAACCCAACTTACTATTTTGAGGTCGTTTTCCAGTCTACTCAAACGCAGTTGAATATCAGTACTTTACATGGAGCGACTGCCTATATGACGTCCACAACCCAGTTAGTGGGTAACGTGAGAACCCTTGGTAAGTCTGATTGTAAAACTCCTGGGCTTCTGGCTACCAGTAACGACTGTGAAAGGTGTACGAATGACAGCCGGGACTGTCCGAGGCACGGAGGGGTCATGGTATGAAATGGATGATCACCGCAACATACGCAGCTTAATAAAACCTTGATCGATCGACCCATGTGGCTGCTACCTGCTACTAAAGCTAAGGTTTCTAGAAAGCTGGTAGCTGCCACATAACAGCGGCAGTGACGGCTGTCATGAAAATGATGGCAGCGGGATTTAACTTTACGGCGTCAAAAAACGCTCGCTAGGGAAATACACCAACTTACTTTTGTAGTGGCATCTACATCGCCATATGTGAGCTACGCGTCACACTCACGTCACGCAAAATCCTGCATCGCGCAAGCAGAGTTTATCCCGCGACTAGCATAATTATATACAACGTCCTGACATCAATCGTTAGGCACTTGCCCACCAGACACGACACCCGTCTGGTCGGAGGATCCTCCCTTTTCTATGGAGGATGAGGGAACTTTACACCCTGTTCCTGATACCTCTATACTGGTGACCCTGAACATCAACGTCAGCGCAGCTTTCGTGCAACTACATCAGCGTGATATCATTATCACTTCCTTCAAGCCTTTGAGCGGCGAGTCACATAGCCTGCCAGCACCCACGGCTTCAACGGGTGTCCTGACCACCAGCATGCAGCGCGAGTGCATACCTGGTCATAACCCTCAGACTCACCAAGCAACCTTTACTCAGCACACTGCACTTTCGGCTGGTCAACAAGAAGAGCTCTTAATTCCATTCCTGGTCGACGCCAGCAATTAGCCTCAACCCGGCGCTGTACCACATCCAACGCACTGGAGCATAACGCAGCGCCACCCCGACTCACTGGGAAATCTTCACAGATAGTTCCGGCCCACCGTGACCTTTGCGACACTCGGTTACGGCTCACTGGAACCTCAACTGGCTCTGACAAGCATCGCAAGAGACAAGACTCAGCCCACTATCGACCGCCAGTCTCTGGAGGGGAATGTTGTAGCGGCATCTACAACGCCGCATGTGAGCTACGCGTCACACTTCCGTCTCGCAAAAGCCTGCGAATGTACTTACTACTACTAGCTGTACTACTGGAGACAATAAGTGTTATTATATTCTATTCTATATGTGCGCTTGTTTTCGCTAGTTGAACAGATCTAGTCTTCTGTTCTGCTATTCTGTGACAAAACCGTCGCCCGCGACAAAACTTGCAAGATTTGTTCTTGTTAGGCGACAATAGTTTGTTGTTTGTTGTTGACCAGTGACAATAAGAATTAGGTAATCAATGGCGAAGTTATAAGAAGTTTGGAAATAAATAAGTACCTATGTAATGTGTGTTTTATGTTTTATCTTAACGTGATTCTGGTGGTATGGAGTAGCCATTGTGGATGGTGATGTTGGTATTTTCTTTGTAACGGAATTGTTTTATCTGCCTCGTTAGTCTAGTGTTCGTATGAGGGACAGAGTGTAATATTCACTCACCCTCTATAGAAAAGGGAAGATCCTCCGACCAGACGGGTGTCATGTCTGGTGGGCAACTGCTCGACTGTTGATGTTGGGACGTTGTATGCTAATTGCGCGGTAAACTCTGCTTGCGCGATGCAGAACTTTGCGTGACGTCAGTGTGATGGGTAACTAGCATGAGGCGGTGTAGATGCCGCTACAGTCGCAAGCACTGCTGCTGAGCATGAGGTCCTGGGTATAATTCCTTGGTCGGGCAAAGTGTTATTGGGTATTTCCACCTGGGATTTGACAGTAGCAGCCCGGAGTCTGGATTTGTGCCCGGTTGATAGCAATAAGCTCGCCCCTTATTACATGGAACTTAAAAATTACTGGCGAAATGTGGGTGTACTATAGGTACATCTCTGCCTATCCCGGGATAACAGGTTGTTGTTGTTATTGCAAGTTTTGAATAAGGTAGGTAGGTATGAGAAGACCGGTAGTTACGTTTTCCAACATTAATCTTGGCCGCAGCCAGAAAGGCTGACACCGTTTTCGTGTTCAAAAGCTTATTTATTTTTAGTGCCTGCAAGAAGTACTTTTTTTAAAATACTTCTAGCACAAAAATGTACAGAGATGAACTTAATGCCATAGGTATTTTCTACCAGTCAACCTTTGGGTGATGCAGAGACGCAGTTGTAGGTGCACTGACGAAAATTGTGTGGTAACGGTGTTTCTTTTTTTGACGTGGTAGTAAATGATATGTCTCGTCAACCCCAAATAAATTATAATAAGGGCAGGAGAACCATGGTGATTTGTTAAATGAGGTATAAGCTTGGTTTAAATATTTTCTCTATTGATATAGAGATCCTCGGTTGGATATAAACCTGCTCATTTAGTTTTAGGTATATCAAAAGCCTAATTTCTAGCACCCCATAATTTCATTGATGCAGTCAACCGTCAGCCCAAATTCGCCTACCCTACAGAAAAACAGAAACAATTTCGCCTATCCTACAGGAAAACAGAAATAATTTCGCCTACCTTACAGGAAAACCGAAATAGTTTCACCTACCCTACAGGAAAAGGGGAATAATTTCGCCTACTCTACAGGAAAACAGGAATAATTCATATATCACATAATAATATATTTTAAAAATAACAATCCAATTTTGCCCTTAAAGCCAACTTCAACATTACCACGCGTCCCAGTTCCACGAAAGGTAATCATATTACAATATTTAACAATAATCTAATGCTATTAAATAGTACTGATTAGATCTCGATTACCAGTCATATGCTATACAGCTCAACCTAGATTTGTTTATCTGATTAAAGCCCACTGTTACGATTGATATGCCCTTTGTACAAACACGTTTATTTTGCCGTGAAAGCTAAGGTTTGTTCGCCGTGTCTAGGCACGGACGTCAGTGTTGTATGTACCGGAAATACGTTAAATTAATAGTTTGACTTAACCAATCGGGACGCCTGTGCTACCAGGTGGCGCTGGACGGAGTCTATAACGCTAGCACTTGACCAGAGTTAAGGCAGAGTTTGTTGTTGACGGGTAAGCAGTGAAGACGTTTAGAAACTGTCGCGCGTTGCGTATAGTTGTGTCGTGTACCTACAGTGTGTGATTCGCTGGTGTGATTAATTTGTTCATAAATTATAATTTGATTTGAACTGCAAACGGTTTTTCTATTGCGCAATAACCAACACTACCCATAGTACGCCCACAGTAGTTAAAATATGGCTGATGATAAAGAGAGAGACATACCTTCTCCGTCATATGGATCAATATGAAAGATTTTGGCGACACGGTGACACTACAGCACCGTAGCCGTATAGCATAGAACCGTATCATATACAAGGTCACACGATTTTCCTACGGCGCGCTTGACACGCCGTACCGTAGACAAATCGTGACGTGTACAAAGGACCTTAGGCAGGTTTAACAATTGAGACTTGAACGGTTTTAAGAATGATAGCTCAATTTGTTTAGTGTGCATTTCGTGTAAAAAGCCTTTTGCATATATATTTATATACTACTAGCTTTTTCCCGCGGCTTCGCCCCGTTGATGTCGGAAATTATCTCACGGGAACGTACTACCTGGATAAAAAGTATCCTACATGTTAATTTAGGTTATAAGCTATCTGTGTTCCAAATTCCATCCAAATCCGTTTAGTAGTTTTAGCGTGAAAGAGTATCAAACATCCATTCATCCATCCATCTGCACAAACTTTCACATTTATAATATTAGTAGGATTGTAGAGAAATTTGGTTTTAGTGCATTACGGGTACAACTTTTTCGAGCGCCGTTGTCTTGCGACAGATTTATAAATACTACATTACTGCAGCAGCCGACAACAGAGGCTTTGATGGGCTCATGTATGTGTGCCTCGGTTTCGCCTCGGCCCACATTTTCCCGTTCGTCCATCAATGCCTGGTTGCGGCCAAGCCTTGTATAGTACTTTTTTCAAATAATACGCGGAAATTCAAACTAAGTAAAATAATAATAATAAATTTCAGAATCAATGACGCACAACGATAACTTTTCTCGCGCCAATATGTTAATTTGTTTCTTTTTCGCTTTAAACAGCTCTATTTGCTAAGCCAGTTCGAGTTATACAATAAAACCTTTGATAAGTTATTTTATCTCCTTGGTTGCCGTAGGCAGAAGTAGAAAGTTCGTTCCATTTTTTAATTACACGACAGATATGAGTTTTCATAGTAATATATTCGGCCGCTAAACACGACAGATATGGATTTACATACTAACATTGCCGGCCGCTGCTCGTATGTATTTGATCAGTACAGCATTTTCGATTTATCTCGAACAAGATTGTCAAAATAATGCTCGAATTTCTAAGGACGTTTGAGAAAAACATGTTGTTTTCAAAAAAAAATTATATGGCCATATTAATGGTTTTTGTCTTACTAAAACCTATTTGTTCCTTCCAAAAAAATATTTTATTTTTCAATGTAGTTATAAATACCATTACAAAGAACTTTTTCAAAGATCTTTTAGAAAATTGGTATAAGAGCTACAGGTCTATTATTACTTAGTTTTGTCATCTTTTTTATATAATGGCTTCAGTTTGAACTGACTCTGTATAATAAAGGTAGATAAACAAAAAAAAAAACTGTCATGAAAAGAATACGACTGCAAACGTAACTTCTGAGCAAGCTTGCATGGCTAGCTTGTCTAAAATAAAATTTGTATAACAAGTTACGTTGAGTATAATCAACACATTATGAATAGTGGATCAGCGGTCAAACGCGAGCCTAAAATAAAAACGGCATGTATTTAAGCCAACCTTAAATAATTATAATTATTTTGGGCCCAACTTACTATCGATGAACTTAGATGTAGCGCTTACTGGCCGCTACCGCGGCACTGCTCGCTTCGCTCGCTCGACTCACGCGCCGTTTGTTACTGCGACCAATTCGGCTCGCGCGTGGATGGTCACAGTTCCAACCTAACCTAACCCATTTGGTCAGAGTAGCTTAGTTACTGCGACCTACTGTGAGAAAAGGCCAAACAATTAAAAAGAAGCTCAATTATTTAAGTCTACAAAAAAAAAAAAACATTTAAAGACGTGCAAAAAGTTTTAGTAATTTTAAAAAGTGTCCATCATTAGGTCATTAATTAGAGGATCAGTTACATTCCCCTATAAAAATGAGTGCTGCAATAATCTTGTAACACATTCAGACATACATACAGATTTTTGCTCTAGTCTGCACATCTGCAAACTCATGACTCCCCTGACTCCTGAGTTGAGAAAATTAACACTGTCTCAGAAGTATGGGTCTTCTCCCTTTATGCCCCTTTAGTGACTGGTAACTTGTAAACTAATGAAATGACAACATCCATGTTGAGGTTGACAGCTAAGGGCTTGTGTCCATTGTCGGATTATTGAGATAAATAATACTGTATTCGAGGTTTTGTTGTACAAATGCCTGATTTTTCCGAGGAAAAAATACTTTTACAAGGTATAATTGAAAACTGTGAACAACTTTAACTATAGGCCTCCCACAGTCTGTTAAAGTTGTCCACGAGCAGCGAGCGTGCCACGGCGATGAGCGATTGCGTGGGTCTCTCAGCGAGTGTTCTGCCGCCACGCGTGTGTCGCTGAGCGTGTACTGTCTTTGAAAGCTCTTGTCGCTACGACAAACGACTACTAACCGGCGCGGCGGTGTGAACAGTCAGCGATCAACTAGCAATATCATTCTCTAACTCAACCTACAATCTTTTATACGATTCTTGAGCGAGAAAATCGTCGCTTTCTTGTCGGCGGTCGGACAGGTGCCTTATGAATGCCTTTACTCGATTATTCCTTGAAATAAAAATTTAATGCATGAAAAACTGAATACCAATTTCTATCATGTCCTCCCCGAATTTAATATATATATCTAGTCGCCAATATGCACCGAACCTTACCAGATATGGTTTCAGTAGCATGTTAACTCTGAAACTTATTACTTACTGTCAAACCAGTTTGCAGCCAAGTTACAATTAAGTTTGGGTGCACACTACCGACCGGCTTGGTTGGTCAGTTTAAGTTCCATATGTAATAGTGAGTTTATTGGTGTATTGCGTGTCTTTGTGTATGTATTGGTTGATTTTGAATGCCTATTTATTATTGTTGGAAAAAAGTTCTTTAACTCTGCGGTAGGTAGGAGTAAACTGGTAGAAATCGTCACGTATCGAAAAAGCTTTATGTCTCCTCCATGCGACTTTCTTTCTCTCTCTCTGTCTCTTCCTATTATATATATATTAAAGGTGAGAGAGAGAGAGAGAGAGAGCGATAGTTTTCATGGTTTTAGAGAGTTCTGAAGCCTATTGAGAGGTCAAAATGAAAATCCAAGATGGCGGCTGCGAATTTTTTTAAATTTTTCGTCATGGGTGTCGTTTTTATGGCTTTCGTGGGTGCTAAAGTCAATAGCTAGGTCAAAATGAAAATTCAAGTTGGCGACAACTTTATGAGAGCTTCTAAAAACTAATTTCAAATGGCTCTGAAAAACGCGTATTAAATTCACACTTTCTCTCTCTCTCTCTCTCTGTCTCCTTTTATTATAATTATAATATACGAGTTTGTGCGCATGCGAGTATCGCGTATGGAATTCTGTTCCTGACGGGGATCCCCCGACCGCACAGCTTATCTGTTTTTTCATTATTTTTTGGTCATGATAGTATGTTGTACGCAATGATATCCAAGTCAATAGAAATAATAGCTTCGTGGAATACATACATTTAATAGGTATCTTTGTGTGACGTACATGTACCTACAATTTTACAAACAAGTACTTTGTACAGAGTTTTGGTATGAATTTGTGAATGCAGGTAGATGATTTTTGAAAATGGGTAATAAACTTCTTCCTTCAACTTGTAACTGTTTGATGTTTTAGAATATTTGCATACATCGAAAGTTTTGTTAAAGTATCAGGTACCTAATACTTTCTAACCATCTATATATCCATCTGGATTTGTGCTCGGTTGATGGCAATAAGCTCGCCCCCTATTACATGGGACTTAAACAAAACCGGCGAAATGTGGGTGTGCTTTAGGTACACCTCTGCCTAACCCTTTGGGGAATATAGGCATGATGTTATGTTGTATGTTGTTGTTGTTGTATCTAATAGAATAGCAATGAAGGCAATTCAATTTGAGAGCTCAGAGAAAAGTGATATTGAGTGACCAATTTTGTTTTTTTTTTAAATTCATATAGTTCGGGTTTTCTCGAACCCCATGAATTTTCGTCTAGACTTTACGGGGTGCTTAATTGTTGCCAATGAGTCACACTTTCACTTCCTAGAAGAAATACTTCAAGTTATAAGTCACCCTGTGTTTTATGTGAATTGATTTCTGATTATGTTGAACGCCAAATGAGAATAAATAATGAATGTCAAATATTTTAGAAATGAAAAACATAGAGTATTAGAGGTAGAATTAGCTACCTCGTAAATGTACAAAACAACTTGAAAATGTCCACGCAGTAACCAAGATATAAACCCCTTAAACCCCCTTCACTAAACATCTGATATAACAATATCCGCACAAAAAAATAAAGGAAGCACAATACGTCATTCGCAATAAGAGAATCGGACATGAGTGGCATGAAAAACGCTACCTCAAGGGACATAGAGCGTTTATGGAGACGTAGTCTATGGATGGGTATCTGAGGACATAAAGACGGTTGTCTGTGTAAAGAAAATTTGTATCTTTTTTTATTTATTTATTTATTTATTATTTAACCATTTATGTACACACATATATAAACAGACAAGTAGAAAGGAACAGAAATATAGGTACAAAGGTGATGCTTATTTCTAAAGAAATCTCTTCCAGCATACCTGCGATAGGAGAGTATATTAAAGAGATGAAGACAACGTGTGTAAGAGTAGAAGGGAAAACAAAATACATAAAATCTAAAATAATTTTCTAATTTAAATATAAACATACAATAAGAGAATATACTAACACACATACATACTTCTAAAATAAATATCACTAAAATATATAAAAATATAATGTAATTTAAATAATAAATACATAAGCAACTATGACAAAGTGGAAAGATAGTGTTCTTTTACTCTACTTTTAAATACTCTAACAGTTTGGCAGTTCCTAATGCCTGGTGGAAGTGAATTCCACAACCACACCGCGTGCACAGTGAAAGAGTAGGAGTAGAAGTCGGTTGAGTGGGGAGGGGATTTGAGGAGATTTCTAAGATCTTTTATCTTTCTGCTGCAATCACGGGTATATTCACTACTAGGTCCAACTTGCCCGCAGCTTCATCCGCAATCCAGGATGAAAAGTAGCCTATGTCCCTTTCCGGGTTATGGTCTATCCATGTGCTAAATTTCATCCAAATCAGTTCAGTCATCTTTAACAGTCGTTACAAGTCAGAAGACCAAAAGTCTGACAACCTGTCTTACCAAGGGGATGGTGTTACCCAGTAACTGGGTTGTGGAGGTCAGATAGGCAGTCGCTCCATGTAAAAATACTGGTATTCGGCTGGATCTGGTTAGACAGGTAGCCGACCCCAACTTTGTGGGAAAAGGCTAGGTAGATTGTTTGATCTTTTTTCTAGGTTTCCCGAAATCTAATGAAAATAATGCAGTCAAACACCCTATTGACAGTTAGGTAACGGATGGTCATTGCAGAAATAAATGACAACTAACAAGTCATGAAAACTTAGTGTATTAGATATAAACACCATGTTTTCGCCAGTCACTCTTTTAAATTCGTCAAAACTAATGTTTAAGTTCAACTAATTCGCTCACATGGGACCTACTAGTTATTACAATTTCTCTACATTTATCAATTTCGCTACCCGTATTTTTTAATTGTTCTGAAATTACATAATATTACTAATTAGTACCTAACCTCATTAGTTGCAAGTGAATAGAATAAGAAGTATTAACGTTTTTCATATTTATTATACATATATACGCAATAACCATAAACGATTCACAAAAATGACAATTTTAGTAACAATAATAACAATCCAATTGTACCCGCAATTACGGTAAATCAAAACCGTAAACCCAAAATCGACTATCGGTTTTGTCCCCAATTGGGTCCACCTCTACCCTATCCTGATTATTGTCGTATCCAATTACCGGGTTGTCCTGTTAACTGGGTTCCTGATAGGTAAGACGTGCAATAGGCATCTTGAAATTAGCTTGCCTCCTTGTTTTTATAAAGGGTCTAGCACAATTTAGACGTTTTAAGGGTAGTTTTCACCTCGAGTCCGAAACTGATAAAAAAAGTTGGAACATTTTTAGGAAGTCATTTTTAATGAAGCATCATATGAAGCGTATTTTATTTTTGCTGAGGTCAGGAGGTCTACTCTCTAAGGTCATCATTAAAGATACGGGCCCGTCCGAAAGTAATTGATCAGTCAAAACCAGTATGAAATTATTTTTTTCTAACGGGAATATACACATCGGGGGTAGGGACAACTGTCAAATCGTGTTGTTATTTATTCTTAGTTCGTATCCCGAACTTATCGTATGTCCGTAAGTGAATAGGAGTTAGGGCCATCCGAAACTTCGGTATAAACTACGGACTTCGCGATTAGGGAGTAGGCCCCCAGATAAACAGGCGCTCCACGTAAAATACTGGAAGCCTGATACCAACATGATTGATTTATTGATTTTTGTTATAATTTTATTAAATGACTGCTGGCAGGTAAAAAAGTGTTAAAAATAAAAAATAGAAATTGATTTAAAAATGGATATTTTTTCATACCGTAACTTAAATTCGCTACCAAATTACACGTGCACGAAATATGATCGGTTCGAAAAATTGAGTGAGATTTCTGAAAAAAAATCCCGATTCTGGTTGAAAATAACTTTATATAAATTAAAACTTGAAATCGTGATATACAAAACACTGTGCTTTTTCGGAACCAACACATTAAAAAAATCATTATAATTTTGCATCGTTACCAAAATATACGAACCACGAATTTTATCTAAGCATTCATAATATAAAAAGAAAAAATATTTTCACCCCCAAATACTTCCATATTAAAACCGATCACCCCCATTTAATTCCATCGATATATAAATGGTAATGGCATCCCATCCCATAATCTTAAATCCTAAACTAAGCTGATATGAACCGCAGACATTCTTTTAATTCGTGACACGTCCTCACAGACATAAGACGTCGATTTTACTAGGGATTTGTCGTCCTCAAGATTATTTCACCCGCTCTTCGTGGGAGGGGATCTAAATCGAATTGGTTACGTCACAGCTACATTAAAGTGGGGGCCTTAAATACAACGGTATACGCAACGAGAATAATTCTTTTGTCTTAGCGATTGTGGGGTTTGAAGATAGCAAACTAAAAGTTTACCCCAATTTTCTAAGTATCTGTTTTTATTGTGTTGTATATTTTGTTTTTTTACATTACTTTGCAGGTTCGTTGGGTTCAACTCTTGTTTAATATTACTTGTAGATTAGGTAATTTTTGCGGGCTTTTACAAAAACGTTCAAGAGTACCATTTAGCCCATTTTACTGCGGATTCTAATTAATTTTGGATTGTCAAACGACGGATAGGGGTCTAACCACACTTATTCAGCTCTGTTCAGCTTTTGTCCATAGAAAACAACGATTTTGTATGACGATGCGTACGCACCCGGTCAGCTTTCGGGGTCTATTCAGTTTTCGCGGCAAACGGGCATAAAATTAGGACACGTGTTTTTACAATGCGCATGCTAACGACAGTGTTCAGCCTAACAATAATTATAAACATTTACATTAATTGTGTTCAGTGTGTTGAAATGACGAAAATCGTCCAGCGAAACGCGAATGGGGCTGAATTAGGTACTACCTAGGTCTTATTTTTTTTTAATAGGGAGATGGCATGGCGAGCATGACGCCTACAAATAGGATTGGTCCACACTAGCTCTAGGCAGAGAGGAATGGAAAGGTGAAAGAGAGGCCCTTGCTCTGCAGTGGGACAACATAACTAATAAATAATAATATACAACATGTATTAGAAACCTGAGGTCATATTTAAGGGTGTGATGCAGACCATCAAACTGACCAACTATCTCCATCGGACCAACATCGCGATAACCTAAAAAATATCCAAATCATACTCAAACAAACTCAAACTACAAACAAACTCAACTCAAATTCAAACTTGTTGAAGTTTTGTATGGGACAGTGGATTATTGAGCTACTCGACACAAATGTATGGGACGGCTGATTATGTACTTCAACTTTTTGATATATGCTGTAGGTATACAAAAAAAAGTAGGATATAAAAGGTAAAAGAAACTAATTGCGCTGACGAGCATATGGGTATGCTCGCCAGCACAATTAGTTTCTTTTATTTTCTTTTTTATTTTATTTTCAATTAGTTTCTTTTTCTGAAAAGATACCGAACTCAGCTCATGCTGTGTGTTTATTAATTTATTTACTAGCTGTGCCCGCGATTTCATCCGCGTGGAATAGTGTCTGTGCGTATAGTGTAGTGTGACTCCGTAAATCATCAGAATAGCTCTAATATTTTGTCTCTTGTCGCAAACTTATAAAACATTCACATAAACCTTACATATTTCCATACAAACTTTCATCCCCTATTCCCTATTGTTATTTTACACCCTTGACGGTAAAACTTTTACAAATTTTGAATGTCATATTTATTTATATCGAATCAACAGCCTAAAAATACGTTTCAAGCTTCTAGCTCTAAAAATGAAGATACTTCCATACAACTTTTCATCTCCCCTTTCAACCCCTTATAACCCTTTTTTCGCATTAAAAAGTAGCCTATGTCCTTTCTCAGGCTCTAGACTGTCTGTGTACCAAATTTTATTTAAATCGGTTCAGTAGTTTTGGCGTGAAATCGCGACAGACAGACAGACAGAGTTACTTTCGCATTTATAATATTAGTAAGGATTGGATCTCCAACCGAGGCTACACAATTACATGAAAAAACAAGAAAAAAAAAGAAATACAAATTTGCGCACCCAATAATAGGAGGCCACATCATTTACTTATAATCTAGGTACAATAAGTTTAACAAGGTAAAAATATTAAAATAAATCAAAAAACATAGCACGAAAAAAATACAAAGGAAACAAAGTAAATTAATATACAAATGAATGATAAGAAATACTACAAGATATTACTACTTAAATACTAGAACTTTTATGTATTTGTTGAACTTGGTTAATTTACATGTAATATCAAATTCATTACGCTTCTATACTTCGTGTTAAGAGGGCGCACAACGGTCCACTAGTGCCCTCCTTTAAAAAAATATTATCTCTTGAATGAGAAGGAATAATGAATAATGGCTTGTAAGGACCCCCGGTAAATGTGCCTAGAATTTTCTAATACCTTTTATAAAGTTTCATATTGAGACACGAAGCAACAAAATTCGATGTAAAGAAAAGCGGCCAAATGTGGCCGATCGAAATACTTATGATCTTGAGGAATGCTTCTAGATCATATTTTGTGACTTCGTGTCTCAATATGAAAGGTTAGTTTAGTAACAAGCCGTTATTCATAATTCCTTCTCAGTCACGAGATAATATTTTTTTCAAGGAGTGGCGCTAGTTGGCCGTTGTGTGCCCTCTTAAACATCCTGTGCTAGTTTTCAGATGGCACCCTCCAGTGACATACAGAATAGAATAGAATAGTTCTTTATTTGCACAGAAAGTAGGTACAAGTTATAGATGTTAAGTTTAAGTTGATCTTTATACTAACAACTTTAACTAAGGCATGCAAACAGTTTAAGCTATAATAACAAAGACTCACTCAATATAATATATTACTAATACATTCAATCAAATCAATACAAATTTGCCATGTCCAGATGCAATTCAGTAAGTAATTTGAAATAGGCAATACAATACAACACAATACTTTAAATCTCAAAAGAAATGCATTAGAGCAATGTGTAACGTAGACAACACTACCAGCTGTCAACCCTACTTTAAAAGCTTAAAAATTCTGACACTGCCTTCGTTATACATATACGAACTAAATGTTTTTGTGAAATTGAATCCTAATTATTATAATTCTGCTTTTAAAAGCTACTACAGACAATTACGTGATTTAAAAAAGATTAGAAATTGATATACCATATGGAAAAACAGCACTAATTAATAAAAGTATTCTTTGTATGGCATCATTGATTTACAACAAGTTGCCTGATGATGTCAAAAAGTTACCTGTTCATCAATTCAAGTCGAAGCTGCATAAATTCCTAGTAAATAAATGTTATTATAATGTCAAGGAGTACTTACAGGATAAAAATATAGATAGATACATATAGTAATAGCAATTTATTGAAACTAATTATTATGGCAATACAAATTGTGTGACATGCTCTATCTAATAATTTAATTTGACATCTGTATAATCTTATTTAAATTTATTGGATTGTTATGTTATTATGTCTATGACATGTATTATAACTCATCTGACATTTTTTATGTTTAAACCTTTGACATTTGTAGTAGGTATTCTGAATTTATTTAATTTTTTGAGTATAATAATTTTGTAATGTTATTTTAATAATTATTTAATTAATTCAGACAATAATATAAATATTTGCACACCTTATTAGGTAATGATAAAGAGTACTTTATATTTATTTGTAACATCGGTTTATACCTACCTGTATTAAGCAAATAAATAATTTGATTTGATTTGATTTGATTTGAAATACATAATGTCAAATTTAATAAAAATGGAATTATTAATTCGTCAATACAGTTAAATTAATATATAAATGATTTAGAACAAGTCAGGAGTACAGAGATGTCATATTATCATTTTAAATTCTTATCGCCAATTGACTAATAGTATTTGTTTTCGCTGCTCTTTGATGTTCATGACTATAGAATGTAAAAGTAAGTACCTAAATCATGAATCTTTTTCATCATCTTCATGCCCTTCTCCCATGTTACTTGTGGTGGGCGCAACACGTTTACATCTTCCATTGTCGCCTGTCAACCGTCACGCGATCATTCACTCCCTTGTCTTTCATATCATTCCTCAAACAATCAAATAATATCTTCTTCTCTATCATTCTTTGGGTCTCTAAATCAATAGTTATGATGCATTATTATATCCGGCCTGGCGATGATCGCCAACAGACTGGATTCTCCTTATACCTGGCAATGCTGCAGCAGACATTGTTACCTTGTGAGGGTTCGTTTTTGTCTGTACTTGTTATCGTGTCTGTATCCTTTTATGTATCTGATTGTATATGAGTCTTGTTACTTGAAATAAACTAATTTTATTTTTATTATATTGAGATAGGAACCTTTTTGGTCTAGCACGGGTCTTTTATTTTTTACTTGAATGTTAATTTTGTTAGTTTTTTTATGTGCTCCTTTTAATTTTTTACTTTTACTGTTTGCATTTCCTGTGCGTGACCCAAATTAAATATTTTTCTTTATTTATTTTCTTTCCAGTTATCTATCCGCTGCCTTAGCGGCTCTTCCCAAGGGTAAGGCACCGAGGTTTTCTTAATTAAGACGTGGAACTGAACTGACTATGTTATTTGCATTGTGCGACTGATAACTCTTTCACTAACATTTATCTCGTATGTCGTTATCAACTGGCTTGGAATAAGTATGTAAGATTTGGGTTCGGTATGCGGAGGAGGCTTAGATAATAGATCAATAGGTAGGTAGGTAGGTGAGGATAATAAGTAGGTAGGTTTAAGTATGTTTAGTATGATATCGAAGGAATTTTTGCATGGTTATTTTTAAAAGAGTAAACGTGTAGTTTCTTGCCGGCTCTTATCCATAGGAAACGACCAACTGGAACCGTGCACCTAGCTTCTGATGTTTCATAAGTGCCCATTTAAGTTTATTTAAAATAAAATATTCTGATATTGATTTTGTTATAGAAAAAAAAAAAAAGAAAAATAGGTTTATTTGTCACAGAAACACGTGCATACAAAAAAGATAATTAGCTCTGGTAACAATGTAAAATTAAAACAAACAAAATAGAAATAGTCGATAACTGCATGTCATGACTGTGACAAGAAGGCTTCCACTCAGCATGATGCTGTGCTATGGAGCACCCACAGCGCAGCGCTGATTTTCAGTGGTTACCCAAAAAGGACGTACGGAAAAGTATAGTACGGACGTATAGTTTCTGAGTCAATTAATTTTAAGTTGGCTTCGATCATATCGTGGAATGGATATCGTTAATTACAAGTTCGTCCTCGTCAGAAAAATCTATGATAGAAAACCGGTCTAGCCTTGAAACTTCTGTCCAGATTTTCTATAAAAGCTGGGCAGCTTAAAAGAATAAACATTCACAGACATTCAAAGGCTTCTGAAATCGACTATCACAAAATACCATTATTGGCATCTTCTGGGCTTGTTCGTTACTTCATAGACCTCATCTATCACTTAACACCGGGGAGATCGAGGTCAAGACCTGGCGCAATTTGCATTAAAAATAAAACCGGCCAGATGCGTGTCGGATCACGCAAAACGAAGGGTTCCGTAATTGAGATAAATTAGTACTTTAAAGCTTAATATTTCACAAATGGATCCCTTTATCGAAATTGTTATACCAAACTCGCAATATTTTTGAAAGACCTTTCCATGGACACCCCACACTATGGGGTAGACGAGAAAAGAAAATACCCGCCTTACGTGTAGAGGAGATCCACAAAAAATTTTTTTTTCAATATTTTCTTTTACTACTTATTCGGCTTGACTAATATATATATTCATGCCAAATTACAGCTTTCTACTAAGAGTCTCTAAAATAAGCTGCGGATAGACGGACGGACGGACGGATGTATATGGCAAACTATAGGGGATCCTTGTCGACTACAGTGTAACCCTAAAAATGCGCAAGTGTACCAATATTCTTTTACACAAAAAGTACGCCTACTCATACTCTTCCAAGCCTGTCAAAAACACACACACACACTCATAAACATTAATGTCGCACACAAATTTCTGTTAGCCCCAAGAAATGTCCGAATTTAAGTAACTTAGTTCTATGAAAAGGGAACTCAATTCGGTAATAAAATCATTACTCGAGTCCCCTTAGCCCCTTTCCAGTTACTTCCCTATAACAGAGAACTTTCCGAACTTTCTGGAATAACAGATGAAATGCTACGTGAATTTTACATTGAGAAAACAGCTTTTCTACGTATTACCATATTGATTTGATTTGGTAGAAAAGTGGAGAATATTCGCTTGCGTAGATTTAAATCTAGAGTAGACTCGTAAGATGTCGATTAGCTATGGAAACTTCAATTTTATACTTCTTTTCTTGTGATGCCATGAGTTCGATAGCTTGTGCCTTGTTGAAATAAGAGCCACGCAAATCTCCATAGTTAAAGATTAAAACGTCCTCTCTAGATCTACCTGCAATGAAATTAATATCTAGCTGTCGTTGTCAACAATATAGGAATAAATAAAACGTGCTCAGTCTTTGTCCACTTTTAAAATTCTCGTTAAGGGGCTTACAAGAGCTAAAGCGCGGTCACTGTCGGATTGCATAGAAAAGAAAGATACTTGCGATGACACAACGCTGGTAATTTATTGCAAAATATGAAGCAATTATGGATTTACAAAAAAACTATTCATTGGACTCAAAAATAATTAAAACACTATTAAGTTAGTATGTTGCTTGTAGAATAATCTGACAAAAAATCTGAATGTTTGCATGTATATTAGTATGGTTTTTAATCGTAAAAATTTTTTTTTAGAGGTTTCTTCGTGATTTTTTTCTATCATGTCAAGTTAATTGTATTATGTTTTCAACACACTATCTAACTAGCATATATCCTGCAGAATATCATATATTTTTCTGATTTTGGTTACTGCAGTGGATCATATATTTTTAGGCATTATAAATTTGCGTTTAGGTCATGTAGTCCCCTTAAAAACACTTCCTCTCTCCTTAAACATCATCATAACAATTATTTTCCTTGCTTTTCTTTCATGTCTATTATTATATATTGAAAGAAAAAGAAAGAAAGAAAATGAATTTATTTAGCACAAACTACAAGGCACACAACACAACATATATAACACACATATAACACACATATATATATTGTATTCTAGTAGATAAGTATATGTTTTATGTACGAATGTATGTATTTATTGTATCTGTTACACCTACCTATGACTACCTGCAGTATTGTCTCTCCTTCTCCCTTTAATCCATCCAAATGTTGTCTGTAAAAGATCGCTTTTAGCGATAAGACCGCCCATTGCGTCACCCTATGTAAAATTTCTACATTTTTATTTGTAATTTTATGGTGTACATAATAAAGAGTATTCTATTCTATTCTTTACGAAATGTTATTTTATTAAGTAAAAGATTTGCTGCTGAATAAATGAATATTACTAGGCTAGTCGGAAAATAAGAGCGATCAAATAACTTTTTATATATTTATGATACTATCAACATATTTTGGTAGCCCCTATTCTGTCATGACGCTCCAATAAGCAACGATTACTGCCAACATAACGAGCGTAACATTTCTTATAAATTACTTGAACTGTGAAAATCTTCGCTAGATCCATTATCCGTGCTTCCATACTTATCTATGATATAATAATATATAATAATCTAGTCTTAATATTATGAAGAGGTAGTGAGATTGTATGTAGGGCGTAATATTCGGTACTACTGATTCGATTCCTATTACTCTTTCACTAATGTGAAGCTACAGTATTTCCGAGTGTCATGAGATACGTACTTTATGCTGTCTGTTTGCCTGTCCGTTACCTTCTCACGCCCTTGTTTGTTTTTTGGTTTGGAAATCATCAAATAATTTCTTCCATTCAGAGCGGAGTGGGAGGGCGCGTCAGACTTTTACTAACTAAAACCCACCCGTGTTCTTTCAGTTGCCTGTGTCAGGGACCACGGTAACTCTTTCGAACAATCCGCGACCCTGGCAGGCATCGGCCCTAGCGGACCGCTTCAATCAGTACTGACATCTCTTTGAGGCGCGCGTGGAACACAACGCGCCATCGACCCAGGCCTGGTACTTACCGGACGGCGAGGTACACCTTTTTACGCCCTAAGGGCCTGAACGGATTTGAAAGAAATGGCATATGACCTGTTTTAGGACATGACATACTTTTTATCCCAGCAGTACGGTCCCGTGAGATAATCCCATTTTGACCTATAGAGCCCAGACTTGGTCTTTGACAAACATTCAAAAGTCTAAACTCAGGGTTTGCCAACGTTGGCACGCCACAATTGCGGCGGTAAATCCCCTCTTTGAGGAGTGGATTGAGAGGCGCCATGGCGTTCTCATCTTCCACCTGACGCAGATCCTCACCGAATACGGTTGTTTTGGGAGGTTCCTGTTTCGCATAAAACGGGAGGAAACGCCCGGGTGTTACCATTGTGTGGATCGGATCGCGCGGAGGACACGATGGAGCATACGGTGGAAGTCTGCCCGGCTTGGGCGGAGTACCGCCGTGTCCTCACGGAGGCGATCGGTGGCGGCGATCTCTGGCGTCCGGCCCTGGTCCAGGCCATGGTACGGAGCGAAATGCTCGCGAAGGAGGAGACGGAGCGCGTGATGGTGAGGCAAAAGTTGCGCCCTCACGCCCCTAGTCACCGCAGGAGGAGATACCCAGGGCATCGGGAATCGATAGCCGACTTCCAGTCACCGTACGCTAGCGGACGGCGAGCAATGGGTAGCTCACCGTCCGGTAGGGACCAGGCCCGGGTCGACGGCGCGTTGTGTTCCACTTGCGCCTCAAAGAGATGTCAGCACTAAATCATGGGGTCCGATAGGGCCGATGCCTGCCAGCGTCGCGGATTGTTCGAAAGAGTTACCGTGGCCCTGGTGCACAGGCATCTGAAGGAACACGGGTGGGTTTTAGTCAGTAAAAGTCTGACACGCTCTCCCGCTCCGCCCAGAGCGGGAGAAATTATATGATAATTTCCCACCCAAAAAAAAAGGGTTTGCCAATGTGCAATGCAGCGCAGTGTTCTAGGCGTCAAATTGACAGACCGTATTCGCAAAACCACACTGCGCTCCAAAACACAGATTACTGACGTTGCTCAAAAAGCCGCTAAGCTGAAGTGGGACTGGGCTGGCCACATCTGCCGCCTGCCCAATGAGCTGTGGGCCAAAATAACCACTATGTGGAGCCCTGACACAGCCAGAAGGCGTCGCGGCAGACCCCGTGAAAACAAACGACCAGCGGTCCACTTTAGCCCTGGATCTAAAGAGCTGGAAGTCATGGGGAGAGGCGTTTGCCCAGCAGTGGGACGATGCAGGCTAATAATAGTAGTAGTAGTAGCATACTTCTATAACCTAACAAAATGATGTAGCAACACCCTACTCAATTCGTTTGTCCGTACGTTCTAACTAACTAAATCGAGTAGCACTTACCATTTATACAAGGACATGCGACAGCGATCGACCTAATTAAGACATCGACGGCGTCGGCATTGACATAGCTTTATAGTTTAGTCGATTGGAGACAGAATCGATTTAGTCTGACTATAAATAGGTCGATAGTAACTACTTGGTTCTACGTTAGGATGGTCTATTGGAGCGACTGATCTTTGCTTTATTCATATTACTTGGGGTTTCACAGGTTTCTTATACAAAGTGTTAGGTTATAAATAATCCTCCAGATCGTATTTTGGCCATGGCGGCCAATCTCAACGGAAACTAGCCTTTGGATCGTGGGACATTACAGTGCATAAGTGTGTGCGCAGACACAGGTGCACTCTCTGTTCCCTCACTTTCATAGTGCTATGGGACGTCCATCCAACACGACCGAAGAGAGATCAGGCGAAAGACCAACGGCTTAATCTGCTTTCCGAGGCACGGGGGTATCACACCGCCAACTTCCAAACTCCGAGCTGTTACTAAGAAATTCCTAATGGAAAAACCCAATAACTCTTTGCCCGACCTGGGAATCGAACCCAGGATCCCAAGCTCAGCAGTCGCTCTTGCAACTACGAGACCAACGGGGCAGTTAGGCGGGTTAGGTTATACGAGTTAAACAGAGTACCATGGACATCGACGTGCAACCTGTTACCATGGATTCAGTAAATTTGCAAATTTTTGAAATTTTTCGTCGGTTATTAAAAGAAAAAATAGCTGTTACATACATTTTTACCGCTTAGTTATGGCACTTTTCTATGAAACAGCAGATTTTTTTTACGCTAGGGCGTCTAAAATTATGTCCTGAATTCAAGGTTACAGTTTGCACGTCGATGTTCCTGCCAGCCAGTATAATGAAATGAAATGAAATGATATTTATTTGCAAGAATTGTAGTACATACAGATGGTCGGCTTTTTTTTAAACAGTTTCTAAAAACAATTCGCTAGAACTAGCATGCAAAATTACAAAATTATTGTTACATTAATGAAGTTAATAAAATTGGTACATAAAATCATAGTTATTCAATTTAAAATTTCAAGTATTTGTCAAATTATTATAGGTATATACGAGTATATTATAGGTATAAAAGGTATATAATAATTATTATAGGTATTTTTTAAAGGTAACGCAAGTTAACAACTGTTGCTATGGGACCAGCAAGGAAATATGAAGAAAAAAAACAGCTGTTCCCTATAAAGTGGAATACCTACGCGATCAAAATGTAGCGTAGTGTAGTTTATGAGTACAACATTCTCTTAAACTAACACCCGGTCACTCGTTTATCCTAGCATCCTGTCTATAATTTATACACTTGTTGGATCCCTGAATGCAGTTAAATAACCTAATAAATGTTTGATAACTGGAATCAACCTCTACACGTTTTCGTAGCTAGGCCCGTAGTCAATTTATTTCTGAACTATCAGTACCTACTGTGGCTTTACATCGGAAATCGATTGACCTTGACTGAAGTCAGACATAATAATTTCCTTTTTTTCTTCGCATTTGAGATTCATTTTACTCGATCGTCTACGCAAACTCTACGGTAAAAATGCAACAGTACAATTTTATGCTAGAATGCATCACAACGCATAGATATGCGTTACATCGTCGCATCACAAGCGTCACATTTAGTTTTTGTATGCGGCAAATGTAATCATTTAACGTCGCAACAACGCATTATCATACTTAACCCGCACTAACCTCAGCATAAAACATCGTTAAAACCTCTTTTACCCTATCGGATAATATCCGAAAAACCTCTTTTTTAAACGTCGTAATGTGCTAACCGTATCCGTATCGGATACCGCTGTAATTAGCGTCAAAATCCAGGCTTTCTACTAAAATAAATTCTAACTTCGTGCCACTAAAATAGTCGAGGAGTTTAGCTCGAAAATAGACTTAATAGCTGTTTACTAGTGTTTTTTAATGAAAATATAGGCTCAGAGGATTTTAGAAGTTGGTTTAAAACATTTATCTATGTTAGTGTTTCGATTTTAGGTGGAGGTTTTAAAGGCTTATTCATCTAATGTTTTTGGTATGGTATAGACGTGTTTTTGTGTAATTAATATAATGTATTTTGGTACAGATTTCAGCTGAAATTACAACACATTTGTAAGAGAGCTGATAGTGGCATAATCTTTATCTTTTTGTAAGCATTAGCCCAAATGTAATATCATTTACTAATGATTCTTAAAACTAAAATGAGAAAAAAAAAACTATATTTTTTACCTCTATGCGATTTTCTATCCTCTAGCGTGCCATGAAGCTGGTGCCATGTACCTGGAAGCAAGAAAAAAGTGGTAAAAGTGATGCATTGTTAACGCAAGACACAAAGTTATAATGCCATGTATTTGCAATTTTACCGACATTAAGGCGCTACTCCGAGCAAAAAATTGCGATACTGCGTTATTCAGAGGCTATTAACTCTTTAATTAAGAGTAATAACTACATCTAAGAGCATATAGCGGTATATACATCGCCACATGCGAGCTACAGGTCATACTGGCGTCACGTAAATCCTGCATCGCGCAAGCAGAGTTTACCGCGTGACTAGCATAAATACAACGTCCCGACATCAACCGTCGGGCAGTTGCCCACCAGACATAACACCCTCTGGGTGGTCTGGTCGGAGGATCCTCCCTTTTCTATGGAGGTGTGAGTGAACTTTACACCCTGTTTCTCATGCCTCTATAAGCACATTATTAATGTTTGATAACCTACCATCACATTGCACGTTCTTATTTGTTTATATGTGTTATAAATACATTTAAAATCTCCTTGTAAAAAAGTGGCTAACATTATTGATTGCATGCATCGTTTGCTAAAGTTGACGTCCTAATAATTTGAGGATTACACAAATGGATAGATAATTTAAACACCTAAATAATTCACGTTTTATTTTATTTCAAAAGATCGCTTGTCTTTTTTTATAAAAATTCATCCTTTTTTTTTGTGAATTCTATGATAAATGGGCGTGCGCAGGGAGCGGGATAGAGCGAGACTCCGCGACGCAACAGAGAAGGACCGAATGCTCAAGGTCGTTTGGTCGGGGAAGCGCCTTAAATCACATCGGCATGGCGACAGAAATACGTACCTACAGTTCTTGCGAGCAGTTTTACAAGAACCTTAGCTACTGTTGCAAAATTAATATTTTTAAACAAGATATCGGTACGCTTTAAAATAATAGATACTTTTCGTCTTTGATCGTGTGTGACTCAGGTGGCGTCGCTTGCCAACGACATAGATAAAACAAATGGATAAAACAAATGTGCCAAATTCGGTACAATAAAACCAACACAAGAATTGCCACCTGCAGACAAAGTAATGTGTTTCGAAACTATAATAATAATAATATACTTGCACAGGCATAATCAAGTAGCCAGGATTATTCACCAGCAACTTGCTTTGCAATATAAACTAGTGAATTCTGAGGTACCATATTACAAGTATGTGCCCGACCCAGTTCTCGAAAATGACCATATTACGTTGTACTGGGATCGGTCTATCATTACTGACGGGACTATTGTCGCCCATAAGCCTGGTATAGTGGTGATAGATCGATTAGCGCGCCGCACAATGATTATCGATTTTACCATTCCGCATGACGAGAACCTCGTGAAAGCTGAGAAAGAGAAACAAATTAAATATCTTGACTTAGCACACGAGGTTGTTGACATGTGGAATGTGAACTCGGCTGTCATTGTGCCGATTGTCATATAGGCCAATGGCCTGATGGCCGAAAGCCTCGATCAACATCTCTCGAGGCTCGCGTTAGGTGGTTGGGTCAAGGGCCTGATTCAGAAGGCAGTACTCCTCGATACGGCTTGCATCGTGAGGAGGTTCCTGTCTCTGGAGCCCTAACCACCGGTAGCTTGGACCCTGCTCCCGATACCGGCGGACTACTGCTTTTTATATTATTAAATGTTTTTTTTTAATGTTTTTATAAAAATATTTAAAAATGTATACAAATAAGTATGTAAATAAATAAACGAAATAATAATAAAAAAAGTTTGTATTAATTTCAACTTGAAACTTAATCGAGCTTATCACCACTTGTAGTTAACACCGTATGTTATATAAAAAGATACTCAATTTTCAACCAGGGCTAAAAAGTAATCGATTTGAAACGAATCTCAACTCTGATATAATTAATTAATTACACGACATAAATCTTTCTGAAAACCGAATCCCAGGAATTTGTCCCAACAAACAAGGAGCCAGATGACCCCATATTACTTGAAAACAATAACTTAATGTTAAAAACAAATAGGCAGGGTACGAGCCAGGGTACACAGCTAGGGTAAACAAGATGGTCGTTCAGGTCGGGGCTAAGTACTGCACAAACAAGAGACCGACGCAAGCATGATTTAGCTTGTGCGAAGAAATGGGATTATTAATCTTTGAATGTTACTGTTTTGTATTGATTTTAGGTAAAGGAGGTTATTTGTTACAGGTATTTTGTTGATGTGAAAGTGTGTTTCAGAAATGACTAGAGCAATTTTCTGAATGCTAAGGACTTGAAAACTATCGTTTATACTTATAAAATTCCCTATGACTGTTTTGTTTGTCTAGTGCATAGGTTCCCAAAGGGGGCGGTACCAACCCCTAGTGGGCGCTGGAGCTTTTCGTGGGGGCGGTAGGTAGAGAGAGAGAAAGAATTAATTAATTGTTAATTTGTGCTAATCAATAGATAATAGATAGACATACAAAATTGGTATAATTAACTATTATGTAAAATGGGGTGTTGGATTTTTTTTTTCTTATAAAGGGGGCGGCACTCCATAAAAGTTTGGGAACCTATGGTCTAGTGGTTCCAAATGCTACAGCTGAACTTGAAGTCCTGGGTTCGATTCCTAGGTCGGGTAAGTGTTATTGGATTTTTCCATTAGGAATTTCTAAGTTGCAGCCCGGACTCTGGATTTGTGTCCGATTGATGGCAATGGGCTCGCCTCTGTTACTTGGGACTAAACATAACTGGTGAAATGTGGGTGTGCTTTAGGGACACCTCTGCCTTACCTTCCGGGGATAACGGGCGTGATGTTATGTTACGTATTATGTACCTAGAAATGACTTCTGCATTTTTTCAATAAAAAAAAATGTTTAATGATTGACGAAATGGCTTGGCCATTGGCGTATGTACAGTTGCCAGCTGGTCAATAAGCTACAAGAAACTGTCAAATTTCTCGAAACGATTTGAAACCTTAAAATGTTGATCGTTAAGTTCAAAATCAAATGAGAAAATCTGACAGTTGTACAACAAACTGTGCAGACAACCCACAGGTTCTGTTTTCACTTCAACATCAACTTTAAACCACCTCATACACTATGCGACATGCGACTGCGACAGCTCGACGACAAGACGCGGACTTTCGCATGCGACTGTCATCGGATGTACGCGTGTATCGTGCGCCTAGACACTGCGAAACGTAGCGAGAGCATGCGACTCCCCTAGCCTGTCGTTGCGACTCTGCTACTCGACGCCAAGTATGCGAAGCATTGAACAAAATAGATGAAAATTGTCGGCCACAGCCTGTCGTTGCGTCAAGTCGTTGAGCTGTCGCAGTCACATGTCGCATAGTGTGTGCCATGTCTAAATAGTTCTCCAATAGGTGTAGTGTAACATTATCAACAAAAGCTTTATAACCACTGCGCCACTTAGATTGACATAATTTCAACCTAATTAAAATATACTAGAACTAGAACAAGGTAAACATTAAAATTATATTATTAGCACTAAAATGAATGTTATAATAAGTAAATTATAATAATTTCAACACGTCACATAATCGAATCAACGCGTTAACTTAACGTCGCCACGACCTACATATTATTATAAGTACCTAATTATCTAACTAATAATAATAATAACTTTATTTTAGAACATCTATTACAGATCAAGGAGCGGTGGTGGCCCAGTGGTATCGTCCACGCGCGCCTCAAAGAGTTGTCAGCATAATTGACGGGGTCCGACAGGGCCGACGCCTGCCGGGGTCGCGGATTGTTCGAAAGAGTTACCGTGGCCCTGGCGCACAGGCAACTGAAGGAACACGGGTGGGTTTTTAAAAAAAGAGTCTGACACGCCCTTCCGCTCCGCCCAGAGCGGGAGAGGTCATTTGATGATTTCCGACCCAAAAAAAAAAAAAAAAGGCAGGCGCTTTACTTTGTGTAAATAATTTCAACACCACTGCTCTCAAAACGGTGAAGGAAAACATCGTGAGGAAACCGACATGTTCTAGAACCAAAAATTCGAAGGCATGTGACGTCTACTAACCCGCACTGGGCTCGCGTGGTAGATTACAGCCCACTCCCTCTCACTGAGAGGAGGCCTGTGTCCTAGCAATGGGAACATTATAGGCTGATTATGATCACAGATCATCCATAATTGTATTATTTATTTATTTATTCAAACTTTATGCACAAGTAAAAAAATACTGTACAAAGGCGGACTTAATGCCTGAGGCATTTTCTACCAGTCAACCGTAAGGTGATGCAGAGACTAAACATGGCAGGTGCAATATAAGGGATAGATAGCTTGGAAATAAAATAAAAAAACTTTGTTAGAAGAAATAACGATCGTTAGAGGACAAAACGAATCCAGCAAATCAACACAGCTATGTTGTTGTGTAAGTAAGTAAGTAAGGAAGTAAGTATGTAAGTAAGTATGAAATCAAATAGACACGTGGAGTGCGGTCCACTAATACCTACTTACTTATTATACCTTATTATCGACTTTTCTAATACAAACACACTAAAACAACGTTACGTCATCAACAGTCTATAGCAGCGGGGTAGTTACGTAACACATTAACAGTAGTAATGATTTTAATTTTGACAGTTAAACAACATTCATTGTGTTATTTACGTTGTTGAGCTGACAAATTTTTCGAACATATGAAGCAATGGATTAGCAATATCTTTCAAAATTATTCAGATTCTGATTAATAGTGTGTTACGCGATTAGGATGCAGTTCACTGCTGGATATAGGCTTCTCTAATCACACGCTATTGAAGTCGCCATCTTTGTAAGATCGATGCTCCACCCAGCCTGAGAACCATTTTGCTCCTTTTGTAATAGCGATTTTAGCTTTATGTGAATTTGGAGCTTTATATAAGGCCTTTTTTCAAGAACTATATGAAACACTCACAGAAAAAAATGCCAATAATCAAAACGCATGGAAAACGACTTTTTTACAAATTAAAGAAAGAAAAATATTTGACGTGACGAATGTCACGTGTGACGAAGGCACACGACGTCACAACGTGAGATTTGTCGTTTAAATTGACGTACCTACGTCTATTGGCGTAAATTGGACGCTACCCGTCCCTTTAAAATAATCTCTAATCGCCGTTAATGCAAACTTAACCAGAAATTGCATTAAATTACCATGATTTTTTTATTTCCTTTCATAGTAATAGTAATTTAGTTCTAAAACTTCCTTTCCTTTACATCAAACTTAAAACACTTTATCCGCCATTTTCCGTCCTGGCACGTACTGCCAAGAATGTCTAACGCTAGATAAAGTCTGTCTAGTCTTGCCTAGGCTAGGCTAGGAGACAATTCAGCAAACTGAGAAACAAATGAAACGTACCTACGTAGGCCGCGGACCCCGCTTGAGCGCTCTCCAAGTCAAGATAGGGATGGGGACAGTGTCGATAGTTTGATATCGATAACATTTCAAATAAAAATATTTGATTTTAATAAATTTACATTCATAGTCTTCGCAAGGTAGTTAGGAGTGTCTGTCGTTTTTTTGTTATTACGGAGATATAGACGGGCATTACAATTATAATACTAATGTCACAAAATGTTCTGAACACTTTGGAGAATGTTTTGTTATGATAATTATGTCCTAAGTTTATAAAATGAGGGCCGTTTTTATTCGTATAAAGTAATTTATACAAATAAAAGATATATAGGTAATGAAGTTACGAGGGAAACAAAAGTAATCTCTGATCATTTTCTATTAATTCTCAGAAATAATCTCGTCTTATCTTAATGTAATTCTATATAGTCTATGATTAATTTAATTTTATAGATACTTTAATATAAATCACTTCATATTTTAGTAAGATAGTTAATTCTTGCCCTTTACGAAACGTACAATTTGTGACTTCCTGAAAAACTCATGCATAAGGGTTGCTTCATACATGTTCGGCTTGGCATGAATCGTCAAAGTCGGGCGGCAAAATCAAACATATAGACCGGGAAGAAGCCGCTCGGTTTAGCTCACACTTCGCCTGTTTGGCGAGAGTAGATGCCGAACGAAGTTTGCCGATTGGCACGAACGGAAAACTGAATGCCGAATATGGGTAGTGTTTGCTTCGGGTCGGCAATATTATTCAACAAATACTGCCGAATCGAATGTGACGACTCGAACATGTGTGTAAAGCTCCGTACGAGCTAGAAACTCCTACTCGTACCAACCAGAAAATAACACTTTTTTTTTGTTTCGCCCACTACTGGACAAAGGCCTCCCCCAAGTCCTTTCAGGAACTTTTTTCCCGCGCCACCTCGAACCAGCCCTCGCGGTACGCATCTAGGTCATATCGCCACCGCTTTCTGAGCAGACCTCCGCGGCGCCGTCCATCTTCAGGTACCCATTGTGTGGAGACTTTTATCTAGCGGTCATCGTGCATGGGGCTAATGTGACCCGCCCAATCCCATTTGAGTCTGGCAGAATTCTTGCCTACGACTATTATACCTGTTTCGGAACGCAGCGTGGTGTTCACAATAAAGATTACTATAATAATTCAATATTACAAGGACATACAGTGACCTTATTGGTCATGTTCTTCAGAAAAGTACTGGCAACCGTCGTGCGTGTAGGAACAGGATGTAATAACGTAACCGAAGCAAAAGGAGTATGTTAGGATCGTAGCAGGTGGCGTTCTGTAGTTTCTGCCTGTCCCCATGGAAAAATGGCGTGAGTTTGTATATATATATCTATACAGATTACTTTATTTCACCAGTTACTAAGCAAGAATCAAAGTGTTATTTAACAAACTAAAGTACCTAATGTAAAAGGAAATAAAAGTACGAAAGTGTTTCCAAGAACAAGGTTGTCATGACACGGCAAACCTTATTTTTCCTCAATTTCCCGTTAAAATGAAGATTGATTCATAGGAACTGTTTATAAATTTCTTAAAACCTTATATCTACAGGTCACAATAATATCAACAACTCAGCTTTAGTGATAAACAGGTAATCCATTCGTGGAAAACCATTTTTGGATATTTTATGTATAAGAAAACTGAAGACCAATTCCTTTAATAAAAAAAAACCGTTCTAAATCCCGTCGCAATACCATCTAAGTGACAACAATGTCAAAACACTTGTCAAAAATGTAGGGAAATAGGAGGTATTTGTTTACAGATTGAGACTGAGACCAGACTGTGAACATTCTTATTTTTTTTTAAATCCTCTAGTGAGATTTATATCCGTAGGTTTGTCCGTGGCATCACAGCGGACCCTATCTGAATACCAGCTCTGCGGTTTTTTTTTGTTTTTTTAATATCGCAGCATTAGGCTGAGATAGGACAGCATTAGGCCTTTTTGGCATCGCACAAGTTTTATTTTTTCAAATTTCTGTGTTGGTTGTTTTTATGTTAACTTTGAAAGTTTCAAATGCTCCTTTTTTTTACAATTTGTATTTCCTATGCGTGTCCTAAATATAATACATTTTCTTACTTTCTTTCTTTAAATTTTCTGGAATATCTTTCTGACTAAAGATATTGGTCGACGCTACTAATACGGGATAATGTTTGTATTGATAATACTGGAACAAGGAAAATGAGGCCTTAGCCCTGCAGTGCGACAACACAAACTGAGTCACTATTATCATTATAATAAATTATTATCCACAAACAAGCTTGTAATCTCTTCCTATTCTCAGAAATACCTTTGCTAATAATTATACATCGCCAGCAAAATCCTATAGTGATGAGGATTAATTATCAAGGTTTCGCAGTCAAACTTTTCAGTCCGTCTGTATGTCACAGTCTTTTTACTCGTAACGAATTAATACTTTTAGCTGATACTTGTCATGATTAGTCTAGATAATTATTTATAATGCCTGCGACATACCGGAATTAATAAATACGCGTAATAAATAAAAGACACACACACTTTCGAATGCTCAACAAAATTCATTGCGTTATTCGCATTGTTGAGCAGACGAAGTATTTGAACCTGTGGCGTCACGTATTGTGGCATTTGTGAACGCACCTTAGAATATGTGGCGTCGCCTGTATTATGTTTACTTAAGTAGTTCTAAGTTAATCAGGAACGCACCCTTGTTAAGTGGCAACACTAAGCCACAATCCGGGACGCGACTCATAGCGTTCCTCAAGTGGCGTCTATTATGCTTGTCTACTGTCATGGGACACTGACTAGATTTTAAGTCATTAGTTTATTTTGTTCCTACTAGTTTAATTAATTATATGACTGTGTTAAATAGTGCAACTACCTGTGAACTATAATACGTGTATGCAATTATACTATTATTAACTGCAAGTTGGAGTTTCACTTCCGCTCTTCGACCACAACTGTACCTCCTTACGCGTAAGAGGAGACGGGTAGACTACCTTCCACCTATGTCTCCAAAAACCTATGAAGCAATGGATTAGGAGTTTCTTTCAAAATCCGTCAGGTCGTGATTGAAAGTGTGTTACGCAGTTAGAGTGCCGACTGGTTTTTATGTAGTCTTTATTAAAACAATGTTAGGCTATAATTATGTTTAAACCAAACTATCGACACAACCACATCCCTACTATAAACACAAGCACAAACATACGAACACAGACGCACACACACACAACCCGCACAGACGCGCTCGCCTCCCTAATCTTGTTGTTGGAGATATTTCTAGCACGCGGCGTTGCTTGTGATGGTATGTAGATGTACTTTATTTATCTTTACACCGGTTTATAGTTGTGGTGTGGGTAGAATTGCAAATGTTCTAGGATTAAGCATGAATCTCGATTTGAAATTACATTTGAGCAGAGCTTAGTATGAACTCTAAAAGTTTTGATTTGAGATCATAAAGTAATAATAATAAGTAATATAAAGTCCGTCAACCAGATAAATCTGTCAGATACCGGATGTTATGAAGTAGGCCGTTGGATAATATCCTATGTGTGGAGGACTAATAGTCCAGGTTTTACCGGAAGACCAGTACTTTTCAGCAAATTGAATTATATTTGATGGTTGGTTATGATAGCTAAAGAAAAGCATATGAAAATCTATGTCAGGCTAAAAAATTAGTGGAAGAAAAAGTGGGTGATTAGTGGTGAATTAGTTGGTGGTTGGTTATTGGTAGTGTCAGTTTGGGTTTTTCGTGTAAAATCGTCGAGTTGAAATCTCAGTGAGGGGTGATTAGAGGTTCTATGTCCAGCATAGAAACTTTTTTATTGAATTATGATATTTTTGATGACATTTATAGAGAAACCTGTCTGTGAATGTAAGTAGCATGCAGGCTAGATTAAATATGTACATGATATTCATTTTAATATTGTGAATGTGAAGACTATGTGGGTCATTGTTGCTTTTTTTTCCCCTCTCAGGTAGTGTTAATCTTAATCTGGCAGTTTGAGTAATTTTTGTGGCCTACCCAAATGTCCTTTCTTTAGTATTGTTCGTCGAATCGTTGAGCTCCCTAAGTTCTGAGTTCAGCTGCACGATTACTGAAAAATGCGTGCACTGACTGGACAGATCCACTCAATCTGTGTGGTTTTTCCTCAAAAGAACATTTCAGACAAATCTACATGGTCTTCACATGATCTGACCAAGATTATGTCTGGACTTTAAAAGAGACTGTGACCTCTGAGTTTGTATCATTTAGCTGTGACAACCAGTCTTACTAAGCGGTATCGTAGTACCTAGTAACTGGGTGGTGGAGGTCAGGTAGGCAGTCGCTCTATGTAAAATACTAGTATTCATCTGCATTCTGTTAGATTAGAAGCTGACCCCAATAAAGTTGCGAAAAGGCAGATTATATCCAGCAGTGACTATTATAGGTTGATAACGATGATGCAAGTTCAATTTATCATTATTTCAATGATAAAAACCGTAGTGCGTGTAATTTTTGTTCGCCTTCATGACAAAAACTCGTGACATTTCGTCTCATTGTGGTTAATTAATTATGCACGGTGTTGTATTAATTTAACTTTAATGATGAATACTTAATTGATACCGACGATTACACTGACCGACCTACTTGATTACAAGCGTGATGTTATGTTATGTTACTTAATTGAAGAGTCTGTATTCAGTCAAATTAAAATTAAAGTATTCTGGAACTCGAAATTTAATCCTATCTGTCGATGAATAAAATTTATTCAAGAATAATTTCTCACTTACAAAGTAAGAAAGAAAAATAGGTTTATTTACCACAGAAACACTTGCAAACAAAAAGATATTAAAAATAAAAACAAAATAGATCTATAATCTCGAGCACAGAACAGAGTTACTCGGCAACTGCATGTCTTCACTGAGACAAGAAGGCTTCTATTCGGTATAATGCCTGTACCCACAGCACAGCGCTGATTTTCAGTGGTACCTACAAAGAATATCACAAAATTCATTCGAAATGTATCTGTATTTTAAAACTTCTCGATGTTTTCCCACTTAAAACACTGTTAGCCCCCTGCGATCACAAGCTTCGCAAAAGTGTCATTTAATGGTTCAAACTACTACTCGTAAGGGCCCGACCACCCGTACCACAATAACAGCACATCGCAGAGACAAAATGTAGGCAAGCAGTGGCTACGTATGAATTGTGTCGCTGCAGTTTCTTGCAGTTGCGTTATGGTAACTACAAAATCAAATCAAATAGTCGACGCAACTTTGTGTTTGCTATGTAGCCGGCTGCTAGTGCGAAGACTCGCTGGTGGTTGCGTTGTGGCTGTGACGCTATGGCCAAGTCGCAGCCACAACGCAACCATCGTGTGGTCGGTGGGCACATAGTTGATTTTGACGGTCGAATGTGGTCTGCGTGAATAAACTATTAATTTTCATACAAATTAGCGCCCATCCACGTGTTGTCGTTGTGGTGTGGTTGCGGTACGTGTGATCGGGCCCTAAGTTAGTAGAAAGAAATTCTAAGAAATCAGCCTCGTATTTCTTCAGAACCAAGTCTCTCAATGGTTGTAAATACAAAGTTACTAAGTGTATAGTATACTCACGAGTCTATTGACATATGTCGACGATACATCACTGTCTCGCAAACTATGTTTTGAGAACAAATAGGCCTTGTTGGCGAAGTTGTGAATTTTGTGGGTAGAATGATACCGGTATGTTCTTTGTGTCAATATACAATATAATGTAGTGAAATTGAGGATGAGAAAATAAGAATTGAAGAAGGTTATGGAACTGGAAATGACTGGAATGATGGTTTTTGATTAACCAACAGTACCTACACAAAAGTATTTCTTCATTTCAGCCGAAAGAAGTCCACTGCTGGACATAGGCCTCCCCCAATTACCGCCACTTCGACCGGTTCTGCTTCCCACATCCAGTGGATTCCTCCAGTCTCCACAAGGTCATCGGTCAACCTTAGTGGAATTCCAACGCTACGTTAAGTGGCAGTGGGCAGGGTACATTGCTCGCAGAACAGATGGCCAAATAGGCCGAAAAGTTCTGAGTGGCGACCGCGTACCAGAAGATGTATTGTTGGAAGGCCTCCCACAAGGTGGACCGATGACTTTGTGAAGGCCGCAGGAATCTACTGGATAAGGGAAGCACAGAACCGGTCGAAGTGACGGTGCTTGGGGGAAGCCTATGTCCAGCAGTGGACCTCTTTCGGCTGATATGATAATGATGATGATGAAGTATTTAATCGTAACTCAAATAATTCCAAGTTTTCTTTCCTAAAAATATTATTAAACACCCTAAAATAATGATTGCGCCTGTTTTTGTGAACCTCAAGTAATTCCTGATTTGGGCTCCAAAACATACTAAATAGCAAAGCCACTGCGACCAACCTGGATGGTAGCGGTTAGTCACAGTACTAAACTTTTTAATTTTTTTGTTCCGGGGTGTAAAATCCTTATGGATGTCCCCCGCCCTGGGGGGGGCGGAGGGGTCTGTCAGTCTGTCTGTGTCACAGTTCTAACCTAACCTAACCCATTTGGTTGGGTTGCCCTAGCTTAGTTACTGCGACCAACTGTGACAAAAGTCAAAAAGTTAAAAAGAGATAATATATTTTTTAAAGTGTGCATCATTGGAAGCCCAAAAAGCATTTGGTGATTCATTAATTTATAAACCTATTCACCATTAGAGGGTCAATAAGTTTTTTAGAGGATCACTTAAATATCTCCTTTAAAGAAGTAATGTGATAAAACCGTATTCCCAATACGAAACAACCAAATCAACGTCAATTGATTAACGTCAGCTGACGGCAATTTTCGCGTCAACGTAACGTGACGTCGAGCAGTAATTCAGCAATGAACGTGGAATTACGTCAGGTCTATTTCCTTTTTGGAAATAGAGGAAGTTTTCATATAGAATTAGGTCGATGTTGGCGATAAATTCTATTGCAATGAAGTGTTTTTTCGTGGAATTTGGACATAGAGTTTTTTATTGCAAAAAAAATGGAAAACGAATACCTCCCTTTTTTTATCATCAGCATTTATTGCAATTTTTTCTTTATACCTTAGACATACACGGTGTCAGGGACATCAACGTGTAACCTGTAACCATGAATTCAGCACATGTTCCTAGAACCCATTTTTTTTTTTTTTGGGTGGGAAATCTTCATGTGACCTCTCCCGCTCTGGGCGGAGCCGAAGGGCGTGTCAGACTCTTACTGACTAAAACCCACCCGTGTTCCTTCAGTTTCCTGTGCGCCAGGGCCACGGTAACTCTTTCGAACAATCCGCGACCCCCGCAGGCATCGGCCCTATCGGACCCCGTCAATTATGGTGACATCTCTTAGGCGCGCGTGGACCACAACGCGCCGTCGACCCGGGCCTGGTCCTTACCGGACGGCGAGCTGGCCATTGCTCGCCGTCCGCAGGCCCGCGCCTACGGTGGCCGGGAGTCGGGTATCGACTCCTGACGCCCAGGGTGTCTCCTCCTGCGGCGATTAGGGGCGTGAGGGCGCAATGATTGCCTCTCCATCACGCGCTCCGCCTAGAAAAATTCAAAATTACAAATTCTAGACCCCCTAGCGCAGAATTTCTTTTTCGGTTATCAAAAAAAAATCTGCTGTTTCATAAAAAAAGTGCAGTACCCTACGCAGTCAAAATATATGGCAGAGCAAATTTTTTATTTTAATTACAGACGAAAAATTTCAAAGCATGATAGTTCAGAATCATGTACTGAATCCATGGTAACAGGTTGCGCGTCGATGTCTAGAGACATGAATAACAGGGTGTAAAGGGCACTCAAACCTTCATAGAATAGGGAAGATCCTCCGACCAGAGAGGTGCCGTGTCTGGTGGGCAACTGCCCGACGATAGATGTCGGGACGTAGTATACGTGCTAGTTGCGCGGTAAACTTTACTTGCGCGATGCATGATTTTGTGTGACGTCATGTCATTGTGTCGCGTAGCTCGTATGTGGGATTGTAGATGCCGCTACACTACCGCTTGATTCGACTTCTCAATATTGATCATAAGCATTCTATGTAAATCTTAGACGCCACAGGCTTACAGCTGAGAGAAATGTCAGAACTTAACATACATAACATAATATCACACCTGTATTTCCCGAATGATAAGCAGAGGTGTACATCCACATTTCGCCAGTTATTTTTAAGTAAAAAGGGGCGAGCCTATTGCCATCAACCGGGCACAAATCCAGACTCCGGGCTGCTACTGAGAAATTCCGAATAGAAAAACCAAATAACACTTTACCCGACCTGGGAATCCAACCCAGGACCTCACGCTCAGCAGTAGTGCTTGCGACCATTAGATCCTGGGTTCGATTTCCGGGTCGGACAAAGTAATATTGGGTTTTTTCTCCATCCTCCATCAGGAATTTCTCAATTTCCCCTTCGAGAAATACAGGCGTTGTCACGCCTGTTATGTAATGTTATTATAACTTCACGTCTGAGGGATTAAAATACTATGGTACCTTTTCAGAAGCATATATTTGTTTATCTTGCCTCGATTACTTTGGCAAGAAATGATTTTAAAGGCACTCTGCCCACTCTACTTAAATGAAATAGCAGCCGTGATAATAACACAACAGCATACGTTAATAACGTAACGATGTTACATTAAGGTCGATACACACTGCCGCATGTAGCCGCATCAATCATCCACAGACGGCCGCACTAGTCATCGCCGGATGTGTGGACTGTCTTTTATTATTATTAGTAACATCAAGTGTGTTACGGATTTTATTAATAACACATAACATAACATATTAATTTGTTCTTCTACCTATTAATTTAATTGATATTTGAACTGCTTATGCTGAACCCACATTAATGTAAATTTAATTTGATATTTGATCAGTTATTAAATGTATTGTAATTATTAATAGTTACAGTAAATTTAGTTTTCTCCTCTTCCTATATTTAATTCTCTTGACTAAGTTTATTTTCGTTATATGTATGTATGTATAAGTATTTATTATTTTTCAAGTTAGCTATCCTTTATGTTGCACCTGCCATGTTTAGTCTCTTCATCACCCTAAGGTTGACTGGTAGAAAATGCCTCAGGCATTAATTCCGCCTTTGTAGAATATTTTATAGGCACTTACAATATAGGCACTTGTTCCGCAGATAATATTTACTGAGTCATCATCATCATCACCATTTCAGCCGAAGACATCCACTGCTGGACCTACGTTCAGCAGCGGACGTCTTTGACGGTCGAAGTGCCAGTGCCTCCCGCATCCAGCGGATTCCTGCGGCCTTCACCAGGTCATCGGTCCACCTTGTGGGAGGCCTCCCAACGCTACGTCTACCGGTACGCGGTCGCCACTCCAGCACCTTTCGGCCCCATCAGTCACCTGTTCTGCTAGCAATATACCCTGCCCACTGCCACTTAAGTTTCGCAATTCTTCGGGCTATGTCGGCTACCTTGAGTTTCCAACGGATCTCTTCATTTTACTTAGCGGCCATTCAAGTATTACGTAAGCAGAATTTTAGTAATTTTAACCCCCACCACCTCCCCCTTGTCAGCCAAAGTAAGCAAAGCTCTTACCCCCCTCCTATGCTTACGTAAACATTAGTGCTTTTATTTTTTTAAATGTGTTCAGGTTTCTATAACTTTATATTCATGAGTCTAGAAATAAGGAATTTATAGACTTGATGCCCATTTAATATTTATTCAAGCAAATTATTATTAACGTATTTTAAACGATATTAATTTATTTTTTCTAAATATTACTGACGTAATCACCAACCAGACCCCCTGTCCCCCATGTCATCAAAAATAAGCAAAACAAAGACCCCTTTGGCACCTACGTAATACTTGAATGGCCCCTTAGTATTAAGGCGGTACCCCGACCAAAACCTTGTCAAAGTGCGTTATTCAGAATAGAATAGAATAGAATATTTATTTGCGTAAAACATGGTATACAAGGGTGTTAAATATAAATTCAGGCACAAGCATGTTTAGCTAGGATAAATCATAGCATGCAAAAATTTTAAAGACAAGCAACAAAAATCGTTCAACATTCACTATGGGTAATAAACTACATCTAAAAGCACATTATTAATGTTCGATATCCTATCATCACATTGCACGTTCTTATTTGTTTTTATGTGTTATAAATTTTTCTAAAAAAGTGACTAAAATTATTGATTGCATGCATCTCTTGCTAAAGGTGACGTTCTATTCATTGGAGGATTACACTAATGGATAGATAATTTAAAAATCTAAATAATACACGTTTTATTTTATTTTAAAACTTCACTTGTCTTTATTTATTCAAGTAATTTAGCGTGCGGAGGGAGCGAGACAGACCGAGACTCAGCGACGGGACAGAGAAGGACCGAACGCTCAAGGTCGTTTGGTCAGGTAAGCGCCTTAAGACTTAATTCATATCTATGGGTGATAATTATTGTACTTGTCGCGATAATTTAAACCAAAATGCTAAAAGAAAGTTCTAATTGCGATTCAAAAATCGTTCTAATTTAATACGTTACGTTTACTCTACACGTTCGTGCTAGGGCCTTTGTTTAGTGTCTGGTGTGCGCGCAGTCTTACAAAACGTTACAAGATCAAAAGACTTCCTATAATAAGAAAATAAGGTTGAAAGATCACATTTCAAAGATCATTAGTTAAGAGCCGCCTTTGTTCTACTCATTAATTCAATTTCGATAATAATCTGATGGATTTTTAGGGTTCCGTGCCCAACGATTGGAAACAGCCGATCTATTCTGTAAACATCTCATCATGAAAACTTAAGTGAAGAGAGCTGTTAATAGTGTCAATTCCTAGCACCAAGTGAAGTGAAAGTTCACTTCAAGCTCACTTCGCCTAAGTTTTCACGGTGAGATTTTTACGGAATAGACCGGCTGAACCCTATAAGTCTATGCTGTGTGTCTGTCTATCTGTCCGTCTGCCTGACACAGGGCAATGTTAATTAATTTAGTTATATATAGTAAGCATTTAGGTATTATAATGTCGTGTATTTATTTTCTTCCATAAGAAAAAAGAATAATATACAACGGTCCCAGAAATCAACGTCAAGCCGAAAACGGGCAATAGGCCAAGTCGTGACAGTTATTAGAAAAACATAAAAAAAATCTTGGTCATGTACAGTCGCCAGCACATCAAGTTACAACAAACTGTCAGATTTTCTCATTCGATTTTGAACTTAACTACCAACATTTTAAAGTTTGAAATCCTTTGGAGAAATTTGTCACTTCCGTGTATCTTGACCTGCTGGCGACTGTACTTTTCAAATTTTATGGATCAAAAATAAATCTCAAAAAGTGACACCCTGTGATGATCTTTCAAGTCCTGTGACTACAAATATTAACTTTTCGTCAGTTTTTTGTATGTAACGTAACCATGAATAACCCTTCTGTAAATTACAGTTAAAAGTTAAAACATAACTACCTCAGTTTTAAATAAAATGTTAGATTTTTGCCCAACATTGAATTCAAAATGTGATATTTGGATAAGGCGGGGTGGTACAATTTCGTGGTCTGCCCGTTCACCCGATTTAAACCCCATAGATTTATTTTATTGGGTACGATAAAGGATATCGGGTACTCTAAACCAATTCAAAATTTAGACGAGCTGCACCAAAGAATTGCAGAAGCCGCTGAAAACATCAACTCGAGAAGATACGCTCGTCTTATTACGCGATCATTTTTAAAGAGATGTAGAGCTTGCATTGCAGCTGAAGGCAAACAGTTCGAACATTTAATAGCAACTTGGTAAATCTGATTTACTAAAAATAATAACTAAAGAAATTCAACAACTGAATTTTATTTCAAACGCACCTATAACTAACAAATAACTTTTTTCCTCAATTAAGAAGTAGCAATTAGATTAGGACCAATAAGATTATTTTTATTCTTCTCTAGCTGAATTTTTCACAGAATACTTGTTACTGTATCATGGAAATTAATAATAACAACATAGCGTAAGTATTATAGTTTTTGTGGTACAGAACCTTTAGCCAGACTCGCACCTGCCCGATTATAATATCTTGTTTAGTTAAGTTTTTTTTCTCTGCCCCGCGTGCCTTTTATTTACCTCCTATATTTCACGAGGTTATTTTTCCAGGGACTGTAGGCTCATTAGATAAAGCAATTTCCTTTTTGATTTCAGTAATGGATCTTCACCTTCTTAGAAAACAGAGCATCTTAAGAGTAAGTCAGGATACTTATAATTTTTATTAAGATTACTGTCAAACAGATTTCGCTAATGTTTGGAAAGCTGTGTAAAGATATGTGGAACAGTGTGTAAAGATCACTCATCCTCCATAGAAAAGGGATGATGTCCGACCAGACGTGTATTGTGTCTGGTAGGCTACTGCCCGAAGAATGTTGTCTGAACGTTGTATATTCATTACAGGCTTCGTTTGAATCCAGCAGATCTATTCGGTAAAAATCTCAACGCAAAAACTTAAGTGAAGTGAGCTTGAAGTGAAGTGTCAATCCCTAGCATCAGCTGCTCTATGCTGTAAAAATGTCACAGTTGAACTTTCTTAAGTTTTTACGTGAGTTATCAATAGTGTCAATCCCTAGCATCACGTGGAATGACAGCTACCTTCCACCTAGGGTTTCACGGAGAGGTTTTTGCAGAATAGACCGGTATTAACCGGTCTATTCTGCAAAAACCTAACTAGAGATTGACAATTGTCAATCTTAGGAAAAACTTAAGTGAAGTGAGCTTAAAGTGAACTCACTTCACCAATATTTTCACGGTGAGATTTTTACGGAATAGAACAGCTGGTACTTAAAAACTGGCTGTTCACCTTCGGACTACGACGACCGTCAAAATTCGGGCAAGGCTAGCTTTAGTTTTAATGCAGGTTTTTTTTTATGAATACTAAAACAAAGAAATAATTGTAATTTTTGTTCGTTATCCCATAATACGATAGCCAGGCTATAAAATCCTCGGCTATTTCCCAAGGTAGGCTATTTTATCGCCCGGCTATTAAATGAGGAGTCAGCAAATAGTTATTTTATTTAAAATTCAGTCAGTAAAACGACCCTTTTTGCTTTTATTTTTGTTAAAGTAATATGTGATTACACAGGTTTGCCCAATTTTTACTTAGTTAGAAATTAAATGGGCAAAATTTGGTCACTAAATTCGTCTCTTGGTCATTTGCCGTCGGAAATCAAGACAAGTCAAATGTTTCAAGAGTGAAGTTGAAAAAAGACAATTTAAACATGAATCATTTCGACTTTGAATACATTTGAATTGTGAAACTCGTTCATCGAACATCGTTTTAAAATATTTTTTACAATTTAACATAATATAACAACATCACGGCAGTAATAGGCTTAAGCAGAGGTGTACCTATAGTACACCAACAGTGTAATAGGGGGCGAGCATATTGTCATTATAGAGACATGAAGAACATGGTGTAAAGTTCACTCAT